>OX365956.1:7708088-12708088 GCA_947247005.1 Spisula solida | reverse complement strand
TCCAGTTATTGACTGATTCAGTTATTCGTTGATCCAGCTATTGACATATTCAGTTATAAGTTGATACAGTTATTGACTGATTCAGTTATGAGTTGATCCAGTTATTGACTGATTCAGATATAAGTTGATCCAGTTATCGACATATTCAGTTATTAGTTGATCCAGTTATTGACTGATTCGATTATTAGTTGATCCAGTTATTGACCGATTCAGTTATTAGTTGATCCAGTTATTGACTGATTCAGTTATTAGTTGATCCAGTTATTTAGTTATGATTTAGTTATTGACAGATCCAATTATTCACGCGAGAGTTCGCAATATTTACATAATCTTTATGAAACTTGGTCGCAATGTTTGTCACAATAAAATCTAGGTCAAGTTGGTAACTGAGTCATCTGGGGTCAAAAACTGGGTCACTAGGTCACATCAAAGAAAAATCTTGTTAACACTCTAGATATCACGTTTTTTGCCTAATCTTTATGAAACTATGTCACAATGTGTGTATCTGTACAATCTAGGTCAAGTTCGAAATAAGGTGACATCAAAGAAAAACCTTGTTTATACCCGAAAGGTCACATTTTTCACCTCAACGTAATTAAACCAGACCACAAAGTGTGTAACTGTAAAATCTAAATCATATGTTAAAGGTGCTGCCTCACAGATTGGGCTAAAATGTTTGTATGACATAATTTTCCTACCTTACCAAGTATTTATGTAATAGAAAGCCACTGGTGGTTGCTTTATGTAAGATTTATGGCATATAAGCAATTTAAATCCCTCTTGATATTCGGCACTTGGTATTTTTCCTTTTGAAAATATCGCAGTAGAGTTTCCTTCCAAAATGGTAATTCAACATGATCAAACTGTAACTTCAAGAAACTAATGCCGAAACATCTGTGAGGTATTCTGTTCATTTCGCAATTGGTTTTCATCGAAAGGAAACAAATTCCAGGCAATTTAAGTGATAGTAGTGCTAATTCTATAGGGTATTAATACCCTATAGAATTTTGGGTGTAAAAATGCTAAATTACTACAAAATGCCGATGTTTCCCAAGTTATTTTTTATGTCAATGTGGTTGTTTATGGCATATACAGGCAACTATACCAAAATTACATGAATATTTGACAATTTTATTTTATTTTTGCAATACACCAATACGTGAGGCAGTCCCTTTAAGGTCATATCATAACAAATACTGATTCTGCCTAAACTGCTAGTCATTAGGTAAGCGCTTTAGGGCCAGTTGCCCTCTTGTTGATTGATTGATTGATTGATTGATTAATGCGGTGGTAGTTTAAGTGGTTGATTTAGTGAGTGATTTAATGGCTCGTTCGGGGAATGATTATTTTAGTGATTGATTTATCCAGTGATTGCTCGATCCAGTGATTTATTGATTGATCCAGTGATGATTTGATCCAGTGATGAATTGATCCAGTGATTGATTGATCCTGTGATTGATTAAACCAGTGATTGATTGATCCAGTGATGGATTGATCCAGTGATTAATTGATTCAGTGATTTATTGATCCAGTGATTTATTGATCCAGGGATTGATGGATCAAGTGATTTATTGATTGATCCAGTGATGAATTTATCCAGTGATGAATTGATCCAGTGATTGATTGATCCTGTGATGGATTAAACCAGTGATTGATTGATCCAGTGATAGATTGATCCAGTGGTTAATTGATCCAGTGATTTATTGATCCAGGGATTGATGGATCAAGTGATTTATTGATTGATCCAGTGATGAATTGATCCAGTGATGAATTGATCCAGTGATTGATTGATCCTGTGATGGATTAAACCAGTGATTGATTGATCCAGTGATAGATTGATCCAGTGATTGATTGATCCTGTGATGGATTAAACTAGTGATTGATTGATCCAGTGATAGATTGATCCAGTGGTTAATTGATCCAGTGATTTATTGATCCAGGGATTGATGGATCAAGTGATTTATTGATTGATCCAGTGATGAATTGATCCAGTGATGAATTGATCCAGTGATTGATTGATCCAGTGATGGATTAAACCAGTGATTGATTGATCCAGTGATAGATTGATCCAGTGGTTAATTGATCCAGTGATTTATTGATCCAGGGATTGATGGATCAAGTGATTTATTGATTGATCCAGTGATGAATTGATCCAGTGATGAATTGATCCAGTGATTGATTGATCCTGTGATGGATTAAACCAGTGATTGATTGATCCAGTGATAGATTGATCCAGTGGTTAATTGATCCAGTGATTTATTGATCCAGGGATTGATGGATCAAGTGATTTATTGATTGATCCAGTGATGAATTGATCCAGTGATGAATTGATCCAGTGATTGATTGATCCTGTGATGGATTAAACCAGTGATTGATTGATCCAGTGATAGATTGATCCAGTGGTTAACTGATCCAGTGATTTATTGATCCAGGGATTGATGGATCAAGTGATTTATTGATTGATCCAGTGATGAATTGATCCAGTGATGAATTGATCCAGTGATTGATTGATCCTGTGATGGATTAAACCAGTGATTGATTAATCCAGTGATGGATTGATCCATTGTTAGATTGGTCCAGTGATTAATTGATCCTGTGATGGACTAAACCAGTGATTGATTGATCCAGTGATAGATTGATCCAGTGATAAATTGATCCAGTGATTTATTGATCCAGTGATGAATAGATCAAGTGATTTATTGATTGATCCTGTGATGAATTGATGCAGTGATTGATTGATCAAGTGATTTATTGATTGATCCAGTGATGAATTGATGCAGTGATTGATTGATCAAGTGATTTATTGCTTGATCCAGGGATGAATTGATCCAGTGATTTATTGATTGAATCCAGTGATGAATTGATCAAGTGATTTATTGATTGATCCAGTGATGAATTGATCCAGTGATAAATTGATCCAGTGATTTATTGATTGATCCAGTGATGAATTGATCCAGTGATGAATTGATGCAGTGATTGATTAATCAAGTGATTTATTGCTTGATCCAGTGATGAATTGATCCAGTGATAAATTGATCCAGTGATTTATTGATTGATCCAGTGATGAATTGATCAAGTGATTTATTGATTGATCCAGTGATGAATTGATCCAGTGATAAATTGATCCAGTGATTTATTGATTGATCCAGTGATGAATTGATCCAGTGATTTATTGATTGATCCAGTGATGAATTGATCCAGTGATGAATTGATCCAGTGATTTATTGATTGATCAAGTTATTGATTGATTGATCAAATGATTTATTGATTGATCCAGTGATGAATTGATCCAGTGATAAATTGATCAAGTGATTTATTGATTGATCCAGTGATTGAATAATCCAGCGATTGATTCAGTGATAAAGTCAGTAAACAACGTTATTGAACAGTGACCGTTCAATTGATTTATTGATCCCGTGTTTGAACCATTGAACGATTCTGCCGATTGACAGGTCAAAATGCTGTTGTATTTTTTCAGTTATTGTTTTCTGTTGGAGCATTGATCAACAGTTACTGGTTTATGTTTATAGCTAGAGGTTGTTATGGGTAAGATAGTTTTATTTCCAGATTTATGATCTTAATGTTGACTATCTTATCATACTCCAAGTATATTATGTAAAATGACGTTATTTAAAGTACTAATTTACATGTATAATGTAATTCTATTCACATCTTATTGTTTACATGTATGTTTCTCTTTGCATAAAGATTTTTGTTTAGAAATGATTAATAATACATGTAATTAATAAGCAGTGCATTGAATTTCATTCTTGACATATGTAGTTTTATATTTAAAGTTATATTTCTTCGTATCTTAACAATTACTGGCATTATATATATATGTGTTAACATATTTTGAATCTACATGCATTATATGAAGCAAGCGGACAATTTAAACTGTTGAACTTTTTTCATGGTCGCCATTTTTTTTGCTTTTAAACATACCTTAAAAATAAACACATTTTTCTGAATAAAGAACTTATACGTTCAATATAAATACTTTTAAAATAGAAAGAAATTATTACTTGAAAGTTGAACAACACTTAAAATATATTTCATTTCAAAACAATAAATCCATAAAAACGAAGTATATTGTGTCAGTCCCTTCACAGGACTGCTTGTAGTATCAATTAATTAATTAATGACCGCGCAAACTCGGCATCTGTTGCTCGTAGAAATTACTTTTGCAAGAGCAAATCAAATCGAGTGAGTAATATGTGCAGATTTGCTACTTTTGATCTTAGGTTTGCTTTAATTAAGTAGTTGTGTTGCCAATGTTTATAAAACTGCATCAGAACTCGTGCCATATATTGTCGTTTATGTCTGCCTAATTTCATGACAATTCATTAGGTCGTTTTGAAGAAAACGGAAAACTAATAAAGGTAGCATTAGAAGAGTGCCGTTAAATGTAAATATTCTCAGAAAATATATAATAATAACTACTGACGCGGATCGACAGACACTCCAAAGGCACACTGAAATGGCGGCAGTGCCTAGCAACCCACGCAAGTCAGAACACAGAACAAACCATCCATAGCCATTCAAGCAAGCCTATTTACTCACCCCGCAATGAATGACATACTGTGGAATTTCGTGCGTAATTAACAATAAAGTGAAGTAATTATGCATGATAACTACACTAAATGGTCGTTTACATATGATAAATATAATAAATACACAGTTTGTGATTGTTTATGTCAGACTTGTTGAAGGACCTATGGCAATTGCTAATGATAATATGGCAGTGAAATGGTTCAAATCTACCAATATAAACATGGTGTTCGGCTTGAAGACCAGCGTGGCTAGAGTGGTAAGTGTTTGAACATGGGGTACGGCTGGGTACGGCTGGAAGACCAGTGTGACTACAGTGGTGACTGTCCAAAGTTCTAAAACCCATGCACAGAATATGTTGACCATACCATAAAGATCTTAACCCATGTGCTTTTACACGACATTGCAAGCTAAAGCATTAACATGTCTGATTACACCATCATAGTCTTGCCCTTGTTTGACGTATTCATAGTTATTTTGAGGTCCGGTTGAGACAAGATATGTAACTTAAATTTACTCGGCTTTCTCGACTCATTTAGATGTTTTCCATCGCCACTGGAGTAAGAGAAAAGATAAGTACTTGTTTAATGGCGTGCACTTTAAAAAAAATACTTCATTGGTCAATGTTGTAACACATGAGGAGTTTTATTATGAATAACAAAATCCGATCACCCGCATTGTTTCAGAGCAGTGTTGTGAACATCAATGTGATGAGTTCTATATACGATTATTGGAGTACGATGTCACATGGACATAAAAGTCTTGGATTGGCTCTTCTAACTGGTGAGTCGTTTGTAAGCAGGTCATGTGACTTACTAGTAGTCTTATGGATGGAACGGCGGCTGAGTGGTTAGCGCTCTCGTCTACCAATCCGCAGGTGCCTGGTTCGAATCTTGGCCGGTACACTGGAAATTTCAGAAACATTTTTCTGTGTTTCCCACCCACTAGAAATAGAGATGAACTGGTTAAAATCCAGATGTAGTATTTCGTGTATCGGTACTATACACCGGGCTCAGTAGGTAACCAAGGAGTAAAATATTCGGAAAGTGCTAGGGCAGCACGCCCGGATTTCTTGTATCGCACTAACTTTCTGTCTCTTCCCTCGAAGCCGGAGGTCATTGACCAATTTGGCAAAGTTAAAACCGAATGCCCAGCACTTCGACTGTCTCAGTCGAACGCCAAAAAAACTCTAGTAGTACCAATGTATAGACACGTGACTTTAAGTGAGGTTTTAATGTGTCTTTCTTTTAATGACATAGAAAAGATGATGTACATGCACTACATTATTCAAAGCAGCTTTATTGGTTGTCTGTCTGAGTTTACAGAACAGTGCCACAATGTAGACATATAGGATCCGTCATGGGTTGTCTTTGGAGAACAACAGTTCTTAAACGAGTCTAGAAAACACAGGTTATTAAGCGAGCCTTTGGCGAGGTTAAGAAATGTTGATCCCAAAGACAACACAAAAGTGGTGGATTCTTTTTATCACATTACCATAGTTACCGAGTCAAAACAACGTCAGAAGTAACGAATTTAAGCCGACGACGTTACGTTTTCGCACCGAAAAGCTGGTGAAGTCACGCATTTGTTACCACACGTGTTGGAGAACATTGTTTTGTCATTTGTTCTCACATGGAAGATCACGGTATTTATGTGATAAAATCAATTATAATACCAAACATTTAAATTCAAGACATTCATTCTTTGATATTGAAATCGAGCACTCACCTAATAGTATTTATGTTCATGTTCTCTTGACACTTATAAGGCTGGTGTTCTAAGGACAATGTTGTTTTATGTAACCAGTCAATTGAAACTACCGGGGAACATCCCCAACCCCGGGGAATGGCGGGGATTTTAACTCTTATTTTAAAACCCTGGTAAAACCTGCCACCAGGCCATACAGACGGCAAAACCCCCACAAATTGAAAAAAATATACTGTTCACTTTTAAACCAGTGAAATTTGTTAAATTTGCACTTTTAGAAACAATGAATTTATACTTGATCTTTGGATGTACGCAAACATCGCGGATGATTAACAGTTGGTCAAACTACGGAGATCGCCCGGGCAAAACCCCGGTAAACACGGCTATGCTTCTCCGCTATTTTGGCACAAAACAATAACCCCGCACTCACACGGCAGTGCGGGGACATCGGCAAGGTAACAACACGGGACATTTATCCCGCTATCTCCCTTCCCCGGGGTTGGTGCCGTGGCTTCAATTGACTAATACATAAAAATTGTGTCAACTACAAAGTTACTTGTATTTACAGGAGTTATGGTTTGTTTTGTCTCATTTCTGGCGTCTGTAGTTGTTGCTATACTTGATAAACGAGCTGACACGATCAAATACATAACAAGCAAGGTGGATACCAGCCAACTAGGTATGTCACTCTAACAACTTCAACCTTTTAAATATACAATGGCTAGTCCGCACTGTGTTAAAAGATATTTTCTAAAATAATTTGGTTTTGTTTGTTTATTGTTTATTTACCAGACTGCATAAACTTCTACCTTAGTCAGAGTCATGCATGAATTGAATATTCCCGATGTTCTCGCGATTTCACAAAATGTCTCAAGCCTCTACCATGCTTGTCCCCCCCCCCCCCTTCCCGAAACTTCGGAGAGCTTCCCTGAGACATAGGGGAACTTGTTCCCGACGCCTCCCAAGCTCTTATGTAGATCGGGAGTACTTAAATCACCGAGGAAGAGTGACTAACACAAAACGTTGGGAACACATCAGGAGTTATCCCGATGTCGGTGCCTAGTCTGTTATCAACATACTGCTGGTATATTGTCGTCTGGAATAATGTATTTACTGGTTGATTTTATACAAACATTTATTTGTTCTATCATCATAATACATAATCCATCCAATCCGCCGCATTGCCTAGAAGATCGATTTTATTTAGAATCCTAGGTTTTATTAGAATATACTCTTTAAATATTTTGTATTAGTTGTTTACATTTCATACTTATATACTAGTAATATATACTTAATATTTATTGTCTAATCCCAAATGATATATTGAACTCTACCACATATGCACAATTGTCGAGAGTACACGTTAGAGTAATCAACATGCTGAGATTATACGACGGCGACGTCATTTCTCTTTTTATACGTCATTTGCCGCATTTGGACCCAAAGTCTCATGGCGCGTCACATATACGTGCAAATTATTGTTATATTACTTCAGACGAGAGCATCAGCATTGTGGATATAAAGGACTTCCCAATACAATACTGGCTTGTTGCCCTGACAACCACTGTGTACTATCTGGCATTATTTCCATTTGTTGGCCTTGGACAGTGAGTAATGGGACTATAAGTATCGTCTACTTCTGTGAATTGTTTGTTTTCTATAATAAGGAAACAACATACATCTATATATTGAAATAGTCTTTTCTCATGGAACCATGGCTAAAAAAACAAATGTTCCAATACATTGTTGTATTTTCTCTAATGTGCCGCCTGCGATATGTCGTGATAAAAAATATATTGACGTCATGATAGAATGGTGACTCAAGCATGTTGGTTTGTGGCCTCCGTATCTCAGTGGTTAGTGCGCTTGCCGTCTAATCTGGCGATCCGGGTTCAAGTCCGGGTGGAGGTATACACATGCCTGCCATATTTCAGCAGAAAGCTGACTGGCAAATAAAGACTATGCCCGGCAATAAAGGCTATGCCCGGCAAAACATAATGTTTCACTATTGTAGTTAGTATTTAAAACATGACATTTATGCGTTATTTATAGTAATAATCATATCGAGTTTGACATAATAATGTTTTCGCCGACTGGTGATTTTTGCTTACGAAAATAGCATCTATAGATTTATTAGGGGTGCCGAATGTTGTTGACTTCTTATGTTTCAGGGTGTTCTTCATCATGAAATATAACAAAGACCCATCTGTAGCAGACAACATTAATAGGTAACACATTTATTGACATATGACAGTTAACGCAAAGCAGCATTGCTGTTATTAAGTAACTAATGTTTACTGTAAAATCACATATTTTCGTGGGTATTAAATTTAGTGGATTTTGATAAAAATGTATTTTCGTGGGGTTTTAAATTCGTGGATTACAGAACATGAAAGGGTAAAACCATGTCTGACTTTGAGAAGTCGATTAATCGTGGGGATTAGATTTCGTGGTCGAGTTCAACAACGAAATCAACGAAAATTCAACTCCCTCGAAAAATAATGATGTTACAGTATAATTAATTGGGCTGGTCAGAATGTTGATTTTAGGCTGGAGTTAAAGTAATGTACATGTGTCTTCAATACAACATGCAACGTGGAATACAAGGTCATTTTAATTGAATGGTGATCTCTCGTAATGTATAATTAGTTACATGCATCTTGTGCTCACGGTGAGCTGGTTTAGAAATTCGCCGTCCAGCCTGCACCTTTCTGTAAACGTATCCCCTAAACCCCTATATTAAATTTGACCAAACTTGACAGGAATCATCATTGAGCAGTTATCTTTCAATACTGTTTAAATAGTTTTAGTTTTTTGCATCACTTGACCATTTTCATTGTAGCTAAAATATTTGTGAGACAAAACGATCAACAATGCCATTTATTAAGAATTGTAAGCAAGGGAAGCAAAGGAACTGTTGACTCCTTTGATATCATACCATGTATATGTCATCTAACAGGAGTTCAAATGATGACGCATGGATTAGATTTGACACCGCCCCCGTGTCACATGTTTCATGTAGACTAATAACTATGAAAAACTTATGGTATAAACTCCGTTCCTATTCGGCAAGTGCTTTCCAACTTGTCAGACGATGTCCGATCAAACTGGTTTTAAACAAGAGATACAAAATATGCCATACTGTCGTATCCGTTCGTTTACGTTTCTGGTTCGTTCCTTGTATGTTCCTTATCCGGTAAATAACTTGATTGTGAGATTTTAACCGTATTTTTAGCTCCAATATTCGAAGAATAAGGGGAGCTATTGCAGTCACCCGAGCGACGGCGTCTGCGTTGGCGTCGTCGTAATGCAAATGTTACAGTTTATGTCCTCTAATATCTTCAAAGTGTATAGACACATTGCTTTGATACTTTGCATACTTGTTCACCATCATGACCCCAACCCCTACACAGGAGAAGGTAACTATATCAAGCATTTTGTTGAAATTACGCCCCCTTTTCAATTTAGGAATCCGTGTTAAAGTTAAGGTATGTACAATGTTAAAGTTTAGGCTAAACCTCAAATATTTTCAAAAAGCATTGACAAAATTAAATGCTTTGAAACTTTGCACACGTGTTCATCATCATGATACCAATCCCTACACAGAATTGTCGAAAGCATCTGCCCTTTAATACTTAGAAGCTACAACCTCTACACAGAAGACGGAAATGCTGCAGCCATGAATTATTTTTAATATATATAATGGTTATACTAACCAAACATGGCACTGAGAATTGTGGAGCACGCTGTTCGTGGGCAGCTCTTGTTAAAGATGGTTTCCGTAAATCAAGTGCACCCATAAAAGCCTAATATATTTTAATACTTAACGGTTATCTGACCGGGTGCAACTACACTCTAGACAACTTTCTAAAAGGACGAATATAAGTCAACTCACCATATGTTTCAATCAATCAATCAATCAATCAATCAATCAATCAATCAATCAATCAATCAATCAATCAATCAATACATCAATCAATCAATCAATACATCAATCAATCAATACATCAATACATCAATCAATACATGAATACATGAATACATCAATCAATACATCAATCAATACATCAACCAATCAATCAATCAACCAACCAACCAATCAATCAATTAATCAATCAATCAACCATGCATTGATAATTATTGATTTCAGTATGGTGTATCTAATGGCCGGTATAACGATGCCCATATTTGGATATTTGATCGACAAATTTGGACGGAGTTTACTGTGGATGTTTCTGGGTAATATTCTGTCTGTCAGTAGTCATATGGTGATGGCGTTCACATTCCTGGAACCTTATGCTGCCACGGTATGTAAGTTTATAGTCTGTCTATACAGACCCTATGTTAATTGAAGGAGACAACTCACATTATCAGCTTACTCTTTTTTCGTGAAATTATTTCCCTTTGCACCCTCAAACATATATAATCAAATCAAGCCCCCAAAAAATATAGGTAAAATTGAAAAAAAGTTATCTAGTCGGGTAGCCAGACAAGTAAGTTAAGTAGTTCTAAGTATACCAACCACTACTTTTCGTCATACCCTTATAACGATAGTTACCCTCAGGAATGAGGCGTCGAAAGTGATCAATATAAGTTGTAGAACTTGTTTTAAAGTCAATCTAAAATTGTTGAGAAAACTAGCACCACTAACGCTGATTACACTTTTACCATCATAACATTGTTCAGCGTACATACTATTTCCTGTGATCTCATCTTAAACTGCCTATCATATCGTACATTGACTGTTAGTTGAATTGATGCTGAGTGGGGGATAGTTAGGCAACCAATGTCCACACTTTTCTAGTCATAAACCGTCTGGATATTCAACTATGACGTTATCACAGGTAACTGTATCATTGATTAAAAGAGAAAATATATATTTCTTTTGTAAAATTTATACATTCATTATGAATATATAAATTTTACAAAAAAATAAACTTTTTTTAAAATCTTAATCAATGATACAGTTACCTGTGGACGTGATGTCCGCATTTTTCAGAATGAGATAGTAGATATTTTATTTTCCTCCAATACATGAAGAGTGAACATTGGTTGTCTAAATTTGAATGATTTGACTGAAGATTGGTACATATTTTACAGGTAACACTGGGGCTTGGATATTCTATATTCACTGCTACTATGTGGCCAATGATATCATACGTTATACCACTCAGATATCTGGGTACTGCGTATGGACTGTGAGTATATTTTGTTCAATCGTGACTCTTGGAATGGGAGAAGTGAATGTGCTAACATAGTATACTGGGTACTGTTATTTCAAAGCACTTCCGAAAATCATAAACTTACGTTCAAATTTAAATTCCTTATATAATTCTTTAACAACTACTATTTAATAACTGATATAATTTGTAGGAGTTCACTAACTTAAACACAATTAGTATTGTATATAGAGGATCTTGCATGAGTGCTCATTACATACGAGTTTTATTAAACGAGTGGACAAAATGATGACACGAGGCTTTGCCGAGTGTCATATTGTTTTTGTCGACGAGTTTAATAAAACTCGTATGTAATTAGTACGAATGTAAGATTCTATTTATCACATAACCTTTAAAATTGCACATAATTGGTCAAAAGGATGATTGACGCTGCATATGTGTCAGCCAAAATTCAGCGGTGTAATGAGCGCGACGTCATGGCGACGACGTCATTGACGGATCAATGCATGGATTGTCACGTCAAGCTAATTTAAATATTTATTTCACAGTCTGGGAGTGCCGAACGATATTTACGGCACGGCTTTACGGCACTCCTGGGCCGCAGGTTATGTGATAAATCCATTTACCACACTTCGTAGTTGAAAAAATATTAAAGTAATTTAAAGTTGATTGTAAGTTTACGATTTTCGTAAGTGCTTTGGTAAAACAGTACCCTGGTGTCTATCAGCCAAATTGACCGCTCCTTTAAATACTGCTGAGACGACTAGTATGATAAATGAACACTTTACATTTATTATATCATTTGCAAGCATATAATATGATTGGTACAAGTAGTAATTGTCAGCACACAAACTCGCTAGATAAAGTACATTTCTTTCATCATGGTATAATAGACACCGACGAAAGATCGACAACAAACCACCTAGTGGTATATGATTTTGTTTTATTTCAGTATGAATGCTATGACAGCAGTGGGTCAAGCCAGTGTGGCTTATCTGGCAGGTTATATAGTAGATAACTATGGTTACTTTGTACTTCAAATCTTATTCATAGCAAGTATGTCTGGTGAGTATAGATGGCCTGTACGTAGCCTAAAACATAAGACACTCCTAGCTCCCAACCTAACCCAATGATAACATTTGTTGAAGTGAAGAAAGCAAACCTTTCACGCCTATGTCCGACAACTGGCCGTGGAATATTAGATTTTCCAGTTATTTATACATATCTCTAATACAATATACTTTCAAGAAATACTGACGTTACGCTCAATGTTGGCGTACATTAGCGTAACCGAGTACTGACGCAAAAAAATGCGTTGCAAAGATAATTTGGGTATTTGTGATACAGTTTCTTAGATTATGCAATGGGTCCAATATTTTCAAATTTTAAGCAATTGCTTTATCAAATATAAAAAGTTTTAAATAGAGGATATTACATGAGTGTCTTTTCATATTGAATTATTAAACGAGTTGAATAAAATAATAAAATGCGAGGCTCTGCCGAGCATTTTATCGATTTTATTAAACGAGTTTAATAAATTCAATGTGGAAAGTCACAAATGTAATGTACTTTTTATCACATGTTAGCTTTTTTCCGGCCGAAACATAAAATAGCTACTTATTTTCACTATAATAAACGCGCAACTTTGACGACGTCGCCTATGCTTTGAGTGACGTCGCGTGAAGGCTTTATTACACTAGTGTATTATCAAAATTAAATAATGGCTTTATTACGCTACCGCGACGTCAAACATGTGATAAACGTTAATTATATGTACTTATAGGTTGTTATCACTGTTTTTTAAAAGGATACATATTTCTTAAAATATCTTGGCACAAAACAACGTCACAATTTTAATTTGTGTACTTTTTGACTCGTGTTTTATCGCGGCTAGAAAAATACACACACATTAACTACTAAATTATAATTATATATGTTGCCTTTGGTGACGTTCTCTGTCAGTTTGTGTCTGATTAAATGTATACTAAATATCAAACGTAAATGCGCGCCACATTTCTAGCATGGCGTTGTTTTGTCTTTTTTGCGATATAAAATATAAAGTAACCGTTTTAATAAAACATTGAAGAGCGCCAACAACGTATACATGCAATATCAATATGGACACACCGAGTTATAACACATTAAGGAACTGTATTGCGCATCATCTATGTTCAGTATTATTTTTTTTGAAAACAATACTCCGGAAGTGGTATTCAATATTGATCTTGTTTAATTGGAGAATAAGGATAGCCAATCATATCGCCTATTACTGACCAATAGTTTGATATGGTGTGATCTGATTGGTTGTCCTTATCCTTAAGTCAAGTAAGATCAATATCACCCCTGGTCTATAGTGTGAGTATTATTATCAAAGCTGATTAGCTGGTCATCGTTTTCTATCTTCAAGAGTACAATGCATATAATAGGAAAAGAAATCACTATCTATAATAAACCAAACAATGTATTTTCAGCGTCACTGATACTAGGAAGTTGTTTATACCTCATAGATTCATCCAAAAGTAAGATATTTTCAATTTATGACGATATTGTCTCTCAGTTCTCTACCTTTGATTAGGCAATATAGGAGAGATCATGTTTGTAAACAAGGGTATTTATACCACAAGCTAGCTATTGGTGAATGGCAGGTTTTTATTGTTCATTCATCCAATAGATTGCCGGTGGGCAATTTGCATATGAATATGGTGATCTCTCCTAAATGCCTTCCTGATGTGGTATTCAATATAGTACATGTTCATAACATGTTTTTGCGGGTCAAGCACATTTTTTCAGGGGTGTTCCAACCATACTATCTAGTATCTATGCCTAGTTCCATTATGACCCGATCGGCCCAGGCCATCTAGGATTATAGCCCTTGAAATACCAAAACATGTGTGAAATGAGCCTTGTCTGTACTCTAATTCAAATATTGGTGACCATGTTTAAAGGCAAAATGTCTAGCCCAAGTTTGATTATGAACCCAATAGGCCCAGGCCTTTTATGATCATGTCCCTTGAATTACCAAAAATGTGAAACTAGCCTTGTCTGATCATCTTCTAACTTGGTGACAATGTTTATTGGCCAAGTTTGATTTCTTCATTTACCATGTCCCAGACAGTCGTATTTCGTGACATTTTGACTCTTGTTCGGGGATATGGATGGCATGTTCTGTGTCTTGTTTCTTGCATGGGTGGCTATGGGATGCCTCCGTTTCTGTATGGCTTCAAGTTGTCAGTGCATGTACCTGTGCCAAATTCACCACCTTTAACACTTAAAAACTTCATGTGCTGTCTATTATTGACTATAAAAATGTTTGTTCAGACTTGATTGTGGGGAGGAGCTGGAGTGTTCATCAATTACTGCTGAAACCCTTCGTTTATATTATATAATACACAGTACAGATTCAAGCAAGACTTCTACCTGTCAATCAAACATACACCCATCTATTAGAGCATTGTGGTGATTCAATCAAGACTTCTACCTGTCAATCAAACATACACCCATCTATTAGAGCATTGTGGTGATTCAATCAAGACTTCTACCTGTCAATCAAACATACACCCATCTATTGTTACAGATGGAATTCTCAATCTCAGTGGTAAAGATCGGACAGCCAGACTAGAGTTAAGGTAGAACCTTTCATTTTGCTGTGAATTTATTAAACGTGTTTCTATTCTCTTAATTGTTCAACAGAAAGTCGAACAGGTGTGTTGTGTATATATAAGAACATAAATATACACTCAATATAACTCCTGATTCCTCATTTTATATTCTTTTACTATTTTTTTAACAATAAAGTAAAGTAAAATTCTGACAGCCGTGTTGCTATTGTGTCAATTTCAACATGTGCTTTTCTAGAAGAATATTCATCGTTTACCAAAATTAGTCATACCTATGAGGGTGATAATGCACATTGCCTCCACAATATTTATTACTGATAAAAAAACTATCGTCACTAAGACACATATCAATCAGTAATAAGCTGCAATACTATTGAGGTATTTTTTATACAAATTTCCATTTCAGGGAGTCGAAAATTACTGCAGACACAGAACACAGCAACGTGCCGAACCAAACATGATAATGGAAGCCCAGGCAGTGTAGACAAACATTGAGACAAAGTTGCATCAACCAAGATGACCACGGGTGTAATTTGGCAATTTCATAAGTGACCTGTAGACATTGTAGCTATGTTTCAACATACGACATTGTTGATAATTTCAGATAATAGACAACAGAGATAGGATGATTGCAATAGCTCACCTCCACCAACCTACCTATCCTCTTCGTGCCCACTGGCACATAAGGCTGCAACCAGGCCCCGATCTCCCGAAGCATCTCAAATAGAAAACTCAGCTCAAATTGAGATTTTACTCAAATCATAGTCTTAACTTAAGACAGAATTGTATCAGGAGCTCTTAAAATTTTACTGTTATTAACTCGGAATAATGTTTCTATTTTGTCATGCCAATTTTGAGTCCAGTCTCCGATCGAAATCAACATAAAGACCCATGACAATATTTGAGATGAGATTTAGCTCAGATTGAGAGGTTTCTGGAGATCAGAGCCAGGTTTCAGCTAGACCTGAGTCTGACAGCTCAAATTGAGAGTTTGTTCAAGACAAATCTCAAGTTGACACTTCTTTAATTCTGCTGTTATAAATTTATTATTATTTCATTTATTGTTTTGTTATATCTTTTTTTAGTACAATCTGGCAACATGAAACTAAGAGGGCTGTTCAAAATACACAGGACTGAAGCTGTTAATTTTAAATATAACAAGTCATTAAGAATTGCAAGCAATACAAAAGTTCCCTACCGGTTTGAAGCGCTTTTCAATGTTTCTGTTGCTATAGCAACCGGAATCAATATTTTTAGATGTGCATAATCCCCTTATTGCCCCCAATCCACATACCAAGTTTCATTATCCTAGCTTGGAAACTGTTTCAGTTATGTCAGGATCCAGATTTTTTGACGGACGAACTTACGGACGGCAAACCTATAGTCCCCTCCAGTCAAAAACCGGTAGGAGACTAATAAACATTATTATATAATATTGATTCGGAAGCTACTTGACCTAGTAATTGATCCCAGATGACCCAGTTGCGAACTTTGACCTAGATTTTACGAAGACAAATATTCTGATCAAGTTCATAAAGATTAGGTTAAAACTATGACCACCAGAATGTTTATATTTTTCCTTGATATGACATGGTGACCTCGTTTTTTCAACACTTGACTTAGATTTTACAGAGACACACTTAATGGCCATGTTTCATAAAGATTATGAGAAAACTTATGACCTTCAGAGTGTATTATGATAATAGTCTGCATACTTTTAAACAACCCTTGTGGTGTTTACTGTGCAGACCAGATGCATACATAAAATAATACTCATATAAAACAATTTTAGAAATTTATTTAACATTATATGCATAGTACACAACACAATCAACATACGATAATACAATCAACATACGATAATACAATCAACATACGATAATACAATCAACATACGATAATACAATCAACATACGATAATACAATCAACATAAATCACATTCTTTGGATATAAACAGGTTCGCAAGCAAACATTATACATAAACAACATAATAATCTGTCATTCTCTCAATACATGTATAAGCCACATGCACAGTGCTGTCGGGTAATTCTGCGCACCTAACAGGCATTTGTCTTCCACATTTGACACTATTTTAGTCGTAGAATGAATTGTGGTGCTGTTTCAATCAGGGTGGCCAAAGAAAATGAAGAATGAAATTCCTTGATAATTCCCTGATTTTTCCCACACAAAAAGGTTATTTTCCATTGATTGATCGGTGTTCGCGACTCATATACAGCTAAAAGTATGGCCTTCAAAATCCCCTTAGAGCCATACCTACACCACCAAACTATATAATAAATACAGTTTGTTTGAAGAAATATAACTATTGAATAAATTCATTTTTCCCTGCAGGGAATTTGTTTTTGGCATTTTCCCTGTTTTCCAGTCTGTGGCCACCCTGTCAATAGAACTAACATTCATTGGCGAATGTAAACAATGCACAAGGTCGTACATATACTAAACTAGGTCAAATGTCGTCATAAATTAAGATGGCTGCTGGTTAACATGACGTAATTTTTTTTCCGGCTAATTCTGCGCATGCAGGATTGTGATTTGTATTTATCTGTTTAAAAGAGTTGATTGACACAGTAAAGAAAGAATATATCATCAAGATAAAATTGACAAGAAAAGAAAGTTTTGCATACATTAGAAAAGTGTATTTATTCCAGTTTTGTGTCACGTGATATGTCTTATTACTGAAAATTGCCGTTGGTACTTATTTTTGTCAAATTTTCGTAGAAATACTAATCCGATGCTGTTTTTCTGATGGTAAGACTTTATATAAGTAGCAAACATGCACAAAAACACTCGAGGACCGAAGAAAATCGATCCCTGGAATCTGTAAATTAAGGTGCATAGAATTACCCGATGCGCAGAATTAGCCCAAACTACTACAGAGTGGAGATGCACACCTTGTGGGCATTAAGGAAATCACTTGTTAAATTATGTTCATTGAGTTTATGAGTATCAGGTAAATGTACTGACTACTACCATAACAGCATATAAGTTGATATAATAATACAAACATGTTATATTTGATAGTTTACACATGTTTTAAATAGAAACATTTTTGTATTGCTATGGTAGTGTGTAGACCTAACTATTAATGCACTGGGTACCAAACATGTTAGCCACTGAGGACAATCAGTATGCTAAGACTTTAAATGAGAACCTTCCATTAGGCATACAGAAATAAATATATTGTCTTTTTGATGGTGTGTGGCTATAAACACAGACTCGGACTACATCTTGTTTGGAGTCAATGATACTTTTGTGGATGATTTAATGACTAGGAACAGCAAAGAAAACATACATACAAAGTGAGGGCAAATAGATTGCTACAGATTCAAACTGACATACACAAATAGCCGGACATATTTCACAATTACTGGCAAACAAAAACATTGGCAAGGCAAATATATTTACTTATACGAACAAGAGGATCATGGATCCTGTGGCGCTCACCTGTTAAACATAATTAAACTTTAAACTTGTCCTTAAGGTCATCAAGATAAACATTTTGACCAAGGTTGATAAAGATTAAGCAAAAATGTGGCCTCAAGAGTGTCAATAAGGTTTTTCTATTATTTGACCTATCAACCTAGTTTTTGACCCCGCATGACCAAACTTCAAACTTGACCTTACGATCATCAAGTTAACATTTAAACCAAACTTGATAAAGGTTAAAGCAAAAATCTGGCCTCCAGAGTGTTAACAAGGTTTTCCTATTATTTGACCTATTGACCTAGTTTTTGACCCCACATGAGCCAACTTCGACCTTGACCTATATTTCATTGAGATACAACTACTGATCAAGTTTGGTGAAGATCAAAGCTGATTGAAACTGCTAGAGTGTTTACAGTGAAATGTCTAATGGATAGACAGACGACGGACAAAAAACAATCACAAAAGCTCACCTTGCCACTTTGTGGCAGGCGAGTTAAAAATACACAAAAACACTTTGGTACACTTTGGATTAACAAGAAATGTTTGTAAAATGGAAACCCAATAGTCAGAAATGTTAAAGATCATAGTGACATTGACCTAAAAATTAATATGGGTCATCTCCTGTTGATGGCCAACCTACCATTCTCGATTTATTGATCAGAAACCTATTTTTTTCATGTTAAAGGCCAGGGCAATTCTTTTGACCTACTGACATCAAAATCAATAGGGGTCAACAACCAGCCAAGGTAATGAGGATATTTGTTGTGACGGGACCAGATGATATAGAGGAGGTACACCACTTATGTCATGAGGTGGTCAAGGTCATGAGGGTATAAATTTGCTGTGACCGGACCAGAGGATAGAGAGGTGGTACACCACTAATGTCATGAGGGGGTCAAGGTCATGAGGGTATTTGTTGTGACAGTACCAAAGGATATAGAGGAGGTACACCACTAAGGTCATGAAGGGGTCAAGGTCATGAGGGTATTTGATGTGACGGTACCAAAGGATATAGAGGAGGTACACCACTAAGGTCATGAAGGGGTCAAGGTCATGAGGGGGTCAAGGTCATGAGGGTATTTGTTGTGAGGGTACCAGAGGATAGAGAGGTGGTACACCACTAAGGTCATGAGGGGGTCAAGGTCATGAGGGTATTTGTTGTGATGGTACCAGTGGATAGAGAGGAGGTACACCACTAAGGTCATGAGGGGGTCAAGGTCATGAGGGTATTTGTTGTGAGGGGACCAGTGGATAGAGAGGAGGTACACCACTAAGGTCATGAGGGGGTTAAGGTCATGAGGGTATTTGTTGTGACGGGACCAGAGGATAGAGAGGAGGTACTCGACTGCTTATCTTCTTCATCTCTTCCTTTACTTTCATAAATTGTCGTTTAAATTCTAAACCATCTCCCTGAAACAGAACATAGAAATTAGCTATGGTTTGCCAGTCTGACGCCTCATACTACCATGACATTCCTGAATTATGTGAAATGTTATGAAATTCATTTTTTATCAATATCATGCATCTTAAATTTGTCACCAAAACATGCTTCCCTCAGTTTTAGAAATGAAACTCTTGAATTTGAACTTGTGTAGTCCATTGATATATATCTTTTTAAATAGCAAAATCTGTCAACATTAAGTCTTAAGCAGCATATTTGTAGACCCTGGCTGACAGTTTGAAAGTTCTAATCGTATTTACAGATGAACTAACATCCTGTGTTATATAGACTAACCTTGGACAGTCTGAAATCCAACAATAAATTCTCTCCCATCTCCATAAGGCAAGCTTTGAATACCAACAACATTCCACGTTTATCCTTCAATGTTAGCGTTGTCTGTGAAATAAGAAATAATACACATATAGGATAATGTATAAACAAACAAGATGATCAGCTATGTTTGTATGCTTGTAATAATGTCATACTGTACATTATATAAAGATAAATGTCAACTACGTCCACATGCGTTGAAATTAATTAACTTCTATAGTCCAGTTAGGATATTGTGACAGTGACGTTGCAGTTTACGTGTACGCAAAAAATCACAACCATTGTCTAAACAGGTAGAGCGAAGTTTAGTATGTTAGTTTAGCATTGAAATTATAGTTTATTGTACAGTATAAGCCTTTATAATTGGTTTTACACCGTTATAGTGGACTCGACAGCTGCGTCACTGGATTTTTATCCTGACTGGACTATATTATCAATGTTTCGACATTTTGCCTTCATCACGAAATACAATCATATAAATGAAAACAATGGACGTCACTGTACAGTATAAAAGCCTGGAAAACACTACATCCTATAAATCATGTATTACAATGTTATTGTGAAATTGGTAGCTTTAGGTTCAATGGCCTAAGTACATTTATATTAAAAGTATTTACTTGACAACAGTTGTACACGAATTGAGAGGGGGTCAGCCATCATCACTGTCTGTGTTGATGGCTGACCACCTCTAAGATTGTGTACAATAACAATTGTGTACACACAATGACCAACATTCTCCTCAACTATTATTAGATTGTAACTTACCACACCAGGACTGCTACGTTTGTATCCATACCCCATGACCTCACAGACACGATCTAGCTCAAGTAAAGTATTTGTTTTGTCTGTTTTCACGAAAAATCTTGTCATACGTCGAACAAGTTTCTGCATTGGAGTCTGAAATATTATAGTTGAGATGAGACAGTGTACACATTTCTGGACTTTTCCTTCCTTCATTAGAAGGGGCTGTTGTTCTTTTAATTTATCAAACTCAATGAGTTTTTCCAAAAATTAAATACAACGTCTACCAAATAATTTATCCAAGTCACCAAAACCGATTCAGCCTAGGGGCTCATTGTATTAACACTTTTAAATGAACCGGCCAGCATAACAAGAAATGTTTGTATTAAATATATGCCTCCATGGCAGCCCAATAGTCAGAAATGGTGATGGTCGCAGTGAATTTGACCTTTGACCTACTGACCTCAAAATCAATAGGGGTAATCGACTGTAGCTGACCAACCTCCATGTAAATTTTGAAGATCCTAGGTCAAAGCGTTCTTGAGTTATTGAACGGAAACCATTTAAATGGTCAGAAATGGTAAAGGTCACAGTGACCTTGAACCTTGACCTAATGACCTCAAAATCAATAGGGGTCATCTACTGTAGCTGTCCAACCTCCATGAAAAGTTTGAAGATCCTAGGTCAAAGCGTTCTTGAGTTATTGAACGGAAACCATTTTATATGACAGACCGACCGACAGACCAGCAGACATGTGCAAAGCAATATACCTCCTCATCAAAGATGGCGGGCATAATATCTTATGCTTCTGGCTATCTATTACCCATTATCAGCAGAAATTTGATTCCAGCCAAACTGATCATTTCCTTCCACTAAATCCACAATTTTTTATTTAACTGATTTTGTGCCCAGATAAGGTTGCTATACGGTATCATACAGACAAGCATATCATGGACTGTGTAATGATATGTTAGTTGTTACCTGAGAACTACCAGGTGTACCCTGGAACTGACTGCACATTACCTGAGAACTACCAGGTGTACCCTGAAACTGACTGGACAGTAACTTATGATATTACCTGAGAACTATCGGGTGTACCCTGAAACTGACTGGACAGTAACATATGATATTACCTGAGAACTACCAGGTGTACCCTGGAACTGACTGCACATTACCTGAGAACTACCAGGTGTAACCTGAAACTGACTGGACAGTAACTTATGATATTACCTGAGAACTATCGGGTGTACCCTGAAACTGACTGGACAGTAACATATGATATTACCTGAGAACTACCAGGTGTACCCTGAAACTGACTGGACAGTAACTTATGATATTACCTGAGAACTACCAGGTGTACCCTGGAACTGACTGCACATTACCTGAGAACTACCAGGTGTACCCTGAAACTGACTGCACATTACCTGAGAACTACCAGGTGTACCCTGGAACTGACTGCACATTACCTGAGAACTATCGGGTGTACCCTGAAACTGACTGGACAGTAACATATGATATTACCTGAGAACTACCAGGTGTACCCTGGAACTGACTGCACATTACCTGAGAACTACCAGGTGTACCCTGAAACTGACTGGACAGTAACTTATGATATTACCTGAGAACTACCAGGTGTACCCTGAAACTGACTACACATTACCTGAGAACTACCAGGTGTACCCTGGAACTGACTGCACATTACCTGAGAACTACCAGGTGTACCCTGAAACTGACTGGACAGTAACATATGATATTACCTGAGAACTACCAGGTGTACCCTGGAACTGACTGCACATTACCTGAGAACTACCAGGTGTACCCTGAAACTGACTGGACAGTAACATATGATATTACCTGAGAACTACCAGGTGTACCCAGGAACTGACTGCACATTACCTGAGAACTACCAGGTGTACCCTGAAACTGACTGGACAGTAACATATGATATTACCTGAGAACTATCGGGTGTACCCTGAAACTGACTGGACAGTAACATATGATATTACCTGAGAACTACCAGGTGTACCCTGGAACTGACTGGACAGTAACATATGATATTACCTGAGAACTACCAGGTGTACCCTGGAACTGACTGGACAGTAACATATGATATTACCTGTGAACTACCAGGTGTACCCTGGAACTGACTGGACAGTAACATATGATATTACCTGTGAACTACCAGGTGTACCCTGGAACTGACTGGACAGTAACATATGATATTACCTGTGAACTACCAGGTGTACCCTGGAACTGACTGGACAGTAACATATGATCAGGATGTAGAGGTTGTGAGAAACTGATCACTGGTCCGAGATCATCACTACTTGAAGCTGTATTCCCAGATTCATGAGATCTATGGTGCACTGGTGGCATCTCTGGCTGTGAACTACATATTCTAGACAACTCACTGCAAAATGTACACAAAATGGTATATATTAAACATGTCAGTGGAAATTTCAACATTTCATTGATTTGAAATACAGTCAGGTCTCCATACAATGACACTGTTTGTTTCCAAGAAAAATGTCGTTGTAATGAATATGTCAGTATACTGAATTGATATAAAGAGCATTTCAATATTTTTGTCCCAAAACATGATGTCAGTATAATGAATTTGTCAGTATATCAGGTGTCGTTATATCGAGATCTGGCTGTAGCTTCAACATGACATCTAGGTGAACACAAAATAATTGGTTGTGAAATCTGAAGAACTTCATGAAATTACGATAATTTATTTCAATAATGAAATAAGATAAAGAATGAGTTTTAGGACATGGATGTCTCCACTTCTTGCTTGACCATGTCAAGGTCTATAACTCAGCAAATACTGGATGAAAGCTCTGGTTGCACAACTACACATGCTGATTAATATCAATATAAAGTTTGATAAATGTATATACAGTAAAGTTCCACCTAACGACCGGTCCGATAATGCGACCGTCCCGCTATTACGACCGATTTTTAAAAGAACCAAATAATTTTGTTCTATATTCAATTGTTTTAAGGTCCTATAATACGACCGGTCCGCTATTCCGTATTACGACCACTTTGACTAGTCCCATTGTGTCAATTCCAACAGTGTTTGGTCTCGCTAATACGACCAATTATGTGTCATGTATAATTTTGTGTAAACAACTTTCTTCACACCTACGCGTATCTCCGGGGCGCTTGAAAATCATCTTGCACCTTGATCAAGGTCACGGGGCGCTTGAATTACAGTCAAAGGGTAACATACAAGCTCAGCATGAGATCGAAGACACTGTATTGAAACTAGTTCTGGATACCATAACTAAATGGTCTTTTATTTACACTGACGTGTCGGCCTTTTAGTTATGGAATTACCCTCTTCAATAATCAACTGTTTAAGCTTAACGCCTAAAATGCATGTTCATTGTTCAAAAATCGCCCAAAAACTATAATTTACGTATAAATGTAATATTTTTCAAGTGTTTCGTCTTAAAATAGTCAATGTAACACCTACTGATAATCATATATTGCTTAAAGTTTATTTCATTCCGGGTTGGATCAGCTCCCGCGGCCATTTTGAATAATTAATTTATCGCAGGTGCGTGCGAGAGCCGTTTTCGAAAAATCCGTTATTTCTTGAAACATGGTCGAAAACGTCTTAAAATTAAACAAAACCTTTAGATATACCTTTACATAAGAAACAAACACGTTATTTTTGCTATAAATCATGTAACTCCCATTTACACAAATAAATATTGCAATTTACGCAGCCGACAATCAAAACATTGATCACGTGGTTCGTTTCGGAACACTTTTGTTATAATCCCATTCAATAAATGGCGATCGTAAACGAAAACAGTGAAATTGTACTGGTTTGAAACAATCGACGGAATTAATGGCATTTCTTGCAAAACATTTTGTTTTTGGGGGTATACTGATAGAACATGCTCCAATTGATAGGGTGTCAATGATTATTTAGTTCAAAACGTGCGCTTTGTCATAAAACGAACGCGACTCAAACTGAGTCGTAGAGCTGTTAGGTTTCAAAGAACAAACGGCTTTGACGATGAAATGGAATGATCATCGTCAAAGACCTTGGACTATATTGAAACTTGTGTGTTCATTTATGACAGTCAATTAAAAGTCAATTAGACTACATAAACAATTGATAATTGCCTGGGGCAGCATGCTTGACTGGCAAACAAGCAGATTAACCAATTAAATAAACTGATTAGCATCAATTAAATGTCACTAAAGTTGTGAAAAACATGTTAAATTTGCCGACGATAAAAATAATTTGTCTGCCATTACGGTACGGTTTAAAGTCAGTTACGATACGGCGTCACCGAATTTCGTTACCAACGTAGATCGTTCAGAAATTTGTTGATAACGAAGAGCATTAATGTAGTTTATATTAATCAATAAATCATTCCTTCAATATATTTTGGGTCAAATCATAACAAAGAAGTCACCATACTTTTCTCAAGAACGATTCAAATCAAGGTCTGTTATTGTAACTTGCATAGTATTCGGACAACTTCGAAATTCGGAAAAATTGTGCTTCAGAGAATATAAGTATTATTGCTGCCTAATTGTGCCGTTTTAATTAATAGATACGTTATATTGTATTAATTAAATGTGTATGCTGTACATTGTTTTTGTTTTTATTATATTTATATACGTATAATAGCTTCAAAGACAATGTTCACCAGTATATAACAACCAGTACTAGCTTCTTCAAGATACATACACACACAGACTCGCTATTAAGACCGACTCGCTATTAAGACCACTTTTTGTCAGAACGGTCGGTGGTCTTAATAGCGGAACTTTACTGTAGCTCAAATACTAATTAAACTGCTATTCGCAGCATTTCAAGGGCAATAACTCTGATAATACTGGAAGTATCAGAATCAAAAGACATAGGTACTCAACAACACATGCTGACTATTATTCCCATGAAGTTTGAATACTGTGGCTTAAATTATTACATTTAAACTTAGATCCAACAACATTTCGGAACAGACAGACCAACAAGGGCAAATCGGTATGTCTCTCCAACCTTTGGCGATGATAAATTATATATTGAGTCAGCAAGACATTACAGACAAGTGCAAAATGATTGTGATAGAAGCTTTGGAGCATAATTCATACATGCAACCTCAGTACTAGATTATCTTTAACATGTTCTACAAGCATTGCATTTAAATGTTTACAATTAGACCAAACAAAAACCGGTAGGGGACTAATAAATCACCATAAGGCCAGAGTTTTTTAATTTTTTGTTACTCGGACATTTTTCAGAAAAATGTCCACAGGAGGAGGGAAAAAAATAAAAATAAAAACTCCCAAAATATAGCTTCCACGAGCTGGTGGTGGTAGAATAGTCAATGACGGTCCGATTTAAAGCAATCAACAAACAACAGTTTAGTTTTCAAGAAAACAGCCAATTTATCAAGACTAGTACACTGCAGTGAAACACTAATATAATAAAACGTATTATTAACAAAATAATGAAATAATAATACAAGGCTGGTCCATTTATCATCAAAACATTATATGCAATTTTGTTTTTTCCAGTTTTTCAATTTTTTTTTGTTGAAAATGCCAAAAAATTGGACAGGAGGGTCCGAGTAACGAAAAATAAAAGAACTGGCCTAAACATGTACCTATCTACATCAAGTCCTGTAGGTGAGCCGATACATGGACGTTTGAAGCCAAATGAACCACAAGGAGAGTCCGATGGTGAACTGGTCGGAAATTTTCCTAAAACAGATTTAATCAATACTGGTGAAAGACAAGATACATTGATAGAACAAGACTGCGTTCAATAAACGCTTATGCCCCCTGTGGAAGCCTTGTCCATAAATAAGTCTAAGTCCAAAATTAGGTCAAGGTGAAGGTCAAAATGGGGTCAGGTGATACAGGCGCATGGAGAGTGTTCATATACAACATCCATGCAAGTATGAAAGCTTTGTAGCAAGCCATATTAATGCTAGAAGAAACGGTCAATTTGGGTTAACCAGGACGGACGAACGGACGGACAGACGGATGGATGGACGGACAGACGAACAGACAGGTGAATCACTATATGCCTCCCGATCTATCGATACGGGGGCATAAAAACAATGCCACCTAACAAGAATTAATACATAACATCAACAGATTCCTGAATACCTAGGTCCAGATGTTAAGAAAAGTATCGAAGCTCTGGTTGCAATATGATTAAATTACCTAGATGAGTGCAGAGCTTGAAACCACAGATGCTGTCGGATGGGGCAATGAATCTTGTAAAATGCAAACAGAGTTATGAGACTTGCTTTACAGACACATATATTGATAGTGAACAAGTGTTGAAAGTTTCAAAACAACAGCTGTGACAGTTAAGGATAAAAATTCACCAAAAGACTAAACTGAGCCAAGAATTTTCTAAGTCTAATTAATAAGGGGAAATAACTCAGCAAAATGCAGATCAGAGTTATGGGTATTGCTTAACAGGCTCAGGTATTGATGGTGAACAAGTGTTAAAATTTTCAAAGCAACAGCTGTGATAGTTAAGGATAAAATCTCACCTAAAGACAAAATTTAGCAAAGGAATCCAAAGGATTCCAAAATGGGGCAATGAATTTTGCAAAATCAAAACACAGTTATGTGACTTGCTTTACAGAGTCACGTATTGATCGTGAACAAGTGTTGCAAGTTTCAAAGCACTGGCTTTGATAGTTTATGAGAAAACAAGTGATGACAATGCTCAGCATAGGTTCACACGTAACCTATTCAGTAAGAAGTCATTGCCAGCATAGGTTCATACATAACGTATTCAGAAAACAGCTATTGCCAGCAAAGGTTCACACATAACGTATTCAGAAACCAGCTATTGCCAGCATAGGTTCACACATAACATATTCAGTAACCAGCTATTGCCAGCATAGGTTCACACATAACATATTCAGTAACCAGCTATTGCCAGCATAGGTTCACACATAACATATTCAGTAACCAGCTATTGCCAGCATAGGTTCACACATAACATATTCAGAAACCAGCCATTGCCAGCATAGGTTCACACATAACATATTCAGAAACCAGCTATTGCCAGGAGCAGCAGTACATGAAACCAGTGTAGTTTTACCTTTACTTTTGTTATAATTCTTATTGTACCATTGATGTTTCTGTATTTGTTCAATCGTACGTCGCTTGCTGGCATTCTCAACCAAAACTTTCCTCAATAATGCTGAAATATACATTATAGTCAAACTAATGCAGGGGTTCTACTGAGGGATAATGCCTAATATTGAAAATTTCCCATAAGTCTGTTTCGATTGCCATTAGCACACACCCCTACACCAAAACATTGTTCTATTGTCAAAATGCAGGGTATGAAATTTCAAATGACCAAAATGCAGTCAATACTTGGTATTTTTTCATCAAATAACTTTTACTTTCTGCAGAAAATTTCATTTTTTCTATTGCAGCAAATCCGGATTTCCGGACTATTCCCGAACACAACCTCACTCATAACACCACCTTAAAATTAAAATCACAATTTACAAGTCCATTTTCAGTTTTGTTATTTATCAAAACTCAATGTTGCTACCGACTCATTAAGAAGACTAGTTTATAAGTATGCCTAAGCTATTCTTATCAACAAACTTTTACAGTGAGGAATAGTCATAAATTATCTTCAGCAAAGAGGATCACTTCCAGTGTGCATCACGTCCATATATATTTAGTTTATCAAACCCATTCTTAATATGACAAAATCGACAGTTCAGATCTCTGGAAATCTGTTCAGATAAATTTTAACCCAAGTGTTTTAACTGCTTGGATAGATCAGTGGTAGATGGTGCGCTTTGAGTGAGGGAAGTCCGGGATCCATCTTCTTTCATACCCCTGTGATGACGATCAGGGAGTGATTAATACAAGCTGTACAACTTGTTTCACAGTCATCAACTTTACATAACTCAGCATAAACAAAATACAATCATTTTGAAAATACAGCACCCTTTTATAATTATTGCCTTTGTTCATAGTCTATGTCCGTCCAAATATCAGACACATTATTTAAACTTGCCAGGAGTCGGACATTTTTATAAACAAGTGTAAAATCTTACATAGAGCTAATGTATCTATTTTATTCCAAGGACTGAGAGTGATTTTACAATCTTTCCAGTTACAGTATTCCTGGCATCCGTACGTCGGCTCATCCCACGGTAATTCTACAATACATCCAATTATAACCATAAACACTAGATCAACAAGTCATTAAGAATTGCAAGCAATACAGAAGTCCCCTACCGTTTTGAAGCCATTTTCAATGTTTCTGTTGCCATAGCAACCACAATTTTTGTTGGAATCAAAATATTTTATACGTGCATAATCCCCTTAATGCTCCCTATTCACATACCAAGTTTCATAAAACCTAGCTTGGAAACTGTTTCAGTTATGTCAGAATCCACATTTTTTGACGGACGGATTGACATTCTCACTGACTTGACATTGTGGGGTTTTCTTTTGTTCATTTTTTTGTATGAAAAACCCATTTAGCAACATTTTGCACCCCGTAAGCAATGGAATGCATAGAATCTAAATATAGCCTATTGTTCCACATCCCACAACTACATGTGGGTGCGTATGGAAGGACTGACGGACGGACCGAGGGCAAACCTATAGTTCCCTCAAGTCAAAAACCAGTAGGGGACTAATTAGGATACATTGTACAACTCAGCATACCATGCTGTATGACTTCATTCAGGACAAACACCTAACACTATATAGATGAAGGTATAGTACAGTGAATTTGACACAACTCACGACCTTCTATTAGCATAATTTAACAGCTGATAATTATATTGTACCTCCAGTTAGAAGAGCTACCAGGATAATACTACATGAAGTAAATGTACTGTGCACCTCCAGCTAGAAGAGCCACCAGGATAATACCACATGAAGTAAATGTACTGTGTACCTCCAGCTAGAAGAGCTACCAGGATAATACCACATGAAGTAAATGTACTGTGTACCTCCAGCTAGAAGAGCTACCAGGATAATACCACATGAAGTAAATGTACTGTGTACCTCCAGCTAGAAGAGACACCAGGATAATACCACATGAAGTAAATGTACTGTGTACCTCCGGCTAGAAGAGCTACCAGGATAATACCACATGAAGTAAATGTACTGTGTACCTCCGGCTAGAAGAGCTACCAGGATAATACCACATGAAGTAAATGTACTGTGTACCTTCAGCTAGAAGAGTACCACATGAGATAAATGTACTGTGTACCTTCAGCTAGAAGAGTCACCAGGCCCAGATCTTCCGAGGAATCTCAAGTAGAAATCTCAACTCAAATTGAGATTTTGCTAAAATTAGAGTTGGAATTAGAGATAAATCTGAAGTTCCAGCTCTTGAAACTTTACTGTAATAAACTCAGAATAACATTTCTGTCTAGTGATGCTAATTTCGAGTCCAACCAATCATGGAAATTACTTCAAAGATCAGTGACACTATTTAAGATAAGATTTAGCTCAAATTGAGATCCTTCGGGAGATCGGGGCCAGGATAATACCACATGAAGTAAATGTACTGTGTACCTCCAGCTAGAAGAGCTACCAGGATAATACCACATGACCAGATATCTGCTGGTTCTGCATGATAAGCTTTACGACTGATCACTTCTGGTGCCACATACGGAACGGTACCACAACACTTCTCCAGCAGTCTCTCTCTGCCTTGGTAGCGAAACACTGTAGACAGTCCGAAATCTGATATCTTCAAATTATCTGAAAGGTAACACAAAATTATACAATCAAATATACCAAGATATATTTTATACACAAAAGTTATAGCAAAGTAACAAAGAAAAGTAATGAAGTATAGTACAGTAAAGTTCCGCTATTAAGACCACCGACCGTTCTGACAAAAAGTGGTCTTAATAGCGAGTCGGTCTTAATAGCGAGTCTGTGTGTGTATGTATCTTGAAGAAGCTAGTACTGGTTGTTATATACTGGTGAACATTGTCTTTGAAGCTATTATACGTATATAAATATAATAAAAACAAAAACAATGTACAGCATACACATTTAATTAATACAATATAACGTATCTATTAATTAAAACGGCACAATTAGGCAGCAATAATACTTATATTCTCTGAAGCACAATTTTTCCGAATTTCGAAGTTGTCCGAATACTATGCAAGTTACAATAACAGACCTTGATTTGAATCGTTCTTGAGAAAAGTATGGTGACTTCTTTGTTATGATTTGACCCAAAATATATTGAAGGAATGATTTATTGATTAATATAAACTACATTAATGCTCTTCGTTATCAACAAATTTCTGAACGATCTACGTTGGTAACGAAATTCCGTGACGCCGTATCGTAACTGACTTTAAACCGTACCGTAATGGCAGACAAATTATTTTTATCGTCGGCAAATTTAACATGTTTTTCACAACTTTAGTGACATTTAATTGATGCTAATCAGTTTATTTAATTGGTTAATCTGCTTGTTTGCCAGTCAAGCATGCTGCCCCAGGCAATTATCAATTGTTTATGTAGTCTAATTGACTTTTAATTGACTGTCATAAATGAACACACAAGTTTCAATATAGTCCAAGGTCTTTGACGATGATCATTCCATTTCATCGTCAAAGCCGTTTGTTCTTTGAAACCTAACAGCTCTACGACTCAGTTTGAGTCGCGTTCGTTTTATGACAAAGCGCACGTTTTGAACTAAATAATCATTGACACCCTATCAATTGGAGCATGTTCTATCAGTATACCCCCAAAAACAAAATGTTTTGCAAGAAATGCCATTAATTCCGTCGATTGTTTCAAACCAGTACAATTTCACTGTTTTCGTTTACGATCGCCATTTATTGAATGGGATTATAACAAAAGTGTTCCGAAACGAACCACGTGATCAATGTTTTGATTGTCGGCTGCGTAAATTGCAATATTTATTTGTGTAAATGGGAGTTACATGATTTATAGCAAAAATAACGTGTTTGTTTCTTATGTAAAGGTATATCTAAAGGTTTTGTTTAATTTTAAGACGTTTTCGACCATGTTTCAAGAAATAACGGATTTTTCGAAAACGGCTCTCGCACGCACCTGCGATAAATTAATTATTCAAAATGGCCGCGGGAGCTGATCCAACCCGGAATGAAATAAACTTTAAGCAATATATGATTATCAGTAGGTGTTACATTGACTATTTTAAGACGAAACACTTGAAAAATATTACATTTATACGTAAATTATAGTTTTTGGGCGATTTTTGAACAATGAACATGCATTTTAGGCGTTAAGCTTAAACAGTTGATTATTGAAGAGGGTAATTCCATAACTAAAAGGCCGACACGTCAGTGTAAATAAAAGACCATTTAGTTATGGTATCCAGAACTAGTTTCAATACAGTGTCTTCGATCTCATGCTGAGCTTGTATGTTACCCTTTGACTGTAATTCAAGCGCCCCGTGACCTTGATCAAGGTGCAAGATGATTTTCAAGCGCCCCGGAGATACGCGTAGGTGTGAAGAAAGTTGTTTACACAAAATTATACATGACACATAATTGGTCGTATTAGCGAGACCAAACACTATTGGAATTGACACAATGGGACTAGTCAAAGTGGTCGTAATACGGAATAGCGGACCGGTCGTATTATAGGACCTTAAAACAATTGAATATAGAACAAAATTATTTGGTTCTTTTAAAAATCGGTCGTAATAGCGGGACGGTCGCATTATCGGACCGGTCGTTAGGTGGAACTTTACTGTATTGACACCAGTCAAACAAATTTAAAGCTCGAGTTGTCACCCTTTGCTACAAATGTGTGTATTGTTGTTTTGCTTTACATACATGTACTTATTGTCGTAGTCAATACCAGTAAGTATAGCAAGCTTCATTTGAACATCTTGAACCGTTTTTGAAGTATGGCCCTAATAATTAAGAGTTCATTATGAACTAACAGTTCATTATCAACAACAGTTCAATCAACTAACACCAACTAGTATTGGATGCATTTGTATCTATGGTAGTGACATAAATGAATTTGAGCATTTTAGACTGTAAACTATGGATGCCTGAAAATGCCATTCCACTCAAATATATGTGTTAGACTAAGTACATTACAGGTATGCAAAGGATATCCCACATTTTTGTACAGGTACGTCAATAATCATCAGGGGTTCTACTGAGGCCTAATGCCCAATCCTGAAAATAAGACACACATATGTTTTGGATGCCATTAGCACACATCCCAACACCAAACCTCTGTTTCTAACATTGTTCTATAGTCAAAATTTAGCATATAGAATTTCAAATGACCATAACTCGGTCAATACTTGGTATTTTTTCATCAAATAACTTTCATTTTTTGAAGAAAAGTTCATTCTTTCTAAAGCAGCAAATCCGGAATTCCGGATTAATCCGGAAGTGTAGAACCCCTGAATTATACATTGAACAAGTGACTTACCAAAGTCATCGAGTAGAAGGTTCTCAGGTTTTAGATCTCGGTGAGTCACTCCACGGGAATGTAGATATTCCTGAAACAACACAATCAAACAAGCTATACATGCATATACCATATAAACTCAAGTCATTACTGAACATACAGATCCTTCAATAATAACCAACAGATCCTTCAATAATAACCAACAAACACATTTTGTTATATCTAAATTTACTAATAAAATTTTAAATGGAACATTGAACCAGTAATTGTGACTTAAATTGATCAATCATACTCAAGCATTGCTTCCAAGGCATTGATCAATCACATTCAAACACTGTTACACTGCACTGCTGCGAAGGCTACATACTCATTTATATTTCATGTTTGTAACTTATATGTACATGTTACATTTAGTTAGGGGTGGGACAGATAGCAAAAAGGCTAACGGCTTAAACCATCAATATCAAATTTTGGTTTGATCAAAACATCAATTAGATTTATGTTGACAGCGTTTATCACAAGTTAATTTATTGATCAGAACACTTACCACACCGCGGATAAGTTGCTTAAAATATCGACTAGCGTCCACCTCTGGCATACCTGAATCCGGCTCTGCAAAATACATACATAACCTTTATTCATGCCTATTGCTTTGTTTAAAGAACAGACTTCAAGAAACTTGTCAGACAAATCCGACAAGATCTGATTCAGACAGGATGTGTGACATGTCCGACAAGATCTGATTCAGACAGGATGTGTGACATGTCCGACAAGATCTGATTCAGACAGGATGTGTGACATGTCTGACAAGATCTGATTCAGACAGGATGTCCGTCATGTCTGACAAGATCTGATTCAGACAGGATGTGTGACATGTCCGACAAGATCTGATTCAGACAGGATGTCAGACAAGACTATATGGAAGTATACTAACCTCCAATTCATGGTTCATAACAATAACTATGCGTGCCAAGTTTAAATGCAATAGCATTTGATAGTAAACAAACTATTTTTATCAACAAGCTGAATGCCCGGACAAACAGACTGACAAGATGGTTCAATTTTAATATGCCACTCTTCAGGAGTATAAAAACGGGGCCAAGAAGGGAAAATGGGGCGAATGCTGCATTTGATCATCATACATGTACAATGGGACAGGGGGGGGGGAATAGGGCCGGATGGTGTCATTATTCATCATACTTAAACCTTGTACTTTTAGGGGAAAAGGGACCTAGATAAAGGTAGACATGATCATTGAATAGTGTTTATTACGGGGAAAAATGGACCAGGGGGAGGCCCGACCCCTATCTTTCTCTGGGGAAAAACAAGGCCAGTCCCGGTTTTCACCGGCGAATAAATTGGCTGGGGAAAGACTGCAACACAGGGGCGGGAATATTTAAAACCATTAAAGGTAGGATACAACATACCAATTCTGTCAAACAGTTCTCCACCGCTAGCATACTCCAGGAAGATATATTGTATATTGTCATCTTTGCGAAATCCATAAAACTTGATGATACTTTCATGATTCAACATTTTATGTACACAGACCTAAACAACAAAGATATTCAATTAAACAGCATAATGTGTTATAAACAATTTTTTGTTATTACACATGTAAGTACCTATAGCAGCCATATGGTTTCTGTTTAAGGTCATGGAAACTTCAAAATTATAAATAGTCCTCCACTGGTCACAAACAAACTGTATATCTAGTTTAAAAATGCTAGGCCAAAACATTCCTTGGTGACGAAATCTATTTGACTTGTACCAAGCAGTATAACCCCGATTTTTCAAAAGGGGGCATAATAGGGATTTAATCTTATCTCTTACAATCAACCTTGTGTCCAATTATACACACTTACCTGAAACTAAAAGGGCCTTATAATTCAACTGCTGGATTTTATTCATTTTAATCATGTATGGGATATGGTAGCATTTTAATAATGTATGGAATATGGCAGCATTTTAACCATGTATGGAATATGGTAGCATCTTAATCATGTAGAGAATATGGTAGCATTTTAATCATGTATGGAATATGGAAGCATCTTAATCATGTAGAGAATATGGTAGCATTTTAATCATGCATGGAATATGGAAGCATCTTAATCATGTAGAGAATATGGTAGCATTTTAATCATGTATGGAATACGGTAGCATCTTAATCATGTAGAGAATATGGTAGCATTTTAATCATGTATGGAATACGGTAGCATCTTAATCATGTAGAGAATATGGTAGCATTTTAATCATGTATGGAATACGGTAGCATTTGAATCATGTATGGAATATGGTAGCATTTTAATCATGTATTGAATACGGTAGCATCTTAATCATGTAGAGAATATGGTAGCATTTGAATCATGTATGGAATATGGTAGCATTTGAATCATGTATGGAATATGGTAGCATTTTAATCATGTATGGAATACGGTAGCATCTTAATCATGTAGAGAATATGGTAGCATTTTAATCATGTATGGAATATGGTAGCATTTGAATCATGTATGGAATATGGTAGCATTTTTATCATGTATGGAATATGGTAGCATTTGAATCATGTATGGAATATGGTAGCATTTGAATCATGTATGGAATATGGTAGCATTTGAATCATGTATGGAATATGGTAATTTGAATCATGTATGGAATATGGTAGCATTTTCATGCAGCAGTAACATGCAGCAAATATATGTATAACACGATCACAATTCTTTGAAAGGCCATAAATTTCTCAGTATCATAATAGAAACTTAATTCAATTCAAAATCTAAATCTTCACAGATTAGTCAAGTTTTCCATGAAGACATTATCCTAAATTTGACTACAGACAAACACTGACCTCTTTTCTAACATTCTCGGCAGCTTGAGGCATTTTCTGTAAGTTGATGATTTTCACAGCAACAGCTTCTTCTGTTTCATTGTTAACAGCCAGTTTGACCCTGTACATGACAAATGCTCATATTAGATTTTAAGAAACCTCTCAGTCTGACCAGAAAATCTTACTGGTTGGTGTTTATTAGAGGTCACATCTCAGCTGCTGATCCTGTGATCCAGACATATAGATATCAAGCCCACTGCCGACACAGTGATCCAGACTCACATATATCCAGCCCACTGCCAACACTGTGATCCAGACACAGATATCAAGCCCACTGCCGACACTGCGATCCAGACATCAAGCCCACTGCCGACACTGCGATCCAGACATCAAGCCCACTGACGACACTGCCAAACAGACACACAGATATCAAGCCCACTGTCGACAATAATAACACATTTTTCTACTCTATTATAGACACCAATAATAACATCATTTATGGAATATAATAACGTCATTTAGGAGATAAAGTGATGTCATTTGAATGTTATATACTACACTAGTGTAGTATAAGAATACACATACTAAATATACTAACCTGAATCAGGGCCCTCATTTAACCATTCCCCTTCTATTAATATACATTTTCCTCTAATTTTCCCAAAAAAATCCCCTTCACAATTTTGTTTTGAAGTTAAAGAGCTTCCAAATTTGTAAATGTTAATAAACAGCTGTTGTTAAAGCTTGAAATTGGCTTTTTGTATAGTGAATATGTATTAATCAATTTACTGATAGTATTATATCAGGAGACAAAATTCCCCTTGTTCTTTAAAACGACGCAAAAGTCCCCTACCTGAGGGCCCCTGGCCCCAGTACCCTAAAGTGTAGTTAGAGCCCTGCAAATACAAGGAGTCAAGTGATTTTTTTGGTTTCGACTGAGACCAGCGTAGTGTGTGGCCATTCGGTTTTATCCCGGCCTAATTGGCTTCGAGGGAAGAGACAGAATCTGGGCATGTTACCCGGGCACGTTGCCCTATGCCCTAGCTCTTTCTGAACAGATTTCTTGGTTCTATAACCTGCTTAGTGTATAGCACCGATACACGCAAGACTACCTCTTCATCTCTTTGCAGTGTTTCCGAAATTTCAAGTGCCCCAGCAGAGATTCGAACCAGACACCTCCGGATTAGTGGTGGTGAGTGCTATTCACTCGGCTACCGTTTCTACCATAGTCATGTGATGAATATATAATACATGTATAACTTACTCTCCATATGCACCTTCCCCCAGGGTTTGTACGAAGTCCCAACCTTCAACAAATGCTGTGACATTAGACATGATGCTGTGTAGTCAGATCAAATAGTAAATGTATCCATAATGAGATAGAAGAGCTTATCTTCTTACATTCCTCAATCTCACATCCTGAAAGTACAACACTATAAATTAGGAATGGCAATGATTACCCGAGTACTCTTTGAAAGGTCCGATTATCAAATAGTAAATCAGTACCCGCGTATTCTGAAAAAAAAACAAGAGGGCCCAAAGGGCCATAGGTCGCTCACCTGTCCTAGTAGTTCATGCACCCCTAATGGTAGCCTTTTTTTGCAGGTACAAGGTTTTCATATTATCTTATGCTTTATAATTTACATCACATTTAGACCCAATGACATATTGAAGTGATTTGACCTTGTGACCTAGTTTTTGACCCCCGATGACCCAATATCGAACTTGACCTAGATTTTGTTGAGATGATCATTGTGACCAAGTTTCATAAAGATTAGGCCAAAATTGTGACCTCTAGTGACTACACAAGGTTTTTCTATGATTTGACCTTGTGACCTAGTTTTTGACCCTGGATGACCCAGTATCGAACTTGACCTAGATTTTGTTGAGATGGTCATTGTGACCAAGTTTCATAAAGATTAGGCCAAAATTGTGACCTCTAGTGAATACACAAGGTTTTTCTATGATTTGACCTTGTGACCTTGTTTTTGACCCTGGATGATCCAATATCGAACTTGACTTAGATTTTGTTGAGATGATCATTGTGACCACGTTTCATAAAGATTAGGCCAAAGTTGTGACCTCTAGTGACTACACAAGGTTTTTCTATGATTTGACCTTGTGACCTAGTTTTTGACCCCAGATGACCCAATATGGAACTTGACCTAGACTATGTTGAGATGATCATTGTGACCAAGTTTCATAATGATTAAGCTAAAACTGTGACCTCTAGTGTCTACACAAGTAATTGTGGACGGACAGATGTACGGATGGACGACGGACGAAGAATGATCACAAAAGCTCCCTCTTTCACTTTGTTACAGGTGAGCTAATAAAACAAGAGGGCCTGTTGATGTCTTCTATGGCTATATAAACAAGAGTCCAAGGTCTTTGACGATGACCATTCCATTACAGCATCAAAGCCGTTTGCTCTTTGAAACCTAACGGGTGGAGTTGCGTTTGTTTTATGACAAAGCGTAAGTTTTCAACAAAATAATCATTGACACTCTGTCAACTGGACCATATTCTACCAGTGGACATCAAAAAACAAAATGTTTCGCAAGAAATACCATCAATTCTGTCAATTGTTTCAAACCACTACAATTTGGTTGTTTTCCTTTACAGTAGCCATTTATTTAAATGAAACTGAAACTTGTTTATTTGATTTAACGCCTATTTTTATACAATTTACATATTCAATGGCGTTGTACAATCATACATAAAATATAAAATACTGGTTATAAATGACAATACATAAAACAATATTACAAACTATAACATAAAATTAATTATGAGTCATGACAATAAAAGGTAAAACAACCATCAAGAAATCCTATTGCACAGAATTGACAGTTACATCTTAAAACAACGTATAAAGGTCTCTAAAGTAGTGTGTTTTCAGCTTCTTCTTAAAAACCTCTTAAGACTTGGACAGCCTTATGTCTAAGGGGAGACAATTCCATAATTTTGGACCAACTCTTTTGAAACTACGGTCATTAAATGTCTTTCTTTTGTTAAAAGGAACAACGTAGCTAAAGTCAGCATAACATGATGATCTCAAACCCGATCGTCTTGGGGTAGTTTTTGTTAACAGTTCCGTCAAGTAGAGTGGTGCATTACCAATAAACCAATTAAACATCACAGACAGAAGTTTAAAGTTAATTCTGGCTTTAATTGGTAACCAGTGTAAATCATACAGTGCATCTTTAGAACTATCATATTTTCTGCGATTTAAAACTAATTTGGCACACATCGGGGCTTTTTTTCACTCTATATTAGGGGCCGAATATCGGCTGCTTCACAATTTCGTATCGGCCCCATTCACAATTGTCTAACGGCGTCTATCACAACAGAAACAGCGTCTGCTTATTACAAAATCGGCCTCTTCACAAAGTAACCAACAAACCAAACATATTACAGACAATCATTTTCGTACATCTAATTCGTCAAACAAAGGTGACATCGCTTTATTATGGTATAAAACATCAACTGAACGTGACAAAAAATACACTAAAATTATTTTCGGCCATTAAAGAACGAATGTAAACGGACTTTATCGTGACACGTATGTCCAAAACAATGCGGCGATACGGTACGTTTCGTACTCGATACAATTCGTACTCGGTACTTCGCACCTTTCGTACATATTTATCGTGAATATTTTTTTTAAATGTTGAGATCGGCGGGTAAAATAAGTGATGATTGGTTCCCTTAATAAAATTAACCACACTTTAAGTTAATCCAGAGGCATGTTTGGAGATCTACCATTCAATGCCAGATTTGTGAGTAACAGGAATTAAAGGTCTGTATGCTACATGTATTTCCTACTAATGGCATTGATATATGAAATATGTGTGTCTGGGACAAGAGGGTAATAATATGAAGTTACACACATTAAAAATAGTTATTTCTGTGTGCTTTTATGTGACAATTTGGTGATTTATTGTGCTCATAGTTTTTCACAATTGGAAAAGTTACCGCGCTTTCTTTTTCACAATTTTAGGATTTTTCGCGCTTACTTTTCACAAAACAGAAGGGCTTGGGCCTCTTCACAATTCAGCGAAAAAAAGCCCTGCACATGTTTTGAATATGTTGCATTTTGCTCAAATCACTATCGGCTATACCGTACAAAATAACATAGCAATAATCCAAGTGGGAAATAACAAGTGATAGAATTAAAATTTCAGTTGCCTCTTTAGTGAGATATTTCCGGATACTTTTAATGCGTAAGAAGTTCAACATGGCAGTACAACATTTTTTCTTAGTATGTTCTTTGAATTTCAGAATTTTGTCCAAGAAAGCACCCAAGTATCTTAATGGATTTGGTAGATTTGAATGAGATAATTTAACAGGAGTGTTCCAAAACTAACCATGTGATTAAGTTGAGGTTTCCCCAATTTTTCGTCTGCGTAAATTGCAATATTTATTTGTGCAAATAGGAGTAACATGATTTATAGCAATAATAACATGTAAAGGTATAACCCTATCAAAGGTTTTATTTAATTTTAAAACATTTTAGACCATGTTTCATCGACATTTCGACCATGTTTCACCAAAAAACAGATTTTTTCGAAAAAACAGCTCACGCTCGAACCTGCGATAAATTAAATATTCAAAATGGCAGCCATAGCTGTGCTAACGTGGAAGTAAAAAAAGTTGCATTTTATGCGTAAAGCTTAAACAATTGATTTTTGAAGAGGACTTGTAATCCACAACTATTTTAGCAATGTAAATGTTGACACGTCATGGTATCAGAATTTCATACATATTAGCAGAAATTTAAAACTATTTTGGATGCGTGAAGGTATCATTCGTTTGGAAAATATCGAAGCTGGACTTGCACTCGTTGAGTCGTTCCAGTCCAATATCGCGAAAAGTAATGACATTACTCAAATTAGCAAGCAATAGCCGGTGTACGGTATACCGCAGTGGTGACAATCGGTTAAGAAAACTGTACTTGTATCTGATAATCGTTACATTGAGGTCTTCAATATTTCTAACAGATGTCCTTCAATCATATCAAATTCAAAAGCATAAATTCTTTTTCAATGTTTATTTTTTGGCGCTCTCCTCATCGGTGAAGAGTATTCATGAAAGGGGAATCTACTCCAACTAATTTTCTGACGCCGACGTGTACTTCCTGCTGAAAATCTACAATGGGAAAGGTATAAATCTTTATTTTTATCGTCATATGAGTGTGCATACGTTAAATTCAATTTAATGCGACTGATTAAGTGTGCTTGCATCTCACTGTAACATTTTATTGCATTTGATTTGTGTAAATATTTGCAGAGGACGTGCCATATGTACTGTAGCAAAAAGTGCACATGTTTTCAGTTATGCACATATTTCGGATAGTGATTTTTTATGTTTTCGTCTACTTTCAGTATTTTAATTGTTCAGCTAGTTACTGACTTTGTAAACATCATTTAGTTTTGCCATGTTGATTCAAGCTGAATTGTGTTTGTGTTGATCAATTTGAATGCAAACAGGGCTGTACACAAACTGTTCTGATTCCACATTGAATGATTGATAAAGTTAAATCCAAAGGGATTTGACACAGTAAAAATTTCTACCACATCTATACATCAATACTAAGAATATAAAAGACAGGGATCTGACTTCATGACTGGCCCTCATCTACTCAACTCAACATTATGTCCAATATTTTAAACAAGCCGAATGCAATCATTTAATCTGTACTGCACACCTCACGGCAATATATTATATAATATCATTCATAAAAAACACAACTTTTATCAAAATCCGTACACAATGTCCCCTGTGTCGAGCATTGAATGTTTGCAAAATGTGTAAAAACTGGTTTGGGGACATACGTGTGAGCCGTCAGAAACTAAAAAACGGCCTCCGAAAAAGAAGAGAAATCAATATATACACAGGATCTCAGGAAATTAGTATGACGATTTGATAGCAGAACATAATTTTTGCAACTTGCCGCCACCTATCTGTTTCTATGCCGCTTAAATTGACGATAATCCAAGTTTAACGAGTAGTTTTTTCAATTTCTAATATTTACATTCGCTTCGACATTTATCATATCACGTGACGAGCATGTGACAATCTAGTAAATGATTGGTGTACGGATTACCTTTTGTGCCTGTCAAATTACTCACTTTCTGTCAAAGTCAAGTGATACTACAAATTTTCAAAGTGAATATAAATATTAGAAACTGAAAAATGTTCCCAGGTATGAAAAATTAAAACAAAAAACAAATAGGGGGTACAGTGTGTACAGTATAGGAGTGTTGGACTCAACTGGATTTTTTGTCAGAAAACTGCTCATGATGCACCCCTGTGACAGTATATCGAGGGCTCGGTGCAAAACTATGGTAACTACATCTATTTATATAGGCATGTACCATAGTTTTGCACTGAGCCCTCGATATAGAAAATTAAAAAATCTGAAAAGGGTGTGTAGATTTATGTACAGTATACTTAGTATACATACTTGTTTGATTTGATATGGGGTAAATTATCTTTGACTTGTCACCTGAGCAAGCAAGAATTTTAATATAAAAAATTGTCTAATAGTATATAGTAATTGTCATACCCTAAATGTATGAATTATTGTAACAAAGTGTGGCTGATTTATGTTTCTGTGTTGATATTTATTATAGGAAGACGTAAAATCTACTCAGGTTAGTTTACTGGTGATTGGAAAAATGCTTATATATTTTGGTATAATGAAAGCGATATAAAATTGTAAAGATGTGTAACACAGGTAGATATTTTCAATCATACATAATTATAGTGTCAGGAAGTTGAATATAACATGACACTTCTAAGTGAAATCTAATTTAGGGAATAGTACATGTTCAATATATTCCAGCTTAGCTGCTATGTCTAGTGAATATAAGTTCATGAAACTGTAAATAAGACAATCATATTATTATAACTTCTAAGTTCTGTAAAATCAGAGCAAGTTTATAATTGCTGTTTTTTTGAATGTTGCTTTTCATCATTTAAAATATTATGCATTGACATCCTGATTGACATTGCATGCTGAATGGTTGTATTTGTAAAGTTTGTTGTTTACTGTATCTTTCTGTCTATATATGATATGTACTTTCCTGAATATATCTCAATTAATAATAGTTTCTGTAAATTAAATGTAAATCCATCTACTGGCATTCATATTTTTCAGTGATTTTTTTGCCTCTTTAGGAAAGGGTCTGGGTGCGTTCAGATTGGGAATTTGCGCGTCTTGACAACTTGAAATTGGGAATTTTCATGAAGCAGAAAGGCCAAATAAAACAGAAAAATAGATTACATGTGACTGTTTACTGGTTTCTGTAAACTTTTATGCTTGACCTCTTGTCAAAAATGTTGTGTCATTTTATGTCCGATTTTAAATATGTTTTTTAAATGTTCATTGGGAATTTCTCCCTTCAAATTTGGGAAAATTATAGCCTTTTTCAAATTGGGAAGGTACCGTTTACCAGAAGCAAGCAAAGAAGGAAAAAAATCACTGTTTTTATCTTTAGTCGTTACACCTTCACATGAAACTGTTGCTGCTCATTCATCAAACATTCCCCCCAAAAACTCTTCGCATCAATATATAGAGCTCTACTATAGTCTATAAGGAAAAGTTTTTTACCAATTTCAGGAAAACATGGATGATCAAGCTGAATCTACCGGCACAATCAAGGTCTCGATCAGTCCTTGATATAAACATCAGTAGTTAAATACAGGGGTTCCACTAGCTTCTGAATCTGAAGGGTCATTTTGATACTTTTGACCAAATTTTACCATTTTAAAGGCAAAATACCCATCATTTTAAAAGAAAATGACCGTTCTGTTCAAACCAAAATCTTGAGGGTCAAAATGTGGCTTTTTGGAAAATTCAAGGGTCAAATGGAACCCCCGTCAATATATAATTTGCAGCACCCACTTGTGATGGAATTTACTAAGCGACTTCAAAATTGGAGTTATTACATGTGCAGATCCGGGGTCCTGGGCACTGTTCTATCAAAGTACTTACAGAAATCCTAAACTTACGTCCAAATTTAAATTCTTAATTATTCTTTAAAACCTGCATGTTGGGGACAGATATGGTTTGTAGGAAGTCCTTGACTGAATAATAATTAATATTGAACTACGCTTTACTACAATATGTAGCTGTTAAAGAGCTATAAAGATCTAAAATTTGAACATAAGTTTGCGATTTCCGTAAGTGCTTTGATAAAACAGTGCCCAGGACTCACTGCAAAATTAAAGAAAAAATAGCTGGTTGAACTCCCGGAGACCAATTTCTGGATCCGCCCATGTTTTACTAATATTTTAATGTATGTACAGTCAACTCATGTTATGATAAATCAGAGTAAGTAATAACTTGATACAACACTAAAATCCAAGCAGCAAAATTAGATTGAATATCTGATTATATTTGTTGATTTGGTGTAAAATCGAATTTTATTTCACTGAGAGATCACAGAAATCAATATTTTCAAGTTGGGTACTTAATTTTCTGTAATCATGAGTGAATTTTGTTTTGATTTTCACCAAAAATCAACAAATTTTCTGTTTATTATATGTTTCAATTTTGCTTAAAATGGTGCAGAAATTGGCTTAATTGGAAAAAATACATTGAAATTAGAACGTCACGACGTTGCAAATAGGACACCATAATGACGTAACGCATAAAGACCGTTGACGTTACGTTTCTTGTTCTGTATGGTAATGGAACCTAAGCTTCTAAAACAGTGAAAATAACAAAATGTTAAACTGATAAATCTCTATAATCCATTGATAAGCTGCATGTATAATAAACGTAAATACATGTAATCATCATAACATGAGTTGACTATAGTATATATATATAGTATATTAATGTTAACAATGTATCATGCATGCTAGTGTATAGAACTGTTATTTATATATATGCATGTACCAAAAACATACGGTAATTTGTATGATAGACAGTTTTACCCACAATAAAGATTCTTATTTTGTTGACTGCATGTTTCATGGTACAGGTGTCCTGCATAAATAAAAGAAAGTGATATGTTTATGCTGCATGCATGTGATATTATTCAAGGCTGTATAGTCTACCGATGATAACACTAGCCTTTGAATGTTTACAAATGAAAATTAAATGCATTTTCGATGTCCACTTTTCTTGAATCTTGTGCATAATCACTTTTAATGCATGTACTCTTTCAATCTACACTGATAACAAGCTGCCAGTAGACAGAGCAGTGTTTATATTATCCATGTTTATTTATTGATAAGGCTAGAATTGTCTCCAGTAAGCTATATGTATAAATTTATTATTCAGGTCAGTCACTTGCTTGCATAACATTGTGTACATAAACATTGTAATTTCTCTTACTAATGTCTTATTAGCTCAACTAAAGTCGAGCTATTGTCATGACGGGATCGTCTGCGTTGGTTAAGTTTATTGTCAGAGTAATTTTCTCAAAGGATAACAAAGGTATCCACTTGAAACTCAACATAGTTATTTACCATCATAAGAGGAGTCCATAATGGCAAGGCTGGTAACTCTGTGACCTATATTTATGGAGTTATCTGCCCTTGTTTGGACTAAGTACATAGAAATAATGGCCAATTTTACAAATGTCAATTACTCAAAGGCTATCCAAGGTGTCCACTTGAAACTCCACATTGTTGTTCATTATCACAAGGGAGTTCATACTGACAATGCTGGTAACCCTGTGACCTATATTTATGAGTTATCTGCCCTTGTTACCCTTAGAATTTTGACTCACAGATGAGCAAGGTTACTATCAAGTACGAGAAAGTCAAGCGTCCAGCACTCGTAGGTGGTGCTCTTGTTTTGATAGATATTTTGTGTATTAGAATGTAGCTTAATTAGTGAATAAGGTATTGATTTTCACTGCCTTTTGCTCCAATTAAAATATTTTAAACAATAAATTATTGCAATGTTTGTATTCAAGTGACAGGTCTGAATAAATGGACTATAGAACAAGTTAAAAGTAAAATGAGATATCATTGGTGGATTTTGCTGTCACTAGTGTTAATGTAGCTTGTGTGAAACACACTGCTTGGTATTTTACATGGGGCTGGTGGGGTCAAGGCGACTGTAACAAACAGCATGTATCCATTTCTGTTAAATTATGCTTTGCTGACATGAAAATCTGGTTTTCGTGGAATTTCGCCGTCTTGTTGAAACTGTGCTGCTGATGTTAAAGTTTGGGTACAAGTTTATTAATCCCTAATTATAAATATCTTCAAAGTCTATTGACATATTGCTTTGATACATTACATACTTGTTCACCATCATGACCCATACGCAGGAGTAGGTAACTATATCAAGTATTTTGTTTGGCATCGAAAGTGGGGCTTTTAGAGTAAAAAATATAGAAAAAATGTTTCTGCTGAGCTCTGTAACTGCAGTGAGGAACAAGATATTTATGTTGAAACTTGTTGTGTAGGTAGCGTATGTGAAAGAGGGGGGTCAAGGTCACCAAGACTAAAAATAGAAAAAACGTTTTCACTCAATAACTTTTGAAATGAATGAGATGTCATTGTGAAACTTGCAGTGTATATAAATAGCTTATTTGAAGATGTCACTTGCAATTGATACATGTAGTAGGCTGAAGGGTGTCAAGGTCATGTAATAAATAGAGGATATTTGTTTGTTTTGATTGAATATGGTTTATATCTCATCATGTAGTGATAAAATTAAATATTTTCTAGAGCGCGTAGCGCGAGTGAAAATATTAAAATTTTATCACTACAAGATGAGATGTTAACCATATTCAATCAAAACAAACAAATGTTCTATTTATTTAATGCTTTTATGGTGTCAAAACTGGTACTATTTATGCCAAATTACCACTGTGGTTAGGCTACGTATGAATATGTTATTCCATTCATATTTTTCACTTCAAAATCCGCCATCTTGGATTATGGTGAATAGGTGAAAACAACTTTTTTGAGAATTTTGCATCAAATCATACATCAACTTGTAGGAAATGGTCTAACTAAGAATAAAATCCCCCACATGACCTGTTTCCGTTCAGTAATAAAAAAGTTACGGACATTTTAATGTTGAGATCTTGGTAAACTAAAGTAGTCCCTGTGAGGGGGCGGAGCTTATATCAGTCACATTGTAGGTGATAACCAGTGACTGATATAGGTTTTATTTCACTGATAGAACTCCATATCTCATCAGTTAGCATTAAATAAAGATAGATACAATGTAAATTGTTTTTGCTCGATAACATTAGTTAGGAATGAGATGAGTTGGGTTTTATAGAGACATTATACTTAACTTTTCATAAAGAATAACTTTGACATTTTTGTTCTATTAGGCTGTTAAAACAATTTACAAATACACTGCCCACCAAAAATAAGTATACATATGTTATTTCCCCACTTGTGAAACAACAGTATTTTTGAAGAAAAGGAATACTTTTGTTTATTAAATGTAAAGACCATACATTGATTGGTACCCTACCGGTAACTGCAAAATATAAAGTTTCTTTGTCCCACTTGAATGGTTACTTTGTCACAAAAAGATGGAAAATTTAGCATTTTGGATCACATGGTTATTTTAATTCAGAACATCTCTTTTTTTACTCATATAGTAATTGTAGTTTCAGAAACTAATGTAATGTGATCAACAGATATTGAATAATTTAACCAAGTTTAATTTTGCAACAATTATTTACTATATACTTATTTTTGGTGGGCACTGTATATTCATCCAAGTACACATGTAGAATTCTGTTCAGCACTATTAATTCACAACAGTTACTGTCTACTGGTATTAAATTATCAAAACTTGACAACTCTGATTGTGGTTATATTAAAATTTTGAGTTATAAGTGTTTTTATATTTAGTATTAATATTGCTTATTTCAGTGGAAGACGATCGACGAGAAGCCGGTGAAAATAGATAAATGGGACAATGCTGCTTTAAAAAATGCTCTTGATGATGGTGCTAAAAAGGTACATACTAGTTCATGTATAATGCACCAGTCAATATTTTGCCCGCCCAGGGGGGGAGGGGGGAGTGCACTGTCGTCTTTTGCGGTGTAGAAATATCTGGACGAAAGTCTATTCCTGGGACTCTGAGTCGATAAGGTTGTTTAATTCCCACCTGTCAGAAGGTTTGTCAGTCTAATTCCCCCTGTATCCCCGCCGCCCCCACGGGCGGGCATTATATTGACTGGTGCATAAATCTGTGATAAATGACTATAATGAGAAGTAGTGTTCATAAAAAACAAATTGTACCTTATACTTGCTTACTTATTACTTATTGATCAATATGTTTTTATTTATAAATAATGGCCAGTATTTTGTTTCTGATAAGATAACAACTTAAGAAGTTTTTTTACAAATACCTGCTAGAAGCAAGCCTAGTGGTAGATTGGAGTTGTTTGATTCAATTCTAGACCGCTCCATTCCAAAGACGAAATAAAAATGGTACTAGTCATTCCCCTGCTAATCGCTCTGCATAAAAAGGGAACCTGGTTTCTCTCTCAGTTCTCGTGACGATAGATACCATCAGGAATGAGGTGTTGATGAAGTATAAACTGAACAATCATCACATATCTCTAATGATGGGTTATTAAGGAATTATATTGTTCAATGATAATCAGGTGCAAACCATGCTTGGATCGTGGCGATAGTGAATGTAGGGTGATTAGTCCCCTACCGGTTTTTGACCGGAGGGGACTATAGGTTTGCCGTCCGTCAGTCAGTCTGTCCGTCAAAAATTCTGGATCCTGACATAACTCAAACAGTTTCGAAGCTAGGTTTATGAAACTTAGTATGTGGATAGGGGGCAATAAGGGGATAATGCACGTCCAAACATATTTTGATTCCGACCAAAATTGTGGTTGCTATGGCAACAGAAACATTGAAAATTATTAAAACCTGTAGGGGACTTCTGAATTGCTTGCAATTCTTAATGACTTGTTTATATTGCAGGTTATGCTGGACAAGTTTGGATTTAAAGAGAGCCACAATCTGATGGATGGACGTTTGTTTATATGTTCAATAGCAGTTGGATTTGCTATGTTTGCATTGTTATGGGATTTCTTCAATCCATTCCCCGAATCTCGTCCTGTACTCATCCTGTGTGTCTTATCGTATCCTTTCATTTACTCTTACATTTATACATGTAAAAACAACCTACCATGTTAGCCTCTACACCTATAAGTTTGTGCATCTTAAATTTGAAATTGGCGCATCTGCACAAAAACAAATACACTGGCATCAAACATGTGATAAGCAATATCAATTATCTGTCTATAAACAAAATTCAAACACAAATTGAATGTCAAACTGCAAAAACTTGCAAAATCGGCCTGAATGTTACATGCAGTCTGCAGTCTTGATATAAACATTTGTGACCTGTAAGTTTGTGCACATAAACTGATGACGTCATTAGAAGCATGCAGGAATGATTTTGCAAATAAAAAGTTTTGTAACATAAAGTTTGATCTTTTGTTAGTAAGTTAGCACCTTTTTCCCCTCGTAAATATATCGTATATTATTCAAATTTTGAGGAAATCAAATGTCTTCAGATTTCGCGACCGGAAGCGGTGAATATGTAAACAGTGAAATCAGTGCTCGGAAAAAACTCACCATGAATGTAACGAACACGGTTTTTGTGGCATTTGTTTGCATTATTCGGCTGGATGAATGTTTTTTTAATAACCTTAAATGAATTTGGGCACATAAATGAGATTTTTAGCGAAGCAATGAACGTTTTACTAAAATGCACGAACTTGTAGGAATGCACAAACTTATAGGAATAGAGGCTACTCTTTTTTTCTGTGGAGAGACATGTGGTGCATACACAATATCACTGTGGGGTAGTTTGTGTGGAGATGATACTTGGAATTTTAGGTTGGGTTGTCACTGTTGCTGAAATAGACAAATTTTGCCAGGTCAAGTTGGGCTGTATGTGAAAACCTTTGTATATTATTATACAACATCATTATTTTATCAATATTGTAGTACATGTACATTACTAAGTCCTTAACTAGTATTTAGATATTTTGTGCTTATGGGTGTACTGACAGTTTATACAACTTATGTAGAAAAGGGAATTTTCCTGGTTGCATTAGACAAGGATAAAGCTGGTGTGGACCCAGACAATAGATGGGAGTTAGCCTCAATCCTGAAAAAGTAAGTACAATTGAATCTGTTTTAAGCAGATAAGCAAAAGATGCTTGAAATATCAGCAAGAAATAGTTGCTTGAAATATCAGCAAGCGAGAGATGCTTGAAATTTCGACAAGCAAGAGATGCTTGAAATATTAGCAAGCAAGAGATGCTTGAAATATCGGCAAGCAAGCGATGCTTGAAACATTGCCAAGCAAGAGATGCTTGAAATATCAGCAAGAAAGATTTGTTTGAAATATCAGCAAGCAAGAGATGCTTGAAATATTAGCAAGCAAGAGATGCTTGAAATATCAGCAATCAAGAGATGCTTGAAATATCAGCAAGAAAGTGAGGCTTGAAAAATTGCCAAGCAAGATATGCTTGAAATATCAGCATGAAAGAGTTGCTTGAAATATCAGCAAGCAAGAGATGCTTGAAATATCAAAGCAAGAGATGCTTGAAATATCGGCAAGCAAGAGATGCTTGAAATATCAAAGCAAGAGATGCTTGAAATATCAGCAAGCAAAAGATGCTTGAAATATCAAAGCAAGAGATGCTTGAAATATCGGCAAGCAAGAGATGCTTGAAATATCAAAGCAAGAGATGCTTGAAATATCAGCAAGCAAAAGATGCTTGAAATATTAAAGCAAGAGATGCTTGAAATATCGGCAAGCAACAGATGCTTGAAATATCAGCAAGCAACAGATGCTTGAAATATCAGCAAGCAAGAGATGCTTGAAATATCAGCAAGCAAGAGATGCTTGAAATATCAGCAGGCAAAAGATGCTTGAAATATCAAAGCAAGAGATGCTTGAAATATCAGCAAGCAAAAGATGCTTGAAACATTGCCATGCAAGAGATGCTTGAAACATTGCCAAGCAAGAGATACTTGAAATATTGCCAAGGATACATGTGGTTGATTGCCATGTGAACTGTGCATTTTGAGTAAAAATAATAATTTGGGTTTTGTCTGCAAGTTAATTAGCTTTCTGCGGTGTATTTGCCTGATTATTGCACTTGAATTTGATAAAAAACAATATATACACTAGCCATTATTGTTACTTTCAGATATGATGATAGCTATACACTAGCCATGACGTACACCGACGGTTGTACTAAACGATCTAGATCTGATAAAATCACAAAATCTGTCGCGGAATATTTTGATGAAAATGGAACACTTTGTGCTGATCGATTTGAACCAGAAGTTCGAATGTTACAAAATCGAATTGCAACTAGCAAGAAAGAGTGACTACATGTAAAATATGTCTAAAACATTGTCGTAAGGATGTGTTTGTGTAATGTAATGTGTCATGTCAGTAAGAGGGATGTCTTAGTGTAATGTAATGTGTCATGTCAGTCAGAGTGAGTGTATTTTATATGGGTGTGGTAAAGTATTGTTTGTTGTTACATCTGATTATATTGTATGTCTGACTTTTTATTATGTCTGTATGAGAAAAACCCTGCAGCAAATATCTTTAGGGGTGTCAATTTTCCTGATTAATCCGGTATTCCGGTCAGTCCTGAAAGAGCAATAGCCTCTGACCAATATAAAGGTTATTTGATGAAAATATCTCAAGAAATGGCAAAGTTATGGTAAATTTAAGCTGCTCAGAAGAATTTTTTTTAAACAAACTGAGTAACTTATGGAAATAATGTCATTGAAAGACTCTTGAAATGGTCAGCCGCATACGATTTTCTGATTTTTAAATTTGGCCCTGTTGACACCTCTGTATCTTTAAACATGCACATTTCTGAAGTTAACAATAGTTTTGTTCTTCAATTTTGCCAATTTATTATATTCATACACAACGGTAAATGCAAAATTTACTCTTAATTTTTTTCTGTTTGGTCTCTATTGAATACACCTCAGCGAAACCGTAATCATATTTTATCTTCAGGTTCACTCAGAAATGTTAACACCATTGTGTTGTTATTGCCTTGACTTGGTATACCAATACCACACTAGGTTCAAACCCATGACCTTTTAAGTGAACAACTTTCCCTTAATGACCTAGTTTGTGATCTAATGGGGACATGTCTACACAAGATCTTTACTAATTTTTCTTGAAACATAAAATCTCAACTTTCAGGAGATACAAGCTTTAGTACCGATACACAATATGACTGTAAACTGTTTCAATCCTACTGACTGATGCTCATAGTCTATTTCATATTATCTGTTGTGAATCATAGAGCATAATTTGTTCATCAGTTTCTAGTCTGTAAACTCTTCAAGTACATTAAACATATTTATATTAATGAAAGTTGTCTATTATATATTTATTCAGTTTTATACTGTCCCTTCGGTATGCAGCACAGGGTATTGATACATACTATTTTTATGCCCCCCATTTTTGATGACGGGTATATTGCTTTGCACATGTCTGTCTGTCGTATTAATTGGTTTCCGTTCAAGAACTCCAGAGCGCTTTGAGCTAGGATCTTCTAACTTGACATGGAGGTTGGTCAGCAACAGTAGATGACCCCTATTGATTTTGAGGTCTGTAGGTTAAGGTCACTGCGAACTTCATCATTTCTGACTATTGGGCTGCCATGAGGGCATACATGTTTTACAAGATCTCTTGTTATGTGTGTGTTTGTCTTATATCTCATATACATATAGTATATGAGATACATGTTGTATAAGGCAAACATATATATGAGCCAGTCTCCAGGAAAACCTGCTATTATGACAAAATATTTGATTTTGAGATTTTTTAGTATTTGAAAGAGTATTCTTAATGAAGCAAAATGCAAAAGAAATTTTGTTAGTATCTTGATTTTAAGGAAGTTACAGCTATTTTGGTGAGGCCCTATTCTGACCCTTTTTGCGTGACGTCGCAAACGTCATTCAAACGTTATTTGACGTCGTTGTAACAAGTACTTTATAAATACTGCATTTGATAAATTTTTGACATAAACTGGTCAAAATGGTTTCAAGTTTTAGAATGATGTTTTAAAGTTTAAAATGTACATCCAAATTGTAAATGTTCACATTTAGAGAAGGGCTACTACGGTTTCAAACAACTAACTCCTCGTTTTTCTCAATCAGAGTACTTTTCTGAAAATGGTCACCATAGCAACGAAGTAAATGATTTCGACATAATTTGTAAGAAATTTTAAAGCTAACATATAGTAATATATGGATAAATGACTTAAAATTTAATCAATAGATATGTCATTTTTTCTTATTTGAAAGCTTTTTTAAAACCTTGTTACATGCAGTAATTACAAAATGTCATTATAGCAGGTTTTCCTGGAGACTGGCTCATATGTACCCCGTGGTATGCAGTTGTCACCCTTGAGAAGGTGTGATGTACGAGGGCTATTCCAGTAGATACACATGTAGTGTACTTGTCCCATTACATAGTATTCAACGTGAACAATTTTGTTGGTAGATTTTATTTGATAAATTTATTAAATGTTCCGAGGAGGTACCCGGAATTTCATAAAAATGTGTTACAAAATAAATGTTCTGTTTATCATTTTTGTGTTGCCTGAAAAGGCGACATATAGGTGTTACTTTGGCGTCGGCTGCGGTGGCGTCACTAATTGCTTGTCCGGAGCATAACTTTGTCACCTTAAGTTCAAATGACTTAAGAATTAGTATGCATGTTTCTTGCAATAAGCTGAAGTGCAGTGCACAACCATAACTCTACCTTGCATCGTTTTTTAATTACTTCCCTTTGATTGATTTTATTAGAGCATTTCTTGTCCGGAGCATAACTTTGTCACCTTAAGTTCAAATGACTCAAAGATTTGGTATGCATGTTTCTTGCAATAAGCCGAAGTGCAGTGCGCAAGAACCATAACTCTACCATGCATAGTTTTTTAATTAACTCCCTTTGATTGATTTAATAAGAGCATTTCTTGTCCGGAGCATAACTTTGTCACCTAGAGTTCAAATGACTCAAGATTTTGTATGCATGTTTCTTGCAATAAGCCGAAGTGCAGTGCGCAAGAACCATAACTCTGCCTTGCATCGTTTTTGAATTATTTCCCTTAGATTAATTTAATTAGAGTATTTCTTGTCCGGAGAATAACTTTGTCACCATTAGGTTGAATGACTTGAAACTTGGTATGCATGTTTCTTACCGAAAGTCCAAGTGCAGTACACAAGAACCGTAACTCTACCTTGTGCCATTTTTAATTATTTCCCTTTGATTGATTTTATAAGCATTCTTTGTCTGTGGCATAACTTTGTCACCATAAGTATGAATGACTCCAAAATTGGTATGCATGTTTCTTGCTGTGACATGAAGTGCAGTGCGCAAGAATCATAACTCTACCTTGTGTAGTGTTTGAATGATTCCCTTTTGATTGATTTTATCAGGACATTTTTTTGTCCAGAGCATCACTTTGTCGTTTTTAGTTCAGATGACTAGAGAACTCTTGTGCGTCGGATATGTAGCCCAATACTGGATAGTTTTCCATGACAAATGTGCATGTCGTCAGGCGACACATGCGACTTGCGGAGCTTTTATATTAAAACACATTGTATGCAATGACATCATGATCATTATGACAATAGAACATTTACTGCAGATCAGTTTACCATCTTGAATGTACTGTTCATTGTAATCAATATTCATGTACAATGGAAACCCAGCCAGCTGGGTACTGTTTTACTAACATTGCGTAAATGTCGCGCAAGTTTACGCAAATATTTGTCACTTACGCAAATCCTTAAGTGTGTTTTACTAAACGATCGCAAGTTGTTGCATACATTTACGTAAAAATATTGAATATTGAACGTAGACCGGGCCACAATATTACCAATATAACGGGAACCAGAGTGAATAAATATACATTAAAGTTCGATAAGTTTTGATGATTAAACAGGCTTATACTACTAATCACGGTCTATAACAACAAGTGACGGTCGAAAATCAACAGTGCGTGGCAAAAACTCCTCACTACTTTCATATTTGCTATTTACGCTTACTCCGACCTTGCGTAGAATTACGCCAATATTTACGACAAAACATGAGAAAAAATATCTTAGTAAAACGCATTTGGGCAAATATTATCGACGTACGCAATATTTACGGAAAACTTAGCGTAAATGCTTTGATAAAACAGTACCCAGACCATTATACACTTAACTGATAAATTAAGCCAGTTATGGTGCTTCAATTTTAGTGAAAGGTGCACTTAATGAAATCATTACATATGTGCAAAGTTCATTTTAATCAAGGTTTAAATGGTCACAAAACCAAATCACGAAAAGTGTTGATTGACAATGTCAAATTGACAAAATTAATAATGTATTTATAAGTTGCAACCTGCTGTGCAAAACAGGCGTCTGTGCATTGGGAGGGAAGTATGGGGCTTTGTTATGTTGTTCCACACATCTGTAAGGAAAACATGTAACTCTCTAAACACTCTTAAGTTTCTAGTTGATGATCTTCACTTCTTGATTGTCATCTGTGTCTGCCTTTCAATTTAGCTTCACCAGTAAAAATGCAATGACCTCCACAGACGTAACATAATCTGTCAGTAAGTTTTGCCTATCTAGCATCACTGCTGTATACCGTACACCGGATATTGTACATTAATATGAGTGATATCATTACTTTTTGCGACATTGGATTAGAAACAAGTGTAAGTTCAGCGAAGATATTTTCCAAAGACTGATTCCTTCACACATCTCAAATGGTTTTAAGCATCTTCAGATATTTATATAGCCATAGAAGACATCAAACTATAGCCGGTATTCGTTTAAGTGCTTAAATTTCCTTGAAATGTGCAGTTGCTCACTCTCAATGTTGATCGTGATGCTTCAATGTATTTGGAATGATTGTATTACCAAGGTATAATTATGCCCCCCATCTTTGATGAGGGGTATATTGCTTTGCACCTGTCTGTCGGTTGTATAAATTGGTTTCTGTTCAATAACTCAAGAACGCTTTGCTATTGGACCTTCAAACTTACATGGAGGTTGGTCATCAACAGTAGATGACTCCTATTGATTTTGAGGTCAAAGGTCAAGGTCCCTGTGACCTTCACCATTTTTAGCTCCCCTGTCACAAAGTGACAGAGTGAGCTTTTGTGATCACTCTTCGTCCGTCGTCCGTCCGTCGACAATTGGCTTGTGTAGACACTAGAGGTCACAATTTTAGACTAATCTTTATGAAACATGGTCACAATGATCATCTTAACAAAATCTAGGCCAAGTTTGATATTGGGGTCATCTGGGGTCAAAAACTAGGTTACTAGGTCAAATCATAGAAAAACCTTGTGTAGTCACTTTAGAGGTCACAATTTTGATTTAATCTTTATGAAACTTGGTCACAAGGTCAAATCATAGAAAAACCTTGTGTAGTCACTAGAGGTCACAATTTTGACTTTATCTTTATGAAACTTGGTCACAGTGATCATCTCAACAAAATCTAGGCCAAGTTCGATATTGGGTCATCCGGGGTCAAAAACTAGGTCAAATTATAGAAAAACCTTGTGTAGTCACTAGAGGTCACAATTTTGACTTAATCTTTATGAAACTTGGTCACAATGATCATCTCAACAACATCTAGGCCAAGTTCGATACTGGGTCATCTGGGGTCAAAAAATAGGTCAAATTATAGAAAAACCTTGTGTAGTCACTAGAGGTCACAATTTTGATATTGTGTTTATGAAACTTGATCACAATAATCATCTCAACAAAATCTAGGTCAAGTTCAATATTGGGTCATCCTGGTTAAAAAACTAGGTCACAAGGTCAAATCATAGAAAAACCTTGTGTAGTCACATGAGGTCACAATTTTGACTTAATCCTTATGAAACTTGTTCACAATGATCATCTCAACAAAAGCTAGGTTTAATTTGATATTGGGTCATCTAGGGTTAAAAACTAGGTCACATGGGGTGTGCATGCACTACAAAGACAGGTGAGCAACCTAGGGCCCTTTGGGCCCTCTTGTTTACTATTCATATGGTTTCCGTTCAATAACTCAAGAACACTTTGCCCTTTGATCTTCAAACTTTACATTGGTTGGTCATCAACAGAAGATGATCCCTATTAATTTTGAGGTCAGCAGGTCACAAGTCAAGGTCACTGTGACATTTACCATTTCTGACTATGGGGGCATAATGTTTTACAAACATATTTTGTTATTTTTTAATTGAACATTCGTTTTGTGGTGAGCCAAAATATTTTTAGTCCAAATTTCAGTAAAAAGGACGAAAGTACAAAAAAGATGCTATTTAAAACAGATACAACTAACTGTACAGAGTATTGCAAAGTATCTTGTTTTGAACAACATTATGACTACATTACTCATTTACTTGCAGTATGCAGAGTACACGTATACCGCAGTGAGCATACACTGCATTGTGTCCGATGGTTAAAGAACGGGGTCCATGAACCCTTATATCCAGATTGATGGCCATTAAGCCTATATGGATAGATGGGTGGAGTTTTACATCACTGTTACAGCACTGAACTGGGGTCGGCTAAGTCTATAAACATTGACTCTCTAGTAGAAGCATCTGGTCTGCTGCAAAGATGAAAGGTTTGGAGAACTGGTGTAATGTTTGTACAAGGGAATTCAAATATCAAAACCTTAGCTGACCTTCTGCTGTGAGAAAGTTAAACAATGCTATAGAACTCTAGTTGGCTGCAAGAAAGGTCATAACGTCTATTCAACTGTCACTCAAGTAACTGTCAGATTTGATTTTTTAAAACTGCTTTCTCAAAGACTTTTGGGCCAACACATTTGTAAGTGTCACAGTGAAATAAAATTTTCGGATGTGTTTGCTTATGTTCTAAACAAGAGCGCCCAAAGGGCCATAGGTCGCTCACCTGTCCTAGTAGTTCATGCACCCCTAATGGTAACCTCTAATGCATGTACAAAGTTTTCATATTGTCTTACGCTTTATAATTTACATCAAATTTAGACCCAATGACATATTAAAGTGATTTGACCTTGTGACCTAGATGACCGAATATTGAACTTGACCTAGATTTTGTTAAGATGTTCATTGTGACCAAGTTTCATAAAGATTAGGCCAAAATTGTGATCTCTAGAGAGGACACAACCCAATTGTTGACAGACGGACGGACGAAGTGTGATCACACAAGCTAAAAATGTCATAGCATACAGGAGATACAGCCCAGACAAGGTCTATAATGCTCACTTTCGATGTTAGATAAGTGTAATCTTGACCTTTGAACTAGAGACCTCGATCTATGTTATTCTTGCACACTGCACATTGTCTTATGGTGTGTAACAATGATGTCAAGTTATGTTAAAAATGTCCAAAGTAAAAGGGATATACCGCCCGAAGAAGGTATATAATCTATAACAAGAGGGCCCTAGGTTGCTCACCAGCCGTAGAAGTGCATGTACACCTCTATGGTGACCTTTTGTATAATTTGACCAGGTTACCTAGTTTTTGACCCCAGATGACTTAATATTAAAATTGATATGGATTTTGTTGATATGATTATTGTGACCAGGTTTCATTAAGATTTAGTCAAAATTGTGACCTCTAGTGACTACACAAGGGTTTTCTATGATTTGACCAAGTTACCTAGTTTTTGAACGCAGATGACCTTATATCAGACTTGACCTAGATTTTGTTGACATGATCATTGTGACCAAGTTTCATAAAGATAAGGTCAAAATTGTGACCTTTAGTGACTACACAATGTTTTTCTATGATTTGACCTTGTGACCTAGTGTTTGACTCCAGATGACTTAATATTAAAATTGATATGGATTTTGTTGAGATGATTATTGTGACCAGGTTTCATTAAGATTTAGTCAAAATTGTGACCTCTAGTGACTACACAAGGGTTTTCTATGATTTGACCTTGTGACCTAGTTTTTGAACCCAGATGACCTAATATCAAACTTAATCTAGATTGTGTTGACATGATCATTGTGATCAAGTTTCATAAAGATAAGGTCAAACTTGTGACCTCTAGCGACTACACAAGGTTTTTCTATGATTTGACCTAGTGACCCAGTTTTTAACCCATATGACCCAATATCGAACGTGGCCTAGGTATTGTTGACATGATCAGTGTGACCAAATTTCATAAAGATTAAGTCCAAATTGTGACCTAGTGACTTTATAAACAATTTTTTTTTCTATGATTTGACCTTGTGACCCCTGATGACCCAATATCGATCTTGACCTAGATTTAGTTGACGTGATCATTGTGACCAAGTTTCATAAAGATTAAGTCACAATTGAGACCTCTAGTGAGTACACAAGGTTCATATGATTTGGCCTAGTAACATAGTTTTTTACCCAAGATGACCCAATATCGAACTTGACCTAGATTAAGACCAAGGTGACATGTAGTGACTGCACAATGTTTTTCCATGATTTGACCTAGTTTTCATCCCGGGTGACCCAATATCGAAGTTGACCTAGATTTTGTTGAGATTATTATTGTGACCACGTTTCATAGAGTATGCTAAAATTGTAACCTCTAGTATGTATACAAGCAAACTGTTGAGACGGACGGAGAGTGCTTACAAAAGTCACACAGGTAAGCTAAAACCAACTACTTATTTTTTTCAATTGAGTACACGCCATTTACAAGCGATAGGTGTGCTGAATCATTTACCAACAGGATTTTAACAATCTCCTCGTTGTTGTTGAGAATCAAGTGGATCAATACATACACTGTACAATATCAGTAACGTATGTTCGTTGTACCTATATATACAATCATACCCGTGATAGATTAATACACATTCAAAGTAACTTACACGCTAGTTTTATTTATTTATTTAATGTACATAGTAAGAACACCGCATTGAAGAATGCTTCCATAAGTTTACATGATTTGGAGTCGACACATCCAGCTGATGAAGCAATTCGAGGTGGTTTGACATTTTGAAATAGGAAACAAGTAGGTTTTATTTAAGAAATAGATCGCAGTTTTGCGTGATATACCGGTGAATAGATCACGGTTTAGAGTTCATATGCGTAGGAATTAATCACGAAGCCCGTATGTCTGAGTGATTAATAACTATGCATATAACGACAAACCGTGATCTATTCACCGGTATATCACGCAAAACTGCGATCTATTTGCATTCTAACACGTGCAATTTGTGCAATTTTATACCGACTAATTTATTTGAGGAGTTGATGAGTTATTTTTCATGTTGATATAGACAACTGCCGCTGTTCGAAGTATCGTAACGTCCGCCCCTGGATTTTTAAACTTGACTTTTATCTTTAACTGTCGCCAAACAGTTGCTTATTTAACGCTAAATTACAATTACGTATTTCACGTTTACGCATTTGAACTGATACATGCACTAACATATGACTAGAATATAAATATAATCAAATAAATAAACAGAAACGCTACGAAATGAAAATTACGCAAAACGTCGTCATGAATTAAACAAGACGTAAATTTCATTGATAAAAATCGCGAATTATACGCGGGAGATAAATTAAACAGCCGAATTTCTACCGTGATATACCGTTTATTAGATAACGCTACAGCTCTATACGTTTACATGGAGCAACATACAGACAGTGTTAGAATTGATCTTGTACATTCACTATATATTTATAAAGAAACATTAAAGAGAATATTACACATTTAACTAAAAAATGATTTATTTGCTTAAATGGTTAAATGATTAATTAGCTTAAATGGTTAATTTGCTGAAATGATTAATATGAGCAGAGTTTTTTAAATGTGTAAAGTATATTACGTATGATACAAAATGGGTATTTTTCTGTATATCAGCCCTTAAAAATGTGAAATTAGGAAAAAATAATAAACAGTTAACAAATTTAACGTGTGATTTTGTACAAAACATATTGCTCTTATACAACTTCGATTAACTAATATTAATCTTGAATGCCTCGTTCTTTTGACATTGAAAATCTCTAATTTTCTTTGCCTTTTGGTTTGCAAAAATTTAGCAATTTAAAGTAAGATTATAGGGTATTTGTATGATTATTTCTATATAGTTACAATCCTTCGATGATATTCTATATAAAAATCATTTATTTGCACAACAGCTTCATGCGCTTATTGAATAATTTCACAAAACACACGTAACGTATTTGCTTCAAGATTTCGAAAAAGTGTCAGTTCTAAGAAACGAAGTAAACTGACACTTTTTCGAAATTTTGAAACAGAACCCAACGTTATGTGTGTTTTGTGAAATTATTCAATAATTTTTCATGTACTGAAACATGTTTTTGACAGATAAGTTTCACAGAACAGACTTTAAAACGCGAGTTAATTTTTATCATTTATTACTAAATTTCAACATTTTCATATCGAAAACAAACACTCTATAATTGTTTGTAAAGATAAAGAAATTATTTTCGAAATTAGAGAACTTGATTCGAATAATAAGCTTCATAACATAGTGTTGCAACGTATATGCAAAACCTTATCAAGTACTGATAAGAATGAGTCCGGGGGTATGCTCACCGGGATTTTTTTTTAAAACAATGGATCGATCAGATGCATCCTGTGCGTTCTGTGATAACTATTTGGTATTAAACAAGGTCAATCAACAGTTTCTCTTTAATGCCGAGGGTCTAGCAAGGGAATTATTGGGGGGTCGTATGTCCCCTGTGTCCTGACATTGGGGCCTGCCTCACATGACCCCTTTAATAACACCAAATTCCGTACCCATCCCAGGGCTACGTATATACAAACATACAATTTAAAGGCGCACTTGTTATTAGCTATTGTATCAAACAAAAAACCTTTAATGGGAATTTCTGTATTTCAATCGCATTGAATTGGACCATTTTGACCAGAGTACGCCCCTGTCGCTATTTTCTGCAGAGTACGCCCGTGTACACATTCCACTTACCATGGTATTTAAAAAAAGTTTAACGATTTTTACATTTTATGCATCTGAAGCGTGTTCAGGTGTTAAATTTGAATGAAAATTTCGATAACAACAAACACAACTGGTTATATTTATGTGTGTATTTAGGTCAAACAAAACGAAAGTACGTGACCTGTTTATAACAAGGGACAGCTCAAAATAATAATTCTTACTTTCCCCGATCACCCTACTAAACTTGCATATTTACCCAATTAACAGCAATATAATCTGTAAACTCATTAAATCATCAATTTTAAGGCGATTATAAGATACAATGGTTACAAATTTAGATTAAAACTAAAGTTTTACTTAATAAAATGTGCTGTTCCCTGACAAAAAATATCAACCAATCAGAAATTAATGGCGAACTGGTCACGTGCTTCGATTTCGTGGCGTGCAAGCTGCTGATTTCGGCAGCCAAACCGGGCTGCGACGTTGTGAGAAACGGACGGATTATACGCGAATTTTAACCTTAGGAGGCCTTTAGGGCTTCCGGAAACGAACTGGAAATAAAGTTTAATGTTTTGGCTTTACGATGACTATAATATTATTCCTCGTAGACACGAGTGCGTCTATGAATCAGCGCACATACATGGGGACCTATTTGATCGACATAGCAAAAGCGTCAGTTGAGAATTTCATGAAGGTAAATGAACAATCTGCGGATTTATATCGATTGAGTTTATTGATACTGATTTGTCGGACATTCCTGACTTATAAACATTGCGTTTTCATTTGTAATTCAGATCAGAAGTCGCGATCCGAACAGTCGTTGGGACAGGTACATGCTCTTGACTTTGGAGGAGCCCCCGATGAACATCAAGGTATTTTCGCATTATTTAAGTCCGATCCGCAAAAATATGCGATCGTGAAGATAGATAATACTTTTATGCACATAATCCGACACGGCTTAAAGCATTTGGCTGAATGTTACACATAGAAATCGCCACAAATATCAAGCGAAGATCCATCGTACGTCCATTCGCCATTGCTTACTCCGTGTTGGTGATGCATTGTGGGTAAAATTTCAATAAGTTACTAAAAATAGAACGACCTTGCTAATTTGCATACACATGTAGGGTCATATTTGTAGCAATACACAAAGAAATCAAAGTACTGGAAGTAGCAACAAAATTAAACCATTGTATACATGTGCGTAATTCTACTCTACAGTAAATGTGGCTATGTCAGTGTGCTTTATCATCGGATATAGTGACAGTTACTGCACTGTTATAATATTATAAATAAAATTACATTGCTTAATATCAATTGGATGTCAAATGCTAGTTCAAGAAGTTGAAAATAAATTAAGAAATATTTTTTTTTTGGAAAATTTCAATTTCTGTTAAAAAAATTCTTCATCAAGGGTGCATTTACCTGTGAGTTAAAGCAAAACAAATAAAAAACTATTGCAGCGTTCCTTTTCGATAAAATATGTGGAGATATTGGGCCCCTTTCCCCTCTCTTCAGAGTATTTATTCCCCCCAAGTTTTCTAAACCCCCCCCCCCCCCCTTGAGTCTTGCTCCATTTCTTTTGCTCATAAATTCATTAAATTGTGTTGATAAATGAATGCACTATGGAGCCAAATAGCTTATTTTTACATCCAATGTTTAAAATACCAATAATAATCAAACTAGGCATTTATCATAATCTTGTAAGTACCAAGTCTAGTTGTGCATATCATTGGCTTGCCCTTTTAAGGCAGTTATTACAGTTTGTTTTTAGCTCACCTGAGCACAAAGTGCTTAAGTTAAGGTGAGCTATTGTGATTGCCTTTTTATCCGTCGTCCGCTGTCAACAATTGGACCGTTAACACTCTAGTAGAGGTCACAATTTTCGCTTAATCTTTTTGAAACTTGGTCATAATATTTGTCTCTATGAAATCTAGACGAAATTCGTAACTGGGTCATCTGGGGTCAAAAACTAGGCTACTAGGTAAAATCAAAGAAAATCATTGTTAACACTCTAGAGGTCACATTTTGACTTCATCTTTATGAAACTTGGTCACAATGTTCCTCTCTATTAAATCTAGGTCAATATTGCAACTGGGTCATATGGGGTCAAACATTAGGTCACTATTCCACATCAAAGAAAAACCTTCTTTTCACTCTAGATGTCACTTTTTTTCACTCAATTTTGATGAAACTTGGTCTCAATGTTTGTCTCTATTAAATCTAGGTCAAGTTCGTAAATGGGTCATCTGGGGTAAAAAACAAGGTCACTAGGTCATATCAAAGAAAAACATTGTTAACTCTTGAGAGGTCATAGTTTTCACTTGATCTTAATGAAACTTGGTCACAATGTGTCTCTCTATAAAATCAAAGTCAAGTTCTGAACTGAGTCATATGGGATAAAAAAACCAGGTCTCTAGGTCACATCAAAGAAAAACCTTGTTAACACTCTCGATGGTCACATTTTTGGCCTAATCTTTATGAAACCTGGCCATAATGTGTGTCTCTGTAAAATCTAGGTCACATTGCCTAACTGGGTTGTCCGGGGTCAAAAACTAGGTTGACAGGCTATATCAGGAAAAACATCTGGGGTCAAATATTTAGGTCATATGATAATTTTAACAAATTACTCACTTTACTGATTCTGTCTAACTCTAAACTGCAAGCTTTCAGGTGAGTGCTATAGGGCTTATAGCCCTCTTGTTAATTTTGTCCACGCTATTTTGTTGTAACCATTTATATACATTTCAACAGAATTTGGCATGGCTTATCAGTACCAAGCCTACTGGTAGTTGTACATTACATTGACACACAATGGTGGGATTGGTTTTGTTTATGGATGCCTTTGAACATAACTTTAAAAGTATTCGTCAGTGTCAAACCTTTTTGCACATCAGCAAAATTTGGACTTCTGATGCTTATGAAACTGTGTCAAGCAGTATCTGAGGGTATTCATCACATACAGTGATATTTCTTAAGTTTGTATTGCCATGTTTTGTAGGCTGGCTGGAAAGAGAATCATGCTACATTTACTGCAGAGTTAAAGAACTTGGAAGCTACTGGAATGACATCAATGGGAGCTGCTTTAAAAAGTTGCTTTGATTTACTCAATGTGAACAGAATGCAGTCTGGCATTGATACATATGGACAGGTAAAAAACTAACCAGCAGGATAGAAGGGTGCGACACCGTGCTCTCTTATATGGACTCCCTGTACCCTTTTGTTTAGACTAAACTAATGCCCAGGGATCGGTACAATTACATTTCAAAAAAAAAAATACTGTAAATGAGCGTTCGTGTGGCAACAAGGTTAAAGTTGATACAACTTGAATAACTTCAATACTATCAAAGGTACTTGGCTCATGATCCTATAGTAAGGGTGTCAATATTCTGGATTTATCTATCCTGAAAGAACTATGGTTTCTGACAAAAATAAAAGTTATTTGATTTAAATATCTCAATAAATGGCAAAGTTATGGTCAATTTAATCTGCTCCGAAGTATTTTATTCAATGCAAACTGAGTTAAATATGGAACTCGTTGCCTAACCAAACCGCTACCGAGCGCTCGGTAGCCCTACGCTAGGAAACGGCTTGCTTCCAAAAAGTGCTTCGTAGTGGACGAAGCGGAAAAATTATATGCTATGGACGAGCGCTCTCGGGTAGCAGACCGTTTCGTAGCAAAGCGCTATCGAGCGCTACCGGGCGCTTATGCAACAGACTGCTTTGGTAGCGCTCGGAAGCGCTTGCCTAGCAAAGTGTAAAGAAACGGTTTGCTATCGGCGAGCACTGCTCGCTCATAGCGTGTCGTTGCATAGACGTAGGAAAGCGCTCGGTAGCGACTTTTGGAAGCGGCTTGGTTAGGCAATGGGCTGATGGAAACAATGTTGTTGAAGGCCTCTTGTTTGGCAATAATTGTCGGCCACATTTGATTTTCAGGATTTTCAATTTGGCTCTGTTGACACCCCTGCCTATAGTGAACTATTATATTACAGGGAAGATGTCCTCACTACCTGGAACCTGCTGTGATTATTGTGTTAACAGACGGTGGTAAGCTGACATCTAACACTGGAGTACAGCCTGAGGTACATTTCTCTACTAGACATGACCGTAGATGTATACTCACTTCTCTCTTGTACCATTTACGCCAAGCTCTCACTTGTTCACGCCTTATCAGTTAGTCAGTTAACTGATATTAACCATTTAATCCAAGCTCTCACTTGCTCACACCTCATCAGATAGTCAGTTAACTGATATCTATGACTATTATTTTCCAATAAGTTTAGGTACAACCTCTAATATTTTCAAAGTCTATTGACGTCTTGCTCTGATGCGTTGCATACTTGATAACCATCATGACCCCAACCCTTACACAGGAGTAGGTAATTATCAAGCATTTTGTCCAAATTATCTGCCCTTTTCGACTTGTAAATCCATGTTAAAGTTTAGGTTCAACCTCAAATATTTAAGTCCATTAACATATTGCTTTGCATACTTGTTCACCATCATGACCCAAACCCTACACTGGAGTAGGTACTTCTTACAAAGCTTATGTTTGTTGCTTTGATTATACTATCGAATAGTTGAGCGAGCTGTTCAAGGACACCCCCTGTTGTACTTGTTGGTTTCAAAACATTTGCGATTTTCATAGATTTACCAGGTTGCAGAATGGAGTTTTAACTTGTCTTTAAATAAAGTTCTGACTTCTGATACTTCTTAAACATGTCTGACATTAACACTGACAAAGGCTGAATACTTATCTGGCTGTAAACATGTCTGACATACAAATGTAGCACCAACAAAAGCTGAAAACTTGTCAGCTGAAATAGAAAAATCTGTTAAACCAAAACATAAATAGACAGTCTGTTTATGGTTGAAACTTCGCTAGAATCTGATAGTGTATCACACCGTGTGACATAATTTCCTCACAGGACAGTTTTCAGTGAATCGGTAAGATAGGTGTCTCGTTAATCATTGATTATTTTCTTGTTACAGCTCAACATACCAATGAACACATCATGTGTACCTGGTCATGAATTAACTAAGGAACCATTTAGATGGGACCAGAGGATATTTGGTCTTGTAATGAGGTTGGCAGGAAGTGTTCCTATAGATCTCAGCAGTAATACGTTTATACCCCCGGCAGATAACCATCCATTAGATCTGATGTGTGAAGTTACTGGAGGTGAGATTAACATGATTCATGTAACCTTGAGATCACGGAACCACTTCCATATCAAATCAAATAATCAAACTCTTCGAAAATTATTTTTACAAATATCTATCTCAAATTCAAATACTGAAATCAATTTGAGGAAAAAATACATGAGTTAAGTAATAAAATTTAGGTTGAGGTCAAGCACAGTGATCATGAAACAATGCATTTCACCCCCAAGAATAATTGAGCTGAATTAAACGTCTATTCTTATTTGAGCTGTCATTGAAATGGTCTGAGGCATATTGATTATCGATGATCATATCAGAATGCATTAATCTTAATTCTTAAGTATGTTTGAAAATGTAGATGTTGGTATATTGGTCCTTATTAAACTCAAGAATTTATTTATTAATAACATTTGAATTGCGTTTTTTTTCAGGACGATCGTATGCTGTGTACAATCAGAAAATGTTGAATGCAGCCATTGAAAGTCTGGTATCCAAGGTACAGAATGGTGTGGTCATACAGTTTGAAAAAATTGGTCCCGACCCTCCACAATTACAGTCTGATGTGACAAAGTTAGAGAATGAAAGTATGAAAGGTATGCTATATATACTGTGTGACCTGTTTACAACTGACCATCTGGAGAATATATCATATATGGCTGCTTACAGCTGGCCCCGATCTCCTGTTTAGCATCTCAAGTAGAAATCTCCTCTCAAATTGAGATTTTGCTCAAATCAGAGAGTCAGAATTTGAAAGCTCTTTAAATTTTACTGTAATAAACTAAGAATAAGGTTTTCTGATTGTAATGCGAATTTTGAGTCAATTCTTGCATGGAAATTAACATAAAGACACATTACAATATTTGAGATGAGATCTTGCTCAGATTGAGATGCTTCGGGAGATTGGGGCCTGATGTTTGTTTAACTAGAAGGGTTACACAAATGTATGTCTTACACAAAGGGCCATGTTAGTTTGTTACCATCAACTGAGACAGTCATAAGTGTGTAGTCATTCTGTTTTTCCCTGCCAGATTGGCCAATGACCTCTAGCTTAATTTACCAGGTTTTTCAATGAAAATCCTGGTTATTAGATTGGGGTCTGGCGGTGACGTCAAACGGGTGGTTTCCGGTTAATAACTTGAGTTTGGATAGACACATCTTGATGAAACAGCTTGGGATTGTATTAAAATAATACAATAATAAGAACAATTACAATGTTTATATACACAATGTTATGTAAACAAGTGACTGACCTGATTAATCAATTTATACTTACATTTAGTCTTGTCAGTTGATATGTTTGTTAATCTGGGTCAAAGCCTGCAAACTGGTGTAACATGCCAGATGGACAGACATCAACAAATCCCGTCAGTGAAAAGCTAGTTCACCACTAAGGGTGATTTGTTGGTACTTATGTGTATATATGCCATTCTACTCTAATGACAAATTATAAGGTTTACAATTTGTGCATAATTATCCAATTATCTCCCTTTATACACCCAACAACCGTTACACTGGTTTGTTTCATGCTATTATTATAAACTTACAGAAAATCAAAACATAAATGGTCAGATTATCAAAATTGAAGAGGAGAAGAAATCCACACCAACACCTCCACCATCACAGTTGCCTAGCAACACAAGTTGGCACAATCTGCGTAGACTTATTTTGGTGCCTCGGTCAGCACAGAAAGGCTACTCTGTTGGTCATTGGCCTATCCCAGAATCATTTTGGCCGGATAATACTAACCAAACATTGGTAAGTGAATGTCATCATGTTTAGGTTCATGGTTGCTGCTGCTTGATTGTTATATTTTGTCATTAGAAACCTTGCTGTGTGAACAGGGCTCCTTATCTTGCTAGAAACAAAACATAGAGACTAGAAAGATGGTCTACTTACTTCTAGCCGCAACTTATTTTGAATAAATCATTAAATGTTGATACATTTTATTTTATGATACATTTAATTTTAAAAAGTTAAGTTGTCTTGCATTGTATTAAACATGTTGTCAGTCGTAATTGATTCAAATTTTGGATAAATTAAAAAAAATTGTCATTTTTTTATCATGTATCAGAAAGAAATCTTAAATAATGTTGCATAATCATTTTATCTCTTGGCAATCTATAGAATGTTAAATATAGCAGTGTTATCAGGTGTGTATCCCACTTGACACTAATTAACAGCATTGGTTCTGACTTTCATGCCTCATCATATATTACATCATGCAGCTTCCACATGATCATGGCAATTACGAGAACTTTTGCCTGCCATAAGGCCATAAATAAAATATGGTTTGTTTCCCCATCCCCTACCTACCCGATAAAAAGGGGCCCTACCCAATATATTTTATTGCCCAAATTCAAATAATATTTTTTTATGAAAATGGGGATGAAAATGCTATTTTTTTGTATACAGGCTTGTTTCTTACCATTAAATTTGGTACCTATGTTAAATTTAAGACTGTTTGTTTTCACCTTAAGAGTTATTACTAAATTTAATATTAGTTTGTCTTAACCAATACATGTTACTGTTATTCTGAAAAATGCCAAAAAAATTTTTTAACTTACCGACCTACCCATTCTAACTTTGCTAGGGTCGGGAAGGGAAAACCAAGAATATTTTAAGTTAGGCCTAATGTATACTTCCAAATTTTAATGCATGCACATATACCTTGAGATGCAGGCTTTTAATTAACAATAAATCAAGGTTACAGGTATTTCATGCTGTATTACCATTGTATATTTCAGCAACCAAGATCTGCTCATCCGAATGTTCAGTTTTCCTGCACACCATGTGAACCAATGGTGATAGACAATTTACCGTTTGACAAATATGAACTGGAACCCTCACCATTGACTCAGTATATACTGGAACGCAGACAACCCAATGTTTGTTGGCAGGTGTTTATAAGTAGCAGTGCACGATATAGTGAACTCGGACATCCTTTTGGATATTTAAAAGCGAGTAGTGCATTATCGTGTGTGAATTTGTTTGTGATGCCATATAACTACCCAGTGTTACTGCCATTGTTAGGTAAGTCCCTCTAATAGTTTGTGGAGATACTTCAGTAAAATTAGTTATATCCATATACATTCGAAGTATGTTTTTTTGTGGGTTGTCAATTTGAATTTCACAAGTAAATGAAGAGAAAAATTAGTAAAGCTGTTTTTAATTATCTTGGAAAGACCCATTAACAGGAGCATTATCCACAGTTGATAGTCAATACACATTATGCTTTTTCTGTACAAACTTGCAATATGGAAAAGTAAGGGATCGTTAAAGCAATACATGTTTTACAAACATCTCTTGACAGTTAAACTTGTATTATCATTGATGTTTCCATTTCAGATGAATTATTTAAAGTACACAAACTTAAACCAACTCCACAGTGGAGACAGAGATTTGACAACTACATCAAAACTATGCCAGGATATTATGCACAGGTTTGGGAAAATATAAATAATTTTAGCTCTGAAACATTGTTACCTCCCTTTGATAAAATTGTCTGTTATGAAATAAATAATGAAACCGTGTTACTCCCCTTGAATATTGGCCAAAACATATAAAACTAATTACTTCCCTTGTACATGTTGATATTTGCCCAGTATCGATTACACAACTTAAGTTTGATCCAAAACTCAATTATTGAATTATATTATTCAATAGTCGAGTTTGAAATTGAATAGCGTTGCTCTAGCTTGTCAAATAAATGAATGAGACATACTGGTCGTCTAAATATGGACTTATGTGATTACTTAACAATAAATAGGACTTTAATATCAACTAATGGTTTGTCAATTTTTATTTTTTCTTCAATAAGTGTTTACTTAGGTGAAAATTTTCAAAGATTTAATATATACCCTTACCTTATACTTGATGTTGCAATTTTTCAGCCGCTGAAGAGAGCATTAGCACGGATGGGGGCACATAATCTTGTGCCTGATAATATGGATAACTGTCTTTCATACAGTGTAATTACTTACCTCAAGAAATTAAAAAATATGGTAAGAAAAGTTTACTCTTTTGTGTATTTTCTGATTTCCATATGTAGGGGGTTCATTTGTCCCTTGAATTAACCGTTCATTGTCAGAACATTTACAACAAGCAACATTTCACCCTCATGATTCTACGGTACCTGAAAGCTAAATTTCCATCAAATGATAGTATTTGGTGTTCTCTAGTACATCATTATGACCAATGATAGTATAATGAAGTTATTCACTGAAACTGACTCTATATTTTATTTTAGGCCAAGATGGAAATGGACAGACTTGTAGCATCTGTTGGTTCTAAGATACCTCCACATGAAGGAATTAAAGTGAGCTCAAGGTGAGCCTTTGTGACTTATATACTACATATGTGTACTAACATATACTGCTGCATAGCATGTGTTATAGTCTGCTCACTGTGGCAAATATGCTACACATGTCTTCTAACATATACCACTGCTTAGCATGTGTATGTCTGTTCAGTCTATTGTTAGTGATCATAACAGAAAACATGAGCAAACAGTCATTAAATTTGTTAATTTGTTATGACACGCTAATGAAACCTGTAGGTTTTGAGGTCAGTAGACATAAAACAACCAGTTGGCCTCCAGTAGGGGGCAATCATGTCAAGTTCTACATATATTTCTTGTGTAGTCTATTTGTGTTGCTATGTCTATTCTTAAATAGTTAATCGTGCAATATCAGTTCTTTAGATTTGTGTTTGTATTACAACTCCAGCATCTTCGTGATACACACCGCTTATGAAAACATACAACCGGGGTTATAAATATAGACAATATATTAGCTGTTAAATAATGCTAATTGAAGGTCGAGAGTCGTGTCAAATTCTCTGGACTATAACAGAGTTTGCCTGCAAAACTAAGATTTACAATAGTTTGTGGTTGATCCAGTGCATGTATTGTAAAACCTCCATGGTCTAACCTGAGTGACCTCCCTTTAGATCCTTTATATATTGCAATGAATCATTTTATTTCGTATTTTCAGAATGAGGACATCGATTCTACAGAGGAAACATTTCAGTCAGCTATTGAAAGATGTCGGTGGAAATCTATCGTCTCTTAAACAAGAGCTCACTGATTATGCTACATTTACTATAGTTGTTCCAGATAAAGGCATCAAACCTCAGCAGTTTAGGTATGTACTGATTTCAATCATCAGGGGTCATACAATTCCAGAATAAACCGGAAATCCAGGAAGAGGAAACTTTACTGTAGAAAATAAAAGTTATTTGATGAAAATATTCCAAGAATTGACAAAGATAATGGTCATTTGGAATTTCATAAGATGAGTTTTAACAATAGAACAATGTTTGAACTGAGTTTAGTGTAGGCAAGCGTGCTACAGGCATCCGAAACACATTTGCGACCCATTTTCAGGATTGGCTATTGTGTGTCATCATTTGTTTCTTTGTAAGCGTTTGTTTCAAACAACCACCTCAAAAGTATAGTGTATTCTTGGAGTGCAGGAGGTCCTGGGTTCCATCCCAGGCCGTGTCATATCAAAGACGGAATAAAAATGGTACTATTGCTAAACCTTTGGCATAATAGGGAAAGCTTGCTTCTCCATATCTCATACACTCGTGGTTATGGATTCCATCAGAAACAAGGTGTAGAGAGTGATCAATATAATCGACCAAACATAGATTAGTAATTAATACTTAAGTATGAAACCACATTCAATTCACAATTTCGGCAGCTTGAGTCTAAAATACTGCTTCTTAATCAATACCTATAGGTAAATTTTCAACTCAAGTGGCTAAACGGGGGGATTTACTGTACAATCTCTATGGTTAAAGTACATTAACATGCATAACCTAAAAATACACCTATAGACACCACTTGATCAGTAGATTGTTGGCGTGATAATTAAACTTCTCAAATTTTACTCTGATTTTGTAATTATTTTCAGAAATCCATATGATATTCCACGGAAGAGTTTGTTAGATCAGATAGCTAGAATGAGAACAAACTTCTTACAGACATCGTTTGCTAACAAGACTAAATTATCTGATACAGGTATGTAGCATCAGAAACAGTCTGCATGATAGAATGTTCACATTTTAAAACACAAGCAAACTTCTCTCTGGGGCCTTTAATAAACATTTTAGGTGTAAACCACGAGAAGTTGGTACTTAACCTAAGTTTCGTCATGACTACAAATTTTGTAATATCCGTATCGGACACTACGGGTACACAACAATATTGACACCAATACACTATAAAGTCTATTTGACAGCGAGTGTAGCATGGTTACAACTACACAGTTATGCTTGCACAATTAAAGATGGCGAGTCGGGTGTCATCAGACAGTGTCAGTAATGATCTTTCACAGTATAATGGTTAGTTTTATGTATGCCTAGTGCAACGATCAAGGCAAAACAAACAATTTACCAAAAATTGGCTAAAACAATATCCATAATAATTGCTGTTAAAGACAGTTATGTATTTTGTTACATTGTAAGAGATGGAGAACACTTAAATGATTTTAGTGTCTGAACACTACCGAGGGACGATAATACCAGAATTTGTAGTGTCTGAACACTACCGAGGGACGATTATACCAGAATTTGTAGTGTCTGAACACTACCGAGGGACGATTATACCAGAATTTGTAGTGTCTGAACACTACCGAGGGACGATTATACCAGAATTTGTAGTGTCTGAACACTACCGAGGGACGATTATACCAGAATTTGTAGTGTCTGAACAGTACCGAGGGACGATTATACCAGAATTTGTAGTGTCTGAACAGTACCGAGGGCCTATAATACCAGAATTTGCTCTCCGACTGTTTGCTGTACATGTTTTACATGTCTTATATTACAGATGAGTTACATAGTGTACCTATTGGTCAGATGGGGAACTACCAGGAGTATCAGGCACAGAAATCACCTCCTTTACGGCAACTTGAGAATACTCCAACCAGGGTTCACATGTTTGGAAATCCATTTAAAGTCAATAAGGTAAAAAGATAATAGAAAGTCAGACAGGGAAGGTAGCACTTAACTTAACCAGCTGAGCACAGAAAACATAAAAACATCTCATACCACAATTACACGGCACAATGCCCCACACTTAATCGAATGAGAATATGAACTGCCCAAGTCCCAGCTGTCAAAAAACTGAATGACCTAGTTTCAGCTATCAAAAAGCAGAGCGCCCTAGCTGAATGACATAGGTCCAACAGCAAAAAGGCTGAAATACCTAGTTTTAGATGCCTGGAGTCTTGAGAAGTCAAAGAATAAAAGAAATAAAATGCCATAGTTTCAGCTGAATGACCTAGTTTCAGCAATGAACAAGATGAACTCTTGTACATTAGTAGTAGAGTTGATTTGGCCTTGAATTGATCATTCGCCACATATATTTGTCAGTCTTGATTTCTTGTTATAAGATTGGTAGAAAACGTAAGAAAGTAGATTACAGTAATACAGAGTTATTGGACATGTTGTCCAAGTTGAAATATCCATTCTGAAGCATATTACCTGATGTGCTATTTTCCTATTTAAAATGTCCTAAGACTGTTAAATGCTGCAAACTCATGATCCGTCTTGAACCCTGGGATCAATTTCCCTCATCAAGAGTTGATTCTCACCCAATATTTACGTTTTTGATTTATAGAATATTATGGTGGACGAGGCTGAAGATTCAATGTTAGGTGGTCAGCAGTCTCAGAAGAAGAAGATTGTAGAAAATTCACTACAAAAACATCGTAGTAAACGAATGGGTGGTCGAAAACCTGGTATGTAGATGTAACTTTTAAATGTATTTTAAAATCTTTTAAAAGTTAACTTCCTGTATCAATTATCTATTGCATCATAATAAACAGGGATACTACAGTTCCGAAATAATCTGGAAATCCGGATTTGCTGCAATAGAAAAAATGAACTTTTCTGCAGAAAAAATACCAAGTATTGACTGTGTTTCGGTAATTTGAAATTTCATACCCTGAATTTTGACAATAGAATAATGTTTTTGTGTAGGGGTGTGTGCTAATGGCACTCAAAACAGACTTGTGGGAAATTTTCAGGATTAGGCATTATGCCTCAGTAGAACCCCTGAATAAGGTCAAGTTATATAGAAAGTGAGAATAAAAGTTCACATAAAATCAGTCAGAATTCCTGGCAGCTTGGTTGTGTTGTTTATCTTGGTTGTGATCTTCGCTTTGGTTTGACAAGTTTTCAACTTGTCAGCTACTATATGGAAACTTACTGGATCTGTGTTTATATTGTAGGACCTTTACCAAGAGGTGTTCATATACCGATACGTCGAGCATCAACACCTACATCATCACAGTCTGAAGATGAAAGTTCCGATAGTGAATCTCCTGTTTCACCGGTATCATTGTATAACTCCTCACAGTCATCACCAGGTAACATATTGCCGATATATACTTGTTATTGAATTGTGTCTAATACTTGTTGAGGTATAGACACAAGTCTCGAAACTTTTCGGACAACCCTCGTATAACTCTTCACAACATCTAGGTATCATGTCAATTAAAGTTGTAATACCTAAACTTTTAAGCAATTTGGACATTTCCGACCAAGTTTTCCCAATTCATCAAACCAGGACCCATTCCCAAAATAGAATAATGCCTGATTTGGACCTGGAATGAATTTCATGTGCTAGTAAATTAATATTTTTCAGCTTTAAAAAAATTGTTAAAATTTACATGGTACAAAAATTGTATTGAAGTCTAAAAAAGAGACATCATTGTCGTTACTGTCTAAAATAGTTTCTTAGAAAAGATTATGTTATGTGTATGCCAGTGATTTTTTTCCTTCTTTGTTTGCTACCGGAAAAATGCTATTATTTTCCCAAATTTGAAGGGAGGAATTCCCAATGAACATTTAAATTATTATTTTTTAAATCATGCATAAAATGACAAAGTTATGAACATTTATGACAAGAGGGCAAGCATAAAAGTTTACAGAAAATCTCTTTGTCTGTTTTATTTGGCCTTTCTGCTTCATGAAAATTCCCTGATTTTAAGTTGTCATGACGCGAAAATTCCCAATCTGAATGGACCCGGACCCTTTCCCAAAGAAGCAAAAAAATAGTGTATAATGTTATTATATTGTAGAATCAGCTATGGACACGGAAAGTGATTCAATGTCAGTGAAGGAAGAAGATGATGAAGAATTAAATCATGTCGAACATTCAGTGAATGAAAACAGTTACATTAATCATATGGTGGAAATGAATAATGGACGGACTAGTCCGGAATCTCCAACTAACCACTCGCCTCTTCTTAATAATAAACATGCAATAAAAAATAATCACAAGAAGGAATTAAAAATGTGGTCTCATAATGTGAATTTAAGACAATTGGTTGTGAAAGAAGTTCGGAAACCTGGAAAAAGTAAGTGAACATTTTGTCAATTCTACGCAGCTTTTTTGGTCATTGTCAAAACTAGACGTCTACATTAAGCTCAGCTGTCACATAGTGACAGTGTGAGCATTTGTGATTGTCTGTCGCAATAAGTCACAATAATTGCATAATCTTTAGGAAACTTGGTCATAATGATCATCTTTATAAAATATAACTTAAGTTAATAGATATTTTAAAAAGTGGTCAGGGTTAAAAACAGGGCTGCCACAGACTGTGATACAGGGATTTTCAAAATTGGGCAAAAATCAGGGAATTATCAGGGAATTTTCAAAATATTGGATAAACAAGAGCTGTCACTGTAAGGGACATATGCCCCTGAAGTGTGATGTTCAATTGTGACGTACTCTTCATGAAACGTGTCACATTGATTCCACGATAAAATCTTGGCAAAGTTTAATGTCTTCAGCTGTGACATGGGTAGAAGCTCCTTGTGGAACATCTTGGACATCCTGTTAAATGTCTTTACTCTATGTCTAAAATTTTAAAACTCATTTTCAGCAAATACAGATCATCTACATCATTTACCTTCAGGTACCCAATATTAGCAGTAGTGCTTGTAGTCCAGTAATGATCACATGTCTCACAGTTATATACTAGGCGTCACTGAAAAGTTACCACTTATATATACCTCTGTATTTTGTATACAATATAACCTATTGGTACAAAAGTTTGACAGTGTGTGCATTTGAATATTGTTAAATAGGATAGCTGTGACTACACAGTAAGGTCAAAACATAGTGGTGTTCAACTTTTAATAAAATGTAATGTGAATTTTAAAATATAAGAGTCAATAGGGTGGTAACTTTTAATTGACGCTGAGTATACTAATTAATAAATCTAATTAAGTTATGTAATGAAATATTTGTTTATTTTCAGGATATGACACATTATTTGAATACATGAATAAAATTGAAGGAAGCTACGAGATGAAACAAGCTTTTGTTCAGGACATTATACACGAAGCTGGACGTTTCAAGAAAAAAGTGCTTATAAACTTACTTGAACAATTTGGGAAAACATTGCTGCAACATTCCAGGATAAACAACAACAACAAACATAGATGATGTTGGTTTGTTTGTTAATTGGTTTGTTTTCATTGTATCTCAACATTTTCATTCAGATATTTTGTCAATTGTTTGGGGTAAAATTTCCATTCCATTTGTGTTATGTATACTGATAGAATTAAGTACAGCAAGTTCGCACAGGACTTCAAAGTCGTTGAATTTGGTTTAAACCTTGACAAGTACATGAATTTAGTGCTACCTTGAAACAATGCCTAAATGGTACTTGAATTTAACTGATAAGCCTTAATTTCAGACATACAGCCTTGAATATCCATAAAAGTTGATGGATGTTGTCAAAATGGCACATCATCTTTCTCAACAATTACAGTACAGAAATGTATGGGTGCAAATGTCGCTGGATTTTAATTGTAATAAATTGAGTGCAATCAGGCAGAAGCCTGTGTATGAGGTCACTAGAAATAGTGCATAAAATGGCAGCGCATAATGACATTTTCGTACAATTGCACCGTAGTAAATGTTTGGGAAAATGCCTTGAAAATACCTAAGTGCTTGAATAGTCCTTAAATTTTGGTGAGAGAATTTTGTATGAACCATGTCATAGGAACCAGAAACATTCTTCAAAAACTTTTGTGACAAATTTTCCTGTTCATTTATTTGTAAAAAAACTGGACATCACTGCATGATTGTTAAAGCTAATCTTCTGGGATATACATGTTTAATTGTTGCTGTACTTTGTTCTATCAGTACATTAACTCTATGATTTATTCAAACTTCCAAAATAAGAAAAATAATGTTAGCCAACTTTGTATTATAAGCAGCTAGGAGATATTGAATTCAGCAATATGCCTTTAATATGAATGCATGGTCACACACTTAACTGGAATCTGGTAGCTTGTTGTAAATGTTATTTATGTTAGATATAATTATTCTACTGTCAGACATTACACCATGCCATTACCAGATAAAGCTAGAGGTAGACAGTACATTGGTCCTAACCAGTTGAGATTCTCTTGACTTCATCGTTCTCAATGAGATATTCATAGTTTAGCTCACATAAGGGCTCAAGCTTAGCTATTGTGATGACCTTATAAATGTGTGCTATCCATTGTCAACAATTTGACTCTTAACACACTTATTTCTATAATATCTCGAAGAGTATAAACTCACTTAAGTACTGTCCCTTTTCTTGGTTAGGTGTGTGATCATGGCGGGTGATTTTGTGTTTAATGAACCAAGATCTAGTAAATTATTGAACTTGGATAGGAACAGTATAGGTTTTATTTCTGTGTTAAGTATGATGCTATGGTAACAGAAGAATGGAAAACGTTGATGTTAAAAGTGCATTGTTTGTAAATCCTTCAATATATCTGTGATATGTTATTGTTACTTTTTACATTGAAGTACTTTAGTACTTCATACTTTACATATACATAGTATATGTATGTTTTACATGTGTATGAAAGTTGGTAATTGTGCTAAGCTACTCGCAGAACCTGTAATGTATATTTCTATAATTCTAATCTGAACTCAATCTCGGCTCTAGTTTCGGCACAACATAACTGTCTGTGTCATGGCACAACATCAGTATCGCAGAATGTTAACTGTGTGTGTCTGGAGTATTACTCCAAACTCTTCAGCTTTTGTTATAGTCTTATCAACATTTTCAAGTACAATCCCCTGAACCTCTAAATGGATTTTTACCAAATTGTACATTAATGATCCTCCAGTTTGCTGCATATATATAGGTCACTGGGTCAAAAATATGTTTTATGATTTTACACAAATCTTGTCTCTGCTTTTCTCCTTCACCATTGGTTGATTTCAACGAAACTTCACATTTAAACATGGTACCAAGTCTACTTGTTTTTTTTTGTTGGATGATTATGCCCCCCAGTTTTTTATTAGGGGGTATATTGCTTTGCACATGTCTGTCGGTCTGTCTGTCGTATAAAATGGTTTCCGTTCAATAACTCAAGAGCGCTTTGACCTAGGATCTTGAAACTTGACATGGAGGTTGGTCATCAATATTAGATGACCCCTATTGATTTTGAGGTCAGTAGGTCAAAGGTCACTGCGACCTTCACCATTTATGGCTGCCATGGGTGCAAACGTGTTTTACAAACATCTCTTGTTTCTTCTAGACTTGCCCATTGTAACACTTTCTAGTTTATTAAGTGATATACCATACATTGATTGGTACCCTAGGTGAAAAATGGTCTTGCTTAAACATTCTCATTAAAAAGCATATTTTTCACCCATCAGTGTCTACTTTACTAACCACTGATATATAAGCAAGGTCTTTAGAGGCCACTTTGTCTTAAAAAGTTGGAATAATTCATTCTGTTGGATCTTGATTCAACACATCTTCATCTAGTTAGTTTTTGACACATTTAGAAATTGTATTTTCTGAAACTCGTAAAATTGTGACCGACTCGGATCAACAAATAAAGAAAAATTTAATGAAGTCTTAATTTTGCAGCTGGGTACTTATGTTTGATGGATAATATATACTTGTAAGAAGTCGCTAATCTACAGTTTTGTATTGTTACAAACAATGTTCAAGGCTTATATATACTGCTCTGCATTCAACGAAGAATTAAGTAATGCACGTTTCGTACCTGGTATGTAACAGTTATGTACGTAACATATATGAAACAGGTACGAAACGTTGGTCACGTAATTCTTCGTTTAACGCAAGGCTGAAGTCTACTTTAACCATTTATGGAGGATGTATTTTCATGAAATTTCACACTACAATATGGACAGAATTGTGGGGATCCTGCATGCTCCTGAAGATATTGGATTACATGGAGTAATACATTATGTATGGATGTCCAATATTGTACTATTGTTTATTTCTTGCCTATTGTTTTACTGGACAAAGAGCGTTATTGTGATATTTTCATAATCCATTACAAATAATCTTGTCATGCTCATTATTATTGTCGGTAAATTGTGAACTTTGGTATAGTTATCTCAATTGTTTCTATCGTCCCATTTTGGTCAATTCTTGTTTAAATCACAGCATTATGGAGCTTATTTTGTCATCAATAAAAAATTCAAATAGTGATTCACTCCTCTCGGCTGCAATATTCAATGTGTTTTTACTGTATTTATACCTCCGCAAACAAAGTTTGAAGGGGGTAAATTGGAGTCACCATGTTGGTTGGTCTGTCTGTCTTTTAGCAAAATCGTGTCCGCTCTGTAACTTTGTCATTTCTTACTTGATTTTTAAATATGCTTTGTACGAATGTTCACCACATCAAGACGATGTATCAGGCGCAAGACCCAGGTCCCTAGCTCAAAGGTCAAGATCACACTTAGTGGTCAAAAATTATATAGTCATGCAAGTTGTGTCCAACCTGTAACTGTCATTTCTTACTGGATTTTAAAATTGCTTGGTACAAACGTTCACCACATCAAGACAATGCGTCATGGGCAAGGCCCAGGTCCCTAGCTTAAAAGTCAAGGTTACAATTAAAGGTCAAAGTTATATAGTCAGACAAGTCGTGTCCGCTTTGTAACAAAACTTAAATTGTCGTTTCTTACTGGATTTTAAAGTTGCTTGGTACAAATGTTCACCACATCAAAACGGTGTTTCATGTGCAAGACCCAGGTCCCTAGCTCTAAGGTCACTCTCTTGGAGGTCAAACTTTCCATCAAATGTGTTCTTTAGACAATAATTTTAAATAATATTCCTATGTCAAGGCAGTGCTGCGGGGTTATGGTTTATCACTCCAGTGATAGCTCTAGTTTGCATAGTTTTCATGTGTCAATAAAAAAGTGCTCCCAAGTACAATTGCAATTTGTTGAATTCTGTTGAGTGCTCCATTTATATTACTATGAGTGTATGACTATACCATTGTTGACATACACTGCCCACCAAAAATAAGTATACAGATGTTTTTGCCCACATACTTGCCTGTAATAATACTATTTGCAGAACAGTAAAGCAACAATATATTTGAAGAAAAGGAATATTTTTGTTTATTAAATGGAAAGGTCATACATTAATCGGTACCCTAGGTGCAAAATCTTAAGTTTCTTTGTCTTCTTGAATGGTAACTTGGTCACAAAAAGATAGAAAATTCAGCCTTTTTGATAACATGGTTATGTTAGTTCCGAACATCTTTATCTTTATTTCTATCTCTATTTTGACTCATTTAGTAACTAGTTTCAGAAACTAGTATAATTGTGACCGTCTGATAAACAGATATTGAATAATTTAACCAAGTTTAATTTTGCAACAATTATTTACTGTATACTTAATTTTGGTGGGCACTGTATATATAGTGATAAAGGTGGAGAAGTTAATGTAGAACTTTGCCATTGTTGTTCCTATGTTCTCTGTCTTTCTCTGTTTAGAATCTCTGCAGCTCATTTGTTGATATAAATTAAAAATGCTGAACATAATGACTTATTTGTGTTTTATTGAGATTGCAACAATCTGTCAAGTACTATATATGTTCATACCAGGTGACAGGACCAAGTAACACATTCTGACTCGATAGCCTAGTGGTTCCAGTAAGAGATACATTCTCTGGTCATCTTGTACCAGATGGTACCAGTATTTGCCTTACCTGATGGTCATCTTGTACCAGTATTAGCCTTACTTGGTGGTCACCTTGTACCAGTATTAGCCTTACTTGGTTGTCATCTTGTACCAGTATTAGCCTTACTTGATGGTCATCTTGTACCAGATGGTACCAGTATTAGCCTTACTTGGTGGTCATCTTGTACCAGTATTTGCCTTACTTGGTGGTCATCTTGTACCAGATGGTACCAGTATTAGCCTTACTTGGTGGTCATCTTGTACCAGTATTTGCCTTACTTGGTGGTCATCTTGTACCAGATGGTACCAGTATTAGCCTTACTTGGTGGTCATCTTGTACCAGTATTAGCCTTACTTGGTGGTCATCTTGTACCAGATGGTACCAGTATTTGCCTTACCTGGTGGTCATCTTGTACCAGTATTTACCTTACCTGATGGTCATCTTGTACCAGTATTTGCCTTACTTGGTGGTCATCTTGTACCAGATGGTACCAGTATTAGCCTTACTTGGTGGTCATCTTGTACCAGTATTTGCCTAACTTGGTGGTCATCTTGTACCAGATGGTACCAGTATTAGCCTTACTTGGTGGTCATCTTGTACCAGTATTTGCCTTACTTGGTGGTCATCTTGTACCAGATGGTACCAGTATTAGCCTTACTTGGTGGTCATCTTGTACCAGATGGTACCAGTATTAGCCTTACTTGGTGGTCATCTTGTACCAGATGGTACCAGTATTAGCCTTACTTGGTGGTCATCTTGTACCAGTATTTGCCTTACTTGGTGGTCATCTTGTACCAGATGGTACCAGTATTAGCCTTACTTGATGGTCATCTTGTACCAGTATTAGCCTTACTTGGTGGTCATCTTGTACCAGTATTAGCCTTACTTGATGGTCATCTTGTACCAGTATTTGCCTTACTTGGTGGTCATCTTGTACCAGATGGTACCAGTATTAGCCTTACTTGGTGGTCATCTTGTACCAGATGGTACCAGTATTAGCCTTACTTGGTGGTCATCTTGTACCAGTATTAGCCTTACTTGATGGTCATCTTGTACCAGTATTAGCCTTACTTGGTGGTCATCTTGTACCAGATGGTACCAGTATTTGCCTTACTTGATGGTCATCTTGTACCAGTATTAGCCTTACTTGGTGGTCATCTTGTACCAGATGGTACCAGTATTAGCCTTACTTGGTGGTCATCTTGTACCAGATGGTACCAGTATTAGCCTTACTTGGTGGTCATCTTGTACCAGTATTAGCCTTACTTGATGGTCATCTTGTACCAGTATTAGCCTTACTTGGTGGTCATCTTGTACCAGATGGTACCAGTATTTGCCTTACTTGATGGTCATCTTGTACCAGTATTAGCCTTACTTGGTGGTCATCTTGTACCAGTATTAGCCTTACTTGGTGGTCATCTTGTACCAGTATTAGCCTTACTTGGTGGTCATCTTCTACCAGTATTAGCCTTACCTGGTGGTCATCTTGTACCAGTATTAGCCTTACTTGGTGGTCATCTTGTACCAGTATTAGCCTTACTTGGTGGTCATCTTGTACCAGATGGTACCAGTATTTGCCTTACCTGGTGGTCATCTTGTACCAGTATTTACCTTACCTGATGGTCATCTTGTACCAGTATTAGCCTTACTTGGTGGTCATCTTGTACCAGTATTTGCCTTACTTGGTGGTCATCTTGTACCAGTATTAGCCTTACTTGGTGGTCATCTTGTACCAGTATTAGCCTTACTTGGTGGTCATCTTGTACCAGTATTAGCCTTACTTGGTGGTCATCTTGTACCAGTATTAACCTTACTTGGTGGTCATCTTGTACCAGTATTAGCCTTACTTGGTGGTCATCTTGTACCAGTATTTGCCTTACTTGGTGGTCATCTTGTACCAGTATTAGCCTTACTTGGTGGTCATCTTGTACCAGTATTAGCCTTACTTGGTGGTCATCTTGTACCAGTATTAGCCTTACTTGATGGTCATCTTGTACCAGTATTAGCCTTACTTGGTGTTCATCTTGTTACGGATGGTACCAGTATTAGCCTTACTTGGTGCCGATGTAAAGCGTCATACACAGGACCTCGCTTAGCGTCTTGTCCGAAAGACTTAGTAATTTTAGTTATGTTGGGTGGGAAACACAGAAAAGCATTTCTATTTTTGACTGTCTGGAGGAGGGATCGAACCCACAACCTTCGGATCATTTGTCAGTAGCTCTTACCACTGGATCACTTGTCAACCAAAGTTACAAGTGAGCATGTTTTTCTTTTAAATACTTCAGTTGTATCTTCATATCAACACTGGTCGGGATTAAAAATAATCAAATGGCAAAGAATAAAAGCAATATATTTCAATATATTATTTACAGGAATACCGTGTATCATGTTAATTAACATCACAGTAAGATAACAAAGTTTTAATAATTCAAAATATTTCATACATAATACACATTAAGATAACAAATTACAACAAAATTTATATTTAGGGTTGTATACTGATCAGCAAACACGTTCAAAATATACAATGACTATTAGTTCATCATGCATGCTCTAAATCGTTATTCGCCAAACTCCACTTGAGTGTAATCACTAAACTCCAATGAGTGTAATTGGCCATTTCGTTTCCTCGAAAAATCCCCTCTCAGTCGAGTCAACTCCAACTGCACTCATCGTTGCGAATACCAATTTCTAATACTTAAATACAAGGACGAAAAGATAATTCAAATTGGATTAACTCAGTGAGCGAGAGTGGAGTAGAGGATGTGAATATGGCCCATGTCTTTAAAAAATAAATAAGCATACATATCCTGATTTCCCTCTTATTCTGTCAACATGAAACATGTCTCCAATATAGTCCCCATATACTTCGTAAGCTATCTAGGGATATAATCAAACAACGGTTCATTTGACGAATGGACGTCACTTACAAAAATGTAATGAACTCAACTTTACTTTCTAATCAAGCTTACATACTTGAATTGTACCCGATTTCCCACCCACCCACAATGTTCTGTCGGTGACGGCTACACTTTGTGGTCCTTGCACATCACACAACAGGTATTTGATTAGATTACCGTCCTGTCCTACCAGACTTACACAATCGTTATGCCAGTCAGCTATGACAATATTACCATATCGATCAAAACAAACACCAAGAGGTTTAAAGCTCTCGTAGTTCTCCTCGCCAGTGTATAAGGCTTTAACAAGCTGACCCGTTGAATCAGTGACCATTACGCAACCATTTGTGTGATCAGAGATGCAAAGTGAATCGGACTCGGAATGGACGTCAATACGGACAGGTGCCTGCACGTTAAACCATTTCTCTAAATCATCGCCATTTTGACCGAACACTCGCACACATCCTTTTTGAGAGCCGTAAGTTGAGGCATTCATTCCTAACATCTCTGTGCAGCAAACATACAGCTCATTATGCTGTTGATCTTCCATCCGTTCAAATCTTAACTGACCCATACATATACCGTGAGGGACGTCTGGTAGATCCGATTGTACAATAAAGACCTCGCCCTCAGCTGTGACGTGTTTGACAACCCTAGCTTGAGGGCAAGTCACATAGCAACCACCGTTCATGTCGGAACATATATCTTCACAAACGTCACCAACATCCACGGATGATACAATATCTCCATAGCAACTCATTAATGTTAGACGTCTGTGATCAAGCAATGAAACCCAAGCTTGATTATTACCAGTTGGGGCTATACCATACACATATCCTATAGCGTCGTCGGTTGGAACCGTGAACAAATGAGCCGTATCATTGCTTCTGGATGACTGGGTAGAATATCCTGTTCCTGGTGCCCTGTAGGAACTATGTGAATTGCTCGTACTTGTAGATTGACGCACCATATTTCCAGGTTCAGACATTGATCGCTGGACATGGTATTCAGATTGTGTTTGTCTGGGCTGTATGTGTTGGCTAGATGGGCGCTCTCGTATGTGTCCCATCATTGTATGAATCTGATGAGTATCGATCGCACCATACTCAAATTTCTTTGATGGATTTGCATCAACGGCTTGAGAAGAACCTATAAATTCTTTGTCAATTTGATCCAGTTTTTCACCTAGACCTTTACCTGTCTCAACAACAAACACATCATCATTACTGTTAAGAAGCTTCAAAGCCTCCATGTTTACACATCTATATTCATCATAATCCTTCCTCAAGTGTTGTCCCTCTATTTCATATTTACTTAAATAACTACCATAGTGAGATTTAAGTTCAATCTCAGCTTTCTTCTTCTCCTGTTCAATCTCAGAATGCAGCTGAGAAGCTTGATAATTTAGCTTGTTCAATTGTTGGCCAAGTTCCAGGGGATATTTGGCTTGTTTTGTCTCAAGCTCCTGTACTTTTACATGCAAATGTTCTCCGTGACTCATACTTTTCTGCATCAGTTTATTTAACTGTCCCCGCACTTCTTTTGCTTCTTCAGAAATTGGTTTGGTTACGTGATTTCCATGCTCTAACAATTTGCATATCAAGCACAATATGACATTACATTCCTTGCAGACGAATTGAAGTTCTTCCCCTTTGTGTCTCCAGCAAAACCTCTGTGACCTTGACCTTTCAGAGTCAACCGAGTAGTTGGGATCATTTAGACCTTGTAACGGAACGACATGTTGCCGGTGGTAACGTGAAGCTTTCATCCTCAAATGAGCATTCGTGCAATTTTGGCATAAACTTTCCTCACACTGCAAACACCGACTCGTTGCTATGTGACCATCAGAGCAGATGTCACATACCTTATTGAGTGCAGAATCAAAATGACCTTGACTCTGCATATGGTTATCAGCAGAATATCCATCATTTTTCAAACTCCTCATAACATCACGAGGCAAATTCACAGCAGTTCTACAGATTGGACAAGAATAGTTGGCGCCGCTATAACGCGATATCTCACGTTCGAGACAATCCAGACAGAATGTATGAAAACAGGAGGACACCATCATTTCCGTGAATGTTTTCTGGCATATACTGCACACAAGTTGCTTGCCCGAGACTGACCTTGCCTCCGCCATCTTGTGTCCTTAATGTTCCAAAAGCTTAATCAATTTAGAAAACACAAAAGTTTTGTTAATCCAGTCTGTCAAAGATTCCCATAAGAACTTTAGCATTACACAATGTTACGCCTTTAGTACATTTTGTAGGTAAGTAAGGTAGTAAGTAATACTTCATCTATAAAACCATGTGTACACAAGTATAATTTATATTAAACGTTCTCCTATGTACTGTTGACTACATCAAATGCTTTTGAAATACTGCTTTCAATACATTTCATCAAACATATAAAAGACCGATGAATTAAATTTGATGATGCGTATGTAGTGTTCAATTAAATATTTACTTACTTCAATACATGTAGAATTTATATAAGTCATATTTGGTGTATGTACTGTACCTAAGGTTTGGCATTCAAGCAGTTAGTACAGTTTTGCTTGCTATGCATTAGCTATCACTCCATATACAGGTTCGATATCAATTGAATTCATAGTCGTGCTAATATCTCTATCAATGCCTTGTCGCTGGTGTACATAAATATAATTCATTTTATATAAAGGCAGGCATAAATGAATTATAAAACATGTATGAATACGGAAATTGAAAAGTATATAGCTTCATTGAAAATTGTTTTCAGCAAAGCAAACCCGACTTGTGAAAAGATACTTGTACACGCGTGTAGAATACTGTAAACATGGACTTATCGGAATAGTGATATGATCTTTGCTGTAAACTAGTTAACATATGAGCCAGTCTCCAGGAAAACCTGCTATTTTGACAAAACATTTGATTTTGAGATTTTTTATTATCTAAAAGAGTAATCTTAATGAAGCAAAATGCAAAAGAAATTATGTTAATATCATGATTTTTAAGGAAGTTACAGCTGTTTAGTTGAGGCCCTATTCAGACCCTTTTTGTGTGACGTCGCAAGCGTCATTCAAACGTTATTCGACGTCGTTGTAACAAGTACTTTATAAATACTGCATTTGATCAATTCTTGACGTAAACTGGTCAAAATGGTATCAAGTTTTAGAATGATGTTTTAAGTTTTAAAATATACATCCAAATTGTAAATGTTTACATTTAGAGAAAGACTACTACTGTTTTAAACAACTAACTCCTCGTTTTTCTCAATCAGAGTACTTTTCTGAAATTGGTCACCATAGCAACAAAGTAAATGATTTTGACATTATTCATAAGAAATTTTAAACCTAAGATGTAGTAATATATGGATAAATGACTTAAAATTGAATCTATTGATATGTCATTTTTTCTTAACTATCGCGGGTATTTGATATCGTTGTCTTCTTCGTACGATATCAAATACCCGCGATAGTTGAGATACGGATACTGTTTTAACAAAGCATAAAGAAAATCTTACACTTACGTTCAAATTTAAATTCTTAATTATTCTATGAAACCTACACATTGGGGATAGGTATGGTTTGTAGGAGTTCGTTAACTTTTAAAAGCACAATTTGTGTTGAACAACCCTTTATCACAATTTGTAGCTGTTGAAGAATTTGTTCCGTAAGCGCTTTGATTAAACAGTGCCACAATGCAATTAAACAATAAATAGAATTATAACATAGTGTTAGCAGGAACGGTCGTACCCATCTGTAGTGTGTATTTCATATGATTAGGAATCTCTGTACATGTCTGTAGTATAGTGCGCTGTCGTCGTTTCTGTGTGGCTTTGGGTTGTCTGTGCGCTACAGTATTTTTTTACCAACCAAAATAAACACAATTACGCGGCAGCTGCATATAATATATACGTAATCCCTGCCTTGCTTGAGAGCCAGAATTCAATTAACATACCAAACGGACGACAGCACACCACAAGGCATAGGCAGTCAGTTTGTAGCCTTTTTGAACAAAAGACTCATCCCAGCAAATGTAATATAACTATATCGATTTAGCTTGGAGAAGTGTTCAGGTCAAAAAGGGAAGGACTGCCGATGCATTGTGGTGTGTTGTCATCCATTTGGTATGTTCCTAATTGTCTTCTGGCTCATGCTCCGGATTTGTTTGAATATTTATTATCCATGTGCAATATTTCCAATTAAAACATAAATGATTTCATTGGTTATAGATCGACCATGTGTTTTGAGCTATTTAGTCATGGTGTGTGAATATATAGGCGAGAACATTTGACTTGTCACTAATTATTCCTCGTGCATTTGCGTTATTGTAGCCTACTATAAGAATGTTTTGATAAGTTAAAATAGCAACTCTGATTGTACAACACCTTTCTCGTGAAAAATGATTTGACCCAGTGACCTTTGTTAAGATGGTCATGCCAAATTTGTAACCTCTATTGACTACACTTGTAAGGTTTATCTATGATTTAACTTGATGTGTTTGACCCCAAATGACCCAGTATCAAAGTTGACCTAGATTTTGTTGAGATGATCATTGCAACCCAGTTTCATAAATATTAAGCCAAAATTTGAACCACTAGTGACTACACACTGATTATGTACGATATAACCTAGTGACCTAGTTTTGGACACCAAATGACCCAACTCAACCTAGATTATGTTGAGATGGTCATTGTGGCAGTTTAAAGATCCTGGGCCAAACCATTTTCAAGTTATAGATCAGAAACCGTTTGATATTTTTAATCATTTTTAGGTCACAGCCACCTTGACCTACATTTGTACTAACCTCAAAATCCAAAGGGGTCTACTGTTGATGACCAACCTCTATGTAAAGTTTGAAGGTCCTTGGCAAAACCGTTTTTGAGTTTTTGTTCAGAAACAATTTACAATTCAGTCTATTTATACATGTCGAAAGTCACAGCTAGTGGCCTTGACCTTTGACCTACTTACCTCAAAATCAATAGGGTCATCTACTGGTAATGATCAACCTCCATGTGAAGTTTGATCGTAACCATGGACCGACAGACATTAGCAAAACAATATACCCTATCCACTCTTCTTTGAAGAGGGGAGGGGGGCATAATAACAAGTCCAAAAACAATAATGTGCAATCAAAATATTTTATTACTTTTTAAAGTCATGAACACAAATAAAACGGTATGAATTACCTTATATTACAGAAATAAATTACACACAGAGTACTATGGTAGCATACAAGTAACATATCATGGAAACATGTAAGCTTGACTCAATACCATGACTCAATAATCCATGATCTGACCATGACTCAATAATTCAGGAGTTGGCCAACACTAAATAATCCATTACCTGACCGAATAATCCATGACCTGACCATGACTCAGTAATCCATGACCTGACCATGACTCAGTAATCCATGACCTGACCATGACTCAGTAATCCATGACCTGACCATGACTCAGTATTCCATTACCTGACCATGACTCAGTAATCCATAGCTATCAATGTTTTACTTGATAGAACATACCTGTATAAGACTAACATAATACATGGAGAAATATTGCTAAAATATACAACACTGAAACATGAAATAACACAAGACAACATCGAGATCTCCCTGATACAACTCTACATGTATGAACTTGGCCGTAAAGATACAACTCTACATGTATGAACTTGGCCGTAAAGATACAACTCTACATGTATGTACTTGGCCGTAAAGATACAACTTGACATGTATGAACTTGACCGTAAAATATTATTTGAGATCATACAACTTAAGTTTGATCAAAAATTTGTCTGTTCACTTCCAATGTTCTCAACACCAACCATTATTAGATTTGTCATGATTATCTTCTTTCATCATCTTTTATTAAATACAACAAATACAATGTATTTAGTACTATTTACGCAAATACAGGCCAAATCTTCGTGGAATACAGCGCGACAGCATTACATTTTCTGTATCATGCATATTCGGTTTTCTGAATCCATACCATGCAAATACGATGTGTTATATGCCAGTGTCTATGATGTAAACAATTACCTACCGGTATACATTAATGATGGGAATTTATACACATTTAACTCTTTCGCACAAACAAAGTGCTTTTTTTCTCTTAATTAGTTGGTATATAATAAAAGGAATATTACTTCAGTTGTATTGATCCATTTTGCCCGATTACCTCTGGTTGCTTGCATTATACCCTAACTTGATCAACCTAGCGGTCTCAAGAGATTTGGAATTACACAAGCAACTGTTCAATACATTGTAGTTTGCCCCTATAGTAGGCTACAAACCGGAACAACAAAGTATGAATGCATCAGATTACTCAGCTTTCGCACTGCAGTGATATTCCATATACTGTGTTATGCTTTATCTTCCAATATCCAGGCCTAATCATGATGCAATGATGACGTACAATAGTCGTCACAAAGACACATATTCCCCTCAAACACTATCTTTTACCTAGAGATCTGAAAAGGGTTTACCCATTAGCCATGTCGAACATTCTCATCAGGTTTGACGATCATACCATAGGTAAAACACTTCAGTTATTTGTCTGAGGAACTGTTACCTAGAGACAGAGGTCTTGACAAACAAACCTACATACTGAGATTTACACTACATGGCCTACGAAAGCATTAGTTTATTGATAGCACATTGGTGTATTATATTAACGGACAGACTGATTGATGTCATGATAGAAATTTACAAAGCAATTTGCCAGTAAATATGATGACTAAATCTTAAAATCATTAAAAGATTTCATCAGACCTAGTTTGAATGTCTCATCTTTGTCATACTCCCTCAATACATAATGGTACAAAACACAAATAAAACAAGCAACCAGAATACAACAAGCATGAAGAGGCTGGACAGAGGAACAGCTCAAAGTAAGGGAAGACATAGCACAATATAAATAACATGAAATAAATATAACAGTGACGTGTAAAAAGTTATGCCACAAAATTGATTTCATTTTGATCAATGCATCAACATTAATTAAAATCTTGCTTTCATATATTCTAGGCAAAAAATACAACATATTTCATGTTGACTTATGATGTATCAAGTAAATTTTTAATGATTAAAAAGGGCAGAGCGAGCGAAACGAGTCCTTATACTAGTAAGTCATAAAAAATTTACTTAATATGTTCTAACTTACTTAGAATGTAACATCCAGCATTTTGATTGGCTGATGGAATATAGCGCCAAGACATGACATCACGTCTGTCAAATGAGCTAAAGAACAAATCTATTTGGTGGTTCCTAACCTACAGGCCTCAAAAATGGCAAGTCTGGTAAAATGAAACAAATAATTTAGGCCAAAATAAAAGCATTTAGTGACAAGTTTTACAAAATAACCATTGCTCATAATTATTCCAACTGAACAAAATTTAAACTCTGATAATATTGATGAGCGAAGGAAACTTGAAAATTGCTGCAAGTTGTAAATACTCGACATCAGAAACCTGCTTGTCTGTAGTTACATCAGTATCCGGGTTGTCCATAGTCAGACTGAAATTAAGAATGAAAAATAACACATAAATAATCACAGGGAAATATGATTTATTTGCTGCACACAAAACATAAAAGGCTAGAGACCCTACAGGTGCAGATAACTCAGACCACATGGGAGCCATAGACTATGACCACATGGGTACCATAGATATTCAGACCACATGGGTACCATAGACTCTGACCACATGGTACCATAGATATTCAGACCACATGGGTACCATAGACTCTGACCACATGGTACCATAGATATTCAGACCACATGGGTACCATAGACTCTGACCACATGGGTACCATAGACTCTGACCCCATGGGTACCATAGACTCTGACCACATGGGTACCATAGATATTCAGACCACATGGGTACCACATACTCTGACCACATGGTACCACAGACTCTGACCACATGGTACCATAGACTCTGACCACATGGGAGCCATAGACTATGACCACATGGGTACCATAGATATTCAGACCACATGGGTACCATAGACTCTGACCACATGGGAGCCATAGACTATGACCACATGGGTACTATAGATATTCAGACTACATGGGTACCATAGACTCTGACCACATGGGTACCATAGATATTCAGACCACATTGGTGCCATAGACTCAGATCACATGAGTACAAGAGATGGAGACCACATGAGTACCACAGACTCAGACAACATGGGGACCATAGACTCGGACAACATGGGGACCATAGACTAAGACCACATGGGTACCATAGACTAAGACCACATGGGTACCATAGACTCAGACCACATGGGTACCATAGACTCAGACCACATGGGTACCATAGACTCAGACCACATGGGTTCCAGAGACTCGTTACATCAAATTAGCCCCCATATAATATGTATAACAGTGGTACTTTATACCAATTAAGCTCCAAACAGTTTGTATAGTAATAGTACATGATACCAGTTCAGCCCCCATATAATGTATATAATAATGGTACATTATACCAGTTCAGCCCCCCATATAATTTATATAATAATGGTACATTATACCAGTTCAGCCCCCCATATAATTTATATAATAATGGTACATTATACCAGTTCAGCCCCCATATAATTTATATAATAATGGTACATTATACCAGTTCAGCCCCCATATAATTTATATAATAATGGTACATAATACCAGTTCAGCCCCCCATATAATTTATATAATAATGGTACATTCTACCAGTTCAGCCCCCATATAATTTATATAATAATGGTACATTACATCAATACTGTAAACACATGCACATTCAGCTGACAGAGCTCTACAGTAGGTGACAACAGTACATTTTTTTTCACATGCAAATGAAATATATAAATTTCAAACAATGATTATTTGGAACAATGGTTGTCTTGATATACCAGTATGATTGTATGATGTTATTTCATATGTGAATATCTTCCAAAATAATGCATGAATACCATTAAATATTTTACTGTTACATGTTGTAACTATACTCTTGTTCAATGAAAACCCCAACACTTGGTTAAACATGTATATATATTTTTGCTAAAGGTGCTGGTCCGAACAAGATTTTATTTTGTAATTTTCCTACCGAACAAAAATCATTTTTGTTACAAATAGAAAGCTCCTGACAGTTGCTTTATGAAATATTTATTCCAAATAAGCAATTTAAACCGCTCTTGATGTGGCGCTCTCAGTATTTTTTCCTTTTAAAAATAGCTCAGTTTCCTTGCTGCATGCTTTGTGAAGTTAAAAAGCAGAAACATTCTTTTTATTTTGAGTGTCAGTGACCATGACCCCACCTTTAATCCCAAGCAAGGTTTTTGGCCAGGGCGATAGCCCTTAGTGATAATACTAATTTCTCAGCCTGTCCGAATTGGCAGACTGCCAAATCCGTATTCCCAAAACTCCCAATTACACTTAAATTTAGTGCGCAATAAAAGAAGTTCTTCCCAGATCTCACTTAAGCGCCTTGACAAATGCAGAACATTAATATTTAACATGTCAGTTTCGTGAAAAAGTGTAAAAAATAGTATTGAAGCAAAGTTGCTAAGCATTGACAACAACACAGTTTCTATCGTTTACATATTCATGCAAGAAGAAGTATTCTGTGTGGCAAGGAAGATAACTGAGTAGGAGTTCGGTTCATTTCTTAGACTGGATTGCCTCCCCTAACACTAGTTATTTACAATGCAATGTCATCATTTTGTGATTTGGCAAATAAGTATGATTTGGTATTCTGATAACGAAGGTAGTTGTGATTAATGATGACTTTTAACATTTTGAACTTGCATGACTGATGCTGTAAGCAGGAATAATGTATCTAAACAAGTATTCTTTGACAGATGAACAACAGAAGAAAAGTGATCACAAAAGCCCACCTTGTCATTTCTGGACAGGTGAGCTATAATAATATACAAAATCTATGCATCCGCATATGTAGCAAATGAGAAATAAAATAACTGGAACTATTGCACAAAGTCACCACAACATACAGCCTTGTCACAATAGTTTGGCAAGCCACAACCAAAAGAAAATCAAATAAGGTTGAAAAAAGCAGTAAGTCCAGCAAAGTCTTGTATAGAGTTACCAACATGGTTTCCCAAAAAAACAGGGACCTACCTAAAACCACTATAATTCATTTGATTTTGAATAAAAGTGACTGCAGTTTTGGGGTGAGAGTGTATGAAAGTGATACCCACTTTAAAAATGGGTACTTGTTAATAGATGCTTCAAAACAGGAAGTGACATTATTTTAATTATGGCATCATTTAATGTTGTTTTTGCAGACTCTTCTTAAACAAGACTGCGTTCAATAAACGCTTATGCCCCCTGTGGAAGCCTTGTCCATAAATAAGTCTAAGTCCAAAATTAGGTCAAGGTGAAGGTCAAAATGGGGTCAGGTGATACAGGCGCGTGGAGAGTGTTCATATACAACATCCATGCAAGTATGAAAGCTTTGTAGCAAGCCATATTAATGCTAGAAGAAACGGTCAATTTGGGTTAACCAGGACGGACGAACGGACGGACGGACGAACAGACAGGTGAATCACTATATGACTCCCGATCTATCGATACGGGGGCATAAAAATGGCATCATAACAGGGGTCCTACTGAGGCATAATGCCCAATCCTGAAAACATGTTGCAAGTCTGTTTCAAATGCCTTAGCACACATCTGTACACCTAAATTATGTTTCAAACATAGTTTTATAGTAAAATTCAGATTCAAATGACCATAACTTTGTCAATTCTTTGAATTTTTTCATCAAATAACTTTTATTTTGTACAGAAACTTCTTTCTAATGCAGCAAATTCGGATTATTCCGGAATTGTATGCCAATATGTGATTGAAGACATGGGAGGTAACTCTGGTATCCGACTAAATAATCACGATCTTGATACTAATTTTTTAAACTTTGTTCTTCTCTTAATGTTTTGTCATATTGATAACGTGATATTGGTAAAAGAGAAAAAGTTACAAATGTTTAACATAGGTTCCCAAGTTTTTGGGACACCCTGTATACATCCTGTAGATATTGAGAAATTAAGAGAAATAAAGATGCAATTTTAGCCCATGCTTCACCGTCTTAATATACATGTAGCTGTAAAACAACTGTGCTTGGTTTTTTTAAACAAAGTAATAGTCTTGACAAGCAAAATTATGACCATTATTTATCTTCCATATGTGACCTTGACATAATGAGATATGCCTATGACACATCTTCTCATGGTCGGGAACAAATGTGTCTAGTTATGCCAAAGTCCATGCAAGGAACCAACAGACCGACAGACAAAGAGATTTCTATGTAACCCCCCTACCTATTGTAGTGGGGGTATAAAACTTATTTAAATAAAAGCTCCGCGAGTCGCAAGTGTCGCCTGACGAAATGCAAATTTGTCATGGAAAACTATGCAGTATTGGGCTACATATCAGACTCACAAGAGCTCTCTAGTCATCTGAACTAAAAACGACAAAGCGATGCTCTGGACAAAAAAATGTCCTGATAAAATCAATCTGAAGGGAGTTATGATTCTTGCGCACTGCACTTCATGTCACAGCAAAGAAACATGCATTCCTATTTTTGAGTCATTAATAGTTATGGTGACAAAGTTATGCCACGGACAAGAAATGCTTATAAAATCAATCAAAGGGAAAAAATTGAAAAATGGCACAAGGTAGATTTACGGTTCTTGTGTACTGCACTTGGACTTTTGGTAAGAAACATGCATACCAAGTTTCAAGTCATTCAACCTCATAGTGACAAAGTTATCCTCCGGACAAGAAATGCTCAAATTAAAATTTATAAATCTAAGGGAAATAATTAAAAAATGATGCAAGGCACAGTTATGGTTCTTGCGCACTGCATTTCTGCTTATTGCAAGAAACATACATACAAAATCTTGAGTCATTTGAACTTAAGGTGACCAAGTTATGCTCCGGACAAGAAATGCTCTAATAAAATCAATCAAAGGGAAATAATTCAAAAACTATGACAGGTAGAGTTATGGTTCTTGCGCACTGCACTCCGGCTTATTGCAAGAAACATGCCTATCAATTCTTGAGTCATTTGAACGTAAGGCGACAAAGTTATGCTCCGGACAAGAAATGCTCTAATAAAATCAATCAAAGGGAAATAATTCAAAAACTATGACAGGTAGAGTTATGGTTCTTGCGCACTGCACTCCGGCTTATTGCAAGAAACATGCCTATCAATTCTTGAGTCATTTGAACGTAAGGCGACAAAGTTATGCTCCGGACAAGAAATGCTCTAATAAAATCAATCAAAGGGAAATAATTCAAAAACTATGACAGGTAGAGTTATGGTTCTTGCGCACTGCACTCCGGCTTATTGCAAGAAACATGCATACCAAATCTAGAGTCATTTGAACGTAAGGTGACAAAGTTATGCTCCGGACAAGAAATGCTCTAATAAAATCAATCAAAGGGAAATAATTAAAAAACTATGACAGGTAGAGTTATGGTTCTTGCGCACTGCACTTCGGCTTATTGCAAGAAACATGCATACCAAATCTAGAGTCATTTGAACGTAAGGTGACAAAGTTATGCTCCGGACAAGAAATGCTCTAATAAAATCAATCAAAGGGAAATAATTCAGAAACTATGACAGGTAGAGTTATGGTTCTTGCGCACTGCAGTCCGGCTTATTGCAAGAAACATGCATACCAATTCTTGAGTCATTTGAACTTAAGGTGACAAAGTTATGCTCCGGACAAGCAATTTGTGACGCCGCCGCCGCCGCCGCCGCCGCCGCCAAAGTAACACCTATATGTCGCCTTTTCAGGCGACACAAAAATCATGAAAAACAACACGAAAATACTAGAAAAATTTGCAGGCAAGCCCAGTGACACAAAAATAACCAAAACATAATAGTGATGTGTACATACATGAAAGTAAACGTTTTGGTTGGTTTGAAATAAAGCATTTTACTGAGTAAAATATCAAGCATAAATTTACTTCACACTAAATACTTACTGAAGGTCCTGGTCCCATATTTTGAGGGGTTCGGGGCATCATTGTAGTATGTGAATGAGCGGTCATAGGGGCTGGACTCATGTGACCATGAGGGGGCATTGGTGACTGTGACATTCGGGAATGTGGGGGAGCTTGATTCATGTGACCTTGCGGGGTCATTGGTGTGTGTGGGAGTTGTGGGGTCAGAGGAGGAGGAAGAGGAGTCGGGGGTTGAGAGTTGTGAGGGGTCAAGGGAGGAGGGGGATGCTGTTGTTGCATTTGCTGAATTACTCCAGCATGGTGCCGCTTGAAATGGAACAATCAGTAACAATGACAAGATGATCCTATTTCACTCACCTGAATGCATTGATCTAGATAACCAATATTCAAACTCAACCTAAATCTCATCAAAACAAACATTCTGACCAAGATTCATGCATATAGCCCCAATATTCAAACTCAACCTAAATCTCATCAAATCAAACATTCTGACCAAGATTCATGAATATAGCCCCCAATATTCAAACTTAACCTAAATTTCATCAAAACAAAAATTCTGACCAAGATTCATGAATATAGCCCCTTATATTCAAACTCAACCTAAATCTCATCAAAACAAACATTCTGGCCAAGATTCATGAATATAGCCCGTGATGCATACATAAGGTTTTTCTATAATTTGACATATTGACATAGTTTTTAACTCCTAATGTCAGAATATTGAAGCTGCCTTAGATTTTATAGAGATGACCTTGGCGTCCATTTTTCACAAAGATAAGGTCAAAATATTACATCAAGTGTGTCACAAGGTACTTCTATAATATGACCTTATAAACTAGTTTTAGACACCAGATGATGCAATTTTAACTTGATGTAGATTTGACAGGGGATAATTGTTAATGTGTTATAAAGATTAGGTAAAAATTGTGACCTTCAATGTGTACACACGGTTTCCCTTTGATTTGACATAGTTTTTTACCCCATGCGATAAATTCAATATTGAACTTGACCTAAATTTTACAGAGGGGATCAATGTGATCAAGTTTCATAATGATTAGGTAAACAAATTGGGATCTCTTGCGCAACTGTGTACAGAATATGGCTGAAGAGCTATCACGAAAGCTCACCTTGTCGCATCATATGACAGGTGAGCTAATAAAAGAATAAATGAAGCAAAAAAAAAAATTTATGCTAATTTTTTTTTTTTAAAGGTTACGTATGTTTTCCATATTTATCTTCTTTAACATGGCATTTTGGCATTGAAATTCTATCAGTTTGCAGTGACTAGTATACACACTTGAATAACATATGCAAACTTGGAATTATTAAATAGCATAATGGTACAATTCATCTTTAAAAATTACAAAAACATATATGGATGAAAATTATTAGCAAAGTACACAATTTACTGGAACACCCCTCATATACAGTGCCCACCAAAAATAAGTATACAGTAAGTAATTGTTGCAAAATTAAACTTGGTTGAATTATTCAATACCTGTTTATCAGACGGTCAAAATTATACTAGTTTCTGAGACTACAGTTACTAAATAAGTTAAAATAGAGATAGAAATAAAGATGAAGATGTTTGGAACTAAAATAACCATGTGATCAAAAAGGCTGAATTTTCCATCTTTTTGTGACAAAGTTACCATTCAAGAGAGACAAAGAAACATTAGATTTTGCACCTAGGGTACCAATTAATGTATGGCCTGTCCATTTTATGAACAAACATATTCCTTTTCTTCAAATATATTGTTGCTTCACTGTTCTGCAAGTAGCACTATTACAGGCAAATAAATGGGCACATTACACCTGTATACTTATTTTTGGTGGGCAGTGTATATCGTGACTACACAAGGTCTTTCTATCATTTCACCTAGTGACCTAGTTTTATACCCGAAATGACCCCATGTCGAACTTGACATATATTCTGTTGAGATCATCATTGTGACTAACTTTCTTTTAGTGTCTACACAAGCAAATTAGGGACGGATGGACAACAGATGAAGAGGGATCACAAAAGATCATCATGTCACTTAGTGACAGGTGAGCTAACAAGAGCTGTCCACGAACAGCCCGCTCCACTATTCTCAGTGCCATGCTAGGATAAGTTTGATCATTATATACTCAAAACAAGAGGGTCATTGGCCCTTTAGCGCTCACCTGAAGCTTTGCAGTTTAGGCAGAATCAGTTATTTGTTATATGATATGACCTAAATATTTGACCCCAGATAGGTTTCTCTTGATATTGCCTGGTGACCTAGTTTTTGACTCCTGACGACCCATTTGGAAACTTAACATAGAGTTTACAGAGACACACAGGTTTCATAAAATATAGGCCAAAAGTGTGTTACTGACAGTGTTAACAAGGTTTTTCATGGATGTGATTTTGTGACCTAGGGTTTGTCTCCAGTTGCGAACTTGACCTAAATGCAATAAAGGAACATTGTGACAAAGATTCATAAAGATTAAGTAAAAACTGTGACCTCAAGAGGGTTATCAAGTTTTCTTTGATGTGATCTAGTTTTGACCCCAAATGACCCAGTTACGAACTTTACCTAGATTTTATAGAGATGCAAAGTGTGACAAAGCTCACAAGCTAGTGACCTAGTTTTTTACCCCATAGGACCAAGTTGGTAACTTGACCTAGATTTCATAGAGACAAACATTCTGACCAAGTTTCATGAAGATTTGGCTATTATTGTGTCCTCTAATGTGTTCACAAACGTTTTCTATGATTTGACCTAGTGACCTAGTTTTGGGCCCACATGACCCAGTTTCAAACTTGACTTAGATTTCATAGATAAAAACATTCTGGTCAAGTTTCATGAAGATTGGATAAGTGTGACCTCTGGAGTGTTCACAAGAAATTGTGAAAAGAAAGACAATGGACAAAGGGTGATCACAAAAGCTCACCCTGTCAATTTATGACAGATGAGCTAAATAGAATTGGTTACAGAGCAAACAATACGAAGTGTGCATGCATGGTTTTTTATCTCATAGGGGATGGACTCCACAGGAAAGCAGTATTGTATACTCTAATTTGGGCATGAGGCCTATGTTACTTGAAATAAAACTAAACATGTTATAAATGTAATTTACGTTATGTATGCTATGACTCTAAGTCTTCATTGAAGTGATTACTTCACCGAAATTGTTTTCTCAAAAAAATAAACAAAAGTTAGGGAAAACTATAATAATTTCTGTTGTATGACTATACATATTAACTCCCTTTAAAACGCATATTTGGTAATTTGTCTTCCTAGAATGAGGGAAGCATAATTCCCCCACATACTAAAACGTACACTATAAAAGAGGTTAACACAAATTGTCTGCCTAAAACGGCAAAATGACAAATAGTTATGAATAATAATCTGCACAAAATACGCATACCATTTTCATGTGGCGGGACGTTCCGCCATATATTTAGCCACTGGTGCGCATGCGCGGGCCACATCCCATTTTCATTTCCGACAAAATATCGTTGTCAAAATAAAATTTATACAGTGTAATACTTACAGAGGCCTCCTCTATGTTTTGTGATGATTCATCATACATGATTTGTTGTTGATGATGATGGAGATTTGTGTAATGAGACAGATGAGGACTATCATATTCTGAGATACTTGCTTCACTTGTCTCTGCTTCAAGCTGAGGCCTAAACATAATGTATACATAATATAAGTGTGTAGTAAGAAATGTGACAATTCAACAAAATTTAGATTTCAAACAAAATCCACAACTTCTATAAACAAGAGGGCCCGAAGAGCCCTAGGTTGCTCACCTGTCTTAGTAGTGCATGCACACCCCTATGGTGACCTTAGTAATCATTTACATTTACTGAGTAAGATTCAAGAAAATTCAGCCTCTATTGCAAGTTTTTTTTATGACTTGGCCATGTGACCTAGTTTTTGACCCCAGATGACCCAATATCAAATTTCACTTATATTTTGTAGAGATGATCATTGTGGCCAAGTTTCATAAAGATTAGGTCAAAATTGTGACATCTAGTGACTACACATGGATTTTCTATGATTTGACCTAGTGACCTAGTTTTTGACCCCATATGACCCAATATCAGATTTTACCTAGATTTTGTTGAGATGATCATTGTGACCAAGTTTCATAAAGATTAGGCCAAAACTGTGACCTACAGTGTCTACACAAGCCAATTGTGGACGGATGGGCGAAGAGTGATCACAAAAGCTCACTTTGTCACTTTGTGACAGGTGAGCTAAAAATCAATATTAAAGTTATTTGAAGTTAGAATTGTGTCCGTGGCAAGCATTGCTAGTGAGTTTTATTTCTGTCTTTAGTATTTCCTTGACCGTAATTGACATTTATTAACAGCTATAAGGATGAATACCCTGAGGTTTGCTCAATTTCCTGATTGCCATAACTAATTCCAAAATTTTCTTTTCCTTGACCTTGGATAACGTTTATCGAAAGAGCCACAACTCCGGCAATGATCATTCTACCTAAATTACCCGACAATATGCACAACTAGGCTTGATACCAAGTATTCATGTGAAATTTTACTGTAATCCTAGTAATGGTGAAGGAGAACAAACACAGACTAACTTTGTGACATAGATATACCAGGAGACCGTTAACATGGGCAAGAGTTACGTAGCGCTTTCCACGGGAGGTTATCCATGCCTTCTATACTTAATTGAAACGGATGTAACTGAATAAAAGCGCTCGGTAGCACTTTGCTTAGGCAACGGACCCCAGGATATCCATCAAAATGTGCAGCACAAAAACAATATGTATGGCCCTATATATAGTACAGTTTACTTGAATATAGATATATTATATTATGAATGTATAAACTTACATATCTTGTTGATGACGTTGTACATATGCTTGTATATCTCCACGTCTTTCTTTGCCTTGATTTACCCAGGACCCATGCTGTCCATACCCACTGCAAAACAAAACAATGTAGCAATTACATGGTTCATACAAAATTCTCGCACAAAATTCAAGGACTATTCAAGGACATTTCAAGGTAGAATAGGTATTTCCAAGGCATTTTTCCTATCATTTACTGAGGTTAAATTGTTTGATAATGCCATTATGCGCTGCCATTTTATACACTATTTCTAGTGGCATCATAAGCAAAAAAGAATATCCAATTGTGCTCAATTCATTAAATATCAGTAACATTTATGTACTTTAAATTTTTTAAGAAAAACAGCATTTCTGTTTCATTTCTTACACGGATATTAAATGTGCAATATTGACAACTTCCAAACACTTTTATCAATATTCAGGGTCGTTTGTCTGAATTCAAGGATTTTCAGTAGCATTCATGTACCATTTTAGCTTTTTTTCAAGGTAGCACTAAATTCAAGTACTTTTCAAGGTTGAAACAAATTTCAAGGACTTTTAAAGGCCTGTGTGAACCTTGAATTGATATTTGAATTTTTCAAGAATAAGCATGAATATTTCACGGGTGCCTCCCCAACTATGAAACAATTCATTCAAATGGTGAAGCAGAGAGGATGGAAGGTTGAGCTGAGTTGAGGTCCACAATCCTGGTAAACATCATCCTCGTACATCAGTGGTTAGGTCAAGTTCCAAACTACCCCCTGATTCAATTGCCTTCATTCCGAGCGCAAACCTAACAAGAGCTGTCCACGAACAGCGCGCTCCACTATTCACAGTGCCATGCTAGGATAGTACAATCATTACATATTCGAAACAAAATGCTTCATAACAGCAGCATTACCCTCTGCTGTGTAGCGGTTGGGGCTTGTAAGTCTTGTACTCATGTGTAGGTCCTCTGGATCATGATGGTGACCAAATAAGCATTTTTAAGTCCGTAAGGGGGCATTATTTCAACAAAATGCTAAATAGTTATCTTCTCCTGTGTAGGGGTTATGATGGTGAACAAGTATGCAAAGTATCAAAGCAATATATCAATGCACTACGCACTACTAGGTATGCAATTTTCAGGTAAGCATTACACTGACGCTTGGGTGACTGCAAAAGCTCCCCTTATTCTACGAATAGTGGAGCTAAAAATGTCAATTTCGTAAGAGGGTCACTGACCCTTAACAACTATTTCTGTAAAATTATTTTGAATTTTGGCTTGTGGTAGATTTTTTTTTTAAATTCCCATCGGTTGCCATGGCAACAGTTATTTATAGACAGGATAGCCAAAGGAAAATTGTTACCAATTTATAATGAAATCCAACTAGTACTTCAGGAGAAGATTTTTCTATAATAGATAAATAGGGAAAAACCGTGCCCCACCCACTGGCGGCCATGTTTTTTGATGAATCATGACAAAAAGGTAAATTTAGTAATTGGGTCACCTAACAACTATTTCTGGCCAGTGGTTCAATTTTATGATTTTTTAAAAGTTTTTCCAATCAGTTGCCTTGCCTTGGCAACCCGAGTCATTTATAGGTTTCAATTATTTTAGCTCTTTTTAGAAAGGACCCACTAGGAACATTCCTGTGAAGTTTGGTTGAAAAAGGCCAAGTGGTTTAGAAGAAGAAGTCATTTAAATGAATTGTTGACGCATGGACGAAGAGCAATCACAAAAGCTCACCCTGTCACCAAGTGACAGGTGAGCTAACAAGAGGGCCCAAAGGGCCCTAGGTCGCTCACCTGTTATACCGTACAAGCAAGACCTGTGATTTCACCTTGACCTAGATTTAGTTGAGATGATCACTCTGACATAGTATCATAAAGATTAGGTCAAAATTGTGACCTCTAATGACTACACAAGGTTTTTCTATGATTTGACCTTATGACCTAGTTTTAGACCCAAGATGACTCAATATCGAACTTGACCTAGATTTTGTTGTGATGATCATTGTGACCATGTTTCATAAAGATTAGGTCAAAATTGTGACCTCTAGTGACTACACAAGGTTTTTCTATGACTTGACCTTGTGACCTAGTGTTTGACCCCGGATGACCCAATATCGAACTTGACCTAGATTTTGTTGAGATGATCATTGTGACCACGTTTCATAAAGATTAAGTCAAAATTGTGACCTCTAGTGTCTACACAAGCAAATTGTTGACGGACAACGGATGATCACAAAAGCTCACTCTGTCACTTTGTGCTTTGTATATAATCTGTATTCTATCTTCTCAACAATTGGACATTACGCCTTTATCAGTAAACAGCAAAGGAGGAATATACACTGATATCACCTTCCCTAACTGAAACTTCATGGCAATAATCTCCATTAGACAAAATATTCCTAGTACCGTACACACTCGCCCATAAGTCCGGTGAAATCAAGTTGAACAAATTCCAAAAAGTCAACCAGATTTTGAAAATGTAAACGAGAGATGTTTGTAAAACATGTATGCCCCACATGACAGCCCAATAGACAGAATTGGTTAAAGTCATTGTGACCTTGACCTTTGACCTACTGACCCCATAAAAATTCTCTATTAAGAAGTACAACTTATGCCTAATTATGTCGATATCAAAGGATGGATCATGATAAATAAGTAACTTTTTGAAATATTTTTGACACCTTTAACCTGACTTATGGGCGAATAGATTCGGTAACTCTGTGTAGCTCCTAATGAAGATTTGTAGTAAACTGCTAAACCATGCTTTTTGTATTGGCTAACAATCCATTTCCTTCATCTGGTATTTTGTGAAATAGGGGTGTCAACAGGGCCAAATTAAAAACCAGGAAAATCGTATGCAGCCGATTGAATAGACAATAACTTTGCCATTTCTTGAGATATTTTCATCAAATAACTTTTATTTTGGTCAGAAGCCATTGCTCTTTCAGGGAGGAGAAATCCGGAATTCCAGATAAATTAGGAAAATTGACATCCCTGGGTCTCCCAGGGAATACTATTTCTCTCCTGGCTGGTGTGCAGCAAACATCGATCGTGGCGCCCAGAAATATCACACATGTACAGAAACCGCCCTCACAGACCTAGTTTTTTACCCCAGATGACTCAATATCAAACTTAGCCCAGAATTTGTTGAGATTATCATTGTGGACAAGTTTCATAATGATTAGGCTAAAATTGTAACCTGTAGTGATTACACCAGGATCTTCTATGATATGACCTTGTGACCTAGTTTTTGACCCCGGATGACCCAATATCGAACTTGACCTAGATTTTGTTGAGATGCTTAAGTTGACCAAGTTTCATAAAGATTTTTCGAAGATTTTGACATCTAGTGTCTACAAAAGCAAATTGCCGATAGACGAAGAGTGATCAAAGAAATTAAACTTGTCAGAGGGTTGTGTAAGCACTCAAAATCACACATCACATTAATATTCAGAATAAAGTTAGCACAACAATAAACACGTACACGTATAAACTTTATTTCTATGCATTTGTTCAAACATTGAGTCCTCACAGAATGGAACCCTAAACAATGTGATATATGGAAGATCTAATTATACATATAACCCTCGAATTGAAGATTCATCTCAAATTTACACAAAACTAAAACACTTTCTAACACTTCTCACTAAGTAATATTTTAGTTGTTTACCACGCACACCCCTTTCCATTTACATAGAGCATCATTCAAAGTTTCTAACGAGGCATGATGCTCAATCCTAAAAATATGACACAAGTCTGTTTCGAGTGTCATTAGCACACATCCCTTCCACAAAACTCTGTTTTAAACATTGTCCAATTGTTAAAAATCAACATATGAAATTTCAAATGACCATAACTCAGTCAATACTAGGAATTTTTTCTTCAAATAACTTTTGTTTTCTGCAGAAAAGTTCTGTCACTTTAGTGCATCAATCCGGATTTCCGGATTATTCCTGAATTTTAGGACCCCTGAGATTCATTATAAAGAATAATTGATGATCAGTACATGTATTACAGGATAGAAAAGGCAGGTCAATGGAGAAGTGTTCTTTCATTTAATTTAAATATTGCAATGTTACATCAGGGGCTCTGCAATATCACAAGATGCAACATGAGGAAAGGAGCAAAAATGCAACATTTGTAAAGGGGTCAAGATGCAACATGAGGGCCAAGATTCAACATGAGGAAAAGGGCCAAGATGCAAGATGGAGAAAAGGGCCAAGTTGCAAGTTGAGGAAAAGGGCCAGGATGTAATGTGAGGAAAAGGGCCAAGATGCAAGATGGGGAAAAGGGCCAAGATGCAAGATGAGGAAAAGGGCCAGGATGTAATGTGAGGAAAAGGGCCAAGATGCAAGATGGCTTTGACAATGTCATGTGTTTATGATGGTAAATAAGTATGCCAAGTTTGAAAGTAATGCCCTGAAGTTTGAGGTTCAACAACTTGGAAATTTTTGGTTAACATTTTCGAATGGACAAATAATCAGAGGGACAGGACAATCACTATATGCCTCTGCATCAGTAGATGCAGGGGCATCAAAACCATATACATGTATACACATACAGTCCAACTTTTCTAAAGCAGCCAGTTAAGGTATACATGAAATGATGCTGCTGTAATGCAGACGGCTAATTTAAAATATATATATTTATACAGAAGTAAAATGATGTAATAAGACTGGCAGCTAAAGACAAGACTTGTCTTTAGCTGCCAGTCTTATTACATCATTTTACTTAGTGACAGCTTTATTTAGGTAATCACTGAAACATGTTTGAATCTATTTATAATTATATTGTCAGTGAAATTTAAAAACATTTTTCCTTCATATAATAATCTGATGCTGATAATGTCAATATACAGTGCCCACCAAAAGTAAGTATACAGTTGTAAAATTAAATGTGGTTAAATGATTCAATATCTGTTTATCAGACAGTGACAATTATACTAGTTTCTGAAACTAGAGGTACTAAATGAGTCAACAAAGAGGTAGACGAAAAGAGGAAGATATTTTTAATCAAACAGCCATGTGATCTAATAGGCTGATTTTTCCATCTTTATACAACAAGTTTACCTTTCAAGCCTGACAAAGAAAGTTTTTATTTTGCACCTAGGTTAGCAATCAATGTATGGTGTTTATGTTTATTAAACAAAATTATTCCTTGTCTTTAAAAATATTGCTGCTTTACAGTTCTGTATACAGTGTTCTTACAGATGAGTAAATGGAGAAATAACCTCTGTATACCTATTTTTGGTGGGCAGTGTATCACTCAGATTGCCAAGGTTTATTATGTTCATTCACAAAATAAAGATATTGTAGCTTAAAATTCAAGATGAAATATTGTAAGGGAAGCAGAAGAAGCAGGGCTCGACACTAACAATGGTCCGCTGGTCCGAGACCAGTGAAATTCCAGAAGGACCAGTGAAAATTCTTGAGGACCAGTAACTGTCCTATTTACAAATTTTGCACTTTTGCCCTGTCGGACCAGTGCCCAAATAGTTAGTGTCAAGGCCTGAGAAGGTGCTTAAAGAAACTATGTATCTATGCCTCAGATTAGAAATTGTTTTGTAACAAATGTATAAAGAGGTAAAGAATATTAGAACACTTAAGAGGTTTAAACGCTGCACTGTTTCATTAAAATAAGCTACAGCAAACTATGTCCCAAAGACCCTGTATTGTTCCATAGTATGTCTCACAATACACATTTCCATTCAACAGGGATGTCAACAGGGTCTAATTCAAAATCAGGAAAATTATATGCGGCTGACCATTTTTGCAAAACAAGAGACCTTCAATGACATTGTTTCCATAATTAACTTAATTGTATCAAAGAAAATCCTTCAGAGCAGAATAAATTTAGCATAATTTTGTCATTTCTTGAGATATTTTAGTCAGTAGCCATTGCTCTATCAGGAATGATAAATTTGGAATTCCGGATAAATCAGGAAAATTAACACCCCTGATTCAATAATTTGCATTAATCACAAGTGCTTTCAAATTATACAATGTCATGTCAAACTAGAAGTACTATTTAGGCCAAACTATTAGGACAATGAAGTGAATTATTTCCCGAACACTACTTTAACGTGAGATCATAAATTGTGTGAAATTATGAAATGAGTATAAAAAGCGAGCCATTTATATTTTTACTACATGAATATTGCTTGAAAAGATGATATATGGTTGAACACAATATAATAAACTAGTCATTGTTCGATGACTACACTGTACACTGTACACTATGATAAGGCCGTCCTTAAAAAATTGTTTGTTTGCGGTAACGCGACCCAAGATTTTTAAGGTGGGTAGGTAGGTCGAATTTTTATTTTTTTTGTATAGAAATTGTTCTTGAGGAACCTGTTAAAACAATTTGGTGGATATAGCTATATAAGGAAACAGGCTGAAAAAAAATTGAGTAGGGGGCCATTTTGATGGGTAGGTAGCGTTACCGCAAACAAACATTTTTTTAAGGACGGCCTAACTATATACACAAGCTGTAATACACATTCTGCATTCAGAGAGTCCCTACAAGTGTCTATATAAGGCACAAGAGATGCAGGCACTGAGAGAACAAAGGTATCCACACATAGCTGGCTACATCTCATCCCCATACACTAGAAATAAAATAAAATACAACAGAAATTGAAATAAAAGCAAACTGGAACTCAAAAACAGCAAAACAACAAGAACAACGAAATAGTCACAGCACAACATAACAGAATACAATACAAATGGATAAACTAGTGAGTGGAAATTTTATGAAACCAGTATTTAATCAAGGGCCATAACTCTGCAGCCATGTAGTGCCAGCAACAATAGGTGCTCTTTAGCTGATACAACATTCCAGCAATGATTCATGACAATACTGAATAGGTAAAATTTTGGTACAGCAGCAATGGGAACACTGTGCAACTATTAATCATATCTTGGATATATGCCGTCAGAATTTTATCATGTACAACAAAGATAATGATATCGTCCTTGAAAAGGATCAAAGAAATGAACAAGTAGTGCTTGCTATGCTTAAATTGGCAAGATTGATTTTCTGACTGACATCATACAAGAAATAGTGTGCAGTCTGTTTCTTGCATGCTCACACATCTGTGGTTAGTCAAGTTCCCAGACAGCCATAGTATATTCATAGACAGCCATAGTATAGTTGAAAGCCAGAGTCTGGTGAAGAATACGCTGGAGGATGGAATGACTTCTTATAGTATAAAAATATCAAGTTTTCCAACATAGCTTAGAGAGCTGATATATATCCAAGATAGATTCATGAATGACAAAGGTGTAACAAATAGAAATACAGTTATAGCAAGCAGATCACAAACAACACACAGCAAGATGGTGACTGATGCATACAACACAAACTGTAACATGTTCACAACATATACTGTACTATTATATAAGGGGTTCACTACCAATATTAATGTTCAACATGAATGATGCACTTCGTTTATGTCCTGCCCAAATGTTCGACCCAATTTCAATCCGTAGCAAGGTTTTCACATGAGCTACATTCACACACAGCAAGTTTCATCATGACATCTCATTCCTAACAAGAGTTTTTGAACGGAAACAGTTTGTAGTAACAGTGACCTTGACCTCAGCGGCCCCACTTTCAAGCCCAAGCAAGGATTTTACACAGCAACTTTCATCATGATATCTCATTCCTAATGAGATTTTGAGCGGAATTTTTTTTTCTATATTAAGTAATGGTGACCCTCCAGCGGCCTCACTTTCAATCCCAAGCAGTTTTCACATAAGCAACATACACAGCAAGTTTCATCATGATATATCATTCCTAATTAAAGTTATCAACCGGAAACCAATTGTGGACGCCTGTCCGTCCACCCGCTTAGCCGCTGAAATTGCCAATCTAATAACCAGTTTTTGCACAGGAGACATACTAGACGTCTGCATTGTGTACAACATGAACAGCAGTTTAAAGATTAGTTTATTATGCATTTATGATTTTAACAGATTTATAAAGTGTACACGTATGCAATATTTGAGTATGTATTGTTGAACATTTGACATGAAAATTTACAAAGTGTAATATTTATGTTGAACAATAGTTATGGCGGTGATTCCCTTCCATGTAATATGCTCAACTTCTCTCTTTTAGAACGAACTTGGTATAGAATATTTTTACTTTTCTTAATTAAATATTTAAATGAATTCTTGTTGATTCAGAAAGGGTGTTTCCAGATAGTCTCAGACATTAGGAAGCAGTCCAATTAAGATTGTTCAGAGTGATTCATAGTGTGTACAACATGTGGAGTCAAACTAACAAGCCTGGGGAAGCAAGGCAAGCTGGTTTGTCTACTTACAGACTGTACAAGCAAGTATGGTGTTCAAAAAGAAATGCAACTCCATTAATAGCTTGCTAAGCATAAGGTTCTCACAGGTATACACAATAGTTCAATGTCTATCCATGTACAAAATTTTTATTACTTCCATTCACCTGTTTGGTAATAAGAGATTCATTACACAAGTGCTCATTGTACTAAATAATAAATGATTGAAAAACCTATGGCTAGATAGGCTGAACTTTGGGCTTAATTCGGGCATACATCAAAAGAAGGACTTAACTGTGGTTTACTATCAAAATGTAGCCATTGGGAGATTTGTAATTTACAGTACATAGTGAGGCAGTGATTTTTTTCTTTCTTTATTAGGGTTCGGAAAACAGACCCTTTCCCAATTGCAAATAGGCTATAATTTTCCCAAATTTGCATGGAGAAATTCCCAATAAACAATTTAACAAAAAACATTTTTTAAATCGGACATAAAATGATTAAAGTTATGAACATTTTTGACAAGAGGTCAAGCATAAAAGTTCAAAGAAACCAGTAAACATTCATATGTCATCTCTTTTTCTGTTTTAGTTGTCCTTTCTGCTTCATGGAAATTCCCAATTTCAAGTTGTCACGACTCGAAAATTCCCAATCTGAATGGACCCGGACCCTTTCCCAAAGATGCAAAAAAAATCGCTGTGAGGTTTCTACCATTACTTGTTGAGTGAAACAATTTAAAGCTGGTCAAGAGCACCTGGAATATGAAGTAGACCGAAAAAAAAATCTACAAGCAAAACATTGGTAAAATTCACGTATGCAAGGTTCACCATTGCTTTTATCCCAAGTTCACTTCATTTTAAAGAAAATTCTCGAACAAGATCAAGAGCCCAGTGAATATCACGTTAAGTTAGTGATGATGAAAATACTGTATTTAAGTGCCAAGAAAATATTTAAGTAGCACCCAAAGAAAACTCAAAGGAAGTTTTCCCAATTCATAAATGGTCACTAGACATGGGTACATTATTATTAACCAAAAAGGAAGCAGGCATATTGTGACTGGGCTATCATAAATTTGAAGAGGCCTGTAATGGCAAACTGTACACAGTCGGTAAAGAAAGTAATGTATATAATTTTCTTCACACATCAGAGACTTGCTATTAAAGTTCTACAGACATGCAGTTTATGAGTGATAAACATGCAACAATGCTTGATCACCCTGCGTTTTCTCCACACCTAGCCCCATTTGACTTATTTTTTATTTCCTAGACTTCAATAACACTTTGCATGGCATAAGTACGCCTCCAGGAAAGTTATGGGATTGGCAAGATTTTAAGTATATTTGCATGGCATAGGTATGCCTCTAAGAAAGTTATGGGATAGACAAGATTTTAAGTAAACAAGTATTAAAATTTATATCAATGGCATATAACCAATATTGCTTTAAATCTTGGATTAATCAATTCAATAAACATGAAAAGTGTACAGAAGAATAGTTTGAAATTGTTACATATGATGCAGTGAATATAAATTGAGAGAATGAATTGCACTTCTTGTCGAACCCCCCTCATGTGAAAGTTATAGAGATATAAACTATTGAAGTACAAATCAACGGATCTGTGCAAGCATAGAGAAGAAATTGGCATACAGATAGAAATAACTATATGATAAATAAACAATACAAGGTAAGGGCAAACAGAAACCATGTCAAAGAATGTCTCAAAGCAACTAAAAACAAAATAACTAGATGCTTTGAACTCATTCAAGGGTTATTCCAGTAATGAAAGGAGCAAGAAACAAATAACAATGAGAGAAAACAAAACATGTACACCCCCCATTGAAGCAGTCATTTCTCCTCAATAATCAGGGGTGTCAACAGAGCCAAATTCAAAATCCTGAAAATCATATGCCGCCTACCATTTTTGCCAAACAAGAGGCCTTCAACGAGATTGTTTCCATAATAAACTCAGTTTGTATTAAGTAAAATCATCATCAGAGCAGATTAAAATAACTGTAACTTTGCCATTTTTTTTAGATATTTTCATCAATTACTAATATTTTGGTCAGAAGCCATTGCTTTTTCAGTGATGATAAATTTAGAAATCTGGATAAATCAGAAAAATTGACACCCCTGAGATACAGAGCCAACTATACAATGTTTGCCCCACATGACATTACTTACGAAGATTCTCCAAAGTCTGCTTCAGATCCCTGTTCTGATGCGTTACTTTCTTCATCCATTCTGCGTCGTTTTACAGCCGTTGATGTATGTTGAGGCATACCTAACCCTGGTGCTGGAGTAGCTGCATCCCAACTGTGATTGGATTCCTCAGCCAGAGTACCTGCAAGCAATCAATTAAATACTGTAAAATCATTATTTTTCGAGGGAGTTGAATTTTGCCCACGATTAATCGACCTCTCAAATATTGAACATGGGTTTATCCTTTCATGTTTTGCAATCCACAAATTTACGACCCCACGAAAATAAGTGACTTTACAGTACATTTTTGTTTTGCTGAGCCAAGTCATATTAAAAACTCAACAGCAGAAAGTCCTTAAACCTGCACATTATCTAGTTCAACAAAAACAAGTCACTAAAGATTGCAAGCTTTGAAGCCATGACCTTTAAAATTATTTTCAATACTTCTGTTACCATAGCAACCACAATTTATGTCAAAATTCAAAAATATTTAGATGGGCATTATCCCCTTATTGCCCCCAATCCACATCCAAGTTTCATAAACCTAGCTTGGAAACTATTTGAGTTATGTCAGGATACAGATTTTTTGACGGAATGACAGACAGACAGATGGTAAACCTATAGTCCCCTCGGGTTAAAAACCAGTCGGGACTTATAAAATATAAATAACAGTCGAGGCATTGCTTTTTCCAGTAATTGGTGAACCTAATTCATGTGATATATTCCTACGTCTATATTTGTGAGCCCTTTAGCGTTCGACTGAGACAGTGGTAGTGTGTTAGCCCTGCCTGATTGGCCAATGACCTCCGGTTTCGAGGAAAGAGACAGAAAGATTATCCAATACAAGGAATTCGGGCGCGCTGCCATAGCTCTTTCCAAATGGACTCCTTGGTTCTTTAAAGTGACCAGTACCAGTGTATAACACCGATACACGTGATATTACTTCTAGTGTTCCGAGATCGAACCAGGGTCCTCCAGGTTGGTAGTCGAGAGCGCTAACCACTCTGCCACCTTTCTACCAGTGGTGAGCTAATTCATGTAATATATCAAGCCTCAACAAATATTTTTAGAAGCACTCATCCTGCAATAAAAACAAATAAAAAAACCCCAAAATCTTACTAGTCCTGCTATATAAATAAAGAAGGAAGATATAGTGCAGGATGAGCGGACGAGTGGATTCATTGAAGCCTGTATATTCGTACCGTCTATATTGGTGACATTTCTCTTCTTGCCGTAACGTTTCTGTGCTGCTTGTTTCAATGTTATTGGATGTATCTCATGTTCACCTTGTACCAAACTGTTCCTGTAAGTCAACAAAGCTTGCCAATCTTCTGAATTCCTCGATATTGGTGGAACACCTGACATTTGTTTGTCCAGGTAGTTCAATCTGCAACATAAACAACCAGTCCATGGTTCATACAAAATTCTCACACCAAAATTATTCAAGACTATGCAAGGACTTTTCGAGGTAGAATATGTATTTTCATGATAATTTTCTGAACATTTACCTTGGTTAAATTGTATGAAAATACAATAATTCACTCCCTTTTTATACACTATTTCTAGTCATACCTGAATGCTCTCAATTCATCATGTAACAGTGACATTCGCACACATACATTTATGTACTTTAATTTTGAGAAAAAGAGCGTTTCTATTTCTTTTTTACTCAGACATTAAATGTGCCACTTTGACATCAATACGCTTTTGCGGATATTCAAGGCTGTTTGCCGGAATTTAAGGTTTTTCAGTTAAATTCAAGTACCATTTTGGCATTTGGCCGAGGTAGCACAAAATTCAAGTACTTTTCAAGTTTGAAACCAAATTCAAGGACTTTTCGAGGCCTGTGCCAACCTTGCAGTCATCCTCATATATAACAGAGTCTTGTATAAATCAACTATATTATTTTATCATCTCTGCCAGCCCCATTATATTTCAAAACGGCCCTGCGAGACTTACTTTTCTTTACAAACAACCGAATATTAAAATACTCAAAAGAAAGTCAAGCTGTCCAAATCAAATCCAGAAATGGTTGCTATTCCAGTCAAAGTATGTAGAATTTGCTACTGTCCAGTCTTTCAAGCCATTAGTTCATGCTTCGTAATGTAACTGATTAAATTTTAACAAAAACTAACTAAATTTTCTCAGCCCTACCTATATACATGGGCATGTCTTTTTCACACATGCTAAGATTAGATACTCAAAAATGTGCACCAGTTCAAACGTCCATTAAAAATCTAATGTGACACATTTGTCAACACTAAATGATTTTGAAGACCCTGAAATAAACTTACACAGTCTTTTTGTCCTGTTTCATGAGTTTATTGGTGAACTCACAGAGTACTTCAAGGAAGGCAATATTTGGTGGCGCTTTACTGAGATCATTGATATCTACGTTGTTGATACTAAACAATATACCATCCCTAAAATAACATACAACATATCTATGTTAGCAAAACATGTATTTGTAGCCATTATTCATCTACTGGTCACATCCTTGTAACATACCAACAGGGTTGCCAGCAACTTTTACTTAAAAAAATCCTGACTTTTCACTAACTTTTCCCTGACTAAACTGTACTTTTCACTGACCAGTACCTGTACCACCATATTTCTTTGGCCTCCTATTAAATACATCCTATCCACTCTTTTCTAGTATTCAGGTTTTTTAGCACTAATAGTATTTGGCAAACAATCAGGACTATTCAAGCAAAATATTCGGGACCTTTTTGCCTAAAAAAACAGCTAGAAGTTTATTATTAATAACTTCATCCACAGCAACTCTTCACATATCATTATCACTCAATGAAATATAACTAAGTTTCATAACACTATATGCGGAAATAATCCAAGAAGTCCTCAGGCCATTTGACTGATAACAAACTTGGCCTAGATATTATTCACATATACATTGTCACCAAGTTTGAAGATGAATATAGATGAAAACTGAGCTATGTATAACAGATTATCAGGGCTACCAACACAGTCAAATTAAAAATCCTGAAAATCATACGCAGCCGGCCATTTTCACCAACCAAAAGGGCTGTCAACCACATTGTTTCTATATTTAACTCAGTTTGTATTGAATAAAAACTTTCAGAGAAGATTAATTTAACCATAACTTTGCCTATTCTTAAGATATTTTCATCAAATAACTTTTATTTTGGTAAGAAATTATAGCTCTTTCAGGATATATAAATCCGGAAATATGGATAAATCAGGAATATTGACACCCCTGGATTATATTACCTATGCATTGCTGCTACAGCCTCCCTGTTTTTGATTTGATCCAGGCCAAACGATAGAGAAAATCTTCTCGCTAATTCTTTGATAGATTGGAAGGCATCAGATGATCTGTCTATCAAACCTTGTTGTTCATCTTGTAACTCCTTGAATAACTGAAATATTGTATAAACTACTTACATACCCACTAAGATCTCAAAATATTACACTATGTGCGGCCAGTCTAATTTCGCTTTGATCAGACTAGCCACTCAATACTAGTGTAACAAAAAGACGAACAAAACTCTTCTATTACATAAAATATGCAAGTTGTATTTAGAATTAAAATATACATGCATAGAAAATCGGCTAAAATAAATTGTTTGTTCTTCAATAGCAGCCCAATGGTCATTGGGATATTTTGAATGTTTATATAATCCAATTATAATGCAGCTAGTTTCATGTTAAACGGAATTGAATTACTGCACATTTTGATACGGTTTTTATAAATATGCGCCTATATTCAAACACACCAGAGGAACAGTGACATTACTTTTGGATCAACCCATATATAATTATTATGTGTAAGACTAACCCACATATAATTACCTGTGTAAGACTGGTTATGAGAGTTTTAGCAGTAGCCACTTTGTTGATCTCCCTGGCTTTACTCATTGTGGCCTTAATGATATCACCATAATCATTGTAGAACTGTAAGATAAACAAGAAATAATATCACTGAATGGTATGAATACTGTAAACCAATTTACTTTCGCGAATACTAACTCGTGTTTTGCTGATCATGGGCATATTCGCGGCTACAAATGTTCGCATTTTTAAGATTCCTGCAGTGTCCATATCAATGTTCTTAGCACTTTCGTGGCGACTTAATTTCGCAAAATCCTACCATTTGGAACTCCGCGAAACTAAAGCGCGCGAAATAATTTCTAGGTTTACAGTACCCGCAGGTACTGCTTCACACAGTTACCCAAGCATCTGAGTGCATTCTTTGGCTGGCTGGCAACATGAATAAAATTGCTTTGACCAAGATATGAATTAACGATAACATCAGTGAGATATCATATTCCATGATAATATACGGAAAATATACAAAAACTTATTTTCCTTAGCATTATTTAGCAACTCTCATTTAGTTTTTACTGTTCTTCGTACTTCGTATCTGGGGGTATAAAGACAACTTTGTTATACACACACAAACATATGCTCTGTATTTCATATAACTAGACATGTCAGACAAAAATCACAACAACAGACTAGCACCTTTTGTATTTTGTCTATTAATCAATTGCATGCAAAACTAACCAAAATGTGACGGTGACGCCAACCCTGACACTTGGGGAGAAACAATAATTCTTTTTATTGTTTGAAAAGTGGAGCTACAAAACCATTCAGAAGAAATTATCTTACCTTCATATAGTGTTTAAACATAGGAGCTGCAACTTTAATGTTGAGAACATTATAGACTATCAGTTTACAGAAACAAGCGAGGAAATTACGTCTCTTATGTAACTCTTCTATCTTTATATTTTCATCAACTTCATCTGAAAATAAATTGAAGATATATTAAATGGTTCATAAAGAACTTAACAAGAGCACCGCCTACGAGTACTGGATGCAACAAGAGCACGGCCTACGAGTACTGGATGCAACAAGAGCACCGCCTACGAGTACTGGATGCAACAAGAGCACCGCCTACGAGTACTGGATGCAACAAGAGCACGGCCTACGAGTGCTGGATGCAACAAGAGCACGGCCTACGAGTACTGGATGCAACAAGAGCACCGCCTACGAGTACTGGATGCAACAAGAGCACCGCCTACGAGTACTGGATGCAACAAGAGCACCGCCTACGAGTGCTGGACGCAACAAGAGCAGCACAGCCTATGAGTGCTGGACGCAACAAGAGCACCGCCTATGAGTGCTGGACGCAACAAGAGCACCGCCTACGAGTGCTGGACGCAACAAGAGCACCACTTACTAGTGCTGGACGCAACAAGAGCACCGCCTATAAGTGCTGGACGCAACAAGAGCACCGTCTACGAGTGCTGGACGCAACAAGAGCACCGTCTACGAGTGCTGGACGCAACAAGAGCAAGTCAGAAAAGCCTAAAGGGCACTGGTGAACATGAAGAGCTCAGGTAAACATGAAGTGCAATACATCTTACCATCATCTTCTTCAAGAAAGACTTTATCCATGAGAAATGAACTGAGTTGGTTTTGTAATCCTTTCTCTGGTTCAAATACGAGAGGTTTCAGAGATTCCTTTTCACCAAGATTTTTACTGAAGATAATCAGTGAGTCACAGATGGTCACATAAGCCTGGAATAACAATGAAAGATTTTTTGGTTAGTTTCATACGTTTACACTGAAAGAATGTTCTAACTAGACATTTTTTAATATGCGATAACTTTCTTATAAGAGTTAGTGATCTTTGTTGCTTCCTTGGGAAAGGGTCCATTCAGATTGGGAATTTTCGCGTCGTGACAACTTGAATTTGGGAATTTTCTTGAAGCAGAAAGACCAAATAAAATAGAAAAAGAGATTACATGTGACTGTGTGTGTGGTGTGTGTTTACTTGTTTCTGTTAACTTTTATGCTTGACCTCTTGTCAAAAGTGTTCATAACTTTGTCATTTTATGTCCGATTTTGATTTTTTTTTAAATGTTCAAAATTGGGGAAATTATAGCCTTTTTCAAATTGGGAAGGTACCGTATACTGGTAGCAAACAAAAAAGAAGAAAAATCACTAAAGACTCAAGAATTTCTTTTAAACTTTGCAGAAACATAAATCAGTAGCTAATCCAAAATGTACAGGAAAATATATTTTGCAGTATTGCAAAGTGAGTCATGCATGCTTTTCATGATTTTACATGTTAAATCTGCAACTTTTTCTGGGTAGGGCCTCTTTTCAACCAACTTTGAACACTCTTGTTAGAGATCAACAAGGAAATGCTACATATCAAAATATAAAAGACCTTAATACATGAATATATTACAAGGTTCTTGTGTTGAATACATAAATTTCTGCAAGCAAATGGTGCAATATCGGTCCTTTAGATTTGTGTTGGTATTTCACCTTCGCTTTCTGCTTATGAACAACCGGGATTATAAACATAGACAATAAATCAGCTGTTAAATTATGCAAATTGAATGTCGAGAGTCGTGTCAAATTCTTTGGACTATACAACATAATAAGGCCACATCAACTTTTGTAGGTCTGACTACAGTTGAAAGCAATATAAATCTTACATCTTCACTTATTTTATCACTTGTATGATACAGCAGTTGGTGTAGATATCGCATAAACATCACTTGATATTTCTTCACTGTATTTAGATGGTCTTGATTCATAAGTTCCTCGAGTTGTCGAAGATTCCACAGTAGTAGCATGTGTATTGTTTTCTCTGCTTTACAAACAATCTCATCAGCGAGCTCGATGCTCTCTGAGGACAATCTCACAATATGAAATAAATCTTCCCATAAATCCCACGAACTTAAATCATGGCAACTGAAAAGGAAATAAAAGTAAAATACTAACTAAATGCTTGTACTGATTGTGCTCGACTTCTTTTCTTCGAAAATTCGAGCTAAAAATTGTGACAGAAATTTTTTCTATGATTTGACCTAGTGACCCCATGACCCAATATCGAAAGGAACCTAGATTTTGTGGAGATGATCATGCAAAAATTCTAACCTCAAATGTATAAACAAGCAATTGTGGAAGAAGAGTGATCACAAAACCACACCTTGTCACTATGTGATAGGTCTAGTGACAGGTGAGAATGTGTCTAACCTTCGGATTGACCTGACAAGACTCCAGTCTTCACTTACCTATAGGTGGACAAGTGGTCTAGTGGTAAGGGCTACTGACTGCTGATCAGAAGGTTGTGGGTTCGATCCCTACTCCTGCCAGGTCAAACACAGAAATGCTTTTCAGTGTTTCCCACCTAACATAACTAAAATTACTAACAGTCTTTCAGACGAGACTTTAAGCGAGGTCCTGTGTATGATGCTTTACATCGGCACGTAAAAGAACCAGGGATGCTTCTGCAACTGGGACATCTTCTGTATCATGCACTATGCCCTAAGAACTAAAGTGACTAACCTCTTCTGGGGGCCTTGCCCATATGAATTTCCGGTGGCGAGGATAAATAAAAGCAAATAAACCAAAAATCATGACTTACCATGAGAATGCATATAAACGTTTTAAAGCAGCAATCAGTGCATAAACTTCATCTTCATCAGGTTGCTCTCCCTGTAAGGTATTATAACAATAAATATTTACATTTTGAATACCAGGACCCGATCTCCTGAAGCATCTAAAGTAGAAATCACAGTCGGAATTAGAGATAAGTCTGAAGCTCCAGCTCTTGCAATTTTACAGTAATGAAATCAGAATAACATTTATATTTAGTGATGCTAACTTTGAGTCCAGCGTCGCATCGAAACTAACACAAAAACACTTGCCAATATTTGAGATGAGATCTTGCTCATACTGAGATGCTTCGGGAGATCGGGGCCAGGTCCTCTAATCTTCTATTACAATAACTTAGCAGTCGATTATTGCCTGTATTTGACTTCGATCTGTTTTCATAAGTGGGCAGGATTACCAATACGTATTTTAGGAAAATATAATATGAATGCACAAATGATGACCAAACTAATCATTTACAACTTCTTACTAAGATTCAAGTAAATGCCGTCTATATTGCATGTACAAGGTTTTTATATTGTCTTAACCAACAACCTTATCACAAACATTAAATGACCCAAATTGAACTTCAACCTAGATTCCATCTAGACAAACATTCTGACAAACTTTTATGAAGATCCGCTGTAAAATACAGCCTTTACATCATTCATAATGTTTTTATGATTTGACCTAGTTTTTAACCCTGGATGAAAATCAAACTTGACCTAGAGCTAGCTGAGATCATCTGTTACCATGTTTCAAACAAGAGGGTCCTTAGGTCGCTCTCCTGTCATAGTAGTTCATGCAAGTCCCTATGGTGACCTAAGTAACCATTTAGAAAACTTAGCCTCTATTGCAAGGTTTTATATTATTTGACCTTGTGACCTAGTTTTTAACCCCAGATGACCCAATATAGAACTTGACATAGATGCTATTGTGACCATGTTTCATTAAGTTAAGGCCAAAATTTAGACCTCAAAATACTACACATGGGTTTTTTTATGAGTTGACCTAATGACTAAGTTTTTGGCCTGAGATGACCCAATATTGAGCTTGCCTTTGATTTGGTTGAGATGATCAATGTGTTGTTTTCTCTAGTGTCTACACAAGCAAATTATTGTCAGATGGACGGACTGAAGTTACTGTGTAAGCTGCACAATATCATTAACAGCAGAAGACGAGAGCAGATTTTACATTATATTCTCTTATAGATCCAGTCACACAAGTAGAACAGTTTTATTAGAACTTTTTGTACCATTGTCAAACATACTTCAGAAAATCTTCAACATCAGAAAGATATAATGACATTCTACAGTAACTTACCTCAGCAAAGAAATCTTGCATAGCTTCCTTGAATTTAACGACAAGACTGTCAACTAAAGTTTTACGAGCGACATCACACTTTCCACTGATAGCATATGCCTCGTCACACAAACATTCAAAACATTTTGAACATGATTCCAATACTTCCTGATCCGTGTGCTTCTCTACGATTTCATGTAAGTAACGTAGTAATCCTTCCAGATTCTAAAAAGCATCAATTTGCTAATGAGAAAATAATTGATATACATTTAATGCAGATCTCAATATTTAGGCTTTGAGTATACTATATTCAGATCTTGTTACTCACTTCAACATGTTCAAGATTTAATGAGGTGTTGTAATAGTCAACTACGTATGATCCACAGTTGTGATATAAACAGACTTGAGATTGTATGATCTACAGTTGTGATATAAACAGACTTGAGATTGTATGATCCACAGTTGTGATATAAACAGACTTGAGATTGTATGATCTACAGTTGTGATATAAACAGACTTGAGATTGTATGATCTACAGTTGTGATATAAACAGACTTGAGATTGTATGATCCACAGTTGTGATATAAACAGACTTGAGATTGTATGATCCACAGTTGTGATATAAACAGACTTGATATTGTATGATCCACAGTTGAGATATAAACAGACTTGAGATTTTTTTATCTATAGTTGTATATAAACAGACTTGAGATTGTAAAATCTTCAGTTGTGATATAAACAGACTTGAGATTTATGTATGATCAACAGTTGTGAGATAAACAGACTTGAGATTTATGATGATCTACAGTTGTGAGATAAACAGACTTGAGATTTATGATGATCTACAGTTGTGAGATAAACAGACTTGAGATTTATGATGATCTACAGTTGTGAGATAAACAGACTTGAGATTTATGTATGATCAACAGTTGTGAGATAAACAGACTTGAGATTTATGTATGATCAACAGTTGTGAGATAAACAGACTTGAGATTTATGATGATCTACAGTTGTGAGATAAACAGACTTGAGATTTATGATGATCTACAGTTGTGAGATAAACAGACTTGAGATTTATGATGATCTACAGTTGTGAGATAAACAGACTTGAGATTTATGTATGATCAACAGTTGTGAGATAAACAGACTTGAGATTTATGATGATCTACAGTTGTGAGAAACAGACTTGAGATTTATGTATGATCAACAGTTGTGAGATAAACAGACTTGAGATTTATGATGATCTACAGTTGTGAGATAAACAGACTTGAGATTTATGATGATCTACAGTTGTGATATATACAGACTTGAGATTGTATGATTTACAGTTGAGATATAAATAGACTTGAGATTTTTTTATCTATAGTTGTATATAAACAGACTTGAGATTGTATTATCTTCAGTTGTGATATAAACAGACTTGAGATTGTATGATCTACAGTTGTGAGATAAACAGACCTGAGATTTATGATGATCTACAGTTGTGATATAAACAAGACTTGAGATTTATTCTGGATAGGGTATTCTCATTCTGATGATCAGTAAATCAAACACTTTCTTACACATGTTTATATGTTTCCGGATGCTTATAGTTAGACATACATATCATGCAGGGATTTGAGATATCAAATAACATTAATCAAATCTATCTAGGGTGCATTTTCAGTAAAATTTAATTGAGAATATCAAACATCTGTAGAAACATATCAGGTAGTACTTTCAAAGTATAAATATAAGATGATATTTTGGAAACCTTTTCCTGTCGACTTGAAGTGTAGATCTCGAGATCAAAGTATTGAGCAATTTGTAGCAAGTTGCTCACTTTCTCTGGGTCCATTAAATACTGCAAGACAAAATAATCACACACAATATAACATTTGGTTTGACATGAAGATTATTAGTATTATTATACCATATTTATATAGCACTTTTTTCATGTATTTACATGTTTGAAAGTGCTGTAAAAGAACGATTAAGACATGATCAAAACAACATGTAATGGATACAAGCACACAAGTCAATATGATATGGGTAAAAATTATAGGAGAGATATTTTTGTATACAAAGGGATTAATTCCACCAGCTACTTATTGGTGAATAGCAGGTTTTTATTGTTCATTCATCCTATAGATTGCTGGTGGGCATTTTGCATATGAATACGGTGATCTCTCCAATACAACTATGAACAAATTCATAAATCAAAACATCCACCACTAATTTATGCAAACAGGGAAGTCTGGTTGGCTTCGTAAGCTGTTTAGCCAGTCCACATGTGCATTACTCCACCAGCCGTTGTTCACTGGGCCCATCTCACTGAAACACTCTCTCATGCTTTATGATGTGGCATACAGCTTTTATTTAATTTATTCATATCATACAGTTAACCCATGAAACAAGAGATGTTTGTGAAACACGTATGCCCCCATGGCAGCCCAATAGTCAGAAATGGTGAAGGTCGCAGTGACCTTGACCTTTGAACTACTGACCTCAAAATAAATAGAGGTCATCTACTGTTGCTGACCAACCTCCGTGTAAAGTTTGAAGATCCTAGGTCGAAGTGTTCTTGAGTTATTGAACGGAAACCATTTAATACGACCGACAGACATGTGCATAGCAATATACCCCCTCATCAAAGATGGAGGCTACTTCTACAAAATTGGTTGCCATGTTACAGATACCCTCCCCTCCCCGTAGTTACAGGGCTAGAAACCTTCCCCAAAGCTGAAATAAAGCAACATACCTTTAACAGTAACTGTGGTAAGGTAGTAATAAAGTGTTCAGTAAGCTTTGTCTTGTCATCATGTACTGACTGTTTCTCTTTAGATGTGAGCTTCTGTTTGCCGTGGCCCCTTCCTACTGGTGACTCGCCTGTAGCTGCTTGTTTTACACAACATACCATTATCTCTATCAGACTTGTTTCCTGTTTATCATCCAGAGCTGTAAACATTTACTGAATAATGTAAAATCATTATTTTTCGAGGGAGATGAATTTTCATTGATTTATTTGTTGAACTTGACCAGGAAATTTAATCCCCACGATTAAGCGACTTCTCAAATTCATGTTCTGTAATCCACAAATTTAATACCCCACGAAAATGCACTTTTATCCAAATCCAAGAAATTTAATACCCATGAAAATATGTGATTTAACAGTAGTTTTATTTTAGGTCAATTATGAAATAACTCTAGGCACCTCATTCTTGAAGGGAAAAGAAAAGAGGAACCAGTTTCCCGTGTATGACATGACAAGGCTAGGGAGCACTTCTTGGACCTGCACTCGAAGTAATTGATTTTATACATTTTTATTGTGCTTCATGAGACCATTCTAAAGATACCCCAATAATCAATTATTATCACAAACTTGACTAACAGGTTTCCAGAATGAATCCTATGTAAGTATTTTTAATGTTATGTACAGATGTATAGGGATATCAACAAAGCTGAGATTTCAATTCTGGAAATACACATGGCTACCAACATTAAAGTTGTTGTATAAAACATTGGGGGAAGAGAATCAGTTCATGCCCTCAATAGAGCTGTAAAGGTTCTCCACAGTGAATCGAGAACCGCAGTACACTAGACCGATTTGGTAAATGGTATGACAACAACAAATTCGGTTCGGTTCATATGTATAGACAAGATATGAGTATAACTCAACAAATTTCACATGAAAGTTGTAATTTATTTGTTTTAAATGACATATCAAAATCCGTTTAATGGTTGTAAGGCCAAACTTAAAATATTCTTTGTTTCCCCATCCCGACTCAAGCAGATTTAGAATGGGTAGGTAGGTAGGTTAAATATTTTTTTTTATTTCTTTCAGAATACAAGTTATTGGTAAAGACATACAAATAATGAAATATAGTAATATGTGTAACTATAAGGTGAAAACCAACAATCTTAAATTTAGAATATGTACGAAATGTAATAGAAAGAAACAAGCCTGTATACAAAAATTAACATTTTCATCCCCAATATTTCATAAAAAAAAAATATTATTTCAATTTGGGCAATAAAATATTTTGGGTAGGGCCATTTTTTTCGGGTAGGTAGGGGATGGGGAAACAAACAATATTTTATTTTAGGCCTAATAAATGTTGGATTCTGGAAATCAACAACATTACCCTAAGCACACGATAGATCCTACATACACTCATGCACAAAATCAACTCAACATTTTAGCTGGACATTTCATACCAAGTAACAGACTAACTAACTTCAAACATGACTCCAATATAGCCCCCAAGTACTATATATCCGGGGATTATCCGGCTATCATAATACCTTCTTCGTTCTTCCCTGGTTCTTCTAACAGCAGATCAGTCATACATTCCCAATCTTTGGTCATCGGATTTATATCCCACAGACTATCAACAAGGTACGCTCCATGCTCATGTAACTGTGAAAATATAAATAATATAAGATTTATACGGATTATGTTTTCATATAGTACCAGTAATAAGTATTAACTATTGATTTTCATCACGCGTTAATATTACGACGCCAAAGTAGAAACATTCATCTTTGGACAATCGCAAAATTCTGGTATACATTTTTCGCTGTATTCAATTTTAGCTAATTGGTTTGTGCATGCCCAAATTCTTTACTCGGGTTGCTAATTGGAAAACGCTCAGGGGTTCCATTTGACTCAGGAGTAGGGGTTTTGACCCTTAAAATTTCCAAAAAGCTTCATTTTGACCCTCAAGATTTTGAATTGAAGGGTCATTTTCTCTTAAAACCATAGGTAGTTTGCCTATAAAATGGTAAAATTTAGTCAAAAGTATGAAACTGACCCTTCAGAGTCAGAAGCTAGTGGAACCCCTGAGACACATGGCAATTACAATGCATCATAACAGGTGAGCTAATATTCTATGCTTTTCAATATATATATACATGTATATAGCAAAAGTATTTTACCTCACTCTCTATGAAGAATTGTACCAGATCTCGGATCAATGGTGTGTTTGTGCTTCTCTTTTTACCTTTGGCCGTCTTTGTTAAATTAGATTCATCTTCTTCATGTCTGAACAATTTAGCATTTAGAAACTCTCCAGCTGCTTGAGCAACCTGTGACAATTTAAACAAGTAATTAAGAATAGCAAGCAATACAGAAGTCCCCTACCGGTTTGAGGCCATTTCAATGTTTCTGTTGCCATAGCAACCACAATTTGTCAGAATCAAAATATTTTTAGACGTGCATAATCCCCTTATTGCCCCCTATCCACATACCAAGTTTCATAAACCTAGCTTGGAAACTGTTTAAGTTATGTCAGGATCCAGATTGTTTGACGGACGGCCGGACAGACTGACTGACAGAGGGCAAACCTATAGTCACCTCCGGTCAAAAGCCGGTAGGGGACTAATAACAATTATTGATTAACTATAAGGGTTCTACTGAGGCATACCCCATCCTGAAAACAAACTGAACATCTTTTTCAGGTGCCATTAGCACACACCCCTACACCAAATCTCAGGTAAAACATGGTTGTTCTGCTAAAATTCAGCATATAAATGAAATTTCAAACGACCATAACTTTGTCAAAACTTTGATTTTTTTCATCGAGGAACTTTTATTTTCAGAATTTCTGCAAAAAAAATGTGCTCTTTCTGATGCAGCCAATCCAGATTTCTATGTTATTCCGGAACTGCAGGACCCCTGATTCTCGGGGATTAAATTTTGTGTATGAACTAAGTGAGGTTACCTGTCTATGTGAAGAGTAGACCAACTCGTAAACATTCTCACAGTCTTTGTCACTCAACACTGCATCGCCAAAACTACTACAATAACAAAAAACACATATACAATAAAACTTTGTTTATCTCAAGGAGCGATCGGGTCAGGTAAAATGCTTGAAATAAACCAAGTGCTCATGAATCAAACAAAAGTTGGTTTAACATCTGCTACTAGTGTCCATTACATTAGTTAAGGCATTAAAACATACATATACATAAAAGTTCTACTGAGGCATCATAATGCCCAATCCTGAAAACGAGTTGTATGTCTGTTTCGGGAGCCATCAGCACACATCCCTAAACCTTAACTAGGTTTCAAACATTGTTCTATTATTAAAATTCTTATTATGGAACTTAAAATGACCATAACTTTGTCAATTCTTTGAACTTTTTCATCAAATAACTTTTATTTTGTGCAGAAGACAATTTTTCCTACTGCAGTAAATCTGGATTTCCAGATTATTCCGGAATTGTAGGGCCTCAGTAAACAGTTTTAACCTCTAGCATCTTAGATGCCTCACTTTGGTCCCGGCAAAATGCCTTGCTGATAAAACAAAATTGCTAGATGAACAGTTCTCGAATATATAGATCGCCCCTCGTACATCAGTAATTCAATAGAAAACCAACTTTTGAAAACTCGCAAAAATATTAAATAATTTGAATATTCCAGCGATTATTTTATTAACGAATTTTAGGTATGCGAAAATAAAGCCCTTGAGGAAATAACTAGTTATACAGTAGTCCATTCAGAGTACAGATTTTCCAATGCATTCCCAAAATGGTATCAAGAACACTGGAGACAAAATTTAGAGCTAGTTAAGGTGAATACATACTTGAGAATACTGATGACTAGTTTAACACCCTGTACAGCCACTTCTGTCTCCTTGTCTAACGTCATCTCAACGATACGATCCTACAATGATGGTAGTCATAAAAATATGCATGTTAACAATTTTCCATCGCTGCACCATGAAAAGCATGTAAACCCATATAATATCTATTAGCTAACAAATACATTTGCCTATGTTTTTTAAGAAAAAGAAACAAAACATAGAATCAACAAGAGGGCCATAAAGCACTCATTCGAGTATATTGTAATTTTGGAATAATTATTAGTATGTTTATTGAAGGGGTGTCAACAGGACCAAAAACAGGGAAAACGTATGCAGCCAATTAAATTGACCATAACTTTGCCATTTCTTGAGATATTTTCATCAAATAGCTTTTATTTTGGCAGGAAGCCATTACTCTTTCAGGGAGGAGAAATCCGGAATTCCGGATAAATCAGGAAAATTGACACCCCTGTTATTGTGAGAACTTCCACGTGTTCAATATGGCCTAACTATACACTGACTCTTCATTCCTACCTTGAACCTGTTAGTGAAGTATTCTAACTTGTGACAGAGATCTGATGTGTCATACAATGGGTATAGTGCACGTAAACAACACGATCGAACATCTCCTATCTGTAACAAGAAATCAACATATTTACTTTTTTATCTTTAACAATTATCTTCACAAGCATTTAACGTTTGTAAAACAATAAAGATAAATAGACGTGTAACATACGATGCCCTGTCCACCCATAACTGTGAAAACACAATTAACTGATACAATGTGAGAAATGCATTTAACAAACTTCAGTATAAAACTTATAATAGATCGAGTAATTAGAAATAATCAATGTTTGATTACATTGATTACATGCTTAAAGTATTTACTTTTTGTAAATTTTATCGTAAATTTAATATTTGGGTTACTGGATTGTGAATTCATCAATTCGCGAAATAAAGCTCACGCGAATATAAAGTGATTTACAGTATTCTCCCCTCCAGTTGAAAATATTTATTATATTGTTGCATTACCTTCGCTCATAACTGACACAGCTTCTCATATAGCATCATCATGAAGAATTATAGTCAAATATTTCAACAAAAGTTTGCCATAAACAAACAGACCAATGAATGATATGTGTGAATACTATATTCTATATAAAAGTGATATACTACTTATTGACTGATAAAAGGTTAGATAACTAAGTTGAAGACTAAACACACTGACCTTGTCATACAATGTCCAGCCCACATATTTTAGGTAGCCATCATCTAAGAACATGTTAGGGTATTTTTTCATCCAGACTCCAATCTCCTTCATACAGATAGAACGAATCTCAGCTTGTGTGTCCCTGAAATCCATGTTTTAAAATAATCAAACTTGTAATTATTATACATCACTCTACAAGGTTCAGCTAACTTTGCATTCATGCCTCAATACCCTGGTCGTCCAGGGGTGTCAACAGGGCCAAATTAAAATCAGGAAAATTGGATGCTGCCGACCATTTTTGCCAAACAAGAGGCCTTCAATGACATTGTTTCATAATTTACTCAGTTTTGTATTAAAGAAAATATTTCTGAGCATATTAAATTCACCATAAGTTTGCCATTTCTTGAGATATTTTCATCAAATAACTTTTATTTAGGTCAGATACCATTGCTCTTTCAGGAATGATAATCCAGAATTCCGGATTATTTAGGAAAATGGACACCCCTGTCATCAAACGTACGCTTTGAGTGTGTGAGGCCTGGCTATGTAGCTATGTCAAACCAAAGACGAAATAAAAAGTATTATTGTTTCAGTTGCTTTGTGCTCACCATTAGAAAGGAAAGCTGGCTTAACTCTCTCATACTGTTGTGGTGATGGATATTACACGGAATAATGTGTCTCCAGTGATTGAGATTACGTAAGTCAGTGATTTTTTTCCTTCTGTATTAGGTAAACAGACCCTTTCCCAATTGCAAATAGGCTATAATTTTCCCTAATTTGAAAGGAGAAATTCCCAATGAACAATTTAACAAAAATATTTTCAAAATCGGACTTAAATTGATAAAGTTATGAACATTTTTGACAAGAGGTCAAGCAAAAAGTTCAAAGAAACCAGTAAACATTCGCATGTAATCTCTTTTTCTGTTTTATTTGGCCTTTCTGCTTCATGGAATTTCCCAATTTCAAGTTGTCACGACGCGAAAATTCCCAATCTGAACGGACCCGAACCCTTTCCCAAAGAGGCAAAAAAAATCACTGTAAGTTGTAAAATTTTAAAGGAAGCCAGTTACCTGTATCTATGAACAAACACGCCCTTAAATATGTATGTTAACATGTTGCGAATTTCAGCCTGATTTTCTTCCAATTCTTGCCTCTTCACCAGTAATAGATTTAAGCGTTCTGTAGCCTGCTTGTTTTTTGTTTTCTGTCTTTCTGACTCATACTGCCTTTGTGTGTTGTCCAAGTTGATACTCAGATTTAAGGCAACATCTACAAGGGCTGTCATCAACTTCATAGCTGAAGGTAAAATAGCAATCATGCTTTATTTACGTTTTCTTCTTTACTGTAAACCAATTTACTTTCCCGAATACTAACTTTAGCGTTTTGCTGATCTTTGGCATATTCGCAACTACAAACTTTCGCACTTTTAAGTGTCCTGCAATGTCCATATTAATGTTTTTAGCACTTGCGGGACAACTTCGTTTTGCAAAATTCTACCACTCGCGAACTCCGCGAAACTAAATCGCGCGAAATAATTTCTAGGTTTACAGTATTAGATATACTAGCAAAACAAGACATAAATGTTTATGCCCCAGTGGAAGCCTTGTCCATAAAAACAAGCTAAGTCAATCAGTGGGTATGATTCTGTTAAAAGGTTGGATAGTGTTACATGGCTTTGACAATGTAAGATGTTTATGACAGTAAACAAGTAAGCTAAGTTTGAAAGTAATGCCTTGATGGATTTTAAAAATATTTTGAGTTTCAACAACTTGAAAAGTTTTTATTAACATTTTCGGAGGAACAAGTCGACGGACACATGGACGGACAGGAAAATCAGTCAGGTATTGATGGTAAACAAATGATATATAAGTTTTAATGCAATAGCTTTGATAGAATAGAAGAAAGGTGACCTACACATAATGATAAAACTTAACCAATATATTTTCTTAGTCCAAAAGGGGGTATAACTCTTGCAAAATGCAGGTGAGAGTTATGGGTTTCGCTTTGCATGGTCAGGTGGACAAGTGTTGAAAGTTTCAAAGCAATAGCTCAAATAGTTTAGTAGAAAAGTTAAAAAATGAAATATCTTAATTATGTTTTATGTTAAAAGATATTTCATTTTCTAAGTCCAAAAAGAGGCAATAATTCTTGCAAAATGCAAAACAGAGTTAAGTGACTTGCTTTACAGAGTCAGCTATTGATGGTGAACGAAGGTTGCAAGTTTCAAAGCACTAGCTTTAATAGTTTTTGAAAAAATTGGAAGGGTCATACAAGTATATTTGTGATAATTATAAACTAGTAAAATCCTGTACAAAATGATTACAAAAACCCCCTAATAGTTGATTACATACCTGCCAATGTACTGGTATGTCTGAATGCTCTTACTTGAGAGTCAGTCAAACCTGTCAACAATGATATGACATTGTCCATCATATACTGATCATATATGATACTGTATTGACATTGGCGTACCAGTACTTGCACAAACTCATTGTAGTTGGGTTTGAATTTTTTCCACTGTGGACCGCTCATGATTAATGGATAATCCCCACTGTCCTGTAATACAGATAAAGTAATACAAATAACATAATATTGACATGAGATGTTTGTAACAGGGGTCCTAATGAGGCAAAATGCCCAATCCTGAAAATGAGTCAAAAGTCTGGTTTGGTGCCATTAGCACACACTCCATACAGCAAAACTCTGTTTCAGACATAGTTCTATTGTTAAATATCAGCTTATGAAACTTCAAATGACCATAACTTTGTCAATTCTTTGAATTTTTTCATCAAATAACTTTTATTTGCTACAGAAAAGTTAATTCTTTCTTGAGCAGCGAATCCAGATTTCCAATTTTTCCGGAATTGTAAAACCCCTGTTGTAACACCAAAGCAATCCAAAACTAGGGGTCACTATCGAGTCCATTTTTTACTATTGCAATACTATTGCTATTGCTGAAAGTACTATTGCGATACTATTGTATTGCAGGGAACTATTGCGATACTATTGCAATAGTTATTGTCAAGATTTCAAAAAGCAGATATTAACTTGTAAATGCAAATTTGCACTGTTTAAGATATCACTTTGTTGTAAAACATACTAATCTACTATTTGTTGAAATGATTTAAAATGAATTGGATAGAAATAGATTAATAAAATTTAACTAAATACTGCATTGTTTGCAGTATTGATGCATGGGATTATTTAAAATTTGTTTTTTTAACGAGAACGACAGTTGATTTAAATTAATAATAAACTATATTTATGAAAAGGAAACTATCGTAACTATCGATATTTGAGCTAACTATCGGCGATAGTTATTGGATCGAGACTTTTACTATCGATCCATACTATTGGGACACTCGGAATCGCAATGCATCGATATTTCGATGAATCGGCCCACCCCTATCCAAAACCTATTTTTTTTTATTTGTATTACATGTTAAAGTGGTCATCTGCTGACTATGAACAACCTGAACAAGTTTGAGACACGCAAGCCAATCCATTTTTTTATCTTCAGTTAGTTTTGCAAAACAGGAGGCCTTTAATGACATTGTTTCCATAATTAACTCAGTTTGTATTAAAGAAAATCCTTCAGAGCAGATGTAACTGTCCATAACTATGATTTCTTGAGATATTTTCATCAAATAACTTTTATTTTGGTCAGAAGCCATTGCTTTTTCAGGAATGATAAATCCGGAATGCTGGATTAATCAGGAATATTGAAACTCCTGTATAATTGAATGGTTTTCCTTACCTCATCAAATTCTTCTGTCATCTTACGAATGATTTCTGCATGCTCCATATTTGAGTACATGAATGGAGTTATCTTTCCTTTACAACCAGAACATTGTATAAAGAACTGTATGAGCTCTAGAAGTGAGGAATCTCGGTCTGATTTATAGTTTTCTATCCAATCATCAACCACAGTCTAAAATAGTGTTTAATATTGTTCACAATTTATATTATTAATATCGTTAAATATTGTTCACAATATATACTATCATTTTGTGACTATTCTCTGAGGCCAAATGGGGTAGGTGTAGTTCAGCTACCATGACTGACTAGAAATACATACCCCGATGCCCTAACTAAGGCTAACTTGCTACTTACCATTGTGAAATAAGCCTATTGTTCCAAACCTCACAATCAAGGCTGTAGCGAGTGATGGGCGAGAACAAATCTATAAGCCTATAAAACTAGACCAAGAACCAGTCCCAAACAAAATATAATAAAAAATACGTCTTGCTTGATACAAATGAGTCTTGTATTTTTTATCTAAAACTAATTAATAGTTAGAGAAATAGCATGGACAAAAATTATCAATATAAACTGGAACGGCAATAGCTGAAAATCAATCCAAGTTTAAGGTGCCACCAATATGCAATGCAGAATTAGGCTACACAGATTCATTACTGTATTTGAACTATTTTGAATACGCACTTGAAGTGAGGCCCTGCCAGCTTTAACTATCTCAAACAAGGATCCACCACCTTCTTCTTCCTCCACATGTGCTGTTGTCCGAGCTCGGCCTCTCCCACCACCTCTACCACGTCTAGATCCCTGAAATGAGAAAATACTCTAATTAACTGCAAACCATAGCTCTGGGTACTGTTTTATCAAAGCACTTGCGGAAATCATAAATTTAAGTCCAACTTTGATTTTATTATAATTCTGTAACTGCTTTAAGTTGTGGTAAAGGGATACGGAATATTAACATTGATTTCGTTAATGATCTCCTACAAACAATATCTTTCCCCTATTTATGGTTGTAAAAGCATTATAAGGAATTATCATTTGAGCGTAAGTTTAAGATTTTCGTAAGTGCTTTGATAAAACAGTACCCTGAAGATCAGCATAATACCTTTCATATCAATATTAGTGGAAACAGCAATGCACAATTGATTTATATATATATAAACTAGAATTTTAAAACTGTAAACTGACAGCAATATCTCAGACACTGACTAGTCAGACAACCATCACGGCCAAAATGTCACAAAATACACCTGTCTAGGGGCATGATGAATGAAATTTAGCCTATTTCTAAATTTTTTGGTAATTCAAAGAATATAATCCAAGAAGGCCTGGGCAGATTGGGCCAGGCCTCAATAAATCCACTCGTCCGCTTGTCCTGCACAATATTTTCCTTCTTTATTTATATAGCAGGACAAGTAAGATTTTGGGGTTTTCTTCTTTGTCTATATTGCAGGACGAGTGCTTTAAAAGATATTTGTTAAGGCCTGGATTGGGCTAATAACCTAACTTGGCCTAGACATTATGCTCATAAACATATGTCAACAAGTTTAAGGTTATTAGATGTTCTTTGATCGACCTGTACAAGGTATATCCAACCTGTTATATTTATGAAGAACACATTTATGATAATAATTTTGGACGTTCCAAACAGTTTTGCTTGGCTAGTTTTGAAGATATTCTTAGATTTGGGGGGAAATCCATACAAACTGAAATTTGCATTTTACTGGAACAATTTAGACTTTTTAACAACATAAAACTTGGCATACATGTACACGAAATTCCGAATTTAAGGAATCATACAGTCCAGTTTAATTTAGACTGTCAAAGTTATTAGCATCTTTAAATATTATTTTAAAATATGTAAATTTTCATTTTTGACCAAGTATGACTACAAGAGGGCCCAAAGGGCCCTAGGTCGCTCACCTGTCGAACTTGACCTAGATTTTGTTGAGATGGTCTTTGTGACCAAGTTTTATACAGATTAGGCCAATATTGTGACCTCTAGTGACTACACAAGGTTTTTATATGATTGACCTAATGACCTACTTTTTTACCCCAGATGACCCAATATCGAATTTGACCTAGATTTTGTTGAGATGATCATTGTGACTAAGTTTCTTAAAGATCAAGCCAAAACTGTGACCTCTAGTGACTACACAAGGTTTTTCTATTATTTGACCTTGTGACCTAGTTTTTTACCCCGGATCACCCAATATCAAACTTGACCTAGACTTTGTTGAGATGATCATTGTGACCAAGTTTCATAAAGATTAATTCAAAATTTTGACCTCTAGTGACTACACAAAGTTTTTCTATGATTTGATCTGTGACCTAGTTTTTGACCCCTGATGACCCAATATCGAACTTGACCTAGACTTTGTTGAGATGATCATTGTGACCAAGTTTCATAAAGATTAATTCAAAATTTTGACCTCTAGTGACTACACAAAGTTTTTCTATGATTTGATCTGTGACCTAGTTTTTGACCCCTGATGACCCAATATCGAACTTGACCTAGATTTTGTTAGGATGATCATTGTGACCAAGTTTCATAAATATTAAGTCAAAATTGTGACTACACAAGGTTTTTCTATAATTTGACCCTGTGACCTAGTTTTTGACCCCGGATGACCCAATATCAAACTTGACCTAGATTTTGTTGAGATGATCATTGTGATTAAGTTTCATAAAGATTAGGCCAAAATTGTGACCTCTAGTGCCTACACAAGGTTTTTCTATGATTTGACCTTGTGACCTAGTTTTTGACCCCGGATGACCCAATATCGAACTTGACCTAGACTTTGTTGAGATGATCATTGTGACCAAGTTTCATAAAGATTAATTCAAAATTTTGACCTCTAGTGACTACACAAAGTTTTTCTATGATTTGATCTGTGACCTAGTTTTTGACCCCTGATGACCCAATATCGAACTTGACCTAGATTTTGTTAGGATGATCATTGTGACCAAGTTTCATAAATATTAAGTCAAAATTGTGACCTCTAGTGACTACACAAGGTTTTTCTATAATTTGACCTAGTGACCTAGTTTTTGACCCCAGATGACCCAATATCGAACTTGGCCTAGATTTTGTTGAGATGATCATTGTGACCAAGTTTCATAAGGATTAGGCTAAAATTGTGACCTCTAGTGTCTACACAAGCCAATTGTTGACGGACGGACGGACGACGGACGAAGAGTGATCTGACACAAAAGCTCACTCTGTCACTTTGTGACAGGTGAGCTAAAAAGCAAATGAAAAATACAATGTACAGCCTCTATCACACACACAAGGTTTTCAAAGATTTGACCCGGTGAACTAGTTTTTCACCTCAGATGACCCATATACAATATCAAACTAGATTTCATCAAAGAAAACAAGAAAATATCGGTAGAGCAGATGGATGCTCCCCGAATCAAGTCAACTCGGCTTTAGGACAAATGTAGTTTGATTTGTTGTTTGTAAGGTATATTTATAGCAATATTTGACCTTTGGTAGTTGGGGTATAACCATTTATCACTGATCATCTGGCCTACTATACATAACCGACATCTATTCAAAATTACACATAACCTGATGAATAATTCTACTTACAGAACCATCAGCACCGCCTCTTTTCTTTCCTCGGCCCCGCCCACTGACGATTGGTCGAGTGATAGTAGGTTCATCCATATCACTGTCATCAGGATCATGGTCCCTAAAATAAATCAAACTTTTCTTAAGGCATTTAAACAGTAACAGGCCTCAATAAATCTACTAGTCTGCTCGTTTAATTTTGTCCTTTATTTATATAGCAGGACGAGTAAGATTTTGGAGGTTTCTTCTTTGTCTATATTGCAGGACAAGTGCTTTTAAAAATATTTGTTGAGGCCTGAGGAAGAACGAAACGTGCCAGATGAGTGAAGGAAGCTAGTTAAATCATCTTTATTGACAAGCTTGAATAAACCTTGTTGTCTTGAGATTGTATCACGTTACACAGGAGTGGAACCAACATATACAACCCAATATGGGCTACGCATTGATTAATATGTTGAGCTTCTAATGGAGGGTATTTAAACTTATTTTGATAGTGAAAAGTGCCTATATTCGGCCCTAAAAATAGCCAAAAATAATCACTGGATACGGGGGGCATAAAAATATTGGACCAGTGAAGGTCGAACAAACAATATTTTAATTACGGCCTAAGTCGAATTTCGTGAAAATACTAGACTTAAGAGAGTGAAGAAATGGTTCGAGCTGCAGGAGTTTGTGCATATGAATGTTCTATGTAACTATGTTTCACCCATGCAAGATCCCAATTCTAATGAATACATGTGCAAGTTACCAGAAAAAGATATTGCTTTGTGTAACACATCAAGTATTGTATATATATAAATATGACTCACATGGAAAGTTCTGATGATGGTTCAGCCATACTTTGTAGTCCCTCCTGGACAGTTCTCTTGGGTCTCACCCCTGGCATCATTTGTATCTAAACTAAATAGAAAACAAAAATCATCTACATAAATTCAACATTGAAAATGCAATTTAGTATAAAGCAAGTTTTAACTTTATTTCTGTAAACAGGCCACTGGCCCAAAATACAATGAGTTCATCAGACAATACAATGCAACTTTGAAAACAGTAGTATTATCTGTGGAATACGTAACCTATAGAAATTATCTAGGTTTTTATCAGATGTACACAAGTTGTGAAGACTTTATTCACGAATAATGTTATATTTTGTACAATGAAAAAATGAAATTCACATTCAACAATTATTTTCAAAACAAAATTGATGCAATCTTTGCTGTAAACTGTAATGGAGTATTATTAGTATATCTGTCGGTTTCTATATGAAAACAATGTGAGGAAGTGCGAAAACACACGTATGAATGCTTAAGTTTAAAAAAAACAAGAGTACACCTTTTGTAGGTCCTGAAAACTGACCCATTCCCATAGCAGAAGGGCCCATTCACAATGGAAAATGATTCATTTTTCCCATTTGTAATTTGTATGAAATTTTCATGATGCATTTTTTGTTATGGACTTATTTGAAGCCCAATCATCTTTCATTTAATTGTTTTCCACTTAACAAGATTATTTCATACTTTACAGACAAAAACATCACTTGGAAAGCAATAATGTTGACCATTATTTATTAAACCAGCCCCGGCCGAGATTCGAACCAGGGACCTTTCGATCAGTAGTCAAGTGTGTTACCACCTTCATACTTTCATTCTTTGTCATTTTCATTGCTCCTTTTATGTATTGCATCATTCTAGGAAGGAGCTACTGTTGCCTCTTTGTTCAGTTTGAGAAATGTAGCAAGTGGTAAATCCCTCAGTAGTTGGCGAACAACTGCCAGGGGCTTGTGGGAAGCTCTGGAAACCCCCGAGTGGTTGGACAGAACATGCTAATAGTGCATATTATACATGTGATGGTATTAAGGTGGGGAAGGGCAAAGATCTAAATCTTTGGTAAAGAACGGTATGAGTTAAAAATAGTAAAGTTCTGTCGTACAAGTTAGTGTTTCGTCCGAAAATATCTATCCGAAAATGTGATACTTTGCCAAAACACAACTAATAAATTCCGGAATACAAAAACTCATAAATGTGCAACCTCGTTTGCATTGGACTACATATTGTATTGAAAATCACACAGTTTACAGCGATTTCATTCACAATCGCACACAAACGAGAAAAACACCTTTGTGTGAGCGAGTGGACCGACTTCGGAGCTGGTAGCAGACAAACCTGTATATTGCGCTTACCGTGCGCCAATGCTTTATCACTTAATTGCACTAAATAACAATATAGACACTCTTGTAACTCGCAAAATAGCAAACTTACAGCAATATTTACCAAAAATCAACAGCTTGGCGGGAATAATTTATTTATCAAACAACCGGAAGTTTATATCACGTGACAAAAGTTTATTCATAGCGAACCGGTTTAAATATGCGGAACCTTTTAACATAAAAAGACAGTGTTTAGACATATCAACACCACACTTTGTCATGATAACACTACTGCTTAACATAATAAGGCGGTGTTTAGACAAGTCAACATCCCATTTGGACATGATAGCACTAATGTTCAACAGAATTAGATAGTGTTTAGACAGGTGCTTGGTATGTGAATATATTATTGACCTCCTATGGTCACCTATACAAATAAGAATCAAAGCGCTGCAAGCGTTAATGCGCTGAATGACTGGGGCTAAACTTTATTCGCCTGGGAAGCAGTTTACTGACTAAACTGAAGTAAATGTAAACAGATAAAAATGTTTGTAGAAAATACATGTCCTCATTTACAGTCAGTTATGTTGACCTTAGAAAGCTGTAGGGTTAATATATTGGTCATGCTTAACTTGTCTCTGTATCTTGTTTATGTACTACTAGTAATTAACAAGATATCTCAGAATCCAATTATTGCCACCCACTACCCATATACATGCACAGTCACATATTGAACTACATTCACCATGTCGGCATTACAGGATAAACCGCGTTTTCCGGGATTACGGAATTAATTGAGCGACAATATGCTAGATATTCTGAATATACGCCATGGTGGTGGCTGCATATAGCGTATAGAGCAACCAGGTACGAAAATCGCGATTATTTTAGCCAAATTATGAGAAATTGTAACAAGTTTTATTGAACACAATGGCAACATTATTTTACGACCTCGCTGACAATACTTTCTAAATTATATCAGAGACAGTAGAAAAAATACAGATTTTTTCACCATTTTTTTAATCGAAAATTTCCATTTTTTGCTAAATATAGCCATTTAATTAGGAAAAAGATATTATAGTTCTGGATTTATATTCATTTCACACAATTAACTGGAATAAAACATAAACATATACCAAAGGAAGAGAATAAATCGACCTATGATATAAGGTAAGTAGTCCTGTAAAAAACTGTGATTTGGCTGGAAGTGGTGGTATGTATTGACAAATCTGTCAAAGGAGGGTTGTGGCTAACGAACTGTGAATCAGTCCACGCGTGTGAGAAAATATGTTCACCGCGTTTGACCAAATTTCTTTATTTGATACGCAACCCCCTGGTTTTTTTCATGTACTTGAGGCTATATTCTATTTCTATTAATTGGTGGATTTTGAGAGGTCCCCCATGGACAGAAGTTTGACAATTATTGGGTCAGCAATGTGTCACTCTACATTGAGTTAAAGAACGGTTTGGTACCTAAATCAATATGCGGCGATCTTGTCGGCCATCTTGGATTCTGTGCGATTGTAAAAGATGATTTTTTTAAAAACTTGGTTTTCATAAATGATTGGCAGTATGCCATCAAATAAGACTAATTTTACGTAAGCCTAAAATTTGTAAATATATCGACCTTATCTCTTGGACTAAAATGTAATTGACTGGGGGTTCCTTCAACGTTATGTGACACGCGTGGGGAAAATCTGGGCACAAAATCAAAATAACGACATTTGCCGAGTATGTCTCCAATTTCAAACAAAAAAATAATTATAAATGTAAACATCGATAAAACGTATTCTGACTTTTCGTTTGCTGTTCCCTTTACGATAAGTAGTGAACAATAACACAAAATGTTTTAATTTTTCATGCAAAAACGCAACGTTGTTACACGCCATTTTTGTTGGGTAATTTTCGATTTAGAATTAGCTGAGGTCTTCATAAAACATAATCACGTTAGATACTTATATTTACTATGGACTTGATTAACGACGATGATCGATCTTTACGGAGGGGTTCCAATTGTTACGTCCTGTGTATGAATATTGATGTATCATCTTAATGTGTTACCTTCAGAAAATAAAGAGATTATTATCATTATTAAACGTTACGCCAAAGTCTGACATCATCCGTGTGACGTACACCAGCTTCAACAATTACCCACGGTGTGGCATCTCAGGCTCACTTTCATTCAACGTTGGCATGGCTTACAGGTCCTTGAAAAGTGCCATAGGCCACTTTTCACGGACCTGTTGCATGGCTTATCACAAACCTTGTTTTCAAAATTATGCTGGTTTTGTGTGTATAATGATACAGACAAAATCTTGTTAACATTTGAAGTATGTGGAAAATAAAATATAAAAGAGGAAATAGTCCCTATAACAAATGGGATACGGCCCAGATTGTATACTCACAGCAAAACAACAATTAACAAGAGATGTTTGTGAAACACGTATGCCCCCATTGCAGTCCAATAGTCAGAAATGGTGAAGGTCACAGTGACCCCCACCTTTGACCTACTGACCTCAAAATAGGGATCATCCACTGTTGCTGACCAACATCCATGTAAAGTAAGAAGATCCTAGGTCAAAGCGTTATTGAGTTATTGAACGGAAACCATTTTGTACGACCGACCGACCGACCGACCGACCGACCGACGATTGCAAAGCAATAGTTTATACTAATTTATTTAAGGTCGATTGTGAAACAAGTTTTTCCAACTTATATTAATCACTCTCGACACCTCATTCCTGATGTAATCCATCGCAACGAGGGTATGAGAGAAGAGAAGCCAGTTTCCCTTTTATGCTGAGCGTCTAGCAAGGGGATTTTTTTTATTTCGTCTTTGGTATGACGCGGCCAGGGATCGAACCCGAGACCTCCCACACTCGAAGCGAACGCTCAACCACTAGGCTATCGAGGAGGCGGCAAAGCAATATATCCCCTAATCAAAGATGGGGGCATAATTAATGTACATGCTACATGTATAACGACTGTCGTTTCGAATTATCCAGGATAAGATTATTAGAGTACAATGTACTAGAATGCACTAGTTGGATTTCGTAGGTGTATGTTCTTTTTGTTGTTTTAGCTATGACCATAGTTGTCAATTTTTCATGGAATGTTATGACCTTCCAAGAGGAGAAATCATACCGGGTAGCCGAGCTAGAAATCCAGCGCATTAAACCACGGCCACTAACAGTACACAAATGGAGGTTGCTGCTTGCACGTGTAAGGGTAAGTAAGAACTGGTGGGATGGTGGAACGGTCGCTGAGGTGAACTTCGTTTAATAGAGAACGTACGTATACATGAAAACTGATCGCTGCTGACGCAATAACCATGTCAATTTAGCTGGTTTAAATAAAAATCGTATAAATCCTGTTGAAAAATATTTAGCGATTTCTTATAAACCTTCAAAGTTAAAGCATAATATACCCTTAAACAGTTTCTTTATCCCGCTTGCATACCCATACTATAATATAATGTAATAAATATGTTAATATTCAGGGTGTATAAGGTATAAAACGGTCTGATGACTTCAAACGATGTAACCAAAACTTCCTCATTGTGGTTATATAGAAACATTATATAAAATCATCAAACAGGATTTAAGCATCGAGTATCAACAAATTAACACCAAACAGCAGTGTGAAGATTTTGTGAAGGAAATATGGCGATAAAATTTTTGATCATATTGTTTTCAATCTGGATATGTTTAGGAGCAGGTAATCTTATTTTCCATTCCGTAAATCCTTGGTATTATACCCTCATGGTAGGATGACAATCTTAGGAAAAAGTTGGGATAGGACCTCTCTGTTAACAAGACTTGTCATATACCAAAAAGTTCGTGAAAGTCTGTACATGTAGAATCTGAGAATGCCAGCATAAATTGTCAAAAGTGGTGGCGTTTCGAGCAATCCAAGATCGATAGCACGATAATGAAGTGGGGGCGGTGACCTAGAGGTTGGGCGCGCGCTTTGGGGTCGAGAGGTTCCGGGTTCGATCCCCGTCTGCGCCACTGGTCAGTGTCTACTTCACCCAGGTGAATGGATTGCTACATTTGAGGGTCAAAAGCCAATGTGCTGTGACTGCAATCGGCATCGAGTGTAATAGACGACTTGCGACTAAATGATTTGGGGTTAACTGTACAGTCGGCTGTGCTGACGAATGTCTGGAAGTAGATTTAAAAACAATTTTCCTTTTTTTTTAAAATCGATACTACGATAGTGATAACAAGATAGTACGATAGTGGAAACGCAAAATAATATCGACTTTTCACTATCGTACTTTCGTTGTTTCGTGTTTTCAAGTAGTGGAAAAACCAGGATTCTGGCGCCATGACGCGCCCATAGCGCCTCCCTAACCGAGAGGCGCGGAAAATGATGTCACAACCGGAAGTCACATGATCAACCGTTTTTTATTAATGATTTAAAACGTCATTGCTATGACACGTGATTCTTACACGACGAACAGTCAGGTTCCGGCCAGGGGTCGGTAGGGGTCCTTAAGTGCAAAAGATTATTTTTGGAAGGTAGGCATGTCACATATCAAATTAAAGGTATCGATAAGTAGTTGTCGGAAATCGTATTTAAAACCAAGCCCGGGATCGGACGGGGTTATTAAGTGCAAAATAGATTATATTTTTAAAGGAAAGCATGACCTTATCAAATTATAGATATCGTAAATAGTGTGTAAATATTTTATGTTGCTGCTGCTGCTGCCGCCGCCGCCACCGCCGCCGCCGTGTAGTAGTAGTAGTAGTGGAAAAGTACCCTTTCTGTGGCTCCTCCCATAGCTCCTCCGTAACCGGGAGGAGCGGGAAATGACGCCATGACCGGTAGTCCTGTGATTAGCCGCTTTCTAATTATAGTATTATACGTCAGTGTTATTTTTAGAAATGGCCTTCGCGCATGCGTCTAAAACAAGTCCAAACACGCGAGCCTTGTTCTCTGGTCGCGCATGCGTATCATCGGAATTTTCCATGACGTCACGAGGTATATAATAGGGTTTCATCGTTGTTTCTTTCATTGAGGTGGACTAGTGGTCTAGTAGTAAGGGATACTGACTGCTGATCTAAAGGGTGTGGGTTCGATCCCTACTCAAGACGGTCAAAAAGTGAAATGCTTTTCAGTGTTTCCCACCTAACATAACTAAACTTACTAACAGTCTTTCGGACGAGACGTTAAGCGAGGTCCCGTGTATGATGCTTTACATCGGCTCGTAAAAGAACCAGGGATGCTTCTGGAACTGGAGCATCTTCTGTATCATGCACTATCCCCCAAATACTAAAGTGACTAGCCTCTTCTGGGGGCCTCGCCCATATGGATTATCCGGTGGCGAGGATAAATAAAAGCAAAATAAACAAACAAATTTCTCTCATTCTGACAGTAGATTGCACTGAGAGAAGACGCGTTTTTTTGCACAAGGATCTAGAATATTAAAGGTGCTGCCTCACAGATTGGGCTAACATTTTTGTTTATCGTGATTTTCCCACCTAACCAAGTATTGATGTAATAGAAAGCCACTAACGTTTGCTTTATGAAAGATTCAATGCAAATATGCCATTTTAACCACTCTCGATATCGCCCACTGAGTACAAGTAAAACCTCGGTAATACGAGCAGCGATTATTCGAGCAACCGGCCTAATTCGAGCAAATTTCAAAGTCCCGGCGAATTTGCTCTATATTGTACATTAATTTATCCCTCTTACTCGAGTAAAGTTATTACGAGCATCCGGTCTAATTCGAGCACAGGTGTTGGTCCATTCAACAATTTTCAACGATAACTAGTTATTTATCTCGAGACAATCATCCGAGCAAAATTTCAAACCTCCGCAAAATGTCATACTTAATTTTGTTACGGTCCGTATTTTTCACACATCGTGATAATCACATTTTATGACAATACCGTAATCCCTAACACTTAAATTGATTTCCGTATTTTCGACTCGATACTTTAAACACGAAGTAGAAGGCATTAAATTAAACTGCAAGTAAAATTAATTGTTTTCCTATTCTGTATTTCATGAAAACCTGCAAATGGAGGCTTACGTACAGTACAATTTAACGTGTCCGATACTGGATGAGTGAAGTAAATCAAGTCCGCGATTAAATCCAATTCTTATCAAACAACCTTGCGGAATAAAATCAAAGCACTGAGAGTATTGATGGGAGGCGATCTGGTTGCTGCTACTAAAGCTTAAACCGACTTTACATGTTTAATGTTCGTTTTCTTATTGCCGATCTTGTCTTGAATGTCAAAATAGGCATAGGTGACTATATAGGCATGTTGGGTATCTAAATAATTGTTAAAAGGTGCATATTAATTTATATGTAATACGTGTATTGAATGCGTATATCAAATGGCTTTAAAATAATACTACGCGCCTATTTATCAGATTCTACAGTATCGTCTTGTAATCACTTCCCTCACAGCTTGAGACAGTCTATAGAAAGCGGCTAGCTAGTACAGCGACACCATATGATTGCATAACAGCACTTTGCAGACCGTATACGATTCATTGATAAAACCATCACTTGACCGTAGTCTGAAGTTTCTAAAAATAGCTTTACAGCCGGGACATTTGATGAACACGTCATTTTCGTATTATGAAACAAGTTCGGTATCGGCCGGTGTAGTGATTTGTTTTGCAAAAATATCGATTTAACGAACAGTTTCACAATAATTTTTGATCTTAGAATAAACAAATGTTGCTGATTGGCTTAAATCAGTTAAAAACTTTGGAGAAACATATGTAGCAGTATTGGGAATGTTGACAGTTTCTGGAACTACTTGAATGCGGATTCACATAGCAGCCTAAAGGCGGTTAATTTTGTATTAAAAAATGGGCAATGATAGTAATGAGAGGCTTAAACGCCTCCCAAAAAATGTCGACTTTGTAATCTAGATAACTAAATGTCAATTAAATCAACACTATGCGCTGATTGGCGAATTCATACCGCGGTATGGAACTCTGACGTAACACTACTCCCAACTGTACAGCCAATTTCTTTGATGTGCGGCGCGTTTGAAGTCAGTCGAAAGACCGCCGCGTTTAATTGATGTCTCCAAATTGTCGCGCGCGTTTCAACTGGAAACCACAGGGATATGACTCATTCAGCTAAACATAATGCCCTAAATAGATTATCCTAGATAATATAGTGCATGTTTTTTTACTGAATGAGCCGCATCCCTGTGCAGGAAACTGGATCGACTTTGCATCCGGGTTTTATTTTACCACATGCAATTTTAGTGCGTGGGTGTTTGTTCATACATGTAGGGTATGTCGTGCGCTTGGGTAATGTTATAATTTGCCGATGCAAACTTTTATTACAACCGTTAAATGGAGTTTGATATTTAATGTAAAAGGATTCATTACGACTTTCATATGCAATTTGTTGAATTCGGCAAATGTCCACACGATTTAAACTGCGTATAGACTTGATAAACAATGAAAATATTCGTAGTTACAACCAAATACATGTATCAAACGTGTTTTCATTATAAACACAGTTACACTTAGTCATAACAACAATTCATCATCGACTTCGGATATTTCGAGCACCTGGCTTAACTCGAGCATTTGGCTTGTCCCGATGGGTCCTCGAGATAACGAGGTTTTACTTTCGCTTTAATACTGTGAGAGTTGTCTTGCGAAGTTCTGTTATTCAATCTTTATAACTTGTTTACTGTTGTTTGAGTGTCACGGCCACATTTTATAGCTACATGTATTCATTGGGTCGTTATTCAGAAAAGGGTGACATATTTTAAATAAATAGCGCGAGAAATGCCATTACGTATATATTTAATTAGAATTAACCAGGCAAAAACAAACATTTGAACATTTCAGGGCGATACAAAATGAAGACCATTTAACGGAATTTGTATCAATCAATTTTTGCAAGTAACGGAATGTATCACAACACATAAACTTTCGTTTAAAATGCAAGTGTTACGCCATCTAATTGCTTCCAACTTAATTGAATATCGAATAGCACAATAGTAATTTAAAATATTCCATGTCTCGGGCAGTTTTAAAAGATAATAACCATAAAAATGAACAATATTCCAAAGAGTCTAGATTTTGTAATAAAATGATTTTTATTTTTGATCAGCAATTGCGATTGTGATTATAGTACCGTAATTTTGATCTCCTATTATAACCAAAAGAAAAAATATCATGCTTACATCATCTACGATTAAATATATGTTATGTTGTGTTAAATGTATTCGTTTTTCTCTTTCACGGAATTTGTAACTCCGCAAAATTCCCAAATTGCTCTGACGGAACTCAAAAACCGTGTAACGCTCTCATTGGCTCTGACGGAACTCAAAAGCGATGTATCGGGATTCCTACCGTGGATGAAAACAAGGAGCAGACGGCTTTCACATACTCTCATAGGCAGAGTTAAGTACGCTAATGAAGAGGATTTGCAAAAGAAGTGTGAGAAGTACGAGAACGAAGGGATGAGTAAAATGGCGGAAAACAAAAAGGCTAAAGACAGAAAGATGAGACAGAAAGAAAGACAAATGTTCAAACGATTCGTTAAGAACGTCATCAACAAATACAAGATTTGTAAATGGTTCCAAAAAGTACCATCGATGATATTAAATAATTACATAATATGGACATAATAAAACAACGATCCTTTTGCTTTATATTTTGTTTTTGAGGTGGGTATTATAACAAACTTTATTTAAATAAAGAAGAGCTTAACATATCATCTAGTTTTAATTACAACATACACTGCACTAGATCATATTTCAGAATTGCAATTCGGGGTTTGTAGGCTTGCACAGTCTATGTCATTGAAACATTTGAAACAATCGACGAAAAAATGAGTAATTCGAGTAATCATGAACACAAGAAATGTGATTCAAATCATTCTTAAACTGATTTTACATTTACACGGTCAACAATTAATATAATAATTGCAAATTGACACAATGCCACACAACATAGTTTTCATGTATCTATTTCCGTGTCCCTATGAAAACATATCAAAGTGTATATTATACACATCTTCCAAAAAAACCGGAACTCCCATAAAACCGGACTTTTGGCCCGGTCCGAACCGAGGGTCCGGTTTTGAGGGGGTTTACTGTACTATGTGAAATGGTTACATTGGCCAAATAATTCAATTCGTGGGTCATGGCTTCCGTCGTTGAAGATTTGTAAATATATATTTATAAATTGTTTTGAAACTGTATAATTTTGTTGTAAATATATTGTGTAATAAAACGTGTAAATATGTATATTGCGTCTCGTTATATGTGCGTTATACGTATATTATGAACAAATAAACCTGATCCTCGACCTTTATGTATGAATATATTACATGCTTCTTGTGCGGAATATATCAAATCGCCGCGAGAAAAGCATGCCTTGCTGATGATTTAGATTATTGTTAATAGTACATATAGTACAAATTCGTTTTATTCGTCGCTTGGAAGAACATTTCAGACAAGAAATCATTAAAATCATTGTGATGACCAGGTTAATTTGTTCGGACTATAACACCGTAAAGAAATTATTTCACATAAGGTGATTTGATGGTTCGTCTTCGATTAATTCGGGCTTAATGTAGGAGAGTATTACAATCTCATCTTCCGCAGGACTCGAACTGTTGACGTCCGAGTGTAAAACACCATTCTATACTAGAAACCTAGGTTTAACCAGTCACTATCCCGAAGGGTATATAGAAGCAGTTGAATATTCAAAACCGATACATTCACCTATAAGCATCCAGAAATAACCTGATTGTTCGCCGTGTATGGGTCACGTGACTTCCGATCGTGACGTCATTTCCCGCTCCTTTTGCCATTGCGCCAGAAAGGGTACTCCTCGACTACGTTTCATTATCATACTATCGTTTTATCACTGTCGTAGTATCGACATTTCACTATCGTTGTTTCGTGTTTTGATCAACTTACTTCAATGCAGCGATGGCTCTCACGGGACACCGTAAATACGACTGTTATTAAAGTGAGGTGGGAAACATAATAACATAAATTTGAAATCGAGCTAATGAGATCACAGGTAACTGTATCATTGATTAAGAGTAAAAATTTTTTATTTTTTTTTGGTTAAATTTATTAATCTTATACAAGGTGTATTTCCGAAGAATTGACCAGGTATCAAAAACAAGAATTGGCTTTCGATATCTTCATAAAGTAATTATATTCATAATAAACATGACTATAACTACTTTCATGCGAAATCCCATCGAAATTGGTCAAGTAGTTAAGAAGTTATGCCATAAATACGTATCACGGTGTCCACCCGATCACTGAGGTGGACTCAACAAAAACCAAAAAACGGAAATATTGAGGATATAATCTACATCTATGTCGAATTTACCGTTGTGTAGAAACAAAATAATGTGGTAGAATTAAAAAACGCAAACGTTGGAACAGATTTACCTGGATGACACACGTTAACTTCACTAAATGTATACGTTTAAGCCGAAAAACGAATCAGCTGCATATTTTATTGTCAAAATGACTCCATGTTTGTCACATGACGATTTTGTGACAGCGATTTTCATTGGTTGATTTTTATACGCTAACTAATGAAAATGGCCGTTAGAAAACCGTCGATAACGCTAAAACCCACATTGACCGCCCCGAAAGCGTTTTACTTCGTCGACAGTGACAGTGACCCCAGTGACTGTTGGGCTCAATGCCTACGTAATAAACATTGATTATGAATATATAAATTTGACCAAAAAATTTTTTTTTTTAAATCTTAATTAATGATACAGTTACCTGTGAATGAGATATCATAGCAGTCGAGCCATTATAATCGCTATATACACATACATATATACACACGAGGAGTGCCATTCCCCGCGTCCAAAGTGAAATCCTGTAGCCACTGAATTTCAAATTCCTATTGAAACACTTAAAAGCTTTTTTGTTTTTTCCCGGCTTGTGACGGGATCGAACCTACCATATTCGGATCAGCAGCAAGTAACTCTCATCACTGGACCACTTGGTCACCTACTAGATTCCTTGTACAGGAAGACCAGCATGACATTAACGATCATCCTATATATACCCCTCGAAAATGCTTGAAAAACACACACGTGAAAAAGGCTATTTCAAACAGCATATACCATCTGATTGTAATATGTACGATAGAAAACCATCATACTGAAGAATTCTCCTCAAGCGGGTATCGATTGAAAAATCAATAATCAAGGGACGCTTATGCTACAGTGTGTCTTTTGTCACGCTTTACTTCCCTTGTCGGTTATCGATTACGTATATTGGTGTTTGATGTTGACAGGTTTAAGTGCAGACAGGCGTTATAAAAACGAACACGAATACGAAAGTTAATTTTGCATAACGCATAATACAATGCTTATAACAAATAACAGAGATGAATAACGGTGTTTATAATGTAGTGTAACAGTATTCTGTCGATATTAATTATTTCTCTATTAATTTATTTCCATTTCCCTCTTGTTATGTTTATACGCATGTTCATAATTTGTAACATGTAGTTCTATGCTAATAAACTTTATGATACGTATATATATGATCATCTGTCCTTCAATTATTATACAAACTATTTTATTGAATTATAAGAGACATTTAACGTACGTAATAACACTCATATTTAGCATCCCATGAATTACATTGCATCAATATTTACGCAAATAACACAAAGAGACTGAGCTAAGAAATCGAAATTTGGAAATATTCCACTTTTGCACACTTAAAATATCATAGCAACCCGTTCATTTATATGTATACATGTAACTTGTGAGAATGCGCAAATAGCATAAATCTAAAAAATAAAAAAATATCTAACTCTAGCAAGATGAAATACTATAGTCATTTTAAACTGTGTTTCAGTTTTTAAGTGTTTTTTTTTCAGGAAGTAACCCCCAGTACCTGATTAATTGTAATATAAATATATATAACGGAAATTTATTATGCATCAAGCATAATACAATGCTTATATGACATATAAATACAAAATAAAAAGATTAAAATCGATGATTTATGATAATAAAACAACCATCTGTAGCCACGCGTTACATATTCGATACAAGGGATTGTTTAATCCGGTGTTTGTTTAGCGCGTGTCAGTTTTATGGGGGTAATAAACCTTCAGTGGTCGCTGAAACTGTTAGTTACCTAAAGTTATATAGATTATGTGTTTAAAAGAAACTAAATATACATGTATAAATTATATATTAATATCTGAAAATTATCAATTGTTAGATTTTTTGAAGTTCTTAAGTGTGATGTTGCCACGTTATAACAAATATTAAAATTAGGTTTTGTTCTTTTAGAAATTACTAGCTAGTAGGTTCTTGTCATACACAATTTAATAATTATGAGGAATTTCAATAAAAGTCCTAATTGATATAATTCATATTATTTTGTTTTACATTTTTGACGAATGATGCCTTTTTGGCCATTTTTGATGGTTCTGTATTCACGCATTAGGCGTTCATAATTTTTCTACTGATTAAATCATAAAAATGATTATTTATAGTATCTGTTGGGTTTGATGCAAGTATTTCCATTCGTTTACTACACGTATGTAATTTCCTTTTGCTAAGAAAATTGTTTAATTTTGTACATAAAATCAAAGTGAAAAATACAACTGCTCATATTGATACACCCCAACCACTTATAGTCCAGTCAGGATAAAAATCGAGTGACGCAGCGGTCGAAACCACTATAACGGTGTAAAACAAACTATAAAGGCTTATACTGTACAAACAACTATAATTTCAATGCTAAACTAACACACTAAACGTTGCTCTACCTGTTTAGACAATGGTTGTGATTTTTTGCGTACACATAAACTGCAACGTCACTGTCACAATATCCTAACTTGACTATATATAAAGTTTATTACATATTGTTGTTGTTATAAAACGATTACAGTATGAAACAGGCGATAACCGATATATACACGCGATAGAGCGATCGTCTGTCAAGCTACTACAACAACACCAACTGTTAAGAATGACAAAAATTGCAAATTTTAGTCAGAAATAACCTTACAATAGGCGATCTTAATTCTATCTTAAAATAACGAAATATATATCATTTAAAGGGTAATTTTAATATCTGTAAAGATCCATTTGCACCTAAGCGTTGACTTTGAGTTAAGTTGTTTAAAATCCAGGTTAAAGATACCCATGTTTGGTCATACGCCCATATTGTATATAGACAAAGAAGGAACAACTCACTAGCAAAGTGGTATAAAATATCTTCAAAATAGGCGATCTAGATATTTATTAAAATGCATGAAATTAATATCACCTAATGTGTAAGACATTAAAGATTACAGATCTTTTTGCACCTAAGAGTTTGCTTGTCTAGTTTTTTGGTTATTTAAAAAAACTATATTGTCCCTTCTTATTTCTTTATAGAAAAAATGAGCGCTATCGATTAACCGCTTGAGGAGAATTCTTCCACGTGTGTAGCACTTGTGTGTGATTTAAAATGTGCCATATAGTTGCCTAATTCAAATGCTAACACTAAAATAAAGGCGATTTTCCAATGAAAAATACTTTTTTTTCTCAAAATGTCAAACGTTATCTTTATTGTATTTTATAATACGAACTTATTTAAAATACTTTATAATCAATCGTCGCAACGGCATGCCAGGCTTGAAATTAGATGCTGGTGTTTTGTTTACGAGAAAAACACCCTCATGTCGATGTGTAATTTCGACAAGGAAGTCGCCATATTTGCTCCCTCCTGTCACCGCAGTAAACGTACAGCAACATGTTTTTCAAACATGGTAATCGACATAATCGATTGCCAGATTAAATAATGAACTTTATTGCGTTCATAATATATCAACTTTACAAACGATCATACGATAATAACATAGAAATCCAAGTATTTATTACAGTTGTCATCTTGTTTACGAATCTCGCGCTGTGTAGCAAATTTAAATTCATGCGCCAAAGATGAATTAAAGTAGTGCAACAGTTTATCGACGAAACCATTATGATGCGGTGTTCATAATGCGTCGTTCATAACGAAGGATGACATCGAATCCAATATATTCCTTACGGTTTAATTAAAGTCCCAATGAAACATCAATATCAGTATTTTCCTATCCCAACACATGCTGAACATGTTAGCGAATTGATAATCTGAGATGTGTTGTAACGCTTCATGTCAAACTTTATTTTAGCTAACTTACAAAAGCAATATGCGCTTTTATATAATCCGTATGTTAATTATGTTGGTATAATCATTGCGAACAGTGTTTTGTAATCCGATTGCCCGGATCGTTGCTCGATCACCTGCAGTTTGTGTAAAATCGGTCATTACACAGCTGTCAAAAATATTTCAATCCACACGAATAGTCCGTGCAAATGTTTCAACGTGCTCGGTAAGTTTACGTATGGTGTGAGGTTACTGCCATGCTATAGTATCGTCTGCAAGTAGTCTTGTGAATAATATTTAACCATTTTAACCAACAAACCGACCAAATACAGCGGGTTTTCCCATGTCAAAAGAAACGGGCTAACGGACGGAACAAAAATTATCAGGGACCAGTACTACTAAAGATAAATAAGCCATTTCTTTGGTATATAAACAAATAAAATACAGTGGAAAGGAATACCTTACTAAAATATGTTTATTATTGACAGAAATACTTAAGCTTTAATTGATTTTCCATAAACCTGTTTCAGTTCTTTCGTGGCAACTTAAAACTTGTCCAAATAAGCAAGTTTTAAGTCTTATAGACCCGATAAAATCGGACATGGACAAACCAACAACTATCTGGTCCATCAGGACCACCATACCCTAAACTATTTAGGATTTATTAAAAGTAGACCTTCACACATACACATGTGATAGATTTTAATTCATGTTGATGTATTGTATTGTTCACAATAAATGCATTTTGACTGCTTTTATTTAAATAAATGGACAGGCATGACCTTGATAAAATATTTGACAACTAAAATTTCTAATTTTTCTAACATTTTGTTACCAAATAAATGAGACTGAAATTTTGAAAAATGTATACTTATTATGTAATTAACGTTTTATAAATACATTTGTATAACAAACAACAAGTGCATATAACAAAAACACTCGTTGATATAGATTATTTGAATTTTAAGCAACAAACTGATATATGGGACTTATGGGTTATTCTCCAAAAAGGCATTTGTTTCACTGAAGAAAAACACACATTTTCGCCTCTTAGAGTGAACCTTAAATGACCCTTTCGTCGTTGATGAGCTACAGATGGTTTAAACAAACAACAACATGACTTTATCCTGACAGTAAATCTAGTTATATTAGTTGGTGAAGAGCACAACCAACAAACAAGTAGTTTATATTAAATTGATCTAATATACATGTATGTGTCAATAACCTGTCTTGCTTGTAGTGAACTCGCCCCACTTGACACTTTATCATAGACAACTGACTATACATGTATATGTGTACAGAAGTTTGTGTGTACTGATGCATTTAACAATCTATCAGATTCGTCTATTAATTTTAACAAAACAATTGAGAACTTCTGGACTGGAATTTGGAATAAAGATAAATGTTAGGAATATGGCGGATTAACAGCTGGAAGTCATGAGATGAGATGACGTCTTTATCTTAACACACCCTATTGTTTATTACAGTGACCGGTGACAATTTTATCCACGCTTGTTATGGCACGGACCCTACCTGTGATCATTATTCTATTGAATGCCCCGTAAACCACACCATTCAGCTAGACAATCTGATTGCTGGCTACAAGGACAGTTCGGTGAGTACTATATATGATTACTTTAATGTCGAACCAAGTCAGACTTTCGACAGCCGTACACTTATCTATGTTTACTTTTGAGGCACTTTTGTGCGATATTGTTGGTGTTTCGTGCGATAGTCGTAAGACAAAATGAAATGTTAGCAGATGAAGGCAACCTCGCGAACCGAATTCTCGATAATGAAATGGATATTTTTGATAAACCGAAAACTAAGAAGTACACATTGTTAAACATGACCAAGATCCCGAAAATGGTATAACAATTTGATCTAATTAATATTTAATGCAGCAAAATAGCACTTCGGTAAAACCTTATATCTCTTTTTCCGACATTAAACTTTTGAAATATTTTGAACAGTAATTATAATGATACCGTTCTTCAAAAAATTACACATTGATAAATATTATCATATTATTTCTACTAGTAAAGGGCGAAGCGTCAAGGAATACCCTTCTGAGCTCTGAGCGATAACAGACAGATCTGAGATATCGTAGGACGAGATCTCACCTTCCCCGCGAGTGGTGTTGACCAATCAGAAGCACCCTTTGTAGTGACGTAGGTGGCCGCCTCGTTCTAGACTGATTCAGGCCGCTGGTGTAGTTGATAATCACTACAATGTCATGCCAAGAAATCAGACACTGATTTCAAAAGTTCTGTTCATCGAAGGGAACAACCATCGGTATTGGTAAAGGGATAAGTAATTAATCTCATATAGGGCCTACTATGTACCAGTTAACACGCTACCGATGTACAACCCTGTCCCATTAACACATTGAATTCAAACAAAATGGCGACGTCGGAAAATCAATTTTGTTTTGTTTTGCCATTTTGTTTTTGACGTTGAACTATGATGGCGTAAAATATGTATTTTTTAAAATATTTTTCATGATTTCAAGAAGGCTTTTATGCCGAAACGTAATAAAAAGAGTAAACTTTACGTTATATTTAGTGTTAACTTTATTTATTCAACAAATCTTTTTCAACATGATAGTACATGTATTAATTACAAATGCTAAAAGATTGAGAAACAAGTTTTTATATTTCAGGCCTGTCAATTAGCAAACCATTGCTCAATCAATGAAACATGTTGTGTTTACGCTAATGCCGACAGAATGGAATCCTTCAATTTAAAGAACACATATGATACTTACTCCAACTGTTCCGGTAAACAACAGTGTTCACAAGTACACGCTCCCTGGCAACTGATGAGTTCTACGCCGAATGTACCAACAACGTATGTACAAGTGGGATACTCCTGTGTTCCAGGTACCGTCACAATTAGACCATTTATATAGTAGTATGACGTCACACTTAGACAATTTATATAGTAGTATCAATGACGTTTGCTACTGCTTTTATAATATACTATAAGATAATAAGATGATTTTGTGACTTAAAACAAAATACGCCGATCCATCTTTAACTAAAATTTTACAACTTCCAACTTCGAAAGCCTGCCAGGCAAATCGAATTGGGAATTAATCTCTCGTTATAGACACATTAAGTAGGTTAGGATTTCATGCCTGACCACCATTTGGGAGCAATACATCGAGGACAATGGCGTGTAACAGTCAGTTATATACCTCCGCATTAATGGATAATGGTTTAAGACCTTGAGCGACGGGGCATGTCTTAAAACGGGTTTTTAACAAGATGTCCATTGACCCTATAGCGCTCACATGAAGACTTGCATTTTAGACAGAATAAGTAATTTGTTATATGATATGATCTTAGTATTTGACCCAGATGCGATTTTCTTGATATAGACTGGTGACCTAGTTTTTGACCCCAGACGACCCAGTTGGAAATTTAACTATATTTTAAAGAGACACACATTTTGGCCTGGCCTCATAAGGATAAGACCAAAAATGTGACATCGAGAGTGTTAACAGGACTTTTCTTCGATGTGACCTGGTAACTAGTTTTTTACTCAAGATGACCCAGTTGAAAACTTTGACTAGATTTTACAGAGACACATATTTTGGTTAGGTTTCATAAAGCATAGATAAAAGATGTGACATCTAGGGTGTTAACCAGTTTTTCCTTGGTGTGACCTGGTGACCAGGCTTTTAAACCAGATGACCCAATTTCGAACTCGACCTACATTTTACAGAGGCTCACATTGTAATTGAGTTTCATTAAGATTATGCTTAAAATGTGACACCTAGAATGCTAACAATGTTTGTCTTTGATGTGGCCTTGTTGACCAAGTTTTTTATCTCAGATGACCCATGTACAAACTTGGCCTAGACTTTATAGAGAAAAACATTGTGACCAAGTTTCATAAAGATGAAGTCAAAGATGTGACATTTATATTGTTATCAAGGTTTTTTGTATGTGACCTTGTGACCTAGTGTTTTACCCCTGATGACCCAGTAACAAACTTGGCCTAGCTTTTATTGAGAAAAACATTATTACAAAGTTTCAAAAAGATTAAGTGAAAATTGTGACCTGTAGAGTGTTAACAGTCCAATTCTTGACGACGGACAACCACGACATTTAATACAGGCGGATTAGTCCGGTAGAGCTTGCAAGCACTGACCATGCAATGTTTTCTATACAATTGTTTTTGCATTTTCTTGTTGTCTGGACAATACATGAACAGAATCTAAATGATGCCACTTTGTTAGCATGGAGCAATTCTCACAATGCGGCCATGAAGGGGTGCATGAATTTTCATGAATTAATCAGTATCAGTACATTTTTGTTTAACAAATGTAAATCAATGCACCTTAAATTCATTTATAATAATATTGTGTTAGATATTGCGGTGTGCACATCCATATACAACCTTTGGAATAGTAAAATATGGAAATGAGGACCTGCTTGTCGTTTACACTTACTATGGGAGCCGTTATTAGACAAACATATGAATTAAATCAGTAAATACATGCTTACAACATTTTTCATTATATTGATACTTAATATTGAAATCAGCGACAGTGATATTTATAAACAATTTGCATAACATGGCTAAGTAGTATGTTTTATTAAATTGAGGCCCAATTAAGTGTCAATTTAAATGTCGAGAAAAGGATGAAGTGTTCCAAAATCAATTGGCCAATGGCATTTTTATTCTGTTACAGAATCTACAATGTACTTTTAAGGATGCACTTTTAACCATAACTCACGTGTACCACTTTTTGAAAAAAATGTGTCAAACTATAAGGAAGACAACAATGGGAAACAGGGCCTGTTCAATTATATCAAGCATTATATAACTGATCAATCGAACATTATTATTACAAGGAATACAGAACCTAAGACATGTGCCCTTTTTGTGAGAATTGTTCAATGGTGACAATGTGTCATTATCCGGATTCTGTTGTAGTCTTGTCCAGAAAACAAGAAAATGCCAAAACATTTTCATAGAAGATATTGCACGCTTATCAAAATAATTATATTTGTCTGCCGGACTAGATGGACGGCCGAATAACATTCTATACCCACCCCTAATTCGTGGCTTGGGATTAAAACACAACGTTGACATTACGAATGAAGTAAGAACATTTTTTTCAGAAGCAAGAAATATTTCAATGTGTGAAAGTGGAAGCAGAAGTGGCAATATCGTTGATGTCTTTTACGAGGGCTCCAAAGACACATATAACTCTTCAAACACTGGGAAAACCTGTCAATGCATCATAAATACTGTAGGACAATCACAGACCGTCAATGTGACAGTTGTCGATATACGGCTGGAAAGATTCTATAAAAACACAGTGGGTAACATGTCTGTGGCTTACTGTTCCTCCGCTGCACTCGCCATGTCGCAGGATGACTACAGGGACTGTACAAATACAACCGACAATCTTCATCATGATACGAATTTCGTGTACTCAGACCTCAATGCCAATATTCTATTACTCCAGGGAATAAGGCGTAGTCTTACACTGAAAGAACTATTTGTTCAAGGCGAGCATGATGCTCCTGCGATGGTGTGGATTACCATACAAGGTATGTACTGTGTAATACACTAAGTACTATATGTAAATAAGGTCAATATGAGGTCGCCTCTATTGAGCCCCCTGTTTAGAGTACCAAATCATACACCTTTTTTTTAAAATATTCACGTATACGAGAGGTGCCCCACTTATAGTTGAACAGTGTTGCACATCCGATATGTTCATGCAGACACGACGAACTATCAATATCATATGTCAAGCTTAGTTTTAAAGCATACACAGTTGCAAACTTAAGAAACTGAAATTTAAGTACTGAAAGTAGTGCTACCGGGGTGAAAACTTGGGTAATATAGGGTTTACCTTTAATGGTAATGAATTAAAAAGGTCGTCAATGTTGTGACAACTTTTCAGAAATGTCGATGACAGCTGACTCATTCACATCTCACCCAACGAACCCATTAAGGCATCCATCCACTGTACGAGAGGTGCCCACTTAAACACTTTTCACGTGATTCAATTACCTTGGTAATTGGGGAGTGCATTAAAACGACATGTTTTAGTCAAACAAAATACAAAAATAATAATGTTTAAAACAATCTACAACGGCGCTTTTTTACATTTCCTATGCTTTTGTCTAAAGCATTACCAATTTTTTGGGCTATGATTTGTTCTACCCCAGGTGCGACATGCAGCTCTAATTAGTTTTAAATAAAGGCAATTAGGTGGAGTTAACATTTTTGCCAAGTAAATTGGTTCAAACATGAAATATGAACTATCTGTAACTAATTTCAAGTTATGTTAAGGCTTTTTGTGCAAAAATAGCAAAATTTACGACTTGTGCATTAAAGGTGCTATTGCCATGGTTACAACTACATCATTTTTACGACAGCAATTGGCATTTGGCAATTGATAACACATATAAAGGAACATTCGTTTGTGCTTCAAATAAAATTGTTACACCATTTTGAAAACTTCAAAAACATTCTCAATAACTTCTGGGAATACTGTATATTGAATAAATAAGCAATATGCTACATGTAACACTTACACTTCGTTTATTTGGGTGTGGACAAACACTATGATATAAAATGGTATTTTTTTTATTGTTTTGAAAATTTCAATCGGAAAAGTGACACAATTATTAAATTATTTTACAGCTTCAAACAACAGACAGGTGATCGTCAACTGTACAGAGGGTGTATTTCAAGAAGAGACGACTACAACTACAACAGCAACTTCGACAACGACACAAGCTACAAGCGGTACTTATCGTGAAAAGCAGTCCTATGCTGTCATCGTTGTCCTCGTGTATTGTGTGTTCATCTATAGTGTGTAAGCTTGCAGACTTGGTACTTAGCTATCTGTACTAACATGTCAACCACATATAACACGACTACAGGTGATGGCAAGTCTTCCTACACATACCCCAACATCAGATGATGTCAAGTCTTCCCACAACTACCCCCAACATCAGATGATGCCAAGTCTTCCCACAACTACCCCCAACATCAGATGATGCCAAGTCTTCCTACAACTACCCCAACATCAGATGATGCCAAGTCTTCCTACACCTACCCCAACATCAGATGATGCCAAGTCTTCCCACAACTACCCCCAACATCAGATGATGCCAAGTCTTCCCACAACTACCCCAACATCAGATGATGGCAAGTTTTCCTACACCTACCCCAACATCAGATGATGGCAAGTCTTCCTACACCTACCCCAACATCAGATGATGCCAAGTCTTCCCACAACTACCCCAACATCAGATGATGGCAAGTCTTCCTACACCTACCCCAACATCAGATGATGCCAAGTCTTCCTACACCTACCCCAACATCAGATGATGCCAAGTCTTCCCACAACTACCCCAACATCAGATGATGCCAAGTCCTCCTATAAATACGAATCAAATAGTTACTTCGGCCAGATGAATTACTGACTTTATTTGAAAACCCGGTTGTATGTTTTCATAAGGGGACAGTATCGCGGAGATGCTCGCGAGGTGTAATACAAACACAAATATAAAAAGAAAACCGATATTGCACGATTTGCTTGTAGCCCTACAAATATGACTTAGCATTCCCCTGTTGCATTCACAGCGAATCGTTTAAATTTAAATCAAATTGCATGTTAATTGACACCCAGTTAAAATGCAAGCTTATTAAACCTTAATCATTATTGTTCTTATAATTTTCAATTGTTACAATGTGAAAGTATTTTAAAAACCTACAATACAGATCTTTGGATAATTTTAAAGACTCGGTTGGAAATCTTTTCAATCCTATATCGCGTTCACAGCGAAACGTTTAACATTAAAATTAACGTGTTTATTACTTACACGCAGTTAAAATGCAAGCTTATTAAACCTAAACCATTATTGTACTTATACAAAATCGTTACCTAGTGAATGTATTTTAAATCAAATAATCCCCATTAGTTCTAATTCAAACACATTGATCAATACATAACTTCGTCGTTTGTTTAAATTCGTCGGTTGCGTAAAAAATACCGATCAGGTGATGGTTAAAACCCTTAATTCCGAAATCCAGACACATTAACCAAAAATATTAGGCAATATGGTATTGAAATGTGTCGAAACTTAAGTTATTTTAATGTAATGGAATTATTTATAACTATTTTTTATGTAATAAAATCTAAAAACCAAAATAAAGTTAAACATATAAAGACAGTAAATATAAGGCGATATGGTATTGAAATAATATGTCGAAACATAGTCTAAATAAATATGAAGTGTAGAATCTGTCTTGATTTGTTTGTGATTTAGTACATTCTTGATTAGCTTATACATTTTGTATTTATAATTACAATCATTATACACACTATATGGTTTCTTGACCATCGCACTTGCATGCTCTTCCTCAAGCAAAATCGATTCCGCGCACGCACATACACTCATTCGCGCACGCACGTACACTCATTCTTACGCGCACATACACTCATTCGCGCACGCACATACACTCATTCGCCCGCGGACACACACTCACACACAATGTGTACATGATCCTTTCAACCAATCACCATTTCACACGCATACGTATAGTCACACACCAGACAATGTAATTTTATACAAGGTAATCCATAATTATACAAGTCGAATAGTTTCCTGCGGCTGATAACTTAGTTGTATTGTTTATGATGTGTTTTTTGCCGTTTGGATGCAATTCGAATTTATTCCGGTGTAAGATTAAATTTATGTTTCTGTCAAAATAATTCCAATACGTGTAATATCGGAAAATACCGATCAATCTAACAACAAACGCCATGATGAGATATAAATCGTATTCAGTTTAAACAAACAAATATCCTCCAATTATTTGGTTGTGTTAAATGTATGTGCCGAACGAATGAACAAATTCAAAATAATTAGAATCAAAGCACTGAAAGTACTAATGTGTGGCGTACTGATGCCACTAAATCCAATATCGAATCCAGGTTGTATCATAATTTTATGTCACAGTTCTGATAAGCGCACCCTTACTCAAACATTTGTGCTGCTAAAGACACCAAGAGAACCAGCAGTTACCTGGAACTTACTTAAGTAACTATGCTGAGCATCAATGAAGGGATATTTACAAATACCATTTTTAACGACTTGGAGAATTCGACGAGTGTCAAGATAAGTGACTGTTTATTCTCCGTATGACCACGCATGTTAATTAAATGTATATGCCACTCTATATTAACGTATGTAAAAGGGATAAACATGGCGTCGCTCTCACATATCGATCGGCCGATTAATGCTTTAAAAACAAGTTTTACATTTTATAGAACCTTAAAGTATTAGCTTTTAAAACAAGCTTTAATGAACAAAATCGATCGAATATTAAATTAATAATTGATGATTTTCGACCGTTGATTGAATTTTTATTTGGTATAAAACGGGATATTTTAAACTTACTTTTACGCGGAACGGATTCATACTCGTCGCCGTGGATTTAATAATTAGGGTATCGTGTTGAGAGAGACATATATCTCTGCTTCATTACAAGCTTTAAATATTCAAAATCGGATAATAGATACGAAAATTATGAGGTCTTATATAAAGCAGGGTAGAAATTGACTAGTGCGTTTAACGCTTACCGCGGTAACATTGTTAATCGGCCGATCGATATGTACGTAGACAACATAATTAGGTAATCGTCTGCAATGTGCAGCGGCGGAGTGATTTACATACGTTACAGTATACGATTGAAAACCGTGGGAACTATTTTAGATTCCCGCCACCATTGAGAACATTCTTTGGTAGTAAAAATATAGTCCGTTGCGGAATGATTTGCTATAAATATCCTCTAAAAATATTAGTCTGATATAATTGTTGGTCTTAATATAAGTAAATGTTGGTAATGTAAACAAACCAGGTCCAATGATACGTGTAACCTGTGTTGCATGCTTGTAATATTGTTCAAATCATAGAACTATTTATTTGCCGAGGCCTAATGCGTTAAATTGGTCGTAAGCTGAAAAGTGGTAATATCATTGTGTGGCGTTTACGCCACACAAAAATGTTGATCATGTATCAATACCATGCTTCTGTTAATCTAGCAATGTGTTCTCTACGGGATGTAGTCCATTGTCCACTATATTTATTATTGACCGGGATGATAATGCAGCTGCAGACTCCTGCTGTTTAGATTCGTGGTCTCGCGTTCACAGTGAAATTTCGGAATAGTTCTGATTTCTTTGGTAAATAAACTATTGTAATGCGATAAAGACCGATGTTATCCGCATGGAATAACGGGATAGTCTGGTTCACGACATTCTTACAAAATGCTTCTTTTTTGGATATATTTTTTTGAAATCGTGAACCATCCAGAACATGTCACGTGTCCCTCCATGGTCATTTTACTTTTGGCAATCCAATATAACCTGCGGCTCAAGCCGCAGGTTAATAATTTAGATAGTAAATAGAACAATGATCACTTAAACAGTTGTCATTAAATTGATAATCCTACTGAACGTTTTTGAAATAGGCTATATTTTTAATGGGTTTTCCAAAGTTTGTACATGTATGTTGCACTTTTAAAAATGTCCCGCTTGACTGATATCAACTAGAAATATTGTCACTTTCAAACAAGCACAAACATGTGCTCTACGGATATGTGTCGAAGATAAATTGTCGTATGCGATAGCTTTCAATGGAATAAAGTGTTTTATAAGCAAACATCACAGGCCTTAGAAATTATATCACAAAACACAGAGTTTATTAGAAATTCCCCATCATCCGGTCATTGCAGTACAAAGAGAACAGATCGGAAACGCCTATTTTCTGGCACCTACACGAATCCGCCATTTAACGCATGAATGGGCCAGTAAATGGTTGAAATCGGGTCTACATATGTTGTGCTACATGTACATAAAACAATTAATATATCTACCATTTACCTTGTTTAAGTTACATTTTAGGCAATATCCGCTGGTCAATCGGCGTTTTGATTTCCATGACTGTCATCCATTTGTTGACAAATAATTCCCACTAAAACACGCATGGGAACGTACCGGAAGGGATCGGAAATGGTTCTGTGTATCATAGTTTCGTGTCTTCTCCAGAAATCCGTGCTGGGTTTTTATTCAGCTCTAATTGATATATGCGCTATGTTGTATTTTTACTGACTAAAATACTCCATATAATAATCACACAAATGGTCAGCAAGAATTAGGACAGTCGTTTTGGACAACTCACCATGGCCATAGTTGTCACCTTGTCGACGAGAAACAATATGGGTAGTACTTATTCCAATTGAGATTCTTCCATTGGTGTTAATTGTTTTGCATAACATTCTTATTACGCGTTTTATTTTATCATCACTCAAAATGGAAACAGATTATGATAAGTACTACACCAAATTTACTTAATTTAAACACAAATACAAAATTTCACTCCATGGGGCCCAAATAATGACATATTTTTACGGAAGCGAGGATTTTATAGTTACCAGTGAACATGATTCAGAGCACCGACCTAGACACACAAAAGCTTTACTCGGAAATTTCACTCCAACTATGTACCGACAAATTCGAAATTATGTATGCACGTACCTTTCTAATAGACGTTTAGAATAATAAATGATATTTCTTGTTAAGTTTCTCATATATCAAAATTCATAATTCAGTCAATATTTTATATGTTGTTCTATTCATAAATCGTACGTTGGCGCATCAGAAATTTCCATCTATGTACCGACGAATCGGAAATTATGAATACATGTATACCTTTCTAGTATTTGCATTACACAAATTGTATATTTTCTCAATTCACAATTGATTTAATATATTTATTGTTCTATTCGTAAATTGTACGTTGGCGAATCGGAATCGTATGTACCGGCAAATCGCAAAGTATGTATGTAACTTTCTATGTACAAATCAGTGTAACTACATGACACAAATTACTTATTTATTCATATATCACAATTCAAATAATATATCTTTGTTATATTGTTCAATTGTACGTTGGTAATCGGAATGTTTCTCTCTACGAATCGTAAATATTCTCACTATTTATGTACTGGCGAATCGGAAAGTATGCATTTACCTTTGTACGTGCAATTTAGAGGTATAACATGACATAATTTGTGTAATGTCTGAAATATCGTACATACCCAACTTTCATTGTTGTATCGATAATCCGCGCGTCGATAAAATTTACATTAAAAGTAGAAGGGGGAATTTAGTTTAACGCTTATAATTCCTTAACGGAATAAAGTATTAAATTTGTACATAGTACAAACGTTTATTTCATCTTTACACGATACTATGGATATTTTTAATTATTTTAAATCTAAAGCATAGGCGGGTATTTGAACTTTGAAAATTATCATTCTTGAATTACTCTATGTCCTATGTAAAATTAGCGAATTTGATAGAAAGTGTCCGTTAAACTTGGTGTTTAATACTCAATATCAAATATATCACATAGGATATCAAAAATGTACACCCCACATTAGAAAGTTAATTTATTTTACTTTCGAAACATGTAAAAATAAATGAAATATTTTGAGTATGTAAGCGGGTATTTGAACGTTGAATTTAATCATTACTTAAAATAATTTTGGTGCATACCCATTCGGTAAAGTTCGTTAGCTGTCGGACTTTACCGAGCTAATTATCTCCGCTCAGCATGACGGCCAATTCAAATGATCGAATTATACAGTCTGCAATAAAACATATCTTATCTGTATGATATCTGTACCCTAAGGCAATAATGCTTTTCTGTTTAGTGAAGTCATTTGTTACATACAAGGATGTATTATAGCATTTTAAAGTTGAAGTGTGAGGACAATTTACGCAATAGATATTATGACTAATATTCAACATAACTAACTGAAATAGTTGATATAATTTTTAACCCGGGATGTTAAATCCACGAAATTGGATCCATTTATCGTTTCTGGTTTAATAGTGACAATTTATTTTAATGCCTCATCTGTATTAACATCATCATATAATTTAAACAGATACATCTGCGGTCATTCTCACAGGAAATTCAGAATTATAAGAAACTAGAATATTTAATACAGTTTTATAGAACAACTCGTTATAATTAAATTGACTTAAATACAAGTATAGTAGAGATCATGTTTGTATACAAGGTTATTCACATGCAAATATGCCCACCAGCCAACCATTGGTGAATGAAAGGTTTTTAATATTCATTCATCCAATAGACTGCCTGCACATTATTAGAGACCATGCTTCGCAGCTTTTATATGCAGGGTTATTCATATAAAAGTGTGCTTATCAGCGAGCAATTGGTGAATGAAAGGCTTTACTGTTAATTCATCCAATAGACTGACGGTTGGCACGTTGTATATGAATAGATGACCATTCCTATACAGACCCTGTATATTACATAACACTGACTGCGAATCCAGACTGGATACGGTATGTTTTAATACGTGAATGTTGAACATTATAGTATTATGTTGAATTTACCGGGCTTGATTTTTATATACAATGAAAGTTATGAATTAAACAAGTGTACGTAATGTATAAACTCTATTCCTGAAGATACTGTTCTTATTATAAAAAACAATACCATAGTATTCGTAATTTTAGTGAGACGTACGGATTGATTACTTTCCCGATGCTGATTGCAAAACATAACTTAACCACACAGAGTAAAGTTTATTCATAAAATAAAAAGTATTGCTCTGCCCTGGGTGACGTTTTTGTATGATTTGGATAATAATACTTTGTAAACTTTTGATTACTTGACTTGAAAAAGTATATTAAAAGGCGGATTTAACAACTCAGACATATTCTAAGCTCAGAATCACGTTGCAGTGTTTTATTCATTTGAACTGAGCAACCACTTGTTTTAAACAGCCATTATCATACAATTAAAAATTGCCCTCGTATAAACATCACTGGAAATGTCAAAAATGTAAAATGTATGGGGTAATGATTATTGCTGTGAGAGCAAAAACCCCTCAGGCAAATGGATGGCATATGGATTATTATGAATTACACTCGGACTACCCGCGGAGTTTGCACAGCATGATTACGCAATCAAGATAAGATCAATCAGATTAAAACTGGTATAGCCACAAATAAGGAAGATAACTGTTGTTACTTGTTAATTAAAGAAAATGGTAATATGAAACATAAAGCTGGTCATGATTCATATAAGGTATTATTGAGATATTGTTTAATTGTACGTTAGCGTATCGGTAATTCTCCATCAACCTATTGGCGAGTCGGACATTTTCTCCCTTCAAAATGGGAATTTTCTCTATCTACGTGGGTTGATCGTGAAGTTCGGATAATTTTGTTGTGAATCGTGTTTTCTTGTTCATAAGGAATAATAAATTATACCATCACAATCCTCTATACATTATCATACTCTCTTATAAAAATGATTAAAATACATCAAACTGTTACATAGTTACGTCGATTCCTAAACAGTCACTATGCATAGCACGCCGCACACCAGAAAACTAAGCGACGTCACATAACGTCAAACGCAATTTAGGTCCAATGTATGGAGCACTTTCCCAAAGTAGACACAGCCCAAAGCTAGGCATTTCTAATTTTCGACATACCTAAAGGAGAATTATCGAGCTCGGTGACAATCTGTTGAAAGGTTTTACGTCTGTCTTTTCGGATGATTCCTCGCACTTTACATGTACACACGAAATCACTGTCGATGGCCACTTTTCTCTTTTGTTGTCTTGAATTGATCTTCTTGAATCGTCTGTGACATTTGCAGGTAACTGTCGGACTATTCCCTTTTAAATTCGCACACAATTTCATCATTTCTTTGATTTCAGTCAGTGGTCTTTTATATTACCACGCAACATTCTGATAACGCTCCTCAATTCAATGTTGCCCGTTGACGTCATCACGCTGTTTCGGTTTCCTTGACCGTTCAAATAAACACTGCTAATTTGATAGAAGATATAGTAAATAACATTATATTTTATGGAAATTACCCCATGACGTTGACGTATGATGTGTTATATGTGCGTGATAAAGAAGACTATAAAAATGGCATAATTTCAGGAGAACGAAAGATGAACGATATAGCAATTGTAATGTGCAGCAATCAAGTATTGCAGCGTTGCTAAGGGTACCGTTAGTTGGCGAATTTTTATTCCGTTCTTTAATTCAACTGCAATCAAGTTGATAGCGAAGTTTCATCAATATGTAACTAAAAATAAATAATTTATAAGCAATTTATACGAAATTCGCGATTACCCCTTGTATGTACCGACGAATCAGAAACGTGTCCAACTTTTGGTCCCATGATAAGCGACCGATAAGACGCTCAGATCTATATACGGTTATAGAGGGGAGATTTAGAAAAACGCTTATAAATTAATAACCGTTTTAACTGTCGACCGTATGCGAACGGGGTGATTTAGTTTAATTATTCATCTTTCAAACAGTCTTAATTTGGAAAAAATAAAATAAAAACATTTTGGTCCTTTTTAATGTTTTTTATAGTCACTATCATTCATATAGATAAAAAATGAATTGGAAATAGTCGTTACACTGTCAGGTCGTTTACTACTTAAAAATCACATCATTCCTATGCGAACGGCTTCGTTTAGGAAAATTAATTATCATTCCAATGATGTAATTTGTAAGAACTTATTTTTAAAAGTTTTTGGTCCTTTTTGATGTTTTTTGTAAAAAAAACATTTTTTCTTTCCATTTTTTATCGATACAGATTACGTAATATCTCTGTAACTTATTCTATTACGGTACCCCACTGTGAATTCCCAGCATGTAGTCGTCATCTTCGCTAGGTTTTTTTTATTGCTTATCATGGACGTTGATCATTTATAAAACCGCGATATACGCCTATCGACAGCTGGTGCAAAAATACTGTAAAACTACTGTAAATACATTGATGGGATTAAAACTTGGGTATGGTATGTATGTACCGAGCTATTTAGAGTAATTACTTGACATAACTTGTTTAATTTCAAAATATCATAATTCACGATTCAATTAATATACAGTGTAATCTGAGAAAACCGACACGTGGGAAAACCGGAATGTTGTCCAAACCGACCAAATATTTTGGTCCCGAAATTTCTCTTCTTTAACTCAATGTAAAAGCTGTTTGAAAAACCGGAACCTTGCGAAATCTGAATACCGACGGCTACTTTGTCCCCCAACTAGTAATAATACACACAAATCAAAGCTTAAATACCGAACAAACAAGTAACCAAACAATCAATTTGATAAATAACGTCAGGGAATGCGTGAAAAAATGTATAGAGAACCGTCGTAGGCCTCTGCTACGAAGGTGTTAATTGCCCATTTAAATCTTGTCGATAGAAGTGTAACGTAATAATTACGAAGGCGTGATATTTACTCTTACTCTTTACGATTAGCTCTCTTTCATGTAACACTGTGTGCTTTCAGCAGAGCGTTTTGAATAAAATAGTTTAACTCGCTTTTATCTTAAGTCATGCTATGAATTGTTTGTTCTTTAGGTCTATCGTGTTTTAATATGTCCACATAAATTTTAGTAATTTTCACGATGCGTTAATTTTACGATGATACTTTATTTTGTGATACTTTGGATATCATCGTTGACATTATAACGATTGGTATAAATAAAAGGTATTTTTGTATTTATATTTGTTATTCGAAGCCCCTCATTAAACATCCGACACATGTTATGCACATATTGGCGCCTAATACTAAACAACACCAATCAAGGCCAACTACAACGCATTTAAGATAACAAAACAGTTGTAGTTTCACAATACCGAACTCTTGTGAAATCCGAACAAATCAGGCGGTCCGAAGGGTGTTCGGTTTTCTCAGATTACACTGTACTAGTACTTAGTTGTTCTATTCCTAAATCGTACATTTTTATTTAAATGCTTTTATTTATCCTCGTCACCGGAAATTCATATAGGCGAGGCCCCAGAAGAGGTTAGTCACTCACTTGGGGGATAGTGCATGATACAGAAGATGCCCCAATTCATAAAGCACCCCTGGTTCTTTTACGTGCCGATGTAATGCATCATACACAGGATCTCGCTTAACGTATCGTCCGGAAGACGTAATTTATGTTAGGTGGGAAACACTGAAAAGCATTTCTGTTTTTATCCGGTTGAAGTAGGGATCGAACACACAACTCAGCAGTCAATAGCCCTTACCACCGGACCACGTTTCCAACTTAAAAATCGTACATTGGCACAGGGATCCTTTTTCAAGGCGTTTAATCGTGACTAACCTGTCGACCAATCACAGCTGTCCTATAAAGAATTGTCGATATCTTGAAAAATCCCGCGAATTTGTAGACACAAAAATGCATGAAAAAGTCATGAAATCCAAAACACAGACTCGTCAGCGAAATACCTGAAATGTAACTCAGGACACGTTAAATGGTAGATTAATTGAATGGTTTATGTAGTATTTCACATCTAGACTCGATTGCAACCGTTTCCTGGTCCGATGATGCGTTAAATAGTGGATTCATGCAGGTGCCAGAAAATTAAAATGCGTTTCCAACCTGTTCTCTTTGTACTGCAATGACCGGATGATGGGGAATTTCAAAACTCTGTATTTTGTGATATCATTTCTTAGGCCTGTGCAAAAAACATGTGTATTTATTATTCAGTAGCAAATAAAAATAAATGAAATGAATAGTCCTTCGATGGTAAGTGATCTTGACATAATTTCGAAGGTTCATGCTTTTGTATACTAAAGTGAATTGTTTTGGAATTCTATATATATTTTGGAATTCGAAATATATAACAACAAATGCACGATGGGGTATCACGTGGTTTGAATGATAGGATCCACTGAATAATGGCTGCCAATCGGCGTCGGATAAATCTTTATTTGGTGGTTAATATATAACATCGAGAATCGTTTAGTTATGGACATACCCCGCCAGCACGCGGGGAACACACTGATACGCACGGATACACACTAATACACGCGCACACACCGACCAAACACAGCCAAATCAGATTTTACCACTGTTTACCTATTCATATAAGGGCACGAACAAGAACCGTATACGTTTATTATTCATTTCAAAGCATAACGAACGCCAGAATCACGAGCATTAATGCCTGGTACAGGTCACTATATAATTAGCGTTCAGTACAAATACGATGTCCACGCTTGTAAACGAGAATTTTGCCGTCAAACAGTATTTATACTTCACAAACGGACATCGCAGCTCATCGTTTTAGTTATTGTAACTAAATAATTTACCACACATGCCAAATTAACACTGCAACCTTTCTCTAGATTGATAATTAAACAATATTTGTAAGAAATCACCTTCGTCAATGTTCGATTCTATTTAGCTTTCCGATAACCTTTGAACCTCAACATATTTCGAAGCGATCGTTTGATTGGCTAGACTGGATGCCGTTTACCATAGATGTTCAATCGTGAAAGCTCGGTCATTTCCGTTCGTCTCCGGTGCATATACTGAACAGCAATTTTTACGACCTGACCAAGTTCGCGATTCTTGCTTATGTTGTGTAAATATGTGAATATGTATTCTAGGACTGAAGTGTTGATATGTCATGAAAGTAAAATATATAAGCTGATACCCATAACGTAGCATTTGATTGAATAATAAAAATACAGCAAGTGATGCGACTGGCACTCCAAGTGTCAATGTGCACCTATTCTTAAATAAGTAAACAATGATAAACACTTCTTATAACTATTTAGAATTTGGAATCTCTTGAACTAGCATATTTCTTCATAAAAATACTAGTGGCTAGTGACGGCACTTTTTAAAATATTAAACATATCTACATAACTATACTACGTAGATTCCTAGAGTGTTCTCACTTTTTGTCCTTGTTTAATTTCATAACATCTTGGACATTTTCCATCTAAGGAATAGTATGTACGGTTAGGGTCGACAGTTGAAATTAGTAGACAGATTGGCAAGATTTGACCCTATCGGTATGTCATAATGGTATACCGGTAGAGCGACAAACATCCAGTGTTCATGACGTAGTGCCTCAAAACTCATTGACTACTGAGCGGTCAACTAGAAAATTCACGATCAATATAAAATAACATAACTTATTGGTGTTTGAGTATGATATATTCTGCAGTATGAAAACAATAAGATAGTATTCATGAGTAAATCGACCTCATTGCGGACAAATAACATACGCATATCATAACACTAATCAAACAAATGTTTGCGTAAGCAAAACAATATGTATCATGATAATCTGGATTAAAATCAGCAAACTAGGCATTGTCATATAAAACATATTCAATCACAAGTTACACCATATAGATAAGGAATACTGTTTCTAAAGTGATGGGGGGGAACGTTACGTATACAGCCAAACATGTCCGTAGCGGACAATAATAACAGTCAAATGTGATATTCGTTGACTGGTGTTTACTCTAGAATAGAATAGAATATTTTATTTCGCCAATCAAAGGTCATATAAAATGAGATACATAATCAATAGATAAAAGATAATGCATTGAGCATGATATAAATCAACCATCAATAAAGCATTGTAGAAATGAGGATATGAAGATAACTAAGGCTTAATTCGTATTAGTGGGAACACAAAAAATATAGGAGTACTAATGTCTCAGTAAGAAGAAAATAAACACATATACTATGTTACATATACGAAACGAATTTAAATACACGACAGTGTGTGTACTAAACATGTAAATTTTTACCAGGACAACTTCATACTAAATGTGCACCTCTTGCCATCATTTTGGTATTAAGATGATAACAAATAAATCAGTAATAAATGATATATGTATGCCAAAATATAGAAATCACTCCAGAAAATAAAAAAGACACTCTTGACCAAAATCAAACAAGTATAGTATAGTAGTTGATAGCGTCGATGAATTTATCCGAATCTTTGTTTAGTAACAGAACTTTTGAAATCATTTGATATGACATTTACCAGACATAGTTTACCTCTAAAAAAATTGTTGTTAGATGGTTGGGTCGTTCTTCTGTTGCGCTCGGCTTGTTCATGCGGACCATCTAGCTAAGAAATTGAATATTTAAATTGTTTACTTATAGTATGTGTGTATATTGAGTGATTGTCAAAATAACATGTTTTGTTGTTCTTTGTTTTATAGAAGGCCTTGTTTAAATTAAGATGTATGTGAATTCGTCTATTGCATATGTCTGTACATGTTACTTTCTCTAAATAAAGATATTATTATTATTATTAAGACATTAAACTTAATGAAACTGGGTCATCCGGCTGGGGCGTTTTTTCTACTTTCTAGGATTTCTGACAGATAAAACTAGAGTTATTTCAGCCGTTTTACTGTTGGAACTGGGTCATTCAGCTTTGGCAGATTCGGCTGTTTGTTTACTGGAACTAGTTCATTCAGCTTTTCTACAGCTTGGACTTGGGCGGACTACAACTTGTTCAGTTGGGAATTTTACCTTATATATTTTTTATGTTTTCTGTGCTCGGCTGGTTCAGTTGGGCATTATATGTTGTATGTTTTATGTGTTCTTTTGATTCTGGGCCACCATGTCAAATAAATATTGTCATTGTATCAATAATCCCGAATTCTGAGGTTTTCCACCTAACCTAAATGTCTAAAAATAGAACTACTTTCGTTTTAGACCAGATGCGAGATTAAGTTATTTCCTTTGATCTTTACGTTTTCATGACGTTTTCAGTGATAAAATGCTTTTTTGGTATATATATATCGGTATATATAGGGTCCCTGGTGGCGGATCGGATATTAGTAACTTTTGTACTTCCGTTTCGTTCCGTTTCGTAAAATATTTCCGACGCGTGTTTGTTAGTTGTAAACAATGACAGTCATGAAATCCAAAACACAGACTCGTCAGCGAAATACCTGAAATGTAACTCAAGACACGTTAAATGTTAGATTAATTGAATGGTTTATGTAGTATTTCACATCTAGACTCGATTGCAACCGTTTCCTGGTCCGATGATGCGTTAAATAGTGGATTCAGACAGGTGCCAGAAAAATAAAATGCGTTTCCAACCTGTTCTCTTTGGACTGCAATGACCGGGTGATGGGGAATTTCAAAACTCTGTATTTTGTGATATAATTTCTTAGGCCTGTGCAAAAATACATGTGTATTTATTATTCAGTAACAAATAAAAATAAATGAAATGAATAGTCCTCCGATGGTAAGTGATCTTGACATAATTTCGAAGGTTCATGCTTTTGTATACAAAAGTGAATTGTTTTGGAATTCTATATATATTTTGGAATTCAATATATATAACAACAAATGCACGATGGGGAATCACGTGGTTTGAATGATAGGATCCACTGAATAATGGCTGCCAATCGGCGTCGGATAAATGGAAATACCCCGCCAGCACGCGGGGAACACGCTGATACACACGGATACACACTGATACACGCGCACACACCGACCAAACACTCTCCCAGTCAAATCAGATTTTACCACTGTTTACCTATTCATATAAGGCCACGAACAAGAACCGTATACGTTTATTATTCATTTCAAAGCATAACGAACGCCAAAATCACAAACATTTTAAAATGCCTGGTACAGGTCACTATATAATTAGCGTTCAGTACAAATACGATTTCCACGCTTGTAAACGAGAATTTTGCCGTCAAACAGTATTTATACTTCACAAACGGACATCGCAGCTCATCGTTTTAGTTATTGTAAATAAATAATTTACCACACATGCCAAATTAACACAGCAACCTTTCTCTAGACAGATAATTAAACAATATTTGTAAGAAATCACCTTCGTCAATGTTCGATTCTATTTAGCTTTCCGATAACCTTTGAACCTAAACAGATTTCGAAGCGATCGTTTGATTGGCTAGACTGGATGCCGTTTACCATAGATGTTCAATCGTGAAAGCTCTGTCATTTCCGTTCGTCTCCGGTGCATATACTGAACAGCAATTTTTACTACCTGACCAAGTTCGCGATTCTTGCTTATGTTGTGTAAATATGTAAATATGTGAATATGTATTCTAGGACTGAAGTGTTGATATGTCATGAAAGTAAAATATATAAGCTGATACCCATACCGTAGCATTTGATTGAATAATAAAAATACAGCAAGTGATGCACCAAGTGTCAATGTGCACCTATTCTTAAATAAGTAAACAATGATAAACACTTCTTATAACTATTAAGAATTTGGAATCTCTTGAACTAGCATATTTCTTCATAAAAATACTAGTGGCTAGTGACGGCACTTTTTAAAATATTAAACATATCTACATAACTATACTACGTAGATTCCTAGAGTGTTCTCACTTTTTGTCCTTGTTTAATTTCATAACACCTTGGACATTTTCCATCTAAGGAATAGTATGTACGGTTAGGGTCGACAGTTGAAATTAGTAGACAGATTGGCAAGATTTGATCCTATCGGTATGTCATAATGGTATACCGGTAGAGCGACAAACATCCAGTGTTCATGACGTAGTGCCTCAAAACTCATTGACTACTGAGCGGTCAACTAGAAATATCACGATCAATATAAAATAACATAACTTATTTGTGTTTGAGTATGATATATTCTGCAGTATGAAAACAATAAGATAGTATTCATGAGTAAATCGACCTCATTGCGGACAAATAACATACGCATATCATAACATTAATCAAACCAATGTTTGCGTAAGCAAAACAATATGTATCATAATAATCTGGATTAAAATCAGCAAACTAGGCATTGGCATATAAAACATATTCAATCACAATTTACACCATATAGATAAGGAATACTGTTTCTAAAGTGATGAGAGGGAACGTTACGTATACAGTCAAACATGTCCGTAGCGACCGACCATAAGAACAGCACAAGACTGCGTTCAATAAACGCTTATGCCCCCTGTGGAAGCCTTGTCCATAAATAAGTCTAAGTCCAAAATTAGGTCAAGGTGAAGGTCAAAAAGGGTCAGGTGATACAGGTGTGTGGAGAGTGTTCATATACAACATCCATGCAAGTTTGGAAGCTTTGCAGCAAGCCATAATGATGCTAGAAGAAACGGTCAATTTGGGTTAACCAGGACGGACGGACGAACGGACGGACGGACGGACGGACGGACAGGTGCATCACTATATGCCTCCCGATCTATCGATACGGGGGCATAAAAATGTGATATTTGTTGACAGGTAATTACTCTAGAAGAGAATATAATATTTTATTTCGCCAATCAAGGGTCATATTAAATGACATACATAATCAATAGATAAAACATAAATCATTGAACATAATATACATCAACCATCAATAAAGCATGGTATAACTTCAGCGCGATAAATTGCAATACAAAAACAAACACAAAATCCGCTATATTTATCGTTCCTGAATATTTAGGAGCATGTAAACTTTATATGTTGTGCCAAATGTTTGAATGCTTTCATAGGCAAATGTTACGGACCTTGATTTTAATCCATAACACAAATAAAAGCAATTTTGTGTTTGTTTTTGTACAACAATGTATAACTTCAACGCGATAAATTGCAATACAAAAACAAACACAAAATCCGACATATTTATCGTTTCTGAGTATTTAGGAGCATGCAAACGTTATATGTTGTGCCAAATGTTTGAATGCTTTCATAGGCTTTTCATTAGTTTTACATATGTGAATATTGTTCATTACTAATGTAATCGTAATTTTTGGAGAACTAGATATGGAATTATGATAATTAGATTATTATATGATTATCATACGTCTCCTATAATTCAAGATTGAATGGTTGTGTACTTAGTTTTACCTGTTACGTTAAATGTGTTTGTTATATGTATGTACATAAATGAGACGAAAATAAAATAATACTTCTAGGCTAATGTTACGGTCCTTGATTTTAATTCATAACACAAATAAAGGCAATTTTGTGTTTGTTTTTGTACAGCAATTAATCGCGTTAGAGTTATATCGCGTTAGAGTTATAGAAATGAGGATATGAAGATAACTAAGGCTTAATTCGTATTAGTGAGAACACTTATAATATAGGAGTACTAATGACGAAGTAAGAAGAAAATAAACACATCTACTATGTTACATATACTAAACGAATTTAAATACACGACCGTTTGTGTACTAAGTATGTTTATTTTTACCAGGACAACTTCATACTAAATGTGCAACTGTTGCCATCATTTTGGTATCAAGATGATAACAAATAGATCAGTAATAAATGCTGTTTTATGCGCACATAAACTATTCATATCATTGGTCTGTCCTCGGGTACTCAACGGACTGGGGTCCGTTATGTTCCGGGCTTTTTCCTAACCCTGTTTGTGATATTTCAACCAATCGGATTCATTGATTGTTGCGTCATTAGGCTTTTGCCCAGATATGGTCATTTTGATATTTTCATATTAACACAACCCTGATATGCTATCTCGGTTGTCTTGCTCATTTTATGGCATTAAAATAAATGCCCATTTACAATTCTCATTATGTGTTATCGTTCTGCCCATATATATAGTTCGCCGGGGATAACTCTAGCATTATCAATAAACAAACAAAGCAAATTATAAACACTCCACGGTCGAATGGCCGCCAGTAATCAGTGTAGATTTAAAGAGTATATCATTAAAAGTGTATATGCACAATATTGAACAAAAGCCCATATCGAAAATGTATTTAATTTTCATTTTTATTTGTAAACAAAGGCTAGTGTTATCTCCGGCGAACTATAGTTCGACTGTTACTGTGCTGTATACTACATCAGGACGATACATAAAATATAGAAATCACTCCAGAAAATGAAATTGACCCTCTTGACCAAAAACAAACCAGTATAATATATAAAGTATAGTAGTTGATAGCGCCGATGAATTTATCCAAATCTTTGTTTAGTAACAGAATTTTTGAAATCGTTTGATATGATATTTACCAGACATAATTTACCTCGAAAATAAATGGTTGTGTCGTTTTTCTGTTGCGCTCGGCTGTTCATGCATTAAACTTATTGAAACGGGGTCATCCGGCTGGGGCGTTCAGCTTTTTTTACTGCTGAAACTAGATCATTCATTATTCAAATTTTTAATACTGTTTTTTCTACTTTCTATGATTTTTGACAGCTAAAACTAGGTATTTCAGCCGTTTTACTGTTGGAACTGAACCAGTCAAATTGGGCAGATTAAGCTTTTCGACAGCTTGGACTCGGGCGGATTATAACTTGTTCAGTTGGGAATTTTGCCTTACATGTTTTTTATGTTTTCTGTGCTCAGCTGGTTCAGTTGGGCTTGTATGTTTTTTTATGTTCTCTGTTGATTCTGGGTCGGTGGCCACCATGTCAAATAAATATTGTCGTCGTATTAATAATCCCGAATTCCGAGGTTTCCACCTAACCTAAATGTCTAAAAATATAACTACTTTCGTTTCGGACCAGATGCGACATTAGGTTATTTCCCTTGATATTTGCGTTTTCATGACGTTTTGATAAATTGCATTTTTGCTTAACTATTAAGCTTTGTTAAAGAAAGTTGTTGTTTTGATTTAAACAATTATATGCTATTATTGTTAACAATTTTGTTCGTTTGCACTTTTTACTCTTAAAGTATTCTTATCTATTTCGAATTAACTAACGATTTTTTTCATAATAAATTGCGTGATTCTCACAATTTTTGTTTAGGTTTTATTTATGTTGTTTTGTTTGAATTTGTTTTGATATGAAATTGTATATATACTGATGTCAAAAAGAAACGCTACACCTACCTATATGTTCGGATATTTCTTACGTTAGGATAGTAACAATATAATTTCTTCTCAAAGACTAAAATAGAGATGTGCAAACATGTCTGCAAATTCTCATTTGGAATTATCGCCTTTGATATGTTCAAAATTGCGATACAAAAACATCATCCTATCCAAAATGTCAGTATCGCGTATGCCCCCATGTCCTGCAACAACTGCTGGCAATCTTCGCCTAATTGATCAACACAAGTTAAACAGCACGTACCTTCAGATGGTGTGTATACGCCTAATGTTAAGAGTCTGTTAATGGCTGAACGTTTTGTAGCTGACGTTAAAACGGACGTAAATGGCTAACAATGACGTCCCACGTTTGTTCCATTGGAATGTATTTCAGGAAAAATGCTGGTTATTGTAAAGTATCACAGCCCGACCACAATTACTTTTCACATGAGAAGAAGTCAGATGAGTCGTTGTCAACCGGACGCGCGGGTGACGTTAACGGATATGAACGTCTTGTCATACAGAGGTCATACGAGGCGCATCTGAGCGAGACGTATCTGATAAGCTCCTAGTGATATTTACGCGTTGAATTAATCTGGCGATAGTGGATTTTGAAGCAACAAAACGTCGAACGACGTCAATTTGCAAAATTCTACTTTCCAGCATTAAAAAAACCCGTGCTCGATTTCCTTTTTTAGTCGTGACATTTATTTTCTACATTTCCTTTTGAATTCCACCTTGTAAGCCAACTTCAGCATGTAACTGCGCTTTTGTCGACCGGCAATACCGCTTTGTAAAGGAGCACGGGACGCACGTGCAAATCGTGCGTCGTACCATACCCGGGCACATCGGGACAAGATCGGGATTTTTTTTTCGCTTCAGTAGGTGCGTTCTTAGCTAAATATATGATGTGTCGATAATCACGGGAATAATTCGGGAAATAAAAAAGTTATTCACTTTTTTCAGTGTAGCGTTTTTTCTTGACGTCAGTATATGTATTTTGTTATACTGAGATTGTGAATGTTTGATTTCAGATAACCGCTATACAGGTCACCATATGTTTGAAAATAAACTGATAGGAAAATAGCGCGTGTGTTGTAACTTTACTTGTTATACCCCAATACATTTTTGTAGTGGAGCTGCCATAAAAGGGACTAGCGGTGCAGTGACTTCCTTATTATTGACTCATAGCCAGTTTGGTAACATACTTTCTGATGCCGGTGGTGTTTTATCAAAAGTACAAACTGCATATTTGAATTACTACCGATTCATTATAGCGTTTCCTCCGAATTTGGGAGAGTTGAAGGTAGACAGTATCATTTCTATTCTTAGACTTAAACATAAATGGGGTGCTCCACGGGGAAATTTAAAAGTATTCCGTTTGAGTAAAATTATAGCCGTTAATTTATCCTTAGTGAAATTTTCGAATAATAATGCACTGTTATTCCCCTGATAAGCATTAAAATAGAGGATATTTGTTGATTTTGGTGTAAGATAGAATATATTTTATTGAGTGATCACATAAATCAATATATTCACGAGTGGCGAAGCCACAAGTGAAAATGTAATTTTCGGTGAAATAAACTTTGGTCTTTCACCAAATACTATTTGTTTCAATTTCTATTAGGACACCTAGATCAGTTGTAACCCTATAAGTCATTATACAAACGACCTTACGTGGTCGCTATAGTGTTTTTTTAAAGTACTAAAATAAAAATAAAAGTACTGGCTTAGTTGAACACCTTTTACTTAACCAACAACCATCATTAATTTATAATTCAACATACAATAAAATACCTCTCTAACAAGATGCACAATACTTTATCAACGTAATATCTAACTTAATTCTATGAATAAAATAATTACCAAACTAATACAATTCCAACAATTAAACCAATATGTAATTAATAAAATAATATAATTTCAACCACATTCGCCAATTTGAGAACAGCTATTAAATTAAACAAAAAAACCCTAACGCAAATGCAATATTTAAAATAACTTGTATGGTGAAATGGTGTCATGTAATGTCTTGTTCATAAACTATTTAATTTTATTTGGAAATGAACCCCATGTACGCCATCTAAATACCGCAACATACTAGAAAAGGGTTGAGAAAATAAAACATGTTTGGAAACTGGTAGAGTATTTACAACTAGACAAGTAGCTTAATGTGTTGGAACATCATTAGAGGCTATTCATACAATAATCAAACATATTACAAAAATTAGGACGATAAGTATATACCCCTATCTGCCTTGAGACGCCAGCACATATGCCCTTTCAAACTGTCCAAAAAATAGTTAAAACCAGTTTTTAGATAAAGACCGTTTGCAAATGTAAACGAGGCATGGGTTCATTTTGTCACCCATGCGACAGATCCATAAACAAATATGGGCCAGCAAAGACAGAAAAAGTATGCATTGCAAAAAGGACAATGGACGCCAGTAGAAATGTACACATTTTTTCATATAAACCAAGTATTTATCATTAAATTTGATGTATAAAATGGACATTGGGTAAATGCCAAGCTTAACAAGTGTAAATTCCTTCAGAAATTGAAGAAATACAAGACAATCGCTTCCAAGCCAAATATTTGAAGGATGGCATGCTATTGCAGAGCAATGGGCCTCTACATGCAGCAACCATTAACAAGACTTTCTGAGACGCGTGAAGGTTCTTGAGCTTTCCGACCATCCTTATTTGTCAAGCATTGTTCCTTGTGATCTTTATCTGTTTCAAACGACTCTTCAATTGCATTGTCGGAAAAATATCAGGTACGTTAAGATAGCATGTCCAGTATATGCACAGTGTACCTAGGAATGGTAACAAAATCGCATTTTAAAAAAGGAATAACTGAATGAAACTTCGCATCAATGTATATACCGGAGATAAATACTGCAATGTGATCAAAGGCTTGTTTCATTAGACTCTATCACGGATAAATGTTTATGGGCTTAGTTGCATTTCAATTTGAACAACCCTCGTATGTCGGTGAATCCGTGGTTCGGCAACCATTAATGTAGTAATATCATTAGGTTGATCTACGACGATATTTATACACTGGCTTCGATGTCTCACCAGATTCACAGCTTCTGTTTGAACAAACGTTGGACGTGCCTGTGTGTACTTTGAGCAAAATGTCACCTTAAACATTTTTCTAAAGTTTGATCCAAACATTGCGTACACAAATACGTTCACTGAAAAACTTAGATAGTACAGTAGTTGAAACATCGATTGTATGGTTGCTTGGACAAATGAAGCAGTTCTATTGCCTTTTGTAACGGAACTAGTCAGAAGTCTTAATCTAATCACGTGACTTGGAACATTTAGTATAATGAATGTGAATGACACTACAAACAACATTTTGGTTACTTTTGCAATAGGAATGATTGGTTTAACAGGACGTGGTCTGTTCTCTATCTTGTCCATGGCACTGGAATGTAGTTTACGTATGTGATAGATCTGGATCAACTTGTAGGCTATTACTGAGAGCAGGATAAATATAATCACTGTAGGAATAACTAACGTCAACAATGTGTCCGAAATTACGAGGACCTGTGTTAATGAAGAATACGACGGATTATGTGTGCAGTCCTCATTGATAATCCACAAAGAAGCATTGTAAATTAGTATACCAAGAAGAACCAGAATCGATATGCAAGTCTTGGACACGTTGTTGCAGCAAACACGTCGAGCAACAAATGGACTTTGAATCAGAAGGAAATTTTCGAACGTTATGAAGACGCACAGCCATACGGACACACATCCACAGAGATATGTAATGAATATAATACACTGGCACATGCCTTTGATATGACTCAGCTGAAGATCAAATGTACTCGATATCCAGGTCATTAATAAACTCAATAGAAACCCATTGTCACTAATACCTCTGGTCGCCAAAAACAACGAGCACGGTGCTTTTCTTAAGGGATGTCTCAGAAACGTTATTGTGGATAACGAGTTTCCTACTAGCCCCAAAACACATATTATTGGTATACAGAACTTCTCAACTTTGATGATAGTTGCAAAGGCTTGATTGTAGCCAGATGTTTTCATTGTATCATATTTGGTCATGTTTATTCCGGACATGGTGTTGTTATCTTCGAGTACAATTTTTACTGTGCTGATAACCTGCGCCATTGGTATCTGAAAATGTAATACAGTTTTACAGATTATTTCAGAAATGTCCATGGTTCATGTTTACAGCAATTACAATAGTATTAATATAGACACATTTATATAAATACGCATGCAAAGCAGATACACACATGCACGCACCCACCCACCCACACTTACACATAGATAACATTTTCAAACACTTCACGAGCAAAACATTACGTGGTGATAAAGAATGTTACAACGCAGTCATGCTAAATAATAAAGCCTGAGGTTAAGTAGACTATACGTAAAAGAAAACACACACGCACAAAAAACGAAAAGTTTAATCATGGGAATAGGTACAAAATAAATTCATACAAAACTAATAGTTATAAAAAAGATAACAGAAAATCGGACCGGGAAGTCAGCACCAAACTTAAACAGCCGAGCACAGAAAACATCGCATACCATAATTACACGGCACAATGGTCTACACATTACTAAACGAGAAAGCCGACAAGCCTAAGTCCCAGGTGCTAAAATGATGAATGATCTAGTTTCAGCTATAAAAAAGCTGGATGCCTAGCTAAATGACCTTGACCTAGATTTCATAGAGACCAACATTATGACCGACCATGTTTCATGAAGATTGGGCCATACTTGTGGCCTCTTACCTGTTTCACAAACTTATTTTTAAGATTTGACTTAATGTCCTAGCGAAATGACACAGTTTTAACAGTAAAAAGACTCAAATACCTTGTTTGAGTTGTCTGAAGTCCTAAAAGTTTAAAAATAACAGTTAAGAGTAAATATCTGCAGCCGCACACATAATTAATTGATGGTAGTAAACAAAAACAATATAGATAATTGAATAGGGAATGAAAGGGCTCAAGGAAGGGAAAAAAACTAGCAACAACAAAAATTACTCAACACCATTTTTAATAATTTAACAAAACTACGAAACTAAGGGCAAAAGCAACAACCAACCGAAACAGAGTGTACAAATAACACATGAACACAAAATGGCACAGACAATGCCACCATAACTCAAAAAGGCACAGACAATGCCACCATAACTCAAAATGGCACAGACAATGCCACCATAACTCAAAAAGGCACATACAATGCCACCATAACTCAAAAAGGCACAGACAATGCCACCATAACTCAAAAAGGCACAGACAATGCCCAACATAATAACCTAGCACAAAAAGACGACGTTTTCTGTCAACGCAAAAATAACACATAACAAACCCGACATCCCACCACGAAAGCCTGTCGCCTTAGTAAATCAAACTAAACCCTAGCAAAACCAGTTGACAAGAATATAACAAACGGACGACACACAGCACAAGGACAACCCTCAGCAGACACAGTGTACATGTTATTTTAAAAGATACAAAATAGCCAAATGCTGGACAACGAAATTGCAGAAAAAGGCTCTGTGGCTAAATATATTATGTAATTTTCCATTATTACTATAAAGTGGACACTACATACATAAAGGAAAGTTGCCTAAGGGTCTAGGTACGGACAGCGACAAATGTCACTGGGGGCTTAAACGTTTTACAATGCACCAAACCTTTACAAAAACATGAAACATTATATTATATTAACGCTAACCCATAGACTGTTCTCTTAATCCAAAACTTTTAAAAAGATAAACAGCTATTTTTTCAATCTTTTCATCGCTCGATGCTTACAATTCTCTAAACTTTAGAATGTTTGGATGTTTTCTATAATATTGAGGAATGTATTTTGTTTTAAGATTGTCATATAAGTTTCATTCAAACAAGAACGAGAGTTCGTCTTCTAAACAGTTACAAAATTTACATTTTCTTTCAATTTTCTTTTAGGGACAGATGTTGGGTTAGGTTTGGTCCAACGACTAACTGACTTACTCTGTATTCTATGAGATGCCATTCTAAATGTTGCTAATGCTTTAATTGATTTGAACTATGTCTAAACACAGAAATTTGAAATTCTATCCATAAAATATCATAGCAGTCAATCAAATTCAAATCGCTCTATACGGTATATATAATACTGAAGGAATGCATCGCTTTTCCCCCTCCAAAATGGAATCTCGTAGCCAGTGCTAACAAAATAAAAGATACAAGCGATCAAGTAAGATCATTCGACGGAGACTATATGTACCTCATGCAATCGAAAATATTCACTTTCGCCTGAAATAACAAGATATATTCCTTATTTCCTTTACGAAATGACAATATCTAGTATGCTGCTGTCTCGTATATCCGTGCCTCTTAACAGTTTCATCGGCGCATGCGCACTCGCGCATATAAGTTCAAAAATTATCTTCACCAATCTCGGAAAAAAATTGCTAACTTAAATAAAAACAAGAACAATGACAAAATGATTATGAAAATACAAACGTCATTTAACTATTTATATGATATTATGTCGTGTTTTCTTAATGGGTACTGCCAATTTTATACTTAATCGCTTTCTTATAACGATGTATTCCTTTTATCGAAATTGTAGAAATTTGAGAAAACAAAGTTGTACCAGTAGCAGTAAAAACTGCATATCAACGGGTAATTAGTATGCATTTATTCCACATTTTATGAGACCATGCAAACAACATCCCACATTGTCGATCGTGATAATTAACTGTATATTTTTAAAACAAAAAAAAGTTATTTTCTAACAGCATGAATTTATGACGCACGTTTTGCAACTCATTTTAACTGGTAGGATTATATAATGCTGCCGTAAGCATTCTCTATAAAAAATATAACGCTGGTAGATAGGCAGAAGTCGCCGTATAACTGGAACGTATTTTTCTATGTGGAAATGCGCAAATCGCAACTTCTCGTACCAAAGCAGATCAAGATACTGCCCGAAATATCCGAAACAATGATCACGTTTAAGCAGCGGACTCTGTGGCTACCTGTGTGCCTATTTGCGGGCATATATAGGTCTGTTTAATTACATCCAATGCTGTTTAACATTCTTTAAACATTTTTAATCACCGAAATATGTTATTTAAAGAATTAAGGAATTTGTTGATATAAATCATTGATATATAAGCCAGAAATAGTTAAAACAGAAATCTTTCCAGTGATTATTATTGTTTGTTGTTGTTTGCTATATTATTTCATGAATGTTCCAAATTTTATTTACGTGAAAAAAATGTGATCTCGTTCTCGGAGCTTTCCAGTCAGCTTGTACTTAAGTTAGCTCGTACCTAACATAGCTCGTACCCGAATTCGGTTAGCTCGTACCAGACCGAGTTAACTCGTACCGGAGTAAACTCGTACTAGTATTATATTTTTCTAAGTACATTGTACTATATTCCTTATATTGCGTGCTAAAAGTGTCGTTGATTTATGTTTTTGTATGAGGATTATAAACATATTGCCTGTGCATGTGTGTATGTACGGCGACTGCACTTTGATCGTATTGTATATGTATACTATAATGGTCGGGCGAACGTCCGGACGAATCGAAAAATTCTGCTGGTCCAGTCTTCGGAAAGTAGAAAGCTACCCAGTGGGTACACCGGGCTAACGCCGCTCGTCTGTATTGACTACGTAAGCCACTGGTCTCCGACTAACGTTCGTAGGTAGTTCGTCGGCCGCTAGAACACCTTTAAATCGTCGTTGGCTACCGGATCTGCTCGAAGAGCGCCGGCTTTCTGGGATCCGTACATTATCCGAAACTGACGTTTCTGCTTGTGTTTATTCTCATAACGTCCGGAATCTTGGCGTACACGATGACAGTCAATGCTGCGGCTAGAGCTTCCGAGAATTTCAGTTCAAAACGAGTATGGGCTCTCTCTTCGGGTCTGTCCTTCGTATCGCCGCTGGGTCGAAATAAAGTACAAGCAATATCAGCCCTTGAAATCTTCCCTCTTAACGGCTTTTTCTGCCCGATCCCAGTATAATCTCTAATAGGCGTCTACGAATTGATCGCTCTTATTATTCGGTTGCAAAGGTTCCGAAGGGGACGACTTTCCGTTGACGAAGAATCCCGCGTAATTGCAGTCGCAATGTTGAATGTTGAACGGGTTCTTGACGTAAGAATCGTGCACGGCCGCCGAATCAACAACGCCCACCACTAGTTGTTGAAGAACGTCTCCTTGAAACAGGTCGTCGGTGTACGTCTTTATTACAGAGCGACTGTACGGGTATACGGCGTCAGTCTTCTTGATGACGTCAGATTGTCCCAGTTGGACGTTAGGGTCCACTTTTACCAACGCCACTTTTAACGAGCCCTCCGTGATTCTAACGCGGTATCGCTCATTATCGTCTTCCGAAAGCAACCTGAATCCGTTTGAATTTTGCCATTATTTGACGTTGATGGGAACTCCGTTGAGAATCAATCTGTTTTGTTGACATAGATCGACGTGTAGTCGGCTCGTGAGATCGATCTCTTTACTGAATATCGTACTCTTATCTCTTATAAATAAACCGTTATTTCCAGCAGAGGGGTCTGTGTCGTCTATATCTACGCCGCTCTCGTCTTTCGCAAACAGTTGACAATCTAAATCGTGCCGACTCGGGCATTCTAGAAGAGTGTCCAAATACGCTGTGTAGGCGTAATTATTCCACACTTGACTGGATGATTGTTGTTGTTGTAGGTTTACTTCAACTTGGGAGAAGATGCTGTGCAGAGGGTTATTCGTCAAACCGACCAAATCGCTATTTACGAGATTCGACCCGACCGCTTAACAATTTTGGGTTTGACGTGCTCTAATAAATTCTTCATGTCTATGTACAACATAGAAGTACCCGGAATGTTGAACTCGATGGCGGCACCCTCCGTGATATTTTCTACATATATGAAAACTTGGTTATTTAAAAATATAAAAGTGTCGAAAGACTGCCATAATGGTTTTTCGGAAGGTTTTTCGGAAGGTTTTTCGGAAGGTTTTTCGTCATTAATAGTCGTGAAAATGGACAAGAAATGACATTTTTGGCTAAACAAGACATATTCTTCATATTCTTTGTAGTTTTGTTAATACATTACAAGGGAAATTGGAATATGCATGCTCATTTTTTACAAGGAAATATTAAGTTATTTGAATTAAAGGACAGATAAATAGGAACATGCATTTTTATTTTTTGAAAAAATCACAGGGCAAATTAAAGACGTTTGATACAGTTGTTTATGCGCATCATTTCTGCGCATATAACTTGAACGGGGATAGAGGCCGCGTTTTGCACTGTATCGTCATGAAAATTGATTGTCGTGATACTATCAAGGGTTAGCATAAATATGGGTACTATGGGATAAAAATAAATTCTCTGAGCAAATAATATAAAAACAGTCTGCGTGAAATAGCTGTTACATTTTCATTCATTTTTTTGTGAAATTAGAATTCTGTGCCCCCTTGCTATATGGAACGCGACGTCACTGCCAAATTGGGAATAAGGGGAGATAATTCAGACATAATAGCACAAAGTGTAGCGTGATAACCTATGTTTTATTTTATTTTCTAGATAAAGTACACTTTAATTAATACCCTTAGCCAAAAATAAATTATGACAGGACAGAAATTATGGGAAAAACATATAGGCAAAATGTACTTATTTGGCCTTTATGCGCCATTTTACCACAATTTCCATTGCAAAGAGACACAATTACGACGTAACTGCACCTAAAATAATTCTTGTAACGCGTCAATTTCTTCTAATTTTATATCTATTATACTTTCATGCATACAATATACAAATGTAAGTACTCTTTTGGTATTAGAATATTTTGTTTCCGCGCAGATAAAGCGTCACGTTTACTCAATTTCACTAAGGTTTTTATGATATAGGGGGACAATAATAACGTCATAGCGCAAAAAGGAGTCCCGTGACCTATCTTTTTTATTTAATATTTGGAATGAGTACACTGTTATCAACAAAATTAGCAATAAAAATGATATTGGTCATCGAGGTCGTTTTTGAGCTACGATCGATTTTGTGTATTTTTTTGTCTTTTTTAGCAGTCATTTTTCGGAAATCTTGTTTTGTTTTGTCCAAAAATTGTGAATTTCTTATCACTGCCAAAAGTGTATAGGAATGTTTGAATAACATGACCCCTTAAATAGTACCACGACATACCTTTTTTATTTCACATATTGCGTTAGTATATATTGAACTATAATTGTGCCTATTTTTGGTATCATTTATAAAAAATAATTACCCTATCAAACGTCCTTAAGCCATACGTGAACCTTGTCCTTTTACAGAAATGAATTGCTTTTCATTTTTTTATTCTTTTTCATAGTTACCTGTGGCGATAACATGAACAAAATAAATTCAATCAATTACAATTCAAATGCCATATTTCAGATTATTTATGCTTAGTTAATGACATTTTAGATAATTATTCTGAAATTTGCAAAAACTGCATTAAGCGTACAAATGTCAAGGTTTTTATAGATGGATATAGAGGCTGGAATACGAGCCGATAATGACAAAGTCGTGCGTGATTCATAAAAAATAGTAAGAACGTACAACACACAACTGTTTTATGCGTTCAAGGTCAGACATTCAATATGCAGAAGCTATTAGTTAATAGATCTACCATTCTACAAGTTCTCTAGAGAATTAAAGGAGTGTACGTTGAACTCTCCGGCGAATACTGCCTGTATTTTGATTATAAGTTGTGTATATGTATGACAGTCACCACGTGCACAACGCAGTTGATTTCAGCGTATTGTTATCATTAGGTTGTAAACCGGGTTTTACCACGTCTGCACCACGCCCCTCCCCTGGTAATATTTTTTCATTTATTTTATATCCAGACCCGTTCAATAATTACAAACATATTTGTTGGATGTATTTGATATTAATAAAATATCTACGTAATTTCTCTAAACCTTAAATAGCACAAAGATTAAAAAATGTTTCGTTGAACTTTCTCGCACACCGACCTAGAAAAAGTGATCGTGTAAAACTCGTTTTGCATTTTCCACATATATTTCTAGTGTCCTTCGGTCAATAACATATTTAGTTACGATGACTATTCTGACGATATTCGATCGGCGCTTCTGTCTATATAATATGCGTGAAAGTTTGCAAACAGACCGATTGTTCAAATGTGTGTTAAAACTATGTGTTCTTCGAACAACTAAATATGAACTGAGTGACTTTTCAGCTTACGACCAATTCAACGACTTTCGGCCAAAAAAAAGGTCTCCGCAAATAAATAGTCCTATGATTTGAACAATATTACAAGCAGGCTACACAGGTTACCGAAAAGTGCCGAAAGGCGGAGAGCAATTAATTTCTACATATTTCACAGTAAGAGTTGTTGTATGGACGCAATTGGGATTTGATATAATTTAATAAAGACTTATGTACCTATATAATTATGCTATAATTTATAACAAATGTATACAAACCTCACCAAATAGGGAGTGCTTTCCGGCATGAAAACGTCGAACATGTAATTGTTTTCTGTTTTCAATTCGAGATCGTAACATGCTATAATTATGCGCATGTTTTAAATCAATGATTGTAATGAAATGTTTACTTAGAAGCCTTACGTGCTGTTTTAGTACATTTATAAATAAATAGTTTAAATAGCCGAATAATATCAAAATCGATCAGAAAAATTAACATGTCGGCCCTACCGGTGAACAAATAAAATTAAACCCGAGTAAAAGACGCACCAAAAAGCAATGTAATGCATATAGGTCTTATTCACTAACGTTAAGTTATAATAATTATACTTGATCAGTAGACCAAATTATTCTTATCTACGTACATTCAAAAACTCATGAGCATTTTACTTGATTAACAAATTTCAAAGTATATTTTCATATCGAGGGCTTAGAGCGAAAAGGTTCTAACTGACATTTTTTCTCAAAACCACTTTTTTAAAGAAAATGATATACAATTTGTATATCTAACTTTTGTGGAAAGCTTTGCCATCAAAAGCTCTTTTCAGTAAAAGTTATTGCAAATTTGTCCAAAGGTTCTAAGTGAAAATGAGTTTTTGATTTAATGCGAAAAAGTTCTAAGTGCATGTAGGCACTTGGAACCTTTTCGCACTGATACTTGTACTATTTATGGTAAGTAAATTAGGTTCTAAGTGAATTCTGTTTTTTTAAAGAAGCTTTTTGTTTTTTCTTTAATGTTTTATGGAATTGTCACAGATCTGATTTTCACAGAGAAAGGTATTTGTAGGTTAAAACAAAAATTTTATCACTTGGAACTTTTTCGCACTAAATTATATAACAATATGCAGACTACAGTGATTGTGAAAAGGTTCTAAGTGAACTATTTTATTAACAATTCTTCAACATTTCATCTTAAATTTATATACAATCTTTGCTATATGCTCATTTATCAATGATAAAAACCAATATGTATATAATATCTTCATTATGGCATTTTTCAGCAGTACATTATCCATAGAAAATTCAAAAATATGAAAAAAACAAAACTATTTTCATTTTTTTGTCGTTATACATTCTCTTACAAAATAATATTGGGATGAGTCATTAGATGTTTATGATATTCAGATGTGAACTCTAGGCATCCATAATAAACATTGAATTTATTAATTTTCACTTAGAAGTCCGAAATTGGTCATATCGCAACTGGTATTTAAAATAAATTAAATTGATATTTTAGGATGTTGGAAAAGATTTTATATAAACTGTTAATTTTGCATTTTTATTCCATAACTGTTTTGTTTGTGTATGACCCAATATATTTGTATATCCGGTTCCTGAACCCTAGCCTAATAGACTGTGTATATGGTAATGGACCCCTAGCTAGAAGTCTTTGAGGTTAGGTCAAGCTATTTGTAAGGGATCATTATTTGCCATGGACTAAGTAATTTATTATAACTTAATCTATGGTTATTTTTTCCTAAATAGTAAAATATTTGCAAATAACATCCTTATTCAAAACAATTTCACTTGTATTGAAAATTTTAGGTTCCTATATGTGTCGTTTTGAAAAGTGACATATTAAAGAGTGTATTTTTATAAAGTTTTTTGAGAGGTCAGACTATTATCTCTCTTGAATCTAACTAGCCAGAGGTTCAGTTCTGTCTAGGTCTATATAATTGCCAGGACTGAATGCCATGTTTACGTTAAACGAATTAATACAGTTGCATGTAATATATCAATACCTACTCGATTTGTGTATAAAATACATAAGAATTAAGATGCAAAACGTGAAGTTTCAGGAAAAAGAAGACAAATTATTTTTTTTATCTGTGATAAACTGGCATAGCTCAGCTAACAACCCTGTTTGTTTTAAAATGTTTAATACAACCGGTTGACACCGGGAGTGATATCAAGAATCGGCTTAATCTGGGGATTACCTGGACAATAGCAGGGCAGGGCAGTAGCTCTACCATCCCTGTACCTTGATAAACCATAGCATACCGGCATGACAAAAGCACCAGAGTAACAGGCTGGTTGACCTCCAAAAAAGAATGTGTAGCCCCTTTCTGTACCAGTGGAGTTATAATAAGGAATGGTATGAGCCTGTAACAATACCAGCCTGCTAAGCCCCGTAATATAGCAGTACACCTACAGTTAGGGCAGGTGGGTTTCAGTTTTACCACAGTTAATGACGGTGTAGTTGTACAGGGGACGATTGGTCATATTGATTTGACTACTAGTATGGCTACAGCTGAATCTAAAATAGGGACTTGATTTACCCAGGAAATGATGCTTGAAACAGACGTTCTACAGAAACTTCCGAAGTTAAATGATCAGTACGGTTTGAATAATGGGAAATAGAATAGATTGCTACAGGTTGGTACGGATTATCACGGGGTAATGAGGGCTGATATCTAGCAATGAATGGTTAACTGCATTCTGAAAAACCTATTCTAAACAAACTACAATCAACTATGTGCGTGTCTGTAGATGTGACTACAGCTTTGACCATATCATACATAGTTGGCCGCAGTTAACCACAGTAAGGGAAACATGTTTACCAATTGAATGTAGCTATCCATAGTTTGCCGTACATTATATTAATGTCTTTTAGTTATAAACGTAGTTCAAACTTGTTTGTCCTTAGTTACTTAAAATCATCCACCATCAGGTTGGAAGAAAATAGCCCATCCAAGACCGAGGAGCCACTACAGGTTACTGTAACAGATTACTTGGGATTATTCCTGACAATGGCGGATCGAGTAGTAGCAATCCAGGATGTCGATCATGTACAGTATTCCCAGGACTTAACCATAGATGTAGCTGATACATTAACAATTACCATACACATACTCTGAGTGGCTAATGTGTGACTATCTCAAAGTATACGCAACTTATTGAATATGGTTTATATATCCTCTACAGTGACAACCGGGAAACACAGGAATGTCACTAGACACAGGCGCACAACCATGGTATGACGGGACGATGCCGGCGGGTATTGAAATAGCACTGGTGAAAACCTAGATCACACCGAGATCTATCGGACCAACATCGTCCTGCATCGTAAATACACCCTAGTAAACCTGAAATAAACCTATCTACTCCGGGGTCAAACTGACAAATCATTCTTTATAGTCTGGGGGTACACTGGAGCAACATCGGTAACGAGAGAATGCAATTGCTTTTTGTTACAAAAAATGTCCAGGATCATCACAATACTGAGATTGCCCAAGTATCTGTAGTATGTACCCCGTATACAGTCAGGAATGGCTGTACCTATCTGTAGTATGTACCACATACAGTCAGGAATGGCTGTACCTATCTGCAGTATGTACCACATACAGTCAGGAATGGCTGTACCTATCTGTAGCATGTACCACGTACAGTCAGGAATGGCTGTACCTATCTGCAGTATGTACCACATACAGTCAGGAATGGCTGTACCCATCTGCAGTATGTACCACATACAGTAAGGAATGGCTGTACCTATCTGCAGTATGTACCACATACAGTCAGGAATGGCTGTACCTATCTCCAGTATGTACCACATACAGTCAGGAATGGCTGTACCTATCTGCAGTATGTACCACATACAGTCAGGAATGGCTGTACCTATCTCCAGTATGTACCCTATACAGTCAGGAATGGCTGTACCTATCTCCAGTATGTACCACATACAGTCAGGAATGGCTGTACCTATCTCCAGTATGTACACTATACAGTCAGGGATGGCTGTACCTATCTGCAGTATGTACCCTATACAGTCAGGAATGGCTGTACCTATCTGTAGCATGTACCCCGTACAGTCAGGAATGGCTGTACCTATCTGCAGTATGTACCCTATACAGTCAGGAATGGCTGTACCTATCTCCAGTATGTACCACATACAGTCAGGAATGGCTGTACCTATCTGCAGTATGTACCACATACAGTCAGGAATGGCTGTACCTATCTCCAGTATGTACCCTATACAGTCAGGAATGGCTGTACCTATCTCCAGTATGTACCACATACAGTCAGGAATGGCTGTACCTATCTCCAGTATGTACCACATACAGTCAGGGATGGCTGTACCTATCTGCAGTATGTACCCTATACAGTCAGGAATGGCTGTACCTATCTGTAGCATGTACCCCGTACAGTCAGGAATGGCTGTACCTATCTGCAGTATGTACCCTATACAGTCAGGAATGGCTGTACCTATCTCCAGTATGTACCACATGCAGATAGGAATGGCTGTACCCATCTGCAGTATGTACCACATACAGTAAGGAATGTCTGTACCTATCTGCAGTATGTACCACATACAGTCAGGAATGGCTGTACCTATCTGTAGTATGTACCCCATACAGTCAGGAATGGCTGTACCTATCTGCAGTATGTACCACATACAGTCAGGAATGGCTGTACCTATCTCCAGTATGTACCCTATACAGTCAGGAATGGCTGTACCTATCTCCAGTATGTACCACATACAGTCAGGAATGGCTGTACCTATCTGTAGTATGTACCACATACAGTCAGGGATGGTTGTACCTATCTGCAGTATGTACCACATACAGTCAGGAATGGCTGTACCTATCTGTAGCATGTACCACATACAGTCAGGAATGGCTGTACCTATCTGTGGCATGTACCCTGTATACAGTCAGGAATGGCTGTACCCATCTGCAGTATGTACCACATACAGTCAGGAATGGCTGTACCTATCAACAGTATGTACCCCATACAGTCAGGAATGGCTGTACCTATCTGCAGTATGTACCACATACAATCAGGAATGGCTGTACCTATCTGTAGTATGTACCCTGTACAGTCAGGAATGGCTGTACCTATCTGCAGTATGTACCCCATATCGTCTGGAATGGCTGTCCCTAACTGCAGTACATTGTATGTACCCCATATTGTCTGGAATGGTTCAACCCTTCTGAGGTTTGTACCCCATACAGTAAGTAGTGACTGTACCCATCTGTAGTATACATGTTTATCGGGTGTGGTCAGGAATGACTTTACTCATCTGAATTATGTTTCTGGCAAGTTTAAGAATGGATAACCCCATTTGGTTAGGAATAGAAATACCAATCTGTAGTGTGTCACCCATTTAGTTAGGAATAGAAATACCCATCTGTAGTGTGTAACCCATATAGTTAGGAATAGAAATACCAATCTGTAGTGTGTAACCCATTTAGTTAGGAATAGCAGTACCAATCTGTAGTGTGTAACTCATTTGGATAGTAATAGCAGTACCCATCTGTAGTGTGTAACCCATTTGGTTAGGAAAAGCAGTACCCATCTGTAGCATTTAACCCATTTGGTTAGGAATAGCAGTACCCATCTGTAGTGTGTAACCCATTTGGATAGTAATAACAGTACCCATCTGTAGTGTGTAACCCATTTGGTTAGGAAAAGCAGTACCCATCTGTAGCATTTAACCCATTTGGTTAGTAATAGCAGTACCCATCTGTAGTGTGTAACTCATTTGGTTAGTAATAGCAGTACCCATCTGTAGGGTATAACCCATTTGTATAGTAATAGCAGTACCCATCTGTAGTGTGTAACCCATTTGGTTAGGAAAAGCAGTACCCATCTGTAGCATTTAACCCATTTGGTTAGGAATAGCAGTACCCATCTGTAGTGTGTAACCCAGTTGGTTAGGAATGGCTGTACCAATATGTTGTATGTACCCTCATATTTTACCAGGAATGGCTGTACCCATCTGTTGTACGACCCCCATATTACCAGAAATGGCTGTACCCATCTGTAGTGTGTACCCCCATATTACCAGGAATGGCTGTACCCATCGGTAGTGTGTACCCCCATATTACCAGAAATGGCTGTACCCATCTGTAGTGTGTACCCCCATATTACCAGGAATGGCTGTACCCATCTGTAGTGTGTACCCCCATATTACCAGGAATGGCTGTACCCATCTGTAGTGTGTACCCCCATATTACCAGGAATGGCTGTACCCATCTATAGTGTGTACCCCATATTACCAGGAATGGCTGTACTATGATAGGTAGTATGTAGCCCATATGGTGGCCTCCGTAGCTGAATGGTTAGCGCGCTTGCCGTCTAATCTGGCGACCCGGGTTCAAAACAGGGTGGAGGCACTCATATATATGCCTGCCATATTTCAGCGGAAAGCTGACTGGCAAATAAAGGCTATGGTCAGCATATTTTAGGTTAGGAATAACTGTGCTCAACTGCAACTAGTATGTTCTTCATTATGGTCAGGGATGTTTATCAGATCTATACCCCCATGTACTCCTTTACATAGATGGCAAGACAGGATTCCAGCCACAGAAGTGTTGTCAAGTGCTAACCTCACTTCTGTGTATGTCATTCTGCAACAGTCACAGGTCCGCTGGACAGGCCTTATCGTTCGCATGACAGAAGAAAGAATTCCCACGCAGCCTCTGTACAATGAATTACAGATTGGCTCAGTTAAGGTCAGAGGAAAAGGTTTAAAGATACGTTCAACTTGCCTCACTGAAGACACTCTGCATCTGAACTTACTCCTGGGAACTATTAGCTGAAGATTGCTCTACCTGGCACAAAAGCATTGCTAAAGGAGCCAGACTCTTGGAGGCAGAACGTATTGGGATGAACATGAGGAAGTGGCATTACGCAAGAAGAGGGCAACAAGCACTTCCGATACACGACTGCACCGAACACGTGTCCAACATGACTGTTGGAGGTATTTCCGTGCCCAAATAGGCCTAACAAGTCATCTTTGAACACACAGAACACAATCTACTGATATCAAATTCTATTCCAATCATTTTGAACTATGTGTTATGTCTATAGCCTGTTTTGCTGCTCATTTAGATTTCCTGTTGATAGACACTTCTTATTTAAATAATGTGGTTTGACCCAATACTCATAGCCGGATCACATCCTCGGAACCTTCTTGCTAGGTGTCCAGTGTCATAACCTCAGTCTATTGGGCTTAGGAATGGTACTAAGAAAAATATCATATTTTCCTCAAAAAGAAAGCAGCACTTGGTTGTATGGTTGAACCAATGACTCTCTTTCAGAGAAAGGCTTCAAATATAACAGTTTCTGAACTTGACTAAGATTTAATAATATTCATTGACTATGTCTTGACTTAACCATTCATACTTAGTTAAAGTTAAACTTACCTAAAATAAATCCCATTTGTCTGAAACTTTTTAGAGTAATTGGTATTTGTGTTAACTTTCTACAAAAAAAACAAGAAATGATACACAACTGTATTGTGACAGACATTTTTTTAGAAAAAAGCAATATTTGTGCGAAAAAGTTCTAAGTGATTTTTTCCAAGTTCATTGGTTTTTTTTGCTGAGGTGCATAAAAATACCACTAGTTCATAACTTATGAAAAGTTTGCACTCCAAACTAATTTAAATACACAAAATAACACCCAATTTTATTGTCAAAAAGTTCTAAGTGATATTTTCTTAAGGGAAGTTCATATATAAATTTAATGCGAAAAGGGTCTAAGTGAATTTTTTTTGGCATTAAATTGCATTTACACATTAGTTAAAAGTTTACAACTGGGAATTAGTAAAACAGTGAAGGATTGTGCACTTAAAAAAGTCATTTTTTAATTAAATGCTACTTAGACCTTTTTCGCATTAAATCAAAATAAGAAAAATAATGGATTTTCAGCGCGAAAAAGTTCTAAGTAACATTTTCATTAAATTGATCATTTTTAGAGACCTTTCTTCAGAAGTTTGACAATTTATATGGAAAACAAGTGATGATGCTTGAATATTCAATAAATGACTGCCATAAACTTAATAAGAAAAAAACTAGGAAGTTTTAACCCTCTACTGAAAAGTTTTCTGAAATGCACTTAGAACCTTTTCGCTTTCAGCCCTCGATATCTTCATTTTATAATTTACCTACACCAAATGATCAATAATTAAACCAGGTATAAATCTACAAGACCAATTTTAATGCAAAGCATCGCAGATGGCGCACATGTTATTTTTTCAAATATTGCAAAGATATCGGTCAGCCCTGAAATATCTATTTAAGGTCTCCGACAAGGGTCGGTTAGTAATAATTGTCAGTTTTCTGTAGCGGTCAACCCTGAAAGATCTATTTAAGGTCTCCGACAAGGGTTGGTTAGTAATAATTGTCAGTTTTCTGTAGCGGTCAACCCTGAAAGATCTATTTAAGGTCTCCGACAAGGGTTGGTTAGTAATAATTGTCAGTTTTCTGTAGCGGTCAACCCTGAAAGATCTATTTAAGATCTCTGATAGGGGTCGGTTAATTATAAGTGGCAGTTTTCTACAGCGGTCAACCCTGAAATATCTATTAAAGGTCTCTCACAGGGGTCGGTTAGTTATAGTGTGCAGTTTTCTATTGTGGTCAACCCTGAAAGATCTATTTAAGGTCTCTGACAGGGGTCATTTGCTTATATGTGGCAGTTTTCTACAGCTGTCAACCCTGAAATATCTATTTAAGGTCTCTGACAGGGGTCAGTACACCGGTTCAGATATAACAGGTGATATTCTAGGGTCCAAGGGTCCTCTTGATTGGAACTGCTTATATATTTCTGTTACTTTATAAAATGATTACAGACGAAATGAGTGCTAGGGCTAAGCCCTTGATGCCTATGGTCGCCAACTTGTTGGGTTATTTTCATGGTTAATGTTCTATTGGAAACTTTTGCTGAATGTTACTTTATTTAATTTTACATTATCATTGTCAAGCATACTTGCAAACAAAGTGGGTGAGTGGGCTGGGCTCATTTTGCACAAGGTCAATGTCACAAAGGTTATTTTAGATATTATTATTTCATATCTCACCTACTAATTTGTAAATTGACTAATGCTTTTTCAACTTCATAAGTCAATGTAACAAGTAAAGGGCAATTACTCTGTTATGATTGTATTTGGAGTTAAATCCTATTTAACTGAATTGAACTGGAATAATTAAAACAAAAAAACTTAAGTTTTCAAATTTCTTTTATCTTTTGTCGTTGGTACAACTTTCGTAGTGATCATGCCGAAAATGACAGAATAATAGAAAAATAGAATTTATCATACGAACCTCGTATATTCATATATCTATATGGAATGGTTGTCATTTTTGTCAATCCAACCTGCTTCCAGTCTTTGAACTTGGCTGCCAAGTTTTGTAATTATGAGAAATAATGTATCATTCAAAGGGTCAGGAAATAAAATTCCTGTACTGTTGGTAATGTTTTAATTCCCACTGTATTCAGTCTTTTGGAGACTACCCAGTCACTTTTTTGACACCTTGTGAACTCTCCAACTCGTTCAAAATGGTAATTGTAAATATCACTTGCTTAACGCTAAGTACGTTCCAGGTAACTGCTGGTTCGCTTGGTGTCTTGAGCAGCACAAACGTTTGAGTGAGTCTGGGCTTATCAGAACTTTGACATAAAATGATGATGCAACCTTAATCGATATTAATTTTAATGTCATCAGTACGCCACACGGCAATACTTTCAGTGCTTTGATTACTTGGGGGATTTCCCCCAAAATATTGTTACATACCAACTTTAGAAATCACTACAATTGTACCCATGTAATTTCTCCACAACCAATTCATCCGAACAAATAACGAGTTCCAGCCAATCTAAACAGAAATCGTAATGTTCTGTCATTTTAAGAACATTTGTCCCTAGCAATTGAATTATTTCTTATTTCTTTATATTGCGAGACATTTGGAAATGTTTCTTCTGTAAGTTAATGTTTTTGTGCGAATAAATTCCCACGCGCTGTAAAATGACTAATGGTTTTTAAGGGTTGATAAAAAATGTCGCTGTTACAGTACCTGGTTAAGCAGACAAAATTTACAATGTTTGGTGTCATAACGTTCATATTCATAGTTTAGCCAGTCTCCAGGTAAACCTGCTATTTTGACCAAAATAGTGTGTTTGAGATCTTCCAGGCGCGTAGCTACCTGTACGCAGAATACGCAGCTGCGTACACATGCTTCTCAAAAATTGAAAAAATAATAGATCGAACAATGCAATAAAAACTGATGCCTAAGCCCTAAGGGGGTAAGCCTTTAGTATTTTAAGAATTTCTTACAAACACTTTTAAAAACCTCTATATAAAAAAAATCCTGGTTTTATCAGTAAAAATAATTTTAAAGATGATGCAAAAAAACACGCCAGAACGCACCAGAGACGTTCTAGCGCACAAAACTTTTAAGGGGGAGCATGCCCCCAGACCCCCCTAGCATTCTTGCGTACACTTTCAAAACCCTCTAGCTACGCCCCTGTCTTCCATGGTTTTAAAGGATAATGTTAATGAAGCAAATACGAAAAAAAAATTTTTAATATCTTAGGATTTAAGGAAGTTACAGCTGTTTTAGTAGAGTCCCTATTCGGATCTATTTGTTTGACGTGGCAAACGTCACACAAAAGTTATTCGACGTAACTGTAACAATTTACTCATAATTTCACAATTTGGTCAATTCTTGAGAAAAACTGTTCAGAATAGTATAATGTTTAAAAAATTGTGTTTTATTTTTTAAAAATATATATCAAAATCGAAAGTGATTACAGTCAGAGAAAAGGTTCTACTATATTAACAACTAACTCCTCGTTTTTCTCAATCGGAGTTCTTTTCCGAAACTGGTCACCATAGCAATCAAGTATGTGACATAATTCATGGGAAAATTTAAAGATAAGAAATAGTACTATATGGGTAAATTACTTAAAATAGAATCAATAGATATGTATTGTTTTCTTATTTCAGAGCGTTTTCAAAACCTTGTTACATAATAGTAATAACATAATGTCAAAATAGCAGGTTTTCCTGGAGACTGGCTCATTTATTTTTCACTATTTACATTATTTTGCATTGATAAATAGTATTGATCGACGTTTCATCCATTAAATTTACCTCAGATCTTCGGCTAAATATTTTGCGTCTATCGTTAGAACAACCCTTTACACATTTCGCGCCGAGATTCGAGACCATAGTGTTTCGTCCCTTTTATGAATCGTTTGCGCTATTCGTACCCTATCCGGTTCGTTCGTAGCCATAGTTATGGAATTTTGACTTAGTGTAGTTTTAGTTGTTGCGCCAATTCATCCCCTATCCAATTACTTATATTCTTTTTGTTTACTACCGTCAAACATTATTTATGCTGACGCATAATATTACCATTTACTGTTATTCTCAGCTAAATATACGTATTTCAGCCCCCCCCCCCTTATAGTGAAACTAGTTCATTGATTTTCTATGGGTTCGTTAGGTGAAATTTGAATGAGTCAGCTGTCATCGATATTTCTGAAAAGTTTTTCACAATATCCACACTTATTAATCCAATACCATTTAAGGTAATTTTATTAGATTACAAAGATTTGCGTTATCCCCCAAGAACTTCAGTACTTTGATTTGTATATGTACTTAAGATAAATTTCTGTTTCTGAGAAGAACGCTTTTAAAAGCCATACCTTTTATGCGATGATACAAAACCTCCACTGAAACGCCCAATAACTCTCAAATAATTTAGGGACGAGCCATACCCAATTTTTATCTATTCCGGCTGGAAGCCATGCAGCAACACCTTGTTTATATTTTTGAAAACAATCAACAATGGTTAAAAGACTTATTTTGATATCAAACCTATAACTGGGGGCTTGACTTTTGAATAATAACCAATTCTATAATTAAATCCCAACTTATTTATAGCAGTTACGCTATCCATTTCTGGTCCACGTGTCTATAATGGATATGGTCGATGGGTCATGTGACCGATCCTAATTGATGAAAATTGCTCGGTTCATTTGCATGCTAAGTAGTTTATTGTCTAGAAAATCATTCACTTAGTACATAATAAGTAGCAAAAATATCTTCTGCCTGACGTTTATACAGTCAGTAATAGCGCATCAAATAATACACCAACACACACATTACTGTCTATGAAGCGTTACAGCCAGTGGTTATATTGGGAAGTAATAATAGCTACTTTAAAGGGACTGCCTCACATATTGGTATGTTGCAAAAATAAAATAAAATTGTCAAATATTCGCGTTATTCTGGTATAGTTGCCTGTATATCCCATAATCAACCACACAGACATCTAAAATAACTTGAGAAACTTTGGCATTTTGTAGTTATGTAGTATTTTTAAATCAAAAATTCTATAGGGTATTAATACCCTATAGAATTAACACCACTATGACTTAAATTGCCTAAAATGGGTTCACATTTGATGAAAACGAATCGTTAACCGAACCAAATACCTCACTGATGTTTACGCTGTAGTTTGTTGAGGTTACAGTTCGATCACGAGTGAATTACATAATTCACAAAGCAGGTTGGAAGGAAACTTTCCGCTTTATTTTCAAGAAAAAAATACTCAGTGGGCGACATCGAGAGTGGATAAAATTGCTTTTTTGCACCAAATCTTTCATAAAGCAACTGTCAGTGGCTTTCTATTTCATCAATACTTGGTTAGGTTTGAAAATCACGATATATAAAAATTGTAGCCCAATCTGTGAGGCAGCACCTTTAAGATTATTCCCATATGTCCCTTTATTATTGACAGTTAATCATAAAACTAGAGTACTAAAACACACGTATACTAAAGTGGCATTAAGATGTATGCAAGTTTTGAAAGGTAATATATTATGTAGGGGATACCGGGAATAGTTGTTACACTTTACACACATTTGGGAATACTGGCTTCATTTATTTGAATGATACGTTCAAACAAGTGCTATGTGAATGTTTGATCTTTTCTGGTTACAGCAATGTAGAATAATGTTTAAAATCCCGAATATATCTACTAAAATAGGGATTTGTACGGAGCTGGTAAAATGTCACAACTTACCCCGCTATTGTTCCGTCATTTGTTCTCAAATGGAAGATTATAGTATTTTAAATATTATGTCATAAAAATAGATATTTGGCGAGATATTTACTGATCCACTCAAATAATATGACTGTATGTATAGTATATTGAGTTCCTGGTGGGTGAGTATCTTAACTTTTAGAATGTCAATCTTTCACGCCTGTGAAGCATTAAATATGTTCACTTAAGATCCCCAGCAATCAAAGTTAACACATAATACACGTGAACAGGTAAAATAATGCAGGTAATGTTGACGAAAAACATATTTCACAAATGTAACAACTTGCACCAACCCTAGCAGACTGGTTAATTTTCAAGGTAGGGAACTCAGAAAAACTGATTCAACAGTTTTGATCGCATATATAAGTGCGCAATTTCATTTTGAGTAACAAGGGCTCTATAAATGACGAACTAAATTGGCGACAATGATGCAATAAAAACACAGAATTTCAATAATTCCTATAAATCTGTCCTATGTTTCTAATGGCCTAACATTGTCTTTCAAAAAATTAAGCATACTTTTCCAAATTTCTCTCGTAATATGTCGACAAACTACTTGAAATAGGCTAAGTTTACCAAAAAATGCCATTTTTAGCCACTGACGTGGCTTTTTATGGCGTAAAACCTTCCCAAAAACCACGATGGCACTCTTGCGACACTTTGTTATTTTGTACATATATAAAGACTTGCACAACACTGGTTATGTGAAAATATAAAAGTGTCGCAAGAGTGCCATTGTGGTTTTTGGGAAGGATTTACGTCGTTAAAAGTCGTGAAAATGGCCAAAAATGACATTTTGGGCTAAACATGACATATACGTTATATTCTTGGCAGTTTTGTCAACAGATTACAAGGGATATTGGCATGTGTATGCTTATTTTTTACACAGGAAATGTTAAGTTATTTAAATTATAGGACAGATTTATAAGAACATGTATTTTTATTTTTTTGAAAAATCACAGGGCCCAATTAAGCCATTAGTGAACCTTGTCCTTTACTTGCGTGGCTCAAAATCGTACTTATTCATCTAAAACAATACTTTGTTAACCATCCAAAAGTAGCATAAAAAGTGGCGATTGTCAATTTTAAACAGACCGCACAGAAAGAGACGCCGTCAGTGATTCTATTATTAAGATATCAGTACTATAACAATTTACTCCGTGTATTAACTATCCCCGGTCTCCCCTGCCTTTGTGACGTCTACAACCATATTTAAGATACATTATTATATCTAAATTACTGCAAGACTGAAAAAACAACAATGTAACATCTAACAACGAGGCAGCTATGTGCTAAAAGAAAATAATGTAACAAAAAGTCTGACATTTGCAGGAAAATAAGCAAAAAATGAGACTAGAGAGAGAACACTAAAAAGGTCATGGATATATATAAATCGGGAGTATAAGAATCCATCAAGAGCTTCTTTGTAGAATAAGGATATCTCACTCGAGAAGTCGGGTTTTAACCAGGGACGAAGCTTGCCGAGTTCCTGATTAAAATTCAAACGGTAGTCTGTGATTTATTACGTTCAGTAGTCATGGTTAAGAGATATGATAGTTAGTTTTGTATGTGACTGATCGGGTGACGGTTTAGCGCAGTTAGCAACTGCAGATTCTTTATCGAAACATTCGATGGTTCTAACCCCAAATAACGCATTTGTTTTCAAATAACGATTTCTTTTTATTTAATGATAAGAAATGTATTCATAAAAAGGACTTTAATTTTTCTGTTGTTGTTGTTCTGCTTTAGTTTCAATACGGAACATTCTATTTATTTTGAAAAAGGACCTTTTGTTCGAACGCTGAACATTAAATAAGAGAAGGCTACAATACTGCACCAATTACTCTAATAGAAGATCTGTTGATTTTTTAAAATAAATTTGATATTTTTTTACTCTTTATCCGTGATACATTTACCGGTGACTAACATAGAACTCATAGAGATTTAGTAGATACACTGCGTAATACGAACGTGAGACATTATTCGTTTCCATGTAGCCACACTATCTTTTTATATCATTAATTTTACAAAAAGGGTACTCATGTATATTTCATTATTTTACAAGTTTTTAAGAATTCAAAAAAACATTATACATGTACATGTAATAAATTTTAAAAATACATGTATAGTTTGATTCGAACTTGCACCCATCTGACAAAATTTGTAATCTGCCACGACCATTCCGATGCACGAATACATAGTTCTTATGGTAATTAATAGCTGAATTATCAATCCAATACCAACTTTTATCGGAGAATGGATTACACCTTAAAAGTACAGTTACGGCTAAATGCTCAAACTCCGACTACGAGTACATGTATAATGAAATGTAGAGTTCGAATTTGACATTATCCAATTTCTCCACCGCTAGATTTCCTGAGGTCACCAGCTTTTCGGTGCGCAAAAATAATGTTGCCAGCTAAATTCGTTATTTCCGTTATTATCATTTTGTTTTTTATTGACAAGTGTTTGCCCGAAACCAACTCAACTGCTATTCAAGTAGAAACTGTGACCTAAGTTGAAAAAGTACATGTAGAGCACGTTCTTTGCTTGAGCATGAAAGATATCTCGTTCAGGTCCAACATGTCCACAATGCTGCTAACTCAGCGAAGGGTTTGAAAAGTTTTTTATAGTAATACAGAGTGATAAAAAAACATGTCCCACAAACGATGCTTAATAACTTTGCGAATTTTCTTAGTATAGTTATTGTTTTGGTATTGAAAGGATATTAAACAAGGCAGTCCAAAAGACGGCTATAATCCCCCGCCGCATTAATGAACAGTGAAATTGTCCAATAAGTTAAACATCTGCTATGAGTTCATGCAATTTGGCACAGGGGTTAAAAAATCAGGAGCGGATGGGAAAAGTAAGGGTCAAACCTTTGACCTTATAACTGTGACATTGCCCTTGAACGGCATGGTTGGAATGTGGGTTCTGAATGTCATCTTTATTATTTGCAAATTTTGGTATCAGGTTCATGCTCTTCGGCCCAGGCGTTAAAAAGATGGAGTGGACACGAAATGTAAGAGTTAAACATTTGACCTTGCACTGTGAACTTGACTGTGCATGGTTAAAATGTTGGCTCTGTATGTCCGCTTTATTAGTTACACATTTGGTATGAGTTTCATGCAATTCGGCACAGCCATTAAAAAGTTAAAGAGCGGACATAAAATGTAAGATTTAAACTTTTGATCTTGAACTGTGACCTTAACCTTGAACCAGCATGGAACCACATTTGGAATGAGTTTCATGCAATTCGTCCAAGGCATTAAAAAGTTAGAGAGCGGACACGATTTTGTTACGGACGGACGCACGGACAGACGGACGGACACACGTACGGAGACCATTCCTACAATCCCCTCCCACTTCGTGGCGGGGGATTAATAAAGTTTTTGTTGAATATATAGACGAGCGTCATAAAATGTCATAGTAACCATGGCAACGCCATCAGCGATGTCATATTCTAAGAGTTCCAAGATGGCTGAAAACGCAGAAATTTTACATTATCACCAATCAATCGGACATACAGTGATTTAAATATATTTGATGATGAAGAATTTTGTGACAAAGGATTACACAAAAAAAGAGTATACTCTTATTTCCATTGTGGCCCTTGAGTTGATGGCATGACATAGAGAGGCAACACTAACTTATATAAAAAATAAAAATTAAACAAATTATAAATACACTGTAGAAAGACAAGAATATCACAGAAATAATCATAGTTAATATCACAGTTAATTATGCTATCCCCTATTAATAAGTAAATTATAAATATAATCACATTGCAATATCACAACAGTTATATTTAGTATCAGTTCACGGCCTCGTTGAATGCAAATTAAAACAAATAAGAAATATTATCTAATATGGACCTATACCGAAATGTATTAAATCCAACAATCATATAAAACTAGAAGTCGTAAATGTAATGAAATAAAATCATTATATAAAATGCTTTATAAAATATGTGTTTTAATGCCTTCTAAAACGCAGGATATTCAACCATAGAAGTAATGGTAATAGGAAGCTTATTCCAGTGTACAACCGTTGAAGCTCCCGGCTTTGGATAACGCAAAAGCACCCTCTGACCGAATCGTGTGTAATACATATGAACAGAGTTTTGCAGTATAAAATGTTCGTTCGTGTCGTTAGGAGCTGATCCATTATATATTTTAAAAACTTAACTTAAAACAATTTGCTCCACACGTTTGTTAACATGAAGCCAATTTAGCTGTTTAAAATGACTTGTTTCAATGTTATCTTTATATTGCACGAAATGTATAGATAAATAATAAAATTGTCAATGATTAAATGTTTTCATAATGACGTTGTTATTGTGCTTCAGACAGTCATTATAAAAACTTTTAATTATTAGCATTATAGTAATAAGCCTCCCAACCCGTTTGGTAATAATTATAACAAAACGGGTTATTACACAGAATTCTACTTATACCGGAATGTGCAGAAAAATATTAAAATTTTAACATCTTAGCTTTCAAATTCCAACAAGAGAGCCCAAAGGGCCCTAGGTCGCTCACCTGTCGTAATAGTTCATGATGGCCCACATGCTTACGTAAAAATCATTTACGTAACTAATTATTTACAACTTCAAAGAATCAAGTTAATGAAGCCTCGGTTGCATTACTAGATTTGATAGAGACAAACAATCTGGCTAAGTTTCATGTAGATTAGGCCATAATTGTGTCCTCTAATTTGTTCACAAGCTATTTCTAAGATTTGACCAAGTGACCTAGTTTTTAACCCCACGTGACCCATTTTCAAACTTGAACTTCACCTAACGGCACTTCTAACGCTACCCTTTGATTTTCCTTGATATCTCCTAAACCGTTTGGGGTAACCTCATCAAATTTTCACCCAACTGAGTTTGATGCATGTGCATGTTACCATACTAGTCAATTTAGAAATTGCTGCATATGAAATATCGCAGTTAAAGCGTAATTTACGTCATCCAAATTTCAAAAGTCACTAATTAAACAGCGTATTTATTAAGGATAAATTGAGACTTTTTCATTTTTTTTATTTCATTACTGTTTTAAAGGTTATAATTATAACGCGTGTATACAATAAAAATATTTATGAACGTCATCTACGTTGTAACTAGGTAGCAGTTGGTAAGCTAAGGTCGTCTCAAAATAAACGCCGTTTCTAAATAAATCAAAGCACTGAGAGTTTGGAGGCGATCTTGTTGCTGCTACTAAAGCTTAAACCGACTTTACACGTTTAATGTTCGTTTTCTTACTGCCGATCTTGTGTTGAATGTCAAAATTGGCATATGTGACAATATAGGCATGCTGGGTATCTAAATAATTGTTAAAAGGTGCATATTAATTTATATGTAATACGTGTATTGAATGCGTATATCAAACGTGGCTTTAAAATAATACTACGAGCCTATTTATCAGATTATACAATACCGTCTTGTAATCACTTCCCTCACAGCGTGAGACAGTCTATAGAAAGCGGCTAGCTAGTACAGCGACACCATATGATTGCATAACAGTACTTTGCAGACCGTATACGATTCATTGATAAAACCATCACTTGACCGTAGTCTGAAGTTTCTAAAAATAGCTTTACAGCCGGGACATTTGATGAACACGTCAAATTCGTATTATAAAACAAGTTCGGTATCGGCCGGTGTAGTGATTTTTTTGCAAAAATATCGATTTAACGAGCAGTTTCACAATATTGTTTGATCTTAGAATAAACAAATGTTGCTGATTGGCTTAAATCAGTTAAAACATTTGGAGAAACATATGTAGCAGTATTGGGAATGTTGACAGTTTCTGGAACTACTTGAATGCGGATTCACATAGCAGCCTAAAGGCGGTTAATTTTGTATTAAGAAATGGGCAATGGTAGTAATGAGAGGCTTAAACGCCTCCCAAAAACCAATACGTTCGATATAAACGTTAAACCTGATGCAGGGCTTCATTTTTTGTACTTGAAATGTTAAATACACTTCATTTCTAAACATCCAATATGTAAAATTGAGCTCGACTCCCGTAACTCGCAGGAATCGTATTATCTCAACATACTCGTTGTGATAGCGGTTATCACAGGATTCCGCAGCAAAAACAAACGTCATTTTATTTACTAGTTGGTTGGTGTATAGTGTAAATAATTATCTAAGACATGATGGATTCAAAGCTTAATAATATCAACCATTTAGGAAGCAAGGACATCTTCAACGCAAATTACAACAAGGTGACCGCTATCGCAGGCAAAATTTGTGACTTTCAATTTTAGGGTTTATTCAGTAGAAGGCGTGTCTTACAATAGTCTAAGGGCCGATTTAGATAAAACTTTGTCAGAACTCGCAGCAAATATTGTTGTTTCACTGTGCACAATTTCATGACAATCCATATAGCAGTTTTAAAGAAAACTGACATATATTAAAGGTAGCGTTAGAAGTGCCGTTAAGTGTAGATTTAAAGAGACAAACATTCTAACCAAGTTTTATGATGATTGTGCCATACTTATGTTCTCTAGTGTGTTCATAAGCTTTTTCTAAGATTTGACCTAGTGACCTAGTTTTTGACCCCACATGATCCAGTTTCGGAATTGACCTAGATTTCACAGAGACAAACATTCTGACTAAGTTTCATGAAGATTGTGCCATAACTGTGACCTGTAGTTTGTTCACAAGCAATTGTGGACGGACGACGGACGAAGAGGCATCACAAAAGCTAAAAATGCTTGACAAAAAAAAGATATTTACACAATGCACCCACTTTTAACGTAGTCTTTGTTGTTATGACATCAGTGCGATTTTCCCAGTGATAAAGGGCGCAGTATGATATCGCATGTAGAAATACTTTAATTAAAGGAAACTAACCTATCAAATCCCAAAATGTATTTGCATCCTAAAATTTTCCATGCAAGGCTTCTTACTCACCATAGTTATTTCATTCCGGACCACTGTAAAACATGCACATGCATATTTAATAAAAACAGACCAATGCATATAAAAAACAAGTACTCGATACTGAGTACCAAATGTTTGCACATTTTAAACACAAGATAAATAAAGCATAACGCTTAAGTACACTGCGGTATACCGGTACACCGGATATTCCGATTAAATGAGTAATGTAGTCATAATGTTGTTCAATACTCCGTACACAAACGGGATACTCGGCTATACTCCGTACAGTAAATGTATAAAGTACAGTTATTTGTATCTGTTTTAGTAAGTATCTTCTTTGTACTTTCGTCATTTTACTGAAATTTGAACTCAACATATTTTGGCTCATCACAAAAAGAATGCCCAATTCAAAAACAATTATACCTTGGAAATAAAATCATTCCAAACACATTTGAAGCATCACTATCCATCTTTGAGAGTGAGCAGCCGCCCATTTGAAGGAAATGCAAGCACTTAAACGAATACCTGTTTTTAAGTTGATGTCTTCTATAGCTTCTAAGTTTATAAGCATGTTTTTGCGATCGTAATTAAATGATTTACACAATATACATGGATCTATGCCTAAAGGTTTTCTAAACCAAGAATATTCTACTGCTAACGATATTCGGTAAATTGTGTTTTACGCTAATTTCACATCAATTTATTTTGATAACACAAATTTATTTCAATTATTATATATTTGTAGGTTAATTTTTGCCATAAGTAAAATAAATAATTTCCCTTACCATTTGTAACTTTTTTTGGAAAAGTTCCGACATTCACCGTTACATTTAAAATCTTATACTAAATAGAATAAAATCCATTCTGTAAATGATAAAGATGACGGTTCTTGTATGTCTCGTTTTGTTTAATCCAGTATTTCATGTCGTGGCGTAATTTCCAATATTCGCTCATCAAACTGCTTCCACAGTATTATCGACTATCAGGTTTTAAAATGGTGTCTTCAACGTGCGATATTTGTATATACATGTAACTGTCCGTGTTCGCCTACTATTGTCATTATTAGTCTTTATCTTAAATGTACTTCATATGAAGTGTTCGGTCAGCCTTAGTACTGAGTCTTCAACAAGTTCCCGGAGCTGACCTATTTGATAGTTTACATGTCTATCCTCAAGTTTGCGAACTACTTCAGTTAGGGCCACATATGAGATTTCACAGACGAGGACCATATTGTAGAGCTAATAGACACTAATCGAGTTGAAGCTGAAGTGATTAAACCATCTGAAAACAACTTATTTTAAGCAACCTAATTGATCGAAAGTAACAACAAATTTCAGGTTACCATCACGAACTTGTTAAATACTGTATCTTATTGTAATAATGTCAAAAGCGTGGTTAAAACGTTCCTAAGTATATTACTATTTTTCAGTAAGTTAGTGTTAATTGAAAATGTCTACGTTTTTTTTAATTATTTATTCTTTGCATTATCACATGCCCTTCCTTGAATCCGGGTAAGTATAACTAGTCCGTATATTCTTATACTACACTACGTTTAAATGATGTCACTTTCTCTTCCAGATGACGTCGTTATATGGCGTAAATGACGTGATTTTTGGCGTCGTTTATATAACGGAGTCAGTTTTTTAATAGAAATGTGTGTATTTTCATGTTTTTGTGTCATATGATAAAAATAATCCATTTCCCGTTGTCAATTTCCAGAAAAATTTAATTTATATACGTGCTCATGAAAATATTTAATTTTATCACTACACGATAAAATATTAATCATATTCAATCAAAACAAACACATATTCTATTTATGTTATGCTTATCTTGTGTAAAAAATCGTACTATTTATGCAAAACTCTAATTATCACTGTCGTGACCACAGCCCCGTGGTAGCATACCGGAAGATGGGGAAGAAAAGTATAAAAGTATAGTGAGCTGGCTTAGAATTAAAAGGTGACAAGTTCTTCTTACGACCTTATAAGACTCATATATTTGAAATCTGCATCTCAAGGCACTTCTTATGAGTCTATTTTCATGAAATATTTTTTTGTTTTCTCAAAATATTGATTTTGTACTTACGACCTTCTAATTCGTAGCCAGCGAATTATCAGGGCTATTAATTGCAATTTTCTGTAGAAAAATTGTATTCAGTTTGGTACAAGAAATTACAAAGTTTGAAATGGATCAATATGACCCATGGACAAATATAAGTATCAACAGCTAAATACGTTTTAATAAATACAGTTCAATGAATATCTAATATTCAATTATGACTAGGAATCGATACACCTAATGGTTACGAGTACCTAATAAGATTAGGACTTTATGTACAAGGTGGCCGTGAATACATACAAGGACTAGGAATGTATGTACCTAGTGTTTAATATGTGTGCCCAATAAAATCAAGAATGTCTTTACTTTGGCACTAAGTAGTCAATAGGACGAGGAATGTGTGTTCCTAATGGTTGTCTGTACTCTGATTCATTTGTCTATCTTGGTGTTAAATTTGTCTGCAATGGCTTAATGAAAGAGGCTATTAAAACTTTATCTGACCAAGCATTGAAAGCTATAAACGGCCTGTATTCTATTTATTCCAGACTGAAATTCGACGTCAGTACAAAGTTATACATATTTGAGCGCATGATTGAACCCATTCTCTTTTACTGTTCTGAAAAACTAGGATTGTATAATACGGATATATTCGATAGGGTTCAAATTCAATACTACACTACGATTCTAGCGTCAAATCATCAACACCTAATATGGCAGTTCTAGGCGAACTGGGAAAATATCCAATTTCAATATTATGCAAGGAAAGAAGTCTAAATATTTGGTGCAAAATACGAAACAATCCTGGAACCTTATTACATAACATATGGCTAAATCAACAAAATGATGTAAGTTTGTCAAAAAACTCGTGGTGTTATAAGATAAATGCATACATTGATACAATTGGATTCTCCTATCTAAATCAAAATTTCACAATGAATTACAACTATCAGACTATGTTTAAAACCAGAATAAGACACCAGTTTAAACAGGAATGGAGAAATAAGCTAGGCCAAATGTCAAAAATTCAACAATACTTGAGTTTTAAAACAACATTCACTTTTGAGAAATATCTCGACTTAATCAGTAACGACTTTCTCAGAAAACATTTTACAAGATTTAGGGTATCCGCTCACTGTCTAGCCATTGAAACAGGGCGATACAATAACACAGACAGAGCTAACCGAATATGTCAAAACTGCAATAAAAATCTCGTAGAAACAGAATACCATTTCCTAATGACATGCGATAAATATTATAATCTAAGACAAAAATACATGCCTTTTAACAGATGGCCCTCCCTATCAATGTTTAACAATCGAATGAATACTGAAAATAAGAAATCTCTATATAATATTGGCTACTTCTTGAAACATTCCTTTGACATAAGAACAACCTAATATTCTAAGTAACCTATTTTGGACTACTATCAATCTACATTTATTTGAACATAAAGTGCTTTATTTTACATGTACTCATCTCTTTGTGTATAATTTATTATAATGTACCATGTGCATGTCAGTATGTATAATTTTTGTGTATATATGTCTATGCTTTTCGTTGCCAACGGCAAATGTGTTTGCCGAATTGCAATAAAATTTATTTGTTGTTATTTGTTGTTACTCAATAAGACCAGTAATGTATGTACCTAGTGTTTTAGAGTGCTTAATTTGACCAGAGAAATATTTGTGCATGATGATTTTAAATACCTAACAAGATCATGAATAGTGGTAATGCGTACCAAATAGGACCATGGGTGTAAGTACATGTACTATGATATGGTGGTAGTGAGTACCAAATATGACCATGGATATAAGTACATGTACTATGATATGGTGGTAGTGAGTACCAAATATGACCATTGATATAAGTACATGTACTATGATATGGTGGTAGTGAGTACCAAATATGACCATGGATATAAGTACATGTACTATGATATGGTGGTAGTGAGTACCAAATATGACCATGGATATAAGTACATGTACTATGATATGGTGGAAGTGAGTACCCAATAGGACCATGGATATAAGTACATGTACTATTATATGGTGGTAGTGAGTACCAAATACGACCATCGTTGTGAATATAAGCTGCGAGTACTCTATCATACCACTCATTCATATACATGTTGGTTGTGTGTAGGACTAGGAATATAGGTGTCTAGTTGTTATGAGTACATAATAAAGTCAGGACTGTAAGTACAACGTGGCAATGATGACCCAATAGGACAAGAAATGACCACACCTGGTGGTTGAAAGTACACAATCAGACAACACATGTCTGTACATTGTGATTTTCAGCATCCAATAGTATCTGTGATGGATGGACATCACAGTTCGGGTGAAATGTTTGTACCTAGTCGACATGAGTATCTAATAAGACTTGTGAGGATTGTCTATCATGGGGGTAATGCTTACTTACCGAATAGGACAACAAATGGTCGCACCTAGTGGTTATGCGTGCCCAATAAGAAATGTATGTACATGGTGAAGTGAGTACCCCATTGTATCTATAATGATTGTACATGGTGGCTTTGAGTACCAAATATGACAAGGAATGTTTGTACATGGCGGTCGTCTCTTAAAGTTTACACTAGGACTGGGAATGTATGTAATTAGCGGTTATGAGTACCCAATAATACCAAGAATGTCTGTACATGGTGATTGTTAGTACCAATTAGGACGAGGAATGTATGTACCTTGTGGTTATTCATGAGTACCCAATTCGACCAACAATACATGTACTCGTATGTGGTTGTTTTGAAAATCATACAGGACTTGGAATGCATTTACCAAGTGCATACCAAATAAGACCAGAACTGTCAGTATATGATGGTACATGCTGGTAGTTAGTACCCGATATGACCTCTGATGTATGTTTATGATGGTTTTGAGAACCAAAATAACCAGGAATATATGTACAGGGAGGTCATGAGTACCAAATAGAACCAGTAATGCATGTACAGGGTGGTCGTGGGTACCTATTAGGACTAAGAATGGATATACATAGTTGTTATGTACTCAACAATACCAGAACTGTCTGTACATGGTGAGAATTTAATCTTAAATATCCAATAGGACTAGGAATGTCCGTACCGGATGGTCGTGAGTAACAACTAGGACTGAGAATGGTTATACTTATTGCACCCAAAAGGTATCAGTATATAGTGAATATGTCTACTTGAAAAAATGTCAGCTGAGCGACCTTCTGGTATTTAAGAAGGTACTCGGATTTGTTTTTAAATCGACGACACCGTATGCATGTGGTATTGTATTGTATTAGTTGTGTGAACTCAATAATACAGCAATGTTTGTACATAGTGGTAGTGAGTAGTCAAAAGGACAAGAAATTGCTGTATCTGGTAGAGGTGAATGTCCGGTAGGGCCAGGATTGGATGTACTTCGGGTTTTAAAATTGACCAATTAGAAAAGTGGTTGAGTATATGAGTATCAAACAAGACTAAGTATTTCTGTATCCGTGATGGTGGTAGCGTGTACCCAATCGGACCAGGAATGACTTAAACTAGTGGTTTTGAATACCCCAAAAGACCAGGAATGTGTGTTCATGTTGGTAGTGAGTACCAAATCAGACCAGGAATGGTAACGGCTAGTGTTTTTATTTTTTATGTGTCTATTGAGTTCCTGAATAGATGTCACCTCGTGATTTTATGGCAGATATAGCCAAGTTTAACGTTACGCAAATACATAAAGTGGATTCCAGTATTCAGAGGTGATGAGTACCTTATTGTGTACACGGCTATTATGATGTTTGAAATCCTGTATGAAAGGAGTTTTTATATATAGTGGTCGTTAGTAAATCAGATGACCAATACTGATGTTACTGTACATCATGGCAGCAAGTAGTCAATAGGGCTAAGAATGGCTGTACAGTTTCGGTAATGAATTATGGCTGTTATGACCGGGTGGGGTAGGTTAGTCAGTGATTATTCGCTAGATTGACACCCAAACGCGTTTAGACGCAACAAATACTGAATTCCTTTGTAAAACAATATGAGTACTGAATGAAAACATTAAAAAAAGACTAATTATTACTCCATATCTGACATTGACTTTTTACACTTTTTTTACACTTTGCCCCACTGAAATGACCTGACATGTAGTCATTTATTAAAACATATCTCCATAGACTGACAAGTACATAAATGGTAGATATAAACATGACCATTTCACCGATATGATGACCGTTTTGTGATGTTACCAGTATGATGAATAATCGTTTTCTTGTGCAGTTGGACTTATTTTAGAACCGAATATATTGTTATGAATAAAGTATACATGCAAGAATGAAACTACGTGCAATTATTAATTTTGAAGAAACGTTTACGTAATAACTGAAGATTGCATCAATTTCATGGATTATTAGCGTTCGTCAAACATTGTCAAATTATCTCACTTTCAATTGAAAGAAGAACAAAATGTATTTCTCAAAATGGTGATACCGCATGTCATACACTCCTTCTTTTGTCATTTTTTATCTAATGGCTTCAATTATCGTAAAATAGAAGACACTGAGTTTCCCATGGTGAATTATATTTACACTATCAAAATACAGCTAAAATCAATGATTTTAAATTTATTATATCTTCTCGACTCCACAATCTTTCGCATTAAAATACACCTACTAGTGGGATTAAGCCATTTATTAAGTCTCAATTACTTTTCAGGGATGGAGACTTTGTTAACAACAAATCTCCATTATTTTGACATAAAAGTTTGTGTTAACAAAATAATGGAGACTTACCAGTATTGTTAATGAATGTGTAACAAAATAATTGAGAGTATCAACTCTGTGTACACAATAAGTCTCCATTACTTTTCAGGGATGGAGACTTTGTTAACAATAACTCTCCATTATTTTGACATAAAAGTTTGTGTTAACAAAATAATGGGGACTTATTGTTAATGAATGTGCAACACAATAATGGAGAGTTATCCACTACACACATGTTTAGTACTAAATGTATTCATTGTGCAATATAACACAACATATTCGTATTGTATAGTTTGATTTCGAGCATTGGGCCGTGACTGCACTTTTAAGGTTTTAACCATTCTTCGATATAGGTTGATGTAGGTTTAGTCAATAAGGTAAGTATTACAATTAGGGTCGGTTATTTCGTGTGTCGGATTGGTCGTGGGAATAAAGCGCTCGATACATTCTAAATTAACGTTTGTCAGACCAGGGTTCGAATCCCATCAAAATATTGTTTACATTTTTTATTTTATAGTTTTTAGATGCTTGTAACTTAACTTGCAAAATGTGTGTAATACTAGTTTATGTGACAAACCATATTTGTAACATGTATATTGTAGAACGTTCTGACGGCTAATCAACGTAATATAGGTTTTGTTATTCTATTGGCAGCCATTTTTCAGTATCATTCTTTCAGTGCGGAATTGTAACACAAATTTCCAAATCAATTAGTGAATTCGAACTCTGACCAAATCACGTGACAGGTGTTACCATAAAGCGGATCAATTATCCGCAGGTCTTTCGGCCTGCGTATAGTCACTACCCAATAAACCAAGATTCTAAGACTCTCCACATGGGCCCTGTAGTTCATTTAGGGTACCACTATCTAAGTTCTGTGTGATGTCAAACACCAATAACCTGTAAATCAATGCCATTGCTGGGGCATATAATTGACCAAATGTGCACACTGGTCCCCACCAAACATCACCGAGCCTACCCCACATATTGCATATTATTAAAATATGAAAAAAGGTGACATTATTTTTTTTTTAACTAGTCCTCTGTGCAGGTGACATTTTATGTAAATATTTACATAATATTTTTAAAACACAGAAATCATTATGAATAGTATTAATACACACGCAATATTCTAAGATAGACAATTAAATATAGTTTAAATAAATATAGAAACTATAAAAATAGTTAGTCCGGTGGCGAGGGTAAAAAATCCAACAAGGTTGGAGGCTGGACGGCAATAAGATGTAAAGTCTAAATAGGTTAAGACACAGCTGTTATCGTTCGACTTTCTATAATTACTCGTGCTAATGCAATATCCGACACATGCTAAGAAAGGGATATATTGGCGAGAAAGACATGTTTTATAAGGCTATTTGGCTTTAAATCAAATAACAAAAACATAGGGGCATGACTGTAATACATAATACATACAGCCTATGTTAAATCTTCCAAAGTACGTCTATTTGCTGATGACACAGCCATTTATCTCTCACCAACAACACTCAGAGATAGTAAAACACTACCATCATTCAAGAAAGCGCTAAAAACACACTGTTTTACTAAAGCAAATTCTGGCTGATTATTAGTTTGACTTCTTAAGGATCTCCTAAAAGGTAGTACATTTATACCTTTGGAGACGGTTTCTCGAAGCAGTGGTATGTGACGCTGTTCTTGAAACACTAGTACAGTAGTAAATAGTGTCGGGGGTTTCCTGTCTCCTTAAAGGAAGTATCACTATTCCTTTGGAGTTAGTTTCTCCTGGCGGTGGTATGTGACGCTGCTCTTGAAACACCCAATTTAGGGAGGGGGGGGGGGGGTAATTGAGGGGGGGTCTTTGTGTTATTTGTATTATGTTTACATGTATATATACATTTTTAATGTTGCATGCATTTATCTATGTAAAATTGTTTTAACCATGTCTTAAATGTGATTGTACAGCACTTTTGAACGTGTAATTACATGATAAAAGTGCTATATAAATATGGTATAATAATAATAATATCTAATGCTTCTCACTCTAGCTTATTACAACAGAATCTAGACCAACTTCAGCTATGGGAGAACAAATGCGACATGAAATTTAATCCTTCAAAATGCCAGGTCATACAAATCACAAAACGCAAAACAGTCATACCAACAAAATATCTCCTACACAGTACCACACTAGACACAGTAACATCTGCAAAGTACCTAGGCATCACAATTTCAAATGACTTAACATGGAACATACTCATTGACAATACCACACAAAAAGCAAACCAAACATTATGATTCCTCAGATAAAACATAAAAGCAAAATCACAAAACCTTAGGTCAATCGCATACAAGACACTGGTCTGACCCCAGCTGGAATACAGTTCATCTGTCACCCCACACGAAGACCCAGATAGACCAGCTGGAGTCTGTCCAGCGCAGGGTTGCACGCTGGAACATGAGCGACTATGGTCGCACGTCCAGTGTCACAGCCATGCTTGAAACACTCAAGTGGAGACCTCAAGACCAACGACGCAGCGACAAGAGCCTGGCTATCTTGCATAACCAGGTTGCTATTCCAATACCTGACTACCTAGTCCCAAATGCAAGTTACTCTCACTCCAAAGCGTTCCAGAAAGTTCACACCAAACCCGACTATTATAAATTCTCCTTCTTTCCCAGAACTATTGTCCACTGGAATGCTCTAACCCCTGATGTTGTCATTTTGTCCGGCACCGAGTTCAGTCTGGCAGTCAGCCAGATTGAACAATGCGTCTCCTTAATTGATACCTGCTCTGTTTTAAAACATTTTAACCTTACTTTTCTTTCTTTTATACTTTTTACTCTGTTTCTTATTAATTTTCTGGTTGGTGACGCGCGTCAGGTCTATGTCCCCTTGCGTGGTTTGACCGTATGGCAGATAGATAGATATATTTCCGGAACGTGTTATTTACATAAGTATACAGGTACATGTTTTAACGTTTATCATTTAGTGACCATGGCTGATATTCAATATTGATTTTATTTAATTGGAGAATTAGAATAGCCAATCATATCGCCTGTTACTGACCAAGAGTTTATTATGGTGTGATCTGATTGGTTGTCCTTATCCTTAAGTCAAGTAAGATCAATATTAATAAGTACTATTTATTTTGTTTTTCTTCTCATTTATAAAAACATCGTGTACAAAACTGTACAAGCAAAGACAACAAAAACAGAAATTGACATATAATATTTATATTAAACATGGAAATACTAACTTTATACTATCGTATAAACATAAATTTAGTGCATAATTATATTTAAGGTCATTTTGCCGTTGGCTGTCACAGAATACATAGCCTCGCGATCTGTGCTTTCATTTTGCGGACACGATTTATAATGTACTTCTATCTAGTGCGAGAGCGCCGACTGTGAGACTGTGTGGTTTGTGATATCCAAAGGCAAACTGAACTATACCTTCAAACTCGTCATCACGTGATCTTCCTTTCGTATTAACAAAAATCTTGGAGAGGAATTAATATAAGTTTTCAAAAACTTGTTTTCCGATCCATTACTTATTACATGTTTGTATTATTGTATATATGTACGAATATTGAAATAAATACAGTTTAAACCAAGATCAATATTGAATACCATCCCAGATTGTTAGAACAAAACCTGATTACTTGGAGTGACATACGACAGGGATTGGTAGCCGCAACTAAGGTCGCAGTACAGAAATGACCAGTCAATGACATTGTTATCACAACTGATGTGTTAATGCAGATTGCCAACAAAGTGGGATGCAGTGCTTGTACGCGTGAGGCTGACTTCACAGTGTATCATATTTTATTTTATTGTGTCAATACTCGCACTTTTGTCAAACATACATCGTACGAGGGAGTGAACCATTGCTTGGTGGGCGGCTATTATGCAGATATTTACAATATTCTCCAACATGAATTAAGAACAAATGTATTTGTAGACTGATAATCGTCTTTTACTTCCCCGAATTGATAATCCCCGAACTGTATCCAGACTTTATGTGTTTGAAAGCTAGGCTGTTATATTATTTGTCAATAACTTGTAATTGAATCCGTCATTTGTTGTGTTGTGTGAGTGAGTGATAGTTGTTTATGTCTGTGCGATTGTTAGAAACTATAGATTGAAATTTGAAACTGTATATTTGTGAAATCAATACCATGATTGTACTCTTCAACTAGAACTATCACTGGAGTGACGAATCATACCCCCGCAGCACTGCTTGACACAGGAATATCATTTAAGTTTTTAGTTACTTTTTCCTTAATCCAGTAAGAAACACGACGTGCAAAACTATATAACCTTTGACCTCTAAGTGACATTGACCTTTATACCTTTATAGGGACCTAGGTCTTCCGCAAAAAACTGAACAAAAAAACTGAACAAAAAATCGAAAAGAATCAATTTAAAAAAAATGAAACAAAAACGAAGAAAAAAAATCAACTGAAAATAAAACGAAAAAAAAATAAAATTGTATAAAAATCCGAAAATAAATTAAAATAAATCAAAGACCACTACAATGTAGCGTTATTTCCCTTTATTCGTATATGAGATATAAGGCGGTCGCACACGCACCCTTACTTAATTCACTTCATTTTGACATTAGTGTGTTTACATCCATGTGATAAAATGGTTTATGTCATCAGAAATATTGTATATTTGATAAAGGTGTGAAATAACGCATTGTTTCAATTCACCAGACGTTATAAGGTACAATATCTTGCTAGAAACGTCATCAAAATATGAAAAAGGTGTGATGGCGATGGTGCGATAATGCGATGGCGACAGTAAGATAATGCGATGGTACGATAGCGACAATGCGATAGTGCGAATAGTCATATCGCACTGTCGCCATCGTACTATCGCGTTGTCGTCATCATATTATCGCATTGTCGCCATCCTACGTGATTATTGTGACCAAATTCCATAAAGTTAAGGTAGAAATTGTGACCTGTAGTGACTACACATGGTTTTTCTATCATTTGACCTTGTGACCTAGTTTTTAACCCCGGATGACTCAATATCGAACTTGACCTAGATTTTTTTCAGATGATTATTGTTACCATATTTCATAAACACTTTTGTTTTTAAGCTTTAGAAAAGAAAATTCAGGTTAAACATATTATTTATGAAAAAACATTGTCGGCAAGGTCGTAAAATAGTGTTGTTATTATGTTTCATAAGCTTTTTCACAAATGCTTACCTTTTGATAAAGATAATCGCGATTATTGTACCTGGTTGCTCTAAATGCTATATGCAGCCAACCCCTGAGGTACAACCAATGTATATTCGCAACAGCTCGCACATTGAGGATCAATTAATTCCGTAATAATGGAAAACAGGTATTATCCTATAATATCTATGGATATGGTGAATAGACAAGAGGGCCCAAAGGGCCCTAGGTCGCTCACCTGTTGTAGTGGTGCATGCAAGCCCTGTGATTTGACCTAGAGACCTCACACTTGGCCTAGATTTTGTTGGGATGATCATTGTGACCAATTTTCATAAAGATTAGGCCAAAATGGTGACCTCTAGTGACTACACAAGGATTTCCTATGATTTGATCTAGTGACCTAGTTTTTGACCCCGGATGACCCAATATCGTTTTTGACTTAGATTTTGCTGAGATAATCATTATGACTAAGTTTCATAAAGATTAGTTCAAAATTGTGACATCTAGTGACTACACAAGGTTTTTCTATGATTTGACCTTGTGACCTTGTTTTTGACCCCGGAGGACCAAATATCGAACTTGCCCTATATCTTGTTGAGATGATCATTGTGACCAAGTTTCATAAAGATTAAGTCAAAATTATGACCTCTAGTGACTACACAAGGTTTTTTTATGATTTGACTTGTGACCTAGGTTTTGACCCCAAATTACCCAATATCGAACTTGACCTAGATTTGGTTGAGATGATCATTGTGACCAAGTTTCATAAAGATTAAGTCAAAATTATGACCTCTAGTGACTACACAAGGTTTTCTTATGATTTGACCTTGTGACCTAGTTTTTGACCCCAAATTACCCAATATCGAACTTGACCTAGATTTTGTTGAGATGATCATTGTGACTAAGTTACATCAAGATCAGGCCAAAATTGTGACCCTAAGTGTCTACACAAGCAAATTGTTGACAGACGGACGGACGGACGACGAGTGGTCACAAAAGCTCACTCTGTCATTTTGTGACAGGTGAGCTAAACAAGAGCACCGCCTTGCGGGTGCAGACACTCATCTGATCATTGTCACTGTAAAAAAGGCCCATTACCCTTGCATAAAGTAGGGCATTGTTATGAGTCTTGCTTAAAAAGGTGAGGTATTGATGGTGAAACAAGAGGGCCCAAAGGGCCCTAGGTCGCTCACCTGTTGTAGCAGTACATGCAAGACCTGTAATTTGACCCCGGATGACCCAATATGGGAACTTGACCTAGATTTTTTGAGATGATCATTGTGACCAAGTTTCATAAATATTAGGTCAAAACGGTGACCACTAATGACTACACAAGGTTTTTCTATGATTTGACCTTGTGACCTAGTTTTTGACCCCAGATGACCCAATATCGAACTTGACCTAGATTTTGATAAAATGATCATTGTGACCAAGTTTTATAAAGATTAGGTCAACATTGTGACCTCTAGTGACTACACAAGGATTTTCTATTATTTGACCTTGTGACCTAGTTTTTGACCCCAGATGACCCATTATCGAACTTGACCTAGATTTTGTTGAAATGATCATTGTGACCAAGTTTCATAAAGATTAGGTCAAAATTGTGACCTCTAGTGCCTACACAAGGGTTTTCTATTATTTGACCTTGTGACCTAGTGTTTGACCCCAGATGACTCAATATCGAAATTGACCTAGATTTTGTTGAGATGATCATTGTGACCAAGTTTTATAAAGATTAGGTCGACATTGTGGCCTCTAGTGACTACACAAGGATTTTCTATGATTTGACCTTGTGACCTAGTTTTTGACCCCGGATGACCCAATATCGAACTTGACCTAGATTTTGTTGAGATGATCATTGTGACCAAGTTTCATAAAGGTTAGGTCAAAATTGTGACCTCTAGTGACTACACAAGGATTTTCTATGATTTGACCTTGTGACCTAGTTTTTGACCCCGGATGACCCAATATCGATCTTGACCTAGATTTTGTTGAAATGATCATTGTGACCAAGTTTTATAAAGGTTTGGTCAAAATTTTGACCTCTAGTGACTACACAAGGATTTTCTATGATTTGACCTTGTGACCTAGTTTTTGACCCCGGATGACCCAATATCGATTTTGACCTAGATTTTGTTGAAATGATCATTGTGACCAAGTTTCATAAAGATTAGGCCAAAAGTGTGACCTCTAGTGTCTACACAAGCAAATTGTTGACGGACGACAGACGAAGAGTGATCACAAAAGCCAGGTGAGCTAAATAGGGACAATAACTCACGCAAAATGCTGATCAGAGTTATGGGTCATGCTTGAAATGGTCAGGTGTTGATGGTGAATAAGTGTTGAAAGTTTCAAAGCAATAACTCAGATAGTTTAAAAGAAAAGTGGACCTAAACACAAAACTTAACCAAGGAACCAAAAGGGGCAGTAACTCTCGCAAAATGCAGATCAGAGTAATGGTTCTTGCTTGACATGGTCAGGTGTTGATGGTAAACATGTGTTGAAGGTTTCAAAGCAATAGCCCACATAGTGTATGAGAAAAGTGGACCTAAACACAAAACTTAACCAAGGAATTTTCTAAGTCCAAAAAGGGGCAATAATGCTTACAAAATGCAGATCAGAGTTATGGGCCTTGCTTTACAGGCTCAGGTATTGATGGTGAACAAGTGTTGCAAGTTTCAAAGCAACAGCTTTGATAGTTTATGAAAAAAGTTTACCTAAACACAAAACTTAACCATGCAACGCTGACGCTGACGCCGACGACGATCAAGTGATGACAATAACTCATCTTTTTTTCAAAAATCAGATGAGCTAAAAATGCACATGTTTATGGCTGTCATCATGTATGCAAAATGTTTCTAAAGGTGTTCGACTTTCATGTCAGATAGATATTCTTAATGAACTGATATGTCATATTTTTCAATCATGTACCATCCAAATTGGCTAAAATTTTGAGAATGCGTGAAATTAGTTTCCACAATCATTATTATCAACAGGTTGAACTGAACTAGTAACAAGAGCCGTTCTCGACCAGCGCACTCCACAACTCTCAGTTTAGTATAAGTTATAATAACAAAGCTTAAATTGTACCTACTCATGTGTAGGTGTTGAGGTCATGATGTTGAACAAAGCAAGATGTCAAAGCACTTTGAAAATATTTGAGGGGTACATAAACTTAAATGTTGATAAGTCGAAAAGGGCAGATAATTTTGACAAAATTCTTGATATAGTAGCATACTCACATGTAGGGGTTGTGACCATGATGGTGAACAAGTATGCAAAATATCAAAGCAATTTTCAAGAGATTAGAGGTTGTATCTAAATTGCAACATAAGCATTACGCCGACGCTTGTGACTGCAATAGCTCCCATTATTCTTCGAATAGTGGAGCTAAAATGTATAATCCAGCTGAATAAACAACACAGACACAAACTTATACAGCATTGTTTATTATGGTTTTGCACACTGGAAACAAATGCATACACATGTATAATAAATTTGATTTGACAATTAATAAAAATTCAAACACACAATATAACCTGCATGGGGTATCAAAACATTAGTATGCAGGCCCGTTCATATAAATAATCATCTTATACCTTCTTAAACATTTTAACACAATCAGCAATATTACCTATATACACATGTTTTAACTATGATTTGACCTAGTGACCTAGATTTTGATCCTGCGAGCCAGTATCTAAACTAACCTTGATTTTAATATTAGTAATATTAGAGATGATCATTGTCCACAAGTGGGAGAAGGATAAGGTCAAAGGTTTGACCTCTAGTTTCTACACAGGAACTTTCTATTATTTTATCTATTGACCTATTTTTTTACTTCAAATGGTCCAATATCGAACTTGATCTACATTTTGTAGAAATGATCAACTTGACCATGTTACATAAAGATTAGAAAAAATTGTGATCCCAAGTGTCTACACAAGCAATTGTGGATGGATGGAAGAGAGATCACAAGTCGCAAGACTTGTCAGAAACGGACTACTATCAGCCCTGATTTAATTCCCAAGCAGGGTCTTCACATGAGCTGCCTGACATTGCAAGGTCTCATTCCTAACTAAATTTTTGAACATTGATTGATTTTCAAATTCTAGTACCAGTGACCTTGACCCCATCCACACATATTTTATTTAAATATGTGCCATCATACAAACTACCTATACAGCAAGTTGCAATCCAGTATACATTTTGTACATAGAAAAATATATAAAACAAAAAAATGCAGATCTTTGAACTAGATAGATCGAGTAATAACATTGACTACTAAAATAAATAATGGCAATATTCTTATACACAGACACATGAGTATACAATGTATGTTGTGCATTATAATATACTGTAGAATCTGGAAAATAAGCGCATACACTTATAATAGTTTTAGTTATGACGGTTTTATGCGCCTATTTTTGATATGTGCTTATACTTTACCCAAATAATATGCACTTATTTTTCATATGCGCAAATAATTAAACATGCAAAGATTGTTTCTAGTGTGCAAACTTTCATTTGTCTAGACTATGTTTCGATTTAAAACATACGAGTATCGTGAACGATCAGCACTTTACTGTACAAATAAGATGTGAAAATTGTTAAATTATCACTATCGGCTATTCAACTGGTAGGATCACTTGTGACCTGTATTCTTGTTCAGCAATTATCATTGTATGCATTAATTACATCTTTTAGATGCATCTGTTGTCTGTTCACCAGTAATCGTAAAAAAACCAAATATGCACCACCTACTTTCGAGACAAGATTATGGTAAGGATATGACATGCGCTAATAATTCCAATATGGATTGACCGTAAGTTATGCGCTTACTTTTGATATGTGCTTATATTCAAATATGCTCCCCCTTTCCAGATTCTACAGTAGGTTAAAATAGTAAAAATGGTCTTAGGATCAGGAAATCCCAGTATGATAAGTTGATAATTATCTCTAACTCACTCATCAACTCAACTTAAGTCAGTTTTACAAAAGTTGACTTTGGTAATTTCGGTTCGAGATTGCAGGCATGTAAAACAATATAAAACAAAAAAATTTCACAAAGTTTCTAAACATGCTCCTGTAGACAGAATTCATTATTCAGAAATCACATAAGCTGAATTTCAGAGCAGAAATTCAAATATACCACTAGAGTTCTCCTTGAACAGCGCACTCTACTATTCTCAGTGCCATATGCTGCAAAAATCAAGGCTATATACATTCAAATCTAAATGCTTCATAGCTGCAGCATTACTGTTTTCTGTGTAGAGATTCCAGTTTCTACTTCCAAAAGGGCAGATAATATTGACAAAATACTTGATAGAGTTACCTATTCCTGTGTAGGGATTTGGTTCATGATGGTGAACAAGTGTGCAAGATATCAAAGAAATATGTAAATGGACTTTGAAAATATTTGTGGTGTCTACACAAGCAAATTGAGGACGGACAACGGACAAACAGGTGAGCTAAAGATGCTTGATAGAGGTACTTAGCCCTGTGTAGGGGTTGGGGGTCATGATTGGTGAAAAAGTGTGTATAAAGTAAAAAGCCATATGTCAATGGACATGAGGATATTAGAGATTATACCCAAACTTAACATAAGTGTTACGCGGACGTCACCACTAATGCTTGGGTGACTGCAATAGCTCCCCAAATATTCTTCGAATAGTGTAGCTAAACATTTGTTCATATAACAACAGTTATTCATCAGTAAATGCACATAACAACAATTAACAACAGTTTATGCACATCCTAGCAACAACAATTAACATCAGTTTGTACATACAGCACAACTAATTAATGTTTGATTAATCCAAAATATAAAATGAGAAAGTCATTGTAATGTTTATCCATGAAATAATACGCCCAATGAACAAGTCACTAAGCATTGTAAGCAATACAACATTCCCCTACTGGTTTGAAGCCATGACCTTTAAATTATTTTCAATGTTTCTGTTTTTGTCAAAGTGAAGCATTATATAATAGGTGTCATCCAAACATTGCTCTCTATGCACATACCATCAATCATCAACATAGCATGGATACCTTTTGGGTTATACAAAGATCAAGTTAAAGGGAAGTATTAAACTATTTTTGTATCCATAGCAACCACAATTTTGTCAGAACATGAATTAAGTGTACACAATCTCCTTATAGACTCCTTTCCCTATACCAGGCTTTATAGCCCTAGCTTGGAAACTGTTCGAGTTAGGGCAGGATCCAAGAATTGCGACATATTTTCACTATTTCTGTCTCCATAGCAACAACTATTTTTGTCTGAATAAAAAATAATACCCTTATTGCCCCCTATCTACATACACCTAGCTTGAAAACTGTTTGAATTATGTCAGGAACCAGATTTTTGATGGACAGGCAAACAGGACAGACTGATGGACGGATGGAGGGCAAACCTATAGTCCCCTCCGGTTGAAAACTGGTAGGGGACTAATTATAAATATGATTTGAAAGAAACAATTTTGATTGCGAACTGTATGACAACTGTGTATAAAGATAGTAGTAGAGGAGGTATGTAGCATTGTGAACCAAGATTTGTTAGACTACTGTCAGAAGCATTGTACTACACAAACTAAGGTTACTGCAAATGCTCCCCTATTCTTCAATTAGTAGAGCTAATAAAAACTATGTGCAGCTCTTTTTTGTGTCATCCTTTACAAGTAATGTTGATTTTCATGACATTGTTAAATGTATGTTTTGATACATTTTTTTTGGAAATTGTACATTGTATTTAGAAATAAATCAATCAATCTAAAGATGTATTTCATTTTACATATTTTAACATGTACCTAAACTGTTTAAGTAATGTTTGGGAACATTTCATGTACATTTGTTCTGGAACAATCCAAGAATATTTACTGAACTGCATATAAAATTTTCATAGGGGCTACCTCTTTCTTATCATTATATAGAAATTGGGTCTATCATATCACTTAAATAATTCAGTTAATTCAATTGCCTGGTGAATTTCCATAATTCTTTCAAAAATCATCGCAACAAAATTCTATCCTTTATGCTATCTACATATCTAGGTTGTATAACTGCTAAAGTTTGAAGAAAACCATCCAAGACTGTGGGAGGAGTTGCATCCACTAGAATACATCAGCAGACAGACAGGCAAACAGACAGACGGACAGATGTATCCAAAATATCCCCTTACAACAATAACATAAACGCTGATTGACTATATAATTATATTATCAATATTTACAACATAAATAATGCAAATATATTGTGGTCTTACATATATCACAGAGCATTAAAATTACAAATATATAGAACACACATATAAAAACAGCAAGTGCTGACATTATCAAAATTTACGAACAAAAATGAACCAGCAAATAATACAAACATTATGCAAGAGAAAATCATTCTAAATAAGTCACTAACAATTGCAAGCAATACAGAAGTCCCCTACCGGTTTTAAGCCATTTTTTTTCAGAATAAAAAGATTTAAAAGTGCATTATACCCTTACTGCCCCCTATCCACATACCAAATTTCATAAACTTAGCTTGGAAACTATTTGAGTTATGTCAGGATCATGATTTTAACAGACAGACGGACGGACTGAGGGAAGGAAGGCAAACCTATAGTCCCCTCCGGGACTTATAAAAAGTATAACTAAATACATATAATGTCTCTAATGCTTGACACTTAGCATAGTTAGATTGTGACTGGGTAGTCCCCATAAAATTATGACTGAAATACTTTTGACCAGTGGGATTTGAAACAACATTTAGAAAAAAAGTTGTACTAAAGCTGTCCCTTTCCTTATATAATAACTATATCGACCCAATTGTTTTCACAGGTTCCCCAAAAAGTATTTCAATACAAAAAAAAAATTCGACCTACCTACCCACCTTAAAAATCTTGGGTCGCGTTACTGCAAACAAACAATTTTTAAGGACGGGCAAACAATGTTTTGAAAAAGTTTGACCAAAAATAGTTTGTCGCGATGTTATTATTCATGAGTCCTCCAATCTACATGGCATCAAAATTAAAAAAATTTAAGAACATAATTATACACAGTAATAACTACAGAAATATTTTAGTGATAACAGAATTTGTGAAATCACTGGACAAGGGGTGATTCAGAATTACATGGACTTCTATTCAAACTCATAAACCATTGAGACTTAAAGATACAAATCTAACCCTGGAACATGGACACTTATATTACACAAGCACATCAAACATCATTCAGATATGATCATAATAACATACATACAGTATCTGTAAGAAGGAATGATTATCAAGTGAAATCATGTATAATTAGGTAGGATCTGGTGACAGTGACATAGCTGTTCATGTGTACACAGAAGGTTACATCCATTGTCTGAATAGGTAGTGCGAAGATAGTTTTTTAGTTCAGCATTGGAATTATGGCTGCTTAAGCCTTTTTAATTGGTTTTACATCGAAATATTGGACCCAACCGCTGCGTCACTGTATTCTTACCCTGACTGGACTATACCATGTGATCTTCATGCTGTATGATTTCATGAAGCTCATGAACACTGTAAATCAACTGTTCCTTTATTTTCCATAACCCAGTGAGCACTAATTTTATGCATACTGTAAAATCATTTAATTTAAGATGAAATCTGGAGGCTTTGGTGAAAGAGACCATTTCATGGGGATGTAAGTTTGTGGCTTTCATATTTCAGTAAAAACAAAAGCACCCCTACAAGTACTGGAGGCTTGGCTTTCTCATACTCGATAGTAACAAAAATGACAAAAAATTCCAAGTTTTAGTCAAACAAGGGCAGATAACTCCATAAATGTAGGTCACAGGGTTACCAGCCTTGTCAGTATATATATAGACCCCCTTGTGATGGTGAATAACTCTGTGGAGTTAAAGTGGATACCTTTGACAGTCTTTAATGAAATTGACTCTGACAAAAAAACTTAACCCACGCACCCACGCAGACGATCCCGTCACAAGAAAGCTCAACTTTTTTCTATGCTGTCTTCTACTTTAAATAGCAGAGGTTATCATTGCTTCTCATTTAGATTCCATTGACTATGAACCTGTTGTGTTGCATACTAGTATGCCAAACTGTTTATTGCATTATGTGGTGACACAATATATAGTTCATAATATGTTAGTGATGTTGAAGAGAAAGTTTATCTGGCAAGGTGGATGAATTTATCAAGTGAGCTGAAGGCAAATCCAATAAATTTCGCAACTGAGCAATCCTTCGCTATTCTTCCATCTGTGTCCAGGTGAGTCCCATCTTTGATTAATTTTATTGGTTGGCAGGGTGTTGGGCACTTCTTCGTTTTAGGATTTTTGACAGCTAAATCTAGGCATTATAGTCGTTTTGCTGTGGAAAATGGGTCATTCAGCTAGTAATAATGTATTATACTTTTCGACAGCTTGGACTTGGGTGGATCTTTGCTTGTTTAGTTGGGCATTGTGCCTTGTATGTGTTTTATGTTTCCTGTGTTTCCTGTGCTCGGTTGGTTCAGTTGGGCATTGTGCTTTGTGTGTTTTAAATGTTTTCTGTGCTCAGCTGGTTAAGTTGAGTGCTGCCTTCCCTGTCTGACTTAATATCATTTTTTTGTCATATCCCCCTCAAGGTCTCGACGCCTGGTGTTTCTTGGTCGGCCTCGTTTTCTTTTTCCCTGAGGGTTCAACCTCAGAGACTGTCTGGTAATGTTGTTTGACGGTTTCTGTAGGGTGTGCCTTTATCCAGCCCAATCTCCTTTTCCTGATTTCTTTGATTGCAGAAAGCTGGTTGGTTCTCTCCTATAGGTTGACGCTACTGATGATGTCAGGCCATCGGATATTGAGAATCCTCTTGAGGCAGCTGTTGGTGAAGGTCTGGATTCTTTTAATAACTGACTTTTCCATTCAGCTTTTTAACAGTTGGGACTAGGGCTGATTACTTTTCTTGTTTGGCAGTGTGTTGGGCAGTTCTTTGTTTTAGGATTTCTGACAGCTAAAACTAGGCATTATAGTTGTTTTGCTGTGGAAATTGGGATATTCAGCTAGGGCGATCAATCTTTTGGTTGCTGATACTAATAATTTATTATACTTTTCGACAGCTTGGACTTTGGTGGATCTTTGCTTGTTAAGTTGGGCATTGAGCCTTGTATGGGTTTTATGTTTCCTGTGCTCAGTTGGTTCAGTTGGGCATTGTGCTTTGTGTGTTTTTAATGTTTTCTGTGCTTGGCTGGTTAAGTTGAGTGCTGTGTTCCCTGTCTGACTTAATATGATCTTTTTGGTGGTCCTCCAGCCCCCCCCCTTCCCGGCTTGGAGTTGAACAGGCGAATATTGATTTTCAACTTGAAGGATATTTCTCTTCAACTCCAGATATTCTTCAGCTGGATGAAAGCGGCCCTTGATTTGCATATCCTTGCCTTAACGTCTGCATCTGTTCCTCCCTGTTGTGATACTGCCTAGATATGTGAATGATACAACTTTTTCCTAAGTATGCTGTTCCATTTAAAGTTGTTAATTTGTCCAACCTGTGATGAGGTAGCTGCAATAACATTTGTTTTCTCCTGCATCTGTTAGTGAGTATGAGAGAGGAGTGCCAAATCATTGGCAAAGTCCAGATCACCAAGCTGTCTCCATAAGGTCCACTGGATACCATTTCTTCTTTCGCTGGTTAATGTCTTCATAATGCAGTCGATGGTGAGCAGGAAGATGAAAGAGACAAAAAACACCCTTGACAAACTCCTGTCTTTACCCCGGAAGCTGTTGGTGAGTTTTCCATCATGGATGATTCTACATGATATTCCTTTGTAGGAGTTTCTTACCAGAGGAACTAGCTTGTCGGGGATGCCATAGTGTCTTAGAAGCTTCCAAAGGGTCTCTCTGTCCAGACTGTCAAATGCCTTTATATGGTCAATACAATTAATGTATTGTGATGAATTCGGCTCCAGGGATTGCTCCACAATCACATGCAGAGAGTTGTTATCCATCCACATCACTAACCTATTAACCTATTTATCTAGTTATTTAATCTGTCTAGTAAGGGGATCAAACTCAGGACTCTATTGTTACTCTAACTGCGTGTAACTTCATATTCATTCAGTGACATCATATAAACAACTATGTCGGACATCTTGATAATGTTATTTAGATGCAGGCAAATCATAGAAAAATAATCTATCAACCGATGGTTTATTTAGGTAAGGAAAGCCTCAAACAAATCAATATCAAACTTGACCTAGATTTTGTTGAGATGACCTCTAGTGACTACGCAAGGGTTTTATCTGATTTCACCTTGTGACCTAGTTTTTGACCCCAAATTACACAATATCGAACTTGACCTAGATTTTGTTGAGATTATCATTGTGACCAAGTTTCATAAAAATAAGGTCGAAATTGTGTGAATACACAAGGTTTTTCTATGATTTGACCTTGTGACCTAGTTTTTGACCCAGATGAGCCAATATTGAACTTTGCCTAGATTTTGTTGAGATGATCATTGTGACCAAGTTTCGTAACGATTAGGCCAAAATCGTGACCTCTAGTGTCAACACAAGCAAATTGTTGACAGACAGGTGACGGACGATGGACGAAGAGTGATCACAAAAGTTCACTCTGTCACTTTGTGAGATGTGAGCTAAAAAAGTCAAACTATAAAGATATAAACATTACAAATGGAAATACTCACATACATAACTTTATGAGAGTACATACAGAAAGCTGAAATTGAACATATACAAGTAGTCAGCTGTTTAATGATCAAGTTAATATGTCTGAAGTTCTACCAAACATCACTTCAGCCTACATTGTATCACAAACAAACATTGTTGACTTGACATGTAGTATCACACATGATCCCCTGTCGGTGACCCCATATTCACCTGTAATCTCATTGGTTGGTTAGAGCTTTCACCAAGGCCCAGATCCCCACTAAGATCTTCTCTGTACTTTGGAAACTGTAAGAAATTTAAAATAAAAGTATATCATTAGGGGCTATGGTAACAACAAGAGGGCCATATACCCTATATCATTAGCCTGACATTATCAATATTTTGAATGATTAAACATTCCAGTGAAATTATTTTTAAATCAAGCCAGCAGTTTCTGAAATGAAGATTATTCAATGTTTAAACCCTATATAGCCATATATATAAAAATTATATATATAGAAAATAAGCCTAGCCCTTGGCCACTACGTTTATTCACGAATCAGCTAAAAAATCAGAAATTTGTTTAGCATCTCCTATTAGCTACATTCCAGTGAAATTATTTTAAAATCAGACTGGTAGTCTTTGAATAATAGCCATATTCTCCATTTTCCCTTGTTCGAAATTATTAATGGTGATTGACGGACCTAGAAGCTACATGACATGTTTGTGGAATTTGATGCAAACATTCAATTGATCAACAATAAAACATATGAAAATTACAATAAATTGAAGATTTCATTTCAGCATGGTGTGAAAACATTCAATGCAGGATTTTAGGTGCAAACAAGTTAATGGGGCCTTGAAAAAAATTGAGAGACAAAATTCTACATAAGCAACAACATTTCATATACACAAAGAAGGGACAAAATCAGGAAAAAAACTTGGCATATGGAAAATTCAATATAAGCGAGGTTAGACAACAGGAGTTGACTGTAGTTTGATAACTTGATTTGGTCAATAAAATATCATAGCATACACCAATATCTACATGATATGAGGAAGAAACTAAAATTATCACTGTCGTGAACAGGGCCCCTTGGTAGCATGCCAGAAGAGGGGGGAGGGGAAAGAAAAGTAATGAAGTATAGTAAAAATTTAAACTAGAGTTGTCTCCCTTTGCTAAAATTGTGTGTATTGTTCTGTACTGTACTTATAGTCAATACCAGTAAGTATAGCAAGTTTCATTTGAATATCTTGAACTGTTTTTAAACTATGGCCAAATTTAAGTTTTTGAAGCTGAAACATGGCCTAGATATTTGTTGAGATAATCATTGTGACCAAGTTTCATAAAGATCAGGCCATAATTGTGACCTCTAGAGTCTACACAAGCAAACTATTGAAAGACGGACGACGGACCCAGACTAATCACATGTAGATGGCACAATAAAAGGGGAGAGTATATACATAAGCTAGATACATGTAGATGGCACAATAAGAGGGAAGTGTATATACATAAGCTAGATACATGTAGATGGCACAATAAGTGGAGAGTGTATATACATAAGCTAGAAACATGTAGATGGCACAATAAAAGGAGTGTATATACATAAGCTAGATACATGTAGATGGCACAATAAAAGGAGTGTATATACATAAGCTAGATACATGTAGATGGCACAATAAGTGGAGAGTGTATATACATAAGCTAGATACATGTAGATGGCACAATAAGAGGGAAGTGTATATACATAAGCTAGATACATGTAGATGGCACAATAAAAGGAGTGTATATACATAAGCTAGATACATGTAGATGGCACAATAAGTGGAGAGTGTATATACATAAGCTAGAAACATGTAGATGGCACAATAACAGTTGAGAGTATATACATAAGCTAGATACATGTAGATGGCACAATAAGAGGAGAGTGTATATACATAAGCTAGATACATGTAGATGGCACAATAAGTGGAGAGTGTATATACATAAGCTAGATACATGTAGATGGTACAATAACAGGTGAGAGTATAAACATAAGCTAGATACATGTAGATGGCACAATAACAGGGGAGTGTATATACATAAGCTAGATAGATGGAACATAGATACTGAAGCAAGATTGTTGTTGAAGATGGTTCTAGTGAAGACATGAAATTTTGTCTGCGTGTAAACTAACTGGGTATGTTTGAATTACTTTCCTCAATCAGAATGGTGCTAATATTGCAACAAAAAACACGAGGAACAAAATGTAAGTATAATAATTACTCCATTCAGTAGTTCAGCTTCGTCTGACTGAAATGTCCAACAATACACAAGTTATTTTGTAACAAATTAAATTATTGATGTTTTTATGTTGACAGTAGTACTCAGAAATGTTTCCAAGAGATGGCTAAGGATTAGGCTCAAATTGTGAGCACTAGGGTGTTCACAAGCAACTTTGGACCACAGACTGATGGCAAATGAAGAGTGATCAGAAAAGCGCACCTTGTCACTATATGACATGTAAGCTAATATAACGAATGGCCAATGGTAGGTCTGATAAGGTCTTTAAACAAGGCTTAATTAAATAGAGACCATTTCAAACGACACTCCAGAATCATACAACAATGAAAGAAGAAGGTAAATTGCTTCAACAAATATAAAGTACAGCTACTCTTGGTAATATGTCTCATAAACTTCATAGAATTCAGGTTGGTGGCTGGTAAAAATAGTGTAGACACAAATGCATGGCAAGACAAAGTAGATAAGCACACAAACTGTAATAGAATATAAAGCATAAAACTGTTAACAAGAGGGCCCAAAGGGCCCTAGGTCGCTCGCCTGTCGTAATAGTTCATGAATCAATTAAATCCAGCCTCAGTTGCATGTACAATTGGTTATCATATAGTCCTTTCCAGTGACCTTGTTATTTACATTAGGTAACCCATATTGGCAGATTTGACCAAAATTGTGACCCCTAGTGCCTTTTTTTCTTTGATTTGATCAGGTCAACCCAATATGGAACTTGACTTAGTTGAGATTATCATTGTGGCCAAGTTTCATAAAGATTAAGTCAAATTTATTCATGATCTCTAGTGACTACACAAACTTTTCTAAGATTTGACCAAGTCACTTAGTTTTTGACATGACCCAGTTTCGGACTTGACATAGATTTCATAAAGACAAAAATTCTGAACAAGTTTCAAGAAGATTTGGTCATAATTGTGTCCTTTAATGCATTCACAAGCTTTTTCTAAGATTTGACCCAGTGAGTATATTGGTAATCAAGGGAGATGATTTGTTTCTAAAATTATTTTTTTAAGAAATTGGGCTCAAATTTCAAGCTCTTAAAATTATCAGAAAAGCAAAATTGTATTAGAATAATTGTTTATTTTGAGACACGGAAGTGTTTTAGACACATTGAAAAGTTAATTTAAAGGTGTCTAGCAATAATTAAGAACATGCAGTGTCATCTAAATCAATTTATCAACCATGATAAGGGCACTTTTTCAATTGAAGTTTCTTCAATAAAAAATATCAGGAGGAGATTTTTTTCATTTTTTGTACATATCCACTGGACAAACAAAAGGAAAGTATACCTTGCCATGCTACTTAAAGTGCTACAGTCAATAAAGCACTAATTCTAACATAGCACGTGAGATTTGCCTTCTTTGCGTATATTGAGCTTACCATATTTTATTACCGCGATAAAATATAGCTGATTGATGACGTCACGTTTGACGTCATACAGTATGACAAATGACGTAACGGTGACGGTAACGTTCCTAGGAAAGAAAGTAGTTTGACGTCAACCTGTCTTGTTGTGCTATTAATGGTAAAGCATTGGCGATGTTAGAATCAAAATAATAAATAGGAGTTGTGCTTTGTTGTGTTATAAAATATAGGCACTCGTTTGAATACGCACTCGTGATTTAATTACTACGCATCCAAACACGTGCCTATATTTTATTACGCAACAAAACATAGCTACGTATTCATTATTTCTTAAGTATATCTGATATATGATATTTTGACATAAGCATTATATGCAGAGTTATACCTGTGCTAAGTTTTGAGCTACTGTTTAGGCCAGAGTTCTTTTATTTTTCGTTACTCGGACCCTCCTGCCCAATTTTTTGGCATTTTCAAAAAAAAATTTGAAAAAAACTGGAAAAAAACCAAATTGCATATAATGTTTGGATGATAAATGGACCAGCCTTGTATTATTCTTTCATTATTTTGTTAACAATAAGTTTTATTATATTAGTGTTTCGCTGTAGTCTAGTCTTAAGATAAATTGGCTGTTTTCTTGAAAACTAACACTGTTGTTGAGTGTTGATTGCTTTAAATTGGACCGTCATTGACTATTCTACCACCAACAGCTGGTGGAAGCTATATTTTGGGAGTTTTTATTTTTTCCCTCCTCCTGTAGATTTTTTTCTGAAAAATGTCCGAGTTACAAATAATAAAAAAACTCTGGTCTTACCAAAAGAATATAAACATGAATATACAGGGTTATCCTAGTAAATAATACAATTCAGATAATTATTCTTGAATTATGCCAGTATGTTAATTATGTCAGTATTTGCTGCAGGAGTTTACATGGTGCTATTGAATTGATCATTTTGTTTCATGTTTCATGTATGTGTAATAAAAGTGGAGCACATGAATGCATTCATCTATTTTTGCACAGTACCCAAGTTGTAAGCTTTACAAGAAGATGCACAGAACCCAAGTTGTAAGCTTTACAAGAAGATGCACAGAACCCAAGTTGTATGCTTTACAAGAAGATGCACAGAACCCAAGTTGTAAGCTTTACAAGAAGATGCACAGAACCCAAGTTGTATGATTTACAAGAAGATGCACAGAACCCAAGTTGTATGCTTTACAAGAAGATGCACAGAACCCAAGTTGTATGCTTTACAAGAAGATGCACAGAACCCAAGTTGTATGATTTACAAGAAGATGCACAGAACCCAAGTTGTATGCTTTACAAGAAGATGCACAGAACCCAAGTTGTATGATTTACAAGAAGATGCACAGAACCCAAGTTGTATGATTTACAAGAAGATGCACAGAACCCAAGTTGGATGCTTTACAAGGAGAACCCCCGTATATTTGATGTCTTGTAGAAGTAATACAGTCACGTCATCACCGAGACCCGCAGATGATAGAATAACATTTCATAGAAAATAGAGACAAGCACTAATAATCAACTATATAACAATACACCAGTACAGTTCTAGCACAATAAAGGTTGCAATACAAAAACAAACACAAACTCATTTAGGAGCATGAATGCATACTGTGTATGTTTGAATGCATTCACACATTTAGTAGTAAACATAAAATGCCAAAAGCTGCCCAACAATAACTGATTCACATGCATTTAGTATAAAATATCAATTTGGTACAGCAATTAAAACATGAAAATGTGTGTCAACCATTATGTACATGATCAAATAGATGATGCACTTTGTACAACTGAGTTTGGACTAATATGCACATGATAACCAGAGATAGTATGTAAAGCACTCAAGATGATATTGCTAGCCTTGTATACAAACAAATATTGAGGAGATATAACTTGATTAATCAGGTCAGTCATTTGTTAACATAACTCACATTGTGTACATAAACATTGCAATTTCTCTTATTTATGGAGCCATATAACTGCCACCACATAAATATTAATTTTCATGAAATATTTCGTGAAATTAACAAGGGATTTCATGAAAACAGAAAAATAGTATCAATGCAAGATAAATATCTTAACGTGAAAAACTGCCAGTTACTGCTTTGATCTGCCACAACATTCCTGTTATTTTTTTTAAGAAACCAACTTACTTTTTACGAAAGTGTATTATTTTTTACGAAGACATTTTTACGTTTCGGGAAACTTTTCACGAAAGTTGATTATTTTCACCAAAACACCTACGTTTTGCGAAACATTTTTATGCTTTCATGAAAAACTTATTTAGTTTCGTGAAAGCATCATCTTTATTTGGTGTCAGTTCAGAGCACTAACAAGCAGAATTGCGTGTTCAGATAATTTATCTGTCTTCATGATAATCATATTTTTTCATGAAATATCCCATAATTTTTACGAAAGTTTTCATGAAATCTTAAAAGTTAGGTGGTGGCAGTTATATGGCTCCGTACTTATTAATGTCTTATTTTAATAGATATTATGTGTATAAAAGTATGTGAGTTAGTGTTTAACTGCCTTTTTCTCCAATTAAAACGTTTAAAACCACAACAAGAGAGCCAAGATGGCCCTGTATCGCTCACCTGTGCACATTGAACAAGTAGAACCATATTTAAACTGAACCTTGATATTGGTTGCCATGGAAACCAGAGTTCTGCATGGATTTCAATTATTCAGCTATTTATGGATTTCAATTATTCGGCTATTTTTAGAATGAACCAATATAGGAACATTGTCATCTATTGGTGAAGAAATCCAGCCTGTACTTTCAGATAACAGGAGAGCCCATAGGGCCCTAGGTCGCTCACCTGTGCACAAAGATCAAGTAAAACCATATTTTTCATGTGTTTTTTTCCAATAAGTTGTCATGGCAACCAGAGTAATTTTATAGATTTTAATGCTTTTAGCTATTTCTATAAAGTATCACCCAAGGAATTCATCATGAAATCCAACCACTACTTTTAGAGAAGAAGATTTTAAAAGATTTTACTGTTGGTTTTTACGAATCACGATAACAAGAGGGCCCAAAGGGCCTAGAGACATATCTATATAGAGAGATCATAAATCATCAGTTCTCCTCACTTACAAACATGCACAAACAATATACACACTCTTGTTAAAGAAACCTGACACACTACATGTTTTTGATTGACTCATCCAAAATCTATAGATTATACTATGAAACAAGTTATTGTTGGGACTTGTAGATAAGCAGCACTCTGTGAAAGGGAGATTTGTGTCATTGAATTATCTAACAGCAAGTTATTATCAAACCTGTGAGTACTATATCCCACCATTAACTACACCATACATTCATTATCAGGTCTTTCTGCCGTTTGTATGGAGTTAAGGTCACAAACCACTAAATAAAATTGTTCTTTAGCTCAATGTAAAGTGACAATTATCAGCCCCAGATTATATCATGTTAAAGTCTATGGCCAGTTGACAGACAAATTTTTACAGACACGCAGACTGATCCAATATGGGTTTTACCCTAGTCTACTTTCGCTTTGTCAAATATGCCGAAATCTCCAAATATTCCAGATGAAACACATTCATTCATTTAACTACATGTATATAATACCTTTAAACTCATTAAGATGATTCTAGTTCCATTTTGTCAAGGCATATCACCATTTCCAGGCAAACATATTTGAGTGTATCCGATTTTGGTTCGCGTATGGTTTATGACCTTAATGCCCAGGGTACTGTTTTATCAAAGTACTTACGGAAATATTAAACTTATGTTCAAATTTAAATTATTTATAAATATTTTACGACTATAAAATAGTGGTAAATGGATTTGCAATACTAATAATCATTATATTAACAACTCATGTAAACCATATCTGTCCCCAAGTGTGCAGTTGTTAAAGAATTATTAAAAATTTAAATTTGAACGTTAAGTGCTTTGTTAAAACAGTTCCCTGTCCCATACTACAGTCCATAATACCATATGCTTCGGACTAAATCTTAAGATCAGGCAGTGTTTCGACCGTGATAAATTCAACACAGGGCAGAATATATTACTGCATGAGTAATGTTAAATAACATCCAAGAAATGTCCCCTTAAGTATGAGTAATGCATTCATTAACAATTCAATCTAGCTTACCGAACAATTTCAATGCCTTGGGAATTTCGGAGTTATGTCTGCTTAAGTATGAGTAACAAATGAAACGGATAAATATTGCGTACAAAACATCTTTAAAAGGTCAAACTCTGTTTCTGGCCACATCAAATAATTATGGCTTTTGAGAAGGTAATAAGATCGCAAAAAACACAACTTTGCTCCATTATGCCATCCAAGAATAATAAAGGCAAGGCCAAAACGAAAGCCACAGCAATTATGCATCTGATGCCAAAATGTCAAAGTGCTTTCTTTCAATCCAGGATTAATGAGAGCCTAAACCATACTGCTTGGTGATTCCTCAACTGACTCTGAGAAAGACATCATTGAACATTAATGAGCTTGGAGAAGGACTTTTGTTAATCAGCTTGTAACTCAACCATTAACGGATTCCAAATCTGAATAAACAGATTTTAACAAAATTCATCAAGAATATCATCCATCACACTGAAAATAACAGGAGCAAATAAGGGTGGATGCCATTCAAAAACATTTATACAACATGCATTGCTGGTCATCTGGTCTGGCTACAGCATGTGTAATTGTGTGTTTTGGTTGTTATTCATTTAATAGACATTCATGTATCAATTTTAACTGTTTAGAGCACGTATTTGGCATTGCCTCATGAGTTAATATCCTTCAGTGAAAGTCAATTGGAATTTACTCAGCTGTTCTCTTGCCAATTTACCCATTCCATAGATGTTTGGTGCATTCCTTGGATTAATGGTGCATTCCTTAGCCTAATGGTGCATTCCTTGGCTTAATGGTGGCTTAATGGCGCATTCCTTGGCTTAATGGTGCATTCCTTGGCTTAATGGTGCATTCCTTGGCTTAATCGTGCATTCCTTGGCTTAATGGTGCATTCCTTGGCTTAATGGTGCATTCCTTGACTTAATGGTGCATTCCTTGGCTTAATGGTGCATTCCTTGGCTTAATGGTGCATTCCTTGGCTTAATGGTGCATTCCTTGGCTTAATGGTGCAATCCTTGGCTTAATGGTGCATTCCTTGGCTTAATGGTGCATTCCTTGGCTTAATACTGCATTCCTTAGCTTAATGGTGCAATCCTTGGCTTAATGGTGCATTCCTTGGCTTAATAGTGTATTCCTTGGCTTAATGGTGCATTCCTTGGCTTAACGTGTAACCTATATTCCATCAGACAAACCATCTGACAAAACAACTGATTAGAAGAACAAGTAGAAAATCCTGCCTCTATAGCATATACAAGGATTTTTCTATGATTTGACCTTAATAATCTAGTTTTTAACCTCAGATGATCTAATACCAAACTTGACCTAGATTTTGTTGAGATGATAATTTTTACCCAAAAAGATTAGGCCAAAATTGTGACCTCTACTGTCAACACAAAATCTACCTGAGATTGATCTCGTGACCTAGTTTTTGTCTAGATTTTCTTGAGATGATCTTTGTGACCTGGTTGTATGAAGATTTGACCAATATTGTGACCCTAAGTGTCTAAACAAGCAAATGTAGACAATGGACGGCTACTGGTGAAACACAAAGTGTGGAAGCAAAAACTGGGAATCTAAGAAAAAAAACCACACCTGACTTAAGATGTTATTGTACACACTGTCAGGTTTGATAATAATGTGTGAAGAGATTCATAACACTAGCTGTTCTAACCTATCCTGATAATAGGGAGCTACTAAATTTTACTATGGTTACATAAAACCAACAGAGCACACACAATCTCACCTTAGACAGCATGTAGTTCTACCTAGTAAGGAAATAAAAACACAACCACACATATAGAAATAAGTATGTCTTACATACATTCATAAACAAGTCTCAACTATTCTCAGCGCCATGCTTGGATAGTATAAGCATTATATATATTCAAAACAAAATGCTTCATAGCTGCAGCATTACCATCTTCTGTGTAGAAGTTGGGGCTTCTAAGTTGAAAAGGGCAGATAATTTGGACAAAATGCTTGATAAAGTTACGAACTCCAGTGTAGGGACTGCGATCATGATAGTGAACAAGTGTGCAAAGTACTGGCCCTGGTGTAATACTGCAGCAAGACAATGCTCACCTGCACACAGCCAGAATCACAACTCAATAACTGGATCAAAACGATGTAGCCATACTTCCATGCATGCTAGAGTTTCCCCTGATCTTAATCAGAGAGGAGCTGGGTCATTAGGACGTACAGAGTAAACCACCAAAATGAAAATTCAAGATTTTACACAAGTTTTGCAGCAAGAGTGGAGGAGCTTAACTAGACAAGTAAACCATGTGTTTCTTAAATTGGGGTTTTAACTATTAAGGGTGGAGTAAGCACCAAGTCTGTTTGAGTATGTGAAACAATTTCTTAAAGGACTTGAAACCATAGTCGCTTTGCCCCTTTCGGTTTCTAATTCTAGAATTCCATTGTTAGCCTAACCTATATACTCAGTGGTATGTTTGTTAAAAATATATGGTCGAAGTATTGGCAAAAAGAGTGATGAAAGAAACAAGAGTGCCACAAGAAGGGCACCATGCTCGCCTATGGGGCATTGTGAGAAACTGAATTATTATTAAACAAGAGGGCCCTACGTCACCCACCTGTTGTAGTAGTGCATGCATGAATACGATTTAAGAAAATTCAGCCTCTATTGCTAGTTTTTTCATATGACCATGTGACCTACTTTTTGACCCAAGATGACTTTATATCAAACGTAACCTAAATTTTGTTGAGATGATTATTGTGACCAAGTTTCATAAAGATAAGGCCATCATTGTGACCTCTAGTGACTACACAAGGGTTTTCTACAATTTGTCCTTGTGACCTAATATTTGACCCCGAATGACCCAATATCAAACTTGGCCTAGATTTTGTGGAGATGATCATTGTGACCAAGTTTCATAAAGATTTGGCCAAAACTGTGACCTGTAGTGACTACACAAGCCAATTGTTGGCGTATGGACGAACGACAGACGTAGAGTGATCACAAAAGCTCACTCTGTCACTTTGTGACAGGTGAGCTAATAAAAAAGGCCCAATCAGTCCTGATTTCATTCCTAATTATAAGCGAGATCATTACATAAGCAACCTATACATTTTTTTCACATTGAAGTTTTGAGCGAAAACTGGTTTTCATACTTTAGTAAGACTGACATTGACCCCAATAGCTCAATTTATTTTCTGTCACAAGATGCGCCTTCATACAAACTACCAATACAGCAAATTCAAATCAAATATGTTATTTGTTATCAAAGTATTTGAGCAGAAACTGATTTTCAATATATAGAAACAGTGACCTTGAAAAAGTCATTCTTCTTATGACATACCACTTTAGTCTAGCAGCTATATATGCTCTGATACAAAATAGCAGAGGCTCCAGAGTAATTGGGATAACAAACTAAAATATTTACAATCTCAGTGTATATACTCCACAACACTTCAAGATCAAACTGATAGGTACGGGAAACATGACAAGGTATCTATACAATAGTACATTTTAGAGAAATATTCTTGGCAAAAATAATCCAACAAATATCTGTATTAAGAAACTGCAAGTATTATTCAGGGGTGTCAACAGAGCCAAATTAAAAATCCTGAAAATCATATGCGGCTGACCAATTTTGACAAACTAGAGGCCGTCAACAATATATAACTCAGTTTTTCAAACTTTTTATTAAAGAAAATCCTTCAGAGCAGATATAATTGACCATAACTTTGCCATTTCTTGAGATATTTTCATCAAATAACTTTTATTGTGGTCAGAAAGCATAGCTCTTCAAGGATAGACAAATCCGAAATTCTGGATAAAGCCGGAAAATTGACACCCCTGCATAAGTTTCAGCCAAAATTCAGCGGTACAATTAGCGCGAGGTCATGGCGACGTTGATATTATCCTGACGTCATTGACGGATCAATGCATGGATTGGCTAACGTCACGTTAAGCTCATTTAAATATTTATTGCACGGTCTGGGAGTGCCAAACGATATTTACGGCACAGCTTTATGGCACTCCTGAACCGCAGGTTATTTGATAAAATGTATGATATAATGAGTACATGTTGCAAAAGGTATGATATAATGAGTACATGTTGCAAAATGTATGATATAATGAGTACATGTTGCAAAATGTATGATATAATGAGTACATGATGCAAAATGTATGATATAATGAGTACATGTTGCAAAATGTATGATATAATGAGTACATGTTGCAAAATGTATGATATAATGAGTACATGTTGCAAAATGTATGATATAATGAGTACATGTTGCAAAATGTATGATATAATGAGTACATGTTGCAAAAGGTATGATATAATGAGTAAATGAAGCAAAATGTATGATATAATGAGTACATGTTGCAAAAGGTATGATATAATGAGTACATGAAGCAAAATGTATGATATAATGAGTGCATGTTGCAAAATGTATGATATAATGAGTACAGAATTCCGGATAAATCCGGAAAATTGACACCCCTGATTATCTAAAGCTATTTTTAAAATGTGTTCCATTAGCTATTACACACCAGTGTACTTTACTTTATGACTAGACTAACTATAGCTATTACTGAATGCTATAAATAATAATTAATAATAATAAAGATTTTATTTAAAGAGGCAACACAGTTGGGTTTACCCAGTCTTCCCTGTGAGCCTCATAAATACCCCAGCAACACCTCTCATAATCTTTTTCAAAGATTTAGCTGGGTTATGACAAAATCACAAGAAAAGAATGCTAGTCACAAATTGTTATTTACAGATTAGCTCACAAAAAAACAGCTTAAATAAAACATCACCTGGGAAACATGGATTGTTACGAAGATGAACATCAAGGTGTCAGGGGAAACTCATCACTCAGTGAGTCGTGATAGTCAACTAAGTCAATTTCATCATCAAAAGTCTCAAAAGAAAAAGAAAGAATAAAAAGCATTCATGCACACATGCAACAGTAAAATGAAAACATGATGCCAACAACAAAATACATGACTATAATGTTTCCATCTACCAACTTAGTACTCTATGTATGCAGTACAGTAGCATAATGTCCTTTATCATACAAGCATAAATGAGCTCCGCTAGGCGATTTCCAACCTCTTCAATAAATAACACAATTTAGGAAAATCCCATTTAGTACAGAGCAGATAATTTTTTGGGAAGAAATGCAAAACAAGTATTTTTCTAGGATCATGTCAAATATTGTGTGTCTTGTAACGTACTTAAAATCTAGGTCCATACTTGCAAGTGAAAGTCGACTTTTTTTGGTAAAACCTTACAAAATATAAAAGCAAAGCAAGAATTTTTGGAATCTAAAGATCATTTTGTCATTCATGGGTTTATTAGAAAATCATACATTGTGATAGGTAGGCTGTTACTTGAAGTTTAAGATATTAAACATCGTTTTCCATGTTATTGCGCAAATGCGATATTTTGAGGCAAAACCTTTAAAAATATAAACGAAACAATGAATTTTGGGAATTGGTTGATTACCAAGTTATTAATTAGTTTATTTGATAGTTTATAACTGTGATAGGTACATTAAGTACCTTGTAGTTTAATGCATCAAAAATAAATTGCCAGAATATTGTGCTAAATTAGTCTTTCAGGGGTAAAATATTACAAAATGTAAACGAAAAGTGTGAATTTTCGGAATCTGTGCTTATTAAATGACGTCATCACAATTATTGTGTTTACGCGACGTCAATAAAGTCATTTCAACATTCATGTCTAGTTTTCATCATATCATAGCATGTCACTTAGTTGGACCATTTTGAAAACGTATAACTTTTTGGAAACCTTATACATTATTTTAAACTACACAATTCGATCAACTTGTAATAATAAAGAGGTGAAATTTGACCTCAGGTTGGAAATACCAGAGCAGAGCTCAAATACACTTTTCAAACTTCACACTTTGAATTTTGAAATAAGATATACATGTTGTCATTGAACATGACCATAATTAAACATATTGCCATATTCAATAAAGTTGATGCAATGGAATTAAATCTACCAAACATGAGATGCATGTGCTTTTGTTTCTCGCCATGGATGTACACAAAATTAGAACAACAGAATTGACAATAATAGGAACAATATGGCCCTATAGCACTCATGTTTGATCAGGAATAGTGGTCATGAATTTTACACTTCATTAAAATTTTCTGTCCAACACCCCATTCTTCAATGTTCTGAAGTTTAAAGTACTGCGAACTGAACTGCTCTATTTCGATCGTTCCAGGGATATGCTTTGACAGAGTTAGATCGGGTGTTAATTGGTAGTATGTGTGCACACAAACTAGTGTACAAGGAAAATAATACCCTTGTTCTCTCGATTTCACACTCAGTGACAGTCTCATTAACATTTCATGAAGACAAGGGCGAAATTGTGACGTAAAGTTTGTTCATATATGAAGTAATTCAGTTTCATTTTTAAGTCTACTTTCAGACATGCATCCACTTCAGCCGACCGTACATTTATCCCAAGTCAACCAGGCCTAGACACTAACTATTTTGGCCACTGGTCCGACAGGGCAAAAGCGCCCAATTTGTAAATAGGACAGTTACTGGTCCTCAAGAATTTTCAAGGGTCCTTCTGGATTTTCACTGGTCTCGGACCAGCGGACCAGTGTTAGTGTCGAGCCCTGTCAACTGTTACAATAGGCGTAGCTGCCTGTACATTTACCCCAATCATTGAGTCACAAGTCAGCAGTTACACTAGGCATAGCTGCCTGTACATTTACCCCAATCATTGAGTCACAAGTCAGCAGTTACACTAGGCATAGCTGCCTGTACATTTACCCCAATCATTGAGTCACAAGTCAGCAGTTACACTAGGCGTAGCTGCCTGTACATTTACCCCAATCATTGAGTCACAAGTCATCTGATTCACTAGGCATAGCTGCCTGTATATTTACCCCAATCATTGAGTCACAAGTCAGCAGTTACACTAGGCATAGCTGCCTGTACATTTACCCCAATCATTGAGTCACAAGTCAGCAGTTACACTAGGCGTAGCTGCCTGTACATTTACCCCAATCATTGAGTCACAAGTCATCTGATTCACTAGGCATAGCTGCCTGTATATTTACCCCAATCATTGAGTCACAAGTCAGCAGTTACACTAGGCATAGCTGCCTGTACATTTACCCCAATCATTGAGTCACAAGTCAACTGTTACAATAGGCGTAGCTGCCTGTACATTTACCCCAATCATTGAGTCACAAGTCAGCAGTTACACTAGGCATAGCTGCCTGTACATTTACCCCAATCATTGAGTCACAAGTCAGCAGTTACACTAGGCATAGCTGCCTGTACATTTACCCCAATCATTGAGTCACAAGTCATCTGATTCACTAGGCATAGCTGCCTGTATATTTACCCCAATCATTGAGTCACAAGTCAGCAGTTACACTAGGCATAGCTGCCTGTACATTTACCCCAATCATTGAGTCACAAGTCATCTGATTCACTAGGCATAGCTGCCTGTACATTTACCCCAATCATTAAGTCACAAGTCATCTGATTCACTAGGCATAGCTGCCTGTATATTTACCCCAATCATTGAGTCACAAGTCAGCAGTTACACTAGGCATAGCTGCCTGTATATTTACCCCCAGTCATTGAGTCACAAGTCAACTGTTACAATAGGCGTAGCTGCCTGTACATTTACCCCAATCATTGAGTCACAAGTCAGCAGTTACACTAGGCATAGCTGCCTGTACATTTACCCCAATCATTGAGTCACAAGTCAGCAGTTACACTAGGCGTAGCTGCCTGTACATTTACCCCAATCATTGAGTTACAAGTCAGCAGTTACACTAGGCATAGCTGCCTGTACATTTACCCCAATCATTGAGTCACAAGTCATCTGATTCACTAGGCATAGCTGCCTGTATATTTACCCCAATCATTGAGTCACAAGTCAGCAGTTACACTAGGCATAGCTGCCAGTACATTTACCCCAATCATTGAGTCACAAGTCATCTGATTCACTAGGCATAGCTGCCTGTACATTTACCCCAATCATTGAGTCACAAGTCATCTGATTCACTAGGCATAGCTGCCTGTATATTTACCCCAATCATTGAGTCACAAGTCAGCAGTTACACTAGGCATAGCTGCCTGTATATTTACCCCCAGTCATTGAGTCACAAGTCAGCAGTTACACTAGGCATAGCTGCCTGTACATTTACCCCCAATTACTGAGTCACAAGTCAGGCTAAAGGCAATGTTCTCAAATGAATCTTAACTTGGTTTAAAGGTTAATTTTATAACATAATAAGCACTTTTTTCATAAATATTTACTCCATCACACCATGCAACATGCTACACCCTCATTACCAATATCATACATGGTCATTCATTACTAAGAAACCAAATAAACATGCACTGCTATATTGTTGAATAGAAAAGTTATATATGAGAGATGTTCAAAAATAACATAAGATTCCCTAGAAAGGTTATATATATAAGGGATATTCAAAAATAACAAAGACTTTTGCTCTGGAGTTTGCATTTGTTAAAGTAAGAAAATAATAAATATGCCATCATAATTCGGAATCTTTCTGCTATCACCACACCAAATATGGTATATCAATAACAAGTCTGTCATAAATTATAGCTCCTCAAAAACAGTCACAACCACAAACCAGGGGCAATTTTAATGAAGTCAGTGACGTCATGATCTCTGTGTCGATGAAATAACCTTAACTGGCATTCCTACAAAAACTTGACAACTGTATCTAAAATACTTATGAGCAACACAAACAAAATCTTATCACTTCCTGGGCGATAAAGTAAACTTGTTATAAGAATAGATCAACTTGACTGCAGAATGAGTTATATGAAATATTTACCTCTGTATGGTCCTTATTGTTAGTGGAGTTTAAAGAAGGACTAGCACTGATGTCACTGTGTTCCCCAATAGATAATTCACTGTGATCTATAATCATATCTGTGTCTGAATCTCCATCATGATTGATATCACTCTGTAATACATAAACACAAACATATCCCTCTGTCCAAACCTTAGTTACACATTTGCTATGTCTTCCATGCAATTTGGCCCAGGCGTTAAAAAGTTATGGAGAGGACACGATTTTGTTACTGATGGACGCACAGACGTACAGACAGAGACCATTTCTATAATCACCTCCTACTTTGTGGCGGGGGATTAACAACAAGATCCAAAATGTATAAGTTAAAAAGGGAAGTGTTGGAAGTGGATGAGTAGGTCAAATTGTTGCAGGACTTACATCCATAAGTTGTTCTTGTGTAGTTAACATTCTAGCCAATGACATACAGCAACCAGGACATGTCTCCATCAAGTTAGGTCGACTGTTGGTAAGCAATGGCTTCAAAAATCTGGATGAAACAATACAGATTTAATACAAGAAGCTATGAGTAAAACAATATGGTTTTATACAGTGTATGACACCTGTACAACCCACAGGTCCATGAAACGTGTCCAATACCGTCTTTATATACATATTTAAATATGTATTATATAGGTTGGCTAGGTCACTTTTCACGGACCTGTGGTACAACCCCTTATGAAAACATCATTAGCACCATATAATGAGGCAAGTTTTACAAGTATATCATTCACCTGAGTAAAAGGTTATGAACAAGAGCTGTCCTCCAACAGTGCCCTCCACTATTTCTCAGTGCCATGCTTGGATAGCTGTATGAAGTACCTACTCCTGTGTAGGGGGTGGGGGCTATATGATGGTGAACAAGTATGCCAAGTTTCAAAGCAATATGTCAAGGAACTTTGAAGATATTAGAGCTAGTACCAAAACTTAAAATGGATGTGTCAGCATGTTGTCATGTCTTAAAATCATGATTTTACTGTATAGTAATTACAATATTTTACAATTATAAACTTACAGAAAAAGCTTTAGCTGAAATCTTATGTGTCATTTATTCCAAATGTAAAAACAACTTGCACCTTTCTATAACTGGATTATGCCAATGCTACAATAGCTTTAGTATTTTACTTCCATAAAAATACTCTTATAAGCTTTTCTGATAGCACGATGGCTTTAGTGTTTTGCAGAAAGATGTGCCTCATCTTTATGATTATAATGACGCAAATGATCCCAAAGACCGAAATCGTAACTTCAGCAATTTGAAGTGTTGCCACTGATGTCATGTTAGGAATACCCAACAATAAATAATTGCACTGAGTGTAATCTTACCTTCTGTCAAACTTATACCATTTAGCTACCAGGAAAGCTTTTCCAAAAGATCTTGTTTGAATATCTTGTTCTGCTTGGCTTTGTAACTGGAAATTGACAAATGTATATAAACAATAACTGCAATTAAACATGTTTTTATAACCAGGCTGATACTGTTGTCAGGGGTTCCACTAGGTTCCACTAGTTTGCATTTGACGAACTAAATCTTTCTTATCTTAAACATGACCCCCTGTTTTTTGGGTCTTATTTTGTAGCTGAAACATGCTGCTTTTCAATGATATAGGTCTGTGAACTGGCCATAGACTTTAACATGATATAATCTGGGGCTGACAATTGTCACTTTACATTGAGCTAAAGAACAATTTTATTTAGTGGTTAGTGACCTTCAAGAGAAAATGACACTTGAAACCAAAATCTTGAGCCTGTGGCTTTTAGGGAATTTCAAGGGTCAAAACCCCTACTCCCAAGTCAAATGGAACCCCTGGTTGTTCTAAAGGTTATCTGAGAAATTCTGTACAGATTTCAGTCAAATCAAACATGTACGCCACCTTTAAAAAAAAAATTTATAATATACACCTCCTTGCACTGACACCTGACACTTTTTTTTTTGAGGTTTTGGTATATTATACCTGACACGTCCTGACACTTGGTTTATAAATATATGTAGCCTATAATCTATATTTATACAATGGTGCGCAACATAAAAATAGTCGCTCAATTTGGACATTTTCATTCTGAAATCAGGCACATGCTAATTCTAGTTTGGGATAGCAGTTGGAAAGATAATACATTTAACTTTATCGCACTGGTGACATTTTTTTCGAAAGTTAATGTACAGCGTAGAATTAATGTGATTTTTCTCGAACATTTTCTTGCTCCACATTTGAATTTTTTTATTAAATAACTATTATTTTCAGAATTTCTGCAGAAAAGTATGGTCTTTGTGTAGCAGCAAATCCAGTAGGGGACTAATAATATCAATATTGAACACCACCCCTGTGTAATATTAGGTAGGGATCTCAGGGTATGAATGTGAATGTTACCAAGTCATTAAATAACAAAGTAACAAAGCAGACAAAATTTGTGTACTTTACTTTGTGATGAACATTCGTACTAAATTATTCAAATATCCAATTAGATATGACATCGTTACAGAGTGGGCACGATTTGAATGACTATTTTGAACTTTTTAACCTTTGACCTCTAAGTGTGACCTTGACCTTTGAGCTAGGGACCTGGGTCTTGCGCATGACACATAATGTGACATTGTCTTGATGTGGAGAATATTTGTACCAAGTACAGTGTTACCTCTCTTGAGCGACATTTGTGGGAGACAGACAGTGTTTGTTGAAGAGAGGGAGCCGTTGTGGAGAGGGACTGTACTTCTAACTGACTGGTGCATAAATAGCATGATTTAACCTCCAAAATATGTACATGATGTACACAAGCAGCATGTCATAAATAGTTAATATGAATAAAGTGTATTGAGGCTGCCAACTCCTGACCAGATTATGATCTTATTAAATATATAAAATTAAATTATTTCGCCGATTTTGCCATGAAAATAAGTACTGAATACATGTACATACAAAATTACAGAATGTTCGTGAACACAAATTTACATACATGACGGTCCGGATCGGACGGGCTTTAGACGGTACCATACTCCCGACGCCATTTGTTTTAAAATAAACAAACGCTTTCCTTTTTCTTATTAGAAAAGATGCATTAATTGTCACTTTATTTTAATTAGAAGATACAAGTTTCTCACCTTACCCTGACCAAAGTTATTATACAGACCACCAATGAATGAAAACAATTTAATCGCCGTAATTATCCAATAAGACCAAACCACAATTTGTTAATCGTGTCACAATGCAAGTGTGAAAAATAGCGATTTACAAGCTTCTCAATGATGATTAGTATACCATATTAACACATTTGGCAGACAGTGTCAATACTTATGAAAACAATCAACAACTGACTTAATCTTTGCCGGTCCGGAGAGGTAATTCTTAGTGTCGGTACGACTTTTGAGTGACGTTTGCCGTAGAAGGGAGGTGTCGTTTCTCGGAGGGAATTTAACGTTGAAATTGCATGGGAGGAATTTTGAATGTCGTTTAAAGGAGGGAGTCGTTTGAGAGAGGTGACGTTACGAGAGGGAACACTGTATTATAAATATCCAATCAGACAGAGTGGACATGATTTCACATTTTCGAACACACATACACACACACGGACAGGGTAAACACTACCGGTATATGCCCTTCCGCCATTTCATGGCAGAGCATAAAAACTACAGCGGTCGAACATGAAGCAGAATTTACATTCCCCTGAGAGTATTGGTTGAATCCTCATTGGAATTATTGCACTGACACTGCTAGCATAGTCCACCAACTTACCAGAATTGTGTTATATAATATTACAGTGTAGGTTACTTAGTGTGTAGGTTACTTACAGATGATGGTTGATCAGGAGGAGATTCTGTATGTCTGGGTACTTCCATTGTACTATACTGTCTCTGTCTGGACATTGCCTAGCAACCATACAGAGAATAAGCAGAGGGAAATATATAATATAGCAACAAGACATATACAGGAACAGGTTGATAATGATTGAGATTGTGGTAGAGGCAAGAATATATGCCGGATAAAGCAATGTGCCCAGTGATATTTTTGCCTCTTTGGGAAAGGGTACGGGTCCGTTCCAATTTTCGCGTCGTGACAACTTGAAATTGGAAATTTTCATGAAGCAGAAAGGCCAAATAAAACAGAAAAAGAGATTACATGTGACTGTTTACTGGTTGTTGTAAACTTCTAGGCTTGACCTCTTGTTAAAAATGTTCATGACTTTGTCATTTTATGTCCGATTTTGATTTTTTTTATTTTCATTGGGAATTTCTCCGTTCAAATTTGGGAAAATTATAGCATTTTTCAAATTAGAAAGGTACCGTTGACCGGTAGCAAATAAAGAAGGAAAAACATCACTGGTGCCGGATAAATTGGTGTGCCAAATAATGTGTGCTGGAAAAATCAGGTTTTATAGAAATGCATAATAATTATGCATGTATACATTACATGCTCATAGTAAATAACATACATAAAAGATACCCAATGAAATAATGATTGTGTAAGTTACATTGTCTTGTTTGATTGAGGATTTTCTTACCGCAGACAGTATATAACTATGTATATGTTGGTAGACAGTATATAACTATGTATATGATGGTAGACAGTATATAACTATGTATGATGGTAGACAGTATATAACTATGTATATATGGTAGACAGTATATAACTATGTATGATGGTAGACAGTATATAACTATATATATGATGGTAGACAGAATATAACTATGTATATGATGGTAGACAGTATATAACTATATATATGATGGTAGACAGTATATAACTATATATATGATGGTAGACAGTATATAACTATGTTTATGTTGGTAGACTGTATATAACTATGTATATGATGGTAGACAGTATATTACTATGTATATGATGGTAGACAGTATATAACTATATATATGATGGTAGACAGTATATAACTATGTATGATGGTAGACAGTATATAACTATATATAAGATGGTAGACAGTATATAACTATGTATATGATGGTAGACAGTATATAACTATGTATATGATGGTAGACAGTATATAACTATGTATATGATGGTAGACAGTATATAACTATGTATGATGGTAGACAGTATATAACTATATATATGATGGTAGACAGTATATAACTATGTATATGATGGTAGACAGTATATAACTATATATATGATGGTAGACAGTATATAACTATGTATGATGGTAGACAGTATATAACTATATATATGATGGTAGACAGTATATAAATATGTATATGTTGGTAGACAGTATATAACTATGGTATATATCAAACTTACAGTTCTCACATCTGCTGACTCTGGAGGATCTTCTTCAACACCAACCCTGAAAATATTGTGTCAAGTAGTTAGGAGAAGATACTTAACAGGAGGGCCCAAAGGGCCATAGGTCGCTCACCTGTCATAGTATTGCATGCAAGCCCTGTGATTTGACCTAGTGACCTAGTTCTTGACCGAATTTCGCACTTTGATCTAGAATTTGTTGAGATGATCATTGTGACCAAGTTTCATAACAAGTTTTTTCTATGATAACAACATTAAAACAGGTCAACAGCCCATGAACGATAGTTTGAATACGCATAATGCAGTTTTAACAAAATCAGTTATTCCCCTTTCCGTTCAGTAATTCTGGGTTATTTTTCCTGGAATTCTTCAACGGGCCGGGCATTTAAAATGTCCCATGTCTGAACTTGGTTATTTCTTTAATGAGCATTGAAATATCAATATATGAATAATGTAAAGTTTTTTTTTGCACAATAGCACAGTACAGTCCACAAATGCATGAGAACAATTTGAAATATATTGTGTTACCTTATCTGTAGGAACTGCAATGTGGGTGTGACAAATCCACCACACAACATCACAGTCACTAATACAATACACATTGTAGCAGATAACATATGTTGTCTAGCTTCTGATGATGTATTACGTATTGCTAATGCATATGCAATCGCTCCCCTTAGACCTGAAATATCAACAAAAGATGACAATTAAATATGTACCATGAAGAATTTAGAATTCAGATTTATTGACAGATAGATGGATAGACTGACGGACGGCAAACCTATAGTCCCCTCTGGTTGAAAACGATAGGGGACTAATTTATCATTTCATGCATTTTTTTGTTTTTAAAAAGCAAACATTGCCAAAAATCATTTTGTTTGATGTCCCGCGCAACACTTTACTTCAGATTTTAACGAATCGTCTTCTCTATTTTTAGGGAGCAAAAGAATAGGGCATGTCATTTTGAAGTAACATGTCTACATCATTTCTGTTTTCAACTGCTAAGTCAAAATGGCATTCAATGATAGTCAAAAAAGATAAAATGTGCAAAGCAGGAACCAGTCGACCAACTAATTCCGCATATTGTTCTAAACTACACTTGACCGCCCGATCATTGGAGCTCAATCACAGCAGCAGGTCAATCACTGCTGCAATAATTGTAAACTTAAAGCCTAAGGCCATAGAATAACTACATATATTACAATATTTATTTGAAAAACAAGTGGCTTTTCATTCTATAGGTCTGGGATAAATGGCCAATTCCAAATGGAAATGGAAATCAGCAAGTAATGGTCTTACCTGAGAACATCATCATGTGCATCAAGTTAGCTGAGATTTTATTCCTTCTTCCAATATTTAACAACATAGACAGTGGGTATACATTCATACCTCGAGCTATAATAATAGATATCTAGACATTGTGTCAAGGATTATACAGTGATCCTGAATACAGACAAAACTCTCAGTACATTTAATATGAGAGCAGATCTGTGTACATCAAGAGATAACTTGCTGGCTTTGTAAATTTCCATTATTAACTCCACTACTAACTCCACTACTAAATCCACAAACTCCACTACTAAATCCACTAACTCCACTACTAACTCCACTACTAAATCATCCACAAACTTCACTACTAACTCCACTACTAAATCATCCACAAACTACACTACTAAATCCACTAACTCCACTACTAAATACACTAACTCCACTACTAAATCCACTAACTCCACTACTAAATCCACTAACTCCCCTACTAAATCTACTAACTCCACTACTAAATCCACTAACTCCCTACTAAATCTACAAACTCCTCTACTAAATCTACAAACTCCACTACTAAATCTACTAACTCCACTACTAAATCTACAAACTCCTCTACTAAATCTACAAACTCCACTACTAAATCCACTAACTCCACTACTAAATCTACAAACTCCTCTACTAAATCTACTAACTCCCCTACTAAATCCACTAACTCCACTACTAAATCTACAAACTCCTCTACTAAATCTACTAACTCCACTACTAAATCCACTAACTCCACTACTAAATCTACAAACTCCTCTACTAAATCTACAAACTCCACTACTAAATCTACTAACTCCACTACTAAATCCACTAACTCCACTACTAAATCTACAAACTCCACTACTAAATCTACATCTGAATCTACAAACTCCACTACTAAATCTACAAACTCCACTACTAAATCTACAAACTCCACTACTAAATCTACAAACTCCACTACTAAATCTACTAACTCCACTACTAAATCTACTACTGAATCTACAAACTCCACTACTAAATCCACTAACTCCACTACTAAATCTACTACTGAATCTACAAACTCCACTACTAAATCTACCAACAGTCTTATTTGAAAATGAAGTCCTATGTTTGTAAAACACATATGCCCCCATGGCAGCCAAATAATCTGAAATGGTAAAGGTCACAGTGACCTAGACCTTTGACCTAATGACCTCAAAATCCATTGGGGTCATCTACTGTTGACTGTAACCACCATGTGAAGATCCTAGGGTAAAGCGTTCTTGAGTTATTGAACGGAAACCATTTGGTCTACCGACCTACCGCCGGACCGACAGACATGTGCAAAGCAATATACAAAGATGGGGCATAATAAAGTGCCAATGATACTTTATACTCAAACTAGGACATATCTGCAGCATGATCCTTCAAAATCTAAAATGTATAGCATTCTTCTGGATGGCTGCCAACATGTGGCAACAATTGGAATCAAGAGGACCAAAAAGGCCTTAGGTTGCTCATCTGTCATAGTAGAGCATGCATGCCCCTATGGTGACCCGAGTAACAATTTATAATTTCGGACTAAGTCATTTTTTACAACTTCTGGGAAAGATTCACCTCGTAAATGCAGCCTCTATTGCATGCAGAAGGTTTTCATATTGTCTTAACCAGTGACCTTGTTATTGACATCAGACGACCCATACCGAAACTCAACCTAGATTCCATCTAGATAAACATTCTAACCATGAGAGCTAATTTTTTTAGCATGAATGGCCAAACATCGAACTTGACCTAGATTTTCTATGATTTGATCCAGTGACCTAGTTTTTACCCCCAGACGACATTATACAAAACTTGATCTAGATTGTTGAGATGATCATAGTGACCAAGATTCATAAAGATTACATCAAAATGGTGACCACTAGTGTCTGCACAAGCAAATTGTGGACAGACGGACGATGGAGTTTAACAAAGCAATTCTAGAAATTTTGTTTTTAATCCAGTTGAAGTATTGATCCTATTAATATTGTATTAAAGGTCATACATACAGGTTTATTTGATTGGAAAATAGCCCTACATTTCTTTGAAAAGTCGTGATAACAAGAGATTACCAAATTATCATTAATGGTAAAGGTCATGGGGTGACCTTGACCCCTAACGTACTGCCCTAATAATAAATGAGGCTCATCTACCGATGGTAATCTGAAGACTTAAAGTTAGGCTAAATCAGTATTTTTTTATGATATGACCTAGTATTTCACCCCATATGACCTAGTTGCAAACTTGACGTAGACTTTACAGCTCTGCGTTAATTGTTCAGTGCTGCTTTCCCAGCCTTTTTAGTATAATCTTTTTGTTAAATTTAGTCTGGTGACCCAGTTTTCCACACCAGATGACCCTGTTACAAACACAACCCAAAGGACAAGGTTCACAAATTATGACTTGTTTAGGTCTTAAGATAACAAGAGCTGTTCAGGAACAGCAGCTATTTCATCATAAAAGTCATAAAAATTACATTTCTTGGTAAAAATGACATATTTATCAACATATTATTATGTTAGGTTATTACAAATGTAGGAAAGATTTATAGGAACATGCACATTTATTTTTTGACAAAACGCAGGGCCAAATTCAGCCATTCATGAACCTTGTTATTAGACCTCATGTAGAGTTTTAACAATGTTTTTTCTTGATTAGACTCAGTGACCTAATTTCTGAAAAGTTGACAACAGATGACCCAGTTGTGAACTTGACCTAGCTTTTACAAAGACACAGTTTGGGTCCAAGTTTTGTAAAGATTAAGTAAACTAGAACTAGATAGATAGACACGGGTGTCAACTATGGCACATATCATTTCAAATGGGGAAGGAGAGAGGTATGCAGGTTGAGGTTACATTATCATTCAATGTCTCTAGCCGGTGGATAATCCAATTTATGGACAATATAAGCGATCAATATAAAGGATACAAAAGCTGCTAGAATAAACCATACATTCCATTTTACATTTTCAAAGGTAAATACAGACACGCCAATATACAGGAACACAAAATTCTCAGCCATGAAATTCATCAACTCAAACAACTGAAAAATACAAACAACTGTTATATTACAAATGTCCAGGGGTGGTATTCACTATCGATCTTATTTAATTGGAGAATAAGGATGCCAATCATATCGCCTGTTACTGACCAAGAGTTTAATATGGTGTGATCTGATGGGTTGTCCTTATCCTTAAGTAAGATCAATATTGATATACCACCCCAGGTGGGCAAAGTGCACATTTTCTGTACTTATGGAAGTTAAAACTGGTACTACCATTAAAACACAGAGTGTGTGAAATAGTGCTAGAAATAATTGCAAACTTTCTACAATGACAATGCACACATCTGTTAGCTGGTAGAGAAATTCTTTGAGTCTATAATTCATGGGAGAGAAAGTATTTGAATCTATAATTCATGGGAGAGAAAGTATTTGAGTCTATAATTCATGGGAACGTAATTCAGTATGATTAGTTTACTAAATATTATAAACATAGGAAAGAAAACAAGCACGTGATATAAATCACAACTCATGTTGACTTTATTCTATCTTATGTAGGTAAATATTTAACAGTTTTCGTCATTGGTCAATATAACTTTTTTGCAGGTCAACAAAACATCATAATCACCTGAATATCAGTCAACAACTGTCATATCTAATACCATTATTATTATTTTATTATACCGTATTTATATAGCACTTTTAACACATTTAAGGATGGGGGGGGGGATAAAAAGTATCAACTCATTTTCTTGACTTTACATCAGATGTATCCCATTAAATGAAATGTGGAAGGTATTGAAAATCTTACCTGTTTTGTCCGTATTTTTGACTCATCAGATAAATTATTGTATGTATAATGAGCTTGACATATACCACAAAATAACACAGCAACAATGCCTGCAAGTAATAAAACCATGTATTGAATGAAACTATCATGTTCTATTATCTATCAGATACTTGTAATAGGTAGCAAATTATCATCCTTTTACTATCATCAAATATACAAGAGTTTTTAACAATAAAATGTCTATAGTGGACAATTAATGAAATTAACACATAAACGCTGGAGCCTAGGTAATGTGTCACATGTTGGGGTCAACACAATGCCAATAAGCAAATACATTCACTTGCTTGTGGGGTATCTGGAAATGTGTCTCATGTTGGGGTCAACACAATGCCAATAAGCAAATACATTCACTTGTTTGTGGGGTATCTGGGAATGTGTCACATGTTGGGGTCAACACAATGCCAATAAGCAAATACATTCACTTGCTTGTGGGGTATCTGGGAATGTGTCACATGTTGGGGTCAACATAATGCCAATAAGCAAATACATTCACTTGCTTGTGGGGTATCTGGGAATGTGTCACATGTTGGGGTCAACATAATGCCAATAAGCAAATACATTCACTTGTTTGTGGGGTATCTGGGAATGTGTCACATGTTGGGGTCAACATAATGCCAATAAGCAAATACATTCACTTGTTTGTGGGGTATCTGGGAATGTGTCACATGTTGGGGTCAACATAATGCCAATAAGCAAATACATTCACTTGCTTGTGGGGTATCTGGGAATGTGTCACATGTTGGGGTCAACACAATGCCAATAAGCAAATACATTCACTTGCTTGTGGGGTATCTGGGAATGTGTCACATGTTGGGGTCAACACAATGCCAATAAGCAAATACATTCACTTGCTTGTGGGGTATCTGGGAATGTGTCACATGTTGGGGTCAACATAATGCCAATAAGCAAATACATTCACTTGTTTGTGGGGTATCTGGGAATGTGTCACATGTTGGGGTCAACATAATGCCAATAAGCAAATACATTCACTTGCTTGTGGGGTATCTGGGAATGCAGCACAGATAAACAATGCATTTTTTTATTGCTGGCTTCGTTCTCACAATAGCTTTATAAGTACTACACTTAACGGCAATTCTAATGCTACATGTACCGTTGATACTCCTATTTCTGTTTTCTTTAAACTCCTTCCTCCATCAATTGTCATGAAATTTGGCACACTTCGTAACAAAATGTTACAGATAGAACAAAACATACTGAGAGAGCCCAAGCAAAACATAGTAAAAAGAAAATTCATCTACAGTAAAGCAATTATTCAAACTTATGGACATTTAAGGCATTGTGGCTGACTGTAAATGCAGAAGTATCAAGAAAAACAAGCAATACAGAAGTCCCCTACCGGTTTGAGGCCATTTTCAATGTTTCTGTTGCCATAGCAACCACAATTTTTGTCAGAATCAAAATATTTTTAGACGTGCATAATCCCCTTATTGTCGCCTATCCACATATTAAGTCCATAAACCTAGCTTGGAAACTGTTTGAGTTATGGCAGGATCCAGATTTGGGAATATTTTCACTCTTTCTGTTGCCATAGCAACCACAATTTTTGTCAGAATCAAAATATTTTTAGACGTGCATAATCCCCTTATTGCCCCCTATCCACATATCAAGTTTCATAAACCTAGCTTGGAAACTGTTTGAGTTATGACAGAATCCAGATTTGGGCATATTTTCACTCTTTCTGTTGCCATAGCAACCACAATTTTTGTCAGAATCAAAATATTTTTGGACGTGCATAATCCCCCTATTGCCCCCTATCCACATACCAAGTTTCATAAACCTAGCTTGAAAATTGTTTGAGTTATGTCAGGATCCAGATTGTTTGACGGACGGACGGACGGACTGACGGACGGACGGAGGGCAAACCTATAGTCCCCTCCGGTCAAAAACCGGTAGGGGACTAAAAAGGAAAATAAAAGTACCAGTTAGGCCAGCAGCTTCAGCTGTTTGAAATGATGCATATGACATAAGGAAGAATAGTGCTGTCTCTAACAATGGAAACTCTCGGATCTTCGTGTACTTGGTCAGCAATGCTGTTATCATTCCAATCAACGATCCAATGAGGAATGCTCCACCAAATATACCAGCAAAGTTTCCTAGAGCTTTAAGGAATGCTGATATACTAAAACCCTCCGATTCTTCCTTTCCATAAGCCTCAACAGAACTGAAATATTACACAACATTACACATAGTTTTATAACACAAATACATTATAAATATATAATTCGTCATCAGTTATCTTCCAGCGTTTCGTTTATACAGAAAAAGTAACTGTGAAAAGTACTTCAGTTGTAGGAAAATGTTATTTCAGTGATTTTTTTGCTGCTTTGGGAAAGGGTCCTTTCAGATTTGGAATTTTCGCGTCATGACAACTTGAAATTGGGAATTTTCATGAAGCAGAAAGGCCAAATTAAAACAGAAAAAGAGATTACATGTGATTGTTCACTGGTTTTTGTAAACTTTTATGCTTGACCTCTTGTCAAAAATATTCATAACTTTGTCATTTTACGTCCGATTTTGAAAATAATTTTTTTTAATGTTCATTTGGGAATTTCTCCATTTAAATTTGGGAAAATTACAGCCTTTTTCAAATTGGGAAGGTACAGTTTACTGGTAGCAAACAAAGAAGGAAAAATATCACTGGTTATTTTGATTTGAATTTAATTTTGAAATGAAAAGGTATGATATAATGAGTACATGATGCACATAGAGGATCTTGCATGAGTGCTCATTACATACGAGTTATATTAAACGAGTGGACAAAATGATATGACACGAGGCTTTGCCGAGTGTCATTTTGTTTTTGTCGATGAGTTTAATAAAACTGGTATGTAATGAGCACGAATGTAAGATTCTATTTATCACATAACCTTAGAAAACGCTCATTATTGTTCAAAAGGATAATGTACGCTGCATAAGCAGGGGTGTCAACAGAGCCAAATTAAAAATCCTGAAAATCATATGCGGCTGACCATTTTTGACACACTAGAGGCCGTCAACCATATATAACTCAGTTTTTCAAACTTTTTATTGAAGAAAATCCTTTACAGCAGATATAATTGACCATAACTTTGCCATTTCTTGAGATATTTTCATCAAATAACTTTTATTTTGGTCAGAAAGCATAGTTCTTCAAGGATAGACAAATCCGGAATTCCGGATAAAGCCGGAAAATTGACACCCCTGCATAAGTTTCAGCCAAAATTCAGCGGTACAATGAGCGCGACGTCATGGCGACGTTGATATTATCCTGACATCATTGACGGATCAATGCATGGATTGGCTAACGTCACGTTAAGCTCATTTAAATATTTATTGCACAGTCTGGGAGTGCCAAACGATATTTACGGCACAGCTTTACGGCACTCCTGAACCGCAGGTTATTTGATAAAATGTATGATATAATGAGTACATGTTGCAAAATGTATGATATAATGAGTACATGTTGCAAAATGTATGATATAATGAGTACATGTTGCAAAATGTATGATATAATGAGTACATGTTGCAAAATGTATGATATAATGAGTACATGAACATGTTGCAAAATGTATGATATAATGAGTGCATGATGCAAAATGTATGATATAATGAGTACATGATGCAAAATGTATGATATAATGAGTACATGTTGCAAAATGTATGATATAATGAGTACATGATGCAAAATGTATGATATAATGAGTACATGATGCAAAATGTATGATATAATGAGTACATGATGCAAAATGTATGATATAATGAGTACATGATGCAAAATGTATGATATAATGAGTACATGTTGCAAAATGTATGTATGATATAATGAGTACATGATGCAAAATGTATGATATAATGAGTACATGTTGCAAAATGTATGATATAATGAGTACATGATGCAAAATGTATGATATAATGAGTACATGATGCAAAATGTATGATATAATGAGTACATGTTGCAAAATGTATGTATGATATAATGAGTACATGTTGCAAAATGTATGTATGATATAATGAGTTCATGTCCATGATGCAAAATGTATGATATACTGTATTCCTCAGGGGTGTCAACAGGGCAAATATGTCGACAGTAGAAAAACGTTACATATTGTATCCGGGAAAGTATCTAGGAATACATGAGTACATGAGCATGATACCAAAAGAATAGTCTTGTTTTACATGCCTGTAAGTTATTACTGCTGCCTTGTGACAAGCTAAATAAGCACTCAATGCAGGTGGTATTACACAGGTATGACTGTAGTACACAAGTACACAATGTCATGCTGTATCGCAATGCAGTAATACGAGGGGTGATCGCGAAGTTCGTGTAATTTGCTTATAAATTATTCATTTTTAGTTATATATTGATGAAACTTCAATATCAGGATGATCAACATGATTGAAGTTGAAATATAGAACGGAATAAAAATCCACCAACTTATGCAACAATTAACGGTACCCTTGGCAACGCTACTACACGTGGTTGCAGCACACCAAAATTATGACATTTTTCATCTTTCGTTCTCCTGAAACAATGCCGTTTTTAAAGTCTTATGTGTGACTAAAATTCACGCAAATATAATACATCATACGTCAACATCATGGGGTCATTTCCATAGAATATAATGTCGTTTACTACATTCGCTATCAAATTAGCACTATCTTTAACTATACTGATAATGAAACGGAAACAACGTCATGACGTCAAAGAGGTGACATTGAATTGAGGCGCTTTACAGAATGTTGCATGGGAATGTGAAACAAACACTGACTGAAACCAATGAAGATGAAAATGTTCGACAATTTAAAAGCGTATAGCCCGGCAGTTACCAACATACAACACAGACGATTCAAAATGCACAGAAGGTCAATTGAAGTCAACAATAGAGAAAGGTTGCCATCGACAGTGATTCCGTGTGTACGTGAAAAGTGCGCGGAATCACCCAAAAAGACAGACATTAAACCTTTAGACTGATAGTCAGCGAGCTCGAGAAATCTCCTTTAACTATGTATGGGATCTGTCCGAAAGAGCTAGGTATGGGGAAAATCAGATATTCGTGTCACTTCGTGGGACAAGTGCTCCATACATTGAACCTACATGTCGTTTGACGTTATGTGACGTCGTTTAGTTTTCTAGTGTGCGGCGTCTATGCATAGTGGATGTTTAGAAATCGTCGTAACTATGTAACTGTTTGATATATTTTTCTCATTTTTATAAGAGAGTTTGATAATGCATACAAGATTGTTATGATATTATTTATTATTCCTTATGTGCAAAACAACACGATTCACAACAAAATTACACGAACTTCCCGATCAACCCTCGTACATGTATATAGACAGTGTGTATGTAGTATACATACTGTGTAGTCAACACTCTCAATCACAACTTGCAACATTATTTATCTATAAATAACATTATTCCTGCAAACATTGTTTAGAAACAAGAAGTAGTCACAGACAGCCATATCCCCCACCGATGGGAAAATAATTGTGGCAAAAATTGTTGAATACAAATAATATTTTTAACATAAGTTATGTGAAAGTTTGGTTTCAATCCCATGAGAAATGTTTGAGATGCACAAAAGATTTTTCTCTTTATCCAAATTTATTACATACAAAATAAGCAAAGTCCACATGTCAACATAAGAAGAAGACATTACACGAAAAACCAGGTCAATGATGACCTTGATCCAACTAGTCCCACTTTCAATCCCAATTGTTTACACAAAAGCTACCTACATAGCAAGATTCATCATGATATCTCATTTCTAACTAATGTTATTGAGCAAAATCAATTTATATATTTTTAGTAACTGTGACCTTGACACCAGCAGCCCACTATCAATTGCGAATACAAGTGACATCTTCACATAAGCTATATACACTGCAAGTTTCACAATGATATCTCATTTCTAACAAAAGTAATCGAGTGAAAAAGTTTTTTTTTCTATTTTAAGTAACAGTGACCTTGAACCCCACTTTCAATCTCAAGTGTTGTCCCTTCACACAAGCTACCTACAAAGCTATCAAGTGTCATCATGCAGGGGTGTCAACTGGACGAAAATAAAAGTCAGGAAAATCATGTGCGGCAGAACATTTTTGCCCAACAAGAGGCCTTCAATGACATTGTTTCCATATTCAACTCAGTTTGTATTAAAGAAATTCATTCAGAGCAGATTAAATTTTCAATAACTTTGCCATTTCTTTGGATATTTTCATCAAATAACTTGTATTTTGGGGAGAAGTCATTGCTCTTTGAGGAATGAAAAATCCGGAAATCCAGATAAATCAGGAAAATTGACACCCCCGATCATGATTTCTCAATGCAACTGCTTTTATTTTTAGCAAAGGTGATCTTGACCTCCATGGCCCTACTCCCCATTAAATGTGCTGTCTGCAAAGAGCCATAATTCTGTCAAAAATAGTCAAAATTTAAAACCATGACAATATGCGCTATGGCACCTCATGAGGGTTCATCTGTGAAAGTTTCATCCGAATTCTTGAAGAAATGTAGGAGGAGTTGCACACTGTGACACAGAAGACTTTTCTCTATATCCTACATTATCTCTCCCGATGACCATTTCATTATTTTAAATGTCTGTTTAGACCTTTCTCTTAATTTTTGATAGAGCTGTGATTATTGCCTAAATTTGACATTGCTTATCACATAAGTACTGTTAGTTTCTCGTCATATATTAACAAGAGGCCCCAAAGAGCCCTAGTTCACTCACTTGACATATATATATATATATAACAGCTTCTACAGCATACAAAAGGTTTTTTCTATGACTTGATCTAGTGACCTAGTTATTATTCCCAGATGACCCATGCTCAAACTCAACTTTGATAAACATTCTGACCAATTTTCACGAAGATCCAGTGAAAAATACAGCCTCTATAGCATGCACAAGGATTTTTTATTATTTAACCTAGTCACCTAGTTTTGACTCCAGATGACTCAATATCGAAATCAACCCAGAATTAGATAAGATGATCATTTTCACCAAGTTTCATGAAGATTAAGCTAAAATTGTTACCTCTTGTGTTTACACAAGGGGTTTCTATGATTTGGTCTACTGAACTAGTGTTGGACCTCAAATGACCCATTATCGAACTTGACCTTGATTTTGTTGAGAAGATCATTCTGACTAAGTTTCATAAAGACTGAGCCAAAATTGTGACCTCCAGTGTCTACACAAGCAACTTGTAGACAGATGACAGTTAGACAAAGAGTGATCACAAAACTGACAAACAGACATCAAAATCATTTTCAAAGTTAACCTAGATTTGATAGACAAACATTTTGTACAAGTTTCATTAAGATAAATTCAAAACTGTGACCTCTAGAGTGTTAACAGTCAAATTATTGACAGACGATGTATACCTCATGTAGGAGGATCACAAAATAAAGCTCAACTTGTGCAGGTCAGCTAAAAGCAGGATGATATTCAAGCAATTAATTTACATTGACATTGGTAACATGATGTTACAGTCACTAAAGTTAGGTTAAAACAAAATATGTCTATAGACATTTGATGAAACATTCAGCAACTAGAGGATCTAAGCCTGGGTTAGGATAATCATCAGCACCATGCAGGTCAGTCAAAATACAGAAATATAAAAACCTGCCTTTTTTCAAACTCTAAAATAGACCTGTCACAGGAATTTATACATTAAAGACAATACATTATACAAGGGGCATTTTAAAAAATGCCCCTCGTAAATGCAAAACAAACAAGAGAGCTCTTTGGGCCCTAGGTCTCACACCTGTCATAGTAGTGCATGCAAACCTCTATGGTAAATTATGAAGTAATTATACACGTTTTCTGAATAAGATTGAGCTTCTAATGCAATAATTTTTATGGTGTGACCTAGTTTTTTACCATACATCACCCATTATCCCAATAGTGGCACTTAACTGCTTTTGTGGCGGCTATTTCCAGCTCTCCGCAATCGGGCTCAACAAAAATGAAGCCTCTTTTGCATACACAATTTTTCCATGATCTGATCCGGTGACCAAGGTTTTGAATCCAGATAACCTAACACAGTACCTGACTTAGATTTATTATAGAAATCATTGTGACCGCCTTCAATGAATTTAGGCAAAAAATGTGACTTTTACTGTCTACACAAGGATTTTCCATGATTTTCCACCCAACCAAGTATTTGTCCTTGAACAGTGCAGATGACACTGTCACACTATGGAGTATAATAACTATGTATGTCGAACGTCTGATAATTGATCTAAAACGCTGGTATAAGGTTAACCCAGAAAACACAATTACAAACTTGACCTAGATTTAGTAGTGATGATCATTGTGACCACCATCCAAAAATATTAGACACAATACAGGGGTGTCAACAGAACCAAATTAAAAATCCTGAAAATCATATTCAGCCATATTCTTGCCAAACATGACACTTCAACTGCAAAGTTTCCATATTTAACTGAGTTTGTACTGATTCAAATCCTTCAGAGCAGATTAGGTTTACCATAACTTTGCCATTTCTTGAGATAATTTCATCAAATAACTTTTATTTTGATCAGGAATCATAGCTCTTTCAGGATAGATAAATCAGGAATATTGACACCCCTGAAAATATGTGACCTAAGTGTTTCCTGTAGTGTCTACACAAGCACAAAACAGATGACGAACAACAAACGAAGAAAGATCACAAAAGCTCATCATTTCACTTTGTGACATTTGAGCTAAAAAGGGCAAGTACACAGCTGAAATTAATGACAATACGTTAAGCTGCTGACATTCAACTAGGCTTGGTACGAACTAGAATTGAAACACAGTGACGATACCTTTAGTGTGACTTTGACTACAATGGCTCCACTTTTGAACTTGAGCGGCATATTTACGTATGTTTTATCACACTAACACTTTCTCAATCCTTACTACAGGGGAGTCAACAGGGCCAAATTAAAAATCAAGAAATTAAAATGCAGCCAACCATTTTTGCCAAAAAGAGACCTTCAATGACATTGTTTCCAAAATTAACTCAGTTTGTACTAATGAAATTCCTTCAGAGCAGATTAAATTTACCATAACTTCGCCATTTCTTGAGATATTTTCATCAAATAACTTTTATTATGGACAGAAGCCATTCTCTATCAGGGAGGATAAACGCCGGATAAATCAGGAAAATTGACTCCCCTGTTACTAAAGTTATCATCTGGAAACCAAAAACGGACAAACAGACAGACAGACAGAGAAGCTCACTCATATATATCCCAAAAACTTCGGAGGTCTTATTAGTCTTGAGAAGTTTCCTTGAAATCCGACCATTGGTTATAGATAATTTTGAATCGATACTTTGAATCTGAGCGTATAACAAATGTGTCAAGTGCATGACAAGCATGAGTATGTGTTTGAGTGTGAAAACATGAAAACTTACCCTGATAAAACAATAGCTACAGCATCATTTAACACACTCTCACCAAACACCAAGGCATACAATGTTACGTCTACATTCAAATCATGAAATATTGCCAACACTGTCACTGTAATAGATAAAAGCACAAAATGGATGATTATTGGGTTCTAAATGAAAGAACAACAATAAATTGATAAAAATGCAGGAAATCTATCAAACACACATACAGTGTAACTTGTGTTAAATGACCACCCTGACAACAGTCGCTTAACAAGAGCACCGCCTACGTATGCTGGGCGCTTGACTTTCTTGTACTCGATAGCACCCTTGCTCATCTGTGAGGAAAAATTCTAAAAGTAACAAGGGAAGATAACTCATAAATATGGTCACAGTGGTACTAGACGTGTCAGTATGGACTCCCCTTGTGATGGTGAATAACTATGTGGAGTTTAAAGTGGATACAGTTAATAGTCTTTGAAAAATTGACATTTTTGTTTAAAAATTCAAAGTCAGAGAAGGGGAATAACTCTTATAAAATGTTGGATAGATTTGTTTCCTCTTGTCAATAGATGTAGGTCATCTCATTCCACATGTGTATAATACATTAATCAAATATAAAATAGAAATCTTGAAAAAAGATTTGGCCCAAGTGGCGAAAGTAAATATTCTCCAGAGGAAGCCCTGCATGACGTTGGTGCATAGTGTTTAGTTTTATGATGTTTCCTGCTTCATAGTTATATTAGTATTATCGTAATACTGCAATAGGAATAGAAATATTGATAAGTTTTCTGACTAAAGGCCGTCCTTAAAAAAATGTTTGTTTGAGGTAACGCTACCTACCAATCGAAATGGCCCCCTACTCAATGTTTTTCAGCCCATTTGCTTATATAACTATATCGACCCAATTGTTTTTGCAGACTCCCAAAAAAATATTTCTATACAAACAAAGAAATTCAACCTACCTACCCACCTTAAAAATGTTGGGTCGCGTTACCACAAACTAACAATTTTTAAGGACAGCCTAAATCAGTTAAATGTACTAAATCAGTTAAATGTAGACAACTCCACTGAAATCAGTGGCAAAAATACCAGCAGTCATTATAAATGCATTGATTGCAAGACTAGCACTATATCTTACCTGGATCTGTGGCTGAGATTATGGCTCCAAAGAAGAAGCAATCATTTACTGTGAATTCCATGGGAAGAAATCTTGTGAAAGCAAACATTAAACCCCTACAATGACATAAAATAATGTAACATTAACAATATCTCTGCAAAATTTCTAACAAAATTAATTCGGAAATTTTAGAAATATGAATTGATGCAATTCCATTTTATTTATATAACTATCATTTAAGAAATAAAAAATATTAAAAATGTTTATCCTACAATAAAGTAAGGTCACAACCTTGGATGCGCAGTCATTATTTTTATTATTTGACCAATATTACGACATCATAACTTGCGGCCAACCATTTTTGCCAAACAAGAGGCCTTGTTTCCATAATTACCCTACAATAAGTAATTTGTACATGTATACAAGAAAATCCTTCAGAGCAGATTAAAATTTACAATAACTTTGCCATTTCTTGAGATATTTTCATCAAATAACTTTTATTTTGGTCAGGAGTCAGTGCCCTTTCAGGGGTTATAAACCCGGAATTCCGGATAAATCATGAAAATTGACAGCCCTGAATACATGTAGCATTGCCAATTGAAATCGAGGAACTTACCCTACTACGGCACAAGATATTGTAGTGCCTAGAAACGCATACATCACTATCGCCCCAAAGTTTCGGAAGAAATACCTCTGAAGACAAGAAAATATAATTACACTTATTATAAAACTGAACAAAGATTCATGTAATTTAATGAGACTATCAATTGAAACATTGAAATTTCATCAGAAACTGGACATTGTTTGGTGCCTCCACTTGCCATTTGCCCATGTCAAGGACCATTACTCAAATGTACATGTCAAGTATTCCTACACAAATTGATGATTGGAGCACAAATATTGAGTTAAGAGCAACAAAAGCAAACTTTCATTTTAAGAGCAACAACTCTGCTAATACAGGTCAGGGGTCTATTGCCCGAGCGCCTTTATTCAGTTAACTCCTGTTCAATTAAATATAGAAGGCATGGATTACCTCCCGTAGAAAGCGCTACGTAGCGCTCGCTCATGTTAAAGGCCTCCAGATCCGATTATCAAAATATTAAGGTGGGCAACTACACATACTGACTAATACTCAAAGAACATGTAAAGACTGTTGCTCAAAATTATACTTCTAGAGTTATGAGCCACACAAGCAAACCACACGACCCAGTGGAAACCCTAAGTTTTTGACCCCATATTGAACTTGACCTAGATTTTGTCGAGATCATTATTGTCACCAAGTTTCATTAAGATTAAGAGAAATTTATGATCTGTAGTGTCTACAAAAGCAATTGTGAACAGAACGATGATGGATGAAGGGCACATGACGGACAAAGAGTGCATGATCACAAAAGTGAGCTTAACGCATCCTCGTATCATGGACCAGTTCTTACCCTTTTCATGCTGTATCCAGCTTCAAATATGATTACAGGCAAAAACACATTGAAGAAAATCTCTGGATCAAATGTCACCTACAAAACAAAGAACAGAGATAATTGTCAGGGTAACACATGTATCAAATATTAGTATAAGTATTACAAAGTGTCGCTTTGCGCTGACTACTTCGCAACTGATGAACGCTGTGTGTGGATTGTGTTGCGCTATTTGTGTTGATGAAGCGCCAATGATCCTGCTCTCCGGAGTATGCCGTTGGTATCTATTAATGATGACTACCAACTTCTGCTTATTACTGCTGTTCTATTATATGTTATACACAATACTGTCCCAAATGAACACAACGTCGTAATTAGTTTTTGACGTTTATTACAGTCTATAACAACTTTATACAATATCCACAAAGTTCATTTAATTTAACACGTGAAGTAAATTGACACAAAGTCATACACAAAGTTATCTTGTTTGTAAATTTCTTATAAAGTCAAAATGTTTCTTTTATTACACACAGTAATCTTATTTCTACAAGTTCCAAAAAGTATCTCAAAAGTGTCCCTTTTAATTATATAAGTTACATTATTTTATTTTACTTTTAAAATTACTAAATATTATATAACAATCTCATTGGTTGGGAAATCAATTCAATTAAACATTTACATTTCATTGGTTCAACCTATTGATTACTTAACCAATCATAGCCAGAAGCCATAGGCTTAACTTGACAGATGGAATCTATTACTTATGTCTAAGTTGAGAAACAACTTAAATCTTTCTCAATTTAACAGCTTGTTTCAACACAATAGGTATTAATCAAGTTAAACACTTATAAAATATATTTGGTGACAAACTGTCTCAACTGAACAGGAAATGTTGATGAAACAATGAAAAGCCATGTGGCATAAATATACATACTTATGGTTATACAATATTCTACCAATATGGTACTTAAGCATATTTCAAATTATCAAACTATTTTAAAATATTGAAATTAACTCAACATTTATTTCTTAATACTATTCAATTCATATTCCTTATAAAACAACATTAATTTTGATACTAAATATGTCTATATATCATACCAAATGAATGAATAAATACTTTGATAACTTCAGATATTAAGAAATATAAATCTTTATAATTATGCAGTTGTAACAAGAAATATTGTGAAAATATGCATTGTTATAATTCTCCCCTGCTTTTTGAACTTTCGACCCGAAAGTAAACAAGAAATAATGTACATATTAAAATGGCTTCTTTGGACAGAATGCTGACAGGTGCCATGTCTTACCACAAAGACCAATATCACAAAACATGCATGTCTTATCATACAATGTTCGCATTACAAATGCTGCACACATATGTTCTGTATGGTACTTAGTTGAGCCACAATGTTCACAATGGAAAGGCAAGTTTTGAAAATAATTTATCAAAGGCTTTGGAACTCTCTCATGGACCACAATGTCACTAAACCATGTTGTCAGAGATTTTATATCTTCAATCAAAATTTCATATATTTCATTTGGTGTAGTTGACTCATATCCCGGTTGTTTGTTCTGTTCACTTCTTGGTGTTTCTATATTGTTCACTGTGTTTACTTCAGATGTTGGAGAAGTACACTTCAGCTCTTTCAACTCGTTTGACACTTGATCAAGCTTGCTTTGCAACTTTTTAACTTTATTTGAATTTCCGATAGCTGAATTAAATTCACACAATTTCTTTAAATTAACATTTTCCACACTACTGAAAGGCATTAAACAACATACATATGACCTTTCATTTACAACTGGATCTTCTTTCAGTAGGATGGTTGGTTCAGCTGTTTCTGGTTGGTGGTCGGGTTGATTTTTGGTCATCTTGGTTTTACATAAATTTGAATAGTGACCATATGATCTACATTTATAGCATCTCCGATGCAAAGCTTTACAAATAGAATAAAGATTATGCATCTCACCACAACGTTCACATTTAGAATTTCCAGTCCTCTGCCATTCTGGCTGTAGAAGCATCTGAACCATATTAACTGCAGGCCTATTATGGTAAAACTTGAATGGTCCTCTTGGTATCATGGCTATGCGTCTATGATCCTTTGTAGAGTGACCTTCTTCAATGTGTTTCTTTCCGATAGCTGTCAGTTCTCTCAACACCAATGTGGGAAATACTCGCTTGCTGTACTGTAGAGGTATCGGGAAAGCTGCAACAGCTGAATAGTGTTGTACCCGGATTCTCCACCAAAACTATTACAAAGTGTCGCTTTGCGCTGACTACTTCGCAACTGATGAACGCTGTGTGTGGATTGTGTTGCGCTATTTGTGTTGATGAAGCGCCAATGATCCTGCTCTCCGGAGTATGCCGTTGGTATCTATTAATGATGACTACCAACTTCTGCTTATTACTGCTGTTCTATTATATGTTATACACAATACTGTCCCAAATGAACACAACGTCGTAATTAGTTTTTGACGTTTATTACAGTCTATAACAACTTTATACAATATCCACAAAGTTCATTTAATTTAACACGTGAAGTAAATTGACACAAAGTCATACACAAAGTTATCTTGTTTAACCTTTTACGCAGCGGTGATGTGTGGTTTTTCTATGTGTTGATATTTCCTTGTAGACTTTGTGCAGTACGGAATATAACGACCTTTATTTTCTGCAAATGATAAGTTCCACAGATGTATGGTTCGAAATAACCTTTATTGCAAGTCATGAATTGTAGAAATATAATGTGTCAAGAAATATATCATAAAAAACATACATGTTATATATATGACAATATTTCATGTAATAGTTACACGGATATACACAGATTCTGTGATAGTTATCAGTCAAATATTTAATAAGTTCCCAAATTAATGAATACTGTGTTGTAAATAGAACTTATTATTACTATACAATATATTTGACACAAATGATAAGTTCAATTAGATATTATTACTATACGGATATTCAAAATTCAATGAACAATCAATCATTACTTAATTAATTACTTATAATGCAATACTTAGTAAAATGCATACTTCTGAGATATCATTGAATATAAGAAATTCAATGAACAAATACTCTGTACTTAAAATATATTAAATTGCAATAATATTGCATACTTATAAAAATAATTGGGGAAATTCAATAATTACTCGCTTAGCAAATGTAAGAGTGACCGGGGAAGTCAACTTTACTTAATTTATATCTTATTCTTTTTAACCACAACTGCGTAAAAATGAAATAATAATAAAGATATTCAATTGAAACATTCAAACTACTTCGAAATAATTTAGAAATTAACAATGACCTTTACATGTCCTAAACTGTAATGAAAGAGTATTAACTACTATTAAGACCTAATAGTTAAGTTTCAACATAGAACATCCCAAACTCACAACAAAATACATATGAATAAAAAACAACATTTAAATGTTATAATAAAGAATATTACATACAGTTGAAAATGAAATACACATACCTGCAAATGATAAGTTCCACAGATGTATGGTTCGAAATAACCTTTATTGCAAGTCATGAATTGTAGAAATATAATGTGACATTGCAACATCTGTCTTGGGGTTTTATTAGCAGTGTATGATCTCAGGTGTTAATCTAAGTAAAAACTTTCAGACAAACAGAGAAGCTAATTAATCAGTTTTTACTTTGATGTACAATTTAAGAAACACTTAAAAGGGAAGTAGATGTGATGACATGTTTTACTATAACCATTGTTGTAGCAGGCATATGTTTGTCCAATATGGCTAGACATATGTTTTTAACAAAAGGAGTGTTAAAACACCATTAGCACAGGGAAGCCTATGTATTAAGTATAAGTGTTATCCAGATGGGATGTTTATCTAAAATTATCAAAAATATGCCAAACATACTTAATACTTAACACTGAGAAATGTATTGTAGTTATAGCCATACAACTCAAGTTTGAGAAAATAACATCATGTGAATAATCTGTACATTTAAATTATATTATACAATTTTAATAACTAAATTGTAAAATGCAAATTTAAAATACCAATATGAAAAATAAAACAAAATGTAGCATAATGTAATATCATGAAAAATACACAAAATGGGGAGTGTTACAATTCCCCTCTGCTCTGAGAACTTTGGACCCTCAAAGTTTGAGAAAAACATACCAATTATAGGTACTTCTTATACAATTTATATACAACAAACAATATCCTGAAATGAATAAACTGGTAAAATATATACAATATACATGTTACACAGAGGAGAGCCATGTTATTCTGATTGTCCAGTTCTAAAGTTTTAGCAATCTCGAATGGGTATAAGTAACCCATCATGCTTTTGGTACAAGTATACATAAAATGGTCTATCTAATATAGACTTCAGTCGTCTGACAGTAACCATACTAATACTATCCACAAATGGTCTAGCTCATTATAGACTAATATTATGTCTGGCAATAACCAATACAAAAATTTCCATAGAATGGTGTAGCACTTAAAAACTTAATTTTCTGGCAGTATTACCAATACTAAGAATATGTATAAAATGGTCTAGCACGTTTAAGACATATTGTGTCTGGCTATATAACCAATATAAAGTGAAATTTACACATACGATTTGTACAATGTAATTGTTAAAATCTTACACTAAAGCTGAGACAAAAAACTTGATATATAAAGTTCCTCTGGCAATTAAATTCCAAAATGAGTGGTACCCTTATTAATAACCACAATATACCTTTTTTAAATGCAACTCCATACAGTAAAGATGCTGATTAATTGACAGTGGTTAACATGAGCTAACAAAACCAAACATAATTACAATACTCAAAAGAATGATGCCATTACCGAACCTTGACAATAGAAGAGGAGCTGGATAAAATTCTAGTAGCGAACCAAAGACAAAGAGAGAAGACAACAAAGAAGAGATTTGTTGGTGGATTCACTACTAATATTCTATATAATAAGATCAAAGTAAATGAGTGATAGTAACCACGGCTAGGGTTGTAGTTAAGCAACAATCATCAGAGAACATAATATATTAAAGCTTCGATAGACCCAGCAAAGTACTGACATACAAGCTGTTTCTCATTTTGTATGAAGGTACTTCATTTAAAAAAAATTCCGTTGCACCCTGTTTAGTGCTATTTCCTTGTGCACTTTTTGCCAAATAATTTAAACTTACCAGACCAGGCTTATTTTGTACCTTGGCTGTTTATGTTTTATTATTGACATGTTTCCTGAGATCTCCTCGATCTGTTCCTACAAATATGCCAGCAAGGACGTCCCTTCCGTCTCTTGCTATTTTTTACTACTGTTATGCCCCCAATAATTTGAATGTACCAGACAAGGCCTATGCTGTTTATATCCTATTATTGGCTTGGGTCCCCTGAGATCTGCGACTGTGTCTGCAGATGGGCTTGCTTTAACTGGGATGTGACGGCTGTGCCTGTCCTAATTCCTCAGTTCCCCTATTGACATTATATTTATACAACACATCATCATTATCATGATAAACCTAGGAATAGCACTTAAAAACAAAAATTCAGACTTCACACCCTTAAAAATAAATGCAGGTGACAACAATTCTTAGTAAAAATGACTGTTTCTACAAAATACATTGAAATAATTATATTATCTAAAAATGTAAATAAAATATAATGTTACCTTTCCTTATAAATAAATAGCACATAAACTGTAGTTTCACCATATTTGTCAATATTACAGGCCAAAATTACCTTTGAAAGTTCTTTCTGTTGTTGATCTTGAAGAAACTTGAGTAGATTTGGTTATCACAAGAGTTCTATTGGTTAATTTTGTAGTTGCTTCTGATTCACTTTCATTGTTTATTGTTGATGTTGTTACTAGATATCTATCTAGCTCTGTTGCCGTTTTTGAACCTTCACCATGGTGTGAGTCAAATTTACCACAGTTCATACCAACTATTTGCTCATCAAATATTTGGAAAGGCATGTTGCCCTCTTTCTCAGCTGTAGTTATGGAGCTGAATATATTCCCACCGTTTCTCAGCTGTAGTTATGGAGCTGAATATATTCCCACCGTTTCTCAGCTGTAGTTATGGAGCTGAATATATTTCTGACGAAGAGTTTGTATGTAAATACTTGTAAGTCTTCGTACCCAATCTTTTCGATTTTGGAATTTGCTGTGCTTCTGGATGTGGCTATTCATAGATGTTGACATTCGTCTACCCTTGAATTCTCGACCAAACCTTTTACGCAGCGGATATGTGTGGTTTTTCTATGTGTTGATATTTCCTTGTAGACTTTGTGCAGTACGGAATATAACGACCTTTATTTTCTGCAAATGATAAGTTCCACAGATGTATGGTTCGAAATAACCTTTATTGCAAGTCATGAATTGTAGAAATATAATGTGTCAAGAAATATATCATAAAAAACATACATGTTATATATATGACAATATTTCATGTAATAGTTACACGGATATACACAGATTCTGTGATAGTTATCAGTCAAATATTTAATAAGTTCCCAAATTAATGAATACTGTGTTGTAAATAGAACTTATTATTACTATACAATATATTTGACACAAATGATAAGTTCAATTAGATATTATTACTATACGGATATTCAAAATTCAATGAACAATCAATCATTACTTAATTAATTACTTATAATGCAATACTTAGTAAAATGCATACTTCTGAGATATCATTGAATATAAGAAATTCAATGAACAAATACTCTGTACTTAAAATATATTAAATTGCAATAATATTGCATACTTATAAAAATAATTGGGGAAATTCAATAATTACTCGCTTAGCAAATGTAAGAGTGACCGGGGAAGTCAACTTTACTTAATTTATATCTTATTCTTTTTAACCACAACTGCGTAAAAATGAAATAATAATAAAGATATTCAATTGAAACATTCAAACTACTTCGAAATAATTTAGAAATTAACAATGACCTTTACATGTCCTAAACTGTAATGAAAGAGTATTAACTACTATTAAGACCTAATAGTTAAGTTTCAACATAGAACATCCCAAACTCACAACAAAATACATATGAATAAAAAACAACATTTAAATGTTATAATAAAGAATATTACATACAGTTGAAAATGAAATACACATACCTGCAAATGATAAGTTCCACAGATGTATGGTTCGAAATAACCTTTATTGCAAGTCATGAATTGTAGAAATATAATGTGACATTGCAACATCTGTCTTGGGGTTTTATTAGCAGTGTATGATCTCAGGTGTTAATCTAAGTAAAAACTTTCAGACAAACAGAGAAGCTAATTAATCAGTTTTTACTTTGATGTACAATTTAAGAAACACTTAAAAGGGAAGTAGATGTGATGACATGTTTTACTATAACCATTGTTGTAGCAGGCATATGTTTGTCCAATATGGCTAGACATATGTTTTTAACAAAAGGAGTGTTAAAACACCATTAGCACAGGGAAGCCTATGTATTAAGTATAAGTGTTATCCAGATGGGATGTTTATCTAAAATTATCAAAAATATGCCAAACATACTTAATACTTAACACTGAGAAATGTATTGTAGTTATAGCCATACAACTCAAGTTTGAGAAAATAACATCATGTGAATAATCTGTACATTTAAATTATATTATACAATTTTAATAACTAAATTGTAAAATGCAAATTTAAAATACCAATATGAAAAATAAAACAAAATGTAGCATAATGTAATATCATGAAAAATACACAAAATGGGGAGTGTTACATAAGTATATACTGAACTTTGCTAATCAAAATAATGAACTTGTCTTCTAAAAAGGGGAAGCAGCCTTTCATATTGGGTATCTTTTATACAGTAACAGTAATAATCTACGTTTTTATTTAGGATACAATGTACCTCTAATTGGATTAGTGAATAGTCCAAAAGTACAAAAACAGTCATAACCTAGATATTTACTTAATATATATATTTGCTGTGCCATAATTTATGTTTGCAATTTCAAAAATGTGAATGCGTCTTCATTTCGTGGAAACAACTTACTGCAAATTAAACTGAGTACATACAAACAAAGGACTGGTCATACTTGCCAGACACCAAGTTAATAACAAATTCAGTCATGAACAAGAAATCGGTAAAACTGAATTATGCTCCCCAAAGCAAGTGCTTGTCCTAATATGGGAAATAACATATAACATATAACAGATACAGGTAAAAAGAAAATTATGTAGTTTGGTTCTTCATCCTCATACATCAGTGGTTAATCAAGTTCTTCATCCTCATACATCAGTGGTTAGTCAAGTTCTTCATCCTCATACATCAGTGGTTAGTCAAGTTCTTGGACGAAGAATATTCTGGTGAACGAGAATGTGGTTCTTTGATACTGCACTTCCCCTTGATGGTCTCTATCATTATGTAAAGTTTCAATCAAATTCCTTCAATACTAATAACGATTAATTATGTAATAGAAAACCTCAATATCATGATATGTTTAAGCGGTGATCCAAACCCTAATTATAAGAAATAACAAGTTATCTAGTGAAATTATTTGCCAGTTAAACTAGAAGCATAAGAACTGTATGTTACTAACACTAAGATAGTCAATTTGATTTTTACAACAAAACTTACCGTTTTTTCTAAGGGTGCCTCTTGTTCAATTTCTGTTACAATTGTATCTAGAACATATTTGATTATCTTCTGTTCTGTGCGATTAGTTTTGGCATTTGTGAAATTAACGAAAACAGCTTCTGGAGGCTCAACTTTATCATATTGAACCAATGATGCCTGAGCTGTTGATTCTATATTGGGATGACTTGTATAGCGTATCACAGCACCAACAATTAAACCTAAAACAAACAAAAAACAGTTTAAACACAATCATACTTTATACAGGGGAGTCAACAGAGACAAATTAAAAATCCTGAAAATCAAATGTGGCTGACCATTTTTGTCAAACAAGAGGCCTTCAACCACATTGTTTCCATATTTAAATTTTAACTCAGGTAAAATTCTTCAGGGCAGATTAAATTGGCCATACCTTTGTCATTTCTTGAGATATTTTCATCAAATAACTTTTATTTTGGTCAGAAATCATAGCTCTTTACGAATAGATTAATCCTGAATTCCGGATTATTCAGGAATATTGACACCCCTGTTTATAATTCATAATATAAATTGAGTATAATTTAGTGTAAGATCATTATTTTACATAGGGCTTATCATTATCAATAAATTAGATTTTGTGGTCAAATTCACATCATTGATTGACCTGCTAAATATGGAACAAGTGTTTCACCTTTCATGTTTTGTAATCTATGAATTCATTATAACCTGGGCCCGCAAAATTGAATATTATCAAAATCCACGATATTTAATGCCCTTTTTTCATTGGCAGTGTCTAGGGATACAGGCCTGTACGACTAGCCAACACTACCCACATTTGCTAGTTGTACATGTACATGTATGGCACTTTTTTCAACATGCCAAAATACGGCCTTAATTTATAATATAATACAAATTTTTTGTTTGTTTTCAATAAAATAAATTATTATTAACCCAATATCAACAATTTTACCTACTTAATAACTTATTGCAGCAAACGATCAACAAAACAGCCATCTGATATTGTTTGTTTTAGTTGTTTTATAAATTAAGGTCTGGTAAGCGGACCTCTGGACTTGGAAGTTGGAGAATTTACATTTTCAGCACATACAACCTCACTCGGAAGACTGTTCCAAATATTTACAACTCGATGTGAGAATGAGTGTAGACCAATCCTTTTGTTAGCTCTAGGCTTCTAAAGTTTGAAAGTATTTCCTCAAGTTCCATGGGAATCAGTTGATAAGACCATCAGGATTACAGTCGTTTCGTACACTAGTAGTTTCGTACACTGTAAATTTCAGTTGTTTCGTACACTCTCGATCGGTCGTTTCGTATACTGTTGAAAATCGTCGGTTGTTTCGTACACTCTATTGTATTTGTATATATAAGTGGTCTATTATTGTAATTAATGTATGTTTGGTACGATAATAAGATATGTTGTTCGCGAGTCTTAATTAATTGAATATATAAAATTCATAGAAATTGATTGAACAAATTAAACAAGGGTTAGTTTGTTAATAAATATAACTATAGATAAATCTAAAAGTACAGAAAATGTACATTCAGCATTCCTCCTGATCCTTATTTACTAGTCTACATACATGTGTGATAGTTTTAAAATAACTAATTAGTGAACAAACATTACAAGTACACATACATGTATATTAGTTAGTATATTCGTTATTTGTATGATCTTTGATATCAGATGTACAAATTATGAGTACTGTTGGAATTTGTGAAAGTTGAACATTTATGTTTTAGTTACGATAAAATGGTTAAAATATCATTCTGTATAAAATGTTCATATTTTATTCGTAGGCACATGGTTTCAACTTATCTCAGAGTACCCCCTATACTTAGGGTACACTCAGATAGTACACTAGGATAATTTGAAACCATGTGCCTGTGATTTTATTGTGTTCTATGGTCTGTATAAAATGTCGCTTTGCATATTTAATTTTGTTTCCTGCTCTTTGTAAAATGTGAAATTTTATTTCAGATATGCTGACTAACATTCTTACACTGTAATGATGTGTTGTATTCATTCTTAATTGATATGGTGTATAATATATATGTATATATGGAATAAATTTAAAAAATATAAATACACATTATTCTGTTTTTTTATATGCCGCCAAACTTAAAATATTCTTGGTTTCCCCATCCCGACCCTAGCAGATTTAGAATGGGTAGGTAGGTAGGGTAAATATTTTTTTTTTGAACTGTTTCAGTATTATAGTTATTGGTTAAGACATACAAATAACGAAATTTAAAATTTAGAATTAACTTTAACGTGAAAACCAACAATAATGAAAATTAGGTGAAAACCAACAAAATAAGAAAGAAGCCAGTAAACAAAAAAATAAAATTTTCACTTCCAATTTTTAATAAAAAAATTATTTCAATACGGGCAATAAAATATTTTGGGTAGGGCCCTTTTTAGTCGGGTAGGTAGGGGATGGGGAAACAAACAATATTTTATTTTAGGCCCTGTGCTTCTAGCTCATGAACTTACATACATACGATTATAAGCATTTGGGACTTTATACAAATGCTATTCTCGATATCGACATTACTCAATAAAACCCGTTTTTCCGGAACCGAAATTTCACGGTCAGGGGGTTAGCGAGCAATAAGCGGTATAGCGGGAGTGTATATAATTATTCTTTTTTCAACGTTTAAACATGAAAAACATATAAACAAATTATTACACATTATCATTAAACATCTTTGTTTTTAAACTTTAGCAAGAATTATCCTAAAAAATGCTTTATATTTAAAATATTGCATTTTATTCTACACTGCCGCTTCCGTAGCTCGATACCGATGGCGAGAAAATATACGCATTTTTCAAGTTAAACATATTATTTTGGCGAAAATATTGTCAGCGAGGTCGTAAAATTGTGTTGTCATTGTTTACTAGTAAGACTTTTTACAAATTCTTATCATTTGCCTTAAATAATCGCGATTATTGTACCTGGTTGCTCTATACACTATAGGCATTTTCCCCCCTCACGTACATTCGGAATATCTCGCACATTGTCGCTCAATAAATTCCGTTATCCCGGAAAACGGATTTTAACCTGTAATGTCGATATGGTGAATACTTAATAGCCACAATGAATACGTTGTATGACTCGCAGCTGTCGCTAATTTACAAAAAATATAACATCTTATTTGCTAAAATATAACATCTTATTTGCTAAAATATAACATCTATGTTAAAAACGTGGAGTTTTACATGTACATGCAGTATATGACTCCATAGTTACAATACAGTTTTTATTAAAAATATTTTTTTATAACTACTTTATAATTCTATATATGGCCATTCATTTGATTTATTTTGGAAGTTAGATTACAGTTTGTCATTTAAATGCTCAAAATCATCCTTAATTATAGTAAATAATACCTATAAAAGCATGAAATAAACTTAAATACATCGTGACAATACGTGCGAATAACAACTATACACACACAATTACATGCATAATAGTAAATAGATCAAATATATATTAATAGACCAATTAACACCATATATACAATAGGAGTGTACGAAACAACCGACGATTTTCAACAGTATACGAAACGACCGATCGACAGTGTACGAAACAACTGAAATTTACAGTATACGAAACGTACAGTGTACGAAACGACTGGCTCCCGACCATCATACTGGAGTTGTCAAACTGAACTTTTTTATGTAACATTTTATTAAGATCAGCCAATCTCACCAGTGAGTTAACTGGTTTAGCCTGACAAGCGTTTTAATTAGGAAAAATTAAAGATGCAGCAAATCACAAGTTACTCACCATAGATGATGGACAATCCAGTTTCATGCACAAATCTAAACCGTCTATGTTTAAATAACCAAACTGTCAAAATTGTCAATAATAATAATCCCAATAACATGAGAATCGTCAAACTGTCTGTTTTGTGTTGATTTGAGACTATTTCCTCTTCTTGTGAATCAACAGACGGACTCAGCGGAATGTCTGTCACTTGTGCCATAGTGCAATAAATTAAAGAAAATAAGAAATTTAACGTCAACATTTTCATTTTGTCGTCCATCTTGAACGCCCTAGCGGAAACGGTTCTCGTAATATTTTCCTGGATATGATAATAAATTTAAAGCAAGAGTAAAACCCGGAACTCCCGTTTTCTCGTGGTAGAATTTACAGAATACACAGACCCTAAATATTTTTTTATTTATATGAGCCAGTCTCCAGGAAAACCTGCTATTTTGACAAAATATTGACTTTAAGATTTTCCAAAGTATTACAGGATAATGTTAAATAAGCAAATTGCAAAAGAAATTATGTTAATATCTTGAGTTTTAAGGAAGTTACAGCTGTTTTTGTAGAGTCCCTATTCGGAGCTTTTTGTGTGACGTCGCAAACGTCATTCAAACGTTATTCGACGTAACTGAACTAAGTATTTCATTATTACACCATTTGATCAATTCCTGACATAAACTGTTCAAAATAGTACCAAATTATATAATTATGTTTCACTTTTCAAAATATATATCAAAATCGAAATTGTTTGCATTCAAAGAAAGGCTACTTCTGTTTTAAACAACTAAATCCTCGTTTTTATCAATTCTAGTACTTTTCTGAAATTGGTCACCATAGCAACGAAGTATGTGTTTTCGACATAATTCATAGGAAAATTTAAAGCTAAGGTATAGTACTATATGGGTCAATTACTTAAAATAGAATCAATAGATATGTATTTTTCCTTATTTTAGAGCTTTATCAAAATCTTATTACATATAGTAATTACATACTGTCATTATAGCAGGTTTTCCTGGAGACTGGCTTATATATATTTTTTAATAATTATTATAGTCTCATATAAAAAAAAATTGCACCCTTTCTGAATATATATATAGATCTATGAGCCAGTCTCCAGGAAAACCTGCTATTTTGACAATGATTTTTTTTATTATTTAAAAGAGTAAGTTGTAATCTTAATGAAGCAAAATACAAAAAAAATGTTAGTATCTTGATTTTTAAGGAGGTTACAGCTGTTTTGTAGAGGCCGTTTTATGAGACTTTTTGCGTGACTTCGCAGACGTCATTTAAACGTTATTCGACGTCGTTGTAACACGTACTTTATAAATATAGCATATGATTTGGTCAATTCTTGACATAAATTGTTCAAAATGGTATCACGTTTTAGGATGGTGTTTTAAGTTTAAATATATACATCAAAATCGTAAATGTTCACATTTAGAGAAAGGTTACTACTGTTTTAAACAACTAACTCCTCTTGTTTCTCATTCAGAGTACTTTTCTATAAATGGGTTATTTTAACATAATTCATGAGACAAATCAAATCTAAGCGATAGTACAATACTATCCAAATACGTAGCAGTAAGTGATTTCGACATAATTCATAAGAAAAAATAAAGCTAAGTTATAGTACTACATGTATATGGATACATTTCTTAAAATTGAATCCATAGATTAAAAATATTTGTCTATTTTTCTTATTTTAAAGCTTTTTTAAAACCTTGTTACATGTAGTCATTCCATAATGTCAAAATGTCAAATATATGAGCCGTTCTCCAGGAAAACCGGACTAAGTGACAAAATTATGAAAATCGTGATAATATATGACATTAATTAGAAAGACAAGACTTCTGTGAACAATTTCTGAAAATAATATAACCCACTTACAAAGTTACATACCCTTAGAACTACCCACTCCCGTCTACTTTTTGAGTGACGTCGCAAACGTCATTCAAAAGTTATTTGACGTTACGTTAACTAACACTTCAGAAATCCAGTATTTCATATATTCTTGACGCAAACGTTTCAAAATAGTATCACCATTTAGAATTGTATTCTTAGTTTGATATAATATTTTAAAAACTTGAATTCGTGCTTCTAGATCAAAGTAGCTACTGGTTCTAATCACTAATCCCTCGTTTTCTCAATATCGTTTTCATAAATGGGTCACCATAGCAACAACAGAAATTATTTTAACATAATTCATGAGACAAATAAAATCAAACCGATAGTACTGTACTATCTAAGAACTTAAAATTAAATAAACGAACTTTACTTTTTTCTCATTTTCTAGCCTTTTCTATATCGTTTTACACAATTCCTATATAACGTCAATAAGCCCGGTTTTCCCGGAGAACGTCTCATATATAAACAAAATATTATTAAAATGGAGAAATATTGTTCAACAATAGCAGTGACTATTGATAACCATGGAATTATATACTTTTTTGACAATAGTTATCGGAAAAGTAACCATATTTTCATTAATAATTTACACTCCACGGAACGCAATGTTACCACGAATTTGAATACAGTATACACTACGTGTATTCAGTTCCGTGACGTAACTTAAGATCTAAAAACTTAGATCTTTAACGTAACCTATACCGAACCCGAAATAACTTTTTTTGTAAATTTATATAATATAATTATACACTAACGAGATAAAGAAACGCCTCAAGGTACACTATGATGTTACACGAAATCAAATCATAGAAATAGAGTTATTTCATTTGCACAGAGAACCGATTTCATGGTAACATTATGCTTTGAAGTTTGCATTTTGATAGTCAGGTTAGAGCAATTTGACTGAAATAATCATTAGCGCGTGTGGCCACCTCTATACTTGCCAGGCCCGGATCCATCGAGGGCACAGGGGGGCCATGCCATCAGTTGGCCTTAGAGTAACCATTTTAAACATCCAAAAAATGTTAAAATCCTTAAAATTATACCAATTGATCTGGCTATGGGTCAATATTTTGTGAAAAGAGTCTCTGTATATTACATATAGCGGAAGCGAGTGCAATAAAATGTGCCCCCTGTTGTATATCTAGACCCTAATTACACCCGATCTCGATCAGACAGACATTTTCATAAAATTATTTTAAAGCGCGTGAATGTTCATGAGTTAGGTGTTCACGTGTGTTTGATTCATTGATCTATGTTACTATAACTTGTGAATTGATCAACTAAAAATAGTGACACGATACATCATAATTATAGTCCGAAATTTTCTTGTTGATAGATTTATTACGGATAATCGAACAATGCAATTTTAATAATTTCACGTGAGATTTTAAAACATAACAGTTGGAAAAACGATTTTAATTCAAAATTGACCAAAATTGTTGCAAGGGGTACTTTTTTCGAAAGTTCATGTGTCATTGAATTTTAATATTTTTTAAAACGTTAGGATGCAGGAAATTTCATGATTTGACACACACAAAAAATACTAAATATACGATCTGAACATACAGAAACATTTGACATAGTCTTTAGATCTGATATTGTTTATTTCATGGGCTAACCCCTTGTTGTATAATGTATTTCTGGGTGCAATAAAGTAAATTTCCGTTCTGTTATATATTAATATAAGCATTTTGATTTGTAGCAGAATATGCCTACAATTTTAACAATTTAACGTCTAACTTTTAAAGTTCTTATTTGAAAATAATCTTCAACGGGGTAAACATTTGTTAAAATAGTTGCAGACATTTTTATAGAACGTTGTCTGATTTACCCACCCCACCGGGACATTACATAAACTAGCTCAAAATTTTCTGGAACCTAGCCTGCTTGGAACCACCACTGTGAGGCGTCGCGCCATGAAACCACACACGTTTCGTAACAGATACCGTGGGATCCTGGCCCACTCTATTAATGGAGTGCTACTGTCAGTTCTTAGACGTTGGCAGGCTGCCGTTGACGTAATCGGCGTCCGAGGTAATCCCAGACGTTTTTAATGGGATTGCAGTCAGGTGAACACGCAGGCAAACGGTTGTGCTGTACAACGGCGTTGTTAGCGTAACGTTCATGTCGTCGTCTGTAGACACGGATACGACCATTAGTAGGTGTTGATCAGCCTCTTAAACTCCTGGTAGTGTTCCAACAGTCTTAGGTGTTCCACACCCGCGCAGCCTCAAATCGGAGAGTTCTCTCCATAAGTTGTGGTCCGCACTGTAGGCACCCTGTATACTTTGATCATTCCTGAGTTTGTAACTAGGGGACTCTGGTGATTAAGATTTCAAATTGTTTATTTAGATATGGGACGTTTAGATTTATGCTTTCTTTCGCTATAAAATTTATCCACGGCATTTTGTGTTTCGAGTAACTAGTGCATGTGGGTAAACGCCGACACGTAGCTAGGCCTATTAGTGAGCGGGTTATCCTACTTTCGATATCCCGTATGAATGATACGGGCTGAATGAGAATTCCCCATATAATTGGTCATAAACTACCCGATTGTACACAATTTAGCATAAACGCTGTCTTAATAATCTACGATTCTTATTTATTAATACAGATAAAATAAAACAATATTTGAAGATGATTTCGTCTTGATATTCTTGATATTTAATTTCGAAACTAACAAATATCATTCATTTCTCTGAAACTTTCTTTCGGTTTAATGGCGGATGTTGTTGGGGCATGCTATTTTGCCAATTTATTGATATCTGTTCGTTGATTGTACGGTTTTCATGTATCATATTGTGAGGTAACATATCAGCTTATGTTTAAAACTTTAGTTTATATTGGAAAAACGCTAACTGATGTATATTCCAGTGTTTTTCAATTGATAAACTAGGTCAACTTTCGTATTCGCTTGCTTCAGAATGGACACGGCAAGGGCATACGTGTTATTGTCTGTATACGACTTGTTCTTTGCACATGTCTATAAATGTATGAAGTTGTTTGAATTATGACGTAGTGCGACTGTAATGCTATGTGGCATGCTGTTCAAACAGAGTGTATGCAGAAATTCTGTATACGAAACTGGAAATGAGATATGTTACGCGATGCGCGGTCACGTGGTAATTTTGATTCAAAACGAGGCAGTAATGAGGAAAGCGAAAAATATTCCGAAACAGAAAGTTGACGTAAGATTTGAGTTTAAAACTCCAATGCTTATTCATATGTTTCTGCGGAGACATATACAAACTCGGTATGTAACATGGGAATCGTAATGTTAGAAATCTAACTCGCTGTGAAGTAAACCTATGATAATTGAAATGAAAGTGAAAGTATGCCGTATGGCTAGTCATAGCACGTTTTAGATACTGACTATTACTGTACTCGGTACAGTACTGGCTGGCGAATAGTTATAGAAAATTTAACATTCTCGCTAAAAAAATGAAAATACCAAGAAATATACATTATACGATATTCTTCGCCTCTTTTGCGTTTGGGATCACCTGTTTACAACGAACAAGTTGAACAAATCGCGAGGATACTCTGTAAGATAGCTCTCCTCGATAGCCTAGTGGTTGTTGAGCGTTGGCTTCGAGTGTGGGAGGTCTCGGGTTCAATACCTGGCCGCGTCATACCAAAGATAAAATAAAAATGGTACCAGAAATTCCCTTGCTAGACACATAAAAGGGTAACTTGCTTCTCTTCTCTCATACCCTTGTGGCAATGGATAACATCAGGAATGAGGTGTTGAGAGTGATTAATATAAGTTGGAAAAACTTGTTCCACAATCGACCTTAAATAAATTAGTATTAAACTAAATACACATACATACAACAAAAGTGCTGCGATTACTAACAAGATTTGTCCACAAACAGCGCGCTCTACTATTCACAGTGCCATGCTTCATGCTTGGATAGTATGATCATTATATATTCAAAACAAAATGCTTCATACAGGCCTCAATGAATCCACTCGTCTGCTTGTCCTGAACAATATCTTCCTTCTTTATTTATATAGCAGGACAAGTAAGATTTTGGAGTTTTCTTCTTTGTCTGTATTGCAATGCTTTTAAAAATATTTGTTGAGGCCTGTTCATAGCAGCAGCATTGCCCTTTGCTGTGTAGAAGTTGTGGCTTCTAAGTCGAAAAAGTCAGATAATAAGGACCAAACTACAGGACAGAGTTACCTACTATTGTGTAGGTCTTGGGTTCATGATGGTGAACAAGTAAGCAAAATATCAAAGGAATATGACAATGCACTTTGAAGTTATAAGAGGTTAAAAATGTGTACCTCAACTTAAACATTTGCATTTCTAAGTCCAAAAGGGGGCATAATTTCATCCAAATGCTTGATAAAGTTACCTATCCCTGTGTAGGGGTTGGGGTCACGATGGTGAACAAGTATGCAAAGCAAGATATGAAACTTTACCATTTGCACTAAGTTGAAAAAAGGGGGCATAATTTCATCAAAATGCTTGATAGAGTTATCTACCCCTGTGTAGGAGTTGGGGATCATGATGGTGAACAAGTGTGCAAAGTATATCTGCGCACTTCAGTGATTTGTGAAACCAATTTTGCAACAGTTGATCACATTGATTCATCCTGGACGCACGCTTCTAAAAACAAAGTAAAAAGCAAATAAATACTTTGTTCGAAGCAAAAAGTTGAAATCATGAATTATACCTTAACATGTACACCATATTACAACAGTGTTAATTAGCTCCTTTGAGTTTTAATTGACGTTATATTACGCGCGTTAGTACAAATTCTTTAGAATTAGAAGCTTGGTCAAAAGCTTGACTGACCAGCAATGGTTGCTGTGATCAGTTCTTATCAGTAAATCTACTTTGGCGCATTCTCTATTTCTGAATCCCTACTATATTTTACACATGTTGACATAACAGGGTTTGCATTAGATTAGCAGAGCACAACAATGCAGAGTAATACGTAAACATGGGTTGTTCATAACTTTTTACTATTTGAAGACTTGCACTTACAATGGAAAGTAGGGCTGGTGGGATCAAGGTCAAAGTCACCATTACTTAAAATCATGTCTGCTTAATAAGTGTACTTGTGTATACGATCTAGTATCATCCCACTTTGGGGGCATTAGTTACCTGTATCATCTTGATATTTCATTGTAATTGTTACATTCCAAGCACATAACTTGTTTATACAGTTTACTCTATTTCAGGTGATAATGGATGATCCGGACTCACCGGGGGGTCTGGTCACTGATGGGCCATCACAACCTCGTATCACAAATCGTGCACAAGGTGGAGCCCGTAGTGACAAGACCAGGTTTATAAGACCGGTGGAAAGGCAACGCATGAGACCATGGCTGATTGGTCATCTCGATGAAAATGATATTCCAGGTAGGTGACTATGTTTGAATTTTGGAACAGTTATATGTACTGTATCATTTTTTATCCCCCAAAATAAAATTGGGGTATCAGTATATAGGAGTAACTGGATGATAACTTTACTTAGGAATGAGATGAAAGTTGTTTATTTGTATGAATACGCCATGTAGGATTGAATGCGGGGCTGGTGGGGTCAAGGTCACAATTACAATAAATAGAAATTCAGTTTCCAGACGATAACTTGAGTAAGGAATGAGAGATTGTGATTCAATTTTGTGTATAGGTTGTGTTAATACACTGCTTAGAATAGAACGTGGGGCTCGTGGAGTCAAGGTCACCACTACTTCTACTTTGAGTAGAAACTAATTTCTGCTTAATATCTTTTTTGGGATGAGATATTTTGTTGTAAAGGTAGCTTGCATGAATAAATTCTGCCATTTGGGATTGAAACTGGGGATGGTGGGTCAAGGTCAAAGTTACTATAAATAAAATATCAGTTTCGGAATTCTGCTCAATAACTTTTGTTAAGCATGAGATATGAGGTAGTTTGTGTGAAAATTAGATTGACAAGGCAATATGAGTAGGTTATAATTTAAATTTAATATTTGTAACAGCTCGAGTTTTGAACTGTTTATAGTAGGAATGGCAATGATTACCTGAGTACTCAAGTACTAGTTCTAAGGTCCAATTATTGAATAGTAAAATCAGTATTCGAGTTCTCAAAAAAAATTGTTAATCCTGTTTAGCATGCACATTTATAGTTTTCCGAGTACCCGAGTACTTGATCGGAAGAATGAACGAGTACTCAAGTACCGATTTAAGTACTCATTGTCATCTCTAGTTTATAGTACATTATCTTGTAATAGTATTCTTTGTAAATTGTAGGACTGGTGTGGCAAGACAGACGTGACAAGATCTTTAGAATATCATGGAAGCATGCAGCCAACCAGTGTTTCAATATGCAGAAGGATACAAATTTGTTTGAGAGATGGGCAATACATACAGGTAACATGTTAACATTTTTATGCTGCCCTAAAAATATATTAGGGAGCATATATTTGTCACTTTTTCTGTCCATCTGTCAGTCTGCCCATCAGGTGAACAGATCTAGTCGAGCAGAAGTGCAGTATTTAAGAACCATTTAAAACTTACTTGCATGTTTTTAGCTCACCTGTCACAAAGTGACAGAGTGAGCTTTTGTGGTCGTCAGTCTTCCGTCAGTAAACAATTTGCTAGTGTAGACACTAGACGTCACAATTATGGCCTACTCTTTATGAAACTTGGTCACAATGATCATGTCAACAAAGTCCTGGTCAAGTTCGATATTGGGTATCCGGGGTCAAATCATAGAAAAACCTTGTGTAGTCACTAGAGGTCACAATTTTGACCTAATCTTCATGAACCTTGGTCACAATGATTATGTCAACAAAATCTAGGTCAAGTTCGATATTGGGTAATTTGAAATAATTTTGGTTCGTCAGAAAGCATGCCTGCCACCATGTGGGGATCCTTTTATTATCTTAAAGTACACACTGGATTTCATCACAAATATGTATCAATGTTCCTTTTTTGGTCCATTCTAAAAAAAGCTAAATAATTGAAATCCATGCCAAACTCTGTCTTCCATGGCAACTGTAATCGAGGTTCAGTTTAAATATGATTTTACTTGATGAATGTGCACAGGTGAGCAATACAGGGCCATCTTGGCCCTCTTGTATGAAATCAGTATATAATTATTGTTTCGCAGAAAATTTCTTCTTTCAGTTTGAAATAAAAGTTATCTTGAACGGCATAGTAATGATACTAATAAAAAATGAATATTGCTATTTGTTTGCAGGGAGACATCAAGATTCTGATCATAAACGATGGAAGGCTAATTTCCGGTGTGCTTTGAACAGTCTACCTGATGTGGCTGAGTTGAAGGAGCAGGGAGTTAAGAAAGGAAACAATGCATTTAAAGTGTACAGATTTCTCAATGAGAAAGAAGTCAAGCGTGGCAAGGAAACAAGGCAGAGGAGAAAGAGAGGTAAAATATGAATATGAGAAACAGTGGCATAGCCACATTACATTAATTTGAAACGCAAAAATATAAATATAGCAAAACTGGCATTAAAGTCAAAAGCAAAGGGGGTTAGTCCATTAAATGCAATTTTTTATGTCCGTTTTCTCTGCACGAATTTGCAAAAAGTCAGACAGGGAAGGCAGCACTCAACTGAACCAGCCGAGCACAGAAAACATTAAAAACACTCAAAGCACAGTGCCCAACTGAACCAACCGAGCATAGGAAATTTAAAACACATACAAGGCACAATGCCCAACTAAACAAGCAAAGATTGCAATTAGATGGCAACATTTCCATTCAAAATTTAAAAGATTTTCTATGGGTGGGAAACCCCTTCCAAGCCTACCCCAAAACGATACCACAAATAAGGACCCCTTTGTCACAAATTATGTCATTCAAATTTTCCAACTTTACAATACAATATAAAAATTATAGCCTAGTACATACATTTATCCCCTACAGGTATAACTCAATACTTATGTGCATAGCATCAATTCCAGCCTAGAGACAACCCTGGAAAATGTTGGATTTGAAACTTTTCAGTACAGGGGTCAAATCTCAAGCTTCATTTAAACAGGCTATCTTATGATATTTCTGCTTTAGAATTGCTGCTGCAGAAAACAAGGAACGTGATGTATTAGTATTATGAATTTATAACCTGTCAGAAGAATTTAATTGGGTGTTGAAGTGTCTGAAGGGTTCTCGTTCTATTGAGCTGTGGTCCCATGGTAGTGAACTGGATTTGTAACTGTGTTCCATTCCCTGATACGGCATGTCATTCCCTTCCCTGATAAGGCATGTCATTCCCTTCCCTGATATGGCATGTCATTCCCTTCCCTGATACGGCATGGCATTCCCTTCCCTGATACGGCATGTCATTCCCTTCCCTGATACGGCATGCCATTCCCTTCCCTGATACGGCATGTCATTCCCTTCCTGATACAGCATGCCATTCCCTTCCCTGATACGGCATGTCATTACCTTCCCTGATTTGGCATGTCATTCCCTTCCCTGATACAGCATGCCATTCCCTTCCCTGATTCGGCATGCCATTCCCTTCCCTGATACGGCATGCCATTCCCTTCCCTGATACGGCATGTCATTCCCTTCCCTGATACAGCATGCCATTCCCTTCCCTGATTCGGCATGCCATTCCCTTCCCTGATACGGCATGTCATTCCCTTCCCTGATACGGCATGTCATTCCCTTCCCTGATACGGCATGTCATTCCCTTCCCTGATACGGCATGTCATTCCCTTCCCTGATACGGCATGTCATTCCCTTCCCTGATACGACATGTCATTCCCTTCCCTGATACGGCATGTCATTCCCTTCCCTGATACAGCATGCCATTCCCTTCCCTGATTCAGCATGTCATTCCCTTCCCTGATACGGCATGTCATTCCCTTTCCTGATACGGCATGTCATTCCCTTCCCTGATACAGCATGTCATTCTCTTCCCTGATACGGCATGTCATTCCCTTCCCTGATTCGGCATGTCATTCCCTTCCCTGATACGGCATGTCATTCCCTTCCATGAAAATTTTAATTTTCCACCACGTGGAGAAGTTGCTGGTAAAACCTGGTAAGGATACAGTCCAGAAAACTGGTTAGCTATATGTAACTGAAAAATTGTTGAAAAATCACATTAAACTCAATAAATGAATTAAGAAACAAACAAATTCTGTGGATGTATGTACTATTTGGACTGTTGTTCTTGTCAGCTCACCTGTGACCTTGTGACTCTTCATCCATCCCTCCAAAGTTGCTTTAGTGACAGCTATTGACTGTGAGTTACTGCCCTTTATGTATGGGGTGAGGTATTGAAAGATTTTAGTGACATATATTGTTTGTTTCAGAATCAATGGAGTATGATGATGATGAAGATACTGTACAGATCAAGGTCAGTTAAGTATAATTTAAATTATTTCACAAGATTGTATTCTTTATGAAGTGATGTAGAAACATGATCACTTCTTGAAACAGTCTAAAACAGCTAAAATGGTCACTTCTTGACACAGTCTAAAGCAGCTAAAATGGTCACTTCTTGACACAGTCTAAAGCAGCTAAAATGGTCACTTCTTGACACAGTCTAAAGCAGCTAAAATGGTCACTTCTTGACACAGTCTAAAGCAGCTAAAATGGTCACTTCTTGACACAGTCTAAAGCAGCTAAAATGGTCACTTCTTGACACAGTCTAAAGCAGCTAAAATGGTCACTTCTTGACACAGTCTAAAGCAGCTAAAATGGTCACTTCTTGACACAGTCTAAAGCAGCTAAAATGGTCACTTCTTGACACAGTCTAAAGCAGCTAAAATGGTCACTTCTTGACACAGTCTAAAGCAGCTAAAATGGTCACTTCTTGACACAGTCTAAAACAGCTAAAATGGTCACTTCTTGACACAGTCTAAAACAGCTAAAATGGTCACTTCTTGACACAGTCTAAAGCAGCTAAAATGGTCACTTCTTGAAACAGTCTTATTCCACTATAACGGCTGTTTACTTTTTAGCTGTCACAAAGTCCAGGGTCAAAAACAAGTTTACTAGGTCAAATTATAGAAAAACCTTGTGTAGATACTAGAGGTCACAATTTTATGACACTTAGTCATATACATCATCTTAACAAAATCTTGTGCAAGTTTGATATTGGGTCATCTGGTGTAAAAAATAGTCATTTGTTCAAATCATTGAAAAACCTAATAGAGTCGCTAGAGGTCACAATTTTGATCTAATCTTCATCAAACTTGGTCACAATGATCGTCTGAACAAAATCTAGGCCACTTTACATTGAGTCAAAGAACACATTTTTTGGTGGTTTAAACCTGTATTCAATCAGTGTTGGCTCAATTTTTTTCTCTTCAGTGGGGATATTGCTGTCTGCTTCCTGTTTGTCTTGTAGAGAAAAATGACACTTGTGCTGCTTGTTGATCTGACTTGTTGGAAATAAACTTGACTTATCCTGGACTTGCGACAGTATAGATGTTTTAAAATGTAGCAATTCAGTAATAATGCTCTTTACTGGATGATGTAATATGTAACTTGTGGAACAGTATAGTATGCTGAAATCGTGTATTATCACATCTGTTACTAAATATACTAACAAAATTGCTCTGCATTGTAACTGATATGTGTATCTAGTGTGCCAAATATCGATATCGAGGCTATATCCAGTCATTTTGGAAGCGACGCGTGTACACAAACATGTGATGTCATTAGCGTGCTGGAATACAAATTGAAGATTCTGATTGTTACGCAGTTTAAAAAAGCTCTGGAAAAGTTAGATGTGAGCTTGTTTTGTTATTTCGTGTTTGAAAAAATTAGTGGAGTTGAACATATGTGATAAAAAGGTTATAAAACAGGGCCGTTGTGCATTTAGTCGATATTGACATACTTGACCGGTATTGGCACTCGGGCTGAAGCCCTCAAGCCAATACCTAACCTAGTATGCTGAATATCGACTTAATGCCCGCCGTCCCCGTGTAATAATCTATACATACTGTATCATACTGTGATGTTATTTTGTATTATATTATATATTACAGGATGAGGTGGAGGACAGTTATTTCACTGGTTAGTATTATTTCACTTCCGTCTTATCTTTATGATCACTTTGTTGTCCGTCTATAATTGCTTGTGAACACACAAGAGGTCACAATTTGGGCCTGTCTGAATGAAATTTTGTCACAAAGACCATCTGTTCAACATATGGGTCCCTTTTGATATGGGGTCATCCATAGTCAAAAACTAGATAACTTGATCAAATCAATAAATTGACCTTGTGAACACATAGAGGTCACTAGTTTGGCCTAATCTTTATAAAACTTGATCACAATGACTATTTGTACAAAACCTGTCTCCTCTTGATATTGGGAAATCCAGGGTTAAAACTAGGTCACTAGGTCGAATCAAAAGAAAACACTAGAGGTCGCAATTTCGGCATATTCTTTAAAACCTGGTCACAATGATCATCTCAACAAAATCTATGTCATGGTCAATATTGGGTTATCTGCCAATCTGTGATTTGGAGTAAAAACTAGGACACCAGTTATGACAATATTAAAAACTTGTTCATGCATGACGCTGCATTTTATTGAATCTTAGTCAGAAACTGAAAATGCTTACTAAGGCTACAATAACTGACGTGCACTTAAAAGGCTAGTTGAGCGATCTACTTGTTTGTAGCCCTAATTTACAAATATGAACCTTAAATCAATAACAGTGACTCCAGACACAATAAAACTCCACTCCGTGACTTTGACCATTGCCAAAGTATTCACAAAACTGGCTCCAAAATTTTGTCGAAGAAGTTATTACAAGAGTGGACTGTATATGGGAAAGTATTACTGTATGTTTTAGATCAACCAGGAACTTCCACAGAGGCAGACCTAGGTACGAGTGGATCTACAATACCAGATCTTACCAAATTGGTGTCATCCACTTCAGCATTAGACTTTAATATTGAGTCAAAGGAAGGCTTGAAACAGATTACAGGCAATATGGACAGTTTACAGGAGATACTGGCTGCAGCTACAGCCTCTCTAGCTGGTATGTTACTTCTTTATCTGTTTGACAGAGAGACTTGCTGAAAATCATATGGGTCATTTTATCTAAATAACAAGGTTCTTGTTCAGACAACATGAAAACCTTGTACATGGTAGAGGCTGCATTTTCTTGAATTTTAGTAAAAAAAATGTAAATAATTATGCCCCCTCTTTAATGAGGGGGTATATTGTTTTGCACATGTCGGTCGGTCAGTTGTCGGAAGACCAAATAGTTTCCGTTCAATAACTCAAGAACTCTTTGCCCTAGGAGCTCAACATGGAGGTTAGCCAGCAGCAGTATTGATTTTGAGGTCAGCAGGTCATGACCTCTATAAGTTATGAGATCAAAGGTCATGGTAGCTTTGCCCTTTGACAGCCAAACGATTTCTGTTCAATAACTTATGAACTCCTGGACCCATGAGCGTCCAATTTTACCTGAATGTTGGTCAGCAACAGTAGATAACCCATCATGATTTTGAGTTTGTGATACTTCTCGCTTTTGAAAATATACAATTGGGATTATAAGTATAGACAATATATCTGCTTTCAAATTATGCTAATAGAAGGTTGAGAGACGTGTCAAATTCTCCATTCTATACAATTTTTAAGATACTTTGCCAGAAATGTGTTGTTTGTACATAAATACAGAAAAACTTCGGTAAGACGAGCTGAGATTATTCAAGCAACCAGCCTATTACATTTATTATGTCGAGCAAATTTCGAAGTCCCTGCAAATTTGCTCTCTGTTGCACATTAATTTTTATCCCTCTAAGTCAAGTGTATTTATGACGAGAATTCGGTCTATCTCGAGCGCAGATGTGGGTCCATTCAACAATTTTTCATCGAAAATTAGTTGCTTTATCTTGAGGCAATCATCCGAGCGAAATTTCACATTTGAAAAATGTCAGATTTAATTTGGCTGCTGTCCATATTTTTCACACATTGTGATAATCACATTTTTATACGCCCGTTGAAAACGGGACGTATTATGTGAACACCCTTGGCGGGCGGGCGGCGGCGTCCAGTAATTTGTCTGTACTCTTACGCAAATAGTTTTCATCCGATCATCTTCAAACTTGCTGACAATGCTTATGGGTATAATATCTAGGCCAAGTTCGATTATAGGCCAAATCGGCCTAGGTCTTATTTGGTTATGGTCCTTTAATTACCAAATAAGTATGAAATTGGCCTTGTCTGTACTCTTTCGCAAACAGTTTTCATCCCATCATCTTCAAACTTGCTGACAATGCTTATAAGCATAATATCTAGGCCAAGTTCGATTATAGGCCAAATCCGCTTAGGTCTTATTGGGTTATGGTCCTTTAATTATCAAATAAGTATGAAATTGGCCTTGTCTGTACTCTAACGCAAACAGTTTTCATCCGATCATCTTCAAACTTGCTGACAATGCTTATGGGCATAATATCTAGGCCAAGTTTGATTATAGGCCAAATTGACCGAGGCCTTGTTTGGTTATGGTCCTATAATTACCAAAATAAATGTGAAATTGACATTGTCTGTTCTCTAGTGCAAAGAGTTTTCGTCTGAGTATCTTCAAACTTTGTGACAATTTTTATGGGTATAATATCTAAGACAAGTTCAATTGTAGGCCAAATCAGCCTGGGCCTTCTTGGGTTATGGTCCTTTGATTAAAAAAAAATGTTGGATTGTTTTTTTTTTCATTCACCATGCCCTGAGACTCACCATGCCCCAAGACGGGCGTATTTTGTGACATTTTGGCACTCTTGTATGACAAAAGCATTACCCCTTACACTTACATTGATTTCGGTATTTTGGATTAGATACATTAAACAAGAAGTAGACGAAATCTAATTAATGAGCGTGATTAAAACAACACAAGTCATGCATTTTAAAACAAGTTTAATAGACCACAATTTGGAACTTAACACATACGAGAACTAGAATTATTAAATGCACCATCGTTGCTTGATTGTACAAACCAGCTCAGACTTTTAATTATCTGTTCATTAAATGGAGTTGGATATTTCATTTTAAATTATTCATTACAACTTTCACATGAAATTTGTTGAGTTAGGCAAATGTCCTCATGATTCAAATTGTGTATAGACTTGATAAAAAATGACGATAAGTTACAACTAAATACATATACCAAACACATTTGCATCGTAAACATAGTAACACTTTTTCATTTCAACAATTCATCATAGATTTCGTATATGTCAAGCACCTGGCTTATCTCGAGCATTTGGCTTGGCCAGATGGGTCCTTGAGATAACAAGGTTTTACTGTACTTTCCTGTTGTGTTACTGACAGATGTTATCTTGTTAGTTGTCATATTTTGTAGCTGGAAGTGATGCATTAGCCTTGGAGAAGATTTCTATAGAGCAGCTGAGCCACCTTGGTGAAGCATCCAAAGTGAAGCTGGATATCAGACAAAGTGACAGAAAGCGCAGGAAGAAAGAAGTTACTGGCATTCTCTGTAGGTTATTTCACATCTTTCTTCTTATAGATAGTCTCCATGGATGGCCTGGCCTCGATCTCCCTAAGCATCTCAATCTGAGCAAGATCTCATCTCAGATATTGATATGTGTCTTTATGTTAATTTCCATGGGAGGCTGGAGTCAAAATTATCACCACTAAACAGAAATGTTATTCAGAGTTTATTACAGTAAAACTTCAAGAGCTGGAACTCCAGATTTATTTCTAATTCCGACTCTGATTTTAGCAAAATCTCAATTTGAGTTGAGATTTCTACTTGAGATGCTTCGGGAGATGGGGGCCTTGTGCTCAAGCGGATAACACACAAAAAACCTTGTACATGCAATAGAGGCTGCAGATTCTTGAATCTTGGTCAGAATATTTGTTTGGATCTATGTAATCAAAGTTGAGTTTGAACATGGGTCATTTTGGGGAGAGTTGGGAGGGGAGGATAAATAACTTACTAGGTAAAAGTATTCAAAGCATTGTGTATGCTATAGAAGCGGTATTTTAACTGGATCTTTGTGACGATTGTCCAATATGTTACTCTAGCCTACTAGGTCCAGCCTTTACGATCTTTTGTTTCAAAAAACAATTTGTTGGACACCATATAGACACTTTACATACTAAATTCGGCATGATTTGAAATGCTAAATCTACCACTAGTTATATGTAGAAATGTAAATCAAGTTAACTTAAAATCAATACTGTGTTTCCATCATAACCAAACAATTCACGATCAGTCTCAAGTTGCAATTAAATGTTGTTTGCCATGTTTATATTTCACTTCAATTATCTATGTTACATGCACATTATATAGAGGATATTTGTTGATTTTGGTGTAAAATTTAATCTATTTCCCCGAGTGATCACAGAAATCCATGAGTGAATATTTTTATTCTCTTAGATTACCAGTGAAATCAACAAATATGCTTCAATATCTCATATAATGGTACAGCAATTGGCTTAATTGGAAAAAAATACATTGAAATAAGAACTTCATGACGTGCCTTAATGACGTTACATATGATTTGTAGCTTGCGCCTTTGACATAACGTTTCTTTCTGTATCGTACTGGAACCAGCTTATTTTCACTGACTTATCTATAAGCCATTGATAGCATATCGTAAATACACAGATATCTTTCCTTGCAGATGTATTCCTGTGTCATTGGTGTGAGAAGGTGTTTCCATCAAGAGTAGACTTGTACCAACATTTTCTTATCGTCCACCAAGACAAGCTTCTGTCCGGGGAAGAGTACAAAATGAAACGAGAAACACTTCAACAAGAAATAGAGGATTTGGAGAAAAAAGTTTTGGGGTTCACGCAAGAAACACGACAGGTAAAGGAATTTAGTGGATTAAAACATGGCATACTCATAACAATTAAAAACTTACTTTAAAATGAGAAAGGAAAGATGTATAGCTTACCTAAGCTTTTTGATCACTCTTCATTAGTCGTCTGTTGCTTGTGTAGGCTCTAAAGGTTACATTTTAAAACCTCGTACATGCAATGAAGGCTGCATTCACCTGATTCTAGTTGTAATTGATTCTTAGGTCACCATAGGAACCTGCATGAACTACTTGTATTTTCACCTGATTCTCATGAAAGTTAGTCAAAATGTTTGACCATTTGGGGTCAGTAACTCGGTCAAAAGGTGAAATTGGGAAAAACCTTGCTGCATGCTTTTGAGGCTGTTAATTGGTCAGAATGACAATCAATGTTCGTCTAGATGTGTTACATGTAGAATTTGAATATGGGTTGTCTAATGTAAATAACAAGGTCCCTGGTTAAGGCAATTTGAAAACCTTGTGCATGCAATATAGGTGGCATTTTCTTGAATCTTTGTCAGAAATTGTAAATGACTACACAGGTCACCATAGGGTCTGCATGTACTTGGTGAGTGACATAGGCCCCTTGCCTTCTTGTTTATCTTGCATTGTTTTGTTTTAGGGCCGAGACTCTGAAGAAGTTATCGAAGATGGTCAGGTGGTAGATCTCTCCTCTAATAATTCAATGACCAGTCAAGAAGTTTACATTGAAGATCAAGCATTAGACCTATCTATTGCCGGAGCCATGGCCAAACACTCTGCTGCTCAATCTGATGTTGCACTTGATTTGTCTATAAATAATTCAAACAAGCAGAAAGCATCTCAAAAAAACGTTACAACCAAAGGAGTGATTAAACGAAGACGGTCTAGCGCAATGGATGTTGACTACACAGTCAAGTTTGGTAACTATGGTCTGGCTGGAGCACCACGCACTAAGCGCCAACTGTCCCTACTGTTAAAGAAGAAAGAAGAGGAGGAGGAGAAACAAAGAAAACAGGCAGAAGCTCAGCACTCAATGGAAGATATTGCTCATGCCGAAATTCTTATATCTCTAAAAAGTGCTTCAAATGAAGATAATGAATCTGAATCTATAGAATTAGATGATAAAGCTGTTAAAGAAGCAGTGAATGAACAAGCTCGTGATGTGAATATGGACCAAGATGATGAGGCGGATAAAAATAATGGCGATCCAGAGGTTGAAGATGTGAAGGATACTGGCGATGCAGAGGTGGAACATGGGAAAGATACTTGCAAGTCAAATTCTGAGATTGTACAAGGGAACAATCCTGGCAAGTCTAACCCAGAGGTTGTGCATGGGAACGATACTTGTGAGTCTAACCCTGAGGTTGTACATGGGAAAAATACATTAGAAAAACCTGATGAACAAACAGGTGATTTAAGTGTCAAAGAGTTAGACAAAGTGGATGGGGAAGTTGAGAAAGCAGACAATGCTGAAACTGTTGAAAAAGAAAACATGGATACAGTTGTTGAAGCCAGTGCTCGAAAATGTGGAATTTGCATGGAAACTTTTGAAAATGTTTTTGTCTTTAATGAACACTTAAACATTAGTGGGAATCAATGTGCTGCAGAATTAATGAGTCCGAAAGATGAGTCTGGATCTCTGCTTGGGCTAACTCTACCTCGTGTCAAGTCAGATACAGTGTGCAGTGTGTGTAAAGTGAAACTTAAAAATGTAGAGGAACTAAATGAACACATGAAAACTCATCCAGATGTTAATCGTTGTCATACTTGTGAAAAAGAGTTTCTAACTGTAAATGAATTGTTGAGTCACCTGATGGAACATAGTCAACCTGAAACACAGGTGGCGATAGGACTCCCTACTGATATAGTTGATATAGAAAGTGCTTTGGATACAGTCACAGTTGACTATGGAGGTGATGCCTCATCTACAAGTTCAGTGTCTAAGATAACCCATCAAAAAAACTTGAAAGGTGAACCAGTGGTTAGCCCGGCTGCTGGTTCTAAAACCATGACGGGTGTGGCTATGAATGAATGTTCAAGCACTGACAGAAATATGATTGATGATAAAGGTGATACTGTAATTAACTCTGTTGAAGAAATTACTGTTTCACAAATGAATATGGAGCAGGGTGATTTAGGAATGAATTTTGATGGTGACAAGAAATTGGTGAAAAAACCTAGTGGAAATGATGTGGTTGATGGTGAACATCTTTTAAAAGCTGAGGTGGAACGTGAGGAACAAATTGAGGATAAAGTACTAAAGATTTCCAATGTTCAATCCCTGAAATCGGATGTAATTCGTAAAGATATGGTTCTTTGTGGTCTGTGTAACCTTAGATTAGATTTTAAAGATGTTAAGTCACATTTGGAAAGCCACAAGTTTTCTCAGGATAGAGATAGCGTAAAAGTGAAGGAAGATTGTCCGTGTATGATTTGTGATCAGATGATTCCGATAAAAATATTCTATTCGCACCTGAGATCACATTCTGTATATGACCTTTCTGTGGCTTTGTCAACTCAAATGACTGCGGAGAAACATTCGGTGAAAAAAGGAAAACATGCATGTAATTTGTGTTATTCCACTTTCACTACACAAGCAGAGCTTATGTCTCATGTTAAAAGCCACCTGGGACCAAGACATGCAAGTGAACCTAAGACAATTACTCCACAGAAAAGGAAACTGCCTACATCTGAAAAGAAAGGTAAGAAATTAAAAACTACCAATTCACGGAAATCAGCTAAGAAAAAGCAGGCAAAAGGTTCAAGCGCAACCCTAGGGAAAGCTTTAGAGAATAATTGGATCACTGATGATGAAACAATTGATTTGTTTCAGCAGAAACAGACAGCAGTTGTACATACTGAGGGTTGCAGAAGTGAATCCTCTCCAGCTCTAACTGCTGCTTTAAACAGACGACCCAAATGTGAGACAAGCATCATGGCTCTGTTTTCAGCAAAGAATAAAAGTGTTGTAGAAAATGAAGATAAGCATGGCGAAAATGGCAGCAAAGTAAGTGTTAACAAAGAAGAGCTTGTAAACATCATGAGTACTGAAAGTGCAGAGTCAGGTGTATCAAATAATGAGTCTGACATGTCGCAAACTGGAGAAGAAAAGAAAGGAGATGATCAGGACTTTCTAGCAGCTTCTAGGAGACTGCAAGAGTTTGTGACGTTGAAGCAATCTGAGCAAAGTATAAACACGCCTGAACATTCTGTAGATACAGATCAGTTGAAACCGACTGTGACTGTGCAGTCTGTAGATAATAGTTCAACAACAAAATCAAATAAAAGTTTGCAACAGAAAATTCTTCTTGTTAGGCATGGTGATGTTAAAGTTGCTACACCATTTTTCAGCCCTGTCTCCAGTGTTTCCGTGGAGCCTAGCCAATCAAACCCTATATCCTCACACAAACCTGTTACTGCACAAACAAAGAGAATCAGCAATGTTCCAGTATTATCTCCTACACAAGTAACTTTCATAAAGGGAAAAACTAAGAAACTTGCACATATTGCACCTGAGGTTGTTACTACCGGTAGTTCTCCTGTCACTGCGACCATAACGACACCTCATGCAGTCCCAGTATCCTTGGTACGCAATTTGTTCAACCTGCCCATTGGAAAAAATACGACCCTGTCTGCTGTAACGTTGAAAAAGAAACTAGCTTCAAGAACTCAAATACTTCCAAGTAAAAATGTTTCTCAAACATGCACTGCTACTCCGTCAGCAGTACTGCCGCCTATCACTGTGACTAACGTTGGAGGGTCTCAGCCAAGTAATTCTTCCGTCAGTCAGGTTGTGTCACTTGCTGTCTCTTCGAGAAAAGAGACTGCCTCTGTGCCAGCGTCATCAGTTCAGAAAATGGCTACACCAACAAAGGTGGTTCATTCCTTACCATTGCAACAGCCATCGACTGGAGCAATGAATGTGAATATAGTCATGGCAAAAAGTCAACCTTCTTCGAATAAATCAGTACTACTGCCAGGAATCACGACATCAGGAGTGAAGTCCCCTGTATTTCAGCTTCAGTTTGTCACTGTGGCAAACAAATGCCAGGAACAAGTCTCCATGGGTATCAACTCCATTAAGCGCAGTGATGCGAAACCTTTGACCTCCTCTGTTAGCCAGCATAAAGTTTTTGCATGCAACAACTGCAGACAACCATTATCTTCCTTAGAAGAGATGACAAGTCATGTGTGTAGTACCGTATGTACTAGTTCGGCTAGTCAACAATTAGTATCCCTTACAATGATGGCTTCTTCATCACAATCAGCCATTCCATCTGACGTGAAAACAAGCGCTATCATGTCAGTTACTACCACCACTCCACATACCAAGATTTTGTCTACACCAACTATTCTGAAGTCTTCATTATCTACTTTAAAGTTCCCATCGGTTTGGACTACCCCTTCAACTATTAGTGGTATTCCAGCTAGTGGTGTACAATCGTCCCCAGTCGGCAAGGATAAGGCTAAATTTGTGCTCTCACGGTCTGCAATACTGACCAAATCTTTACCAGTTCCATTAAATTCCATTTCAACCAGTCAGACCGGGTCTGTGATTTCAAGTTTAGCTTTGTCGTCTGCTGAGTCATCAACCATTGGTTCAAATGTACTGAGGGTGTCTACAGGGTCCTCCGCTGGAATGAAAGAAGGGAACCATGCCGTAGCTTTCTATCCTTGTAGTTTATGTAGACAGATATACGTGAATCAAGATAGTTTTATCAGACACATGCAGGAACATGTATCAACAAGGTCAGATACTACTGAGAATACTTCCGTGGATACTAAAAGTAGTAAGACAATTTCAAATTTGGAAAATGCAGTCCATCAACAATCAAGTAAACATGAAAGCGCAAAGATTAACATCACTGGTGCAACAATAAATCGTTCCGGTAAAGTGACTATTGAAAGTTTGTTCAAATCAGATGTACAAAGTTCAGTGATATCAGAAGAAGGCCTTAAGTCATCGGAGGCAGGTGACATAACAGGTCAGGGTACTGAACGTGCAGCAAAGTCCTCGGAGGCAGGTAACAACACAGATCAGAGTTATGAACGTGCAGCACAGTCCACGGAGGCAGGTGATATTACAGGTCAGTGTACTGAACGTGCAGCACAGTCCACGGAGGCAGGTGATATTACAGGTCAGTGTACTGAACGTGCAGCAGATAAGCCAGCTGTAAACATCAACATGATGTCATGCAAGCGATGTTTGTTGGTGTTTGATAATGATAAATCATTGGCAGAGCATTATAAGGGAGTACATCCGAATACATCAAGTTTTACATGTTATTCTGACAGTTGCTATAAGTTCTTCTGTAATGAAAAGGATGTTGATTTTCATTATTCTATGGAACATATCTATAAATGCACTGCATGTCATCTGCGTTTCAAATCGCACCCGGAATTCTTAACTCATGTTAAAAAGCATGCTGAAGAAATGGATACTTCGAAGATAGTTTGCACAATATGTAACGAAGAGTTTAACAACCGTAGTGAAATGAATGCACACTTAGCTGTGTCTGTGTCATGCAGCGGTGGTTGTCAAGATGTACCTGTTGCTAACATAGTCTGCAATTGTTGTGATGGTAACTTCTCTAGCTTTGAGCTTTTTTCGGAGCATTTTCGCAGTCATTATGTACAGCTGGCCTATAGATGTTGTGTTTGTTTAAGAGAATACTCTGCGGCATTTACAGCTGATGTACAGGAGTTAGAAGAAAAAGTGGTAAATCATATGAATGGACATGTTACTCAGGTTAGCGATAAGTTGTACTTTTGTCACGTTTGTTACTTCTTGTTTCCAAATCGTGAAGTACAATCTATTCATATGGCAAGTGATAGTCACAAACAACAAATAGCCAAGAACCTTGGAGGTAAACAATATACAACCAATAAGCTGGAATGTAAGAATGAAACGAAGTTAGGTGTTCCTTTGAAACGGAAAAGTAAGACTACGAAGATCCCGCCTAGTGCGAAGAAATTCAAAGGAAAGAGTATTACCGATGAGGAAAGTTATACTAATGAGCAGGTTATGTCCTGTGTTGCATGCAATGTGTGTTTCTCGTCATTATTTCAACTAAAAGCACACAAAGCTATCTGGCACAGGTCCAACAAAAAAGGACAGCCTTTTCCCCAGAATAGAAACCTTCATCCGACAGGACGATGGGAGAAACTTCTTGTGTGTGAGCTGTGTGGCAAACGTTTCTTTAGTTTAAATATTCTTCAGAAGCATCGAGAGAATCATGGTTCAAACATGTCGAAGTTGATGCGTAAGGAACTTGGTTGTATAAGAACATTTGACTCTAAGTCTGACTTAAAATCCCATGTTAGCTCTGGCAAGCGTAAATCCCAGGTAGAGGAGTCTTCGAGCATGGTAACTGAACAGCACAGTGCATTGACCATGTTCACCTCACACGAACTGGAACAATATATCATACAACATGAAGTAAACAGCAGTGAGTTTCTCTTGGAGAAGGCTACAATGATGATTGAACGACTTCAGACAGTTGCAGGCGATTTCTTTCAATGCATGTTCTGTGAAAAGTTCTTTGCTTCAAGTGACTTTCTGAGACAACATATGGTTAAAAACCATTCTAAGAAGCTGTTTCAGTGTGTGGATTGTGAACAGTATTTTCATCAAAACGTTTCCTTAATGATACACAGGCGAGACTGTGCAGTGCGGGCGTTCTCAGATCAAGATTTCCACACAAAGAAGAAATACCTTGGATGTAATGTGTGTTATAGATCGTTTATTCAACTTGTGTCCCTTGCATGCTACATTGCTGGTATGAAAACAGATAAACCCGACGACATAGTTTCTAAGCCCGATTTAAAATTGACTATTGACCGTTTAAAACCAGAATACGAGCCTAAAACTATTGACTCTTTGGTACCAAAGTTGAGTGGTAAGTTTGTATGCATGGAATGTAGAAATGAGTATTGTGATGCTGACGATCTCTATATGTGCATGAGGTCAAGAATTAACCACAAACTGAGGAAAGTTCTTGGTGTTGAGGCGTATGGAACATCATCTAACCCGGGAATTGTATTTTCTAACGACTCAATGTTTTATTGTAACAAGTGTGAGACAATAGTCTGTTACAAACCTGGTGAAATGTGTCAAGCAAGCTTACAACATCCTTGCATCCATAGTGAAACTTTAATCTGATTTTATTTACTTTGCTGAATACATGTAGAGACACCTGTCACTTGAGCTTTTGTGATTGTTCTTCATCTGTCCGTCAACAATTTGCTTGTGTAGACACTAGAGGTCGCAATTTAGGTTAAATCTTTATAAAACATCTAGGTCAAGTTCGATATTGGATCATTTGGGGGTCAAAAACTAGGTCACAAGGACAAATTATAGAAAAACCTTGTGTGGTCACTAGAAGTCACAATTTTGTCTTAATTTTAATAACTTGGTCTCAATAATCATCTTAACAAAATCTAGGTCAAGTTCGATATTGGGTCATATGGGATCAGAAATTACCACAAGATCAAATCATAGGAAAACCATGTGTAGTCACGAGAGATTACAGTTACAGTTTTGGCGTAATCTTTATGAACCATGGTCCCTATGGTCATCTCAAAAATATCTAGGTAAAGTTTAGTATGGGACTTCCGGTGTCAAGAACTTTGTCACAAGGTGATGGGCTTTAGAGGCTGTATTGTTTACTGGATCTACTTGCAATTTGATCAGAATGTTTGTCTAAATGGGATCTAGGTCAAGTTTCAATATCAGTCATGTAAATAACAAGGTCACTGAGACAACACGAAAACCTTGTACATGTACTTCCAATATGGGCCTGCATGCACTACTACAACTGGTGAGTGCCCTCTTTTTGCATACTGTGGTATTATTTGACCCCCAAAAACTGCGGACAAGTTTGTGTGAAAGTATTGTAAATAAATGCTCATATGAACGCAGTTAGGTCATTGCAGATTATGTATGGTAATACAAATTTTGTCTTCTGTGGTGAACAAAGTACATTTTGGTATATTCACTATATTTAATCTAGTTAAAATGTTAAAACTAGGATAAAATTATTATTATGAGTGGATAGAAAATGTTTTTTAAGAAGGGGCATTCGGAAAAGCTAGCTTTCTTTCAGCGTGTACATTGTTCAATTGCATTGATGCATGCATTTGCATTTACTCCCTGGCATTAATTACATGTGAGATGAAGTCTGTATAAGTGTATGTATTACATGTACATTTACTTCTTATTGTTGGAAATTGTTAAGATTTGTATAGAAATTATGCTATATATAATATTTTGCTGTATCTTGAGGCCATGTCACACATTAACATCTTACAACACGGTATACCGGACGTACTATAGTTTATCCCAAACGCTTAAGTATAATAACAATCTGAAGCCTCAGCATATCTCTAGCGTTAGTCTAACTTATGCCAATCATATATGTAGCATGATTGTGTATATTGCAATTATCACTTGGCGTCAGGTAACTCAGTTGACCGGTATTGCCATCCAACGTCAGTAGTGTAAAACTTGACCCAGAATTATATCACACACTCCATCGTGTTTGCAAAAAATGTCCCAGTTATCCAATACGTCTGGCATACATTGTTGTGATACATTATAATAATTATGTGTTCATATATGTGGGGTGATCAAAAATAAATGAGACAAATGCTATAATTAGTAAAGTTTACGTGTTTTAACCATAAAAATATCATATTCGTTTAGGTGCATTTAATGCCGATTTGAACATATAAGTTTCTACTATTAGTACAGATTAATTAATAGAACGGTAAGGTGTTGCGCTATGTCTCCGCACATCAAAACGTCAGTTTTCGCTGTATGATATGGAAAAGCATATGACTAATATTTTATTTAATATCCCTCCAATATTTGTCAAATTAAGTGGACATGACGTCAAAACATTGAATAACAGTTGATTAAAACTGGTTTGGTGTTTTAAATATATGAAAACTAACAGCACCGACTTGAAAACCACGCCACATTTCGTCAAAATATCGCAGCTTGAAAATTTACAGTTTTATCACGAACTAGCTGAAAAGTCTAAACAAACATTTAAAATTATGTAACGGGCATCAGGAGCGAAGTCTGCCAGAAGTATACTTGAATATCGGAAGTATACTTGTATATCGTTAGTACAACATGTTTTGTTGCGGATAACAAACTTTATTAAAATGTGTATCAAACAGAGGCCCGAAATGCATTAGATGAGCAATCAATTTTGAACGTCACTGGCCAAGACGGACATCATACATGGAAGCCGTCTTAAGAATGAGAATGATCGAAAACTTATTTAACCTATTCTTGATATTTTATTACAAACGAACTCTCCTTCTTGCTAAATACTGAATAAATTGTAAATTTATACAATCGTTTTGAGACATGGGTGATTTATTGGAGCAATGTGACGTTTGAATAGTTGCGAAACCGCTGACATATATCTCTACAAGTAATAGATGACTATGTATGAAACTCGAAGACGGAGAGAGGATATATTTTTTGTAATAGGCATATAATGTTTCTTATTCATATCAGTATTCATTGTCATTTTACAGCGTCTCGTTCTTTTTGATCACTCCACGTATAAGTATGTTGCATGCTAATTTTATTTCCAGATAAAAGTATAATGTATTTTAACCACAACTGTAAGGCTGTATTTTTCACTTGATCTTCATGCAAGTTGATCAGAATGTTTGTCAGATGGAATTTCGGTCAAGTTTCCAAATCGGTTATCGGATGTAAATAACAAGGTCACGGGTTAAGACATTCTTAGTCAGAAATTGTAGATGATTAGTTAGGTCATCAAAGCGCCTGTATGTAATACAATGACAGATGAGCAATCAAGGGCCCTCTTGGTATACTGTTTATGCTGATTCAATAGTGTTACGTAAAACAAACAATTGCTAACCGTAAAACAAACAATTGCTAACCGGAGTGTAGTTCGGTGTATATATATATATATATAATTATTGTATGAACATAAATTGTATATATTTCATATCTTAGATATAGGCTGTAAATTATCACTCATGAATATTATTCTTACACATATACATCATGTTTTCCATTGAATTACTTCTGTTGTAATGCTATCGCATTGGCCAAGTATCGTTTTAAAGGATTAAAATATGTTTGTCAGTCTATGTTGTCATTATTCCCCCCCCCCTTTACACATCAATTTGCCATGCTATGTTCTAGCCTGTACGGTAATCGCTAATTGGCATCTATCTAATCGTGGCCATCATATATAACGTAGGTTACCGTAATTTTCGTAACTTACGAAGGCCACTTGAAAATGATTACTTATTGGCCGAAAACATGTTTGATACTCAATTAATGTGTATAAAAGTGGACACTTTCTGAAAGATTCAACTTTCGCCTAGCAAACCAGGAAAACAATATTGAAATCAGTAAAATATCCATTCAACCATAAGACATTTAAAAAACGGGTATGGAACACTGGAATTGCGTCAAAGTAAGGCATAATAGTAATCGAAAGGTTGATATTAATGTTCATAATTTCTATAATTTTAAACCAATTTATTTTAAATTTGCACATTTCGTGCGTCATATACTTATGTAACTAGCAGCAAATCAACGTTGTTTGGACAGTCTAAATGGCTTTTGTTGTAAAGGGAATCTGTCATGTTCCAAATACTCTTGAAAACAGGAGCCCGTTGCCAAACCAAGCCGCTTCCAAAAGGCACTATGGAGCGCTTTCCTACGTCTATGCAACAACACGCTACGAGCGAGCAGTGCTCGCCGATAGCATACGGTTTCTTTTCACTTTGCTATAGGCAAGCGCTACTGAGCGCTACCGAAGCGGTCCATTGCATAAGAAAGCGCTCAGTAGCGCTTTGCTACAAAACGGTCTGCTCGCCGGTAGCATATAATTTTTCCGCTTCGTCCACTACGAAGTGCTTTTTGGAAAAAAGCCGTTTACTAGCGTAGCGCTACCGAGCGCTCGGTAGCGGTTTGGTTAGGCAACGGGCTCAAGCATTTTACTGGAACGGTGCCTATAGATACAATGTTACTGTATTCTACTAGTTGACATGTTTAGTGGAGAAGTCAAACATGTATGTCTTTCAGATAATAAATAGTTTCTGAACTATGTCCTTTGCAACAGCTCAAAGAACATGATCATGTGACCAAAAAATACTAATTTAGATTTATGACGTCATATCCCTGATACAATAACACGAAAAACTAATCTAAAACACCTGATGTAAATTTCATATGAGAAGAATTATATGAAATGTACAGCATTGGTGAATTTTCTCTTTTTAGCTCACCTGTCACAAAGTGACAGATTGAGTTTTTGTGATCACTCGTCGTCCGTCGTCTGTCCGTCCGTCTGTCAACAATTGGCTTGTGTAGACACTAGAGGTCACAATTTTGGCCTTATCTTTATGAAACTTGGTCACAATAATCATCTCAACAAAATCTAGACCAAGTTCGATATTGGGTCATCTGAGGTAAAAAACTAGGTCAAATCATAGAGAAACCTTGTGTAATCACTAGATGTCATAAATTGTGCTCAATCTTTATGAAACTTGGTCACATTGGTCATCTGAACAAAATCTATGTATAGTGTGATATTGGGTCATCTGGGGGTAATAACTAATTCACAAGGTTTTTATGAAGCAAGGTCACAAAGATCATCTCAAAATATCTAGGTCAAGCTTTATTATATGTTATAATGTATGTTTCAAAATCTAGGTTAAATCATGGAAAAGCCTTTTGTGTGGTGTAGAGGCTGTATTGTATTTTTCACTGAATCTTCATGCTAGTTGCAATGCTCAGAATGTTTGTCTAAATGGAAACAATGTCAAGTTCCAATATAGGTCATGTAAATAACAAGGTCACTGATTGTTTGAGACAAAATGAAAACCTAGTGCTTTCAATATATATATATATAGGCTGCATTTTCTTGAATCTTTGTCAGAAATTGTAAATGATTACTAGGTTCATCATCGGGGCCTGCATGCACTACTACAACAGGTGAGCGACATATTGTCCATTGGGCGCTCCTGTATAAATGCTGGGACAGCATCCACATAATATAGGTGTTAATTTATTGTATATATACACGATATACAATGGTCTTATCGGTATGTAAGACAACATCCATATAACGTAAGTTTAATAGTGTTGTAGCCATATAATGATACCGTCCATATAGCGTTGGTGACACACTATACAACATGCATACACCTACATTCTATGGATGCCTCCCGAAAATGTCTATAACAGTATATATATAACATCTATTACACCTACATTCTATGGATGCCTCCGGAAAATGTCTATAATAACACTATATACAACATCTATTACACCTACATTCTATGGATGCCGCCCTTACATGTTTAAAACAACACTATATCCAACATAATTTATATTACACCTACATTCTATGGGTGGCGTCCTTATATGGTTAAAACAACAATATATACAACATAGAATACACCTACACTCGATCGGTACCGTCCTAGCATGTCTACAACAACACTGAAAAAAACTTATTTTTCATTTTTTGCACATTTTATCCGTAAACCAGTGCCAATATATCGAAAAAAGGTGCATTTCCTGAACTACGTATTTACAAGACAGAATTCATACACCTTTATTTACAAGATAGAATTGATTCGCCTACCTATGCCGTCCTAACTTGCCTATTACAACAATATACAAAAAAAATGTATCACACATAATATATTAGGCCTACACCTACATTCTATTGGTGACGTCAATATATGTCTGGACAACAAGATATAGAACTTAGAATACACCTACACTCTATTCATAAACGCCGTATACAACATAGAACACACCTAATTTCTATGGACGTCGCCCTAACAATGTTATGTCTATAACATGGCTGTGTACAACAAAGAACACACCTAATTTCTGTGGACGTCGCCCCAACATGTCTATAACAACGCTGTGTACAAAATAGAACACACCTATTTTCTATGGACGTCGCCCTAACATGTCTATAACAAGGCTGTGTACAACAAAGAACACACCTATTTTCTGTGGACGCCGCCCTAACATGTCTATAACAACGCTGTGTACAACAAAGAACAGCCCTATTTTCTGTGGACGCCGCCCTAACATGTCTATAACAACGCTGTGTACAACAAAGAACAGCCCTATTTTCTGTGGACGCCGCCCTAACATGTCTATAACGACGCTCTATAAAACAGAACGCACCTATTTTTTGTGGACGCCGCCCTAACATGTCTATAACAACGCTCTATAAAACATAGAACACACCTATTTTCTGTGGACGCCGCCCTAACATGTCTATAACAACGCTCTATAAAACATAGAACACACCTATTTTCTGTGGACGCCGCCCTAACATGTCTATAACAACGCTGTATACAACGGATAATACACGTACATTCTATGGATGCCGTCCCAACACGTCACAACTATTTCAATCCTACTACGGACAATCCTGTATCACAAGCCAAACCAATCGTGAAAGTGTGGCCATTTCCGTCTGTCTCCGGTAAATACACTATTGCAATGCATAAAGGCCGAGGTGATCGAAAGGAAGCCACACCTTTAAAGTATGGAAGCTCCGATAGTTTTGTTATCTCCCTGTTTTATCAAAGCATATTCGGAAATCGTAAACTTACGTTCAAATTAAAATTCTTTATTATTCTTATTAAAAGCAACTGTATAATCTGGACAGATACAGTCTGTAGGAGTTGATTAACTGAATCATTATTAGTATAGCAACACCATTTACCCCCACTTTAATTGTAGCTGTAAAAGAATTATAAATAATTTAAATTTGAACGTAACTTTAAGATTTCCATACGTGCTTTGATAAAACAGTACCATGGTTTTGGTAGGCACAATCCCGTCTGTCCGTCCGCTTCTTCTGGGTGCAACTCCAACATTTCTTAATTCTGACCACCCTGGCCTTTATGCATAATGCAATATACCCCTGACACTACAATGCACCATATTGAAACTATTTTCAGTCACACACATGTAATCAGAAATGGTCGCCCCCTGTCACCAGCGCGTAAGAGAACGGTGAATGCATAACACTAGGGTTGAAAACCGTCTTTTTTTATAAATTCACCGTACCAAATGATCAAGGCTCGTCTAGCCCGAACAATGGACGAATATATGATTATATTATTCTATGACAGTATCATGAGTACTTGTTTATTGTTTCACCAGTTCACTTTTTCGATAATAAATGAGCCTAGAACAGTGTAGCATAAATTTTCATACTAAGTTATACATGTATAAACAAATACACACATTAATATTCCAAATAATCACTTACTTGTGAACCGAATTGCAATTGCGATTGCAACAACTGGCGTGGAATACAACTACTATCCCTACCTTCAAAGATCCTTTCCAGAGTTCTACTAGAATGCCTGAAGAACAGCATCGATGAGCAATTAAGAGACGAACAAGCAGGGTTCAGAGCAAGAAGGTCATGTACAGATCAAATAGCAGCACTACGTAACATAATTGAACAGTCTATAGAATGGCAGTCTCCAGCCTACTTGAACTTCATAGATTTCCGCAAGGCGTTCGATATGATCGAGCGGAGCATGATATGGAAGATCATGAAGCACTACGGCATACCAGACAAGTTCATCAACATCATACGCAGCTTCTATGAAGGCATGACCTGCCAAGTCATCCACAACTCTGACCTCTCACCATCATTTGCTGTAACAACAGGAGTCCGGCAAGGATGTTTGTTATCGCCCATGATCTTCCTTCTTGTTATCGACTGGGTGATGAAGACAACCACGAATGTGCCACGTCGTCTACAGTTGACCTTTGAGAAGAAACTGGAAGACCTAGACTTCGCCGACGATATCTGCCTGATGTCTCACAACATTAACCATATACAGCAGAAATCTGCTGACCGTCTACAACAGGTTGCTCACTATCAACACTAGCAAAACAAAGACGCTGAGAATCAACGCAGCAAACAGTCGCCCTATTGCCATACAAGATGGACCAATCGAAGACGTCAAGAACTTCACATACCTGGGAAGTGCTGTGAGTACATCAGGGGGAACAGAAGAAGATATCAAGTCACGAATCGGGAAAGCCAGACATGTCTTCGTCATCCTTAGACCCATTTGGAAGAATAAGAACATCCGTCTACCAACAAAACTGAAGCTCTTCTTGATGAAAAGCTACAAGTCTTTGTCAACACCTGCCTACGTCACTTCCTCCAAATCCGCTGGCCAGAGACAATATCAAACCGAGACCTATAAAGAAGAACCCACCAGTCCCCAATTGCCATGACAATAAAGAAGCGGAAATGGCGGTGGATTGGCCACACACTCCGGAAGGCCCCCAACAACATTGTCCGCCAATCCCTTGTCTGGAACTCCCAAGGGAGGAGGAAGAGGGGAAGACCTGTCCTGACATGGAGACGAACGATGGAAAAAGAGCTGAAGGCCATCTCCATGTCATGGAACGAAGCGAAAACAGCGGCTCAAGACAGACCTAGATGGCGAAGAGTGGTGGATGCCCTATGCCCCCTTGGGGCGAAGAGGATTAGACAGTAGACACAGTGAACCGAAAGTCCAGCAGTATATTTGTAAATATTGGAAAACAAAAGCATTTTATTTCTTCGTCGATTTCTATGAAATATACACCACGCTAAAGCTGGGTTCACACTCTTGCGTTTGGGCCGACGTTTGGGCAAACGTTCAGCTCCGCTAGTAAAAGTTACTTAACGTTTTGAAAAGCAGATGATCGTTGATGAACGCTGAAGAACGTTGAAAATTTTTAACATGCAAAAACTTTGTCGACGTTAGGAAATAAACGCTGATGTAAGTTGTGTTCCGTTTGTAAACGTTCCTGAACGCTGAATTAAGTCGGTTAAAGTTTGCTTAAGTTAAACTCCGTTGGCAAACGTTTGCCGAAACGCTGGTGGTGTCGATGAATTGAGGCTAACGTTTCTCTAGCGGAGGCCAACGGGTAGTCAGCACAATGAACGCGATAGTAACGCCAGGGCTGGCGTAGCGCAAATGAATGTTTGTCCAACGTAGGCCAACGGGTATCAGGCGCAATGAACGCATGTGGTCAGCGCAGACGAACTTTCCATACCGTTTCCATAACTTATGTTAACTTTGTGCAACGGATACAAGCGTTTGGCAACTCGTTCGTCTACGCCAGACTAAGTTAGTTAGTTAAACGCTGAAGAACGTTGTATTCGTTGGAAATTTTAAACATGCAAAAACTTTGCCGACGTTTTGAAATAAACGCTCATGTAAGTTCTGTTCCGTCTGTAAACGCTCATGAACGCAAGATTAAGTTGATCAAAGTTTGCTTCAGTTAAACTCCGTTGGCAAACGTCTGCTGAAACGCTGGAGGTGATAATGAATTTAGTCGAACGTTTATCTAGCGGAGGTCAACGGGTATCCAGCGCATTGAACGTGGAAGTTACGAAAGGCTGGCGTAAGCCAACTTTCCCCAGCGCAAAATAACGTTTGTCCAACGTAGCCCAACGGGTATCAGACGCAATGAACGCGATAGCAACGCAAGTGGTTAGCGCAGACGAACGTTCCATAACGTTTCAGTAACTTAGGTGAACTTTGTACAACGGATCCCGGCGTTTGGCACCTCGTTCGTTTAAGTCGGACTAAGTTAGGGACCGCTACACACACGCTAACCTGCGTCGTCAAACGTTCACATGCGCTATTAGAAATTAACTACAACGCTGGTTAACGTTGTCAAGCGCGAGTAACCGCTGCCAAACGTAGTCAAGCGCAAGGAAACGTTCGCAAACGTTTGCGTGCGCCAGATACACAACGCTGGTAGTATGAACCAAAATATTCCTCCTCGCGAACGTAATTTCACCGACGTTTGGGCTCATTTTTTCGACTTTTGAAACGCTGACCAACGCTGGTACAAACGTTCATAGTGTGAACCCAGCTTAAGCGCAAGTAATCGCTGTCAAACGTTGTCAAGCGCTAGGAAACGTTCCCAAAAGTTAGCATGCGTTGGATACACAACGTTCGTAGTGTGAACCAAAATATTCCTCCTCGCGAGCGTAATTTACCGACGTTTAAAGGCTCACGTTTTCGACTTTTGAAACGCTGATCAACGCTGGTACAAACGTTCATAGTGTGAACCCACCTTAAGGGGAACATTGTTTGTCTTCTCTGAAATATAAGATTTTCAGCAGCTTGACCGTTTATTCCACCAACCTGTGAAACATTCATTTTCCACGGTTTCCACAGGGTGCTTGACAAAATGGCACATGTGCAGCTGCTGAAAAATATCTTATATTTCATGGAAAGCAAATAATTTTCCCCTTAGCGTTATTTTGTTATTATCACAGTTCAATGGACACTAGTCATTGAACTGTAAGATTTGAATATTTGATTGCGTTGTGTGTCGACTAACAACCAAAAACACAAAATTTCGTTCATACATATTAATAATCAAAAAAGTTATTAGGAAAGAACTTTATAGGTGCCTCCAATTGTAGTTATAAAGACGCTTTATATTCCACAAAGAAAATGAGGAATTACACTGCAGTCACTGCGAAGTGCGAATGTATTGCTGGAAAAGGGTGTCACGTGGCATATATGCTAATTTTTTTCCAGCAAGACCTTGCAGCCACGCCCTCTGATTTGGTATCTGGCAATAACTTCAACACACAAATGACATGTATAGTTCGCCGGAGATAACACTAGCCTTTGTTTACAAATAAAAAAATGAAAATTAAATACATTTTCCAGGCGCGTAGCTAGCCCATAATCATGTGGATTCACTATTGAGCTAGGGGTCGGGGGCATGCTCCCCCGGAAACTTTTGAAAACAATGGTGTAGTCTGGTGCATTTGGAGCGTTCCCGATGTGCTTTATTTAGTTCTATCAACGTAATTTTTAGAATCATCAATTTGTTGATCAACGCTTAAATTGGCCGAGTACTTCTCTTTGTAAAAGAAAGCTAACACATAAATCAAACAAATGTACATCTATGCGTCCCATTTTCAATAATTATGTTCACATAAGCTTCAGATATGCTCATTAAAGTCTAGTTGCCCGTCCCTTTTCAGGGCAGCAAAGTTCTCTCTGTATGATAACATTGTCAACCAATGTCCATATGACTGTAGCTACTAGTAAGCGAAAATGGCAGTCCAGACCTACGTTCAGTGGTTATGATAGATCGCATATATTTTACACTTCTTATAATACTAAAACTACCTCTCAGCTTAGGCTCTGGAGAACCGTATGGTGATCAAATCAAAGGAACGGTAAGAACAGTGACCTTTTCTAGATTTCCGAGAGGCGATCGGTGCATGGGAACGTTGCCACGGTGTCGTTGATGGCGAGCTGCTTTTGCTTTGAAGGCTCCATAATTATACTGCGATTCAGCCATGGCCAGAGCTTTGCCGTACTTCTCATAGCGGCGCCTTTTATCCTAACATGCGAGGAATCTAGCGCTCCGTAACTGCTTCAACTAAGTCGATGTTTTGCTTCTGTGACAGTTTTATTCAGTGGTCACGAACCCAACAGCAACTATGCAAAGAGACGATAAAGGTCAATCTCTGGATGTTACGCCTATAGGTGGAATCGCCTTCTCGCTCTAGATAGCACTTCAGTTGTAGGCTATGTATAGTGGGGTAGCCGTTTTAAAATGGAAGACTGAGTCCGCACGACTGGCCCATCACATAGTCTATGCAGGCGGGATCGGTCCATCATTTCTTCTCTAGCAACAGCGTAGTTTCCTATCTTTTCTTGAAAGACGTTTGGCAGATTACCGATTTGCTGCACTGAGTTGAGCAAGTTTCTAACGTGTATTTCTCCGCAGGCGTACACGCATAATCCATTGATTCAAGTTATGGACTTTGTAGTTAACATTGCTTGTGAAACTAGTTGCTGGCACCTTTACCTGGTCACACCCGTCGTAATGACTCTTAATGAACTTCATAACTTGAGATTCCCTCTTAATTAAACCAAACGAAATCCTATACGCGGTTGTACTGGGGTGATTTGGTTAACGTCAAAGACTACTGCAACAACTACAGTCTAGTATGGTAGGTTGGTAGTGTAAGACACCAGTACAGCTTATAAAAGTAGCAAAAGAAACACAGTCTTGCGTAAATAACCGGTTCGATATGTCTGAGGATATCACAATGTGAATTCTATAGAAATTTGGAATACAGACACGACAAAGAAGGAAAGCGTTTAAAGTGAATTATTTTCCTGAAAAATATATTTGTCAGAATCATGTGGATTCAGCTGCGTACTCGCGTATAGGTAGCTACGCGCCTGTTTTCGATATTCATTTTTGTTCAATCTTGAGCATAAACACTTTTAATGATTTACTCTTTAACTGGTGGCCATTCGACTGTGCAGTGTTTATAATTTGCTTTGTTTGTTTATTGATAAGGCTAGAGTTATCCCCGGCGAACTTTTTTAAGTCATGCAGTTGAGCAATCGCAACTATCCCGATATGTTCGATTCATGATCTATGTTATTATAACGTGTGAACTAATCGATTAAAGAATAATGACACGATAGAACTTTAATTACATTTTGAAATTTTCTTCTTTATAGATTTATTACTGATAATGTAACAATGCAATTTTAATGATTTCACGTAAGATCTTAAAAAATTAAAGCTGGAGAACCGATTTTGATATTTTTTGGACAGTTTATGTGTCTAGCATTAAATTTTAGTGTTTTTTTTAAACGTTAGGGTGCAGCCGCGTTGTGTTTCGCTAGTTTATTATTATCATAGTAAAACTTTAACATTTGCATTTCTAAGTTTAAAAGGGGGTATAATTTCAACAACATGCTTGATAGAGTTACCTACCCCTATGTTAGGATTGGGGTCATGATGGTGAACTAGTATGCAGATAATTATAACAAAATGCAGGACATAGTTACCTACTCATGTGAAGGTCTTGGATTCATGATGGTGAACAGGTTAGCAAAGTCTTAAAGAAATATGACAATGAACATTGAAGTTAAAAGAGGGTAAAAAACGTGTACCTAAACTTAAACGTCGCATTTCTAAGCCCAAAAGGGGGCATCATTTTAAAAACTGTTGATAAAGTTACCTACTCTTGTATTTGGGTTGAGTCATGATATGGCGAACAAGTATGCAAAGTATCAACGCAATATGTCAATGCACTTTTAAGATATTAGAGGTTAAAAAACCTGTACCTAAACTTTAACATTTGCATTTCCAAGTCCAACAGAGGGCATTATTTCACCAAAATGCTTGATAGAGTTAACTTCTCCTTTGTAGGGGTTTAGGTCTTGATGGTGAACAGGTATGCAAAGTATCAAAGCAATATCTCAATGCACTTGGAAGATACTAGAGGTGAAAAAACTTGTACTTTAACATTTGCATTTCTAAGTCCGAAAGGGATATAATTTCAACAAAAAATGCTTAATAGAGTTACCTACCACTGTATCTAAACTTAAACATATACAATTTCTTGTGAACATACTAGAGGACACACTTATGACACAATCTTCATGAAACTTAGTCAGAATGTTTGTCTGTATGAAATCTAGGTCAAGTTTGAAGCTGGGTCATGTGGGGTCAAAAACTAGGTCAACTTTTTGAAAAAGCTTGTGAACACAATAGAGGACACAGTTATGGCCCAATCTTCACGAAACATAGTTAGAATGTTTGTCTCTATGAAATATAGGTCAAGTTCGAAACTGGGTCATCTAGGGTAAAACACTAGGTCACTAGGTCAAATCTGAGAAAAAGCTTGTGAACACATTAGAAGACACAATTATGACCCAATGTGGGTGAAAATTGGTCAGGATGTATGTCTCCGTGAAATACAGGTCAAGTTTAAAACTGGGTCATCTGACCCCGTACGTGTTCACAAAGAATTGGTTATCAGGCTCAGACTCAAGCTCCATTTTGTTTTTGCTATTTCTTTCAAATGATATGTACAGTTATACAATTATATGTTCCTTAGCAGTTACAGAATATCAAAACAGTTTCTAAATAACAGATACGACCCTCAAAAACTTTTGCTTTCCTATAAAATGAGATTAATTGTACTTGAGACAGAAACTGATCTGAGACATTCAGGATCAAGCTCGAAAACCCAGCTTCAATTTATTAAGCACAATATTTCTATAACTATGCATTAAAACTTATTTCAAAGATATACAATATTTAGGTCGTTGCTTATTTATTTGTCTTTAAAATTTAAGGAGAAACCACTATTGTTTCATCTGCTTAAAAGAAATAATCTTTCTATCAACATATTTTCTGTATTTAAAATAAAATGGATCTTGAGCCTGATCCTGATAACCAATTCTTTGTGAACACAGGGCCTGTGGTTAAAAACAAGGTCAATAAGTCAAATCTGTGTAAAAACTTGTGAACACATAATGGGACACAGCTAATTATGGCCGAATCTGGATTTCAATATTTACACAAAGCCCTTGGTTTACCTTTACCTTTGCTTTACCTTTGTAGACCGGTCATGAATAAGCTGGTAGCTTGTGTTGACCAATTGACGAGGAATCACTACTATATCCATTGCATGTGTGGTTATGTACATTGTTAAAACTTATAGTCAAATTTATTGGATTTATGTTTCCAGGCTTTATTTAACGAGTTCTTGAAAATGTTCACGTTCTTACTCTGTACGCACTCATCTGGTAGATCGTTCCAATTACTGGTTGTTCTGGTGACAAAGTTATTCATACAGCTCTTATAGTTATGATGTCTTTTTTGTTCAATTTCATATTATGTGGGAAACACTGAAAAACATTTCTGTTTTTATCCGGCTGGAGGTGGGATCGAACCCACAGGACCTCGATGCGATTTTATGGTTCGGAACAAATAAAATGTTCACGTTCTTACTCTGTACGCACTCATCTGGTAGATCGTTCCAATTACTGGTTGTTCTGGTGACAAAGTTATTCATACAGCTCTTATAGTTATGATGTCTTTTGTTCAATTTCATATTATGTGGGAAACACTGAAAAACATTTCTGTTTTTATCCGGCTGGAGGTGGGATCGAACCCACAGGACCTCGATGCGGTTTTATGGTTCGGAACAAATATTACTCTTAGATTAGTTGAATAATATTTTTTCCGAACCACAAAGTCGCATCGAGTGCCTGTGGGTTCGATCCCGCAACCTTCGGATCAGCATTCAGTAGCTCTCACCAATAGACCACTTGTCCATTGGCATTTGGTTTCAACTCGCCTTACATATTCTCTTCAGTACCCGGTCGATCTGTGACTAGGACAAATCAATAATTTACGGCGAGTACAAACCAAATGCCTATGGACTTGTCCACCTGAAACCACAATTACAAACTCTACTAAACCCCATGGTGTGTTGATTTCACGCACACATATGTAAATTGTACTTCCGGTGAATCACTTAATTCATAAATACTTTTTGATTTTACAATATTTTCTAATATTGAAAGCGATTATCTACTTAACATAGCGATATTTGTAAGTATATATATTATTTCTCCTCGGTTTTGCCTCATTGTTTAATTTTGAATATCTGTGTCTATTGCAGTGACATATGATAAGGTCAGCTTTACTCGCAGTTTGATATTTTTTACCAATTTTACTATAAATTGGGTGCTAATATTGTTATATGATTCTGTTATGTTACTCGTTTTTATACACAAATGTTATGTTCAATTGTTGATATAATTTTGTGAATGTTTCACTACCAGGGTCAATGCTTTGTTCACCAGATGAATTCATTGTTTAGAGGTGTGTCTATTTTGAAGCAAGAGTTGTTTCCCTTGTCATGTTTTAGCAATCCTGTAAACTAAATCCTGTCAGTCTGCAGCTTATTGAAGGATAGAATTGTTGAGTGTGTGAGTTTCCCTATGAGATACAAAAGGGAAACACATTCTCAAAAAAAAAATGTGTGTCAATGATCCTATCAGTGGGCAGGGCACTACAAATCCTATTCTCGATATCAATATTACTTTAAAATTTCATGGTTAGGGGGTCCGGTAAATAGCCTTAATAGGCGGCTGATAGCGGGAGTGTATATATTATTCTTTTTTCAACAATTAAACATGAAAATCGTATAAAAGATTATTGTATATTATCACAAAGATCTAAAAACATTTGTTTAGATCTTTGATTATCATTAAACATCTTTGTTATTAAGATTTATCAAAACATAGGTTATTCCTCAGTCAGAATAGCACAGCAATTCAACAAACTTTAATATGTTAAATAAATGCAAAATATACTTTTTTAGATAGTTACTTTCCCAATTTTTACTGAAACGTCGCTAAAATTCCCAATCACAAAGCCATGGACTGTTCCCAAAACAGGGGACAAAACACTGCAAATACTTTACAAACAAAAATAACCACAAAATCAGATATTAAATAACCTGTAAAAGGGCAGCTAAGCGTAGAATGCTGTGATTGGCGGCTCACAACCCTAACTGCTTGCAGTAAGGATTACTCTGATTGGTTTTTGTATTGACCGGTTTTAGAAACAAAAAATTGACCACAAAATCAGATCCTGAGATAGCACATGGATATATATCAGTGTTTTTTTTGCCTTTTTGGGAAAGGGTCCGTTCAGATTGGGAATTTTCGCGTTGTGGCAACTTGAAATTGGGAATTTCCATGAAGCAGAAAGGCCAAGTAAAACAGAAAAAGAGATTACCTGTGAATGACATGTGAATGTTTACTGGTTTCTTTGAACTTTTATGCTTGACCTCTTGTCAAAAATGTTCATAACTTTATCATTTTATGTCCGATTTTGAATTTTTTTTAAAAATTGTATCCTAGCACTGGCACCGCGAATAGTGGAGCTCGCTGTTTGTGGACAGCTCTTGTCAATATTGCGGCTGATTAACTGGTTCGATTTGATTTCATACCCAAGATAAACCAAAATTGTGAGGGTCAAAATGTCGATTTTGGAAATTTCAAGGGTCAAAATGTCTACTCCTGGGTCAAATGGGAGCCCTGGACTCAAGGTCACTTTTGGAGTTCAAAGGTCAGAAATAACCAGAATTTATGTTGTCTGGACGATAACATTGTCATATATAATATTGTCGAATTAAAACTGTCTACTTCAATTAAGTCTAAATGCCATAAATTTTTAGAGGGGGGGAGGGGGTGTGGTTCCAAATTCCAATGGACTCGGGACTCTGGGTTTTAACTTGGGAATTTTGAAAATGACAATGAAATGACTCAGGGTAATTTCAGTCTGTGGATTACAGTGAACCGGGGGACTTAAAATACAATATGTGTGTCACCAATTTCTTGGGATTATTCTAGCACAGAATAGTAGGGTGCTCCACCCTGCCCTTTTTAGACCCCTCCCCTTTTGAACTGCCCTTTTGCCAAAATATGCCCTAAACTGCAACCTGTCAATCAAACAACAATCAATTAAAACTTGCTGATAATTACGTGTTAGTTGACTTACTCAGCGAATAGATAAATCAATACTAAGGGGGTCTACACATGATGTGACATTAAACAATAAACCCCTTCATACAATACGCTTTCCACAATTAGCGCTTCATTAAATGTTTGTTTTTCACAGGCCATGCCTTGAGAATTAATTTTTTCCAATTGATTAATGTCTGAATCTAGAAATATGATTGTTCTTCATTTCTTGTGAATGTCTGTGTTCAGTAACAACTAAAATGCCGTCCATTAAAAGAACAATTTAAGGTGACAAATTCTGGCCACGGTGGACACGCCACTGTGACATGTCATCTCAATTTTATTTTTGACGCAGTGGCTGGGTGGAAATTGGAGATTTTGCCTCAGCACATTTTTTGTCTCTCTTGATAAGTTGGAAAATGTGGGAAACATTAGCTAAGAGGATTTGGAAAAACTTACTGAATTTTAGCCTACATGTAACTGCAAGCCCTGGGCCAAATCCTACTCTGGGTTATAGTGTTGTTGTCCCTTATAAGACCAAAAATTGGATATTTTGTCTTAAAATTCTGCATGATACTGGTTTTATTTATGAATTAATTTTAAGAAAACGGTGAAATTTATATCACTGTAAGAGAATCAGTTCATCACTTAGTCACTTGGACTGGCTATATCTCACTGTGTTATGATCCTTAAAAGAGCAATTGAGTGGCTAATTTGGTCTGTAGGCAACATTCATGACTCTCCTATATCAAAGTGACCAAGGGCTCTTAGGACCTACTTGTTCATAAATCATTGGATGCAAGTGACGAACACCCCTTCAGCATTGTCATTCATTATACTGTAATTAAGTTATCATGTTTGTGACAGGTGGATGGTGGTTAATATGCGCATGTCAAATACCACCTAAAGGTGCCCAAAGTTTAATCATGTACCAACAGGTCATCTGCTCCTCGCATACACTTGTAAATTATTATGTTTCTAGTTCACAAGGGCTGGTATTTATAAAGCATCTTGGTGGAAAACTTAAATATTTTAACTTAAGTAAAAAATTTGCGATGTACATATTTCCAGTAAATTGAAGAATAGCCCATACATTTTACTTCCTTAGTGATTATCATTGCTCACTACAAAATGCTTAAACCAGTGTTACGTAAATCACTCAATTTCACGTAAAAAATTTGTACATTGTGGGAGACCGCGCATACAAAAGCAAAACAAAATTTACTGTTCGTCTTTTATTAATATGGATTGCTACAAAGCTACATGTATCATACTTGCATGGATGTTGTATAAATTTGAACATTCTCTACGCACCTACATGTATATCACCTAACCTCACTTTCGTAATTTTGGACTTAGACTTAGTAAGCGTCCAATTCTTGGTTAACCCAAATTGACTGTTTTGTCTTACATCATGTCCATCAAGGCGTTGCCTTCAAACTTGGCATACTTGTTTACCATCATAAGCCCCTTACATTATCAAAGCCATGTAACACTATCCAACATTTTAACAGAATTATGGCCCCTGATTGACTCAGTTTTTTATTGACAAGGCTTTCATGGGGGCATAAGCGTTTACTGAAAGCAGTCTTGTTTTGGTCTTATTTTGTAGCTGAAAAATACTTCTTTTCAATGATATATGTCTGTCAAATGGTCATAGACATTAACTTGATACAATCTGGGGTTTACTATTATCATTTAACATTGAGCTAAAGAACAATTTTATTTAGTGGTTTGTGACCTGTACCATTATTTAAGTCTAATAGTAATTGGAGTGGGGATTGAGTCTGGTTAATACAAACATAATGTATTGCCATAACTTTCATACTATTATCAACTATACGTGTCATCCCTGCTGCTGCTTTATATTCAATACCCTCACTATTTAAACACATCATTTGTAGGCAAAACTCAATCCTCCAATGGAAATGTAGCAAACAAATTGTCGAGAAATTGGTTTTGTATTGGCTTATTTTAATTACAAGCTTGTGGATGTTTTTCGACTTGTGTGATGGAAGGCTGTGTGGTGATCAATAGCCGGAGCGTATCAATTGGTATTGGAGGTTGGTGTGTGTGTGGAGATATGCTTTCTGTATACACTGAACACAACACACAGAACAGTGCCAGTTTTTTTCTATCGGTTGTTGTGTGAGGAACTGAATGAGTGTCAAAATGAAGCATGCTTTTCTTGTGAGATTTTGGATTTCTGAAGCTGCATGTTATATGTTCAAATTTCTTGTGTTCTAAAAGTGGCTGGAAATTGGAGAAATGGTTGGTGTGTATTTTATGATCATAGTATTTTAATAATAAAACAAATTATACTTGTGATATACTTTGAATATTATTGATGAGCTTGTAGTAATGATTTTTTTCTATCATTAAAAAGTATTTCAAAAAACAAAATATATGTTAAAAAAATTAATACATGTAGTTGATGGATTGATTAATCATATGTTTATGGAATACTGTAAAAGCATTTATTTTTCGCGATGCTAAATTTTTGCAAAATTCATATTCTGAAGTAGTTTCCAATTTCAGAGAAAAAAATTGTTGTATTTAGTGGCAAATATCCCTTGTGCATTGTTAAATTGCCATGAGATATTTGTGAGGTCTATAAGCTATTGCCACTAACCTAGGTATCATATTTCCACACCTCCAGTCGCTTGTGTTCTCCAATGGGACGTTGATGTTTGTTTATCACTTCTCAGATGTACGAGGGGTGATCCAGAATTATGTGAACTTTTGCTCTAATTCAAAAACCGTACCAATGTAAGCACCGATCAAGTCAACGTCGAGTTTTTACCTCTACCCGCATGGCCTGTCTCATCATCCAGGCCTTCTTTAAAACATTAATGCCATTTAAAAACAAGTGGCTGTGATACAATATGTCTAATACTTGATTTCTCCAACATATCGTTCGTCTGTGTTGGGGTTTTTCCTACCTATACAAAGAATTACATGGTTATGCGAGTGTAAATGAAACTTTGTGACGTCATTATTGATGTTTATTATGATATGACATCAATAACAAAATATGATATATTCATTATATAACGAAAACACCAAATTTTACTTTGAAATTTCATCCAGCTGTCGATACAATATTAGACAACATGATGCCATATTTCTAAATGAAAAAGCACAACAATCAGCAATAACATAACACGTTTTACTGAAAAAGTCTGTTTTGATCCGCGAAAGCATTTATGTGTTGCCATAGTAGCGTATAACTGTTGATGCAAAGAATTGTTATCAGATATGTGTTGTGTTTTATGTCAATAATAGAAAAAAGTAGCTTGTGTGTAACTTTCATACCGATCTGACCTAAAATAAAATTGTCATATTGGTATGTCTGACCCTACCAGCATGCTGCCATGTCTGACCCTACCATCACATTGCCATGTCTGACCCTACCAGCATGCTGCTATGTCTGCCCCTACCAGCATACTGCCATGTCTGACCCTACCAGCATGTTGCCATGTCTGACCCTACCAGCATACTGCCATGTCTGACCCTACCATCATATTGGCATGTCTGACCCTACCAGCATACTGCCATGTCTGACCCTACCATCATATTGCCATGTCTGACCCTACCATCATATTGCCATGTCTGACCCTACCATCATATTGGCATGTCTGACCCTACCATCATATTGGCATGTCTGACCCTACCAGCATACTGCCATGTCTGACCCTACCAGCATGCTGCCATGTCTGACCCTACCAGCATACTGCCATGTCTGACCCTACCAGCATACTGCCATGTCTGACCCTACCAGCATGCTGCCATGTCTGACCCTACCATCATACTGCCATGTCTGTCCCTACCAGCATGCTGCCATGTCTGACCCTACCATCATATTGGCATGTCTGACCCTACCAGCATACTGCCATGTCTGACCCTACCATCATACTGCCATGTCTGACCCTACCAGCATGCTGCCATGTCTGTCCCTACCTGAGCATGCTGCCATGTCTGACCCTACCAGCATGCTGTCATGTCTGACCCTTTTAGCCAGGATTTTTATGAGGCATGGCGATTATTTCTAAAAGGGCACTTAAGCGCGCACGGCCTCCATAATTGGCCCCAAAAGGGGTACATCAGCGCGAGCAGGCTGCTATAAAAAGGGCAGAACAGTGTTTATCTGCTTATGAACAGGTGCTCTGATTTCATCTATTTGTTAATGTGCAATTAAGGATGTACATGTATATCATACTCTTACCATTATTTTCAAGCTTCAAATACAGTCAGAAAATTTTTCCTTATATACATGTACTAGTAGTGGGGGCCATTGAAAAGCCCCCTTCATTTAAATATTATCTTTAAAAATAGGCAGTTTTTCTAAAAATGAACTTTACCACAACAGAATCACTTCCCCATGTTGCCAAAATATATATCTTTTACTGAGTCTTATATCTCCCTTGCATGTCATACAAACCCATAGTCATAAAGACATTAATTGGTATCTGCATCTTTTCTTATATATAAGTTCTGTTCTAGTAAAGTTCTGGAATGTTTTACTGTATTCATGCATTTGTACTTGGAATTAAAACAAAATCATGCATTCATTCATCATCTTTAATAAATTCTATGTACTGAACAAAGATCATGATTATCATGCGTGAAAGTCCATCACACAGGGCCGATTTCTGTCACACATTGAAGCTATGGCCTTTTGTCCTTCCATTTACAGTCACATGAAGTTGATTGCACAGATTTATGCTGCCTTCATCTCCATATATTTTTGATCATCATGTGGTAACAAGATAGGAACTTCTGATCTGAAAAAAAAAAAAAAAAATAGTGTTTTTTTTCTAGTTATATCACTGATTGAGATATAATTCCATGATAATATATACATAATCGGATATAAAATAACCATGCAGAATGAAATATATTAAACCCTTAAAAACTATGAATTACTTTACTTGACTTTTATGAAAAAAAAATGAATTACCTTAGGGCCTACGGCGTTCTTCCGAAGGCATGATTAAATAAAAAACATTTAAAGGGAATAAATCAGGTACTATAGTGAAAGCAAAATTATCGTATGAACGATTTGACAGATTTTCCAACAACTTACAATAAAAGCAATAATCGCCGAGAAGTGTAACGAGTGCAAACTGTCAAAATGAAAACGAAAGAAGCTAGGTCTACCGATGCGAACACCGCTGTTTTCCTAGTAATTACCTACCTTTAATTGGTACAGATCAAACGCCTGGCTTGATTTAATGCCGCTTGACATCACTTTTAATCAAATTGCCCTCCTGAAGGTGTTAATCGCTTATTTAATTGCTCTACAAGTGTCGATTTCAGTCAGAGAAGCCATTTGCAATCAACTGTTTCCCCCCGCTAATACACACAACACTGCGCGATTAAGGCAGCTGGGTAAAAGCATTTTAGTGCCCATTCGGTACCGTTCATGCTGTATCGATTTTTACTGTAGATGCGCGGAACCAGTATGTTGTGTAGTTATCGGATTAGCGTAGTGTTATTACTGATTTTAATTGAATGTACACACGACCGTGGTGTGAAAAGGGCACTTTTATGACACATGGCGTTACTATACAGATTATAGGGCAGCATGGCGGGTCGAAATAGGGGCATGGCACTGCGCCATGCTATAGGGGCCTGGCTAAAACACTATATTGCCATGTCTGACCCTACCATCATATTGCCATGTCTGACCCTACAATCATATTGCCATGTCTGACCCTACCATGATATTGCCATGTCTAAACCTACCAGCATGCTGCCATGTCTGACCCTACCATGATTTTGCCATGTCTGACCCTACCATGATATTGCCATGTCTGACCCTACCATGATATTGCCATGTCTGACCCTACCATGATATTGCCATGTCTGACCCTTCCATCATATTGCCATGTCTGACCCTACCATGATATTGCCATGTCTGACCCTACCATCATACTACCATGTCTAACCCTACCAGCATCATCATTACGCCTAATCTATGCCATTGTGTCATACCCCTGATCAATGCTATTGTGCCAGATGCCTGATCTATGCTAATGTGCCCTGCGCCTGATCTACGCTATTGTGCCCTGCGCCTGATCTATGCTATTGTGCCCTGCGCCTGATCTATGCTATTGTGCCCTGAGCCTGATCTATACTACTGTGTCCTGTGCCTGATCCATGATACTGTGCCCTCATTATACCCCTACTTCTAAAGTCGGGGGGGGCTATATAGGTGTCACTTTGTCGGTCGGTCTGTCTGTCCGTTACATCCGTCTGTCCTAAAGTTTGTCTTTAAGGCTGTAACTTCTGTATGCATTGAAGAATTTTTGAAAAACTTGGTACATTAGTTCGCCTTGATGAGACGGTGTGTCATGCGAAACAATTATGTCAATATCTAAAAGGTCAAGGTCACACTTGGAGTTCAAAGGTAAAAAATGGTCTTAATTTAGCTTGTCCTGGCGGTAACTATGTCATTAATTGTGGGATTCCAAAATAACCTGGCACAATTGTTCACCCCTATCAAACAATGTGTCATACGAAACAATTATTTCAATATCACAAAGATCACGTGAAACTTGAAAGAGTTCAAAGGTCAGAAATGACCATAATTCATGCTTTCTGGATGATAACTTAATAATATTTTGTTGAATTTAAAAATAACTTTTGTCCAATTGTTGTCCACCATGCGACAGTTTTGATGGATGTGGTTTGCCATACGTCTGTGACAAAGCAGTATGAGGGGGTATCATTAGTCACTCTGTGGCAGTTCTGGTTGTGTCCTCATTGTATCTGTGCCATTGTGCCCTCATTGTATCTGTGCCATTGTGCCCTCATTGTATCTGTGCTATTGTGTCCTCATTGTATCTGTGCCTTTGTGCCCTCATTGTATCTGTGTCATTGTGCCCTCATTGTATCTGTGCCATTGTGCCCCCATTGTATCTGTGTCATTGTGTCCTCATTGTGTCTGTGCCATTGGGCCCCCATTGTATCTGTGCCATTGTGTCCTCATTGTATCTGTGACATTGTGCCCCCATTGTATCTGTGCCATTGTGCCCTCATTGTATCTGTGCCATTGTGCCCCCATTGTATCTGTGCTATTGTGTCCTCATTGTATCTGTGCCATTGTGCCCTCATTGTATCTGTGTCATTGTGCCCTCATTGTATCTGTGCCATTGTGGCCCCATTGTATCTGTGCCATTGTGTCCTCATTGTATCTGTGACATTGTGCCCCCATTGTATCTGTGCCATTGGACCCTCATTGTATCTGTGTCATTGTGCCCTCATTGTATCTGTGCCATTGTGCCCCCATTGTATTGTATCTGTGCTATTGTGTCCTCATTGTATCTGTGCCATTGTGCCCTCATTGTATCTGTGCCATTGTGTCCTCATTGTATATGTGTCATTGTGCCCCCATTGTATCTGTGCCATTGGACCCTCATTGTATCTGTGTCATTGTGCCCTCATTGTATCTGTGCCATTGTGCCCCCATTGTATTGTATCTGTGCTATTGTGTCCTCATTGTATCTGTGCCATTGTGCCCTCATTGTATCTGTGCCATTGTGTCCTCATTGTATATGTGTCATTGTGCCCCCATTGTATCTGTGCCATTGTGCCCCCATTGTATCTGTGCCATTGTGCCCTCATTGTATCTGTGCCATTGTGTCCTCATTGTATCTGTGTCATTGTGTCCTCATTGTATCTGTGCCATTGTGTCCTCATTGTGTCTGTGCCATTGTGCCCTCATTGTATCTGTGCCATTGTGTCCTCATTGTATCTGTGTCATTGTGTCCTCATTGTATCTGTGCCATTGTGTCCTCATTGTGTCTGTGCCATTGTGCCCTCATTGTATCTGTGCCATTGTGTCCTCATTGTATCTGTGTCATTGTGTCCTCATTGTATCTGTGTCATTGTGTCCTCATTGTGTCTGTGCCATTGGGCCCCCATTGTATCTATGTCATTGTGTCCTCATTGTGTCTGTGCCATTGTGCCCCCCATTGTATCTGTGTCATTGTGTCCTCATTGTGTCTGTGCCATTGGGCCCCCATTGTATCTGTGTCATTGTGTCCTCATTGTGTCTGTGCCATTTGGCCCCCATTGTATCTGTGTCATTGTGTCCTCATTGTATCTGTGCCATTGTGCCCCCATTGTATCTGTGTCATTGTGTCCTCATTGTGTCTGTGCCATTGGGCCCCCATTGTATCTGTGTCATTGTGTCCTCATTGTGTCTGTGCCATTGTGCCCTCATTTTATCTGTGTCATTGTGTCCTCATTATATCTTTGCCATTGTGCCCCCATTGTATCTGTGTCATTGTGTCCTCATTGTATCTGTGCCACTGTGCCCTCATTGTATCTGTGTCATTGTGTCCTCATTGTGTCTGTGCCATTGTGTCCTCATTGTATCTGTGCCAGTGTGCCCTCATTGTATCTGTGTCATTGTGCCCTCATTGTATCTGTGCCACTGTGCCCTCATTGTATCTGTGTCATTGTGTCCTCATTGTGTCTGTGCCATTGTGTCTTAATTGTATCTGTGCCAGTGTGCCCTCATTGTATCTGTGTCATTGTGTCCTCATTGTATCTGTGTCATTGTGTCCTCATTGTGTCTGTGCCATTGTGTCCTCATTGTATCTGTGTCATTGTGCCCTCATTGTATCTGTGCCATTGTGTCCTCATTGTGTCTGTGCCATTGTGCCCCCATTGTATCTGTGTCATTGTGTCCTCATTGTGTCTGTGCCACTCTGTCCTCATTGTATCTGTGTCATGGTGTCCTCATTGTGTCTGTGCCATTGGGCCCCCATTGTATCTGTGTCATTGTGTCCTCATTGTGTATGTGCCATTGGGCCCCCAATGTATCTGGGTCATTGTGTCCTCATTGTGTCTGTGCCATTGGGCCCCCATTGTATCTGTGTCATTGTGTCCTCATTGTGTCTGTGCCATTGTGCCCCCATTGTATCTGTGTCATTGTGTCCTCATTGTGTCTGTGCCATTGTGCCCTCATTGTATCTGTGTCATTGTGTCCTAATTGTGTCTGTGCCATTGTGCCCCCATTGTATCTGTGCCATTGTGTCCTCATTGTATCTGTGTCATTGTGTCCTCATTGTATATGTGTCATTGTGCCCTCATTGTATCTGTGCCATTGTGTCCTCATTGTATCTGTGTCATTGTGCCCTCATTGTATCTGTGCCATTGTGTCCTCATTGTATCTGTGCCATTGTGCCCTCATTGTATCTGTGCCATTGTGCCCTCATTGTGTCTGTGCCATTGTGTCCTAATTGTATCTGTGCCATTGTGCCCTCATTGTGTCTGTGCCATTGTGCCCATGTGATGCCTGGTATGTAGCATTGTGCCATTACTCACATGGCATTTATTGCAAGTTGAGAGAATGTGTCTGTAGAACAATATCTTCTTTATTATCTAAAATTGCCATCTTTCTATAATTGAATGTTGTTACTTCACCCATGTTCAGAATAGGAGAAAAATCTTACACCGTGTATCTATCTATCTATCTCTCAGTAATAATTTTGTGACGCCTTTCTTCTGTCAAGATGAGTGGTGGCTTTGGCACAGAGAGGTTAGTAGAATACATTTCTGGCAGTATTGATCTACAATCCTGAGCTGTAAATGTAGTAGAAAGCAGCATAAAATGATGTAATACTATGATATGAGTGTAGTGTTATTAATAGACACTTGTTACATTTGTACATGGGGTTAAAGTATGAAATCGATTTTCTTGTGTGAAATTTCATGATTTAATTACAAAACAACCAGTCATTGTTTTACACATGGTGACAGTTTGCTGTTGTATTAAAATGTTCTGTTTATTGTTTGAATCTTTATAATATAATTATCTTCCTACAAATGTTTTAAATTATTATACCCCCACAAAACGAAGTTTAGGGGTATATAGGAGTGAGCTTGTCTGTCGTTCTGTCCGTCAGTCTGTCTGTCCGTTTTTGGTTTCCAGATGATAACTTTAGTTAAGAATGCTATATTGTGATGAAACTTCCTGTGTAGGTAGCTTATGTGAATATGCCTCTCAATAACGAAAGTGGGTTCTGCCAGGACAAGGTCAGTGTTTCTGTCTGTGTATGAACACATGTGATTGGTTTCTTTCTATGTATGAACACATATGATTGGTTTTTGTCTGTGTAAACACTGACCTCACAGCTGGAGACACGTCTATAGAATGCTAGTATATATCTTGGTCAGTGCCACACTATATGATTACCTAACAGTACTTGCAGACGATATATCACCATTCATTCATAATAGCAAATTGATCACGTGACCTTGGTCTGGAGGGTAGTAATTTTCTCGACTCTGACTGTCATTTGGTTAAAATAATTAAGTCTACTCTGTATAATTTACGTAAGTCAAAATTAACAAGTTGTGTATTCATATAGATTGCAGTTCCTTCAATCAGGTAGTTGGTGTTATAAGTTTATATTACCAGTAAATACTTCAGAACTACTTCCCTTAGTGTAACACTCCTATATTCTAAAAATAGCTAAATCCTGAACCTCCAATATAAATTCTAAAAATAGCTATACAGCCTGGTCATTTGATGAACACGTCATTTTCATAATACGGAACAAGTTTGATGTAACTCTGGCAGTGTGATTTTCTGCAAAAATATCGATTTAACGAACACTTTGACAATAATTGTTGAAGTTAAAATAAACAAAGGCATTAAGTTTGTATTAAGAAATGATACATTTGAGAGGCTAACACCTCCCAAAAACATTCTTCTCAGAAACTGCTTGCCCGATTTGAATATTATGACAGGAATGTTCCTTGGCCGACCCCCTACCAGGCCTAGACACTAACTATTTTGGCCACTGGTCCGACAACGCAAAAGCGCCCAATTTGTAAATAGGACAGTTACTGGTCCTCAAGAATTTTCACTGGTCCTTCTGGATTTTCACTGGTCTCGGACCAGCGGACCAGTGATAGTGTCGAGCCCTGCCTACCAAATTCTTAATTTTAATATTGACTGCTTAAAAATCATGGCCATTATATTAGGGGCGGAGCTAGTTTCCTCTATAATTATGGCTATATAGAAAATGAGTTTGGTCGCATCTCGAAGCTGCATGAGATATGTTTGTGCAAATTGATGCACACACTTAATTGATCAACAATGGCGGTGTGTAAATTGCAGGTAAATCAAAGATTTCATACAAGTGATTTCAGGTGCAAATTAGTTGATCGGGACCTAGAAAAACTTCAAGATATTTGATACTTTGCGTACCTGTTAACCATCATGACCCCAACCCCTACTTAGGAGTAGGTAACTCTGTCTAGCAATTTGTCTAAATTATCTGCCGTTTTTTACCAGTAGAAGCCGCAACCTCTGCACAAAAGAAGGTAATGCAGCTATGAAGCATTTTGTTTTGAATATTTAACTGTGCTAGCATGGCACTGGGAATAGCGGGCTATTTATGGACAGCTCTTGTTGTTAAAGGTTGAGACTTGAAGGAGCAGGTGGAGATAATCATCAATGATCAAGGAGTATGACTGTATATTCTAGACTATGGTAACCATGAACAGTGCACATTTCATCTATACAAGACCTCTTTGTTCGAGGAGTCTGACTCATTTTCCTACATTACTGTTTTATCAATTAAGTTTCAACACTAAATGAAGGCTATCAGCAAATCATGATAAAATAGGATAAAATGGTTAAGCAATTATATTTTGATGATCGTGTATTCACAGTCCTTCAAGGGCATTTACCTGTTTGAAAGGTGCTTGAATGGTTGTGTAACTGCATGTCTGCTGTTTGGTCTTAAACTCTTAAACCAATTGCAATATAGCTTGATCTACAATGACCAGAACTCAACAACTGTCAATTGTCTAGGTACACCATATACCGATATTTCTAGAAGCTCATGAACTGTCACATCTAAATACTCATGAACTGTCACATCTAAATACTCATGAACTGTCACATCTAAATACTCATGAACTGTCACATGTCAATACTCATGAACTGTCACATTTCAATACTCATGAACTGTCACATCTCAATACTATGAACTGTCACATCTAAATACTCATGAACTATCACATCTAAATACTCATGAACTGTCACATCCTAAATACTCAAGAACTGTCACATCTCAATACTCATGAACTGTCACATCTAAATGCTCATGAACTGTCATTTCTATAACTCATCAATTGAATTACATCTGAAAGTCATGAACTGCATTTAGAAAATATCTGAATGGCCATGTAGCTATCAATCATGAACTTTCATTTTTAGAACTCCACTGTTATGTCTTGAATTCATGAAGAGTTGGAATACTGTAAGCTCTAGAAGAACATAGTTATCCAGTTTTTGTGAGCAGTACAAGCAAAGTTATAACTGTATTTGAGAAATGAGCAGTATGTGTGAAGTATTGTATGATGTAGCGCTGACTTACTATTACTAGATATTAGGACGGCATGGTGGACGAGTGGATAACGCACTTGACTACTGATTTAGAGGTCCCTGGTTCGAATCTTGGCCGAGACACTTGGTCATTTCTGAAGCGCTTTTCAGTGTTTCCCACCCAACTAGAGTTGAACTGGTTAATAACCCAGATGTAGTCTCGCGTGTATCGGTGCTATACACCGGGCATGTTAAAGAACCAGGGAGTCTTTTCGGAACGAGCTAGAGTAACACACCCGGATTCCTTGTATCACAAATCTTTCTCTTCTACTTGCTGTCTCTTCAGCAAAACACAGGACCCCATTGGAAATAAGTGCTTGCACTTGCATAGTTTATCCTTGACTGACGGCCTAAATAATTACATACATACATACTGTACTCACAGTGTGTGTTTCCAGCAGCACGCTGACTGACATATTGCAGGATAAAATAATCATCTGTTGTATATTGTATTTAAGGTCAGACTGACACCTGTTTTCTGTATGCTGTATTCTTGTTTTATACGTGAACCATTATTCTAGTGTTACCATGGTGAGTTAGATCATTTAACACATGAATTAGGCAATTTGACTCTTTGATGTTTTCTGTTGTAACATCTTAAGTGTTTCTATTATGTTCTTGTTAGATCCTTTTTGTGCTGCCCTGTGAATTGTGAAATTATTTAATCTGAGAGATATAGGTATTACTGTTGATCACTCTCCCTCTCAGGTTTATATCATATTGGTCATAAGGTTAACATATCACATAAATACCCTGTCTATGAAGTTCAGTTAACATATCACATAAATATCCTGTCTATGAAGTTCAGTTAACATATCACATAAATATCCTGTCTATGAAGTTCAGTTAACATATCACATAAATATCCTGTCTATGAAGTTCAGTTAACATATCACATAAATATCCTGTCTATGAAGTTCAGTTAACATATCACATAAATATCCTGTCTATGAAGTTCAGTTAACGTATAACATAAATATCCTGTCTATGAAGTTCAGTTAACGTATCACATAAATATCCTGTCTATGAGTGTCAGTTAATGTATCACATAAATACCCTGTCTATGAGTGTCAGTTAAAGTATCACATAAATACCCTGTATATGAGTGTCAGTTAACGTATCACATAAATACCCTGTCTATGAGTGTCAGTTAACGTATCACATAAATACCCTGTCTACGAGTGTCAGTTAAAATATCGTGTAAATATCCTGTCTATGAGTGTCAGTTAATGTATCACATAAATATCCTGTCTATGAGTGTCAGTTAACGTATCACATAAATACCCTGTCTACGAGTGTCAGTTAACATATCACATAAATACCCTGTCTATGAGTGTCAGTTAATGTATCACAATCATGCCCCATCTTTGAGCGTCAAACTTAATCACTTTGGTATCCTGTCTATTCCTAGGAATAGTTAAGTTGAAGGGTTTTCATTGGTTCCTGTTCCCCTTATGAAGAGATATTTGGTGAAGGAAGTCTTTTTAAGCATGATCCTTTAAGGTTGTTTAGGAAAACTAAATGTGAGTTTTATTGACTGTATTAGGGGTATCCCCCTTCGATATTGCAATTAATTAAAATTAATTAAAAAACTGTACAGGGTGATCCATTAATTCTGCACATTAGTAAATGCTTAAAACTTCAACATCTTTAAAACTATCATATTAAAGAAAACAAGTAATTGTTTTATGATTCGAGTTTGGAAATACTCAAATTTATGACGTCATCAATGACGTCATAATGTCATTTTGATGGCACAATGCCAAATACTTTTTAGCTCACCTGTCACAAAGTGACAGAGTGAGCTTTTGTGATCACACTTCTTCCGTCGTCCGTCCGTCCGTCCGTCCGTCTGTCCGTCAACAATTGGGTTGTGTCCTCTCTAGAGGTCACAATTTTGGCCTAATCTTTATGAAACTTGGTCACAATGATCATCTCAACAAAATCTAGGTCAAGTTCGATATTGGGTCATCTGAGGTCAAAAACTAGCTCACTAGGTCAAATTATAGAAAAACCTTGTGTAGTCACCAGAGGTTACAATTTCAACTTAATCTTTATGAAACTTTGTCACAATGATCATGTCAACAAAATCTAGGCTAAGTTCGATTTTGGGTCATCTGGGGTCAAAAACAAAGTCACTATGTCAATTACAAAAATCACAATGTCAATTGATATTTTCCTGAGGGTCGTGGGTTCAAACCCCACTGGAGCCATACTATTTTTTTTTTTTTTTTTTTTTTTTTTAAGTGTTTAGGTATTGTTTTGTCTTTATAACATGTATTTGTACAGTTATATGGAGGAAAATATTTTGTTTAAATTATAGGTCAAATCATAGAAAAACCTTGTGTAGTCACCAGTGGTTACTATTTCAACTTAATCTTTATGGAACTTTGTCACAATGATCCTGTCAACAAAATCTAGGTCATCTGGGGTCAAAAACAAGGTCACACTGTCAATTGACATTTTCTACTCTTCAATTGCCTCGCCCGAAACTACATCATGTCTAGGCTCTGCATTGTATATAAAACGCGTGTGTGTTAAAGGAATGACTTGTATTATATATTAATACTCTTGCAGTTTATCATACTGATTGTAACAAATTAATAATGACCAGTGTGTAGAACCATGAAATATTTAAACCTCAAATGTGTGTGTACTCATTAAAACCTTTCAACATGTAATCTTCATGGTCACTAAACTCTCTGCTGTAACTCTCTCTCTGTATACATACAAGTAAACTTTCATCAACCAATGAAAATGTGTATCAGGGTTCACAGCAGTTTTGTAAAGGTCAAATATCAAAATATTCTAGTTTTTTAAGCAGGGTGTGAATTGTAATGGTTAAGAGGAAATCAAAGCGCTGTAGGGAGCGTAGACATTTTCCTGAGGGTCGTGGGTTCAAACCCCACTGGAACCATAATTTTTATTTTTTTAAGTATTTAGGTATTGTTTTGTCTTCATGGCACGTATTTGTACAGTTATATGGAGGAAAATATTTTTCCCAAAATATTTTGTTTAAATTATAGGTCATATCATAGAAAAACCTTGTGTAATCACCAGAGGTTACAATTTCAACTTAATCTTTATGAAACTTTGTCACAATGATCATGTCAACAAAATCTAGGCCAAATTCGATTTTGGGTCATCTGGGGTCAAAAACAAGGTCACATGGTCACATGGTCAAATCATTAAAAAATTTGCAATAGATGCTGACTTTCCTTAAATTTTATTCAGAAAATGTGTAGGGTCACCATAGGGTGTGCATGCACTAGTACGACAGGTGAGCGACCTAGGGCCCTTTGGGCCCTCTTGTTTTCATTTCAGCCGAAATTTTCATTTATTACCTTTCCAACAATACCAAATTTATATGTGTAAGTAAAGAAATAGTGAAGTTATAGGCGTTTACTAATGTGCGGAATTAATGGATCACCCTGTATAATGTAAAATGAAAGCTTTAAATTATCCAGACAAGGATGTTTCCATAGAAACTTGCTCAATCTTAATAATTTAGGCTGATAATCAGATTTGCTTGACAATTTTCAGTAACAAAGTCAGTCCATCTCAAAACATTGTTCTCAGCAACAGAATTAGAAGATGCAGTGTTTAATTGAAATTCCAATTGATTTGTTAAGATCTGAGATGTTTAAGTACGTTATGTTGTCTACCTCATTTAACCGACCGCCTCAAGATTAGACCTGTTTTTTTATGCCCCCGTATCGATAGATCGGGAGGCATATAGTGATTCACCTGTCCGTCCGTCCGTTCGTCCGTCTGTCCGTCCTGGTTAACCCAAATTGACCGTTTCTTCTAGCATTAATATGGCTTGCTACAAAGCTTTCATACTTGCATGGATGTTGTATATGAACACTCTCCACACACCTGTATCACCTAACCCCATTTTGACCTTCACCTTGACCTAATTTTGGACTTATTTATAGACAAGGCTTCCACAGGGGGCATAAGCATTTATTGAACGCAGTCTTGTTGTCATTTGTTCTATCTCAGTATTCAAACCAGCTGAATTATAAAAGACACCAAACAACAGACTTGATCTTCTGGAAATCACAAGATTTTGGGTTTTCATCTTATTTACACGAGATACCAATAATGTAGACCTAGTAAATCCTTTGCTAATGCTATTGTGGTTTAAATAAACATCGCTCATTTTAATTAGGTTCATATTATGAATATTTATATTGAATGAAAACGTGGATAACTGTGAAAGTTGTTAGTATCGCAGGATTAGTATGGAAAACCTGGATTGTATTGAATACATGAGTAAATGTAACAGTGTAAGAGACTCGGAATATCAATGCACGGCGTTACAAATCGTATTATGCGACTTTGTTCTTGGTTTTATATTTGATGCTATTAAGGTTGATTTCGAAATCGCTGTAGGTTGTTATGGTTATCACTCTTGTCACTTCAGTCCTGGTTGACATGGTGGTCGATTGGGTATTAAACGCTCTTGAACGATTGAGAGGTTCTTGGTTCGAATCTCGGCAGAGCACTGGTAATTTCTAAAACCCTTTCAGTGTTTCCGACCCAACTATTATGAACTTGTTGAAAGCCCAGAGGTTACAGTCTTGCATGTAATGATGCTATACCCCAAGCATGTTAAAGAACCTAGGAGTCTATTTGGAACGTCAGCTACATGAAGGCTAGTTTACCCAGACTCCTTGTATCGTTTTAAAAGTTCCTGTCTCCTCTCTTGCCCCTTGAGGTTGGAAGTCATTGGCCAAATAGGTTGAGACAGTTGTGAGGGTGCGGTCATTCGGTCTCGGTCAAATGAAAACAAACAAACAACCTCCATCCTAGTAGGTTGAGACAATTGTAAGTGTGCGGTCGTTTGGTCTCGGTCAAATGAAAAAAACACAAACAACATCCCGACCCTAGCAGATTTAGAATGGGTAGGTAGGTAGGGTAAATATTTTTTTTTTTAATTGTTTCAGTATGATAGTTATTGGTTAAGACATACAAATAATGAAATTTAGAATTAACTTTAAGGTGAAAACCAACAATAATGAAATTTAGAATTAACTCTAAGGTAAAAACCAACAGTCTTAAAGTTAATGGTAAGAAAGAAGCCAGTAAACAAAAAAATAATATTTTCAATTCCAATTTTTAATAAAAAAAATATTATTTCAATTTGGGCAATAAAATATTTTGGGTAGGACCCTTTTTAGTCGGGTAGGTAGGGGATGGGGAAACAAACAATATTTTATTTTAGGCCTGATTGTATCCATCACCATGAGGAAGCAAGATTTCCCATTTATATTTAATGTTATGTTTTATAATGTGACAAGTTGCCTCTTTCTTGAAACACATTTATATCTGATTATAGTGATATATTCTTGTGCTTTTATTTTCCATGAAATTTGAATGTGATTGTTAGAAGAATTGTGAGACTTGTGATGGTATAATTGTGAGACTTGTGATGGTATAAATGCTTGAATCTGATCAATACCAGTATTTCTGTACTACCATTAAGCTGTAATACTATCCTAGTACAATAGCTTTACATATCACAACTATCTCTGCTACATTAAACATATTCTGAGTGAAAATACTTTATGTTAAATCATTTAAACAAAGTTGAGCTTGTTTTAATGGATGGAAGTCTCCCATGAGGTAGCCTATCAACAGTTTATTCTGTCGGTATCTTGTCATTGTAATAGTGTAAGATGTGAATATCTTGAATTATATATTCAGTGTAGCAATACCATGTGACTTTTGACTACAGTTACAAGAAGAAATTTGTAAATATTGGAAAATAAAAAAAGCCTCAAGTATTTTATTTTTACATCGATTTCTATGAAATATATGCCATGAAGAAATAAAATACTTATGGCTATATTTGTGTTCCAATGTTTACAAATTTCTACTTGTAACTGTAGCCAAAAGCCACATGGTATTGCTACCCTGATATTGAAAGCTTTCAGATTCATGATTTGGCGAAACCTGTCTATACATAATATATAATAATAATACATTGGTTGATGAATTTCAATTAGTGGGAAGAAAAATTGTAAGGTAGTTATAAGATGGTGATTATGCTAACAGTTACTCATTACTGACTGAATCCTCGACGATATCAGGTGCACCATGCTGGTAAAACCTTTAATGGATGTAGTTACGGCAAATGAGTTGGTTTTCATTTTACCAAGAATACAAGAATATAAATGGACACAAATTTGTTGGAAAAAGTACGAGAGAATGTTTTTTTAGAGAGTGATTATGGGGTTTCTCAAGATGACTCTGTGTCATCGAGAATATTAGTGATATTGATTTGAAGAAATGGTTCTTAGAGTTATATCTTTATTGTAAATGTCACTGATTGATGATTTCCATCCAAAGTCATTATTCTAATAACGTCTTGATGTGCTCTTCTTCATAGTGTGTACGTAAACGTTCATCACTTTATAAAAATATTGTGATAATCAGTGTAACATTATTGTGCATTGTATTGTCATATTGCAATATTTAGTGTAACATTATTGTGCATTGTATTGTTATATTGCAATATTCAGTGTAACATTATTGTGCATTGTATTGTCATATTGCAATATTCAGTGTAACATTATTGTGCATTGTATTGTCATATTGCAATATTCAGTGTAACATTATTGTGCATTGTATTGTCATATTGCAATATTCAGTGTAACATTATTGTGCATTGTATTGTCATATTGCAATATTCAGTGTAACATTATTGTGCATTGTATTGTCATATTGCAATATTCAGTGTAACATTATTGTGCATTGTATTGTCATATTGCAATATTCAGTGTAACATTATTGTGCATTGTATTGTTATATTGCAATATTCAGTGTAACATTATTGTGCATTGTATTGTCATATTGCAATATTCAGTGTAACATTATTGTGCATTGTATTGTTATATTGCAATATTCAGTGTAACATTATTGTGTATTGTATTGTTATATTGCAATATTCAGTTAACATTATTGTGTATTGTATTGTTATATTGCAATATTCAGTTAACATTATTGTGTATTGTATTGTTACATTGCAATATTCAGTTAACATTATTGTGTATTGTATTGTTACATTGCAATATTCAGTGTAACATTATTGTGCATTGTATTGTTATATTGCAATATTCAGTGTAACATTATTGTGTATTGTATTGTTATATTGCAATATTCAGTTAACATTATTGTGTATTGTATTGTCATATTGCAATATTCAGTGTAACATTATTGTACATTGTATTGTCATATTGCAATATTCAGTGTAACATTATTGTGCATTGTATTGTCACATTGCAAAATTCAGTGTAACATTATTGTGCATTGTATTGTCACATTGCAATATTCAGTGTAACATTATTGTGCATTGTATTGTTATATTGCAATATTCAGTGTAACATTATTGTGTATTGTATTGTTATATTGCAATATTCAGTTAACATTATTGTGTATTGTATTGTTATATTGCAATATTCAGTTAACATTATTGTGTATTGTATTGTATTGTTATATTGCAATATTGAAGTTTTTATTGGGTTTCCAAGATCAAAAACTAGGTCAAATCAAAGAAAAACTTTGTGTATGCTCTAGAGGTCACACTTTGTGTATGCTCTAGAGGTCACACTTTGTGTATGCTCTAGAGGTCACACTTTGTGTATGCTCTAGAGGTCACACTTTGTGTATGCTCTAGAGGTCACACTTTGTGTATGCTCTAGAGGTCACACTTTGTGTATGCTCTAGAGGTCACACTTTGTGTATGCTCTAGAGGTCACACTTTGTGTATGCTCTAGAGGTCACAATTTTGGTCTAATCTGTCAATATGGCTTACCTGAACAACATGATAACCTTGTACATGCAACTGAGGCTGTATTTACTTGATTCTTTGCAGTTATAAATGATTTCTTATGTCACCATGTGCTTCTTCACGAACTATAATGACAGGTGAGCGACCTCTTGTTCTGATGTTTGTCTGAACTATTTCTCTGTAACTATTTGTTAGGATTTCACGGAAACTTCACACAACTTCAAACTTAAATAAGTACCTCTTGTCAGGCAATATCTCGTGGTATTCTTCACCTTCACTGATAGTGCTATCCATAATCTGGTACAATATGTTTATTTAAAATATTTTGCTTTTCTATTTTCAGAAATCATGTGATGTTTGTATATAAATGATGATATTGAGAAACTCTGACTGTTTATAAAAGGGGCCAAGGGCCCAGATCTCATAGTCAGAAATGGATAAGAAAGGAAAACATGTTAGTATCCGCATCCAATTTCTTGATGGACAAGTGCATTGCTTCCAAATACATGTAAGTATTTGATATCGATTTTATGTACTTTAAAAAAACTGTATCACAGCTACATAACTTACTGTATCATAAAATGTCAATATCTCAATGACTATCAAAGGTTTCCTCCTGAAACTCAACATAGTTATTAACCATCACAAGGGGAGTCCAGGTTGGTAACCCTGTGACCTGTATTTATGAGTTATCTGCCCTTGTTACTCTATTTTCACTCACAGATTAGCAAGGGTTCTATCAAGTACTTGTTTATCTTTTTAGTTCTCCTGTCGTAGTGACAGGGTGAGCTTTTGTGATCATCCGTTGGTGTGTGTGTCCGTCAACAATTCATTCAAACAACTTCTTCTCCTAAACCACTTGGCCAATTTCAACCAAACTTCAGAAGAATGTTCCTTGGGTGGTCCTTTGTTAAAACAGCTAAAAGAGATGATTTTTGTCGAGCCCGCTTGCGGTGAGCAGGACTTAGTCGCCACTTTTGTTGTATGTGCGTGCGTGCGTCCGTCCGTCCAATTTTGTCCGGACCATAACTTTGTCATGTTTTGACCAATCTTCCTTATATTTGGCATGAATGTTCACCTCCATGAGGAGGAGTGCCACGCCCATCCCCCACGTTCCTATCTCAAAGGTCAAGGTCACAGTTGGAGGTCAAAGGTCAAATTGAGCTTGTCTGGACCATAACATTGTCATGCATTGACCAATCTTTCTCATATTTGGCATGAATGTTAACCTCGATGAGCAGAGTGTCATGCCTAACTCCAAGGTTCCTATCTTAAGGGACAAGGTCACAGTTGGAGGTCAAAGGTAAAAATGAGCTTGTCAGAAACATAACTTTGTCATAGTTACATTGACCAATCTTTCTTATATTTGGCATGAATATTAACCTCCATGAGGCAAAGTGTCATGCTCAACCCCCAGGTTCCTTATATTTAGCATAAATGTTAACTTCATGAGGCGGAGTGTTATGCCCAACCCCCAGGTTCCTATCTCAAAGGTCAAGGTCACAGTTGGAGGTCAAAGGTCAAATTGAGCTTGTCCGGACCATAACTTTGTCATACATTGACCAATCTTTTTTATATTTGGCATGAATGTTAACCTCCATGAGGCAGATTGTCATGCCCAACGCCCAGTTCCTATCTCAAAGGTCAAGGGCACAGTTGAAGGTCAAAGGTCAAATTGAGCTTGTCAGGACCATAACTTTGTCATACATTGACCAATCTTTCTTATATTTGGCATGAATGTTAACCTCCATGAGGCAAAGTGTCACGCCCGACCCCCAGGTTCCTATTTCAAAGGTAAAGGTCACAGTTTGAGGTCAAAAGGTCAAATTGAGCTTGTCCGGACCATAATTTTGTCATGAATTGACCAATCTTTCTTATATTTGGCATACATGTTAACCTCCATGAGGCAGAGTATCATGCCCAACCACCAGGTTCCTATCTGAAAGTCACAGTTGCAGGTCAAAGGTCATATATTTGTACGGATAATTTCTTCTCTATGCATGGTGGGATTAGATGTGGCTTGGCACATTTAAGTTGGTGCTTTTTTCAATGTGCGCCGAGGCTCGACATTATTTGTCCAAGGGCACGAATTTCTAGTTATAAATAACTCTGGTTGCTATAGCAACTGATGGGAAAAACTTTTAAAAAATCTTAGAATATAACCTACATTATGAGCCAATGAAAACGCCAAATTTTGGCGGTTAAATGAAAATTTAATCATTAAAATTTTCTCTTCACATACTTGATGTCATGCGTTGGCGCTAATTTCTATCGGCCAATCAGAATGCAGAATGTTATATTCTAAGCCAGTTAGAACATATTAAGTAAATTTTAATGACTAAAAAGGCCTCGCTTTGTTTCGCTCGATCCGCCCTTTTTTAGCTCACCTGCCACAAAGTGGCAAGGTGAGCTTTTGTGATTGTTTTTTGTCCGTCGTCCGTCCGTATGCTTTTTCACCGTTAACACTCTAGCACCCCCATTTTTGCTTTGATCTTCATCAAACTTGGTCAGTAGTTGTATCTCAATGATATATAGGTCAAGTTCGAATCTGGGTCATGTGGGGTCAAAAACTAGGTCAACAGGTCAAATAATAGGATAACCTTGTTAACACTCTAGAGGCCATATTTTTGCTTCAATCTTCATGAAGTTAGGTCGAAAATGTTTATCTTAATGACTTTAAGGTCAAGTTCGAAGTTGGGTCATGTGGGGTCAAAAACTAGGTCAAAAGGTCAAATAATAGGAAAACCTTGTTAACACTCTAGAGGCCATATTTTTGCTTCAATCTTCATGAAGTTAGGTCGAAAATGTTTATCTTAATGACCTTAAGGTCAAGTTCGAAGTTGGGTCATGTGGTGTCAAAAACTAGGTCAAAAGGTCAAATAATAGGAAAACCTTGTTAACACTCTAGAGGCCATATTTTTGCTTCAATCTTCATGAAGTTTGATCAAAATGTTTATCTTGATGACCTTAAGGTCAAGTTCGAAGTTGGGTCATGTGGGGTCAAAAACTAGGTCAAAAGGTCAACTAATAGGAAAACCTTGTAACACTCTAGAGGCCATATTTTTGCTTCAATCTTCATGAAGTTTGGTCAAAATGTTTATCAGTTCGAAGTTGGTTCATGTGGGGTCAAAAACTAGGTCAAAAGGTCAAATAATAGAAAAACCTTATTAACACTCTTTAGGCCATATTTTTGCTTTAATCTTCATCAACTTTAGTCAAAATGTATATCTTAATGACCTTAAGGTCACGTTTAAAGTTTGGCCATGTTTAGCAGGTGAGCGCCCCAGTATCTATGATCCTCTGTTAATCATTAAAATTTACTTAATATGTTCTAATTATAACATAAAAGAAACACTGGCCAAATTTTCACAATAATTTTGCAGAAATAGTTGTCGGGTGACAACATGGCCGCCAATGGATGGGGCTCGTTTTATACACCTGAAGGGCCCTATTATATTATGATACCTCCGTGTCCGTCTGTCGTTAGCAATTGTCCTTCCGCCCTGTAACTCTTGAACCCCTTGAAGGATTTATAGAAAGCTGACACATTGACAGCTGATCTGGATTGGTCACTTCAAAGTCAAGGTCACACTTAGGAGTTAAAGGTCATACGACTGTAACCCTTCTGGTCTGTGAACACAGACCTCTTATTTCTATATTGGATGCATTATATACACCACAACTTGATTCACTTATGTGTTAATTAAGAGGCATTGAGCTACTTTCACGCTAATAGGATATAGTTGTATTGACAGATGGTGAACACTTCCGTCTAATCAAGGGATATTCATGAGCTCCGATAATGGCAGTACAATTTGCTATGCTGATCACAGATCAAATACCATCTTTCTCTTATTCAAACACAGCGTGACAATCAATCTTTCTCGATCAATATATACAGACATAATATGCATGTTTTATTTGCACAATAAAATGGCAAAATTTGTCAGAATCTTTTTCATGTTTTTTTATATCTATATTACTGCTGAAAAACACCATCCAGAAACCTACCTCTCGTGGCATATTATTTGGATGATAGACGAAGCCCCAGTGATTTTTTCCTATCGGTAAACGGTACCTTCCCAATATGAAAATGGCTATAATTTTCCCAAATTTGAAGGGAGAAATTCCCATTGAACATATAAATATTTTTTTTCAAAATCGGACATAAAATGGCTAAGTTATGAACATTTTTGACAAGAGGTCAAGCATTAAAGTTTACAGAAACCAGTAAACAGTCACATGTTCTCTCTTTATTTTTTATTTGGCCTTTCTGCTTCATTAAAAAGTTCCCAATTTCAAGTTGTGACACGATGCGAAAATTCCCAATCTGAATGAACCCATACCCTTTCTCAAAGAAGCAAAAAAAATCACTGAGCCTTGTAGGGCCCTGTATGTTGCTATACTGTCATAGTGCTGCTCTCTATGGAAACCTGAATAATCATTTTGGATTCCTTACCTATCATTTGGACTGGTCACCTAGTTTTTGATCCGTTTTCAAACTCCACCTTTGTTTAATCTAGGCAAACAATTTGATCAACATTCATGAAGAAATCTACGCCAATGCAACTGATTGAAAAATCTTATTATCATGAAACTAGATTCAAAATAACTTGATATATAAAGTTTTTGGGTGTCACAGTAAAATATTTAAAAAAAATTCTCCTGAAAGTACAAATTTTCTGTATACCACATGCTTCAATTTCTCCCATAATGCTTCAGCAATTTAATTTTTTTTTGTTGAAATTAGAATGTCACAATGCGACAATTATGGCACCGTAATAACGCTACCTATAATAGTGAAAATAATAAAATATGTTCACTGTTTTCATCTATGTTTTATTGGTAGCGTACTATATAACTACTGAAAAACAATTTCTAGTGTTCAGCATTTCTTATATTCTTATTGACAGCAACTTTGATCGCTGAATTTTGTTCTCCATGAAAATATATGACTTATTGCTATCAGAACAGAACATAAACACTCTTTAATCATACAAGCTGCCAGATGAATGGCTAGATTTGGTGATTTGAGCTGTTTGTCTTGTCTAGTCTGGATAAAAAGTTCTCTGAATATTGCTTGGAACTAGAACATTGAGTATTGATCTATGAAGGTTTGGGTTTTAGTGTGAGCAAGTGAATGGCTAGCCTTGTGATATGTCTGTTACACTCATAGCGGTCGCTCTAGACTGAGTGAATGGCTCGCCTTGTGATATGTCTGTTACACTCATAGTGGTCGCTCTAGACTGAGTGAATGGCTAGCCTTGTGATATGTCTGTTACACTCATAGTGGTCGCTCTAGACTGAGTGAATGGCTAGCCTTGTGATATGTCTGTTACACTCATAGTGGTCGCTCTAGACTGAGTGAATGGCTAGCCTTGTGATATGTCAGTTACACTCATTGTGATCGCTCCAGACTGAGTGAATGGCTCGCCTTGTGATATGTCTGTTACACTCATTGTGGTCGCTCTAGACTGAGTGAATGGCTCGCCTTGTGATATGTCTGTTACACTCATTGTGATCGCTCCAGACTGAGTGAATGGCTCGCCTTGTGATATGTCTGTTACACTCATTGTGGTCGCTCTAGACTGAGTGAATGGCTAGCCTTGTGATATGTCTGTTACACTCATTGTGGTCGCTCTAGACTGAGTGAATGGCTCGCCTTGTGATATGTCAGTTACACTCATTGTGGTCGCTCTAGACTGAGTGAATGGCTAGCCTTGTGATATGTCTGTTACACTCATTGTGATCGCTCTAGACTGAGTGAATGGCTCGCCTTGTGATATGTCTGTTACACTCATTGTGGTCGCTCTAGACTGAGTGAATGGCTCGCCTTGTGATATGTCTCTTACACTCATTGTGGTCGCTCTAGACTGAGTGAATGGCTCACCTTGTGATATGTCTGTTACACTCATAGTGGTCGCTCTAGACTGAGTGAATGGCTAGCCTTGTGATATGTCTGTTACACTCATAGTGGTTGCTCTAGACTGAGTGAATGGCTCGCCTTGTGATATGTCTGTTACACTCATTGTGGTCGCTCTCGACTGAGTGAATGGCTAGCCTTGTGATATGTCAGTTACACTCATTGTAGCCGCTCTAGACTGAGTGAATGGCTAGCCTTGTGATATGTCTGTTACAATCATTGTGGTAGCTTCAGAACATGTGCGTGGCTAGCCTTGTGATATGTCTGTTACACTCATTGTGGACGCTCCAGAATGATTGAATGGCTAGCCTTGTGATATGTCTGTTACACTCATTGTGGTCGCTCTAGACTGAGTGAATGGCTCGCCTTGTGATATGTCTGTTACACTCATTGTGGTCACTCTAGACTGAGTGAATGGCTAGCCTTGTGATATGTCTGTTACCCTCATTGTGGACGCTCCAGAATGATTGAATGGCTAGCCTTGTGATATGTCTGTTACACTCATTGTGGTCGCTCCAGAACGAGTGAATGGCTTGTTTTGTGATATGTCTGTTACACTCATTGTGGTCACTCTAGACTGAGTGAATGGCTAGCCTTGTGATATGTCTGTTACACTCATTGTGGTCGCTCTAGACTGAGTGAATGGCTAGCCTTGTGATATGTCAGTTACACTCATTGTGGTCACTCTAGACTGAGTGAATGGCTAGCCTTGTGATATGTCTGTTACACTCATTGTGGTCGCTCTAGACTGAGTGAATGGCTAGCCTTGTGATATGTCTGTTACACTCATTGTAGCCGCTCCAGAACGAGTGAATGGCTAGCCTTGTGATATGTCTGTTACACCCATGGTGGTTGCTCCAGAACATGTGAGTGGCTAGCCTTGTTTTATGTCTGTTACACTCATTGTGGTCGCTCCAGAACGAGTGAATGGCTCGTTTTGTGATGTGTCTGTTACACTCATTGTGGTCGCTCTAGACTGAGTGAATGGCTAGCCTTGTGATATGTCTGTTACAATCATTGTGGTAGCTTCAGAACATGTGCGTGGCTAGCCTTGTGATATGTCTGTTACACTCAATGTGGTCGCTCCAGAACGAGTGAATGGCTAGCCTTGTGATATGTCTGTTATACACTCATTGTGGCCTTCAGAACGAGTGAATGGCTAGCCTTGTGATATGTCTGTTACACTCATTGTGGCCGCTCCAGAACATATGCGTGGCTAGCTTTGTGATATGTCTGTTACACTCAATGTGGTCGCTCCAGAATGAGTGAATGGCTCGTTTTGTGATGTCTGTTACACTCATTGTGGCCGCTCCAGAACGAGTGAATGGCTAGCCTTGTGATATGTTTGTTACACTCATTGTGGCCGCTCCAGAACAAGTGAATGGCTAGCCTTGTGATATGTCTGTTACAATCATTGTGGCCGCTCCAGAACGACTTATACCAGGAGTGTTCAAGTATGAATGCATAAAGCACAAACAATGTATCCTTGATAGATGGAAAGTTTCAAGCGAATAATCTATATTTTAATTGATAGTCATGCAAGTCGTGTCCACTCTTTAACTTTGTCATTTCTTATTGGATTTTAAAAATTAAAAGTAACTATAAATTTGAATAATATTCCTGTGTCAAGGCAGTGCTGCAGGGTAATGATTTATCAATCCAGTGATAGTTCTAGTATTGAACCGCTCAATAAAAATAGATTGTATAGCATTGGGACTCTACTTAGCAAGGTGGCTCTTTGATGAAGCTGCTGACTAACTGACTCATAGTGCTAAGATTATAGCTATGTTGCAACTTTTCACCCTGGAAATTGTTTGATATGAACATGTCCTGTTTTGGGGTATGTTTATTTGATCCAGTATGACTTGATGAATGTGTGTGTTTATTCATAGCTATATAGTTACATTAATGGTGTTTATAAGAATCAACAGACTGCAGGCAATAATCATTTATCTGTCTGTCGTGTCTTTCATTGATTATAACTCTTGTTTTGTTTCTTAATCATACTGGAAAAATACAATAATACATTTATACTGGACGTCTCAATGATGGAGAGTTAAAGTTGGATCAATAGGACTTGGTATTCACTGCTCGGATAAGTTTCAATTCATATAGTCTGTTTATAATTATGCTCACAAAGTTTGGGTTTGGTTTATATAGTCTTGTTTATATGCTCACAAAGTTTAAGATTGGCTCATATATAGTCTATTCGGTTTATGCTCTCACGGTTTGGGATTGGTTCATATAGTCTGTTCATATGCTCACAAAGTTTGGGTTTGGTTCATATAGTCTTATTTATATGCTCACAAAGTTTAAGATTGGCTCACATCCTTTCCGCTACCATAGCGTACTTATGCAGACTCGCCGAGATGGCCATTTCGGCCTTCCATAGTTTTCGACCTAAATGCCCACATTCGGGAATTTTGCTGTCATGGGTACACAGGCATCCCAGACTACAGGATATTACGGGCCCAGTGTCGTGCACAGGTTTTTGGGCCCGCTAGACCCCTTTAAAGAGGGCTTTGAACGTAGATTTTACAAAACTGAAATTACTGGTCCTACACGCCATTGCGGTACGATTCCCTGTGGAATTGCATTAACATTTAGCGCCAAAACATTTTTATTTTTCTATAGCAGGAATATAAGGCTAGACAAAGGGGTCAGGAACAATGCCCTAAAGGGGCCAAAAAGTAGGCCTGTCAAGCTAAAAAAAAAAAAAAAAAAAAAAAAAGAAGTTATTCGCGCAAGGGTCACCGTCACATCGTCATTTCCGGTGACCTTTAGTCGAAATATTGACATTTTTTTCTACTTTCGGTTTAGGGTAGGTGTGTAGCATCCGGATGTATCGAGTTTTTATCAGTGCTGCAAGTCAATAGTATCTCAGGGACGGGGTATAGGGACCATATGAATTTCTCATAACCCCCCAAAAAATCGTGGTAGCGGAAAGGATATAGTCTATTTATATGCTCACAAAGTTTGGGTTTGTTCATATAGTCTATTTATATGCTCTCATGGTTTGGGATTGGTTCATATAGTCTGTTTATATGCTCACAAAGTTTGGGTTTGGCTCATATAGTCTGTGTTTATGCTCACAAAGTTTAAAATTGGCTCATATAGTCTATTTATATGCTCACAAAGTTTGGGTTTGTTCATATAGTCTATTTATATGCTCTCATGGTTTGGGATTGGTTCATATAGTCTGTTTATATGCTCACAAAGTTTGGGTTTGGCTCATATAGTCTGTTTATATGCTCACAAAGTTTGGGTTTGGTTCATATAGTCTTATTTATATGCTTGACAAAGTTTGGGATTGGTTCATATAGTCTATTTATATGCTCACAAAGTTTGGGTTTGGTTCAAATAGTCTGTTTATATGCTCATACAGTTTGGGTTTTGTTCATATAGTCTATTTATATGCTCTCACGGTTTGGGATTGGTTCATATAGTCTGTTTATATGCTCACAAAGTTTGGGTTTGGCTCATATAGTCTGTTTATATGCTCACAAAGTTTGGGTTTGGTTCATATAGTCTTATTTATATGCTTGACAAAGTTTGGGATTGGTTCATATAGTCTATTTATATGCTCACAAAGTTTGGGTTTGGTTCATATAGTCTATTTATATGCTCATACAGTTTGGGTTTGGCTCATTTAGTCTGTGTTTATGCTCACAAAGTTTAAGATTGGCTCATATAGTCTATTTATATGCTCACAAAATTTAAGATTGACTCATATAGTCTTATTTATATGCTTGACAAAGTTTGTGATTGGTTCATATAGTCTTATATTCATATATTATGCTTTCAAAGTTTGTGTTTGGATCAAGACATTTAGTTTTGTTTATATGCTCACAAAGATTGGGAATTATAGAAAAACCTAGTGTAGTCACTAGAGGTCACGATAGTATAGGCTTATCTTCATGAAACTTAGTGACAATGGTCATTTTTACAAAAACTAGGTCAAGTTCGATATTGGGTGATTTGGAATAAAAAATGTCACTAGGTCAAATCATAGAAAAACCTTGTATTGTCACTGGAGGTCACAATTTTAGCCTAATCTTTATGAAACTTGGATGCAATGATCATCTCAACATAATCTAGACCTAGTTCGATATTGAGTCATCTGGGGTCAAATCATAGAAAAACCATACGTGTACTCACTTGAGGTCACAATTTGTACCTAATCTGTCTGGAATTTGATCCCAATCACCATCTTAACAAAATCTAGGTTAAGTTCAATATTGGGTCATTTGGGGTCAAAATCTAGGTCACTTGAATAAATCATATTAAAACTTTGTGTAGTCATTGGAGGTCACAATTTTGGCCTTATCTTTATGAAATTTCGTTGGTCACAATGATTATATATGATTATGTAACTTAAATATTGGGTGTTTTTTTCGCTGGATCTTCATGAAAGTCGGTCAGAATGTTTTTCCTGTTGGAGTCGACGTGTTCCAAAATGGGTCATCTGATGTTAATAACAATGTCGTTTGTTTAGACAACATAAAATCTTGTACATGCAAGAGAGACTGCATTAACTCGAATCTTAGTCAGAAATTGTAAATGATGACTGAGGTCCATCATAGGGCCTTGCATCCGCTACTACGACAGGCGAAAAAAACCTTTGTAATTATTGCTTTATATGATTATCGTATTTGATTTACATTGTATCATTATTTAACAACAATTAAACGTATTATTCTAACACTGTTGTATGTCATTTTATAATGTAAATTGTATAATTTGACAAGTGTGAAGGAACATTTGGAAGACAGTGTACAGATCAGCCATGACCAGAAGTGTTCCCATAACTGGATGTACAGATCAGCCATGACCAGAAGTGTTCCCATAACTGGATGTACAGATCAGCCATGACCAGAAGTGTTCCCATAACTGGATGTACAGATCAGCCATGACCAGAAGTGTTCCCATAACTGGATGTACAGATCGGCCATGACCAGAAGTGTTCCCATAACTGGATGTACAGATCGGCCATGACCAAAAGTGTTCCCATAACTGGATGTACAGATCAGCCATGACCAGAAGTGTTCCCATAACTGGATGTACAGATCGGCCATGACCAGAAGTGTTCCCATAACTGGATGTACAGATCGGCCATGACCAGAAGTGTTCCCATAACTGGATGTACAGATCGGCCATGACCAGAAGTGTTCCCATAACTGGATGTACAGATCAGCCATGACCAGAAGTGTTCCCATAACTGGATCGCTCTTGTTGAGAGTGTACATGTATATGAGTTATTACTGTCTATTTCAGATCAAAGCATACGGTCATGTTCTCTGGGATGCTGTTGTAAAACACCTCAATCTAGTGGAGGCAGACTATTTTGATCTAGAATTTCAAGATGCTAGGGGCATAAAGGTAATTACTCAGCCATCTGCTGGCAACATCATGTTTAAATCATTAATACATGTATATAGACAAATTTTATAAACTATACATTGCCACTAAATTCAGTTTTTTTTTACTATACCTGGCAGTTTGTATACCCTGTAGTTTGGTCCGTAGTCTTGCACTTGGTCAGTCATGCAGACTGTTTGTCCGTCATCACTTGGTCAGTCAGGCAATGCAGACTGTTGGTCCGTCATCACTTGGTCAGTCATGCAATGCAGACTGTTGGTCCGTCATCTTGTAATTGGTCAGTCATGCAAACTGTTGGTCCGTCGTCTTGTACTTGGTCAGTCATGCAGACTGTTGGTCCGTCGTCACTTGGTCAGTCATGCAGACTGTTGGTCCGTCGTCTTGTACTTGGTCAGTCATGCAAACTGTTGGTCCGTCGTCTTGTACTTGGTCAGTCATGCAGACTGTTGGTCCGTCGTCACTTGGTCAGTCATGCAGACTGTTGGTCCGTCGCCTTTACTTGGTCAGTCATGCAATGCAGACTGTTGGTCCGTCATCTTGTAATTGGTCAGTCATGCAGACTGTTGGTCCGTCGTCACTTGGTCAGTCATGCAGACTGTTGGTCCGTCATCTTGTACTTGGTTAGTCTTGCAGACTGTTGGTCCGTCGTCACTTAGTCAGTCATGCAGACTGTTGGTCCGTCATCTTGTACTTGGTCAGTCATGCAGACTGTTGGTCCGTCATCTTGTAATTGGTCAGTCATGCAGACTGTTGGTCCGTCATCTTGTACTTGGTCAGTCTTGCAGACTGTTGGTATGTCATCTTGTACTTGGTCAGTCATGCAGACTGTTGGTCCGTCGTCACTTGGTCAGTCATGCAGACTGTTGGTCCGTCATCTTGTACTTGGTCAGTCATGCAGACTGTTGGTCCGTCGTCACTTGGTCAGTCATGCAGACTTTTGGTCCGTCATCACTTGGTCTGTCATGCAGACTGTTGGTCCGTCGTCTTGGTCAGTCATGCAGACTGTTGGTCCGTCGTCACTTGGTCAGTCATGCAGATTGTTGGTTCCGACGTCTTGTACTTGGTCAGACTGTTGGTCCATTGTCACTTGGTAAGTCATGCAGACTGTTGGTCCATGGTCTTGCACTTGGTCAGTCATGCAGACTGTTGGTCCATCATCTTGCAGACTGTTGGTCCGTCGTCTTGCAGACTGTTGGTCTGTCGTCTTGTACTCGGTCAGTCATGCAGACTGTTGGCCCATCGTCACTTGGTCAGTCATGCAGACTGTTAGTCCGTCTTCACTTGGTCAGTCATGCAGACTGTTGGTTCGTCGTCACTTGGTCAGTCAATTGCAGACTGTTGGTCCGACGTCTTGCTCCCCTGTATATGGCAAGTGGTACTTCATATGATAATGCATAATGCCATTGTTCAAAACCCATATCGTCTTGACAGTTGAGCAAGGCTAAAATGACCCTCTTTTTTGAATTCATAACATATTTGTATTTGATGTTTAGACATGGTTGGACAGAGAGAAGGTGGTACTGAAACAGTTACCCAGTGCAGACACACCAGTCAGGTTTCTCGTCAAGTTTTATACCCCCGATCCAGCGCTGTTAGAAGATGAACTTACAAGGTTTGTAACCAGCTTATCACCATGGCTACAATTTTTAGCTCAAGAGTCACAAAGTGACGAAGAGAACTTTTTGTGAGTACTCTTCGTCCGTCCATCGGCTGTCTACAATTGATTGTATCAGGGGTGTCAATTTTCCTGATTTATCCGGAATTCCGGATTTATCATCCCCGATAGAGCAATGCCTTCTGACTAAAATAAAAGTTATTTCTCCAGAAATGGCAAAGTTATGGCAAGTTTAATTTGCTCTGAAGGATTTTCTTTAGTAAAGAGTTAATTATGGAAATAATGTCATTGAAGGCCTCTTGTTTGGCAAAAATGGTGGGCTGCATAGGACTTTCCTGATTTTTAGTTTGGCCTTGTTAACACCCCTGTTATATAGACAACACTAGAGGTCACAATTTTGGCCTAATCTTTATGACATTTGGTAATAAGGAAAAACACAACAAAATCTATGTCAAGATTGAGTAAAAACTAGGTCACTAGGTCAAATAAAAGAGTAACCTGTGTAGTCACTAGAGGTCACAATTTTGACATGACCTCCCTAAAACTTGTATATTGAAATGTTTTATCCATCATGTAATTCAAAAGTGGTGTAATTTCATTTGTAAATGTGCCTTATGTATGTCATCCAAATACTTGAACATCCAGATAACTGGTTTCAAAAGTCAAATACATTTTTGGTACTGATGCAAGATTTATCGTGATCTCAATCTGCTATTATCTGGGGTCAAAAACTAGGTAACAAGGTCAAATCTTTGAAAAACCTTGCGTAGTCACTAGAGGTCACAATTTTGACCTTATCTTTATGAAACTCTGTTACAATGATCATCTTAACAAAATCTAGGTCAAGTTCAATATTGCGTCATCCGGGGTCAAAAACAAGGACACAAGGTCAAATCAAAGAAAAACCTTGTGTAATCACTAGATAACAATTTTTATCTGTATGAAACTTGGTCGCAATGATCATCTCGACGAAAGTGAGCGACCTAGGGCCCTTTTGGCCCTCTTGTTTCTTAATAACTTGCAAACCATTATAGGTATCAACTTTAAGCTTTAAACCTTAGCTCACAACAGTGCACTATTTTATGGCAAGTTACATAACACAAGCTACAATATTGGAAGAAATATGGCCCTTTGTTCAATTCCAATTTTCCTCATTTTTATGCCCCCCATCTTTGATGAGGGGGTATATTGCTTTGCACATGTCTGTCGATCTGTCGGCCTGTCTGTCTGTTGGTCGTATAAAATAGTTTCTGTTCAATAACTCAAGAACGCTTTGACCTAGGATCTTCAAACTTTACATGGAGGTTGGTCATCATTAGTAGATGACCCCTATTGATTTTGGGGTCAGTAGATCAAAGGTCAAGGTCTCTGTGAAACTAAAACTCGCTTGTAATGACTTCAAAATTATGTACATGTTTGTGGAGCAAAAAACAATGCTCACATTTGTAGCAAAGGGCAACAACTTGAGATTTAATAAAGTTTGACTGATTCCTTTAAACACTTTAACCACAAAACAAACTTATTAATGTAGTTCTGTTTTATGTATTCCCACTTAATCAATATTGACCAATCAGGATGATGTCATAACAGGGCAATATATTTAAATGAAACCAATGTCATGATTAAATTGAATTAAGTGTGCAAATGTAGTACGTCTAAAAAAATTCAAACTTCATAAAAGTCAAGTACTTTATGGTTTCTAAATTGGAAATTAAACCTGTACTTGTCAAACAACTTTGATGTTATTTTTGAAGGAAGTGAATTATTTTATTTCAGGCATCAGTATATATGAAATTGTGAGATATGACTATATTATTATTGAGTCTTTGTACTGAAAGTTGCAACTAATTATAGCACTGATAATTATGCAACCCTACTTCACTTCTATACTTTTCTTTCCCATCTTTCGGCATGCTACCATGGGGCCCTGGTCACGTCAGTGACAGTTCTAGTTTTCAAGCATAATGCAAAAAAGGAAGAAAAATGCAGTTTGTATACCCCTCTGCTTACAAAAGGCATGGTCTATTATGTGAAACTGTTGTGCTTAAGGTAATGGCCGTCATTGTGTGTTCCCTATCTCTATCTATGGCTATATGTTGTGTACCAATTCTGTTCTGATAATTATTATACCTCCACTACTTTGTAGGGGGGGGGGGGGGGCTATATAGGAGTCATTTTGTCGGTCGGTCTGTCCCAAAGTTTGTCCAGGCTGTATCTTCTGTATGCATTGAAGGATGTTTGAATAACTTGCTACATTTGTTCGCCTTGATGAGACGGTGTGTAATGAGAAAGAATTATGTTGATATCTCCCAGGTTAAGGTCACACTTGGAGTTCAAAGGTAAAAAATAGCCATAAATCAGCTTGTCTAACCCATAACTAAGTCATTTATAATGGGATTTGAAAATATATTGGCACAAATGTTCACTACTACCAGACAATGTGTCATGCAAAACAATTACATCAATATCTTGAATGGTTAGGACACACTTGGAGTTCAAAGGTAGAAAATGGCCTTAATTTAGCTTATTCTGGCCATAACTATGTCATTTATAGTGGGATTTAAAAAAAATTATGTCAATATCTCAAAGGTCAAGGTCACACTTAAGGTAAGAAATGACCATAATTTATGTCGTCTGGACCATAACTTTGTCATTTACATCTGTGACAAGGCGGTATATGGGGGTATTTTTAGTCACTCTGCGGCAGTTCTAGTTTTCCTCTACATGACACTCTGGAACCATGTTTGTATACTGTGAATACATTTGGCTGGCGTTCTGTTTCTTCTCGGCTGAGATTTTTTTTATTTCTATTGACTTTCTTGTAATTTCCCTTAGGGGAATCGAAGCGTATCACATAGAGATTTTTGTGTAGCGTCTGCTTCTCTGAAGATATATCCGTCACAAAATTCTGATTTGCAAAAAATGAGCACTACAATGTCTCTGTCATCAAACGGTGCTCTATCTATGATCTCTAGTTCTGATTGAACTGTCGAATATTGTGTGAAGTATTCAAGTCTCACTGATTCTATAGCATTTGTCATCTATCTTCATATTCTAATAGAATTGTGCCAGTTTTTGTTGCCGTCTGTTGGAGCTGAGAATCATACAGGGTTCCCAGTAGCTTTATCAGACTGTTTGCTGAACGTTATTATGGCTGTTTGTCAGAATCACTTATCTTTGATGTGTCAGATATTTGCGGGACAATTTGATATATTTAGATAAATTACGCACTTGACTTGTTACGGTAACCTCATCTGAGTCCTAAGTGCTCAAGGTGAGCAATTGTGATCTTTGTCTGGTATCCAGAGAGAGTCATTCGGTATGCATTGTCAATAATTGGGCTATTAACACTCTATAGGTCACATTTGCACTCGATCTTTATGAAACTTGCTCACAATGTTTATCTACATATCTAAACATTATATATGACTTAATCTTTACTTCACTTGGCCACAATGTGTGAAATCTGGGTCAAGTTTGCAACAGGGTTATCTGGGTTCTAAAACTTTAGAAACAATACAGGCTTGTTTTAAAATAGTTTTGACCTAATTTATATGTAACCTGGTTGCAATGACACTGTATCTCTGTAAAATCTAGGTCAAAATCACGACTGAGTCATCTAAGGTCAAGTGCTAGGCCCCACTTACAGTAGAAGTTCAATGCCTCAAACTGCCTACCGACAGAGAAAATTGATTCAGGGGTCCTAATATTCTGGAATAATCCGGAAATCCGGATTTGCTGCATAAGGAAGAATTATCTATTCTGCACAAAATGAAAGTTATTTGATAAAAAAATTCAAAGAATTGACAGAGTTATGGTCATTTGAATTTGATAATATGAATTTTAACAATAAAACAATGTTTGTAACCTAGTTAAGGTGTAGGAATGTGTGTTATTAGAGAGGTTGCGATGCTAACGTGTACGACTACGTGCACGTGTAGTTACCCGTACATGTATACGTACGCGTTGACATTAAAATTGGTTTGCGAATGACAACGTGTGCGTGTAACATCACATGACAGGTGTAGCATAATTTCTTCGTGAATCGATAATGAGTGTTTATATAAACTCAGTGAAATCGCGGGTGATGAATTCTTGTGTTTCCCGAGCATACGCATACCTGTGTGACATTGTACACACTATATTTTCGTCTGTTACACGTCGGTTACTTGTAGAAACTACACACACCTGGATGACGAAATGCTCAAAAGTAGTATTCACGTACACGCACACGTTACACGTTGATTTTCGCAACCTCCCTAATGTCACCCTAAACAGACTTGTGACTCTTTTTCAGGATTGGGAATTATGCCCCAGTAGAACCCCTGTAGATTAAGCCATCTACCTGTTAGAGGCATCTACTAGTACAAAGTAATCATCATTTACCAGGTCGGAGGAACCTGTTCGAGGTTTCTAGGGGGGTTTGTGCCAAAACTGTATTGAAGTTCTATTGTTTATCAAAGGATTCTGTTAACACTCTTCGACCTTTATAATCTTTCTGAAACCTGGTAAGCATGCCTGATTCTGTATGAGCTATGCCAAGTAGCTATGGTACAGTCTGGACTCATGTGAAATGTTGGTCATTTGGGTTAAAAAATTTGGTCACAGCTATTTCAAATAATATGAAAACCGTGTATGTGCAATAGATGCTGCATTTTCTTGAATCGTAGTCAGAAATAAAAAATTCTTGTCGTAGGGATCTACACTTGTACTATACTTGGACAGGGAAGTGACCTTGAGCCCTTTAGGCCGTCCCTTTAGGCCGTCTTGTAAGGATTTGTTCATAGAGCTTTAGTGCATTTAATATACGTAATGTTAGGGGCATAATAATGTACGGAGAATAAAAATGTTAGGAGCATAATAATGTTAGGAGCATAATGTTAGGAGCATAATGTTAGAAGCTTAATCAAATGGGAACTGAAGTATTTCATATTTAACTTGATTCAGCTTGGTTGATGTACCCATTATATTGATCATAATCATTTGATTGTGAAATTTGATGTAACTTGTGTTGTAGACTTGACAGAAATCAGTTTCTTTATCCTGACATTTAGAATCTCGTTAGGAAGCATGTACATAGACATAAAACCAAATGTTAATTAGACTTTGTTATTAAGCCTTACTAGTTATTTTTGGCATCTGAAATCTAGGATTCAGTATAAGGCTCTTGCATCCACTAAATCAATTGATCAAATGTTTCATTGCTTGTCTTAGCTTCAGTTTGTATAACATATATGTTATATTGAAGTGTCAAAGTGTTACAGCTGTCTTGTTAACTCCACTCTTAATATTGTGTAGACAGTAAAAGTCACGATTTGGGCATAATCTTTATGGAAGGTTACAAAAAGTTAGAATATAACCTACATTATGAGCCAATGAAAATGCCGCATTTTGGCGGTTAAATGAAAATTTAATCATTAAAATTTTACTATTAACAGACGTGACGTCATGTCTTGGCACTGTATTCCATCGGCCAATCAAAATGCTGGATGTAACATAATACTAAGTCCACCAGGGAAGGCAGCACTTAACTTAATAAGCCGAGCTTAGAAAACATAAAAACATACAAGGCCTATTATGTCCAACACACAACCAAGCGGGAAAATGATCCGTCCAAGTCACAATGGTACCTAGATTATGTTTAAGTCAAGTAATATGGATTTAAAAACTAGCTCACTAGTTAGATGTAATCAAGTTGAGTTTGAACATTTGCGTTTAAATAAATAGGTCACTTGGTCAAATCATAGAAAAGCCTTGTGTATGCTTTATGCTGCATTTTTCACTGGATGTCAAGGTTACTGAAAAATCAGAGAATTTTGTTATTAGTCCCCTACTGGTTTTTGACCGGAGGGGACTATAGGTTTGCCCTCTGTCCGTCCGTCAGTCAGTCCGTCAGTCCGTCAGTCAGTCCGTCCGTCCGTCCGTCTGTCCGTCCGTCTGTCAAAAAATCTGGATCCTGACATAACTCAAACAGTTTCCAAGCTAAGTTTATGAAACTTGGTATGTGGATAGGGGGCAATAAGGGGATTATGCACGTCTAAAAATATTTTGATTCTGACAAAAAATTGTGGTTGCTATGGCGACAGAAAGAGTGAAAATATGCCCAAATCTGGATCCTGTCATAACTCAAACAGTTTTCAAGCTAAGTTTATGAAACTTGATATGTGGATAGGGGGCAATGAGGGGATTATGCACGTTTAAAAAATATTTTGATTCTGACAAAAATTGTGGTTGCTATGGCAACAGAAACATTGAAAATGGCTTATAACCGGTAGGGGACTTCTGTATTGCTTGCAATTCTTAATTACTTGTTAGTCAGGGAATCTGAAAATTGAGCAAAAGTCAGGGGAGGAAAAGTCAGGGAATTCTTTATTTTACCTGTCAAAAATGCCAATTCCTATGTAGAAAAAAAAATTGTGGTTGCTATGGCAACAGAAACATTGAAAATGGCTTAAAACCGGTAGGGGACTTCTGTATTGCTTGCAATTCTTAATTACTTGTTAGTCAGGGAATCTGAAAATTGAGCAAAAGTCAGGGGAGGAAAAGTCAGGGAATTTTTTATTTTAGCTGTCAAAAATGCCAATTCCTATGTAGAAAAAAACCACAGAAAAACATCTATGCTTGCTATGCTCGCTGCGGACATTTCGTAAATTTAATAACTTTAACATCAATCATCAACTCTAGAAATAATAACTTAAACTTTTTTGTTCCATATAAAGCTAATATAACTTCCATTTCTACTATTTTTATCGTCATATTTTATCCGAACAAAATGATGCCTCCGTACACGGTCGCTCTAAAAAGTCAGGGAAAACTGGTGTATGGTCAGGGAATCCATAGTACTGATGTTAATCATTTGTACTTCTGATAATCATGTGTACTGGTGTTAATCATGTGTACTTGTGTTAATCATGTGTACTTATATTAATCATGTGTACTTATGTAAATCATGTGTACTTATGTTAATCATGTGTACTTATATTAATCATGTGTACTTATGTTAATCATGTGTACTGGTGTTAATCATGTGTACTTATATTAATCATGTGTACTTATGTTAATCATGTGTACTTATGTTAATCATGTGTACTTATATTAATCATGTGTACTTATATTAATCATGTGTACTTATGTTAATCATGTGTACTTATGTTAATCATGTGTACTTATATTAATCATGTGTACTTATATTAATCATGTGTACTTATGTTAATCATGTGTACTAATGTTATTCATGTGTGTATTTGATGTTTTCAGGTACTTGTATGCTCTACAAATAAAGAATGATTTAGCAAATGGATCTCTGACTTGTAGTGATAATACGATGGCCCTGTTAGCATCTTATGTTGCTCAAGGTAAGTTAATTGTATAAAAGAGAAAACATTTTATTTGGCCATTTTACTTCAGAGTGACTGAAATAGTAGTAGTACAACTCCACAGATAGTGTCAGATCACGTCCCAGTATGATCATAAAGGGTTGTGTCAAGTCCCAGTATGATCATACAGGGTAGTGTCAAGTCCCAGTACGATCATACAGGGTAATGTCAAGTCCCAGTACGATCATACAGGGTAATGTCAAGTCCCCGTAGGTCATACAGGGTAGTGTCAAGTTCCAGTACGATCATACAGGGTAGTGTCAAGTCCCAGTAGGTCATACAGGGTAATGTCAAGTCCCAGTACAATCATACAGGGTATTGTCAAGTCCCCGTAGGTCATACAGGGTAGTGTCAAGTTCCAGTACGATCATACAGGGTAATGTCAAGTCCCAGTATGATCATACAGGGTAGTGTCAAGTCCCAGTACGATCATACAGGGTAGTGTCAAGTCCCAGTAGGTCATACAGGGTAATGTCAAGTCCCAGTACAGTCATACATGGTAGTGTCAAGTCCCAGTACAGTCATACAGGGTAGTGTCAAGTCCCAGTAGGTCATACAGGGTAGTGTCAAGTCCCAGTATCATTGTATCATACAATGTTTTAATGATGTTCCATTTAACCTGCCTCCGTTTGCCTCTTTTCATGAACACTTCAAGAAAATTTCCTTGTATTGTTCAGGTACAGTACATTTCTGTGCATTCTTAGCTCGAGTTTTCGATGAAAAAGGTCGAGCTGTTGTCGTGATGTGATTGAGTTATTTTCTCAAAGACTATCAACGGTATTAACTTGAAACTCTACATAGTTATCAACCATCATAAGGAGAGTTCATACTGACGCGACTGGTAACCCTGTGACCTATAATTATGGAGTTATTTGCCCTCATTTCAACTTAGTACATAAAAATAGTTGCAAATTTTACACATAAACTGAATTTTCTCAAAAACTATTGAAGCTTTCAATATGAAAGTCAATACACTTGTGGAATGTGATGACCTTCATCTACTAACAAGAGGAAACAAGTCGATTCTGCATTTTAAAAGAGTTATTTCCCTTTTGTAACATTGAATTTTTACACAAAAATGTCAATTTCTCAAAGACTATAAAATGTATCCACTTGAAACTCAACATAGTTATTCACCATCACAAGGGGAGTCCATACTGACAAGGCTGCTAACCCTGTGACCTATGTATATGAGTTATCTGCCCTTGTTACTCTTAGAATTTTCACTCACGGATGAGCAAGGGTACCATCAAGTACAAGAAAGTCGAGCGGCGGTGCAAGTGTTTAATTATTCCCCTTTTCTGACTTTAAATGGGTATCCACTTGAAACTCAACATAGTTATTCATCATCACCAGGGCAGTCTATAATTTCATGAAAACCAGAACAGGTCATGTTGACCAAACTTAAGTTGAAAAGGCATATTCTTCCATATTAAGTAAAGTGTAGTTTTCAGACAGTTTTTTCTTGTTTTCTCAAAACAGTGTTTTTGTACTTACGAACTTCTCCTTATAAGCCAGCAAAGTATTGTAGAAAGAAGCTAATAGTGTATAATATACTAAATAGGTTGCATGTTAATATTTGATACATGTTGCATAGCGTTCAGTTTGGAGATAACTTGCCCAATAACTTGTCTTGATTTCCTCTGGGAGCTGATTGTTGTTAGTGCTTTCACAAATAATCTACTTGTCTGTGATAGCTGATATAGTTTGCCTGTGAAGTACTAACCTTCTACATTTATATGTATAAATACATGTACATTAAAAAAAATTTATGACGAGCATCGGTATTATGAGCACCCGTCCTGTGTCGAGCAAATTTGAAGTCCCGGCGAATTTGCTCAATACTGTATATTGATTAACACCTTTATGATAAGCATCATGGTTACAAACATCAGGAAATATTAACAATTTGCCATTTACATCTGATCCCTATGGATAATACAAAGAGAAACATTTGTCAAATGTTGACTAAGGCACCATGTAGTTTTAGTTTTTACCATTTTGAGGAAATTGGTTGCCTAGGGCTGGTTACGTTAGACGGATGTTTGTGACCTTGTATTTGTTGTATGTATTACAACTGCTGCTTCTATTTGTTGCAGCTGAAGTTGGTGATTTTCCCATAGAAGAATATGCAGACCACACATATCTCCGTGCCAATAACTTACGTTACGTACCAAACCAAAGTGAAGATTTAGAAAAGAAGATTATGGAATACCACAAGCAACATGTGTAAGTTCAAGAAATTCATCTATATTTAGAAACTAATGTTTGTATTCCACTAGCAACATGTGTAAGTTCAAGAAATTCATCTATATTTATAAACTAATGTTTACAGTAAGCATTACTTCTTTTTTAAATATGCTCATTTTCGGGACATAATATGTGAACACCTTTTGAGGGTATGCAGACAGCGTCATCCAGTTATTTTACCCCCAGATACAAAGTATATGGGGGCTATATTGGAGTCATGCTTGAGGTTGGTTGGGTAGGCAGGTGGTTGGTTGGTCCATCAAAATTTTGTCCGGGCTATTTCTCTGTAACCATTGATCGGATTTCATCGAAAAGTGTACCGAGTTCAGTTGTGCATAATTTTAAGTGAGTTATGGTCCTTTGTTTTTTACACTACTGAAATTTGTCTGTGCTATTTCTCTGTAACCATTGGTTGGATATCAACGAAACTTTGCATGACAGATCTGTACCAAGTTTTTAATCTCAACAAAATCTAGGTCAAGTTGGATATTGGGTTATATGGGGTCAAAAACTAGGACACAATGTCAAATCATAGAAAAATTTTGTGTAGTCACTAGAGGTCAAAATTTTAACCCAATCTTTATGAAACCTGGTCACAATGATCATCTCAACAAAATCTAGGTCAGGTTCGATATTGGGTCATCCCAAGTAAAAAACTAGGTCACAAGGTCAAATCATAGAAAACCCTTGTGTAGTCACTAGAGGTCATAATTTTGATCTAATCTTTGTGAAACTTGGTCACAATGATCACCTCAACAAAATCTAGGTTAAGATTGATATTGTGTCATCTGGGGCCACAAACTAGGTCACATGGTCAAATCATAGAAAAATCTTGTTGAGTCACTAAAGGTCACAATATTGACCTAATCTTTATGAAACTTGGTCACAATGATAATCTCAACAAAATCTAGGTGAAGGTTGATATTGGGTCATCCGGGGTCAAAAACTAGGTCATTTGGTCAAATTATAGACAAAACTTGGCTTAAACTTTATAATGGGGATAAGGTGAAAATTACAAGTTCATACTAGGTCATTTTAAGGTCAAATCCTAGACAAAACTTGGCTTAAACTTTATTATGGGTATCCGGTGAAAATTACAAGGTTGTTGGTTAAAACCTTGCACATGCAATAGAGGCTGCATTTACTTGATTCTTAGAAGTTGTGAATGGTTTTAAATAAGGTCACCATTAAGGGGCCTGCATGAACTACTACGACAAATGAGCGACCTCGGGCCCAAAGGCCACTCTTGTTGTGTAATTGCAATTCTTGTTGACTTATTAGGGCCCCGCAAAGTTTTTTTTGCGTGCCCTATAGTAATCACCCTGCCGTCCGTCCGTCTGTCCGTCCACATTTTTCAAGTTTCGTATTGACTTCGAACTTCAAACATAACCTCACAACAACAGTACACTATTTTATGGCAAGTTACATAACTCTAGCTACAATTTTGGAAGAATTATGGCCCTTTGTTAAATTCTAATTTACTCATTTTTCATCTGTTTTCTTCGTAACTTCAAAACCATAGTAGATATTCAAATGAAACTTGCTATACTTATTGCCAGTGATATAACACGCATCTCTGTAACAAAGGGCAACAACTCTAGCTTTGATAAATTTTGATGTATGCCCCCTTTTTAGCTTAAAAATCTTAAACATTGTTCATACTTCAAAAATGGTTCAAGATATTCGAATGAAACTTGCTATACTTACTGGTATTGACTACGACAATAAGTACATGTATGTGGAGCAAAAACAATACACACATTTTTAGCAAAGGTTGACAACTCTTTAAAACCTTATTAATTTTTGACTGATTCCCCTAAACACTTGCACACAAAACAAATAGATTAAATTTAATGTAGTTCTGTTTTGTGTATTTCCATCTTGCAAACAATAATGGCCGATCAGGAACGGGGCAATGTCAATGAAACCAATGTCATGATTTCATGAACTCCGTGTGCAAATTTAGTCTGTCAAAGATAATTTCAAACTTTATAAAAGTCAAAGTTCATCATGGTTTCTATGTAGGAAATTAAACCATGTGCTTGTCAAACAACTTTTATTGAATTTTAGAAGGGAGTGAATAACTTTATTTCTGGCATCAACATATGAAAGTTTGAGATATGACTTTGTTATTGTGTCTTAGTACAGAAAACAGCAACTTATAGCGCTGATAATTATGCAACCCCACTACTGTAAAATCATTAATATTCGTGGGGGATTAAATTTCGTGGATTTCGTGGGTGACCTCAACCACGAAATCAAATCCCAACGAATAATTTTACCAACTAATATGTAAATTGACAAAGTGCAAATTTACCGCGGCCGCCATTTTTTACAGAGTTCGTTTTTCCCGTATATTAGTCTAAGATTTTTAAAGTTTACTTACAGCATAAACCATAATTTTTTTTTATCAGACTGTCCATCCATTACCAGATCAAAGCATATTACATTTCCAATTAATAAGATTTAATATTTTTCTGAATTGCGACTTCATAAACACAACTAACAGTATTCGTGGTTTAAACTGCGTATGTCCTAATATCTGGGTTTAACCAGCTTCCACTAGTTGTACATACAGGTAAACTTACACAGTACCACTATGTCTATTTTTAGACATGTCAAGTGCCGTAGTCAATTTTAGCTTGACCAAAGTGTTTAACACAAATTATAAATTACATGCGCGAACATGTAAACTGTAGAGTAGAAAAGATGACACTTTTGGATTATAAAATGGATTGTTAGGTAATCGTCACATCGTACATATTTTGTCATCACACATTGAAATAAACAGTTTGTCATATTAGTATAATTATCACTACTGTATTATGTATAATTGGAGGGTTTATGCATTAATCCATATTTGCTTGTCAGTTCATAAAGAGACTTATATTAACAATATTATCAAATTTACGTGCGTTATATTACTTATTAGCATTGATTGATGTTTCAAAATAATGGAATTCTGATAATTAGTGCAGATTTTCACCCGATTTTTTTTACTGAAATACGAAATCCACGAATTTACGTCCCCACGAAATGGTCTTTTTCACCAAAACCACGAAATTTCGTCCCAACGAAATTAAATGATTTTACAGTATACTTCTACACTCCTCCCCTCCCCCTCTTACGACATGCTACCACGGGCCCTGTTCACGACAGTGATAATTCTAGTTTATTTTGTGTGTATTATATGCAGTCTAACTTGTACTAGCAACCACGCGTATTTATAAGCAACCTTTGTCTTAAATGTCCTGTTTCAATTCCTCCCGACCATATTTGCTCTATTTGACTATTGTATTAAGCGACTTTTGTCTTACGCGACCAGCAACAATTGTTTAAGCACTATAATTGATTGGTAAAATTGCATTAAGCGACCAAAAAATTTAAAATCTCGGGTCGTTTGTAGTGACTGGTTGTTAATTATGTGATACCTCGTCATAAATCATTGTTTGTTCACACTTCAGAGTTTGTCTTTTGTTAACTGGGCCCCAATTAACAGCATTAATAATCACCATTGTGTCCATAGAGCTTGTCATTCAGATGATTTTAATCCGATTACGAACATTATTAGGATTGTTGTTTTTTATGCCCCCCTATCGATAGATGGGGAGGCATATAGTGATTCACCTGTCCGTCCGTTCGTCTGTCCTGGTTAACCCAAATTGACAGTTTCTTCTAGCATTATTATGGCTTGCTACAAAGCTTCCATACTTGCATGGATGTTGTATATGAACACTCTCCACACGCCTGTATCACCTGACCTAATTTTGACCTTCACCTTGACTTAATTTTGGACTTAGACTTCTTGAAGGGCCAAATTCTTGGTTAACCCAAATTGACCGTTTCTTCTAGCATTAATATGGCTTGCTACAAAGCTTTCGTACTTGCATGGATGTTGTATATGAACACTCTCCACACGCCTGTATCACCTGACCTCATTTTGACCTTCACCTTGACCTAAATTTTGACTTAGACTTATTCAATGGTCAAATTCCTGGTTAACCCAAATTGACCGTTTCTTCTAGCATTTTTATGGCTTGCTACATAGCTTCCATACTTGCATGGATGTTGTATATGAACACTCTCCACACACCTGTTTCATTTGACACCATTTCGACCTTCACCTTGACCTAATTTGGACTTAGACTTAAGTGTCTAATTCTTGGTTAAACCAAATTGACAGTTTCGTTATGTTCATCATGGCGTTGCCTTAAAACTTGGCATACTTGTTTACCATCATAAGCCCCTTACATTATCAAAGCCATGTAACACTATCCAACATTATTATAGAACTATGGCCCCTAATTGACTTAGCTTTTTATGGGCAAGGCTTCTATGGGGGCATAAGCGTTTATTGAACGCAGTCTTGTTTTTGCTGCAATCAGCTTGGTTGGCACCATCCATTTAGATTGGGCAAAAACCCGATCTATTTCGGGTTTTTCTTCGAGTGCAAGCAAAATTGACTTATGTTAATTGCATTGTGTAATATATCAGTAAGTTTATTAAAATGATAAATTGAAATGCTTATGAAGACGATGCATACAAGTAAGAATCATCATAAATAGTAATCGGACAGCCTAAAATCCGAAATTTGTTAATTACACTCAATGTTTCTTACATTTGTGTTAAACAACCATTCCATTAAGGGACCATAGTCAGACCTTCCCCAGGGTGGTTGCTTAATACAAGTTAGACTGTATAGAAAAAATACTTGTGTGCTATTAATACTTTTCTAATGGATTTAAACCAAACTTGTAAAAATATTGTTGGTATTCAATCCTTTTTGCACAATTATATTCCCTTTGGCGGGGGATATGGTTGTCTGAGACTGTTATTGTTCATAATGTTTACAATGGCTAAATGCTAAATACACCAGATTACACCATTTAACAACTTTAAAGTTACAAGAATGAGTCTTCCCCCACTATGTACCCTGATGATTAATGTAGAGCTGTGCACAATGTAATGTCTTGTTACGTAGTCCTTATGAGTTGGTAAAGAACGTAACGCTCGTGTTCGTATAGTGGCTTTTATTCATATAGTTACACAGTTCATAAACATAGTATAGTACTTCTCAGGTTCAACAGTATAAGTCAACTTTTCATACTCATAAACATAATGTCCAGGCTTATGGCCCAAGCTACTCGCTTGTTGACGGCCCACATCTACTGGTCTCTAACTCAACTCTCCTGACTCTCCTCGACTCTAACTCTAACTGAACTGAACTCCCCACTAACATGGTATGACAGATATTAATATTATACTTCCTCATGATACTGACAAGCTGTCAGTTATAGTGTAACTTATATTTATGCAAAGTCAATAGGAAGGTACACTGAAATTAATATTATATAACTAGCTATCCCTTGATCATTACATTACAGTCTGACCACTATATATTATCTCTTACAGTGGTGAAACCCCAGCTGAAGCTGACGTTAATCTGTTGGACACTGCACGGAAAGTGGAACTGTATGGGATCAGAATGGTGCCAGCCAAGGTAACTTACTGTAGTCTATTTAATGCCTGGAGCCAGACCAGGTAAATCACTCTGTCCATCATCTGTCCATCCATAATTGCTTGCGTAGGCACTAGAAGCATACATGCAATGTTTTGTAGACCCCTTTGCGTGAGTTTGGTGATGGAAATGCAGGAGATTTCATTAACATGCAGGAGATTTTCCTTGCTGAAACTTTAGACTTAAAGTATTGAAGTTTATATGCTGTTTTCACTTATCTTAATTTGATGACAATACCATGCATGCTTCATGTAGCAATTTAAACTAATATTTGTCATCATTTTCATAATGTGAACAAAAAATGTCAGATTCCAGTTTGTCCATGAAATGCGTGAGATTTGATAAATTGGTCTCTGATCATGCAGGAGTAGAGTCATAAATGCAGGAGACTCTCGCATCGCATGATGCAGGAGATCTGGCATGTATGTAGAAGTCACAATTTTGACCTAATCTTTATAATACTTGGTCACAATCTAGGTTAAGATCTTGGGTCAAAACTTGGTCACTAGGTCAAATCATAGAAAACTCTTGCGCTTGAGGTCACAATTGTGGTCTAATCTTTATACTTGGTCACAATGATCATCTCAACAAAATCTAGTTCATGTTCAATATGGGGTCATCAGGGGTCAAAAGCTAGGTCACAAGGTCAAATTATATAATAACCTTTTGTATCCAATAGATCGCACTTTTGGCCTAATCTTTATGCATTTACTTGATTCTTAGAAGTTGTAAATGGATTTTTTAGGTCAACATAGGGGCCTGCATGATCTATTATGACAGATGAGCAACCTAGGGCCAAAAGAGCCTTCTTATATGGACAAGGCTTCCACCGGGGGCATAAGCCTTTACTTAACTCAGTCTTGTTATGTTATTTTTTGTTAGCATACAAAAATAGCAAACTCGATTAGGTGTATTACTTGAAGTAGCTGCAATATTAAATGGCTTCCATATTGTTAGTGACTATAAAACATCAACAGTTCATGTATCCCTACAATAGTTGTACTTATAAAGATGGGTAACTGACTGTATGTCTGTATGCATGTGTTAAGTGTAATATAGAGAGACAGTTAGGTTTTGTTAGTGTTTGATGAGACTGTAGCAACACAGACTGAATTGACAGTTAATTTAATTGCTTGTGATGTCTCGCTGGAAAAGTTCGTTATTTATAGAATTCAGTGAAAGACTCCCGACCCAGTCTCACAAGTTGATTGGGGTCAGAAATGCTTCATTGCTGATACATGAAGTTATTGATTACTCTTGTTTAGTGGTTCGGTGCAAGCTAAATTCCTCTGTTTTGAGTACAGAGTGACTCTTCATATATGTCCGGTTGTCAAAATCTAACAACTCTGTCCTAGAGGGCTGCTTTTGGTCTAATTTGAAATATAAACCAATGTAAAATTGTTCTTCATATATATACACGAGGGGTGATCAACAAATGAGCGGAGATAATGGATTGGCGTATTACAAATACATAACTATAAATACATTGAAATCAAGGAACAATTTGGTTGAAAAACATTGAAACTGTAATGTCACTATGGCTACACCGACCCAACGTCATCACGGTGTCATTAACTATAACAGTATACATACTCATTTACGGTATAATTCATAGTTTATAACGCATTGAATGATTCTCAAAAATAGCCATTCAACAAGATACACTTCATAGATCTGCTAAACAAAAATTAAAAAAACCCATGTATATTATTAGAATTAGTTGCTGGATTACATTAATATTGATGACGTAATTCGTCATTTTTGACGTCTTATATGCCCAGTCGGATGTCAGCATTACTTCACATGGCTACGTATGAGAGAATATGCAAAACAGATGCCTGTTTTGCATGTTATTACATATTTGTTGCATTTTGCAATAATACCATTGGTATTTTGTGACATTTCATTCACAACACGACTTTTGTCGTCGATTTTGTATCATTTTCTGACAACGACTTTGAAGCAAATAGCTTGAAAAAGGAATTTTTCATGAATGAATGTAATGTTATATAACTGTATATTCATAACTCACCCTTAAAAAAAGTCATAACATTACAAACCCACAAATGGTATGTCATCCCTTGCTGCGTGCAATGTTGGAAAATTTGAAAATTTGGGCCGCATCACGTCGAGTGACGTTGCCATAGAAAACCAGGTTCTTTCTGACTTTGGTTAATATTGATGATCAGCAGTGAATCAATTGAAATAAATTTATCTTTATATTTAGAACGATTCATCGACTTATAATGACAAATAAAGAGAATACAACACTTTTCCGCATATTTGTTGATCACCCCTCATATGTGAAGTGAATATTTAAAGTGAATGTCTCCATGCGATGTGATGGTTACGATCATGATGTCATTAGCGACGTCATACATTTAAAATAATTTGAAAATGGCTGAAGTGTCAAAAATGACATCTCCAGCTCGCTGAGCTTTTATTAAGACTTACGAAATGGCAGTGCTGATTGCCAATGTGGGTAACAACATTCATAGTGTGAACCCACCTTAAGTGAAATGTTAAGGTTATTGTGACGTTGACATCATAGTATGAACCCACCTTAAGTGAAATGTTAAGGTTATTGTGACGTTGACATCATAGTGTGAACCCACCTTAAGTGAAATGTTAAGGTTATTGTGACGTTGACATCATAGCGTGAACCCACCTTAAGTGAAATGTTAAGTATATTGTGACGTTGACATCATAGCGTGAACCCACCTTAAGTAAAATGTTAAGGTTATTGTGACGTTGACATCATAGCATGAACCCAACTTAAGTAAAATGTTAAGGTACTGTGACGTTGACATCATAGTGTGAACCCACCTTAAGTAAAATGTTAAGGTTATTGTGACGTTGACATCATAGCGTGAACCAACCTTAAGTGAAATGTTAAGTATATTGTGATGTTGACATCATAGCGTGAACCCACCTTAAGTAAAATGTTAAGGTACTGTGACGTTGAAATCATAGTGTGAACCCTGCTTAAGTTAAATGTTAAGGTTATTGTGACATTGACATCATAGTGTGAACCACCTTAAGTGAAAGGTTAAGGTTATTGTGATGTTGACATCATAGTGTGAACCCGCCTTAAGTAAAATGTTAAGGTTATTGTGACATTGACATCATAGTGTGAACCACCTTAAGTGAAAGGTTAAGGTTATTGTGATGTTGACATCATAGTGTGAACCCGCCTTAAGTGAAAGGTTAAGGTTATTGTGACGTTGACAATTTGGTATAGATGTAAGCATTGATTCAGTATTGATTGTGTTTTTCAGGATCATGAGAATGTTTCATTGAATCTTGCTGTATCACATTGTGGAATTCTAGTGTTCCAAACCCTCACCAAAATCAACACATTCTCCTGGGCCAAGATACGGAAGCTCAGCTTCAAGCGCAAACGTCTTCTCATCAAACTTCATCCAGAGAACTATGTAAGTTGATTTATTTATTAGAATTGGCTGCTACCAGCGTGAAGACATGAAGATCTGCTTATTACAAGGGATCAGGCCACAATGATCGAATGCATATTGATAGTGTAGATCTGCTTATTACAAGGGGTAATGCATCAGTTATTGTATGAATAATAAAAATTATGAAACACAAAATTTATGAAAAAGAAACATCCCTATTTATGAGCATGACCAAATATAAATTAGAAAGAGAAATATCACACTTTAAAGAGCATCAAGCATTCTCAGTGCTGAATATAACAACAAGTATAAAGTAAATGGGCTGTTTTCAAAAAAATGGCTAGTTAAGGTTTTTCCTCAATAAAATATATTCTAAACTAATTATTCTTATATCTTTTACCCTTAAACATATCATTTGATGTCATAAAATAGTATGTGAAGTTTGAAAGAAATAGCATAACAGAAAAAAAAGTTATGATAAAAAAACATGTCAAAAATGTCAGGAGGGAAACAAAAAAACGTGACAGTTTTCAACAATCACATATTTCAGGACATTCCTGTGAAATATATTGATGAGTTTCAAAGTTACAATTGTTTTTAAGAATAAATTAAATATATCGCCTTTAAGATGGTGTATAATTTTAAGTATTATTGTCATGTCAAGACGTAAAAAATAAGCGATTACTTAAGTGGGTGCTTAGAAAAAAATCACTAAAAAAATTATGAAAAAAATGTGTATTGAGATACAGCTTCAATAACATTTAAATGATTAACATTCTTTGTTGTTCAGAGTGAAAAGAAATATGTCATAATAAAATAGGTAAAATATGTTTCTTATGTTATTAATATAACTATTGGTTTGCTTCATAGAAAGCAGCTGGCTTGAATCCGTCAGGAGTGAAACATTTGGTATATAGGGAGTAATAGTAATGCCAAAAACTGTACACATGTACATTTTATATGCTTTTCCAGGAAGTCAGAGTCTGAGAGTGATCACAAAAAACAATTACGAGTAAAGGTGATGTTTGTGTATTGAGCACATGGACATCATGTGATTGTCAGGAGTGAAACATAGTTTCTTGATTTTATGCATATTCTTTGTATAGCCTTCTGAAATGCTTTACAGATGTTTTGAGCTGTATTGTAAAGTTATAACAAAGTGTAAATGATAATTGTTTGATCTGGTGCAAATAAGGTAAGTTAAATTGGACAGAAGTCTTTAAATTTTGTCCATTTCATATTTAAAATTTAGACATTTAAATAAAAAATGCAATTTTTTTTTCGAACTGCTTGCCAATGACCAACAAGTACTTTTTTGCTATGCTATACTATGTGATAGCCATTTTAAAATTGAAATTTATATAAAAGATACCAAGTTGTGCTTCTACCAGAACTGTTTACATGTACAAATACGTGTTACACTCCTGACCAAAAATGGTAAGAAGTATTATTCATTCATCTTACACAGAACTAATACCAAAACAAGCATGGACATGCTAGTTGTGAGCCTACCGGCAATTTAAAGGTCATTGAGACATATGAAAAGGGCCAATATAGATAAGATAATTGTAACTGCTAGCACATCGCCAGAACGAGCTAGAAAATACTGTGAACATTTAATTAAATGTCAGTGCTAAGCTTGAAAAGGAGAAAATAAGAGAGAAAAAATAAAAACTTATGTTAGAAGGAATAGATACAATAGGACAGACTGTCAGATCCTGCCCTTGACAAAACAAATGAAAGAAGAAGCTTCTACACTTACACTTAACTGATTTTAAAACGCAACAGTGGGTGTTTGATATTAGTTAAGGTGCTACAATTTTATGGAAAATTTGCATGTGATAAAATCAAAACATTAGGTCAAATATGTGCAAAAACGATAATTATTATAATGATTGTAATCAAGGTTTAGATAGTCTCAAAACCAAAACACGAAAATTATTTATTGACAATATCAAATTCGCAAAAGTAATAATGTAATCAGGCTATGCACATCAGGCGTCTCTGCCACATTTACAGAAAATATGGGGTCGTACAATGTTGTTCCACACATCTATTTATAAGGTAAACATGTAACACTCAACGCTCTGAAGTTTCTGCTTGATGATGCACATCTTGATGACCATCTGCGTCGGCCTTTAAATTCAGCTTCATGAGAACAAATTCAATGCCCTCCACAGTCGCAACATGAGCTGTCAGTAATTTTTAACGATCATGGATACGCGGTATTGTGTCCTATGGCTATGATCATACCTTTCCAAGATATATGGCATCTTAAACCCGTAACCGGACATTGTTAATTGAATATGTAAGGGTAAATATTAATAAGAAATAAGTGATTTCCAATTTGGGTCAAGTAAACATTAAACACAATGTTATGCAAAATAACTAAATTGTACGCATTATTGCTATTAAACTGTACGTATAGCACCAAAATTTGTTGACCGGAAGTGATGTCTTCAAAAAAATATTCACATGGTGCTATCATGTTTACGTGCTTCTATTGTCAGCTTACTGGACGCTGTCAATCGTAGAGGTAACAGCTTCTTGAAAATACTGTGCAAGCCTGAATATCATTGCCAGACGACAATTAAACTACTTTGTCATGGCTAAACGTCACATAATATCTGCTTTAAAAAGCATGTCAATAGCGTCAGGATGTTCTGTAACATAAAAGCGTGGCACCGTATACAACGCACTTCTAAACTTAATTGACGTTGTTTTTGGTCGGGGTATCGTTGTCCAACAATGTGAAGGTTAAATCATCACGCCCAGTGGATTTGTTCTAGCAGCATTTGTAAATTATGAAAATGATGCCAATATGAAGTAATAGGTTAAATAGATATATATCTTTTCGCGGAAAAGCATACCAGGCATACGACTTTAGTCCCACTGATTAATTTAAACCCTACAAATTTCAAATTATAATTTATACACACAATACCAGCACCTAAAATCGTTTCTAAATCAGTTAAGTGTAGCAAAGGTAAATAAAAAATACAGTAGATTTAGAATTATTTGATACTTCCAACATTGTAGCTATTCAGCAATATTTGACCAATGATATATGCATGCATGTAGTTTTATCTGTATTTCTTAATAAACCTGTTTACATGTTTTGAAGGTCGATGGAGATGTAGAGCTGAGGTTATAATAATAATGATATTAATAATAAAGACTTCATTTAAATAGGCAACACAGTTGGGTATATACCCAGTCTTCCTTGTGAGCCTCATAATGTATTTACACCCGGGGATGTACACCTAACCCAAGACTGATGACATATCATGGCAGTCTCCATTATTAAATTATCAATGCCCACATAAATGCCTGGTCAGGGATTGAAACTGATGTTTAATGAAAAGGAACTTGAAATTTCTGAAAACCAGCTTAAAACTTAAGTTATATTGTTTGGTCAGGAGTGTAACACTTTTGACAAACGTGTTAAACAGCTCTTTAAGGTTCATGATTCCAGTAGGATCAATTTAAAATGTGTTAATGTTTAACTGTTTTAGTGTCCAATTGTTAATTGAGACATTTTACATGTATTGATGTTTGCTTCAGGTTTTGAGCCAATATTGCATGTAGACGCCCGTATGGTTTCCAATTAATTTCTAAAAAAATATCCAAATTGGATCTATGTTATTGCCATATTTGTTTTAAAATTTTACACTGTGTATCAGTTGCTTTTTATTGATAGTTCAGGAGATTGTAACTTGTAAGTGAAAGCTAGTTTATAAGTGACAGCTACATATGTCAGGAGTGTAACAAATTTTGATAAAAATTGTATTGTTTTAATGTTGATATTTTTGCGCTAAAATCATAATGCCTTTTATGATTTTTGTTCAGTTTTACTAGTTAGTGTTAAAATTTCATGCACAACCCTGTTTTACAAAAATAGTTTGAGCATTTAATCTGAAAATAAAACTTTTATTGTATGGATATTAATTTTATCTGGAAAAAAAGCAAAAAAATATGAATTTGCGTGTTATTTGTTAATGTCGGAGAGATTCAACAGTTTAATTCTGTATAATGATATAACAATAAGTAAATATAAACTTTAAAAGTGTAAAGAATCATTTAACTAAGAAAATAATAGACTTTGAATGTGTTAATTTATTTTTGTATTTTTTGCCCGTTCACTTGAATTAAAACTTGATAAAAAAAATAGTATTTGTTATTAGCTTTATACCCTACCAATTTTGTTAACTTCAATGGTTGGTCTTAAAATTCAGGCCAGCTTTTTTGTATTTTATGAAGGTTTAAATTTTGAGACCTTTTCAACATTTCTAGCCATTTTTTTGAAAATAGCCCAAATTAATAAGATACTTAAAGCAGCCTATGGTCAGCTCATTGACTGCACACTATTTATGCTTGGGAGTGGTTTTCCATTACAAGGCTAAGACTGCCAATTTGAATTATCAAACAATTGAGAAATAACCTTGTCTGATCATTTTTAAACTTTGTTACAATGTGTTACTTCTTTGCGAAAAAAATAAGAACATTTTAAGAAATATTCCTGAACTGTTCTTGAATCAAGAAAAAGTGCAAGAACAATCCAAGAACACTCTAAGAAATGTTAAATGAGACTTTTTTATAGAACTCTAGACCAATACAGTTCAAGAACTGTTCCAAGTCCTTCGCAATTCAAGAAGTGTTCTAAAAATGTATTTCTTGAACAGCTGAGAAATTGTTCTAGTTCTACATTTTGAACAGTTCACAATGCAGATGGAGTGACAAGATACTTGATTAAGCCATGCATAGTGTTTCTCAGGGTATTTCAAAAACATTTCTTTTTGGGAATAGAGAAAATGGTACGGTTTCAAGAATTTTGTTTGAGGTAATTGAAAATTACATGTTTAGACCTTGTATTTTCTGAAAGAAATTATTCCTGCATAAAATTTACTACATAGTAAATAATTCTCCAAGATATGTGCACACATCATCAAAATCTTGTGAGGCTAGAGTAAATATGGTGACAATTCGTAGGGCAGTGTCTAACGATACATGTTTGATACTTACTTACTTATTTCATACAGGACTTACATGTTTCACACTTGGGGTTAATGTTTCACTACAATTTTAAATGTTTTGTTATTTCAGGGTTATTACAAAGATCTTGTCGAGTTCTTCTTTGATTCGCGGGATGAGTGTAAAATCTTCTGGAAGAAATGTATTGAACATCACGGCTTCTTTCGTTGTCAGCGTGTGAAGAAACTTGCGCGTAACAAGACACGAGTTGTAAGCCGAGGCTCATCATTTAGGTTAGTTTTATGTCTTGCTTTATCAGGGTTCCCACGGTCAGGGAAAAATCAGGGAAAACATAATTTTTTCAAGGTCAGGGTAAAGTCGAGGAATTTTGGAATTAGTCAGTGAGATCTGGAAATTGATCAAAAGTCAGGGAATTCTTCATTAAAACTGTTGATAACTGTCATTTCCTATGAAGAAAATGCCAAAGACTGAATCAATTCCTCGCTCGTTATGCTCACTAGGTATAATTTTAAATTATAATAACTTTAAGTAAATCAACAGCCCTAAAACTGCTACCTTAAACTTTTTGGTTCCATTTATAGCAAATATAGCCACCTTTTCTCTATTTGTATTTCCCCATTTTGCTCCAACAAAAATGGTCGATTTCTCTTAAAAGTCAGGGAAAACTGCTGCGTGGTCAGGGAATTTTGTCTTAGAATATTTGTGGGGACCCTGTTTATGTTACCCACCTTCCATTAAATTTGTCCTTGTTTGATATAAGCTGTCCTTTCTCAGATAAAACTAAGATTCTGTTATAAATTTTGTACACAATTAATGAAGAACTGATACCACTAGGCATCTAGTTGGTGCTCATCGTTTTACCTGCACATAATCCATTCAAAATGTCTAGCCATTTAAAGAATGTCTGTTTGTGTGTTTTGTTCAACCATTGTGTCCGATCATACTGTCTGTCATTTTTGGATGGATTGTGAAATAACTTGACAGAAGTGTTGACCATAAGGAGATGATGTGTTATGTGAAAATCATCATTTGTACATTATAGGACTGTTTTATCAAAGCACTTACGGAAGTTTTAAACTTATGATCAATATTAAATTCTTTATAATTTGTTAACAGTTATGAAGTGTGGTAAATGGAGCTGCAATACTAATAATGCTTCAATTACTGAACTCCTACAAACAATATCCGTCACCATTTTGCTGTTGTTTAAGAATTATATAGAATTTAAATTTGTGCGAAATTCTATATTTTTGTTAGTGCTTTGATTAAACAGTACTATTGTTCATATCTTAGAGTTTTACATAATATTATATATAGTTATATTTTACCAGATTATATGTTGCTATACTTACAGATATAGTGGTCGTACACAGAAACAATTATCTGAGTTTATCAGGGAAACTTGTACAGGGAAACGTCCACAATTTGAAAGGTACTTTCTTCTCAAATGTTGTATAATCCAGACATATGATCCTGACTGTTGCATAACAACCTCCCCAGCGAGGCCCTCTGTTGATCCCCAGTGTGCTGTAATACAATTTAATTGTGATGGTTATATAACTGTTCATTGTGTAACTAGGTTATAGGGAAAACTCATCTATTACTGCCAGGCATGAACAATTTATGATCATTTACATGGAGCATCAGCTGAAGGTTCTCTACATAAATTGATCAAATTTTGTTGAAATTATGGTGTCTTGTTTGTGTGTGCTTAACTTGGGCTATGTTACCTTAAGATAAAGGATTTAGAGCTGATGTTGTAATGCTGGTTCATTAACTTAAAGATAAAGGATTTAGGGCTGATGTTGTAATGCTGGTATGTTAAGATAAAGGATTTAGGGCTGATATTGTAATGCTGGTTCCTTAAGATAAAGGATTTAGGACTGATATTGTAATGCTGGTACTTTAAGATAAAGGATTAAGAGCTGATATTGTAATGCTGGTTCCTTAAGATAAAGGATTTAGGACTGATATTGTAATGCTGGTATGTTAAGATAAAGGATTTAGGGCTAATATTGTAATGCTGGTACGTTAAGATAAAGGATTTAGGGCTGATATTGTAATGCTGGTACGTTAAGAAAAAGGATTTAGGGCTGATGTTGTAATGCTGGTATGTTAAGATAAAGATTTAGGGCTGATATTGTAATGCTGGTACGTTGAGATGAAGGATTTAGGACTGATATTTTAATGCTGGTACGTTGAGATGAAGGATTTAGGGCTGATATTGTAATGCTGGTACGTTAAGATAAAGGATTTACGGCTGAAATTTTAATGCTGGTATGTTAAGATAAAGGATTTAGGACTGATATTGTAATGCTGGTACGTTGAGATGAAGGATTTAGGACTGATATTGTAATGCTGGTACGTTAAGATAAAGGATTTAGGGCTGATATTGTAATGCTGGTTCCTTAAGATAAAGGATTTAGGACTGATATTGTAATGCTGGTACGTTAAGATAAAGGATTTACGGCTGAAATTTTAATGCTGGTATGTTAAGATAAAGGATTTAGGACTGATATTGTAATGCTGGTACGTTGAGATGAAGGATTTAGGACTGATATTGTAATGCTGGTACGTTAAGATAAAGGATTTAGGACTGATATTGTAATGCTGGTACGTTAAGATAAAGGATTAAGAGCTGATATTGTAATGCTGGTACGTTAAGATAAAGGATTTAGGGCTGATATTGTAATGCTGGTACGTTAAGATAAAGGATTTAGGACTGATATTGTAATGCTGGTACGTTAAGAAAAAGGATTTAGGGCTGATATTGTAATGCTGGTACGTTAAGATAAAGGATTAAGAGCTGATATTGTAATGCTGGTACGTTAAGATAAAGGATTTAGGGCTGATATTGTAATGCTGGTACGTTAAGAAAAAGGATTTAGGGCTGATGTTGTAATGCTGGTATGTTAAGATAAAGATTTAGGGCTGATATTGTAATGCTTGTACGTTGAGATGAAGGATTTAGGACTGATATTTTAATGCTGGTACGTTAAGATAAAGGATTAAGAGCTGATATTGTAATGCTGGTACGTTAAGATAAAGGATTTAGGGCTGATATTGTAATGCTGGTACGTTAAGAAAAAGGATTTAGGACTGATATTGTAATGCTGGTACGTTAAGATAAAGGATTAAGAGCTGATATTGTAATGCTGGTACGTTAAGATAAAGGATTTAGGGCTGATATTGTAATGCTGGTACGTTGAGATGAAGGATTTAGGACTGATATTTTAATGCTGGTATGTTGAGATGAAGGATTAAGAGCTGATACTGTAATGCTGGTTCCTTAAGATAAAGGATTTAGGGCTGATATTGTAATGCTGGTACGTTAAGATAAAGGATTTAGGACTGATATTGTAATGCTGGTACGTTAAGATAAAGGATTTAGGGCTGATATTGTAATGCTGGTACGTTAAGATAAAGGATTTAGGACTGATATTGTAATGCTGGTACGTTGAGATGAAGGATTTAGGGCTGATATTGTAATGCTGGTACATTAAGATAAAGGATATTTAGGACTGATATTGTAATGCTGGTACATTAAGATAAAGGATATTTAGGACTGATATTGTAATGCTGGTACGTTAAGATAAAGGATTTAGGGCTGATATTGTAATGCTGGTACGTTGAGATAAAGGATTTAGGACTGATATTGTAATGCTGGTATGTTAAGATAAAGGATTTAGGGCTGATATTGTAATGCTGGTATGTTAAGATAAAGGATTTAGGGCTGATATTGTAATGCTGGTACGTTGAGATAAAGGATTTAGGGCTGATATTGTAATGCTGGTACGTTGAGATGAAGGATTTAGGGCTGATATTGTAATGCTATTCTTTTTCATCCATTATGTATAATGTGCTTTAAATGTATTCTATATCCAGGAATGTATAGGTTTTCTTCATGGTCTGTAATATACACATGCTTTATCTAGTTAGTTCAGTATGATAATTGATCCTTTATGAAATCTGTAGACGCCTGTTACCATAGTTTCAGACCTGAAACACTCTGTATTAGCTGTTTGAACGTCTCTCTGCTGATTTACCGTTGTGATTAAAGCTAGCCTGTCTCTCAGTATTGAAATTATTCTCTTCTATTTGACTTGTCTGTGTGCTGCAGTATTTGATAATATTCTGTGTATACAGTCAACTCTCGTTATCTCGAACTCGCTTATATCGAATTTTCCGTTATGTCGAAGTTTTTTTCAAGTCCCGATTTTTCTCTTTCTTTGTCTATATGAAATCTCGAGACCCATCTCGAAGTTTCGGCTCGAATTCGGCTCGAATTTTTCGTTATGTCGAATTATTTTTTGGTCCCGATTAACCAATTTGCACTTTAAATCTATTGTTCATCTCGAAGTCGGGTCGAAGTCTGATCGTATTCGACTAGCGTCGAATTTTTTCCACACTTCGCCAGTGTGAAATCTTCGATTTACCTGTAATTTTCGCGCCTTCCATTGTTGAACAAATATTTGTTTGCAACAATTTGCGCAAACATGTCATAAAGCTTCGGGTTACGTACTAACATCAATAAACATGTCATCTCGAACAATTGTTTGTAAAAATAATAATTAAAATAAAATGCATTTTCTCGAGGAGGAATACATGTACATAAATATCACAACAAGCAATTCTCATGAATATGTCGTTCTTACGACCGTAACAATATGGCGGTGTATAATGACAGAAACTGGAAAACTTGCAACATCGATGCCGAAAATTCTATCTCGAATTTTCGTTATGTCGAAGTAATTTCCACGGTCCCGTGAAATTCGAGATAACGAGAGTTGACTGTATATATATGTATACTCTATATTAGATGTTCAAGCTCAAACTTTTTGGCATTATCGGGGAAGAACATTCATTTGCCTTTGGCCATTTACAACAATAACATATACATATGGCAAAGACATATATTTTCATGAATATAATTATATATACATATATATACATGTAGATAGAATGTAGACGGTGTAGTAGATGGAATGTCTTTTCTAGTCCAGTAGACAGTGTATTAGATGGAATGTCTGCCTTGACCATATTCTGTGTATTAATAGATGGAATATCTTTTCTAGTCCAGTAGACAGTGTATTAGGTGGAATGTCTGCCTTGACCATATTCTGTGTATTAATAGATGGAATATCTTTTCTAGTCCAGTAGACAGTGTATTATAGTAGACAGTGTATTAGAGTAGACAGTGTATTAGAGTAGACAGTGTATTAAAGTAGACAGTGTATTATAGTAGACAGTGTATTAGAGTAGACAGTGTATTATAGTAGACAGTGTATTATAATAGACAGTGTATTAGAGTAGACAGTGTATTAGAGTAGACAGTGTATTAGAGTAGACAGTGTATTATAGTAGACAGTGTATTATAATAGACAGTGTATTATAATAGACAGTGTATTAGAGTAGACAGTGTATTAGAGTAGACAGTGTATTAAAGTAGACAGTGTATTAGAGTAGACAGTGTATTAGAGTAGACAGTGTATTAGAGTAGACAGTGTATTATAGTAGACAGTGTATTATAATAGACAGTGTATTAGAGTAGACAGTGTATTAGAGTAGACAGTGAATTAGAGTAGACAGTGTATTATAGTAGACAGTGTATTAGAGTAGACAGTGTATTATAGTAGACAGTGTATTAGAGTAGACAGTGTATTAGAGTAGACAGTGTATTAGAGTAGACAGTATATTAGAGTAGACAGTGTATTAGAGTAGACAGTGTATTATAGTAGACAGTGTATTATAGTAGACAGTGAATTAGAGTAGACAGTGTATTATAGTAGACAGTGTATTAGAGTAGACAGTGTATTATAGTAGACAGTGTATTAGAGTAGACAGTGTATTAGAGTTGACAGTGTATTAGAGTAGACAGTGAATTAGAGTAGACAGTGTATTATAGTAGACAGTGTATTAGAGTAGACAGTGTATTAGAGTAGACAGTGTATTAGAGTTGACAGTGTATTAGAGTAGACAGTGTATTAGAGTAGACAGGGTATTAGAGTAGACAGTGTATTAGAGTAGACAGTGTATTAGAGTAGACAGTGTATTAGAGTAGACAGTGTATTAGAGTTGACAGTGTATTAGAGTAGACAGTGTATTAGAGTAGACAGTGTATTAGTGTAGACAGTGTATTAGATGGAATGTCTGCCTTTACCATATTCTGTGTATTAATAGATGGAGTGTCTGCCTTGACCATATTCGCTCTGGAATTCTGTCTGTATTAGTACATCAGAAACTGTAAAATCATTTTATTTCAATGGGGCTATTTTTGGGTTTGGGTGAAAACCACCATTTCGTGGGGACGTAATTTCAAGAATTTTGGATTTCATGAAAAAAATAGCATGGTCAAAAAACAAACAGATATAATGTTTTACTACATGTTGATACAGTTTAGCAGTACCATGTGACTATTGGCTATAGGTCTTGTATGAGTTGTGGTGGTGTGTAGTTGGTTACGGAGTGAATGTGTGCATGGCGGTTGTATATCGCAGCACCCAGTCACCGCTGCATGTTGCAGCCTTTCATCATCTGTTACACTGACATGTCACTCCTTTTCTGTCAGTCAAACATTAGTGTACGACACATGGAGACTCCCTGTTATCATTCTGAACTTGTTGTAATATTTTGGTCATTTCACCGGCCAATGGGAAGAACTTAACCTCAAAACACACTTTATAGTTTGACACCATGACGTCGAAACATATTAGATGGCTTTACGTTGGCCTTATGTCATGCATGTTTATTGCTAGGAATTGTCACTGTCATTGTCACAACTGTTACAGTGCATTAACATCATATTAGAATTGTCATCAAGTTTAAGAACGATTGGTTTATGATTTGTATTTTATTAACTATACACTCAACGTTTATAGGAATTGCCCCGTCTGCACATTTCACTGGTAGCGAACGTGACCATATTTTGAATATGGAGGTCTTAATGTGAAAATATTGGAGTATCCATTATATCAAAAATAATAGGAGCTGCTTTGTAGTCTTAAAAACTTTTTGCAATATAACAACAGTCTGGCAACATACAGACGCCTCTCGTATGTTAAATATGTTGAATAGGTCACAAACCACTAAATAAAATTGTTCTTTAGCTCAATGTAAAGTGACAATTATCAGCCCCAGATTATATCATGTTAAAGTCTATGGCCAGCTGACAGACCTATATCATTGAAAAGCAGTATGATTCAGCTACAATATAAGACCAAAAAAACAGGGGGTCATGTTTAATATCAGAGAGATTTTGATCGTCAAATGCGGTAGACAAATTTTTACAGACGCGCAGACTGTTCCAATGTGGGTTTACCCTACTCTACTTTCCCTTCTCAAATATGCCAAAATCTCAAAATAATCAAAAAGATGAAACACATTCACTCATTCAACTACATGTATACAATTCCTTTAAACTCAATATTAAGATGATTCTAGTTCTATTTTGTCAAAGCATATCACCATTTCCAAGCAAACAGAAGTTTCTGTAGAACTACTTGAGTGTATCCGATTTTGGTCCGCTTATGCATTTAGTGGTTTATAACCAATAATGTAGATAGAAGAGTCCTGGGGGAAATGGTTGATGACCTAATTACTATACTAACTATGTAATGGAATGTCTTCTACTTTAATGTGATGCTATAATTAGGCCCATTTACAAGCTACATTGTGTGAAACCTTTACAGAATGTACCAGTGATCTGTCTGGGTAATTGTTGGTACATTGAAACCTCTACAGAATGTACCAGTGATCTGTCTGGGTAATTGTTGGTACATTGAAACCTCTACAGAATGTACCAGTGATCTGTCTGAGTAATTGTTGGTGAGTTCTGAATGTACCAGTGACCTGTCTGGGTAATTGTTGGTACATTGAAACCTCTACAGAATGTACCAGTGATCTGTCTGGGTAATTGTTGGTACATTGAAACCTCTACAGAATGTACCAGTGATCTGTCTGAGTAATTGTTGGTACATTGAAATCTCTACAGAATGTGCCAGTGATCTGTCTGAGTAATTGTTGGTACATTGAAATCCCTACAGAATGTACCAGTGATCTGTCTGAGTAATTGTTGGTGAGTTCTGAATGTACTAGTGATCTGTCTGGGTAATTGTTGGTACATTGAAATCTCTACAGAATGTACCAGTGATCTGTTTGAGTAATTGTTGGTGAGTTCTGAATGTACTAGTTATCTGTCTGGGTAATTGTTGATATAAGTTCTATTGATTGCTACATTATACTACTGCAAGCATGTCGTTGAAGCGATGTTGTTGTTTAAGTGTGGGGAATCAAATTTTGCTCTATTGAGGGGAACAAGTTTGTTGTTCCAGTGAGGGGTGGACAAGTTTGTTGTTCCAGTGAGGGGTGGACAAGTTTGTTGTTCCAGTGAGGGGTGGACAAGTTTATTGTTCTAGTGAGGTATGAATAAGTTTGTTGTTCCAGTGAGGGGTGGACATGTTTGTTGTTCCAGTGAGGGGTGGACAAGTTTGTTGTTCCAGTGAGGGGTGGACATGTTTGTTGTTCCAGTGAGGTGTGGACAAGTTTGTTGTTCCAGTGAGGGGTGGACAAGTTTGTTGTTCCAGTGAGGGGTGGACATGTTTGTTGTTCCAGTGAGGGGTGGACAAGTTTGTTGTTCCAGTGAGGGGTGGACATGTTTGTTGTTCCAGTGAGGGGTGGACAAGTTTGTTGTTCCAGTGAGGGGTGGACATGTTTGTTGTTCCAGTGAGGTGTGGACAAGTTTGTTGTTCCAGTGAGGGGTGGACATGTTTGTTGTTCCAGTGAGGGGTGGACAAGTTTGTTGTTCCAGTGAGGGGTGGACATGTAAGTAGTTCCAGTGAGGGTTGGACAAGTTTGTTGTTCCAGTGAGGGGTGGACAAGTTTGTTGTTCCAGTGAGGGGTGGACATGTTTGTTGTTCCAGTGAGGGGTGGACATGTAAGTAGTTCCAGTGAGGGTTGGACAAGTTTGTTGTTCCAGTGAGGGGTGGACAAGTTTGTTGTTCCAGTGAGGGGTGGACATGTTTGTTGTTCCAGTGAGGGGTGGACATGTAAGTAGTTCCAGTGAGGGTTGGACAAGTTTGTTGTTCCAGTGAGGGGTGGACATGTTTGTTGTTCCAGTGAGGGGTGGACATGTAAGTTGTTCCAGTGAGGGGTGGACACATAAGTTGTTCCAGTGAGGGGCGATCAATATTGTTTTTCAAATGATGGTGATCAAGTTTATTGCTCAAATTAGCTTGATCAAGTTTGTTGTTCAAGTGTGGTATGCTTTTCTGTGATATTACAGACTGAATTATAAAGATACCACCATGGGCTGAGTCATTAGATCTGTTGATTTTTTTGGTAAGCTGTGCATCAACTTTACAACATTCTCCATGCTTCAGACTTTATTATTCAGTAGTTTCGCCTTCCAGACTCATGGTAATATAAGTATAATGGTTAATTCTGGTAGTTTATGTTTCTCGTCTTTGTTTACATCTCTGACCATTCTCCAAAGCTAATTCAATAATTGACAATTGCTTTCTGATACCATTGAGAATAGCATGGTAAAGTAAGGAACTTTTGTATTTTCTCTGCTTCATCAATACAGTTCAGAATAGGTTGATCACTGTAAGGAAATAGTGTTGTATGAGATAACTGTCATGTGAGGCTGTTGTTGGACTGTTTCCAGTCTCCTGTGTCATTGTAGAATGTTGCTGGACTAGAATGTTTCCAGTCTCCTGTGTCATTGTAGATTGTTGCTTGACTAGAATGTTTCCAGTCTCCTGTGTCATTGTAGAATGTTGCTGGACTAGAATGTTTCCAGTCTCCTGTGTTTGATATTGTAATTGAATTAAATAGTTGTGTTTCATTAAAAGGTTTTGTTCAGTGGCATTTCTAACAGAAACCTGTACTTACACACTTTATTTTGGCCCTCAGAAATAAATTGCTACCAACTGGTGGTGAAGAGTCCTTATAATGACCCCTACTATATAAGTAGCCCTGCATATGTAAGTGATACATAGAGGTAGCTCAGTGACAAGGTCCCTCTTCCTCCATTATCTGACTGTATTTCACAATTGCTTGTGTTGACAATAGAGGTCACAATAACTTCACCTAATCTTTCATGAAACTTAGTTATTATTAAGTGACCACTTCATCAAAAGTTTGTATTAAATAATATGAGGTGAGTGTCACTTGTTCTTTTGTCCTTGTTACTTTGGATTTGCCATATGCAAAATATACTATAAACTTAAAACGGCATCTGCTTTTGAAGCAATTGTGCAGGGAATTGAAGTGAGATGACTCTGATACGTTTGTGTTTTACTGTGAATAGTTCATGCAGAGAACAGTCAACTGCTTGTTTCTGAGTATGTTAGCAAATTGGATGTGTATTGATAAGAATGTTTTGTCATATTAAGATAATTAATCTGGTGTGACCATAGAATATTCATAAAGGTCAATTCAATACAGTCAATTCTCTTTATCTCGAACTCGCTTTTATCGAAAACAATTTGAAGTTCCGATTTTTTTCCTTCTTTGTCTAAATGAAATTTGGCCACCTATGTCGAAGTTTGTCTCGAAGTTTTCATTTTCTCGACTTTTTTCCAGGTACCGATGAACTAATTCGCACCTAAAATCTATTGTTCATCTAGCCTAAAATCTATTGTTCAACTCGAAGTATCTGACCCGACCAGCGCTAAATGTTTCATGCCTTGCCTGTATTAAATCTTCAATTTACCTTAATTTTCCACCTTCCATTGTTGATCAATTAAGTTTGTGCAACAATTTGTACAAACATATCTCATGCTTCGAGATGCGACCAACACTTGTAATTAAAACCCATTGAAACACTGGAAAATCCTGGACACGATAAACCCCTTTTAACCCGTACCGTGACTTCGACAGCAAATGCGGTTCTTAAACTTATTTAGAATTTTCAAACACAGTAGAACTTCGATGCCTCGAACACCCTAGATGCCTCGAACTGGTTCTTCGGTTCTGGCAAATCCCTTCTTTATTCATATAGTGAAACAATAGATCACTCGAACATTATCTAGGTCAAAGACTCGAACTGATTGGACGGTCCCTTGCTATGATTTACCTGTAGATGGGTCGAACAATGCAACGCGGGTAGTCGGCGACAGGTGTATTAACAAGTTATGATAATTACTGTATAGATGTATACCTAATTGTTTGCATTGTATAACGAGTTTTTGAGAAACTTAAACACTTATAGATCCATTAATAGCTAACGAAGGCCAACCAGGAAATAATAATTTAATTAATTTTTGTTAATAAAATTCAGAAGCAACAACATATCAGAATAAAATAATCATTTTTAAAGTTCTCATACGTTAAAAGTGTTTGTTTCAGTATCATTTATTTATTGGTAGTCGAACTTGACATCGAACATGATAATAATTCATGACTCGCTGCTTTATATAAATGCGTTGTATAACAAGTTACCTTAGTAAGACTTCAATGTAAACATTCAAAGAGCTTGCCGAAGATAAATCGGATTTCAGGTCAATTTTGTCTAAATATATTGTTTTATTATTATAATGAATAATATTAAAATGATACACGTGCATTATTTAAGTAAAGTAATTATGCAATGCACACACGGATTTTCATGCCCACATCAGTTCGAACTTATATTTGAATACCATAGATGCCTCGAACACCCTATATGCCTCGAACTATTTTCCCGGTCCGAAGGTAGTTCGAGGCATCGAAGTTCTACTGTATTTTATTCCGTGTGTTGCCTTATCCACACGTTAAACAAAAAAACTGAAATCATGTCAGAAAGCCAAATGATGTTTACATGAAGAGAACTTATGTTTGCGAAATCCCGGACACGATGAAACCCGTGTAATAATCCCGTACCATGACTTCGAATGGAACAAAATGGCTATCAAACTTATTTTGAATTTTAGTTACGTGAAACAGGGGTCCTATTATTCCGGATTAATCCAGAATTCAGGATTTGCTGCCATAGAAAGAATGAACTTTTCTGCAGAAAATAAAAGTTATTTGATAAAAAAATACCGAGTATTGACTGAGTTATGGTCATTTGAAATTTTATATGCTAAATTTTGACAATAGAACTTATCAGGTTTGAAACTGAGTTTTGGTGTAGATATGTGAGCTAATGGCCTATGACACAAACTTGCGTCTTATATTCAGGATTGGGCATTATGCCCCTGTAGAACCCCTGGTGAAAGTAATTTTCACAGTCCCGAAAAATTCGAGATAACGAGAGTTGACTGTATTGCGAGAGTTGACTGTATTGCCACAGGCTATATCAAAATTCATATGTTGGACAAATGTAACCTTCATTTAGGTTATCTCGATATCTAACCTTGAACTAAATATCAGGTCTGTTGACTATTAGCATTTGAAGAAAAATGTTTGGAACAAGCATTAAATCTTCATCTTGTTTCAATATTTTGAACCATAAGTTAAGTTAACAAGTATTGTGTGAAATAATTTTCCTGGTCCTCATGATTATTCTGTGCATATTTGGTGTTCTATCAGGCTTGTTATTTTAACATTCTTATGGTAAACAACAATAACTGGCCGAGAAAAATAAAAAATGCCAGTCAATAGAACCAGACAATAATTGATAGCTTTATGATGGCAGTTGATGTTTATTGCATTGTTTCTTTTTCTTTTTTCAGAACCGTGAGTGGACGAATCTCTAGTCGTAGTTCCAGCGTTACACCAAAAATTCCTGCCAAAGCATCATTGCACAATTCTGCTGATCTACACAATACGTCTGCTTCGAGTGGATCACATATTCTGGACCAGTCATCATTACCACGTCACCATGGCGATGAAGCAGCGGTGGACCACCATGATGCTCACAGTGAGAGTTCAGTGTCTGGTAGCCATTCATTGAATTCACCAAAACTTGAGCATGTTCAAAGTGTTTCTGATGCAACTTCCCCACAACCTCAAGGTGCCAAAAGTACCCAGCAGTCGCCAGGTGTCGAACCAACACAGCAGTCACCAGGTGCCGAACCAACACAGCAGTCACCAGGTGCCGAACCAACACAGGAAGCTCAAGGTGCGGAACCTACCCAGCATGCACAAGGTGCCTATTGTTATAACTTTACTAACATTCTAAATATTAACACTAATCTTGATGATGTTGAGGTCAATGACAGTTACTTGAATGTTGTTGGTACCACAAATAGTTTGTCTAATTCGTCAGCCAATCAAAATGCAAATGACAAGAGCCAATCACACGAGTCACATTTAAGTGATGGCTATGAAGCTGAAATTGACCATACTAATTCCATATCTCTTCCTAGTGATCTCAAAGGTTCAAGTATGGACCAATCTGATTCTATGTCTTATCCAAGTGATATCAAAGTTAAAAGTATTGACCAATCAGATCAGTCGATACATTCTGATTTATCTGCTGATGAAGTCGCTGAAATAGAAAATTGTCTCCAAACAATAACTGGTATTGGATGTCCAGATTTAGATAATCTTGTTGAAAATGTTGTAGAACCTTTACTAATTGCGGCAAAGAATAATGCTGCTTTGGCTGAGAAGTTTGTTTCAGATTCCAATAATCGTAGGCGTGAGATTAAGTCATCAGAAAGAGCAATTGTCGACTCTGAAGGTAATGTTACTGTAGGTGAGTGGGTTAATGAATGTAAGAATCATTTCCATAATGAAGTTGACTCCACTGTAGATATAGAAGCTTCAAATCAGCAGAATTCAGTGAATAAAAGTGAGGTTCAAAATGGAGATAATTTGCAGACATCCAATAATTCTGATTTAGCTGATGTAGTGAATGATATAGGTACTGATGTAGTGAATGATATAGGTACTGAGGTAGTGAATGATATAGTTACTGATGAGAATGAAGAGAGTGACACAGATCCAAGTTCTTGTATTCTTGCTGCAGTGCAATCTAAGTTAAATGATTTGGATTCAGAAGACCGATCAAATTGTGATGGTACATCAAATGATGATGATATGTTTGAAGATATTCCATACTACCTTCACAGACGACACATAGTTGGTGATTCAGAAAGAAAGAAGGAAACAGAATTATATACAGCACTCATCAATGCACTGAATCAGCACAAAGAAGGAAGTTCAGGAACCAGAACTAGGCGATCAAGAAGCATGAGACGAGCTCCAAATATGCAAATTGAGCAGCTGAAAGCAGACGAAATTCCTTTTCAAGCACGATCATTATCACTGCCATCTAAAAGAACACTGTCTAACTCCCCCAAGAGAAGAACTCCAGGTAACCTTGACCTTGAAAATACTGATAAATCTAGGACTGGAAGGTCAAAAATGAGTCATTCAAGGTCATCTCAGTCTAGGTCCCCATCAGGAAATAGAATGATTGAAGTGGTCAACTTCCATTCTTTACCAAGGAAAGACAATTATTCAAGTGTAGATGACACTGCTGCTAGTCCACCTGAAGAGAATGACAAATTTACTCAGTTTACGAAACATAGAAATTCTAGTCAAAATTTGAAAGATTCACGATCTGAAAGTCTAGAGACACATTTAGATAATTATATTGTTCCATCTCCTTCAACTGACATATCTGGAGATGAAAGCTTTGGTATGATACATACTGCTAGTGAATCTGACTCAATCAGAGGTCTAAGTGAAGCCAGTGTGTCTTTGACTCATAGTTCTGTTTCCATAAATGAGAGTGAAACATCACAAGGTAGCTATTCCCTATCTGATCTGAACCTTTCTCGTGATGATATTGTAAATGAAATGGAAAAAATGGATAGTTTTGATGGCGATCATAAGAACGATAAAATCAAGCTTGAGGATTTAGATCTTCCTTTTATAGATGACCTTGTGGAAAGTGATATAGCTGAAAACCAATTAGGTCAGTTACATATGTCAAATATCATCCAATCAGGTGAAACTGGAAAAGATAGAGAGAATCTTGTGATGAAAGGAGAACCTAAAACTGTGGAGTCAGCATATATTGAATCGGATATAGATAACATTGGTGATAATAGTGTTGATGAATGCCATGAATCTAAACAGTGTCTGTATTCAGATGTAGTAGTTACTGATGGAGTACCCAAGTTCAATGATTCTGGAAGTCCAGTAACAAAGGCTGCTCTTCAAGGTTACAATTTCTCTTTAGACGAAGTTGAGACTTTTAAAAATGTAAAATCTCCAAGAATGAAAAATTCATCAAGGCCTGTCTTGAAACCTCTTGAAATTCCTCCTAAAACTTCATGGAAGAAAACCAAAGCTGATGATGAGTGGGAATCGCTGCTTCAACAATTAAAAGATGATGAAGACAACAGCCCTGATGACTTGAACCCAGCAGATTTGCTGTTATCTTTGAGTAATGCCAGAACCAAGACATACAGTTCTCCAAAAGTTAGACGTCCATTGAGTGTTGAAGAGTCTGAAATTGAAGAATTAGACAGATTATTACTTGAGACTACTAAGTTCAATGGTCATACTGTGAGAGACTCTGATGAGTATGCCAGATGTTCTGGTTATAGTGCAGGGGCTACATACATGTCACGGAGGCATTTTGATCAGACTGATATTAATTTTTCTACTTTTAAACCTAATGAGAGTCCAGTTAAGTCTGGTTCATCAGGCAAAGCCAAAAGATGTGATGTTGTCACTGTGTCTCTGTCACATGATGCAGAAGATATTCAAATGGAAGATAAATCTATTTGTGCATTCATTTATCGTAAGGAGGATGAGTGTCGACAATCATCCTCATCGCTTTCTTCACCCCGCCATGCCATTATTCGTAGAAGTCCAAGTCCTAGCAGGTTACTTGAATATTCTTCCAAAGGTCATAGAGAGTTTACCATTAAGGGTGATGGGGTTGACCAAGAGATCAGTAAAAGTCATAGTTACCATGGTGAGACATCTGAGAGTATTGATGCCAGTGCCAAGAGAAAAAGAATGGAACCAAAGCGTGTAAGCTTTCATGAAACTGTTGAAGAAATAACTACTGAAGCTTATCATACTTCAAGTTCATCTAGTGAGGACAAGAACATTGGTGATAAAGATTCTGATGTTGGAACACCTGACTCGCTTGATACTGGTACAGGTTCTGAACTATGTTATGATCCAGATGTATCCAGCTTCGGAGATGCTTCAAGTCAAAATGCTCGGGATGATTCAGCAGCAGAAGCTTATGAATCTGACATGTGTCGAACTGAAGACAACGATAGTACAAACAATGATAGTGATGCTGAAGATGAGGAGAGTAATGAGGAAGATTACAATGATGGAAATGAAGAGTTTTTGAAATTTGCTCAACGGTTATCTGAATGTGGGAAAGACGGTGCAGCTGATTCAGGAATAGGTGATTCTATGACCAATACAACAGAGGTGTCACCGTCTGATCCAATCTCAAGACTTGAAAAGCATGTGGAAGTAAATGAACCTTTGGAAGAGGATAACTGTGTCAATGGGAATTCAGATATTCACGTTGACAGACTAGATAAGCAGTCTTTGCAAAGTTTTGAAGGTGATTCAAGTTCAAGTGACTCTAGCTGTTCTCCAGTGAAAAAACGCCCTAGCATTGACCCCCTCGAATCATTAGAGCAGCTACATGATAGTTATGTATCTTCGAGTGAGGAGAGTTGTGAAGGAGAGACAGCTGCTAAAGTTCATTGTTCTGATTAATACATTATAGAATTATTGTATTGTTAGCTATTGAATGTATTGTGTTCACTTGGTACATGCATTATTGTTGAAAAGAACTTAGTTGTTTAAAATGGAGTACAATTTTTATATTAATTAGGGAACAATACTACATAACCTAAGATATTAATGCTGTTCAACTAATTTCAGATTTATTTGTTTTTTTATTACTTTATCATGATTTCTTAATCATTTTTGTCTGGAAATACTCATGTATACTCATGATACTTGAGATTAGGCATGAAATATTCATTGGCTTCTTGTATGATTTATCCAATTCATAAATCGTTTGCAAGGAATTAAGCTTTTTATGTAAGTTTACCTTATGATTTTAAGCTCACCTGAGAACAAATTGCTCACTGGTGATCTGTTAGGATTGTAAACTGTCCGGTGTTGTTATCCAGCAACTGTCAGTAATTCCTTGAAAGAACTTCTCCTAAACCAATTGATGGAATTTTACACCAAACTACACAGGATTGATCCTTAGGTCTGGTCCTCTTTCAAAGTTGTTCAAATCGTTTCCGTTCATTATTTTTTTCAGTTACTGGAGCTAAACATAAATTTTCAAATTATTCCCCTGTATCAAAGCTTTTTCTCTGAAACCATAAAAATTATAGCCTATAACTGTTTGTTCATTGGATTTTCGTGAAATGTAGAATGGCTTTTTATATCCCCACCAAATAATTTGGGGTGGGGGGGCGTTTAGATTTGTCCACTCTGGCTTTATTGTGAAGGTTACTGGGGTGAGTGATGCAGGGCCCTCTAAATGTCCTCTTGTTTATTGTGCATTTTTATATATTTTGCATAAATTTATGCAGAATGTGACTTATGAAGGGCTGGCCTTTCTATATAAATCGACTGCTGTGTATAACTATAAGACTTAGATATAAACATTAGTAATTTAACTTAGATAGATGATTGTTGTAACTATGATAATACAGGCTTCAATATAGTTATAATTCTGTTGATGCTTCGACTAACAAAATATGCGATAGTCATAATTCTGTTGATGCTTCGACTAACAAAATATGCGATAGTCATAAGTCTGTTGATGCTTCAACTAACAAAATATGCGATAGTCATAAGTCTGTTGATGCTTCAACTAACAAAATATGCGATAGTCATAAGTCTGTTGATGCTTCGACTAACAAAATATGCGATAGTCATAACTAACAAAATATATTTAAGGAGAGTAAATTTCTGTATCATTCCATAAGGCTTGGATCAGTTTTGTATTTGCAGTGAGGTAGATTTTGCAACATATTTATTTGAAGATGTCATTCCCTGTGAGAGTGCGACCAATTTAGTGTTTTCATCTTGGTTTTGAGTCCTTTCCCATTGAAGTTAAAAAATCAATGAGTCCTATACTACTTGTATGTAAAATAAAGTATTTCCAAAATTTAATGAGTCCCCTGCCAATTTGATGAGTCAGGGACTTTGAACTTGCGCTGTCTTTAATGTGCAACATACTCCTATATTTAATCAGGAATTTTTACCTGACCTTTTACAGTACTTTGCAGTTACAAATTTATCAGGATTTTTGTATTGTTTTTTGGCAGAATTTTGGTCCCTATGGTCATATTTTTTGTACATATTTTTATATATATTTGGGAATACTCCTACACTTCTTAGGAGATATGTTTAAACGTTCACAGAACTTACTGTTGTAAGGTGTCACAGCGCGTAGTGTCCGATCTTTTGATTCAATTATACGAACTATGGCCAGTTGTGTGTCTTTATAAAATCTTGCTCCCTCCTTCATTTGAAAGTTTCTACCAGTCTGGCAAGTTATGGTGTCTAACTCATTAGGATACTCCATGTTTTCTTTGTGATTATTGTTGCTCTTTGTAACATAATGCTTCTAAACTATGTGTAATATAGCTGATACACTTCCCAAGTTTTCCCTTAAGATGCTTTGTTAATACTACCCAGCTTTTTGTTTAAAAAATGGATATTTTTAAAACATGGAAACTAAAATAACTTGGCAGGTTATTCTCAGCAGCACAGAAAATAATCACTATTGATGATAATTAAGTAGAGGTAATCACTGTTGATGATAATTATGATGATAATTTATTAGAGCTCATCACTGTTGATCATAATTATGATGATAATTTATTAGAGCTCATCACTGTTGATGATGATTATGATGATAATTTATTAGAGCTCATCACTGTTGATGATGATTATGATGATAATTTACTAGAGCTAATCACTGTTGATGATAATGTTAATGATAATTAAGTAGAGGTAATCACTGTTGATGATAATGTTGATGATAATTTAGTAGAGGTATTTGTTTGTGTATTAGTATGTAGATATGATATTATAATATCAGCCCAATGCCTGTTCCTTACACAGTGTTTCAGGACACATTGGTGTCAGTCAATCTTACAACTGACAATTTTATCAACCATACACAGCTTGTAAGATAACTTCTCATCAAAGGGCTGTCAAGCAATCATTGTACTGTCTTCCAAATATTTCATAATTTGCCAATCGAAAATAGAGAGAAACCACCAAACACGAATAACATTTAATGTATATTCATTAGACTACAACGTTTCGCCCAGAAAGCTTCTTCAGGTAATGATTATAATATACAAAAACAATGATGACGTAACGTCATGCATAATAACGCGGTGGCGCCAAAAGACGTTACATTTTTTTTTTTTTTTATAATTTGCCAACAAATACGGAGCTATCATTGCGCGACAGACATACGATGATTGTGACACAAAAGTACCTCTTCCAGTACATTTCGACGAAAAAATCCATTGACAATTGTGAAAAGGGTTTTATTAAATTATTTTACATTTTATTGATAATAAGTAGGTACATTGCTTGTTATGTTATGTTTGTTTTTATTCACCATAGTGACACTACTATTAGATAAATTGGCTGTTTTCCTGATAACTAACACTGTTGGAGATCGTTATAGTCCAATTTAAAGCATTCCTTTAAAGTGCAAGACATTTCCCTCCTCCTGTGGGACTTCTTTCTCATTAAAGTTTAAATAACAAAAAATCAAAGAACTCTGGCCTAAGAAGTTAATATATAATGTTCTCACACTGAAATGCTCAAATAGTACTCCAAGGATTTACTTGAGTAATTATGCTCAATTAGTTTTCTGAATATTGAGTCTTCCACTTTACTTAAAAGAAATAGAAAGATGCCACTGAATATTGCAGTAGGGTAAGATCAGCATACTATGGCTGAAATCATGAACACAATTTCAAGTTATCCTATAACAACAAGTAATTGTTATCAAGGGAGATAAACACAAGTAAATAACATCAAGTGACTCTGATAAACAAATTAAAAAATATTGTCAAGCGAACAACAACAGTATGCTATTTTGTGGCAAGTTACATCACTCTAGCTGCTATATTGGAAGAATTATTGCCCTTTGTTAAATTCCAATTTACATCATAACTTCAAAACCATAAAAGCTATTCGAATGAAACTTGCTATATATACTTATTGACAGTGATAATACACGTATCTGTAGAAAAAACAACAATTTTAGCTTTTATAAATTTGACAATGTCAATGAAACCAATGTCTTTATTAAAATGAATTAGTGTGCAAATTAAATCATTGAAAATAATTTCAAACATGAAACAAATTTGATGTTATTTTAGAAGGAAGTGCATTACTTTATTTCAAGCTTCAAAATAGATGAAATTGTGAGGTACAAATTTATTATTGTGATCGCAACTAAGATCAATGTTATAATGCAACCCCACTATACTTCTACAATTTCCTCCTCTCCCCTTCTTCCAACATGCTACCACCAGGCCTTGGTCACGACAGTGATGATTCCAGTTAGGTTTCAGACGATTGTGTTCAATATTTGAATATCATTCATTTTCACAACTGTACGATATGTGCCAAATAGTATTTAACTTAGCTCATGAGAATGTTGATTATACATTTGACCATGTTTCATTTATTTAATCTTAGTTTATAACTGACTACTCATAGCTTGATCTCATCAAAGTCAAAGTCTAGATTCTAATTGATTGTTAAACACTGAGAGATTTTATGAAGGTAGGTTCTTCTAGATTGTAGTTGTCCAATCACTGTACCAATGCACCATTAAGGCCAGAGTTCTTTTATTTTTCGTTACTCGGACCCTCCTGCCCTATTTTTTTGGCATTTTAAAAAAAAAAAAAATGGAAAAAATGGAAAAAAAAAATTGCATATAATGTTTTGATGATAAATGGACCAGCCTTGTATTATTATTTCATTATTTTGTTAATAATAAGTTTTATTATATTAGTGTTTCACTGCAGTGTACTAGTCTTAAGATAAATTGGCTGTCTTCTTGAAACTAACACTGTTATATTGCTATAAATCGGACCGTCATTGACTATTCTACCACTAACAGCTTGTGGAAGCTAGATTTTGGGAGTTTTTATTTTATTTTTTCCCTCCTCCTGCTAAATTTTTTCTGAAAAATGTCTGAGTAACAAAAAATTAAAAAACTGGCCTAGTCTAATGTTCCACCAATACTTTAGTTCACCGAAGCACACAGTGCTCAAGGTGAGCTATTGTGCATCACCCTATGTCTGGAGTGGGTTTGTCAACTACTGTTAGCACTCTAGATGTCACAGTTTTCACTTAATCTTATGAGCGCTGTTGTTTATTGTTGCACTTTCTGAGAAAAATAATTGCAATCACCTGAGCGTCGGTGTCGGAGTCGGCATTAAAGTTTAGGTACAACCCCTAATATCTTCAAAGTCAGAATTCATATTGCTATGGATACTTAGCATACTTGTTCACCATCATGACCCCAACCCCTACACAGGAGTAGGTAATTCTATCAAGGGTTTTTGTTCAAATAATATGCCGTTGTAGACTTAGAAATCTATATTAAAGTTTAGGTACAATCTTTAACATCTTCAAAGTGCATTGACATATTGCTTTGATACTTTGCATACTTGTTCTTCATCATGACCCCAACCCTGACACATGAGTAGGTAACTCTGTCAAAGCTTGCTTATACTATTCAAGCATGACACTGAGAATAGTTTAGCATGCTGTTTGAGGACAGCTCTTTTTAAGCAAGTAGCTGCATGTTTACTTACTCAGAAATTTAGTGGTTTTACACCTACAATTTGAATCAGTATTACCCGGGGGAAAGAACTGACTAGTCCATTCTTTCCCCCATCATACTTGCAAATGTCTGAACAGAGGGTGAAGAAACTGACTAGTCCATTTCTTCCCCCCACTAATAAATCAATTATTCTTCACCAGAAAGAACAATTTCATAGGGGGGAAAAAAGGACTAAGGGGGGGAAAAATTGACTAGTCAGTTTTTTCCCCGGGGAAAAAAATAACTAGTCAATTTTTTCCCCGGGGAAAAAGCTGACTAGTCAATTTTTTCCCCGGGGAAGAAACTGACTAGTCAATTTTTTCCCCGGGGAAAAAATAGAGGGGGGAAAAAACTGACTGCTACACGGTATAAAGTTTTGTAAGTCACATTCCAATACTCTAGTACCTTGTCATTGAATACAAAACATGAGATATAGTCTAGAGCATTCACCTAGTATGTGGCTACTGTACACATTCAAAAAAGAACTATTTTGTTGTTCATAGGTAAACATCACATCACAATTGGTGGAATGATGAGCGAGAACTTGCATTTTATACAAAATGAATCATTACTGATATCTTTGTAGGTTGACTGTTTGAATATTAATTACTCAAATTGTAAAAAAGAAACGATGCAGCCACCTGTGGTTTTACACCTATTATGGCTCTGCACCATTTTTTTTTCTAGTCAATCTTGAAGTCAGGTAGATTTTTCAGGAAAGATATCAGGCATCATGATTGTGCAAATATTTGGATACAATTACCTCATCCTATGTGTTTGTACTGGTCAAGCACTAATTTCAGTTATCCCTAAAATTCCTCAAAATGATCTAATTCCTAAAAAAACTTTATTATATTTCAAAAGAGTCCTAATTTTTTGTAATTTCCCAATGAAGTTAACATATTTTGCTAGCTTGCTACCCTGGCATACTGTATACACTCGACCATAAGTCAGGTAAAAAGACTCCAGTCCCAATTTTAGCCCTAATTTTATACGCCCGTTGAAAACGAGACATATTATGTGAACACCCTTTGTGTCTGTACTCTAACTCAAACAGTTTTCATGAGATCTTCTTCAAACTTTGTGACAATGCTTCCGACAACATGTTACTCCACACAAACAACAACAACATGTTATTCTACACAAACAACAACAAAATGTTACTCCACGCTTACAACAACAACATGTTACTCCACACAAATCAAGAACAACTTGTTGCTCAACACAAACAACAACAACATATCACTTCACACAAATCAACAACAACATGTTACTCCACACAAACAACAACAACATGTTACTCCATGCTAACAACAACAACATATCACTCAACACAAATCAACAACAACATGTCACCCCACACAAACAACAACAACATGTTACTCCACACAAACAACAACATGTTACTCCACACAAACAACAACATGTTACTCCACACTAACAACAACAACAACAACATGTTACTCCACACTAACAACAACAACAACATGTTACTCCACGCTAACAACAACAACATGTCACTCCACACAAACAACAACAACATGTTACTCCACGCTAACAACAACAACTTGTCACTCCACACAAACAACAACAACTTGTTACTCCACACAAACAACAACAACAACATGTTACTCCACACTAACAACAACAACAACATGTTACTCCACACTAACAACAACAACAACATGTTACTCCACACTAACAACAACAACAACATGTTACTCCATGCTAACAACAACAACATGTCACTCCACACAAACAACAACAACATGTTACTCCACGCTAACAACAACAACATGTCACTCCACACTAACAACAACAACAACATGTTACTCCACACAAACAACAACAACATGTTACTCCACGCTAACAACAACAACATGTCACTCCACACAAACAACAACAACATGTTACTCCACACAAACAACAACAACAACATGTTACTCCACACTAACAACAACAACAACATGTTACTCCACACAAACAACAACAACAACATGTTACTCCACACAAACAACAACAACATGTTACTCCTTACAAACAACAACAACATGTTACTTTACACAAACAACAACAACATGTTACTCCTCACAAACAACAACAACAACATGTTACTCCACACAAACAACAACAACAACATGTTACTCCACAAAAACAACAACAACATGTCACTCTTCTGTTCTTCTTATTTCTAGCTTGATATTCAATGCTTCCTTTCAATTCCACTGGGTTATTATTGAGAATGTTCAAGGAATACTAACCGTCTTGTTTGTGAAAGTTGTCATTGGCAATTTGATAGTGAATTCTCAGTAGATCCCTATGGAAACTGAATGAGATTATCAAGAAAAATATGTTCTACATGCAAATTAGGTTACTGGAAGAGAGACATCAATTTCTTCTGTCTGTGTATGTGACTGGTTTAGTTTGACATTATTCTATACTTTTTCTGTATGATGTATATATATATGATATACTTCATGCCTTGCTGTCTTCTAGCCACAAAGTGGGAGGGGATTTTAGGAACGATCTCTGTACATCCGTAACAAAATCGTTGTGTCCGCTCCATAACTTTTTAATGCCATGGCCAAATTGCATGAAACTCATAGCAAATGTGTAACTAATAAAGAGGACATGCAAAACTCACATTCCAACCGTGCCGCGGCTCAAGGTCATAGTTCAAGGTCAAAGGTTTAAATCTTGCATTTCGTGTCTGCTCCATAACTTTTTAACATCTTGGCCGAAGTGCATGAAACTCATAGCAAATGTGTAACTAATAAAGACGACATGCAGAACCCACATTCCAACTCAAGGTCACAGTTCAAGGTCAAAAGTTGGAACCTTGCATTTTGTGTCCGCTCCATAACTTTTTAACGCCTGGGTCTAATTGAAATTAAAATTTATAGCAAATGTGTAACTACTAAAGCCAACATGCAGAAATGAAGTTCCTAATTGTGCAGACTCAAGGTCACAGTTCAAGGTATCAGGGTTTGAGTCTTACATTTCTGTCCGCTCTGTACTTTTTAACGCTTTGGTCAAATTGCATGGAAAGCATAACTAACGAAGGTGATGTGCTGAACCCATGTTTCTTATTTGTGGGGCAAAGGCATCAGTTCAAGGTCAAAGGTTTGAGCATCATAATTTGTGTCCTCTCCATAACTTTTTAATGCCTTGGCCAAATTGCACAAACAACAAATTTGTGACTCACAAAGGCAACCTGCTGAGTCGAGTTTCAACCAAGCTAGCTGGCATACAGTCAAGGTCACAGTTTACTATGTAACATTAATTGCGGCGAGGAATTATAGCCGTCAACAGTGGACCGCCTTGTATACTGGATGGTATCCATATAGAAACAACCAGTCTGTGGTACAGGTAGAACATGTTATAGGTACATGTGATACAAGTTGAACATGTTATAGGTACATGTGATACAAGTTGAACATGTTATAGGTACATGTGATACAAGTTGAACATGTTATAGGTACATGTGATACAAGTAGGACATGTTATAGGTACATGTGGTACAAGTTGAACATGTTATAGGTACATGTGGTACAAGTTGAACATGTTATAGGTACATGTGATACAAGTTGAACATGTTATAGGTACATGTGGTACAAGTTGAACATGTTATAGGTACATGTGATACAAGTTGAACATGTTATAGGTACATGTGATACAAGTTGAACATGTTATAGGTACATGTGATACAAGTTGAACATGTTATAGGTACATGTGATACAAGTTGAACATGTTATAGGTACATGTGGTACAAGTTGAACATGTTATAGGTACAAGATCTGAAATAGGAATATTTTCATGTGTTGCTAATTTAAGAACACATGTGTTGAATGCCCAGTTGTATTACAATTAAAACATACTATAGGTAAACATTTTACCTTGGCAGTTTAAATGGATGGATTTACTATATAAACTATCTGGTAAAAGTACAATAACATGCATAGTCTAGAAATTTAGCTATAACATGTATGTGCATACTCTATTGATTCTCTGCCCTTTGTATTGAAATATATTGACTTTCATTGAAATTAATGCCATCAACTTCTCTCCAGTTTAACATGTTTTTTTATGGAAATATGAACAGTCTCTTGTCTTTACATTGATTTCTGAACTCATCTGGTTGGCATTTTCTTGTTCAATTATTTTTATTCTTATTTTCAGAAAGTTCTTCAGTTTGTAAGACAAAACAAGAGGGCTGCAAGTGAAATTTTGACTTATTGCTTAAAACATATTTTGACATTTATTGGCCGCTTACCATAATATAAAATGCAAACGCTTTTCATTCTAAATAAAATCATTGATGGCATAATGTTGATCTGATTGTCTTAGTGTGCTGCTTCTGGTCTGCTTGCTTTAACCAAAGGTGATGAATTGTATCCAAATATAGCCAAACATTGATTATCATAAATCGGCAATATCCCTGCAATGCTTTGCTTGTTCCTATTTAGATTAGGATTCCAAGTTGTGTTATATATATGCTGGTGATGATTTCCTTCTTCATAATACCATTACATTCTATGTTCCATTCTGGAAATTGAATACTAAGAATCTAAGAATTGTGGATCCCTCTGCAGTTACCGATGAGTTCATAATTTCACTTAGATCACGATCCAGTGATTTGGAGGGTGACAAGTATTCATACTTGATCATGGCTGATGAATTGTGAGTATACTTGAATATCCGAGTGCTGACATTACGGCTGTGTTAGCTGCTGATCTGATCCAACTCTCTTCGTATTTCTATTGATTTCTCAATAATAACTCAGAGGTCTGTTTGTGTGTTTTCTTCATAGTACTCTGTCTGATCTAGATCAACTGTAGACAATAAAATAGTTTAGGGTTATATAACATCATAAATGCTCTCTGAGGTATTGTTTATTAAGTCTGAATTAAACTTAAAATGCTTCTTATAACTGGACTATCAACATATTAAGGCAAACCTGGATCTATCTCCCGTAATATTATATTAACTGTTTTACTTTGACTGCTGTATCAGAGTGTTCAATGTTTTGTTGTGAGTAATCATACATGGTTGCTGTGACAACACGAGTGTTGATAATGAATTGGTTGCATTATATGGTGCTCACAGGTGCTCTCTCTCTCTCTTATAACACCTCATACCGTACTTATTTCTCTACAACTAAACTATCAAAACTAAATTTTTATGGGTTTGTTCTTTTACTTATATGGTATTGCTGTATTATTAATTTTTGCTTTGTTCTGACTCACACATTTATTGTTTGATACATATACATTTCTACATAAAACAGCTTCACATACATATCACATACATGTGTATAATTATATACAAAGCATTTCAACCCAATATGATTCTCATGAAGATTTGTCAAGACATACCATCATTTACAGTCAAACCAAAGTTTTTTACAGGACTACTTAAGTGTATCTGATTTTGGTCCGAGTAGGCATTTGGTGGTTTGTTACCTATAATAACAAATCAGACAGGGCAGGGACGGCTGTGCACTCAACAGAAACAGCTGAGCATGAAAGGCACAAATAGATACACAAACAAAAAACTCACAGACCACAAGCACAGCCACAATGACAAACACAATTAATGGTACAAGTTCTAAACCCAGCTGGTAGTTGACAAGGCTTCAGGATATTGGCTTGTGGTATTGGTACGTCTCTGAACCACAGTTAGCAATATGTGTTCTTGCTTGTACTACCCAAGGCTGTCAATTTTCCTGATTTATCCGGAATTCCTGATTTATCATGCCTGTTAGAGCAATGGCTTCTGACCAAAATAGAAGTTATTAGATGAAAATATCTCAAGAAATAGCAAAGTTATGGTTAATTTAATCTGAGTTAATTATGGAAACAATGCCATTGGAGGCCTCTGGTTTGGCAAAAGTGGTCGGCTGCATATGATTTTCCTGATTTTTAATTCGGCCCTGTTGACGCCCCTGACTACCCTATTGATACATATGCTTTATAGAATTCCTGAATCTGTCATAAATCCATGTTCATTTCTGTGTTAATGTCACTGCTATTGTATGGTGATGTAATGACCTATCAAAACCTGGTTATGGTTTTGACAGAGAATATGATATTTATATCAATTGCAGTGTCTGTAGCAACATTGCCTGTCTCTATTTATTCTGTCTGCAAATCACCATCACAATGTGAAGGTATATGAGCTTATAAGATTTCTGTTCAATTTTTCACTAGTTTTAAAAGTCTTTGTGATTTTATGGCAATCAATTTATACTGGTAGGTTTATCTTTTTTAGCTCACCTAAGCACAAAGTGGTCTCTGCATGGTTAGCTATTGGGATAGGTGGTTGTCAGGCCTTGTCGTCTTCCGTCAACAATTCCATTAAGTGACTTCTTGTCTTAAACCAATTGATGTAGCCTCTATTCCTATAACTTTGTGCATTCCTACAAGTTCGTGCATTTTAGTAAAACGTTCATTTCTTCGCTAAAAATCTCATTTCTGTGTCCAAATTCTTTTTAAGTCATTAAAAAGACATTTATTCAGCCGAATAATGCAAAAAATGAGACAAAAACAGGGTTCAATACGTTCATGGTGAGTTTTGTCCGAGCACCGATTTTACTGTTTACATATTCACCGCTTCCGGGCGCGAAATAGGGTGACATTTGTTTTCCTCAAAAATTGCATTAGATACACGGTATATCTATGATTGGCAAATGGTGCTAACTTACAGACAAATGATCAAACTTTATTTTACAAAACTTTTTAATGGCGAAATCCTTCCCGTTTGATCCTAATGATGTCATCAGTTTATGTGCACGAACTTACAGGTCACAAATTTTTGTTTATATCAAGACTGCTGACTGCATGTAAAATAGAGGCCGATTTTATCAATTTAATCAAACTTCACTGGAGTCCTCTTCCAAGTTGTTCCAATGGTTCCGCATATGACCACCTTCAGCTATTTTTAGAATCAATGAGTATTGAGAATTGCCATGCGCTCATTAGAACAGGGTTTAAGCTACCATCATTTTTTATGTCGTTCAGCATTTGCAGCAAGTATCCGTAAGTCTTCCCAACTTCATATGAATGAACAAATGTTGAAGTATTTTATACCATGGTGGGCTGATAATTTAGATTATATATTATCAAGCTGGTATTTATAAATAATTTCTCTGGGGAAAACTGTGAGAATGTTCTGTTTCCAATTGGTGTAATCTAGTATATTGGCATATATTGCTGTTTAGACAGTTGTGATGGACTTTTAAACTGTATTTGTCACAAGCACTTTGTGTGATATTTGAAAATGGTTGTCACTTTTGAAAGCTTGCAGTTATAAAAGAAGTTGGTATGGCATGGCTTGCTCAATAAACACAGATATTTATGAGCAGGGCTCTCTCACCAGTGTAGCAATACCAAGTGACTTTTGGCTACAGTTACAAGAAGAAATTTGTAAACATTGGAAAATAAAATAGCCATACGTATTTTATTTCTTAATCGATTTCTATGAAATATACGCCACGCTAAGGGGAAAATTATTTGCTTTCCATGCAATATAAGATCTTTTTCAGCAGCTTTACCGATTTTTCCAATACCCTGTGAAACCTACACGTTCCACGGTTTCACAGGGTAATGGACTAAACGGCACATCTGCTGAAAAAGATTTTATATTTCATGGAAAGCAAATAATGTTCTCCTTAGCGTGGCGTAGATTTCATAGAAATCGATGAAGAAATAAAATATTTATGGCTACATTTGTGTTCCAATGTTTACAAATTTCTACTTGGAACTGTAGTAAAAAACCACGTGGTATTGCTACACTGTCACTCTCTGTAGAATATCAATCTTCATTCTAAGCTCCTGGGACAGAATTCCTCTGGATCTTGTTGAAAGTGAGTGAAACAAAAATCTTCAACTTACAATGCCTGTCCTCTGATTGATTCTTTATTGGGTTAGTGTATGAAAGAATCTTCCAAATATGGTATGGTATATGTATAGTGCTACTGGTATTATCTGTCACTCACAGATTGCTCAAATCTTCTTACCCTCTATAGTTCCTGTTCTATTATCGTCTGCATCTTGTACATGGCCATAAGGGATTTGGTATGGAGCTTAAAGGCTCATCTTTCTGTATGCGAGAATCTCCCCAGTCTAATGCCAACATCTGCACAGTCTCTTGCTTGTTTTTGCTATCAATATTTATGTTAGTCTTGTAGAGTATTGGAACAGGCAGTAGAATATGCTAGAATTTTATGACATGAAATTGTGATTCACAAACAAACTATAAAACTGCTGATATGTTGGTTATGGGACTAACATCAAACTATGAGTGCTTGATTATAATATTCACCACAACTTGATTGTTAACAAGTTTATTCGCAAACTCAACACTGGTCTATAATATTTTTTTATAGGATAATGAATAATCCGATAATGTGACCAATTATATTCATTTTGATTTCTGAATTTCAACAATTATGAATAATAAATTCAGGTGCTACAGTATTTTGGTATGGATGCATGTTGTGTGGCTATTAGGAGTTTTTGGATCAATAACTAATTAGGTCACCGTGCCAAATCAAAGAAATGCCTAGTATTAGAACTCTATATACCAGAGCTTTTACTTAATATAATACTGAGTCATCAACCATATATTATATAGTTCATGTTATCGATAGTGCCATATGATTGCTTGTCTTCGGGTGTTATATAAGAGAATGTTTTAACCTCCCCCCATTGTTTTTGTCAAAAGTTTCGTATTAATTTGATTGAGGTTGCCTATAATTGTTCACATGTGCTCAGTTCTTATAATAGTATAATAACAATATTAGCTTTCTCCTTTGGCCATCAACCTTTACTTATATTTATACAGTATATGTAGAGTTAATTCTTTACTCCATGAATACATCTATTTCATTACCATCACCACTTTTACAATAATGACCATCAATGAATCAATAATTAGACAATCCAATTACAGTGCAACTTGTATCAAGCGACCACCTTAGGGAAGTCATGAAACCGGTCGCTTAACGAAGTGGTCGTTTATCACAAATGTTTCGAGATATTGAGCGTGATTGATAAAGATCCTAACTAAAGGCTGTCCGAATACTATTCAACTTTCATTGATAAATCAATTATGTAGAAATGAGTTTTATGAAGTGTATACTATGCTCATTATCTTCTTCAATATTTTAAATCATTAGTTATTATAATTAATTTACACACATTATTACAAATTGAAACAAATGTAGGTCAGTATTGCTTGTACTCGAGGAAAAAGATGGAATAGACCAGGTTTTAGCCCATTCCAACGGTGACAAGGAGTTGATTACAGCAAAATACATACCAATTAATCTGTAATTATGTATCTAAATGGATTAAATTGTTTGTATGACATATGTCCTGCGGACACAAAGGTGATTACCATGCTGGTAATTGAGGGTTCAATTCACAAAAGACAAATCTGAAGTGCGTGAAATCACTGTACACATTATTGTGATACTATACAATTCAACGTGTACTCATTATTGTGATTGAAACATCCGGTGATTTTCCTTCACTGTACTCATTATTGCAAACCTATACAATTCAACGTGTACTCATTATTGCGATAACCGGAAGTTGACTCGTTTATACACTGTGAAGAAATTAACAACCTGTCACTTATTTGTAACAGACCATGAGTAATATACAATTTTTTCTGAGTAATTTACTAGTTCATTTAGACAAAAGTTGCTCAATATCAAAGAAACATAGAACACACATGATCCGCAGGAGTTGAAGCAGGTGGATTAAGACAAAGGTTACTTAATATGCTTGGTTGCTAGTACAAGTTGCAATGTAAAGAAATATATTTAACAAGACACTTCACTAAGGGAGATCATTCTTGTTATTTGGACCATGGGTGCATATGATGGAGATGTGTATGCATTCTGACTGATCACTGCATTATGAGATTAGTTTAGGATATATGGAGTAGAGGGTTCAATAAATGCCAGCTTGCTAGTTTGCCATCATCTGGTGACACAGTAATCATCAGCACATAAATTGGCTTATTTTATCAAGAATGTTGAAACACATGTAATGATGTTCCACTCACTGTACCTGTTTGATGATATATAACTGTATGTGAAAGTATTTGCTATACATACTGGTTAATGATGGTTACATACTGGTTAATGATGGTTTAACTATCATAAATTAATTACTATAGTTTACAGGGGTCTCACAATTCCGGAATAATCCTGCACTGGAACAAATAAACTTTTCTGCAGAAAATTAAAAGTTTTTATGCCCCCGTATCGATAGATCGGGAGGCATATAGTGATTCACCTGTCCGTCCGTCCGTCCGTCCTGGTTAACCCAAATTGACCGTTTCTTCTAGCATCATTATGGCTTGCTACAAAGCTTCCATACTTGCATGGATGTTGTATATGAACACTCTCTACACGCCTGTATCACCTGACCCCATTTTGACCTTCACCTTGACCTAATTTTGGACTTAGACTTATTTATGGACAAGGCTTCCACAGGGGGCATAAGCGTTTATTGAACGCAGTCTTGTTTGAGGAAAAAATTCAAAGAATTGACAAAGTTATGGTCATTTGAAGTTTCATAAGCTGAATTTGAACTACTACTGTATAGAAGATTGTTTGAAGCAGAGTTTTGCTGTAGGGATGTGTGCTTCGATGGCACCCAAAAACAGACTTGCAACTCATTTTCAGTATTGAACATTTTGCCTCAATAGGACCCCTGAGTTTATCATGCTAACATTGTACCAGAATAAATTGCTATTTTGCAGTCACATTTGACCACACTTTGATCATCCGATACCCCATCATTGGCCTCAATACATTTCCCTCTCACTTAATTACCACATAAGAAAAATAGGACTGTGGCAAATGCAAAATTTTGAAACCAGTTAATCGTTTAGTTGAAACCGAATCAAACAGGTTTATTTGGTGCCATATTGAAAATGGGTTTTTCTTTCCTGACTAGTCAATTTTTCCCCTGGGACAGTAAAGATGGGGAAACCACTGGCAGCTTAACATGGGTCATAAAGAAAAGTTAAGTGTGGAACTCAGTTAGGTTAATAATTTATACATTGTTATATCAATTTGTAGGTGTATTGTTTGGCACCATAATCTTCTATGCTATAGTACTTAACATTTGACCTGGCGCTAATTAATGCTTGTTTGTTTTTCGTTATTTTTCTGTAAGAATGTTTTGATTAGTTAAAATAACAACGCTGAATGGATGACAGATAAGCACGGACATTCATGGATGCCATGTTAAACATTACCAGCTTTACCATTCATGATAACTTTGTATTTATATAACATAACAATATGGCTATAATTTTTTAATATAAGATCATTATTATATTTTATGCACTGCCATTACATAACTGTTGGTTTTGTTTACCTTTTGCCACTAGAAAACCCCATATATGGGTGAGCTTTCACTATTAATAAACATAACTACTGTTAACTGCTATACAAAATACAGAACTATTTTATATATGATATAATGGATGACAATGTGGATTAGTAATTTATGTATGTAGGCTATACATGATGTCATGTATGTATTACATTTCTTTGATCTATAGTGGTGAATATTGGTATTGCCATGTATAATTATACTTTACATTTATAGACAGACATTTGTTGTGTTTTTCCAAGGAATATGAATAAACTAGATGATGGTACTTTGGTGTAGTTTTATTCTTGTAAATTCAATGACTTATGATACAAAAACATTTCTCATGCAATATACCATATGAATGTATATGATTCTGCTGTACTGATCATACAACATGCAGTCATTGACATTAATGAACACTGAATATAAACTGCAGTTTCAGTGATGGCAGGCATTTAGAGGGAATTAAGCTATAATGTTTGATCACATGTATTCTATGAGTACATCAATCAAGTTAAGTTTGATCACATATAAATCAAGTTATTATGTTTGATTTATAATACATATCATCTATGAGTACATAAATACACAAGGAGATTTGAGCGCCTTTTATTTAACAATCAATGTACAAGGTTCACAAATGGCTTAATTTAGCCCTGATCTTTCAAGAAATAAAAATGCATGTTCGTATAAATCTGTCCTATAATTTAAATAACCTAACACTTCCCGTACAAATAATGAGCATACATATCCTAATTTCCCTGGAAATATTGTCATTTTTGGCCATTTTCATGTCTATTTAATAAATGAACACAAAACCTTCCAAACATTGCGATGACTGTTGTGCTTTACTTTTGTATTGTTACATAACCAGTGTTATGTTTTGTATAGGTTACCAAATCACCAAAGTGTAGCAAGAGTACCATCATGGTTTTTTGGAAGGTTTTACATCATAAAAATGGCTGAAAATGGCTAAAAATGGTATTTTTTGCTAAACATGAGATATTTTCAGTAGATTTATCGACATACTGTGACGGAAATTGAGATATATGTTCACTGTTTGGTTATTAGAAATTAAGGACTGATTTATAGGAACAGGCATTTTTATTTTTTGGCAAAAAACAAGGCACAATTAAGCCATAAATGAACCTTTTCACCCGGAAACAACTTAAAATGGTTGAAAAATCTCCAAATGATAAAGATAGCCTTGCTTGTGTCAGATAAACAGTTTTCTATGAACTGACATTGTCCTGTGTTCATTCTATCCATTTCTTGCATACTGACCACCAACATATTCATTTTATCACTTTTAAGCAGTTGAATAAAAATAATGTGTATAAAATGGTCCTATAGATTGGCATCAACAACAATTCAGGCAAACATGATAGCTACTTAATTCCCACCCACTTGCAAAAGTGTTAAAGAGTGTGAATTTTATTTGAATGTCACAAAATCTTAACAATAAAAAAAACATTTGAAATTAACACACAAATACTCAAATAAATCATGTCAGACATTACAAACAACAATAGCTGAATATGTCCTAACATGACTGCAGTCTTCCACATGTGGACAAGTTGTTGTTTGCTGACACACAAGCAAGTTAGTTCTTGTTGTTAAAACCAGTTACTTCATGGAGACAAATTTGATGCACATTACATTATCATGATAATTCATGCTCATGCATTTGAACACTTCTATCAGATTTTCATGCAATTTGGTTTACCAATTTTTTCTAATAACTTGTATGGGTTGTTGTCAGGGGTATGCAATATGGGTATGGTGTATATATAATAGATGATGGCTCTATGAAGTAAAGGGTTTATCCCAGGATAACTTGCTTAGTTGACTGTATACCACTTAACAATATTCCAACAACACACAATGGAAATAAACAAAGTGAAAACTCTGTAAGAGGTTTGTGGATCTCGCAGCACTGAGGAAGTGTTTGTTTCATACTGACATACCATATACAATGTAACTGACTGTTGTTGTAGTTTTTACAAGTTTTCAGGTCTGTTTTATTACAATGTGTTGGAATATGTACAAGGTGAGAGTTATGCTTCAGTTTGCATGATAGCAAAGTTCCTGTTGACAATACAGCATTCACAATTACTCGCGTTCTCTCAATGCAACTTATTTTATAGTCACGTTCCCTCAATTCAACTTATCTTAATATAGTCTGATCTCATTGATTTGCAAGATTCAAAATTTTATTTGTCAGATGATCCCAGGTATTTGTATAGAAAGTTATCGGGAGACCTCGGATGATCCCAGGTATTCGTATAGAAAGTTATCAGGAGACCTCGGATGATCCGGGGTAATTGTATAGGTTTTTGGGAGACCGTGGATGATACGGGGTAATTGTATAGGTTTTTGGGAGACCGTGGATGATACGGGGTAATTGTATAGGTTTTTAGGAGACCTCGGATGATCCCGGGTATTTGTATAGAAGGTTTTAGGAAGACCTGGGATGATCCCGGGTATTTGTAAAGGTTTTTTGAAAGACCTCGGATGATCCGGGTATTTGTATAGAAGGTTATCGGGAGTCCTCGGATGATCCCAGGTATTTGTATAGAAGGTTATCGGGAGACCTCACTGGATATCTTGGTATTTGGTATTTAGAAGATTGTCAAATTAATGAGGTCTGACTATATATTCTTTCTGTCTCTTCAAAAATAGTTGCATATACTACTGCCAAAAATATTCCCATGTCAATGAATTTAATTGTAGATATTGAAAAGATCTAAGCTTTTTTAATAAGATTGGTAAATGCAAAAACCTTGACTTTTTATCGACTACCAATTGAAAAATATGAGTTAATTGTGCATGTTTTGGAGCTTTAAGGGATTTGAATGAATTTGTATCTAGTTTTACATTGTACATAGTTGCTGTATTTTTGCAGGAAACTTTTTCTTTTATATTTTTTGAACTGTACTTATATTAGGTGTATGTTGTTTGGTGTTTACTATTTCCACACTTATTGTACATTTATTGATGTGTGTTAAGTATGGTAGAAGTATAATGTATGTAACTTTTCTTGATACAATATTTTTATCTATGTTGTCATATTGGACTTTGCATGTAAAATGTCACCTAGTGAGTAACTTTTCCCCAATATCACACTTTTCTTTCATTTGATTGGCTGCCAATTGACTTACTTTAAACTCATTGGCTGTGGAGTTGGTATAATTACTGTCGATTCATTTCATTGGTCAGTTTGTGACCTCGTACATTTTGATTGGCTGACAAACCATGCTTTTGCTATTGTGTTGTATAAAGAGTTCTGTAGCAGATGTTTGATTTTGTCTAGACTTTGGTTACAAGATTTCCCTCGTTTCTGATTGGTTCAGGTATATATTGTTGTATATATTGTGCTGCAGATAAACAACAAACACTGTTGTATATGATACATAAGCTGTGTACATGAACTTTGTAGATTGTCAGACCAGTGTCTGTAATATATAGGAAAATATAGTACAATATTGATACCGTTATTCTTGTGAACAACCTTGATATAGCTATTAATTTTGTAAATAATTTTCTTCTGTAAATTTTGTATGTGATTATGAATTTGTTGTATCATAATTATGTGATGATTTTTATCTTGATATTTCATCTGTTTACTGCTTGACTGTTGGGAAGGGGGATGTTATCTATTTACTGCCTGACAGAACTGCCTGACAGTACTGCCTGACAGTGGGAAGGGGGATGTTATCTGTTTACTGCCTGACTGTTGGGAAGGGGGATGTTATCTGTGTACTGCCTGACTGTTGGGAAGGGGGATGTTATCTGTTTACTGCCTGACTGTTGGGAAGGGGGATGTTATCTGTGTACTGCCTGACTGTTGGGAAGGGGGATGTTATCTGTTTACTGCCTGACTGTTGGGAAGGGGGATGTTATCTGTTTATTGCCTGACTGTTGAGAAGGGGGAATGTTATCTGTTTACTGCCTGACTGTTGAGAAGGGGGGTGTTATCTGTTTACTGCCTGACTGTAAGGAAGGGGAATGTTATCTGCCTGACTGCTGAGAAGGGGATGTTATCTGTTTACTGCCTGACTGTTGGGAAGGGGGATGTTATCTGTTTACTGCCTGACTGTTGGAAGTTGGAATGTTATCTGTTTACTGCCTGACTGTTGGAAGGGGGAATGTTATCTGTTTATTGCCTGACAGTTGAGAAGGGGGATGTTATCTGTTTACTGCCTGACTGTTGAGAAGGGGGATGTTATCTGTTAACTGCCTGACTGTTGAGAAGGGGGGTGTTATCTGTTTACTGCCTGATTGTTGGGAAAGGGGTTGTTATCTGTTTACTGCCTGACTGTTGAGAAGGGGGATGTTATACGTTTACTGCCTGACTGTTGGGAAGGGGGAATGTTATCTGTTTACTGCCTGACTGTTGAGAAGGGGGATGTTATACGTTTACTGCCTGACTGTTGGGAAGGGGGAATGTTATCTGTTTACTGCCTGACTGTTGGGTAGGGGGATGTTGACAAACAAATCTTGACTGAATCTCCTGGGAATCACAACCTTAGGTCTTTATTAAACAGATAGAACTGAACAATGCTTAAACATGATGGCTAACTGTTTAATGTTTAGTGCATGTAATATGTTTAATTGCAGTGGTATTTTTATGGCAATGCTAAATTGTTTGTACATTTTGTATCAATACTTTAGTACCAAATTGTATTTTCTGGAAACCTTGTCCAGCTTGATGTATGAAATAGGTTACATTTACAGATAGGTTACATTTACAGAATAGGTTACATTCACAGAATAGGTTACATTCACAGAATAGGTTACATTCACAGAATAGGTTACATTTACAGAATAGGTTACATTCACAGAATAGGTTACATTCACAGAATAGGTTACATTCACAGAATAGGTTACATTTACAGAATAGGTTACATTTACAGAATAGGTTACATTCATTCTGTCACAGAATAGGTTACCTTTACAGAATAGGTTACATTTACAGAATAGGTTACATTTACAGAATAGGTTACATTTACAGAATAGGTTACATTCACAGAATAGGTTACATTCACAGAATAGGTTACATTAACAGAATAAGTTACATTTACAGAATAGGTTACATTCACAGAATAGGTTACATTCACGGTATTAATCCTGATATACTGCTTCTCAGTACTGTTGAGAAGTGTCCTGATTTATATGGCTCTGATTGAACTGAAAACTGATTAAACGCTCAGACAGAGCTCAGGATACATGGCATCTGAGGTCTGTGCAAGTGTTATGTCAGTTTTCTGTTCCGTCAAAGCCATATTAAAACAGTACAATTTTTCGACGGAACTGGAAGTGGTGTATCGGGATAAATACCTTGACATTAATGGCTCTATAATATGCATTATCTGGGAATATTACCTTAGTTTAAATGTAGGTGATTAATTAGTTACAATGCCAACGTATGAGATAGATACAATTATGTTATACTGAGCCCACTCATGGTTATCTATAATTGTACACGTCCGTCAAAAACGATATGTCTTCATGAGCAAAGGAGATTATATTTCATATATTGACAAAGATTGAAACAAATCTAGACTTTCGCAAAACTTTCAATATGACAGACAGAATATAATTTTTATGCATTTTAATAGTCAAAGACAGCGTACGTTGATGACATCATTTCCTGTTTATTGATTTTCCTGATGAAGACACAATACCTGTGTTGCAGTGTTGAATAAAGTTAATACTGTGGAGTTAGTTTCTGTTATTATTTGAATGTATTATAATTATCAGACATTTCTGAAATGATTCTAATCTTGTTTGTTTTGTTTTCTGTATAGTGGAAGAACCCCCAAGTTATGAATCTTGCTTGCTATCTCGTATGGATCGTAAAGTATCCGCCCCAGTGTTGGGAGAGATGTCTGAAGACTTGGAACATGAGCTATCGAGGACGGACGAGATTGAAAACATTCCAGTTACCGTGCAGGAAGACATGGAACATAATGCCATACATCATAACATGCAGTAAGTTAATCTATTATAATATACACTACATGTAACACACGCATCATAACATGCAATATAATACACAACATGTTACATCCTTCTGGTTGAAAACTCCTTAAAGTTGTGAATCCCACTAACTGATATGTGACTCGCCCTCTCTAGGCGTGGACTCCCCTCTGGTGGAGAAGTCTGTCTGGTTGAAAACTCCCTCCGACTGAGACCCCTTGACTGAGAAACCTCTAGTTGAGAACTGCCTCTGGATGAGAATACTGTCAAAATACAGAAGTTAAAATGCAGTGGTCAAATGTAATATGATTACATAGTGTGTATAAGTGTATTGTTTATTGTCTCCAGGTGATAATATAAAATATGATATATTTCCAGTATGATGAACGGACACCAACATTCACAGACCACTCCGGTTATTACAGATATTGATGATTGTACACTTGATCTGACTGGAGATTACTCGAGTAAAGCTGAGTTAGTAGAGGAAGACGAGGCGACTATAGAAATGTCTGGTGACTACTACCCACCACCACCGCCTCCATTACCTATATCTCATGATTTATCAATGTCACCGGGTTCCGTTAACTCAACACCTAGGAAGGATATGAGGTTTCTATTGTATTACTGTTCTCTGCTCACTTTTATCCAACTTATTGTTTGTTTTTATGTTTGAACAAAATCCACTTTTTATGCCCCCCTATCGATAGATGGGGAGGCATATAGTGATTCACCTGTCCGTCCGTTCGTCCGTTCGTCCGTTCGTTCGTCCGTTCGTCCGTCCTGGTTAACCCAAATTGACCGTTTCTTCTAGCATTAATATGGCTTGCTACAAAGCTTTCATACTTGCATGGATGTTGTGTATGAACACTCTCCACACGCCAGTATCACCTAACCCCATTTTGACCTTCACCTTGACCTAATTTTGGACTTAGACTTATTTATGGACAAGGCTTCCACAGGGGGCATAAGCGTTTATTGAACGCAGTCTTGTTTTCTATTTCTTCGAAAAGTCTAGCTAAAAATAGAAAAAATTGTTTGTACGAGAAAGTCGAGCGTCCAGCTCTCATAGGTGGTGCTCTTGTTAAACATTGAACTGATAGAATTTCTTTGATGTTTTGTGTCGAAACCTTGTTGCAGAAATACGGTATGATATAGTGAGTTAGTTTCTGTTTTATTATGCCCCCCATCTTTGATGAGGGGGTATATTGCTTTGCACTTGTCTGTCGGTCTGTCTGTTGATCTGTTGGTAGATCGTATCAAATGATTTCTGTTCTATAACTCAAGAAGGCTTTGGCCTAGAATCTTCAAACTTTACATGGAGGTTGACCCCTATTGATTTTGAGGTCAGTAGGTCAAAGGTCAAGGTCACTGTGACCTTTACCATTTCTGACTATTTGGCTGCCATTGGGGCATATGTGTTTTACAAACATCTCTTGTTTAAATACATCTACAACATCACCAGGCATGTTGATACAGGTATCTGACTTAACATGATATACCGTCATCACCCAAATATAATTTGGTTTAAAGAAGTTAAATTTTAATTGATATAATATTTTATCAAGTCTAATAATTCTACATTGTTAGTTTCATTTAGTGATAGAGAAACAAGAACATCAGCGGCCTCTCTCAATATCTACCTGTACGTTCTGTAATCTTCTCAAAAGTAGAAAAATAATAAATGAAATATAAAATGAAACATTGTGAAGTCACTATTTGCCATAACAATATAAGAATGTACTTGATACAGATCATCAGCTAGTGGTTTGAACAGCAATATAAGTACATTATCAGAGACTAGAACAGATGGATCAGAGGATGGTGATAGAAGAAAATCAAACAAGGTAAGTAAGGTATGAGTTGTTTGTTATAACAAAGTTTGTACTCTTTATTGAAACCTGGTCACAATGATCAGTTCAACTAGGTCTAGTATGAAATTGGGACGTCTGGAGTAAAAAATAAGTCACTTGATCAAATCCTTTTTGTAGACACTAGAGGTCACAATTTAGACGTTATCTTTATGATACTTGGTCAGAATGATCATCTCAACATAATCTACATCAAGTTCAATATTGGGTCATCGGGGGTCAAAAACTAGATCACTGGGTCAGATCATAGTAAAACCTTGTGTTGTCTTTAGAGGTCACAAATTTGGCATTATCTTGATGAAATTTTGAGCAACAGGGCCCTGATTTAGGTATATATAACAGGGTCACTGGTTAAGACAATATGAAAACGTTGTACTTCCAATGCAGACTGCATTTTCTTGAACCGTAGTCAGAAATTGTAACTGATGACTTAGGTCACCATAGGGGCATGCATGCACAACTACGACAGGTGAGCAACCTAAGGCCCTTTAGGTCCTCTTGTTTGCCATGTCATTGCTTCTGTTATTATAATACAAGCTCATGTGATTTCAGCGTTATCCTGTCGACAGAGCATACTACATTGCCAAGGAGTTACTGATGACAGAAAGAACATACAAGAAAGATCTAGAGGTTATCACTGTCGTAAGTATTATATTCTCTGGTGCAATGGTCATCTCTATAAAACTAGGTCAACTTTGATATTGGTTCAAGAGAGATAAAAAAACTGGGTCACTAGGTCAAATCATGTTTATAAATCAACCTGCAATTATTTTGTCAAGCCCGCTTTTGAGTTGGACATAGTTGCCACCATGGCAGTTGCGTGCCTGTCACTTACTGAGTTAGTTTGTTAGTCTGTTCATCCGGATCCTTGTCTGCGCTGTATTGACACACCATGAGACTGTGTGCAGTCTGCAAGATTCAGGTCTCTAGCTCAAAGGTCAAGGTCACACTTACAGGTAAAAAAACCGTCAAAAATGAGCTATATAGGAGTCATTTTGTCGTTAAGTCGGTCTGTCTGTCTCAAAATGTGTCCAGGCTGTAACTTCTCCATACATGATGGATGTGAAGGAGTAGAATGAAAGCCGTTGTATTAGATATAATTGTTATATATTGTGTGTGTTTCAGTGGTTTAAGAATGCAGTGAAGGTTGGCGGTACTATACCAGATTTCCTCACTGATTTGTTCACATATATGGAACCTATCTACGCCTTTCACCTTACATTTCTGAAGGAGATTGAACAACGACTTACATTATGGGAAGGAAAATCTAATGCACATCTGAATGGGGATTATCAACGTATCGGAGATATCATGGTCAATTCTTTCCTTACATCATTGGGGGTAAGCTGTACATGTTTAACATGATCTACTTGTTACAATACATGATTTACATGTTACAATACATGATCTACCTGTTATAATATATGATATATCTGTTACAATACATGATTTACCTGTTACAATATATGATCTACCTGTTACAGTATATGATCTACCTGTTACAATATATGGTCTACCTGTTACAATATATGATCTACCTGTTACAATATATGGTCTACCTGTTACAGAATATGATCTACCTGTTACAATATATGATCTACCTGTTACAATATATGATCTACCTGTTACAGTATATGATCTACCTGTTACAATATATGGTCTACCTGTTACAGAATATGATCTACCTGTTACAATATATGATCTACCTGTTACAATACATGATATACATGTTAATGTTACAATATATGGTCTACCTGTAACAATACATGATATACCTGTTGCAATATATGATCTTCCTGTCTAGGACTGTTTTCTATATTGCTGTGATTAACAGTAATAGATCAGTAATACATGCTTGGAATCTCAACATGTAAACCAGTGAGATATACGGCCAATCAGTACAGTTACTGCATTTTATATATAGACATACAAGGGGTTATTTTTTAAGTTCCAGGAAAGGTGCTCAATAATAATTATCATGGTTTCAAATCTCTTCCAATTTGGCATTAAAATAGAACAATTTATTATACATCATGAATGGAATGCGTGAGAGTGTATCAGACAAAATGACACTGCCATAGTAACATCAGAAATGGCAATCCGACGCAACATTTTCACTGTCCATAGGTTATTTACGTGTTTAGAATAAATCTTACTCAGCCAGTCAAATGACACACACAATTCACCTGCCACAATAATAACAAAGTTTTCTGCTTTTAAAATTTGTATCGCTTCAAGGTATACACTTCCAGGGTCCCTATGCCAAGTGTTTGCAAGCGTTGGAAAAAAGCGAAAAACATTTGTCCAAACATCTCGCCAGTAGGCAATCCTTTCCTGTGATCATCTGCAGTACTCCCAAGGGCAGTCTGAAAGCATTTATATTATTCAAATATATCCTACATTGTGACATGCAGCCTTGGTAATGGGCACCGGTCATCAATTCTAGTTTCAAGTCTTCTGCCAGAAGACAAAAACTGATCAAATTCCAATGAACTTCTGACAGTTTGACTTATGATTCTAATACGGCTACATTAATATCACGTCAACATGATTGCGCGAACATTGAAACCATTCATAGATTGGCCAATTTGTTGTTATGTTGCAAAACACAAACCTTCCATGCAGTAATTTGAGTTAGTAGATAATTGGTAGCTGTTTAGTTTTGGCAATATGATGGTTAGTTTGACGATTTCTTGGACGCGACATTACCATAGGTACAATAAAAACGGCACCTTGCTATGAAATCTTAAAAAAAATAGGAATAAATTGTGAGTATGCGTCTTTGCCTCTGCAAAAAATCATTTAATTTTAGCAAATGTTAAAACTTCCATGATGATTTTCTGGAACTTAAAAAACACCCCCTCGTACTGGTAAAGTTGTTTTAAACAACAGAAAAATGCATTAATTTTCATTGGAAACAGATAAATTTTGATTGGGAATAAATGTGTTACTGGAAATAAATAGTATTTGAGAATTTGAATGCTGTCAGTGGTAGATGAAGTTCTCAATGAATTATTGAAGATATAATATGACTCTGACATGACTTAAGATATAATATGACTCTGACATGACTTAAGATATAATATGACTCTGACATGACTTAAGATATAATATGACTCTGACATGACTTAAGATATAATATGACTGTGACATGATTGAAGATATGATATGACTGTGACATGATTGAAGATATGATATGACTGTGACATGATTGAAGATATGATATTGCTGTGACATGATTGAAGATATGATATGACTGTGACATGATTGAAGATATGATATGACTGTGACATGATTGAATATATAATATTGCTGTGACGTGATTGAAGATATGATATTGCTGTGACATAATAAGGCTCTGACATGATACAAGATATAATATTGCTGTGACATGATTGAAGATGAGTATTTATTTTTCTTTCAGCCTTATATGAATTACTTGGAGAAACAAGATGATATATTGGTGGAATTAGAAAAAGCTCAGAAAACTAACAAGGACTTTGATTATTTATATAAGGATTTTGAGGCGCAAAAAGTGTGTTATCTACCTTTGAATACGTTTCTTCTAAAACCTGGACAAAGATTATTACACTACAAGTTGTTGTTAGAACGTAAGTTACAGTACACACTACAAGTTGTTGTTAGAATGTGAGTTACATTACACACTACAAGTTGTTGTTAGAACATAAGTTACACTACACACTTCAAGTTGTTGTTAGAACATAAGTTACACTACACACTACAAGTTGTTGTTAGAATGTAAGTTACATTACACACTACAAGTTGTTGTTAGAACGTGAGTTACATTACACACTACAAGTTGTTGTTAGAATGTGAGTTACATTACACACTACAAGTTGTTGTTAGAACGTTAGTTACATTACACACTACAAGTTGTTGTTAGAATGTGAGTTACATTACACACTACAAGTTGTTGTTAGAACGTAAGTAACATTACACACTACAAGTTGTTGTTAGAACGTAAGTTACACTACACACTACAAGTTGTTGTTAGAACGTAAGTTACAGTACACACTACAAGTTGTTGTTAGAACGTAAGTTACAGTACACACTACAAGTTGTTGTTAGGACGTAAGTTACAGTACACACTACAAGTTGTTGTTAGAATGTGAGTTACATTACACACTACAAGTTGTTGTTAGAACGTAAGTTACAGTACACACTACAAGTTGTTGTTAGAACGTAAGTTACAGTACACACTACAAGTTGTTGTTAGAACGTAAGTTACATTACACACTACAAGTTGTTGTTAGAACGTAAGTTACAGTACACACTACAAGTTGTTGTTAGAACGTAAGTTACATTACACACTACAAGTTGTTGTTAGAACGTAAGTTACAGTACACACTACAAGTTGTTGTTAGAACGTAAGTTACATTACACACTACAAGTTGTTGTTAGAACGTAAGTTACAGTACACACTACAAGTTGTTGTTAGAACGTAAGTTACAGTACACACTACAAGTTGTTGTTAGAACGTAAGTTACAGTACACACTACAAGTTGTTGTTAGAACGTAAGTTACAGTACACACTACAAGTTGTTGTTAGAACGTAAGTTACAGTACACACTACAAGTTGTTGTTAGAACGTAAGTTACATTACACACTACAAGTTGTTGTTAGGACGTAAGTTACAGTACACACTTCAAGTTGTCATTAGAACATAAGTTACAGTACACACTACAAGTTGTTGTTAGAACGTAAGTTACAGTACACACTACAAGTTGTCATTAGAACATAAGTTACTTTTACACACAACAAGTTGTTGTTAGAACGTAAGTTACTTTACACACAACAAGTTGTTGTTAGAACGTAAGTTACAGTACACACTACAAGTTGTTGGTCCGCTCTGTAACTATGTAATAAGACGATGTGTCATTCACATCCTGAGATCCCTGGCTCAAATGTCAAGGTCACATTTACAGGCCAGCTCTTGTCTTCTGGTCAATATCAAATTATTCCATTTGCATAACTTTTTACTTAGGTGTCTGATGACAGCTTTTAGCGGGGGCATCCGTGTCCTGTGAACACGTTTCTAGTAGAATTTGAAATATTTTTGTTGTTTGTGTCATGTTTATATATGACCTGTTCTATATATTTCAGGGTTGACCCGACATTATTCTAAAGCACATCCTGATTACATGGACTGTCATGGTAAATATATATATGTTATAACTTGCACATTTACACTATCTGGTCGTGTCAGTAGTTTTAATGGAGTAAATGAAATAATCTTATAATTTTAATCAGGAAATGGTTCCTACGGTAACATTACATTAATATACCATCTATTTCTGACCTCTGGCTGACCCAGGATCACTTAACAATTAAAAGTTATGATCAGTTGGAGTTATTTGCTGAGTTTCTGGATTGTACTAGTTTATGATAAGACAACATTGATAGATGGTAGGAAGTTTTGTTTCCCTTTCAGCAACATTGACCAAACTGATAGAACTGTCACAGACTTTCCGTAGTCAAAGGAAATGTATGGTAAGTAAGCTTGTTCTGATTTTTACTTGTAAATAGTGATCAATGCTAAGGTTTGCTAATATGTTTAAATATTTAAGTTTTTTTGTGTGTTTCAAGGACTTCATTGTTTTATCCTATTTTTAGCTGAAGGTTGGTTTTCTGATCGCCCTTCATCCAATGTCTGAACATGGGACCGACACAATTGCTTGTATTGACAATACAGGGCTTTTTTTAACTGATGAAACTAGATCACAATCCTCATCTCAACAAAACCTAGAACAAATTCTATATTAGGTCAAAACTTGGTCAACAGGTCAAAACTTCTTGCGGACACTATGTCACAGTTTCGGACTGAGCTTAATGACAATGGGTCACAATTATTATCCTTATTAAATCTTGATCAAATTAGATATTGGGTGATTACGGGGTCAATATAGCTAGGTCACAAGGTCAAAACCTTATCAAACTCAGACAAATAGTTCCTCTTCTGGTTATCTGGGGTCAAAATATTATTATAGAAAAGTCTTGTGTATGAAATTAAGAAAGGCTTTATTTTTAGCTCGACTTTTCTATTCTAAGAAAATAAGTTGAGGTATTGTCATGACGAGATCGTAAGCATCAGCAAGGGCATGTGCGTCTGTTAAGTTTATTATAAGTGTCATTTCCTCAGCGACTATTAAAGGTATCCATTTAAAACTAAACATAGTTATTAACCCTTCACAAGGGAAGTCCATACTGACAAGGCTGGTGACCCTGTAACCTATTTTTATGGAGTTATCTGCCCTTATTTTGACTAAGTACATATAAATAGTGGAAAAATTTTACACATAAACTGAATTTTCTCCAACTCTATCAAATCTTTCAGCTTGAAAGTTGATACACTTGTGGAATGTGATAACCAACATCTACGGCAAGAGAAAACAAATCTATTCAGCATTTTATAAGAGTTATTCCCCTTTTGTGACATTGATTTTTTACACAAAAATGTCAATTTCTCAAAGACTATCAAAATTAGCTACTTGAAACTCAACATAGTTGTTCACCATCACAAGAGGTGTCCAAACTGTCAAGGATGGTAACCCTGTGACCTGTATTTATGAGTTATCTTCACTCGTTACTCTTAGAACTTCACTCACAGATGAGCAAGAGTACTTTCAAGTACAAGAAAGTCAAGCGTCCAGCACATGTAGGCGGTGCTCTTGTTCACTGGATCTTAATGAAAGGTGGTCAGAATGTTTGTCTTAATAACATCAAGGTTAGGTTTATATGGATCATATGGGGCCAAGAATTAGGTCACCGATTTTAATTACATGAAAGCCTTACACATGCAATAGAGGCTGCATTTTCAAAAATCTGTCAGAAATTGAACGGGTCTTCACTACTATGATATAATATCTCTAATCCTTTTTAACTACTCGCAGACATTGGTGTTTTAAAACTTGAATTATTAATATTTCATCAATCTTTCCCTTCAAGTATGCATAACAATTACCATTGGTTATATTTTACAGGAAAATTTACAGAAGTTGATGGAATTACAGAGGGATCTGGTTGGTTTAGACACCATCGTTCATCCTGACAGGGTATATATCTATCTCATCTCATTCTGTTGTCATATCTGGATAGTCAAAACTTTATATTTTTCTGGTTCAACAAAAAGCAAATTTATTTGTTGTAAAATGTCCTGTTTAGCTCACCTGTCTCATAGAGAAAAGGTGAGCTTTGAGGATCAGATTTTGTTTGTTGCTGCGTGTGTGTCTAAGTGTCAACAATTCATTTAAACAACTTCTCTTCCTAACCACTTGGCCAATTTCAACCAAACTTTACAGGAATGTTCCTTAAAGAAAAAACATGGCCACCCCTGGGTGAGGCTCGTTTTTAGCTTGACTATTCAAAGAATAAGTAGAGGTATTTGACTACCCCTGGGGGCTGCGTTGGCGTCTCCTTATGTTAAAGTTGTTTTGAAAGTTTCTAGTAATTCTAATATACATTTCTGAAAAAATGACTAGAGATTAGTTTGCGTTAACCAATATATCTATGATATACCTTTCGAAGTACATCAGTGAAAATTGATATTTATACAGCTTGTGTGAAGTAGCAATTTGAAAGTAAAAGTGGGGAGGATGTGTGAAGTAGCAATTTGAAATTAAAAGTTGGGACGATGTGGTCAAGGTCACTGTTACACTAAAAATAGACAATCTGTTTCTGCTCAATAACTTAAGCTAGGAATGAAATATTGTGGTGAAACTTGCTGTATTTGTAGTCTATATAAGGACGCTACCTATGATTGAATTAGGGGCTGTTGGGATCAAGGTTACTCTTTCTAAAAATAGGAAATCAGTTTCTGCTCACTCAATTACTATAGTTAGGAATGAGATATTGTGATGAAACTTGCTGTATTAGTAGCTTGTGTAAAGATGTCGATTATAATTGAAAGGGAGGTAGCTGAGTTCAAGGTCAAGGTCACTGTTACAAAAAATAGAAATCAGTCTATAACTTTTGTAAGGAATGAAGTATTGTGATCAAACTGAGTTGTTGCCCCTGTTAAAAAAATCTGCCCCACTTTCAGATCTGGCATCCACCTTTTTCCAAAATCTGAATGTCTATATTATTCGAAAATACCAACAGACTTTCTAGGCACCAGCTCCTAGACTATACAGAGAATATGACATGACTCTCGTCCTTATATTAGCATATTAGAATATTGACTTCCTGATAGTGTTTGTGTCTCTGATGTGACTACATCTATACACTGATATAGGAGAGGGCAGCTGGGATTTATAATCTATAAGAAAGGGTGTCTATTTACTCTGTTGTATTAAACTTTGTTTGCTTCATTAAATACGTGGGCTGATCCAAAAGTAATGTCACTGATGCTATCAAAGCGTCCACAGTGTAAGAAAAACCACCAAATTTTACACAAAGTAGCATGAATCTAGTTTAAATATGATAGCAAATTAACATGAAAATGCTCTGAACAGTTATTGCGATATTTGCATATACATGATGCATATAAACGGACATCGCCCTAAGTCAGACGTCAACGATGTCATAATGACGTTACTTCCGTGGCACTAACTCCTCCTGAAAATTTCATCCCAGGTATTCTTCTTAGAATCCTTAATTCATGCAGCCATTTATTTGTCCTTTTAAAGTGTTCAACCCAGCCGACACTCGCTATCGGCATGTTAAAATTATTTCTTAGTGTCATCTGGATAGTCCCACAGGTAAAATCTAACTCTATACACAATGGTCGCATTATTAAAACGTCGAACTACATTTACGGCGCCATAAACAAACTTGGTGTTCTTATCGGAGCTACCACATACCAGTCTTCCGGCCATCTGTTGACATTGATTCTATCAATGCCTTCCCTCAAAAGCTTATACTACATGTATTTGGCGATTTATGTTTTAACATAATGTATGATAGAAAATTGATATGATTATGAAAAACATACCGTTATTTTCAAGTGCGGTGACATGACGTCATTGATATATTTTGAATGTTCATATAATTCAATTATGATAATCAAATACCGCAGCACTTTCATGTTCATCAGAAATGAATTACTGCACATTTTGGTATCGTTTTCATGAACCTACGCCCACAAACAAGCACACAATGGGAGCAGTGACATTAATTTTGGATCTACCCATGTATATGTGGTTTATTTAGCATAATGAAATATGGTTATAAAATATTCCTTGTAGAATTTATATGGAATTTATATCTGATGAAGTTTAACATTAAATTTTATTCATCTCATAAAATGAAACATTGCCATGATTTCTAGTAAAATGAAACATTGCCATGTAATCTTGTAAAGGAATTTTGAGTTTCAGAAATAAAATTTGATCTTAGTTTAACAAACAGAATTCAATATTGAACTTGCACAAAATAACCAGTGCTCTCTAATACGTAGAACACTCAGCATTTATCTACATGTGACCAGATCTGTAAGGGTATCATTGACACTGTATAAACTCTATGCTTATTACTGTGTCATCAATAATGAATTCTTAGTGAGATGTATCGTTAATTATGTATTTACCCCTGCAGGAATTCATACGTGAGGGTTGCTTACAGAAGTTTTCACGGAAAGGTTATCAACAACGAATGTTCTTCTTGGTGAGTCCTCTAATATCTATATGTTGGTTGACACTCTATAAGTTATATATATGTTACAGTACAACCTCTCTACAGCAACACCCTTGGGCGACACAAAATCTGGTTACTATACAGAGGTTGTTACTATGGAATGGTTAAATTTATAGTAGATGGTCATTTCTGTAACATATTAATAAGGTTGCTTAAGAGAGGTTGTTGTCCTATGGAGGGCTGCTCTGGAGAGGTTGCACTGTTTGTTCCAATACCAAAACCAAATATGCATAAAATAATTCAATGCAATAGTAGATATGATGAGAGAAATGGTATGTTTTAGTCAGATCTCAGCCTGGAATAGTCTGCTGATCTCAGCCTGGAATAGTCTGCTGATCTCAGCCTGGAATAGTCTGCAGATCTCGGCCTTGAATAGTCTGCAGATCTCAGCCTGGAATAGTCTGCAGATCTCAGCATGGAATAGTCTGCAGATCTCAGCATGGAATAGTCTGCTGATCTCAGCCTGGAATAGTCTGCTGATCTCAGCATGGAATAGTCTTCAGATCTCAGCCTGGAATAGTCTGCTGATCTCAGCCTGGAATAGTCTGCTGATCTCGGCCTGGAATAGTCTGCTGATCTCAGCCTGGAATAGTCTGCAGATCTCAGCCTGGAATAATCTGCAGATCTCAGTCTGGAATAGTCTGCAGATCTCAGCCTGGAATAGTCTGCTGATCTCAGCCTGGAATAGTCTGCTGATCTCAGCCTGGAATAGTCTGCAGATCTCAGCCTGGAATAGTCTGCAGATCTCAGCCTGGAATAATCTGCAGATCTCAGCCTGGAATAGTCTGCTGATCTCAGCATGGAATAGTCTGCATATCTCAGCCTGGAATAGTCTGCTGATCTCAGCCTGGAATAGTCTGCAGATCTCAGCCTGGAATAGTCTGCAGATCTCAGCCTGGAATAGTCTGCTGATCTCAGCCTGGAATAGTCTGCAGATTTCAGCCTGGAATAGTCTGCAGATCTCAGCCTGGAGTCTGCTGTTATTGTAGAAGTTACTGTAACATCAACAACATTACAAACTTCAGTTCCATGCCTGATCATAGATCGATGGATTTCATTAAAAAATCAAATTAACAATGCTGCAATCATGCTGGTTTAGATCCATAATAAAGTCATCAGAGAATATATGAGAAGTTTTCCAGGAAAGCCGGGCTTAGTGACATTATTATAGAAATTATGCAATAATGTTTAGAAAAGACTCTGAAATGAGAATAAATGATTTAATTTAAGTGATTGAATAATATATTACTATCACTTTGATTTAATTTTCCTCAAGAATTATGTTAAAAAAACTTACGTCATTACTATGGTGACCAAATTCTGAAAAGGACCCTTATAGAGGGTTAGTGTTAAAAACAGTAGCTACTTTTCTCTAAAAGCAGGCATTCTCAAATTTGAAATAGTCAAGATAAGAATTTAATTGTAAAATATGATAGAATTTTGAAAAGTATATTTCTTAAATTTTGAATACTAGATTTATGGAATGCTTGTTTTGTAACATTACATCAAATAATGCTTGAATGACGTTTGCGTCACTCAAAAAATAGGCAGGAGTGGTTAGTGTTAAAGGTCTGTAACTTTGTAAATGGATATTACATTTGGCTCAAATTTTCAGAAACTGTTCTTAAAGAGTTGACTTTCTAAGGATATATTATCATGATTTCATAATTTAAGCACTTAGTCTGGTTTTCCTGTAGAACAGCTCATATATATACTTGATTCTCATCGACTCGATCCTTCTCATCGACCCGAGTCCTAATTATTTTGGTATTATATGCATGTGTTGCGACGGTTCATATCAAAAACATATGCAAGTTTGTTGGAGAACTATTTCCTGTCGTTGCAGCAAAAAATTGTGCATAAAAGCACATATAAACACTTTTTGTTGACTGGTTTACAAAACCTACCCTGAAAAATCGTTTTGGTGAGAGTAACACCTAAGCTTGTTACCATGGGTTTTTGTTTTTGTTCATATTTTTGTCAACATACTCGTCCACATTTATTAAAGTCTGTAAATAGCATCTATGATGAACAAACTTTATGTTACAACTGTGTTTCATATAAAAAAATAGTCTTTGGGTTAATCATAGACCGACCAATCAGAGGGATCAGGTCGATGAGAAAGTTTCCAAATGACAGAGGCTCTTGACTGGTACTTGCTTTACACTAAATATTTTATGATAAAATATTTTTATGGCACAAATGTTCCATTTTATCATAGCTTAGTAATTTCTAAGTCAGTAAATAAAAAATAATTAAAGTGCAAACGTTTCAAAGTGTACATGCAAGGTTTTTATCTCTTAGGGGATCGACTCAAAGAGAATGCAGTATATACATTATAACTACTGATGTCTTCCCAGGTCAGGACAACAATTATTGAGTTATACCCTTGACTACCCTGTAAATTGGATTAATGTAATGTGAACATATCTCAATAGTATTGTTTGATCATATAAATTATAAATTTGTTTATCTCTGTAGTTTTCGGACATGTTGGTCTATACAAGTCGGACTGCTACACCGTTGCAGCAATTTAAGGTTCATGGACAAGTGCCACTTCGAGGAATGATTGTAAGTACATTTCATTGCAAACATAACATAACTTTGAATATGGCAGAACAAACATTGTTGGTAGATTGGTAAATATAGCTACTCTCGTGTAATTTTAACATCCTATTATTGATCTCCAACATACACACTATGTTCATCTGTATACAGAGGGGTCAATTTTCCGGATTTATCCGGAATTCCAGATTAAACATTAAAATTTTCTGAAAGAGCATTTTTTATTAAGCTTCTGACAAAAATAACAGTTATTTGATAAACAAATTCTCAAGAAATGGCAAAGTTATGGTGAATTGAATCTGCTTTAAGAATTCTTTTAAATACAAACTGAGTTTATTACGGAAGCAATGTCTTTGAAGGCCTCTCGTTTGGCAAAGGTGGGCCGCCGCATACAATTTTCCGCATTTTTAATTTGGCCGTGTTGACACCCCTATGTATATGATTGTATAACATGTATTTACTTGCTCACCTGTCACAGTAGAGTAGACATCCACCATTCAACTATAGATGTCACATATATGTCGGTACTAGACATGTTTGCACCCACATATATACATACTTATACATATTATATTGCTTTTCCTGTACACACATACATACTTGCATACACACACTGACATATACACTCATTGATATGTAACCTTATATGTCATGTTTTTCCTGTACACGCATACATACTTGCATATACACACAGACATATACACACATACACACATTGATGTGTAACCTTATATGTCACGTTTTTCTTGCCTTCAGATTGAGGAATCGGATCATGCCAAAATGGCGGTGGCTAACAGTTTTGCTATATATGGTGGAACTAAGTGTATTCTTGTAGCAGCTAGGTTAGTTCTTCTACATATTAAGCCTAGGTCCCACTGAACATTGTTTGCCTCGGCGATGTACTCTCGATGGAATTTAATGAGTTATCAGGACATCGGGAATAGGTACCTCTTGGTCTACAGGAAGCTTCGGCATAGTCAAGAGACAGTTTGTGATATCGGAAGAAATTGTGATGAATCGGGTGGTATCGAAAGAAATCAGGAGAACATCGCTGATGTGGAATTCCTCAGTGGGACCTAGGTTTCACAGTATGGGCCTTCCAAACTGTATTTGCTTTACCTGTGTACAAACAAATTTGGCCCTTCTAGTTTAAATTCTTCATTTATCTGTTGCTTTTCCATGTCGGCATGATCTAAGCTACCATATTTGCCTGGAATTGTTCTAAACTTTACAAAAATGCTTCATCTCTACAAGACAATGCAAATTTTGCACTATGGTCGGATGATTTTTCACATAGTACGGCCTTTTTAGATCACCTGAGCACAAGGTGAGCTATTGTGATGACCCTATATTCGGTGTCCGGCGTGCGTCGTCAACAATTGGACTGTAAACATTCTTGAAGTCACAGTTTTCACTTGATCTTTATGAAACTTGGTCACAATGTTTGTCTCTTTAAAATCTAGGTCACCTGGGGTCAAAAACTAGGTCACCAGGTCACATCAAAGAAAAACCTTGATGACACTCTAGAGGTTACATTTTAACCTAATCTTAACGAAACCTGACTGCTACAAGTTGTCAGGTGAATGCTATTAGGGCCAATGGTTCTCTTGTCATTATAAACATTGCAATCCTCTGTCCCAAGCATTACATTTTCCAATGTCAACCTGCCATGTGTGGGTACTGGTTACCTACATTGATAGCTGTAATTTCACACCATTCTCTATATTAGAATATACATGTTAAAGGGACATGCCCTGGAACTGAAGTGTCTCGAATAGCAATCAAATTGGTATCATTTTAATACCTAAGTCAAATAATGAAAACCCTGTAAAAAAGTTAGGAAATATTCCGCTAGTTTTTACCCGCTAGTTAAAAAAAAAATTTTCAAGAATAACTGAACATCGTTGTTGTCAATAAAAAGCTGACAGCCTTTTATTTAAATCAATATACAAAATATTGAAGCAAGCGTTACAGAGTAAATTTTTAAGTCAAATTCTTCTTTGACTTTTCGGTGATAGTTGGTTTTACAAGTGATAAACGCAATTTTGTTGTATGCAAACCAAGACACTCCAGTTTCTGGGTATGTCCCTTTAAGTATGTCAATGAATGTATAAATGTGGGGGTAATATTTGTCTTAGTGTAGCAATAATAGTTATGTCACAACTGATCTACTCTCTACCTTATTTGTTTCAGTTCACAAGAAGAAAAAGATAAATGGATAGAAGACTTGAATGAAGCAACATTACAAGCCAAGTCAAGAAATGATGATAAATTGAATTATCCTAGTCTTAAATCAAGTACCAGTATGTATTATATCTTGACAGAATAGTAACAATAAACATATAACACGTCAATCTGAGAAGCAGAGAAACTACTGAAACTGGTGTGGACTTCTTTGACATTCAGTCAACATGTATTTTATATGGTTGTGTTGTTTTAAACCTATTCATTTCTTTCTATCCATAATGAAACATTTTCTTAACAACTGTTCTTAAATGACTTAATTCTGGTTGACTAACCAATACTCTATGCCTCAGATTTAAGATGTCCGTTGTTATACTACTCTATGCCTCAGATTTAAGGTGTCAGTTTTTATACCACTCTATGCCTCAGATTTAAGGTGTCAGTAACTATACCACTCTATGCCTCAGATTTAAGGTGTCAGTAACTATACCACGCTATGCCTCAGATTTAAAGTGTCAGAAATTATACAACTCTATGCCACGGATTTAAGATGTCAGCTGTTATACCACTCAATTTCTCAGATTTAAGGTGTCAGTTACTATACCACTCTATGTCTCAGATTTAAGGTGTCAATGACTGTACCGCTCTTAGACTTGAATTCTGCCTTCAAAATATGCGTTCAAAGTTTTTGCTGACTAACTTGAACAAGGTTTGAACAGTGATATTGTTTGAGTGTATTGTTGATATGACATTGTTTTATACAGGTTCTACAGACAATGTAGGTGACGAGCAATCACCACCATCACCAGAGAAACAAGTTCAACATCGAGCAAATACCACTATGCATGTATGCTGGCATCGTAATACATCTGTCAGCAAGAGAGACCATGAAAAAGCTGTTAAGGTATTTTACAATGTTTGTAATTAAAATCTTTAGAATTTATTTAAGTCTGTGAGTAAATGTACTGCAAATTATGTAATAGACAACAAATAATCCCAATACAATCAGCTTGACCTCAGATGTATAATTTGATAACTGTCCGGCCTAGGATCTTCTTACTTTATACCTCACCATCAATATTTGGCCCTACTGATTTGTTAGGTCAGTAGGTCAAAGGTGAAAGTTGTAGTGATCTTTTACATTACTGACTATTAGGGTACCATTGGGGCCATGCATTTTGTGAAAAAACATATATTGTGAAATGTTCAGTGGCTCAGTGGTTCACGCAGTCGCTCAGTACAGCCCTTGATTTTGAATGTTTACTTTGTTTGTAAAATTATGACTATTAATAATTATTTCCCCTTCTTTGATGAAGGGGTATATTGCTTTGCACATCTTTGTCTGTCGGTTGGTCAGTCTGTCAAGAACGCTTTTCCCAGCTAAAATCTTCAAACTTTACATGGAGGTTGGTCATCAACAGTAGATGACTCTTATTCATTTTAAGGTCAGAAGGTGAAAGGTCACTGTGACCATTACCATTTCTGACTATTATTATTATTGTTATTGTTCAAACATTACTTGTTAGGTTCAGGTTTCATACCAATATTGACTATTTGACATAATTTACTATAAAATGAAGATTGTTCAAATGTTTTTGATTTAATGACACAAAATCTCGTAAATTTCAGAACCAATTAAGTGGATATTTACTGAGGAAATTCAAGAACAGTAATGGATGGCAGAAATTATGGGTTGTGTTTACAAACTTTTGTCTATATTTTTATAAAACATATCAGGTAGGTGGATGCATTGTGTTTTATGTTACTTTTCATTAAGTGAGACAAAGTCTCAGCTGGTTCATCTATATATAACTTATTTTGTCCAGAGGATAACTCTAAAACTATTTGAGGTATTGACTTAAAACTTGGTATGTGAATAGATTGCTACTAGGAGAAGTGCAGTGACAAAGAACTATTACTCTATATAGTCCAGTTTTGAAATTATCTCCCCTTTAATTATTTGAAAATATATTTTTGTCCAGATTGTAACTTGAAAACTATTTAAGGTATTGATTTGAAACTTGATATATGAATAGATGGCAACTAGGAGAAGTGCAGTGACCAAGAACTATTACTCTATGCAGTCCAGTTTTTAAATATATCTCCCTTTGTTTAATTTTAGGATGTTTTTGTCAAGAGCATAACTTCATTAGTATTTAATTGATTGACTTAAAACTTAAAATATAAGTAGATTGCATCTAGGAAAAGTGCTGTAGCTAAGATACATAACTGTAGCTGGTACTATTCTTGAATTATTTCCCTTTAACCAAAGAAGTTATTATATTTTCCTTATATTGAACTCTGCCTGGTTCCATTTTCTTAATTATCACCCTCTATTTAATTTCCCTAACTTTTCTATCTAGTCTTGATTCTGTTAAACACCCTTTAGTAACAAACATTTACGACGGGGATGGCCATGTAAACATGGCTCTTGTTTTGTGTTTACATGATGTGGATATTTATGAGAGTTTGTATGATTTCAGGATGATTATCCATTGGCTAGTTTACCGTTGCTAGGATATGCCGTTAGCCAACCAGAGGAAAATGATAACATACAAAAAGATCACGTATTTAAGTTACAATTCAAAAACCATGTTTATTTCTTCCGGGCTGAAAGTGAATATACTTTTGAAAGGTATGTATTTCATTTTCCATCTCACATGAATACAATGTGCTGAAAGAGTGCTATTGTGATCACCCTATGTCCGTCCTCTTTTGTCAATAATTAGACAGTAAACATTCTAGAGGTCATAGTTTTGACCTATATCTTTATTAAACTTGGCCACATTGTGCGTCTCTGTGAAATATAGATCAAGTTTACAACTGGGTCAACTAAGGTAAAACAAGTAGGTCACCAGGCCTTCTGACTGACTGGGCATGCAGGCATGTAAACATTTTGTGTTTAATATGAATTGGTTCATTATGTTTTGTTTTTATGCCCCCGTATCGATAGATCGAGAGGCATATAGTGATTCACCTGTCCGTTCGTCCGTTCCTCTGTTCGTCCGTCCTGGTTAACCCAAATTGACCGTTTCTTCTAGCATTAATATGGCTGGCTACAAAGCTTTCATACTTGCATGGATGTTGTATATGAACACTCTCCACACGCCTGTATCACCTGACCCCATTTTGACCTTCACCTTGACCTAATTTTGGACTTAGACTTATTTATGGACAAGGCTTCCACAGGGGGCATAAGCGTTTATTGAACGCAGTCTCGTTTGTTCATTTAATTCACACAACTAAGAATGAAGAAACTAGCATTTATGTAGCTATATCTCACACTTTTATTTCGACATGCCCTGTTGTAACCATTGTTTTATTATGACCCCATCTTTGATGAGGGGCTATATTGCTTTGCACAAGTCTGTCAGTCGTATCAATGGTTTCCGTTCAATAACTCGAGAACGCTTTGACCTAGGATCTTCAAACTTTACATGGAGGTTGGTCAGCAGCAGTAGATGACTCCTATTGATTTTGAGATCAGTAGGTCAAGGTCACTGCGACCTTCACTATTTCTGAAACTTGACTATTGGGCTGCCATTGGGGCATACGTGTTTTACAAACATCTCTTGTTATATCTACAGATGGATGGAGGTAATCAACAGTGCTACAAGCTCAGCTAGAAGAATACGACTGTTCAGTAGAATGGACAGTTCACAACAGTAGATATCGTCACCTATGTGTCATCTATGTGTCACCTATGTGTAACCTTGGACCTGACACGGACATACATTGATTGTGTCTCAGTGTTTTCTTCATTTACTACAAGTGTTAAACCAATGTGAACAAAGAGTGCCCCTGCATCTTATAACATAATATACAACATTGAACCCTAAATGATGGCCTACATATGTCTTAACTGCATTATGAGATATTTTTTCAATAGTTTTTACTGCAATTTATGAACAATATTATAAAGTTAAGTCACTAGCATAGCATATGCTGCATAGCAGCATTATATTACTTTTGAAATTTGTGCAAGTTTTCTGTGAGAATTTGATGTTAATGAATTGTAATGGTAGGACTGATATGTCAGAAATATTCTTGAAGGTACCAACAATGCCTCATATTATTATATTGTGTATCATTGAAACATGGCAAGTTTAGTTTATCATCAGGTCAGCAACCTTTGTCACTCACATATTAACACCGAAACACAGACTTTAAAATGTTCAATCTTCTTTTCCTTCCTATGTTTTGTTGGCTAACTGCTAACTTACAGACATTGTTTTTTTATTTAGATTAAACGGAAAAGAAATTTTAAGTAAATTAATTTTGAAAGTTTCAAGTCTGGGTCTGAGATTCAGTATTAAAAGTTGTGTAAAAGGTCTGTGGTTTATATCTAGTGATTATGTCTGTTTTCATATTTTTATAATGAATACTATTTGTACTGCAGCATCTGATTGGGTATTAATGTTTTACTGTATATTCCATATATTTATATATATATAAATGCCAAAACATGAAGGTTCAGATAACATGTAAGTACAGCCAGTATGGTGCTTCAATATTTCATCAACAATATTTGTCAATACTTTCACTTCAAGGTGTAGTATTTAGGTACTCACATTTGTCAATACTTTCACTATGAGGTGTAGTATTTAGGTACTCACGTTTGTCAATACTTTCACTATGAGGTGTAGTATTTAGGTACTCATGTTTGTCAATACTTTCACTATGAGGTGTAGTATTTAGGTACTCACGTTTGTCAATACTTTCACTACGAGGTGTAGTATTAAGGTACTCATGTAGTATTTAGGTACTCATGTAGTATTTAGGTACTCACGTTTGTCTGTGTATTCAATGATCTCCCATATATGGCAACAACCCAAATATTTGTATAACATAAAGAGTTCCACAAATATTGTATAGCTTATACTCATTTAATTAGGTTGTACATGTATTAATCACTCTCAACACCTTATTCCTGATGGTGTCTATCTCAACAAGGGTATGAGAGAAGCAAAGCCATGCTACCTGTTTGTATATAAATGAGCATCAAGCAATGGAACAATTAGTACCATGTTTATTCAATCTTTGGTGTGACAGACATTTTGGTATTTTGGAAACAGTTTAGAAGTTAGTCTGTATAATATAAACATGTACAGTATACCGTATATAAGTGAGTAAGAATTGAGAATGTTTTCTTTCGTGGCATTTCACGATCGTGATTGTTTTGTGGTTACCTTATTATGTTTCATTTTTAGCTCATCTGAGAAGTGTGTGTTTGAGGTGAGCTATTGTGATCACCTTTACATAATGTATGTTGTGCTACGTGCATCGTCCTTCTTCAACATTGTAAACACTGTACAATTCCTGATGAAGAGTAGGATAAAATTGTAGTCGTTATTAGTTACTAGTATATGAACTCTCTCCTGAAGAGAGACTTGAAATCATTATATTAACATGTTCGTTTTGCTCCTAGGTGCAGATTATCACAAAACTTGGCATAAATCTACTGTGGGCATTACTACTAGTGTTTTGATGGAGTAAATCAATTGCCATAGCAACAACAAACTTTTGTTCTTCATGATTCATTTTAAATCATTATGGTCAGTGTGATACATGATCATGGTGGCTGGGGTTATCTTGAGCACATATATTTGCTTGGTCTAGACAATAAATGCTTGCCTGTACATTCTCTGTGATGGAATATATTGACACAATATTCATACTGGGCTGTTATTCTCTAAGCTATTTATTATAGATTTATAATCTAGCTGATAATGTCCAATATTGTTTTAATTTCAAGTGCTTTCTAATTGTATGATTTTATCATAAAGCCTACTAGTTTTATTGATGGCCTATCACACCTTACTTGAACATTTGTTAATATAGTCATTGATAAAAGTGAGTGAGTGAGTGAGCTTGAGGCCTATATTCCAACACTCAGTGTGTCTACCTTTCATTGTGTAACACTTTGATTTGGTTAGAATGCCAATGAGTACATGTATTTTATTACTAGTTAGTTTTTATGGTCTTTTATTATGAGAACATACAATGTATACATGTGTTATGTTGTGTATATTGATCTATGAGTTGTATTACTGTAACCTAGTACACAGAACAGTTATTATAGAATCAAAGTCTGATAAAACGAAAACCTGAATTGTGATTTCTATCACTTTGAATACAACTCAATAAAATAAACTTAATAATTGCATTGGCAACAATTTGACCATATAACATTGTTACAACTGAAACCAGCTGTGACTAGAAAGTAGACAGTTCTATAGTTTAATTTTATCAATTACATATATAAAACTAAATAAACCAAATTAGTTGTAAGCCCTGACGGATATTTTCTAAATTAGCGGTAATAACGTTTCTTAAATGTTTCATAAAGATATAATGATAAATGTGTTTGTGTACTTGCAATAAAATATACATAACACTCTTCTAATTGGTCACTTTTCAAACCCAAAATATGTTAAACTGTTTTATGTTTAATGTTTTATGATATTTTGCACACAAACGTATTATGCAATTGTCCTAAGACTTAAATCATTAAAAATCAAAATCATGTGCCAAAGTATACATGGTCAGTCATGCAATCAATTGTTGCATTTTCGCCATCAAATAATATGATCACAGTTAAAGGTATTTCTGGAGTTTGAAAAGTGACCAATTTGAAAAGTGGTTGAATGTATTGATCAATCTTTTGTATTTATAATGGCTTGTTGTCATGATGTTAGTTTGTTTTTACCTTGGAGTGTATTTTATTTCTGACAATATACTGGTATAATGTCATTACAGAGTTCACTAGTTACTTGCTTTATTCAGTCATAATGATGACATACTGATTGCTGTTGTTTTACTTTCTGATTGATATTTGTTTTGATTTGTATTGTGTTTTGTATATACATTGTATATAATTAGGGTGCCATTTGTATTATATATAATGATATGATCAAATCAGTGTTACAATTAGAGTTGTACATGTATGTATCATTTAGCTATCACACTGCATCATGATGTTTTATTGTAGTATATAATTCATGGGGACTGTCCATTGTGGACCTCATGAGGTTGTCTCCCTTTTTTGGGACTGTTCATTGTGGACCTCATGAGGTTGCCTCCCTTTTTTGGGACTGTTCATTGTGGACCACATGAGGTTACCTCCCTTGTTTGGAGACTGTAGATTGTGGATCTCATGAGGTTACCTCCCTTGTTTGGAGACTGTAGATTATGGACCACATGAGGTTACCTCCCTTGTTTGGGGGCTGTTCATTGTGGACCACATGGGGTTACCTCCCTTGTTTGGAGACTGTAGATTGTGGACTACATGAGGTTACCTCCCTTGTTTGGGGACTGTTCATTGAGGACTACATGAGGTTACCTCCCTTGTTTGGAGACTGTAGATTGTGGACTACATGAGGTTACCTCCCTTGTTTGGAGACTGTTCATTGTGGACCACATGGGTTACCTCCCTTGTTTATCTGTTCCCTCCATGTATTCATTGTGTGACAGTATAGATATGTATATATGTTACATGTTTATAGAAGAAACAAGGACAGATAAGTATTTAACAGGGAGAGGATCAGTTGTGTTTTAGACTGAATGATGTTAGTATTTAGGTTACTCATCATCCAGATGCCAGACCATGTCTGTGTATCAGGGTACTGTTTTATCAAAGCACTTACGGAAATAGTAAACTTACGTTTAAATTTTAGTTGTTTAATAATTCTATAACAACTGTAAAATCGGGAAAGATACAGTCTGTAGGAGATGATTAACTGAATCATTATTAGTATCGCAACTCCATTTACCCCACTTTGTAGCTGTAAAAGAATTATAAAGAATTTAAATTTAAATGTAACTTTAAGTTTTCCGTAAGTGCTTTGATTAAACAGTACCCTGATGTCTAAGGCATTGTGCAGTCACCGGTCAATAAGTAGCAATGCATATGTCTAAAGAGACTTATTAATAAATATCCCAGGCGCCCAAACGGCCTGATTAGACAACAGTATGCTGCCCGGACAGTGATAGGATTGTATTAGTTATCTTGGTATTATCAGAGTATGTCATGTCTGCTCATGGTGTTAGTTTGGCTCTATGGTACTTACAACAGCCCCTATTTAATGTATACTTGATAAAGCATCAGTACTTTGTATTTACAGAATTTTTCTCAATTCTATATACATAGGTCAGCAAAAATCTGGTAAAAAGGTTTACATCAGTGAGAATGTTACTTCATTCAAAATTAACTGATTAGTTTTTGGCATACAAATACACATTATGCATTATATGGTTGGTCAAACAAGCCAAAACATGAATAAAAGATAAACAAGACATCATGCGACTGATGTGACACTGACTGAAGAGTAGCACTTCTACTTTGGGAGAAGTGTTTATGATGTCATTGAAACCATTTTGTGTCACTCTGCTTCATGCTGCTTTATTAAAGGGGCATGCCCAAAAACTGGAGTGTCTTGGTTAATTGTGTTTATCACTTGTACAATCAACTATTCCGAAAAGTCAAAGAAGAATTTGACTTAAACATTTATTCTATAATGGGTGCTTCGATATTTTGTATATCCATTTGAATAAAAGGCTGTCAGCCTTTTATTGACGACAACGATATTTAGTTATTCTTGAAATATTTTCTTTTAAAAACTAGCAGGAAATTTCGTAACTTTTTTACAGGGTTTTCATTATTTGACATAGGTATTAAAATGATACCCATTTGATCGCTATTTGAGACACCTCAGTTCCAGGGCATGACCCTTTAATACTCATGAAGTGTGGACAGCTTTTGCTTCACTTACATACAATTACATTCACTGTTTTCATAAAACATATGGTTCGTTGCAGTGTACTTTTTTTTAACATTATTTGGAACTATTGAATGTTGAATGACTGATTAGCTGACCAATTGTTGTCTGACAAGTAGATTTACTGGTTTAAATAGTGCTTGCTTTAAGAATGTATGTGAACTTTCTTTTTGGTTGTAGAACTGGTGCTTGTTGTAGCGTGTATAGCTCCGCTCATAGTTTGTCAAATACAAGTATATTTTATTTTTTCTGTCCATGTTTTAGTTATTCCGTTTCAAACTAGTTTGTGTTGTGTTTTAGCTTATAAAGTTATTTTATTTAGGGTGTTGTTGTTGTTGTTACTTACTGTATTATAATCATGTATAAATATTGTATTGAGTATCATATTCTGTATGCAATTATTTATGAAGCAGATTTTATTATTAACATTTTATTCCATACAGATGCAGTTTAACACATTTACCTAATTTAATGCAGCTATGCTACTTGTGTAAGTTTTTATACCCCTGCACAACGAGTTGTAAGGGGGGTATACTGGATTCAGCTTGTCCGTCAGTCTGTCTGTCTGTCTGTCCGTAGACGCATTCTTGTGGACGCAACTTCTCCTACAATTTTGGCAGGATTTCACTTAAACTTTCACAGATGAACAACCTCAACATAGAGATGTGCATGAAGAAAGGAATTTGCGCTGCAATGAATTTTGGCAGAATTATGGCCTTTTGCCGGCGGGGGTATATTAGTCTGCCGAATGGCGACAGCTCTAGTTTGTATCTATGATGATCAGTTTGTGTCATTCATCAACAATTCATTCAAACAATTTGATTGGCCAATCATGATGTAACTTTCTGTTATGTTGCTTATATGGTCCTTTTTCAGACTCATAATTTCCATAATGTGATAAAAAAAACACGACCGCCATGGGGGTGTTTTCTCAATAAGAACTTTAAAAATCATCTCAATTTCAACATTTTACAATCACAGGTTTCTCGGGTCCTGTCTTTGGTGACACTCTACCGAATTTCTTACTTTCATATTGATTCCCAAAAATCCATGGCCACTAAGGGCTGGGCTAATTTTCTCTATGTGACATTAATAAAATAATCAAATGATTCTAACTAGTCTCTTATCATGATACTGAAAATGTAGCTTATAGGGTTTTGTGCAGTAACTTCCTCTCAGTATGATGGTAACTCATATGGTTACCGTATGTCTCTGCTCATAAGTCAAGTAAAAGATGTCCAGAAAATTTCAAAAAGTCACTTATTCACCATGACCCATGCTTTGATATCGACATAATAAGTCATAAGTTGTACTTCTTATAGAAGATTTTTAACATTGGACAAAGTATGGTTGACTTAAAAGAATTTGTTTAACTTGATTTTAGCCGACTTATGGATGAGTATATACGGTAATTCCTTGAAGTGTATTACCAGTTATAATGTCATACATCTGAGATCCTTGGATTGTATTACCAGTTATAATGTCATACATCTGAGATCCTTGGAGTGTATTACCAGTTATAATGTCATACATCTGGGATCCTTGAAGTGTATTACCAGTTATAATGTCATACATCTGAGATCCTTGGAGTGTATTACCAGTTATAATGTCATACATCTGAGATCCTTGGAGTGTATTACCAGTTATAATGTCATACATCTGGGATGATTGAAGTGTATTACCAGTTATAATGTCATACATCTGAGATCCTTGGAGTGTATTACCAGTTATAATGTCATACGTCTGGGATATTACCAGTTATAATGTCATACATCTGAGATCCTTGAAGTGTATTACCAGTTATAATGTCATACATCTGAGATCCTTGAAGTGTATTACCAGTTATAATGTCATACATCTGAGATCAGATTGTGTTTATAGTTGTATTGTAGACATATATGTCAAATATTGATTTGGTTATTTACAAAGCTTAATTTCATTCTGTATGTTTGATGATTCTGGTCATCTGTGTACTGTTTTATCAAAGCACTTACGGAAGTCTTACACCTACACTCAAATTTAAATTCCTTATATTGCTTTAACAAATACAAATTTGGGACCGGTAAGGTTTTGTAAGAGTTAATTAACTTATTCATTGTTAATATTAATCCATTAACCACGAATTTTAGTTGTTAAAGAATAATAAAGAATTTAAATTTGGATGTAAGTTTACTATTTCCGCAAGTGCTTTGATAAAACAGTACCCTGTATTCACTATGTGTTCTGAATTGTTTTGTTCTCACCTGTTAATATCATTGACATGCTTCCAATGTAGGTTAGTTACCCAGTCTTGTTTGTTAACCAAGCACTTTAAAAACATCACATTACCATAAAAGACAACTTTAGTTTTAAATATAGTATATGATAGAGTATTATTTAATGTACATTTAATATCTTTCATATTATTACAACTTTACTGAATGATTAAGAGGATATTGCTTAGCAATCATTTCTCGTACAAAAATATACAAAATTTCAGTAAATGATATAACAATAATAATTACTTGAATTTTATTACAAAATTTGCGGGAGTTTTGAAGTCCCGGGTACTGTTTTATCAAAGCACTTACGGAAATCATAAACTTACCGTCAAATTTAAATTCCTTATAATATGTTTACACTTATAAAGTGTGGTAAATGGAGCTGCTAATGAACTTCCTTCTATTAACCATATTCATCACCAATTTGCAGTTCTTAAAGAATTATAATTAATTTAAACTTGAGCAGTACACAGAAGTACACGTTTAACATTTCATACACAAAACGTCTTTTATAGCTGATTATTATGTAGGTTGTGAAATGATCATTGAACTGAAACATGTATTTATATTGTGCTTGTGTATCAGGTCAATACACTATTTCAGTATTTCTGTAACTAGAAATGCTATTCCATATTTGAAGTGTCAAGGACGACTTGATCCTTCAACAAAGATGATTTCAGAATATTATAAATGTGAGACTTATTATTTATGAAATGATCAGTATGAACAGAGTAATCTGTATACATATAACAGGAGACATCTATACATACTACTCTGCTATATGTCTGTATTTTATTAGCTCACCTGTCACAAAGTGACAGAGTGAGCTTTTGTGATCACTCTTCGTCCGTCGTCCGTCGTCAGTCGTCCGTCGTCCGTCGTCTGTCCGTCCGTCCGTCCGTCAACAATTGGCTTGTGTAGACACTAGAGGTCATAATTTTGGCCTAATCTTTATGAAACTTGGTCACAATGATCATCTCAACAAAATCTAGGCCAAGTTTGATATTGGGTAATCTGGGGTCAAAAACTAGGTCACTAGGTCAAATCATAGAAAAACATTGTGTAGTCACTAGAGGTCACAATTTTGACTTAATCTTTATGAAACTTGGTCACTATGATCATCTAAACAAAATCTAGGTCAAGTTCAATATTGGGTTATGCACGGTCAAAAACTAGGTCACAAGGACAAATCATAGAAAAACCTTGTGTAGTCACTAGAGGTCACAATTTTAGCCTAATCTTTATGAAACTTGGTCACTATGATCATCTAAACAAAATCTAGGTCAAGTTCAATATTGGGTTATGCACGGTCAAAAACTAGGTCACAAGGACAAATCATAGAAAAACCTTGTGTAGTCACTAGAGGTCACAATTTTGACTTTATCTTTATGTAACTTGATCACAATGATCATCTCAACAAAATCTAGGTCAAGTTCGATAATGGGTCATCTGGGGTCAAAAACTAGGTCACAAGGTCAAATAATAGAAAAACTTTGTGTAGTCACTAGAGGTCACAATTTTAGCCTAATCTTTATGAAACTTGCTCACAATGATCATCTCAACAAAATCTAGGTCAAGTTCGATATTGGGTTATCTGGGGCCAAAAACTAGGTCACAAGGTCAAATCATAGAAAAACTTTGTGTAGTCACTAGAGGTCACAATTTTGACTTAATCGTTATGTAACTTGATCACAATGATCATCTCAACAAAATCTAGGTCAAGTTCGACAGGTGAGCGACCAAGGGCCCTTTGGGCCCTCTTGTATGTATTTTTGAGTCAATGTATTTTTCATATGTATACGTGTTTTTATGACATATTCTACTTGTATGCAGTAAAGTTCCATTCATATATCTATTACAACAGAATAATAAAATATGTAAACACCACTTACTTGTCTGCTTGTATTTCTAACTTATCTGTCTCATAGCATTACCACAAGCTATTGTGATTGCAGACACGTATTAGGTACTCAAAACTACAGGGTACAACTGTAACGATTGCTGAATGCATAAAGGGAGGTAATTGGTTTATATGTACAATTTGTAAACTTAGTAGATTGTCAACAAGTCACCCTTAGTGGTGAGCTAGCTTTTCACTGATGGGATTTGTTGGTGTCTGACCGTCCGGCACGTTACAAATGGTGGCAGCAGAGGAATGAAGTCAACTGCCAAACTGGAGTTGCCTTACCCAAGTGTTTCCTAGGCCAAATCTTGTGACGAGATTTCTCGGAGGGGGGAGCTGAATGCATAAAGGAAGGTAATTGGATTAACATGCACAGTTTGTAAACATTGTAAATTGTCATTAGAGTAGAATGACAGTATATAAGTCAAACAAATCACCCTTAGTTGTGAGCTAGCTTTTCACTGACGGGATTGTTGGTGTCTATCCATTCGGCATTTTACACCATGAGTTATGTACAAATCTACTTACAACTGCCATGCGCAGCTATTCCTGGTCATACCGGTCTAATTGGGTAGTCACAGCCACTAGGTCATATTGCGTGCTCACAATACAGCCAAACTTGGTTATAATGAATTCCAAGGGACACTGAAATTTTGTTTAAGTATTTGAAAGTTGGATATTATGAATGTCGCTATACCAATTTTGTTTGCCATAGTTATACATGCATAGCTTGCCCTCGAAACACTATGTTGGAAAAAAACATACAAGATGTTGAACAATGTTTTTGATTATAATCTGATCAGCTAGCTGTCTGTAATGAGTGAGATACCTGCATATGTACGTATACTCTTAATTCAATCAAGAGTAATATGTAAAGTACTGTAAGTTTTACACTCATCGGAGTAAGTACTCCGTGATCAGCTTTTAGAATGTTTGAATGTCCGCCGTTTGTCAACAATTTCTATGTGCTTTCTCCTTAACTGTTATATGGATTTTGACCAACGTGAACAGGAATGATGTTGTCCTCCTCAAGTGATAATGTCAACTTTTCCAGCCCCGGCATAAGTAGGTCACAGGGTCAAAATCTAGGTTTTGTCTTTAATGCTTTCTACTCTTAAACGACTGAATGCTTTTGTAGACACTATAGGTCACAATTTTGGCCTAATTTTTCTGAAACTTGGTTATAATGATCATCCAAACAAACTGAGGTTAAGTTCCATATTGTGTCATCTGGGGAAAAAACTAGGTCATCAACTGGCTTACTACACTCGAAATACTGAAGATGCTTTCCAAGAGGAGAAACGGTTTTTGCAGTCTTTTGAGTGGAAAGATGGTCTACTTCTGAAGTAGCTCCAAATGGTATATCCGGAAATATGTTCCACAGGCTCAATAATTACCTGCCCAACCAATCTGCAAGAGTTGAACTCGACAGCAATCTCAGTAAAATAATGGAAATGAAAGTTCCACTGGGTGATATGATCTCTCCCACACGTATACATAAATGATCTCGTAGCCAATTTGCCAAAAGATTTTATTAAGTCAGACAGGGAAGGCAGCACTAAACTTAACCAGCCGAGCACAGAAAACATTAAAGCACACAAAGCACAATGCCCAACTGAACCAACTGAGCACAGGAAACATAAAACACATAAAGACATAATGCCCAACTAAACAAGCACAGACCCGCCCAAGTCCAAGCTGTCGAAAAGTATAATACATTATTACTAGCTGAATGACCCAGTTTCCACAGCAAAAGACAAGACAAGTTTCGAACACCCTACATACTGACGATCTTGCCATCTGGAGTTCCGTGTAATTACTTTTCTGCTATTCGTTTTCAGTTTGCATTTGGTCATCATCATGACAACGACTTTGGGCCATCATTCAAATGTTTCATAAATTGTGCTTCAGTTATAGTAGAATTCCATGCTTGAAACCTATATGTAACTTTGTGGTAACCTGCTTAGCCATGCAATAATGTTGGAAAAGACTGCCAACATTGAGCCACTTGAGACAAAATGTGAGCACAAATATCTTATGCAAAACATAGAAGTTAAAGACTACCCTCCAACTCACTTCACACAAAGATCCAATGCAAAACCAAGAACAGACTGAAACGACAAAGTCTCCACCATATTGTCGAGGGACTACAAAGAGGGAAAACAACATAGGAAGTACCTGACACATGGGTTCCAAGACAGGCCGGCGTTCCCAAAATCAGACCGGACGTACCACCTGCAATAGAAGGAAAGGGAAAACTACATTTCGCTCTACAGAAATCTTTACCCTACAGTGGATCGATCCATGAACGATACCCTGCTAACTCCTGGCTACTAGCACTTTCTGGTGGAACAGCAGTACTAAAAATGCTGTTTGAATAGCAGGTCGTGGAGTGTACATCGAATTCTCAGACAGCTCCACTGTTTCATGGGCAAGAAATGCTCCAATTACAAAGCCAATATGCAAGCCCTTGTCAGGAAAACAGGGCAAACTGTTGTCTTTCTAACATATTTAATCTCAGCGTTCTCAACAGGACAAGTAAATACCCTAACTAAACAGCTGCAGTCAATCTCAATGTGTTACTTCAAAGGATTACTGCACATATAGGCATATCCGGAAACGAAATTGCCGACAAACTTGCGAAAAAAGCAACCAAGAAAACACAGGACCAACCTCCAATCTCATATATGTTAAAGCATATAGTACGCTGCTGAAGTACAGTTACAGATCAGACTGGAAGACCATGATCGAAGGCTACTCGTGTATGCCCAGTGAAGACAGTCTACACACGCTTAACAGGCACAGTCAATCTATCATATTCGGTCTACGTACTGGACACTGTGGTCTGATGAAACATGAAAATACTTGGTCTTGCGGATACGACTGGATGCCAGTGCGGGACAGAAGAGCTGACACCACTCTATATGCTGCAAATCTACCTTAATCTAGAGGAAACACGACAGAATGTTTGGCCACCAGAATCTCCTTCTTGACCAAGCTTTGGGGAAATGCAAGGAAAAGTTGGTCTGGATCTATGTCTAGAGAAAATCTAGATTGAGTTTAAATATGGGCCGTTGGGCTCAAAAGGTAGACCACCTGTTGAACACACTGTGCTGCATTATCAATTTGTCATCGGATGTTCATGAATCTTAGTGAGTAAGTAAGTAAGTAAGTAAGTAAGTAAGTAAGTAAGTAAGTAAGTAAGTAAGTAAGTACGTAAGTAAGTAAGTAAGTAAGTAAGTAAGTAAGTAAGTAAGTAAGTAAGTAAGTAAGTAAGTAAGTAAGTAAGTAAGTAAAGTAAGTAAGTAAGTAAGTACTTTATTTAACAAGGCTACACAATTGGTTTCCCAATCATACATGTGGGCCTCAAAGCATTTGAATATGATTACTCTGCTTACCATAGACGTATTAACTACTACGACAGGTGAGCGACCTAGGACCCTTTTGGCCTTTGTGTATTAGAACACTACCTTATCCATTTTTCGATGCATCACATTGTATCACGAAAGGATCAGTATACCCAAAATATGATAAAATGGGTGTGTGCAACAGTATATGCTTCAACTCTGCAAACGCCATGAATTGTGTTTGGTCCGCTCAAAATCACCATCTTAAGAAGTACACGCATATGGGGTAACTGTTTCTCAATTCGGTACATATTTAAACTTGTAGGTAACCATACCTTAGTAAGTCAATAGCTCAGTTATGTTTTCATGAGGTTGCATCTCGGTGAGTGATTTTACTTCTAAGGCTCGGCCTTGCAATCTTCCTGTAAGAGTATTGTTTGGGCACATAATACGTATTGATCTGTATACATGTAGCTCGGAGTTATTAAAAAGGAAAATCACTGTATCAGTATTTGACATACATGTATTTAAAAAATTATCATCAATAGATTGATTTTGTTTACAGCGTTTGTCTCAAAAAGAACGTATGCACTACAGTCTTATATTACATGATTATCATCCTCAATGTTGTTATTCTGCCATGTACTGGAATGCTTTCATATCTACCAGTCGCTATTCGCAAAGGAGCCACTTCACATAGGAATTTACTAAAAGGCGGCTGGCTCTGTGCTGGGCGTGGTGGTATAATGATTGAACAATAATTTTCAACATAAAAGTCCATTTTAAATAATCGGCATGTACGTAATTTGTTGCCCCTACGACCATAAATAAAGAAAGAAATAATATGTGTGTCATTGTCTCATCGGTGGTTTTTCCAAGTTCTACGTAATTATAATAATAATTAATTATGATAATAAACTTGTACAACTCGAGCCGTGAATGAAATTTTACAGACCACCTATTGGTAGTGTAGAAAAGAATTAAATTCCATGAATGAATATAACAATATGTTTGTTTGTAAACTGTTTCATTAAGTGTTTGAAAATTCCTCTGACACGTGGCAGGCTGAATAGTTTAGATACAACTTTGTTTGATTAAGATTTTGTGTCAAGAACCGATTTGTTCTCAATTGTTTTCACTACAATGAATTAATCTAAAAATAGGTTGTTAATATTACACTATAAATATGACAACTGTTTGTATAAGCCGCGTACGTTCCTTTCAAATATCAACAACAGTTCAAATAGGGTTATAAAATGGCGCCGTGAGTTTGGCATAAAGCCCAGACCTGCTGGAGGTCGGATATCCGCATACATGTCTCCTAATGTAATAAGGTGTAAAGAACCAAGCTGAGAGCAAACATACTCCTTATTGATCAACACAAAACAACACCCATGATTTACTAGATAGCACAATGGTAGTGGTTCCAATATATCCCGATAACCGCACGTCCTCCAAACAGACATGTGATATCTTCAGTTGTTGACATTTCCGTAACAGCAGTTTTGACATCTGTCATATTACTCACAGCAGTTTTCAAACTAGTTATTTGTTTTGGGGTAATTGAGGGAGTGGTCTTTTTTTATATGTACATGTATTCATGCTTTCTCTGTACATAATAATGTATATTGTTGCACAATTGTATGAGCTCTCCAACATTGGAGATAATAAAGTATTATTATGTTTTGCATATGGAAACAATATAAAATTTGACATTCTCTGTCAACCAAATGCTTAGTAGTTGTTTCATTTTACGATGATTTCTGTGACTTTTCATTTTCCAGTGGTGTTCATTATTTAAAATATTCTCATCTTATAATTTATCGACCATGATAAATTCAATCAGATATTTATTCATACTTACAAAATGTATTCATAAACAGTTGAGAAATAATGAAAAAGTATTGCAATGGTTAAGTGTATACCATGCCTATACGGCTTACAATTAAATTGTCAGATATTGTACAAGTGTACAATCATTCAATCTCACAACAAGGTTACAGACGTACCTTAATTTATGTACTGACATGTACTTGTAGCAAACACATCGTATTTGAGAGATACAAAATAATGATTATTCGTGTCGGAGTGCGATCAATCACGTCAACAAACTTTATTTTATTATAAATTATGCATTAATATTTATAATAGATCACCCTTGTTAAATATTAAGCAATGGTCTAAATTACTTACTTATTTATCCTCTTCATGTCCACTGATACACAAGGCTGCTACCAGGTTTCTCCATTGGTGTCTGTCCTTTGTAATCCTTTCCCCAATTCGTCTAGAGTCTGTCCTATATTAATCTCGCTGCTTATTGTCCTTCTCCATGCCACTTTTGCCATCCGATGGTGTCCACTTTTATGATGTTCTTATGTATTTTTAATAACACGCCCTAACCGCCTAAATCTTCGTTGTTTTATTTGCGTTATGATGTTTGTTTGTCCAGTTCTTTGGTACATAGGTCAGTGTTTAGAATTATTGTGGGCCAATAGATTATGCAGATTTTACAGAGACACCTTATGTGATATCCCAGGCTCACTACATGAGAACATTTTATAAAAGCTATTAATTATGTTGACGAATTTGTCTTGACGTATACCATTTCCATAAGCTTAGTCTTGATACTAGCAAAGACCTTTTCAAAACCGGTGAACTTTATTTAAACCTTACTATTCCATTCGATAAATTGTTCCATGGTGTTTTTTAATGTGAAAATATGATCAGTACATCTTACTTCAGGTCTAACTCACGCTTGTTATTTCCTTAAGATTCAATCAATAGAGCTGCTGAGCCTCATGCAGATGGTTTTAAAGAAGACTTTACTGGGTCAGACAGTTACTGTAGTGTGATACCACGCCAGTTTCTACAGTCAGTATTGCCACCCTTCCTGATGCCCATATATGAGTTAATAGTCTATGATGTTGTTCGGAACCCAGTTTTATGTCTGCAATTGTCTAAAACCAATTAGAATGTACAGTTCACATTTAGTTCAGGATTACTTTTTTCCCTCATTGGCAGTCAAGTTCCATATAGCACTGCGATTGCATGACTTTTCAGTGCTCTTTTAAAGGAAACAAAAGGGAAGTTCTCTGCAGAGCTTTGGCATTAAGCGCAAAACATTGTAAACTGAGTTGAAAAATTGTGTTTTCAATTTTGAATGTGTCATTATATTTGTGTCTTGTTCAGTGTTGGGCATTGTGGCGTGTGTTTGTCTTGTCGTCTGTGACTTCTCTTTTGTTTGTGTCTCTTGCTCTGCTGTTTCTGTTGAGTGCTGCCTTCACTGTCCAATTTGTTTTGTCTTGTTAAGGTAGTGAGTAAGTGGGGCTGTATAGTACGAACGCAGTCGTGTGTCTTCACGTCAATGTTTTCACTGTCTCATATTGTTTCATACACTACTGGAGTTCTTAAAGGGGCGTCAGCAACATCTAAGTCACTCGTATTTACAGTAGATTGAGATATGTGTCGCCTATCATTGTCTGACATCAGTCGGGGGTCATACATCGTCAAGTGGAAACGATACTACGCTTTGTGTGAATTAATGTCAATGTCGATAGAAGTAAACATACAGTCTCTTTCATTTAAATAAAGATAATATGATTTAACATACAACAATGATAAACACTTTCTCCAAAATCGAAGATGAATCTTACATTTCTTGTACACTTTTGTATTTATCATAATAACATGTGGTTTATCTAAATGTTATTATTTGGATACAAACATACAGCTTTCATTAGATCGATGGTCTCTATGTGGACAATAGAAGTTTGTTTTTTCAAACGGTCCTTAAGCAGCGTGAAATTGGACCAAGTATGGTTTGCGATTAGAAAATTGAGAAAAACGAGTGTTAGTTTAAGCAATCTCTATTGGGCTACAAGAACCACTTATATAGAATAGGGGAAAGTTAACCCAAATATAACATAACATGTATTGAAGAGTTAATAATATGTATGGACAAATGGATGGGCGTACGTCATATTGACATAGCAAGCAAACTTGATAACAAACATTTTAAACATTTTAATGCAGTAATAAGTACGTGGACAATTAGTCTTAACACGTGAAAATATTAAGGCACAGTTTTTGAGATTTAAGGAAAACACAATAGGGTGTAAGTATAAGTAAATGCTGAAAACAATTATTTTAATACTGTTCAATGAAATTAATATATTAAACATGCAATTGTATTAGATCTATAGTAAAACATAAAACCTTGAACATACATAATTTTATTTCAATACTATTTGTATGTTGTATAATATTTATTGTTTAAACAATGTAACCCGCCAGCATTCAACCCTAAATGCACATATATGTATTTGCTAATTCTAGGACTGTGTATGTTTATACAACATGCATTTGCTTTTTCATGATAAAACAGAATCTATATAGAATAATATAGTAAAGTTCCGCTAATAAATCATGCCAATAATTTCGAAATAATGCATACAATTAAAATTATAAAAAACAAAATTGTTCAATCCAATGGCCCGCTATTAAACGATTTGGTATTAATTTTCTGCAGTAACTTTCTTAATCCACATAGCGCCGTCTAGTGCTTGAGGCAACTACAAATGATATCCATCTAGGTCGGTCTGCAGCAATTTGAGACATCGTCTCTATTGTTAGATCTAGACTTCTGTTCTTAAGGTTCTTCTGAATCGTTCACATCCAAGTGTTAGTCGGACACTGTTTTATCTAACCTGGGGTGTTAAACGTAGGGCTATCCTGGGTAACGCCTTTGAAAGTCTTGTGTTGGACGTGTCCAAGACACCGCCTTGTTTGAATGGTCTCTGATACTGTGCAAGTCCCTGTTCTGTTACGCAGTTCCTGCTTTGAGATAACGTTGTGTCAGACGATCTTCGAAGATTCGGTCGTATGGTTGTATTCCGTAAAACGTCGAGTTTCCATTCAATGACAAAAGCTCCCTTGTCTGATGTTAGGTGTTGTAGAACTGTCTGATCCAGTGTCAGGTCAGTCTTCAAATGTCAGGAGCTTTAGTTTCGGAGGTAAACCCGAAGTAAAACAGTATTCTTCACTACAAATATATTGAATACTGAACCTGCATAAAGTGGACCAATCATTGCTATATACAATACCGTGTCTCATTACATTTTCCAAACCATTAATCTCGTTTTGTAGATTAATTAAAAATAAACACATTAACGGTTAGCTAATTAGCGCACTGCACGCCAATTATAAATATACAATTTCAATTTAATTGCTATATAGTGTTTTAAAATCGATTTAAGTTTCGGTTTAAGTGAAAGTTAGATATAAAATGGTATGTATCAGATGTTAATGGGTTACTGTTCTAGTATAAGCCTTGTTTTAACTTGTTGTGGTTAGAATAGATTTGTTTGTAGGAATATATAATACGTTTACAAAAAGCAATATAGTGTCTAAACGCATCCCCCAAAATGCTAGCAAATGTACATACATGTCTATTATTTGATATTCTTTTGTCTGTGCGTTGATTTCAACCACCAAGGAAAATATGTTAATTTCAACCATCATGGAGGACACACTGATTTCAATCACCAAGGACGATAAGTTGATTTCAACCACCAAGGACGATAAGCTGATTTCAACCAATATTATAGTTTCAGTACGATAAGATAGTTCTCTAAAATATCATCGTACCATTTGTGAGTTTCTTGAATTCAGGACCTACTCGTAGTTTTGTCTTTTGTTCTAGGCGAAAACAACATAAAGTATACAATATTAATAAGTTTCATAACTCATAAACAAGGACTGTGATTGGCTTGAGTTTGTAATAAAGCCTTGCCCTTTCCATTACTAAAGAGGAACCTCATCGCACCAGATGGATCCATTGCTTTCAAAACAAGTGATGAAGTATGGGCCAGGACCACCTACTTGCTGCAGCATGCTGCTGATTTTGCATAATCCCGGGGGGGGGGGGGTATGTCAACATTTACGCCTCCTTACACCAAATCCTGTATCAGCCCCTAATGACACAGTCAATGAATTGAATCAAAAGATATGAGCACTATTAAATGTGCGTAGGTTTGACTGGAGGTGGTAATGAATTCACCTGACTTATGTTACAGAGGTCGATGTGCTTATGCATGAGACTCTGGCTTATGTTTCAACTATTGTACTCTTCAGCTTCCGGTTAATTGGTTGTTCTAAATATGCGCCTACGAAAAGTGATATACATTTATGCCCAAATGGAGGTTACAATGATGTCAGGTATAAACCATACATCCATGTACACGGAGCATGGACCTGATAGAGCGGCTAACGTAACTGAGGGTTTAGTTGGTTGGTTATGTGAGGGAACATTCGATATACGATATGATGTATAACAGATGAGCGGACTTAACCATGTAATATATGTACTAGAATTACCTATACTCTGATCACACACCTTGTCTGACTGTGCTGCAGATATACTGTCGACAGTTCATTGCAATTTGGTTTGTAGGCCCACGAACACGCGATGAAAAAACCGTTGCTTATACAAATTTTACTTTACATTGCATATTTTGCATTGCTACAGCATATCGGTATACAAATGTATATATTATACTGTAAATACGTACATTTGTATCCATCTATAATAAACTTACATGAAGCATTTATAAGTGAAACTTAATGCTGAAATATAGTTGCAGGATATTCAATGACGTCACATTTACGTGTTCAGACACAACCCAATAACTGATTCATATGTGTCTGAATTACGACAACATCATAAACATGTGTAATAGAGGATCATTTTAGCACGAACAATTGAACCACGTAAATCAGCCCCAATCTTGAGTCAAGTATATGCCATTGTATATTATAGCACAAAAACGGTGATTTTGCCCATACGTTAACGGGACGAAAACCATGCGTAAACATAAAGATTCACGCGAGAACGCGCTGTTAACGTCCAGTTTTACGTATGCTCATTTCAGGGCCTCATCGACGAAAATCAACTATTTTACAGCGTCTTATGAACTGCAACTCCCATTTTATTTGTAACTAGTAACTATTATATTGAAATAATAAATCTAAACAAACCCGCATTATCCATATTTTCTTGGTATTTGCCGATCCCGGAAGTCGACGCTCATAACAAAAAATGTTATGACGTAACGTTTATTTTCGCGACGTTACGTTTGTTTACGCGACGTCGCCACAAAATTTCCCGCCAAAATTTAATTATTTCCAAATACAAACGCATAAATTGATGTTTTGTATGCTATAATAGCGTTTACGCATGCTTTTTCGAGCTATAACATCTGCAGAGTCCCTCGGGAGCGGGCTTGGGCACCAACCGTCCCTCGGGACTCTGCAGATGTTATAGCACGAAAAAGCATGCGTTAACCCTACAATACAAAATGTCCATACAGTGTACAATGATACTTCAATCAAGCCTGACTCCCACTATGAATGACACATCAGTTTCATTTTCTGTTTCAGTTTTATACTTGGCATTGTAGCGTTTGCTTGTCGTCTGTGCTATTTCTTTGTGTACGCTCCTTTTGTGCCTTCCGCTGTCTTCTCTGAGCGATGTTTCATTATCCTTTTGTTGCTATTGTGGTGAATCAATCCTTGGACAACATGTTCCATATTTTAGCCGCTGTTATATCCACTATTTTCACATAAACAAGTTGACAAGATGTGAAATTGTTATATTGTAGACAAGCCGATCTGACCCTATTCAATTATCGTCCATGTGTTATAGTGCAGTCAGGGTAAGAATACAGTGACGCAGCGGTCGGGCCCACTATAACGGTGTGAAACCAATTATAAGGCTTACACAGACAGCCATAATTTCAATGCTAAACTAACAAACTTTATTCGCACTACCTATTCAGACAACGGTTGTAACTTTCTGTGTATACATAAACGGCTACGTCACTGTCACCTGATCCTAACTGGATTGTACCTTCCCTATAGTCTTTGTTGACGAATCCTTATAATGCACACCAATCACTACATGGTATTGTTACATTACAGCCCCAGTGGTCGAAGAGTATGGCTACAATTGTTTTTGATTTTTGTAAAATTAAGGTTTGCTATAACGGTAGTGTGTACTTAAATCAAAGTCGTATATCATAGTTGTACAAGCAATGTCAAACTCAGTCTTTGTATTGTTTATACTAGTATACCTTTGGGTTTGCCCTGGAATTGATATATTGACCCATAAATCTCCAAAACAAAACCACATACATGTATTATAATTATCTTTACGCAATATGTATCATGACTAAAATGATAAAAATCAACATGAGAATCAGATACTATCATCTCTCCCCTAGTGAAAGTCCAGTCGCGTGTCATTCAATGTGTCCAATACAAACAATTAAATAGTCGTTGAGGATTAGGGTAGGGTTCGTTACAGAATAACCTTGCCTGCAATATTTCGTATTGTTGACATGATTATCAGAAAAAAATAACGGAACTGATAACAAGGATATCTAACAATGCAGGAACACAGACGGTCTACATAAAATAAGTCTACATAACTGTTGAGTGATGTTTGTGTGTTGCCGTTGTGGTGTGTGTGGTCGTTCTTTTGGTCTGTTCTTGTCTTCTGGCTCCTGCTCCGGGTTTGTTGATTTACTAAGGCAGTGGAAGACTTTCGGAGTGGGATCAAGCCATAATGTGTTCTTGGTCAAATACGACCACTACACGAAAGCACACAATACTCAGGGTAGCAATACCACGTGACTTTTTACTACAGTTACAAGTAGAAATTTGTAAACATTGGAACACAAATATAGCCATAAGTATTTTATTTCTTCATAGATTATTATAAAATATACCCCACGCTTAGGGCAACATTACTTACTTTCCATGAAATACAGGATCTTTTTCAGCAGGTTGACCTTTTTTCCAGTACCCTGTAAAACCTGTCTTTTCCATGATTTCACCGGGTGTTGGACAAAACGGCACAGCTGCTGAAAGGGATAGAATATTTCATGGAAAGCAAATAATTTTCCCCTTAGCGTGGCGTATATGTCACTGGATTGTGTTCAAGGTACACGTAAAGTCCTTAGTGTAAGTAGTTGCCTTTGGTGATGGATACAGAAATGATAAGAAGTTGATAATATTGTTTAATAGTAAACATAAAACTAATGCTCCTATACAGTTATATAATTTTGGAATTTGAATAACTTAAGTGACCGTAACTATATGATTTTTATAAATCCTAAATATAAAAAACGAAAATCAAATTTAGAAAACCATTCTATCGTTGTCAAATGATAGTTCTGCTTCTTAGAGTATCGATCATTTCAAGCCTGAAGGGCGACAGCTTAATGTAGTTTTGTCAACGCATTAGCTGAGATTTTTTATATACCAATTTGCGTCTTTGAAATCGCTGAAAATGACAAACTCTATAACTAAATATGATTTCTAGATAGATACCAACAATGACCACAATATAAATACATTTGTATATATATTCACTAGATAAATACCAATACATTTTTATAAATAATTAAAGAAATAATATGATAGCAAAGTCTATGTTTATATGTACTAGTATACTCGTTTTTTCCCACAGTACATTAAGAAAGATTAAAATCAATCTTAAATCTTTCAGCCAGATCTTATCAATATTTCAAATCTTTACAAATCACTGGACGAGATTTAGGAATAAATCCGCTTGTTATCGGTCTAATTGTATACAAGTTATGTTTTATAGGCGCTTCATTACAGTATAATATTATGTTTATTTATTTATGTAAGGTACTTCATATCTACTCAGTTATGTCGATATTGTCAGATACCGAACCATTAGTTTCAGTAGCATTGTTAAGAAACCAAGACATTGGTAGAATTGATAGATCCTCGTGCAACATGCCCATGTGTTATGTTTTCTCCAGCTTGGACAATCTGCCTGGATAAGGCTATAACATAAAACAGTCATGTAATTACTTGGTTCAGGTAACTTCAGATTACCGACCTGACCATAGATTTTCAGACCGATCCTAATTCCTTTAATGATGTCAGAAGAAATTTGTTTCTTTTACAAGTTATTCCTCACACTGGTTTAGTCTCGCAATTAGGACACACAAACTTTTTACAGTGTAAATAATTGTAGAGTATGATCTAATACGTGTATACAAACCATAACCTAAAGTTTCAAATAAGAATATAACCATTTCATGTGAAACAACTGCATTCTTTTTCCACCCGCTAGTTGCTAAAAACATCCCGAAAACAATGCAGAACGGACGAATTATGCAGCAGTTATGTGTTTCTGAGCGGGAAATGTATGATTGGGAAAGACCGTTCGGATACGACCTATGAAAAAAGACAGGGACATCAGCACTCGGCAGAAACAGCAGAACACGTAAGGCACAAATAGGAACACAGACAAACATCTCAGACCAAAAGCACACGTCATAATATTTATGTTTTTGACGCTAAAGTTGATTTTCTAGCACCGACTGTAAACCATCGTTTTGCAAAGTATCCTGTGCCCGCACACAGAGGGGTCTGTCTTTTGATTTTGCACAATTAGGGGTCCGATATGCATATACACTGTGGGTACATTTCAAATACATTCAAATTCCGCAAAAATGTCTAGGCTTTGAGTGGCGCTATTTTTAATATTATACCGAAATAATTATGATTTACAACCGACCATTGTTACACGAAAGTAAAAGTACTTGACAGACTGGTGAGAAATAACATGTTCCATGTTACGATAACTTTAGAAATATAATCTATATGATCAAGGTCTTTGTTGTAAAATTATCAATACGCTTGCAATATTCCCACACCGATTACCTGTCACAAGTTTATATAATAACTCATAGAAAAGCTGATAATCCAATGTGAGTGGTCATTTTCAGTTTACGATCCTGCAAAATCCCCATTTTAAAGAACTGTATTTATTTGTCTATAACAATTGAACAAATAAATATTGAACCTGACTGACACCTTTCTTTTTGTCCAGTCAAGCATTAAAATTAAAATTATAAAAAGATCAGCAGGACTTAAGTTCGGATCGGCCTAGGATTATATCCTTATATTAGTTATAGACGATCAATATTCTGTAAGTGGCTTAGAGGATTTAGTTGTGTTTAGATGTGACAATATTGTCCATACAGTGTTATATCTGACTGACACTCAATGTCATAGACAAGTGAACATCATACGGCACCATTCACTCATGTGACAAAAGTATTGTCTCAAAAACTGCATCGTTGTAATAAAATTAAAAACATATTTAGATGTGTACCTTGAATAAAAAGAAATAACGAAACTACGCACAACGAAGTAGCATCCAGTTTCTACTTTCGATTTCATTCGCAGCCCGAAGTTTAGTGTAGTAACCTATAATTATGCGTTGATGGTCTCAATCGTCTTGCGTTCACCGTGACACATTGGATATTTCATGACCGATGTCATCCGTATGAAATACTCACTTTCTGCTATATTTAGTATTTTATCTTGGAGGAATCGAAGAGTGATCAAAACTGCTATGCGTTCCTATTAACAGGGTTTAAACAACCATGTTCAACAACTAACTGTGTTAACGAAATATACCTTATTTTTGGATCATATAACCCGACCTTGATCCTGATAACCTATTCTTGAATGTAAACAATGTTTTCAACAAAGTTCAGTCACTTACTGTGGTCCCGTTGATCTGACCGTTATAAGATAATATGTTACATAGAATGATGGAATACTAGTTAAACACGTATAATTTAGATATAAACTTAAACAAAGTTGATTACACTTGAACATCTTAATGGCCATGAACTTAATGTGGTAAACAATCAGTTCAGACGCTAGTTTTTCAAGTATTAAGGATTGTAACCGAATCGCGGAGCACAAGGTAAACTTTACACTACATTAAATGTATATAGTTTTAAATTAAAATATTTAAGGACGGAAGGACTGAGGGTCCTTCAAATGGTGGTATTCCTTGAGGTTGCTATGGTGGTTTATGACCTGAATGTTGGACATGTCAATGTTCCGCAAACAGTAATGAGAGAAACTCAAACACTGAACATGTGCAGGGTGAAACACCCATGTTTATGGCGATTACCGATTGTTCAGTTGATTTCGAATAGCAATGAAATCATAAAATGCAGGAAAACAAGTTCGATTTAAGGATGGGACATGAGCACAACCATTTTGCCAAGTGTGATGTTATTGACAGAGGAATCTTATCATTTTCATGAAGCAATAAGAAAACTCATGATTCTCAAAGCTCACAATTTACCATACTTTCTCATTTCTATTTACAGAACATGTCTTCTATCAAATTGGTTTTCACTGTGGCGGTGTTAAGCATTATCTCAGGAATCGTAATAAGGTATGTTAAACAACGCTTCAATCCATACCATGATATCACCATAGTAACAGATGTACATGACGTTTACGACTACATCATCATTGGTGGTGGAAGTGGTGGAAGTACAGTAGCAGGTCGACTTGCTGAAGACAGTGACGTCACAATACTCGTTCTTGAAAGTGGAGACAATTTACCAGGAATCTCAGATATCTACAGCCCTTCCCAGTGGCTCAACAATGTAGGTTCTAAATACGATTGGATGTACAAAACAGAACCGCAAACCCATGCTTTCTTTGGTATGAAAGACAGACAAAGTATATGGCCCCGAGGACATGTTCTTGGCGGATCTGGATCTATAAATCTTTTGCAATACACGCGCGGAAGTTCTTTTGATTTTGACGAATGGGAGTCTTCTGGATGTAAAGGTTGGGGATACGAAGATGTTTTGCCATATTTCTTGAAGTCTGAGGATGTTTTGGTAGACAGTTTGAAGAATTCTAAGTATCATCATGTTGGCGGTAAAATAGCAGTTACTGAAGTTGATGCTTCCCCGCTTGCCCAGAGGTTTTTGAATGCTGCACAGGAATTAGGGTTTGAAGTCGATGATTATAATGGCAGAAGACAAAATGTAGTCAGCAGACTGCTAATTAATACAAGACATGGTGTAAGAAGCAGTGCTGCAATAGAGTATCTCAAAGACAAAGGAGACAACCTCCATATATCAGTCAATAGCCACGTGACCAAAATCAATGTAATCGACAAAACAGCAACCGGTGTATTTTACGTGAAAAATAATCAAAAGCGGTACGTCCAAGCTAGGAAAGAAATAATCTTATCCGCAGGAACAATAAATTCTCCACAGATTTTAATGTTATCAGGTATAGGACCCGCGAACCACCTGAAGGATTTGAGTATACCACTAGTTTCTGATTTACCCGTGGGTAGAAACCTGCAAGACCATCAGCAAGTACCCCTATGTGTGCGCATTAAACACCCAGTCAGTATAACAGATGCTACTAGAGAGAGTCTCGCCACTTATATACAATACAACCTTTTTGGAACTGGTCTTCGATCTATTGCTGGCACTGACGCTTCCCTATTTTTTCATTTGGATGAACGTAAGAAGGAATCAACTTATCCGGACATACAACTTGTATTTTATCCTTCCTTATTCACTGATCTTAAACTTAATTACAAAGACCACGTAGCCACGGAAATGTTCCGAAGTCATCCTAACGAGAATGGATTTTGTGTATTCATGGCTCTAACTCATCCACGTGCTCGTGGAACTATAACACTTCGCTCCAGAGATCCTTACGACTACCCAGCCATTGATCCAAAGTATTTTACAGACGATCAAGATGTTGAAGATTTAGTTAAAGCGTTGAAGGTTTGGGAACGAATTGTTCAATCAAAAAGTTTTAGTGACGTAGGTGTTGATTTGGAATCTATGAAAAAATCTTTCTGCTCTCAGTTTGAATTCCAATCCAACGATTACTGGAAATGTTTCATTCGACACGTTGCGATCACCCAGTTTCATCCAACATCTTCCTGTAAGATGGGATCACTTAATGACAGTAATACTGTCGTTGGTCCGGACTTGAAAGTGAAAGGCATTGCTAATTTACGAGTAGTTGATGCGTCGATATTTCCTAACGTAACATCAGGAAATACAAATGCTCCTACTGTGATGGTAGCTGAGAAAGCAGCAGATATGATTCGTACAAATAGTTAGAAACATTTATGACAGTATGACATTTCAGTGTATATTTATTTTTAATGGCACAGTATAAACTTTTATGTACTAAGCAATTGTTGCGATCTCTTATGAACAATTGCTGTGTTCATTTCATTTCACATTAAAATGTAGTGATAAGAGTACATTTTCTATTACAATAATACACTTTTCATTGTCATATACGTGTGATTGGTATAAACTGTTCCTCATTGTCATAGATGTATCTTTGGTATGAACTGTTTCTCATTGTCATAAATGTGTCTTTGGTATAAACTGTTCCTCATTGTCATAAATATGTCTTTGGTATAAACTGTTCCTCATTGTCATAAATGTGTCTTTGGTATAAACTGTTCCTCATTGTCATAAATGTGTCTTTGGTATAAACTGTTCCTCATTGTCATAAATGTGTCTTTGGTATAAACTGTTCCTCATTGTCATAAATGTGTCTTTGGTATGAACTGTTTCTCATTGTCATAAATATGTCTTTGGTATAAACTGTTCCTCATTGTCATAAATGTGTCTTTGGTATAAACTGTTCCTCATTGTCATAAATGTGTCTTTGGTATAAACTGTTCCTCATTTTCATAAATGTGTCTTTGGTATAAACTGTTCCTCATTGTCATAAATGTGTCTTTGGTGTAAACTGTTCCTCATTGTCATAAATGTGTCTTTGGTATAAACTGTTCCTCATTGTCATAAATGTGTCTTTGGTATAAACTGTTCCTCATTGTCATAAATGTGTCTTTGGTATAAACTGTTTCTCATTGTCATATACGTGTCATATCTTTGATATACGTGTTTATTCCTATAAGAGAGAAAGTGACTACCGTATCCGTACCTAGGACAATCATAACCCATTAAACTCGCGGATCGAAGCAAGGCCCCGGTCTCCCGAAGCATCTCAAGTTGAAATATCATCTCAAATTGAGATTTTGGTCAAATTCGAGTCTGAATTTGAGATAAATATTGAGTTTGAGCTCTTTAAATTTTACTGTAATAAACTTAGAAAAGTGTTTTCTGTTTTGTGATCCGAATTTTGAGTCTAACGTCCAATGGAAATTATCTAAACGACACATGGAAATATTTGGGGGATATTTATCTCAGACTGAGATGTTTCGGGAGATCGGCGCCAGGTACGTCTTGTATCGGATTCGGACAATGAACGCCGGCTAAGATTGGTAATTCTAGCTTACGTGGCCAATGTATTTGTGTTCCTTGTGAATCTGGTTATTTTGTACTGAGACGCTGTAACAGTTTGGTTAGTCTTTTCTACATGTATCGATGCCAATTTAATGGTTATACCTGTTTCACTTTCTCAGAACCACGGAGACTGTATGGACTTGGTGAGGAAATAGTGGTTACAACTGGTTCTACTTGTGTTCGACCATACGTTATTTGCAGCAGATGAACACATTCTGTTATATTTATCTTCACAGAGCTGCACTTGTACACACAATATTAAATACATGTTCTAGAATAAAATATGTAAAGGTTAACAAAGGAACACATAGAATACAATTCTAACACCATATTATAATTTGGTATCATTTAATGTATTATAATTCATATTGCACTAAATAGGTGACATAGACATTGATATTGAAACAGAAACATTTAACAACAATCCATGCAACACCATATCACAGAAATGCTTACAAGAACAAGTAACCCGTACACAGATATCAATATAATTTCACACGAATATGTTTGTGGGTAATGTTTAAATAGAATTGTTACATGACATTATGGAACCTAGAGCATTGATAATATTCAATACGACATAAGTAATAAATACGACATTTGACTATACATGCAATTGCCAGTTTATTAGTAATATGTCCTATAAATGATTTGTCTAACGGAAATTCATTTTTGTAATTAACTACACCTGGCAAATAATGATTAAACTTTCTTACAAATATGTTCATTAAAAAGTGTTGGTCTTTGAACTTTACAGGCATAATGTAGATTATCAATAACACAGCACATTTAACCTAATCAACATTACACTGTAGTCAGAATGTTGTGTTCAATAATATAACTAAATATATTATATGTTATTATATCAGATATTACTGGCAAGAATATAGATGTCCATTACAGCCAGTACACACATAGTTATACATAGAAACTTTTGATAACTTCCGGTTTCTCGACGTCAGTCATGTTGTTGTTATCTACACACATACCACTTGGTTGAGGTAGACTAGTTCTTTCTAATTCAACATATTTTTGTTTAATGGCATTAATAGTGTTTTCTTTAAACAACGTATTTGTATATTTTATGTTTTGAAATAGTTTGCCTTCAGACGCTATCGACTTGGATCTTTCAACACGTAAGTGATCACTGTTCGTGTGTTCTGATGGCTGTCGGCTGAGTTTATGTTTCAATGTAACATCACTGTTATTAGTGTTCACAGCACGGGTTGAAGGTTGCTTAGCTATAGAACTTCTACCTGACATTGAACTACGGTCAGATAATGAAGATCTATCACTGAATGAGGTGTTTCCAATGAGTCTAGGTGTTTGCATAATGATCACATTGCCATCATTGTCTGCTGTTTCCCAACGAGTGTCCGATAATGGACGACATACATTTGGCAGAAGTGAAACTATATTACTGATGTCATTCACACGGAATTGAAGTCTAACACTTTCTAAGGACCGGGGCTTGGTATCCCCCTGAAGTTTTTTCAAAGCCAACTGAATGTCAAAACTAGCAAACGCGGAGACGGTAAACAAGCAGAAATCGTCCCGTTTTACGTCTGGTTCACAACCTAGTATAAGCTTGTAAAACTGCATCATTTCTTGCCAATTGGTTTCACTGACGAATAGCACGGTACGGAAGAATTCCTTCCCAGTATGCACCTGTCTAACCGCCCAGAGTGGAAGGTCTTCTGATGTGTAATAGAAGTCTCGACTATTGTATGGATACGGGTTGATAGCACCTCTATGCACTTGTTCAGAATGATGAAATTTCCATGGAGACTTTTCAAAATATCTTTTCATTGTTTGTATTCGTTCAAATCCTACCATTCCTTTCTCTTGCAGAAACACCATTATCGCCATGCTAGGAATGCGCGCGCTTATATCCGGAAGTGACGTCACAGTGTTAGCGGCAAATGAATCGGATTTGTCAGTTATTTTTAGCACATGCAAATCAGGATCTATTGAGTTTATAACTGGTTGGTACACTTCCTCCATAGTGGAGATTTCATGAGTGTCTGTTAGAAATTGTAGAGTCATCTTCTGCTGTTCGCACGGTAACAACGATTCTGTGTCCGACTGGTCTGATATACTGATAACTTCACAACCCGTTTCTGACCTTGAACTAACTGAAGATATGCTGCTGCCTGAAAAATAAACAAACACAGATATTAAATGCATTGCACCTAAAAATAAAACCATGTAACACAACGCATTATTAGCTGCTTAAAGAAACTGGGTAAGATATTAACGCACTTAAAATCACAATGATGAAAATGTCGCTCCTCCAGTATACAAAACTTCTACTTTCATACAAGTCGTGTTGCTATAGTGTTGCACAGACAAAACCTGCATGTGATATCAACACAACACATGTTTAACACTATCTAATTCGGTATGTTTGCAATGTTATGGGTTTTTAATTTGTCTACCAATTTAGTTCAATAATTTTATATGAATACATGCGTGTATATTAAAGCAGTGCTGTGTTTGCAGTTTGATCAAATTATAGATAGTACCGACAATAATTGATTGAATCGCATTTAGAAGTTTAAATGCACTTAGGAGTTTAAATTTGACAGGAGGCTCAGGCGTGCCGTCAATTTACTTGTCAACGTTTGTGATGTTTGGTATTATGTGATCACATTTATAAAATATATATAACATTGGAACGTCAGCATTTATAGGTTTACAACAGGTGTACATCTATACTCTACAATGTCAACTTTCATTCAAGCGAAATTCTAATTTATTCAGTAAATTATAGGTTAAATCGTAGCCTTCAGAAAGTGAACTCAAGCAAATGATTAAAATGCACGTCTACATTTCGCCGTCAATGATTATCTTAAACTTACAAGGTTGGTGTTCACTTCTCCTGTAATATATCTATATCTAACTTAGACTAACTATATTAAACAACTATTCGTATTCATTGTGAAGTCTGCTCCGTGCATTAGGACATTTTGTAAGCGCATGCTTGTATCAGAATACGAATATAGATTGTTTACAGTCAATTAGCAGAAAAATGTAATTAGGCTTCGTCATAGATTAATTGATTCACCTAACAAAACTAACTATTTTTATGTATAATGTCCGAGGTGGCTCCGTGAACCAGTGAGATGATCCGACTGCTCTATATGTTGTACAGTACATGAGGGAAATACATAAAGAAGATACCTACCATCACATGAAGAATTACTGGAGGAAATACTGGAACTAGAACAGGAGAACGGCCCTCGTCTCGATCTGAAAAATATAGAATAATGAAAGCTTTAATAAACGAACCATTATACTTAGGTAAATGCATACCCTTTAAATCCTTCGCTTTGTTAATACTTAATGGTTTCAAATAATTTACAATTAATTGATTTTTTTCAAAGCAGTTGATAGATTCATAAATGAATTTCCTTTTGCTTTTCGTATGAATGCCAAATATAAAACGACTTTTATAACAATCTCTCTTTAATGTCATTCAAGTACACGGTTGGTAATTACTAAATCATAAGGCGTAATAATACGTGAATTGTTGTCTAGTCTGAGGGGTTTACGTTTGGATGATGAGACGAAATCTTGTAACAAAAGACCATCGCCGTAAATTACTGAGTAACTTGTGTCGTTTATTGCTTTGTAGGTGGTATACACGTTATTGAAACTATAAAGCCATGAGTGGATGCTTGGCTGAGTTGTGTGCATGTAGGCAGGCAGTATTAATGTCATTGTAAACATAAGACATCATAGTGTAGTTTGTGTGTGGCCATTTCCTGTTTTACTTCTCTTTCCATTGTTATAAACATTTACAACATTTCCCCATGTACTTTTATTTATATCTTACTCTAATTAACAATGTAAAACCTACACCAAATGTCGTGTAGTTCTAAAAACCGATTCCAGTGTGTTATGGTATCACCTTTTAAAAGTAACACGCGCAAAATTAATGACCTTACAAATTAAACTAATAACGCAGATCTGATTGGCTACGAACGTCTTGACAGAGACCTAACCCTTTTTTTACAAGACTGTGCGTACTGTGGTCGGAATAATGAATGAACTGTTAAGTATTTTAAGTGGACTTATACTGGCGCTGTAGTTTGTATTAGTTATCAGAGCAAATAGAAAATGTCTTATGATTTGTGGATGTAATTAGCATAATATGCCTTACCTTGTGTTTACTATCAAATAAAGGCCCGTGTGCTAACTGAATTAATGATCTAGTTAGTTAGGACAAGAAGGCGTGGTAATACTAGAACGGTGAACATCTTTTGAACAAATTGAAAACAATACTACAAGTAGTAAGCCTGACTTGACATTTGATACTCATCTAGTTCATTGTACGTGTTTTGTGACTATCAATGGAACAACGTGTGACGTCACTGAATCGCTTAATTGTCTACTAATTAACCGCATATATCGTCATTAAAACAATCTGTGTTCAATATGTGTAGCGTATTTTTGTCGCGTGGGGTATCTTTATCCAACATGGCATCGCATTGTCTGGGGTTATGCTTCAATCGAATCATTTTATATTTAGTGATATAAACAATATCAAACCAAATAAATTTGTATATCAATTATGTATATGTCCCTCATGACGCTATAAGACAATACTATATACGGACTGGATGTCTACGTTAGGCGACAACCCATATTATAGGTTACAAAGGCTGACACGCGAGTATAAAATCTAGGACTCGGGTCAAGGTAAAAATTTAATCAATGTAAGCAGAAGTTAATATTTTTTGTTATTTTATTAATAATTTGTAAACTTGAACAATTTCACAATCTAGAGTTCCTGTTGTTGAAAACCAAACTCATTAAGTGTGTCCGCATTTTCCCCGAGTATGCACCTTTGTGGCGACACATTGTAGCTAGCTATACACGTTTGGAAACTTTGTATTTTTGACTTCAGACAGTTCACAAGCCGTCAAGAGTGTGGTAATAAATTGTATTGTCTGAGAAGCTTTTGATGGTTATACATTGTATACATTGTATCAATGACTATAATGTCAGTTGTTCAGTTAGGGTCATAGAATTGTTTTATGATGTTGTATTGATTTATTTCAAGATCAAAAGGTACATATTCAGAAGGATGAAAAGGTTTCAAAATGGTTCAAAATGTATGTTCTAGTTTTGGTCAACATGTACTGTAAGCAGATGATTCACGGGTGACTTACTTACTACTGCACGACATGCTCGGGTGAAAGCACACCGCGTACATGTTCCAACAGTGCTTAATGATGCTATTTGTCGTCCCCGTTATTTCCCTAGTTTACTGAGTTCATCTGATAGGTATATTTATTGGCGTTCACAATGGGTGGATTTGCAGTAGACTGAAATGGGAGCTTGGCCAATTATCGTGTACCTAGGTCTAAGTTCAAAGTACCATTAGTACCCTTTAAGTGTAGATGTGTGTATATCATTTCATCCATAAGCCGTGTTAATTTCTTTTAATTATTTTTAATCGTCAAATTTGGTGTATACTCCGTAAACGGTAGGCTCGGATTCCGATATTTATTTGTGCCAAACGAATGAATTAAAGTGCGCGGTGTAAAAAGTACGCTGTACACATTTTTTCCGATTCTATTTTAACGTCGCATTTATTAGGAGTACTCTAATAGTAAGATTTTAAATGACTATTTTCCAGTTTCTTTATAAACTAAAGTGCAAACTTAAAGGTCTAAATTAAACATAAATAAGACATTACAAATGTTCAATAAAAAAGTAAACAAGGGCTAGACATAATAAATTTCAACTTAACTGTGTGTTTTATTCTTTATTGTGAACATTTAATGAAGTTTGTAACGTCAAAGTAAATATTGGAGTATTAAATCAATACATGGTATATATAAGAGCTTCTGTCGATCCGGAACAAGTACGTATCAGAACGGTCTTTAGCCTCAAAAGCCTCGCAATAACGTATTTAACGTTACAATGCAATGTTTACTCTTGAAATTTCAACAGGTCTTTAAATTGATGTTTATGTTTGAAATTAAAGTGTAACGTGGTTTTAAACTTGTTTATCTTATGGTATATAAACTAATTAATTGCTAGCAAGAATATATGCACTATAGCTGACAAACGTCGGAGAATAGCGCGTTATATTCGGTCTTATTTTTAATCTTTAATTAGTAGGTGAAAGATGGCAATTCATCAGACGTAAACGCACTCAAAGCTTTAATTTCAACGTTAATTATAGGTTAAGATGTGAAACACCTTTGAAGATGTTTTCACGAAGTATACAATAAAATGCATCAAGTGTCGTATAAACATTTGACATTAACAAATATTGTGTATAGTAACCGGAGAATCTGTATTTATCAGTGAATACAGAACATATATGACACTTATATTGACTAAACCTAATTGCTGAATGTCTAGCAGGTGCTTGCCTATAGGTCTCTATAACAAATGTCGTGACAAAGTGAAATAAATCCGTGACGCATGTAGGCATGCATGTCATGGGGTGAAATTACTTGATGTAGGGAGCCCATTCATTCACAAATTTAAATAAGGGTCAGATTTCATTGTATCTGAACTGAAACTCTTCATTTTGTAGTACATTGCGTTTTTTTCACCGACACCGCATGGTTGCCGCGATAAGGTTTTTAATATTTTATTTCAATGGGCTTTAAATGTCCGATATGAACGATTTACGACTTAACGCTAAAATTAGCGATGAAATATGATCGCAATTTTAACAAAACAAAATTCATCAGTATTCATTGAAACATAAATATGTTCCAGTACATAATGTACAATGTGGCAATTACCATTAACAGATCCGAGCAGACGTTTCCAGTCATTGACATTTGTTCATTTTACAATAAACATAAATTAGAAAGAGAACTTTTTTGTCAAAACTCAAAACTATTAAACGAAAAAACGCCAAACATCTTAAAATGCAAATGGAAGTCTTCATGACATCGTTTTTCCGTAATTCACTCATTATTGAACTATTAAACAATTACACATCGTCTGTGAATTATGTTTGTCTTCGCATTTAAAATGTAAACTAATTTGGTACAGTGCCGTGAGCTGATAGATTTTCTAGACCAATGTTGAGTTCGATATTCTACTGTCATTTGACGCCATATTAGTTCTATAACCGGAAGTAGTATTTGTATCGATATAGAAACCGGAAGTCAGGACGAAGCAGACACTTAGGCACCATTAAAATGTATCGTGAAGCTATGGTCGATATGCACTTTTAGAAAGTTCCGGTTTCCATATTGGTTCGAAGATAAATATAACTTCCACAGGCTACGCGTGGTAAACAGGTGTCAGAGGAGTAAAAATCAAGTTTAATTACCCGAAGCGCATCAATTTTATGGAGCTAAAATTGATGTTTCGCTTCAAATATTTTAACATTTCACTTTTCAAACATATAGTTCGCTTGATCAAATTGATATTATTAATAAAATATACCGAGTAATCAACAGCTGACTCAATCTATTTTCACCATTACCCTTTTTCACCATGTTTTATTCGATGAAAGTTTAAACAAAAAAGTAAATTAACCATTTTAGGATCACCACCTAGAGTGTTATGGTTGTCCAGTGTTTAAATTATTCATACTTTTGGATTACGATTAAAATAAGAGTACTCAAAATATGTTTCAAATTGACCATACCAGGTGCCTGGCGTAGATGAATTGGTAGTATTTTCTGATTTCCTTTATTATGAGTATCAATAAATAATGTTTGATTTTTTATACATTTTACAGTTTAATTGGTATAATCGGCATTTGAAATGCCTTTGACCATTTGATTTTTATACATTTTACAGTTTAATTGGTATAATCGGCATTTGAAATGCCTTTGACCATTTGATTTTTTATAAACAGTTCGATGAGTTCAAAATATTTACAGAAACGCGAGCAAAACATTACAAAGTAACGTTTAGGCACTTGACACTTTGCAAACAAAGGTATTATCTAAACATTTCAAAGGTTTCAACATCTGTGTAGTTTAAGTGGCGGTATTTATAGACCAATGCGCACTTAAACCCTTAATTGGAATAATCCTAATTTTACGATGATATAATGGGCCGTGAAGTGAACGTCTGTATAGGGCGTATCTTAGCACCCATCAATCAACAATACTACAATCTTATTTTAAATAAAATAGTCCGGACAGTGGATAATATAATTCAAAAACTAAGACATAACTTAAAGTGAAAATAATGGGGGATCGTGTATTGTATTTTTGTTCCCGGAGTACGTAGAGAAAGGAGATAAATGGGCTTAATCTATACAATATAGGAGTGTGGCGGTCTAACTAACGTGATCAAACATCGTACACTGGTCTAATTAGTTTATCAAAGTTTATTGAAAAGTTTGTGGAATGCAAAACTTTCGAAATATGTATACAGATACGTAAATTAAATCAGTATGACGTAAGAGCACAGCGGGTGTTTGGGTTGTGACACGTGACCGAGCATATCGTGGTCAGTGCACGGACATTGTGGACCACACTCGTGTCCATGATTATCCCAAATATATATACATAGACATGCACCTTGGACATTGAGACCACCACAGTCATAGCAAAGGTATGGCGAGGTGTAGAGCAAGTTGTTTCTATCCCGTTCAGAGAACATGACTTATTCAAACTCACAATGCTGGTGTAATTCTATATTGGTTATCGAATAGATCAAGCTTTATCTGACAGGATTATCAACATGCATTGTTGAATACATTATATCAGCACACAATGATGACAGACACTGTCCTGTAGTAAACTGACCCAGTTGAATTGTTTCGCGCAAATATTTCACCTAAAACCAACCTTTGTTTAAAAGCAAGTACAATTAAGAATGGTGTATATTATAAGCCTATATAATGAATAGTGTATTAGTAAGCCAAATGACTAATGGAATGACCTATGGACGTGTACTAATAATGATTTAAATGATAGGTTGTAAAACGTACTAAATGTTACTTTGGTGAAGTGTAGGCGTACTAGTATCAACAATAAGTACTATATACCAAACTATATACTCGGGAAGCTATGTACGTTTTGGCGACGAATCAAGATGGGTCGTATATCGGGGTATTCCCGGACTCTACCATATCTCATTCAATTTGTCGCATTTTCCGAATGACGAAGATAGGAACAAATATAATATTTCGATAATTATAGAACATGTTAAATGTCTGGTGTGAAGTTACAGATTAGGGTTCACATTAAAGTACCGCTACTCCCGATCACACCCACTCCAAATCTGGCACAATACTAGTAATAAAATAGTATTTCATGAAAGGAAAATAATCTTAAATTACCGATTAAAGTCTATTTATGTCAAATATGGCCTTTTACAGTGATAAAAAAAATGGGCGAGTCTGTTATATATTGTAGAATTTGACTTTTCACTAATCAAATAATGGAATCGACAAATCATATCCTGTAAGATTATTCAAGTAGCCATAAATTTGGGTAAAATAGGAACATTAAGCTTTGTGATGGCTTTTGAAGACTTTCAACAATGAAAAGTCATACAAGTCGAGCTTATTCAATCACATATTTATGTTTATGAATATGAAATATAGGGTTTGGTTTTTGTGGCAAATACAAAGACTGCAATTACGTTACACATTCATATTTCTGTGACTTTTAAGCACCTGTGAAAAATTGCATCCCTTTTGAGTGTTCTCAAATGTATACAATGCGATTTTAATTATAGATTGACTGTTCAAATAAGGCAACATAGTGTATGGACGGAGTATTAAAAATGTTTGCACAACTAAAATCACCTTATACAATGATATAGCAATTTTTACTAGATCAAAACTAATGAATTCTTTCACAAAAGCTTTTAGATTGGTGGCGGTATATTTGCATATTTTAGGTAGGACAAGTGTGCAATTGAACCCAATGGACAAACACATAGATTAAAGAGTCAGAGTAACATTTACTTCATAATTTGTGAACAGGGCTTAGTAAATAATTATACATAAATATTCAATTAATTGTATATCCTGTATGATTTAGCAGAAATGACATACTTTAACAATCAAATCGAGGGGAAAAGGCTTTCACAATGGGCGCCATATTTTACAAACACCTACGCACAGCACGAACACTATAAATATGCTACTTTTTATGTAAAATAAATACATTGTAATTACTATCAGAATGAAAGACATTAAAAGTGAGTGATGAGGCTTTAAGTGATATAAATTACATGTTGGTTTGACATTGACGCTGTATTGAGATGATACCTATTCTCTCTTTTCTCTCTGACCACAAAAACTTCAAGTAGTAATTCATCTTCACTTTTTTCAAGGTATGAATAAAAAGAGGCAAGTTTTTGTGTCTCAACAGATACCATGTTGCAATTTGTCGTCGGAAATGTGTGTCATTTGTTTTGTTACGATGGTAAAAAGTACAATCGTTGTAACAAAGTCTTATGGTAGACAATTAGTAACCTTTGTCTTCTTTCGGCTTTATCTGTCTTTGAAGTCGATGCGTACCACGTGGCTATCTTTTGTTTAATGAATCATAAGCGAAAATAAGAAAGAAAATATACTAATAATTAAAGCCTAGTTGGAATGACTTCATCGTTAAGTGCATTATTTTGGCACTAATTTGTAAAGCTGGTCGAAGAGAATGGATATACGTTCTCTGACTAAACACGGTGATTTAAGCTTCTAATTGAGACTAATTAAAAGAAAACAAAAGATAATCACCAAAATTGGCGGATTTCCGTTATTCTAAATACGTCCCAATACAATGACTGATCACAATTATTCGAACCTGTCGCTTTCAGTATAATTAAGGTATACACAGGCCACACGTTAGCTGGTAAAACTGTTTTTTCCTGTTTATTATAAAATTTAATTGCCGTACATTTTGTCTTCTTATGAGTCATACCGAAAATGGCGGGAACCTTCTATAATATAATACATTATTTACGATATAACTTTTAGATAGAAGTTATATGGCGAAGAATGTATTATATATGTTCATATGCAAATAAATTGAATTGAAATTGAATTGTGTAGTTAGGTATTTGACGGTCAGTAATATTGGCGTTTGTGATGTCACTTTTATTATATTGTCATCGTACTATAGTATGATATTTACAAATAACTAACAATGTCTCATAACTGCAATCTGGAGTTTGACTTTATCCTTTCTACACAAACAGTGTATTGTTGAGAAGTTCAAACACATGTCGTGGGAAAATCAAATGTTTCGGATTGGAAAAGCAAAAACAATGAACACATGTTCGATTACCCCGTGTTCTAATTGCCTGTCGAAACACAATTAACTTAACTGGGAATTACGATTAGATATTTTAGATCGAACGTAAAAACGGTGTGATAATTTTAGCCTAACAATTTCAAATCGATTCGTTCTTTTTCTAGCTATAGTTGCTTCAAATAGAGTCATATATCGAATGACCTCAATCATAGGAAAAGCAGCGTGCGATACAGTTCGATATGAAAACAAATGTTATGTTGTTAATATTTGAACCTAACAATTGATTTGAGAACAGCTTTGCACAGTTGACATTCAAAACCAGATAGTTCTTTACAAATACTAAGAAGGTATCCTAAAATATGGCGATTAGTCCGGCCATGGAACTTCTTAATATCTATATCCAATATTTGGACAAGTCGTCATGTTATCACATTAGAGTGTTATCGTGAACATTTACTCATGCAGTAATATGTCCTTACATCAATGCCAATATTCGTATATAATAATATATCGCTGCAGTCGTTAGAAATGAATTAAAAACAATTCCAGTAACTTATGTGTTTGCTTATGATTCTGTACTTACTATCCTTTTAAAACTATATTAATTTGATACTGCAATAAAAAATGTAAACACGCGATATTAACTTGATATCATGCAATATGTATCAAATGACACCCATGAATGGTAGCTATTGGTAGGTAGTGAGTGGCGCCGCATGGCGGGAGGTAAACTTGCTCTGTTTGTTTGAAGTAAAAATCAACTTAAGCCCGTACGAGCGAACTCTTCAATCGGTTTAAGTAGAATGACCTTATTTTACAATTAAAACGTTATCTGAAATCAATCAAGATTTCTACGTAATTAGAGACAACTTGATCACGAACTTTATCTCAGTTCAAACAAATTAACCGATAGGATTAAATAACAGAAAAACCAGACATAAGTGTTATATTCCTATCCTAGGTATGAGGGGCCACAGAGAATAGTTCACTAGAGGTTAACACTCAATTATATTATTTTATTTTGCGTCAAAGCGTACCCTAGTGATTGAACGCTTGAACGTTTGTAAGTGTATCTTTTAGTGGATCAAGCTACACATGAGCTACTGATATGCTGCGGTCTAAAAATTTTAGGTGACCGATGTTCGACTGTTTCCTGGCAAAGCTGTGGCACTGTTTACACATACCAAATATACAACGTACCAATAGTACCTAGAGTTACCGGAATGTCTGAAGGTTTTGGTCAATTTGACTCTGATAATCCACCGTTAATTTGACAGTCGTGTTTATAAGTTTTGTACATACAGCTGTGACTGACATGTATTGGTGGAAATAAGTAACCGTTCATATAATTAAACAATTAGATGTTTACCAGTTTCCCACCAACACTTCTATGATCATGATAATTTTACCACAGGTGTCGATAAAACGAACAAGGAACACAGTCGACTTCAAAGACTTCATAATTAGGGACAAGAGAATGGACACTTTTCGCTGATTCACGTTTTGTATGGTCAGAGCATAATACTGGTACGACAACATTATAGCAATAGTAGCATAATTGAATTACAATGTATGGTATATTTGGTTTGTATTTATATACTACTTATGATTCTATTATCCGCTTGTTGATAAACGTTTACTCTACCACCACGGGAGAACTTTGCCTTCAATAGATTGAATGTTTGCAGAAATGAAACACTTTAAGTAATCATATAAGTCCAATGTAACCCAGTTGCCTAATTCTATCACGCAGGTGCTATTACCTTTTCAACAGTAAGGGGGGCATGTTATAATTTCGAGGCACATCAAAAGCTTGGCTCTTTTTGTGCGTATTTCATGTTACTAATTTATCGAAAAATAATGATAGCAAATGTGAACTAATCGTCACAAAATTATCCAGTACTGTGTATAATAGAGTAACAATGATCGCATGATTATGAAATTGTAATCATTTATACAAATACAATTAACAATATTGTAAAATAATTGACCGTTGTTCACAATTACTATGGATATAATAAAGAATTGATGTGAGCATATGTTGACTGGGCTACTTGATTTGGCCGTGGGTTACTAGTGTTTGAATGATGTTGTTAAATGTTTAGATACTAGTATAATGGTACCTGAATGACTGAATGGTAGTACAATATAGCCGGGTAGAACTATAAACACTCGGTGCAAGCATTACTGCAATTTGTACATGTATTATTCATTATAATCGACTTTTTATTCTGGTCGATTAAATTTGTTACCATTTAGTAATTAAATCTAATTGCAAGTCACAGAGGGAATAGCGAGTGGTGGGTTTAATGAATGTGATTAATGCCGGGTAAATGTTGGAATACCGGTACAATCAATGCACTTTGAAAAAACTACACATTGCATTCTTATTCCTTTAAACGTATTATAACCTCAATAACAAAACTCTTTGTGAACACTTTGAGACAGCCGACCTGAATGTAGAACTGATCGCATTTTTGATCAGGTTGTTCTGTGTGTGTGTTGTTTCTATTATCATATACAGTCACCACTCCCACCATAGAGTATCTTAGCATTATTAAATTATACGGACATATCGTATTGGCATCAATTATTTATTGCTGTTATTTAAGAGTTTGTCAAGTATGTATATTCTACACGTATATAGTGTATGTCAAGGTATATACATGTATATTCATGCTTTATACATGTGTGTATTGTAAGTTTAAGGATGACTGCGGAACTGGTCCAATGTTTTATATTTAGGTATACATGTAGTTAGAATTGTTTTAAGAGTAATTATGCTTCATATAATTGTCATGTACTGAACGTTTTTGTTTTGTAGTACATTTAAGATTATATATATTTACATGAATGTGGAAGCTAGCTCAAATCTTAGATAAATGCTTGATTCTGTTGTAGTTATACCATTCCGTGCACACTATGCACAGACGTTAAGATTGTAGTTAATTTTATACTAATGTATTTAAGGTCGATTGTGAAACAAGTTTTTCCAACTTATATTAATCACTCTCGACACCTAATTCCTGATGTTATCCATCGCCACGAGGGTATGAGAGAAGAGAAGCCAGTTTCCCTTTTATGCTGAGCGTCTAGCAAGGGAATTTCTGGTTCCCTTTTTATTTCGTCCTTGGTATGGTGTGGGCAAGGATTGAACCCGAGACCCCTGCACTCGAAGCGGACGCTCAACCACTAGGCTATCGAGGAGGCGGTAGAATTGTAGAATATGGCTTACCGATAATCCCAGAATGGAAAGTCGTCTGTCTCACTACTCTGTTTATGTCCGTATGTTCTTCTCAAGTATGTCTCCATAATTTCAAAGGTTGCGTATTATTTCAATTCAATAACAAAAATCCATTTATGTTCAATGTTCTGCGTTTTCTACCTGGTAAAAGTCAAACAATACGTTATTTAATCATATTTTAATTACACTGCGTTTCACCCGTAATATAACGTTTTTGTACACGGCCTGTATTTACAATCATTATTTTATAAATCACATATTGACTAGATTCCTCATTGATCGAATTATTCAATACCTAGATATATTTATAAACCATCCAGATTGTCAGTTTACATGTTTTATAGCACATCCTCAAAATCTATACTCAATTCAATTTCAACATTTCATAACTGTACAACTCTTGTCAATATTTTGTCGAGTTAAATTTCAATATCAACCGTTCACATTAAGTTTACATACCGATGCATAGCGCTAACTTACTTCACATTTACCAAGCTTGACATAAATTTTCACGACAATGCTTAAATCCCATTTAAACAAGATAATAAATTGACGTTCAGTGAAATCACATTTCTCCGATGTTAAATCTCGGCATGTTTTATCCAACAGTAATCACTCTCACTCGCTTTGACACTTATCAGTCTTCAATAAATACATTCACCAAAATGTCTAATATCTACGCACAAACTGCTCAGTGCATCTAACTTGCATGAAATTAGGTCTCTAAAATGTTAGCTAAATAAAATTACCGTCAACTCTGGTACAATTCTAATGATAGTTTAAGCATAACCAGTTAACAAATAAATACGATGTGTGTATGCAACAAGTAGAGAATAGTATATGGAAGAACTTCACATTACTCGACGTATATATGGGCGGCGGGTCACGGTATAGAGAGCACAGCTTTAAGGTATATCCGCCAGATATTCACGCTTTAACAAATTTGTATCAATTTGATCTGATTCGATCTGAGGCTATTCAATTTGAACAAGTGATGTAGTTAGAGATAATGTCGCTATTGTAATTAGCCTCTCATTTTCTTGTTTTAGTGTTAACTGATAAAAAGATAAGAAATCGGTACAAATTGTGCGAACTTTCTTTATAGCCTGTGGCCATTTTGTCATATTATCATGTTAAAGAATACAATGACACCACTGTGACAGGAAGGAGATCTTATCTGGGTAATTTGTTTACAAAATTACTGAAATGATTCTTTAGTTTTTGGTGTTTTTATCATTTTAAACCTCAAATAGTAATGGATACTAGAATTCGCCCGAGCGTCACACCAGTAACAATAAATCAACACATAGTTGAAACAGATCATCTATATTGAAAGTCTAAATCTTTAACATTACTGACAGATAAAACATTTGAAATCTTATATTTTAGATTAATGATAATCTTTACTGAGTTTTCTGTCTGTTTTATTTCACCGTCACGCGTGTCCTTATTGATTTCGTCAGTTTGACACAAATTTGAAAACTGTAGGAAATCTGAAACGTTAGAAGTTCAAATATCGGCGTCATACTTTAATTACATATGTACCTTGAATTATCTAATTCAGACTGAATTACGGTTCTATTACGGTTTTATTGGTTTGGTATTTATTTATGGTTCAAGTTTGATAATATTACATGTATACGAATAAAGGTAGTGTTATTTGTAATACTATATATTTATAATATTTCCCGCTATATCTGGCCGTGTGGTCTGCAAAGTATCTGGAAGTGCCAGGAAGCTGTGTATCGGTGCTATACACCGGGCACATTAAAGAACCAGGCTGTCTATTCGAAATAAGAGCTAGGCGCACCTCTGTAGCACCGGACATGCCTGTATCTTATGTCACTCTCTCCCTTCAGGGGCTTTCTCTCAGTCTGTCCCTCTGGTCAGATCATGCTGTATCTGCACTGGTAGAGGATGCACCTGCGCCCTTGTGGCTGCAACATGGGTAAAGTGCCTTTGAACGTGCGTTCGTATGAAAAGGGCGCTATATAAATCTGGTATATTTTTTTATTTTATATCGGCGTCATACTTTACACATGTATCTTGAATGATCTAATTCAGGCTGAATTACGGTTCTATTACGGTTTTATTGGTATGGTATTTATTTATGATTCAAGTTTGATAATATTATAAGAATAAAGGTACTGTTTTTGCAATTACACACACCGATGTTTAACGTGTACAAGAAACAATGTAGATCATGTCCTGGCATATCATTGTAGATCATTTAAAACTTATTTTTTATGATATTATATAATTATTTAGTAATTACATATCCCCCAAATATATATGAGTCATTCCCTAGGAAAATGTGTTATTTTGACAATATAGGTTTACACTTTCTAATTATTGAGAAAAAATCATTTTTTTGGTAAAAATAGCGTGTTTCTCGTATAGTAGTTAGGAGTATAACTATACAGAATTATGGTATGACATGTTCAATTTAAGATTTACAACAATTTTAACTATATTCATCATTGTAACTATAGTACACATGCTATCTTTCTAAGTGTTGTTTCACAATCGACCGTAGACTAAATTAAATTATAGTGCGCCTAGGATTATGTGAAAGGCGGGACAATTTGGTATATTCCACAAAGGTGGATTACAATTATGTGCACCAATTATCAGTAATGTTTTGAGTACAATACTGACCTTATCTGTTTAGTTTAGTGATTTTTAAACCCAATTTTGCCACAGTTGACCAAACCGATTCATGTTTGTAAATATCACATTATCCTGGGCGGACTTTTTATAAGTACACGTTCAATGATATTGGTTATTTAAGACAGGTGGTTGCTTAATTAGATGCGTATTGGACCAAGTTTGACTGTACAGGTGCTTCAAGTAATGTATGTGCATGTATAGGTTAAATGGTAGGAATAGGTGAGATATACCCTTTTGTATAGTTGTGAGACACAATTTGATCATTAGATTAGTAAAATTAACTGATTCGATCACAATTTATTGTATAATCTTTAATAAAGAGATTATAGAAAACTTTCATATTGTATAAAGATGTTCACGGCAGTCCAACTTAACACTGACACGTTACTTAACTACGTGCTATAAACATAACTATATCCAATCACATAAAACATGTAATTTTTATCTAACTATTTAACCTAAATGGCATTAGCGTTATCTATATGCGTATTAAAACGATTACAGGAAAAAAAGGCGATACGGTCATAAACTTATTGTTCAAACTTTTCAATTGACATTAATACTTTAATCAGTATTTTAATATTTTAATACAAGTATAAAAACAAATATTCACAAGTATGGGATGAATTAAACTTGACTAAATTTTAGATACACACAATGTTTGGCTACAGATTATAATTTAAATATCGCTTGCAAAATGACCTTGTCTTTCGACATATTAAGTGTTTAATCCATCCATGTAGGGTGCTGATGGTCGAATGTTGGAAGGGGTCTGTGCTGTATGTTGCAGGGGGTCGAATGCTGAAGGTTGCGGGAGGTCGAAGGTTAGAATCTAGAAAGGGGTCTGTGTTGTAGGATGCAAAAGGTCGATGGTTAGAATCTAGGAAGGGGTCTGTGCTGTAAGGTGCAGGAGGTCTAAGGTTGGATTCTAGGAAGGGATCTGAGCTGTAGGGTGCAGGAGGTCTAAGGTTGGATTCTATGAAGGGATTTGAGCTGTAGGGTGCAGGAGGTCTAAGGTTGGATTCTAGGAAGGGATCTGTGTTGATGCTCTCGGTTGGTGAGTGACCAGTGTGTAAACTAATCGTTACATTGTGCATACATACCTGGTACCTGTCGTTGAGTTGAGAAATACATGTTCTCGGTAGGTAGGTAGGTAGGTAGGTGACCCTTTATGCAGAGATGCCACTATGATAAATTATCACTTTATAGATGATTCGTAATTGTTTTATCATGTTTATATAACCGCAAGTTTTCAACAAACGCTCAGTTGCCCACAGTTTACCAGTTTTCAAGAAACGCTCAGTTGCTCAAAAGTTACCAGTTTACAATTGTTGACTATTTGTCATGAAATTTGTCACCAACCAGTACTGACTAACTCAATTTTTAAAATATGAAGGTCATGTCCCTGACATGTGGACATTCTAGTATTCAAACCTGGGTCGTTCTGGTGACGCACGAGTGTTCTATCCACCTCGCTTACTGTATATATATTAACACATAACCGGTTTATGATTGCTTTAATAGACTTATCCGGTAATTTGGTAGATAACTCATGTTTGCTTATGTGTAATCCATGCACACACTGCAGAGTTATCCCCCTTATTGTCATATGAATTAAAGAGACTTTGTGCTCTTTGTAATACTACGGTAAGCTAACATAGAGACAAAATAGAGACCAAGAAAACATAAACATATTGTTTAACATTTGGCATACGCTATGTTCCCTCTGATTTACCAAATATGGCGTTAAATATTTACTAAATCTGTAATTTTTCAGTTATTTTGCATGTACATGTATGTTATCTAAATTTCACTTAACATGCGCAGTGCTCAGTCAACTTTTAAACAATGATTCCTAGCAAACAGACCTGTACGTGAGGTCATATTTTCAAAAACCATCCCCGCAATTAACCAAAGAAAACAATTGGTGTACTCCGTTCTCGCTATTTTTCTCCATCCCGCCCAACATTTGGCAAATGTAGACTAACATCACCCCACTGACTTTCTTGTGGTTTTGCACGGTTCCCGTCCCGTTGTTGTAAGTGCTCTCTAGAGTCATACTGCGTTCTACACACTATTTTATTAAAGGTTTGTGCTCGCCACAGTACCGTCTGACGTCGTCAACAGTGTTAATAGGACAGCTGTGCTCGTTGAAGGCAGATCAACACGATGCCTATGCAGGCTATGTCTACAACAGTGTTAAGACAGCTGTGTTCGTTGAAGGCAGATCAACAAGACGTCTATGCAGGATTTGTCTACAACAGTGTTAAGGCAGCTGTGTTCGTTGAAGGCAGATCAACAAGACGTCTATGCAGGATTTGTCTACAACAGGGTTAAGGCAGCTGTGCTTGTTGAAGGCAGATGAACAAAATGTCTATGCAGGCTATGTCTGCAACTGTGTTTAGGCAGCTGTGCTCGTTGAAGGCAGATCAACAAAATGTCTATGCAGGATTTGTCTACAACAGTGTTAAGGCAGCTGTGCTCGTTGAAGGCAGATCAACAAAATGTCTATGCAGAATTTGTCTACAACAGTGTTAAGGCAGCTGTGCTCGTTGAAGGCTGATCAACAAGACATCTATGCAGTATTTGTCTACAACAGTGTTAAGGCAGCTGTGTTCGTTGAAGGCAGATCAACAAGACGTATATGCAGGATTTGTCTACAACAGGGTTAAGGCAGCTGTGCTTGTTGAAGGCACATCAACAGTGTTAAGGCTGCAGTGCTTGTTGAAGGCACATCAACAGTGTTAAGGCTGCAGTGCTTGTTGAAGGCACATCAACAGTGTTAAGGCTGCAGTGCTGGTTGAAGGCACATCAACAGTGTTAAGGCTGCTGTGCTTGTTGAAGGCACATCAATAGTGTTAAGGCAGCTGTACTCGCTGAAGGCAGATCAGCAGTGTTAAGGCTGCTGTGCTTGTTGAAGGCACATCAATAGTGTTAAGGCAGCTGTGCTCGCTGAAGGCAGATCAGCAGTGTTAAGGCTGCTGTGCTCGTTGGAGGCAGATCAACAGTGTTAAGGCAGCTGTGATCGTTGAACGTACATCAACAGTGTTAAGGCAGTTGTGCCCGTTGAAGGCAGATCAACAAGATGTCTATGTAGGATATACAGTTTTCGATATTTTGGTTCGTTTTCGTTGACTTTTACAATGACCACTTTTGGACATTGCTGTAACTAAGATTAAACAAACAATTTGTGATAATAATAACAACTTTATTTATAGATGGATGACCCGATAAGCCAAATGCTTATCTTCCTTGGGGACATCTGGTCGCAATAAAACATTAGCATACATAAAATACACACCAAACATTCAAATTCACAAATAATAATCAAGCATACAGAAGAAAACTCTAACAATGTAAACAGTGACATAATTGTAAATGTTAAAAATTTGCCAAAAGTATTAAAAAGAAGGAAACCAATCAAAATCTATCTCAGATATCGGTCCCCTGAAAATAAAAGGAATTGTTAATTAGCTAACCGGTTGTTAATGTTACTGGAATCTCCGTTATCGATCACTGTAAAACTTCTATATGAACATTTAATATTTACTGGATCGCCTCGGACAATTATGTTGTTCCTCCTCATCAAACTGTACAATAACCCTTGTAAGAAGACACTTTTGACGAATAACTAGTACGATATCTATTACATAATGATGTTTTATATGACTGTATTCAGTATCATCATTTAAATGACACCGCCTCAGTGTCCTCTTCGAATGTTGGATATCCCGGGTAGTCTTTAGGGCCATTATACCTTGAGATGCTTCACGATTTCTAGGACACAGTATGTAGATGTAACATCATAAGAATTTCAAGTTTGTCGATGCTCTTTTATGTTGCTCCTCTTGTTAATGTAATAAATGCCTGATAATTTTAAGAAAACATAACATAATGCTGATCCCTCTGACTGTCGGTGTTCTGTCTGGTGCCGAGCTTCTACCTGTAAACACAAACACATCATTGTTACAATCTGTCAAATGTTCAGATATTCCACAAAAACGTTCGATGATTGCAGGACTATGGATTTTTTGAATATCAAATTCTAGTTACCGTATGGGTGAAGTTAGCTTGACATTCGCCATACTACATTCAAGAAAACAAATATCGTATTGCTCCAATACGACATTGGGCGACATTAAAAATCGAATGTATGATCACAGTTAAACGTATTTGGGGTTTGAAAAGTGACCAATTGGAAAATTGGTTCAGTGTACGCCAGTGCTGCATTCTCTAGCGATGCTAACTGAGCAGACATGATATATTGTATGCAAAAATACGAGAATAACTTATTAATCATAATACAAATGTAACGATACATGCGGTTAGTTGTATAATGTAACATTGTAACGTTCATGCTTCTCTATTTTCTATAAATTACTTTTGTTAACACACAGTATACAATCATATATAGCATGCATTATCTAAATACATTATGTGTGGGCATGCGCACTCACCATATTCTTCTTCTTCCGGAACTGTTTACAAATTGGAACAAATAACAACATGGTTAATTATGTTTTAGTACTTGATACTAAAATTTGTATCATAGTTTCAGAAACGTGCATTGGTGGTAACTGAAGGGATGTGGCTAAATGTATTGATAATTGAAAGGGTGTGTCTTATTTTTCCAAAGGAATGGGTGCAATAAATACAGTGCATGATACGAGGGGTGTTCGAAAAGAACTGCAGTTCCATGCATATCCTTGTTTACGGGGGACTTTTCGTGCATTAAACTTGGCATGATCGAGTACCCATTAGACAATTGTTTTTTTCTTGAGTAAAATTTGGTTTATTTCATTTCATCGGTGTGGTCACACTGTATATTTAATAAACACTAACGCATTTTACTAAGCTAAATAACGTTCGAAAAAAACGTTCATACATGGCATTTAATATTCATGGTACCATATACATGATAAACAGTCTGGTCACAATTCCACGAAAAAAGTTATTCCTCAGCTGAGACTGTTATTTTAAAACACGTATTTTGGTGGTTAAATGACTCAAATGTAAATTTAAATACATTGTTTCATCACAGTTTGATGTCAGTTTAATAGTCCGATTTTTACAGGAAATAGTGCTTTAAAGTTATACACATCTAAAGTAAAATATTAAGTCTGTTATAACGAGCTCAAGTACGTAGTGTTTTACTGTTCATTATTGTTGGATTCCTATGAGCATTTCATACAAAACTCACCTTCTAAATCATTATTTAGCAATAAATACCCACTATCTGGTAGCAATCTACATCACAAGGCTATAATTGTAGTCATATAATAAATTCAAAATAGCAATCTCAGCTGAGCAATAACTTAAGTTTTTTCGTGGTGTTTGTTTGATTGCAATGATTTATCAGTACAACATGCATATATTACCTTGCATACAGACTCCGGTAACATTACCCGGACATTTAACACACAACAAACTCTCACATTGATTGAAGTGTGTACAATTCTCTCCTAGTTCATAACGTTCGAAGTCACTGTCCACTCTACCTGCAAACACATCAAATTGTTCACAGAAATTCAAGACTTAAAGAAGAGAATAACAATCAAACTAGCAATTTTTATAATAATGTGTAAATACAAGTGAACGTTTTAACGAGGGGTGGATCAAAATAGAACATGTTTGTGTATATTTGTTTAGTTTAAACTCCAGATATCTATTGAGACACAAGACAATACAACTTACATCAATCACCACTAATGACTGCACACCGTACATGCACGCCGACGACAGCTGAGCTGTGTGTATACGCCGGCCGATACCGTGCTCCAAGTTAATTGTGACCTAGGCATACTCTAGTACATTGGAACACAGGTAACTCTATCATTAATAAAGAGTCAACAAAAACTGTTTTTTTTTATAAAATTTATAATATCTTAGATAACATAAAATTTATAAAACATTTTTTTTGACTCTTTATCAATGATATACATGTAGTTACGTGTGCATTGGAGAAGGTCAGTATTAAAGGGTACAAATGTTGAAAGTGCCACGGTGCATCTTTTTATCTGGAACTTAAAGTGCTATAATAATGCCTTTGATGATTTTAACACAATTTTAACACAATTTCGGAATGAAATATGGGTTTTCGTCATCAACTTCAACATCATTTGTTAGAGCATTACCGACATGCTAGTATGGAAGGGGATATCCGCCATTTCATATGCTAGTACATGTACATGTATTTTCTTACTTAAGCATAGGTTATAACGGTCGACGACTTTATGTTCGTGCGATGGAGGACACTCGCATATCCCGTTGTGGGAACAACTTGGCACTATGCTCGAAAAATCATCAGATACGGTTGAAGTATCGAACTCTACTGCACATGTAGGTAGCCACGAACAAGGTTCATTCCATTGTGCTGTAAAAAAAAATTAAAACCTGTTATATCATTTAACATAGCTTTAACAGTGTAGCAATATCACGTGTTTTTTTACTACAGTTCCAAGTAGAAATTTGTAAACATTGGAACACAAATATAGCGATAAGTATTTTATATCTTCATCGATTTCTAAGAAATATACGCCACGCTAAGAGAAAATTATTTGCTATCCATGAAATATAAGAATCCTTTTCAGCAGCTGCGCCGTTTTGTCTAACACCCGGTGAAACCATGGAAAATACAGGTTTCACAGGGTACTTGAAAAAACGGTCAATCTGCTGAAAAAAATCCTGTATTTCATGGAAAGCAAATAATTTTCCCCTAAGCGTGGCGTATATTTCATAGAAATCGATGAAGAAATAAAATACTTGTATAAATACTATATTTATGTTCCAATGTTTACAAATTTGTATTAAAAACTATATTAAAAAACCACGTGGTTTTGCTACCCTGATTAACTGGGCTCGTATTGACCTTTGTAATATTTTACTATGAGAGAGCCAGTATAGATACGTGGTTATTCTCATTTCTAGCACACAACACTGTCATTTTATACAAAACACTGAATCCTAACTGAAACATCTGAGCTGTATTTACTAGTGTAACTTTTATAAGGTAAGCAGTATTCCGTGGATTTCCGTTTTGCTTGACAATCCTCAGCTTGTTGGATCAATTCTAGTAGTTACATCAACATGTATTGGAAATGCATGTATATTCTATCAATGACTAGTTCTGTCAGAATACAATTTTGTGTTCTGTAGTGTTCATAAAACAGCCGTATTATAGTAACATTAGTATCCGTATCATGGGCCTTATGATAATGTAGCCATATTGTTTACAGGCAAGTTATTATAGAAACTTGCCATTTACAGAACCTAAACGTTTGTCAATGGACAGTAGGATATAAAACACTAAATGTAGTGTATAACTCACGTGACCGACACGTGACATAGGATTCTGTGGTATCAGCAATATATCCATCCATACATCTACAATAGCCATTGATACATGCAATACCTACAATAAAACATTGCAATTGTTACCATTGTTACATTAATATAAGTTGTTCATTGAACAAGAAGCCTAATCACACGCTGAAAATGAAATCAAAGTACTGAACGTATTGTTGGGAGATAACGTTTGTCATCAAGAATTTTCTTTTTCTTAAACTGATGAAGGTACACTACAAGGGACATTCAAAGATAAACAGGACTACTGTCATCAAATCTGCATGGTTAAACAATATAAATAAAACTATATATGATCAGGAACCGGAATCCTCTTTCTACACGCAGAACGATTATGAATGAAAATTAATACACGGTCCGGAAGGTACAGATGTCTAAACAGGGTCACTAACGCTGACCTGGCGCACAAAATGACGTCCATGACGTCACACTATTTTACACGGCGTTTGTGCTTCCCATAGAGCGATTAAACAGTTCCCGTGAGGGCGCCAGTCTTGTTTATTTTTGAACGTCCCTCGTGTATGTAAGCTACATGTTTAGTTAAAAAAGGACATTAAAGCTGTAAGACAATGAACTACGACGATCAGGCCCCGATCTCCCCCGAAGCATCTCAAGGAGAAATCTCAACTCAAATAGAGATTTTACTAAAGTTTGAATTTAAGATAAATATCAGAATAATGTTTCTGTTTAGTTATACCAATTTAGAGTACAATTTCGCATGTAAACTATCTCAAACAATAGGTGACATAATTTGAGTTGAGATTGGCCTCAGATTGAGATGTTTCGGGAGATCGGGGCCAGCTAATCAGGATTCTGGTTGTTCTCGTTCCCCACAATTACCGTGGTTTAAGGTATATGAGTATATATGTGCGCATGTACTGAATGATATTTTAACAGAGGTCATGCTAACCGCCTCCTCGATAGCCTAGTGGTTGAGCGTTCGCTTCGAGTGCGGGAGGTATCGGGTTCAATCCCTGGCCGCGTCATACCAAAGACGAAATAAAAATAGTACCAGAAATTCCCTTGACGCTCAGCATAAAAGGGAAACTGGCTTCTCTTCTCTCATACCCTCGTGGCGATGGATTACATCAGGAATGAGGTGTCGAGAGTGATTAATATAAGTTGGAAAAACTTGTTTCACAATCGACCTTAAATAAATTAGTATAAACTATAACAGAGGTCAATCTGTCGTATACATATTCACATAACGTGCACGTGTAATGGCATGATCCAGTTAGCACAATGAGCTCCAAACCAAATGTTCGAGCCTAACAAGAGGTAATGACTATTACTTCTGATTTCATCATTTAGTTTGGTTCCTTATTTAGTCTAGCTTGTTTTCAATGTTGATGAACGATTACTGGGATAATCAGATGAAACAATTCTAGTCTTACCATCTCCATCCAAACATTCATCCCAATAACCACATGATTGTGTTAACAGTCTGTATGTTCTCAGTGTACAGTGGTTAGCCAGAGAACTATAATCATACCAATACGTACAACTGCATACTCCATCACTACATTCTTCCTCAAATCCATTACAGTAATACCCAGTCCCACATGTCTCACCAAAGGACCGCTGTATTCCTGAAATAAGATAGCCTAATGAAACTGCGTGCTTGGGAAAGGAAGGTTCTATACGATAGCCTAATGGTACTACTTGCATGGAAAAGAGAGGTTCTATACGATAGCCTAATGGTACTGTGTGCATGGAAAATGAAGGTTATATACGATAGCCTAATGGTACTGCGTGCATGGGAAATGAAGGTTCTATACGATAGCCTAATGGTACTGCGTGCACGGGAAAGGAAGGTTTTATGCGACAGTCTAATGGTACTGCGTGTACGGGAAAGGAAGGTTCTATACGATAGCCTAATGGTACTGCGTGCATAGGAAAGGAAGGTTCTATACGATAGCCTAATGGTACTGCGTGCATGGGAAATGAAGGTTCTATACGATAGCCTAATGGTACTGTGTGCATGGGAAAGGAAGGTTCTATACGATAGCCTAATGGTACTGTGTGCATGGGAAAGGAAGGTTCTATACGATAGCCTAATGGTACTGCGTGCATGGGGAAGGAAGGTTCTATACGATAGCCTAATGGTACTGTGTGCATGGGAAAGGAAGGTTCTATACGATAGCCTAATGGTACTGCGTGCATGTGAAATGAAGGTTCTATACGATAGCCTAATGGTACTGCGTGTATGGGAAATGAAGGTTCTATACGATAGCCTAATGGTACTGCGTGCATGGGAAAGGAAGGTTCTATACGATTGCCCAGTGGTACTGCGTGCACGGGAAAGGAAGGTTTTATGCGACAGTCTAATGGTACTGCGTGCACGGGAAAGGAAGGTTATATACGATAGCCTAATGGTACTGCGTGCACGGGAAAGGAAGGTTATATACGATAGCCTAATGGTACTGCGTGTACGGGAAAGGAAGGTTCTATACGATCAAGAACTATATATAGTAAGAGGATAGAATACTTACTTTGACAGGCGTCACCATTTGTATTACCATAACCTGGCTGACATACACATACTCCTGTTTGACAATCATACATTTTGCTACATTCTGTATTTACCAGTGTACTACAATCTTCATCTGTCGTACATATATCTCCCAATGATGTGCCATACACTAACACAAAACAAACAATAGGATCTGTTTAGTTGTATATTTATAATTTATTTACCATCTAGATCACAATTAAGACAGCACTGAACACGAAGCATGGAGTTTTAAAGTTAATAGTAACCATTGTTCATCTTAAAACTGACATTTCATCGAACAATAGCAAAGCATGCTGGTACTTTAAAGCTGGATGTTTTGTTTAAAAAAGGTAGTGATTTTAAACTTACTCCGAATTAACTTAACAGACGACTGAGTGACGAAAATAGCTCGACTTAAAGGCGATAAGTCGAGCTAGATATAGTGAAATAAACATGGGTAGAACTAAAATATATCCGGACATGATATTTCCATTACACAACTACGTACATTGTTAACCTGTTAGATCGTCTCTTAAAGCCCATAGACACGTAGTTTCACCCATAGGCACATATTTACACCCATAGACACATAGTAACATACTTAAGCACATAGTAACATTCATAGACACATAGTTACACACATACCTGTTGTGTTATACTGTATGAAGATCAGCCAGATGTATATATTCACTTTTCTACTTTTACCTGTCTAAAACATTAAGACAACATAATTTCATTATATCACATGTAACAACTTATATAAAATGAGGGTTCTTCGAAATATGTTTGAAGTGTGGCAAATTTATTTCCTATAACCTTATTAGCCACCTAGTTTAGTCGACTACAGTAACAATCATTCACATTACAAAACTTTCGACAGGGAAGAACATCTATTATATTCATTTTAGTACATCATACTTTGTCACACCGAACACATCTCCCTTCGTACGAATAGGTCGCGTTGTAATCGAATACAAGCATATTTCTGCTCGAATACAGCTCCCTTATATATATGAGGAGTTGTGATTTAACGGTTTCTTATAGAACAGATAGAGGTCTTGATGAGTTATATTCTAACGTTTTCTTATAGAACAGATAGAGGTCTTGATGAGTTACATTGCATATTCTAACGTTTTCTTATAGAACAGATAGAGGTCTTGATGAGTTACATTGCATATTCTAACGTTTTCTTATAGAACAGATAGAGGTCTTGATGAGTTACATTGCATATTCTAACGTTTTCTTATAGAACTGATAGAGATCTTGATGAGTTACATTGCATATTCTAACGTTTTCTTATAGAACTGATAGAGATCTTGATGAGTTACATTGCATATTCTAACGTTTTCTTATAAAACTGATAGAGGTCTTGATGATTTGTATTCTAACGTTTTCTTATATAACAGATAGAGGTCTTGATGAGTTGTATTTTAAAGGAGTCCTATTCGGTGGGATAATGTTTTCTTTAATCAGCATCACGTAGCGATGTATTAAGGACGAATCTTACAGTTGTTTGTGCGCATATTATAGCACAGCACATATTATGAAAACATTGTTCTGAAGAATGTTTTTCCGTTTTATTGATAACATAGATGAAATAACTTGTGTGTTAACTCTAACGCGATAAATTGCTGTACAAAAACAAACACAAAATTGCTTATATTTTTGTTATGGATTAAAATCAAGGACCGTAACATTTGCCTATGAAAGCATTCAAACATTTGGCACCACATATAAAGTTTGCATGCTCCTAAATATTCAGAAACGATAAATATAGCGGATTTTGTGTTTGTTTATGTATTGCAATTTATCGCGTTGATACAAGTAGCATATGTGATGACATTGAATCGTTTGCTCGGTATAACAAAACATATAAGCATTAGAGCACACTACGGAATTTGGACCGACGTTTGAGAAAACGTTCAAAAAAAGTTTAAATTTACCTAAAGTTTAGAAACGTTGACGTTCGCTGTTGAACGCTGACGAACTTCGTGTTAACAAGCAAACACTTTGTCGACGTTTGTAAATAAACGTTGGTGTAAGCTGTACTCCGTTTGTAAACGTTCATGAAGGCCGAATAAAGTTGTACTAGGTATACTTAAGATAAACTCCGCTTGCAAACGTCTGCTGAAACGCTGCTTGTGTCGATGACTTAATCCAAACGCTTATCTCAAGGAGACTGACGAATGCCAACGGGTATCCGACGCAATGATCGCAATGGTACCGCAAGGGTTAGCGTAAGCGAATTTCCCCCGCATAACTGAACGCATGTCCAACGTAGGCCAACGGGTCTCAAACACAAGGAACGCAATAGTAACACAAGAGGTTAGCGCACGCGAGCTTTCCACAATTTTCTTATAATTTAGGTTATATTTGTACAACGGATCCTGACGATAGTCAACTTGTTCGTCTTGTCGGACAGAATTATTTCCGCAGCACATACGCCAAGCTGCGTTGGCTAAAGTTCACATAGAAGCATCTTCCATGCTGACAATGTTGTCCATTGCGGGACCCCGCTGTTAGATACAGTTAAGTGTTAGGAAACGTTCGCAAAAGTTTACATGTGCAAGTAGTGTGAATCAAAATATTCCTCATCGTGAACGTATTTTCACCGACGTTTGGGGTCATTTCTGGACCTTTGAAACGCTGACCAACGGTGGTACAAACGTTCGTAGTGTGAATAAATGTACATTATCTGTCAATTGAGCACCCTTTCTCCAACATCATTTATGTATTCGTAAGATACGTGTACATGTACTGCAAATTCAACCTCTCTATGCCGAACTGTCCCATACATTTCGGGGTTGTGAGTCTGTTCAAAATCCACTTGACAATTTCGGACATGTCATGGACTAGAACGTTAATGCTGTTTTTAAAGAGATGTTGTACTGAAACGTCGTACACACTCTAATCATATTGAATTATAAACACTTAAAACAATCTAACACAAAAAGTATATAATCTATTGAAAGCATTCGGACCCAAAACATATTAACATAAATACATTTCAGTTCAGTGCAACTCTATGATATGATTATATATTTGTATATATTATTATATACTTTGTAATCTACGAGTTAACGATCTTGGATGACTAGTGATTGATATGTTGTATATAACTTAACGATAAAACAACCATGTATATTTATTAAATAATAATCCAGCAAACATATAGTTTATAATAACAAATAACAAAATGAAAGAAAAATACCATTATAGAATATATCCTGTTTATTTACATATCTCTCACACAGTGTGTATCAATCCGTTAATTCAATCACCTAATTATACACCAGGGACAATTGTGACTACATGTTACAATAACATGTTAATCTTTCCAATCTAACATCTGATAGACAAACCTATCTATTGTACTAAAACCTGTATTCAAATATCAATATTCATTAAAATATAATACCCGAATATTTTATTATAATGCTTGTTACAATAACTGCATGATGTAAAGTTATTTCGTTTCGCGTTTATTATATTTGGTAGAATTTGGTTAAAAACTGCAACTGACCACAGGTAACTGTATCATTAATTAAGATTTTTACTCTTATACTCTTAATCAATGATACAGTTACCTGTGCAACTGACCGGACACAAGTATAGATAACTCTCCGTCCATTTGTCGAAGGTTTTGTCTGAAAGTTAACTTAGCGTCGGATCATTGTCATGGATATCAACGTTGTTTAACACATATTCTACTTCGGAGTAAATGTGCTTCAATTATTTATTGTTTATGAAATATGATTATAGCCGGTAGTACATGTACTTACATTCCTGACAAAATTACTCGTCCAAATGCCCTGTCCAGTTTTTGTCGGAAGCAGTTTCGGGTCCAGAATAGACCTGATAAATATAGACAAAACAGACCCAATAAAGTTAAAGATTGACCTTGATATAGTTGGAAATATGGTCCGTTTGTTCATCCGTTCCGTATACGAGGCAGGTGTGAAAGCCAAGTGGTCTCATGCGTTCGTACTTCGCATTGCTAGACAATGTCTCCGTACAGAACGGGTTGGAATCCCATGCTTGACATTGATAGGCAATGTCTCCGTACAGTACGGGTTTGAATCCCACACTTGGCATTGCAAGACGATGGTACCGTACAGTACATGTTTGACACCCACACTTGGCATTGCTAGACGACGTCTCCGTACAGTACGGGTTTGAATCCCACACTTGACATTGCTAGACGACGTCTCCGTACAGTACAGGTTTGAATCCCACACTTGACATTGCAAGACGATAGTTCCGTACAGTACGGGTTTGACTCCCACACTTGACATTGCAAGACGATAGTACCGTACAGTACGGGTTTGACTCCCACACTTGACATTGCTAGACGATGTCTTCGTACAGTAGGGGTTTGACTCCAACACTTGACATTGCTAGACGATGACTCCGTACAGTACAGGTTTGAATCACACACTTGGCATTGCTAGACGATGACTCCGTACAGTACAGGTTTGAATCCCACTATATGTACGAACTATTAAAGTACACATTCTATCAACTATAAATAACAAACACGAAGTATATGTTGACATTTAATATTATCTAGAAACAAGACAACATACAAAATATTCACAACGGATCAACAAAATTGGTCAATTTCGTGTATAGGAATTTCCAAGACTAAAAATTAAAACTATACATGTGCATTTATATACGAGTACATGACTGTATTGTCAGATATAAACTTTCTACGAAAACAACTTTGTTAAATATCATGTCTTTCTCTAAACAAGAAAACTAAACTTAACAAACAAATCATTCATTCTAATGAGAAAACATTGCGTTAACAGATTGGACAAAACATCAATAAATATAATGCCATGTAAAGTAAACGAAACAATTATTATGCATGTTTAAATATATTCAAATAAAACAAAACAACAAGTACAAATTTAAATGATTGACACGTAAAGAACACATATCTTGTAAACTGTCATGTTATAGTTGGGAGTCCATCGGCACAAAAGTCGCTTATTTTTCATGACCCATGGCATTTTTTAGTAGAAGTGTTTCAATACCATATTTGAATTGCCCAATACCAGTTGTATATGGTTTGGGTGGATGCCACGCGCAAAACCCTCTGTGAAGATCATAAATGAGGTCAAAGGTCAATTAAGTGCATATAGCATACACAAACTTGAAATTGCACCATATCTTGGCTAATTCTACAGGTAGAATGGTCAACATGGTATCAAAATGAAGCTAATGAATTGGTTCTTCATTTGCAATGATTTTATGTAAATTATCACATTTGCATACTCATGAATATTAATGAGGAAGTCAAAAATTAGTAAATTTTCGTTAAAAATCTACTAGTATAGTTGACAAATGTATGCCATATTTTCCTTATTTCTATTATTTAAAGATCCAAGTTGTACCAAAATCATGTGAAGACATAGGGCTTTCGTTAAATGTATATTTTTATAGATAAATATAATTTATTTCCACCGAGAATGACCGCCAAAGGTGGGTGGGGTAAATTTAAACCAGAACGTAAAAATCTCAATACAGTCAGAATCAACATTAAACACTCATTAAACATATTCCTTATATCCAAATATGATTTATTCGTGGAAATTGATTTTGACTTACTTAAATATTATGCTAATTAACTAATTTGCACATTTATAAATATTGATAATGTATTGAACATGTATGACAAATAGCGTCCAAATAAGGATCTATATCTGAGTGATAAACAAGCAGTGCCTTTTAATAATTATAAAAAATGCAATAAATATGTCTCATTACACAATATATGTTTGTACATGACGTTTAGAACTGTATTATTTATTCTTATAATCATCGGCAAACCACAGTAGTTTCTACCGTTATTATACAAATTATACCAATTCCAATCAAAGAAAACATGTAGTGCCGTCAACGTAAAATGTCGCCTGGTATATTAACCTCTTAATTAATAAGTTGGTATTTGTTAACAAACTACCGGGTATACGTATGTTCTTTTAGTTGTATGTATAGAGTCGTATTGAAGAACACGAAAAAGTTATTCTTAGCCAATTGCAGTTCATTTCTTTCGTACCCTGACTTGTCCGTACTTTCATAATGTTTATAAAGCCTTAGTTAATACAGTTTGTTGCAATTTTAATCAGTAGCAATGTGAAGTAAGTAATGGTGATTAGGGCGGTATTGAATGCACATATAAGTAATTTCCTTTTAGAACGTTTCTATTGTGACTTTACAAATCATAAGCTGATCAATAAAGACTACACAACTTGGATTCAAACGAGGTAGAAAAAGTCGTCCACTGCGTCGAATTATATCTGGTCCTGATACTAGTATGCCCATGCCACAATCAGACGATTATATCTTGCTATTGAGTAAAACCAAAGTCGATACTCTCTAAGTTACTTGTCTTTAGTTTGCAAACACGGTCAGAGACGTTACTAAGAAAGAACGAGCTTGTTGTAAGAGAAAGCTACCACAATGTACAGAAGACAACGAAAAGACGCAAAGTATGCCAAATGTCATTAAAAGATGCGAGGGTCATTTTTATGCTTTGGGTGCTTCAAGCGAAGGATGCCTTACTTATTTATCATTCAGTTCTCTTCATTGATTCCGTTTTTCCTCAGGTTTGGCCTTTACTGTTCTTCGCCTTGAGGTTTTCAGTCGTGTTATGGTCTCTTAATGACACGAGGTATCAATTGAGACGCTTGAAGCATATACATTTCCCATTGCGTATGTCTTTGTCTAGGGGATGAACTCCCAAAAAATTCGGGAGGCATCGTAAACAGGTTGCTCGTGGTCTAGGGGAAGTATCGGGGAAGTCATCAGACAAGTTGTGACATCAGAAGGAATCATGATGATCAAGGAGTATCGGGATGCATTGCAAAAACTCTCGATGTGCTCCAGACGTTATGCGTCAATTCCTCTTCCTCGGGGATGTACTTCCGGTGGATTTAAGAGCTTAGCAGGCGTCTATGATCCCATTTATCTCAGAGAAGGCTTATCCGCTGTCTCGGGTAAGCTTCGTGAACGTTTTGGGGAATCTTGAGACATCTTGTGGAAATGCGAGTACATGTACATACGTCAGGGAAATTCAATGCATGCATATTTTTACCCGATGTATTCGGGAATTACCCGGGAAGGCATCCCAGAAGCGCTACCGAGTATGTAAACTTATGCGCTAGGCATCCCAGTGATACTTTGGGGACACATTCGCGGTCTCGGGATTGCAATTCTGAAGGGAAACTTCGGGTAAGGCATGAGACATTTTGGGTCATCTTGAGTAATCGGGGTGGGGGTATCGGTAGACATCGGATGACTCCCGATATGGTCCTGAAGTTATACGTCTGTCCCACTCAATGATTTACTCCCGATGGAAATTAGGGACTTCGGGAGGTGTTGGGATCAAGTTCTGCAAGAAGATCGGTAGTATCGAGAGACATAAACAAATGTGTAATTCCTTATCGCTGATAAGTTCGCATCGTGTACCTTGGCATAGTCCCGACATATGTTCTGGGGAATTCTACCAGTTACCAGAAGCCTTCGTCTGATAATAGTTGAATGAGACAGGTAGAATTTGTCAAGATATAATATGTTAAAAATATTTGGGCCAAAATATTTTCAGATTTGTCGTAGGTAGCCGTTGTGGAAACTTGACAGCTCATGAGTATCTTCATGTTAGCTTAAATTTGCTTGATAGATTCATAGATTCGCAACTTACTAGTAGTTGTTTGGTTGTACTATTCAGATTTTCCAAATTTGACGTAATCTATATAATGCTGATCGAAAAAGGTTCGCTATGTTTGTCTATTAAATGTAATAATGTTGTCAACCTGATCAATATCTAAGACTTCAGCAAAGGTCTGAAGTATGACTTGTGTCTCTCTGGTGTTGATTTGTAGTCAAGCCTAGCTTGCATACTTGCTAAAGAAGAGTATGAAGGGTATCAAAATAATTATCGGATGGCATGATATAGATGTATATAGAATCACCATATGGGACATTCAAATATTCAAGTCTATATAAAAGTTGTGTCATCAAAGAAAACCAAACTGTGTACTGTACATATAGTTATCAGAACATGTCCCCAAACGACTACCGTATCATTGTTGGGTTTCTCTCTTTGACGGGGTGTGAAACTATTCTTCTGCTTGAAAAGATATGACCTTCTGTTGGATATTAGAAGAGACGTACATTCAGATGAGACAGAGAGTTGTACAAACTTGTTAATGACTCCTGTATGTTAAAGCTCTATAAAACAAGGCTTGAAATACTTCCGCCAAGAAGTTAAAAAAGAACTAATATTCGAGGGCTGCTTTCAGCAGTTCAGCTGTTCAGCCACCCTTTGACATTTGAACTTCCCTGGTCATTGGCCTACGTAAGGAACCCTGCGTTCGAGATTCCTAGTGAGTGTGCAGGCAACATCTATCGGCGGCGCCAAAAATTATCGAACGTGAACAGACATCGCCCTAACAGGCACCAAATCACACCTTGGTTGAGTGGAGCATGTGGGTTATTCTTGTTCAGAGAAATTTGTGCAGTGGTCGAGACGGGGATTGAACCCGGGACCTTTTGACCGAAGCGCGCCTCCCCACCTCTAGGTCACTGCTCCCCCAGTGATGTGAAGTGATGCGCTCGAACTGCACACCACAAGAGCAAACTACCAACCAGGCACTTGTATACGGATACAAGCCGATGCATCCATAATGAATACAGAAATCAAGACGTGATCTACTAATTCTTCATACTGCTTGCATCGAACTGAGGTGTTTGTAAATTCAAGTGCAAATATTTCCACAGCAAATGTTCACAATCAATCTCAAACTAAACATAGACATTGTAGCTTTTCTTATTTGTACATATATACACTATAATTTCATGAACGATTTGTGGCGTTTTCTGTATAGATTCACAGTTTAAAATATTGTCTTAAGCACTTAAGGGGGTATATGCACCTTGTGTTTAATGATCAAAGCTCCCACGGACGGGCATTGGTACCTGCTGTTTCTCGGTACTCTGTAGATGTTATAACATGAAAAGCATGCTTTAACTCTATATTCATTCTAATTTAAACAAGACATGAATTAAAATATCAATCTGGTGCTGTATGGAAATATATTATTATGTAACAGTATTCATGCTTTAAAATGAACCATTCCCCACCTATTTTGAGCTTTTACAAAGGAACAAGTAAAAGTGCATGAACAATTTGCAAAATCATTTTGATTATCATCATCTTTTTTATTCCTATAGCATAATTTGAACCTAATTTTATGTTTATTATTTATCATACTAAACTTGAAATTACTACTTGCAGCTCATGTGTATGCCTAAGTGTAGGTAGCTCATTCCTCCTTAAACGAATGTTGACATATTTTAAATGAATTGGTACATTTCAAAACCAATATAATAGTTGTTACTTGTCATCCTATTTAAATCAATGCAAATATAATATTACTTATTTATAATACTTTTGACGCTATTATGTAAGTTTGGGTTCATGTGTCGTTTTACCCCCACCCACTTTAAGCAAACGTGTGCCCTTAAATCAATGATAAGGTAAGTTACAAGTTAACATATCAATAGCTTAGTATCACGCCATTAAATAAGAATCATTTAGGCTTTCAAATTGCATAAATGACGACATTATAATAAATATATGGTTCATACACGTCAAATTTTTATGAAAATATTGCTAATTTTAGGTGTTCTCATCAATATTCATGAGGACACAAATGCATGAATTTATAAAACGTTATGTTTATTAATAGTCCAGTGCATTAGCTTTATTTTGATACCATTTGTAAAAATATTGACCGAAAACTGACAGAGATATAATGATATTTCGAGTGAGATATATAAAAAATGCACTCATTTGACCTTTGACCTAATTCTGAGAAAACGAGGCAAAATCACGGATGGCATCCGGCCGTTTCAGATTACACACATATCAAAGAAAACATATAGCATGGATGCCACATTCTACTCTCCGATGCCATGGCTCGTCATATTTTCTCCGTATGGACTCCCGACTATTATTGCGGAGCATGTTATTAGTGAATCCAGTAAACTGATCAATCTTATGACGTAAGTACTACATGCAACAATGAAGCAAACATTAGAACATTGGTTAGTTAAGACGACAATAACTTTAGCCTTGCTTAAACATTAAGAATGACATCTAAATACATTTCAAACTAGTGCATATTCACTTTTAAGTTTTAATACATTATCATACTCTTCTAATCTACATTGAGAAAGGAGCGGCCAGTGAACCGTGCAATGTTGATAGTATCCATGTATAATATATTATCATACTCTTCTAATCTACATTGAGAAAGGAGCGGCCAGTGAACCGTGCACTGTTGATAGTATCCATGTATAATACATTATCATACTCTTCTAATCTACATTAAGAAAGGAGCGGCCAGTGAACCTAGCACTGTTGATAGTATCCATGTATAATACATTATCATACTCTTCTAATCTACATTGAGAAAGGAGCGGCCAGTGAACCGTGCACTGTTGATAGTATCCATGTATAATACATTATCATACTCTTATAATCTACATTGAGAAAGGAGCGGCCAGTGAACCGTGCACTGTTGATAGTATCCATGTATAATATATTATCATACTCTTCTAATCTACATTAAGAAAGGAGCGGCCAGTGAACCGTGCACTGTTGATAGTATCCATGTATAATACATTATCATACTCTTCTAATCTGCATTGAGAAAGGAGCGGCCAGTGAACCGTGCACTGTTGATAGTATCCATGTATAATACATTATCATACTCTTCTAATCTACATTGAGAAAGGAGCGGCCAGTGAACCGTGCACTGTTGATAGTATCCATGTATAATACATTATCATACTCTTCTAATCTACATTGAGAAAGGAGCGGCCAGTGAACCGTGCACTGTTGATAGTATCCATGTATAATACATTATCATACTCTTATAATCTACACTGAGAAAGGAGCGGCCAGTGAACCGTGCACTGTTGATAGTATCCATGTATAATACATTATCATACTCTTCTAATCTAAATTGAGAAAGGAGCGGCCAGTGAACCGTGCAATGTTGATAGTATCCATGTATAATACATTATCATACTCTTCTAATCTACATTGAGAAAGGAGCGGCCAGTGAACCGTGCACTGTTGATAGTATACATGTATAATACATTATCATACTCTTATAATCTACATTGAGAAAGGAGCGGCCAGTGAACCGTGCACTGTTGATAGTATACATGTATAATACATTATCATACTCTTATAATCTACATTGAGAAAGGAGCGGCCAGTGAACCGTGCACTGTTGATAGTATCCATGTATAATACATTATCATACTCTTATAATCTACATTGAGAAAGGAGCGGCCAGTGAACCGTGCACTGTTGATAGTATCCATGTATAATACATTATCATACTCTTATAATCTACATTGAGAAAGGAGCGGCCAGTGAACCGTGCACTGTTGATAGTATCCATGTATAGTCCAGTCAGGATAAAAATCCAGTGACGCAGCGGTCGAGTCCCCTATAACGGTGTAAAACCAATTATAAAGGCTTACGAGCATATACTGTACAAACAACTATAATTTCAATGCTAAACTAACATACTAACCTTCGCTCTACCTGTTTAGATAATGGTTGTGATTTTTTGCGTACACATAAACTGCAACGTCACTGTCACAATATCCTAACTGGACTATATAACCAGACTACAGTTATTGTCCGCCAGCTTTATAGCATCAAGCGTTGATAAATAAGATTAATAAATAACAAGAGCACCATCTCTCAAACGCTCATCTGCTTTGTCACTGTACAAAGGCACATGTCCCTTACATAAAGAAGGGCAGAGTATTGTATCTTGCGTTACAGGTTCAGGTATGGACAGTGAAAAAGTGTTGCAAGTTTCAACACTCTCATAGTTAAGGAGATAAATTTACTTAAACATAAAACGTAACCATGCTAAGTCCGAAAAGGCGCTATAATCCTTACAGTATGAAGTCTGGAGTCATGTGCCTTGCTTTACAGAGTGAGGTATCGAAAGTGTTGCAAGTTTAAATTCAATAGCTATAGGCCTATAGTTTAGGGGGAAAAGTGTCAATGCCAACACCGAACCCCGAGGACGATTTAATGATGAAAATAACTCATCTTTTTTCGCCCTAAATATCAGATGAGCGAAAATGCTACGATCGATAGTTCATATGTAAATATCACAAGATTGGCATGTATAATTAAATAATGTAATATATTATGTTCCAGAATATAGTATGTCATAGAATGCCGTATGTACTAGGAAGCCGAGTATCCTAGAATGTCGTATGTCCTAGAAAACAGTATGTCCTAGAATATCGTATGTCATAGAATGTCGTATGTCCTAGAAAGCCGTACAGTCAGATTGCTTTATCAATGACTGAGAATAAGTAAGATTGCGTTATCATTGGCTGAGAATAAGTAAGATTGCGTTATCATTGACTGAGAGTAAGTTAGATTGCGTTATCATTGACTGAGAATAAGTAAGATTGCGTTATCATTGACTGAGAGTAAGTTATCATTGACTGAGAGTAAGTTATCATTGACTGAGAGTAAGTTATCATTGACTGAGAGTAAGTTAGATTGCGTTATCATTGACTGAGAATAAGTAAGATTGCGTTATCATTGACTGAGAGTAAGTTATCAATGACTGAGAGTAAGTTATCATTGACTGAGAGTAAGTTATCATTGACTGAGAGTAAGTTATCATTGACTGAGAGTAAGTCAGTTTGCGTAATCATTGACTGAGAGTAAGTTATCATTGACTGAGAGTAAGTTATCATTGACTGAGAGTAAGTTAGATCGCGTTATCAGTGACTGAGAGTAAGTTAGATTTTTCCACAACAATCACTTCGTCCATTTCTATTGTACTGACTGGTTCCTCTGATAGTTTGTCCCGGCATGTATGATTAGTAATAGCCACACACATTATGTGACTGACAACACTACTTGTAGATCTTAGTCTGTCCCTGAAACGATACAATACACGATCCTCAGTGACGTCATTATGACGTTAACAGTATGCGACATGTACAACCGTACATGAAAAGATAATCAGTGACGTCATTATGACGTAAACAGTATGCGACATGTACAACCATACATGAAAAGATCATCAGTGACGTCATTATGACGTAAACAGTAGATCTATGCGACATGTACAACCATACACGAAAAGATCATCAGTGACGTCATTATGACGTAAACAGTATGCGACATGTACAACCATACATGAAAATATCACCAGTGACGTCATTATGACGTAAACAGTATGCGACATGTACAACCATACACGAAAAGATCATCAGTGACGTCATTATGACGTAAACAGATACATGAAAATATCACCAGTGACGTCATTATGACGTAAACAGTATGCGACATGTACAACCATATACGAAAAGATCATCAGTGACGTCATTATGACGTAAACAGTAGATCTATGCGACATGTACAACCATACACGAAAAGATCATCAGTGACATCATTATGACGTAAACAGTATGCGACATGTACAACCATACATGACACGACCATCAGTGACGTCGTTATGATGCCCACAGTACGCGGCATGTACAACATTATTGATTATAAGGAATAACGAGAACGTTTAAGTTCATTATGAACAGTATTTGCTCTATACAGACTGATATATGACATAGAAACACAGCGTAACAATGTGATAGGTTCAAACTCAGCACTACTGGTGCTTTTTATCTACTTGTATACATAGTCAAACAAGTACTTATTATTTGATGCAAATTTGTATGCAGTTAATATGTCTTAATTATGTGTATAATACATTATCGACGTTCTATCGACGTGACTATATTTATGTTCTATCGACGTGACTATATTTATGTTCTATCGACGTGACTATATTTATGTTCTATCGACGTGACTATATTTATGTTATACCGACGTGACAATATTTATGTTCTAACGACGTGACTATATTTATGTTCTATCGACGTGACTATATTTATGTTCTACCGACGTGACTATATTTATGTTCTATCGACGTGACTATATTTATGTTCTATCGACGTGACTATATTTATGTTCTACCGACGTGACTATATTTATGTTCTATCGACGTGACTATATTTATGTTTTATCGACGTGACTATATTTATGTTCTACCGACGTGATGATATTTATGTTCTACCGACGTGATTATATTTATGTTCTACCGACGTGACTATATTTATGTTCTACCGACGTGATTATATTTATGTTCTACCGACGTGACTATATTTATGTTCCACCGACGTGATTATATTTATGTTCTACCGACGTGACTATATTTATGTTCCACCGACGTGACTATATTTATGTTCCATCGACGTTATTATATTTATGTTATATACACACATGAACATGTTCGTGGTCAACCACATAATACTTACAAGAAAAACTCCACAGCCAATAACAAAGCTATTGCGTCAGCAGGAATATTCAATGACGTCAGAATCATCACTATGGTTACAATTGAAGCACTTGGTACAGAAGGTATAGCCAATGATGACACGGACGCCAAACATCTGTATAATACCATATATGGATAATGAAGTTAATGTAATTAAAATATTATGAGACTAACATTATGATAATTAGCGTTTTGACGACGGTTTATGTACTAAAATAATGTGTAGATACATGTAAAGAGGTGGCATTCAATAATGATCTTTCTAGACTTAAGGATAAGGGCAACACATCAGAGCACAACATATTAAACTTTTGGTCAGTTACAGGCTATATGATTGGCTATCCTTATTCTCAACTTAAAAAAGATCAATATTGAATACAACCACAGGTCCTGGGATACAAAAATGATATTTTAATAAATAATAAATATGTTCCCAATTTTCTGTGAGTGCATAAAAACAGCCTACCCAGATTACAATAGAGTATCCAATCACAGAACAACATGTATCCAAAATTTATGTCGTTTTCTACGTACATTTTGGGCAATGATAACCTCGGTATCACTTAATAATTGAACGGAATTTGGAAACAGATAGAAAATCTGTCATTTCAACACTAACGTTCACAATAGCTTCATGGATATTGAAAAGAAAAGCATTATCTTAGCTTCCTTTATACATAGTGTGTAAACCCCGTTGATTTCTCACACTGACAGTGTTGGTCAATATGTGAATTATCACTGTACTTAAATGTTCTCAGACAGCGAGGACATTTTTAAAGATGAGCAGCTTTAACTTCCCAAAAACATCCGTTCGTTATTAGGAAAGTTACTGACTATGAACTGCTATTGACCCCATCAACTCAGGTATCCGCGTTTCTTACAGGAGACAGGTTTGTAAAGATTGTTACAGAGCACATTGGAGTATTATGTTATATAATGTTACCTACCCGACTATAACAATAGTGCCGACAGTTGGTGTGACGCCGGATATGTTAGAGACAAACAGACAAGAACAAGCAATGAAGACAGCACTACCATTAGCGCTTAGTGTGACACTGAATGGTATAACAAACCGAGCGATTCTCTTATCCAGCTTTAAGCTAAACTCACAGGTATACAACATCTCCGGGATTGCAACAGCTCTACAATAAAAGTCATCATTTAATACAAGTTTACACTGATCCAAAAATCGTTTGCAGGGCATATCCATTTATCATGAAAATTTTAAGATATTGAATTTCAATGTAGACTGCAGAGTCTGGAAAGTCTGACAGATGTTTAAATATTGTGACAGGGTAAAATTCTAACATGGTTTTGTGAAGGGTCTTGAAATAAAGTATGATAAACGGTCGAAGAACCCATGCCAAAATAATATAGAACCGCGAATTGAGGTACATTAAGCATGCATTGAACAATTTATAAAAAAAACAAAGTTATTCACAAACGAACATGAATTTAGACCAGGTTTATTGCGATAGCAATACAAGAAGACATACATGTGTTCCAAACAATGTTAAATGACATAGAAATATGATTATACATACGTGCTGGCAGCAGCAAAGGCAATCAACCATGGCTTGGTGATGCCTATGAGAAGGCGATACGGGTTGTTTCTGGTCAGTATAAACATAATCAAAGGCATTACTAAAAGTTGTTGGATCACCAAAGCCGTGGTCACAGCGATAATAAAAAATCCAAGATTGTAGAATATTGAGCCAACATCTGGAATAGCAGCAATGGCAACCAATATCAGGCTGAACACACCCAGTGGGGTTGTCCTGAAAGACAAGCCATCGAGTTATGAGTATGTGAACATTATACATATATACCTCTGTACTTTGTATACAATATGACCTATCGGTACAAAAGTTTTACAGTGTTTGCATTTTAATATAGTTAAATAGGACAGCTGTGACTACACAGTAAGGTCAAAACATACGCTCGTAGTCGTGTTCGGCTTTTAACACAGTGTAACGTGTATTTTAAAATATAAGAGTCAATAGGGTGGTAAAATTTCATTGACGCTGAGTATTTAACTGATTACCATAGAAACCAACGTATAATGACGATAACAGTTGTTGTTATTGCTTCAAATAAATCGATCAACGGTTTCCCCTTCTCTCCCAGTGACGATGCTGCAATTCCTACCAATGTACAGGCAAATATCAATCCTGTAAAATATACATATACGTACAGTTACATTATTCATGTTAAGTGGATAGTTTTCATACAGGAAAAGATATGCCTCTGGTTTTTCATAATTATATCGATTGGTCTTCTTATAAATAGTACACAGTAAATGTATCTAGTAGCTAAATGGTCCAAATATTGGTTCTACATAGGTGGTTTTACTGTATATAATTAGATTGTATTTATCGTGCATGTATTAATGTGTTATATTATTTCCTTATATATCAGTGTAACACATGGAAGGGTTAAGTGATCCATTGTAGCGATTATATTGTAAAACAGCGTACTGCATGAACGGTGTTGCGTTAATTATATGAACACAAATGATGGTATGTAGCATGTTAACTTCTTCAGTGACTGGAATGTACCACACATAATCACCGCAGCTGCCCTGCGTTCAAGGAAAAATCACGTGACGCACGTTTCGCACCTGTAACGTACTAGGTACGAAACGTTTCGTACCTGGTACGCAAACGGTGAGAAACGTTTCGTACTGGTACCAGGTACGAACCGTGCGTCACGTTATTTTTCCTTGAACGTAGGGGTCTGTGCCGCTCATGTTCAATAAGGCGGTATGATGTAAAAACCCAAAAGCAACATTATTTCGAATTGCTGACCGACTAGTCAGCCATAAAATTGTAACAATGAGTGATATAATTGTTACATTACTAAGGCAACTGTTACTGTAAATAAGTAGAAAACGTCCAAGTGTATTAATTTCACTGCATTGCTGAATGAATATTACATGTATATTTATCACATGTTTGACGTCGCGGTAGCGTAATAAAGCCATTATTTATTTTTGATAATACACTAGTGTAATAAAGCCTTCACGCGACGTCACTCAAAGCATAGGCGACGTCGTCAAAGTTGCGCGTTTATTATAGTGAAAATAGGTAGCTATTTTATGTTTCGGCCGAAAAAAGCTAACATGTGATAAAAAGAACATTACATTTGTGACTTTCCACATTGAATTCATTAAACTCGTTTGATAAAATCGATAAAATGCTCGGCAGAGCCTCGCATTTTATTATTTTATTCAACTCGTTTAATAAATTCAATATGAAAAGACACTCATGTAATATCCTCTATATAAAAAAAACTCTTTTTAGAAGATACGTATAATTTCTTGTTCTATATACAGCTCTGCATTTCATACACAGTCATGTATATAGTTTAGGACTGTACAATATAAGTACACATATTTCAAGACCTCAAATCTGTAAATTCAAACAATTCAATGATCTGTAAAGTTTTATAATCAGTTAAAGTTCTGAGAAAGGTTGTTACAGATGTCCTGACTGGATGGTGTTTTTTTAAAAAGATTGTTTAAGGTTTTAACCAACAGTTGATTGTTAAATGTTTAATCCAACAGTTGATGTTAAAGGTTTAAACCAACAGTTTTTTGTTAAAGGTTAAAACCAACAGTTTTTTGTTTAAGGTTTAAACCAACAGTTAATGGTTAAATGTTTAAACAAACAGTTGATTGTTAAAGGTTTAAACCAACAGTTAATTGTTAAAGGTTTTAACCAACAGTTGAATGTTAAATGCTTAAACAAACAGTTGATTGTTAAAGGTTTAAACCAGCAGTTGATTGTTAAAGGTTTAAACCAGAAATTGATTGTTAAAGGTTTAAACCACAACTTGAGTGTTATAGGTTTAAACCAACAGTTAATTGTTATAGGTTAAAACCAACAGTTGATTGTTATAGGTTTAAACCAACAGTTAATTGTTAAAGGTTAAAAACAAAAGTTTTTTGTTAAAGGTTTAAACCAACAGTTAATTGTTAAATGTTTTAACCAAAAGTTGATTGTTAAGAGTTTAAACCAACTGTTCATTGTTAAGGGATTAAACCAGAAGTTGATTGTTAAAGGTTTAAACCAGAAGTTGATTGTAATAGGTTTAAACCAACAGTTGATTGTTAAAGGTTCAAACCAAAAGTTGATTGTAAAAGGTTTAAACATAAGTTGATTGTTAAAGGTTTAAACCAGAAGTTGATTGTTAAAGATTTAAACCAACATTTGATTGTTAAAGGTTTAAACAAACAGTTGATTGTTAAAGGTTTAAACCAGCAGTTGATTGTTAAAGGTTTAAACCAGAAGTTGATTGTTAAAGGTCAAACCAAAAGTTGATTGTTAAAGGTTCAAACCAAAAGTTGATGTTTAAAGGTTTAAATATAAGTTGATTGTTAAAGGTTTAAACCAGAAGTTGATTGTTAAAGGTTTAAACCAACATTTGATTGTTAAAGGTTTAAACAAACAGTTGATTGTTAAAGGATTAAACCAACAGTTGATTGTTAAAGGTTTAAACCAGAAGTTGACTGTTAAAGGTTTAAACGAACAGTTGATTGTTAAAGTTTTAATCAGATGTTTGAATATTAACGACGTTATAGTAATTTTTGAAGCTGTCACATATTCAAATTATATACATAATCAACATAGTTTAGTTGGTTATTTGATGAAGGCGAAGGTCGTAGATCCATGTTACATTATATGCACACATACAAGAACATACATATAGTTCGCCGGGGATAACTCTAGCTCTATCGATAAACAAACAAAGCAAATTATAAACACTACGCGGTCGAATGGCCGCCAGTTATCAGTGTAGATTTAAAGAGTATATCATTAAAAGTGTATATACACAAGATTGAACAAAAATGAATATCGAAAATGTATTTAATTTTAATTTTTATTTGTAAACAAAGGCTAGTGATACTGGTCGCCGGAGACACTAGCCTTTGTTTACAAATAAAAATTAAATACATTTTCGATATTCAGTTTTGTTCAAGCTTGTGCATATACACTTTTAGTGATATACTTTTTAAATCTACATTAAAAACAAGTTAGCAGTCGACCGTGCAGTGTTTATAATTTGCTTTGTTTGTTTATTGACAAGGCTATAGTTATCCCCGGCGAACTATAACTGTTATAGTGCGCCCAGGATAATGTGACAGGCGGGGAAATTTGGTATAGTCCACAAAGGTGGATTACAATTGTGTGCACCAATTGTCAGTGATGTTTTGAGTATATTACTGACCTTATCTGTTTATTTATAGATAAACCATGTTTTTTGAGCCGTGACTAATTTATGCAGCAAAGTTTATTCACCCTAAAAGGGTAGGTTTTTATAAGCAGTACCAAGATAAGTTAAACAAGTTGTTTCATTAATTAACTGAACTTACTTTTCTAGGTTCTATCCTTGGTAGCGTCGCTTTTTATATATTTTTTCAAATCGTTTGTTCAAGTAATATTACACAAGAAAGTTATGCATTGCCCGGAATGTATTTCATAATGAGCTATTTATTAGTAAAAAATAAGTGTCGTTAGTCATAGTAACCGTGCGTAATTATATAATTTTGGCTGCGACTAGTAAAAATACTGGTGAAGATGCTCGTATGATAATGAATATTTAACATGGTTCAAATTTACAATAAAAATTGCAAGGAGTTCATATATAAAATAGTTTATGTGTATGGAACTTGTATTGACAGTTGGACACAAACACCAGCGTTAGATATTGCAATAAACGGTATTTAAGCACCCACTATATATTCAAATGCATCATCCGATATGGAGACAGACACAACTGACGGGTCTCCAACCAATACAAAAGTCGAAAATCTTTGACACAAGTTTTAAGTATAGGATTCAGTAAAGGTAAATTAATACTGGGTCCGTGATAGAAATGAATAAAAAGTGAAATATGAAAACCCATTGCATGAAGAATGAAAAGTCATAATAATGAAATGACTTTTAAACAATGTCTTCATGTTCTTGATGAAAAAGAAACAAAACTGTAGTTGAGAAAAAAGTGCAGTTATCAGGATTTGAACCCGCATGTCTTAGACTGAAAATCAAGCTCTCTACCGATTGAGCCAGCGATACTGACATTGGCATGTCATACAAAAATATATATCAACACCTTTTAAAGGCATCCGAACCAGTATATTCACACACCATGACTAAATAGTGTAATTTCCCGTCACGGCTCAAAACTCGTGGTTGATCTACAAGTGATTTGTAAAACCAATTTTCCCACAGTTGACCAAGCCGATTCATGTTTGTAAATATCACATTATCCTGGGCGGACTATAACAAACAATTAACATCACGCCAGTTGATCATAAAGGAAACGTAGTAACGGTAAATTATAGTACATGGTCAGAAGAATTCACTAGAAAACCCCCTCGACAGACAAACTTCGACCAATAACATACTGGAGGTATCTGTGTTAAATAAAGAGCCAAACAGTAACAATGGTGGTAAGATGGTCATATCATAGAGCAGGGTTGGTATTCACAAAGCATCTTAGCAGAAAAGTTAGACAAATCCTAAAATATTATATTTTTCTAAATGGTTTCATCTAAGCAAGAAAATCAACATGCTTATATTTTACATAGTTTTGAAGCATTATGTAAACAGCTACAATAATCATGCACAAATTATTGACTTAAGTCAAATTATTTAAGTTTTCACTTAAGATGCTTTGTGAATACCAGCCCTGGTCAACATATGAGGTTTTACTGTACCTAGTAAATTGGGTCCATCTGTTTTGCCTATAGATTTGTCTATAATCTCCATCGACATATTATTGCGAGTGGTTGTGTTGAGGACAGCATACTGATAGTGTGTCTGGGTCTGTCTGAATGTCGCCTCGAACAAATTGTCAGGTAATATATTCCTATAAAACATTATACATGTATACACCATGTCGACCATACAGTTTAACATCCAGTGAAATCAAGTGTTCTTATTTAGATGAAGCGTTTAACGTAGATATATATTTTTATCATAAATACGGCGGAAACTAGTGCAATAACTGCAACACTGCACTGGTACAGCGTGTGATAACTGTAATACTACACTGGTAAAGCGTGTGATAACTGCAATACTGTACTGGTAAAGCGTGTGATAACTGCAATACTACACTGGTAAAGCGTGTGATAACTGCAATACTGTACTGGTAAAGCGTGTGATAACTGCAATACTGTACTGGTAAAGCGTGTGATAACTGCAATACTACACTGGTAAAGCGTGTGATAACTGCAATACTGTACTGGTAAAGCGTGTGATAACTGCAATACTACACTGGTAAAGCGTGTGATAACTGCAATACTGTACTGGTAAAGCGTGTGATAAATGCAATACTGTACTGGTAAAGCGTGTGATAACTGCAATACTGCACTGGTACAGCGTACGATAACTTCAATACTACACTGGTAAAGCATGTGATAACTGCAATACTGTACTGGTAAAGCGTGTGATAACTGCAATACTACACTGGTACAGCGTGTGATAACTGCAATACTGCACTGGTACAGCGTACGATAACTGCAATACTACACTGGTACAGCGTACGATAACTGCAATACTGCACTGGTACGGCGTACGATAACTGCAATACTACACTGGTAAAGCGTGTGATAACTGTAATACTGCACTGGTAAAGCGTGTGATAATTGCAATACTGCACTGGTCAAGCGTACGATAACTGCAATACTTTACTGGTAAAGCGTGTGATAACTGCAATACTACACCGGTAAAGCGTTCGATAACTGCAATACTGTACTGGTTAAGTGTGTGATAACTGTAATACTACACTGATAAAGCGTGTGATAACTGTAATACCATACTGGTAAAACGTGTGATAACTGTAATACAACACTGGTAAAGCGTATGATAACTGTAATACCACACTGGTAAATCGTGTGATAACTGTAATACTACACTGGTAAAGCGTGTGATAACTGTAATACTACACTGGTAAAGCGTGTGATAACTGTAATACTACTATGGGTATGGTACACCCATCACGCATTTCTTAACAAACACTCGGATAACGATCTAATATCGTGCTACGCCATCGACTAAATACGATAACCTCGCGGTTCAGTTGTGTATATATAGCATATAGATCGTGAATGTCACAATAAGGCCGGGTATAGAGATGAAGTCGCAATGTACAAGTGGTTATAACGACAAGATTTGTATTACAAATTAACTTAACATTTCCCGACACAAGAAGCGTGTGAATACAAAAACATAACTGTTTTCACCATCGGCACTAACAGTCCATGTTACTCTCATTTTATATATCATTATATTACCATCTGACACCGAACCTAATCAGTTTTAATGGTACTAATTTGTTCTATCGCAAGCACACGTTAGAAGGACGTGATCGGAGCCAACAGCCCTGCGTTCAAGGAAAAATAACGTGACGCACGTTTCGTACCCGGTACGTACCAGGTACGAAACGTTTCGTACCATTTACGAAACGTTTTGTACCTGGTACGAAACGTGCGTCACGTGATTTTTCCTTGAACGCAGGGCTGTCACCACACACATAACCTGTGTTAGAATTAAACACATACACCATGCTTTATGGTATATTGTACACTACACTGAGAACATACAAAAACTTACACACATTGTAGTCGATGAAATGTGCCAGGATCCAAACCAGTAACAACAAGTAACTAAGAATTGCAAGCAATACAGAAGTCCTCTACCGGTTTTAAGCCATTTTCAATGTTTCTGTTGCCATAGCAACCACAATTTTTGTCAGAATCAAAATATTTTTAGACGTGCATAATCCCCTCATTGCCCCCTATCGACATAACCTAGCTTGAAAACTATTTGAGTTATGTCAGGATCCAGATTTTTTGACGGATGGACGGACTGACTGACGGACGGAGGGCAAACCTATAGTCCCCTCCGGTCAAAAACCGGTAGGGGACTAACAACACAAACTGATTATTTTTTTCACGATTACCGTTTGAACTCACGGACGGTGTTCAGAATACAAAATCCCTAAGTTTTCATGTTTGAGCAGCAAAGATCAGTCGCTAATGCTATGCACCCTTTGCCCATTAGGTAGTACGTTGGTGGATTTACTTGCGCACATACACGAGTTGCCCAACTAAGGTGTGCTTTAATCGAGGCTCGGTGCAAACATTCCACAATGGTAAATTACATGTTTGTATTACTTATAAGTGTTATTAAAGTTACTGGGCATTAGTGGCAGCTCGTTGTGGTCTTCATGGTATTAAGTATGATGTTTTATGCCGGACAAGGTAGTTTTAAATTGTCATTTTGAAAGAAGTACTATAGTATTGAACAATCGTGATGCAATTTTGTAGATTGACAAAATGAAGACAGCACATTCATACACGAACTGTCAAGTTTTATTGTTGTAACTTGTTTGAATCATGCCAAATTTAAAATGTCGAAATAAACATACATTACTCGTCATCACTGCAATATTGTTTTAATTACTTTGTGAGTAATAAACAACAATCGTTGTTTTATCATTAATACAGAATGTCTAGACGTAATTGGGGGATATCGTGTTGGACGAATGAAATGGTGACTGTTGCAAGTACATACATGTATTATATGTGTTTACCTGAGTAGATCAGCAAATATGTCCAACGTTTCTACTTGTTTTTGAACGCTGGTATTGACAGTCTCTTCATTACCGTCACTGACACCTGCAATACGTATGTTGTCATGATATAGGTTGAAAAAAAGTGCATCATAAATATTGACAATGTGCACTAGTAAACAGTATGCAGGTGTGTAGGAACTCTCTTTGATGTTAGTATCACTACTATCATCTCCGATAGAGGGCGGTATTATATAAATAACACATAGCTTCGAGGGTGACAGTAAAAATGTCAGCCTGAGGAAAGTACTGTTACACAAGGCCGAACAGTAACGGGTAACAGTACTTTCCGAGGGCTGACATTTTTACTGTCACCCTCGGAGCTATGTGTTATTTATTTTATTAGCCCAAACTTTTTTCAGCGATTATCTACTGTAAACCAAGAAATTTTTTTATGCAATTTAATGCCGCCATATTGGTTTTAGAAAGAAAATGTCACGTGACAAAAAAGTACTGTCAAAAAAGTACTATCACCCTGCTGGCAGTAAAAAAATGTTCAATCACGTGGTATATTGATCCGCTTGATCGTAATAGTAAGAATACTACCTGTTTGTCTATGGGAAATTAACATTACGAAAAAAGTGAGGGGTAATAATATATAAATAACACATAGCTTCGAGGGTGACAGTAAAAATGTCAGCCTGAGGAAAGTACTGTTACCCAAGGCCGAACAGTAACGGGTAACGGTACTTTCCGAGAGCTGACATTTTTACTGTCACCCTCGGAGCTATTTGTTATTTATTTTATTAGCCCAAACTTTTTTCAGTTACTGTAAACCAAGAAACTATTTTATGCAATTTAATGCCGCCATATTGGTTTTAGAAAGAAAATGTCACGTGACAAAAAAGTACTGTCAAAAAAGTACTATCACCCTGCTGACAGTAAAAAAATGTTCAATCACGTGGTATATTGATCCGCTTGATCGTAATAGTAAGAATACTACCTGTTTGTCTATGGGAAATTAACATTACGAAAAAAGTGAGGGGTAATAATATATAAATAACACATAGCTTCGAGGGTGACAGTAAAAATGTCAGCCTGAGGAAAGTACTGTTACCCAAGGCCGAACAGTAACGGGTAACGGTACTTTCCGAGAGCTGACATTTTTACTGTCACCCTCGGAGCTATTTGTTATTTATTTTATTAGCCCAAACTTTTTTCAGTTACTGTAAACCAAGAAACTATTTTATGCAATTTAATGCCGCCATATTGGTTTTAGAAAGAAAATGTCACGTGACAAAAAAGTACTGTCAAAAAAGTACTATCACCCTGCTGACAGTAAAAAAATGTTCAATCACGTGGTATATTGATCCGCTTGATCGTAATAGTAAGAATACTACCTGTTTGTCTATGGGAAATTAACATTACGAAAAAAGTGAGGGGTAATAAAATGGAATGTTCACCCGAGACAAGCGCTGTCAACCGAGGCGTTAGAAACATAAAGCAATTAAACACGAGTATTGTGTGTTTTCGGGGCCTGGGATTGATATAAGCCATTTTATTTTAGTCAACACTATTGACCTGCCGCTAATTAATCTCCGTGTGTTTCCGTTTTTGTACAGTAAGAATGTTTTGATGAGTTAAAATAACAACTCTGATTGGACAACGGATAAACATGGATATTCATGGGTGACAAGTTAATAGTGACAGGTAATACAACTATTGACGTATCCGATTTATGTTTGTAAATTCATTTGTATCCTAGACGGATACGCTACGCTGGCTTCGCTGTTTGTAATCATAAACATTAACTTAACATGTTCTAATTATAACTTAAAATATAACCTACATTTTGAGCCAATGAAAACGCCGATTTTCGTCGGTTAAATGAAAATTTAATCATTTAAATTTTACTCTCAACAGACGTGACGTCATTTCTTGGCGCTATATTCCATCGGCCAATCAAAACGCTGGATGTTAATCATTAAAAAATTACTTAATATGTCCTAAATATTACATCAACTCATAACCGACCATAACCAATACCTACTGAACTACTTACCTGGTACAATGCTTACCTGGTTTAAAAATAAGAAATGCCAATACTCCGAGAAGCGCACCGATGGTATTGGTGAAGATTATAAATGCTGTGGCCACTACACTCACCTTTCCATTGGCTTTAGGATCTAAGGAAGCGGTGCCTGAAATAACAAAGCTTTCCTTTAATTGTATCCGGGTTACTAGTAGTATAACAAGTACGCATGTAGAGGATCTATCATGAGCTGTCAATTAATATGTATAAACTTATATTAAACGAGTTCCGGAAAGGAAATTGTATTCCGGAAAGGAAATTGTATTATTAATTGTTTCATACCTATTATTGTGTTTGAGTAAGTGTATGTTTCAAATCGTGTGACAGAAACATAAGAGTACCGGTATTATGTGTTCCTTTCCTGAACTAGCTACCACCATTGATGACAACCTTTCGTCTAACATATTCATGACTGTGTATTTATGTAATTGCGTAATCGTTATCTATTATTACATAAACGTTTTTTCAGTGTTTCCCACCCAACTAATAATTACCTGGAAACCCAGAGTTAGTCTCGCATGTATTGGTGCTATACGCCGGAAACGTTCAACAACCGCGGAGTGTAAACACTGTCTAACAAGAGATGTTTGTAAAACACGTATGCCCCCCATGGCAGCCCAATAGTCAGAAATGGTAAAGGTCGCAGTGACCTTTGACCTACTGACCTCAAAATCAATAGGTGTCATCTACTGTTGCTGACCAACCTCCATGTAAAGTTTGAAGTGTTCTTGAGTTATTGAACATAGTCAGAAATGATAAAGGTCACAGTGACCTTGACCTTTGACCTACTGACCTCAAAATCAATAGGGGCCATCTGCTGTTGCTTGCCAACCTCCATGTAAAGTTTTAAGATCCTAGGTCAAAGCGTTCTTGAGTTATTGAACGGAAACCATTTTATACGACAGACAGACCGACAGACAGACCGACAGACATGTGCAAAGCAATATACCACCTCATCAAAGATGGGGGGCATAATTAACTATAACACACGATGCTTTATGAAGCGCATTAAATGTACCTGTTACAACGCTGGATACGACCAATGGTACGATCATCATTTTTAGAAGTCGTAAATACAACTGCCCAGGCATTCCTGTAAAATGTACAACAAAACTTTCAGATAAAGTTATCAATCAATAACAAGGCGGTAGAAAAGACGGCTATAATCCCCCGACATCATGCAGGCAACCAAAACTATAGAAGAGTCGGAAGAGAACTGTGAACAGGTGGTTATACTGACTGATGCTTTATCCGTCCTTGATGCCTTAACAAGTGCCAAACTGCCTTCACTTGCCAGGGAACTACACATACTCGGCAAGAAACGAAGAGTGTGTCTTCAATGGATACCCGCACACTGTGGTGTTCCTGGAAATGAGACGGCAGACAGACTGGCAAAAGAAGGAGCGCAAGGCAACCAACCGCTGAATTACATCTCGCATGAAGAAAAGCTCACCATGATTAAGACACTTGCAAGAGCACAGTCACCAAAAGACGACTACCATCTGCTTGAACGATGGGAGCAAGTAGTTATATTCAGACTTCGCACAGGACACAACAGGCTCAATGCCCATATGTACGAAAAACTGAAGCTGTCCGAAACACCAAAGTGCTCCTGTGGTGTGACAGACCAGACAACAGAGCACATACTCCAACAGTGCCACCTGTATGAACCATCAAGAAAACGTATATGGCCAGTTTCAACCACCCTAGACAAGAAGCTCCATGGCAAGAAGGATGACCTCAAGAGGACTGCTTCCTTTATCGTTATGACCGGGGTGGTTGTGTAGACAGTGAACGAAAAGAAGAAGATAATCCCCGCCGCATATATGGGTGGTACATTACGACCTTGGTTTTGCACGTCACCTTCATTAGTTAGACATTTGCAAATTCCATGCAATTTTACCAAGGCGTTAAAAATTTACGAAGCGGACAGAAATTCAAGGCTTAAACCTTTGACCTTTAATTGTGAACTTGACCTCGAGCCGGCATGGTTGGAATGTGGGTTCTGCACGTCATATTTATTAGTTACACATTTGCTATTAGTTTCAAGCAATTCAGCCCAGTCGTTTCAACGCGTTAATATGGAACATACACGAAATGCATGGTTCAAATCTTTAACATTGACTTGTGACCTTGACCTTGAGCCGGCATGGTTGGAATGTGGGTTTTGCATGTCGTCTTTATTAGTTACACATTTGCTATGTGTTTCATGCAATTTGGTCACTACGTTGAAAAGTTATGGAGCAGACACGAATTGCAAGGTTAAAACCTTTGACCTTAAACTGTGACCTTGAGCCGGTGATGTTGCAAAATGGTTTCTGCACGTCGACTTAATTAGTTACGCATTTGTATTGAGTTGCATGCCATTCGGTACATTATATTACTGAATGTCGACATTTCACCAGAAATGGTATTGAATTCAGTAAACATGCTAAGATAAACTTCAATTTATATTTGCTCTACCTATTCGATCAATCAACGGGCTCGAATAATCTTGAAAAACACACTGCATTATAGCAAGCCAAACTCAGACATATTTGTTCACGTAATTATGGACTTCACAACCTTGGGCCACTTATCGTTAAAGACAACGTTTGATAAACTCAAACCATTTTAATAAAGGCTCGTACATAGAACAATCTTTGATCACATAGAAAGTAGGAAAATCTTACCTAGCCATAAAAGGGCATTATCTGATGGATGGAGAGTCCTGACAGCGAACCCTATCCCTACACCTAGAAGCACGCCTACTAGAGTGAAAAACAGCAGTAAATTACGACGAAGGACATTGAAGATAACTTGCACACAGTGTTTCATCATTGAGCTCACGTTACGAATATCAAAGACGAGTATAAATTGAATCCAGTCCCCTGAAACAGTAATATTACGTAAAACAATTATACAAATACCTAGACCAGCCTTGTGATTCTTGAGAACTGAACTTCACATAGTGTGGCTCCTACAAAGAGTTTGAATACAGAGGAAACACTGAAAATACATACGAGGTATTTCCAGATTCGGTTTTATTAACGAGGTGGTCTATACAATGAAAGTTTGTAATCTCGTTTGTCATTACCTCGTTAGACTCGTTGTGATTCACCAATATTCTGTCCAGACAATGTAAAAATACTATAATCCAATTAATTACATGGAATATGAGTGCAAAACAAAATGTTTGAACTCAGAAAAACACAGAAGTCGGGTATATGAATTCACGTGTAAACCTAAGTAAGAATTATATACTGATAGAAAAGAATAATTCTCTAAACTATCCGCAAAAATGCTACACTCATAGATATAATGTTTACGTATAAATAGTCTACACCATAATTATAGTCCAGTCAGGGTAAAAATCTGAAAAGTGACGCAGGGGTCGAGTCCACTAAAACGGTGACCAATTATAAAGGCTTAAACTGAACAAACAGCTATGATTTTAATGCTAAATTAACAAACGCTATTTCACTACCTGTTTAGACAATGGTTGTTATCTTTTGTGAACACATAAACTGCAACGTCACTGTCACAATATTCTTACTGGACTGTGATGATAAATATTAACCACAACACGCGTTGAAATTGATTAACTTGTATATTCAACGTTTCGGCATTTTGCCTTCATCAGGAAATACGATCATATAAAATGTTTTTTTTCTACATATAATTCTACATAATAAAATTGTTCAAATACGCAAACTCGCGAAATAAACGAGGAATTATATTAAACAACTTACCGAGAGTGTACAATGTATAAATTATACGTTTCACAGAACCAAGTCCACACAATCCGAATATCAAATAAAACTACATTTAATCCAATATTGATATTGACGATATGGCACAAGTAGCCATGTTTCAGTTTTTGTACTGATTTATACACATGTACCTAGAAATGATGCAATACACACGTATGACGCAATACTGTGAATTTATAAATACTGTTGTATTTGTTATTTAAGAAAACAGATGTCGGTTTCAAAACATACTTTTTTTTTTAAATTTTAACCGAACACATGCGGTAGTGGTTAATTAATTGATTAGTTACTGGTTTAACTTGATAACCCGGTTTGTTGTTTTGATTCATATTGTTTAGCTACACTTTCCGGGCGATTCTTCAGTCATATAAGTGGGCGAACAAACAGGAGCGTAGCTTGCCATCTATTCATGTGGTTTCATAGTGTGTGGTAATATAAGGGTTCGGACGGTGGCATGCTTCATGGGACAATGGTTGAGAGGAAAATAGTGCATTTTGGCGCATTCTATGCGTAGTTCTGATTTGCTTTATATAGTACTGCTAATAGACAGTTTTTCGATCTTAAACCAAGAAACCCTTTCCTCAGCATATTTTGTCTCTGTAATAGTGTTTAGTTTCTGATTTTTCACACCGTTCAACCCGATACCGCGTATTCGGTTGGTACCACGTACTCAGCTGACAGCGCGTTTTTAATGCGGAATTAAGTATTGCTTGTATTAATATTCATTTTGCAGGGTTCGAACAAAACCAAGTTTTCGCATATAATTGCTTTTGAAAGAGGTATCAGTACACAAACATTTGAGCAAAACCGTGTTATATTGAGGGAGAAATCACAGAAAATGTGTGCGATTTTCAAGAAAAACACGTTGTTTCAAACTTGGACACCCAAAAAGGTATTTTTAAACAAAACCGAACCCCTTTACTTAGTCCTTAACAAAATAAATCCATTTCCCGTCTATATGCAAACTTCCACCTTTGTATTCCTCTTTTTTCGCTGAGATATTCGAGTATAAACTTGACGTGGTGCAATATTTTGGATAACCTTGTAATCAGCTGATGATGAAAAAAGAAAACCTTCGTTCATTCGATCGGCACATAACTAGTGATTAACTTAAAGGTTTTGCTAAATTCCATTAACACTGCCACTATAGGTAAATATTTAACTCGGGTAGCTAAACGGGGTTATTTACTTTACAAACTCTATGATTAAAGTACATAAACATGCATAAGCTAAATACACACATATTGAGGATATTTGTTTAGATTGAGTGCCATGAAGTGAGAAAAGTTGTTTGCATTTACTGCGATACATGCCTTCTCGTCAGATTTACTATTCAACCATATTAATTAAGAATTGGATCAAATAATGTCATATATTTATATTGACAATTTACTTAAGTGTTATACATAAAGAATGAAACCCATGCTTATATTTATATACAAAGTCTCCTGATATGTCATTCTCGTTTTTGATTGTTAACACAAGACAGACGTTTGATTACAAAAGCTCAACCATTCACTTTTCTAATTTACAAATTCAGTGCACTTACTACAGGTGCGACTCTATCATTCACTCTGTGGCTGATAATAATTGTCTGACCTCTGGAACAAACCCTGTTCCGTTTCAGAGCTATCAGTGCTTTGATTCTGACAGGATTGTTTACAATCCTGTTCCTGTTCGATTCCTCGTAGACATAATTCTAAAAATAAAGTGGCTCTCTCGTGTGGATGACATCGGCCTTGATCGCATTGCAATAGTTCATTTACAGAAGAAAACAGAACTAGTCGATATTTTACAGTGAATGCAATATGAATAAGACAAGACCAGGGGTACAGGGTGTCCAAAAAGAAAGTATACAGTTTCAGTGTTTATTTATCAAATCTCTTCATTCTGCTATCGATAAGAAAATTTGCACTTGTGTAGACAAGATATATAAGGTTTTGCTGGGACCAGTTTTAAGATTATAACTTTGATAATTTTTAGAAAAGTGTAAATTGACTGAAATTACCTTATTTTTCCCGTGACGTCTATTCAGTAATTTATGACGTTCTCAAGATGTCCACCCTTCTTACATTTTCCTTCTTGCACTTCTTTTAAGCTATTGATAACATTTTTACACGGCGTGTCTAAACTGATCTTCTTACCTTCTCTTTTGATGTTCTCATGAGCATAGACGTGTTTGTTGGCTTTGTGCTGTACACTAGCGATATCACATAGCCCCACAAGAAGAAGTCGCAATGATTTAGATCCGGGCTGTGGGCGGGCCATGTCACAACACAGTGGTATTTCCTGGAAATAACTTGGATCCAACTGTTTCAAGGAATTCATCCAGCCCCTTATGTGACATATATATTACATATAAATAATTATGTATTTACAAGCAATACGCTAATCCGGCCGACTGGACCTATACTTAGTATGTCAACGGCTTTAAGATGTATATAATTAAATCATGATAATATTTTACATGAACAACTATTGCTCTATGTTAATTAAGCTGAAATAAACAACGAGCTAAACATACTCATATGTATCAGTATGCACAATTAATGTCTATAGAGCTTTGGTCGTCTCTTAAAGTAACTTTGGACTAAAACTTTAGCCAAATCCAATGAACTAACAACTGAATTACAGCCAAGACTTTGCCATTACTCTGTGGCTTATAACTACATTTGCCTGACTTGAGAATCAAATCCAACTCTTCGATCGCGCTATCACCGCTTATATTTGATTTTATTCTGTATGAGTATACATCCAGTACGATTTATTATAGAAACCACAATTAACGTTCATAATTTGGCAAAAACCATGTGGCTTCAGTTGCATACTCGCGTATAGGTAGCTAGGCGGCTGACGAGCGAGGGTGTGCGTGTGTGAGTTTGGGAATCAACAAGAAAAGTTGCAAATTTTACTAAAGTAAATTACAGATATAGAGGTTGGTTGACCTAACAAGTTTTTCTGACGCAGGACTAAGTTATTCCGATGCACATGATTAAATGATAACTTCTCACCTTGTGGAAGTCATATTATGCTACCAATAAGAAGGAGGAACATACCTGCCAGAACCAATACTGTCCAGTTGTACATAGGAGCATTGTACAATGGACAAGGTTCACGAATTGCTTAATTTGGCTCTTTGTTTTTTTTCTTCAAAAAATTAAACTGCATGCTTCTTTAATTCTGTTCCTTAAAATGTGACATATATATTACATATAAATAATTATGTATTTACAAGCAATACGCTAATCCGGCCGACTGGACCTATACTTAGTATGTCAACGGCTTTAAGATGTATATAATTAAATCATGATAATATTTTACATGAACAACTATTGCTCTATGTTAATTAAGCTGAAATAAACAACGAGCTAAACATACTCATATGTATCAGTATGCACAATTAATGTCTATAGAGCTTTGGTCGTCTCTTAAAGTAACTTTGGACTAAAACTTTAGCCAAATCCAATGAACTAACAACTGAATTACAACCAAGACTTTGCCATTACTCTGTGGCTTATAACTACATTTGCCTGACTTGAGGATCAAATCCAACTCTTCGATCGCGCTATTACCGCTTATATTTGATTTTATTCTGTATGAGTATACATCCAGTACGATTTATTATAGAAACCACAATTAACGTTCATAATTTGGCAAAAACCATGTGGCTTCAGTTGCATACTCGCGTATAGGTAGCTAGGCGGCTGACGAGCGAGGGTGTGCGTGTGTGCGTTTGGGAATCAACAAGAAAAGTTGCAAATTTTACTAAAGTAAATTACAGATATAGAGGTTGGTTGACCTAACAAGTTTTTCTGACGCAGGACTAAGTTATTCCGATGCACATGATTAAATGATAACTTCTCACCTTGTGGAAGTCATATTATGCTACCAATAAGAAGGAGGAACATACCTGCCAGAACCAATACTGTCCAGTTGTACATAGGAGCATTGTACAATGGACAAGGTTCACGAATTGCTTAATTTGGCTCTTTGTTTTTTTTCTTCAAAAAATTAAACTGCATGCTTCTTTAATTCTGTTCCTTAAAATAAGCATGCATATCCCACATGTCCACATAATCTGCAGACGAATCCCCTGAAAAGATTGCATGTTAAGCAGAATGACATTTTTAGTAAAAATAATTGACTGTTTATGACGTAAAACCTACCAAAAACAAGATGACATTCATGCATTACTAGCTACAGATCGGATACAAAATCACGCGAGTTTCACTTTATAATTTTATGAATGACATTCCATTGTTACATCTTTAAATCTTGTTTAGTCAATTCATAGGTTCAATTGTGGTGGGTCTTCATTTTAAAATCGACAGACCGAGTTAGCACAATAGACACGCCCTATAGATGTTTGTGATTGGACGAAGATAGCAAGCTCACACTCTGACATGTGTCTTATTTTGTCTCGGACTACGCCCTCGAAATTAGACAACGCCGCACGTTCGTTCTCTATCTATAACAATCTGCTGTTGTGTTTTATTTTGTTTTGCCTCTTTATTATTGACTCCATGAGTTTTTCTGTTATGTTTTTTTGCTCATAATTATCATGTATTCCTGTAAATGAGTGTAGGCCCTATATATCCTATGTTGATGTGGACCATATTGAAAATTGGTCGAGAACCAAATTATGTCATCCACTATAAATAAAGTCGTTATTATTATAACATTATTATTACAAGCTTATTGCGCGGAATATATGAATTCGTGCCATGCTGGTCGTTTAGAAAAGTTTCTGGTGTTTAACGCCGTGTCTCCACAATTGTTTAGTCATATATGGCAAAAAATCATTGAGGGGATGGAGTGCGAACCCCTGTTCCCCGTCTTTATTTGCGCATGATTATTGTCTCGGTTAGGCCTTCGACGAATTATTCGTCCCAGGTTGGGCGTTCAACTCACTGTACACTTTTTCATTCTATAAAATTGTGCGATTATAAATGCTATGCCTATATGCAAGATGTTTGGCTTTCTTTTGAAATGAACAAAATTGTCAAAAAATTGTAGTATAAAACAAGTTGTGTAATAAGCCCTGCGTGAAACAAAAAAAACGGGTGACACACGTTTCGTACCAGGTACGCAACAAGTACGAAACAGGTACGAAACAACAACGTGCGTCACGTAATTCTTCGTTGTACGCAGGGCATGTGTATGAATCAAGGGAGATCATTCGCTTAAAAAAGCTTTTACATGATTTCCGAGTAATTGTTCTTTAATTAGTTGGTTAGGTTTCTATAACACAACTGCCCGTGGCCGAGTGGTTCAGACAACTACATGGAAGATGAATGTTGGAGGTTCGAGTACTGGAAGGGCTTGGTTACTGGAAGGTATTGGTTAGGCTACCTTGTGTCTTTTTTCCTGGTGCCTGAATGTCATTAAAGGGTTGGAGTAACTCATGGAATACGTGTTCTGTAGTACAATAGTTACTTCCCGTTTGATATCAGGAGAATGTTTTACCTATTCCAAGTAAAATATCCACTAAGGAATTGTTATTACTACTGTCACACAGTTGCTTTACGTCCTAAATCAACTTTTTCAACAGCAAACGTGCTCAGGCGATCGTAATCGCACAGATTTAAATCTCGGTCACTTGCAACAATCTTTCAATCACCATTAAGATTTCGTCGAGAATTAAGCTTTCTGCAAAGGACAGGATTATCTAACAAAAGTTTTAAACTTGCCGGACCGGCCCTGTGTGTTTAAATTAAAAAAATAGTAAAAATGCGTATCCAAATGTTCCTGTTAATTTTACAAATCAACTACCAGTATCTAATGTTTAACAAAACATGCATTTTTAGCTGGTTTCATCACTAAACATGACGTAAAATCTTTCCAAATTAGCATGATGACGTTAATACTACACTGTATTTATTTTACATAATTATTGTTCGACATAAAAATATGCATGTACTAAATATAAGAGTCATAAGTTATTCTGTACAATAAATACTGAACTTGTCTAGAAAAAGTCTACAATACTGGTGATGATTGCTTGCTGACATGAGACATTCTCTACATGTTGGGTTGTACAATGTTATCTATGAGATAGAAGTACGTTATATATTTCAAGCTGACTAAATGATATAGTAAAACGCACCTGCGTTTATTCTAATTGTATTCCAGTGAGTGTGCATAATGTGTGTATTTAGATGTGGTAACCAATACATACATAAAATACATGTAATCAACAAGGAGAATACGGATGTGACAAGAAATCCGGAAACTAAACACTTCTGGTTAACCTTTTGCAGCAAAAAAATCAAAAGGAGGTTGTTATTGAAACTACATAATTGTACGTGCGACAATTGCCTACAATAGGTGTAGACAATAAAGAAGAAGAGTAGCAAATGTGTTCTTGACAATGATTAACTACTTTATTTCATGAGGAAACGTATTTGACAAGTTTAAGAATTATACTCAGTGTAGCAATACCACGTGACTTTTGCCTACAGTTACAAGAAGAAATTTGTAAACATTGGAAAATAAAATAGCCGTAAGTATTTTATTTCTTCATCGATTTATATGAAATATATGCCACGCTAAGGGGACAATGAATTGCTTTCCATAAAATATATAATCTTTTTCAGCGGCTGTGCTGTTTTGTCCATTACCTTGTGAAACCTAGGAACGTGTAGGGTAATGAAATAAACGGTAAAACTGCTAATAAAGATCTTATATTTCACGGAAAGCAAACACTTTTCCCCTTAGCGTGGCGTATATTTCATAGAAATCGATGAAGAAATAAAATACTTATGGCTACATTTGTGTTCCCATGTTTACAAATTTCTACTTGTAACTGTAGTCAAAAGTCACGTGGTATTGCTACACTGATACTGTAGAATCTAGCTAATACGCTTATAATAATTTTAGTGGCACTTAGTCTTACAGTACCTATTTTTGATACTTAAACCAAATACTATATATCCTTTCCGCTACCATAGCGTACTAATGCAGACTCGCCGGGATGGCCATTTTGCTGTCATGGGTACACAGGCATCCCAGACTACAGGATATTACGGGCCCAGGGTCGTGCAAAGGTTTTTGGGCCCCTTTAAAGAGGGCTTTGAACGTAGATTTTACAAAACTGAAATTACTGGTCCTACCCGCCATTGCGGTACGATTCCCTGTGGAATTGCATTAACATTTAGCGCCAAAAAGTTTTTATTTTTCTATAGCAGGAATATAAGGCTAGACTAAAGGGTCAGAACCAATGCCCTTAAGGGGCCAAAAAGTAGGCCTGTCAAGTTAAATAAGGAAAAAGTAGCGGAAAGGATATGCTTGTTTTTTTATACGCGCTAAATATACAGGACAGTCAATGTGTGTCTAATATTGATAGATTTTGAAAACTGACAAAATAAAACAGGGATAATTGCAGTGACAGTGTGGACATACCACGTGCTACTGTCCGTTTATTCAGTTCATTGCAATATCATAACATTGTATATTTATTGTTTGAAACATTTTAAAATGGATAAATAATTAAATATATGCTGTGAAACAACGTAACTTCAAAAGGTGAGACACACTCGAAAACCCAAAACAATTTTCTACTATTACTTTCGCAAAAGTCGGTCTAGAAAAATGAAAATTATATCACTAAACGCAGAAACATGTTGCATGTTTGCAATAGATACATGTACTAGGAAATAATAAAGGTGCACTGAACCCAGTGGTATTCATCGTTTCACAGCGCCTAACCCATTATTATTCATCGTTTCACAGCGCCTAACCCAGTGGAATTTATCAATTTACAGCGCCTAACCTAGTGGTATTTATCGATTCACAGCCTAACCCAGTGGTAGTCATCGTTTCACTGCGCCTAAACCTGTGAATTCATCGAATCACAGCGCCTAATCCAGTGGTATTCATCATTTCACAGCGCCTAACCCAGTGGTATTCATCGTTTCACAGCGCCTAACCCGGTATTATTTATCGTTTCACACCGCCTAACCCAGTGATATTCATCGTTTCACAGCGCCTAATCCAGTATTATTCATCGTTTCACACCGCCTAATCCAATGGTATTCATCGTTTGACAGCGCCTAACCCAGTGGTATTCATCGTTTCACAGCCTAACCCAATGGTATTCATCGTTTCACAGCGCCTAACCCAGTGGTATTCATCGTTTCACAGCCTAACCCAGTGGTATTCATCGTTTCACAGCCTAACCCAGTGGTATTCATCGTTTCACAGCCTAACCCAGTGATATTCATAATTTCATAGCGCCTAACCCAGTGGTATTCATCGTTTCACAGCCTAACCCAGTGGTATTCATCTTTTCACACCGCCTAACACAGTGGTATTCATCGTTTCACAGCCTAACCCAGTGATATTCATCATTTTACAGCCGAACCCAGTGGTATTCATCATTTCACAGCGCCTAACACTGGGGTATTCATAATTTCACAGCCTAACCAAGTGGTATTCATCGTTTCACAGTCTAACCCAGTGGCATTCATCGTTTCACAGCCTAACTCAGTGGTATTCATCATTTCACAGCGCCTAACACAGTGGTATACATTGTTTCACAGCGCCTAACCCAGTGGTATTTATCGTTTCACAGCGCCTTACCCAGTATTATTCATCGTTTCACACCGCCTAACACAGTGGTATTCATCTGTTCACAGCGCCTAACACAGTGGTATTCATCTTTTCACAGCGCCTAACAAAGTGGTATTCGTCGTTTCACAGCGCCTAACACAGTGGTATTCATTATTTCACAGCGCCTAACCCAGTGGTGTTCATCATTTCACAGCGCCTAACACAGTGGTATTCATCATTTACAGCGACTAACACAGTGGTATTCATCATTTCACAGCCTAACACAGTGGTATTCATCATTTCACAGCCTAACACAGTGGTATTCATCGTTTCACAGCCTAACACAGTGGTATTCATCGTTTCACAGTCTAACCCAGTGGTATTCATCGTTTCACAGCCTAACACAGTGGTATTCATCGTTTCACAGCGCCTAAACAGTGGTATTCATCGTTTCACAGCCTAACACAGTGGTATTCCTCATTTCACAGCCTAACACAGTGGTATTCATCGTTTCACAGCGCCTTACACAGTGGTATTCATCGTTTCACAGCCTAACACAGTGGTATTCATCGTTTCACAGCGCCTAACACAGTGGTATTCATCGTTTCACAGCGCCTAACACAGTGGTATTCATCGTTTCACATCGCCTAACACAGTGGTATTCATCGTTTCACAGCGCCTAACCCAGTGGTATTCATCATTTCACAGCGCCTAACACAGTGGTATTCATCATTTCACACCGCCTAACCCAGTGGTATTCATCATTTCACAGCGCCTAACACAGTGGTATTCATCATTTCACACCGCCTAACACAGTGGTATTAATCTTTTCACAGCCTAACCCAGTGGTATTCATCGTTTCACAGCGCCTAACACAGCGGTATTCATCGTTTCACACCGCCTAACACAGTGGTATTAATCGTTTCACAGCGCCTAACACAGTGATATTCTCATTAGTATACTTTCTTCACTTACAAATCTACTTCCACTTTCGCTGACACTCTGTCACCATCTATTGTTTACATGTAGAGTATATGTGGTCAACATACTAGTACTCAAATGTACATAATCAATTTTGAGTTCACCATCCATACACTAAGCCTTATACAAAATATGAAAAACACATCCCTACACTAAGCCTTATACAAAATATGAAAAACAATTAAGTTAGTAAACGGTGATTTAGTGTAAAATTATCTGGATGGGACATAAACAATAAATTTAATAAAATTATCGAGGACCTAAATTATCGGTATGTTTATCGATGGGTTGATAAAAGAGTTCCTCATATGTGTGGCGCACCTATGTGTCGATAGACTGCTGGAATAGAAGTATCTGCTACCCGATGTCACTTTACATAGATAATTAGATAATTTATTTGAATTTCCAGAAGGTCACAGACCCATGTGGACATACATAACATATATACAATGCAAATATTAAAGTGTACACACACGTACACACATCACACACACCAAACACACCACACATACGCACAACACACACACCCATTCGCACACATACACCATGTACATACGTACAAATACACATGTTACAGCACAATATGTACAAATAGGTTCATAACATCATTATACAAATATGTAAATGTTCAAATACCCCGTCCGTCCGTCCGTCCGTCCGTTCATTCCGTCCACAATTTTAGTTAAATAAAGAAGGAAATCAGTCGGTTTATGTGGAAAAAAACCACATAAAGATCAAAGGAAAAGCCCCGTAAACCCCAAATGTTGGAACGTTCGTCCGTCCTGCCGTCCGTAAACCACATAAAGATCAAAGGAAAAGCCCCGTAAACCCCAAATGTTGGAACGTCCGTCCATCCGTCCGTCTGTCAGTCCATCAATTGTATAGATGTATACTAAATTTTCCGCCTTGACAATTATCCCAGGCGCACTGTAACATAAAGTTAGAATGAAAAACAATTGTTCAAGTCGGTATTTGTCGAATCAGAAAAACCCTCGAACGGAATGAAATGTCGTGTAACATGAGGATTACTCTGATTATCAGTTCCTAACATTAAGCATCCACATGATCCAGTTGTAACAAATGATCCGAACATTTAAGGGCAAGATTCTGTTATATTTTTTCATAGACTCAATATAAACTAGAAACTGCTCATGATCAGGTGAAATCGCAAGTTAGTATTTGTAAAAATACACGAATATCCATTTTAAAGTTTTGACATAACTTTGTAGATATTACAATATTCTTATTTACGATATATTAAATCACTTATTGTTTATTACAAACTGCCACCGGAACTGAGAAGCGAAGTATTACCGTGATATACAGTGTTGAACTAAATTTTAAATACTGTAAGCATGAAAGTTTAAAATGTCAATGTTCAAAACATATAAGCACATTGTTCATTGTACCAATTTTAAATACATGTATCTATTTATGTATTAAATTTGAGGTTTAATTGTAAAGTACTTACTACTTTATGTTCTTATGAAAATATTAAGAAGATAAAAGTGAGTACTATTTATTACAACGTATGTCATAGTATTATACTTAATATTATGCTCCCACCCTAAAGTGAAGCATCCATTTGTAATAAATGATCCCTAAATTTTAGACGAAGGTTCTGTTGCATTTTTTTCAAATAATTAAATATAAACTACGTCGTTAAATTTCATGATTAGGTTAAAGCGTCATTTAAAATTTGTATGATTCGGCAATATCTATTTTAAAGTAATGAGCCAACCTTGGAGTCTTTACAGTATTCTGTATTTAAGTATTTATAGTTTATTATATTGATTGAGGTTACATTGGACACAATAACTTGTGTCCCTATTGAACAAAATCATTTGCATATAAATGCCACTCCCTTTGAAACCGATAGCTATGCTATGGTCTAAACTAAATACGGGTATATAAGCAAGGACCCGGAAGTTTTCATGGTATTCAAATTCTGTAAACGTTGATTAAAGGAACTAGCCATGCTCACAGTGTGTGCTAGAAACTGAATTGACTTTATAATTATTGCACTATTTTATACATATTTGATGGTACCTGTTTTGAATATTGATAAGTTTATGAATGTTTGCAGTTTAAAGTGGATTTGACGCTCCTTGTAACGACATATGTTATAATATGGCTTCTCCTTATACTAGGAATATCCGAGCTGGACCGGATCCCAGCAATAATCACCGCAGACTAGGCGAAACACGTCGAGAACCCTCGCCATTAGGGGCCACAGGGAATGATAATAGCTATGACTATGGATTTGGTTGGTTAGAAAACACAAATGAACCAAAACGTGATTATCAGTGGGATTCGAGCAGGAATGAAGATTATAGACGTTCGCGGGTAGCTGGATGGAATGCTGTCAGTGACACAATACGGGATGATACAGCTGAAACAATGCATGATCCAAACAGACGTTATATGAGAGATAACCTGGGTTTCAACACAAAGAGGGTTGACTTAGGTGTGACCGGTAACACTAGGAGAGAGGAATATGAATGGGAACAAAGCCAGCGACATCTTGAAGAAAACCCATATAAATTCAACCACTTAGATAGACCTGGTGCTACACGCCGCGTGCCGCTTTCTGAAGCTAGTGACGCAGTAGGTAGCCGAGCTACACCACCTCGTGTACGATCAGATACTCGAAATGACCTGAGAGAAGCATATTCCGTCGAGCCTTCATTGGCTGATTATGACCATGTGTATAATAGACAACATGGAAACGGACACCCACGAGCTCAACATACAAAGGGCAATCATCTTGATAGAAGTTGGACTAGCCTTGCAGCTGATCAGAAACTTATGTCACAGTGGCACGATATGTTTGGCAAGGTAAGATTTCAAAGACAATTTATAAAACATAACATTTAAAGAAAAATATTGTAAATTTTAGACAGTGGTATACTATGTTGCTGTGTCCGGTTTTCGTTTGCCTAGTGATGTCCAGGCCCGATCTCCCGAAGCATCTCAAGTAGAAATCTCAACTCAAATTGAGATTTTGCTCATATCAGAGTCTGAATTTGAGATTAATTTGAGGCTCGAGTTTTTTCTAGAAATTTTACTGTAATAAACTCGGAATACTGTTTCTATTTTGTTATACAAACTTAGAGTACAATTTCGCATGGAAACTACATTTGTATATGTCAAACGATAGGTGACAACATTTGAGTTGAGATTGTGCTCAGATTGAGATGTTTCGAGAGATCGGGACCTGATGTTAATACGCACGTATTACAAGAACACCTTTGGCCCGCTGGTGGGCTAGCGGGCAAGCCGTGGTATCATCAAGTAATAAGTCCGTACTCTATTTCAAACAGTTTTCAAACAGTTTTCATCTGATTGTCTAAACTCTAAAGGCTTGGTAACGATGTTTATGTGCTTAGTATCTAGTTTAAGTTCAGTTTCCATCCGAATCATGGAGTTATAAAAAATTGAGGAGTTCGCATTGTTTGTACACTAATCCAAACGGTATCCATATGATCGTCTTCAAACTTTGCGACAACGTTCATGGAAATAATATCTAGATCAAGTTCGATTATCAGCTGAAACGTTCTAGGTCTCTTGGGTTATGGCGCTGGAATTACCAAAAATGAGAAATTCGCCTTGTCTGTACTCTAATTCAGACAATTTTGTTGTGATCATCTTCAAACTGGGTGACACTACGTATTTGTGTCATATCTTGGCCAAGTTTTATATCGAGACAAATCGTTCCTGAACGTTTAGGATTATGACCCTTGAGTTACAAAAGAAGAAACAAATTAGTATAGTTCAGCCTCTTTTTCAAAATGTTTTCAATTTCCTCCTCAAACTTGCTGACAATGCATGTTTATTGGCTTTTAGTTCAAAATCAATTAGAGCTGTCAATAAACAACTATTTGATTCTCCATTTTAAGAGTGTGTTGTGGCTCTATGTGGGTCTTCAAAAAATACTTTAGCATGTATATCTTATATCTAATTAATCATCAATATACGAGGCCCTCGTACATGTGTAGTATCTGCGACAGCGTATTGGATAACGATTCGTATAATAAGTTTATATCGAATCTCCAGCCTTTAAATTAATTAATCACCACTTGAGTGTAACAATTTGCACATAGCCCTGACCTGGCCCTCAAATTGATCGGCGTATACAATAAATGATTTATTCGTAATTTTGAAATTAAAGCGTTTGGTCCACTTACATTACGCTAGGACCTTGTGGCTTTAGTCAGGTTACTGTCACCCGTATATTTCAATTTCTGATCTGATTCATGGGGCGATAGTGCAATCTGGATAAAGCTTGTGCTCTTATTTAAGATCTAAATCACAGGTAATTGTATCATTAAACAAAAAATTATTTTTATAAAATTTATAATATCTTAGAAAGGTTTATAACACGGGAAATTGGCCTCCCGGTCACTGAGGTGCAGTTCGTTTTTAATAAACATTTCATCAATACTTGTATTTTAAATATTATTACATAATCAGAAACTAGAGAACTACGTGTTTAATTTGATAACAATATTTTAAAAATCCGTCCATAAATAAGAACATAAACCCATAAGGTGTGATATCACTTTCTTTTTTATTGTTTAGAATAGCATTGTAGGTTCTATTGAATGCACCCCAGTGACTGACTGGACACCGGGGTATACATTTCATGGTATAACTTTTCAACTAGTTAATTGATTTCGATGGGATTTTGCATGGTGGTAGCTCTAACGATGTTATCTATTAATGAAATTACTTTATGAAGATATCGAAAGCCAATTCTTGTTTTTGATACCATGAAAATCTGACCACTTTAGTACAAATGCACCTTTCTAAGATAACATAAATTTTATAAAATAATTTGTTTTGTTTTACTCTTTATCAATGATACAGTTACCTGTGATCTAAATAATATTTAATACAAAATTCAGAAAAAAGTATGCCATATTGTACTTCTCGACGTGTAGGTTGACCATTCATGTATTGAACAAATATACCATTGATTCTTTGTTTGAATACTTTGTTAAATTATTCTATATTATTTACACCTAAATATAACTCCTAAAACTCCCAAATATTTCAATGACTGATTTACTTGATGAGCTTAAATGTATATAGAAAGTTGAAGTTTGTAAATATAGACAAATAGTCAACTGCTTAGTATATATTATTATACTAGTTAACATACGAGGGATGACCCCTATATAACGGGGAAATGCTTATAATCTTGTTATGATTCTTTCGATTTTTCTCAAACTATAACTGGAAGTAATACCATACATTAGCAACGTTTCTCTGAACATTCATTATTACAGCGACATCATGCTAAACTGTATGGTTGCATAGGTAACCCTGAATACGCCTAAGGGGTGCATTTTTCGGATTTATTTCACAGTTTTTACGCAAATTCAACCCCTCACAGTTTCAGTGTAAGCAATATCAATGTGGTGAAATTTAGTACTAGGGGTCACCTAAGATTCGCCTGACTGATGGTGATGTAATACACGGATTGTGTTGTTATTCGTTACGCCACGCACGTGTAATCGTTCCTTGTTAGTGAAAATGACGGCCGACAAAAGATTATCAATAACATATTTAGCTTGTATGGAGCCATATAGCTGCCACCCCTTAAATTTTAATTTTCTTGGAATATTTCGTGAAATAAAATTGAAATTTAAGTGGTGGCAGTTATATGGCTCCATACAATAATTTAAAAATTATACCGTATGTTTTCTTTTAATATATGTATTAACCATCGCATAAGACATTTTCAGAAAATAACGTGTAATAGAAAAGTTATTAGTATTTTCTCGTTATATATTGATCATCCCTCGTATAGAAAGTGTTTCAGGGAACTAATATTTTCACTGGTATGACGATGTTGAATACGTGATAGGCCCAAGTCTATTGTGTGGATTGCATGTCTATTGAAGTTACTTCAACAGCAAAGTTATTAGGTATCACAATTAATGATAGCCTATCTAGGGCAGACCATATCAATAATGTGATAAAGAAATGTAATTTCTATTTGCACCTCCTATCTAGAATTAAATATTTTTTTCCATTGATACTCTGAAGCGCTTTTATAACGCATATATTCTTCCACATTTTGACGTTTGCTGTGTTGTATTGGGAAATTGTACCAGCAGTCTTGAAGATAAACTTATAAAATTTCAGAAAAGAGCAGGTAGAGTAATTCTTGATTGTGATTATTCAACTCCTTCAAGTATTCTATTTACAAAACTCAAATGGATGACATTTCATGAACGCGTTATTTATCAGAAAGCTATTCAAATGTACAAAACTCTCAGAGGTGATGCACCAGACTATCTTAAATCTGCATTTAAATTTACTGCAGATATTCATTCACGACTGTTACGCTCATCTTCTACATACCAATGATATAGTCCTAAACCCAATTCCGAGTTATTTCGCCACACTTTTGCTTTCTCTGGTACCTCAATATGGAATTCTATTCCTCATAATATCAAAAATTCTTCTTCTATTCAACAGTTTAAAACTTTATATCTACGCTGGGTGAAGCCGTCTTATTTTGAAACATCCCATGTTTGTGCTACTTAAGTATCTAATGACTGGCTAGTCATAATCATTACTTCAATATACATGTATAGCCATATATATATGTCTGCAGAATGGCATGCAGTGTGTTTTATGTTTCAATTCCGTATCATGCTTTTAAAAATGTCATTGTTTTAATTTACATGTTGTTATATGATATGCTGGCTCTTATGATGTCCCTATATCTAATTAAGCTTTGTAGTGATTAATTATAAATTTAATTGATTAGCATTTTGATTTATACCTTCCTTTTATTGTAGATTCCATACATATCGGTTTCGCACATCCTTTCACTGAAACTCTTTTATGAAATTTCCCTATTATATATAAAATTATGATAGTGTGGACGTTATATGGGCCGAATTGCCATTATGCTTTTTTCTTTTTATGTACTAGTGTTCTTGTTCAACGGTTTATTGTTTATTGCCATTTAATTTAATTGTCAAACGAGTTCCCTCGTAAAATAAAGTCTTTATTATAGTACGACCCTATTATATAAAGATAAATGCGGAACATGGATATCGTATAACCAGACACACAGTATAATTTTGTATGTATATATATAACGATTCGCGCTGTCGTCATTTAATAAGACAAGATAATGTTTATTACCAATTTTGGGCCCACATATGGGCATACAATTTTGACATATATACATGGCCTAAAGTTTCAAAATACGAATTAACCATCAATATCTCTTTTAATACGCCTGTAAGATTGTTGAACAACTGAATCTGCTGCTGTACAAATATTCGTTTAAGAATGAAAATAAAAACATACATGTACATTATTTACAAATCCCAGGTGACTGTATCGTGATTTGCAACAGTAAAGTATAAATTAGATTCTACGTGTTATGATGGTAAAAGTGCCTACATTGACAATCGACCACTTGTGATATAAATGTGATGACTATAAAAATACGACTACTCGCTAGCTGTTTAGTGGGTACGAACTCTATGCTACCATTATATCATAGACTGTTTAATGTTATATTTACAACTGGTAATCTGCCTGATGCATGGTTGACAGGCTGTATTATGCCTATATACAAAAACAAAGGTAATCTTGATCTACCTGAGAACTATAGACCGATTACATTGTTAAGCTGTATGGGCAAATTGTTTACTGCCATTCTTAACGAAAGATTAACTATGTTTTTAGAAACAAACAATCTACTCAATCAAAATCAAGCAGGTTTTCGTAAAAATCTATCTACTGTTGATAATATCTATGTTCTACATATGATGTCCGAGTATATGAAATAAAAAACACCAAATTATTCTGTGCCTTTATAGATTTCCAAAAAGCTTTTGACTCCGTATGATGGAGGACTGGTCTATGGTCAAAATTAATTAAGTATAATATAACAAGAAAGTTTCTAAATATTATCACGAATATGTATGATGGTATTAAGTCTTGTGTCCCAATAAACGGTACCCAATCCGACTTCTTCGACTGTCAAAGCGGCTTAAGACAAGGTGAAAACCTATCTCCTCTACTGTTTTCTCTATTCCTGAACGATTTAGAAAATTATAGCGGACAATACGCAGGCCTTTAGGCCTGCGGATGTCGTTCCGCTTTACGATAACACATGTCACGTGATTTGGTCAGAGTTCGAAATCACTAATGTTTGGAAACAAAAAAGGCAGCCATTTTTTTGCCCGCTTCGGAAGGAAATTTTAACATTTTCAGTGCATAAACGATGCTACAAACTGTTATGAGACACATGATTACTCTGAGATAACGAAGTAAGTCGAGCGGGAATCGTTCATATGTGCGAAATATCAACCAATCTTAAGTAAATCTAATAAAAACGACACCAGTCCCGGTTACTTGAAGTGAAGTTGACATGTTCCGGTTACTTCCCTTTGCAAAGCGGTTACTTCCCTTTGCAATACAATTCGTATCCGGACCGGACTGATAATTCCACATCGTAGTTGTAGGTTATTGTAAAGAAAGTAAAAACGAATGCATTTTCGTAATTCCTCGCCGAGATGTAATAAAAATCCCTCCAAAATCGTCAACAACTGTAAAAATATTCGCGGGATAAAGGTCGCGAAAACTAATTACATGTTGTTCTTATTGGATACAATAAAACCCGGAATTTTCCATCTGAATATCTTTTATGTTTAGACGATTTGCAACAGGATTTATTTAACAAGAAAAGGTGATTAAGATTAAAGATGTTTGATATTTAATCGTAATATGATTAATTGAAATGAAAATAGCGTTTTTCTCTTGAACAAAAGTACTGTCTGATATACTCATGCAACCCATTACTGTATAAAAAGGTAAAATATTAAATTAGGCCTATTTGAAATCAGTTGTTATCTGTGTTTATATATAATTATGCATTTTAAATTAGTTACCCCTGATTTAAGTAGACCTAGAATTAAACGAATTGAAAAACGTGCAATATCCACAGACAGATGTATTTTCATTTTGATCGGGCTGACAAATGTTCATTCGGACTGACAAACGATAGCAGGTTCGTATCGTCCTTCATTACTTTCTACCCAATATTTCGTATCATACCGCTATCGAGCGCTTTATTGTGCAACGGACCGCTTCTGTAGGTTGCATAGACGTAGGAAAGCGCTCGGTAGCGCCTTTTGGAAACGGCTCCAGGTTCGTAACTTCGTAACCGAGCAATTTATTGTAAAGTTATGCATCATCAAAAAAATCCAGTACTAGATGAGCATGCTACAAATAATGTAGGTCCGCTTAAAATATGCTGTGCATTAGTTCATATTATGCTCAGCCATACTGGTGCGGGTATTTCTCTTAATGATGAATACTCTGACTTATTCATTAAAATGATCGTCTTATTGTACGCAGATGACACAGTTATTTTTGCAAAATCTGAAGATGAATTGTCCGATCTACTAAACACGTTCTCAACATACTGTAAAACATGAAATATAAACATAAATTTTGACAAATCCAAAGTACTTGTATTTGGAGATAGAAAAGAAAGACGGAGAAATATATGTATAGACAATTTTACGCTAGAAATAGTTGATACTTTTAAATTCTTAGGAGTGCTATTCTAAAAAAATAGACAATTTAATGATGCAAAAAACATGTAGTTGACCAAGCCAAGAAAGCTCTGTTTGCCCTGTACACAAAAATAAGAAATCTAGACCTCTCAATAGATTGTCAATTAAAACTGTTTGATAACACAATTGTACCATACTATCATATGGTTGCGAAGTCTGGGGCTACGGCGATGTCTCAATTCTCGAAAAAGTACATACTGATTTCTTAAAAAGAATTATGCAAGTTAAAAAAGGTACTCTACATGTAATGCTCTATGGCGAACTGGCTATCCACTGTCTATCGTTATAAAGAAGAGAATAATTGGTTTTTGTTATACCTTAATAAGTAATAGAAACAAACTTTCATCTAAATTATACAATATTTGCTTTAATAACTGGGATATGAATGGCAATCAATACAAATGGCTTAATAATGTAAAAAGTATCCTTGATGAATGTGGATTAAGCTACGTATGGCACAACCGAATATATATTAACTCAAAAGAACATTTATTAGCCAAACTAAACCAGTCTCTGTGCGACCAATATAACCAAATCTGGCATGATACTATTCAAACGAAATCGAAATGTCTCAACTATAGACTCTACAAACAAACTCACTGCCTTGAGCCGTACATAAATATACTTACAGACTATAATGCTAAAATTATCTTTAAATTCCGAACATCAAATCACCATCTACCAATAGAAACACTATGCTGGATAAACATCGACCGCAATTTAAGAAGGTGTCACGCATGTAATTTAAATGAAATTGGTGTTGAATTTCATTATTTATTCAATTGTTCTCACTTTTCTGCTGCTAGAAAACATTTGCTCCCAATGATTAAAATACATAACAAGAATATCCATACTTATTATAATATTATGAATGATACAGAACCACTAAGGTTAAATAATCTGACAAAATTTATAAAATATATTAACAATTATTTCAAGCCACCTGGCTAAAACCTCTATACATTGTTATATTCACTGAACCATCTGTATATACAATGCAACTCAACTCATATACTGTAACATTGATTCCATCTTGTTGTTACCCTTTCTAACCACATTGATTCCACTCTATTGTTTCCTATTTTTCAACCACACAGCCTTGTCATATGTTTATATGTACTTTGTAATCATTTTTGCACCTCATATCACATGTACTATGTGCTGAGAGTATCAAATAAACTGTAAACTGTAAACTCTGGTTCCCACACTATTGGATGTTTCACATCAGTGTTTTTCTTGCAATGACTTGTATAGACAGATGTTCAGTGTTGGTACAGTGCTTCTATCGTTGTTAACGATCATCGTCCGTATGAGCATGAAACCACGGAATTTGTCGAATATTCCGTCGTTGACAAACTACGTCATTTTTTCGTTGATGTCCATTGTTGTGGACCAACGTGCTAGAATTAAAATTTTAAAAATTACTACAATTTCAGAATGTTTGTACATGAAGCATATGGTTACGGATGTAAAGTTTAACGTTAACCACATATCATCTCCCCAGCTGGTTATTTTTCACATTTCAATAACTAACATTTAAATGAGATGACTATCACATACTGGTAATATGATATCAGTAAAATACCAACTTACTGTCTATTCATGAAGGAAGCATTGCACCAGTACAGTAATACCGTATAGCGAGTTATTTCTGCGGGAAAAATATTTTGCGATTAGGGCCTCAATTCGGTAGTTTTTAATTCTGCGGTTTTTATTTCTGCGATCTACCAGAAAATCGGGAATTAACTTCTGCTGTTTGCAGAAATCGGATACATATTTCTGCAAATGGGAAATAATTACCGTATCTTATACTACGGCATGATTAACAACAGAATTACACGTCTGGTATGATTGATGACATTATATACAGAATTCAGCAGTATTCAATCAAATCAATGCATTTAACGCATATTGTTCTCTAACCAATCAACAATACCCGCATCCTTTAAACCACGTATAATACCTCAATATACTCATATAGAGTGTCATTTATCATTTTGATTCACTTAAGTGAATCATTTAAATGGACCTCAACTATACATGTAAACACCATGTTATCTCCAAACAAATGCAGTTTAATGTAACAGGATGGGAAGAATACGCTGCCAGACCGGGGCTCGAACCAAGGAACATTCGCTTACAGGGCGAGTGCCCCACCGACTCAGCTAGTCGGCATACACAAGTTTCTTCCCTTTTAGTAATTACATGTATATCCTATGCACACTGCAACATTAATATTTTCGAAAACGGCCAAGTTTTGTTGATAACTGGCGACCAACAGTGCACAACGCGTTTTACAAAGAGTTTCGTTTACACATAAATGGGTACTTCGGTGATATATTTTCATAACTATTACAACTATCTGTTCTAGAGTACATGTAAGTACATCAGATTCTGTAAACATAATAGCGTTCTTCAAGGGCTATCAACACTTTCAGACTTCTAGATATATCAACACTTTGATAACAAGCGTCAATCCCTTAGATTATAGGGGAAAAATCACAAATATTGTAGAACATGCATCCTGGTGGATTGGTTATATAACACATGTTGTAGAACGTGTATCCTGGTGGATTGGATATATAACACATGTTGTAGAACGTGTATCCTGGTGGATTGGTAATATAACACATGTTGTAGAACGTGTATCCTGGTGGATTGGTAATATAACACATGTTGTAGAACGTGTATCCTGGTGGATTGGTAATATAACACATGTTGTAGAACATGTATCCTGGTGGATTGGTAATATAACACATGTTGTAGAACGTGTATCCTGGTGGATTGGATATATAACACATGTTGTAGAACGTGTATCCTGGTGGATTGGTAATATAACACATGTTGTAGAACGTGTATCCTGGTGGATTGGTAATATAACACATGTTGTAGAACGTGTATCCTGGTGGATTGGTAATATAACACATGTTGTAGAACGTGTATCCTGGTGGATTGGTAATATAACACATGTTGAAGAACATGTATCCTGGTGGATTGGTAATATAACACATGTTGAAGAACATGTATCCCAGTGGATTGGTAATAAAACACATGTTGTAGAACGTGTATCCTGGTGGATTGGTAATATAACACATGTTGTAGAACGTGTATCCTGGGGGATTGGTTATAGAACACATGTTGTAGAGCGTGTATCCTGGTGGATTGGTAATATAACACATGTTGTAGAACGTGTATCCTGGTGGATTGGTAATATAACACATGTTGTAGAACGTTTATCCTGGTGGATTGGTAATATAACACATGTTGTAGAACGTGTATCCGGGTGGATTGGTAATATAACACATGTTGTAGAACGTGTATCCTGGTGGATTGGTTATATAACACATGTTGTAGAACGTGTATCCTGGTGGATTGGTAATAAAACACATGTTGAAGAACATGTATTCCAGTGGATTGGTTATATAACACATGTTGTAGAACGTGTATCCTGGTGGATTGGTAATATAACACATGTTGTAGAACATGTATCCCAGTGGATTGGTAATATAACACATGTTGTAGAACGTGTATCCTGGTGGATTGGTAATATTACACATGTTGTAGAACATGTATCCCAGTGGATTGGTAATATAACACATGTTGTAGAACGTGTATCCTGGTGGATTGGTAATATAACACATGTTGTAGAACGAGTATCCCAGTGGATTGGTAATATAACACATGTTGTAGAACGTGTATCCTTGTGGATTGGTTATATAACACATGTTGTAGAACGTGTATCCTGGTGGATTGGTAATATAACACATGTTGTAGAACGTTTATCCTGGTGGATTGGTAATATAACACATGTTGAAGAACGTGTATCCTGGTGGATTGGTTATATAACACATGTTGTAGAACGTGTATCCTGGTGGATTGGTAATATAACACTTGTTTTAAAACGTGTATCCTGGTGGATTGGTAATATAACACATGTTGTAGAACGTGTATCCTGGTTGATTGGTAATATAACACATGTTGTAGAACGTGTATCCTGGTGGATTGGTAATATAACACATGTTGTAGAACGTGTATCCTGGTGGATTGGATATATAACACATGTTGTAGAACGTGTATCCTGGTAGATTGGATATATAACACATGTTGTAGAACGTGTATCCTGGTGGATTTGTAATATAACACATGTTGTAGAACGTGTATCCTGGTGGATTGGTAATATAACACATGTTGTAGAACGTGTATCCTGGTGGATTGGTAATATAACACATGTTGTAGAACGTGGATATATAATACTATTTAGCTTTATTCTGTATTGCGTCCATTCGATAGGGATATGACTTTAAGAACTTATACTGCGTATAAAGTTCTTAGCTTTAATAAATGAAGCCATTTTTCAACTTCAACATTCTGCCCGTAGATGTTGTATTTTAAACGATCACGATATATACTGTATTTAGGCTATATTTTGTATTGCGTCCATTTGATAAGTGTATGACTTTAAGAACTTATACTGCGTATGAAGTTCTTGGCTTTAATAAACTATATTATTCGATCGTAAAACTCACTATAGACGTGTGCATTTTTTTATAATTAAATAGTTAAGGAATTTACTGGCGCGTTGAACGGGCTATTTAATATTTTGAATATGGATGAAAAGGGTTTCGTTAATTATTTCCTTTTATAAAACTGCAAACATCGTGTGGTATCAGTACATTCATGACATTTGCGCGAAATTATGTAGGACTAAGGCCTAAAATAAAATATTGCTAGTTTCCCCTTCCCCTACTTACCCGAAAAACGGCCCTACCCAAAATATTTTATTGCCCAAATTGAAATAATTCTTTTTTTTCTTTAAAAATATTGGGGATGAAAATATTATTTTTTACATAAAAGCATGTTTCTTACTTGTTAGTTTGGTACCTGTTAATTTTAAATGTAAGACTTGGTTTCTTCTTAATTATTTCTAAATTTCCTTATTTGTATGTCTTGACCAATAATTCCAAACATATATATTTAACCTACCCACTTAGCCATTCTAAATCTGCTTGGGTCGGGAAGGGGGAAAACAAAATATATTTTAAGTTCGGCCCAACTGATCGTAACAAGTTAAGTTTCTTTCAGGGTACCATGCATTTAAGGATATAATGAACTCATCATTATTTTATAAATACCGCAACTAACAAAAGCTTATGCGTTGCATTGATGAAACTATTTTAACAAAATACGTAAAAACTATGTATTCAATGAGATATTGGTTAAATATACAAGGTAGTTGACATAGACAATCAATTAGTTGCACAGTTTAATTACTTTAGAACCGGGAAGTAACCATGAATTCTGATTGGTTGGTTCCACTGAATAGAATTGATTACGTCAATAGGCGTTTATGACAGTTACTTAACCTGTAACAACTTCCTACTATACCGTACACCAAAGCAAATCAATGCTACATATAATACATATATTTATATACAATTTTAACTCGAGGCTCAGTTTAACGTATTTACATTCAATATACCAACACACTCTTTATATAAGCCCATTAAGTGTCGGTGTGGATGTATAAGACAGCTGAATCACGTATAATTTGGTTCCCGACGTTCTCAATAGTAAGAGATCAGCCCAACGTTCAAGGGAAGTAACCTGCAAACATGTTTAACAATCACGGGTTTTTGTCGATATAATCCTTCGTTGTACTGTTTTATCAATGAACTTACGGAAATTTTTAACTTACGATCAAATTTAAATCCTATATAATTTGCTTACAATTATAAGGTGTGGTAAATGGCGATGCAATTCTAATATTGATTCAGTTAATGGACTCCTACAAACCACATCCATCACCAATATGCTGTTGTAAAAGAATTATAAAGAATTCCATTTTGAGCGTAACTGCTAATCGTAAGTGCTTTGATAAAACAGTACCCAGCTGGTGCGAAACGTACGTCACGTATTGTTTCCTTGAACGTAGGGCAGGTACAGACGACTAATGGTACCCTCCATGATACAAACGACAACAACAACAACAACGTCAACCCATCCTAAAGTCTGCCGCCTCAGTCAGTCAAACTTAACCGGAGTAAGTGCCAGGTGACAAGAAAATAACAAACAGACATCACAAACTACAATGACATTTCACAACAGATACAGTTTATCGTTGTTTATTAAAACCGTATAAAACATTTTGTAGGCAAATCTATACCAAAGAAATAATCTAGATCAATTTTCGTAAAGTTGCTAAGGCTTCAATGCAAAATTTATAATATTCTTGGATAAAATCGATACAATGTGGAAAGTTATTTATTTGAAAATGACTGATTATGTTTTCTTAACTTTAAACCTATCCAATACTTCTATTTTAGGAGAAAACTCCCTTTTTAAGCATTTTCAGTTAATAAACAATGTTTCAAAATGTCATGAGACGTATAACCACAACAATATTCCGAAGTAAATCGTGCGGGAATAGTTCAAATAGGCAAAATGTCAACCAATATTAAAGTAGATCGAATTTGTTTAGAAACACTATTTTCTATAGTTCTGATCGCAATAGTCCAGGCCTACCAGTAAGGGTAGTTAGGGTTCAAAGGATTAGGGTTAAGTGTTAGCGAACGAGCGTCGCAAATTTGTCGATACTTTACGTGTGCGACATCACTGGAATAATTATGCGTTTTTTTTTAAAATTATTATCGAGCATGAAGGAATCATAAAATTGCGTTTAAATGCTTTGTACGCCTGTATGTAGTAAAACGGCTGTAGTAGAAAAGTTTGACATTCTGGCTTAAATATGAAAGTGAAAGCAGGCTTGGGACAAACGGACTTGGGATCAGTCCATGTTTGAAAAATTTGGTTCGTCAAGCGCGGTGAACATATTTTCTCACACGCGCTTGACGAACCAAATTTTTCAATCTTTATGTACACGCTCCACTTATTGTTTTTCATTTTCTTGAGGCTATAAGCTTTTTCTATTGATTGGTGGGTTTTGAGAGGTCCCCATGGACAAAAGGTTTACATTTTTAGGGTCGGCAATTTGTCAAATTACATTGAGTTAAAGAACATTTATTTGGTGGTTTGGAACCTCTATGGCTGCCACTATTATGAGGATAGACTAAAGTATGTATTGTAACCGTACGTCCAAACGTATCCGGACCGAAAATACGCTAAAACACTATGCAATAAAATCGTTAAACTCCTTGATAGCTCATTCAATGAACAATACTTATTTTTGAAGCAGAACTTTAAAATTGCAAAATAAATGACAAAATGAATCTAAAGGTGACAGCTGTTTGCTAAATTGTGTTCTTGTTCCCTAACCTCCAATGTTGTACTTTCAGGGAGCAAATAAAGTGCTTGATTCTTTAGTTTTTGCCTGTCAGATTATCAAAATACTCCAAGGGAAATTCCCGCTTTATGCAGCGCATTTGTTTTTTATAATTGTTGTAGATGAAATTTATTTGAAATATATATGAGCCAGTCTCCAGGAAAACCTGCTATTTTGACAAACCAAATTATTTTGAGATGTTGTATTATTTAAAAGATTAATCTTAATGTAGCAAAATGCAAAAGAAATTTTGTTATCATCTTGATTTTAAGGAAGTTACAGATGTTTTGTTGAGGCCCTATTCAGACCCTTTTTGCGTGACGTCGCAAACGTCATGCTAACGTTAAGTGACGTCGTTGTAACAAGTACGTTATAAATAATGCACTTGATCAATTCTTGACATAAACTGGTCAAACTGGTATCAAGTTTTAGAATTATGTTTTAAATTTTAAAATATACATCCAAATTGTAAATGTTCACATTTAGAAAAAGGCTACTACTGTTTTAAACAACTAACTCCTCGTTTTCTGAAATTGGTCACCATAGCAACGAAGTAAGTGATTTCGACAGAATTCAAAAGACATTATAAAGCTAAGATATAGTGATATATGGATAAATGACTTAAAATTGAACCTATAGATATGTCATTTTTTCTTATTTGAAAGCTTTTTAAAACCTTGTTACATGCAGTTATTACATAATGCCAATAAAGCAGGTTTTCCTGGAGACTGGCTCATATATATCTAGATCTGATAATATATACATTTGATAATAAAGTCGTACTGAACTGAGTGAATCTTTGGTTGTTAACGTTGTCTGTCCTGTAACAACTATCATGTTACGTGAATTGTATTGAGTCGTTTCATACTACAGAGGTTGTGTTTTAGGTATAAATTTACAGTATTATTTTGTTATGTTGTGAGTAAACAGCAAACACTTGATATTCTACAGGGGCGGTCCAGGATTTATTGTTAGGGGGGGGGCGTGAAATGAAAAATGAGCTGGGGGTCCAGGGGGGCGCAAGGACCCCTGGTGGGTGCAGGGCAAAGCCCTGCTAGGGGGACCAGGGGGGGCGAATCACCCCGGTAGCTCCTCGATTTTAGTGATTTTTAATGCTTAGACAAACACTCCTCGAACATGTCGCGCCTTATGTGCTTGCATCAAAGTACCTTCTTATAATGCCCAAAAAGTGCATATTTTATAAGTAATACCTGAATAACGGGGCGACAGAGAGTCTATCGAAGTGTCTGTGGTTAGTGGAAAATGCTAATTGCGCGCTGTGCGCGCAGAAAGCAGAACAAAAATGACTTTAAATATGTGATTTAGTGTGATACAACAAATGAATTGACTTTACTTTGGCGATTTTAGGGGGGGGGGGGGGGGACGTACGCCGGGTCCGCCCCCCCCCGTTGGATCCGCCTATGGTCTAGTAGTCGAGAGTCCGCTTTGAGTGCAGGAGATGCCGTAACCGCGACTAAACACATGTAAATGCTAGTCGATCGGCATAAAATTGAAGCCTGGCTTACCCTCATATCGATGGACACTAACACGAATGAAGTGTCGACAGTGATTGTTATAAGAAGTTTCATAATCGACGTAAAGTGAACAAGTACAGGGTGTCCAAACAAACAGGGACCAAGGTTAAACAATCGTACCTTTTTCCATTTTATCAAGAACACATTGTCAATGACAAAACATCAATGGATAAACACAATTCAAACTACCAGCATCATAATAGTGATTTTTAAGACCAATACCCCGAGTTACCTCCCATGTTTTCAATCGTGATGGCATTTTCCACGCAAGTCAGCAAAATAACCAGAAATGACGCTATAGGTAAAATGATGACGTCACTTCTTATTTTAATCAAAACATATTACTAAGTACATATTTCAGAAGTAGAGATAATTTTTTCACTCTCACAAAAAACAGTAAAATTCATTAAAATTAAATAAGATATAAGGGTTTTAGGTAGGTCTCCGTTTTTTTTGGGACACCCTGTATAAACTAAGCTGATCAGTGTGCAGTAACAATACTATTGAGTTTATTTCAATGATTGAATCAGTATGTCATATTCTGCTTGCGTTTCAGATACGGACCAAATGGAATGGACAGCCGGGATTGGATTACCCCCCAAGCAGTGTATCTGACGGAACGACCAGTTATGGCAAAAAACGAGATTCGGGTTTAAGCAGATCATGTAAAATACTGATACTAACAATACTCGTTCTGATGTTGCTGGCAATGGGTGCTGTCATTACGTATGTGATGTTGCAGGGATCAGACACTGAATGTATGTATACAACTATATAACCGATTGTACAATGATACGCTAAAAATATTCGCTAAAGTATCAAACATACAAAAGATATCCGTGTTGTTATGTTGCTGTGTTTCAGTCACAGTGTCGACAAAACACGTTTTTGGCTAAGAATGCAAATAAAATTTTATCGATGTTTACGTGACTTGCTCGACTCTCAAACCGAGAATGAGTACTTTCTATGCAACTCATATGTTTCAAAAAAAGATCACTGTTTTTGTTCGAAGCCGGCAGAACTGCCTTTGACCTATTGCACAAAAAATGGTAAATCGCGTTGATTGTACTCATGCTTGGCTTTGGCGTCGAATATGTCTCGGTAAAATCGGTAAAAGAATACATTATTTGCGGTTGATTTTAACCTTTTGTTGACAGAGTGTCACTTTCGTTCTTAGCCAAATATTACGTCACATACCACTTGTAAGTCAGATTCAGTCTGGGCCAAGGCAAATGTAGCTGTATAAGTCCAATCTGATGTCTAATTAGAGGTTAAATCTTATAAACGTTAAGAATCGAACATGGTTTTAAACAGTCCACATAAGGTATTTAGCCTTTGGCTTTCTTGCAAAGAGTGTCTGTCTTTTTCTGAATTGCGTATATTTGGCACATTGGTATATGTATTGTGAGTGATTGGGCGAGTACATAACCCAAGCAGAGTGCACCAATGATGCTTGTCTGGCAATGTTTATTATGTAAAGGTTTCCTATGGGATAATGGAAGCTGATGAGCTATATTTAAGCTTGGTGATATTCCGAGGTGGAATATATATGAGCCAGTCTCCAGGAAATTCTGCTATTTTGACAAAAATATTGATTTTGAAATGTTCCATAGTCTTACAGGAACATGTTAATGAGGCAAAATGCAAAAGAAATTTTGTAAATATCTTGAGTTTTAAGGCAGTTACAGCTGTTTTTGTACAGTCCTTATTAGGTGCTTTTTGTGTGACGTCGCAAACGTCATTGGAATGTTAGTCGACGTTATTGCAACGATAATTTCATAATTGTGGCTGCGACTGCGATTTTTGGGCTAGTGGGTAAAAAATCACATTTTCAGTTTTTAATGTAACAGTTATCTCTAAAGTTTAAATTTCCAAATTCTGAAAATTTTAGGTCGATATCTTGAAAATTCAGTGATTTATGACTGTTTTGTTGACACCTAGTAGTTGGTGATTCGTTCAAAATTGCACTGTTTTAGAAGTAAAAACTGAAACAATTATTCTGTTAATTAAACACATTTAAACGGTTTACCACACATCATATTATATTTGGTTTGTTCATTTGTTGTCACAAATGTTTTAGGTTGCACATCAGTGAAAAATTATGTCAACTTTTTTTTTGGTTGCCTAGCAACCGCTAAATATTTACAAAAAACACAATTTAACACATGTGGATGCCATTCTGATAGTTGTTCAAGATGCAATTGTTCAGCTTTTAATGTCACAATAACCTTTGAAGAAAAACGTTTCAAATTTTGCAAATATCATGTCGATGTTCTGAAAATTGAGTGATTTATGACGATTATGTAGATGCCTGTATTCCTTCAAAATTACACCATTTCTGGTGCAAATATTGTAACAACTATGCTGTGTGTTAAGCACATTTAATCAGCTAACCAAGACATCATGTCATACTTGATTTGTACATTTGGCGTCACAAAGATTCTTAGTTGTAAAACCGTTCAAAATAATAACCAACTATATTTTGGTTACCTAGCAACCGCTAAATATTTACAAAATACAAGATTTAGCACATGAGGATGCCACTATGAGAGTGGGTCATAAACCACCTTTTTATTTTTAGTATCATTGTAATAACTGGACCTTTAGATTTCAAATCATGTAAATTCCATGTTGATATCTTGAATAATTACCAAGTTATGGCAATTTTAATGTTACTAAGGAACATCCTTTTTATTCCAAAATAACTATTCTAGGTCTAGAATCATTCAGGCAGAACAAGCATGTCGTAACAATAAACAGACAACACATAATATACTTTAGATATGTTTTATTTTCATCACCAATGTGTCTTATTGTTTAATTACATAATTTTGAACTTTACATTTTTGTGGTTGCCTAGCAACAGTGAGATAAATCAAAATATTGACAAAATACTGTGGTGATTAACTAGAGCAGTATGGAATTTGCAAAACTCATCATGTAAAGTTTAGAGCAATATTTAAACATGCAATTTAAAAGAACATACTTGCTGAAGTGTGCAATTTATGTGTATTCAAGAATAATCAAAAACATGATTTCCAATAAATGACAGGTTATCAATAATCTTCCAATTAAACATGCTTATGGCAGTCAACACATATAGCATAAATCTAAAGCTTGACACAACAACATCTAAATCATTACTACAATTTACTGGTCCCTTACCATACACCTTATTAAAGTGTTCATTTTAACATTGTCCTTTAATTATTTCCTTGACAATATAGAATATTCTGCATAGCAACAGAAATTATCTGAAGAAAAGAGAGTTTCATGTATTTTTCAGATAGTTTTTAATAAATTATTCTCTAAATAGATTTGTTATAACATCTTTTATGTAATATAAGTGTATTTATTACAGGATAAGAAATCTTTTATAAATGTTAAGGCCATAACAATAAAATGTAGGAGTAGTATGCACCATAAACAAATCCAATGTCAAGGACAATATGGAACCCGTTTAGAACCTATTTTGGAAAAAATGAAAAAAGTTTAAATGAATGTTCTTGTGTGTCAGAAAATGTTCATAATGGTACATATTACACTAATTAACCTGTGGATTGGGTAATATTTGGACAGTGGTTCTTAGACAAATGCCTTCTTTCTAGGAAACACCAGAAATAACATGTGGTGAACTGCAGAAATTAAAATAAATTTTGGAATATAATCTGGCCTGTGATATGCTAGCTGTCTTTATAAAGACAGTTTCTTAGAACCCAGGTTATAAATTCATGTACACAAATGTTTACAAGCACATGCTTTTAACTTAAACCAAATCATGAATACAATGTAAGTGAAAACAATTGAAAAACAACACACCATGTACTGGTATGATAATTATAATCATGTGTTGACTCTGTCTGTACTAGATAGTCATGGTTCTGAGAAGCCATTTTCATTCATAACTATAAGTTAGGCCAGTGAATGGGATGATTTGGCTCAAACACACATCTTCATATTAAATATTGTGTTGTGCAAGCATCACTGTTTGACTAGGTATTAAATGTGAATAACGTTACATCACAAAGAGAACAGTTAGTTAATGTGTAACACATTCATATTGAATATCATTCTGTTTCTTCTACAGTCATGATGATGGTTTTCCATTGACATCTCAGAAGCTGTGTGGTGTCTTTAAATGAGAAAATAATAGGTCAGATATTACATAATACAATTTATCCAATGCCTGTAATTTATATTAAACTTTTATCTATGATTTATATTATATTGAAATCCATAAATGGTGTACAAAAATCATGTTTATAAAATTTAAATTTCAGACTGAATAAAAAGCAATAATGAATTAAGCACAAATACAACATAATGCATACAAAATATGGTATTAGGTAAGACACAATGTTTGCTATAAATTTTAAATATTAGAATCTATAAACAATAATTACAAAAATGAATGTAAAAAATGTATACCTGTAAGGATTCATCATTGAATAGAACTGTTATCACCCTGCGTGGTCACATAAACTGTCAAAAGGGTACAAAAGCAGGTAACTGAAAGAAAGTGAAAGTAGAAATCATTAATATTTTAAAGGTTTACAGTATTAATGAAAATATATACAGTAGGTAGAAAAATAAAGTATAATCTAATGATATTTATTTTTAAACTAATATTCATTTATAAAAGTCATTCTAATGAAATTTAAAAAAATACAATATTAAATGTACAGATGATAATAATACCTGTTTATGTTCAATCACTTGCATCAATACTGCTATCATCAGATATAACACTGTCATTTTTCTGAAAAAAGAGTGCTAACATTATTTAAAATAAATGAAACTAATTGAATAAAGACAATGTTTAAATCCACTTTGAGAGTAGAAGGTTGAAGAATGAATCTTGGGAAACCACAACCTACCAGTGCTGTAGAATCAAAAGTATCACTTCTATTAGCTCACTTGAAGAGGTTCTGCTATGAGTGTTGGCAATATATTGTGACTGACCCTTGGGCATGTCATACAAAAGAGAGAAAATGGTATACATGTATGTAGCTTCCTTGCCATATAGGTCTAGATGCTACAAGTATATACATGAATGTGGTATCCTGAGTCATACCATATACCCAGGTAAGTGTCTTCTTAGTGATACCTAGTTGGTTTCACAGGATCTTGATATAGCTTACATAATTCATGTTCACTTTTGAAATCAAGGTTGCATCTAAAAGTCAACAACATGTGGCATGCACTCAATTTGCTCCATATAAGTACAAGTTGACTGGTGTAGGTGTCTATTTAATAGCTACAAAGAAGCATACCAGTATGCATACAAGGGAAACTTATTGAATGAGAAAATGCACATACGTTTCCAAGTAGGGGTCTACTAAACCTAGACCACCATGACAAACAGATTGTCCTAGTCCTAATCATGTTATTGAATATTTAAAGGTTAACCCAAAAGCAAGACTGTAAGTTGAGAGTGTTATTATGAGAATTTATAATCACTACACTCCTCCACCTTCTATCAATATCAGATTTCCAGTCCGATGATGCTTTAAGTTTAACTTGCTTGAACTTCGAACATTGATAGCTGGCGATCATGTACATGATACATTAATTCTCCAAATTGTATAACTATGTCAATACAGCTAGGTCTATCGTGCACATGAAATACAGTAGTCTAGAACGTTAGTACACGTTGATGATTCAATATAAATTTGAATTTACAGCGCCCATTTTGTTGGTAAAAAAAACATGAAGACACCACTTCCGGGTTTGACATCAATAAAAACGGTACAAAAACACATATTGTTCAATAATCAGACAAATTAGCGAGTGTTAAATGGAGCATGACTTACCTAGCCTTGTTTGTTGATAATGGTGTAGACATCAACTGTTCGAAGTGCACTTAAGACGGCAAAATGAACAGTTTTTATTTCCGAAATGTGTCAGACGTGAAATATTATCAAGGGAGATGACTGCGAATCGATCGCCAGAAAACCAATTCCGTCACCAAACTATCGCTTTCTTCTCACTAAACTATCGGTAGAAATCAACATTCTTTTCTCATGTCAACAATTAATTTAAAAAAACACGTTTTCTTGTCATTTGGCGACGTTTAATGTCCATATTCAAGAAATTATGTGAGTATTTTTATGTCACGTTTATTTACGACGTTTACTCAACGACGTCATTTTGCGCGTAAGCCCAAAAGTCGCAGTCGCGGCCACAATTACATCATTTGATCAATTCTAGACGTAAACTGTTCAAAATAGTATCATGTTTTAGAATTATGTTTTAATTTGTTAAGATATACATCAAAATCAAAATGGTTTGCATTTTACAACTTTATACCGCTAACTCCTCGTTTTCTCAACCAGAGTACTTTTCCGAAATTGGTCACCACAGCAACGAAGTATGTGATTTCGATATAATACTACATGTATATTGGAAAATTACTTATAGTAGAATCAATAGATATGTATTTTTCTCATTTTAGAGCTTTATATCAACCTTGTTACATAATAGTAAATGTAATTACATAATGTCAATATAGCAGGTTTTCATGGAGACTGACTCATATATTTAAAAACACTCGATACGAACGAACACGAGATATAAAATAATCCGTTTGTTAGGGTGCCTAACGACAAGAATATTTAGGTTTCTTTTGAATTTGAATGCGAGTGCAATGACCTCAGTTAAATATATTGTTAGACTGCATGGACTTATCGTAATCATTCCTCGTCAAACAAAGACCCATCATTCAATTATATATGAGCCGCTCTCCAGGAAAACCGGGCTAAGTGACAATGTTATGAAAATCAAGATAATAATTATGGCGTTAGAAAGACAAGACTCTTATGAACAATTTCTGAAAATTTGAGCAAAGAAAAAACCCACTTACAAAAGTACAGGCCCTTAGAACTATCCACTCCCGTCTGCTTTTTTGAGAGTGACGTCGCTAACGTCATTCAAACTTATTTTACGTTACATTAACTAACACTTCAGAATTCCAGTATTTCATAAATTATCGACGCAAATGTTTCAAAATGTATCATAATTTAGAATTATATTCTTAGTTTAATATACTATTTTAAAAACATGAATACTTGCATGAGAGAAAGGTAGCTACTGATTCTAATCACTAACCCCTCGTTTTTCTCAATATGGGTACTTTTCAGAAATGGGCCACCATAGCAACTGCAGAGGTTATTTCAACATAATTCATGAGAAAATTTGAATCTCATGGATAGTACTATACTATCCAATTACTTAAAGTTAATTCAACGAACATGACTTTTTTCTCATTTTTGAGCCTTATCTGTATCTTATTACACAATTCCTATATAATGTCACTAAGCCCGGATTTCCTGGAGAATGGCTCATATAATTATATAGGCCTACATGTATTTCCCTAACATTCAGTGATGATACTTGTCTTTGTTAAATGTATATTTACGCTAGATTATTTTATTGCACAATTATCTCCCCAGCTGATGTGACTGGTGTATATGATGTGTCCGCTACTATCAGCAACATGAATTATACTGAAGATATGAATGACACAGACTCGGAAGTGTTTCATACAATATCCAAGGACTTCTGTGCCGAGGTATGGAGGCAATCTAATGTTCAATTCACTATGTAACTCCCCAACCTTTTGTGACAATGAAATGTAAAGTTAGACCTTATTTATACCCCGACTTTATACCCAAATATAACTCTATCACCTTAAATTCGTCTTTTGATTCATATGAAATATATTATGGGAACCATTTCTAACGGGAAGAATGTGCAGACCAGTCATAGTAAACCCGATGTATTTTCTTTTTCTTGAATTGGTTTCAGATTGACAAGCATGCTACCAACAGTACGTCGGACATCGGTTATGATCGATGTGTTGTTAATGAACTGCGGTGAGTACTTTTTACGACGGTTATGTGTTTATATATGCTATCCCAGTTGTATAGTGAAAAATATCTGATAAATCTATCCGAGTTTCTCCGTCAACAGCATCCATCCTGTAGTGGCAACGGCACCTATGTATTATTCAACTAGCTGTCACATTCCACAGCATCCATCCTGTAGTGGCAACGGCACCTATGTATTAATCAACTAGCTGTCACATTCCACAGCATCCATCCTGTAGTGGCAACGGCAACTATGTATTAATCAATTAGCTGTCACATTCCACAGATTCCATCCTGTAGTGGCAACGGCACCTATGTATTAATCAACTTGCTGTCACATTCCACAGCATCCATCCTGTAGTGGCAACGGCAACTATGTATTAATCAACTAGCTGTCACATTCCACAGCATCCATCCTGTAGTGGCAACGGCAATTATGTATTAATCAACTAGCTGTCACATCCGGAATTGGAGTACCCACGAGAGACGGAGTAAATGACAAGATCTATTATAATGCTTCCTCCTAAATGTTGAATTAACTACTCAATTGAAATGGGAAAGAAAGTAAAAAATAAACAAGAAAGTTTAATACAAATAATAATCAGGAGGTTTGTTATTCAAGGTAGTGTTCAAGGTTTTATGCTTGTTCATACATGGCACTTATTTCTCTCATGAGTTTGAAGACATTGCATCTACCTAGAGGTAGAATACAATTATATATTTAGTAGGATCATTAAAGCATGACCTATATATTTGTATATAATATGCTATGGATGACGTGTGTTGTATACTATGCTGTACGAGTCTTGTCAACAGCAATACATTAACTACTAGATACATTCATGAATATTTTGATATAACGTATCCGTGAATGATAAATGTTTTCAGTACATAGCAAGGTTATTTAATGCTATCACCTTCCAGCACATACATAATATTTCACGTAAGATTTAATAAACACAAATGGCGTGCAATTTTGCGTATAAATACGATATGTTAACATCGTCCGTGATAATAACAGACGCGGTAGAAATGCACATATTTAAGGTTTAAATACCACGAATTAAGAGTTGAATGTTTCTTTTTTTATTATTTCGGTATTCAACGTTTATTCCCCCATTATACTAGTTGTGAATCTTCCATGTCAAACACTAGATATGCATTCACCACTACGTTGTTTGCTTTATATGGCAAAATGTATGACAGTGCTAACTATGTTTTGTTACTGTTATAATTGCGTGAACGTAGTAACTGTGTTTAGTTAGTTAGAGTACAGTACTGTGTGAAAGTACTAACTGTGTTTAGTCAGGGTCAATACTGTATGAAAGTACTAACTGTGTTTAGTCAGGGTCATTACTGTATGAAAGAACTAACTGTGTTTAGTCAGGGACAGTACTGTATGAAAGTACTTACTGTGTTTAGTCAGGGTCAGTACTGTATGAAAGTACTAACTGTTTAGTCAGGGTCAGTACTGTATGAAAGTACTAACTGTGTTTAGTTAGTGACATTACTGTATGAAAGTACTAACTGTGTTTATTTAGTGACAGTACTGTATGAAAGTACTAACTGTGTTTAGTCAGGTTCAGTACTGTATGAAAGTACTAACTGTGTTTAGTCAGGGTCAGTACTGTGTGAAAATACTAACTGTGTTTAGTCAGGGTCAGTACTGTGTGAAAGTAGTAACTGTGTTGAGTCAGGGTCAGTACTGTATGAAAGTACTAACTGTGTTTAGTCAGGGTCAGTACTGTATGAAAGTACTAACTGTGTTTAGTCTAGGTCAGTACTGTATGAAAGTACTAACTGTGTTAAGTCAGGGTCAGTACTGTGTGAAAGTAGTAACTGTGTTTAGTTAGGGTCAGTACTGTATGAAAGTACTAACTGTGTTTAGTTAGTGACAGTACTGTATGAAAGTACTAACTGTGTTTAGTCAGGGTCAGTACTGTGTGAAATTAGTAACTGTGTTTAGTTAGGGTCAGTACTGTATGAAAGTACTAACTGTGTTTAGTTAGTTACAGTACTGTATGAAAGTACTAACTGTGTTTAGTCAGGGTCAGTACTGTGTAAAAGTACTAACTGTGTTTAGTCAGGGTCAATACTGTATGAAAGTACTAACTGTGGTTAGTCAGGGTCAGTACTGTATGAAAGTACTAACTGTGTTTAGTCAGGGTCAGTACTGTGTAAAAGTACTAACTGTGTTTAGTCAGGGTCAATACTGTATGAAAGTACTAACTGTGGTTAGTCAGGGTCAGTACTGTATGAAAGTACTAACTGTGTTTAGTCAGGGTCAGTACTGTATGAAAGTACTAACTGTGTTTAGTCAGGGTCAGTACTGTATGAAAGTACTTACTGTGTTTAGTTAGTCACAGTACTGTATGAAAGTACTAACTGTGTTTAGTCAGGGTCAGTACTTTGTGAAAGTACTAACTGTGTTTAGTCAGGGTCAATACTGTATGAAAGTACTAACTGTGTTTAGTCAGGGTCATTACTGTGTGAAATTAGTAACTGTGTTTAGTTAGGGTCAGTACTGTATGAAAGTACTAACTGTGTTTAGTTAGTGACAGTACTGTATGAAAGTACTAACTGTGTTTAGTCAGGGTTAGTACTTTGTGAAAGTACTAACTGTGTTTAGTCAGGGTCAATACTGTATGAAAGTACTAACTGTGTTTAGTCAAGGTCAGTACTGTGTGAAAGTACTAACTGTGTTGAGTTAGTGACAGTACTGTATGAAAGTACTAACTGTGTTTAGTCAGGGTCAGTACTGTGTGAAAGTACCAACTGTGTTCAGTCAGGGTCAGTACTGTATGAAAGTACTAACTGTCTTTAGTTAGTGACAGTACTGTATGAAAGTACTAACTGTGTTTAGTCAGGGTCAGTACTGTGTGAAAGTACTAACTGTGTTTAGTCAGGGTCAATACTGTATGAAAGTACTAACTGTGTTTAGTCAAGGTCAGTACTGTGTGAAAGTACTAACTGTGTTTAGTTAGTGACAGTACTGTATGAAAGTACTAACTGTGTTTAGTCAGGGTCAGTACTGTGTAAAAGTACCAACTGTGTTTAGTCAGGGTCAGTACTGTATGAAAGTACTAACTGTGTTTAGTTAGTGACAGTACTGTATGAAAGTACTAACTGTGTTTAGTCAGGGTCAGTACTGTGTGAAAGTACCAACTGTGTTCAGTCAGGGTCAGTACTGTATGAAAGTACTAACTGTCTTTAGTTAGTGACAGTACTGTATGAAAGTACTAACTGTGTTTAGTCAGGGTCAGTACTGTGTGAAAGTACCAACTGTGTTCAGTCAGGGTCAGTACTGTATGAAAGTACTAACTGTCTTTAGTTAGTGACAGTACTGTATGAAAGTACTAACTGTGTTTAGTCAGGGTCAGTACTGTGTGAAAGTACTAACTGTGTTTAGTCAGGGTCAATACTGTATGAAAGTACTAACTGTGTTTAGTCAGGGTCAGTACTGTGTGAAAGTACTAACTGTGTTTAGTCTAGGTCAGTACTGTATGAAAGTACTAACTGTGTTTAGTCAGGGTCAGTACTGTGTAAAAGTACCAACTGTGTTTAGTCAGGGTCAGTACTGTATGAAAGTACTAACTGTGTTTAGTTAGTGACAGTACTGTACTGTATGAAAGTACTAACTGTGTTTAGTCAGGGTCAGTACTGTATGAAAGTACTAACTGTGTTTAGTCAGGGACAGTACTGTATGAAAGTACTTGCTGTGTTTAGTCAAGGTCAGTACTGTATGAAAGTACTAACTGTGTTTAGTCAGGGACAGTACTGTATGAATGTACTAACTGTGTTTAGTCAAGGTCAGTACTGTATGAAAGTACTAACTGTGTTTAGTTAGTGACAGTACTGTATGAATCACCAACTGTGTTTAGTCAGGGTCAGTACTGTATGAAAGTACTAACTGTGTTTAGTCAGGGACAGTACTGTATGAAAGTACTTGCTGTGTTTAGTCAAGGTCAGTACTGTATGAAAGTACTAACTGTGTTTAGTCAGGGACAGTACTGTATGAATGTACTAACTGTGTTTAGTCAAGGTCAGTACTGTATGAAAGTACTAACTGTGTTTAGTTAGTGACAGTACTGTGTGAAAATAATCAAATTGTTAAGACTGTGTCAGTACTGCGTGAAATTACTCATAGTGTTTGATTAGTGCCAGTACTGTGTGTAAGTACTCACTGTGTTTAGTTAGTGCCAGTTCTGTGTGAAAGTACTTAATGTGTTAAGTTAGTGCCAGTTCTGTGTGAAAGTACTTAATGTGTTTAGTTAGTGCCAGTACTGTGTGAAAGTATTCACTGTGTTTAGTTAGTGCCAGTACTGTGTGCACGTACTCATTGTGTTTAGTTAGAGTCAATACTGTGTTACTGATCTCTTTATTCGTCCGACCTTAGTGTAAGTTTAAAAGATGGACTTAAATTATATAAATCGCCTCAGCTCTTAGGCTCAATGTACAGTACCGGTAGTAGACAACTTTTTACAACTTAGGCTCAATGTACAGTAGTAGACTACTTTTTAAAACTTTGAATCACCAATGGTATCGTGCGAGGCTCGAACAGAGCGAGCAACATAACTGAGTTTATTAAATTCCATACATTGCTCTTGTGGTTAATGTGACCAGTTAGGATTGTTACGTATACTTCATTCCTTCGTTTTTACCGTTTACGGTTGATTGTTACAACTAAATAAAACATTATGTAAAATGTTCACCTCATTACATGACATTGTGAATGTGGTCACCCAGATATGTCTGACTTTGTGAATTTGGTGAACCGGTTCTGTCTGACATTGTGAATGTGATTAACCAGAGCTGTCTGACTTTATGAATGTGATGAACCAGATCTGTCTGACTTTATGAATGTGATTATCCAGAGCTGTCTGACTTTATGAATGTGGTGAACCAGATCTGTCTGACTTTATGAATGTGGTGAACCAGATATGTCTGACTTTGTGAATGTGATGAACCAGATCTGTCTGACTTTATGAATGTGATGAACCAGATCTGTATGACTTTGTGAATGTGGTGAACCAGATCTGTGTGACTTTGTGAATGTGGTGAACCAGATCTGTGTGACTTTGTGAATGTGGTGAACAAGATCTGTGTGACTTTGTGAATGTGGTGAACCAGTTCTGTCTGACTTTATGAATGTGGTGAACCAGATCTGTCTGACTTTATGAATGTGATGAACCAGATCTGTCTGACATTGTGAATGTGATGAACCAGATCTGTCTGACTTTATGAATGTGATGAACCAGATCTTTCTGACTTTGTGAATGTGGTGAACCAGATCTGTGTGACTTTGTGAATGTGGTGAACCAGATCTGTGTGACTTTGTGAATGTGGTGAACAAGATCTGTGTAACTTTGTTAATGTGGTGAACCAGTTCTGTCTGACTTTATGAATGTGGTGAACCAGATCTGTCTGACTTTATGAATGTGATGAACCAGATATGTCTGACTTTATGAATCTGATGAACCAGATCTGTCTGACTTTGTAAATGTGATGAACCAGATCTGTCTGACTTTATGAATGTGATGAACCAGATCTGTCTGACTTTATGAATGTGATGAACCAGATCTGTCTGACTTTATGAATGTGATGAACCAGATCTGTCTGACTTTGTAAATGTGATGAACCAGATCTGTCTGACTTTGTAAATGTGATGAACCAGATCTACCTGGCTTTGTAAATGTGGTGAACCAGATATGTCTAACTTTGTGAATTTGGTGAACCAGCTCTGTCTGACTTTATGAATGTGGTGAACCAGATCTGTCTGACTTTGTGAATGTGATGAACCAGATATGTCTGACTTTATGAATGTGGTGAACCAGATCAGTCTGACTTTATGAATGTGACGAACCAGATTTGTCTGACTTTATGAATGTGGTGAACCAGATTTGTCTGACTTTGTGAATGCAACCAACCAGATCTGTCTGACATTGTGAATGCAACCAACCAGATCTGTGTGACTTTATGAATGCGACCAACCAGATCTGTCTGACTTCATGAATGTGATGAATCATATCTGCATGGCTTTGTGATTGAGGTGAACATCATATGTCTGACTTTGTGAATCAGACCAGATCCGTCTGGTAATGAAAATAATTAACGGTATGAAACAACATTATTTTTTATTTCTTAGTACATACAAAACCAAGCAAAATGAAACATTTATATAATTTAGTTGGGACGTCCTTCTTCAAAATGATTCAATGCTTCTCTTCAAATAATTCAACGAATGCAAATGAATACTACATGTACAACCTTGTATATTTCAGAAATGGTAGTGTGGAAGTACTATTTTCTGTTGTCGTTAGTCTAAGTGTAAAGGGCGATAATTCAGCACCAAGCATTGCAAATATTCTGACATTTCTTGGTTTAAACATTAAACCAGGAGCAGCGACGATATTTGGGAGTTTTGAGATAAGTTTCGCTGCAGTCACACAACCATTCAGACCATTGGGAGATGGCATAGAGGTTCCAGTCACCACCAGTGCGTATTGTTAGAAATTGTATACGTTCAATGTTGGTAGAACTTGTCTCGTGTTTCACAGCATATTGACTCTATATGCGTTGTTGTTACAAATTCATAAAAAACTCATTGTTTATTGGACAATAGTTACGGTGGAAAGAGTGCACCAGTAATGTAATGAAAAAGCTTGCAGTAACTGCCCTGTTGTGCGGGATGTGCCTATTTAATACCATACCTTCCGAGCACTCAGATATACAAAACAAATACAGTATCAACACAGCCAAAGACCACATCAATTATAAGACCACCTCAAAATTTAAGACAATTTGTAGGTCCATTTTCACTGTTTTGTTCTTCAATTACCCTCAATAGTACGACAAAGTTTCTAATGGTCATCTTGGCCAAACTGTGCTTGGCTATCTTCTAATGGTGGTCTTACTATTATGGCCTAACTGTGCTTATATATCTTCTAATGGTAGTCCTACTATTAGGGCCTAACTGTGCTTGTATATCTTCTAAAGGTAGTCTTACTATTATGGCCTAACTGTGCTTGGATATCTTCAAATTGTGGTCTTACTATTATTGCCTAACTGTGCTTGTATATCTTCTAAAGGTAGTCTTACTATTAGGACGTAAACTGTGCTTGGATATCTTCAAATTGTGGTCTTACTATTATGGCCTAACTGTGCTTGGATATCTTCTAATGGTGGTCTTACTATTATGACCTAACTGTGCTTGGATATCTTCAAATTGTGGTCTTACTATTATGGCCTAACTGTGCTTGGATATCTTCTAATGGTAGTCTTACTGTTATGACCTAACTGTGCTTGTATATCTTCTAATGGTAATCTTACTATTAGGGCCTAACTGTGCTTGTATATCTTCTAAAGGTAGTCTTACTATTAGGGTCTAACTGTGCTTGTATATCTTCTAATGGTGGTCTTACTATTAGGGCCTAACTGTGCTTGTATATCTTCTAATGGTGGTCTTACTATTATGGCCTAACTGTGCTTGGATATCTTCTGATGGTGGTCTTACTATTAGGGCCTAACTGTGCTTGGATATCTTCTGATGGTGGTCTTACTATTAGGGCCTAACTGTGCTCGTATAATAAATTATTACTAGCTGAATAACCCAAAACATCAATTGTATCCGTTTTTGTTACGACATTCTGTAATTATGTCACGTTGTCAAGTACGTAAATCGATAGTGTTGCTTGCTTTATACAGGGACGTTCATTTATTAGAGGCTCTTGCACGAGTTCTCATTAGCACGAATCGAATGTAAGATTCTGTTTATCACATAATGTTCACTATTGTTCAAAATGATGATGTGCGATGGATAAATTTAGAATGAGCGCGACGTCATTATCCTGACGGCATTGGCCGATCAAAGCATGGATTTGCTAGTGTCACGTCAGGCTAATTAAATATTTATTGCATACTCTTGTAGTGTAGAACGTTATTCCTGGCGCGGGTCTGCGGCATTGATCGACCGCAGTTTATGTGATAAATTCAAATACAACACATCAAAGGTGACGTCAGTCCACATATTGCTCCGTCTGTTTTGTCAACGTCTGTTTGTCGACGATTGTCTTGTGACGTCATTCTTATATGCAACCAATTCGAATAAAACATAATTTCATATTCGTTTTTTATTGTTTATTTTCAGTGGTTGCTTTTAACGGTACATGTGGAAGAAAACGAAAGAGAGAAATCTGTGCAACAAAACGTTCAAGGTGTAAGAACAAAATATGCTCCTGTTCTACAAATAAGATATATGTGGAAAATGAGGATTCGTGTAACAAAAGTAAGTCATCTACGACACGCAGGGTTCATATATAGGTATATTTTAACATGGTAATCCAAACACCGACTCGTCTTCCGAAAAGGGGAGGCATGCTTTCATGCTGGGTATCTATCAAAACTAACATCAACGCGCTTAATATATAGTATACCTCTAATCGGATAAGTCCACAGTTTGAAGTACAACAATATTCATAACCTAGAAATTTACTTATAGTATTGACGCTATTTTTGATGAACAATGTACATTGTGATCCACAATGACACATGTAGTCTATGCGTTTTGTTCAGACGATTTTTAACTGGGCATATGGTTGCTATGACAGCAATAGCGTTTTAAAAGTTTAAAGTCAGTGACTCATTCGTTATCAATCCGTAGAGTAAACGTCGGAATGAGGAATCATAGTCTTGTTTTAGGTAATCACCAGTGTATACCAGCGTATGTACCGCATTCTAGAAAATATTTCATACGTTCGGTATATGTTGTTGTTATAATGTATACATTATGTGACTACACCATTACAAAGTCATGGTTGACGTAATACTCTTCATGCTCGTTCTTGTCCACGAACACTTTCTCAACCCCCTGTCAATTAATTCCAGACGTGTAGCATTAATAAAATTTGTGTTTTAGAATCCGTACACCTAACCATATTTGATCATACATACGTAATACCACTGCAGTTTGTTGATCCGTTTGGCCGTATTACTTTGAGTTGCTTGTGTAATGCCGTATTTCGCGAGACCGCTAGGTAAAAAAGCGCTTTTATGCGCGAAAATGCGTTTAATGAGTATACATTGACTTCATGAACCTCGGCATATTTTAGGCTATATGCCAAAAATATGCAAACGTTCATAACGTCAATGTATAAACGACGTTCATTCATGAATAATATAAATGTTTACGTCATGTTTCGCTATAACACATAAGACATGCATGATACTGAAAACCAGACATGTATGATACGGAAAATGCAATCGGTCGTTTTGTATTTGACTGTGCGATTTAATCTGTATTCGTGACAATACATTACTAAGTATAAAACAAATTGTATTACAGTTGAATGTATCGATATTGCTGAGATCCATAACGGAACCATAACAACGACAGGGTCGAAGTATGGTTCTCATCTCCAAGTTGAATGTGATGACGGGTTTGATTGGCCCTCTGATACGGATATAGTATGTCAGTCACCAACCTCGTGGGTTGACATTCCTGACTGTGCACCAGTTGTATGCGAGGACTTTGTTGTCCCAGATAATGCAGCTGTTGTGGACGGTAACTTATCAGGACTGGTTTTCCAGGATACAATTACTGTCAGCTGTATCCCTGGATACATAACCGAAGGTGTGGACACTGTAAGATGTCAAGCCAATATGACTTGGTCGACATCACCTGTTTGTACAATGATAGAATGTGATGAAATTACCGATGTATCTAATGGCAGTGTAACCAACCCAACAGGGACTACAATTGATAGTGGAAGTCAGTTAATATTTCCAGTAAATTCTACTGTTGACATTGAATGCGACGTTGGGTATGAACTAGAAGGAGACACGGCAACGTTACGGTGTATGGAAACTGGGACATGGAGTCCAAATGTCACATGTATACCAATCCAATGCGATGACTACATTCCATCAAGTGACACTGTAAGTGTTGGAAACTCCACTGAACCAAACTATCCGTTTGGATCCAACCTAACACTTAATTGCAAACAAGGCTTGTCGTTTGCTGATGAAAGCGTAACAACAGAATTGACGTGTAATTCATCTAGTATGTGGTCCGGGGAACATACATGTGGAATATCTGGTAAGTATCTTATTCTACAAAACACTTAAAGCAAACACATTCACAAGCTCATTGACATTTTTCATTTAGATTATATTCATATGCACAATATTTTATTCGTCCTGACAGCCGTATATGACTGTATATACAAATATACACAAACAAAAGCAACATCTTCTGTAAAGAATATGCTTGGTTCAATGGTTCAAACCAATGTGTATGAATTCTAGTTCACGTAAAGTTCAAAGCGATTGGCTTCGCATTAAAACTTTACTAAAGAATGGATAATCATGGATTGACCTAAGTACACAGAAAGTTGTATATGAATTCTTGCACCGTGGATGAGATTTGTACCCACAGCCCCATTGAGGACAGCACCTAGTACTGAAGTAAACCATACCGATTGCGCAAGTGTGGTCAACGTATTAATACGTTGCTCAAAATAATTAAAAGAATGACATTTATGCTGGTAGTATATTTATCAGCAATGAATTGGTTCATACCCATCCATATGAATTTTAGTTCACTTAAATCCACTTAGTGAAACCTCATATTGTATCATTGGCGCAGTCTGTTCTTGGTCCGTTGCATTTAAATGTTTCGTGACAGCAATTGTTAACATGACAACACTTATCACAAGGCAGAAATGGAAAAAAATACTTCCGATTTCTAACCTAAGCGGCTATAAAATGTAAACACGGTAAGTCAAACATTTAACCTTTCTATAAGGTAGCATAACAAAAAAAGACAACTTGTTACATTTTGTATCTCGTTATTTATTGATCATCTCTCCTATTTGTTTATTTCATGAATTGAATATGCCATCATTTATTATTGCATTACGCTAGGAAGCGTTTCGTTTGATATGGAGGACTACATAATGGTCAAGGGCGAAAACGACACACTGGTGTGCAACGTATCAAACTTCAAATCAGCACAGACTGTGACTATAGCAACGATGCAGGGTACGGAACTGCCTGTGACACTATATACGGTACATGGCACAGACAATGAAGGAATAGTGTCACCTGGAGTGACTTGGGCACAATTTCATCACTCGATACAAGAAGATAATCTTTCAGTGCAGATTAGTTTCGCACCCGTGGATCTAGACCACTGTGGAATGTACACATGTGGTATTACTGTAAACGAGGGTGAAAACGTTCTTGACGAAAAGCGGAGCAATGCAAATGTTGAAGTAATAGGTAATCGTATTCGTCTTACAGTCAGAAAGTAAAAACAGAAATATTTAGTTTGAATATCGATTTCAAACAAATCGATCAATAAAAAGAAAAAAGTTAGGGGCACTTTCACTCATGTCAATTATGTATTATAATACTAGTAAATAGTTTATTTTTTACATCTGTATGCTAACCGTACACAATTCGTACTGCTTCAACATAATTTATATTTAACATTTCCAGGCTTTGATAATCTAACAATCGAAGCGTATGGGGAAGAGGAAGTAATTGTGGAATGTATTGCATTTACTGATGAAGAAATGTCCAATGACGAGCTGTACCTTGAAACAAAATTTCAGGTAACTATGCTATATTTGTTAAATTATTTCTGATGAGAACAACATCATTCGTTGTCGACAAACTGTGTAAGTTGTGTTGAGATCGGGTCCCTACTTCACTGACAGGCTCTTGTCGATTCGTAGTAGTAAAAAAGCTTAGTTGTCAGTTATTATTGAAATAAAATCTATTTCAGGGAGATGATTCGTTTACCGTGATAATCAATTCAACGACGATACAGTCGAACATTTCCAGTTGTCAGCATATCACCAGAAAGTCATACACGCTTCCGACCGTGACTTCAGAAGCAAGCATTTCAGTTAGGTGTGCTTCGGATTTTAATGGAGTCATTTCAACTTCTCAGGAAATCAATATAACACTGACACCTGTACCTTGTGAAGAAGATTTTGTGCAGCCTGTAAACTCAGTCTTATTGTTAAACGATAGTTTTAGTATTACACTAGCTTGCGAGGAAGGATATCAAATAGAAGGTAACGAAACGGTTATATGCATGGAAGGCAACTGGAGTGAAAGTCCGATATGTATAGAAATAGATTGTGGGGCTATCGATGATACTAGCATATCAAATGGTTCCCTTATAGAATCATCAGGAACTAAATACTCAGATTATGCTGTGTTTGTATGCGATGACGGATACACCTTGATTGGCAAAGACAACATTACCTGTCGGGAGGATGGTTCATGGGAGCCTTTTCCGCACTGTCAAACTGACTGTGGAGATCTGATAACACCACCTAATTCGAATGTTGACAATAATCTGACAATATTCTGTAACCAAGGATACGAGCTCTATGGTAACTCGTCAATAGTTTGTCAATCAAACGGAACATGGAGCGACTTTGGCGAATGTTTGCCGATAAAGTGTGGTCCGTTTCCAACGTCAGACAATGCTGTTTCCGATGCGAATCCAGACGATGAATTCGAGTATGAGAATGAGGTGAATGTTACATGTATTATCGGCTATGTTAGTGAAGGCGACACAGTTGCAGTGTGTAATGCATCGGGAGTTTGGGATAATGTTCCTGTGTGCGAGCCTATAGCATGTCAAGAATTCATTCCTCCCATGTTTTCAGTATTCCCTGGCGCAAATGACAGTTTTGTTTACGGTGACGAATTTAATATAACATGTGAAGACGGATACGAACTTGACATCGAAACTTCAGTTTCATGTAATACTACAGGTGAATGGGGAGTATTACCAGAATGCCAACCCATTGTATGTGATAACTTAGTGCTTCCAGCTAACGCCTTAACCGATGTCTTAACCGGCATTGAATACGGCCAAGAAATCAATATTGATTGTGATATAGGATTTGAAATATCTGACAACTCTACAATTCAATGTTCAACAAATGGGGAGTGGAATAACTTGCCGACTTGTTTGCTAATCGAATGTGACTCGTTGACTTTACAGAATAACTCATTTGTATTAGGTGATGAATCGAACACGACATATATTGTTGGATCTACTGTTGACGTAGCATGTGACGAGGGGTATGTAATTCTTGGTGACATTTCTACCACTCAATGTACAGAAAATGGAGCGTGGAGTCCAAATATTATGTGCACGCCAGTCGTTTGCAGTGCATTCACACCAAATGACGACAAGATAAAAAATGGAAATTACAATGAAACAGAGAACGAGTACGGATCTTCTCTCACTATTGACTGCAAAGATGGTTTGTCTTTTGCTGATGAAAGCATCTCAACAAATTTAACTTGCAATGCCTCTGGTATATGGTCTGGACAGCAGACTTGTGCAATTCAAGGTAAATTGTTTTATGCTAGAGTATTTTCACTGAAACTTGATACGACATGCCTTCAATAGTTGGCATTTATGAGGGTTGTTCAAAATGGAATGCAAGTGATGCTTCATCTTTCTTGTATCAATGAATTTTTAGAACTAGTGATCTGTATATCTAAGATCATTGTATTGGCTTTAAATTGTTACCTCACATTTTAAAATCCGTTCTGTGTAGCTGTAACAATACGTCAATTAACACTGTCTACTCGTGTATACTAATGCTTAAATGATTGGGAAAGTGTCACTTTTTTCTGACCAAATTTGGTCCCATTTTAGAATCTTTGTTTTCTTAATGCATGGGCAAATACAATATTTAAAATAACTTGTTTGGTGAAATGGTGTCGTGTAATGTCTTATAAATCATATATTTGTTAGTTAAAGAAATTTAAAAGTAAATTGTAGTGTAATTTTATTTGGAAATGAACCCCATGCACGCCATCCAAATACCGCAACACACTAAAAAAGTGTTGAGAAAATCAAATAGTTTTTGGAAACTGGTGGAGTATTCACAATTAGGCAAGTAGTTCAATGTGTTGGCACATCGTCAGGAGCTATTTGTACAATTATCAGGCATATTACAAAAATTAGGACGATAAGTTTAGTTAGGGTACCCCTATCTGCTTCGAGACGCCAGCACATATGCTCTTGCAAACTGCTCAAAAAATAGTCAGTACTAGTTTCTCTATAAAAATTCGACTGTTTGCTAATGTAATGACCAAAAACAAGACATGGGTTCATTTTGTCACCAATGGGAGTGATCTATAAACAAATATTGGCCAGCAAAGACAGAACAAAAGTATTCATTGCAAAACGCACCATGGACGCCAGTAAAAATGTACACCTTTTTCCATATAAACCAAGTTTCTACCATTCAATTTGATGCATAAAATGGACAGTGGGTAAATAAGCTTAACAAATGTAAATTCCTTCAGAAACTGAAGAAATACTCAGCAAATATAGCAAAATATTTGAAGGATGTCATGCTATTGCAGAGCAATGGGCATCCACCTGAAGCAGCCATTAACGCGCATATCTGAAAATCGTGAACGTTCTTGAGCTTCTGGACCATGCTTACATTTTGTATTTGTCAAGCATTGTCGCTTGTGATCTTTATTTGTTTCAATCGACTCCTAAACTGCATTGTCGGAAAAATATCAGGTACGTTAAGATCTCGGTTTGGCTCATGTCCAGTATATACACAGTGTACCTAGGAATTATAACAAAATCGCATTTAAAATGAAATAATTGAATGAAACTTCGCATATATATATATATCGGAGATGAATACTGCAATGGGATCAAAGGCTTGTTTCATTAGAGTCTATCAATGATAATTTTTATGGGCTTAGTTGCATTCCAATTTGAACCCTCGTACTTCTCATCTGACACCTACCATATAATGTTTCCGTAAAGTTGGTGAATAGTAACACATTCTTACAGTAAGTGTGTATAATTACCATCGATAGAGCATATTTTGTATTTTTACTTATTATTGATTTTTATGCATGAATGGATATACAAACCCTATAGTTTAAGTCTCCTTACTCCATTTAGAAACAACCAAAACTACGTATAATATTTATCAGTCGGTTAATACATGCATACAGTCATTGATAAATTACAATATAATCGTCGGTGCTTTCAGTGTATAAGCTTGGGCAGATTGTAATCAGTTATGGAAAATAAATATGTATGTTGTTGTCCGTTCGCTTATCAAATAGTTTGGTGTGTACAAGTTTTGCTTGTATTCTCCCTTGTATTAATATGTTACAGGGTCACATAATAACCTGGTACGAAATGGCATCTGGTTCATATATTCACTGGATACAATTTCCAGACTAGCTATTACATGACTATTTAACAAATATATACATAAACTTATGAACAATTGCTTTGTCCTATATTATATCCCTAGATACATGTACACAAAAACATACAAACACTGCGGATGTACATGTATAACAAGTTACAATGACTTGTTTCATTTTTACAACATACATGCATACATATTGTTTTGTTTACATAAGACTTTCCTCATGTTTGCAAATATAAGGTTATACGAACGTTTTCATCTAGTATCGACGTTGTATTGTGTACCTGTTATGTATATTGTTTTATTGTGCATCTCAATCCAATCTACATTGTGTACCGCATTTAGTCCCGGCATCATTATTGCAATTTTAGAATCGTGTAATAATGTAGATCTTATTTATTCCACTGTATAGGGGAAGTTGTTTGGGACTCTGACAAGTATTCACTGCAGACAGGCGAAGAGGCGATACTGAAGTGTAATGTGACAAACTACATGGACATGCAGACTGTGCAGATTGGGCAGTGGGATGGGATAACACAGATTCCAAACATACTCTACATATTCTCAAATACCTCGGATGATGTCAATCTCAGTACACCGGATTCGGGATATGAGTTCACATACACAGTAGAAGGACGTGATCTCTCTGTACAAATGAAAGTACTTTTAGTTGGAAATGAAAGTTGTGGCAGTTACGTTTGTGGCCTTCTGGCAATTGATGATGATGGTGATGTACTAGATTCAAAGATTGTCATGACAAACGTTACAGTAAAAGGTGATTAGATATTTATTGATATTGTATTTGTCACGCAAGTATATTCATGTATGATATTACACATATTGTGATTTTTTATCCTGTTCCTTCACCAATGGTTGTTAATAAATATGTTCATCACATTGTTTAATAATGTGTATTTTAAATCATATCAATAAAAACTAAATCTCAATATCCCAAGAAGCATGGTCTGAAAATCGCATCTAAAATAAAAATTGTAATTTCATGACATTTCATTTGTAGTTAGTCTTCTTGTATTTCATAATGGTCCAGCATGACAAAAGGCAACAAACCGTGGGAATAGCCAGATGAAACTCACATTATCTGGTCTTTTCTAGCCTCCGCATTGCTTGATATCGTACACGTACGATAAACGGTCAGGATACAACTTCCATGTATTCCCTGAAATCTCAAATATTTTGGTACAAATTTGGTATGAATTCAATCCTTCAATAACATGATTTTACGAACATTTACATTTCCAAACTCTCTAGAATTTCGGTAAAAAATGTCTTGCGATATTGAATATTTGCTTGGCTATCTATAAGAATTTATAGAAAATTCTAATAACGTAAATGCTTTTGGAAAGTTTAAGTCATGGCTTTTGTACTTGTTAAGCGTTATTGGTGAAATGAATCATGTTGTCTTACATTACATTTTCCCCGTAAAAATGCCATACTCTTTTATCATTCTTTTAAGATATACGGAAGCCAGGTATTACTGTATCAGCTGATTCGATTGAAGTAGGGGAGGAGTTGGAAGTTCAATGTGAAGGTTATGTAGACAAGGATATGTCTGACGAGGAGTTATACCTTGAAATAAAACCTGAGGTAAATAATGGTGTATCAATTCATATTCCACTATGTGATCGATTCTTTGTGTTGTAACAAATATCATCCATCGTCATTTATGTTTGATGCTTGTATACTTAAGAAATAAACTATGAAAAACCGTTGTATACCGGCTGTTATACAATGGTTTGGAGTTTTGACGCGTAGGAATTAACCACGAAGGCCGTAGGCCTGAGTTGTTAATAACAAGCGTCAGAACGACAAACCATTGTATAACAGCCGGTATACAACGGTTTTCATAGTTTATTTCGATTCAAACATGATCTAAACCCGGAATTATATAAAAAGCAAGTGTTATTTTGCGAGATCTATGTTGCTTAGGTCACTTGTTGACGGCTGTTACGATTATCTTTATCACCCCCAGTATAACTATACTTCAAACAATAATAAAAATATGAAATAAGAAGAAAATCTGTTCAACATCAATGGATATTTATTTAACTAAATATCATTTAAGTATTCTTTACTAACAAATAGTCTAAAATACGCAAAAACGTTTACAACGATAATAATACAATATCACGTGATTTTATTCATAAATTTCCCGACGTGTCAAAAAGAACAGCCGAGTCGAAAGTAGTTCAAATTTCCATTGTATATCGGCCGATATACAACGCTATGATTTGTTCTTTGTCTATCTAGTCAAAATCGCCGGTTATGTTAGAATAATTATTGACTTTTATGCATGGATGGAAATACAAAACATGTATATTGGACCAGGATTTTGACATTATACAAAAACATAATACAATGTATGCAAGTGTTTTAGGTATAATTGGTTTACAGTATAATAAATATTATGTTAACTTTCAGTCAAACAGTTCGTACACTAAAATAGATTCTCCTTCTTCATCGGTATATGCGGTAGTCGACTGCCACCATGTCACGACAAAATCATACACGATAAGCTCTGAGTCTTTAACAGAACCTGTGGTGCTCAGATGTGGAATAAATTGGAATGAAGAAACGTTGCATTCTGAAACATCAATCAATGTTACACTTGGAGCATACGGTGAGATAAAGTGACTTCAATGAATTAAATAACTTCGTACAATTACAAATGTAAATGATGTTAAACCGCAGGCAGTTTTCTTGTTCTATCTACTTTCCACATTTCGGAAATTACAATTTTGAAATTACAAATTAAGTACACTACAACACCGGTTTTAGCCAGTATTACTTTTGTTAATTAATCTATTTTCAGCAACTTTTGAAAACGATTCCTATTTACTTTACGTGGGACATACAGATGTCATTGTATGTGATTTTTACGGCGAGAATGTATCGTATGTAGTTGTGTATGATTCTAACCAGACGAATCTGGCCAATAAGTCAGCTGATGGGACGGAAGATGTTATAGGAGCATTTACGGTTAACGAGGCAGAAACATTTTTCCAAGATACACATACACGGTTAGCGGTAAACGTTGATCTTCAAAACTGGTGCACTAATGGGGGCGTTATAGGCAACGACACATACACTTGCGAAATAACATACAAGAACGGAAACACAAGAACCACGGAAACATCTGTTACGATACGTAGTATGTATCCATCAATTTACATTCCACTGTTATTAAAATATCCGGTTAATGGAGAAGTCGCTGCATTATTTATGTTGAATTACTAACTTTAGATTAAACAATTATTTCGTCACCTAGGTAAGTTACCAGTTTAATAGTGAATGAGTATTAATATTATTTACATGATCAGCTGATCGACCAAAGTCAGCTAAAAGTGCATTTACATAATTGTGTTGGGTGTCCTGTGCATTTATTTTGCAGTGTGTACCTCATACATGTATGACTTTGATTGGTGGTACGTTTGGTAGAACAGGAATTTGTGCATACATGTATCATTTTTACCAAATGACAAACGCATTTTCATGAGATATTTGACCAAACTACCTAATTTCCAGTGTATGTCCATATGGGTTAACCATTTTAGAAATTTAATATAGCTTTGGTCATCATAGACATACATTCATTTTAGGATTAACAACACATTATTAGGATTATTGTTCATTTAGTTACAGTATTTCTTGAACAACTTAAGATTTATATTTGCTCATTTTTAAAAATAAAAATGCTCTTTTAACTGAAATTTTGCGCGGTGTTCTCCGTTGTCAAGATGTTAGCGTCAAAGTCTATTGATAATTCAAATGTTATAGTTTAGACATATCGCGTATTTTGTAAAAACGAGCGGCATGTTATTGTGCTTTGCTGATGACGATGAGAAAACAAAAATAGACAAACTCTTAAATTACAAATAATGAAGAACGCAAAATAATTCTAATTAGATATAGCAAGCATGAATAAAGCGGTTGTTTGCAACAAGTGTGTGTGTGTTCAGTTTTTTTAGTGACTTATGAAAACGTATTTATAATGTCATTTTCAGTTCCTTCTAATGAACATTTTGTTCAGCATTTAAAACTTTCAGTGTGGCACATATGATGTCATATAATTTTATTGCTTCTAATTTAGCATACTTGATCAATAGTACGCAAACTAAACACATACGTCGTTTGTTTAAGAATCTGCCGGTACACCAGCTTTGACGAGATCAGTGGAAATTGTCGAAGGCAAGGATACTACTGCTGAGAAGTTATTTCTTTGTGAAGGCGAACTAGGAAATCCCGCAGGAAGTATGGAAATTGAACTTGATAGAACTGGCGAATATGAAAGTTTCTTAGCGCTGCCCGATGGAATGAACGAAACAGCTGAGGGTTGGATTGTAACAGTACATAATGAGGACAGCGAATGTGGAATTGTCCAAACTATTGGATTCGCTTTAAAAACGGTTCCAATGCCAATGCACCTTGCAAGCATGCGTTGTGTAATTAAGCCACCAGATAACATCTCCAAAACACAAGTTTCACAAGCAAGTGTACTGAAAGTTGTTGAAGGTAAAATAAATAATGTAAATACAGTTTGCGCAATTTGTACGGAAACGTTTTCTGTATTAAATTATCATCGCCAATTAATAAGTAATGCTATATTGTTCTTCAGTACATATTATGTGTGTAATTCAGAAGATATTTTGGGTGTTATCCTGTCAAGCGCACGTACCAGTATATCTCAGTACAGTTACAAAATGAAACTTATTGTGACAATATAATCTATTTTAAAATTATAGTTTCCAAACTAATAGCATCTAAAGCATTGTTTAAATGAAAAAGCAATATGTAAAACTACTATTTATTTTCAGCTTCACACTGTACTGGATCTTCTAGCTATGAGTTTATTCAACATCCCTATTATTGCCACTCTGCTGTTGCATGTTTTGCTGCTGGAACAATTGATGGCGTTCCTGATAAATGTCCCTCGGATGATCAATGTTTTGACACAAGGGAGGGAAGCTCAAACACCTGTGACATTAGCTGTGAGGACGTCGGATGTGTGTATCAACGTACGTTAATTTATTGTTTTGAAATAAATATTTTTATAAGATAAGATAAGATGAAGTTTAATTCCAATCAAGGGTCATATAACATGACATATGAATCACAGATAAAACAAAATGGGTTGAAAATATACACATAACAACAAAGAACTTTTAAAGTAAATAAGGCTTTTATAATAAGTTTCTTGGTCGGTAGTGTGTTGGGCACTTCTTCGTTTTAAGATTTCTTACAGCTAAAGCGGGGCAATATAGTCCTTTTGCTGTGGAAACTGTGTCATTCAGCTAGTTAGTAGGTCATCCGACTATACGGGCCTTTCAACGTTTTAATACTGTTATTTAACTTTTGAGACTAAAGGCTGCTATAACTTTGTAGTTCAGCAGTTTTACTGTTGTAACTAGGTCATTCAGCGTAGGCATTCCGCCTTTTGGATGCTGTATCTTTTCTACTGGGTCATTCAGCTAGTTATAATAAATTATACTTTTCGACAGCTTGGACTTGGGCGGATCGGCGCTTGTTTAGTTGGGCGTTGTGCTTTGTGTGTTTTTAATGTTTTCTGTGCTCGGCTGGTTAAGTTGAGTGCTGCCTTCCCTGTCTGACTTAATATAATATTTTTTATTTTGATTAGGTAACACAAATAAATAAGGCTTTATATCTAAAGAATCCTACCTCCCTTCATGCACTTGAAAGATGATGGGAGATAGGATTAATTTGACGTTATTAATATTGGTAAAAAAGAGAGTAAAATTTAACAATACATATTATAACTAATATATAACAAACGTAAGTTATGAAACCTTGCGTAATAATTTTATCTAGAGTTTACTATGGTGTGTAATATTTATGGTGGAGAAACAAGGTATATCGTATTCTGAAATTGTTGGTAATATCTCGTTGAGTTAATTCTTGTTATCGTTATTATATTTTGTTTATAATATGCTGTAGATGTGAAGTTTGTACACTTTAGTCTATTGGTATGAATAAATACATCTGTTCTGTTCTTATAAATTCAATTGACAGACACATCCATCTCGACAGTTAGTAAAATAGAATAATTAGTTTGAGAAAGTGAGACCATATAAGCTTTTTACGAATGTGCTGGTTGCAGTCAGATAAATTATGAACAACGACTTCAAACGGTAGTCGTTCTCATTTTATTGTATGTTTGTGTTAAATTGTTTCAAATATATTGAATTGTTCAGTCCAATTTAAATCATGATCAATATAGACACATACAAGTCTTTGAATTATGACTTGCCTTAGTTGTGTATAAACATTGTGCGATGCTTACAAAAGCAGTTTTTATATTGTAGCAATTGTTTGTGACAAAACAGAGATATGGTCGCTCGAAGGTTCTGACGTGGAATTTACTTGTAATATACTGGATATAGAAGAAGACGTGACTACAATATCAACAAATGATGAAGGGTTCATAGTCAACGATTTTCCTTTCAATCAGCAAGTTATAGCGCAAAATGTTAACGTAACAGTGACAGAAAATAAAGTGATACTTAGTGTTGTCAATGTTTCTTGTGACAATGATCTAGAGTATATTGTAACTGTGAACGATAAGTGGAGCAAGCACTTACCTCTCGGAGTAGAAAGTAGGTACCTTACTGCAAATTGTGGAACAGGTACGATAAGGGGTGTTTTTGGCCCGACACTCGATTTTAATGAATTTTTTAGATGAACGATATAAAACGTCATTTTATTATTTTTCGTCACTTTTTGTTGCCATAGCAACAATGATAATTAGACCGTAATAATATTGGCTTATCGTTATCTGTAAAGAAAACTTTCATAACATCGTTTTTGGAGGCGATTAAGCCTCGCATTACTACCATTGCCCATTTCTTAATACAAAATTAACCGCCTTTAGGCTGCTATGTGAATCCGCATTCAAGTAGTTCCAGAAACTGTCAACATTCCCAATACTGCTACATATGTTTCTCCAAAGTTTTTAACTGATTTAAGCCAATCAGCAACATTTGTTTATTCTAAGATAAAAAAATTATTGGGAAACTGTTCGTTAAATCGATATTTTGGCCATAAAAATCACTACACCGGCTGATACCGAACTTGTTTTATAGTACGAAAATGACTTGTTCATCAAATATCCCGGCTGTAAAGCTATTTTTAGAAACTTCAGACTACGGTCAAGTGATGGTTTAATCAATGAATCGTATACGGTCTGCAAAGTACTGTTATGCAATCATTTGGTGTCGCTGTACTAGCTAGCCGCTTTCTATAGACTGTCTCCCGCTGTGAGGGAAGTGATTACAAGACGGTACTGTAGAATCTGATAAATAAGCGCGTAGTATTATTTTAAAGCCACTTTTGATATACGCATTCAATACACGTATTACATATAAATTGATATGCACCTTTTAACAATTATTTAGATACCCAACATGCCTATATAGTCACATATGCCTATTTTGACATTCAAGACTAGAGCGGCAGTAAGAAAACGAACATTAAACGTGTAAAGTCGGTTTAAGCTTTAGTAGCAGCAACCAGATCGCCTCCCACCAGTACTCTCAATGCTTTGATTATCATTTCGAAACATTTTGGGCCTTAAACGCCCCTTATCGTACCTGCTTCTTTGTTAAACTTCTTTATTTCGGTTTATAAGCACGCGACTGGCAAACAAAGGCTTTCATTGTTTACCCGTTGGATAATTATACATTTCAGTGATATACAATGTACTATTTTCAACATATTGTAATCGTTCGTATGTACTGTTCAAGTTCTGGCTATCATTGCTTATATAGTAGGCATTGTATGGCGACCAGCATTTATTTATATGTTAATTTTATATATAACAAACCAGTCGTGTATTGCAACGCTTAAATATATCAATATTATAGAATATCCATAATTCATATTTCTGACGCAACATGTGTTTCGCCAATTACATAATTATTGTATGATACATGTAAACGTAAGATTGATTGTCTTTGTTAGTTGCGTTAGTATACATGTAGTCAAGTTTATCAATTCAGCTAAATGTGTATTGTTTTTTAATCTCGTATTTAGCGGAACCAGATACCCCAACTATAACGATACCAGAGGTACTTAACGCAAACGAGGAGATGATAATTGTATGTAGTGGAAATGTTGGTCGAGATAGAACTAATAGTCCAAAGGCATCGGTATATCTAGCTGTTGCTGAAACGGTATGTACACAACTTGAAAGACATACATATGTAGTTATCACAATGCATCTAAAATGTTGTACAAGATGTGTCCAAAGCGTTTGTAGGCACATATCATATAAAAATAAAAAAATACGTTTAACTTATCAGTGTAAAGCTTCACTAATTCAGAAGACGATGCAATGACGTACACAACAGCAAATTTCTTTTAAATGTGTCAACTGTTTACTATTCTACAAAATTTCCACTAACTAATACTTCAGCGGCACAGGTTATGACGTCAATAACGTTCTCAATGTCACTTGCAATATAGATAAGGGGCTCAAGTGTTTTGTAAGTAACAACCATAGATAATGTTTTCTGGTTTTGATGCCGGATACCCTATAAATTGGAGTATCTTTTGGAACACATCGTACGTAACATATGGACACAAAATAAAGTAAAGCAAATTGAATCAAGCATGGCGCTTATCTTATAATTTACTGAACGTTTCGTTATCAGAATAACATAAGTATGGATGACGTCTACGACATCGAAGATGTCTTGATAGAAAGCGTAATGGAAGGGTGTTCAATTAAAGAAACCGCTACATATACTATTACTCCTGGCTTGGATTGGAATGGCACATTTGTTTCATGTTTGACGGTGAATGAATCAACAGTATTAGCACAGTCAACAATAGAGCCAATCATACTGAGTGTTCCAGGTGGGTATATAGTTAAATTGTATCATTATAATTATATAGCTATGCTCGCAGCATACCATGATATAAAAAGACAAATACAAACCAAGTACAAACAAATGTCAATATGCCCTCTATTTTTAGTTTCCAATAATTATATTCACCATTAGATGAATTTGTAAATTGCATTTATTACAATAGTTTTGCTAATAACTTCAAGAAGAATAATGTTTGATGTTATGTTTGAAATGTTTCAGATGTATTTTGTAACCCTGTATTGGCAACACCATTACTCGGTGGTGTGGTATCTTATACGTGCGATCTACAGCACGTAGCAAATATAACAAACATTGTAATCACCAAACAAACGATCGAAGACGCTAATACTGTAACAGTGGTCAACGAAACAGTAAATAGTCTACCATGGAATTACAATATGGGATTCGATGTTGATATTCCTGATAAAGAAGGTTTCACATTAAACTTCGCTAATGTCTCATGCGAACATGAAGGAGAATACACTGTTAGTATAGATGACACATCAGCAGTCATGTCACTTGCAATTGTATGTAAGTACCAATGATATACTATGTTTTAATTGTGAACACAATTTTTTCAAATATCAGAATTACGGTTGTTAGGGTTTTTTTTCAATTCACTCAATATTTAACATTATTAAATTTCATATATAGTGGTGTTATCTACCAACGCATGTGTAATTTGAAAGTTATTTGTTATATCATTCTCAGCCCCACCATCCCAGCCATCTCTGTATGTTCAGAGTGGTACCCGTGTCAATCAACTTCTGGAAATCAATTGTACAGCCGAACTTGGACGTGATAACAAAGGCGATCAACGTTCTGATGTGTTTTTAGAAGTACAGTTTGAAGTGAGTATGCATTTGTAATGTCCTTTATAATTAAGAACACAATACTTGTCAATTAACTAATTATCTGTTTTATCCTTAGGATATAACATTCCTATTATTCTTTTTATAGGATTCTGTGCGCATATGTGTTATTAGTATTTTACGATATTATCTGTGTATACATCGTTTAATATTGGAAGTGACATCCGTAATGTATATTGATGAATAATTTTATAAAGTTCTAATAATTAACATTAAACAAAGACACGCGTGTTCAAAGGAGGGAACTGCTACCAGTAGTTCAACCTTTGTATTTCGTTTTGTGTTTGATGCGAACTACGCAATGGAAGTATGTATTTTGTAGTCGAACTTGTGCATTTAATATCAGCTTGATCTTATATATATCAAATATTTAATCTACAACTATTGCTAGATATGGACGGTTTGCTCTAACATACTCTACATAAAATGATAACAAATATAACAGGAAAGGCACCATTCAACAGCAACAGCTGTAATACAATTCAATATCAAACACGTCGCGAACGAACCTGTTATCTCACCGACCTGAGGTTATGGCTCCCTACAAACAATTTGTTAGATTGTAGCACATGCACTTACTGTATGTATATGTTCGGGTTATGCATTTTTATGTACTTTTATCATAGAGTTTGTGCAGAAAATATCCCCGTTTAGCTACCCGAGTTGAAAATTTACCTATAGTAATTTCTTGTTTTCAGAATGAAGAAGAATTTACTGTTTATTCGGATAATGTCGATTCTTCTGTTATCTCGGATAATTGCAAGCACACTGGCTTTACTGCTGGAACGTTTTATCCAGACCAAAGTTGGAATAACTCAGTCATTCGGTGTGTTACTAGAAGTGCCAATACTACATATAACGTATCAACAGAAGAAATATTAATAATGGAGCCGTCAGGTATACATGTTTAATTGTTTTTCATTCAACTATGACTTTCAGGTTCAAGGTCATTCGACTTTTCTTATACTGTAAACCGCTTTACTTTCGCGTATACTAACTTTCGCGTTTTGCCGATCGTCGGCATATTCGCGGCTACAAAGTTTCGCGTATGTTAGTCTCCCGCGAACACCGCGAAACCTAAGTCGCATAGTGACAAATTCACTTTTGTTACAATCTATCACATAAATGCTTTCACGTATTGTACAGTATATAATTGTCGCTTAAACAATGTTCTCACCTTCGGCTAATCCTTTGTCCCTTTGTTAAGCCCTGTCAAACATGTATAGGATAGAACATGAGTAGGTGTTGTATATGGGATTTTAATCCCATATCAACACCTACGAGTCGTTCTATCTGACTTAGACTATAGATAAATAATCTTTGTTTATCAGGTACACTTTGCCTATAAATCGACCAGTACCCGGTACATAGGGTATGATAAACCATTTAAGTGCTGGTGTTATATGTGAAGTGTTGCATGATGCATATAAAGATCTAAGTGGCAAAATTAAGCTATTTACAGTAAAACCCAATAATGAAATTCCTTCTTGGGACTGTAAAAAACTTATCTCAATAATGTTGAGTGATTGCATCATTCTGTCAAAGAGCAAACAGATGAAAACGGAATGAAAAATGGTTAATTCTGAGCCAATCTTGTAAAAAGAGGTGTTCTTCATATAGGAGCAATTTCACTGTGAATTTGAGGTTGAATAATGTGCAAGTCAGTGGACAGAAAGTAGTGGTCTTTATTTTGAGGTGGTCTTGGAGGTGAGGTCCTAATTTGTTAATTATGGGTTGTGTTGGTATGAAAGTTATTTACTTCAATCACCTGCAGTCACCATTGGAACCCCTACAATTTGTTTTTTAAATCGTTTAGTTGGTTTTAAGTTCTACTCTGTTGAAACGATGTCTAAGAAGAGAGGGGTAATCTACACCGTACACGTAATTATTGAAGACACAATAGTACAGAACAACCTCTTTAGAGTGAGACCCTTTGTGGGCTGCAAATATTGGTCAGTTTTTAGAAGTTGTTGCCCTACAGAATTTACAAAATTATATACATGTATAACTTCAAGTAACTTTGAAGGTTGTGTTATACAGAGGTTGTTGCACTACATATGTCCTCTAGAGAGGTTGTACTGTAGTCATAGAAGCTACCACTGCATTCACCCTATACTGATAATGTTGTCAGCACTCAGCAGAGATGTTGGCAATACCTTGATTGGTTAATTATCTATCACAATTGTTGTCTCAATTTATGACAGTAATTATGAACAAATGTAGAAAGGTTTGATATACATGTACATGTATTCTAATAAGTCCAATTAGTTACTTGTTTAAAATATAGTATTGTTATAATATAGACTAACCTAAGCTTGGTATCAAAAATGTTTGGCATCCACATTTTCTGTGCTAAATGCATGTATACATTATTATAGCTATGCTCAATTATTTTGCTTGGCCTACTATAGTATATAGCAATCTATTGTTATACACTTGACCAATGTTCTAACTACACCGAATTTAAATTTGAATATTTCTGGAACCGTTGCATTGAACCACGTGATTTTTTGTGAAAGGGTCTAAATCGATATCGTCTACAATATTATGATGTTTTTACAAGTCACTCGGTAGAATAATGTGTACCGAGGCATGACGGTGCAATATCCTATTTTGTACGCGTGCTATGAAATTTTAGGCGGGAATTCGATTCCATGTTATAAATCGCTTCTTAGTCGATCGTCCTATCAGAAAAACATAACATGGCTAGTATATCATTTGAAGAAAAGGTCATGGTAAAGGGTCGTTGGTGAGGTGGTTTGAGTTGACAGAGGATAAAACACTAAATGTTTTTACTTTTGGTTTCAGTCCCTACACTAAAAACGACATTATATTGGTGTTTTCATGTTGATATAATAAAATAAATACCAAATGATGAACTGGTAATGTTTGTGGTTGAATTTTACACCCATATTCTAAAACCAAAGATAACAAGATTATCAGTAGCAGGTATATCCCCCGTCAACACGAACCACAATAGGTAAATTTCTAGGTTATGCATATTGTTGTACTTTAAAATATGGACTAATCCGATTAGAGGTATACTAAATAAGCACGTTGATTTTTAGTTGTGATAGATACTCAGCATGAAAACATGTCTCCCCTTTTCAGAAGACGAGTCCGTGTTTGGATTACCAAAGTTAAAACATTCAATAGCACGTGTACAAAAATCGATACTGTATATCGCCATGCCTCGGTGCTCAATATTACACAGACTGGGTTGCAAAAACATCCTACCAACAATTTCGACTTGTTTTCAAAAAATAGTGTGAATTAATACAACGGTTTCAGAGATATTCACTTTTCTAGTCGGTGTAGTTAGAACATTGGTTAAGTGTATATACCACAGCAAAGTGTTGTATACGGGATTTATTCAACACTTTTTCTTCATGCTGATTGGCCAGCTACTGAGATCTATAGTCTAACGATTGTTTTTGTCCATTGAATACAAAATAATTAACAATTTGTCTAAACTGTCACAAACTGCATCATTACTGTGTTTAACTTCCCGTAGTATGTATCTGTTTCTTTATATCTTTATTAATGTGTGTTCAATGACCAAGTAATTATGCAGCAACTGTGATATTAGTTTATATGAATTAATTAGATAATAAGCGATTATCAACTGCAATTTACTATAAAGGTTATATAGACATAGCAATTGAAAAGAATATTTAAATTAAACAACACCAACACAAGAAGGAATCATTTTATTTTCGATTTACATCGAGCACAAACTCTATGAATTTCATTCAAAACGAGGAACTTTCGCGTTTTTCATGTTCTGAACATTTTCGCGGCTACTTACTTTCGCGATTTTCTACCACTCGCGAACTCCGCGAACTTAAATCGCGCGAAATAGTTTCTAGGTTTACAGTAGCTGAAACTATGTTTTACGGTATTTTGACAGCTGAAACTCGGACATTCCGAGGTTTAGTTTCATTTTCTCGTTCAGTTGTGTCTATGTGATTGTGTTTTGTGTTGTTTTAGTTGTTCAAGTTAAGTGCTGCCATTTATTTTTACAGTCTACGTTTGAAAGTTTAAGTTTTATTTACTAAACACTACACATGCATACTAAAACAAACTATTACACCTATCGACAGGAATGCTCATGTTCCTTTGCAGCCATTTATTTTGAAGAAATAAGCGGTGTAGGAGTCATTGGAGTGAACTACACCATGACATGTATTATTGAGGGTATGGTGGGATTGACGGATATTGTGATAACACATGGTGAAGATCCAGCAGACATTAAGGATACTGAAGACGTATATATTGTTGAAAATGAGATTAATGAAACCATCGCTAAATTGACAATTCTGAAGACTATTAAATGTGGTGACAATGGTGTTTACTACTGTAAAACAAGCGGCACCAGTGAAGAGGCACAAGCTAAGACTTCGTTGGAAATACAATGTAAGGAATTAATGTACATTTAAAGCAAGAAACATAATCCCCTTCTGTATTTTGAACGTTTGGACTTGTTGGTTATTCGTCTTATGTTTAGGTAAACCTTTCTCCTATACGATTAACCATATTGCTTTAAAACTTGCAACACTTATTCAACATCAATACCTTACTGCGTAAAGCAAAACGCACACTTATGTCCTACTTTATGCATTGGGTATTGGCCTTTTTACCACAACAGGAATCAGATGAGCGTCTGCATTCACAATCAGATGAGCGTCTGTATTCACAAGGCGGTGCTCAGGAATCAGATGAGCGTCTGCATTCACAATCAGATGAGCGTCTGCATTCACAAGGCGGTGCTCAGGAATCAGATGAGCGTCTGTATTCACAAGGCGGTGCTCATGAATCAGATGAGCGTCTGCATTCACAATCAGATGAGCGTCTGCATTCACAAGGCGGTGCTCAGGAATCAGATGAGCGTCTGTATTCACAAGGCGGTGCTCAGGAATCAGATGAGCGTCTGCATTCACAAGGCGGTGCTCAGGAATCAGATGAGCGTCTGCATTCACAATCAGATGAGCGTCTGTATTCACAAGGCGGTGCTCAGGAATCAGATGAGCGTCTGCATTCACAAGGCGGTGCTCAGGAATCAGATGAGCGTCTGCATTCACAAGGCGGTGCTTAGGAATCAGATGAGCGTCTGCAGTCACAAGGCGGTGCTCAGGAATAAGATGAGCGTCTGCAGTCACAAGGCGGTGCTCAGGAATCAGATGAGCGTCTGCATTCACAATCAGATGAGCATCTGTATTCACAAGGCGGTGCTCAGGAATCAGATGAGCGTCTGTATTCACAATCAGATGAGCGTCTGCATTCACAAGGCGGTGCTCAGGAATCAGATGAGCGTCTGTATTCACAAGGCGGTGCTCAGGAATCAGATGAGCGTCTGCATTCACAATCAGATGAGCGTCTGCATTCACAAGGCGGTGCTCAGGAATCAGATGAGCGTCTGCATTCACAAGGCGGTGCTCAGGAATCAGATGAGCGTCTGCATTCACAATCAGATGAGCGTCTGTATTCACAAGGCGGTGCTCAGGAATCAGATGAGCGTCTGCATTCACAAGGCGGTGCTCAGGAATCAGATGAGCGTCTGCATTCACAAGGCGGTGCTTAGGAATCAGATGAGCGTCTGCAGTCACAAGGCGGTGCTCAGGAATTAGATGAGCGTCTGCAGTCACAAGGCGGTGCTCAGGAATCAGATGAGCGTCTGCATTCACAAGGCGGTGCTCTTGGATTGATAATTGACATACAAATGTATGTATATTAATTGCAATGCTCGTACAACCACACTCATTAAAAGTTATTAGTACACCAACATGTTACGCTTGTATCATTTTTATAAAACGCGATAGCTTGTTATTTTTTTTCATGTGTTCATGCGAGTAGTATAACCACAGTATCCGATATTTGGATATTTGTATTTGGCTTGGTGTAAGCCAAGACCCGTGAATTCTCAAAATTCAGAAAAACGCACGTGCATAACACTATGTATTGTACAATGTCTTGAAATGTTGATTACACATTGTCCAACAATACCAAAACCCAAAAACATAAAGAACAAGAGATGTTTGTAAAATATGCATGTCTTATGACAACCGAATAGCCGTGTATACTTAAGGCCATACCGACCTTGACCTTTGACCTATTGACCTACAAATTTGTAGAACACTTCTCTTGATAATCAGCAACCAGTCTGTGAAGTTTTACGATCTTAGGATTCACGGTTCTTACGTTGTGGATCAGAAACCGTTGTGTATTCGAAGGTCAAGGTAATTTTGACCTTTGAATCATAGCGACCTCGAAATCAATGGGGGTCATCTACTGATGATGAACAACTTACTCTAAAAGTTTGTGGGCTCTAGGTCCGATCGTTCTGTAGTTATTGATCGGAAAACATTTAGTCTACCAACCACCGACCGATTGACATGCATGTATTAAGTAATAAACCCCACATCTACGATACGGAGACATAAAATACTTCACTACTTACAATTCCTGACATATTTAAACATAATAACTTTAAAATAAACATAATATCATGCATGTTGTAGATCTATATTGTGTAATATTTCAAGCTAGAAGCAAAATGATATACACTATTTGCATGTATCGCTATTTACTGTGTTGGTGTACTTATAACTTTTAATAAGTGTATTTGGAAATAATGAAATCGGGTAAATCGAAAGCAGATGAATCGAAAGCAAATGATTGTTGAAGACATTTTATATTTACAAGTACATCGGCGAAAAATGTCGAATGTCACAATGAATGCTGTGCAAACATTAATACTAATTTTGAGACATCTTATTCGAATACCAACTCGAATAATAAATGTTAAAAATCTTGATTTGACATTCGAAAATGTCAAATGTCAAGTATCCTATAAACTTTACACAGCTTTATCTGTATCATTTACAGGGACCTCTGGGATACCAACTATTGATTTATCCGTTGATATGGTGGAAGGTAGCAATCCCTGGGCCGGTTTCGAAACTTTATGTACGGCTGAACTTGGATCTAACAATGCTTCCATTTTCTTTCAAACAAACAAAAATGGACAGTTTGAGAACTTGACTGATATTGAAACAGCAACCTATCCCATTATAGAATATGATTTATCGATGTGTACCAACGTTAAAACAATAGCATTTGTGAATACATACACAGCAGATTGGAATAAAACTACCTTTCGCTGTGTGGTGGAAGACGCCGACAGTAGTCAAGTGGACGCGGAAATCATTTATGTTGTTTCAGGTAAGTCATGGATATCACAAATTGGCAAATCTAAAAATTGGAAATACATTAATTGATGTATTAATTACTCATATACACTGTGTCCGCCTGACCACGTTACAACAAACAAATTAAATCGAGTTTTTTTAACAGATACAGTAAGTTAAGTTCTGGATATGGAGAATGTGGAAGACCATAACTGGTCTGATCAGGCGACCTGTCAGGCTGTATGTGGGAGACCATAACTGCTCTAATCAGGCGATCTGTCAGGCTGTTTGTGGGAGACCATAACTGATTTAATCAGGCGATATGTCAGGCTGTATGTGGGAGACCATAACTGATTTAATCAGGCAATATGTCAGGCTGTATGTGGGAGACCATAACTGGTCTAATCAGGCGATATGTCAGGCTGTATGTGGGAGACCATAACTGGTCTAATCAGGCAATATGTCAGGCTGTATGTGGGAGACCATAACTGGTCTAATCAGGCGATATGTCAGGCTGTATATGGGAGACCATAACTGGTCTAATCAGGCGATATGTCAGGCTGTATGTGGGAGACCATAACTGGTCTAATCAGGCAATATGTCATGCTGTATGTGGGAGACCATAACTGGTCTAATCAGGCGATATGTCACGCTGTATGTGGGAGACCATAACTGGTCTAAAACATGTATTATGTCAGGCTGTATGTGGAAGGCCATAACTGATTTAATCAGGAACTCTGTCAGGCTGTATGTGGGAGACCAAAACTTGTCTAATCAGTCAATCTGTCAGACTGTAAATAGCGTTATATATCACGTGTGTTGGTCGGGCATGTACATATTGACTTGCATATATGTTCACTTATTTGTAGAAAGCATATGCGATAATGAGGATATTGGCAGTGCATTGCCACATCCATTTGATTGCCGAGGTAGATTTACTTGTACTATGGGAAATAAGAGGCTGAGTCCTTACAAATTATGTCCGGGATCTGACGAATGTTATGATTATGGTACACCAGCGTGTGTCGATTGTAAAGATAAGGGCAGATGTAAGTTTTCTTATAAATTATAATAGTTTTGTAATCTCTGACATTTTCATTTGTTTTAGCACAAACTAGGTACATTTCGAGGACTGGGACTCGGGCTCGCTCAGAAAGGATACTCTCAGAAATGAAGTGTCGATAGCTGTTAATATAAGTTAGAAAACATGTTTCACAATCCATTTTAAAAGTTAGGCCGTGACTGTACATGTTTTAATCATTTTTAAAATCAATTTAGTATGTATCTCTACTATAATACATTTGTGTACATATAACGAGGGATGATCAATATATAACGAGAACATGAGTATAACTTTCCTATTACTTGTTATTTTCTAAAATTATTATATGCGGTGGTTAAAACATATATTAGAAAAAAGTGATTCGCGATAGTCATCCTTAGGAATTTCGTTCAGAACATCCAACCTTTTCGTGTGTAGTTACAACGTCGACGTCACGTTTCGCCCACTTTGCGTTATACCACTAGCCCTTTTCCAGTCTTCTTGGAATACATTATTACGTACACAAATAGAAGCTTTTGGCATGACATGATCACGAAATGATTTCTGAACATCGTGCACACTTTCATTATAATTTGTTTCCTTCAAAACTAAATATTTCATTGATAATTTTTAGTCGCCCGTCATTTTCGCTATCATGGAACGATAACACGCGACTGACGTAACAAATGACAACATAACCTATGCATTACGTCTCCAGGCTTAGTTGACTCTAAGTACCAATTTTCATCATATTGCAATTGCTAACATGCAAACTGTGAGGGTTTGAATTTGCGTGAAATTGGTGAAAAATCCGCAAAATTTAGCATGTAATCATGAATATTCCTAATGTATGTTATTACTTCCAGCTAGAATTTGAATAAAATCAAAATGACCGTTTTTAAATTGTAAGAATTTTCTCGTTATGCATTGATCATTCCTCGTATTTATTCAAGGCCGCTGGAATATATCAAAACGACTACAGGTATCTTAGATTTAGTCCAATCCTCAGCGAATACTATAATGAAATTTTGAATTAGATCTCAATATCAATTAAGACTGTATCACTACTTTATAAAGTAAGAGCGTGATCATAAGAGTTTTTAAGCAAACTTCAAGTAAAGTGTTTCTTTTCAGGTCGAGAAGACCCATTGGATATAGACCCATGTAAGTTAACATCTTAAATCCAGTTTGCTGTATATCAAGCATACCAAGAAATAGTTCTTCTCTGTCTGTACATCCTGTTTAGATAGCATTTAGGATTTAGAACGAACAATAAAAGCTTGTGACAAACAATTTCATTATATAATTCAATAGTAACGCTGATAAAATAGAGAAACCACACAATAACTAATTTTTTATCATGTTCGCAATTTAACCATTATACGGTCCTGGTATTTATAAGTATTAGCAATTGCATTAATAATGCATTTTTGTATGTTAAATGAATTATTGTGTCCTGTTATACACCTCTAGATATGGACTGCACGACTACAGTTGGTACGATAGGGGAGAGTGCCTCAATAGTCTGTACTACACATTATATCACAGTTGATGATGCTTCAACTAATGTTGCACTAATTCGGAATGGAGAAACTATCATTGTAACACAGTCCCAGACAGGGAATGGACCAATAAACGCGAATACAAGCACACCAAATTTAGTACTTCAACCAACAACAATTAGCGCACACTTTGATCCTGTTGGCTGTGTAGATAAAGGAGACTATGTGATACGGGTTGACAATGGTACAGTTGAAATTGAGGCTACAGCGCAGTTAGACGTCGAAAGTGAGTTTGAATTTATACTTTTCATTTGTAATTCCAAATCCATAGTAATTATTGTTAATATATCCTCGAACGTCAGCTGATTTTCATATTATTATTAACATCGCAATTAGTAACAATGAACATGCAGTTAGTTTTTATCTATCTTGTAATTTCTACATGTATGTAGAAAGTAGCTGTTCGCTACTTGTAACTGTATGATGGTATTCTATATGGACCTAGTATTTACATGCCGAGCCGAACTGTCGAGCATTGCCTTTGTTTGCCAGTCAGCTTTCTGCTGAAACATGGCGGGTATATATATGTGCCTCCACCCGGATTTGAACCCGGTCGCTAGATTAGGCAACAAGCGCACTAAACACTGAGCTACGGAGGCCACAGCACAGTTGGACGTCGAAAGTGAGTTTGAATATAAACTACATACCGTAGTTACTATTGTTAACACACTTGGAAACAAAGTTAGTACACACTATAAACTATAGTGTTACTGTTTCAGGAACAGCATCGGAACCAACTATATCCACATCGCTTGATGAATATTATCGTGGGGTAGAGATGACTATCAGCTGTATAGGACCAGTTGGCAAACCACAAGGGGCGTTGGAACTAATGGTTAGGAGTACACCTGGTGACAATTTTGAAACTGTGTCTGATACTATGGACATTAGTTATGATGCTGATAATTGTACATATATAGGTGAACTGAGTCACTCGTTCGTTGTTAGTGACGCTGATGACGGTTATGAGTACATGTGTAAGTCGGTAGGACATGACAACCAGATGTTTAATTCAAGCACAGAAACAGTAACCGTAGTAGATGCAGGTACGTGTACGATTTATTGTACATTAATATATGTATAATGATGCTGTGAGCGGAATATGATTCTCAACCTATTTCTTTTCTGTCATAGCGTGGGTATATTTCAGATTACCTTAGCCTAATAAGAATGGGACATTTGTACATGTACATATGTATACACATGTAAAGCAATTACAAAAGTGACAGTTAAAATTATTCACTCGTGCTAATGACGATATTAAAAAGGTAAAAAAGGCATGCGAAACTATCGTTAAGGAATCGAAAACGGTGACTAAGCAAAATAATGAAATTGACGCACGAGGTACTGAACTTGAAACAAGGTCAATGCGCGAAAATCTTATGTTTTACGGCATACCCGAGGGAGGAGACGACGAAAACTGTAATGAATTAGTGCATGACGTCATAATTAACAATTTGGAAATGACGGAGGTGGCCGTATCCCCTATACTGATAGATCGTGTTCACCGAGTGGGTCTGAAAGACCCCAAGAAGACCCGTCCAATAGTAGCGAAGTTCCATTACCCACAAGATAAGGAGAAAGTCAGGAATGCTTCCTTCGAAAAGGCAAATGTCCTTAAAAAGGCTAAACTAGGGATCGGCGCACAGCTCCCACGTGCTATACGGGAAGCCAGGAAACCCTGCTATGTGGCAATGAAAAAAGCTAAGGAAAGTGGTAAAAATGTGGAATTTGTTGGTGCTAAGTTACTCATAAACGGCGAGGAATATTGTCCTGGTGCAACATCCACACCCTAGAGATGTCAAGTAGACACCCCCTTAAATATCCTAGCATGGAACATAAATGGACTTAAGCGGAAACTTGTTGAAGAGAACTTTATATCGTACCTACAACAGTACGACTTGATATTTCTTAATAAAACATGGTTATCCAAAAATGATACATTTAATTTTGACATTCCATGATATAATGTTGAACATATCTATGGTAAGAAATCCAAAAATGTAACTAAAGGTCGCTTTAGTGGAGGAATTTCCTTTTATTATAAGTCAAATTTGAAGCAATATGTACATATTGTAGATAAACACGAGTATGGCCTAATTTGGACTAAACTTTCACATGAATTGTTCCTTTTTGAAGAAGATGTATATTTATGTCATGTTTATATCCCGCCAATTCAATCCAAAGTTTTCATGCATGCCGATTTTGATTTTTTTGAACAGATGGAATTAGACATAGTAAAATATAATAATCTCGGAAAAGTATTTGTTTCGGGGGATATGAATAGTAGAACTTCGGATTTCCCTGACACTCTCGCTTTTAATCAATACCTAGATCTAGATTTGACATTTGTAAACACACGTGACATCCCAGTAAGAGTAAATAAAGATCACGTGGTTGATAATTATGGGCGGCGCTTGTTAGAAACTTGCTATACTACCGGATTAGTAATTGCAAACGGTCGTATTTATAGTGACCAGCACCTTTTGCGCAAATGGGGATCTAAGTACCGTTGATTATCTTCTTCTAAATTTTGAAGACTTTGATTCACTTTCAAACTTTGATATTCTCGAATTTAACGAATATTCTGATCACGCTCCAATAGTATTCACGTTCTTACGAAAAACGGGTCGCGTGGCCGCGGAAAATTTTGAGCGCGAAAAAAGCGAACATAATAATAATAAATTAATTTGGGATGAAGATAAAATACCCCTGTTCAGGTTAAAAATATTGAATAACGATGACTCTATACAAACACTGAGCCGAAGCGTGGGGGAGGAACCAATAGACCACGTGGTGCATACATTTACTACTATATTATCACGTAATGCGTTTGAGGTATTTGGAAAGGAATGTCATAGTAATGTAAACGATACTTGCCATCGGAAGAGCCAAAAATGGTTTAATGCTGATTGTGTTGATGCTAAAAGGGATTTAAACGTAAGCGCAACACGTTTAATAGACACAAAACGGACGAAAATCGTACTTCGTTTGTGAGATCACGAACTAAATATAATCGAACTAAACGTAAAGCTATCAATAGATTTAAATTGTCGGAGGGTAGGAAAATAAATGATCTAGCTAAAACGCACCCAAGAAAATTTTGGGGTAAGGTTAACAAAACATACAAAAAGAAAACCGCGGAAGCTGAAACGCTAACTGTAGAACAATTGCATACGCATTTTAAGTCATTATTTGCGGAAACTCCGACGACGGAGACTAATCAGGCGTCCACATTTGATGAAAATTTACAGGACGATGATCTAGATATGGAAATATCCGAACAAGAAATACGTTCTGCTATTTTCTCACAAAATAATAATAAATCTGCGGGAAACGATAAGTTAATATCTGAAGTTTTTAAAGCAACCTATGATATTTTCGCGCCGTTTCTTGTTAAGCTGTTTAACAGAATATTCCAAACAGACGATTACCCACAATCTTGGGGTGAGGGAATAATCTCACCAATTTTCAAAAAGGGTGATACTAATGACCCCCAAAATTATCGTGGCATAACACTTATTAATATTCTTGCAAAAGTATATTCACAAATTTTGTTAACCAGATTAACGAAATGGTCGGATAAATACGAAAAAATATGCAAAAACCAATATGGTTTCCGAAAGGGAAAATCCATTATCGACTGCATTTTTGTTCTACACCCTGTTATCTCAAAGGTACTCAACTCCGGTAATAAATTGTATTGCACATTTGTTGACTATGAGAAATGCTTTGATAAAATCGACAGATCTTATCTGTGGTATAAACTTCTTACAGAAAACGTAAGTTCTAAATTTGTTAATGCTCTAAAATCAATGTACAAGACTGTTAGATCGTGCGTTAGGTATAATTCTTCGTACTCGGATTTCTTCGAATCACACATGGGCTTAAAACAAGGAGACCCAAGTTCTCCTCTGTTGTTCATGTTCTTTGTGAACGATATTTTAAATGATATAAACACAGACCTAGATGATATATTTTCTGTTAATGAACTCCAATTATTTTTAATACTTTTTGCAGACGACAAGGTACTTTTTGCTAAGTCACCAGAAACATTGCAGGCTATGATGTTAGATGTTGATAGGTATTGCCGTCTTTGGGCCTCAAAATAAATACGTCTAAAACTAAAGCAATGATTTTTGAAAAGGGAAGGCATACGCGACACGACTTTTATATCAATGATTCACTTATAGAACTGGTGGACTCATTTAAATATCTCGGAATCACTCTTCTAAAGAATGGTAACTGGTACCGAACCCAGAAAATTATTGCACAGCATGCATCCTTTGCCCTACATAATGTGTTTACCATATTTAGCAACATTGAGTTACCTGTATCCCAGAAATGCAGAAATGCAGAATATTTGACTCGCTTGTAGGTTCAATCCTTAACTTCGGCTCTGAAGTTTGGGGAATGCATGAAGGTAATGATGTTGAGAAAATACATACAAAATTTATAAAACGATTATTGGGTGTTAGAAAATCAACTAATCTTTCAGCATTGTATGGGGAGCTAGGGCGATTTCCACTTTTCATAATGCGACAAATTCGAATGGTTAAGTATTGGACGAAAATCTTACAACTTGACAATTCAGAAATTGCTAAGCTAATATACTTAATGCTGAAAGAAGATGTGGATTCTGGTAATACATATAACTCGAAAAAGTGGGCTTTTTGTATAAAAAATATATTAACAACACATGGATTTACGTACGTGTGGAATAACCAGTTCGAGATAGATATACCTTTTGTTTCCATTAAACAAAGGATCATTGATACATTTTTACAAAGTTGGTACGCCACTATTAATAACTCTAGTCGTTTGCAAACGTATTGTATATTCAAGTTTGACTTCGAACCTGAGAAATATCTTGATTTCATTACGGAGAAAAAATATAGAATTTCATTAGCTAGGTTTAGAACTTCCTCTCATAGCCTTTGTATAGAATCTGGAAGATACGACAACACACCCAAACCAGAACGATTTTGTATGTCTTGCACAATGAAGAAAGTCGAGACAGAATTTCATTTTCTTTTAGTTTGTCCGCTGTATCACGAGCTAAGACAGAAATATTTTAAACAGTATTATTGCCACTGGCCAACCATTCAAAAATTCAAAAATTTAATGTCTTCAAAGTATATATATTTTGCAAATAATTTGCGTATCTCTTAATGTCTTAATGTTGGTATAAATCATGTTATTGGGTTGAATGTCTATTGTCTAAATCCATCCCATATATGTGACTGATTGTCTGTTGAAAATGTTATACTTGTAACATGGTATGTTATATCTCTTGTTACCTGTGATTGTCCAAAGCCCGGCTGATGGAGTAATGAGCGTTTGGACTAGCCAGACAGCCTACGAAGCCAGCCGGACTTTGAACACACAGCGCTTAATATCAATATATTCATTCCATATTTGTTTGTCTGCTGAAAATTCATGTTTTTCATCTCTGTTATTTGTATTTATTTGTTATAAGCATTGTATTATGCTTTATGCAAAATAAACTTTCGTATTCGTATTTACTCTAAAAGTAGGAATATCTATGTGCGCATGATCATTATATCACCAACATGTTTTTCTTTCTAAACGGAGGTCATTCACAAAAAAGTAATTAGTAAATTACTGTTGAATGATACCTTGAACATTCACTAAAATATACGACGCATTGTTACAACGTGCTAAAATATGCCCCTTTTACGCTATACAACGCTGGAAATACACTGGGCACTCGCTGGCAGGCGCCTGTGCAAGTTGTAGCCTGTATGTACACTCTACTGACTAGTGAGAAATTAGTTACACCTACGTTAAACAAATGTTAAAAAAGTATTAATTCGTCGAGCATCAGATTATTGGTTTTAGTCACCTCAAATATTTATGTCTAGTGTTCTGAATAAACTTTCATACATTTACGGTATATGTCTTTGTTATAGTGTAGCTATGCCATACATATACGTTTTCTTCATGAACTTCATTGGAACTGGTATGGGTTTTATTTATTTTACATGATTCTTATACTACGTATATAAATGAAGCATAATGGATGCCATTCAAAGTCGTTTTATGTAAATTTTTGTAACAATTATATTTTAAACAAATACGCTAATAATATCTAATCTGGGGTTGTTTATTGCGCTTGAATGAATGGCAAACTATGCACTCAATAATTCAAATACTGTAGTTCCACCTAAATGACTAGAGGGTTTAAATTATCCTCTTTTCCTATGGTTTCAGCCACTTAAGAATCAACTTCCTATGTTTGCCAAAATATGTTTTTGCAAGCTTGAAAAATGTTTAGAGTGTTACATGGTGTATAGTTAGTATTTTATCTTAACAAATTGACCAACTTATTTGGTCTGGGTAGTCTATTTGTAAAAATATAGCTATTTAACTGACCAGGGGTAGGTTTGTCTTAATTGTATATTGTTTCCTATGGTTTCGGCCACTCTAGTTGAACGTCCAAGAAATTGTATTTTTTGAAGGATTCAAAGTGAAATATTTTTAGGTAATGTACATCAACATGTCAACTAATGTTTTACATAAATTTATTCACACCCAATGCCTGCAGAGACTGAAGCACCCTGTTTTTTCAAGAGGCCTACAAAAAAGTCACATTTTTTCTACTTTTTGTTACAAAATCACTTAAAACGGCTTAATTTCATAAAAATTGACTCATGAACAATATTGGGAAGTGTATCCTAGTTTTTTCATGCAATACACGAACTGGAGTAAAAATTTCCACTCTTTGGGCTATAATTTTCAAAAAAGGGGGTGGCTGAAACCATAGGAAAGGATGAAACCATAGGAAAGAAGGATAATACAATCGGTTAGCGACTTAAAATAAATGCATTTATTTTCGAATGTCTGCTCAAGTCAATATAACAAATGACCAAATACCGACAATAAGTATGATAACGCAGGTTATTAGTATATTTGGCATCATCCTACAAGTGTGTATAATAAAAGACGTCAGCATATCATTGTCTGTGTTTTATAGATATACAATTCCTTGAGGAGCAAGTAGAAGTGCAAATCGGTGAAGAATTCGAAGCTACCTGTACGATTACAAAAGACGCTAGAATATCTGATGTTGCCATAACCATCACTGTATCTAATGGAACGGTCTATGATATATGTGAAGTGAATGATCTCCTCTCTAATGAAACAGTGACATGCCAGTCAGGATATGCAGCTATAGTACTTGATGATGTATCTGACTGGTCAGTGGTTGTTACAGGAACAGCAGCGTGTCACCATGAGGGAACTCTACATTGTTTCTCTCCTTCCACCAGTCAGATCAAAGCAAGCAGTCAGTTGGCAATAACTCGTAAGTAGAATCATCAAGATAGTAGCGAGTATGTAAGCTTCCGGTGTGTACACATTACTTGTATACAGTTATAAACCGCCATACATCATAAGAACTACCACAAATGTTCCTTTCTTGAGTTTGCTATATCACAGTATGGGTTTCACACATGCAGTCCATGAAAAGATAACAATAATTCGCTATTTTGTTTTGTAAGCAACATTCATGAAACTTCCATTATCACAATATGGGATAGATGAGCTACCCAGTTTCTGGTGTACATTTTATGTAACAAACACATTAGTACATGTATAACCATTGCTCATTACTCTAAATACGTTTGTAGGACCAACTGGTAATATATCGCTAAATGTTCCATTAGCGTTCGAGGGGAACGCTATTCGAGAAGGAGAATTGACGTGTACGGCTGATGTCGGGTATCCTTCCGTAGATCGTGTACTCAAGATCGAAAGTAAGGCAACTTCTGATACAAGTTTTTCAGTTTTTGCTGAAAGTGCATCATCTGCGGAATGCGAGGTTGAAGAAACAACTGCCACTGAATCTAATTTTGCGTTTCAATTATCTGATAATGGAACGGAGTTCAAATGCGTTATCTACAAGGGTGATACAGTGTTAGAAGAGTCGAGTACCCAAACACTGTCAGTGTTTGCAAGTGAGTAACTTTATACTAATTTAGTTATTACTCGTATCGGTTTTTGAAACTTAACATCGGGTATCTCTGTAGGTTATCCTTACTAAGAAAACGACATTAACCCTTGCATTGTAATACTAGTAAACGAATTACAGGTCATTGTATTTTGGTCATTTATATATAACACTTTTTACTAGACAAAACGTATCAATATCATAATTTGGAACTAATAACAGTGTTGATTTACAAGGGGACCAAGGGGAATTAGACATTTTCAACTTTTAGATGTCTAAATCCTCAACAGGAGACAATGCTTACTGTCTAAATCCCCACCATGGGGCTTAGTTTTTCATCCGGGTACTTTAATAAAAACACGAATAAAAGTATCACTGTCGTCTTTCGCGGTGTCGAAATTCCCGGACGAAAGTCTATTACCCGGGACTCGGAGACGATAAGGACGTCTAATTCCCGCCTGTCGGGAAGATTCGTGTGTCTAATTCCCCCTGTATCCCCGCCCCCCGTATGTGCATAATATTGACTGGTGCATTTCTCCATACTTAATTTAACTTAACAATTTTAAGTTGAGTAAAATAACTAAGGTTTATTACTTAGTTAATTATGTACACCTACTTCGTATTCAATAACAATACAAAAAAGTAGGGTCGAAAAAAAATTCCTCTGACGGGGTTCAAACTCGATACATTTCAACTACTATTACTGCGCCGTTAACTATTATGATTATCCACGGTTTTGTTGAACAATATATAAAGTAAAAGCTGGATTGTCACCACAATGTGACGCCACGGTGAAATATCCTTGTCGGATAGTAAATGACTTTTCGATGTTGATTTTTGTTCAATCTTGTGCACATTTACTTCTAATGATATACTCCTTAAATATACATTGGTGCAGGGTTTATTATGCATGTTTGTTTATTGATAAATCTTGAGTTATCTCCGCTGAACGACTCTTGGTACGTGTATATTGATACACAATAAAATGTATCTGTTGTATATAGTTCGTCGGAGATAACACTAGCCTATGTTTAGAAATAAAATTTAAGATGAAATACATTTTCGATATTCATTTTTGCTCAATCTTGTGCATAAACACTTTTAATGATATACTCTAAAAATCTATACTGATAACTGGCAGCCATTCTACCGTGAAGTGTTTATAATTTGCTTTGTTTGTTTATTGATAAGGCTAGAGTTATCCCCGGCGAACTAAAAATATATGTACTACAATGTTTCCATAAGACCGAAGACTGCGCTACTATGGACTTCATATTGTATTTCTTCATGTAGTGATGTTGTATATTTGTTTACTTATTTAGATGATTGCCCTACAGACACGAACGATGAAGTATATCTGCCACACCCTTTGTACAGTGATCATTATTTGTGGTGCTACCAAGGTGGAAACATTGCCGTACAACCATGCGCTTATACATTGTGCTTTAATGAAACGGCTGCAGAATGTGTTGACTGTTTTTTACCCTGAGTAAAACAGCAACATGAGAACTACAGATACATTAAGTGTGCCTTCATTCACGGTTTCCTTTATTGGAAGGTATTGTTGATACTCCAAATCACTAAATGTTTATACACTGAGTGATTTAAAGAATTGAAATAATCTATATGTTATTTTAATTATACCTATTAAACATGTAATGCTGTTATAATTGATAAAATAAGTGACAGAATTGTGCTAAGCCTATAGTTGGTTACGCTTGAGCTATCTAGGTTTTTGTGCGTGGTTCATGAACCTAGGTAAATGATTTATTAGTACTATAGTGATCGGCATACTAGTATATGAAAAACACAAACAAGTTGTTCATAAAATATCGGTTACTATGCCGTGGTTGTCAAAATATGAAGACACAGATGCCGTTAATATGCTGAGACCCCACTTCGCACGTCAGTACCGTGCGCCTTATCCACAATTATTCGGCCTCGGCGAGGTCAACCACGTATATCAATGCCTCAACATGATGCATGGCGACTGGGATAAGCTAGCTAGTTCATATTACAGTCCCAGAAATGCAAATGGGCTTTCTCCTAAATTCGGGAGTGGAATAATTGTTTCGCAAAATGAACATTGTGCTGTCGATGAATGTGACAGAGAATTACTGCTTGCATCGATTATAATGGAAAGTACACTTGTTATTATCATGTATTTTTAGAAGTGAAGGTGTTTGTCTTTGAAATGTGATATTTTTGTTTGTAATTATCGATGTTTAATGACTGTTGCGTTTTTAAAGTATCTTAGTGTAGATAATTTAAATCGTTGATCGGCGTTCAGCTGTAAATAAAGCCGTCTGTTTAACATTGAGATATTTATATAATATTTTACATAATTATATACAAAATTTGTATCTAATTTCCATTTACTCCAGAATACATTCCTATGTTCATCACAATTGTAGCATCCATCGCCTCTATAACTATTTGCCTTGATTATTTTAACCAGGTAATAACATGTATGATGCTTGTACATTCTATGTGTTTCTTTTATTTCATCTATGTTTATTCATACTTCTCTTTACTATACCTCCAGATACCAAAGTAAATTGGGGCTATAATGGAGTCATGTTAGAGGTTGGTCGGTGGTCCGTGAATACCTTTGCTCGTGCTATTCCTCTGTAACCATTTGTCGGTTTTCGACGAAACTTTGCATGTCTTATCAATCCAAAGTCTAGTTGTGTTCATGTGTTCTGCCGTAAATCAGTGGTTACAAGCGCGCCTGTCGTCTAATCTGGCGACCCGGGTTCCAATATGGACGGGGGCACTTACATGCCTGCCATATTTCAACATAAGTCTGACTAGCAAATAAAGGCTATGCTCGGCATCGGCAGATAGGGTTCTTTTGTCGGATCAGTTTTAAGAGAGTTATTGTCCGTTGTTATTTTACTCATAAAATGTTGTATGTGCTATTTATCTATGCCACATTGGTCTGATTTCCGAGAAACTTTGCATAACTTATCAATATCAAGTATTGTTGTGCAATTGTCAATTATGGTCGGATATGTTTTCTTATGATTGCCTTGAAATGAAATGAGCAGGATTTATCAGTACTATACCTACTAAGTTGTACACACCATAATAATTTGAACCTCTGATCAATGCTCGCATGACTGTGTCAAGGAGTCTGTGTGGGTATTCAACACATTCAGTGATATTTCTAGTTTGAATCGTTGTATGTATTTGTTCATGTTTTATCACAATTCGATTTAATGTACAATGTATATTCAAGTCAGCATATGTATTGATTTTCCTTATTTATATTATAATTTTATGTATATACTAGTGTATGATGGACTTGTATGGTGGATTTCATGTTTTATAATCCAGAAGGTCGTACGCCTATGACGACAACATACACGTAATTACATGATTAGATCATGGTGCAAAAATAAACAGTCAAAAACCATACAATAGACATACCAACATACATACATACTTATATTCAACCTCCTCAAAGCGTCACGTCCATTAAATTGCCTTCAACCCTGCGACCAGTATATATCACATGATAAAAACATCACATGCCATTTCAAAATGGAGAAGAAGCCGTTAAAAGAAATTCCTAAGCATTGTTTTCATTGATAAATAGAGGCTTTATAAACGGAAGCACACAAAACGAAGACTGGCAATATAAAACATATATTGCTTCACTCCCTTGTACTAATGTGTTTATAATTCTAATATACGATCTATAACCTTACACATACACGCTTCATATTTCAACGGATAATTATCAATAAATGTCGTAATAAGTCGATTTCTTTTACAAGGCCACAAGACACCCGCTTTTCCTCCAAATAGTGAACAGCGTATTCGAAGCGGTCGAGTTTTCCGATGCAAAGCGCGGAATGAAAATTTTGTAAACAAGAGGTGAGTGTTGTGGTTTATTTTGTTTTTCTATTTAAACTTGTCATGTATATCAAAAATCGGGGAATGCTTTTCCACGTTGGTATGTTCGATTAAAAAGAAGACGAAGTCTCCGTTCATTAGGTGATTCCTTGGTGCCGCCTGAATTTTTGTAACTTTCTCCGACCGGTGCAAAAATAAACATTGATAAAAACAAAACAAAACACAACACTTGTGGTCCTGTTTTACATTGAATATTTATTGGTGAGATAAAAAAGGTATCATAGCTGTTTAATTATAACGGGAAGTCATGTTTTGTACAATACAATTTACTAGTAACGGATCGTGTGTGCAATATATATATATAAAGCACTGGTAGACACCGTACAGCGGAATTAGCCACCCTACATCGGACCACTGGTAGACACAGTACAGCGGAAATACCCCCCCCCCTACATCGGGCGAAAGTAGAAATGTGTATCAATTTCTGATTTTGAACCGACGATGTGTTCATTTCCTCTGACGTTTCGTTATGTGATGAAATTTTTTTTTTCGACAATAGATATGGTTCTAGCAAATAGATCGCCGTCAAATGTGCACAATTAAGGATACGTTGTGTTTCCATAGCATGATCGAAGAAAAAAAATCTCGAGTTGACCAAACTGTCGCTAATTTTCAATCCAACCACCTGACGGAGTATACGTTTTTACTCCGTCATTACACCCGATACAGATAAGGTAAATACATATACACATTTTGAAATGTATACAGGGTGGAACTGTATTGAGATATTTTAACAAAAAATATATAGACAGTCGGACAGAGAAGGCCCCTCTCGTGGTTTAAACTACACTCGAAGCCTATTATTAGGTAATTGAAGTAAACAAATCACTAGAAGACAAAGGTTCTTGCATTATTGCTAAGAATATCCATTGTATAGTACATGTACATGTAAATGTTTCAATATTTGGCACAACTACATTTTGTACATACTATTCCTTGAAATACATTGAATACATTTACGAATACAACACAATTGCTATACAGTCATGTAGATCTACGCATACTCTAAACATCATTAAAGTGCTCTCCTAAGCTCACCTTAACGATAACAGTAATTTATACTGACGTTACGCACAAAATTGGTGTCTAAATACGTTGCGTCAAAAAACGCCGTCAATGTCAACTTTTGCGTAATCAAAGTGACGTCGCATATCAGTAATATATCAACTTTGGTTGGCAAGGTTACGTATAAGTTATACAGTTACACATGTTTTAGATTGAGGGTACTATGTAAATTAGCTTGTGCTCTCCATCTATATATAAGAATATAACATTATTTTGCTTAATATTGCTTTATTTTCAGTACACCACTGTACTTCAGAAAAATAATGATATTAAGCGGTAAGAAGATGGTAAACATAACTACGAGGGCTGTTTCTATATCACCTGGACTTATTAAAACATTCTGTTTATCACAAGTGTACATCATCGGACAGTTATTGCACTCTGGCTATTACAGTGCCCACCAAAAATAAGAATACAGATGTTATTTCCCCATTTACTTGTCTGTAATAACACTATTTGTAAAACAGTGAAACAACACTTTTTTTGATGAAAAAGGAATATTTTTGTTTATTATATGTAAAGACCATACATTAATTGGTACCCTAGGTGCAAAATACAAAGTTTATTTGTCCCGATTGAATGGTAACTTAGTCACAAAAAGATGGAAAATTCAGCATTTTAGATCACATGGGTATTTAAATTCAGAACATATTCATCTTTATTTCTATCTCTGTTTTTACTCATTTAGTAACTGTAGTTTCAGAAACAAGTACAATTGTGACTGTCTGATGAAAGGATATTGAATAATTTAACCAAGTTAAATTTAGCAACAATTATTTACTGTATACTTATTTTTGGTGGGCACTGTATATTGAGGTTTATTATATACCTAGCAATGTATTGTCACGAATACAGGCCAAATCGCGCAGTGGAATACAACGCGGCAGATTGCATTTTCTGTATCATACATGTCTGGTTTTCCGAATCCGTATCATGCATGTCTGACGTGTTATATGCCGAACATATGCCAACGTCAATGACGTCACGACGTAAACAATTGCCATTTTATGAATGGGCGACGCGTTATATGCTGAAAATAGCCCGACGTTCATGACGTCAATGTATACACATCAAACGCATTTCGCGCGTAAAAGCGCTTTTTTCACTTTTGAAGGTATATAATAAAAGGGATATTACTGCAGTGGTGTTGATCCGTTTAGCCGTATTACCTCTCGTTGCTTGCGCCATACCGCATCTCACTCGACCTAAAGGTCTCGTGAGATACGGCATTACACAAGCAACTCGAGGTAATACGGCCCAACGGATCAACACACTGCAGTGATATTCCGTATGTACCTACATGTATTCTGGTAATTGAATGATACAATTGTAGAAAGAAGCTCAATCTTTTTCGTTTTTATAACTTTTTTGGTTATGCATTTAGCTTTGTGATAGATTCTTTATGAAGCCAAGTTTTGCCGTTTGTTCTTTGCTTTTTCTGGGATTGACATTTTCTTTTTCGCTGTAATGACACATTTTTCAGCATAATAATGCGTGCCTACGGCACTTTTCTTTTTACAGACTGCATTTTAAAATATTAAGTTATTAACATAATTCCTGTATAGTTAGAACTATAAAGGATTACTTCAAATATTCGAAATCGGTATCGAATAAAGCTTTATTTTTTGTTGAAAATTGACAATGATATTAATAATAATAATTTACTTCTATTTATTATGATTAAACAATATACATGTAGCTACATTAAGGCTAATACAGTTCGGTCAATCGTTATGTTATGAAATCAATTTTGTGAAAATAACAAAAAGCCGAAAAAAACGTCGTATGGGACATTCTACTGGAAAAATATAACGCTTGAAATGACGTATTAACTTTTACAGCAAGTAAAACCAAATCACACAACACGGTAGGTAATATTCTACCATGTAATAGATAGATACTTTTATTCCTCCAAATATATGAAAAGTATAACATTATGTACAAACAATGCAGCAGCATCAAAGATTTACTACAACAAAATTAACACTATTATACAGAATGTCTGCACTAAAGATAAACACTTATGTCCAATTTAGCATATATACACAGTAACTTACGTGCCTGTACAACATAGTTTAATAATAAAGTGAGTATTTCCCATTTATGGGACATTTTACTGGACAATTATAGCGTAAAACAAAATGTATGTGAACGCATTAGTTTTAGGAATAAATGTCACATAAAGCAACTACATATTTTACCATTTTGTTATATTTTCTCAATTTTCATCACACGAATACATGATTCTGATTATCTTAAATTTCTTTTGATAATTGTCGTATTTTAGTCTTTAAAATGACGTAAAATGTCATGGGGCATAAGTTTTGTTTTCTTTTATACACAATTTTCAGACACTACAGTTAAAATTTATACCATTTGTTAAACACAAAGTAAAGGCGTATGTATTCAAAATCTACCTCAATAAACTTTTACCGTTTGAACTTGAATCTTTATAATACTTTTTTTCAAAATATATTGTGTTATACCGCCAATTATGACGTCATTATAACGTTTGGACAATTCCAGTTTACGTGTTTATAAATGAAATAAAAGTCTCAGTGATGATAATACCTAAAATAACTAGTACATTATTGTGCGGATATATATTAGGTAAAAATTCATTAAAACAATAGTGTCATTGCATGTATAAGAGAAGGCTTAAATGGGTTTTTTCTATACCTATGCTTGCATTGTTCTTATTTGTGACAGCTGATGACAGATTCCTAAAATCACGACCAAACGCTAATTATTTGCATATGATGTTCGCGGACATGATATCACGTCGTTAGGCCATTGTGATACAAGTTGACGAAGTTTTGGCGATTTTTGATAAAAAATATCGACACAACATGTTAATGCATCCCGCTGTCTTGCTTTGGACGCAACGTGTGACACCGTTTGTTGACGTCGTTTTCTTTTCAAAACGTAGTATTATATTTCTTATAAAAAGCGATATTCTTTAAATATACATGTACCTAAGAACGAAGTTCCATGTATACTATTTCCATCGATATAGAGGGCTTGATAGTACGAGGGATGTTCAGAAATAACGTTGACGTTTACTCTGGAATTCACATTTGTTGGAGTACGAAAATGATAATCTTTCTGCGATCAGTACACAAAATTAGGTGTATCTGTAACAAGTCTGTCATGAATTATAGCTTCTCAAAACCAGTCACTACCACGCACCCGGGGCAACACAAATGACGTCGGTGACGTTACAATGTCGGTATCGATGAAATAACCTCAACGATCACCTCGAATATAACAATTGACACCCAATGCACTTCTCAAAAATGTCTTTATGCTTATTGTGGTCGTAATGCGCGATATTGTTGGTGGTAGCGTACTGAATATCGTATATATATTTCTTTCTAGACTGTGCATTACATTTTTGTGCCTGTCAGAACAGAACAAAAACCTTTAGCAGATACATGTATTACGTAGTAATAGCTAGTGCACAAAATATATACAAAATGACATACATGGATAATGGCGTTAATAGAATTCAACAAATGAGAACAAATTTCAAGATGAACCAACATTATCTTTCAGAAATACAGTAACAAATATGCACAACAGTTGAAATTAGTACATGTTTAAGATGTGTTCTTAAAATATTCGACTAAGGTATAGAATGGTCATATTACTGTCACTGCATCGTTTGAATCAAAGTAGTTGACTAATGTCACAATGACTCCATTACTGAATTTGTATTACAAGTTCAATACAGCTTGTAAAGTCTTTCCGGATATAACATGAATAGTTATAGTGTTCATTAACAAACTTATATGTTGATTTGAGGGTTATAGCTGCTTAGGTTACAAGTTGCTACGCGACGAAAGAAGTAACACAAACACTACATTCTTACATATACGTTTCTATGAAATAGACAAACACACTTGTCGTTTAGTATGTGGGATTTGTTTATTCATGTCAAACAAGGAACAACAAGAAATGGTAATATGCTCTTTTATACAATATTAAACATAAACGCCATAGTACATAGCATCAACCTTGATATAATGGTGTTTTCGCTCCATATAAAAACAAGGCATACTGCGCTAAAAATGTCGGAAATTCGTAAATACAAGCACTATGGACTGAACTAATATTCAAACAGAACAAACACTTCTAATACGTAATGCTTTCCGAAGGAGGCGTGTTTGCAGGTAACATTTGTATAATATGATCAATACGTTTGACAATACTAGTATGATATTATGTACGCTTCCCAAACGCAAACATCCCAAATTAAGCAATGACGTATTATTCATTTGGTGTAAAGATTTAGTATGTATTGGACACAAAATTAAGGAATAAGAGGAAGCAGCTATATCAGACCTAAAGGCTACGACCTACGAACTGCAATACGCGAGCTACGAAATAAAATTAATATTATTGAGTAAAGATCTAACGAACAGCAACAACCTGCGATCTCCGAACTACCAACTACGAACAACAAGAAACGACCTACGTGGGGCGACTAAAGATATACCTGCCTGGATTAACGAGTAAACATCGATGAGCGAAGAGCTGCTACAAACCACCTTAGAGCTAAAAACGACATAAGAGCTGCGACTAACGATATAACAACTGCAAACCAACGACCTACGTGATGCGACCAACAAACATCTACGAGCAAAGATCTGCGATTAACAACCTGCGGGCGTCTCCTTAACACCCAAGAGCTGCGACTAACGACCTTAGAGCTGCGAGCAACGATTACATATCTACGCACTAAGAGCTGCGATTAACGACCTAAGAGCTGCGACCAACGAGTACACATCTACGAGCTAAGAGCTGGGACATACGACCTGAGAGCTGAGACCTAAGACCTAAGAGCTGCGACTAACGACATAAGAGCTGCGACCAACGAGTACACATCTACGAGCTAAGAGCTGGGACCAACGAGCTAAGAGCTGCGACAAACGACATAAGAGCTGCGACTAACGAACTAAGAGCTGCGACAAACGACATGAGAGCTGCGACTAACGAACTAAGAGCTGCGACAAACGACCTAAGAGCTGCGACTAAGACCTAAGAGCTGCGACCTACGAGCTAAGAACTGCGACCTACGAGCTAAAAGCTGCGACCTACGGCATAAGAGCCGTTACCAACGAGTACACATCTACGAGCTAAGTGCTGCAACCAACGACTTACGTGCTGCGACTTACGACCTACGAGCTGCGACCTACGAGCTAAGAGCTGCGACCAGCGCGTACACATCTACGAGCTAAGAGCTGCGACCTACAAGCTAAGAGCTGCGACTTACAAGCTAAGAGCTAGGACTAAAGGCCTAAGAGCTGCGACCTAAGAGCTAAGAGCTGCGACCAGCGAGTACACATCTACAAGCTAAGAGCTGCGACCTACGAGCTAAGAGCTGCGACCTACGAGCTGGGACCAACGACCTAAGAGCTGCGACCTACGAGCTAAGAGCTGCGACTAACGAGCTAAGAGCTGCGACCTACGAGCTAAGAGCTGCGACCAGCTGCGACAAACGAGTACACATCTACGAGCTAAGAGCAGCGACTAACGACCTAAGAGCTGCGACCTACGAGCTAAGAGCTGCGACTAACGACCTTAGAGCTGGGACCAACGACCTAAGAGCTGCGATCAACCAGTGCACGTCTACGAGCTAAGAGCTGTGACCTACGAGCTAAGCGCTGCGACTTACGAGCTAAGAGCTGTGACTAACGACCTAAGAGCTGTGACCTACGAGCTAAATGCTGCGACCTACGAGCTTAGAGCTGCGACTTACGAGCTGAGAGCTGCGACCTACGAGCTAAGAGCTGCGACTTACGAGCTAAGAGCTGCGACTTACGAGCTAAGAGCTGTGAATAACGACCTAAGAGCTGCAACCTACGAGCTAAGAGCTGGGACCAGCGAGTACACATCTACGAGCTAAGAGCTGCGACCTACGAGCTTAGGGCTGCGACTTACGAGCTAAGAGCTGCGACTAACGATCTAAAAGCTTCGATCTACGAGCTAATAGCTGCGACTTACGAGCTAAGAGCTGCGACCTACGAGCTAAGAGCTGCGACTTACGAGTACACATCTACGAGCTAAGAGCTGCGACCTACGTGCTAAGAGCTGGGACCAACGACCTAAGACATGCGACCAACGAGTACACATCTACGAGCTAAGAGCTGCGACTTAAGAGCTAAGAGCTGCGACCTACGAGCTAAGAGCTGCGACTTACGAGTACACATCTACGAGCTAAGAGCTGCGACCTACGTGCTAAGAGCTGGGACCAACGACCTAAGACATGCGACCAACGAGTACACATCTACGAGCTAAGAGCTGCGACCTACGGGCTAAGAGCTGCGACTAACGAGCTAAGAGCTGCGACTAACGACCTTAGAGCTGCGACCAACGAGTACACATCTCCGAGCTAAGAGATGTGAATAACGACCTAAGAGCTGCAACCTACGAGCTAAGAGCTGGGACCAGCGAGTACACATCTACGAGCTAAGAGCTGCGACCTACGAGCTTAGTGCTGCGACTTACGAGCTAAGAGCTGCGACTAACGATCTAAGAGCTGCGATCTACGAGCTAATAGCTGCGACTTACGAGCTAAGAGCTGCGACCTACGAGCTAAGAGCTGCGACTTACGAGTACACATCTACGAGCTAAGAGCTGCGACCTACGTGCTAAGAGCTGGGACCAACGACCTAAGACATGCGACCAACGAGTACACATCTACGAGCTAAGAGCTGCGACTTACGAGCTAAGAGCTGCGACCTACGAGCTAAGAGCTGCGACTTACGAGTACACATCTACGAGCTAAGAGCTGCGACCTACGTGCTAAGAGCTGGGACCAACGACCTAAGACATGCGACCAACGAGTACACATCTACGAGCTAAGAGCTGCGACCTACGAGCTAAGAGCTGCGACTAACGAGCTAAGAGCTGCGACTAACGACCTTAGAGCTGCGACCATCGAGTACACATCTCCGAGCTAAGAGATGTGAATAACGACCTAAGAGCTGCAACCTACGAGCTAAGAGCTGGGACCAGCGAGTACACATCTACGAGCTAAGAGCTGCGACCTACGAGCTTAGTGCTGCGACTTACGAGCTAAGAGCTGCGACTAACGATCTAAGAGCTGCGATCTACGAGCTAATAGCTGCGACTTACGAGCTAAGAGCTGCGACCTACGAGCTAAGAGCTGCGACTTACGAGTACACATCTACGAGCTAAGAGCTGCGACCTACGTGCTAAGAGCTTGGACCAACGACCTAAGACATGCGACCAACGAGTACACATCTACGAGCTAAGAGATGTGACCTACGAGCTAAGAGCTGCGACTAACGATCTTAGAGCTGCGACCAACGAGCTAAGAGCTGTTTATTCATTTCTAATAAAAATGAGTAAACATCTGACTGTCGATGTACGACCTAAGCGCCCACTTCACAGACCTCTGTTGATGACGTAAAACCTACCAAAAACATGATGACACTCATGCTTTACTAGCTACAGATCGGATACAAAATCACGTGAGTTTCACTTTATAATTTTATGAATGACATTCCATTGTTACATCTTTAAATCTTGTTTAAGTCAATAAGGTTCAATTGTTGTGGGTCTTCATTTTAAAATCGACAGACCGAGTTAGCACAATAGACACGCCCTATAGATGTTTGTGATTGGACGAAGATAGCAAGCTCACACTCTGTTCGTTCTCTATCTATAACAATTACCTTAACAATCTGCTGTTGTGTTTTATCTTGTTTTGCCTCTTTATTATCGACTCCATGAGTTTTTCTGTTATGTTTTTTTGCTTATAATTATCATGTATTCATGTAAATGATTGTAGGCCCTATATATCCTATGTTGATGTGGACCATATTGAAAATTGGAGAACCAAATATGTCATCAACTATAAATAAAGTCGTTATTATTATTATAACATTATTATTACAAGCTTATTGCGCGGAATATATCAATTCGTGCCATGTTGGTCGTTTAGATAGGTTTCTATTGTTTAACGGCACGTGTCAACACAATCGTTTAGTCATATATGACAAAACATCATGGAGGGGATGGAGTGCGAACCCCTGTCACCCGTCTTTATTTGCGCATGATTATTGTCTCGGTAGGGCCTGGGACGAATTATTCGTCCCAGGTTGGGCGTTCAACTCACTGTACACTTTTTCATTCTATAAAATTGTGCGATTATAAATGCTATGCCTATATGCAAATTGCTTTGCTTTCTTTTGAAATGAACAAAATTGTCAAAAATTGTAGTATAAAACAAGTTGTGTAATAAGCCCTGCGTGAAACAAAAAAACGGGTGACACACGTTTCGTACCTGGTACGCAACAAGTACGAAACAGGTACTCAACAACAACGTGCGTCACGTAATTCTTCGTTAAACGCAGGGCACGTGTATGAATCAAGGGAGATCATTCGCTTACAACAGCTTTTACATGATTTTCGAGTAATTGTTCTTGAACTAGTTGGTAAAGTTCCTATAAGACACTGACCGTGGCCGAGTGGTTCAGGCATCTACATGGAAGCGGAATGTTGGAGGTTCGAGTACTGGAAGGGCTTGGTTACTGGAAGGTATTGGTTAGGCTACCTTGCGTCTTTTTTCCTGGTGCCTGAATGTCATTAAAGGGTTGGAGTAACTTATGGAATACGTGTTCTGTAGTACAATAGTTACTTCCCGTTTGGTATCAGGAGAATGTTTTACCTATTCCAAGTAAAATATCCACTAAGGAAATGTTATTACTACTGTCACACATTTGCTTTACGTCCTAAATCAACTTTTTCAACAGCAAACGTGCTCAGGCGATCGTAATCGCACATATTTAAATCTCGGTCACTTGCAACAATCTTTCAATCACCAGTAAAATTTCGTCGAGAATTAAGCTTTTTGCAAAGGACAGGATTATTTAACAAAAGATTTAAACTTGCCGGACCGGCCCTGTGTGTTTAAATTAAAAAAATAGTAAAAATGCGTTCCAAATGTTCCTGCTAATTTGACAAATCAACTATCTAACGTTTAACAAAACATGCTTTTTTAGCTGCTTTCATGACTAAACAAGACGTAAAATCTTTCCAAATTATCATGATGACATTAATGCTAAACTATAATATTCTACATACTATTATTGTTCTACATAAAATATGCATGTACAAAATATAAGAGTCATAAGTTATTCTGTACAATAAATACTGAACTTGTCTAGAAACAAGACTGCGTTCAATAAACGCTTATGCCCCCTGTGGAAGCCTTGTCCATAAATAAGTCAAAAATTAGGTCAAGGTGAAGGTCAAAATGGGGTTAGGTGATACAGGCGTGTGGAGAGTGTTCATACACAACATCCATGCAAGTATGAAAGCTTTGTGGCAAGCCATATTAATGCTAGAAGAAACTTTCAATTTGGGTTAACCAGGACGGACGGACGAACGGACGGACAGGTGAATCACTATATGCCTCCCCATCTATCGATAGGGGGGCATAAAAATCTACGATACTGGTGATGATTGCTAGTGTCGTTATCAATCGTGCAGGCTCACATGAGACATTCTCTACATGTTGGGTTGTACAATGTTATCTATGAGATAGAAGTACGTTATATATTTCAAGCTGATTAAATGATATAGTAAAACGCACCTGCGTTTATTCTAATTGTATTCCAGTGTGCATAATGTGTGTATTAAGATGTGGTAACCAATACGTTTAAAATACATGTAATCAACAAGGAAAATACGGATGTAACAAGAAATCCGGAAACTAAACACTTCTGGTTAACATTTTGCAGAAAAAATATCAAAAGGAGGTTGTTATTGAAACTACACACAATGTACGTGCGATAATTGCCTACAATAGGTGTAGACAATAAAGAAGAAGAGTCGCAAATGTGTTCTTGAATAATGATAAACTATTTTATTTCATGAGGAAACGTATTTGACAAGTTTAAGTATTATACTCAGTGTAGCAATACCACGTGACTTTTGCCTACAGTTACAAGAAGAAATTTGTAAACATTGGAAAATAAATAGCCGTAAGTATTTTATTTCTTCATCGATTTCTTCAACGTATGTCATAGTATTATACTTAATATTATGCTCCCACCCTAAAGTGAAGCATCCATTTGTAATAAATGATCCCTAAATTTTAGACGAAGGTTCTGTTGCATTTTTTTCAAATAATTAAATATAAACTACGTCGTTAAATTTCATGATTAGGTTAAAGCGTCATTTAAAATTTGTATGATTCTGCAATATCTATTTTAAAGTAATGAGCCAACCTTGGAGTCTTTACAGTATTCTGTATTTAAGTATTTATAGTTTATTATATTGATTGAGGTTACATTGGACACAATAACTTGTGTCCCTATTGAACAAAATCATTTGCATATAAATGCAACTCCCTTTGAAACCGATAGCTATGCTATGGTCTAAACTAAATACGGGTATATAAGCAAGGACCCGGAAGTTTTCATGGTATTCAAATTCTGTAAACGTTGATTAAAGGAACTAGCCATGCTCACAGTGTGTGCTAGAAACTGAATTGACTTTATAATTATTGCACTATTTTATACATATTTGATGGTACCTGTTTTGAATATTGATAAGTTTATGAATGTTTGCAGTTTAAAGTGGATTTGACGCTCCTTGTAACGACATATGTTATAATATGGCTTCTCCTTATACTAGGAATATCCGAGCTGGACCGGATCCCAGGAATAATCACCGCAGACTAGGCGAAACACGTCGAGAACCCTCGCCATTAGGGGCCACAGGGAATGATAATAGCTATGACTATGGATTTGGTTGGTTAGAAAACACAAATGAACCAAAACGTGATTATCAGTGGGATTCGAGCAGGAATGAAGATTATAGACGTTCGCGGGTAGCTGGATGGAATGCTGTCAGTGACACAATACGGGATGATACAGCTGAAACAATGCATGATCCAAACAGACGTTATATGAGAGATAACCTGGGTTTCAACACAAAGAGGGTTGACTTAGGTGTGACCGGTAACACTAGGAGAGAGGAATATGAATGGGAACAAAGCCAGCGACATCTTGAAGAAAACCCATATAAATTCAACCACTTAGATAGACCTGGTGCTACACGCCGCGTGCCGCTTTCTGAAGCTAGTGACGCAGTAGGTAGCCGAGCTACACCACCTCGTGTACGATCAGATACTCGAAATGACCTGAGAGAAGCATATTCCGTCGAGCCTTCATTGGCTGATTATGACCATGTGTATAATAGACAACATGGAAACGGACACCCACGAGCTCAACATACAAAGGGCAATCATCTTGATAGAAGTTGGACTAGCCTTGCAGCTGATCAGAAACTTATGTCACAGTGGCACGATATGTTTGGCAAGGTAAGATTTCAAAGACAATTTATAAAACATAACATTTAAAGAAAAATATTGTAAATTTTAGACAGTGGTATACTATGTTGCTGTGTCCGGTTTTCGTTTGCCTAGTGATGTCCAGGCCCGATCTCCCGAAGCATCTCAAGTAGAAATCTCAACTCAAATTGAGATTTTGCTCATATCAGAGTCTGAATTTGAGATTAATTTGAGGCTCGAGTTTTTTCTAGAAATTTTACTGTAATAAACTCGGAATACTGTTTCTATTTTGTTATACAAACTTAGAGTACAATTTCGCATGGAAACTACATTTGTATATGTCAAACGATAGGTGACAACATTTGAGTTGAGATTGTGCTCAGATTGAGATGTTTCGAGAGATCGGGACCTGATGTTAATACGCACGTATTACAAGAACACCTTTGGCCCGCTGGTGGGCTAGCGGGCAAGCCGTGGTATCATCAAGTAATAAGTCCGTACTCTATTTCAAACAGTTTTCAAACAGTTTTCATCTGATTGTCTAAACTCTAAAGGCTTGGTAACGATGTTTATGTGCTTAGTATCTAGTTTAAGTTCAGTTTCCATCCGAATCATGGAGTTATAAAAAATTGAGGAGTTCGCATTGTTTGTACACTAATCCAAACGGTATCCATATGATCGTCTTCAAACTTTGCGACAACGTTCATGGAAATAATATCTAGATCAAGTTCGATTATCAGCTGAAACGTTCTAGGTCTCTTGGGTTATGGCGCTGGAATTACCAAAAATGAGAAATTCGCCTTGTCTGTACTCTAATTCAGACAATTTTGTTGTGATCATCTTCAAACTGGGTGACACTACGTATTTGTGTCATATCTTGGCCAAGTTTTATATCGAGACAAATCGTTCCTGAACGTTTAGGATTATGACCCTTGAGTTACAAAAGAAGAAACAAATTAGTATAGTTCAGCCTCTTTTTCAAAATGTTTTCAATTTCCTCCTCAAACTTGCTGACAATGCATGTTTATTGGCTTTTAGTTCAAAATCAATTAGAGCTGTCAATAAACAACTATTTGATTCTCCATTTTAAGAGTGTGTTGTGGCTCTATGTGGGTCTTCAAAAAATACTTTAGCATGTATATCTTATATCTAATTAATCATCAATATACGAGGCCCTCGTACATGTGTAGTATCTGCGACAGCGTATTGGATAACGATTCGTATAATAAGTTTATATCGAATCTCCAGCCTTTAAATTAATTAATCACCACTTGAGTGTAACAATTTGCACATAGCCCTGACCTGGCCCTCAAATTGATCGGCGTATACAATAAATGATTTATTCGTAATTTTGAAATTAAAGCGTTTGGTCCACTTACATTACGCTAGGACCTTGTGGCTTTAGTCAGGTTACTGTCACCCGTATATTTCAATTTCTGATCTGATTCATGGGGCGATAGTGCAATCTGGATAAAGCTTGTGCTCTTATTTAAGATCTAAATCACAGGTAATTGTATCATTAAACAAAAAATTATTTTTATAAAATTTATAATATCTTAGAAAGGTTTATAACACGGGAAATTGGCCTCCCGGTCACTGAGGTGCAGTTCGTTTTTAATAAACATTTCATCAATACTTGTGTTATTTTAAATATTATTACATAATCAGAAACTAGAGAACTACGTGTTTAATTTGATAACAATATTTTAAAAATCCGTCCATAAATAAGAACATAAACCCATAAGGTGTGATATCACTTTCTTTTTTATTGTTTAGAATAGCATTGTAGGTTCTATTGAATGCACCCCAGTGACTGACTGGACACCGGGGTATACATTTCATGGTAAAACTTTTCAACTAGTTAATTGATTTCGATGGGATTTTGTATGGTGGTAGCTCTAACGATGTTATCTATTAATGAAATTACTTTATGAAGATATCGAAAGCCAATTCTTGTTTTTGATACCATGAAAATCTGACCACTTTAGTACAAATGCACCTTTCTAAGATAACATAAATTTTATAAAATAATTTGTTTTGTTTTACTCTTTATCAATGATACAGTTACCTGTGATCTAAATAATATTTAATACAAAATTCAGAAAAAAGTATGCCATATTGTACTTCTCGACGTGTAGGTTGACCATTCATGTATTGAACAAATATACCATTGATTCTTTGTTTGAATACTTTGTTAAATTATTCTATATTATTTACACCTAAATATAACTCCTAAAACTCCCAAATATTTCAATGACTGATTTACTTGATGAGCTTAAATGTATATAGAAAGTTGAAGTTTGTAAATATAGACAAATAGTCAACTGCTTAGTATATATTATTATACTAGTTAACATACGAGGGATGACCCCTATATAACGGGGAAATGCTTATAATCTTGTTATGATTCTTTCGATTTTTCTCAAACTATAACTGGAAGTAATACCATACATTAGCAACGTTTCCCTGAACATTCATTATTACAGCGACATCATGCTAAACTGTATGGTTGCATAGGTAACCCTGAATACGCCTAAGGGGTGCATTTTTCGGATTTATTTCACAGTTTTTACGCAAATTCAACCCCTCACAGTTTCAGTGTAAGCAATATCAATGTGGTGAAATTTAGTACTAGGGGTCACCTAAGATTCGCCTGACTGATGGTGATGTAATACACGGATTGTGTTGTTATTCGTTACGCCACGCACGTGTAATCGTTCCTTGTTAGTAAAAATGACGGCCGACAAAAGATTATCAATAACATATTTAGCTTGTATGGAGCCATATAGCTGCCACCCCTTAAATTTTAATTTTCTTGGAATATTTCGTGAAATAAAATTGAAATTTAAGTGGTGGCAGTTATATGGCTCCATACAATAATTTAAAAATTATACCGTATGTTTTCTTTTAATATATGTATTAACCATCGCATAAGACATTTTCAGAAAATAACGTGTAATAGAAAAGTTATTAGTATTTTCTCGTTATATATTGATCATCCCTCGTATAGAAAGTGTTTCAGGGAACTAATATTTCACTGGTATGACGATGTTGAATACGTGATAGGCCCAAGTCTATTGTGTGGATTGCATGTCTATTGAAGTTACTTCAACAGCAAAGTTATTAGGTATCACAATTAATGATAGCCTATCTAGGGCAGACCATATCAATAATGTGATAAAGAAATGTAATTTCTATTTGCACCTCCTATCTAGAATTAAATATTTTTTTTCCATTGATAGTCTGAAGCGCTTTTATAACGCATATATTCTTCCACATTTTGACGTTTGCTGTGTTGTATTGGGAAATTGTACCAGCAGTCTTGAAGATAAACTTATAAAATTTCAGAAAAGAGCAGGTAGAGTAATTCTTGATTGTGATTATTCAACTCCTTCAAGTATTCTATTTACAAAACTCAAATGGATGACATTTCATGAACGCGTTATTTATCAGAAAGCTATTCAAATGTACAAAACTCTCAGAGGTGATGCACCAGACTATCTTAAATCTGCATTTAAATTTACTGCAGATATTCATTCACGACTGTTACGCTCATCTTCTACATACCAATGATATAGTCCTAAACCCAATTCCGAGTTATTTCGCCACACTTTTGCTTTCTCTGGTACCTCAATATGGAATTCTATTCCTCATAATATCAAAAATTCTTCTTCTATTCAACAGTTTAAAACTTTATATCTACGCTGGGTGAAGCCGTCTTATTTTGAAACATCCCATGTTTGTGCTACTTAAGTATCTAATGACTGGCTAGTCATAATCATTACTTCAATATACATATATAGCCATATATATATGTCTGCAGAATGGCATGCAGTGTGTTTTATGTTTCAATTCCGTATCATGCTTTTAAAAATGTCATTGTTTTAATTTACATGTTGTTATATGATATGCTGGCTCTTATGATGTCCCTATATCTAATTAAGCTTTGTAGTGATTAATTATAAATTTAATTGATTAGCATTTTGATTTATACCTTCCTTTTATTGTAGATTCCATACATATCGGTTTCGCACATCCTTTCACTGAAACTCTTTTATGAAATTTCCCTATTATATATAAAATTATGATATTGTGGACGTCATATGGGCCAAATTGCCATTATGCTTTTTTCGTTTTGTGTACTAGTGTTCTTGTTCAACGGTTTATTGTTGAGGATCTCATGGAAGATTGCCATTTAATTTAATTGTCAAACGAGTTCCCTCGTAAAATAAAGTCTTTATTATAGTACGACCCTATTATATAAAGATAAATGCGGAACATGGATATCGTATAACCAGACACACAGTATAATTTTGTATGTATATATATAACGATTCGCGCTGTCGTCATTTAATAAGACAAGATAATGTTTATTTCCAATTTTGGGCCCACATATGGGCATACAATTTTGACATATATACATGGCCTAAAGTTTCAAAATACGAATTAACCATCAATATCTCTTTTAATACGCCTGTAAGATTGTTGAACAACTGAATCTGCTGCTGTACAAATATTCGTTTAAGAATGAAAATAAAAACATACATGTACATTATTTACAAATCCCAGGTGACTGTATCGTGATTTGCAACAGTAAAGTATAAATTAGATTCTACGTGTTATGATGGTAAAAGTGCCTACATTGACAATCGACCACTTGTGATATAAATGTGATGACTATAAAAATACGACTACTCGCTAGCTGTTTAGTGGGTACGAACTCTATGCTACCATTATATCATAGACTGTTTAATGTTATATTTACAACTGGTAATCTGCCTGATGCATGGTTGACAGGCTGTATTATTCTCGATATCGACATTACCCAATAAAACCCGTTTTTCCGGACCCGAAATTTCACGGTCAGGGGGTTAGCGAGCAATAAGCGGTATAGCGGGAGTGTATATAATTATTCTTTTTTGAACGTTTAAACATTAAAAACATATAAAACAATTATTACTCATTATCATTAAACATCTTTGTTTTTAAACTTTAGCAAGAATTATCCTAAAATATGCTTTATATTTGAAATATTGCATTTTATTCTACACTGCCGCTTCCGTAGCTCGATACCGATGGCGAGAAAATATACGCATTTTTCAAGTTAAACATATTATTTTGGCAAAAATATTGTCAGCGAGGTCGTAAAATGGTGTTGTCATTGTTTACTAGTAAGACTTTTTACAAATTCCTATCATTTGGCTTAAATAATCGCGATTATTGTACTTGGTTGCTCTATACGCTATAGGTATTTTCCCCCTGACGTACATTCGGGATATCTCGCACATTGTCGCTCAATACATTCCGTTATCCCGGAAAACGGATTTTAACCTGGAATGTCGATATGGTGAATACCTATATACAAAAACAAAGGTAATATTGATCTACATGAGAACTATAGACCGATTACATTGTTAAGCTGTATGGGCAAACTGTTTACTGCCATTCTTAACGAAAGATTAACTATGCTTTTAGAAACAAACAATCTACTAAATCAGAATCAAGCAGGTTTTCGTAAAAATCTATCTACTGTTGATAATATCTTTGTTCTACATATGATGTCCGAGTATATGAAATAAAAAAACACCAAATTATTCTGTGCCTTTATAGATTTCCAAAAAAGCTTTTGACTCCGTATGGAGGACTGGTCTATGGTCAAAATTAATTAAGTATAATATAAGAAGAAAGTTTCTTAATATTATCACGAATATGTATGATGGTATTAAGTCTTGTGTCTCAATAAACGGTACCCAATCCGACTTCTTCGACTGTCAAAGGGGCTTAAGACAAGGTGAAAACCTACCTCCTCTACTGTTTTCTCTATTCCTGAAAGATTTAGAAAATTATATGCTCAGCCATACTGGTGCGGGTATTTCTCTTAATGATGAATACTCTGACTTATTCATTAAAATGATCGTCTTATTGTACGCAGATGACACATTTATTTTTGCAAAATCTGAAGATGAATTGTCCGATCTACTAAATACGTTCTCAACATACTGTAAAACATGGAATATAAAAATAAATTTTGACAAATCCAAAAGGAAGACGAAGAAATATATGTATAGACAATTTTGCGCTAGAAATAGTTGATACTTTTAAATTCTTAGGAGTGCTATTCTAAAAAATTGACAATTTAATGATGCAAAAATCATGTAGTTGACCAAGCCAAGAAAGCTATGTTTGCCCTGTACACAAAAATAAGAAATCTAGACCTCTCAATAGATTGTCAATTAAAACTGTTTGATAACACAATTGTACCTATTCTAACATATGGTTGCGAAGTCTGGGGCTACGGCGATGTCTCGATTCTCGAAAAAGTACATACTGATTTCTTAAAATGAATTATGCAAGGTAAAAAAGGTACTCTACATGTAATGCTCTATGGCGAACTGGGCCGCTATCCACTGTCTATCGTTATAAAGAAGAGAATAATTGGTTTCTGGTATACCTTAATAAGTAATAGAAACAAACTTTCATCTAAATTATACAATATTTGCTTTAATAACTGGGATATGAATGGCAATCAATACAAATTGCTTAATAATGTCAAAAGTATCCTTGATGAATGTGGCTTAAGCTACGTATGGCACAACCAAATATATATTAACTCAAAAGAACATTTATTAGCCAAACTAAACCAGTCTCTGTGCGACCAATATAACCAAATATGGCATGATACTATTCAAACGAAATCGAAATGTCTCAACTATAGACTCTACAAACAAACTCACTGCCTTGAGCCGTACATAAATATACTTACAGACTATAATGCTAAAATTATCTTTAAATTCCGAACATCAAATCACCATCTACCAATAGAAACACTATGCTGGATAAACATCGACCGCAATTTAAGAAGGTGTCACGCATGTAATTTAAATGAAATTGGTGTTGAATTTCATTATTTATTCAATTGTTATCACTTTTCTGCTGCTAGAAAACATTTGCTCCCAATGATTAAAATACATAACAAGAATATCCATACTTATTATAATATGCTGCTAGAAAACATTTGCTCCCAATGATTAAAATACATAACAAGAATATCCATACTTATTATAATATTATGAATGATACAGAACCAATAAGGTTAAATAATCTGACAAAATTTATAAAATATATTAACAATTATTTCAAGCCACCTGGCTAAAACCTCTATACATTGTTATATTCACTGAACCATCTGTATATACAATGCAACTCAACTCATATACTGTAACATTGATTCCATCTTGTTGTTACTCTTTCTAACCACATTGATTCCACTCTATTGTTTCCTATTTTTCAACCACACAGCCTTGTCATATGTTTATATGTACTTTGTAATCATTTTTGCACCTCATATCACATGTACTATGTGCTGAGAGTATCAAATAAACTGTAAACTGTAAACTCTGGTTCCCACACTATTGGATGTTTCACATCAGTGTTTTTCTTGCAATGACTTGTATAGACAGATGTTCAGTGTTGGTACAGTGCTTCTATCGTTGTTAACGATCATCGTCCGTATGAGCATGAAACCACGGAATTTGTCGAATATTCCGTCGTTGACAAACTACGTCATTTTTTCGTTGATGTCCATTGTTGTGGACCAACGTGCTAGAATTAAAATTTTAAAAATTACTACAATTTCAGAATGTTTGTACATGAAGCATATGGTTACGGATGTAAAGTTTAACGTTAACCACATATCATCTTCCCAGCTGGTTATTTTTCACATTTCAATAACTAACATTTAAATGAGATGACTATCACATACTGGTAATATGATATCAGTAAAATACCAACTTACTGTCTATTCATGAAGGAAGCATTGCACCAGTACAGTAATACCGTATAGCGAGTTATTTCTGCGGGAAAAATATTTTGCGATTAGGGCCTCAATTCGGTAGTTTTTAATTCTGCGGTTTTTATTTCTGCGATCTACCAGAAAATCGGGAATTAACTTCTGCTGTTTGCAGAAATCGGATACATATTTCTGCAAATGGGAAATAATTACCGTATCTTATACTACGGCATGATTAACAACAGAATTACACGTCTGGTATGATTGATGACATTATATACAGAATTCAGCAGTATTCAATCAAATCAATGCATTTAACGCATATTGTTCTCTAACCAATCAACAATACCCGCATCCTTTAAACCACGTATAATACCTCAATATACTCATATAGAGTGTCATTTATCATTTTGATTCACTTAAGTGAATCATTTAAATGGACCTCAACTATACATGTAAACACCATGTTATCTCCAAACAAATGCAGTTTAATGTAACAGGATGGGAAGAATACGCTGGGGCTCGAACCCAGTACCATTCGCTTACAGGGCGAGTGCCCCACCGACTCAGCTAGTCGGCATACACAAGTTTCTCCCCTTTTAGTAATTATATCCTATGCACACTGCAACATTAATATTTTCCAAAACGGCCAAGTTTTATTGATGACTGGCGACCAACAGTGCACAACGCGTTTCACAAAGAGTTTCGTTTACACATAAATGGGTACTTCGGTGATATATTTTCATAAATATTACAACTATCTGTTCTAGAGTACATGTAAGTACATCAGATTCTGTAAACATAATAGCGTTCTTCAAGGGCTATCAACACTTTCAGACTTCTAGATATATCAACACTTTGATAACAAGCGCCAATCCCTTAGATTATAGGGGAAAAATCACAAATATTGTAGAACGTGTATCCTGGTGGATTGGTTATATAACACATGTTGTAGAACGTGTATCCTGGTGGATTGGTAATATAACACATGTTGTAGAACGTGCATCCTGGTGGATTGGTTATATAACACATGTTGTAGAACGCGTATCCTGGGGGATTGGTTATATAACACATGTTGTAGAACGCGTATCCTGGGGGATTGGTTATATAACACATGTTGTAGAACGCGTATCCTGGTGGATTGGTAATATAACACATGTTGTAGAATGCGTATCCTGGTGGATTGGTAATATAACACATGTTGTAGAACGTGTATCCTGGTGGATGGGTTATATAACACATGTTGTAGAACGTGTATCCTGATGGATTGGTTATATAACACATGTTGTAGAACGTGTATCCTGGTGGATTGGTTATATAACACATGTTGTAGAACGTGTATCCTGGTGGATGGGTTATATAACACATGTTGTAGAACGCGTATCCTGGTGGATTGGTAATATAACACATGTTGTAGAACGTGTATCCTGGTGGATTGGTAATATAACACATGTTGTAGAACATGTATCCTGGTGGATTGGTTATATAACACATGTTGTAGAACGTGTATCCTCGTGGATTGGTAATATAACACATGTTGTAGAACGCGTATCCTGGGGGATTGGTTATATAACACATGTTGTAGAACGCGTATCCTTGTGCATTGGTAATATAACACATGTTGAAGAACGCGTATCCTGGTGGATTGGTAATATAACACATGTTGAAGAACGCGTATCCTGGTGGATTGGTTATATAACACATGTTGTAGAACGTGTATCCTCGTGGATTGGTATATAACACATGTTGTAGAACAACGTGTATCCTGGTGGATTGGTAATATTATCCATGTTGTAGAACGTGTTTCCTGGTGGATTGGATATATAACACATGTTGTAGAACATGTATCCTGGTGGATTGGTAATATAACACATGTTGTAGAACGTGTATCCTGGTGGATTGGTAATATTATCCATGTTGTAGAACATGTATCCTGGTGGATTGGTAATATAACACATGTTGTAGAACATGTATCCTGGTGGATTGGTAATATAACACATGTTGTAGAACGTGTATCCTCGTGGATTGGTAATATTATCCATGTTGTAGAACGTGTATCCTGGTGGATTGGTAATATAACACATGTTGTAGAACGTGTATCCTCGTGGATTGGTTATATAACACATGTTGTAGAACGTGTATCCTCGTGGATTGGATATATAACACATGTTGTAGAACGTGTATCCTGGTGGATTGGATATATAACACATGTTGTAGAACGTGTATCCTGGTGGATTGGATATATAACACATGTTGTAGAACGTGTATCCTGGTGGATTGGTTATATAACACATGTTGTAGAACGTGTATCCTGGTGGATTGGTTATATAACACATGTTGTAGAACGTGTATCCTGGTGGATTGGTTATATAACACATGTTGTAGAACGTGTATCCTGGTGGATTGGTTATATAACACATGTTGTAGAACTTGTATCCTGGTGGATTGGTAATCTAACACATGTTGTAGAACGTGTATCCTGGTGGATTGGTAATGTAACACATGTTGTAGAACGTGTATCCTGGTGGATTGGTAATCTAACACATGTTGTAGAACGTGTATCCTGGTGGATTGGTAATGTAACACATGTTGTAGAACGTGTATCCTGGTGGTTTGGTAATATAACTGATGTTGTAGAACGTGTATCCTGGTGGATTGGTAATCTAACACATGTTGTAGAACGTGTATCCTGGTGGATTGGTAATGTAACACATGTTGCAGAACGTGTATCCTGGTGGTTTGGTAATATAACACATGTTGTAGAACGTGTATCCTGGTGGATTGGTTATATAACACATGTTGTAGAACGTGTATCCTGGTGGTTTGGTAATATAACACATGTTGTAGAACGTGTATCCTGGTGGATTGGTTATATAACACATGTTGTAGAACGTGTATCCTGGTGGATTGGTTATATAACACATGTTGTAGAACGTGTATCCTGGTGGATTGGTAATATAACACATGTTGTAGAACGTGTATCCTGGTGGATTGGTTATATAACACATGTTGTAGAACGTGTATCCTGGTGGATTGGTAATGTAACACATGTTGTAGAACGTGTATCCTGGTGGATTGGTTATATAACACATGTTGTAGAACGTGTATCCTGGTGGATTGGTTATATAACACATGTTGTAGAACGTGTATCCTGGTGGATTGGTTATATAACACATGTTGTAGAACGTGTATCCTGGTGGATTGGTATATAACACATGTTGTAGAACGCGTATCCTGGTGGATTGGTTATATAACACATGTTGTAGAACGTGTATCCTGGTGGATTGGTTATATAACACATGTTGTAGAACGCGTATCCTGGTGGATTGGTTATATAACACATGTTGTAGAACGTGTATCCTGGTGGATTGGTTATATAACACATGTTGTAGAACGTGTATCCTGGTGGATTGGTAAAATAACACATGTTGTAGAACGTGTATCCTGGTGGATTGGTTATATAACACATGTTGTAGAACGTGTATCCTGGTGGATTGGTAATATAACACATGTTGTAGAACGTGTATCCTGGTGGATTGGTAATATAACACATGTTGTAGAACGTGTATCCTGGTGGATTGGTAATATAACACATGTTGTAGAACGTGTATCCTGGTGGATTGGTAAAGTATAACACATGTTGTAGAACGTGTATCCTGGTGGATTGGTAAAATAACACATGTTGTAGAACGTGTATCCTGGTGGATTGGTAAAATAACACATGTTGTAGAACGTGTATCCTGGTGGATTGGTAAAATAACACATGTTGTAGAACGTGTATCCTGGTGGATTGGTTATATAACACATGTTGTAGAACATGTATGCTGGTGGATTGGTAATATAACACATGTTGTAGAACGTGGATATATAATACTATTTAGCTTTATTCTGTATTGCGTCCATTCGATAGGGATATGACTTTAAGAACTTATACTGCGTATAAAGTTCTTAGCTTTAATAAATGAAGCCATTTTTCAACTTCAACATTCTGCCCGTAGATGTTGTATTTTAAACGATCACGATATATACTGTATTTAGGCTATATTTTGTATTGCGTCCATTTGATAAGTGTATGACTTTAAGAACTTATACTGCGTATGAAGTTCTTGGCTTTAATAAACTATATTATTCGATCGTAAAACTCACTATAGGCGTGTGCATTTTTTTATAATTAAATAGTTAAGGAATTTACTGGCGCGTTGAACGGGCTATTTAATATTTTGAATATGGATGAAAAGGGTTTCGTTAATTATTTCCTTTTATAAAATTGCAAACATCGTGTGGTATCAGTACATTCATGACATTTGCGCGTAATTATGTAGGACTAAGGCCTAAAATAAAATATTGCTAGTTTCCCCTTCCCCTACTTACCCGAAAAACGGCCCTACCCAAAATATTTTATTGCCCAAATTGAAATAATTCTTTTTTTTCTTTAAAAATATTGGGGATGAAAATATTATTTTTTACATAAAAGCATGTTTCTTACTTGTTAGTTTGGTACCTGTTAATTTTAAATGTAAGACTTGGTTTCTTCTTAATTATTTCTAAATTTCCTTATTTGTATGTCTTGACAAATAATTCCAAACATATATATTTAACCTACCCACTTAGCCATTCTAAATCTGCTTGGGTCGGGAAGGGGGAAAACAAAATATATTTTAAGTTCGGCCCAACTGATCGTAACAAGTTAAGTTTCTTTCAGGGTACCATGCATTTAAGGATATAATGAACTCATCATTATTTTATAAATACCACAACTAACAAAAGCTTATGCGTTGCATTGATTAAACTATTTTAACAAAATACGTAAAAACTATGTATTCAATGAGATATTGGTTAAATATACAAGGTAGTTGACATAGACAATCAATTAGTTGCACAGTTTAAATACTTCAGAACCGGGAAGTAACCATGAATTCTGATTGGTTGGTTCCACTGAATAGAATTGATTACGTCAATAGGCGTTTCTGACAGTTACTTAACCTGTAACAACTTCCTACTATACCGTACACCAAAGCAAATCAATGCTACATATAATACATATATTTATATACAATTTTAACTCGAGGCTCAGTTTAACGTATTTACATTCAATATACCAACACACTCTTTATATAAGCCCATTAAGTGTCGATGTGGATGTATAAGACAGCTGAATCACGTATAATTTGGTTCCCGACGTTCTCAATAGTAAGAGATCAGCCCTACGTTCAAGGGAAGTAACCTGCAAACATGTTTAACAATCACGGGTTTTTGTCGATATAATCCTTCGTTGTACTGTTTTATCAATGAACTTACGGAAATTTTTAACTTACGATCAAATTTAAATCCTTTATAGTTTGCTTACAATTATAAGGTGTGGTAAATGGCGATGCAATTCTAATATTGATTCAGTTAATGAACTCCTACAAACCACATCCATCACCAATATGCTGTTGTAAAAGAATTATAAAGAATTCCATTTTGAGCGTAACTTTAAGATTTTCGTAAGTGCTTTGATAAAACAGTACCCAGCTAGTGCGAAACGTACGTCACGTATTGTTTCCTTGAACGTAGGGCAGGTACAGACGACTAATGGTACCCTCCATGATACAAACGACAACAACAACAACAACGTCAACCCATCCTAAAGTCTGCCGCCTCAGTCAAGTCAAACTTAACCGGAGTAAGTGCCAGGTGACAAGAAAATAACAAACAGACATCACAAACTACAATGACATTTCACAACAGATACAGTCTATCGTTGTTTATTAAAACCGTATAAAACATTTTGTAGGCAAATCTATACCAAAGAAAAAATCTAGATCAATTTTCGTAAAGTTGCTAAGGCTTCAATGCAAAATTTATAATATTCTTGGATAAAATCTATACAATGTGGAAAGTTATTTATTTGAAAATGACTTATGATGTTTTCTTAACTTTAAACCTATCCAATACTTCTATTTTAGGAGAAAACTCCCCTTTTAAGCATTTTCAGTTAATAAACAATGTTTCAAAATGTCATGAGACGTATAACCACAACAATATTCCGAAGTAAATCGAGCGGGAATATTTCAAATAGGCAAAATGTCAACCACTATTAAAGTAGATCGAATTTGCTTAGAAACACTATTTTCTATAGTTCTGATCGCAATAGTCCAGGCCTACCAGTAAGGGTAGTTAGGGTTCAAAGGATTAGGGTTAAGTGTTAGCGAACGAGCGTCGCAAATGTGTCGATACTTTACGTGTGCGACATCACTGGAATAATTATGCGTTTTTTTAAAATTATTATCGAGCATGAAGGAATCATAAAATTGCGTTTAAATGCTTTGTACGCCTGTATGTAGTAAAACGGCTGTAGAAGAAAAGTTTGACATTCTGGCTTAAATATGAAAGTGAAAGCAGGCTTGGGACAAACGGACTTGGGATCAGTCCAAGTTTGAAAAATTTGTTTCGTCAAGCGCGGTGAACATATTTGCTCACACGCGCTTGACGAACCAAAATTTTCAAACTTGATGTACACGCTCCACTTATTGTTTTTCATTTTCTTGAGGCTATAAGCTTTTTCTATTGATTGGTGGGTTTTGAGAGGTCCCCATGGACAAAAGGTTTACATTTTTAGGGTCGGCAATTTGTCAAATTACATTGAGTTAAAGAACATCGCATACTTGTAATCAACTTCCAAAGCCTCCGCAAGAAAGGGAAAGAATTGGAAACCATCCTTGAAGATTCAGAACCTGACATCATCCTTGGTACAGAAACCTGGTTAGACCCAGACATTAAATCATCAGAAATCTTACCAGCAAACCTTGGTTACAGCCTGCTAAGAAGAGACCGCCCTACAGACCGCCATGGGGGAGTTGTCATTATACATCGAAATGACCTACATCCTAGCAACATAAATACCAGAGACAACATAGAAATGATCAGTGCCTCATTTAAGTTTGAGAAGAAAACAATCTTTGCAGCAGCCTACTATCGCCCTCCGAACAAAATCGATATTGGGTACCTGAAAGAAACAATGGATGAATTCAAGGACCTGAAGAAACAAGCAAAAAAGAACGTCCTCATCATAGGTGGCGACTTCAATATCCCAGATATCAACTGGAAAAGTCTGTCAGTAACAGGGAACCAATACCCCTCTAGAGTGAGCGAAACATTCCTGGAATTAGTCGCCGACAACAGTCCGGAACAGATAGTCCAGTTTCCCACTAGAAAATCAAACACACTAGACCTTATTCTCACATCCCACCCTAGCTTCATCAAAAGGTGCAAACCCATGCCGTCGATAAGCACTAGCGATCACGACATAGTTCTACTAGACACTACCATCACTGCCAGACGCCCCAAACCACCCAGGCGTAAGATCACACTCTGGAAAAAGGCAGACATACAAGGTATTCATTCAGACCTCTCAAACCTTGCTGAGAAAATCGATACAGAGAACATGACCGTCGATGAATCCTGGACCATCTTTAAGGACACCATATGTTCTTCAATAGAAAAACGAGTCCCATCAAAGCTCTCTACATCACGCTACACCAACCCCTGGATGAATACCGACATCAAAAGATCAATCAGACGTAAACAACGAGCTTATAAGAAATCAAAACTCACAAGAAAGAAGAAAGACCTTGACAGATATAAGAAACTACAACATGAAGTCAAATTTCTTGTTAGAAGAGCCAACAGAGACTATCTTCAAACCACAGTCAGCGACAACTACAAGGACAATTCCAAGAAGTTCTGGAGCTATGTGAAAAGCAAAGGCCAAGAATCTTCAGGCGTCGCACCACTGAAGAACAAGGATGGCTTCTTGCAGAGTGATAAATCTGCGAAAGCCAACATCCTGAATGACCAATTTGTATCGGTCTTCACGAAGGAAGATACCTCAAACCTACCTGACAAGGGGCCCAGCAACACACCATCCATGAACAACATAACTGTAAACTGGAAAGGGGTACATAAGCTTATCATGAATCTCAACACTCATAAAGCTGCAGGTTCAGACCAAGTTCCACCATTCATACTTAAGGCGGCAGCGAACGAAATATCACCTGCACTTACCAAGATCTTTCAACAATCCCTCGACTCCGGAGAAGTCCCTCAGGATTGGCGTGAAGCAACAGTAGTACCAATCTTCAAAAAAGGAGATCGCCATCAACCTGCCAACTATCGCCCAGTTTCCTTAACATCAATTTCCTGCAAACTACTAGAACATATTGTACACAGTAACATCATGTCACATTTCGACCAACACAAGATCTTGAAAGACAATCAACATGGATTCCGCAAAAGAAGATCATGTGAAACCCAATTACTGACAACAATCCATGAAATTGCCTCCGATCTGGCGAAGAAACAACAGGTTGATGTAATACTGCTAGACTTTGCTAAGGCATTCGACAAAGTCCCCCACTCACGCTTACTACACAAGCTAGACTTCTATGGAGTGAGAGGAAACATCAAAACATGGATACAGTCATTCCTATCCAACAGGACACAGCAGGTAGTTCTAGATGGCACCAAGTCAGAAACAGCCGGCGTACTATCTGGAGTTCCTCAGGGTACTGTCCTTGGCCCTTTGCTATTTCTAGCATATATCAACGACTTGCCAGACATGATTACATCCTCATCATCCAAGCTATTTGCTGACGACAGCATGCTATTCAGGGTTGTGCAGAACAACAATGACAGAGCGAGGCTACAGAAAGACCTTACTGCATTAGAAGAGTGGGAAAGCCAGTGGCAGATGAGCTTCAACGCTGCCAAATGTTCCGTCATCCGCATAGTGCCAAGAGGACGTGACACAATTAACACCCACTACATACTACACGGCCACACCCTTGAAATTGTTGATGCCAGCAAGTATCTTGGTGTGACCCTGACAAACAACCTTTCCTGGGACTCCCACATCAACAGCATATCCTCAAAGGCACACAGGACTCTAGGTTTCCTGAGACGAAACATCAAGGAGTGCACGCCACCAGTCAAGGAAGCCTCATACAAAGCCATGGTTCGTCCCATCATTGAGAATGCGGCCACAGTATGGGATCCTACCCAAGCCAACCACATCAAGAGGCTTGAACAAGTACAACGCCGAGCAGCCCGATTTGTCCACAACGACTACTCAACAACGACCCCAGGATGCGTCTCGAATATGCTAAAAGACCTGAAATGGGAGTCCCTTGAGAGTCGCCGTAGACAAAGCAGGCTGTGCATGATGTACAAAATACAGAATGGGCTTGTAGACATCACAGCAGACGCATACTTTAACAAGAGTGATGCCAGGACACGTGGCCAACACCGCCTTTACCAGGAAAGGGTCCATGACCAGACCCTCGCCAGCACATTCTTTGTGAGGACTGTGCCTGAATGGAACCTCCTCCCAGCTTCGACGGTCTCGGCGCCAAGTTTAGACGCCTTCAAGACCCGACTACATGAGTAGACATCAGTGCTGTGTACATGTATATAGTTTTAATCAGTTTTGGACTATTTTAAATTTTTGACTCTGTACACCATCACCATGCATATAAAGTTGAGCTAATTACGCCTATCAAGTGCCCAGCTCAGTATACGGAAGAAGAAGAAGAAGAAGAACATTTATTTGGTGGTTTGGAACCTCTATGGCTGCCACTATTATGAGGATAGACTAAAGTATGTATTGTAACCGTACGTCCAAACGTATCCGGACCGAAAATACGCTAAAACACTATGCAATAAAATCGTTAAACTCCTTGATAGCTCATTCAATGAACAATACTTATTTTTGAAGCAGAACTTTAAAATTGCAAAATAAATGACAAAATGAATCTAAAGGTGACAGCTGTTTGCTAAATTGTGTTCTTGTTCCCTAACCTCCAATGTTGTACTTTCAGGGAGCAAATAAAGTGCTTGATTCTTTAGTTTTTGCCTGTCAGATTATCAAAATACTCCAAGGGAAATTCCCGCTTTATGCAGCGCATTTGTTTTTATAATTGTTGTAGATGAAATTTATTTGAAATATATATGAGCCAGTCTCCAGGAAAACCTGCTATTTCGACAAAACAAATTATTTTGAGATGTTGTATTATTTAAAAGATTAATCTTAATGTAGCAAAATGCAAAAGAAATTTTGTTATCATCTTGATTTTAAGGAAGTTACAGATGTTTTGTTGAGGCCCTATTCAGACCCTTTTTGTGTGACGTCGCAAACGTCATGCTAACGTTAAGTGACGTCGTTGTAACAAGTACGTTATAAAGAATGCATTTGATCAATTCTTGACATAAACTGGTCAAACTGGTATCAAGTTTTAGAATTATGTTTTAAATTTTAAAATATACATCCAAATTGTAAATGTTCACATTTAGAAAAAGGCTACTACTGTTTTAAACAACTAACTCCTCGTTTTCTGAAATTGGTCACCATAGCAACGAAGTAAGTGATTTCGACAGAATTCAAAAGACATTATAAAGCTAAGATATATGGATAAAGTGATATATGGATAAATGACTTAAAATTGAACCTATAGATATGTCATTTTGTTCTTATTTGAAAGCTTTTTAAAACCTTGTTACATGCCAATAAAGCAGGTTTTCCTGGAGACTGGCTCATATATATCTAGATCTGATAATATATACATTTGATAATAAAGTCGTACTGAACTGAGTGAATCTTTGGTTGTTAACGTTGTCTGTCCTGTAACAACTATCATGTAACGTGAATTGTATTGAGTCGTTTCATACTACTAGAGGTTGTGTTTTAGGTATTAATTTACAGTATTATTTTGTTATGTTGTGAGTAAACAGCAAACACTTGATATTCTACAGGGGCGGTCCAGGATTTATTGTTAGGGGGGGGGGCGTGAAATGAAAAATGAGCTGGGGTCCAGGGGGGCGCAAGGACCCCTGGTGGGTGCAGGGTGCTAGGGGGTCCAGGGGGGGGCGAATCACCCCGGTAGCTCCTCGATTTTAGTGATTTTTAATGCTTAGACAAAAACTCCTCGAGCATGTCGCGCCTTATGTGCTTGCATCAAAGTACCTTCTTATAATGCCAAAAAAAGTGCATATTTTATAAGTAATACCTGAATAACGGGGCGACAGAGAGTCTATCGAAGTGTCTGTGGTTAGTGGAAAATGTTAATTGCGCGCTGTGCGCGCAGAAAGCAGAACAAAAATGACTTTAAATATGTGATTTAGTGTGATACAACAAATGAATTGACTTTACTTTGGCGATTTTAGGGGGGGGGCGTACGCCAGGTCCGCCCCCCGTTGGATCCGCCTATGGTCTAGTAGTCGAGAGTCCGCTTTGAGTGCAGGAGATGCCGTAACCGCGACTAAACACATGTAAATGCTAGTCGATCGGCATAAAATTGAAGCCTGGCTTACCCTCATATCGATGGACACTAACACGAATGAAGTGTCGACAGTGATTGTTATAAGAAGTTTCATAATCGACGTAAAGTGAACAAGTACAGGGTGTCCAAACAAACAGGGGCCAAGGTTAAACAATCGTACCTTTTTCCATTTTATCAAGAACACATTGTCAATGACAAAACATCAATGGATAAACACAATTCAAACTACCAGCATCATAATAGTGATTTTTAAGACCAATACCCCGAGTTACCTCCCATGTTTTCAATCGTGATGGCATTTTCCACGCAAGTCAGCAAAATAACCAGAAATGACGCTATAGGTAAAATGATGACGTCACTTCTTATTTTAATCAAAACATATTACTAAGTACATATTTCAGAAGTAGAGATAATTTTTTCACTCTCACAAAAAACAGTAAAATTCATTAAAATTAAATAAGATATAAGGGTTTTAGGTAGGTCTCCGTTTTTTGGGACACCCTGTATAAACTAAGCTGATCAGTGTGCAGTAACAATACTATTGAGTTTATTTCAATGATTGAATCAGTATGTCATATTCTGCTTGCGTTTCAGATACGGACCAAATGGAATGGACAGCCGGGATTGGATTACCCCCCAAGCAGTGTATCTGACGGAACGACCAGTTATGGCAAAAAACGAGATTCGGGTTTAAGCAGATCATGTAAAATACTGATACTAACAATACTCGTTCTGATGTTGCTGGCAATGGGTGCTGTCATTACGTATGTGATGTTGCAGGGATCAGACACTGAATGTATGTATACAACTATATAACCGATTGTACAATGATACGCTAAAAATATTCGCTAAAGTATCAAACATACAAAAGATATCCGTGTTGTTATGTTGCTGTGTTTCAGTCACAGTGTCGACAAAACACGTTTTTGGCTAAGAATGCAAATAAAATTTTATCGATGTTTACGTGACTTGCTCGACTCTCAAACCGAGAATGAGTACTTTCTATGCAACTCATATGTTTCAAAAAAAGATCACTGTTTTTGTTCGAAGCCGGCAGAACTGCCTTTGACCTATTGCACAAAAAATGGTAAATCGCATTGATTGTACTCATGCTTGGCTTTGGCGTCGAATATGTCTCGGTAAAATCGGTAAAAGAATACATTATTTGCGGTTGATTTTAACCTTTTGTTGACAGAGTGTCACTTTCGTTCTTAGCCAAATATTACGTCACATACCACTTGTAAGTCAGATTCAGTCTGGGCCAAGGCAAATGTAGCTGTATAAGTCCAATCTGATGTCTAATTAGAGGTTAAATCTTATAAACGTTAAGAATCGAACATGGTTTTAAACAGTCCACATAAGGTATTTAGCCTTTGGCTTTCTTGCAAAGAGTGTCTGTCTTTTTCTGAATTGCGTATATTTGGCACATTGGTATTGTGAGTGATTGGGCGAGTACATAACCCAAGCAGAGTGCACCAATGATGTGTAGATCTGCTTGTCTGGCAATGTGTATTATGTAAAGGTTTCCTATGGGACAATGGAAGATGATGAGCTATATTTAAGCTTGGTGATATTCCGAGGTGGAATATATATGAGCCAGTCTCCAGGAAATTCTGCTATTTTGACAAAAATATTGATTTTGAAATGTTCCATAGTCTTACAGGAACATGTTAATGAGGCAAAATGCAAAAGAAATTTTGTAAATATCTTGAGTTTTAAGGCAGTTACAGCTGTTTTTGTACAGTCCTTATTAGGTGTTTTTTGTGTGACGTCGCAAACGTCATTGGAATGTTAGTCGACGTTATTGCAACGATAATTTCATAATTACATCATTTGATCAATTCTAGACGTAAACTGTTCAAAATAGTATCATGTTTTAGAATTATGTTTTAATTTGTTAAGATATACATCAAAATCAAAATGGTTTGCATTTTACAACTTTATACCGCTAACTCCTCGTTTTCTCAACCAGAGTACTTTTCCGGAATTGGTCACCACAGCAACGAAGTATGTGATTTCGATATAATACTACATGTATATTGGAAAATTACTTATAGTAGAATCAATATATATGTATTTTTCTCATTTTAGAGCTTTATATCAACCTTGTTACATAATAGTAAATGTAATTACATAATGTCAATATAGCAGGTTTTCATGGACACTGACTCATATATTTAAAAACACTCGATACGAACGAACACGAGATATAAAATAATCCGTTTGTTAGGGTGCCTAACGACAAGAATATTTAGGTTTCTTTTGAATTTGAATGCGAGTGCAATGACCTCAGTTAAATATATTGTTAGACTGCATGGACTTATCGTAATCATTCCTCGTCAAACAAAGACCCATCATTCAATTATATATGAGCCGTTCTCCAGGAAAACCGGGCTAAGTGATAATGTTATGAAAATCAAGATAATATGGCGTTAGAAAGACAAGACTCTTATGAACAATTTCTGAAAATTTGAGCAAAGAAAAAACCCACTTACAAAAGTACAGGCCCTTAGAACTATCCACTCTCGTCTGCTTTTTTGAGAGTGACGTCGCTAACGTCATTCAAACTTATTTTACATTACATTAACTAACACTTCAGAATTCCAGTTTTTCATAAATTATCGACGCAAATGTTTCAAAATGTATCATAATTTAGAATTATATTCTTAGTTTAATATACTATTTTAAAAACATGAATACTTGCATGAGAGAAAGGTAGCTACTGATTCTAATCACTAACCCCTCGTTTTTCTCAATATGGGTACTTTTCAGAAATGGGCCACCATAGCAACTGCAGAGGTTATTTCAACATAATTCATGAGAAAATTTGAATCTCATGGATAGTACTATACTATCCAATTACTTAAAGTTAATTCAACGAACATGACTTTTTTCTCATTTTTGAGCCTTATCCGTATCTTATTACACAATTCCTATATAATGTCACTAAGCCCGGGTTTCCTGGAGAACGGCTCATATAATTATATAGGCCTACATGTATTTCCCTAACATTCAGTGATGATACTTGTCTTTGTTAAATGTATATTTACGCTAGATTATTTTATTGCACAATTATCTCCCCAGCTGATGTGACTGGTGTATATGATGTGTCCGCTACTATCAGCAACATGAATTATACTGAAGATATGAATGACACAGACTCGGAAGTGTTTCATACAATATCCAAGGACTTCTGTGCCGAGGTATGGAGGCAATCTAATGTTCAATTCACTATGTAACTCCCCAACCTTTTGTGACAATGAAATGTAAAGTTAGACCTTATTTATACCCCGACTTTATACCCAAATATAACTCTATCATCTTAAATTCGTCTTTTGATTCATATGAAATATATTATGGGAACCATTTCTAACGGGAAGAATGTGCAGACCAGTCATAGTAAGCCCGATGTATTTTCTTTTTCTTGAATTGGTTTCAGATTGACAAGCATGCTACCAACAGTACGTCGGACATCGGTTATGATCGATGTGTTGTTAATGAACTGCGGTGAGTACTTTTTACGACGGTTATGTGTTTATATATGCTATCCCAGTTGTATAGTGAAAAATATCTGATAAATCTATCCGAGTTTCTCCGTCAACAGCATCCATCCTGTAGTGGCAACGGCACCTATGTATTAATCAACTAGCTGTCACATTCCACAGCATCCATCCTGTAGTGGCAACGGTAACTATGTATTAATCAACTAGCTGTCACATTCCACAGCATCCATCCTGTAGTGGCAGCGGCACCTATGTATTAATCAACTAGCTGTCACATTCCACAGCATCCATCCTGTAGTGGCAACGGCAACTATGTATTAATCAACTAGCTGTCACATTCCACAGCATCCATCCTGTAGTGGCAACGGCACCTATGTATTAATCAACTTGCTGTCACATTCCACAGCATCCATCCTGTAGTGGCAACGGCAACTATGTATTAATCAACTAGCTGTCACATTCCACAGCATCCATCCTGTAGTGGCAACGGCAACTATGTATTAATCAACTAACTGTCACATTCCACAGCATCTATCCTGTAGTGACAACGGCAACTATGTATTAATCAACTAGCTGTCACATTCCACAGCATCCATCCTGTAATGGCAACGGCAACTATGTATTAATCAACTAGCTGTCACATTCCACAGCATCCATCCTGTAGTGACAACGGCACCTATGTATTAATCAACTAGCTGTCACATTCCACAGCATCCATCCTGTAGTGACAACGGCAACTATGTATTAATCAACTAGCTGTCACATTCCACAGCATCCATCCTGTAGTGGCAACGGCAATTATGTATTAATCAACTAGCTGTTACATCCGGAATTGGAGTACCCACGAGAGACGGAGTAAATGACAAGATCTATTATAATGCTTCCTCCTAAATGTTGAATTAACTACTCAATTGAAATGGGAAAGAAAGTAAAAAATAAACAAGAAAGTTTAATACAAATAATAATCAGGAGGTTTGTTATTCAAGGTAGTTTTCAAGGTTTTATGCTTGTTCATACATGGCACTTATTTCTCTCATGAGTTTGAAGACATTGCATCTACCTAGAGGTAGAATACAATTATATATTTAGTAGGATCATTAAAGCATATATATTTGTATATAATATGCTATGGATGACGTGTGTTGTATACTATGCTGTACGAGTCTTGTCAACAGCAATACATTAACTACTAGATACATTCATGAATATTTTGATATAACGTATCCGTGAATGATAAATGTTTTCAGTACATAGCAAGGTTATTTTATGCTATCACCTTCCAGCACATACATAATATTTCACGTAAGATTTAATAAACACAAATGGCGTGCAATTTTGCGTATAAATACGATATGTTAACATCGTCCGTGATAATAACAGACGCGGTAGAAATGCACATATTTAAGGTTTAAATACCACGAATTAAAAGTTGAATGTTTCTTTTTTTATTATTTCGGTATTCAACGTTTATTCCCCCATTATACTAGTTGTGAATCTTCCATGTCAAACACTAGATATGCATTCACCACTACGTTGTTTGCTTTATATGGCAAAATGTATGACAGTGCTAACTATGTTTTGTTACTGTTATAATTGCGTGAACGTAGTAACTGTGTTTAGTTAGTTAGAGTACAGTACTGTGTGAAAGTACTAACTGTGTTTAGTCAGGGTCAATACTGTATGAAAGTACTAACTGTGTTTAGTCAGGGTCATTACTGTATGAAAGAACTAACTGTGTTTAGTCAGGGACAGTACTGTATGAAAGTACTTACTGTGTTTAGTCAGGGTCAGTACTGTATGAAAGTACTAACTGTTTAGTCAGGGTCAGTACTGTATGAAAGTACTAACTGTGTTTAGTTAGTGACATTACTGTATGAAAGTACTAACTGTGTTTATTTAGTGACAGTACTGTATGAAAGTACTAACTGTGTTTAGTCAGGTTCAGTACTGTGTGAAAGTACTAACTGTGTTTAGTCAGGGTCAGTACTGTGTGAAAATACTAACTGTGTTTAGTCTAGGTCAGTACTGTATGAAAGTACTAACTGTGTTTAGTCTAGGTCAGTACTGTATGAAAGTACTAACTGTGTTAAGTCAGGGTCAGTACTGTGTGAAAGTAGTAACTGTGTTTAGTTAGGGTCAGTACTGTATGAAAGTACTAACTGTGTTTAGTTAGTGACAGTACTGTATGAAAGTACTAACTGTGTTTAGTCAGGGTCAGTACTGTGTGAAATTAGTAACTGTGTTTAGTTAGGGTCAGTACTGTATGAAAGTACTAACTGTGTTTAGTTAGTTACAGTACTGTATGAAAGTACTAACTGTGTTTAGTCAGGGTCAGTACTGTGTAAAAGTACTAACTGTGTTTAGTCAGGGTCAATACTGTATGAAAGTACTAACTGTGGTTAGTCAGGGTCAGTACTGTATGAAAGTACTAACTGTGTTTAGTCAGGGTCAGTACTGTATGAAAGTACTAACTGTGTTTAGTTAGTGACAGTACTGTATGAAAGTACTAACTGTATTTAGTCAGGGTCAATACTGTATGAAAGTACTAACTGTGGTTAGTCAGGGTCAGTACTGTATGAAAGTACTAACTGTGTTTAGTCAGGGTCAGTACTGTATGAAAGTACTAACTGTGTTTAGTCAGGGTCAGTACTGTATGAAAGTACTTACTGTGTTTAGTTAGTCACAGTACTGTATGAAAGTACTAACTGTGTTTAGTCAGGGTCAGTACTTTGTGAAAGTACTAACTGTGTTTAGTCAGGGTCAATACTGTATGAAAGTACTAACTGTGTTTAGTCAGGGTCATTACTGTGTGAAATTAGTAACTGTGTTTAGTTAGGGTCAGTACTGTATGAAAGTACTAACTGTGTTTAGTTAGTGACAGTACTGTATGAAAGTACTAACTGTGTTTAGTCAGGGTTAGTACTTTGTGAAAGTACTAACTGTGTTTAGTCAGGGTCAATACTGTATGAAAGTACTAACTGTGTTTAGTCAAGGTCAGTACTGTGTGAAAGTACTAACTGTGTTGAGTTAGTGACAGTACTGTATGAAAGTACTAACTGTGTTTAGTCAGGGTCAGTACTGTGTGAAAGTACCAACTGTGTTCAGTCAGGGTCAGTACTGTATGAAAGTACTAACTGTGTTTAGTTAGTGACAGTACTGTATGAAAGTACTAACTGTGTTCAGTCAGGGTCAGTACTGTGTGAAAGTACTAACTGTGTTTAGTCAGGGTCAATACTGTATGAAAGTACTAACTGTGTTTAGTTAAGGTCAGTACTGTGTGAAAGTACTAACTTTGTTTAGTTAGTGACTGTACTGTATGAAAGTACTAACTGTGTTTAGTCAGGGTCAGTACAGTGTGAAAGTACCAACTGTGTTTAGTCAGGGTCAGTACTGTATGAAAGTACTAACTGTGTTTAGTTAGTGACAGTACTGTATGAAAGTACTAACTGTATTTAGTCAGGGTCAGTACTGTATGAAAGTACTAACTGTGTTTAGTCAGGGACAGTACTGTATGAAAGTACTTGCTGTGTTTAGTCAAGGTCAGTACTGTATGAAAGTACTAACTGTGTTTAGTCAGGGACAGTACTTATGAATGTACTAACTGTGTTTAGTCAAGGTCAGTACTGTATGAAAGTACTAACTGTGTTTAGTTAGTGACAGTACTGTGTGAAAATAATCAAATTGTTAAGACTGTGTCAGTACTGCGTGAAATTACTCATAGTGTTTGATTAGTGCCAGTACTGTGTGTAAGTACTCACTGTGTTTAGTTAGTGCCAGTTCTGTGTGAAAGTACTTAATGTGTTAAGTTAGTGCCAGTTCTGTGTGAAAGTACTTAATGTGTTTAGTTAGTGCCAGTACTGTGTGAAAGTATTCACTGTGTTTAGTTAGTGCCAGTACTGTGTGCACGTACTCATTGTGTTTAGTTAGAGTCAATACTGTGTTACTGATCTCTTTATTCGTCCGACCTTAGTGTAAGTTTAAAAGATGGACTTAGATTATATAAATCGCCTCAGCTCTTAGGCTCAATGTACAGTACCGGTAGTAGACAACTTTTTACAACTTAGGCTCAATGTACAGTAGTAGACTACTTTTTAAAACTTTGAATCACCAATGGTATCGTGCGAGGCTCGAACAGAGCGAGCAACATTAAACATAACTGAGTTTATTAAATTCCATACATTGCTCTTGTGGTTAATGTGACCAGTTAGGATTGTTACGTATACTTCATTCCTTCGTTTTTACCGTTTACGGTTGATTGTTACAACTAAATAAAACATTATGTAAAATGTTCACCTCATTACATGACATTGTGAATGTGGTCACCCAGATATGTCTGACTTTGTGAATTTGGTGAACCAGTTCTGTCTGACATTGTGAATGTGATTAACCAGAGCTGTCTGCCTTTATGAATGTGATGAACCCGATCTGTCTGACTTTATGAATGTGATTAACCAGAGCTGTCTGACTTTATGAATGTGGTGAACCAGATCTGTCTGACTTTATGAATGTGGTGAACCAGATATGTCTGACTTTGTGAATGTGATGAACCAGGTCTGTCTGACTTTATGAATGTGATGAACCAGATCTGTCTGACTTTGTGAATGTGGTGAACCAGATCTGTGTGACTTTGTGAATGTGGTGAACCAGATCTGTGTGACTTTGTGAATGTGGTGAACAAGATCTGTGTGACTTTGTGAATGTGGTGAACCAGTTCTGTGTGACTTTATGAATGTGGTGAACCAGATCTGTCTGACTTTATGAATGTGATGAACCAGATCTGTCTGACATTGTGAATGTGATGAACCAGATCTGTCTGACTTTATGAATGTGATGAACCAGATCTTTCTGACTTTGTGAATGTGGTGAACCAGATCTGTGTGACTTTGTGAATGTGGTGAACTAGATCTGTGTGACTTTGTGAATGTGGTGAACAAGATCTGTGTAACTTTGTTAATGTGGTGAACCAGTTCTGTCTGACTTTATGAATGTGGTGAACCAGATCTGTCTGACTTTATGAATGTGATGAACCAGATATGTCTGACTTTATGAATCTGATGAACCAGATCTGTCTGACTTTGTAAATGTGATGAACCAGATCTGTCTGACTTTATGAATGTGATGAACCAGATCTGTCTGACTTAATGAATGTGATGAACTAGATCTGTGTGACTTTATGAATGTGATGAACCAGATCTGTCTGACTTTATGAATGTGATGAACCAGATTTGTCTGACTTTGTGAATGTGATGAACCAGATCTTTGTGACTTTGTGAATGTGGTGAACCAGATCTGTGTGACTTTGTGAATGTGGTGAACCAGTTCTGTCTGACTTTATGAATGTGATGAACCAGATTTGTCTGACTTTGTGAATGTGGTGAACCAGATCTGTGTGACTTTATGAATGTGGTGAACCAGATCTGTGTGACTTTGTGAATGTGGTGAACCAGATATGTGTGACTTTATGAATGTGATGAACCAGATCTGTCTGACTTTGTGAATGTGGTGAACCAGTTTTGTCTGACTTTATGAATGTGGTGAACCAGATATGTGTGACTTTATGAATGTGATGAACCAGATCTGTCTGACTTTATGAATGTGATGAACCAGATATGTCTGACTTTATGAATCTGATGAACCAGATCTGTCTGACATTATGAATGTGGTGAATTAGACCTGTCTGACTTTATGAATGTGATGAACCAGATCTGTCTGACTTTATGAATGTGATGAACCAGATCTGTCTGACTTTGTAAATGTGATGAACCAGATCTGTCTGACTTTGTAAATGTGATGAACCAGATCTACCTGGCTTTGTAAATGTGGTGAACCAGATATGTCTAGATTTGTGAATTTGGTGAACCAGCTCTGTCTGACTTTATGAATGTGGTGAACCAGATCTGTCTGACTTTGTGAATGTGATGAACCAGATATGTCTGACTTTATGAATGTGGTGAACCAGATCTGTCTGACCTTGTGAATGTGGTGAACCAGATCTGTGTGACTTTGTGAATGTGGTGAACCAGTTCTGTCTGACTTTATGAATGTGGTGAACCAGATCTGTCTGACTTTATGAATGTGATGAACCAGATATGTCTGACTTTATGAATGTGATGAACCAGATCTGTCTGACTTTGTAAATGTGATGAACCAGATCTGTCTGACATTATGAATGTGGTGAATTAGACCTGTCTGACTTTATGAATGTGATGATCCAGATCTGTCTGACTTTATGAATGTGATGAACCAGATCTGTCTGACTTTGTAAATGTGATGAACCAGATCTGTCTGACTTTGTAAATGTGATGAACCAGATCTACCTGGCTTTGTAAATGTGGTGAAACAGGTATGTCTAACTTTGTGAATTTGGTGAACCAGCTCTGTCTGACTTTATGAATGTGGTGAACCAGATCTGTCTGACTTTGTGAATGTGATGAACCAGATATGTCTGACTTTATGAATGTGGTGAACCAGATCTGTCTGACTTTATGAATGTGATGAACCAGATCTGTCTGACTTTATGAATGTGGTGAACCAGATTTGTCTGACTTTGTGAATGCAACCAACCAGATCTGTCTGACATTGTGAATGCAACCAACCAGATCTGTGTGACTTTATGAATGCGACCAACCAGATCTGTCTGACTTCATGAATGTGATGAATCATATCTGCATGCCTTTGTGATTGAGGTGAACATCATATGTCTGACTTTGTGAATCAGACCAGATCTGTCTGGTAATGAAAATAATTAACGGTATGAAACAACATTATTTTTTATTTCTTTGTACATACAAAACCAAGCAAAATGAAACATTTATATAATTTAGTTGGGACGTCCTTCTTCAAAATGATTCAATGCTTCTCTTCAAATAATTCAACGAATGCAAATGAATACTACATGTACAACCTTGTATATTTCAGAAATGGTAGTGTGGAAGTACTATTTTCTGTTGTCGTTAGTCTAAGTGTAAAGGGCGATAATTCAGCACCAAGCATTGCAAATATTCTGACATTTCTTGGTTTAAACATTAAACCAGGAGCAGCGACGATATTTGGGAGTTTTGAGATAAGTTTCGCTGCAGTCACACAACCATTCAGACCATTGGGAGATGGCATAGAGGTTCCAGTCACCACCAGTGCGTATTGTTAGAAATTGTATACGTTCAATGTTGGTAGAACTTGTCTCGTGTTTCACAGCATATTGACTCTATATGCGTTGTTGTTACAAATTCATAAAAAACTCATTGTTTATTGGACAATAGTTACGGTGGAAAGAGTGCACCAGTAATGTAATGAAAAAGCTTGCAGTAACTGCCCTGTTGTGCGGGATGTGCCTATTTAATACCATACCTTCCGAGCACTCAGATATACAAAACAAATACAGTATCAACACAGCCAAAGACCACATCAATTATAAGACCACCTCAAAATTTAAGACAATTTGTAGGTCCATTTTCACTGTTTTGTTCTTCAATTACCCTCAATAGTACGACAAAGTTTCTAATGCTCATCTTGGCCAAACTGTGCTTGGCTATCTTCTAATGGTGGTCTTACTATTATGGCCTAACTGTGCTTATATATCTTCTAATGGTAGTCCTACTATTAGGGCCTAACTGTGCTTGGATATCTTCAAATTGTGGTCTTACTATTATGGCCTAACTGTGCTTGGATATCTTCTAATGGTGGTCTTACTATTATGACCTAACTGTGCTTGGATATCTTCAAATTGTGGTCTTACTATTATGGCCTAACTGTGATTGGATATCTTCTAATGGTAGTCTTACTGTTATGACCTAACTGTGCTTGTATATCTTCTAATGGTAATCTTACTATTAGGGCCTAACTGTGCTTGTATATCTTCTAAAGGTAGTCTTACTATTAGGGTCTAACTGTGCTTGTATATCTTCTAATGGTGGTCTTACTATTATGGCCTAACTGTGCTTGGATATCTTCTGATGGTGGTCTTACTATTAGGGCCTAACTGTGCTTGGATATCTTCTGATGGTGGTCTTACTATTAGGGCCTAACTGTGCTCGTATAATAAATTATTACTAGCTGAATAACCCAAAACATCAATTGTATCCGTTTTTGTTACGACATTCTGTAATTATGTCACGTTGTCAAGTACGTAAATCGATAGTGTTGCTTGCTTTATACAGGGACGTACATTTATTAGAGGCTCTTGCACGGGTGCTCATTAGCACGAATCGAATGTAAGATTCTGTTTATCACATAATGTTCACTATTGTTCAAAATGATGATGTGCGATGGATAAATTTAGAAAGAGCGCGACGTCATTATCCTGACGGCATTGGCCGATCAAAGCATGGATTTGCTAGTGTCACGTCAGGCTAATTAAATATTTATTGCATACTCTTGTAGTGTAGAACGTTATTCCTGGCGCGGGTCTGCGGCATTGATCGACCGCAGTTTATGTGATAAATTCAAATACAACACATCAAAGGTGACGTCAGTCAACATATTGCTCCGTCTGTTTTGTCAACGTCTGTTTGTCGACGATTGTCTTGTGGCGTCATTCTTATATGCAACCAATTCGAATAAAACATAATTTCATATTCGTTTTTTATTGTTTATTTTCAGTGGTTGCTTTTAACGGTACATGTGGAAGAAAACGAAAGAGAGAAATCTGTGCAACAAAACGTTCAAGGTGTAAGAACAAAATATGCTCCTGTTCTACAAATAAGATATATGTGGAAAATGAGGATTCGTGTAATAAAAGTAAGTCATCTACGACACGCAGGGTTCATATATAGGTATATTTTAACATGGTAATCCAAACACCGACTCGTCTTCCGAAAAGGGGAGGCATGCTTTCATGCTGGGTATCTATCAAAACTGTAAACATCAACGCGCTTAATATATAGTATACCTCTAATCGGATAAGTCCACAGTTTGAAGTACAACAATATTCATAACCTAGAAATTTACTTTAGTATTGACGCTATTTTTGATGAACAATGTACATTGTGATCCACAATGACACATGTAGTCTATGTGTTTTGTTCAGTCGATTTTAACTGGGCATATGGTTGCTATGGCAGCAATAGAGTTTTAAAAGTTTAAAGTCAGTGACTCATTCGTTATCAATCCGTAGAGTAAACGTCGGAATGAGGAATCATTGTGTTGTTTTAGGTAATCACCAGGGTATGCCAGCGTATGTACCGCATTCTAGAAAATATTTCATACGTTCGGTATATGTTGTTGTTATAATGTATACATTATGTGACTACACCATTACAAAGTCATGGTTGACGTAATACTCTTCATGCTCGTTCTTGTCCACGAACACTTTCTCAACCCCCTGTCAATTAATTCCAGACGTGTAGCATTAATAAAATTTGTGTTTTAGAATCCGTACACCTTACCATATTTGATCATACATACGTAATACCACTGCAGTTTGTTGATCCGTTTGGCCGTATTACTTTGAGTTGCTTGTGTAATGCCGTATTTCGCGAGACCGCTAGGTAAAAAAGCGCTTGTATGCGCGAAAATGCGTTTAATGAGTATACATTGACTTCATGAACCTCGGCATATTTTAGGCTATATGCCAAAAATATGCAAACGTTCATAACGTCAATGTATAAACGACGTTCATTCATGAATAATATAAATGTTTACGTCATGTTTCGCTATAACACATCAGACATGCATGATACTGAAAACCAGACATGTATGATACGGAAAATGCAATCGGTCGTTTTGTATTTGACTGTGCGATTTAATCTGTATTCGTGACAATACATTACTAAGTATAAAACAAATTGTATTACAGTTGAATGTATCGATATTGCTGAGATCCATAACGGAAACATAACAACGACAGGGTCGAAGTATGGTTCTCATCTCCAAGTTGAATGTGATGACGGGTTTGATTGGCCCTCTGATACGGATATAGTATGTCAGTCACCAACCTCGTGGGTTGACATTCCTGACTGTGCACCAGTTGTATGCGAGGACTTTGTTGTCCCAGATAATGCAGCTGTTGTGGACGGTAACTTATCAGGACTGGTTTTCCAGGATACAATTACTTTCAGCTGTATCCCTGGATACATAACCGAAGGTGTGGACACTGTAAGATGTCAAGCCAATATGACTTGGTCGACATCACCTGTTTGTACAATGATAGAATGTGATGAAATTACCGATGTATCTAATGGCAGTGTAACCAACCCAACAGGGACTACAATTGATAGTGGAAGTCAGTTAATATTTCCAGTAAATTCTACTGTTGACATTGAATGCGACGTTGGGTATGAACTAGAAGGAGACACGGCAACGCTACGGTGTATGGAAACTGGGACATGGAGTCCAAATGTCACATGTATACCAATCCAATGCGATGACTACATTCCATCAAGTGACACTGTAAGTGTTGGAAACTCCACTGAACCAAACTATCCGTTTGGATCCAACCTAACACTTAATTGCAAACAAGGCTTGTCGTTTGCTGATGAAAGCGTAACAACAGAATTGACGTGTAATTCATCTAGTATGTGGTCCGGGGAACATACATGTGGAATATCTGGTAAGTATCTTATTCTACAAAACACTTAAAGCAAACACATTCACAAGCTCATTGACATTTTTCATTTAGATTATATTCATATGCACAATATTTTATTCGTCCTGACAGCCGTATTTGACTGTACATACAAAATCACACAAACAAAAGCAACATCTTCTGTAAAGGATAATATGCAGTGGTTCAAACCAAATGTGTATGAATTCTAGTTCACTTAAAGTTCACAGCGATTGGCTTCTCATTAAAACTTTACTAAAGAATGAATTTTATATGACCAAAGTACACAGAAAGTTGCAAATGAATCCTTGCACCGTGGATGAGATTTGTACCCACAGCCCCATTGAGGACAGCACCTAGTACTAAAGTAAACCATACCGATTGCGCAAGTGTGGTCAACGTATTAATACGTTGCTCAAAATAATTAAAAGAATGACATTTATGCTGGTAGTATATTTATCAGCAATGAATTGGTTCATACCCATCCATATGAATTTTAGTTCACTTAAATCCACTTAAGGAAACCTCATTTTGTATTATTGGCGCAGTCTGTTCTTGGTCCGTTGCATTTAAATGTTTCGTGACAGCAATTGTTAACATGACAACACTTATCACAAGGCAGAAATGGAAAAAAATACTTCCGATTTCTAACCTAAGCGGCTATAAAATGTAAACACGGTAAGACAAACAAATAACCTTTCTATAAGGTAGCATAACAAAAAAAGACAACTTGTTACATTTTGTATCTCGTTATTTATTGATCATCTCTCCTATGTGTTTATTTCATGAATTGAATATGCCATCATTTATTATTGCATTACGCTAGGAAGCGCTTCGTTTGATATGGAGGACTATATAATGGTCAAGGGCGAAAACGACACACTGGAGTGCAACGTATCAAACTTCAAATCAGCACAGACTGTGACTATAGCAACGATGCAGGGTACGGAACTGCCTGTGGTACTATATACGGTACGTGGCACAGACAATGAAGGAATAGTATCACCTGGAGTGACTTGGGCACAATTTCATCACTCGATACAAGAAGATGATCTTTCAGTGAAGATTAGTTTCACACCTGTGGATCTAGACCACTGTGGAATGTACATATGTGCGATCACTGTAAACGAAGACGAAAACGTTCTTGATGCAAAACTAAGCAATGCAAGTGTTGACGTGATAGGTAATGTTATTCTTTTTACAGTCAGAGAGTAAAACTAATGAGAATACAATTTATCGTTGGAGAGGCATTCTTGAATAAAAATGTATTATAGACACTGATTTGAAACTATTCGCAACATTAAATATACATGTCTATGGTTACTGTTTGTATGAACTGTCACATATGTCAATAATGTATTACAATTCAGAAGTTATTTTTACCTTCTTTAACATAACTAAGTTTGTGGACAATAATAACCTAAAGTCTGTGTCGTTTCATCCTTGCGGTCATTAAAATCATACCAAGCATATTAGCGATTAAGTGTCCATTATTGTGGCAGTGGTGAATAACGCAATTTATACAGCTTCACTACATTTAATATTTAACATTTTCAGGCTATGATAATCTTACAATCGATGATGTGTATGAGGAAGGGGAAGTAATTGTGGAATGTATAGCGTTGACTGATGAAGAAATGCCCAATGACGAGTTGTACCTTGAAACAAAATATCAGGTAACTATGCTATGGTTTGTTAAATTATTTGTGGTGAGAGCACAGTCTATAGGCTAATGTCGATTCGTTGTATTTTAAAGTTCTATTGTCTGTAATTATCGAAATAAAATCCATTTCAGGGAGATGATTCGTTCACCGTGCTATTAAATTCAACGACGATGCAGTCGAACATTTCCAGTTGTCAGCATATCACCAGAAAGTCATACACGCTACCGACCGTTACTTCAGAAACCAGCATTTCAGTTAGGTGTGCTTCGAATTTAAATGGAATCATTTCAACTTCTCAGGAAATCAATATAACACTGACACCTGTACCTTGTGAAGAAGATTTTATGCAGCCTGTAAACTCAGTCTTATTGTTAAACGATAGTTTTAGTATTACACTAGCTTGCGAGGACGGATATTACATGGAAGGTAACGAAACGGTTATATGCATGGAAGGCAACTGGAGTGAAAGTCCGATATGTATAGAAATAGATTGTGGGGCTATCGATGATACTAGCATATCAAACGGTTCCATGATAGAATCATCAGGAACTAAATACTCAGATTATGCTGTGTTTGTATGCGATGACGGATACACCTTGATTGGCAATGACAACATTACCTGTCTGGAGGATGGTTCATGGGAGCCATTACCGCTCTGTCAGCAAACTGACTGTGGAGATCTTATAACACCACCTAATTCGATAATTGAAAATAATCTGACATTAATCTGTAACGAAGGATACGAGCTCTATGGTAATGCGTCAATAGTTTGTCAATCAAACGGAAATTGGAGCGACTTTGGCGAATGCTTGCCGATAAAGTGTGGTCCGTTCCCAACGCCAGACAATGCTGTTTCCGATGCGAATCCAGACGATGAATTCGAGTACGAGGATGAGGTGAATGTTACATGTATTATCGGCTATGTTAGTGAAAGCGACACAGTTGCAGTGTGTAATGCATCGGGAGGTTGGACCAATGCTCCTGTGTGCGAGCCTATAGCATGTCGAGAATTCATTCCTCCCATGTTTTCAGTATTCCCTGATGCAAATGATAGCTTTGTTTACGGTGACGAATTTAACATAACATGTAAAGACGGATACGAAATTGACAACGAAACTTCAGTTTCATGCAATGCTACAGGTCAATGGGGAATATTACCAGAATGCCAACCCATTGTATGTGATGACTTAGTGCTTCCAGCTAACGCCTTAACCGATGTCTTAACCGGCATTGAATATGGCCAAGAAATCAATATTGATTGCGATATAGGATTTGAAATATCTGACAACTCTACAATTCAATGTTCAACAAATGGGGAGTGGAATAACTTGCCGTGGGTTGACATTCCTGACTGTGCACCAGTTGTATGCGAGGACTTTGTTGTCCCAGATAATGCAGCTGTTGTGGACGGTAACTTATCAGGACTGGTTTACCAGGATACAATTACTGTCAGCTGTATCCCTGGATACATAACCGAAGGTGTGGACACTGTAAGATGTCAAGCCAATATGACTTGGTCGACATCACCTGTTTGTACAATGATAGAATGTGATGAAATTACCGATGTATCTAATGGCAGTGTAACCAACCCAACAGGGACTACAATTGATAGTGGAAGTCAGTTAATATTTCCAGTAAATTCTACTGTTGACATTGAATGCGACGTTGGGTATGAACTAGAAGGAGACACGGCAACGCTACGGTGTATTGAAACTGGGACATGGAGTCCAAATGTCACATGTATACCAATCCAATGCGATGACTACATTCCATCAAGTGACACTGTAAGTGTTGGAAACTCCACTGAACCAAACTATCCGTTTGGATCCAACCTAACACTTAATTGCAAACAAGGCTTGTCGTTTGCTGATGAAAGCGTAACAACAGAATTGACTTGTAATTCATCTAGTATGTGGTCCGGGGAACATACATGTGGAATATCTGGTAAGTATCTTATTCTATAAAACACTTAAAGCAAACACATTCACAAGCTCATTGACATTTTTCATTTAGATTATATTCATATGCACAATATTTTATTCGTCCTGACAGCCGTATATGACTGTATATACAAATATACACAAACAAAAGCAACATCTTCTGTAAAGAATATGCTTGGTTCAATGGTTCAAACCAATGTGTATGAATTCTAGTTCACGTAAAGTTCAAAGCGATTGGCTTCTCATTAAAACTTTACTAAAGAATGGATAATCATGGATTGACCTAAGTACACAGAAAGTTGTATATACCGATTGCGCAAGTGTGGTCAACGTATTAATACGTTGCTCAAAATAATTAAAAGAATGACATTTATGCTGGTAGTATATTTATCAGCAATGAATTGGTTCATACCCATCCATATGAATTTTAGTTCACTTAAATCCACTTAGTGAAACCTCATATTGTATCATTGGCGCAGTCTGTGCTTGGTCCGTTGCATTTAAATGTTTCGTGACAGCAATTGTTAACATGACAACACTTATCACAAGGCAGAAATGGAAAAAAATACTTCCGATTTCTAACCTAAGCGGCTATAAAATGTAAACACGGTAAGTCAAACATTTAACCTTTCTATAAGGTAGCATAACAAAAAAAGACAACTTGTTACATTTTGTATCTCGTTATTTATTGATCATCTCTCCTATTTGTTTATTTCATGAATTGAATATGCCATCATTTATTATTGCATTACACTAGGAAGCGTTTCGTTTGATATGGAGGACTACATAATGGTCAAGGGCGAAAACGACATACTGGTGTGCAACGTATCAAACTTCAAATCAGCACAGACTGTGACTATAGCAACGATGCAGGGTACGGAACTGCCTGTGACACTATATACGGTACATGGCACAGACAATGAAGGAATAGTGTCACCTGGAGTGACTTGGGCACAATTTCATCACTCGATACAAGAAGATAATCTTTCAGTGCAGATTAGTTTCGCACCCGTGGATCTAGACCACTGTGGAATGTACATATGTGCGATCACTGTAAACGAGGGTGAAAACGTTCTTGACGAAAAGCGGAGCAATGCAAATGTTGAAGTAATAGGTAATCGTATTCGTCTTACAGTCAGAAAGTAAAAACAGAAATATTTAGTTTGAATATCGATTTCAAACAATTCGATCAATAAAAAGAAAAAAGTTAGGGGCACTTTCACTCATGTCAATTATGTATTATAATACTAGTAAATAGTTTATTTTTTACATCTGTATGCTAACCGTACACAATTCGTACCGCTTCAACATAATTTATATTTAACATTTCCAGGCTTTGATAATCTAACAATCGAAGCGTATGGGGAAGAGGAAGTAATTGTGGAATGTATTGCATTTACTGATGAAGAAATGTCCAATGACGAGCTGTACCTTGAAACAAAATTTCAGGTAACTATGCTATATTTTGTTAAATTATTTCTGATGAGAACAACATCATTCGTTGTCGACAAACTGTGTAAGTTGTGTTGAGATCGGGTCCCTACTTCACTGACAGGCTCTTGTCGATTCGTAGTAGTAAAAAAGCTTAGTTGTCAGTTATTATTGAAATAAAATCTATTTCAGGGAGATGATTCGTTTACCGTGATAATCAATTCAACGACGATACAGTCGAACATTTCCAGTTGTCAGCATATCACCAGAAAGTCATACACGCTTCCGACCGTGACTTCAGAAGCAAGCATTTCAGTTAGGTGTGCTTCGAATTTTAATGGAATCATTTCAACTTCTCAGGAAATCAATATAACACTGACACCTGTACCTTGTGAAGAAGATTTTATGCAGCCTGTAAACTCAGTCTTATTGTTAAACGATAGTTTTAGTATTACACTAGCTTGCGAGGACGGATATTACATGGAAGGTAACGAAACGGTTATATGCATGGAAGGCAACTGGAGTGGAAGTCCGGTATGTATAGAAATAGACTGTGGGGCTATCAGTGATACCAGCATATCAAATGGTTCCCTTATAGAATCATCAGGAACTAAATACTCAGATTATGCTGTGTTTGTATGCGATGACGGATACACCTTGATTGGCAAAGACAACATTACCTGTCGGGGGGATGGTTCATGGGAGCCATTACCGCACTGTCAGCAAACTGACTGTGGAGATCTTATAACACCACCTAATTCGAACGTTGACAATAATCTGACAATATTCTGTAACCAAGGATACGAGCTCTATGGTAACTCGTCAATAGTTTGTCAATCAAACGGAACATGGAGCGACTTTGGCGAATGTTTGCCGATAAAGTGTGGTCCGTTTCCAACGTCAGACAATGCTGTTTCCGATGCGAATCCAGACGATGAATTCGAGTATGAGAATGAGGTGAATGTTACATGTATTATCGGCTATGTTAGTGAAGGCGACACAGTTGCAGTGTGTAATGCATCGGGAGTTTGGGATAATGTTCCTGTGTGCGAGCCTATAGCATGTCAAGAATTCATTCCTCTCATGTTTTCAGTATTCCCTGACGCAAATGACAGTTTTGTTTACGGTGACGAATTTAATATAACATGTGAAGACGGATACGAACTTGACATCGAAACTTCAGTTTCATGTAATACTACAGGTGAATGGGGAGTATTACCAGAATGCCAACCCATTGTATGTGATAACTTAGTGCTTCCAGCTAACGCCTTAACCGATGTCGTTGAATCAACCGGCATTGAATACGGCCAAGAAATCAATATTGCTTGTGATATAGGATTTGAAATATCTGACAACTCTACAATTCAATGTACAACAAATGGGGAGTGGAATAACTTGCCGACTTGTTTGCTAATCGAATGTGACTCGTTGACTTTACAGAATAACTCATTTGTATTAGGTGATGAATCGAACATTACATATATTGTTGGATCTACTGTTGACGTAGCATGTGACGAGGGGTATGTAATTCTTGGTGACATTTCTTCCACTCAGTGTACAGAAAATGGAACGTGGAGTCCAAATATTACGTGCACGCCAGTCGTTTGCAGTGCATTCACACCAAATGACGACAAGATAAAAAATGGAAATTACAATGAAACAGAGAACGAGTACGGATCTTCTCTCACTATTGACTGCAAAGATGGTTTGTCTTTTGCTGATGAAAGCATCTCAACAAATTTAACTTGCAATGCCTCTGGTATATGGTCTGGACAGCAGTCTTGTGCAATTCAAGGTAAATTGTTTTATGCTAGAGTATTTTCACTGAAACTTGATAAGACATGCCTTCAATAGCTGGCATTTATGAGGGTTGTTCAAAATGGAATGCAAGTGATGCTTCATCTTTCTTGTATCAATGAATTTTTAAAACTAGTGAGCTGTATATCTAAGATCATTGTATTGGCTTTAAATTGTTACCTCACATTTTAAAATCCGTTCTGTGTAGCTGTAACAATACGTCAATTAACACTGTCTACTCGTGTATACTAATGCTTAAATGATTGGGAAAGTGTCACTTTTTTCTGACCAAATTTGGTCCCATTTTAGAATCTTTGTTTTCTTAATGCATGGGCAAATACAATATTTAAAATAACTTGTATGGTGAAATGGTGTCGTGTAATGTCTTTTAGAATATAACCTACATTATGAGCCAATGAAAACGCCGCATTTTCGCGGTTAAACGAAAATTTAATCATTAAAATTTTCTCTTAACAGACTTGACGTCTTGCGTTGGCGCTAATTTCTATCGGCCAATCAGAACGCAGAATGTTATATTCTAAGTTAGTTAGAACATATTAAGTAAATTTTAATGACTAAAAAGGCCTCGCTTCGCTTCGCTCGCTCCGCCCTTTTTAATCATTAAAATTTACTTAATATGTTCTAACTATAACATAAATCATATATTTGTTAGTTTATTGCAATTTTAGAATCGTGTAATAATGTAGATCTTATTTATTCCACTGTATAGGGGAAGTTGTTTGGGACTCTGACAAGTATTCACTGCAGACAGGCGAAGAGGCGATACTGAAGTGTAATGTGACAAACTACATGGACATGCAGACTGTGCAGATTGGGCAGTGGGATGGGATAACACAGATTCCAAACATACTCTACATATTCTCAAATAGCTCGGATGATGTCAATCTCAGTACACCGGATTCGCGATATGAGTTCACATACACAGTAGAAGGACGTGATCTCTCTGTACAAATGAAAGTACTTTTAGTTGGAAATGAAAGTTGTGGCAGTTACGTTTGTGGCCTTCTGGCAATTGATGATGATGGTGATGTACTAGATTCAAAGATTGTCATGACAAACGTTACAGTAAAAGGTGATTAGATATTTATTGATATTGTATTTGTCACGCAAGTATATTCATGTATGATATTACACATATTGTGATTTTTTATCCTGTTCCTTCACCAATGGTTGTTAATAAATATGTTCATCACATTGTTTAATAATGTGTATTTTAAATCATATCAATAAAAACTAAATCTCAATATCCCAAGAAGCATGGTCTGAAAATCGCATCTAAAATAAAAAATGTAATTTCATGACATTTCATTTGTAGTTAGTCTTCTTGTATTTCATAATGGTCCAGCATGACAAAAGGCAACAAACCGTGGGAATAGCCAGATGAAACTCACATTATCTGGTCTTTTCTAGCCTCCGCATTGCTTGATATCGTACACGTACGATAAACGGTCAGGATACAACTTCCATGCATTCCCTGAAATCTCAAATATTTTGGTACAAATTTGGTATGAATTCAATCCTTCAATAACATGATTTTACGAATATTTACATTTCCAAACTCTCTAGAATTTCAGTAAAAAATGTCTTGCGACATTGAATATTTGCTTGGCTATCTATAAGAATTTATAGAAAATTCTAATAACGTAAATGCTTTTGGAAAGTTTAAGTCATGGCTTTTGTACTTGTTAAGCGTTATTGGTGAAATGAATCATGTTGTCTTACATTACATTTTCCCCGTAAAAATGCCATACTCTTTTATCATTCTTTTAAGATATACGGAAGCCAGGTATTACTGTATCAGCTGATTCGATTGAAGTAGGGGAGGAGTTGGAAGTTCAATGTGAAGGTTATGTAGACAAGGATATGTCTGACGAGGAGTTATACCTTGAAATAAAACCTGAGGTAAATAATGGTGTATCAATTCATATTCCACTATGTGATCGATTCTTTGTGTTGTAACAAATATCATCCATCGTCATTTATGTTTGATGCTTGTATACTTAAGAAATAAACTATGAAAAACCGTTGTATACCGGCTGTTATACAATGGTTTGGAGTTTTGACGCGTAGGAATTAACCACGAAGGCCGTAGGCCTGAGTTGTTAATAACAAGCGTCAGAACGACAAACCATTGTATAACAGCCGGTATACAACGGTTTTCATAGTTTATTTCGATTCTAACATGATCTAAACCCGGAATTATATAAAAAGCAAGTGTTATTTTGCGAGATCTATGTTGCTTAGGTCACTTGTTGACGGCTGTTACGATTATCTTTATCACCCCCAGTATAACTATACTTCAAACAATAATAAAAATATGAAATAAGAAGAAAATCTGTTCAACATCAATGGATATTTATTTAACTAAATATCATTTAAGTATTCTTTACTAACAAATAGTCTAAAATACGCAAAAACGTTTACAACGATAATAATACAATATCACGTGATTTTATTCATAAATTTCCCGACGTGTCAAAAAGAACAGCCGAGTCGAAAGTAGTTCAAATTTCCATTGTATATCGGCCGATATACAACGCTATGATTTGTTCTTTGTCTATCTAGTCAAAATCGCCGGTTATGTTAGAATAATTATTGACTTTTATGCATGGATGGAAATACAAAACATGTATATTGGACCAGGATTTTGACATTATACAAAAACATAATACAATGTATGCAAGTGTTTTAGGTATAATTGGTTTACAGTATAATAAATATTATGTTAACTTTCAGTCAAACAGTTCGTACACTAAAATAGATTCTCCTTCTTCATCGGTATATGCGGTAGTCGACTGCCACCATGTCACGACAAAATCATACACGATAAGCTCTGAGTCTTTAACAGAACCTGTGGTGCTCAGATGTGGAATAAATTGGAATGAAGAAACGTTGCATTCTGAAACATCAATCAATGTTACACTTGGAGCATACGGTGAGATAAAGTGACTTCAATGAATTAAATAACTTCGTACAATTACAAATGTAAATGATGTTAAACCGCAGGCAGTTTTCTTGTTCTATCTACTTTCCACATTTCGGAAATTACAATTTTGAAATTACAAATTAAGTACACTACAACACCGGTTTTAGCCAGTATTACTTTTGTTAATTAATCTATTTTCAGCAACTTTTGAAAACGATTCCTATTTACTTTACGTGGGACATACAGATGTCATTGTATGTGATTTTTACGGCGAGAATGTATCGTATGTAGTTGTGTATGATTCTAACCAGACGAATCTGGCCAATAAGTCAGCTGATGGGACGGAAGATGTTATAGGAGCATTTACGGTTAACGAGGCAGAAACATTTTTCCAAGATACACATACACGGTTAGCGGTAAACGTTGATCTTCAAAACTGGTGCACTAATGGGGGCGTTATAGGCAACGACACATACACTTGCGAAATAACATACAAGAACGGAAACACAAGAACCACGGAAACATCTGTTACGATACGTAGTATGTATCCATCAATTTACATTCCACTGTTATTAAAATATCCGGTTAATGGAGAAGTCGCTGCATTATTTATGTTGAATTACTAACTTTAGATTAAACAATTATTTCGTCACCTAGGTAAGTTACCAGTTTAATAGTGAATGAGTATTAATATTATTTACATGATCAGCTGATCGACCAAAGTCAGCTAAAAGTGCATTTACATAATTGTGTTGGGTGTCCTGTGCATTTATTTTGCAGTGTGTACCTCATACATGTATGACTTTGATTGGTGGTACGTTTGGTAGAACAGGAATTTGTGCATACATGTATCATTTTTACCAAATGACAAACGCATTTTCATGAGATATTTGACCAAACTACCTAATTTCCAGTGTATGTCCATATGGGTTAACCATTTTAGAAATTTAATATAGCTTTGGTCATCATAGACATACATTCATTTTAGGATTAACAACACATTATTAGGATTATTGTTCATTTAGTTACAGTATTTCTTGAACAACTTAAGATTTATATTTGCTCATTTTTAAAAATAAAAATGCTCTTTTAACTGAAATTTTGCGCGGTGTTCTCCGTTGTCAAGATGTTAGCGTCAAAGTCTATTGATAATTCAAATGTTATAGTTTAGACATATCGCGTATTTTGTAAAAACGAGCGGCATGTTATTGTGCTTTGCTGATGACGATGAGAAAACAAAAATAGACAAACTCTTAAATTACAAATAATGAAGAACGCAAAATAATTCTAATTAGATATAGCAAGCATGAATAAAGCGGTTGTTTGCAACAAGTGTGTGTGTGTTCAGTTTTTTTAGTGACTTATGAAAACGTATTTATAATGTCATTTTCAGTTCCTTCTAATGAACATTTTGTTCAGCATTTAAAACTTTCAGTGTGGCACATATGATGTCATATAATTTTATTGCTTCTAATTTAGCATACTTGATCAATAGTACGCAAACTAAACACATACGTCGTTTGTTTAAGAATCTGCCGGTACACCAGCTTTGACGAGATCAGTGGAAATTGTCGAAGGCAAGGATACTACTGCTGAGAAGTTATTTCTTTGTGAAGGCGAACTAGGAAATCCCGCAGGAAGTATGGAAATTGAACTTGATAGAACTGGCGAATATGAAAGTTTCTTAGCGCTGCCCGATGGAATGAACGAAACAGCTGAGGGTTGGATTGTAACAGTACATAATGAGGACAGCGAATGTGGAATTGTCCAAACTATTGGATTCGCTTTAAAAACGGTTCCAATGTCAATGCACCTTGCAAGCATGCGTTGTGTAATTAAGCCACCAGATAACATCTCCAAAACACAAGTTTCACAAGCAAGTGTACTGAAAGTTGTTGAAGGTAAAATAAATAATGTAAATACAGTTTGCGCAATTTGTACGGAAACGTTTTCTGTATTAAATTATCATCGCCAATTAATAAGTAATGCTATATTGTTCTTCAGTACATATTATGTGAGTAATTCAGAAGATATTTTGGTGTGTTATCCTGTCAAGTGCACGTACCAGTATATCTCAGTACAGTTACAAAATGAAACTTATTGTGACAATATAATCTATTTTAAAATTATAGTTTCCAAACTAATAGCATCTAAAGCATTGTTTAAATGAAAAAGCAACATGTAAAACTACTATTTATTTTCAGCTTCACACTGTACTGGATCTTCTAGCTATGAGTTTATTCAACATCCCTATTATTGCCACTCTGCTGTTGCATGTTTTGCTGCTGGAACAATTGATGGCGTTCCTGATAAATGTCCCTCGGATGATCAATGTTTTGACACAAGGGAGGGAAGCTCAAACACCTGTGACATTAGCTGTGAGGACGTCGGATGTGTGTATCAACGTACGTTAATTTATTGTTTTGAAATAAATATTTTTATAAGATAAGATAAGATGAAGTTTAATTCCAATCAAGGGTCATATAACATGACATATGAATCACAGATAAAACAAAATGGGTTGAAAATATACACATAACAACAAAGAACTTTTAAAGTAAATAAGGCTTTTATAATAAGTTTCTTGGTCGGTAGTGTGTTGGGCACTTCTTCGTTTTAAGATTTCTTACAGCTAAAGCGGGGCAATATAGTCCTTTTGCTGTGGAAACTGTGTCATTCAGCTAGTTAGTAGGTCATCCGACTATACGGGCCTTTCAACGTTTTAATACTGTTATTTAACTTTTGAGACTAAAGGCTGCTATAACTTTGTAGTTCAGCAGTTTTACTGTTGTAACTAGGTCATTCAGCGTAGGCATTCCGCCTTTTGGATGCTGTATCTTTTCTACTGGGTCATTCAGCTAGTTATAATAAATTATACTTTTCGACAGCTTGGACTTGGGCGGATCGGCGCTTGTTTAGTTGGGCGTTGTGCTTTGTGTGTTTTTAATGTTTTCTGTGCTCGGCTGGTTAAGTTGAGTGCTGCCTTCCCTGTCTGACTTAATATAATATTTTTTATTTTGATTAGGTAACACAAATAAATAAGGCTTTATATCTAAAGAATCCTACCTCCCTTCATGCACTTGAAAGATGATGGGAGATAGGATTAATTTGACGTTATTAATATTGGTAAAAAAGAGAGTAAAATTTAACAATACATATTATAACTAATATATAACAAACGTAAGTTATGAAACCTTGCGTAATAATTTTATCTAGAGTTTACTATGGTGTGTAATATTTATGGTGGAGAAACAAGGTATATCGTATTCTGAAATTGTTGGTAATATCTCGTTGAGTTAATTCTTGTTATCGTTATTATATTTTGTTTATAATATGCTGTAGATGTGAAGTTTGTACACTTTAGTCTATTGGTATGAATAAATACATCTGTTCTGTTCTTATAAATTCAATTGACAGACACATCCATCTCGACAGTTAGTAAAATAGAATAATTAGTTTGAGAAAGTGAGACCATATAAGCTTTTTACGAATGTGCTGGTTGCAGTCAGATAAATTATGAACAACGACTTCAAACGGTAGTCGTTCTCATTTTATTGTATGTTTGTGTTAAATTGTTTCAAATATATTGAATTGTTCAGTCCAATTTAAATCATGATCAATATAGACACATACAAGTCTTTGAATTATGACTTGCCTTAGTTGTGTATAAACATTGTGCGATGCTTACAAAAGCAGTTTTTATATTGTAGCAATTGTTTGTGACAAAACAGAGATATGGTCGCTCGAAGGTTCTGACGTGGAATTTACTTGTAATATACTGGATATAGAAGAAGACGTGACTACAATATCAACAAATGATGAAGGGTTCATAGTCAACGATTTTCCTTTCAATCAGCAAGTTATAGCGCAAAATGTTAACGTAACAGTGACAGAAAATAAAGTGATACTTAGTGTTGTCAATGTTTCTTGTGACAATGATCTAGAGTATATTGTAACTGTGAACGATAAGTGGAGCAAGCACTTACCTCTCGGAGTAGAAAGTAGGTACCTTACTGCAAATTGTGGAACAGGTACGATAAGGGGTGTTTTTGGCCCGACACTCGATTTTAATGAATTTTTTAGATGAACGATATAAAACGTCATTTTATTATTTTTCGTCACTTTTTGTTGCCATAGCAACAATGATAATTAGACCGTAATAATATTGGCTTATCGTTATCTGTAAAGAAAACTTTCATAACATCGTTTTTGGAGGCGATTAAGCCTCGCATTACTACCATTGCCCATTTCTTAATACAAAATTAACCGCCTTTAGGCTGCTATGTGAATCCGCATTCAAGTAGTTCCAGAAACTGTCAACATTCCCAATACTGCTACATATGTTTCTCCAAAGTTTTTAACTGATTTAAGCCAATCAGCAACATTTGTTTATTCTAAGATAAAAAAATTATTGGGAAACTGTTCGTTAAATCGATATTTTGGCCATAAAAATCACTACACCGGCTGATACCGAACTTGTTTTATAGTACGAAAATGACTTGTTCATCAAATATCCCGGCTGTAAAGCTATTTTTAGAAACTTCAGACTACGGTCAAGTGATGGTTTAATCAATGAATCGTATACGGTCTGCAAAGTACTGTTATGCAATCATTTGGTGTCGCTGTACTAGCTAGCCGCTTTCTATAGACTGTCTCCCGCTGTGAGGGAAGTGATTACAAGACGGTACTGTAGAATCTGATAAATAAGCGCGTAGTATTATTTTAAAGCCACTTTTGATATACGCATTCAATACACGTATTACATATAAATTGATATGCACCTTTTAACAATTATTTAGATACCCAACATGCCTATATAGTCACATATGCCTATTTTGACATTCAAGACTAGAGCGGCAGTAAGAAAACGAACATTAAACGTGTAAAGTCGGTTTAAGCTTTAGTAGCAGCAACCAGATCGCCTCCCACCAGTACTCTCAATGCTTTGATTATCATTTCGAAACATTTTGGGCCTTAAACGCCCCTTATCGTACCTGCTTCTTTGTTAAACTTCTTTATTTCGGTTTATAAGCACGCGACTGGCAAACAAAGGCTTTCATTGTTTACCCGTTGGATAATTATACATTTCAGTGATATACAATGTACTATTTTCAACATATTGTAATCGTTCGTATGTACTGTTCAAGTTCTGGCTATCATTGCTTATATAGTAGGCAATGTATGGCGACCAGCATTTATTTATATGTTAATTTTATATATAACAAACCAGTCGTGTATTGCAACGCTTAAATATATCAATATTATAGAATATCCATAATTCATATTTCTGACGCAACATGTGTTTCGCCAATTACATAATTATTGTATGATACATGTAAACGTAAGATTGATTGTCTTTGTTAGTTGCGTTAGTATACATGTAGTCAAGTTTATCAATTCAGCTAAATGTGTATTGTTTTTTAATCTCGTATTTAGCGGAACCAGATACCCCAACTATAACGATACCAGAGGTACTTAACGCAAACGAGGAGATGATAATTGTATGTAGTGGAAATGTTGGTCGAGATAGAACTAATAGTCCAAAGGCATCGGTATATCTAGCTGTTGCTGAAACGGTATGTACACAACTTGAAAGACATACATATGTAGTTATCACAATGCATCTAAAATGTTGTACAAGATGTGTCCAAAGCGTTTGTAGGCACATATCATATAAAAATAAAAAAATACGTTTAACTTATCAGTGTAAAGCTTCACTAATTCAGAAGACGATGCAATGACGTACACAACAGCAAATTTCTTTTAAATGTGTCAACTGTTTACTATTCTACAAAATTTCCACTAACTAATACTTCAGCGGCACAGGTTATGACGTCAATAACGTTCTCAATGTCACTTGCAATATAGATAAGGGGCTCAAGTGTTTTGTAAGTAACAACCATAGATAATGTTTTCTGGTTTTGATGCCGGATACCCTATAAATTGGAGTATCTTTTGGAACACATCGTACGTAACATATGGACACAAAATAAAGTAAAGCAAATTGAATCAAGCATGGCGCTTATCTTATAATTTACTGAACGTTTCGTTATCAGAATAACATAAGTATGGATGACGTCTACGACATCGAAGATGTCTTGATAGAAAGCGTAATGGAAGGGTGTTCAATTAAAGAAACCGCTACATATACTATTACTCCTGGCTTGGATTGGAATGGCACATTTGTTTCATGTTTGACGGTGAATGAATCAACAGTATTAGCACAGTCAACAATAGAGCCAATCATACTGAGTGTTCCAGGTGGGTATATAGTTAAATTGTATCATTATAATTATATAGCTATGCTCGCAGCATACCATGATATAAAAAGACAAATACAAACCAAGTACAAACAAATGTCAATATGCCCTCTATTTTTAGTTTCCAATAATTATATTCACCATTAGATGAATTTGTAAATTGCATTTATTACAATAGTTTTGCTAATAACTTCAAGAAGAATAATGTTTGATGTTATGTTTGAAATGTTTCAGATGTATTTTGTAACCCTGTATTGGCAACACCATTACTCGGTGGTGTGGTATCTTATACGTGCGATCTACAGCACGTAGCAAATATAACAAACATTGTAATCACCAAACAAACGATCGAAGACGCTAATACTGTAACAGTGGTCAACGAAACAGTAAATAGTCTACCATGGAATTACAATATGGGATTCGATGTTGATATTCCTGATAAAGAAGGTTTCACATTAAACTTCGCTAATGTCTCATGCGAACATGAAGGAGAATACACTGTTAGTATAGATGACACATCAGCAGTCATGTCACTTGCAATTGTATGTAAGTACCAATGATATACTATGTTTTAATTGTGAACACAATTTTTTCAAATATCAGAATTACGGTTGTTAGGGTTTTTTTTCAATTCACTCAATATTTAACATTATTAAATTTCATATATAGTGGTGTTATCTACCAACGCATGTGTAATTTGAAAGTTATTTGTTATATCATTCTCAGCCCCACCATCCCAGCCATCTCTGTATGTTCAGAGTGGTACCCGTGTCAATCAACTTCTGGAAATCAATTGTACAGCCGAACTTGGACGTGATAACAAAGGCGATCAACGTTCTGATGTGTTTTTAGAAGTACAGTTTGAAGTGAGTATGCATTTGTAATGTCCTTTATAATTAAGAACACAATACTTGTCAATTAACTAATTATCTGTTTTATCCTTAGGATATAACATTCCTATTATTCTTTTTATAGGATTCTGTGCGCATATGTGTTATTAGTATTTTACGATATTATCTGTGTATACATCGTTTAATATTGGAAGTGACATCCGTAATGTATATTGATGAATAATTTTATAAAGTTCTAATAATTAACATTAAACAAAGACACGCGTGTTCAAAGGAGGGAACTGCTACCAGTAGTTCAACCTTTGTATTTCGTTTTGTGTTTGATGCGAACTACGCAATGGAAGTATGTATTTTGTAGTCGAACTTGTGCATTTAATATCAGCTTGATCTTATATATATCAAATATTTAATCTACAACTATTGCTAGATATGGACGGTTTGCTCTAACATACTCTACATAAAATGATAACAAATATAACAGGAAAGGCACCATTCAACAGCAACAGCTGTAATACAATTCAATATCAAACACGTCGCGAACGAACCTGTTATCTCACCGACCTGAGGTTATGGCTCCCTACAAACAATTTGTTAGATTGTAGCACATGCACTTACTGTATGTATATGTTCGGGTTATGCATTTTTATGTACTTTTATCATAGAGTTTGTGCAGAAAATATCCCCGTTTAGCTACCCGAGTTGAAAATTTACCTATAGTAATTTCTTGTTTTCAGAATGAAGAAGAATTTACTGTTTATTCGGATAATGTCGATTCTTCTGTTATCTCGGATAATTGCAAGCACACTGGCTTTACTGCTGGAACGTTTTATCCAGACCAAAGTTGGAATAACTCAGTCATTCGGTGTGTTACTAGAAGTGCCAATACTACATATAACGTATCAACAGAAGAAATATTAATAATGGAGCCGTCAGGTATACATGTTTAATTGTTTTTCATTCAACTATGACTTTCAGGTTCAAGGTCATTCGACTTTTCTTATACTGTAAACCGCTTTACTTTCGCGTATACTAACTTTCGCGTTTTGCCGATCGTCGGCATATTCGCGGCTACAAAGTTTCGCGTATGTTAGTCTCCCGCGAACACCGCGAAACCTAAGTCGCATAGTGACAAATTCACTTTTGTTACAATCTATCACATAAATGCTTTCACGTATTGTACAGTATATAATTGTCGCTTAAACAATGTTCTCACCTTCGGCTAATCCTTTGTCCCTTTGTTAAGCCCTGTCAAACATGTATAGGATAGAACATGAGTAGGTGTTGTATATGGGATTTTAATCCCATATCAACACCTACGAGTCGTTCTATCTGACTTAGACTATAGATAAATAATCTTTGTTTATCAGGTACACTTTGCCTATAAATCGACCAGTACCCGGTACATAGGGTATGATAAACCATTTAAGTGCTGGTGTTATATGTGAAGTGTTGCATGATGCATATAAAGATCTAAGTGGCAAAATTAAGCTATTTACAGTAAAACCCAATAATGAAATTCCTTCTTGGGACTGTAAAAAACTTATCTCAATAATGTTGAGTGATTGCATCATTCTGTCAAAGAGCAAACAGATGAAAACGGAATGAAAAATGGTTAATTCTGAGCCAATCTTGTAAAAAGAGGTGTTCTTCATATAGGAGCAATTTCACTGTGAATTTGAGGTTGAATAATGTGCAAGTCAGTGGACAGAAAGTAGTGGTCTTTATTTTGAGGTGGTCTTGGAGGTGAGGTCCTAATTTGTTAATTATGGGTTGTGTTGGTATGAAAGTTATTTACTTCAATCACCTGCAGTCACCATTGGAACCCCTACAATTTGTTTTTTAAATCGTTTAGTTGGTTTTAAGTTCTACTCTGTTGAAACGATGTCTAAGAAGAGAGGGGTAATCTACACCGTACACGTAATTATTGAAGACACAATAGTACAGAACAACCTCTTTAGAGTGAGACCCTTTGTGGGCTGCAAATATTGGTCAGTTTTTAGAAGTTGTTGCCCTACAGAATTTACAAAATTATATACATGTATAACTTCAAGTAACTTTGAAGGTTGTGTTATACAGAGGTTGTTGCACTACATATGTCCTCTAGAGAGGTTGTACTGTAGTCATAGAAGCTACCACTGCATTCACCCTATACTGATAATGTTGTCAGCACTCAGCAGAGATGTTGGCAATACCTTGATTGGTTAATTATCTATCACAATTGTTGTCTCAATTTATGACAGTAATTATGAACAAATGTAGAAAGGTTTGATATACATGTACATGTATTCTAATAAGTCCAATTAGTTACTTGTTTAAAATATAGTATTGTTATAATATAGACTAACCTAAGCTTGGTATCAAAAATGTTTGGCATCCACATTTTCTGTGCTAAATGCATGTATACATTATTATAGCTATGCTCAATTATTTTGCTTGGCCTACTATAGTATATAGCAATCTATTGTTATACACTTGACCAATGTTCTAACTACACCGAATTTAAATTTGAATATTTCTGGAACCGTTGCATTGAACCACGTGATTTTTTGTGAAAGGGTCTAAATCGATATCGTCTACAATATTATGATGTTTTTACAAGTCACTCGGTAGAATAATGTGTACCGAGGCATGACGGTGCAATATCCTATTTTGTACGCGTGCTATGAAATTTTAGGCGGGAATTCGATTCCATGTTATAAATCGCTTCTTAGTCGATCGTCCTATCAGAAAAACATAACATGGCTAGTATATCATTTGAAGAAAAGGTCATGGTAAAGGGTCGTTGGTGAGGTGGTTTGAGTTGACAGAGGATAAAACACTAAATGTTTTTACTTTTGGTTTCAGTCCCTACACTAAAAACGACATTATATTGGTGTTTTCATGTTGATATAATAAAATAAATACCAAATGATGAACTGGTAATGTTTGTGGTTGAATTTTACACCCATATTCTAAAACCAAAGATAACAAGATTATCAGTAGCAGGTATATCCCCCGTCAACACGAACCACAATAGGTAAATTTCTAGGTTATGCATATTGTTGTACTTTAAAATATGGACTAATCCGATTAGAGGTATACTAAATAAGCACGTTGATTTTTAGTTGTGATAGATACTCAGCATGAAAACATGTCTCCCCTTTTCAGAAGACGAGTCCGTGTTTGGATTACCAAAGTTAAAACATTCAATAGCACGTGTACAAAAATCGATACTGTATATCGCCATGCCTCGGTGCTCAATATTACACAGACTGGGTTGCAAAAACATCCTACCAACAATTTCGACTTGTTTTCAAAAAATAGTGTGAATTAATACAACGGTTTCAGAGATATTCACTTTTCTAGTCGGTGTAGTTAGAACATTGGTTAAGTGTATATACCACAGCAAAGTGTTGTATACGGGATTTATTCAACACTTTTTCTTCATGCTGATTGGCCAGCTACTGAGATCTATAGTCTAACGATTGTTTTTGTCCATTGAATACAAAATAATTAACAATTTGTCTAAACTGTCACAAACTGCATCATTACTGTGTTTAACTTCCCGTAGTATGTATCTGTTTCTTTATATCTTTATTAATGTGTGTTCAATGACCAAGTAATTATGCAGCAACTGTGATATTAGTTTATATGAATTAATTAGATAATAAGCGATTATCAACTGCAATTTACTATAAAGGTTATATAGACATAGCAATTGAAAAGAATATTTAAATTAAACAACACCAACACAAGAAGGAATCATTTTATTTTCGATTTACATCGAGCACAAACTCTATGAATTTCATTCAAAACGAGGAACTTTCGCGTTTTTCATGTTCTGAACATTTTCGCGGCTACTTACTTTCGCGATTTTCTACCACTCGCGAACTCCGCGAACTTAAATCGCGCGAAATAGTTTCTAGGTTTACAGTAGCTGAAACTATGTTTTACGGTATTTTGACAGCTGAAACTCGGACATTCCGAGGTTTAGTTTCATTTTCTCGTTCAGTTGTGTCTATGTGATTGTGTTTTGTGTTGTTTTAGTTGTTCAAGTTAAGTGCTGCCATTTATTTTTACAGTCTACGTTTGAAAGTTTAAGTTTTATTTACTAAACACTACACATGCATACTAAAACAAACTATTACACCTATCGACAGGAATGCTCATGTTCCTTTGCAGCCATTTATTTTGAAGAAATAAGCGGTGTAGGAGTCATTGGAGTGAACTACACCATGACATGTATTATTGAGGGTATGGTGGGATTGACGGATATTGTGATAACACATGGTGAAGATCCAGCAGACATTAAGGATACTGAAGACGTATATATTGTTGAAAATGAGATTAATGAAACCATCGCTAAATTGACAATTCTGAAGACTATTAAATGTGGTGACAATGGTGTTTACTACTGTAAAACAAGCGGCACCAGTGAAGAGGCACAAGCTAAGACTTCGTTGGAAATACAATGTAAGGAATTAATGTACATTTAAAGCAAGAAACATAATCCCCTTCTGTATTTTGAACGTTTGGACTTGTTGGTTATTCGTCTTATGTTTAGGTAAACCTTTCTCCTATACGATTAACCATATTGCTTTAAAACTTGCAACACTTATTCAACATCAATACCTTACTGCGTAAAGCAAAACGCACACTTATGTCCTACTTTATGCATTGGGTATTGGCCTTTTTACCACAACAGGAATCAGATGAGCGTCTGCATTCACAATCAGATGAGCGTCTGTATTCACAAGGCGGTGCTCAGGAATCAGATGAGCGTCTGCATTCACAATCAGATGAGCGTCTGCATTCACAAGGCGGTGCTCAGGAATCAGATGAGCGTCTGTATTCACAAGGCGGTGCTCATGAATCAGATGAGCGTCTGCATTCACAATCAGATGAGCGTCTGCATTCACAAGGCGGTGCTCAGGAATCAGATGAGCGTCTGTATTCACAAGGCGGTGCTCAGGAATCAGATGAGCGTCTGCATTCACAAGGCGGTGCTCAGGAATCAGATGAGCGTCTGCATTCACAATCAGATGAGCGTCTGTATTCACAAGGCGGTGCTCAGGAATCAGATGAGCGTCTGCATTCACAAGGCGGTGCTCAGGAATCAGATGAGCGTCTGCATTCACAAGGCGGTGCTTAGGAATCAGATGAGCGTCTGCAGTCACAAGGCGGTGCTCAGGAATAAGATGAGCGTCTGCAGTCACAAGGCGGTGCTCAGGAATCAGATGAGCGTCTGCATTCACAATCAGATGAGCATCTGTATTCACAAGGCGGTGCTCAGGAATCAGATGAGCGTCTGTATTCACAATCAGATGAGCGTCTGCATTCACAAGGCGGTGCTCAGGAATCAGATGAGCGTCTGTATTCACAAGGCGGTGCTCAGGAATCAGATGAGCGTCTGCATTCACAATCAGATGAGCGTCTGCATTCACAAGGCGGTGCTCAGGAATCAGATGAGCGTCTGCATTCACAAGGCGGTGCTCAGGAATCAGATGAGCGTCTGCATTCACAATCAGATGAGCGTCTGTATTCACAAGGCGGTGCTCAGGAATCAGATGAGCGTCTGCATTCACAAGGCGGTGCTTAGGAATCAGATGAGCGTCTGCAGTCACAAGGCGGTGCTCAGGAATTAGATGAGCGTCTGCAGTCACAAGGCGGTGCTCAGGAATCAGATGAGCGTCTGCATTCACAAGGCGGTGCTCTTGGATTGATAATTGACATACAAATGTATGTATATTAATTGCAATGCTCGTACAACTACACTCATTAAAAGTTATTAGTACACCAACATGTTACGCTTGTATCATTTTTATAAAACGCGATAGCTTGTTATTTTTTTTCATGTGTTCATGCGAGTAGTATAACCACAGTATCCGATATTTGGATATTTGTATTTGGCTTGGTGTAAGCCAAGACCCGTGAATTCTCAAAATTCAGAAAAACGCACGTGCATAACACTATGTATTGTACAATGTCTTGAAATGTTGATTACACATTGTCCAACAATACCAAAACCCAAAAACATAAAGAACAAGAGATGTTTGTAAAATATGCATGTCTTATGACAACCGAATAGCCGTGTATACTTAAGGCCATACCGACCTTGACCTTTGACCTATTGACCTACAAATTTGTAGAACACTTCTCTTGATAATCAGCAACCAGTCTGTGAAGTTTTACGATCTTAGGATTCACGGTTCTTACGTTGTGGATCAGAAACCGTTGTGTATTCGAAGGTCAAGGTAATTTTGACCTTTGAATCATAGCGACCTCGAAATCAATGGGGGTCATCTACTGATGATGAACAACTTACTCTAAAAGTTTGTGGGCTCTAGGTCCGATCGTTCTGTAGTTATTGATCGGAAAACATTTAGTCTACCAACCACCGACCGATTGACATGCATGTATTAAGTAATAAACCCCACATCTACGATACGGAGACATAAAATACTTCACTACTTACAATTCCTGACATATTTAAACATAATAACTTTAAAATAAACATAATATCATGCATGTTGTAGATCTATATTGTGTAATATTTCAAGCTAGAAGCAAAATGATATACACTATTTGCATGTATCGCTATTTACTGTGTTGGTGTACTTATAACTTTTAATAAGTGTATTTGGAAATAATGAAATCGGGTAAATCGAAAGCAGATGAATCGAAAGCAAATGATTGTTGAAGACATTTTATATTTACAAGTACATCGGCGAAAAATGTCGAATGTCACAATGAATGCTGTGCAAACATTAATACTAATTTTGAGACATCTTATTCGAATACCAACTCGAATAATAAATGTTAAAAATCTTGATTTGACATTCGAAAATGTCAAATGTCAAGTATCCTATAAACTTTACACAGCTTTATCTGTATCATTTACAGGGACCTCTGGGATACCAACTATTGATTTATCCGTTGATATGGTGGAAGGTAGCAATCCCTGGGCCGGTTTCGAAACTTTATGTACGGCTGAACTTGGATCTAACAATGCTTCCATTTTCTTTCAAACAAACAAAAATGGACAGTTTGAGAACTTGACTGATATTGAAACAGCAACCTATCCCATTATAGAATATGATTTATCGATGTGTACCAACGTTAAAACAATAGCATTTGTGAATACATACACAGCAGATTGGAATAAAACTACCTTTCGCTGTGTGGTGGAAGACGCCGACAGTAGTCAAGTGGACGCGGAAATCATTTATGTTGTTTCAGGTAAGTCATGGATATCACAAATTGGCAAATCTAAAAATTGGAAATACATTAATTGATGTATTAATTACTCATATACACTGTGTCCGCCTGACCACGTTACAACAAACAAATTAAATCGAGTTTTTTTAACAGATACAGTAAGTTAAGTTCTGGATATGGAGAATGTGGAAGACCATAACTGGTCTGATCAGGCGACCTGTCAGGCTGTATGTGGGAGACCATAACTGCTCTAATCAGGCGATCTGTCAGGCTGTTTGTGGGAGACCATAACTGATTTAATCAGGCGATATGTCAGGCTGTATGTGGGAGACCATAACTGATTTAATCAGGCAATATGTCAGGCTGTATGTGGGAGACCATAACTGGTCTAATCAGGCGATATGTCAGGCTGTATGTGGGAGACCATAACTGGTCTAATCAGGCAATATGTCAGGCTGTATGTGGGAGACCATAACTGGTCTAATCAGGCGATATGTCAGGCTGTATATGGGAGACCATAACTGGTCTAATCAGGCGATATGTCAGGCTGTATGTGGGAGACCATAACTGGTCTAATCAGGCAATATGTCATGCTGTATGTGGGAGACCATAACTGGTCTAATCAGGCGATATGTCACGCTGTATGTGGGAGACCATAACTGGTCTAAAACATGTATTATGTCAGGCTGTATGTGGAAGGCCATAACTGATTTAATCAGGAACTCTGTCAGGCTGTATGTGGGAGACCAAAACTTGTCTAATCAGTCAATCTGTCAGACTGTAAATAGCGTTATATATCACGTGTGTTGGTCGGGCATGTACATATTGACTTGCATATATGTTCACTTATTTGTAGAAAGCATATGCGATAATGAGGATATTGGCAGTGCATTGCCACATCCATTTGATTGCCGAGGTAGATTTACTTGTACTATGGGAAATAAGAGGCTGAGTCCTTACAAATTATGTCCGGGATCTGACGAATGTTATGATTATGGTACACCAGCGTGTGTCGATTGTAAAGATAAGGGCAGATGTAAGTTTTCTTATAAATTATAATAGTTTTGTAATCTCTGACATTTTCATTTGTTTTAGCACAAACTAGGTACATTTCGAGGACTGGGACTCGGGCTCGCTCAGAAAGGATACTCTCAGAAATGAAGTGTCGATAGCTGTTAATATAAGTTAGAAAACATGTTTCACAATCCATTTTAAAAGTTAGGCCGTGACTGTACATGTTTTAATCATTTTTAAAATCAATTTAGTATGTATCTCTACTATAATACATTTGTGTACATATAACGAGGGATGATCAATATATAACGAGAACATGAGTATAACTTTCCTATTACTTGTTATTTTCTAAAATTATTATATGCGGTGGTTAAAACATATATTAGAAAAAAGTGATTCGCGATAGTCATCCTTAGGAATTTCGTTCAGAACATCCAACCTTTTCGTGTGTAGTTACAACGTCGACGTCACGTTTCGCCCACTTTGCGTTATACCACTAGCCCTTTTCCAGTCTTCTTGGAATACATTATTACGTACACAAATAGAAGCTTTTGGCATGACATGATCACGAAATGATTTCTGAACATCGTGCACACTTTCATTATAATTTGTTTCCTTCAAAACTAAATATTTCATTGATAATTTTTAGTCGCCCGTCATTTTCGCTATCATGGAACGATAACACGCGACTGACGTAACAAATGACAACATAACCTATGCATTACGTCTCCAGGCTTAGTTGACTCTAAGTACCAATTTTCATCATATTGCAATTGCTAACATGCAAACTGTGAGGGTTTGAATTTGCGTGAAATTGGTGAAAAATCCGCAAAATTTAGCATGTAATCATGAATATTCCTAATGTATGTTATTACTTCCAGCTAGAATTTGAGTAAAATCAAAATGACCGTTTTTAAATTGTAAGAATTTTCTCGTTATGCATTGATCATTCCTCGTATTTATTCAAGGCCGCTGGAATATATCAAAACGACTACAGGTATCTTAGATTTAGTCCAATCCTCAGCGAATACTATAATGAAATTTTGAATTAGATCTCAATATCAATTAAGACTGTATCACTACTTTATAAAGTAAGAGCGTGATCATAAGAGTTTTTAAGCAAACTTCAAGTAAAGTGTTTCTTTTCAGGTCGAGAAGACCCATTGGATATAGACCCATGTAAGTTAACATCTTAAATCCAGTTTGCTGTATATCAAGCATACCAAGAAATAGTTCTTCTCTGTCTGTACATCCTGTTTAGATAGCATTTAGGATTTAGAACGAACAATAAAAGCTTGTGACAAACAATTTCATTATATAATTCAATAGTAACGCTGATAAAATAGAGAAACCACACAATAACTAATTTTTTATCATGTTCGCAATTTAACCATTATACGGTCCTGGTATTTATAAGTATTAGCAATTGCATTAATAATGCATTTTTGTATGTTAAATGAATTATTGTGTCCTGTTATACACCTCTAGATATGGACTGCACGACTACAGTTGGTACGATAGGGGAGAGTGCCTCAATAGTCTGTACTACACATTATATCACAGTTGATGATGCTTCAACTAATGTTGCACTAATTCGGAATGGAGAAACTATCATTGTAACACAGTCCCAGACAGGGAATGGACCAATAAACGCGAATACAAGCACACCAAATTTAGTACTTCAACCAACAACAATTAGCGCACACTTTGATCCTGTTGGCTGTGTAGATAAAGGAGACTATGTGATACGGGTTGACAATGGTACAGTTGAAATTGAGGCTACAGCGCAGTTAGACGTCGAAAGTGAGTTTGAATTTATACTTTTCATTTGTAATTCCAAATCCATAGTAATTATTGTTAATATATCCTCGAACGTCAGCTGATTTTCATATTATTATTAACATCGCAATTAGTAACAATGAACATGCAGTTAGTTTTTATCTATCTTGTAATTTCTACATGTATGTAGAAAGTAGCTGTTCGCTACTTGTAACTGTATGATGGTATTCTATATGGACCTAGTATTTACATGCCGAGCCGAACTGTCGAGCATTGCCTTTGTTTGCCAGTCAGCTTTCTGCTGAAACATGGCGGGTATATATATGTGCCTCCACCCGGATTTGAACCCGGTCGCTAGATTAGGCAACAAGCGCACTAAACACTGAGCTACGGAGGCCACAGCACAGTTGGACGTCGAAAGTGAGTTTGAATATAAACTACATACCGTAGTTACTATTGTTAACACACTTGGAAACAAAGTTAGTACACACTATAAACTATAGTGTTACTGTTTCAGGAACAGCATCGGAACCAACTATATCCACATCGCTTGATGAATATTATCGTGGGGTAGAGATGACTATCAGCTGTATAGGACCAGTTGGCAAACCACAAGGGGCGTTGGAACTAATGGTTAGGAGTACACCTGGTGACAATTTTGAAACTGTGTCTGATACTATGGACATTAGTTATGATGCTGATAATTGTACATATATAGGTGAACTGAGTCACTCGTTCGTTGTTAGTGACGCTGATGACGGTTATGAGTACATGTGTAAGTCGGTAGGACATGACAACCAGATGTTTAATTCAAGCACAGAAACAGTAACCGTAGTAGATGCAGGTACGTGTACGATTTATTGTACATTAATATATGTATAATGATGCTGTGAGCGGAATATGATTCTCAACCTATTTCTTTTCTGTCATAGCGTGGGTATATTTCAGATTACCTTAGCCTAATAAGAATGGGACATTTGTACATGTACATATGTATACACATGTAAAGCAATTACAAAAGTGACAGTTAAAATTATTCACTCGTGCTAATGACGATATTAAAAAGGTAAAAAAGGCATGCGAAACTATCGTTAAGGAATCGAAAACGGTGACTAAGCAAAATAATGAAATTGACGCACGAGGTACTGAACTTGAAACAAGGTCAATGCGCGAAAATCTTATGTTTTACGGCATACCCGAGGGAGGAGACGACGAAAACTGTAATGAATTAGTGCATGACGTCATAATTAACAATTTGGAAATGACGGAGGTGGCCGTATCCCCTATACTGATAGATCGTGTTCACCGAGTGGGTCTGAAAGACCCCAAGAAGACCCGTCCAATAGTAGCGAAGTTCCATTACCCACAAGATAAGGAGAAAGTCAGGAATGCTTCCTTCGAAAAGGCAAATGTCCTTAAAAAGGCTAAACTAGGGATCGGCGCACAGCTCCCACGTGCTATACGGGAAGCCAGGAAACCCTGCTATGTGGCAATGAAAAAAGCTAAGGAAAGTGGTAAAAATGTGGAATTTGTTGGTGCTAAGTTACTCATAAACGGCGAGGAATATTGTCCTGGTGCAACATCCACACCCTAGAGATGTCAAGTAGACACCCCCTTAAATATCCTAGCATGGAACATAAATGGACTTAAGCGGAAACTTGTTGAAGAGAACTTTATATCGTACCTACAACAGTACGACTTGATATTTCTTAATGAAACATGGTTATCCAAAAATGATACATTTAATTTTGACATTCCATGATATAATGTTGAACATATCTATGGTAAGAAATCCAAAAATGTAACTAAAGGTCGCTTTAGTGGAGGAATTTCCTTTTATTATAAGTCAAATTTGAAGCAATATGTACATATTGTAGATAAACACGAGTATGGCCTAATTTGGACTAAACTTTCACATGAATTGTTCCTTTTTGAAGAAGATGTATATTTATGTCATGTTTATATCCCGCCAATTCAATCCAAAGTTTTCATGCATGCCGATTTTGATTTTTTTGAACAGATGGAATTAGACATAGTAAAATATAATAATCTCGGAAAAGTATTTGTTTCGGGGGATATGAATAGTAGAACTTCGGATTTCCCTGACACTCTCGCTTTTAATCAATACCTAGATCTAGATTTGACATTTGTAAACACACGTGACATCCCAGTAAGAGTAAATAAAGATCACGTGGTTGATAATTATGGGCGGCGCTTGTTAGAAACTTGCTATACTACCGGATTAGTAATTGCAAACGGTCGTATTTATAGTGACCAGCACCTTTTGCGCAAATGGGGATCTAAGTACCGTTGATTATCTTCTTCTAAATTTTGAAGACTTTGATTCACTTTCAAACTTTGATATTCTCGAATTTAACGAATATTCTGATCACGCTCCAATAGTATTCACGTTCTTACGAAAAACGGGTCGCGTGGCCGCGGAAAATTTTGAGCGCGAAAAAAGCGAACATAATAATAATAAATTAATTTGGGATGAAGATAAAATACCCCTGTTCAGGTTAAAAATATTGAATAACGATGACTCTATACAAACACTGAGCCGAAGCGTGGGGGAGGAACCAATAGACCACGTGGTGCATACATTTACTACTATATTATCACGTAATGCGTTTGAGGTATTTGGAAAGGAATGTCATAGTAATGTAAACGATACTTGCCATCGGAAGAGCCAAAAATGGTTTAATGCTGATTGTGTTGATGCTAAAAGGGATTTAAACGTAAGCGCAACACGTTTAATAGACACAAAACGGACGAAAATCGTACTTCGTTTGTGAGATCACGAACTAAATATAATCGAACTAAACGTAAAGCTATCAATAGATTTAAATTGTCGGAGGGTAGGAAAATAAATGATCTAGCTAAAACGCACCCAAGAAAATTTTGGGGTAAGGTTAACAAAACATACAAAAAGAAAACCGCGGAAGCTGAAACGCTAACTGTAGAACAATTGCATACGCATTTTAAGTCATTATTTGCGGAAACTCCGACGACGGAGACTAATCAGGCGTCCACATTTGATGAAAATTTACAGGACGATGATCTAGATATGGAAATATCCGAACAAGAAATACGTTCTGCTATTTTCTCACAAAATAATAATAAATCTGCGGGAAACGATAAGTTAATATCTGAAGTTTTTAAAGCAACCTATGATATTTTCGCGCCGTTTCTTGTTAAGCTGTTTAACAGAATATTCCAAACAGACGATTACCCACAATCTTGGGGTGAGGGAATAATCTCACCAATTTTCAAAAAGGGTGATACTAATGACCCCCAAAATTATCGTGGCATAACACTTATTAATATTCTTGCAAAAGTATATTCACAAATTTTGTTAACCAGATTAACGAAATGGTCGGATAAATACGAAAAAATATGCAAAAACCAATATGGTTTCCGAAAGGGAAAATCCATTATCGACTGCATTTTTGTTCTACACCCTGTTATCTCAAAGGTACTCAACTCCGGTAATAAATTGTATTGCACATTTGTTGACTATGAGAAATGCTTTGATAAAATCGACAGATCTTATCTGTGGTATAAACTTCTTACAGAAAACGTAAGTTCTAAATTTGTTAATGCTCTAAAATCAATGTACAAGACTGTTAGATCGTGCGTTAGGTATAATTCTTCGTACTCGGATTTCTTCGAATCACACATGGGCTTAAAACAAGGAGACCCAAGTTCTCCTCTGTTGTTCATGTTCTTTGTGAACGATATTTTAAATGATATAAACACAGACCTAGATGATATATTTTCTGTTAATGAACTCCAATTATTTTTAATACTTTTTGCAGACGACCAGGTACTTTTTGCTAAGTCACCAGAAACATTGCAGGCTATGATGTTAGATGTTGATAGGTATTGCCGTCTTTGGGCCTCAAAATAAATACGTCTAAAACTAAAGCAATGATTTTTGAAAAGGGAAGGCATACGCGACACGACTTTTATATCAATGATTCACTTATAGAACTGGTGGACTCATTTAAATATCTCGGAATCACTCTTCTAAAGAATGGTAACTGGTACCGAACCCAGAAAATTATTGCACAGCATGCATCCTTTGCCCTACATAATGTGTTTACCATATTTAGCAACATTGAGTTACCTGTATCCCAGAAATGCAGAAATGCAGAATATTTGACTCGCTTGTAGGTTCAATCCTTAACTTCGGCTCTGAAGTTTGGGGAATGCATGAAGGTAATGATGTTGAGAAAATACATACAAAATTTATAAAACGATTATTGGGTGTTAGAAAATCAACTAATCTTTCAGCATTGTATGGGGAGCTAGGGCGATTTCCACTTTTCATAATGCGACAAATTCGAATGGTTAAGTATTGGACGAAAATCTTACAACTTGACAATTCAGAAATTGCTAAGCTAATATACTTAATGCTGAAAGAAGATGTGGATTCTGGTAATACATATAACTCGAAAAAGTGGGCTTTTTGTATAAAAAATATATTAACAACACATGGATTTACGTACGTGTGGAATAACCAGTTCGAGATAGATATACCTTTTGTTTCCATTAAACAAAGGATCATTGATACATTTTTACAAAGTTGGTACGCCACTATTAATAACTCTAGTCGTTTGCAAACGTATTGTATATTCAAGTTTGACTTCGAACCTGAGAAATATCTTGATTTCATTACGGAGAAAAAATATAGAATTTCATTAGCTAGGTTTAGAACTTCCTCTCATAGCCTTTGTATAGAATCTGGAAGATACGACAACACACCCAAACCAGAACGATTTTGTATGTCTTGCACAATGAAGAAAGTCGAGACAGAATTTCATTTTCTTTTAGTTTGTCCGCTGTATCACGAGCTAAGACAGAAATATTTTAAACAGTATTATTGCCACTGGCCAACCATTCAAAAATTCAAAAATTTAATGTCTTCAAAGTATATATATTTTGCAAATAATTTGCGTATCTCTTAATGTCTTAATGTTGGTATAAATCATGTTATTGGGTTGAATGTCTATTGTCTAAATCCATCCCATATATGTGACTGATTGTCTGTTGAAAATGTTATACTTGTAACATGGTATGTTATATCTCTTGTTACCTGTGATTGTCCAAAGCCCGGCTGATGGAGTAATGAGCGTTTGGACTAGCCAGACAGCCTACGAAGCCAGCCGGACTTTGAACACACAGCGCTTAATATCAATATATTCATTCCATATTTGTTTGTCTGCTGAAAATTCATGTTTTTCATCTCTGTTATTTGTATTTATTTGTTATAAGCATTGTATTATGCTTTATGCAAAATAAACTTTCGTATTCGTATTTACTCTAAAAGTAGGAATATCTATGTGCGCATGATCATTATATCACCAACATGTTTTTCTTTCTAAACGGAGGTCATTCACAAAAAAGTAATTAGTAAATTACTGTTGAATGATACCTTGAACATTCACTAAAATATACGACGCATTGTTACAACGTGCTAAAATATGCCCCTTTTACGCTATACAACGCTGGAAATACACTGGGCACTCGCTGGCAGGCGCCTGTGCAAGTTGTAGCCTGTATGTACACTCTACTGACTAGTGAGAAATTAGTTACACCTACGTTAAACAAATGTTAAAAAAGTATTAATTCGTCGAGCATCAGATTATTGGTTTTAGTCACCTCAAATATTTATGTCTAGTGTTCTGAATAAACTTTCATACATTTACGGTATATGTCTTTGTTATAGTGTAGCTATGCCATACATATACGTTTTCTTCATGAACTTCATTGGAACTGGTATGGGTTTTATTTATTTTACATGATTCTTATACTACGTATATAAATGAAGCATAATGGATGCCATTCAAAGTCGTTTTATGTAAATTTTTGTAACAATTATATTTTAAACAAATACGCTAATAATATCTAATCTGGGGTTGTTTATTGCGCTTGAATGAATGGCAAACTATGCACTCAATAATTCAAATACTGTAGTTCCACCTAAATGACTAGAGGGTTTAAATTATCCTCTTTTCCTATGGTTTCAGCCACTTAAGAATCAACTTCCTATGTTTGCCAAAATATGTTTTTGCAAGCTTGAAAAATGTTTAGAGTGTTACATGGTGTATAGTTAGTATTTTATCTTAACAAATTGACCAACTTATTTGGTCTGGGTAGTCTATTTGTAAAAATATAGCTATTTAACTGACCAGGGGTAGGTTTGTCTTAATTGTATATTGTTTCCTATGGTTTCGGCCACTCTAGTTGAACGTCCAAGAAATTGTATTTTTTGAAGGATTCAAAGTGAAATATTTTTAGGTAATGTACATCAACATGTCAACTAATGTTTTACATAAATTTATTCACACCCAATGCCTGCAGAGACTGAAGCACCCTGTTTTTTCAAGAGGCCTACAAAAAAGTCACATTTTTTCTACTTTTTGTTACAAAATCACTTAAAACGGCTTAATTTCATAAAAATTGACTCATGAACAATATTGGGAAGTGTATCCTAGTTTTTTCATGCAATACACGAACTGGAGTAAAAATTTCCACTCTTTGGGCTATAATTTTCAAAAAAGGGGGTGGCTGAAACCATAGGAAAGGATGAAACCATAGGAAAGAAGGATAATACAATCGGTTAGCGACTTAAAATAAATGCATTTATTTTCGAATGTCTGCTCAAGTCAATATAACAAATGACCAAATACCGACAATAAGTATGATAACGCAGGTTATTAGTATATTTGGCATCATCCTACAAGTGTGTATAATAAAAGACGTCAGCATATCATTGTCTGTGTTTTATAGATATACAATTCCTTGAGGAGCAAGTAGAAGTGCAAATCGGTGAAGAATTCGAAGCTACCTGTACGATTACAAAAGACGCTAGAATATCTGATGTTGCCATAACCATCACTGTATCTAATGGAACGGTCTATGATATATGTGAAGTGAATGATCTCCTCTCTAATGAAACAGTGACATGCCAGTCAGGATATGCAGCTATAGTACTTGATGATGTATCTGACTGGTCAGTGGTTGTTACAGGAACAGCAGCGTGTCACCATGAGGGAACTCTACATTGTTTCTCTCCTTCCACCAGTCAGATCAAAGCAAGCAGTCAGTTGGCAATAACTCGTAAGTAGAATCATCAAGATAGTAGCGAGTATGTAAGCTTCCGGTGTGTACACATTACTTGTATACAGTTATAAACCGCCATACATCATAAGAACTACCACAAATGTTCCTTTCTTGAGTTTGCTATATCACAGTATGGGTTTCACACATGCAGTCCATGAAAAGATAACAATAATTCGCTATTTTGTTTTGTAAGCAACATTCATGAAACTTCCATTATCACAATATGGGATAGATGAGCTACCCAGTTTCTGGTGTACATTTTATGTAACAAACACATTAGTACATGTATAACCATTGCTCATTACTCTAAATACGTTTGTAGGACCAACTGGTAATATATCGCTAAATGTTCCATTAGCGTTCGAGGGGAACGCTATTCGAGAAGGAGAATTGACGTGTACGGCTGATGTCGGGTATCCTTCCGTAGATCGTGTACTCAAGATCGAAAGTAAGGCAACTTCTGATACAAGTTTTTCAGTTTTTGCTGAAAGTGCATCATCTGCGGAATGCGAGGTTGAAGAAACAACTGCCACTGAATCTAATTTTGCGTTTCAATTATCTGATAATGGAACGGAGTTCAAATGCGTTATCTACAAGGGTGATACAGTGTTAGAAGAGTCGAGTACCCAAACACTGTCAGTGTTTGCAAGTGAGTAACTTTATACTAATTTAGTTATTACTCGTATCGGTTTTTGAAACTTAACATCGGGTATCTCTGTAGGTTATCCTTACTAAGAAAACGACATTAACCCTTGCATTGTAATACTAGTAAACGAATTACAGGTCATTGTATTTTGGTCATTTATATATAACACTTTTTACTAGACAAAACGTATCAATATCATAATTTGGAACTAATAACAGTGTTGATTTACAAGGGGACCAAGGGGAATTAGACATTTTCAACTTTTAGATGTCTAAATCCTCAACAGGAGACAATGCTTACTGTCTAAATCCCCACCATGGGGCTTAGTTTTTCATCCGGGTACTTTAATAAAAACACGAATAAAAGTATCACTGTCGTCTTTCGCGGTGTCGAAATTCCCGGACGAAAGTCTATTACCCGGGACTCGGAGACGATAAGGACGTCTAATTCCCGCCTGTCGGGAAGATTCGTGTGTCTAATTCCCCCTGTATCCCCGCCCCCCGTATGTGCATAATATTGACTGGTGCATTTCTCCATACTTAATTTAACTTAACAATTTTAAGTTGAGTAAAATAACTAAGGTTTATTACTTAGTTAATTATGTACACCTACTTCGTATTCAATAACAATACAAAAAAGTAGGGTCGAAAAAAAATTCCTCTGACGGGGTTCAAACTCGATACATTTCAACTACTATTACTGCGCCGTTAACTATTATGATTATCCACGGTTTTGTTGAACAATATATAAAGTAAAAGCTGGATTGTCACCACAATGTGACGCCACGGTGAAATATCCTTGTCGGATAGTAAATGACTTTTCGATGTTGATTTTTGTTCAATCTTGTGCACATTTACTTCTAATGATATACTCCTTAAATATACATTGGTGCAGGGTTTATTATGCATGTTTGTTTATTGATAAATCTTGAGTTATCTCCGCTGAACGACTCATGGTACGTGTATATTGATACACAATAAAATGTATCTGTTGTATATAGTTCGTCGGAGATAACACTAGCCTATGTTTAGAAATAAAATTTAAGATGAAATACATTTTCGATATTCATTTTTGCTCAATCTTGTGCATAAACACTTTTAATGATATACTCTAAAAATCTATACTGATAACTGGCAGCCATTCTACCGTGAAGTGTTTATAATTTGCTTTGTTTGTTTATTGATAAGGCTAGAGTTATCCCCGGCGAACTAAAAATATATGTACTACAATGTTTCCATAAGACCGAAGACTGCGCTACTATGGACTTCATATTGTATTTCTTCATGTAGTGATGTTGTATATTTGTTTACTTATTTAGATGATTGCCCTACAGACACGAACGATGAAGTATATCTGCCACACCCTTTGTACAGTGATCATTATTTGTGGTGCTACCAAGGTGGAAACATTGCCGTACAACCATGCGCTTATACATTGTGCTTTAATGAAACGGCTGCAGAATGTGTTGACTGTTTTTTACCCTGAGTAAAACAGCAACATGAGAACTACAGATACATTAAGTGTGCCTTCATTCACGGTTTCCTTTATTGGAAGGTATTGTTGATACTCCAAATCACTAAATGTTTATACACTGAGTGATTTAAAGAATTGAAATAATCTATATGTTATTTTAATTATACCTATTAAACATGTAATGCTGTTATAATTGATAAAATAAGTGACAGAATTGTGCTAAGCCTATAGTTGGTTACGCTTGAGCTATCTAGGTTTTTGTGCGTGGTTCATGAACCTAGGTAAATGATTTATTAGTACTATAGTGATCGGCATACTAGTATATGAAAAACACAAACAAGTTGTTCATAAAATATCGGTTACTATGCCGTGGTTGTCAAAATATGAAGACACAGATGCCGTTAATATGCTGAGACCCCACTTCGCACGTCAGTACCGTGCGCCTTATCCACAATTATTCGGCCTCGGCGAGGTCAACCACGTATATCAATGCCTCAACATGATGCATGGCGACTGGGATAAGCTAGCTAGTTCATATTACAGTCCCAGAAATGCAAATGGGCTTTCTCCTAAATTCGGGAGTGGAATAATTGTTTCGCAAAATGAACATTGTGCTGTCGATGAATGTGACAGAGAATTACTGCTTGCATCGATTATAATGGAAAGTACACTTGTTATTATCATGTATTTTTAGAAGTGAAGGTGTTTGTCTTTGAAATGTGATATTTTTGTTTGTAATTATCGATGTTTAATGACTGTTGCGTTTTTAAAGTATCTTAGTGTAGATAATTTAAATCGTTGATCGGCGTTCAGCTGTAAATAAAGCCGTCTGTTTAACATTGAGATATTTATATAATATTTTACATAATTATATACAAAATTTGTATCTAATTTCCATTTACTCCAGAATACATTCCTATGTTCATCACAATTGTAGCATCCATCGCCTCTATAACTATTTGCCTTGATTATTTTAACCAGGTAATAACATGTATGATGCTTGTACATTCTATGTGTTTCTTTTATTTCATCTATGTTTATTCATACTTCTCTTTACTATACCTCCAGATACCAAAGTAAATTGGGGCTATAATGGAGTCATGTTAGAGGTTGGTCGGTGGTCCGTGAATACCTTTGCTCGTGCTATTCCTCTGTAACCATTTGTCGGTTTTCGACGAAACTTTGCATGTCTTATCAATCCAAAGTCTAGTTGTGTTCATGTGTTCTGCCGTAAATCAGTGGTTACAAGCGCGCCTGTCGTCTAATCTGGCGACCCGGGTTCCAATATGGACGGGGGCACTTACATGCCTGCCATATTTCAACATAAGTCTGACTAGCAAATAAAGGCTATGCTCGGCATCGGCAGATAGGGTTCTTTTGTCGGATCAGTTTTAAGAGAGTTATTGTCCGTTGTTATTTTACTCATAAAATGTTGTATGTGCTATTTATCTATGCCACATTGGTCTGATTTCCGAGAAACTTTGCATAACTTATCAATATCAAGTATTGTTGTGCAATTGTCAATTATGGTCGGATATGTTTTCTTATGATTGCCTTGAAATGAAATGAGCAGGATTTATCAGTACTATACCTACTAAGTTGTACACACCATAATAATTTGAACCTCTGATCAATGCTCGCATGACTGTGTCAAGGAGTCTGTGTGGGTATTCAACACATTCAGTGATATTTCTAGTTTGAATCGTTGTATGTATTTGTTCATGTTTTATCACAATTCGATTTAATGTACAATGTATATTCAAGTCAGCATATGTATTGATTTTCCTTATTTATATTATAATTTTATGTATATACTAGTGTATGATGGACTTGTATGGTGGATTTCATGTTTTATAATCCAGAAGGTCGTACGCCTATGACGACAACATACACGTAATTACATGATTAGATCATGGTGCAAAAATAAACAGTCAAAAACCATACAATAGACATACCAACATACATACATACTTATATTCAACCTCCTCAAAGCGTCACGTCCATTAAATTGCCTTCAACCCTGCGACCAGTATATATCACATGATAAAAACATCACATGCCATTTCAAAATGGAGAAGAAGCCGTTAAAAGAAATTCCTAAGCATTGTTTTCATTGATAAATAGAGGCTTTATAAACGGAAGCACACAAAACGAAGACTGGCAATATAAAACATATATTGCTTCACTCCCTTGTACTAATGTGTTTATAATTCTAATATACGATCTATAACCTTACACATCCACGCTTCATATTTCAACGGATAATTATCAATAAATGTCGTAATAAGTCGATTTCTTTTACAAGGCCACAAGACACCCGCTTTTCCTCCAAATAGTGAACAGCGTATTCGAAGCGGTCGAGTTTTCCGATGCAAAGCGCGGAATGAAAATTTTGTAAACAAGAGGTGAGTGTTGTGGTTTATTTTGTTTTTCTATTTAAACTTGTCATGTATATCAAAAATCGGGGAATGCTTTTCCACGTTGGTATGTTCGATTAAAAAGAAGACGAAGTCTCCGTTCATTAGGTGATTCCTTGGTGCCGCCTGAATTTTTGTAACTTTCTCCGACCGGTGCAAAAATAAACATTGATAAAAACAAAACAAAACACAACACTTGTGGTCCTGTTTTACATTGAATATTTATTGGTGAGATAAAAAAGGTATCATAGCTGTTTAATTATAACGGGAAGTCATGTTTTGTACAATACAATTTACTAGTAACGGATCGTGTGTGCAATATATATATATAAAGCACTGGTAGACACCGTACAGCGGAATTAGCCACCCTACATCGGACCACTGGTAGACACAGTACAGCGGAAATACCCCCCCCCCCTACATCGGGCGAAAGTAGAAATGTGTATCAATTTCTGATTTTGAACCGACGATGTGTTCATTTCCTCTGACGTTTCGTTATGTGATGAAATTTTTTTTTTCGACAATAGATATGGTTCTAGCAAATAGATCGCCGTCAAATGTGCACAATTAAGGATACGTTGTGTTTCCATAGCATGATCGAAGAAAAAAAATCTCGAGTTGACCAAACTGTCGCTAATTTTCAATCCAACCACCTGACGGAGTATACGTTTTTACTCCGTCATTACACCCGATACAGATAAGGTAAATACATATACACATTTTGAAATGTATACAGGGTGGAACTGTATTGAGATATTTTAACAAAAAATATATAGACAGTCGGACAGAGAAGGCCCCTCTCGTGGTTTAAACTACACTCGAAGCCTATTATTAGGTAATTGAAGTAAACAAATCACTAGAAGACAAAGGTTCTTGCATTATTGCTAAGAATATCCATTGTATAGTACATGTACATGTAAATGTTTCAATATTTGGCACAACTACATTTTGTACATACTATTCCTTGAAATACATTGAACACAATTACGAATACAGCACAATTGCTATACAGTCATGTAGATCTACGCATACTCTAAACATCATTAAAGTGCTCTCCTAAGCTCACCTTAACGATAACAGTAATTTATACTGACGTTACGCACAAAATTGGTGTCTAAATACGTTGCGTCAAAAAACGCCGTCAATGTCAACTTTTGCGTAATCAAAGTGACGTCGCATATCAGTAATATATCAACTTTGGTTGGCAAGGTTACGTATAAGTTATACAGTTACACATGTTTTAGATTGAGGGTACTATGTAAATTAGCTTGTGCTCTCCATCTATATATAAGAATATAACATTATTTTGCTTAATATTGCTTTATTTTCAGTACACCACTGTACTTCAGAAAAATAATGATATTAAGCGGTAAGAAGATGGTAAACATAACTACGAGGGCTGTTTCTATATCACCTGGACTTATTAAAACATTCTGTTTATCACAAGTGTACATCATCGGACAGTTATTGCACTCTGGCTATTACAGTGCCCACCAAAAATAAGAATACAGATGTTATTTCCCCATTTACTTGTCTGTAATAACACTATTTGTAAAACAGTGAAACAACACTTTTTTTGATGAAAAAGGAATATTTTTGTTTATTATATGTAAAGACCATACATTAATTGGTACCCTAGGTGCAAAATACAAAGTTTATTTGTCCCGATTGAATGGTAACTTAGTCACAAAAAGATGGAAAATTCAGCATTTTAGATCACATGGGTATTTAAATTCAGAACATATTCATCTTTATTTCTATCTCTGTTTTTACTCATTTAGTAACTGTAGTTTCAGAAACAAGTACAATTGTGACTGTCTGATGAAAGGATATTGAATAATTTAACCAAGTTAAATTTAGCAACAATTATTTACTGTATACTTATTTTTGGTGGGCACTGTATATTGAGGTTTATTATATACCTAGCAATGTATTGTCACGAATACAGGCCAAATCGCGCAGTGGAATACAACGCGGCAGATTGCATTTTCTGTATCATACATGTCTGGTTTTCCGAATCCGTATCATGCATGTCTGACGTGTTATATGCCGAACATATGCCAACGTCAATGACGTCACGACGTAAACAATTGCCATTTTATGAATGGGCGACGCGCTATATGCTGAAAATAGCCCGACGTTCATGACGTCAATGTATACACATCAAACGCATTTCGCGCGTAAAAGCGCTTTTTTCACTTTTGAAGGTATATAATAAAAGGGATATTACTGCAGTGGTGTTGATCCGTTTAGCCGTATTACCTCTCGTTGCTTGCGCCATACCGCATCTCACTCGACCTAAAGGTCTCGTGAGATACGGCATTACACAAGCAACTCGAGGTAATACGGCCCAACGGATCAACACACTGCAGTGATATTCCGTATGTACCTACATGTATTCTGGTAATTGAATGATACAATTGTAGAAAGAAGCTCAATCTTTTTCGTTTTTATAACTTTTTTGGTTATGAATTTAGCTTTGTGATAGATTCTTTATGAAGCCAAGTTTTGCCGTTTGTTCTTTGCTTTTTCTGGGATTGACATTTTCTTTTTCGCTGTAATGACACATTTTTCAGCATAATAATGCGTGCCTACGGCACTTTTCTTTTTACAGACTGCATTTTAAAATATTAAGTTATTAACATAATTCCTGTATAGTTAGAACTATAAAGGATTACTTCAAATATTCGAAATCGGTATCGAATAAAGCTTTATTTTTTGTTGAAAATTGACAATGATATTAATAATAATAATTTACTTCTATTTATTATGATTAAACAATATACATGTAGCTACATTAAGGCTAATACAGTTCGGTCAATCGTTATGTTATGAAATCAATTTTGTGAAAATAACAAAAAGCCGAAAAAAACGTCGTATGGGACATTCTACTGGAAAAATATAACGCTTGAAATGACGTATTAACTTTTACAGCAAGTAAAACCAAATCACACAACACGGTAGGTAATATTCTACCATGTAATAGATAGATACTTTTATTCCTCCAAATATATGAAAAGTATAACATTATGTACAAACAATGCAGCAGCATCAAAAATTTACTACAACAAAATTAACACTATTATACAGAATGTCTGCACTAAAGATAAACACTTATGTCCAATTTAGCATATATACACAGTAACTTACGTGCCTGTACAACATAGTTTAATAATAAAGTGAGTATTTCCCATTTATGGGACATTTTACTGGACAATTATAGCGTAAAACAAAATGTATGTGAACGCATTAGTTTTAGGAATAAATGTCACATAAAGCAACTACATATTTTACCATTTTGTTATATTTTCTCAATTTTCATCACACGAATACATGATTCTGATTATCTTAAATTTCTTTTGATAATTGTCGTATTTTAGTCTTTAAAATGACGTAAAATGTCATGGGGCATAAGTTTTGTTTTCTTTTATACACAATTTTCAGACACTACAGTTAAAATTTATACCATTTGTTAAACACAAAGTAAAGGCGTATGTATTCAAAATCTACCTCAATAAACTTTTACCGTTTGAACTTGAATCTTTATAATACTTTTTTTCAAAATATATTGTGTTATACCGCCAATTATGACGTCATTATAACGTTTGGACAATTCCAGTTTACGTGTTTATAAATGAAATAAAAGTCTCAGTGATGATAATACCTAAAATAACTAGTACATTATTGTGCGGATATATATTAGGTAAAAATTCATTAAAACAATAGTGTCATTGCATGTATAAGAGAAGGCTTAAATGGGTTTTTTCTATACCTATGCTTGCATTGTTCTTATTTGTGACAGCTGATGACAGATTCCTAAAATCACGACCAAACGCTAATTATTTGCATATGATGTTCGCGGACATGATATCACGTCGTTAGGCCATTGTGATACAAGTTGACGAAGTTTTGGCGATTTTTGATAAAAAATATCGACACAACATGTTAATGCATCCCGCTGTCTTGCTTTGGACGCAACGTGTGACACCGTTTGTTGACGTCGTTTTCTTTTCAAAACGTAGTATTATATTTCTTATAAAAAGCGATATTCTTTAAATATACATGTACCTAAGAACGAAGTTCCATGTATACTATTTCCATCGATATAGAGGGCTTGATAGTACGAGGGATGTTCAGAAATAACGTTGACGTTTACTCTGGAATTCACATTTGTTGGAGTACGAAAATGATAATCTTTCTGCGATCAGTACACAAAATTAGGTGTATCTGTAACAAGTCTGTCATGAATTATAGCTTCTCAAAACCAGTCACTACCACGCACCCGGGGCAACACAAATGACGTCGGTGACGTTACAATGTCGGTATCGATGAAATAACCTCAACGATCACCTCGAATATAACAATTGACACCCAATGCACTTCTCAAAAATGTCTTTATGCTTATTGTGGTCGTAATGCGCGATATTGTTGGTGGTAGCGTACTGAATATCGTATATATATTTCTTTCTAGACTGTGCATTACATTTTTGTGCCTGTCAGAACAGAACAAAAACCTTTAGCAGATACATGTATTACGTAGTAATAGCTAGTGCACAAAATATATACAAAATGACATACATGGATAATGGCGTTAATAGAATTCAACAAATGAGAACAAATTTCAAGATGAACCAACATTATCTTTCAGAAATACAGTAACAAATATGCACAACAGTTGAAATTAGTACATGTTTAAGATGTGTTCTTAAAATATTCGACTAAGGTATAGAATGGTCATATTACTGTCACTGCATCGTTTGAATCAAAGTAGTTGACTAATGTCACAATGACTCCATTACTGAATTTGTATTACAAGTTCAATACAGCTTGTAAAGTCTTTCCGGATATAACATGAATAGTTATAGTGTTCATTAACAAACTTATATGTTGATTTGAGGGTTATAGCTGCTTAGGTTACAAGTTGCTACGCGACGAAAGAAGTAACACAAACACTACATTCTTACATATACGTTTCTATGAAATAGACAAACACACTTGTCGTTTAGTATGTGGGATTTGTTTATTCATGTCAAACAAGGAACAACAAGAAATGGTAATATGCTCTTTTATACAATATTAAACATAAACGCCATAGTACATAGCATCAACCTTGATATAATGGTGTTTTCGCTCCATATAAAAACAAGGCATACTGCGCTAAAAATGTCGGAAATTCGTAAATACAAGCACTATGGACTGAACTAATATTCAAACAGAACAAACACTTCTAATACGTAATGCTTTCCGAAGGAGGCGTGTTTGCAGGTAACATTTGTATAATATGATCAATACGTTTGACAATACTAGTATGATATTATGTACGCTTCCCAAACGCAAACATCCCAAATTAAGCAATGACGTATTATTCATTTGGTGTAAAGATTTAGTATGTATTGGACACAAAATTAAGGAATAAGAGGAAGCAGCTATATCAGACCTAAAGGCTACGACCTACGAACTGCAATACGCGAGCTACGAAATAAAATTAATATTATTGAGTAAAGATCTAACGAACAGCAACAACCTGCGATCTCCGAACTACCAACTACGAACAACAAGAAACGACCTACGTGGGGCGACTAAAGATATACCTGCCTGGATTAACGAGTAAACATCGATGAGCGAAGAGCTGCTACAAACCACCTTAGAGCTAAAAACGACATAAGAGCTGCGACTAACGATATAACAACTGCAAACCAACGACCTACGTGATGCGACCAACAAACATCTACGAGCAAAGATCTGCGATTAACAACCTGCGGGCGTCTCCTTAACACCCAAGAGCTGCGACTAACGACCTTAGAGCTGCGAGCAACGATTACATATCTACGCACTAAGAGCTGCGATTAACGACCTAAGAGCTGCGACCAACGAGTACACATCTACGAGCTAAGAGCTGGGACATACGACCTGAGAGCTGAGACCTAAGACCTAAGAGCTGCGACTAACGACATAAGAGCTGCGACCAACGAGTACACATCTACGAGCTAAGAGCTGGGACCAACGAGCTAAGAGCTGCGACAAACGACATAAGAGCTGCGACTAACGAACTAAGAGCTGCGACAAACGACATGAGAGCTGCGACTAACGAACTAAGAGCTGCGACAAACGACCTAAGAGCTGCGACTAAGACCTAAGAGCTGCGACCTACGAGCTAAGAACTGCGACCTACGAGCTAAAAGCTGCGACCTACGGCATAAGAGCCGTTACCAACGAGTACACATCTACGAGCTAAGTGCTGCAACCAACGACTTACGTGCTGCGACTTACGACCTACGAGCTGCGACCTACGAGCTAAGAGCTGCGACCAGCGCGTACACATCTACGAGCTAAGAGCTGCGACCTACAAGCTAAGAGCTGCGACTTACAAGCTAAGAGCTAGGACTAAAGGCCTAAGAGCTGCGACCTAAGAGCTAAGAGCTGCGACCAGCGAGTACACATCTACAAGCTAAGAGCTGCGACCTACGAGCTAAGAGCTGCGACCTACGAGCTGGGACCAACGACCTAAGAGCTGCGACCTACGAGCTAAGAGCTGCGACTAACGAGCTAAGAGCTGCGACCTACGAGCTAAGAGCTGCGACCAGCTGCGACAAACGAGTACACATCTACGAGCTAAGAGCAGCGACTAACGACCTAAGAGCTGCGACCTACGAGCTAAGAGCTGCGACTAACGACCTTAGAGCTGGGACCAACGACCTAAGAGCTGCGATCAACCAGTGCACGTCTACGAGCTAAGAGCTGTGACCTACGAGCTAAGCGCTGCGACTTACGAGCTAAGAGCTGTGACTAACGACCTAAGAGCTGTGACCTACGAGCTAAATGCTGCGACCTACGAGCTTAGAGCTGCGACTTACGAGCTGAGAGCTGCGACCTACGAGCTAAGAGCTGCGACTTACGAGCTAAGAGCTGCGACTTACGAGCTAAGAGCTGTGAATAACGACCTAAGAGCTGCAACCTACGAGCTAAGAGCTGGGACCAGCGAGTACACATCTACGAGCTAAGAGCTGCGACCTACGAGCTTAGGGCTGCGACTTACGAGCTAAGAGCTGCGACTAACGATCTAAAAGCTTCGATCTACGAGCTAATAGCTGCGACTTACGAGCTAAGAGCTGCGACCTACGAGCTAAGAGCTGCGACTTACGAGTACACATCTACGAGCTAAGAGCTGCGACCTACGTGCTAAGAGCTGGGACCAACGACCTAAGACATGCGACCAACGAGTACACATCTACGAGCTAAGAGCTGCGACTTAAGAGCTAAGAGCTGCGACCTACGAGCTAAGAGCTGCGACTTACGAGTACACATCTACGAGCTAAGAGCTGCGACCTACGTGCTAAGAGCTGGGACCAACGACCTAAGACATGCGACCAACGAGTACACATCTACGAGCTAAGAGCTGCGACCTACGGGCTAAGAGCTGCGACTAACGAGCTAAGAGCTGCGACTAACGACCTTAGAGCTGCGACCAACGAGTACACATCTCCGAGCTAAGAGATGTGAATAACGACCTAAGAGCTGCAACCTACGAGCTAAGAGCTGGGACCAGCGAGTACACATCTACGAGCTAAGAGCTGCGACCTACGAGCTTAGTGCTGCGACTTACGAGCTAAGAGCTGCGACTAACGATCTAAGAGCTGCGATCTACGAGCTAATAGCTGCGACTTACGAGCTAAGAGCTGCGACCTACGAGCTAAGAGCTGCGACTTACGAGTACACATCTACGAGCTAAGAGCTGCGACCTACGTGCTAAGAGCTGGGACCAACGACCTAAGACATGCGACCAACGAGTACACATCTACGAGCTAAGAGCTGCGACTTACGAGCTAAGAGCTGCGACCTACGAGCTAAGAGCTGCGACTTACGAGTACACATCTACGAGCTAAGAGCTGCGACCTACGTGCTAAGAGCTGGGACCAACGACCTAAGACATGCGACCAACGAGTACACATCTACGAGCTAAGAGCTGCGACCTACGAGCTAAGAGCTGCGACTAACGAGCTAAGAGCTGCGACTAACGACCTTAGAGCTGCGACCATCGAGTACACATCTCCGAGCTAAGAGATGTGAATAACGACCTAAGAGCTGCAACCTACGAGCTAAGAGCTGGGACCAGCGAGTACACATCTACGAGCTAAGAGCTGCGACCTACGAGCTTAGTGCTGCGACTTACGAGCTAAGAGCTGCGACTAACGATCTAAGAGCTGCGATCTACGAGCTAATAGCTGCGACTTACGAGCTAAGAGCTGCGACCTACGAGCTAAGAGCTGCGACTTACGAGTACACATCTACGAGCTAAGAGCTGCGACCTACGTGCTAAGAGCTTGGACCAACGACCTAAGACATGCGACCAACGAGTACACATCTACGAGCTAAGAGATGTGACCTACGAGCTAAGAGCTGCGACTAACGATCTTAGAGCTGCGACCAACGAGCTAAGAGCTGTTTATTCATTTCTAATAAAAATGAGTAAACATCTGACTGTCGATGTACGACCTAAGCGCCCACTTCACAGACCTCTGTTGATGACGTAAAACCTACCAAAAACATGATGACACTCATGCTTTACTAGCTACAGATCGGATACAAAATCACGTGAGTTTCACTTTATAATTTTATGAATGACATTCCATTGTTACATCTTTAAATCTTGTTTAAGTCAATAAGGTTCAATTGTTGTGGGTCTTCATTTTAAAATCGACAGACCGAGTTAGCACAATAGACACGCCCTATAGATGTTTGTGATTGGACGAAGATAGCAAGCTCACACTCTGTTCGTTCTCTATCTATAACAATTACCTTAACAATCTGCTGTTGTGTTTTATCTTGTTTTGCCTCTTTATTATCGACTCCATGAGTTTTTCTGTTATGTTTTTTTGCTTATAATTATCATGTATTCATGTAAATGATTGTAGGCCCTATATATCCTATGTTGATGTGGACCATATTGAAAATTGGAGAACCAAATATGTCATCAACTATAAATAAAGTCGTTATTATTATTATAACATTATTATTACAAGCTTATTGCGCGGAATATATCAATTCGTGCCATGTTGGTCGTTTAGATAGGTTTCTATTGTTTAACGGCACGTGTCAACACAATCGTTTAGTCATATATGACAAAACATCATGGAGGGGATGGAGTGCGAACCCCTGTCACCCGTCTTTATTTGCGCATGATTATTGTCTCGGTAGGGCCTGGGACGAATTATTCGTCCCAGGTTGGGCGTTCAACTCACTGTACACTTTTTCATTCTATAAAATTGTGCGATTATAAATGCTATGCCTATATGCAAATTGCTTTGCTTTCTTTTGAAATGAACAAAATTGTCAAAAATTGTAGTATAAAACAAGTTGTGTAATAAGCCCTGCGTGAAACAAAAAAACGGGTGACACACGTTTCGTACCTGGTACGCAACAAGTACGAAACAGGTACTCAACAACAACGTGCGTCACGTAATTCTTCGTTAAACGCAGGGCACGTGTATGAATCAAGGGAGATCATTCGCTTACAACAGCTTTTACATGATTTTCGAGTAATTGTTCTTGAACTAGTTGGTAAAGTTCCTATAAGACACTGACCGTGGCCGAGTGGTTCAGGCATCTACATGGAAGCGGAATGTTGGAGGTTCGAGTACTGGAAGGGCTTGGTTACTGGAAGGTATTGGTTAGGCTACCTTGCGTCTTTTTTCCTGGTGCCTGAATGTCATTAAAGGGTTGGAGTAACTCATGGAATACGTGTTCTGTAGTACAATAGTTACTTCCCGTTTGGTATCAGGAGAATGTTTTACCTATTCCAAGTAAAATATCCACTAAGGAATTGTTATTACTACTGTCACACATTTGCTTTACGTCCTAAATCAACTTTTTCAACAGCAAACGTGCTCAGGCGATCGTAATCGCACATATTTAAATCTCGGTCACTTGCAACAATCTTTCAATCACCAGTAAAATTTCGTCGAGAATTAAGCTTTTTGCAAAGGACAGGATTATTTAACAAAAGATTTAAACTTGCCGGACCGGCCCTGTGTGTTTAAATTAAAAAAATAGTAAAAATGCGTTCCAAATGTTCCTGCTAATTTGACAAATCAACTATCTAACGTTTAACAAAACATGCTTTTTTAGCTGCTTTCATGACTAAACAAGACGTAAAATCTTTCCAAATTATCATGATGACATTAATGCTAAACTATAATATTCTACATACTATTATTGTTCTACATAAAATATGCATGTACAAAATATAAGAGTCATAAGTTATTCTGTACAATAAATACTGAACTTGTCTAGAAACAAGACTGCGTTCAATAAACGCTTATGCCCCCTGTGGAAGCCTTGTCCATAAATAAGTCAAAAATTAGGTCAAGGTGAAGGTCAAAATGGGGTTAGGTGATACAGGCGTGTGGAGAGTGTTCATACACAACATCCATGCAAGTATGAAAGCTTTGTAGCAAGCCATGTTAATGCTAGAAGAAACGGTCAATTTGGGTTAACCAGGACGGACGGACGGACGAACGGACGGAAGGACGGACGGACGGACGAACGGACGGACAAGTGAATCACTATATGCCTCCCCATCTATCGATAGGGGGGCATAAAAATCTACAATACTGGTGATGATTGCTAGTGTCGTTATCAATCGTGCAGGCTCACATGAGACATTCTCTACATGTTGGGTTGTACAATGTTATCTATGAGATAGAAGTACGTTATATATTTCAAGTTGACTAAATGATATAGTAAAACGCACCTGCGTTTATTCTAATTGTATTCCAGTGTGCATAATGTGTGTATTTAGATGTGGTAACCAATACGTACATAAAATACAAGTAATCAACAAGGAGAATACGGATGTAACAAGAAATCCGGAAACTAAACACTTCTGATTAACCTTTTGCAGAAAAAATATCAAAAGGAGGTTGTTATTGAAACTACATAATTGTACGTGCGACAATTGCCTACAATAGGTGTAGACAATAAAGAAGAAGAGTAGCAAATGTGTTCTTGAATAATGATAAACTACTTTATTTCATGAGGAAACGTATTTGACAAGTTTAAGTATTATACTGTAGAATCTAGCTAATACGCTTATAATAATTTTAGTTGCACTTAGTCTTACAGTACCTATTTTTGATACTTAAACCAAATACTATATATCCTTTCCGCTACCATAGCGTACTAATGCAGACTCGCCGGGATGGCCATTTTGCTGTCATGGGTACACAGGCATCCCAGACTACAGGATATTACGGGCCCAGGGTCGTGCAAAGGTTTTTGGGCCCGCTAGACCCCTTTAAAGAGGGCTTTGAACGTAGATTTTACAAAACTGAAATTACAGGTCCTACCCGCCATTGCGGTACGATTCCCTGTGGAATTGCATTAACATTTAGCGCCAAAAAGTTTTTATTTTTCTATAGCAGGAATATAAGGCTAGACAAAAGGGTCAGAACCAATGCCCTTAAGGGGCCAAAAAATAGGCCTGTCAAGTTAAATAAGGAAAAAGTAGCGGAAAGGATATGCTTGTTTTTTTATACGCGCTAAATATACAGGACAGTCAATGTGTGTCTAATATTGATAGATTTTGAAAACTGACAAAATAAAACAGGGATAATTGCAGTGACTATGTGGACATACCACGTGCTACTGTCCGTTTATTCAGTTCATTGCAATATCATAACATTGTATATTTATTGTTTGAAACATTTTAAAATGGATAAATAATTAAATATGCTGTGAAAAAAGTTTCAAAAAATCAAAAGGTGAGACACAGTCGAAAACCGCAAATGATTTTCTACGATTACTTTCGCAAAACTCGGCCTAGAAAAATGAAAATTATATCACTAAACGCAGAAACATGTTGCACGTTTGCAATAGACACATGTAATAGGAAAGAATAAAGGTGCGCTTAACCCTGTGGTATTCATCATTTCACACCTCCTAACCCAGTATTATTCATCGTTTCTCAGCGACTTAACCTGTGGTATTCATCGTTTCACAGCGCCTAGCCCAGTATTATTAATCGTTTCACAGCGCCTAACCCAGTGGCACTCATCATTTCACACCGCCTAACCCAGTGGTATTCATCGTTTCACAGCGCCTAACCCAGTGGTATTCATCATTTCACAGCGCCTAACCCAGTATTATTCATCGTTTCACAGCGACTAACCCAGTATTATTCATCGTTTCACAGCGCCTAACCCAGTAGTATTTATCGTTTCACAGCGCCTAACCCAGTGGTAGTCATCGTTTCACAGCGCCTAACGCAGTATTATTCATCGTTTCACAGCGCCTAACCCTGTGGTATTCATCGTTTCACAGCGCCTAACGCAGTATTATTCATCGTTTCACAGCGCCTAACCCAGTGGTAGTCATCGTTTCACAGCGCCTAACCCAGTGGTAGTCATCGTTTCACAGCGCCTAACCCAGTGGTATTCATCGTTTCACAGCGCCTAACCCAGTATTAGTCATCGTTTCACAGCGCCTAACCCAGTATTAGTCATCGTTTCACAGCGCCTAACCCAGTGGTATTTATCGTTTCACAGCGCCTAACCCAGTGGTATTTATCGTTTCACAGCCTTACCCAGTGGTAGTCATCGTTTCACAGCGCCTAAACCTGTGAATTCATCGAATCACAGCGCCTAATCCAGTGGTATTCATCATTTCACAGCGCCTAACCCAGTGATATTCATCGTTTCACAGCGCCTAACCCAGTGGTATTCATCGTTTCACAGCGCCTAACGCAGTGGTATTCATCGTTTCACAGCGCCTAACGCAGTGGTATTCATCGTTTCACACCGCCTAACACAGTGGTATTCATCGTTTCACAGCGCCTAACGCAGTGGTATTCATCGTTTCACACCGCCTAACCCAGTGATATTCATCGTTTCACAGGGCCTAACACAGTGGTATTCATCGTTTCACAGCGCCTTACCGTGTGGTATTCATCATTTCACAGCGCCTAACACAGTGATATTCATCATTATACAACGCCTAACACAGTGGTATTTATCATTTCACAGCGCCTAACCCAGTGGTATTTATCATTTCACAGCGCCTAACCCAGTGGTATTTATCATTTCTGAGCGCCTAACCCAGTGGTATTCATCTTTTCACACCGCCTAACACAGTGGTATTCATCTTTTCACAGCGCCTTACACAGTGGTATTCATCTTTTCACACCGCCTAACTCAGTGGTATTCATCATTTCACAGCGCCTAACCCAGTGGTATACATTGTTTCACAGCGCCTAACCAAGTGGTATTTATCGTTTCACAGCGCCTAACACAGTGGTATTCATCGTTTCACAGCGCCTAACCCAGTGGTATTCATCATTTCACAGCGCCTAACACAGTGGTATTCATCATTTCACACCGCCTAACCCAGTGGTATTCATCATTTCACACCGCCTAACACAGTGGTATTCATCATTTCACACCGCCTAACACAGTGGTATTAATCTTTTCACAGCCTAACCCAGTGGTATTCATCGTTTCACAGCGCCTAACACAGTGGTATTCGTCGTTTCACAGCGCCTAACACAGTGATATTCATCATTTCACACCGCCTAACACAGTGGCATTCATCATTTCACACCGCCTAACACAGTGGTATTAATCTTTTCACAGCCTAACCCAGTGGTATTCATCGTTTCACAGCGCCTAACACAGTGGTATTCATCGTTTCACAGCGCCTAACACAGTGGTATTCATCATTTCACACCGCCTAACACAGTGGTATTAATCTTTTCACAGCCTAACCCAGTGGTATTCATCGTTTCACAGCCTAACTCAGTGGTATTTATCGTTTCACAGCGCCTAACACAGTGGTATTCATCGTTTCACAGCGCCTAACCCAGTGGTATTCATCATTTCACAGCGCCTAACACAGTGGTATTCATCATTTCACACCGCCTAACCCAGTGGTATTCATCATTTCACACCGCCTAACACAGTGGTATTCATCATTTCACACCGCCTAACCCAGTGGTATTCATCATTTCACAGCGCCTAACCCAGTATTATTCATCGTTTCACACCGCCTAACACAGTGGTATTAATCGTTTCACAGCGCCTAACACAGTGATATTCTCATTAGTATACTTTCTTCACTTACAAATCTACTTCCACTTTCGCTGACACTCTGTCACCATCTATTGTTTACATGTAGAGTATATGTGGTCAACATACTAGTACTCAAATGTACATAATCAATTTTGAGTTCACCATCCATACACTAAGCCTTATACAAAATATGAAAAACAATTAAGTTAGTAAACGGTGATTTAGTGTAAAATTATCTGGATGGGACATAAACAATAAATTTAATAAAATTATCGAGGACCTAAATTATCGGTATGTTTATCGATGGGTTGATAAAAGAGTTCCTCATACGTGTGGCGCACCTATGTGTCGATAGACTGCTGGAATAGAAGTATCTGCTACCCGATGTCACTTTACATAGATAATTAGATAATTTATTTGAATTTCCAGAAGGTCACAGACCCATGTGGACATACATAACATATATACAATGCAAATATTAAAGTGTACACACACGTACACACATCACACACACCAAACACACCACACATACGCACAACACACACACCCATTCGCACACATACACCGTGTACATATGTACAAATACACATGTTACAGCACAATATGTACAAATTTAGGTTCATAACATCATTATACAAATATGTAAATGTTCAAATACCCCGTCCGTCCGTCCGTCCGTCCGTCCGTCCGTCCGTTCATTCCGTCCACAATTTTAGTTAAATAAAGAAGGAAATCAGTCGGTTTATGTGGAAAAAAACCACATCAAGATCAAAGGAAAAGCCCCGTAAACCCCAAATGTTGGAACGTTCGTCCGTCCTGCCGTCCGTAAACCACATAAAGATCAAAGGAAAAGCCCCGTAAACCCCAAATGTTGGAACGTCCGTCCATCCGTCCGTCTGTCAGTCCATCAATTGTATAGATGTATACTAAATTTTCCGCTTTGACAATTATCCCAGGCGCACTGTAACATAAAGTTAGAATGAAAAACAATTGTTCAAGTCGGTATTTGTCGAATCAGAAAAACTCTCGAACGGAATGATAAGTTGTGTAACATGACGATTACTCTGATTATCAGTTCCTAACATTAAGCATCCACATGATCCAGTTGTAACAAATGATCCGAACATTTAAGGGCAAGATTCTGTTATATTTTTTCATAGACTCAATATAAACTAGAAACTGCTCATGATCAGGTGAAATCGCAAGTTAGTATTTGTAAAAATACACGAATATCCATTTTAAAGTTTTGACATAACTTTGTAGATATTACAATATTCTTATTTACGATATATTAAATCACTTATTGTTTATTACAAACTGCCACCGGAACTGAGAAGCGAAGTATTACCGTGATATACAGTGTTGAACTAAATTTTAAATACTGTAAGCATGAAAGTTTAAAATGTCAATGTTCAAAACATATAAGCACATTGTTCATTGTACCAATTTTAAATACATGTATCTATTTATGTATTAAATTTGAGGTTTAATTGTAAAGTACTTACTACTTTATGTTCTTATGAAAATATTAAGAAGATAAAAGTGAGTACTATTTATTACAACGTATGTCATAGTATTATACTTAATATTATGCTCCCACCCTAAAGTGAAGCATCCATTTGTAATAAATGATCCCTAAATTTTAGACGAAGGTTCTGTTGCATTTTTTTCAAATAATTAAATATAAACTACGTCGTTAAATCTCATGATTAGGTTAAAGCGTCATTTAAAATTTGTATGATTCGGCAATATCTATTTTAAAGTAATGAGCCAACCTTGGAGTCTTTACAGTATTCTGTATTTAAGTATTTTTAGTTTATTATATTGATTGAGGTTACATTGGACACAATAACTTGTGTCCCTATTGAACAAAATCATTTGCATATAAATACCACTCCCTTTGAAACCGATAGCTATGCTATGGTCTAAACTAAATACGGGTATATAAGCAAGGACCCGGAAGTTTTCATGGTATTCAAATTCTGTAAACGTTGATTAAAGGAACTAGCCATGCTCACAGTGTGTGCTAGAAACTGAATTGACTTTATAATTATTGCACTATTTTATACATATTTGATGGTACCTGTTTTGAATATTGATAAGTTTATGAATGTTTGCAGTTTAAAGTGGATTTGACGCTCCTTGTAACGACATATGTTATAATATGGCTTCTCCTTATACTAGGAATATCCGAGCTGGACCGGATCCCAGCAATAATCACCGCAGACTAGGCGAAACACGTCGAGAACCCTCGCCATTAGGGGCCACAGGGAATGATAATAGCTATGACTATGGATTTGGTTGGTTAGAAAACACAAATGAACCAAAACGTGATTATCAGTGGGATTCGAGCAGGAATGAAGATTATAGACGTTCGCGGGTAGCTGGATGGAATGCTGTCAGTGACACAATACGGGATGATACAGCTGAAACAATGCATGATCCAAACAGACGTTATATGAGAGACAACCTGGGTTTCAACACAAAGAGGGTTGACTTAGGTGTGACCGGTAACACTAGGAGAGAGGAATATGAATGGGAACAAAGCCAGCGACATCTTGAAGAAAACCCATATAAATTCAACCACTTAGATAGACCTGGTGCTACACGCCGCGTGCCGCTTTCTGAAGCTAGTGACGCAGTAGGTAGCCGAGCTACACCACCTCGTGTACGATCAGATACTCGAAATGACCTGAGAGAAGCATATTCCGTCGAGCCTTCATTGGCTGATTATGACCATGTGTATAATAGACAACATGGAAACGGACACCCACGAGCTCAGCATACAAAGGGCAATCATCTTGATAGAAGTTGGACTAGCCTTGCAGCTGATCAGAAACTTATGTCACAGTGGCACGATATGTTTGGCAAGGTAAGATTTCAAAGACAATTTATAAAACATAACATTTAAAGAAAAATATTGTAAATTTTAGACAGTGGTATACTATGTTGCTGTGTCCGGTTTTCGTTTGCCTAGTGATGTCCAGGCCCGATCTCCCGAAGCATCTCAAGTAGAAATCTCAACTCAAATTGAGATTTTGCTCATATCAGAGTCTGAATTTGAGATTAATTTGAGGCTCGAGTTTTTTCTAGAAATTTTACTGTAATAAACTCGGAATACTGTTTCTATTTTTTATACAAATTTAGAGTACATTTTTGCATGAAAACTATGTCAAACGATAGGTGACAACATTTGAGTTGAGATTGTGCTCAGATTGAGATGTTTCGAGAGATCGGGACCTGATATATATACGCACGTATTACAAGAACACCCTTGGCAGGCTGGTGGGCTAGCGGACATACCGTGGTATCGTCAAGTAATAAGTCTGGGCCGGTATTTATAAAGCATCTTAAGTGAAAACTTAAATATTTTGACTTAAGATAAAATATTGAGCTGACCATATTTCACAAGAAACGAAAAATAACCCATGGTTTCTATATGATTACTGTAGCTATTTACATAATGCTTCTTAACAATGTAAATAATTGTTAATTTTAGTTTTCCTGTTTAGCTGATACACATAAGCAAAATTTGAGATTTTAAGAAAATTCTTAGTTTTCACTTAAGATGCTTTATAAATACCGACCCTGTACTCTAATTCAAACAGTTTTCAAACAGTTTTCATCTGATTGTCTAAACTCTAAAGGCTTGGTTACGATGTTTATGTGCTTAGTATCTAGTTTAAGTTCAGTTTCCATCCGAATCATGGAGTTATAAAAAATTGAGGAGTTCGCATTGTTTGTACACTAATCCAAACAGTATCCATATGATCGTCTTCAAACTTTGCGACAACGTTCATGGAAATAATATCTAGATCAAGTTCGATTATCAGCTGAAACGTTCTAGGTCTCTTGGGTTATGGCCATGGAATTACCAAAAATGAGAAATTCGCCTTGTCTGTACTCTAATTCAGACAATTTTGATGTGATCATCTTCAAACTGGGTGACAATGTGTCATATCTTGGCCAAGTTTTATATCGAGACAAATCGTTCCTGAACGTTTAGGATTATGGCCCTTGAATTACAAAAGAAGAAAAAAATTAGTATAGTTCAACCTCTTTTTCAAAATGTTTTCAATTTCCTCCTCAAACTTGCTGACAATGCATGTTTATTGGCTTTAAGTTCAAAATCAATTAGAGCTGTCAATAAACAACTATTTGATTCTCCATTCCAAGAGTGTGTTGTGGCTCTATGTGGGTCTTCAAAAATACTTTAGCATGTATATCTTATATCTAATTAAACATCAATATACGAGGCCCTCGTACATGTGTAGTATCTGCGACAGCGTATTGGATAACGATTCGTATAATAAGTTTATACCGAATCTCCAGCCTTTAAATTGATTAATCACCACTTGAGTGTAACAATTTGCACATAGCCCTGACCTGGCCCTCAAATTGATCGGCGTATATAATAAATGATTTATTCGTAATTTTGCAATTAAAGCGTTTGGTCCACTTACATTACGCTAGGACCTTGTGGCTTTAGTCAGGTTACTGTCACCCGTATATTTCAATTTCTGATCTGATTCATGGGGCGATAGTGCAATCTGGATAAAGCTTGTGCTCTTATTTAAGATCTAAATCACAGGTAATTGTATCATTAAACAAAAAATTCTTTTTATAAAATTTATAATATCTTAGAAAGGTTTATAACACGGGAAATTGACCTCCCGGTCATTGAGGTGCAGTTTGTTTTTAATAAACATTTCATCAATACTTGTGTTATTTTAAATATTATTACATAATCAGAAACTAGAGAACTACGTGTTTAATTTGATAACAATATTTTAAAAATCCGTCCATAAATAAGAACATAAACCCATAAGGTGTGATATCACTTTCTTTTTTATTGTTTAGAATAGCATTGTAGGTTCTATTGAATGCACCCCAGTGACTGACTGGACACCGGGGTATACATTTCATGGTATAACTTTTCAACTAGTTAATTGATTTCGATGGGATTTTGCATGGTGGTAGCTCTAACGATGTACTCTATTAATGAAATTACTTTATGAAGATATCGAAAGCCAATTCTTGTTTTTGATACCATGAAAATCTGACCACTTTAGTACAAATGCACCTTTCTAAGATAACATAAATTTTATAAACTAATTTGTTTTGTTTTACTATTTATCAATGATACAGTTACCTGTGATCTAAATAATATTCAATACAAAATTCAGAAAAAAAGTATGCCATATTGTACTTCTCGACGTGTAGGTTGACCATTCATGTATTGAACAAATATACCATTGATTCTTTGTTTGAATACTTTGTTAAATTATTCTATATTATTTACACCTAAATATAACTCCTAAAACTCCCAAATATTTCAATGGCTGATTTACTTGATGAGCTTAAATGTATATAGAAAGTTGAAGTTTGTAAATATAGACAAATAGTCAACTGCTTAGTATATATTATTATACTAGTTAACATACATGGGATGACCCCTATATAACGGGGAAATGCTTATAATCTTGTTATGATTCTTTCGATTTTTCTCAAACTATAACTGGAAGTAATACCATACATTAGCAACGTTTCCCTGAACATTCATTATTACAGCGACATCATGCTAAACTGTATGGTTGCATAGGTAACCCTGAATACGCCTAAGGGGTGCATTTTTCGGATTTATTTCACAGTTTTTACGCAAATTCAACCCCTCACAGTTTCAGTGTAAGCAATATCAGTGTGGTGAAATTTAGTACTAGGGGTCACCTAAGATTCGCCTGACTGATGGTGATGTAATACACGGATTGTGTTGTTATTCGTTACGCCACGCACGTGTAATCGTTCCTTGTTAGTAAAAATGACGGCCGACAAAAGATTATCAATAACATATTTAGCTTGTATGGAGCCATATAGCTGCCACCCCTTAAATTTTAATTTTCTTGGAATATTTCGTGAAATAAAATTGAAATTTAAGTGGTGGCAGTTATATGGCTCCATACAATAATTTAAATGGTTTATTGTTGAGGATCTCATGGAAGATTGCCATTTAATTTAATTGTCAAACGAGTTTCCTCGTAAAATAAAGTCTTTGTTATAGTACGACCCTATTATATAAAGATAAATGCGGAACTTGGATATCGTATAACCAGACACACAGTATAATTTTGTATCTATATATATAACGATTCGCGCTGTCGTCATTTAATAAGACAAGATAATGTTTATTTCCAATTTTGGGCCCACATATGGGCATACAATTTTGACATAATTTCTATATACATGGCCTAAAGTTTCAAAATACGAATTAACCATCAATATCTCTTTTAATACGCCTGTAAGATTGTTGAACAACTGAATCTGCTGCTGTACAAATATTCGTTTAAGAATGAAAATAAAAACATACATGTACATTATTTACAAATCCCAGGTGACTGTATCGTGATTTGCAACAGTAAAGTATAAATTAGATTCTACGTGTTATGATGGTAAAAGTGCCTACATTGACAATCGACCACTTGTGATATAAATGTGATGACTATAAAAATACGACTACTCGCTAGCTGTTTAGTGGGTACGAACTCTATGCTACCATTATATCATAGACTGTTTAATGTTATATTTACAACTGGTAATCTGCCTGATGCATGGTTGACAGGCTGTATTATGCCTATATACAAAAACAAAGGTAATTTTGATCTACCTGAGAACTATAGACCGATTACATTGTTAAGCTGTATGGGCAAATTGTTTACTGCCATTCTTTACGAAAGATTAACTATGTTTTTAGAAACAAACAATCTACTCAATCAGAATCAAGCAGGTTTTCGTAAAAATCTATCTACTGTTGATAATATCTATGTTCTACATATGATGTCCGAGTATATGAAATAAAAAACACCAAATTATTCTGTGCCTTTATAGATTTCCAAAAAGCTTTTGACTCCGTATGATGGAGGACTGGTCTATGGTCAAAATTAATTAAGTATAATATAACAAGAAAGTTTCTAAATATTATCACGAATATGTATGATGGTATTAAGTCTTGTGTCTCAATAAACGGTACCCAATCCGACTTCTTCGACTGTCAAAGCGGCTTAAGACAAGGTGAAAACCTATCTCCTCTATTGTTTTCTCTATTCCTGAACGATTTAGAAAATTATAGCGGACAATACGCAGGCCTTTAGGCCTGCGGATGTCGTTCCGCTTTACGATAACACATGTCACGTGATTTGGTCAGAGTTCGAAATCACTAATGTTTGGAAACAAAAAAGGCAGCCATTTTTTTGCCCGCTTCGGAAGGAAATTTTAACATTTTCAGTGCATAAACGATGCTACAAACTGTTATGAGACACATGATTACTCTGAGATAACGAAGTAAGTCGAGCGGGAATCGTTCATATGTGCGAAATATCAACCAATCTTAAGAAAATCTAATAAAAACGACACCAGTCCGGGTTACTTGAAGTGAAGTTGACATGTTCCGGTTACTTCCCTTTGCAAAGCGGTTACTTCCCTTTGCAATACAATTCGTATCCGGACCGGACTGATAATTCCACATCGTAGTTGTAGGTTATTGTAAAGAAAGTAAAAACGAATGCATTTTCGTAATTCCTCGCCGAGATGTAATAAAAATCCCTCCAAAATCGTCAACAACTGTAAAAATATTCGCGGGATAAAGGTCGCGAAAACTAATTACATGTTGTTCTTATTGGATACAATAAAACCCGGAATTTTCCATCTGAATATCTTTTATGTTTAGACGATTTGCAACAGGATTTATTTAACAAGAAAAGGTGATTAAGATTAAAGATGTTTGATATTTAATCGTAATATGATTAATTGAAATGAAAATAGCGTTTTTCTCTTGAACAAAAGTACTGTCTGATATACTCATGCAACCCATTACTGTATAAAAAGGTAAAATATTAAATTAAGCCTATTTGAAATCAGTTAAATTAAATTAATTGAAAAACGTGCATTATCCACAGACAGATGTATTTTCATTTTGATCGGGCTGACAAATGTTCATTCGGACTGACAAACGATAGCAGGTTCGTATCGTCCTTCATTACTTTCTACCCAATATTTCGTATCATACCGCTATCGAGCGCTTTATTGTGCAACGGACCGCTTCTGTAGGTTGCATAGACGTAGGAAAGCGCTCGGTAGCGCCTTTTGGAAACGGCTTGGTTAGGTAACGGGCTCCAGGTTCGTAACTTCGTAACCGAGCAATTTATTGTAAAGTTATGCATCATCAAAAAAATCCAGTACTAGATGAGCATGTTACAAATAATGTAGGTCCGCTTAAAATATGCTGTGCATTAGTTCATATTATGCTCAGCCATACTGGTGCGGGTATTTCTCTTAATGATGAATACTCTGACTTATTCATTAAAATGATCGTCTTATTGTACGCAGATGACACAGTTATTTTTGCAAAATCTGAAGATGAATTGTCCGATCTACTAAACACGTTCTCAACATACTGTAAAACATGGAATATAAACATAAATTTTGACAAATCCAAAGTACTTGTATTTGGAGATAGAAAAGGAAGACGAAGAAATATATGTATAGACAATTTTACGCTAGAAATAGTTGATACTTTTAAATTCTTAGGAGTGCTATTCTAAAAAAATAGACAATTTAATGATACAAAAAACATGTAGTTGACCAAGCCAAGAAAGCTCTGTTTGCCCTGTACACAAAAATAAGAAATCTAGACCTCTCAATAGATTGTCAATTAAAACTGTTTGATAACACAATTGTACCATACTATCATATGGTTGCGAAGTCTGGGGCTACGGCGATGTCTCAATTCTCGAAAAAGTACATACTGATTTCTTAAAAAGAATTATGCAAGTTAAAAAAGGTACTCTACATGTAATGCTCTATGGCGAACTGGCTATCCACTGTCTATCGTTATAAAGAAGAGAATAATTGGTTTTTGTTATACCTTAATAAGTAATAGAAACAAACTTTCACCTAAATTATACAATATTTGCTTTAATAACTGGGATATGAATGGCAATCAATACAAATGGCTTAATAATGTAAAAAGTATCCTTGATGAATGTGGCTTAAGCTACGTATGGCACAACCAAATATATATTAACTCAAAAGAACATTTATTAGCCAAACTAAACCAGTCTCTGTGCGACCAATATAACCAAATCTGGCATGATACTATTCAAACGAAATCGAAATGTCTCAACTATAGACTCTACAAACAAACTCACTGCCTTGAGCCGTACATAAATATACTTACAGACTATAATGCTAAAATTATCTTTAAATTCCGAACATCAAATCACCATCTACCAATAGAAACACTATGCTGGATAAACATCGACCGCAATTTAAGAAGGTGTCACGCATGTAATTTAAATGAAATTGGTGTTGAATTTCATTATTTATTCAATTGTTCTCACTTTTCTGCTGCTAGAAAACATTTGCTCCCAATGATTAAAATACATAACAAGAATATCCATACTTATTATAATATGCTGCTAGAAAACGTTTGCTCCCAATGATTAAAATACATAACAAGAATATCCATACTTATTATAATATTATGAATGATACAGAACCACTAAGGTTAAATAATCTGACAAAATTTATAAAATATATTAACAATTATTTCAAGCCACCTGGCTAAAACCTCTATACATTGTTATATTCACTGAACCATCTGTATATACAATGCAACTCAACTCATATACTGTAACATTGATTCCATCTTGTTGTTACCCTTTCTAACCACATTGATTCCACTCTATTGTTTCCTATTTTTCAACCACACAGCCTTGTCATATGTTTATATGTACTTTGTAATCATTTTTGCACCTCATATCACATGTACTATGTGCTGAGAGTATCAAATCAACTGTAAACTGTAAACTCTGGTTCCCACACTATTGGATGTTTCACATCAGTGTTTTTCTTGCAATGACTTGTATAGACAGATGTTCAGTGTTGGTACAGTGCTTCTATCGTTGTTAACGATCATCGTCCGTATGAGCATGAAACCACGGAATTTGTCGAATATTCCGTCGTTGACAAACTACGTCATTTTTTCGTTGATGTCCATTGTTGTGGACCAACGTGCTAGAATTAAAATTTTAAAAATTACTACAATTTCAGAATGTTTGTACATGAAGCATATGGTTACGGATGTAAAGTTTAACGTTAACCACATATCATCTTCCCAGCTGGTTATTTTTCACATTTCAATAACTAACATTTAAATGAGATGACTATCACATACTGGTAATATGATATCAGTAAAATACCAACTTACTGTCTATTCATGAAGGAAGCATTGCACCAGTACAGTAATACCGTATAGCGAGTTATTTCTGCGGGAAAAATATTTTGCGATTAGGGCCTCAATTCGGTAGTTTTTAATTCTGCGGTTTTTATTTCTGCGATCTACCAGAAAATCGGGAATTAACTTCTGCTGTTTGCAGAAATCGGATACATATTTCTGCAAATGGGAAATAATTACCGTATCTTATACTACGGCATGATTAACAACAGAATTACACGCCTGGTATGATTGATGACATTATATACAGAATTCAGCAGTATTCAATCAAATCAATGCATTTAACGCATATTGTTCTCTAACCAATCAACAATACCCGCATCCTTTAAACCACGTATAATACCTCAATATACTCATATAGAGTGTCATTTATCATTTTGATTCACTTAAGTGAATCATTTAAATGGACCTCAACTATACATGTAAACACCATGTTATCTCCAAACAAATGCAGTTTAATGTAACAGGATGGGAAGAATACGCTGCCAGACCGGGGCTCGAACCAAGGAACATTCGCTTACAGGGCGAGTGCCCCACCGACTCAGCTAGTCGGCATACACAAGGTTCTTCCCTTTTAGTAATTACATGTATATCCTATGCACACTGCAACATTAATATTTTCGAAAACGTTTTGTTGATAACTGGCCACCAACAGTGCACAACGCGTTTTACAAAGAGTTTCGTTTACACATAAATGGGTACTTCGGTGATATATTTTCATAAATATTACAACTATCTGTTCTAGAGTACATGTAAGTACATCAGATTCTGTAAACATAATAGCTTTCTTCAAGGGCTATCAACACTTTCAGACTTCTAGATATATCAACACTTTGATAACAAGCGCCAATCCCTTAGGTTATAGGGGAAAAATCACAAATATTGTAGAACATGTGTCCTGGTGGATTGGTAATATAACACATGTTGTAGAACATGTATCCTGGTGGATTGGTAATATAACACATGTTGTGGTGGATTGGTTATATAACACATGTTGAAGAACGCGTATCCTGGTGGATTGGTAATATAATACATGTTGTAGAACGTGTATCCTGGTGGATTGGTAATATAACACATGTTGTAGAACGTGTATCCTGGTGGATTGGTAATATAACACATGTTGTAGAACGTGTATCCTGGTGGATTGGTTATATAACACATGTTGTAGAACGTGTATCCTGGTGGATTGGTTATATAACACATGTTGTAGAACGTGTATCCTGGTGGATTGGTAATATAACACATGTTGTAGAACATGTATCCTGGTGGATTGGTTATATAACACATGTTGTAGAACGTGTATCCTCGTGGATTGGTAATATAACACATGTTGTAGAACGCGTATCCTGGGGGATTGGTTATATAACACATGTTGTAGAACGCGTATCCTGGTGCATTGGTAATATAACACATGTTGAAGAACGCGTATCCTGGTGGATTGGTAATATAACACATGTTGAAGAACGCGTATCCTGGTGGATTGGTTATATAACACATGTTGTAGAACGTGTATCCTCGTGGATTGGATATATAACACATGTTGTAGAACGTGTATCCTGGTGGATTGGTATATAACACATGTTGTAGAACAACGTGTATCCTGGTGGATTGGTAATATTATCCATGTTGTAGAACGTGTTTCCTGGTGGATTGGATATATAACACATGTTGTAGAACATGTATCCTGGTGGATTGGTAATATAACACATGTTGTAGAACGTGTATCCTGGTGGATTGGTAATATTATTCATGTTGTAGAACATGTATCCTTGTGGATTGGTAATATAACACATGTTGTAGAACATGTATCCTGGTGGATTGGTTATATAACACATGTTGTAGAACGTGTATCCTCGTGGATTGGTAATATTATCCATGTTGTAGAACGTGTATCCTGGTGGATTGGTAATATAACACATGTTGTAGAACGTGTATCCTGGTGGATTGGTAATATAACACATGTTGTAGAACGTGTATCCTCGTGGATTGGTTATATAACACATGTTGTAGAACGTGTATCCTCGTGGATTGGATATATAACACATGTTGTAGAACGTGTATCCTGGTGGATTGGATATATAACACATGTTGTAGAACGTGTATCCTGGTGGATTGGTAATATAACACATGTTGTAGAACGTGTATCCTCGTGGATTGGTAATATTATCCATGTTGTAGAACGTGTATCCTGGTGGATTGGTAATATAACACATGTTGTAGAACGTGTATCCTGGTGGATTGGTAATATAACACATGTTGTAGAACGTGTATCCTCGTGGATTGGTTATATAACACATGTTGTAGAACGTGTATCCTCGTGGATTGGATATATAACACATGTTGTAGAACGTGTATCCTGGTGGATTGGATATATAACACATGTTGTAGAACGTGTATCCTGGTGGATTGGATATATAACACATGTTGTAGAACGTGTATCCTGGTGGATTGGTTATATAACACATGTTGTAGAACGTGTATCCTGGTGGATTGGTTATATAACACATGTTGTAGAACGTGTATCCTGGTGGATTGGTTATATAACACATGTTGTAGAACGTGTATCCTGGTGGATTGGTTATATAACACATGTTGTAGAACTTGTATCCTGGTGGATTGGTAATCTAACACATGTTGTAGAACGTGTATCCTGGTGGATTGGTAATGTAACACATGTTGTAGAACGTGTATCCTGGTGGATTGGTAATCTAACACATGTTGTAGAACGTGTATCCTGGTGGATTGGTAATGTAACACATGTTGTAGAACGTGTATCCTGGTGGTTTGGTAATATAACACATGTTGTAGAACGTGTATCCTGGTGGATTGGTTATATAACACATGTTGTAGAACGTGTATCCTGGTGGTTTGGTAATATAACACATGTTGTAGAACGTGTATCCTGGTGGATTGGTTATATAACACATGTTGTAGAACGTGTATCCTGGTGGATTGGTTATATAACACATGTTGTAGAACGCGTATCCTGGTGCATTGGTAATATAACACATGTTGTAGAACGTGTATCCTGGTGGATTGGTTATATAACACATGTTGTAGAACGTGTATCCTGGTGGATTGGTAATGTAACACATGTTGTAGAACGTGTATCCTGGTGGATTGGTTATATAACACATGTTGTAGAACGTGTATCCTGGTGGATTGGTTATATAACACATGTTGTAGAACGTGTATCCTGGTGGATTGGTTATATAACACATGTTGTAGAACGTGTATCCTGGTGGATTGGTAATATAACACATGTTGTAGAACGCGTATTCTGGGGGATTGGTTATATAACACATGTTGTAGAACGCGTATCCTGGTGGATTGGTTATATAACACATGTTGTAGAACGTGTATCCTGGTGGATTGGTAATATAACACATGTTGTAGAACGTGTATCCTGGTGGATTGGTTATATAACACATGTTGTAGAACGTGTATCCTGGTGGATTGGTAAAATAACACATGTTGTAGAACGCGTATCCTGGTGGATTGGTTATATAACACATGTTGTAGAACGTGTATCCTGGTGGATTGGTAATATAACACATGTTGTAGAACGTGTATCCTGGTGGATTGGTAATATAACACATGTTGTAGAACGTGTATCCTGGTGGATTGGTAATATAACACATGTTGTAGAACGTGTATCCTGGTGGATTGGTAATATAACACATGTTGTAGAACGTGTATCCTGGTGGATTGGTAAAGTATAACACATGTTGTAGAACGTGTATCCTGGTGGATTGGTAAAATAACACATGTTGTAGAACGTGTATCCTGGTGGATTGGTTATATAACACATGTTGTAGAACATGTATCCTGGTGGATTGGTAATATAACACATGTTGTAGAACGTGTATCCTGGTGGATTGGTAATATAACACATGTTGTAGAACGTGTATCCTGGTGGATTGGTAATATAACACATGTTGTAGAACGTACATCCTGGTGGATTGGTAAAGTATAACACATGTTGTAGAACGTGTATCCTGGTGGATTGGTAAAATAACACATGTTGTAGAACGTGTATCCTGGTGGATTGGTTATATAACACATGTTGTAGAACATGTATCCTGGTGGATTGGTAATATAACACATGTTGTAGAACGTGGATATGTAATACTATTTAGCTTTATTCTGTATTGCGTCCATTCGACAGGGATATTACTTTAAGAACTTATACTGCGTATAAAGTTCTAGCTTCAATGAATGAAGCCCTTTTTCAACTTCAACAATCTGCCCATAGATGTTGTATTTTAAACGATCACGATATATACTGTATTTAGGCTATATTCTGTATTGCGTCGATTTGATAAGTGTATGACTTTAAGAACTTATACTGCGTATAAAGTTCTTGGCTTTAATAAACTATATAATTCGATCGTAAAACTCACTATAGACGTGTGCTTTTTTTTATAATTAAATAGTTAAGGAATTTACTGGCGCGTTGAACGGGCTATTTAATATTTTGAATATGGATGACAAAGGGTTTCGTTAATTATTTCCTTTTATAAAATTGCAAACATCGTGTGGTATCAGTACATTCATGACATTTGCGCGTAATTATGTAGGGTTAAGGCCTAAAATAAAATATTGCTTGTTTCCCCTTCCCCTACTTACCCGAAAAACGGCCCTACCCAAAATATTTTATTGCCCAAATTGAAATAATTCTTTTTTTCTATAAAAATATTGGGGATGAAAATATTATTTTTTACATGAAAGCATGTTTCTTACTTGTAAGTTTGGTACCTGTTAATTAATGTAAGACTTGGTTTAAGAAATAATGAATACGTATCTATGTTTTGTTGCGTAATAAAATATAGTCACGTGTTTGGATGCGTAGTAATTAAATCACGAGTGCGTAGCACGAGTGATTTAATGTACGCATTCAAACGAGTGCCTATATTTTTTAACACAACAAAGCACAGCTCCTATTTTTTTATTTCGATTCTAACATCGCCAATGCTTTACCATTTGTACCACAACAAGACAGGTTGACGTTAAACTACCTTCTTTCCTAGGAACGTTAGCGTCACCGTTACGTCATTTGTCATAGTATATGACGTCAAACGTGACGTCATCAATCAGCTATATTTTATCGCGGTAATAAGATATGGTAAGCTCAATATACGCAAAGAAGGCAAATATCACGTGCTATGTTAGAATTCTCCTTAATTATTTCTAAATTTCCTTATTTGTATGTCTTGACCAATAATTATCATTCTGAAACGTTTCCAAATATATATATTTAACCTACCCACTTAGCCATTCTAAATCTGCTTGGTTCGGGGAAGGGAAAACACAAAAATTTTAAGTTCGGCCCAACTGATCGTAACAAGTTAAGTTTCTTTCAGGGTACCATGCATTTAAGGATATAATGAACTCATCATTATTTTATAAATGCCACAACTAACAAAAGCTTATGCGTTGCATTGATGAAACTATTTTAACAAAATACGTAAAAACTATGTATTCAATGAGATATTGGTTAAATATACAAGGTAGTTGACATAGACAATCAATTAGTTGCACAGTTTAAATACTTCAGAACCGGGAAGTAACCATGAATTCTGATTGGTTGGTTCCACTGAATAGAATTGATTACGTCAATAGGCGTTTCTGACAGTTACTTAACCTGTAACAACTTCCTACTATACCGTACACCAAAGCAAATCAATGCTACATATAATACATATATTTATATACAATTTTAACTCGAGGCTCAGTTTAACGTATTTACATTCAATATACCAACACACTCTTTATATAAGCCCATTAAGTGTCGATGTGGATGTATAAGACAGCTGAATCAAGTAAAATTTGGTTCCCGACGTTCTCAATAGTAAGAGATCAGCCCTACGTTCAAGGAAAGTAACCTGCAAACATGTTTAACAATCACGTGTTTTTGTCGATATAACCCTTCGTTGTATTGTTTTATCAATGAACTTACGGAAATTTTTAACTTACGATCAAATTTAAATCCTTTATGATTCGCTTACAATTATAAGGTGTGGTAAATGGCGATGCAATTCTAATATTGATTCAGTTAATGAACTCCTACAAACCACATCCACCACCAATATGCTGTTGTAAAAGAATTATAAAGAATTCCATTTTGAGCGTAACTTTAAGATTTTCGTAAGTGCTTTGATAAAACAGTACCCAGCTGGTGCGAAACGTACGTCACGTATTGTTTCCTTGAACGTAGGGCAGGTACAGACGACTAATGGTACCCTCCATGATACAAACGACAACAACAACAACAACGTCAACCCATCCTAAAGTATGCCGCCTCAGTCAGTCAAACTTAACCGGAGTAAGTGCCAGGTGACAAGAAAATAACAAACAGACATCACAAACTACAATGACATTTCACAACAGATACAGTCTATCGTTGTTTATTAAAACCGTATAAAACATTTTGTAGGCAAATCTATACCAAAGAAAAAATCTAGATCAATTTTCGTAAAGTTGCTAAGGCTTCAATGCAAAATTTATAATATTCTTGGATAAAATCGATACAATGTGGAAAGTTATTTATTTGAAAATGACTTATTATGTTTTCTTAACTTTAAACCTATCCAATACTTCTATTTTAGGAGAAAACTCCCTTTTTAAGCATTTTCAGTTAATAAACAATGTTTCAAAATGTCATGAGACGTATAACCACAACAATATTCCGAAGTAAATCGAGCGGGAATATTTCAAATAGGCAAAATGTCAACCAATATTAAAGTAGATCGAATTTGCTTAGAAACACTATTTTCTATAGTTCTGATCGCAATAGTCCAGGCCTACCAGTAAGGGTAGTTAGGGTTCAAAGGATTAGGGTTAAGTGTTAGCGAACGAGCGTCGCAAATTTGTCGATACTTTACGTGTGCGACATCAATGGAATAATTATGCGTTTTTTTTAAAAATTATTATCGAGCATGAAGGAATCATAAAATTGCGTTTAAATGCTTTGTACGCCTGTATGTAGTAAAACGGCTGTAGTAGAAAAGTTTGACATTCTGGCTTAAATATGAAAGTGAAAGCAGGCTTGGGACAAACGGACTTGGGATCAGTCCAAGTTTGAAAAATTTGTTTCGTCAAGCGCGGTGAACATATTTTCTCACACGCGCTTGACGAACCAAAATTTTCAAACTTGATGTACACGCTCCACTTATTGTTTTTCATTTTCTTGAGGCTATGAGCTTTTTCGATTGATTGGTGGGTTTTGAGAGGTCCCCATGGACAAAAGGTTTACATTTTTAGGGTCGGCAATTTGTCAAATTACATTGAGTTAAAGAACATTTATTTGGTGGTTTGGAACCTCTATGGCTGCCACTATTATGAGGATAGACTAAAGTATGTATTGTAACCGTACGTCCAAACGTATCCGGACCGAAAATACGCTAAAACACTATGCAATAAAATCGTTAAACTCCTTGATAGCTCATTCAATGAACAATACTTATTTTTGAAGCAGAACTTTAAATTTGCAAAATAAATGACAAAATGAATCTAAAGGTGACAGCTGTTTGCTAAATTGTGTTCTTGTTCCCTAACCTCCAATGTTGTACTTTCAGGGAGCAAATAAAGTGCTTGATCCTTTAGTTTTTGCCTGTCAGATTATCAAAATACCCCAAGGGAAATTCCCGCTTTATGCAAAGCATTTGTTTTTATAATTGTTGTAGATGAAATTTATTTGAAATATATATATGAGCCAGTCTCCAGGAAAACCTGCTATTTTGACAAAACAAATTATTTTGAGATGTTGTATTATTTAAAAGATTAATCTTAATGTAGCAAAATGCAAAAGAAATTTTGTTATCATCTTGATTTTAAGGAAGTTACAGATGTTTTGTTGAGGCCCTATTCAGACCCTTTTTGCGTGACGTCGCAAACGTCATGCTAACGTTAAGTGACGTCGTTGTAACAAGTACGTTATAAATAATGCATTTTGATCAATTCTTGACATAAACTGGTCAAACTGGTATCAAGTTTTAGAATTATGTTTTAAATTTTAAAATATACATCCAAATTGTAAATGTTCACATTTAGAAAAAGGCTACTACTGTTTTAAACAACTAACTCCTCGTTTTCTGAAATTGGTCACCATAGCAACGAAGTAAGTGATTTCGACAGAATTCAAAAGACATTATAAAGCTAAGATATAGTGATATATGGATAAATGACTTAAAATTGAACCTATAGATATGTCATTTTTTCTTATTTGAAAGCTTTTTAAAACCTTGTTACATGCAGTTATTACATAATGCCAATAAAGCAGGTTTTCCTGGAGACTGGCTCATATATATCTAGATCTGATTATATATACATTTGATAATAAAGTCGTACTGAACTGAGTGAAACTTTGGTTGTTAACGTTGTCTGTCCTGTAACAACTATCATGTTACGTGAATTGTATTCAGTCGTTTCATACTACAGAGGTTGTGTTTTAGGTATTAATTTACAGTATTATTTTGTTATGTTGTGAGTAAACAGCAAACATTTGATAGTCTACAGGGGCGGTCCAGGATTTATTGTTAGGGGGGGGGGGGGGGCGTGAAATGAAAAATGAGCTGGGGGTCCAGGGGGGCGCAAGGACCCCTGGTGGGTGCAGGGCAAAGCCCTGCTAGGGGGTCCAGGGGGGCGAATCACCCCGGTAGCTCCTCGATTTTAGTGATTTTTAATGCTTAGACAAGCACTCCTCGAGCATGTCGCGCCTTATGTGCTTGCATCAAAGTACCTTTTTATAATGCCCAAAAAAGTGCATATTTTATAAGAAATACCTGAATAACGGGGCGACAGAGAGTCTATCATAGTGTCTGTGGTTAGTGGAAAATGTTAATTGCGCGCTGCGTGCGCAGAAAGAAGAACAAAAATGACTTTAAATATGTGATTTAGTGTGATACAACATATGAATTGACTTTACTTCGGCGATTTTAGGGGGGGCGTACGCCGGGTTCCCCCCCCCCCCCGTTGGATCCGCCTATGGTCTAGTAGTCGAGAGTCCGCTTTGAGTGCAGGAGATGCCGTAACCGCGACTAAACACATGTAAATGCTAGTCGATCGGCATAAAATTGAAGCCTGGCTTACCCTCATATCGATGGACACTAACACGAATGAAGTGTCGACAGTGATTGTTATAAGAAGTTTCATAATCGACGTAAAGTGAACAAGTACAGGGTGTCCCAAACAAACAGGGACCAAGGTTAAACATTCGTAACTTTTTCCATTTTATCAAGAACACATTGTCAATGACAAAACATCAATGGATAAACACAATTCAAACTACCAGCATCATAATAGTGATTTTTAAGACCAATACCCCGAGTTACCTCCCATGTTTTCAATCGTGATGGCATTTTCCACGCAAGTCAGCAAAATAACGAGAAATGACGCAATAGGTAAAATGATGACGTCACTTCTTATTTTAATCAAAACATATTACTAAGTACATATTTCAGAAGTAGATCTAGAGATAATTTTTTCACTCTCACAAAAAACAGTAAAATTCATTAAAATTAAATAAGGTTTTAGGTAGGTCTCCGTTTTTTTTGGGACACCCTGTATAAACTAAGCTGATCAGTGTGCAGTAACAATACTATTGAGTTTATTTCAATGATTGAATCAGTATGTCATATTCTGCTTGCGTTTCAGATACGGACCAAATGGAATGGACAGCCGGGATTGGATTACCCCCCAAGCAGTGTATCTGACGGAACGACCAGTTATGGCAAAAAACGAGATTCGGGTTTAAGCAGATCATGTAAAATACTGATACTAACAATACTCGTTCTGATGTTGCTGGCAATGGGTGCTGTCATTACATATGTGATGTTGCAGGGATCAGACACTGAACGTATGTATACAACTATATAACCGATTGTACAATGATACGCTAAAAATATTCGCTAAAGTATCAAACATACAAAAGATATCCGTGTTGTTATGTTGCTGTGTTTCAGTCACAGTGTCGACAAAACACGTTTTTGGCTAAGAATGCAAATAAAATTCTATCGATGTTTACGTGACTTGCTCGACTCTCAAACCGAGAATGAGTACTTTCTATGCAACTCATATGTTTCAAAAAAAGATCACAGTTTTTGTTCGAAGCCGGCAGAACTGCCTTTGACCTATTGCACTCAAAATGATAAATCGCGTTGATTGTACTCATGCTTGGCTTTGGCGTCGAATATGTCTCGGTAAAATCGGTAAAAGAATACATTATTTGCGGTTGATTTTAACCTTTTGTTGACAGAGTGTCACTTTCGTTCTTAGCCAAATATTACGTCACATACCACTTGGTATGCCCACACTAAGTCAGATTCAGTCTGGGCCAAGGCAAATGTAGCTGTATAAGTCCAATCTGATGTCTAATTAGAGGTTAAATCTTATAAACGTTAAGAATCGAACATGGTTTTAAACAGTCCACATAAGGTATTTAGCCTTTGGCTTTCTTGCAAAAAGTGTCTGTCTTTTTCTGAATTGCGTATATTTGGCACATTGGTATAATGTATTGTGAGTGATTGGGCGAGTACATAACCCAAGCAGAGTGCACCAATGATGTGTAGATCTGCTTGTCTGGCAATGTGTATTATGTAAAGGTTTCCTATGGGACAATGGAAGATGATGAGCTATATTTAAGCTTGGTGATATTCCGAGGTGGAATATATATGAGCCAGTCTCCAGGAAATTCTGCTATTTTGACAAAAATATTGATTTTGAAATGTTCCATAGTCTTACAGGAACATGTTAATGAGGCAAAATGCAAAAGAAATTTTGTAAATATCTTGAGTTTTAAGGCAGTTACAGCTGTTTTTGTACAGTCCTTATTAGGTGCTTTTTGTGTGACGTCGCAAACGTCATTGGAATGTTAGTCGACGTTATTGCAACGATAATTTCATAATTACATCATTTGATCAATTCTAGACGTAAACTGTTCAAAATAGTATCATGTTTTAGAATTATGTTTTAATTTGTTAAGATATACATCAAAATCAAAATGGTTTGCATTTTACAACTTTATACCGCTAACTCCTCGTTTTCTCAACCAGAGTACTTTTCCGGAATTGGTCACCACAGCAACGAAGTATGTGATTTCGATATAATACTACATGTATATTGGAAAATTACTTATAGTAGAATCAATAGATATGTATTTTTCTCATTTTAGAGCTTTATATCAACCTTGTTACATAATAGTAAATGTAATTACATAATGTCAATATAGCAGGTTTTCATGGAGACTGACTCATATATTTAAAAACACTCGATACGAACGAACACGAGATATAAAATAATCCGTTTGTTAGGGTGCCTAACGACAAGAATATTTAGGTTTCTTTTGAATTTGAATGCGAGTGCAATGACCTCAGTTAAATATATTGTTAGACTGCATGGACTTATCGTAATCATTCCTCGTCAAACAAAGACCCATCATTCAATTATATATGAGCCGTTCTCCAGGAAAACCGGGCTAAGTGACAATGTTATGAAAATTAAGATAATAATTATGGCGTTAGAAAGACAAGACTCTTATGAACAATTTCTGAAAATTTGAGCAAAGAAAAAACCCACTTACAAAAGTACAGGCCCTTAGAACTATCCACTCTCGTCTGCTTTTTTGAGAGTGACGTCGCTAACGTCATTCAAACTTATTTTACGTTACATTAACTAACACTTCAGAATTCCAGTATTTCATAAATTATCGACGCAAATGTTTCAAAATGTATCATAATTTAGAATTATATTCTTAGTTTAATATACTATTTTAAAAACATGAATACTTGCATGAGAGAAAGGTAGCTACTGATTCTAATCACTAACCCCTCGTTTTTCTCAATATGGGTACTTTTCAGAAATGGGCCACCATAGCAACTGCAGAGGTTATTTCAACATAATTCATGAGAAAATTTGAATCTCATGGATAGTACTATACTATCCAATTACTTAAAGTTAATTCAACGAACATGACTTTTTTCTCATTTTTGAGCCTTATCTGTATCTTATTACACAATTCCTATATAATGTCACTAAGCCCGGGTTTCCTGGAGAACGGCTCATATAATTATATAGACCTACATGTATTTCCCTAACATTCAGTGATGATACTTGTCTTTGTTAAATGTATATTTACGCTAGATTATTTTATTGCACAATTATCTCCCCAGCTGATGTGACTGGTGTATATGATGTGTCCGCTACTATCAGCAACATGATTTATACTGAAGATATGAATGACACAGACTCGGAAGTGTTTCATACAATATCCAAGGACTTCTGTGCCGAGGTATGGAGGCAATCTAATGTTCAATTCACTTTGTAACTCTCAAACCTTGTGAGACAATAAAATGTAATGTAAAGACCTTATTTATACCCCGACTTTATACCCAAATATAACTCTATCAACTTAAATTCGTCTTTTGATTCATATGAGATATATAATGGGAACCATTTCTAACGGGAAGAATGTGCAGACCAGTCATAGTAAGCCCGATGTATTTTCTTTTTCTTGAATTGGTTTCAGATTGACAAGCATGCTACCAACAGTACGTCTGACATCGGTTATGATCGATGTGTTGTTAATGAACTGCGGTGAGTACTTCTTACAACGGTTATGTGTTTATATATGCTATCCCAGTTGTATAGTGAAAAATATCTGATAAATCTATCCGAGTTTCTCCGTCAACAGCATCCATCCTGTAATGGCAACGGCAACTATGTATTAATCAACTAGCTGTCACATTCCACAGCATCCATCCTGTAGTGGCAACGGCAACTATGTATTAATCAACTAGCTGTCACATTCCACAGCATCCATCCTGTAGTGGCAACGGCACCTATGTATTAATCAACTAGCTGTCACATTCCACAGCATCCATCCTGTAGTGGCAACGGCAACTATGTATTAAACAACTAGCTGTCACATTCCACAGCATCCATCCTGTAGTGGCAACGGCAACTATGTATTAATCAACTAGCTGTCACATTCCACAGCATCCATCCTGTAGTGGCAACGGCAACTATGTATTAATCAACTAGCTGTCACATTCCACAGCATCCATCCTGTAGTGGCAACGGCACCTATGTATTAATCAACTTGCTGTCACATTCCACAGCATCCATCCTGTAGTGGCAACGGCAACTATGTATTAATCAACTAGCTGTCACATTCCACAGCATCCATCCTGTAGTGGCAACGGCAATTATTTATAATCAACTAGCTGTCACATCCGGAATTGGAGTACCCACGAGAGACGGAGTAAATGACAAGATCTATTATAATGCTTCCTCCTAAATGTTGAATTAACTACTCAATTGAAATGGGAAAGAAAGTAAAAAATAAACAAGAAAGTTTAATACAAATAATAATCAGGAGGTTTGTTGTTCAAGGTAGTTTTCAAGGTTTTATGCTTGTTCATACATGGCACTTATAACTCTCATGAGTTTGAAGACATTGCATCTACCTAGAGGTAGAATACAATTATATATTTAATAGGATCATTAAAGCATGACCTATATATTTGTATATAATATGCTATGGATGACGTGTGTTGTATACTATGCTGTACGAGTCTTGTCAACAGCAATACATTAACTACTAGATACATTCATGAATATTTTGATATAACGTATCCGTGAATGATAAATGTTTTCAGTACATAGCAAGGTTATTTAATGCTATCACCTTCCAGCACATACATAATATTTCACGTAAGATTTAATAAACACAAATGGCGTGCATTTTTGCGTATAAATACGATATGTTAACATCGTCCGTGATAATAACAGACGCGGTAGAAATGCACATATTTAAGGTTTAAATACCACGAATTAAGAGTTGAATGTTTCTTTTTTTATTATTTCGGTATTCAACGTTTATTCCCCCATTATACTAGTTGTGTATCTTCCATGTCAAACACTAGATATGCATTCACCACTACGTTGTTTGCTTTATATGGCAAAATGTATGACAGTGCTAACTATGTTTTGTTACTGTTATAATTGCGTGAACGTAGTAACTGTGTTTAGTTAGTTAGAGTAAGTACTAACTGTGTTTAGTCAGGGTCAATACTGTATGAAAGTACTAACTGTGTTTAGTCAGGGTCATTACTGTATGAAAGAACTAACTGTGTTTAGTCAGGGACAGTACTGTATGAAAGTACTAACTGTGTTTAGTTAGTGACAGAACTGTATGAAAGTACTAACTGTGTTTAGTTAGTGACAGTACTGTATGAAAGTACTAACTGTGTTTAGTCAAGGTCAGTACTGTATGAAAGTACTAACTGTGTTTAGTCAGGGTCAGTACTGTGTGAAAGTAGTAACTGTGTTTAGTCAGGGTCAGTACTGTATGAAAGTACTAACTACGTTTAGTTAGTGACAGTACTGTATGAAAGTACTTACTGTGTTTAGTCAGGGTCAGTACTGTATGAAAGTACTAACTGTTTAGTCAGGGTCAGTACTGTATGAAAGTAATAACTGTGTTTAGTTAGTGACAGTACTGTATGAAAGTACTAACTGTGTTTATTTAGTGACAGTACTGTATGAAAGTACTAACTGTGTTTAGTCAGGTTCAGTACTGTGTGAAAGTACTAACTGTGTTTAGTCAGGGTCAGTACTGTGTGAAAATACTAACTGTGTTTAGTCAGGGTCAGTACTGTGTGAAAGTAGTAACTGTGTTGAGTCAGGGTCAGTACTGTATGAAAGTACTAACTGTGTTTAGTCAGGGTCAGTACTGTATGAAAGTACTAACTGTGTTTAGTCTAGGTCAGTACTGTATGAAAGTACTAACTGTGTTAAGTCAGGGTCAGTACTGTGTGAAAGTAGTAACTGTGTTTAGTTAGGGTCAGTACTGTATGAAAGTACTAACTGTGTTTAGTTAGTGACAGTACTGTATGAAAGTACTAACTGTGTTTAGTCAGGGTCGGTACTGTGTGAAATTAGTAACTGTGTTTAGTTAGGGTCAGTACTGTATGAAAGTACTAACTGTGTTTAGTTAGTTACAGTACTGTATGAAAGTACTAACTGTGTTTAGTCAGGGTCAGTACTTTGTGAAAGTACTAACTGTGTTTAGTCAGGGTCAATACTGTATGAAAGTACTAACTGTGTTTAGTCAAGGTCAGTACTGTGTGAAAGTACTAACTGTGTTTAGTCAGGGTCAATACTGTATGAAAGTATTAACTGTGGTTAGTCAGGGTCAGTACTGTATGAAAGTACTAACTGTGTTTAGTCAGGGTCAGTACTGTATGAAAGTACTAACTGTGTTTAGTCAGGGTCAGTACTGTATGAAAGTACTTACTGTGTTTAGTTAGTGACAGTACTGTATGAAAGTACTAACTGTGTTTAGTCAGGGTCAGTACTTTGTGAAAGTACTAACTGTGTTTAGTCAGGGTCAGTACTGTATGAAAGTACTAACTGTGTTTAGTCAAGGTCAGTACTGTATGAAAGTACTAACTGTGTTTAGTTAGTGACAGTACTGTATGAAAGTACTAACTGTGTTTATTTAGTGACAGTACTGTATGAAAGTACTAACTGTGTTTAGTCAGGTTCAGTACTGTGTGAAAGTACTAACTGTGTTTAGTCAGGGTCAGTACTGTGTGAAAATACTAACTGTGTTTAGTCAGGGTCAGTACTGTGTGAAAGTCTAACTGTGTTTAGTCAGGGTCAGTACTGTATGAAAGTACTAACTGTGTTAAGTTAGTTACAGTACTGTATGAAAGTACTAACTGTGTTTAGTCAGGGTCAGTACTGTGTAAAAGTACTAACTGTGTTTAGTCAGGGTCAGTACTGTATGAAAGTACTTACTGTGTTTAGTTAGTGACAGTACTGTATGAAAGTACTAACTGTGCTTAGTCAGGGTCAGTACTTTGTGAAAGTACTAACTGTGTTTAGTCAGGGTCAATACTGTATGAAAGTACTAACTGTGTTTAGTCAGGGTCATTACTGTGTGAAATTAGTAACTGTGTTTAGTTAGTGACAGTACTGTATGAAAGTACTAACTGTGTTTAGTTAGTGACAGTACTGTATGAAAGTACTAACTGTGTTTAGTCAGGGTCAATACTGTATGAAAGTACTAACTGTGTTTAGTCAAGGTCAGTACTGTGTGAAAGTACTAACTGTGTTGAGTTAGTGACAGTACTGTATGAAAGTACTAACTGTGTTTAGTCAGGGTCAGTACTGTGTGAAAGTACCAACTGTGTTTAGTCAGGGTCAGTACTGTATGAAAGTACTAAATGTGTTTAGTTAGTGACAGTACTGTATGAAAGTACTAACTGTGTTTAGTCAGGGTCAGTACTGTGTGAAAGTACTAACTGTGTTTAGTCAGGGTCAATACTGTATGAAAGTACTAACTGTGTTTAGTCAAGGTCAGTACTGTGTGAAAGTACTAACTGTGTTAAGTCAGGGTCAGTACTGTATGAAAGTACTAACTGTGTTTAGTTAGTGACAGTACTGTATGAAAGTACTAACTGTGTTTAGTCAGGGTCAGTACTGTATGAAAGTACTAACTGTGTTTAGTCAGGGACAGTACTGTATGAAAGTACTTGCTGTGTTTAGTCAAGGTCAGTACTGTATGAAAGTACTAACTGTGTTTAGTCAGGGACAGTACTGTATGAATGTACTAACTGTGTTTAGTCAAGGTCAGTACTGTATGAAAGTACTAACTGTGTTTAGTTAGTGACAGTACTGTATGAAAGTACCAACTGTGTTTAGTCAGGGTCAGTACTGTATGAAAGTACTAACTGTGTTTAGTCAGGGACAGTACTGTATGAATGTACTAACTGTGTTTAGTCAAGGTCAGTACTGTATGAAAGTACTAACTGTGTTTAGTTAGTGACAGTACTGTGTGAAAATAATCAAATTGTTAAGACTGTGTCAGTACTGCGTGAAATTACTCATATTGTTTGATTAGTGCCAGTACTGTGTGTAAGTACTCACTGTGTTTAGTTAGTGCCAGTTCTGTGTGAAAGTACTTAATGTGTTTAGTTAGTTCCAGTACTGTGTGAAAGTATTCACTGTGTTTAGTTAGTGCCAGTTCTGTGTGAAAGTACTTATTGTGTTCAGTAAGTTCCAGTACTGTGTGAAAGTATTCACTGTGTTTAGTTAGTGCCAGTACTGTGTGAAAGTACTCATTGTGTTAAGTTAGTGCCAGTACTGTGTGCACGTACTCATTGTGTTTAGTTAGAGTCAATACTGTGTTACTGATCTCTTTATTCGTCCGACCTTAGTGTAAGTTTAAAAGATGGACTTAAATTAAATAAATCGCCTCAGCTCTTAGGCTCAATGTACAGTACTGGTAGTAGACAACTTTTTACAACTTAGGCTCAATGTACAGTAGTAGACTACTTTTTAAAACTTTGAATCACCAATGATATCGTGCGAGGCTCGAACAGAGCGAGCAACATTAAACATAACTGAGTTTATTAAATTCCATACATTGCTCTTGTGGTTAATGTGACCAGTTAGGATTGTTACGTATACGTCATTCCTTCGTTTTTACCGTTTACGGTTGATTGTTACAACTAAATAAAACATTATGTAAAATGTTCACGTCATTACATGACATTGTGAATGTGGTCACCCAGATATGTCTGACTTTGTGAATTTGGTGAACCAGTTCTGTCTGACATTGTGAATGTGATTAACCAGAGCTGTCTGACTTTATGAATGTGATGAACCAGATCTGTCTGACTTTATGAATGTGATTAACCAGAGTTGTCTGACTTTATGAATGTGGTGAACCAGATCTGTCTGACTTTATGAATGTGGTGAACCAGATATGTCTGACTTTGTGAATGTGATGAACCAGATCTGTCTGACTTTATGAATGTGATGAACCAGATCTGTCTGACTTTGTGAATGTGGTAAACCAGATCTGTGTGACTTTGTGAATGTGGTGAACCAGATCTGTGTGACTTTGTGAATGTGGTGAACAAGATCTGTGTGACTTTGTGAATGTGGTGAACCAGTTCTGTCTGACTTTATGAATGTGGTGAACCAGATCTGTCTGACTTTATGAATGTGATGAACCAGATCTGTCTGACATTGTGAATGTGATGAACCAGATCTGTCTGACTTTATGAATGTGATGAACCAGATCTTTCTGACTTTGTGAATGTGGTGAACCAGATCTGTGTGACTTTGTGAATGTGGTGAACCAGATCTGTGTGACTTTGTGAATGTGGTGAACAAGATCTGTGTAACTTTGTTAATGTGGTGAACCAGTTCTGTCTGACTTTATGAATGTGGTGAACCAGATCTGTCTGACTTTATGAATGTGATGAACCAGATATGTCTGACTTTATGAATCTGATGAACCAGATCTGTCTGACTTTGTAAATGTGATGAACCAGATCTGTCTGACTTCATGAATGTGATGAACCAGATCTGTCTGACTTAATGAATGTGATGAAATAGATCTGTGTGACTTTATGAATGTGATGAACCAGATTTGTCTGACTTTATGAATGTGATGAACCAGATCTGTCTGACTTAATGAATGTGATGAACTAGATCTGTGTGACTTTATGAATGTGATTAACCAGATCTGTCTGACTTTGTGAATGTGATGAACCAGATCTTTGTGACTTTGTGAATGTGGTGAACCAGATCTGTGTGACTTTGTGAATGTGGTGAACCAGTTCTGTCTGACTTTATGAATGTGATAAACCAGATTTGTCTGACTTTGTGAATGTGGTGAACCAGATCTGTGTGACTTTATGAATGTGGTGAACCAGATCTGTGTGACTTTGTGAATGTGGTGAACCAGATATGTGTGACTTTATGAATGTGATAAACCAGATATGTCTGACTTTATGAATGTGATGAACCAGATCTGTCTGACTTAATAAATGTGTTGAACCAGATCTGTCTGACCTTGTGAATGTGGTGAACCAGGTCTGTGTGACTTTGTGAATGTGGTGAACCAGTTCTGTCTGACTTTATGAATGTGATGAACTAGATATGTCTGACTTTATGAATGTGATGAACCAGATCTGTCTGACTTTGTAAATGTGATGAACCAGATCTGTCTGACATTATGAATGTGGTGAATTAGACCTGTCTGACTTTATGAATGTGATGAACCAGATCTGTCTGACTTTATGAATGTGATTAACCAGAGCTGTCTGACTTTATGAATGTGGTGAACCAGATCTGTCTGACTTTATGAATGTGGTGAACCAGATATGTCTGACTTTGTGAATGTGATGAACCAGATCTGTCTGACTTTATGAATGTGATGAACCAGATCTGTCTGACTTTGTGAATGTGGTGAACCAGATCTGTGTGACTTTGTGAATGTGGTGAACCAGATCTGTGTGACTTTGTGAATGTGGTGAACAAGATCTGTGTGACTTTGTGAATGTGGTGAACCAGTTCTGTCTGACTTTATGAATGTGGTGAACCAGATCTGTCTGACTTTATGAATGTGATGAACCAGATCTGTCTGACATTGTGAATGTGATGAACCAGATCTGTCTGACTTTATGAATGTGATGAACCAGATCTTTCTGACTTTGTGAATGTGGTGAACCAGATCTGTGTGACTTTGTGAATGTGGTGAACCAGATCTGTGTGACTTTGTGAATGTGGTGAACAAGATCTGTGTAACTTTGTTAATGTGGTGAACCAGTTCTGTCTGACTTTATGAATGTGGTGAACCAGATCTGTCTGACTTTATGAATGTGATGAACCAGATATGTCTGACTTTATGAATCTGATGAACCAGATCTGTCTGACTTTGTAAATGTGATGAACCAGATCTGTCTGACTTCATGAATGTGATGAACCAGATCTGTCTGACTTAATGAATGTGATGAAATAGATCTGTGTGACTTTATGAATGTGATGAACCAGATCTGTCTGACTTTATGAATGTGATGAACCAGATCTGTCTGACTTAATGAATGTGATGAACTAGATCTGTGTGACTTTATGAATGTGATTAACCAGATCTGTCTGACTTTGTGAATGTGATGAACCAGATCTTTGTGACTTTGTGAATGTGGTGAACCAGATCTGTGTGACTTTGTGAATGTGGTGAACCAGTTCTGTCTGACTTTATGAATGTGATAAACCAGATTTGTCTGACTTTGTGAATGTGGTGAACCAGATCTGTGTGACTTTATGAATGTGGTGAACCAGATCTGTGTGACTTTGTGAATGTGGTGAACCAGATATGTGTGACTTTATGAATGTGATGAACCAGATCTGTCTGACTTTGTGAATGTGGTGAACCAGTTCTGTCTGACTTTATGAATGTGGTGAACCAGATCTGTCTGACTTTATGAATGTGATAAACCAGATATGTCTGACTTTATGAATGTGATGAACCAGATCTGTCTGACTTAATAAATGTGTTGAACCAGATCTGTCTGACCTTGTGAATGTGGTGAACCAGGTCTGTGTGACTTTGTGAATGTGGTGAACCAGTTCTGTCTGACTTTATGAATGTGATGAACTAGATATGTCTGACTTTATGAATGTGATGAACCAGATCTGTCTGACTTTGTAAATGTGATGAACCAGATCTGTCTGACATTATGAATGTGGTGAATTAGACCTGTCTGACTTTATGAATGTGATGAACCAGATCTGTCTGACTTTATGAATGTGATGAACCAGATCTGTCTGACTTTGTAAATGTGATGAACCAGATCTGTCTGACTTTGTAAATGTGATGAACCAGATCTACCTGGCTTTGTAAATGTGGTGAACCAGATATGTCTAACTTTGTGAATTTGGTGAACCAGCTCTGTCTGACTTTATGAATGTGGTGAACCAGATCTGTCTGACTTTGTGAATGTGATGAACCAGATATGTCTGACTTTATGAATGTGGTGAACCAGATCTGTCTGACCTTGTGAATGTGGTGAACCGGATCTGTGTGACTTTGTGAATGTGGTGAACCAGTTCTGTCTGACTTTATGAATGTGATGAACCAGATCTGTCTGACTTTATGAATGTGATGAACGAGATCTGTCTGACTTTGTAAATGTGATGAACCAGATCTGTCTGACTTTGTAAATGTGATGAATCAGATCTACCTGGCTTTGTAAATGTGGTGAACCAGATATGTCTAACTTTGTGAATTTGGTGAACCAGCTCTGTCTGACTTTATGAATGAGGTGAACCAGATCTGTCTGACTTTGTGAATGTGATGAACCAGATATGTCTGACTTTATGAATGTGGTGAACCAGATCTGTCTGACTTTATGAATGTGATGAACCAGATCTGTCTGACTTAATGAATGTGGTGAACCAGATTTGTCTGACTTTGTGAATGCAACCAACCAGATCTGTCTGACATTGTGAATGCAACCAACCATATCTGTGTGACTTTATGAATGCGACCAACCAGATCTGTCTGACTTCATGAATGTGATGAATCATATCTGCATGGCTTTGTGATTGAGGTGAACATCATATGTCTGACTTTGTGAATCAGACCAGATCTGTCTGGTAATGAAAATAATTAACGGTATGAAACAACATTATTTTTTATTTCTTAGTACATACAAAACCAAGCAAAATGAAACATTTATATGATTTAGTTGGGACGTCCTTCTTCAAAATGATTCAATGCTTCTCTTCAAATAATTCAACGAATGCAAATGAATACTACATGTACAACCTTGTATATTTCAGAAATGGTAGTGTGGAAGTACTATTTGCTGTTGTCGTTAATCTAAGTGTAAAGGGCGATAATTCAGCACCAAGCATTGCAAATATTCTGACATTTCTTGGTTTAAACATTAAACCAGGAGCAGCGGAGATATTTGGGAGTTTTGTGATAAGTTTCGCTGCAGTCACACAACCATTCAGACCATTGGGAGATGGCATAGAGGTTCCAGTCACCACCAGTGCGTATTGTTAGAAATTGTATACGTTCAATGTTGGTAGAACTTGTCTCGTGTTTCACAGCATATTGACTCTATATGCGTTGTTGTTACAAATTCATAAAAAACTCATTGTTTATTGGATAATAGTTGCGGTGGAAAGAGTGCACCAGTAATGTACTGAAAAAGCTTGCAGTAACTGTCCTGTGCGGGATGTGCCTATTTAATACCATACCTTCCGAGCACTCAGATATACAAAACAAATACAGTATCAACACAGCCAAAGACCATATCAATGATAAGACCACCTCAAAATTTAAGACAAATTGAAGGTCCATTTTCCCTGTTTTGTTCTTCAATTACCCTCAATAGTACGACAAAGTTTCTAATGGTCATCTTGGCCAAACTGTGCTTGGCTATCTTCTAATTGTGGTCTTACTATTAGGACCTAACTGTGCTCGGATATTTTTAATGGTGGTCTTACTATTATGGCCTAGCTGTGCTCGGATATCTTCTAATGGTGGTCTTACTATTAGGGTATAACTGTGCTTGGATATCTTCTAATGGTAGTCTTACTATTATGGTCTAACTGTGCTTGTATATCTTCTAATGGTGGTCCTACTATTAGGGCCTAACTGTGCTTGTATTTCTTCTAATGGTAGTCTTACTATTATGGTCTAACTGTGCTTGGATATCTTCTAATGGTAGTCTTACTATTAGGGCCTAACTGTGCTTGTATTTCTTCTAATGGTGGTCCTACTATTACGGTATAACTGTGCTTGTATTTCTTCTAATGGTGGTCTTACTATTAGGGCCTAACTGTGCTTGTATTTCTTCTAATGGTGGTCCTACTATTACGGTATAACTGTGCTTGTATTACTTCTAATGGTGGTCTTACTATTAGGGCCTAACTGTGCTTGGATATCTTCTAATGGTGGTCTTACTATTAGGGCCTAACTGTGCTTGTATATTTTCTAATGGTGGTCTTACTATTAGGGCCTAACTGTGCTTGTATTTCTTCTAATGGTGGTCCTACTATTAGGGTATAACTGTGCTTGGATATCTTCTAATGGTAGTCTTACTATTAGGGCCTAACTGTGCTTGGATATCTTCTAATGGGGGTCCTACTATTAGGGTATAACTGTGCTTGTATTTCTTCTAATGGTGGTCTTACTATTAGGGTATAACTGTGCTTGGATATCTTCTAATGGTAGTCTTACTATTAGGGCCTAACTGTGCTTGGATATCTTCTAATTGTGGTCTTACTATTAGGACCTAACTGTGCTCGGATATTTTTAATGGTGGTCTTACTATTATGGCCTAGCTGTGCTCGGATATCTTCTAATGGTGGTCTTACTATTAGGGTATAACTGTGCTTGGATATCTTCTAATGGTAGTCTTACTATTATGGTCTAACTGTGCTTGTATATCTTCTAATGGTGGTCCTACTATTAGGGCCTAACTGTGCTTGTATTTCTTCTAATGGTAGTCTTACTATTATGGTCTAACTGTGCTTGGATATCTTCTAATGGTAGTCTTACTATTAGGGCCTAACTGTGCTTGTATTTCTTCTAATGGTGGTCCTACTATTAGGGTATAACTGTGCTTGTATTTCTTCTAATGGTGGTCTTACTATTAGGGCCTAACTGTGCTTGTATTTCTTCTAATGGTGGTCCTACTATTACGGTATAACTGTGCTTGTATTTCTTCTAATGGTGGTCTTACTATTAGGGCCTAACTGTGCTTGTATTTCTTCTAATGGTGGTCTTACTATTAGGGCCTAACTGTGCTTGGATATCTTCTAATGGTGGTCTTACTATTAGGGCCTAACTGTGCTTGTATATTTTCTAATGGTGGTCTTACTATTAGGGCCTAACTGTGCTTGTATTTCTTCTAATGGTGGTCCTACTATTAGGGTATAACTGTGCTTGGATATCTTCTAATGGTAGTCTTACTATTAGGGCCTAACTGTGCTTGGATATCTTCTAATGGTGGTCCTACTATTAGGGTATAACTGTGCTTGTATTTCTTCTAATGGTGGTCTTACTATTAGGGTATAACTGTGCTTGGATATCTTCTAATGGTAGTCTTACTATCAGGGCCTAACTGTGCTGGTATTTCTTCAAATGGTAGTCTTACTATTAGGGCCTAACTGTGCTTGGATATCTTCTAATGGTAGTCTTACTATTAGGGCCTAACTGTGCTCGGATATCTTCTAATGGTAGTCTTACTATTAGGGCCTAACTGTGCTCGGATATCTTCTAATGGTAGTCTTACTATTAGGGCCTAACTATGCTCGGATATCTTCTAATGGTAGTCTTACTATTAGGGCCTAACTGTGCTCGGATATCTCCTAATGGTAGTCTTACTATTAGGGCCTAACTGTGCTTGTATTTCTTCTAATGGTGGTCTTACTATTAGGGCCTAACTGTGCTTGTATATCTTCTAATGGTGGTCTTACTATTAGGGTATAACTGTGCTCGTATATTAAACTATAACTAGCTGAATAACCCAAAACATCAATTGTATCCGTTTTTGTTACGACATTCTGTAATTATGTTACGTTGTCAAGTTCGTAAATCTATAGTGTTGCTTGCTTTATACAGGGACGTACATTTATTAGAGGCTCTTGCATGAGTGCTCATTAGCACGAATCGAATGTAAGATTCTGTTTATGACATAATGTTGGAGAAAGCTCACTATTGTTTAAAATGGTGGTGTGCGATGTATAAATTTAGAATGAGCACGACGTCATTATCCTGACGTCATTGGCCGATCAAGCATGGATTTGCTAGTGTCACGTCAGGCTAATTAAATATTAATTGCATACTCTTGTTGTGTAGAATGTTATTCCTGGCGCGGGTCTGCGGCATTGATCGACCGCAGTTTATGTGATAAATTCAAATACAACACATCAAAGGTGACGTCAGTCAACATATTGCTCCGTCTGTTTTGTCAACGTCTGTTTGTCGACGATTGTCTTGTGGCGTCATTCTTATATGCAACCAATTCGAATAAAACATAATTTCATATTCGTTTTTTATTGTTTATTTTCAGTGGTTGCTTTTAACGGTACATGTGGAAGAAAACGAAAGAGAGAAATCTGTGCAACAAAACGTTCAAGGTGTAAGAACAAAATATGCTCCTGTTCTACAAATAAGATATATGTGGAAAATGAGGATTCGTGTAATAAAAGTAAGTCATCTACGACACGCAGGGTTCATATATAGGTATATTTTAACATGGTAATCCAAACACCGACTCGTCTTCCGAAAAGGGGAGGCATGCTTTCATGCTGGGTATCTATCAAAACTGTAAACATCAACGCGCTTAATATATAGTATACCTCTAATCGGATAAGTCCACAGTTTGAAGTACAACAATATTCATAACCTAGAAATTTACTTATAGTATTGACGCTATTTTTGATGAACAATGTACATTGTGATCCACAATGACACATGTAGTCTATGAGTTTTGTTCAGTCGATTTTTAACTGAGCATATGGTTGCTATGGCAGCAATAGCGTTTTAAAAGTTTAAAGTCAGTGACTCATTCGTTATCAATCCGTAGAGTAAACGTCGGAATGAGGAATCATTATGTTGTTTTAGGTAATCACCAGTGTATGCCAGCGTATGTACCGCATTCTAGAAAATATTTCATACGTTCGGTATATGTTGTTGTTATAATGTATACATTATGTGACTACACCATTACAAAGTCATGGATGACGTAATACTCTTCATGCTCGTTCTTGTCCACGAACACTTTCTCAACCCCCTGTCAATTAATTCCAGACGTGTAGCATTAATATAATTTGTGTTTTAGAATCCGTACACCTTACCATATTTGATCATACATACGTAATACCACTGCAGTTTGTTGATCCGTTTGGCCGTATTACTTTGAGTTGCTTGTGTAACGCCGTATTTCGCGAGACCGCTAGGTAAAAAAGCGCTTGTATGCGCGAAAATGCGTTTAATGAGTATACATTGACTTCATGAACCTCGGCATATTTTAGGCTATATGCCAAAAATATGCAAACGTTCATAACGTCAATGTATAAACGACGTTCATTCATGAATAATATAAATGTTTACGTCATGTTTCGCATATAACACATCAGACATGCATGATACTGAAAACCAGACATGTATGATACGGAAAATGCAATCGGTCGTTTTGTATTTGACTGTGCGATTTAATCTGTATTCGTGACAATACATTACTAAGTATAAAACAAATTGTATTACAGTTGAATGTATCGATATTGCTGAGATTCATAACGGAACCATAACAACGACAGGGTCGAAGTATGGTTCTCATCTCCAAGTTGAATGTGATGACGGGTTTGATTGGCCCTCTGATACGGATATAGTATGTCAGTCACCAACCTCGTGGGTTGACATTCCTGACTGTGCACCAGTTGTATGCGAGGACTTTGTTGTCCCAGATAATGCAGCTGTTGTGGACGGTAACTTATCAGGACTGGTTTTCCAGGATACAATTACTGTCAGCTGTATCCCTGGATACATAACCGAAGGTGTGGACACTGTAAGATGTCAAGCCAATATGACTTGGTCGACATCACCTGTTTGTACAATGATAGAATGTGATGAAATTACCGATGTATCTAATGGCAGTGTAACCAACCCAACAGGGACTACAATTGATAGTGGAAGTCAGTTAATATTTCCAGTAAATTCTACTGTTGACATTGAATGCGACGTTGGGTATGAACTAGAAGGAGACACGGCAACGCTACGGTGTATTGAAACTGGGACATGGAGTCCAAATGTCACATGTATACCAATCCAATGCGATGAATACATTCCATCAAGTGACACTGTAAGTGTTGGAAACTCCACTGAACCAAACTATCCGTTTGGATCCAACCTAACACTTAATTGCAAACAAGGCTTGTCGTTTGCTGATGAAAGCGTAACAACAGAATTGACGTGTAATTCATCTAGTATGTGGTCCGGGGAACATACATGTGGAATCTCTGGTAAGTATCTTATTCTACAAAACACTTAAAGCAAACACATTCACAAGTTCATTGACATTTTTCATTTAGATTATATTCATATGCACAATATTTTATTCGTCCTGACAGCCGTATTTGACTGTACATACAAAAACACACAAACAAAAGCAACATCTTCTGTAAAGGATATATGCAGTGGTTCAAACCAAATGTGTATGAATTCTAGTTCACTTAAAGTTCACAGCGATTGGCTTCTCATTAAAACTTTACCAAATAATGAATTTTATATGACCAAAGTACACAGAAAGTTGCAAATGAATCCTTGCACCGTGGATGAGGATTGTACCCACAGCCCCATTGAGGACAGCACCTAGTACTGAAGTAAACCATACCGATTGCGCAAGTGTGGTCAACGTATTAATACGTTGCTCAAAATAATTAAAAGAATGATATTTATGCTGGTAGTATATTTATCAGCAATGAATTGGTTCATACCCATCCATATGAATTTTAGTTCACTTAAATCCACTTAAGGAAACCTCATTTTGTATAATGGGCGCAGTCTGTTCTTGGTCCGTTGCATTTAAATGTTTCGTGACAGCAATTGTTAACATGACAACACTTATCACAATGCAGAAATGGAAAAAAATACTTCCGATTTCTAACCTAAGCGGCTATAAAATGTAAACACGGTAAGTCAAACAAATAACCTTTCTATAAGGTAGCATAACAAAAAAGACAACTTGTTACATTTTGTATCTCGTTATTTATTGATCATCTCTCCTATGTGTTTATTTCATGAATTGAATATGCCATCATTTATTATTGCATTACGCTAGGAAGCGTTTCGTTTGATATGGAGGACTATATAATGGTCAAGGGCGAAAACGACACACTGGAGTGCAACGTATCAAACTTCAAATCCGCACAGACTGTGACTATAGCAACGATGCAGGGTACGGAACTGCCTGTGGTACTATATACGGTACGTGGCACAGACAATGAAGGAATACTATCACCTGGAGTGACTTGGGCACAATTTCATCACTCGATACAAGAAGATGATCTTTCAGTGAAGATTAGTTTCACACCTGTGGATCTAGACCACTGTGGAATGTACATATGTGCGATCACTGTAAACGAAGACGAAAACGTTCTTGATGCAAAACTAAGCAATGCAAGTGTTGACGTGATAGGTAATGTTATTCTTTTTACAGTCAGAGAGTAAAACTAATGAGAATACAATTTATCGTTAGAGAGGCATTCTTGAATAAAAATGTATTATAGACATTGATTTGAAACTATTCGCAACATTAAATATACATGTCTATGGTAACTGTTTGTATGAACTGTCACATATGTCAATAATGTATTACAATTCAGAAGTTATTTTTACCTTCTTTAACATAACTAAGTTTGTGGACAATAATAACCTAAAGTCTGTGTCGTTTCATCCTTGTGGTCATTAAAATCATACCAAGCATATTAGCGATTAAGTGTCCATTATTGTGGCAGTGGTGAATAACGCAATATATACAGCTTCACTACATTTAATATTTAACATTTTCAGGCTATGATAATCTTACAATCGATGATGTGTATGAGGAAGGGGGAGTAATTGTGGAATGTATAGCGTTGACTGATGAAGAAATGCCCAATGACCGGTTGTACCTTGAAACAAAATATCAGGTAACTATGCTATGGTTTGTTAAATTATTTGTGGTGAGAGCACTATCAGTCTATAGGCTAATGTCGATTCGTAGTATTTTAAAATTCTATTGTCTGTGATTATCGAAATAAAATCCATTTCAGGGAGATGATTCGTTTACCGTGCTATTAAATTCAACGACGATGCAGTCGAACATTTCCAGTTGTCAGCATATCACCAGAAAGTCATACACGCTACCGACCGTTACTTCAGAAACAAGCATTTCAGTTAGGTGTGCTTCGAATTTAAATGGAATCATTTCAACTTCTCAGGAAATCAATATAACACTGACACCTGTACCTTGTGAAGAAGATTTTATGCAGCCTGTAAACTCAGTCTTACTGTTAAACGATAGTTTTAGTATTACACTAGCTTGCGAGGAAGGATATTACATGGAAGGTAACGAAACGGTTATATGCATGGAAGGCAACTGGAGTGAAAGTCCGATATGTATAGAAATAGATTGTGGGGCTATCGATGATACTAGCATATTAAACGGTTCCATGATAGAATCATCAGGAACTAAATACTCAGATTATGCTGTGTTTGTATGCGATGACGGATACACCTTGATTGGCAAAGACACCATTACCTGTCGGGGGGATGGTTCATGGGAGCCTTTTCCACTCTGTCAGCAAACTGACTGTGGAGATCTGATAACACCACCACATTCGATAATTGAAAATAATCTGACATTAATCTGTAACCAAGGATACGAGCTCTATGGTAACTCGTCAATAGTTTGTCAATCAAACGGAACATGGAGCGACTTTGGCAAATGTTTGCCGATAAAGTGTGGTCCGTTCCCAACGCCAGACAATGCTGTTTCCGATGCGAATCCAGACGATGAATTCGAGTACGAGGATGAGGTGAATGTTACATGTATTATCGGCTATGTTAGTGAAGGCGACACAGTTGCAGTGTGTAATGCATCGGGAGGTTGGACCAATGCTCCTGTGTGCGAGCCTATAGCATGTCGAGAATTCATTCCTCCCATGTTTTCAGTATTCCCTGATGCAAATGATAGCTTTGTTTACGGTGACGAATTTAACATAACATGTAAAGACGGATACGAAATTGACAACGAAACTTCAGTTTCATGCAATGCTACAGGTCAATGGGGAATATTACCAGAATGCCAACCCATTGTATGTGATGACTTAGTGCTTCCAGCTAACGCCTTAACCGATGTCTTAACCGGCATTGAATACGGCCAAGAAATCAATATTGATTGTGATATAGGATTTGAAATATCTGACAACTCTACAATTCAATGTTCAACAAATGGGGAGTGGAATAACTTGCCGTGGGTTGACATTCCTGACTGTGCACCAGTTGTATGCGAGGACTTTGTTGTCCCAGATAATGCAGCTGTTGTGGACGGTAACTTATCAGGACTGGTTTTCCAGGATACAATTACTGTCAGCTGTATCCCTGGATACATAACCGAAGGTGTGGACACTGTAAGATGTCAAGCCAATATGACTTGGTCGACATCACCTGTTTGTACAATGATAGAATGTGATGAAATTACCGATGTATCTAATGGCAGTGTAACCAACCCAACAGGGACTACAATTGATAGTGGAAGTCAGTTAATATTTCCAGTAAATTCTACTGTTGACATTGAATGCGACGTTGGGTATGAACTAGAAGGAGACACGGCAACGCTACGGTGTATTGAAACTGGGACATGGAGTCCAAATGTCACATGTATACCAATCCAATGCGATGACTACATTCCATCAAGTGACACTGTAAGTGTTGGAAACTCCACTGAACCAAACTATCCGTTTGGATCCAACCTAACACTTAATTGCAAACAAGGCTTGTCGTTTGCTGATGAAAGCGTAACAACAGAATTGACTTGTAATTCATCTAGTATGTGGTCCGGGGAACATACATGTGGAATATCTGGTAAGTTTCTTATTCTATAAAACACTTAAAGCAAACACATTCACAAGCTCATTGACATTTTTCATTTAGATTATATTCATATGCACAATATTTTATTCGTCCTGACAGCCGTATATGACTGTATATACAAATATACACAAACAAAAGCAACATCTTCTGTAAAGAATATGCTTGGTTCAATGGTTCAAACCAATGTGTATGAATTCTAGTTCACGTAAAGTTCAAAGCGATTGGCTTCGCATTAAAACTTTACTTAAGAATGGATAATCATGGATTGACCTAAGTACACAGAAAGTTGTATATGAATTCTTGCACCGTGGATGAGATTTGTACCCAAAGCCCCATTGAGGACAGCACCGAGTACTGAAGTAAACCATAACGATTGCGCAAGTGTGGTCAACGTATTAATACGTTGCTCAAAATAATTAAAAGAATGACATTTATGCTGGTAGTATATTTATCAGCAATGAATTGGTTCATACCCATCCATATGAATTTTAGTTCACTTAAATCCACTTAGTGAAACCTCATATTGTATCATTGGCGCAGTCTGTTCTTGGTCCGTTGCATTTAAATGTTTCGTGACAGCAATTGTTAACATGACACTTATCACAAGGCAGAAATGGAAAAAAATACTTCCGATTTCTAACCTAAGCGGCTATAAAATGTAAACACGGTAAGTCAAACATTTAACCTTTCTATAAGGTAGCATAACAAAAAAAGACAACTTGTTACATTTTGTATCTCGTTATTTATTGATCATCTCTCCTATTTGTTTATTTCATGAATTGAATATGCCATCATTTATTATTGCATTACGCTAGGAAGCGTTTCGTTTGATATGGAGGACTACATAATGGTCAAGGGCGAAAACGACACACTGGTGTGCAACATATCAAACTTCAAATCAGCACAGACTGTGACTATAGCAACGATGCAGGGTACGGAACTGCTTGTGCCACTATATACGGTACATGGCACAGGCAATGAAGGAATAGTATCACCTGGAGTGACTTGGGCACAATTTCATCACTCGATACAAGAAGATAATCTTTCAGTGCAGATTAGTTTCGCACCCGTGGATCTAGACCACTGTGGAATGTACATATGTGGTATTACTGTAAACGAAGGTGAAAACGTTCTTGACGAAAAGCTGAGCAATGCAAATGTTGAAGTAATAGGTAAGCGTATTCGTCTTACAGTCAGAAAGTAAAACTATAAATATTTATTATGAATATTGATTTTAAACAATTCTATAAATAAAAAGGAAAAAATTAGGGGCACTTTCACTCATGTAAATAATGTGTTATACTACTAGTAAATATCTTATTTTTTACATTCTGTATGATAACTGTACACAATTCGCACTGCTTCAACTCAATCTATATATTTAACATTTTCAGGATTTGATAATCTTGCAATCGATGTGTATGAGGAAGAGGAAGTAATTGTGGAATGTATAGCGTTTACTGATGAAGAAATGTCCAATGACGAGTTGTATCTTGAAACAAAATATCAGGTAACTATGCTATATTATGTTAAATTATTTCTGATGAGAACAACATCTTTCGTTGTCGAAAAACTGTGTAAGTTGTGTTGAGATCGGGTCCCTACTTCACTGACAGACTATTGTCGATTCGTAGTAATAAAAATGCTTAGTTGTCAGTTATAATTGAAATAAAATCTATTTCAGGGAGATGATTCGTTTACCGTGATAATCAATTCAACAACGATGCAGTCGAACATTTCCAGCTGTCAGCATATCACCAGAAAGTCATACACACTACCGACCGTGACTTCAGAAACCAGCATTTCAGTTAGGTGTGCTTCGAATTTAAATGGAATCATTTCAACTTCTCAGGAAATCAATATAACACTGACACCTGTACCATGTGAAAAAGATTTTGTGCAGCCTGTAAACTCAGTCTTATTGTTAAACGATAGTTTTAGTATTACACTAGCTTGCGAGGAAGGATATTACATGGAAGGTAACGAAACGGTTATATGCATGGAAGGCAACTGGAGTGAAAGTCCGATATGTATAGAAATAGATTGTGGGGCTATCGATGATACTAGCATATCAAACGGTTCCCTTATAGACTCAACAGGAACTAAATACTCAGATTATGCTGTGTTTGTATGCGATGACGGATACACCTTGATTGGCAAAGACACCATTACCTGTCTGGAGGATGGTTCATGGGAGCCTTTACCGCTCTGTCAGCAAACTGACTGTGGAGATCTGATAACACCACCACATTCGATAATTGAAACTAATCTGACATTAATCTGTAACCAAGGATACGAGCTCTATGGTAACTCGTCAATAGTTTGTCAATCAAACGGAACATGGAGCGACTTTGGCAAATGTTTGCCGATAAAGTGTGGTCCGTTCCCAACGCCAGACAATGCTGTTTCCGATGCGAATCCAGACGATGAATTCGAGTTTGAGGATGAGGTGAATGTTACATGTATTATCGGCTTTGTTAGTGAAGGCGACACGGTCGCAGTGTGTAATGCATCGGGAGGTTGGACCAATGTCCCTGTGTGCGATCCTATTGCATGTCAAGAATTCATTCCTCCCATGTTTTCAGTATTCCCTGACGCAAATGACAGTTTTGTTTACGGTGACGAATTCAATATAACATGTGATATAGGATTTGAAATATCTGACAACTCTACAATTCAATGTTCAACAAATGGGGAGTGGAATGACTTGCCGACTTGTTTGCTAATCGAATGTGACTCGTTGACTTTACAGAATAACTCATTTGTATTAGGTGATGAATCGAACTTGACATATATTGTTGGATCTACTGTTGACGTAGCATGTGACGAGGGGTATGTACTTCTTGGTGACATTTCTACCACTCAATGTACAGAAAATGGAACGTGGAGACCAAATATTATGTGCACGCCAGTCGTTTGCAGTGCATTCACACCAAATGACGACAAGATAAAAAATGGAAATTACAATGAAACAGAGAACGAGTACGGATCTTCTCTCACTATTGACTGCAAAGATGGTTTGTCTTTTGCTGATGAAAGCATCTCAACAAATTTAACTTGCAATGCCTCTGGTATATGGTCTGGACAGCAGACTTGTGCAATTCAAGGTAAATTGTTTTATGCTAGAGTATTTTCACTGAAACTTGATACGACATGCCTTCAATAGTTGGCATTCATGAGGGTTGTTCAAAATGGAATGCAAGTGATGCTTCATCTTTCTTGTATCAATGAATTTTTAAAACTAGTGAGCTGTATATCTAAGATCATTGTATTGGCTTTAAATTGTTACCTCACATTTTAAAATCCGTTCTGTGTAGCTGTAACAATACGTCAATTAACACTGTCTACTCGTGTATACTAATGCTTAAATGATTGGGAAAGTGTCACTTTTTTCCGACCAAATTTGGTCCCATTTTAGAATCTTTGTTTTCTTAATGCATGGGCAAATACAATATTTAAAATAACTTGTATGGTGAAATGGTGTCGTGTAATGTCTTATAAATCATATATTTGTTAGTTTAAGAAATTTAAAAGAAAATTGTAGTGTAATTTTATTTGGAAATGAACCCCATGCACGCCATCCAAATACCGCAACACACTAAAAAAGTGTTGAGAAAATCAAATAGTTTTTGGAAACTAGTGGAGTATTCACAATTCAGCAAGTAGTTTAATGTGTTGGCACATCGTCAGGAGCTATTTGTACAATTATCAGGCATATTACAAAAATTAGGACGATAAGTTTATTTAGGGTACCCCTATCTGCTTCGAGACGCCAGCACATATGCTCTTGCAAACTGCTCAAAAAATAGTCAGTACTAGTTTCTCTATAAAAATTCGACTGTTTGCTAATGTAATGACCAAAAAACAAGACATGGGTTCATTTTGTCACCAATGGGAGTGATCTATAAACAAATATTGGCCAGCAAAGACAGAACAAAAGTATTCATTGCAAAACGCACCATGGACGCCAGTAAAATGTACACCTTTTTCCATATAAACCAAGTTTCTACCATTCAATTTGATGCATAAAATGGACAGTGGGTAAATAAGCTTAACAATTGTAAATTCCTTCAGAAACTGAAGAAATACTCAGCAAATATAGCAAAATATTTGAAGGATGTCATGCTATTGCAGAGCAATGGGCATCCACCTGAAGCAGCCATTAACGCGCATATCTGAAAATCGTGAACGTTCTTGAGCTTCTGGACCATGCTTACATTTTGTATTTGTCAAGCATTGTCGCTTGTGATCTTTATTTGTTTCAATCGACTCCTAAACTGCATTGTCGGAAAAATATCAGGTACGTTAAGATCTCGGTTTGGCTCATGTCCAGTATGATACACAGTGTACCTAGGAATTATAACAAAATCGCATTTAAAATGAAAAAATTGAATGAAACTTCGCATATATATATATATCGGAGATGAATACTGCAATGGGATCAAAGGCTTGTTTCATTAGAGTCTATCAATGATAATTTTTATGGGCTTAGTTGCATTCCAATTTGAACCCTCGTACTTCTCATCTGACACCTACCATATAATGTTTCCGTAACGTTGGTGAATAGTAACACATTCTTACAGTAAGTGTGTATAATTACCATCGATAGAGCATATTTTGTATTTTTACTTATTATTGACTTTTATGCATGAATGGATATACAAACCCTATAGTTTAAGTCTCCTTACTCCATTTAGAAACAACCAAAACTACGTATAATATTTATCAGTCGGTTAATACATGCATACAGTCATTGATAAATTACAATATAATCGTCGGTGCTTTCAGTGTATAAGCTTGGGCAGATTGTAATCAGTTATGGAAAATAAATATGTATGTTGTTGTCCGTTCGCTTATCAAATAGTTTGGTGTGTACAAGTTTTGCTTGTATTCTCCCTTGTATTAATATGTTACAGGGTCACATAATAACCTGGTACGAAATGGCATCTGGTTCATATATTCACTGGATACAATTTCCAGACTAGCTATTACATGTCCTATATTATATCCCTAGATACATGTACACAAAAACATACAAACACTGCGGATGTACATGTATAACAAGTTACCACATGACTTGTTTCATTTTTACAACATACATGCATACATATTGTTTTGTTTACATAAGACTTTCCTCATGTTTGCAAATATAAGGTTATACGAACGTTTTCATCTAGTATCGACGTTGTATTGTGTACCTGTTATGTATATTGTTTTATTGTGCATCTCAATCCAATCTACATTGTGTACCGCATTTAGTCCCGGCATCATTATTGCAATTTTAGAATCGTGTAATAATGTAGATCTTATTTATTCCACTGTATAGGGGAAGTTGTTTGGGACTCTGACAAGTATTCACTGCAGACAGGCGAAGAGGCGATACTGAAGTGTAATGTGACAAACTACATGGACATGCAGACTGTGCAGATTGGGCAGTGGGATGGGATAACACAGATTCCAAACATACTCTACATATTCTCAAATACCTCGGATGATGTCAATCTCAGTACACCGGATTCGGGATATGAGTTCACATACACAGTAGAAGGACGTGATCTCTCTGTACAAATGAAAGTACTTTTAGTTGGAAATGAAAGTTGTGGCAGTTACGTTTGTGGCCTTCTGGCAATTGATGATGATGGTGATGTACTAGATTCAAAGATTGTCATGACAAACGTTACAGTAAAAGGTGATTAGATATTTATTGATATTGTATTTGTCACGCAAGTATATTCATGTATGATATTACACATATTGTGATTTTTTATCCTGTTCCTTCACCAATGGTTGTTAATAAATATGTTCATCACATTGTTTAATAATGTGTATTTTAAATCATATCAATAAAAACTAAATCTCAATATCCCAAGAAGCTTGGTCTGAAAATCGCATCTAAAATAAAAATTGTAATTTCATGACATTTCATTTGTAGTTAGTCTTCTTGTATTTCATAATGGTCCAGAATGACAAAAGGCAACAAACCGTGGGAATAGCCAGATGAAACTCACATTATCTGGTCTTTTCTAGCCTCCGCATTGCTTGATATCGTACACGTACGATAAACGGTCAGGATACAACTTCCATGTATTCCCTGAAATCTCAAATATTTTGGTACAAATTTGGTATGAATTCAATCCTTCAATAACATGATTTTACGAACATTTACATTTCCAAACTCTCTAGAATTTCGGTAAAAAATGTCTTGCGACATTGAATATTTGTTTGGCTATCTATAAGAATTTATAGAAAATTCTAATAACGTAAATGCTTTTGGAAAGTTTAAGTCATGGCTTTTGTACTTGTTAAGCGTTATTGGTGAAATGAATCATGTTGTCTTACATTACATATTCCCCGTAAAAATGCCATACTCTTTTATCATTCTTTTAAGATATACGGAAGCCAGGTATTACTGTATCAGCTGATTCGATTGAAGTAGGGGAGGAGTTGGAAGTTCAATGTGAAGGTTATGTAGACAAGGATATGTCTGACGAGGAGTTATACCTTGAAATAAAACCTGAGGTAAATAATGGTGTATCAATTCATATTCCACTATGTGATCGATTCTTTGTGTTGTAACAAATATCATCCATCGTCATTTATGTTTGATGCTTGTATACTTAAGAAATAAACTATGAAAAACCGTTGTATACCGGCTGTTATACAATGGTTTGGAGTTCTGACGCGTAGGAATTAACCACGAAGGCCGTAGGCCTGAGTTGTTAATAACAAGCGTCAGAACGACAAACCATTGTATAACAGCCGGTATACAACGGTTTTCATAGTATATTTCGATTCTAACATGCTCTAAACCCGGAATTATATAAAAAGCAAGTGTTATTTTGCGAGATCTATGTTGCTTAGGTCACTTGTTGACGGCTGTTACGATTATCTTTATCACCCCCAGTATAACTATACTTCAAACAATAATCAAAATATGAAATAAGAAGAAAATCTGTTCAACATCAATGGATATTTATTTAATTAAATATCATTTAAGTATTCTTTACTAACAAATAGTCTAAAATACGCAAAAACGTTTACAACGATAATAATACAATATCACGTTATTTTATTCATAAATTTCCCGACGTGTCAAAAAGAACAGCCGAGTCGAAAGTAGTTCAAATTTCCATTGTATATCGGCCGATATACAACGCTATGATTTGTTCTTTGTCTATATAGTCAAAATCGCCGGTTATGTTAGAATAATTATTGACTTTTATGCATGGATGGATATACAAAACATGTATATTGGACCAGGATTTTGACATTATACAAAAACATAATACAATGTATGCAAGTGTTTTAGGTATAATTGGTTTACAGTATAATAAATATTATGTTAACTTTCAGTCAAACAGTTCGTACACTAAAATAGATCCTCCTTCTTCATCGGTATATGCGGTAGTCGACTGCCACCATGTCACGACAAAATCATACACGATAAGCTCTGAGTCTTTAACAGAACCTGTGGTGCTCAGATGTGGAATAGATTGGAATGAAGAAACGTTGCATTCTGAAACATCAATCAATGTTACACTTGGAGCATACGGTGAGATAAAGTGACTTCAATGAATTAAATAACTTCGTACAATTACAAATGTAAATGATGTTAAACCGCAGGCAGTTTTCTTGTTCTTTCTACTTTCCACATTTCGGAAATTCCAATTTTGAAATTACAAATTAAGTACACTACAACACCGGTTTTAGCCAGTATTACTTTTGTTAATTAATCTATTTTCAGCAACTTTTGAAAACGATTCCTATTTACTTTACGTGGGACATACAGATGTCATTGTATGTGATTTTTACGGCGAGGATGTATCGTATGTAGTTGTGTATGATTCTAACCAGACGAATCTGGCCAATAAGTCAGCTGATGGGACGGAAGATGTTATAGGAGCATTTACGGTTAACGAGGCAGAAACATTTTTCCAAGATACACATACACGGTTAGCGGTAAACGTTGATCTTCAAAACTGGTGCACTAATGGGGACGTTATAGGCAACGACACATACACTTGCGAAATAACATACAAGAACGGAAACACAAGAACCACGGAAACATCTGTTACGATACGTAGTATGTATCCATCAATTTACATTCCACTGTTATTAAAATATCCGGTTAATGGAGAAGTCGCTGCATTATTTATGTTGAATTACTAACTTTAGATTAAACAATTATTTCATCACCTAGGTAAGTTACCAGTTTAATAGTGAATGAGTATTAATATTATTTACATGCTCAGCCGATCAACCAAAGTCAGCAAAAAATGCATTTTCATAATTGTGTTGGGTGTCCTGTGCATTTATTTTGCAGTGTGTACCTCATACATGTATGACTTTGATTGGTGAACAGGAATTTGTGTTTTTGTGCATACATGTATCATTTTTACCAAATGACAAACGCATTTTCATGAGATATTTGACCAAACTACCTAATTTCCAGTGTATGTCCATATGGGTAAACCATTTTAGAAATTTAATATAGCTTTGGTCATCATAGACATACATTCATTTTAGGATTAACAACACATTATTAGGATTATTGTTCATTTAGTTACAGTAAATCTTGAACAACTTAAGATTTATATTTGCTCAATTTTAAATATGAACATCTCTTTTAGCTGACATTTTGCGCGGTGTTCTCCGCTGTCAAGATGTTAGCGTCAAAGTCTATTAATAATTCAAACGTTATATTTTAGACATGTCGCGTATTTTGTAAAAAACAGCGGCACGTTTTTGTGCTTTGCTGATGACGATGAGAAAACAAAAATAGGCAAACTCTTAAATTACAAATAATGAAGAACGCAAAACAATTCTAATTAGATATAGCAAGCATGAATAAAGCGTTTGTTTGCAACCAGTGTGTGTGTTCAGTTTTTTTGGTGACTTATGAAAACGTATTTATAATGTCATTTTCAGTTCCTTCTATAGAACATTTTGTTCAGCATTAAAAACACTCAACTTTCAGTGTGGCACTTATGATGTCATATAATGTTATTGCTTCTAATTTAGCATACTTGATCAGTAGTACGCAATACAAAAATGCAAATACATTACCTAAATACTCAAAATAACCTGTGGGCAGCAGACATATTTGTGACCATTTAAGTTATAATTTGTCTACATGCATATCGTCACACACATATCAACTAAACACATTCGTCGTTTGTTTAAGAATCTGCGGGTACACCAGCTTTGACGAGATCCGTGGAAATTGTCGAAGGCAAGGATACTACTGCTGAGAAGTTATTTCTTTGTGAAGGCGAACTAGGAAATCCCGCAGGAAGTATGGAAATTGAACTTGATAGAACTGGCGAATATGAAAGTTTCTTAGCGCTGCCCGATGGAATGAACGAAACAGCTGAGGGTTGGATTGTAACAGTACATAATGAGGACAGCGAATGTGGAATTGTCCAAACTATTGGATTCGCTTTAAAAACGGTTCCAATGTCAATGCACCTTGCAAGCATGCGTTGTGTAATTAAGCCACCAGATAACATCTCCAAAACACAAGTTTCACAAGCAAGTGTACTGAAAGTTGTTGAAGGTAAAATAAATAATGTAAATACAGTTTGCGCAATTTGTACGGAAACGTTTTCTGTATTAAATTATCATCGCCAATTAATAAGTAATGCTATATTGTTCTTCAGTACATATTATGTGTGTAATTCAGAAGATATTTTGGTGTGTTATCCTGTCAAGTGCACGTACCAGTATATCTCAGTACAGTTACAAAATGAAACTTATTGTAACAATATAATCTATTTTAAAATTATAGTTTCCAAACTAATAGCATCTAAAGCATTGTTTAAATGAAAAAGCAATATGTAAAACTACTATTTATTTTCAGCTTCACACTGTACTGGATCTTCTAGCTATGAGTTTATTCAACATCCCTATTATTGCCACTCTGCTGTTGCATGTTTTGCTGCTGGAACAATTGATGGCGTTCCTAATAAATGTCCCTCGGATGATCAATGTTTTGACACAAGGGAAGGAAGCTCAAACACCTGTGGCATTAGCTGTGAGGACGTCGGGTGTGTGTATCAACGTACGTTGATTTAGTATTATGAAATAAAAGTTGATATATGAAACCATGCGTTATAATTTAATCTAGAGTTCACTATGGTGTGTAATATTTATGGTGGAGAAACAATGTATATCGTATACCGCAATGGTTGGTTATATCTCGTAGACTGTATGATTGTTATCATTATTATATTTTGTTAATGATATGCTGTATATGATAAGTGTTGTACACTTAAGTCTATTATTATGAATAAATATATCTGGTCTCTTCTATTCTTATAAATCCAATAGACCTGACACATCGATCTCGACTTTAATTAAATATAATTAGTTAGAGAAAGTGAGACCATGTAAGATTTTTACGAATGTGATTATTTCTGTCAGATATCAATATTGATTTCAAACAGTAGACATTTTATTATCTTGTATTTTTGTCTTCAATTTATTTCAAATATATTTAATTTGTTCAGCCCAATTTAAATTATGATCAATATAGACACATACAATTATGACTCGCCTCAATTGTGTATAAAAATTGTTCGATGCTTACAAATGCAGTTTTTATATTGTAGCAATCGTTTGTGACAAAACAGAGATATGGTCGCTCGAAGGCTCTGACGTGGACTTTACTTGTAATATACTGGATATAGAAGAAGACGTGACTACACTATCAACAAATGATGAAGAGTTCAACGTCAACGAACTTCCCTTCAATCAGCAAGTTATAGCGCAAAATGTTAACGTAACAGTGACAGAAAATAAAGTGATACTTAGTGTTGTCAATGTTTCTTGTGACAATGATCTAGAGTATATTGTAACTATTAACGATAAGTGGAACAAGCAATTAACTCTCGGAGTAGAAAGTAGGTACCTTACTGCAAATTGTATAAATTTGTTAAACTTCTTTATTGCGGTTGATAAACACGCGACTGGTAAACAAAGACTTTCATTGTTTTCTCGTTGGATAGTTATATATTTCGTTGATATACAATGTACTATTTGCAACATATTGTAATCGTTCGTATGTACTGTTTAAGTGCTGGCTATCATTGCTTATATAATATGATTTGTATGGCAACCAGCATTTATCTATACGTTTATTTTATATGTAACAAACCAGTCGTGTATTGCAACGCGGAAATATATATCAATATTATAAAATACCCGGTACAGTAATAAATTAAGTAGTATTAATTCATACACCTGACGCAACATGTGTTTCGCCAATTACATAATTATTGTATGATACATGTAAACATAAGATTGAATGACTTTGTTAGTTGCGTAAGTATACATGTAGTCAAGTTTATCAGTTCAGCTAAATATGTTTTGTGTTTATTAATCTTGTATTTAGCGGAACCAGATACCCCAACTATAACGATACCAGAGGTACTTAACGCAAACGAGGAGATGATAATTGTATGCAGTGGACATGTTGGTCGAGATGGAACTAATAGTCCGAAGGCATCGGTGCATTTAGCTGTTGCTGATACGGTATGTACACAACTTGAAAGGCATACACATGTAGTTACCACAATGTATCTAAATGTTGTACAAGATGTGTCCAAAGAGTTTGTAGACACATATCATATAAAAAAACACGCTTAACTTATCAGTGTAAAGCTTCACTAAATCAGCATACGATGCACTGACGTACACAACATCAAATTTCTGTTAAATGTGTCAACTGTTTATTATTCTACAAAATTTCATTTCCACTAACTAATACTTCAGCGGCACAGGTCATGACGTCAATAGCGTTCTCATTATCACTTGCAATATAGATAAGGGGCTCGTAACAACCATACACATGTATAATGTTTTTTTTTGGTTTTGATGCCGGATGCCCTATAAATTGGAGTATCTACGAAACGTTTGGTCACACATCGTACGTTACATATGAACACAAAATAAAGCAAAGCAAATTGAATCAAGCATAGCCCTTACCTATAATTATACTGAATGTTTCGTTATCAGAATGACATAAGTAAAGATGACGTTTACGACACCGTAGATGTTTCGAGAGAAAGCGTAATGGAAGGGTGTTCTATTGAAGAAACCGCTACATACACCATTACTCCTGGCTTGGAATGGAATGGCACATTTGTTTCATGTTTGACGGTGAACGAATCAACAGTATTAGCACAGTCAACAATAGAGCCAATCATACTGAGTGTTCCAGGTGGGTATATAGTTAAATTATATCATTATAATTATATAGCTATGCTCGCAGCGTACCTTAATGTAAAAAGACAAATACAAACCAAGTACAAATAAATGGAAAATGCCTTCTATTTTCAGTTTCCTATAATTTTATTCACCATTAGATGAATTTGTAAATTGCATTTATTACAATAATAGTTTTGCTAATAACTTCAAGAAGAATAATGTTTGATGTTATGTTTGAAATGTTTCAGATGTATTTTGTAACCCTGTATTGGCAACACCATTACTCGGTGGTGTGGTATCTTATACGTGCGATCTACAGGACGTGGCAAATATAACAAACATTGTAATCACCAAACAAACGATCGAAGACGCCAATACTGTAACAGTGGTCAACGAAACAGTAAATAGTCTACCATGGAGTTACAACATGGGATTCGAGGTTGATATTCCTGATGAAGAAGGTTTCACATTAAACTTCGCTAATGTATCATGCGAACATGAAGGAGAATACACCGTTAGTATAGATGAAACATCGGCAGTCATGTCACTTGCAATTGTATGTAAGTACCAATGATATACTATGTTTTAATTATGAACACAATTTTTTTCAAATATCAGAATTACGGTTTTTTGGTATCTTTTTTCAATTCACTCAATATTTAACATAATTAAATTTCATATATAGTGGTGTTATCTACCAACGCATGTGTAATTTGAAAGTTATTTGTTATATCATTCTCAGCCCCACCATCCCAGCCATCTCTGTATGTTCAGAGTGGTACCCGTGTCAATCAACTTCTGGAAATCAATTGTACAGCCGAACTTGGACGTGATAACAAAGGCGATCAACGTTCTGATGTGTTTTTAGAAGTACAGTTTGAAGTGAGTATGCATTTGTAATGTCCTTTATAATTTAGAAAACAAAACTTGTCTATTACATGTAGTTAATTATCTATTTTATCCTTATGATATAACATTCCAATTATCCTTTTCATAGTATTCTGTGCGCATATGTGTTACAAGTATTTCACGAAATAATATGTGTGTACATCGTTTAATATGGAAGTGATATCCATATTAGTGATATATTTAATGAATAATTTTATAACGTTAATAATTAACATTAAACAAAGACAGTCGTGTTCAAAGAGGGTAACTGCTACCAGTAGTTCAACCTTTGTATTTCGTGTTGTGTTTGATGCGAACTACGCAATGGAAGTATGTATTTTGTAGTCGAACTTGTGCATTTAATATCAGCTTGATCTTATATATATCAAATATTTAATCTACAACTATTGCTAGATATGGACGGTTTGCTCCAACATACTCTACATACACTCACGGACTTTAAAAACGCCTCACCTGAATCAAAGTCAAATATTGTTTTTATTATTTATCTGATTTAAAAATAATTTTGTGTACTTGTTAATCAATCCTTCCTAAAATGATAACAAATATAACAGGAAAGGCACCATTCAACAGCAACAGCTGTAATACAATTCAATATCAAACACGTCACGAACGAACCTGTTATCTCACCTACCTGAGGTTATGGCTCCCTACAAACAATTTGTTAGATTGTAGCACATGCACATACTGTATGTATATGTTCGGGTTATGCATGTTTATGTACTTTTATCATAGAGTTTGTGCAGAAAATATCCCCGTTTAGCTACCCGAGTTGAAAATTTACCTATAGTAATTTCTTGTTTTCAGAATGAAGAAGAATTTACTGTTTATTCGGATAATGTCGATTCTTCTGTTATCTCGGATAATTGCAAGCACACTGGCTTTACTGCTGTAACGTTTTATCCAGACCAAAGTTGGAATAACTCAGTCATTCGGTGTGTTACTAGAAGTGCCAATACTACATATAACGTATCAACAGAAGAAATATTAATAATGGAGCCGTCAGGTATACATGTTTAATTGTTTTTCATTCAACTATGACTTTCAGGTTCAAGGTCATTCGACTTTTCTTATACTGTAAACCGCTTTACTTTCGCGTATACTAACTTTCGCGTTTTGCCGATCGTCGGCATATTCGCGGCTACAAAGTTTCGCGTATTTTAGTCTCACGCGAACACCGCGAAACCTAAGTCGCATAGTGACAAATTCACTTTTGTTACAATCTATCACATAAATGCTTTCACGTATTGTACAGTATATAATTGTCGCTTAAACAATGTTCTCACCTTCGGCTAATCCTTTGTCCCTTTGTTAAGCCCTGTCAAACATGTATAGGATAGAACATGAGAAGGTGTTGTATATGGGATTTTAATCCCATATCAACACCTACGAGTCGTTCTATCTGACTTAGACTATAGATAAATAATCTTTGTTTATCAGGTACACTTTGCCTATAAATCGACCAATACCCGGTACATAGGGTATGATAAACCATTTAAGTGCTGGTGTAATATGTGAAGTGTTGCATGATCCATATAAAGATCTAAGTGGCAAAATTAATCTATTTACAGTAAACCCAATAATGAAATTCCTTCTTGGGACTGTAAAAAACTTATCTCAATAATGTTGAGTGATTGCATCATTCTGTCAAAGAGCAAACAGATGAAAACGGAATGAAAAATGGTTAATTCTGAGCCAATCTTGTAAAAAGTGGTGGTCTTCATATAGGTGCAACTTCACTGTGAATTTGAGGTTGAATAATGTGCAAGTCAGTGGACAGAAAGTAGTGGTCTTTATTTTGAGGTGGTCTTGGAGGCGAGGTCCTAATTTGTTAATTATGGGTTGTGTTAGTATGAAAGTTATTTACTTCAATCACCTGCAGTCACCATTGGAACCCCTACAATTTGTTTTTTAAATCGTTTAGTTGGTTTTAAGTTCTACTCTGTTGAAACGATGTCTAAGAAGAGAGGGGTAATCTACACCGTACACGTAATTATTGAAGACACAATAAGACAGAACAACTCTGTAGAATGAGACCCTTTGTGGGCTGCAAATATTGGTCAGTTTTTAGAAGTTGTTGCCCTACAGAATTTACAAAATTATATACATGTAATAACTTCAAGTAACTTTGAAGGTTGTGTTATACAGAGGTTGGTGCACTACATATGTCCCCTAGATAGGTTGTACTGTAGTCATAGAAGCTACCACTGCATTCACCCTATACTGATAATGTTGTCAGCACTCAGCAGAGATGTTGGCAATACCTTGATTGGTTAATTATCTATCACAATTGTTGTCTCAAATTATGACAGTAATTATGAACAAATGTAGAAAGGTTTGATATATGTACATGTATTCTAATAAGTCCAATTAGTTACTTGTTTAAAATATAGTATTGTTATAATATAGACTAAACTAAGCTTGGTATCAAAAATGTTTGGCATCCACATTTTCTGTGCTAAATGCATGTATACATTATTATAGCTATGCTCAATTATTTTGCTTGGCCTACTATAGTATATAGCAATCTATTGTTATATATACCACAGCAAAGTGTTGTATACGGGATTTATTCAACACTTTTTCTCAATGCTGATTGGCTAGCTACTGAGATCTATAGTCTAACGATTATTTTTGTCCATTGAATACAAAATAATTGACAATTTGTCTAAACTGTCACAAACTGCATCATTACTGTGTTTAACTTCCCGTAGTATGTGTCTTTTTCTTTATATCTTTATTAATGTGTGTTCAATGACCAAGTAATTATGCAGCAACTGTGATATTAGTTTAAATGAATTAATTAGATAATAAGCGATTATCAACTGCAATTTGCTATAAAGGTTATATAGACATAGCAATTGAAAAAGAATATTTAAATTAAACAACACCAACACAAGAAGGAATCATTTTATTTTCGATTTACATCGCGCATAAACACTATGAATTTCATTCAAAACGAGGAACTTTCGCGTTTTTCATGTTCTGAACATTTTCGCGGCTACTTACTTTCGCGAATTTCTACCACTCGCGAACTCCGCGAACTTAAATCGCGCGAAATAGTTTCTAGGTTTACAGTAGCTGAAACTATGTTTTACGGTATTTTGACAGCTGAAACTCGGACATTCCGAGGTTTAGTTTCATTTTCTCGTTCAGTCGTGTCTATGTGATTGTGTTTTGTGTTGTTTTAGTTGTTCAAGTTAAGTGCTGCCATTTATTTTTACAGTCTACGTTTGAAAGTTTAAGTTTTATTTACTGAATACTACACATGCATACTTAAACAAACTATTACACCTATCGACAGGAATGCTCATGTTCCTTTGCAGCCATTTATTTTGAAGAAACAAGCGGTGTAGGAGTCATTGGAGTGAACTACACCATGACATGTATTATTGAGGGTATGGTGGGATTGACAGATATTGTGATAACACATGGTGAAGATCCAGCAGACATTAAGGATACTGAAGACGTATATATTGTTGAAAATGAGATTAATGAAACCATCGCTAAATTGACAATTTTGAAGACTATTAAATGTGGTGACAATGGTGTTTACTACTGTAAAACAAGCGGCACCAGTGAAGAGGCACAAGCTGAGACTTCGTTGGAAATACAATGTAAGGAATTAATGTACATTTAAAGCAAGAAACATAATCCCCTTCTGTATTTTGAACGTTTGGACTTGTTGGTTATTCGTCTTATGTTTAGGTAAACCTTTCCCCTATACGATTAACCATATGGCTTTAAAAATTGCAACACTTATTCAACATCAATACCTTACTGCGTAAAGAAAACGCACACTTATGTCCTACTTTATGCATTGGGTATTGGCCTTTTTACCATGACAGGAATCAGATGATCGTCTGCATTCACAATCAGACGGCGTCTGCATTCACAAGGCGGTGCTCAGGAATCAGATGAGCGTCTGCATTCACAAACAGATGAGCGTCTGTATTCACAAGGCGGTGCTCAGGAATCAGATGAGCGTCTGCATTCACAAGGCGGTGCTCAGGAATCAGATGAGCGTCTGCATTCACAAGGCGGTGCTCAGGATTCAGATGAGCGTCTGCATTCACAATCAGATGAGCGTCTGTATTCACAAGGCGGTGCTCAGGAATCAGATGAGCGTCTGCATTCACAAGGCGGTGCTTAGGAATTAGATGAGCGTCTGCAGTCACAAGGCGGTGCTCAGGAATCAGATGAGCGTCTGCATTCACAAGGCGGTGCTCTTGGATTGATAATTGACATACAAATGTATGTATATTAATTGCAATGCTCGTACAACTACACCCATTAAAAGTTATAAGTACACCAACATGTTACGCTTGTATCATTTTTATAATACGCGATAGCTTGTTAATGTTTTGCATGTGTTCATGCGAGTAGTATAACCACAGTATCCGATATTTGGATATTTGTATTTGGCTTGGTGTAAGCCAAGACCCGTGAATTCTCAAAATTCAGAAAAACGCACGTGCATAACACTGTGTATTGTACAATGTCTTGAAATGTTGATTACACATTGTCCAACAATACCAAAACCCAAAAACATAAAGAACAAGAGATGTTTGTAAAATATGCATGTCTTATGACAACCGAATAGCCATGTATACTTAAGGCCATACCGACCTTGACCTTTGACCTATTGACCTACAAATTTGTAGAACACTTCTCTTGATAATCAGCAACCAGTCTGTGAAGTTTACGATCTTAGGATTCACGGCTCTTACGTTGTGGATCAGAAACCGTTGTGTATTCGAAGGTCAAGGTAGTTTTAACCTTTGAATCATAGCGACCTCGAAATTAATGGGGGTCATCTACTGATGATGAACAACTTACTGTAAACGTTTGTAGGCTCTAGGTCCGATCGTTCTGTAGTTATTGATCGGAAAACATTTAGTCTACCGACCACCGACCGATTGACATGCATGTATTAACTAATAAACCCCACATCTACGATACGGAGACATAAAATACTTCACTACTTACAATTCCTGACATATTTAAACATAATAACTTTAAAATAAACATGATATCATGCATGTTGTAGATCTATATTGTGTAATATTTCAAGCTAGAAGCAAAATGATATACACTATTTGCATGTATCGCTATTTACTGTGTTGGTGTACTTATAACTTTTAATGAGTGTATTTGGTAATAATGAAATCGGGTAAATCGAAAGCAGATGAATCGAAAGCAAATGATTGTTGAAGAGTTTTTATATTTACAAGTACATCGGCGAAAAATGTCGAATGTCACAATGAATGTCACATATTTGACAAATGTCAAAATGAATGCTGTGCAAACATTAATACTCATTTTGAGACATCTAATTCGAATACCAACTCGAATAACAAATGTTAAAAATCTTGATTTGACATTCGAAAATGTCAAATGTCAAGTATCCTATAAACTTTACACAGCTTTATCTGTATCATTTACAGGGACCTCTGGGATACCAACTATTGATTTATCCGTTGATATGGTGGAAGGTAGCGATCCCTGGGCCGGCTTCGAAACTTTATGTACGGCTGAACTTGGATCTAACAATGCTTCCATTTTCTTTCAAACAAACAAAAATGGACTGTTTGAGAACTTGACTGATAGTGAAACAGCAACCTATCCCATAATAGAATATGATTTATCGATGTGTACCAACGTTAAAACAATAGCATTTGTGAATACATACACAGCAGATTGGAATGAAACTACCTTTCGGTGTGTGGTGCAAGACGCCGACAGTAGTCAAGTGGACGCGGAAATCATTTATGTTGTTTCAGGTAAGTCATGGATATCACAAATTGGCAAATCTAAAAATTCATTACTCATATACACTGTGCCCGCCTGACCACGTTACAACAAACAAATTAAATCGAGTTTTTTTAACAAATACAGTAGTTAAGTTCTGGATATGGAGAATGTGGAAGACCATAACTGGTCTGATCAGGCGACCTCTCAGGCTGTATGTGGGAGACAATAACTGGTCTAATCAGGCGATCCGTCAGGCTGTACGTGGGAGACCATAACTGATTTAATCAGGCAATATGTCAGGCTGTATGTGGGAGACCATAACTGGTCTAATCAGGCAATATGTCAGGCTGTATGTGGGAGACCATAACTGATCTAATCAGGTGATCCGTCAGGCTGTATGTGGGAGACCATAACTAATCTAATCAGGCGATATGTCAGGCTGTATGTGGGAGAACATAACTAGTCTAAACATGTATTATGTCAGGCTGTATGTGGAAGGCCATAACTGATTTAATCAGGAACTCTGTCAGGCTGTATGTGGGAGACCATAACTGGTCTGATCAGGAACTCTGTCAGGTTGTATGTGGGAGACAATTACTGGTCTGATCAGGCGACCTGTCAGGCTGTATGTGGGAGACCAAAACTTGTCTAATCAGTCAATCTGTCAGACTGTAAATAGCGTTATATATCACGTGTGTTGGTCGGGCATGTACATATTGACTTGCATATATGTTCACTTATTTGTAGAAAGCATATGCGATAATGAGGATATTGGCAGTGCATTGCCACATCCATTTGATTGCCGAGGTAGATTTACTTGTTCTGAGGGAAATAAGAGGCTGAGTCCTTACAAATTATGTCCGGGATCTGACGAATGTTATGATTATGGTACAGCAGTGTGTGTCGATTGTAAAGATGAGGGCAGATGTAAGTTTTCTTATAAATTATAATAGTTTTGTAATCTCTGACATTTTCATTTGTTTTAGCACAAACTAGGTACATTTCGAAGACTGGGACTCTGGCTCGCTCTCATAGTGAAGGATACTCTCAGAAATGAAGTGCCGATAGCTGTTAATATAAGTTAGAAAACATGTTTCACAATCCATTTTAAAAGTTAGGCCGTGACTGTACATGTTTTAATCATTTTTAAAATCAAGTTAGTATGTATCTCTACTATAATACATATAACGAGGGATGATCAATATATAACGAGAACATGAGTATAACTTTCCTATTACTCGTTATTTTCTAAAATTATTATATGTGGTGGTTAAAACATATATTAGAAAAAAGAGATTCACGATAGTCATCCTTAGGAATTTCGTTCAGAACATCCAACCTTTTCGTGTGTTGTTACAACGTCGACGTCACGTTACGCACACTTTGCGTTATACCACTAGCCCTTTTCCAGTCTTCTTGGAATACATTATTACGTACACAAATAGAAGCTTTTGGCATGACATGATCACGAAATGATTTCTGAACATCGTGCACACTCATTATAATTTGTTTCCTTCAAAACTAAATATTTCATTGATAATATTTAGTCGCCCGTCATTTTCGCTATCATGGAACGATAACACGTGACTGACGTAACAAATGACAACATAACCTATGTATTACGTCTCTAGGCTTAGGTGACTCTAAGTACCAATTTTCATCACATTGCAATTGCTTACATGCAAACTGTCAGGGTTTGAATTTGCGTGAAATTGGTGAAAAATCCGCAAAATGCCCTGCCTAGGTGTATTGAGGGTTACTTTAGCAACTATAGATTTAGCATGTAATCATGAATATTCAGGGAAACATTCCTAATGTATGTTAAAACTTCCAGCTAAAATTTGAGTAAAATCGAAATGACCATTTTAAAATTGTAAGAATTTTCTCGTTATGCATTGATCATTCCTCGTATTTATACAAGGCCGCTGGAATATATTAAAACGACTACAGGTATCTTAGATTTAGTCGAATCCTCAGCGAATACTATAATGAAATTTTGAATTAGATCTAAATATCAATTAAGACTGTATCTCTACTTTATAAAGTAAGAGCGTGATCATAAGAGTTTTTAACCAAACTTCAAGTAAAGTGTTTCTTTTCAGGTCGAGAAGACCCATTGGATATAGACCCATGTAAGTTAACATCTTAAATCCAGTTTACTGTATATCATTCATACCAAGTAATAGTTCTTCTCTGTCTGTACATCCTGTTTAGAATTTAGAACGAATAATAAAAGCTTGTAACAAACAATTTCATTATATAATTCATAAAAAAATCATATGTATTTCTTGATGAAGGCAAATTGCCGAAACGTTGAGTAAATAATATAATTAATTTCAACACGTGTTTTTGTTGACATTTATCTTTGATTATATAATTCAGTGGTAACGCTGAGTAGAGAAACCACCCAATAACTAAATGTTTTATCATGTTCGCAATTTAACCATTATACGGTCCTGGTATTTATTTATAAGTATTAGCAATTGCATTAATAATGCATTTTTGTTTGTTAAATGAATTATTGTGTCCTGTTATACACTTCTAGATATGGACTGCACGACTACAGTTGGTACGATAGGGGAGAGTGCCTCAATAGTCTGCACTACACATCATATCACAGTTGATGATGCTTCAACTAATGTTACATTAATTCGGGATGGCGAAACTATCATTGTAACACAGTCTCTGACAGGGACTGCACCAATAAACGTAGATACAAACACACCAAATTTAGTACTTCAACCAACAACAATTAGCGCAGACTTTGATCCTGTTGGATGTGTGGATAAAGGAGACTATGTGATACGGGTTGACAATGGTACAGTTGAAATTGAGGCTACAGCGCAGTTAGACGTCGAAAGTGAGTTTGAATTTATACTCTTCATTTGTAATTCCATAGTACCATAGCAAGTTTTGTTAATTTATCCTCGAACGTCAGCTGATTTTCATATTATTATTAACATCGCATTTAGTAACAATTAACATGCAGTTAGTTTTTATCTATCTTGTAATTTCTACATGTATGAAGAAAGTAGCTGTTCGCTACTTGTAACTGTATGATGGTATTCTATATGGTCCTAGTATTTACATGCCGAGCCGAAATGTCGAGCATTGCCTTTGTTTGCCAGTCAGCTTTCTGCTGAAACATGGCGGGTATATGTGTGCCTCCACCCGGATTTGAACCCGGTCGCTAGATTAGGCAACAAGCGCACTAAACACTGAGCTACGGAGACCACAGCACAGTTCGACGTCGAAAGTGAGTTTGAATATATACTACAATACAGTAGTAACTATTGTTAACACACTTAGAAACAAAGTTAGTACACACTATAAACTATAGTGTTACTGTTTCAGGAACAGCATCGGAACCAACTATATCCACATCGCTTGATGAATACTATCGTGGGGTAGAGATGACTATCAGCTGTATAGGACCTGTCGGCAAACCACAAGGATCGTTGGAACTAATGGTTAGGAGTACACCTGGTGACAATTTTGAAACTGTGTCAGATAACATGGACATTAGTTATGTTGCTGATAATTGTACATATATCGGTGAACTGAGTCACTCGTTCGTTGTTAGTGACGCTGATAACGGGTATGAGTACAGGTGTAAGTCGGTAGGACATGACAGCCAGACGTTTGTTTCCAGCACAGAAACAGTAAGCGTAGTAGATGCAGGTACGTGAACGATTTATTGTAAATTAATACAGTGTATATGTATAATGATATTGTGAGCGGAATGTGTTGCCCAAAATATTTGCTTTCTGTCATAGCCTAGGTATATTTCAGATTACCTGAGCCTAATAAGAATGGGACATTGTATATGTACGTATGCATACACATGTAAAGCAATACAAATGTTAATATTATTCACTCATTTACTTTAAAAGGTAGGAATATCCATGTGCGCATGATCATTATATCACCAACATGTTTTTCTTACTAAACGGAGGTCATGCACAAAAAAGTAATTAGTAAATTACTGTTAAATGATACCTTGAACACTCACTACAATATACAACGTATTGTAACAACGTACTAAAATGTGCTCCTTATACGTTATACACGCTGGAAATACACTGGACACTCGCTGTCAGGCGCCTGTGCAAGTTATGGCCTTTATGTACACTCTACTGACTAGAAAGAAATTAGTTACACCTACGTTAAACAAATGCTAAACAAAGAATTAATTCGTCGAGCATCAGATTATTGGTTTTGGTCACCTCGAATTTATGTCCAGTGTTCTGAATAAACTTTCATACATTTAAGGCATACGTCTTTGTTATAAGTTATAGTGTAGCTATGCCATACATATACGTTTTCATCATGAACTTCATTATAAAGGTCTGTAATCTATGGTATGGGTTTCATTTTATTTTACATGATTCTTATACTACGTATATAAATGAAGCATAATGGATGCCATTCAAAGTCGTTTTATGTAAATTTTTGTAACAATTATATTTTAAATAAATACGCTAATAATATCTAATCTGGGGTTGTTCATTGCACTTGAATGTATGGCAAACTTTGCACTCAATAATTCAAAATACTGTAGTTCCACCAAAATGAATAGAGGGTTTAAATTAATACAATCGGTTAGCGACTTAAAATAAATGCATTCATTTTCGAATGTCTTCTCAAGTCAATATAACAAATGACCAAATACCGGCAATAAGTATGATAACGCAGGTTATTAGTATATTTGGCATTATCCTACAAGTGTGTATAATAAAAGACGTCAGCATATCATTGTCTGTGTTTTATAGATATACAATTCCTTGATGAGCAAATAGAAGTGCAAATCGGTGAAGAATTCGAAGCTACCTGTACGATTACAAATGACGCTGGAATATCTGATGTTGCCATAACCATCACTGTATCTAATCGAACGGTCTATGATGTATGTGAAGTGAATGAAACAGTGACATGTCAGTCAGGATATGCAGCTATAGTACTTGAAGACTTATCTGACTGGTCAGTGGTTGTTACAGGAACGGCAGCGTGTCATCACGAGGGAACTCTACATTGTTTCTCTCCTTCCATCAGTCAGATTAAAGCAAGCAGTCAGTTGGCAATAACTCGTAAGTAGAATCATCAACAGAGTAGCGAGTATGTGATCATCCTGTATGTACACATTACTTGCATACAGTTATAAACAGTCGTACATCATAAGAACTACCACACATGTTCCTTTCTTGAGTTTGCTATATCACAATATGGGTTTCACACCTGCAGTCCATGAAAAGATAACAATAATTCGCTATTTTGTTTTGTAAGCAACATTCATGAAACTCTCATTATCACAATATGGGATAGATGAGCTACCCCGTTTCTGCTGTATATTTCATGTAACAAACACATTAATACATGTATAATCATTGCTCATTACTCTTAATACGTTTGCAGGACCAACTGGTAGTATATCTCTTAGTGTTCCCGTATCGTTCGAGGGGAAAGCAATCACACCAGGTGAATTGACGTGTACGGCTGATGTCGGGTATCCTTCCATAGATCGTGTACTCAAGATGGAAAGTAAGGCAACTTCTGATACAAGTTTTTCAGTTTTTGCTGAAAGTGCATCATCTGGGGAATGCGAGGTTGAAGAAACGACTGCCACTGAATCTAATTTTGAGTTTCAATTATCTGATAATGCCACGGAGTTCAAATGCGTTGTCTACGAGGGTGATACAGTGTTAGAAGAGTCGAGTACCCAAACACTGTCAGTGTTTGCAAGTGAGTTACTTTATACTAATTAAGTTGTTACTCGTATCGGTTTTTGAAACTTAACATCGGTTATCTCTGTAGGTTATCCTTACTAAGAAAACGACATTAACCCTTGCATTGTAATACTAGTAAACGAATTACAGGTCATTGTATTTTGGTCATTTATATATTACGCATTTTACTAGACTAAGAGTATCAATATCATAATTCGGAACTAATAACAGTGTTGATTTACATGGGGACCAAGGGGAATTAGACATTTTCAACTTTTAGATGTCTAAATCCTCAACAGGAGACAATGCTTACTGTCTAAATCCACACCGTTGGACATAGTCATCCGGGTACTTTAATAAAAACACGAATAAAAGTATCACTGTCGTCTTTCGCGGTGTCGAAATTCCCGGACGAAAGTCTAATCCCCGGGACTCGGAGTCGATAAGATCGTCTTATTCCCGCCTGTCGGGACGATTCGTCTGTCTAATTCCCCCCGTATCCCCGCCGCCCCCGGGCAGGCATAATATTGACTGGTGCATTTCTCCATACTTCATTTAATTTAGCCATTTTAAGTTGAGTAAAATTAAGTAAAAAGTAAGGTTTATTACTTAGTTAATTCTGTGCACCTACTTCGTATTCAATAGCAATACAACAAAGTAGCGGGCGGAAAATATTTCCGCTGACGGGTTCAAACTCGATACATTTCAACTTATAATACTGCGCCGTTAACTAGTATGATTATCCACAGTTTTGTTGAACAATATATAAAGTAAACGCTGGATTGCCACCACAATGTGACGTCATTGTGAGGTATCCTGGTCGGATAGTAAATGACTTTTCGATGTTCATTTTTGTTTAATCGTGTGCATTAAAAATTATTCACTTTTAATGATATACTCCTTAAATCTACATTGATAACTATTGTTTTTTATGCATGTTTGTTTATTGATAAGTTATCTCCGCCGAACGACTCATGGTACATGTATATAGATACAAAAATAATATGTATTTGTTGTATATTACATCCCGATTTTGTAACTTACATGTACCATAATGTTTCCATAAGACCGAAGACTGTGCTACTATGGACTTCATACCATATTTCCTCATGTAGTGATGTTGTATATTTGTTTACTTATTTAGATGATTGCCCTACAGACACGAACGATGAAGTATATCTGCCACACCCTTTGTACCGTGATCGTTATTTAAGGTGCTACCAAGGTGGAACACTTTCCATACAACCATGCGCTCCTACATTGTGCTTTAACGAAACGTCGAGATCTTCAGTATGTGTCGATTGTTAGATATCACCGAACAACTCTGAGTAAAACAGCAACTGTTAGAACTATAGATACATTAAATGTGCCTTCATTCACGGTTTCCTTTTTTGGAAGTCGTACTGTTGATACGCCAAATCACTAAATGTTTATACACAGAGTGATTTAAAGAATTGATTATATAGTTCATGCTAGACAATTTGGCAGTCGAGTCTATTTCACTACAGGTAATATACAATATTGATCAATGATAACCGTTTAAAATAATGTAATTGTTTGTTGTTTGTGCGTTTCATTAAATACCATGCACGTAGAAATTGTTGAAATACATACTTAATATGGACTAGTGTTTGTTTACATTTCATACTAGTATGAATGCCTTGTGCAGCTAATCATTTACCATTCATTGAACGACGAAATGTAACATTTAACATAGGCAGTTATCCAGGCAGTTACTTTGGTTGGCCTTATCGTCACGCTTGACTAATTGCAATATAATGTAAGCACTAAATAATTGGAAGTAGCTATGTATGTTGTAATAGCTCAGAAGGTAAAGCCCAGGAATTGTATTGAGCGATTCAAGTTCAACCCTTGAAAGAAGTGTATTAGTAAATTCATAGTATTATTTTTACATTCTCTTTGTGCGTATCTAGGATTTGTTAATTATACATTTGTCTTTATTTTATCACGTTCATGATAATATTTTTTCAATTCAATTCAATTAATATGGCAAGAACATTAAATCATTACAATACAAACGAATTTTACACCACTTCATCTGCTGTATTAAGAGCAGTTCTCTGAGAGCACCAAATTTTTTTGGCCACGCGATCTCTCAGATTTTGATAAAAATGTGTTAGTTGTATAGACCGACCCCATATTTTAATTTCAAATTTTTTCCGTTTCTTGAAATTCCTCTCCGTTTCCATAGCAACCGGTCTTAAAGTTGGGAAAATTTGAAAAAACGTGAAAAAGAGACCTGTTCACGAAATATTAATTATTTTTCCAACAATTGCTATAACAACAAATATTCAAAGTTATAAACATAAATTGAAATAAATTACCTAACAATTGATAGCAAAAGAAAACAAATATATACGTTAGTAATTTTTTTATAGCCTGTTAAACTCGACGTTGTGAGGCAAAAAACATGATTTTGTGGTCTTTTTTACCTGTATTTATACAATAATCGCAGCATTACTCAATATAGCGATTAATATAGGTGAATGAGCACAGAATCAGTCTACAAGTATAAAGAAAAACATTTGTGGGCACTCTAAAATCAAATCTATAACTCCAGTCAGAAAATTGACAATTTTGAGAAATTTGCTGTAATTTGGTGGTCTCTTGCCTAAATTGATGTACCGAGTGCTCTCCCTTGCAAAAAAAACTCTTCAATTCAAAATTGCGGACATTTGACTTTTGTTTCATATAGTCAAACTATTCTTTAGATTTACAGTATTGATAGGGTGACAGCAATCTGTTTTAATCAAGCTTAAGACAGGAACCATCAGAAAATAAGTGTTGCAGATGTTATATTGTATATTACTGTGATTTTCACTGAGAAATAGCCATTTCTGGGACAGATTTTTTGATAGACGACTGAAAACAGTGTAGGTGTCAGAGACATAAAATAACGAAATGGTGTTTTATCTAATTGTAACGGTTCAGAGTGTTAACAAATTTTGGTTGACCATCTTAAACTACAAAATGAATAGAAAAGAAGAGATTATTACAAGGCGGGCTTTACTTGGCACAGCTGCACTGAAACTGGCATCATAGTTCAAGGATTTGCCTCAGTTGGAAGTTGGGATATTGCAATGACAATGGAAGTTTTCAGGTAGAAATTTATCTTTGTCTGTACATATACAATAATAGTTTTTGTTGTCTCTTAAAACCCCTTAAACATTATATATCTTTCATACTTGTAAGGGTTCATCGAATAAAACTTTATCCCCTCCCCACCAAAAAAATGTGGGGGCATGTATAGATTTGTGTCCTTCCATCCCAAAATGTTGTGCTGTCCGTAACTTGAAATGTAATTGCTACACTCATTAAACTTACTAGAAATTGATCAATATTATTCAGCATGTGTTGTTGTGTATAGCTATATATTTTATTCAGATTTTACCAGTGATATTTGCAGAGTTGTTGCCCTTGAAATTATGAAATTTGATGAAATTTTTCTTATGTCATCCACAACTTAAAAAGTAATTGTGCTATTGTCATCAAACTTCATATGAATATTTGTTTGTTTGTTTGTTTACATGTCATTCCATCATTAATTTCTTTTTATTTTAAACATTGAACTTGTTCAAACTTCAAACTGGTTCAGTGTGAGAAAAAGAGCCGGTGGTGAATCCAGGAGGAGTCAGTGAAATCGCTGTGAAAAGCTCTGTTTACAAATACCCGGCTTAAGTATTAATAGGCTAGTATCTATAATATTTACATTAAAAGTATGCTTCTGCACTAAGTGTTTGCATCATTGGAACCATGAATATTATCAGGAATACAAGCATGATTTTACCTGACAAATACAATGTAGATTCCTTTCTTTCAGTTTATAGTTCCCAACATGTGTGCTGAAATATGCTGATTAGAAATACATCAAACAGATCAATCTATCTGGTAGGTGTCCTTTGCTTATGTTGTATTTAAATAGTTATGCAAATCATATATGCCATACTATTACTAGATCTGCATTAGTATATGGATAGAGTTTTCTAACAAAACATCCCAGCCATAATTATTTGTTTATGATAAAAAAATATTTTCAAATAATGCATGACTGCTTATAGTGGGTGACTGTTTAATACAAGTGGCTACTGATAGAGGTTCAACTGTATACATACTAGTCTATATATGTCTAAATATGTACACTCTGTCTCATTAAATAGTTAGATTCAATTCAAACAACTAGAACACAATACACTCAGAAAAGTATTGGTCAAGTATTATGCTGAAGTTATGAACATGAATTGCTAAAGAACAACAACAACCATTTGTAATGTCAGCTGCAATGTTGTAAAATCACCTATGCTATGGTCTGTTTATAATTGTTCTGATGTTTCTTTTCATGATTTATTGTTATTATGTGTATTTCAAATCAAAACCTACACCATTACAGAGTTTATTTTCTTTCATTTTCAGAAATTGGAACTATAATGTACATGTATCTGGTTATCATTGTGAAGACTTGACAGAATACAGGTACATTTATAAGTATAATATAAATAAATAATAAACTTAGTTTAGAATCTATGTTAGGAGTCAGTCTGCAAATAAAATGGGTTTTTTTCTTCAATTGGGATTTATAAATTGAAATGGACAGCATTTTTGTCAAAAGATCCATGCCTAAGATTGTTATCATTCTTCTTCAACAAAGATTTTGAACCTTTCAATGTACTGTTACATTGTTGGTCTTAGTTTTAAATACATCTCATAAACAGTATGATGTCCTGTGCTTCTTTGGAATAAACTCATTGACAAACATGGGACTTCTTAATTTTAATGAGATGTATATAAGAAATAATACATGTCTAACTAAGTAACTGTGATAGTTATAATTACATGTATGACCTCCCTGACAATACCATGACTTTTAATTAATCATTGTTTGGAAAGGTAAGTTTGAATTGTATTTTTCTATTTTGTCAAGGTTTTAATTTCTTTTTCCTTTTGTTTTCCAGACTTGACAAGGCTTCCAAATCATACACTAAAAAAGATGTTCAGTGCAATATATGGCTACATGGATCATGGACACTTGATCACCATTCTAGTGCATACTACATATCTATTCAAGAACTAGTGACTGAATTTCACCAGAAAAAGTTCATCCGTTCTTTTACAAAGTGTTTAGAATTACCTTAATGAAAAGTTTATATCTGAGTGAAACTTTTAATTAGATGATTCAAACTGACTAAACTTTTTATGCACCAGATAATTTGTTTGAGAAACAGAATTGGCTCATGCACAAAACTGTCTTATAAATGATTTTGGTTTAAACATAGGTTTTATATATAGACCATTTTTATGCCCCCGTATCGATAGATCGGGAGGCATATAGTGATTCACCTGTCCGTCCGTCCTGGTTAACCCAAATTGACCGTTTCTTCTTGCATTAATATGGCTTGCTACAAAGCTTTCATACTTGCATGGATGTTGTATATGAACACTCTCCACACGCCTGTATCACCTGACCCCATTTTGACCTTCACCTTGACCTAATTTTGGACTTAGACTTATTTATGGACAAGGCTTCCACAGGGGGGGCATAGGCGTTTATTGAACGCAGTCTTGTAATAAACTGTAGTACAAACAAATTGATTTGGTCCTCAACCCCTCTATAAGCATGATTTATTAGTTGATTTCTTGTCTACAATTATATTTGTAAGTGTTCAAACTTGTCCGTCTGCTGGTCGGTCTGTTTTTAGTTTCCAGATGATTACTTTAGTAAAGAATGAGATATTGTGATGAAACTTGCTGTATTGGTAGTTTACATAAATATGCCACCCAAGTTTGAAAGTGGGAACGAAGGGGTCAAGGTCACAGTCAAGGTCACTTACTGAAAACAGAAAATCTTTTTCTAGACGATAACTTTATTTAGGAATGAAATATTGTGATGAAACTTGCTGTATAGGCTATTGTAGCTTATGTGAATTTGCTGCTCAAGTTCAAAATTGGGGACAGTGGGATCAATGGCACTGTTACATACCGAGATTTTGTGATGAAACATTTTGTATAGGTAGCTGGTGTGAATGCACTGCTAAGTTTGAAAGTGGGACTTGTTGGGTCGAGGCCACTGTTATTTAAAATAGAATATCAGTTTCAGCTTAAAAACAGTTGTTAGGAATGAGATATCATGTTGAATTCTTTTGTTAAAGTAGTTTGTGTGATGATTAAGCAGCATGGTTAGAGTTGTACTTAGTTATTAAGCTTTCATGAAAATGTGGTTCTGTAAGAAGGCGGTGCTGTTGGGGTATTATTCGTCACCGTGTCATGTGTGGCAATTCTAGTTTCGCATTTATTATTTCATGTAGGTGTACTGGTTGAAATTATTCTAATAAAAAATAAAAATTCTGTCTCTGTTGTATTTTTATATTATGACTATTTTATTTCTTTAATATACCATACATGTAGTTGTCCATTTATCAGTAATAGTAGCATTAGGATTATATAATGAAAATGCATCTCCTTGTGAAGCTGAACAGATAAAGCTAAATGAATATAGCAAATGTGGACCATGGGAAACCTTTTCGTCTATGAAAATAGGAATCTATTTCATTTAAATCATTTGACAGCATGATCATGATAGTAATTCTGCAGCTAAAATGGCTTTCAGATAGATACAACTACACATGTTTGGCATTTTTCACAAATGGTTGCCATGGTAACTGCTGTGAATTATGTCTTTGCCACTCAAAGTAAACATTAGAATGATGCATAATAAAAACAATTTGAAGCCATGACCTTTAAAATCATTTTCAATGTTTCTGTTACCATGGCAACCACAATTTTCGTCGAAGTGAAGCATTAAATAATAGGCTTCATCTCAACATTGATCACACATAATGCACATAGTGTCACCATCAATTGTCACCCTAACATTGATAATTTTTGGATTATACAAAGATAGTAGTGTAACTATTTCAGTATCCATAGCAACCACAATTTTTGTCATATAAAAAATATTTAAGTGTACACGATATTCTTATAGACTTCTTTCCATATACTAAGTTTCATAAACCTAGCTTGGAAACTGTATGAGTTATGGCAGGATCCCAGATTTTGAAGTATTTTTACTGTTTTCGTATCCATAGCAACCACAATTAAGCAGCAAAATTAAAATCAATTAGATTTGCTCAATCTCCTTATTGGCCCCCACCCACATACCAAGTTTCATAAACCTAGCTTGGAAACTGTTCAAGTTAAGTCAGGATCCCGATTTTTGATGGATGGACGGACAGACGGTAGGGGCCTAATAAACCCTATATATATTCTATGGAGAACTTGTGAACCTAATAAATAATACAAATTAATAAGAATATGCATTATTTTGCCATAAAGATGAATAAGTAATGCTACTAGAATGTTTTCCAGCATATATGACAACTCAGAGCGAATAAACAAACATTTTGGGGTATTTTTTCTAAATGGTTGCCATGGCAACAGCTGTGAAAGTCATTTTTTGAAATCAAATTGAAATTAAAATGAAATGCTACAAACATAGAATGTTTTTATCATGGGAAAAGACATATGATATAACATTAAAAAAATAATAGCATCTTGTCTTAGAAAGAGAGGTAATCAAGAATTTGCACAGTACAGATTTGTGGTCATATTTGGTGTTTTCTTAAAAAAAAGTTTCCGGAGTGCCCAGCGATTTTATTTCATTGTATGATAAACAAAGGTTAGGTTTTTCAGAAAATATGCACCACTGTGCCTAGTTTTGCTGCGTTATAAAATTATATTACTTTAAAAATTGTCGTTTTTAACATTTTAAAAAAAAATGAAATTCGGCGAAAGTGCCTACTTTTGTAACAACCATTGAACAGTATTTAGTCAACGTAAAATTTTGACTATGCTTTATTATGTTTACCTGATAATATATTTATCCAATAATGCAGACTACATTTTACTGTATATATTCAGTTTTCCAGCAGGGTTAGTACAAAACTGGTGTTTTACGGAAAATGTTCTACCTCAATTTACCCTATTTTGACCAAAAACTTCAACACCCGTTACCATGGTAACCGGAAGTGTTAGGAATAAAATGAACCTCAATACTTTGTATGTGCATGGATACGACCAAGTCCTGAAAGTTTCAGGAAAATCGGTGACTATGCGTGCCGCAGCCCTTCTTTAAAAATTTGGTTTTCTCAGAGAACTGCTCTTAAGGTCTGAGTTACTGTCACACTCAGACCTGTAGTTGGGCTTCGTCGCTCCAGTACATCTTCGATGGCTATATCTAGCGTCCAATATTGTTCTTCAATTGCCTTAACACAACAATGTGACCATTTTTCAGCCGTTAAACTTAAAAGCATCGTTTAACAGAGACGAAACATCTGATAACTTGAATGTATTTTAAATATTAAGATGAAAAAAAGAAGAAATAAAAATGCATATATCTTGACAAGTTTTCGAACCCACAGCCAAAAATACCGATATCCTTACGGTGTATAATCTACGCACTAAAGCTCTCGGCTACGAAGTATGTTCTATTTGATAGTTGGTTAAAATAATTTATAATGCCAAAACCTTGACCACGATACACCTATTTCAATCAATTGACATAGTCCAAAACAGAAAACATTGTGTCACGTGGCTGCCACATTATCCTACACGGACTATACCTATTAAACATGTAATGCTGTTATAATTGATAAAATAAGTGACGGAATTGTGCTAAGCCAACAGTTGGTTACGCTTGATCTATCTAGGTTTTTGTGCGTGGTTCATGAACCTAGGTTAATGATTTATTAGTACCATAGTGATCGGCATATATAAAAGTTGTTTATAAATGTCGGTTACAATGCCGTGGTTGTCCATACATGAATACTAATGTGTTATTTGTATGCTGAGAACAGGAAGTAGGTTCACCGACGTCGCACGTCAGTACCGTGCAACTTATCCACAATTATTCGGCCTCGGCCAGGTCAACCATGTATAACAATGCCTCAACATGATGCCGACTTTTAGGAAGACTAGGATGAGCTAGCTAGTTCATATTACAGTCCCATAAATGCAATTGGGCTTTTTCCTAAATTCGGGAGTGGAATATTTTTTCGCATGATGAACATTGTGCTGCCGATGAATGAGGCAGAGAATTACTGCTTGCATCGATTCTAATGGAAAGTACACTTGTCATCATCATGTGGTTTTATTAAAGTAGGTGTTTCTCTTTGAAATGTGATCTTTTTGTTTGTAATTATCGATGTTTAATGACTGTTGCGTTTTTAAAGTATCTTAGTGTAGATAATTTAAATCATTGATCGGCGTTCAGCTGTAAAAATAGCCATCTGTTTAACTTTGAGATATTTATATACATACGTGAGGTGATCAAAAAGAAATGAGACAAACGCTGTAAAATGACAATGAATACTGATATAAATACTAAAAGTTGTATGCCTATTACAAAATATATCCTGTCTCCGTCTGCTGAGATTCATTAATATTCATATATTGCTTGTAGAGATATCGGTGATTTCGCAACCTTGGGTACAGCAACTCGCCGCACACAATTGATGTCAATGACGTCATCTACGTAAACGGCTAACTATTCGAACGTCACATTGCTCCAATAATTCGCTCATGTCTCTATACATATTTATTAAAATTACTATTTATTCAGTATCTAGCAAGAAAGATTGTTCATTTATATAATCACATTTCTGTTGTAATAAAACATCAAGAATGTTAAATAATTCTTTGATTGTATTCTCATTCCAAAGGCGGCTTTCGTGTGTGACATCCGTATTGGCGAGTGACGTTCAAAATTGATCGCTCATCTAATGCATTTAGTGCCTCTGCTTGATATACTAAAGTTTATTATGCGTAACAAATCATTTTGTACTGACGATATATAAGTATAGTTCTGGCAGACTTCTCTCCCGATGTCCGGTTCATCATTTTAAATGTTTTTTTTAGATTTTTTTTTGATAAAACGGCATATTTTCAAGCTGTGATTTTGCCGAAATATGATGTGGTTTTCAAGTCAGTACTTACAATTTTTACGTCATATGTTTATAACAGACGAACTTACATCAAACCCGTTTTAGACCAGGGTTATTCAATGTTTTGACATCATGTCCAGGTAATTTGACAAATGTTGGAGGAATATTTAATAAAATATTAGTCATATGTATTTCCATATTATACGTTGAAAAATGACGACGTTTTGATGTGCGGCGATATAGCAAGATACCTTTTTTCAACGTTCTATTAATAATTTACTACTTATAGCAGAAAATTATATTTAACACGTACAAACGGCATTACATGCAACTGAACGAATGTGATATTTTTATGGTTAAAACACGTAAATTTTACAAATTATAGCATTTGTCTCATTTCGTTTTGATCATCCCACATATATATATTCTGTGATTCGAATTTGTATCTAATTTCCATTTTCAACAATACATTCCTATGTTCATCAAAAATGTAGCATCCATCGCCTCTGTAACTATTTGCCTTGATTATTTTAACCACTATAACATGTATGATACTTGTAAATTCTATGTGTTTCTTTTATTTTATCTATGTTTATTCCTACTTCTCTTTACTATACCTCCAGATACCAAAGTAAATTTGGGCTATAATGGAGTCATGTTAGAGGTTGGTCAGTGGTCCGTGAAACTTCTGTTCGTGCTATTCCTCTGTAACCATGTGTCGGTTTTCAACGAAACTTTGCATGACTTATCAATCCCAAGTCTAGTTCTTCCGTAGATCAGTGGTTAGCGCGCCTGTCGTCTAATCTGGCGACCCGGGTTCCAAAAGGGATGAAGGCACTTACATGCCTGCCATATTTCAACATAAGACTGACTGACTAGTAAATAAAGGCTATGCTCGGCATCGGCAGATAGCGCACTTTTGTCGGATCAGTTTTAAGAGAGTTATTGTCCGTTGTTAGTTTACTCATAAAATGTTGTATGTGCTATTTATCTGTGCTCATTGGTCTGATTTCCGCGAAATTTTGCATAACTCATCAATATCAAGTATTGTTGTGCAATTATGGTCGGATATGTTTTGCTTATGATTGCCTTGAAATGAAATGAGCAAGATTTATCAGTACTATACCTACTAAGTTGTACACACCACAATAATTTGAACCTCTGATCAACGCTCGCATGACTGTGTCAAGTTGTTTGTGTGGGTATTCAACACATTCAGTGATATTTCTAGTTTGAATCGTTGTTTGTATTTGTTCATGTTTTATCACAATTTGATTTAATGTACAATGTATATTCAAGTCAGCATATGTATTGATTTTCCTTATTTATATAATATATGTATATACTACGAGAGGTGCCCCACTTATTTTTGAACACCGTTGAACATTTAATATTTTCATGCTGACTCGCTATAATCGAAATGTCTTTATACAGCCAAGTATATTAATGTGTTGATTAACATATGCACTCACTGTTTTGTATTTTTGCAGTTTAGTTAGACCCCAAATGAACAATTTTGTAGGGGCATCCAATTGAGCTTTTTTATGACAGAAAAACCCAACTGATGGTGTAAACATTGATCGAGTGTAATCAATGCTGCGTTATCGTTAAGATTCCAAATTTTATGAATTCAGGATTGTAAGAGTTCGGCATTCATTATTCTGGTGTAATGTACTTGGAATTCGTGTTCTTAATGTATCGAATAGCGTGATTGTGGTGGGGTATGAAGCTGAGTCTTGACCAAAACACCATGTTCCAGGCATTGTCGTCAGGGACGAGATGTGGCAAACATTTTGTCCAAAAACTATTTTAAACGTTAGGAGCATAATACTATACGCTTATTTTTCCCTTTGTAGAATAAATATGAGTTATATTTTATTAGTTTTAACAAACAACAGTACAAGTCATATAACCGGGTGGGAACTCACGTTGCTTAACGAATGTTAACTTTTTAATATTCTCGTAGACATTTCTCCAATAGCAATCTGTTCTTTTACCCTAAATATCTCAACGACAAAGCATTATCCCAACCGAGGGGACAAAGTTATCGAAATTACCGTTCCGTTGTAGCATGTACGGGGGTTAAAGACGATTGTCTCCCTTGGATTTTTTTGGTAAAATCGCAAGTGAACACTGACCGTTTTCATAGCTTAAAGCATTCGCCATTTTGAAATTACTTGGTTAATAGTTTCGAAGGATACTCCTATCTTCATTACAATCCCCATTTTGGTTATTGGATTGATCCTAGTTATCATATAACCAATGGGTACGACTTTTGAAGGAATCGTCACTTTTTGGCATTTTTTAATATTTTGTTGCATCGCACATATTAGAGCAACAGAACGTAAAGCACCCTTCTAGGGACGAAAATTACTGAAAATCTTCACAGAAACGGTATATCCATAATCTATTTACACATTCTTGATGCTTCTTTTGGAGCATTCGGCCTTCAAAAAGCCAAACGCCACATCCTCTACAAAATTGCTGATTTCGGCTCGAATCATATTGCAAACAAACCAAACAGTGAGTGCACATGCTACCTGACACATTATTTTACGCGGTTCAAAAGAGAAATTTCATTTATATTGGATTAACATGAAAAATATCGGATATTCAACGGTGTTCAAATATAAGTGGGGCACCTCTCGTAGTGTATGATGGACCTGTATGGTGGAATTCATGTTTTATAATCCAAAAGGTCGTATGCCTATGACGACAACATACACGTATTTACATGATAAGATCATAATAGATGGTGAAAATATACAGTCAAAAATCATACAATACACATGCCAACATGCATAGATACTTATAACCAACCTCCTCAAAGCGTCACGCCCATTCAATTGCCTTCAACCCTGCGACCAGTATATATCACGTGATCAAAAAATCACATGCCATTTCAAAATGGAGAAGAAACCGTTCCTACGCATCGTTTTCATTGATAAATAGAGGCTTTATAAACAGAAGCACACAAAACGAAGACTGGCAATATAAAGATCTATCGCTTTGCACTAATTTACACCGGACCACTGGTAGACACCGTACAGTGAAAATAGCCCCATACATCGGACCACTGGTAGACGCCGTACAGCGGAAATAGTCCCCTACACCGGATCACTGGTAGACGCCGTACAGCGGAAATAGTCCCCTACACCGGACCACTGGTAGACACCGTACAGCGGAAATAGTCCCCTACATCGGACCACTGGTAGACACCGTACAGCGGAAATAGTCCCCTACACCGGACCACTGGTAGACACCGTACAGCGGAAATAGTCCCCTACACCGGACCACTGGTAGACACCGTACAGCGGAAATAGTCCCCTACATCGGACCACTGGAAGACACCGTACAGCGAAAATAGTCCCCTACACCGGACCACTGGTAGACACCGTACAGCGGAAATAGTCCCCTACACCGAATCACTGGTAGACACCGTACAGCGGAAATAGTCCCCTACACCGGACCACTGGTAGACACCGTACAGCGGAAATAGTCCCCTACACCGGACCACTGGTAGACACCGTACAGCGGAAATAGTCCCCTACACCGGACCACTGGTAGACACCGTACAGCGGAAATAGTCCCCTACATCGGACCACTGGTAGACACCGTACAGCGGAAATAGTCCCCTACAGCGGAGCACTGGTAGACACCGTACAGCGGAAATAGTCCCCTACATCGGACGCAATTAGAAATGTGTGTCAATTTCGGATTTTTAAGCACCAATGTGGTCATATCCTCTGACGTTTTGTTTTGTGATGAAAATATTTGTTTTGATAATATACGTATATCGCTCTAGCCAATAGATCGCCGTCAAATGTGCACACTTAAGGATACGTTACGTTTCCATAGTATGATTGAAGAAAAAAAATCTCGAGTTGACCAAACTGTCGCTAATTTTCAATCAAACCACCTGACGGAGAATAAGTTTTTACTCCGTCATTTCACTCGATACAGGTAAGGTAAATACATATACACATTTTGGAATGTATACAGGGTGGAACTGTATTGAGATATTTTAACAAAAAAGATATAGACAGTCGGACAGAGAAGGCCCCTCTCGTGGTTTAAACTACACCCGAAGCCTATTATTAGGTAATTGAAGTAAACAAATCACTAGAAGACAAAGGTTCTTGCATCATTGATAAGAATATCCATTGTATAGTACATGTACATGTATATGTTACAATATTTGCCACAACTACATTTTGTACATACTATTCCTTGAAATACATTGAATACATTTACGAATACAACACAATTGATATACAGTCATGTAGATCTACGCATACTCTAAACATCATTAAAGCGCTCTCCTAAGCTCACCCTAACGATAACAGTAATTTATACTGACGTTACGCACAAAATTGGTGTCTAAAAACGTTGCGTCGAAAAACGCCGTCAACGTCAACGTTTGCGTAATCACAGTGACGACGTCTATCAGTAATATATCAACTTTGGTTGGCTAGGTTACGCATAAGTTATACAGTTACACATGTTTTAGATTGAGGGTACTATGTAACTTAGCGTGTGCTCTCTCTCTCTCTCTCTCTCTCTCTATCTATCTATATATAAGAATATAACATTATTTTGCTTAATATTGCTTTATTTTCAGTACACCACTGTTCTTCAGAAAAATAATGTTATTAAGCGGTAAGAAGATGGTAAACATAACTACGAGGGCTGTTTCTATATCACCTGGGCTTATTAAAACATTCTGTTTATCACAAGTTAACATCATCGGACAGTTATTGCACTCTGGCTATTAAATTGAGGTTTATTATATACCTAGCAATGTATTGTCACGAAAACAGGCCAAATCGCGCAGTGGAATACAACGCGGCAGATTGCATTTTCCGTATCATACATGTCTGGTTTTCCGAATCCGCATCATGCATGTCTGACGTGTTATATGCCGAACATATGCCAACGTCAATGACGTCACGACGTAAACAATTGCCATTTTATGAATGGGCGTCGCGTTATTTGCTGAAAATAGCCCGACGTTCATGACGTCAATGTATACACATCAAACGCATTATCGCGCGTAAAAGCCCTTTTTTTTACTTTTGAAGGTATATAATAAAAGGAATATTACTGCAGTGGTGTTGATCCGTTAAGCCGTATTACCTCTCGTTGCTTGCGCCATACCGCATCTCACTCGACCTAGAGGTCTCGTGAGATACGGCATTACACAAGCAGCTCGAGGTAATACGGCCCAACGGATCAACACACTGCAGTGATATTCCGTATGTACCTACATGTATTCTGGTAATTGAATGATACATTTGTAGATAGAAGCTAAATCTTTTTCGATTTATAACTTTTTTGGTTATGATTCTATATGAAGCCAAGTTTTGCCGTTTGTTCTATGTTTTTTCTGGGATTGACATTTTCTTTTTCGCTGTAATGACACATTGTTCAGCATAATAATGCGTGAACTTTTTCTTTTTCAGATTGCATTTTAAAATATTAAGTTATTAACATAATTCCTGTTTAGTTAGAACTATAAAGGATTACTTCAAATATTCGGAATCGGTATCGAATAAAGCTTTATTTTTTGTTGAAAATTGCCGATGATATTAATAATAATAATTTACTTCTATTTATTATGTTTATACAATATACATGTAGCTATATTAAGGCTAATACAGTTCAGTCAATCGTTATGTTATGAAATCAATTTTGTGAAAATAACAAAAAGGATTAGGCACACTAATTCCAGGCATAACGTTCGATTTACGAAAAGACTATAAGAATCCATCATGAGCTTCTATGTAGGATAAGGATATCTTTTAAATGGTTTAGAGCCTGTTGGTGTTCGTATTCATTAGCTTTATATCGCCATTATCACGTAAATCCCGAAACAAAGATCGGAATGGAATCTCGCGCTTGGTATCTCATGTAAGATAGATGTTGCTAATGGAAGATAGGAGTTCCTTACATGAGCTGAAAACCTATCTTACACCGGTTAAAGTGGGAGAAACCAGTTTCTTGCGTATCGTCACTACATTGTATTACTGAACCATGTAAAAGAGCAATTAAATGTTTCGTTTGTACTCCTGTTATAATATGAAATATGTTTCCTTAATATAACTGATAACTCCACCAAGAGACAGATGTGTCAGAAATAATCTTAATACATGTAGAATATTTAATACTTGAAATGTTGGATGAAATCAAAGCGTATAAACCAACTTACTGTAGGACTTATTGGCAGACTATATACAATTCAACTTGTTAATGTTATTTGCGTGAAAAAGTACCTGTAACAACCTGTCACTGTATGACTTATTAGGAGACTGCAATTCATCGTGTAAGACTTATTGCGATAACCGGACGTTGTCTTGTTCATACTGTGAAACACGTGCATCTAATGTGTGAATTACTATAGTCCGCCCAGGATAATGTGATGTTTACAAACATGAATCGGTTTGGTCAACTGTGGCAAAATTGGTTTTACAAATCACTTAATTAAATAAACAGATAAGGTCAGTATTGCACTTAAAACATCACTGATAATCGTGCACATAAAGCTGTGTGAAGTTGGCTCAACATACGACATACAAAAAATCGAATGTCGTCCAGCTCGAAATACGACATTGGACGACATTAAAAAATCGAATGTCATCCAGCTCGACATACGACATTGGACGACATTCAAAAAATCGAATGTCGTCCAGCTCGACATGCGACATTGGACGACATTCAAAAAATCGTCTAAAATCGAATGTCGTCCAGCTTGACCTTGGACGACATTGGACGACATTCAAAAAATCATCAAAAATCGAATGTCGTCCAGCTCGACATTAGACGACATTGGACGACATTCAAAAAAACATCAAAAATCGAATGTCGTCCAGCTCGACATTGGACGACATTGGACGACATTCAAAAAAACATCAAAAATCGAATGTCGTCTAGCTCGACATTGGACGACATTGGACGACATTCAAAATATCATCTAAAATCGAATGTCGTCCAGCTCGACATGCGACATTGGACGACATTCAAAAAATCGTCTAAAATCGAATGTCGTCCAGCTCAACATTGGACGACATTGGACGACATTCAAAAAATCTTCAATAATCGAATGTCGTCCAGCTCGACATTGGACGACATTCAAAAAATCATCAAATATCGAATGTCGTCCAGCTCGACATTGGACGACATTGGACGACATTCAAAAAATCATCAAAAATCGAATGTCGTCCAGCTCGACATTGGACGACTTTGGACGACATTCAAAAAATCGTCTAAAATCGAATGTCGTCCAGCTCGTCATTGGACGACATTGGACGACATTCAAAAAATCATCAAAAATCGAATGTCGTCCAGCTCGACATTAGACGACATTGGACGACATTCAAAAAAACATCAAAAATCGAATGTCGTCCAGCTCGACATTGGACGACATTGGACGACATTCAAAATATCATCTAAAATCGAATGTCGTCCAGCTCGACATTGGACGACATTGGACGACATTCAAAAAATCATCAAAAGTCGAATGTCGTCCAGCTCGACATTGGACGACATTGGACGACATTCAAAAAATGGTCGAAAATCGAATGTCGTCCAGCTCGACATTGGACGACATTGGACGACATTTAAAAAGTTGTCAGTAATTGAATGCCTTGCAGCTCGAAGACGTTAAAAGATAGTTGAGATGATGTTAGTAGTCAGTAATTTGGAAAATATCGTCTCTGGTGTACACTAGAATGTCGCGAAAATTAATTACATTACTCACCTTTACTAGCAATAGCCTGTGTACAGTATACCGCAGTGATGATTACATTTTAAATATTGTTCCGGCATTTTGACCCCATTCAAAACAATAATTAAAACCAGTGTATGTAGTTAGTTATACCCGCGCGAAATCCCGTTCACAACGGTCCCATGATTGTGTGTACCGTATTATGGAAACATATGCGTGCACATTCTCCGCTGTCGCCGGATTCGAAATGCATGATTGTTATATTCGAATTTTATTTGAATTGTATTCGAATTATCTTAGAAGTATTTCTAACGACATTTAGACAAGCTGTAATAATTTTGGTCATTTCGAATCATCATTCGGAATGTGTTTCAAATTTTTAGTTTTTATTAATTCCGACTCATTCGGACCCATTCCGGCTGATTCGAGATTCGTATGATTGGGGTATCAATTACGTCTATCGCAAGCCCGATACCTGTAAAAACTACATACACATGGGTAACGAACTAGTATGTGTTTATCCACGTCCCTATTGTTTCGCTTACCAATCATGATGTAATAGTGTATGTTGAACGCATAGCTAGACTGATTCTGACCCTGTGGTTCGGCTGTGCACTTTCCACTAACGGAAGTGTACACAGCATTACTCAAGTTTTGCGGTCAAACCTCGTTTTTTCGATTTGTTTTATGTCATTTCATGCACATTATGAAATGAATAATAACCAAACCAGCATTGGAGACTACATATGTACATAAATATCAAATTGCATCACATATAATTTCAGAAGTATTCGTAAGTAATATGGCGTCCATCTTTGACGTCATTTTGGATTCCCGGGTTCGTACAATATGTTGACAATTCATGCCGACAGTTACATATTCCATATATAAACTAAATCACTGTACAATTTATTGTGATACTATACAATTTAACTTTTATGACTTATTGTGATTGAAATATACGGTTATTTCCCATCACTGTACGACTTATTGCAATACTATACAAGTCAACGTGTACTCCTTATTGTGATACCCGGAAGTTGACTCGTTTATACACTGTTCTATTAGTATTTAACATTGTTTGTTGCATTTTAGTTGTCACCTACCCATGAATAGGCTACTTTTGTGCCGAGTGTCACTCGACTCTTGGGCACCGTGGACAGCAACTGTAAATACTAGTATACAACAGACGGACGAACAAGAGCATTCAAAATATTATCTTAAAGCCTTGTCAGGCTGCCTGAACATAACTAGTAACTATTGAACAAACACAAGTTTAGATTAAATGTCCGTGACTTTATTAACAGAACTATTATTATAACAAATATTCCAGTTGACACAAGAAAAGTATAAAGTAAAACCAAAATATCCGGTAATATCGCAAAGCAACTCGCAAATCTTCCAAACTATTCACGATTTACTGAAAGTACACAAGTCTTAGCGAATCTATAAACTCCCCTAACCAAATTGATTAAGTAAATAAAACTATATTTTGTTATGTTTCCGAAATTTTGTGCATTGTGTACCGTTGAAATTCACGAAAAGAAACGCCCCACTTAAACTTCTGTGAATAGCCAAGCAACCAAAATAACCTCAAATTACGTTTCCTGATGCTAAGATTAAAGATTGTAGAAACCAAATAAGTTGTTCCGCACATTGAATAATTTAAACTCCTACGGTTGCTAAGCGACTCATTACAAAGAAAAACAATATATCGGACAATAAAGTATCAACAAATACAAACTTTACATGACTGACTCCTTACATCAGCAAGTGACAATATTCGTTCATTCTACAATGATTGAACAAAAAGTGCAACACTTTAAATTAGGGGTGACTATTGAGTCCATTTTTGACTATTGCAATACTATTGCTATTGCTGAAAGTACTATTGCGATACTATTGTATTGCTGGAACCTATTGCGATACTATTGCAATAGTTATTGTCAAGATTTGAAAACAAGAAATTAACTTGTAAATGCAAATTTGCACTGTGTAAGATATCACTTTGTTGTACAACATACTAATCTACTATTTGTCTAAATGATTTAAAATTAATTGGACAGAAATAGAATATGAACGATTGCGATATTGGTCCTTTGCGGCAGTTTTGATTATTTAAAATTAGTTTTTTTAAACGAGAACGGAAGTTGTTTTAAATTAATAATAAACGTTATTATTAAAAAGGGTACTATCGTAACTATCGATATTTGAGCTTACTATCGGCGATAGTTATTGGATCGAGACTTTTACTATCGATCCATACTATCGGGTCACTCGGTATCGCAATGCATCGATATTTCGATGCATCGGCCCACCCCTACTTTAAATCCAAACATGCACACATAAACAAGGTAAAGTCGCGGAAATTGATTACGTTTAGATAGGCCGTTCTGATATGGGTAAAATATGCTAGATCTAAATGTAAGTAAGATTATAAGCATAATATAACAGAGAAATGTGCTTTGTCAGTTGAGACGTTCAAAGTTAACATAGAATAACAGAAATAATGATCGTATATTAAATGCACGCCTTAATGTTATTATACCATTGTGTACAATCATAATGTAACATGAAATAAAAAATAACTCTACCTAAAGCTAGGTAGCTAGTTCGGCCTCGGTTAATGTTCATCTTGTCGGTCTCAAGCAAATCTAAGTGTGCATACAAAATTGTACATGTTACTAATACATGTACGAATATATACATTGTATCTTCAGTCCCTGACTGTGAATGGGAATTGAGCAAAATGGCAACACTTTCTTAACATGAACATTCTATTTTTATACTTTTTAGGGATATACACAGACATTTTTGCTTTTTAGCACACACAGAATAATAAAAAAACAGACACATGTTTACACAAAATACATCGTGCATAATTACTGATAAATCAAATTTACAAACACAAGGATACAATAATATTATGATTATGTAGACTTAGACTCCGAAGCAAGGTTGACGCTTAACTATTACCGTTATGTGTGAAATAATATACAAGTACAAAACACAACACTTATTCATTCTCCTTTATGAATATTGAATACTTGAATTAACTAAACCAACAAAAGGCACAAAAGTCTCTGACCAAACCCATTCGGATATAGCACAGTTAACGAGTAATTGTGAACAATTCTTGATTACATTCATCTAGTTCTTGACACTACATTGGCCAAATAGTCATTGAGGAAAGCATACTCAAGAATAGTGACAATAGGAACACAATTGTACACGTATAGGATAGAACATGAGTAGGTGTTGTATATGGGATTTATAACTCCCATATCAACACCTACGAGCCGTTCTATCTGACTTAGACTATAGATAAATAATCTTTGTTTATCAGGTACACTTTGCCTATAAATCGACCAGTACATAGGGTATGATAAACCATTTAAGTGTTGGTGTAATATGTTAAGTGTTGCATGATGCATATATATAGACCTAAGTGGCAAAATTAAGGTACTTACAGTAAAACCTCAATAATGAAACTCCTTCTTGGGACTGTAAAAAACTTATCTCAATCGTGTTGAGTGATTGCATCATTCTATCAAAGAGCAAACAGATGAAAACAGAACGAAACATGGTTAATTCTGAGCCAATCTTGTTAAAGAGGTGGTCTTCATATAGGTGCAATTTCACTGTGAATTTGAGATTGAATAATGTGCAAGTCAGTGGACAGAAAGTAATGGTCTTTATTTTAAGGTGGTCTTGAAGGTGAGGTCTTCATTTGTAAATTGTGGGGTGTGATAGTATGAAAGTCATTTACTTCAATCACCAGACACCATTGGAACCCCTACACTTTCTATTTGTTTTAATCGTTTAGTTGGTTTTAAGTTCTACTCTGTGAAAATGATGTCTAAGAAGAGAGGGGTAATCTGCACGTAATTATTGAAGACACAATAGTACAGAACAACCTTTGTAGAGTGAGACCATTTGTGGGCTGTAAAAATTGGTCATTGTTCAGAAGTTGTTGCCCTACAGAATTTACAAAAGTATAGACATGTAATAACTTCAAGTTACTTTGAAGGTTTTGTTATACAGAGGTTGTTGCACTACATATGTCCCCTAGAGAGGTCGTACTGTAGTCATAGAAGCTACCACGGCATTCGCCCTCTACTGATAATGTTGTCAGCACTCGGCAGAGATGTTGCCAATACCTTAATTGATTAATTATCAAAATTGTTGTCTCAGATTATGACAGTATTAATGAACAAATGTAGAAAGGTTTGATATACATGTACATGTATTCTAATAAGTCCAATTAGTTACTTGTTTAAAATATAGTATTGTTATAATATAGACTAAACTAAGCTTGGTATCAAAAATGTTTGGCATCCATATTTTCTGTGCTAAATGCATGTATACATTATTATAGCTATGCTCAATTATTTTGCTTGGCCTACTATAGTATATAGCAATCTATTTGTTATATATACCACAGCAAAGTGTTGTATACGGGATTTATTCAACACTTTTTCTCCATGCTGATTGGTTAGCTACTGAGATCTATAGTCTAATAAAATATCTTTCAATTTCAGAGAACATATTTCCTGAAAACTAATTGGATATAGCTGGTGGCAACTATAAACCACGTTCTTATGGTTTAATACATTAGCCCAATTTGAGTCTGTAATCGGGACCTTGTCGGATAAAATCAGAACGTTGCTTTGGAATTTCCAAATTTCAAGGTCACACGTATAGTACGAACAAATTAACACATCCGCGAACATTCTAAAAGCATAATTTAAAAGCGGTTGTTGAATATATAATTTCGATCGGTCTTCGTTTCCATAAGCGGAGAGAATTACGAATATGCAGCCTACAAAGACTAATAAATCAATCTTTAACAGACACGACTTTATCCCGGATTTGGATAATATAGCATCTCAGTTGAATGTATGAGGGTCATTCAATATATAATGCAGCCTATCCCGTAAGCTCTTAACTACCATATTAATTGTTCAAGCATTGTCATTAACATTAATAGTAACTTTCCTAGTAGTAAATGATCGTCTTTCATCCTTTCCACAGATCTTCTATTCCCGTTGCTAGGCAACTACGCACATAAGTATACCCTAAACTGCTCGGTAACGGTCTAATCAACCTTATGTGAATCAGCATGTCGAATTCCACGGTAATTCTGTCTCGTTTTCGGCAGAAAATATCGTATCCAGGTATCATCTATCGCTATAAGTTTGATTAGAAAGTTTTATCCGTCTACATTTAAACGCGAAAGCAAGCTAGCAGCGAGTTTGGAGCGACGTTCCGTCTGTTCTGACGTCAAAAGATAGGATACCCAAGGAGCGGAAATCTGGTGCATTTTCATCCTGTTCTGCAAATTCAAACAAATAGGGACACAACTACTGACAATTCCCTGGGCTATCTCTTCGCATGCAAATTTTCTGTCTGATTTCAAATGATTTCTTATGAAATGGGTCGATTGCACCGATATACCGATCAGCGCGCTAGTATTATTTAACTGTAATACAGCCGTTCGTATGAATATTTGACAGTCTCAACATTTGAGAGTATGAAAGAGGACATTTGACACAAAGATCCGATAAGATAATAAGAAATCTTTAGAGCTTCTGTTGCGTGAGCACTCGATTTGTATGTTAACTACGTTAGTCTTGCGAAGTTACCGTTAAGATGACGTCGATTAAACGCACTCGCTGATGACGTTAAATGTCCTGAAATTATTCCATCAAAAGGGAATTTTCCTACCTAAGTATTATGCAAAGTTTCATGAAATTATATTTACTGGTTTTAGAAATAATTGATATGTTGCATTATATATTGAATGACCCTCGTATATGTCTATAAAGGTCGAGATAATTTGTTCGGACTATGACTGTGGTTCACTGGGTGCAAAACGCGATAAAAGATTGCTTGATAAAATTAAAGTTTTCAAGTACGATTGATGTGTCACATTAGCTCGAATATCAATTACCAACATGGCTCGATATTCGACTTAGCTCGAACGTAATGTTATTTAGACTGGATGTGTTAACTTTACTCGAATATCGATTAAAACGCGCTTAACATCATAAATACCAAGCCGCAAGTGCTGAGTTGGAAATCAAATTAGTAGTTTGATTATTTTCATATGTTTCACATAATGTGTCCATGTAGTTTATCTGTTTAACAGCATTCGATTTCTGTTGATTTTTTAATGAGCTGGTTGCAAAATACAAATAATATTTAGGCACTGATAAAAGATTTACAATTAGGTTCAATGTGTTGGTATACCATTAGGAGCTATTCACACAAATCCCAAGCGTATTGCAAAAATGCGGATGATAAGTGCAGATTGGGTACCCGTATCTGATTTGAGATGTCATGACACATGTCTTTGTAAATAGTAACAAAAAATTAAAAGTTGAGATTCGATTTTTGATGTTTTTTTGAATGTCGTCCAATGTGTCGTCCAATGTCGAGCTGGACGACATTCGATTTTTGACGATTTTTTGAATGTCGTCCAATGTCGAGCTGGACGACATTCGATTTTTGATGTTTTTTTGAATGTCGTCCAATGTCGAGCTGGACGACATTCGATTTTTGACGATTTTTTGAATGTCGTCCAATGTCGAGCTGGACGACATTCGATTTTTGATGTTTTTTTGAATGTCGTCCAATGTCGAGATGGACGATTTTTGATGATTTTTTGAATGTCGTCCAATGTCGAGCTGGACGACATTCGATTTTAGACGATTTTTTTAATGTCGTCCAATGTCGTCCAATGTCGAACTGGACGACATTCGATTTTTGACCATTTTTTGAATGTCGTCCAATGTCGAGCTAGACGACATTCGATTTTAGACGATTGTTTTAATGTCGTCCAATGTCGTCCAATGTCGAGCTGGACGACATTCGATTTTTGACGATTTTTTTAATGTCGTCCAATGTCGTCCAATGTCGAGCTGGACGACATTTGATTTTAGACGATTTTTTTAATGTCGTCCAATGTCGTCCAATGTCGAGCTGGACGACATTCGATTATTGAAGATTTTTTGAATGTCGTCCAATGTCGTCCAATGTCGAGCTGGACGACATTCGATTTTTTGAATGTCGTCCAATGTCGTATGTCGAACTGGACGACATTCGATTTTTGAATGTCGTCCAATGTCGTATGTCGAGCTGGACGACATTCAATTTTTTGAATGTCGTATGTTGAGCCAACTTCACACAGCTTGCACATAATTGTAATCCCCCTTTGTGGAATATACCAAATCTTCCCGCCTATCACATTATCCTGGGCGCACTTTAGTTCGTATACTAAAGAGTGTAAAGCTAGTCAAATAAATAGAAAAACAAAAATGAAACTTTTCCGTACCAAGAGACGTCAATTCTTCCATATGGCAGCGAACTATGAAAAATGAACAAAGCCTATAAAAAATATCCTGGACACGTTTTTCCATTAATGTATCAGATACATCTGAATAGATCACTGATCAAGACGCAAGAAAAATTTACAGGAAAGGATAAGACCAGCACACGTTTGGAGAAGACAATGTGGAAATGGACAGGGCACGTGCTTAGAATTTGGTTAATAAGATCGTAACTTTCAACGTTTAAAGGTAACTGCGACTGAGTGCCGTTTTTCGTTGTTTTTTATAACGTCAGTACGCTAACGTTATATCAATGTCATGCAACATTTTGCACGGTGACCCTATACTTTTATTATATTAAAACACTGCTGCATTATTTCTCTTTCCATCGACGTAAAAATAGCAAGGGGTCTCACCGCAAAATGTTGACCAAAAATCGAATTGAAATGAAAATTATCGCTATATTTTACGTAATATTTTGAGCGACGTCGTGGTAATTATGCGTCGCTTTACGCTGTTTTAATAACGCCACTGGACTGACGTAATATCAATTTAATGCAACAATTTGTACGGGGACCATATAATTTTTTGATATAAAGACACTGCTGTATAATTTCTCAATTAATCGATGTACAAATATTAAGAGGTCTCACTGCGAAATGTTGACCTAAAATCGACGTGAAATGAAAATTAACGCTATATTTTACGTCATTTTTGTGCGACGCTTTGACGTTGTGAGTCTGTTTAGAAACCACGCCGATGTGCTAGAGAGATACAAGTGAACCGACTAGAATAATTATGGAGATGGCTCTATATTTACTTTCATTTGGAATTTTAATTCCACTCCACAGTAATAAGACAAGAATTTCCAGATCTATCAAGAATTGCATAATAATAATATTGCATAATGGTTTAATGTTCGTATGATAGACCAGATAACGCTGTTGCATTTTGTTTGTTTGTGTTTGTTGGCTATAACTTTATCGTAAGACACCTTCAATAGGCATTTACCTAACTACTTGGTATTTCATTTCTGAAAACACAAGAGACTAAATATCATCACACGCATTAAGTTGCGTGACTGCCGCTTTGTCATTAGCCTAGGGACTTTACAAGATTTCATAACAAGTATGATAAAGACGGTTTTGTTACTTCTGAAGAACTAAAATGTAGGTCAAAAAAGCACAACGGGCTACTTTGAATTAAAAAACTAAACTATTCTGATTGGACATGGCCAATAGAACTGGGCCTACACGTCAAAATGTCTTGGTACGTCCCTGGTGTCATTGCATTTTAAGCTACCTTTCACACGAACGCTATTTGTACCGTATAGCCAGCGCATGAAAGCTTCCAGTTCATAAGTACAGTCAGTGTTGTCCACAGTTAATTACGGGTGTGTTGAGATAAAGTTATATTGCATGTGTCAATGTTAGATAGCTTTCTGTTTTATACCTAGTTTTTTTAATTAAATAGTGCATATACAGGATGTCCAAAAAGAAAGTATACAGTTTCAGTGTCAATCATTCAAACCTCTTCATTCTACTATCGCAACGAAAATTTGCACATGTATAGAACAAAGATGTAAGTTTTTTCTGTGACCAAATTTAGATTATAACCCGGATATTTTTTAGAAAAATGTCAATTTTTTAAAATTACATAATTTTGCTCGTGACGTCATTTTATAGTAATTAACGACGTTTTCACGATGTATGTCGCCTTCCGATATTTCCCTTCTTGCACTCGTTCTTTGAAACTATCAATTACATTTGCACATGTGTCTTACCTGATCTTCTAACCTTCTCATCTGATGTTCTTCAGCAGCATATATGTGTCCGTTGGCTATAGATTGTACAATAGCGATTCAGATAGCACAATAGAAAGAAATAAACTCAACCCGTTACTTGTCTTTGTTAAACAAGCGCATTCCTAAACAGCGCAGATGATTAATTGTTTTGAATGATACATAGTTCATGCAAGATGTGCCTGGGCCACACATTATACATAAGGGGTTGGATAGATTCCTTTAAACAGTTGGATCCAAAGTAATTTTAAGGAAATATCACTGTGGTGAGACATGGCCCGCCCTGAACCCGGGTCTAAATCAATGGGACTTTTTCCTTTGGAGCTATGTGAAATCGCTAGTGTACAGCCAAAGCCAACATACACGTCTATGTTCATGAGAAACATCAAAAGAGAAGGTAAGACGATCAGTTTCGACACATGTGCAAATGTTATCAATAGTATAAAAGAAGCGCAAGAAGGAAAACGTAAGCAGGGTGGACATCTTGAGAACGTCATAAATTACTGAATAGACGTCACGGACCAAATAAGGTAATTTCAGTAAATTTACATATTTCTCAAAATTATCCAAGTTATAATCTTAAAACTGGTCCCAGAAAAAACTTACATCTTTCGTCTACACATGTGTAAATATTCTTTACGATAGCAGAATGAAGAGATTTTATAAATATACACTGAAACTGTATACTTTCTTTTTGGACACCCTGTACAAGTTCTACACCAAAGACGAATTTTGAGTAATTGTGAGGGTAAATTATTACATCATGTAAACAATAAAACGATACCTTACTGGTGGATTCTTACTTTCACGCAATATACATGCATAATTTTACTGCTGATGATATATTAGATATACAAGTGAACCGTATTGAGTAAATATCTTGAAATTAAAACCCATGTTTGCCGTTCTATAAATTTTGATATTAGCCAAGCATGTGAAATTGTTTAGACTGAATCTATATGCATGTCTGTGTTCCAGTAGTGAGAAGGTGGTGGGTTCAATCCCAACTCCAGCCGGATAAAAAGAGAAATACTTGCAGTTTCTCGACTTACAACTTACTTCACCAATAGTCTCATTCAAAGCCTAGTTCCTGTGCAGAAAGCTTTACAATAAAAGCATCAGAGATGCATCTGGAACTCAGCCACCTTCACTATTATGACATACCGTAAAATTAATTTTTGCGGGTATTAAATTTCATGGATTTTGGTAAAATGGAAAATTGGTGGTTTCTTAAATGCATTTTAGATATTGATAGAAAGATCTCGTATTTTGAGACATTCGAGGCAATTCCAACGTTTCTGTTGAAGCCATACTTGATAGTCTCCTTCCAATCATCACTGCTATAATAAATCAATCTTTGTTGAAATCTGAAGTGCCTACCCAATTTAAGCAGGCAGTTGTGCGACCACTTTTAAAGAAACCTGGTTTAGATCAAGATGTATTCAAAAACTATAGACCAGTATCCAACCTCACTTTCCTGTTTAAAGTGATTGAAAAGGTTGTAGCAAAACCTAGACACTAATAAATTACATGATGATCTACAATCTGCCTACCGTGCACAACATTCCACAGAGACGGCACTTCTGCGAGTCCATCAAGATATAGCGGCCGCACTTGACAACAACTCATGTGTGGTTCTGATAATGCTTGACTTATCGGCAGCCTTTGACGTCATCGACCATCCCATCCTCCTAAATCGCTTGGAACATTCATACGGAATATCAGGCTCTGCCTTGTTGTGCTTTCACTCTTATGTGAGTAATAGGTCTCAACGTGTTGCAGTTCGGTCTGCTGTTTCTGATGAAACCTCTCTTCATTTTGGTGTCCCATAGGGCTCGGTCCTCGGTCCCAGAAAGTATGTTTGCAAAACCAATAGGTGATATATGCAAGAGCCATAATATGTTACCCCACGGCTATGCGGATGATACTCAATGCTACCTATAGTCATCAAATCAAAAGACAGTTGGACTAGTGTAGTACCTGAACTTGAAGCTTGTCTGTCGGACATCAGTTTCTGGATGCGCCTGAACATGCTAAAAATTAACCAGGATAAAACAGAACTTATCATCTTTGCACCAAAACATCAAGTCAAGGGTTTTTCTGACTGCGAGTTACAATTTGACGGAACAATCGTTCATGAATCATCATTTGTGAAAAATTTGGGTGCCTTCTTTGATAAAACTCTAAGCATGGACAAACCACAGGTAACTGTATCATTAATAAACAGTACCTAAAAATGTTTTTGTTTTGTTAAATTTAGAATTCTTATACAAGGTGTATTTCCCGAAGAATTGATCGTACAGTCACTGGGTGTATTTTGTTTTTTTCATAATTTAAAGCATTTACGGCATTAATCATCTATTTAAAGCTGTGGGTGATCAAAAACATCTTTGTGAATGGAAAGCATTCGAAAACAAGTTTAACTTTACCTTCGTACGATATAATTCATTGTTTAAACTCTGATTTTATTTTTCGAGGGCGTAAAACGCTGTAGGGACGGCTGTAGTGGTTTTTAGTGTGTCTGACGGGTATTTCGAACGTATTTTATAACGGTCGTTTTCATTGGCGTAGTATACATCGTTTGTACGCTGGTAACCAAGTCCTGGGAAACCCCAATGAAATCAACCAATGAAAATCGTTGTTACAAAAAGGAAATCACGCGCATCATTCGGAACATTCTGACAAACATGGAGTCATTTTGACATTGAAATACGCCAACGATTCGTTTTTCGGCTTACACGTATACATTCACTGAAGTGAACATGTGTCAACCAGGTAAATCTGTTCCAACTTTTTCGTTCTTTAATTTTACCGCATTATTATGTTTCTACACAACGGTAAATTCGACATATGTTGGTGATTTCCTCAATATTTCCGTTTTTTTTGTTTTTATTGAGTCCACCCCAGTGACCGGGTGGACACCGTGATACGTATTTATGGCATAACTGTTTAACTACTTGACCAATTTCGATGGGATTTCGCATGAAAGTAGTTATAGTCATGTTTTTACGAATATAATTACTTTATGAAGATATCTAAAGCCAATTCTTGTTTTGATACCTGGTCAATTCATGAAAATACACCTTGTATAAGAATTTTAAATTTAACAAAAACATTTTTTTTAATTTTTTTTTAGGTACTGTTTATTAATGATACAGTTACCTGTGGGACAAACAAGCTAATGCAATATCCAAATCCTTCTTTTTCCATCTGCGTAACATCGGACGTATTAGGCCATTCATTACTGTTAATGCCTGTAAAACACTTACGAATTCCCTTGTAACCTCAATACTGGGCTATGCGAATGTTTTGCTATGTGGTGCCAACAGCAACGTAGTAGGCAAACTGCAGCGTATTCAGAACACTGCTGCTCGTTTAATCACACTTACAAAAAAGCGTGAACACATTACACCGATCCTGCATTCACTGCACTGGCTTCCGGTGCCATACAGAGTACAGTACAAGGTCATTATATACACATTTAAGATCAAACATGAACTTGCTCCTGTTTACATGAATGAGTTGGTAACTGAGTACCACCCAACGAGATCCCTGAGATCAGACTCAGCCAAATTGTTAAACGTTCCGAGAACAAAAACTAAGACCTACGGTGAAAGGCGTTTTGACAAATGTGCAGCCACCCTGTGGAACAGTCTGCCAATAGAAATAAAAAACATTGACTCTCTGCTGGTTTTCAAAAAGACACTAAAACGCACATGTTTAAAATGGCATATCAGTGATCAGTGGATATTGGATTTTCAATGACACTCACCAACTTTCAAAAAATTAACTTTCGCGTGTACAGCGCTTTAGAGACTTGTTTTATAAGGCGCTATATAAATATTTTCAATTAATAATTTAATTTCGCGATCTAGTTCATCATCGAAATCAACGAAATTTTATCACCGCGAATATTAATGATCTTACAGTATCCCCCAAAACTCTTTTTGGGCCATGATCAGTATGTGTGTCTAGAATAAATGCAAGTACACATGTAATGATATTTTCCTGGCGGCACCAGACACAAACCAAATACAACACAACCACTGTAGAGCAACACAGTTTGGAAGCGGCTAATAATGATAACAGGTTGTTGCTCTACAGAGGTGAAATTATAGAGGTGCGCGGTACCATCCTAAATACCGGTATATTATCAACATTATACCTTCTCTTCGCTTCTTTAATAAAGTTGGTCGTATACCGTGGTACACTAGTATAGGGCCTACCGTAGAATTTGAGGAAATGCCATGGTATACCCCGGTATCTTTTTCTTTGCTGTACCCAGCTCTATTAAATTGACAGTGAGTAACAGCTTAGGGAATTGTTGAAGGTGTTGTTATAGTGGGTTTGTTGCTCTACAGAGGTCCGCTCTTGATTCCATAACCTCTACCTTAACGAAACGGACTTGAACATATTTGTGTCTAGATTTGTCGTAGATGGGAATCATTTCTATCATTTATATTTTGAGGGGTTTATTGTGTTGTGGTCGCGAAATGCAGATTTTAAACATAATAAGTTACTATCCTTGATAACATTCTGTTTTGGTTGGGACTCCATCTGAAACATTTTCACTTAGTTTCTCATTTAGTGATTTACCTACTTTACATTCAAACATTCAATTAATATTTCCTCAGACCTAAGAAATTATATCACAAAATACAGAGTTTTAAAATTCCCATCATTACTATATAGTATTCTCTGATACATGTATATAGTAATGACCGGATGATCGGGAATTTTTAAAGTCTGTTTTTGTGATATAATTTCTTAGGCCTATGATATTTCGTATAACACCGTTAAATGGTACAAGAACAGTGTGTCTCAAATTTATTTCACCGGAGTATTTTGTCTTCCACAAAGAAACATATTTGCATCTTTTTATGCCTTAGACTTTAACAATATAATAATCACTAGATTAGATTACTAAAATACAGAATAATCTATGGCCGAGAATGTACAGTTCGTGAAAACCAAAGTCGCGAAAACTGGTTAGCTAAGAGTATGCTAATCTTTCCAGCGCATTAGACACTCGTAAGAATATTCATAGGTTGCGTAAAGCTAGCAAGATATTGGCCTTGAACATTGGACCTTAATCAGTACGCATAATTATCACGACGCCGCTCAAAAATGACGTAAAATATAGCGTTCATTTCTATTTCAAGTCAATTTTGCATCAACATTTCGCGGTGAGACCCCTTAATAATTGTACATCGATGGATGGAGAAATTAACCAGCAGTGTTTTAAAATAATAAAATTATAGCGTCACCGTACAAATTGTTGCATAAAATTGATATTACGTCAGTCCAGTGGCGTTATTAAAACAGCGTAAAACGACGCAAAATTATCACGACGTCGCTCAAAAAACGACGTAAAATATAGCGTTAATTTTCATTTCAAGTCGATTTTTTGTCAACATTTTGCGGTGAGACCCCTTGATATTTTTACGAAAATGGAAAGAGAAATAATGCAGCAGTGTTTTAATATAATAAAATTATAGGGTCACCGTGCAAAATGTTGCATGACATTGATATAACGTTAGCGTACTGACGTTATAAAAACAACGAAAAACGGCACTCAGTCGCAATTAAAATGCACCGCGTTATCGCGGCGTGCTGTTTTGACAGTTTAATTTATATTATATTCTCGCCCGGTTATGTGTTGGGCATTGTGTCGTGTAATTGTGGTATGTGATTTTATGTTTTCTGTGCTTGGCTGGTTAAGTTAAGTGTTTCCATCCTTGTCCGACTTCCAATTATCTTTTTCATAACATTGCTTGAAAGTACAGTATGTGTATTTGTTTCTACCTCTGCCGGATACACCAGCAACGCTGTTTATACTAGAAAACCAGTCTTTAACATACGTAAAACGATTGTCTGAAACGAGTTTTATCAACGAAGACTAGTATTGATTCAGCAATATCACAGAACAGGTTTCGTAATGTTCGTAATTTTTACACTTGGTTAATTGATAGTTCGCCTAGAGTGTTATACGCTTAATTAGTACGAAATTGACAAACGAGTAAAATCTTTTCACTGGCGGATACAAGGCGGAGTCCAACTCATTTCATCTGAGACGGTGGTATAATGCGTATACTTCACGACACCAAGAACAAATCTCATAGCCCTGCTATCTACAGTATTTTTATATTAGAATGTTTTGTTCCCCACATAGCTGTTCCATATGATTAAAAGACGAAGATGCAACCTCGACCAAGACGTCCGAATACAGCGAATCAATCCGAATGTTATTGTCTGGAGACGTCATTCCGACGTAATGTTAAAAACGTCGGATATTTTTATCGTGCGTTTCTTAATACAATTGACCTTCGTCAGGAGATCGGCGACGATGGTTTTGTGACGTGATAGGGTACACACTCGATATTTGGAAGCTTTAGAATTATCTTTTTGACCCCGTTATGAATGTAATTTTTAGCTCATCTGATTTTTGAAATAAAGATGAGTTATTGTCATCACTTGATCGTCGTCGGCGTCGGTGTCGGCGTCGGCGTTGCATGGTTAAGTTTTGTGTTTAGGTAAACTTTTTTCATAAACTATCAAAGCTATTGCTTTGAACTTGCAACACTTGTTCACCATCAATACCTGAGCATGTAAAGCAAGACCCATAACTCTGATCTGCATTTTGTAAGAGTTATTGCCCCTTATTGGACTTAGGAAATGCCTTTGTTAAGTTTTGTGTTTAGGTCCACTTTTCTCACACACTATGTGGGCTATTGCTTTGAAACTGTCAACACTTGTTCACCATCAATACCTGACCATATCAAGCAAGAACCATAACTCTAATCTGCATTTTGCGTGGGTTATTGCCCTTTTTTGACTCAGAAAATTCCTTGGTTAAGTTTTGTGTTTAGGTCCACTTTTCTCATACACTATGTGGCTATTGCTTTGAAACTTTCAACACTTGTTCATGATCAATACATGACCATGTCAAGCAAGACCCATAACTCTGATTAGCATTTTGCAAGATTTATTGTCCCTTTTTTCACCATCAATACCTCATTTTTTTAAGCAAGACCAATAACACTGCCCTACTTTATGCAAGGGTAATGGGCCATTTTTACAGTGCCAATGATCAGATGAGCGTCTGCACCCGCAAGGCAGTGCTCTTGTTGATTTTTGTGACAAGTAGTGTTTTGGTGGTGATATTTCTTTTAAAGGGTACTTGTAGTTCAAATGAATAATGGTCATGGATAAAACAATATGTTATTTCTTAGTTAATGATTTTAAAAAAAACACGAAATACCGAATAATTCCTTGCATAGACTCGACTAAAACTTTTGTTTTAAGTATACATTTTATTCATCCAATTAGAAGAGCATATTCACATTTTTAATTTAATGTTAAACAAAAAATTGCGTACAACGGAACAAATGTTCTATCATTCTACATTTAAAGCAATTGCAAATACAAAGATTACAACATTATCACAACAAACAACATCGAATGATCTGTTATCATATAATATTCAAAATGTGGTGAGTAATAGTAGTTCCCAGGCATGAGTTGAAACTATGTCATCAGCTTGAGCATTCAGCTTTTTGATTGCTGAAACTGGTTCGTTGAGAATTTCGACAGCTTGGGCATGGGATGATTATAAGTTGGGTAGTGTGACTTTTATGTTTTCTGTGCTCGGCTGGTTGTGTGTTTTATATGTTTTCTGTGCTCGGCTGGTTAAGCTGAGTGCTGCCCTCCCTCCCGTCTGACTTAATATTATCTTTTTGTTTCTTCATTATATTGTATTTTAAAACTTGCCTTACTGTGATTCCGGGGTCTTTGATTTAGCTGTACAAGCGTTTCAAATTTGTAAATTAATAATATTTATGTTTTAATTCTCATTTCAAATTAAATAAGCAATTTGAAAAGTTTGAGGACCACAAATGGACATAATTAGGATCTATATACATAGCATATAAAATTGCATACAAACATTACACATAATATTATCAAGGGTATGCAGAAGGAGCTCTGAATAAGCAAGTTGATATGTATTAAACAGCTCTATATGTGATGTGATATAATATATAAAGATAATTATTAATATGATATTGTATTCATATATAGAGTGTATTACATGAGTGTTTTTTCATATTGAATTTATTAAACGAGTTGAATAAAATAATAAAATGCGAGGCTCTGTCGAGCATCTTATCGATTTTTTCAACGAGTTTAATGAGTTTAATGTGGAAATTACATGAATAGCACAGGTATAAATCTAGCAGTGCACATATTTTTGAAGACACACCATTAAATCAGAAATCAAACTTTTCAGAAAAGAAACCGTAACAAATCTAACGTTTTCATATATGATGAATTAATTACACTATCCTTAATGATTATGCTTTAATTGATGTCCCAGCGTAACACGATTTTCCCGCGCACTTTGCAATCAGAGTACATTGTACTGAAGTACTTTTACTAGGGGGATAACGCAAATCTTTACGTTAATACGTGTGAATATTGTGAAAACTTTTCAGAAATATCGATGACAGCTGAATCATTCAAATTTTATCTAACGAACCCATTAAGGCAATCCGCCCATAAAAACTCAATGAACTAGTTTTAACTATAAAGGGGGGCTGAAATACCTAGTTTTAGCTGAGAAAAGGTATTAAAAAGACTAAGGATAACAATAAATCATAATATCATGCATCTGCATAAATAATGTTTGACGGTAATAAACAAAAAGAATATAGGTAAATGATTAGGGGATTAATAGCACTTAAAAATACACTAAGTCAAAATTCCATAACTCTAGCTCGACAAAACCGGATATGGTACGAATAGCGCGAACGATTCATAAAAGGGACGAAACACTATGGTCTCGAATTTGGGCGCGAAAAGTGTAAACAACACCGCTTGGAAAAGGGTTGTTCTAACGATACTGTAAGATACTGTAACAGCGACATTTTTATCAACCCTCAAAAACCATCAGTCATTTTACAGCGCGTAGGAATTTATTCGCACAAAAAAATTAACTCGCAGAAGAAACATTCAAAAATTTCTCGCAATACAAAGAAATAAAAAATAATTCAATTGCTAGGGACAAAATTAATGATCTTAAAAATATTTTTAGAATTATTATTTTGGTTTAGATTGGCTGGAACTCGTTTTTTGCTCGGATGAATTGGGTGTGGAGAAATTACATGGGTAAAAGTGTAGTGATTTCTAAAGTTGGTATGTAACAATACTTGGGGGGAATTCCTTCAACGTTTTTATCTTGTTGAAATCGGTTTGCACATGTCGCACAACTACAATTACGAGCGTACTTCATATCACTGTTTCTCTGTCTTTTCAAAATAGAATTACAACGCGTACACGGCAAAATAATTGTTGCTTTTGTCTGCCAGGTTTGTCATATTTTGATTTGATACCGCCACAAATAATCTATCATGCATGTTTAACTTGAATACTGCACCGATTGAGCTGGACACTACGTTGTATTCACCAACCTGGTCGCATTTCGATCTCGCATTCTGTAAGACACTTGAATAACCAAATTCATCTGATTCCAAAATGATATGGATTCTGAGCGGGTTGTCAATTCTCGTGACGTTTTCTTGTTCTTTGGGACATTCAGCCACAATCTGTGACGTCACAAAATAGTTGCCATCCTTCTGTATTTCAACAGCGCCTGCTTCAGCATCGTACAATAGAACGTCGTTGTCTGGTGAGCCTTCCGATGCGGAATTCCAGAGAACCTTTTCTACATTCAAATCTGGGTCTAAATTGAATTATATGTACGAAAGATTTATTTACAAATATGTAAAATGATTGTTCAATAAAAGAAATAAGCGATATTTGAATTTAAATTTATGTTATGTGAGGCGATTTTAAAGCCCTCGAGTGCATATGCACAGTGTGGGTACAAACTATTTCATTTATCAATCAGTTGTACCCTAGTATTCATTTGCAAGGAATTGAATGTTACTCCACCACAGGACAGCATAAACACAGCCGTCAAAGAGAACATAATCTTCCTGGCCTGATTATAACATACTCGTACAGCATGTATAACTGATTGTCTATTACTCTACCAATCTATCACTCTACCTATTACGATAAAGTTGCGGACTGAGATTCATCCTCGGTGTAAGAACTACATGGTAGTACACACGCCTCACAGTACGGCAATCATGTTGTGCTTCGGTAACTTAATGGTTAGCGCACTTGTCGTCTAAACTGGCGACCGGTGTTCACATACGGGTGGATGCACTTCATATGCCTGTCATATTGCAGCAGAAAGCTGACTGGTAAATAAAAACTATGCTTGGCATTAATAATGTACAGGGATCATCAATCATATACAGCTCTATCACACGAAATACGTGTACAACACATACACAAACCATAGAATGGGGTAGTACCTTCAAGTGCTTCAAGTTTGTCTGGAAGTGTCATCTTTATCCATGACCGATCTGACACGTGTTTACACTCGTCAGGTAGATTATAATGGATTTCTATAGTTTCTGTAAAAACAACATACATCAGGGTACTGTTTTATCAAAGCACTTACGGAAATCGTAAACTTACGATCAAATTTAAATTCTTTATAATTCTTTCACAGCTACGAATTGTGGCAAAGGGTTGTTCAATATAAATTATTATTCAGTCAAAGAACCCCTACAAAAATATAATGTTCCCCTGTGTTTAGGTCTTGAAGAATAAGGCAGAATTTAAATTTGATCGTACGTTTACGATTTCCGTAAGTGTTTTAAAAAAACAGTACCACGGTATTTAGCAGACTGGGGTGATTTTACGTAAATCTACAATGACATTCGTGTAATACAAATATAAGATCAATATCAAATCAATTGAAATAAGAATATCAAGAATAGTGTATTCATTCAATCATGAAGCGTTTACAAAGACGTGTGAATCATAATATTCATGAAACATTATGACACGTTTCAATAAAATACAAACATATCGATTGGTATTAGTAAAACACAAATAACAAAGGATATTCATAATAAAACACTTAAGCAATAAGATCATGTTTCTGAAATATTATGAGATCCATAATATTTCAGAAACATGATCTTATTGCCAACAATTGCAGACAAACTTACCGGGTGTTGCATCTCCGTTATAATGATTGGCCACAGCCTAAAAATACATTATAATGATTGACCACAGCCTTAAACATACATTATAATGTATCGAATTAACATGGTATTTATGATATTTTTATTGTGTTCGATTGTGAAACAAGTTCTAATGCTTAAACATGTATTCAATCATTCTCGACGCTATAATTATAACAAACAGCCAATTTCGGACACAATTCTATCAACTTGTCCATTATTTCTCTATCACAGTCCTGTCATGTGTTTGTGAAGATATAAAGTGATTTAAACAAATGCATACTTTAATGCTAAACGCAATACAGAAGTCCCCTACCGGTTTCAAGCCATTTCCAATGTTTCTGTTGCCATGGCAACCTTAATATTTTGTCGTGCATTATCCCCTATTGCCCCCTATCCACATACCAAGTTTCATAAACCTAGCTTGGAAACTGTTAATAAAATATTAATTAAAATAATGCAAAATAAATATATAAGGCACATACTGCGTGTGACAGTGCTGTCAATATGTCACTCGCAGAACCCACATACTTGGTACCATTCTCGTCCCTACCAAACTTTTCAAACCCTTTAGGCATGACATCCACATCCCGTGAAAATATGGAATCAGTGGTCACACTTAATGTCGGTTCATGTCCACGTAACTTTGCACCTCTGACACAAGACCAATATATGGTTACACCAACCAACGTGAATGACTGTATCCAAGCGACAACCACTAGGGATATGATAATCACGTCCACCTGTAAATACACAATGAAACATGATTCACATTTCCCTTGCTGTTAGAAAGTTAAATCTGAACAAATCTTCATATGTGTTACTAGACCCTCGGATACCACATTTTACAAACAAACTACATGTATCTACAAATGTAAACATGTAATTATATAGAATACATCATTCACGCGATTCGATACCACTTAGAGTTGCTTTGATTGAAGGACATTTGTAGCGCATAAACAACTTTAAACGTACAAAACCTGCTGTATGAATTTTAAATGTAGAAACAATAACAATGTTTTGCATATTTAGCATGTCTAAATATGTACACGAATGCAGGGATGTGGATGGTAAAAGAAGTTTCATACATTTAGTGTAAAGACCTACAGATACCTTCTCTTATATATGTTTAATTATATTAATTAGACTTTATAATATAATAATTATGCAGACTGCTTTTAGTAGTTACATGCCATGTATTCATTTTTGATCTAAAATTCATTTTTAACACGTACATAATGACAATGTGTCTTAATTAATTGTATATTCTTTTCTTATTTTTCACCTAAAACACCTCCGTTAATCAGACTACATATGAATTACAACCAATACTTACACTCAGCACTCAGCACTCAACACTCAAATATTGAAATTCAGCTTTTGAGGTTCAGTGCGCCAGCTTTTGAGAGCAAGAATTTGGTATAATGTTGAATAGGTACTTAATATTATTATTGGCTTATTCCATAGTGAAAGTTTGAGTATTTATAAGTTATATATAAAATTTTCAGACTGGGTGCTGAGTTTGGCACTCAGATTCAATAATTACATATATAGGTAATAAATAGTACACAATGGCAAAGAAAATGAGTCAAATGTTATTTTCAACACTCATTTACCAATTGTAAACATTTTCCTCATCAAAATGTGCAATCTATGACAAACAAGTAATTAAGAATTGCAAGCAATACAGAAGTCCCCTGCCGGTTTTAAGCAATTTTCACTGTTTCTGTTTCCATAGCAACCATAATTTTGGTAGGAATCAAAGTATGTTTGGACGTGCATTATCCCCTGATTGCGCCCTCTCCACATACCAAGTTTCGTAAACCTAGCTTGGAAACTGTTTGAGTTATGCCAGGATCCAGATTTTTTACGGAATGACGGACGGACTCACTGACTTGACGTTGTAGGATTTTCATTTGTTCTTTCTTTTGTTTGTAAAACCCCATAAGCAACATTTTGCATCCCGTAAGCAACGGAATGAATAGAATCTAAATATAGCATATTGTTCCACACCCCACAACGTCAAGTGGGCGCGTACGGACTGACGGACGGACGGAGGGCAAACATATAGTCCACTCCGGTCAAATCAGGCCCTGATCAAATGTAGATATGTTTTCTCACACTCATTTTCTAATTAGTGCAATAGCACCATATTTACCTATTTCAGTGTATAACTCTTGTTTTAATGCAGCTTTTAAGGACAGATTAACGTAGGTGTTTTGGATTAAAACTACCGGTATATGATCAGGATATAGTTACTGTGATAATATGTAAGATATGTGATATATGATACTGTCTCTTATACTTCTGTATAGAATGCCAATGTATATACACACGTCGTTTTTTCGCTATAACTTTTTAATTTTTTATTATTTTTGCATGAAATTTTGTGTACATGGTATTGACTATCAAAGGACTGGATAAATACATTTTTTTCTTCAATTTTAAATACAGCGGTTCATTGGACCATGAAACGTCAAAACCCGTAAAATGGCCGTGAAATTGACGCGTATGTTCAAATTATTTTTTTGTAACGTAAATTTGAATTTTAGATTTATTGTCAAATTACAAAAACACAAAATAATTCGATTTTTCAAACAACAACATGGTGTTTTTTTACTTTTAAAAATATTTTTTATTGTTATGGTCAAGGGGAGTTAACCATGCTTCAAATTGCATTTTTTATCAGAAGTCGAATTTTCTAAACCTAAATTGGGCTTCTTCCTTTCATTGTTTTCTTTATTACTGTGTCCATGATAGAAACATAGACTTGAAACCGTACTGTATCAGCGCAGCGGGCCATATGTGCATTAGCAACCTGACAATCGCCCGATGAACACACGGCATTATTGTGTTTTTTTAGATTCTGCTGTTGGCATCATTAATTTATTCTGTTTGTGACAATTTAAATCAGATGTTAAAACATTGCTTGTATTGTAATTATACATATCTAATCTACATATGTTGAAATTTTCAGCACGATCAAACACGCATTGACCGAGCTATGGGCAAATAAACAAGTGTGTACTTATAAGTTTTGCCGAGTGTATTACTTTCTTATACCTCACGTGACCTCTCAATGTATTTTCCCCATATACCTTCCGTGTGATATTTTGTTCGAACACTATGATGTTTTGTTCGATCACTACTAGTAAAAACGAGGCTGGGCTATTTATAGAAAGTTGTTCTATTTGATTAAGGAAAACACCCTGCTATTTATATGTTTTTGTATATTTCGCTTGCTATTTTTAGTAAATCTTGTCAATTTCAACCGTTGAAACTGACAAGATTTACTAAAAATAGCACCAAATCATTAGAAACTTATACGGACTGAGATTGTACATGTAAAGTTATCATAACGGCAACATAAGTTCTGAATACATTTGTTGATATTTTATTTTGCAAAATGGTTGTAATTTTGTTCAGTATAATAAAATAAATAACACATGGCTGCTCGGGTGACAGTAAATAATACCAACCCTTGAAAGGTCATATCACCCTCGGCTTCGCCTCGGGTGATATAAATATTCTCGGGTTGGTATTATTTACCATCACCCTCGCAGCCATGTGTTATGTATATAATACCAGAGCTACAGATAAGCTGCGAATTTTCTTAAAAACCCAATAGATTTTTAGAGGAGGGAGTAAGAAAAAGCAATGACGATATGAAATACCCAAATAGAAAATGATGTTATAATGAAAAATAGTACATAAAAGATCATTTACCCAATGAGCTTTATTAAATACCCAATTAAAATGTGTCAAAACCCAATTAAAATTGAAAATTGGTGGCAAAATACCCAAAGGACTAAAACCTTATCTGTAGCTCTGACTGTACTGATTTATATTATGTTTTATAGTAATTGTATATTTACATTGATGAGACATTAATAAAGAATAAATATATACAAACATAATTTTAATGGTAAGATTTGATTGGTTGGGAGGAGTGTTTAAGTTCCAAATAGGCTTCGTATTGAACAATTTTAAAAGCTGTAAAATGACGACAACTCGTTTTGTCTGGTATATATTGAGCTGCAGATACACAAAACAAGAGCTGTCCACGAACAGCGCGCTCCACTTTGCGCAGCACCATGCTATGATAGTACAATCATTATATATTCAAAACAAAATGGTTCATTACAGGAGCATTACCCTTTGTTGTGTAGAGGTTCGAGCTTCTACGTAGAAAAGGAGGATACTTTGGATAAATTAAGCAGGACCGTTACCTACTCATGTGTAGGTCCTCTTGGTCATGAAGGTAAACAAATAAGCATTTCTTAGTCCAGAAGGGGGCATGATTTCAACTAAATGCTAGATAGTTATCTTCTCCTGTGTAGGGGTTGGGGTCATGATGGTGAACAATTATGCAAAGTACCAAAGTAATATATCAATTAACTTTGAAGATATAAGGGGTTAAAAAACCAGTACCTAAACTTTAACATTTGTATTTCCAAGTCCAAAAGGGGGCATAATTTCAACAAAATGTTTAAATGAGTTACCCACCCCTGTGTAGGGGTTGGGGTCATGATTGTGAACAAGTATGCAAAGTATCAAAGCAATATGTCAATCCACTTTGAAGATATAAGTGGTTAAATAGCCCGTACCTAAACTTTAACATTTACACTAAGTAGAAAAAGGGGGCATAATTTCATAATGCCTGCAAGAGTTACCTATTCTTGCATATGGGTTGGGGTCATGATGGCAAACAAGTATGCAAAGTATGAAAGCAACATCTCAAAGGACTTAGAGAATACAAGAGGTTAAAAAACATGTACCTAAACTTTAACAAAGGTGTGACGCCGACGCCGACACCGACACCGACACCGACACCGACACCGACGCTCGGGTGACTGCAATAGCTCCCCTTATTCTACGAATAGTGGAGCTAAAAATTTGTCTAACAGGAACACTCACATATTTAAACAATAGGTAGCTCAAATAGCCCCATGTTTAGCCTAATATAAACACTACACGGTCGACAGGCCGCTTGTTATCAGCGTAGATTAAACAAAAATGGACATCGCAAATGCACTTAATTATCAATTTTATCGTCGCCTCCACTACTGGAATGCTTTTTCGTTTTTCACATGGAGCTTCTTTTTTCTGTTCAGTTAAAAGCCGTTCATACCGTCATAACATTTTATATAGATTATTTCCCTTAGAATGAAGGACTGAATGCAAGAAAAAATGTGAAACATTGAGTTATGCGTAAAAACCAATTCCGATAAGACGATAATCAAAAAGAATAACAAAATTATTTAAATTATTTACATTATGATAAAAACATATTTTTATTTTTAAATAAATTCTCGTGATGAGCCTAATGTCAGAATATAAATTCCCGTGGGGAGCCTCAATTGCTGAATCAACCATTGTCGGTGAAATTAAATAGTGCGTCGTTTGTTTAACATAAAAAATTTAATAGATGAAGCCATGTCATGATACTTCATATTACTAACTTAAACTCATTTTTATAAACATTTTAAAAACGAAATTAACACGACAACTAGTGTAATTCAATGATTACGTATTTATTATCGTAGTAGCTAATAATTTTCTACGTTAAGCGTTCCATGTTCTAAATATAGCACAGCTATTTTAGGGACATGTTTAAAACGCGGCGTAATCTGCCGCCACATAATTAGTTGGCCGAGGTACCTGCGGCCAAAAGTTTAACGGCTATATATCAGTATTTTAGCAATTAATGTGATATTTTGTAGTTTATTTTGGTTGTATAAGTAATTTTCTAATGTTATGAACAATATATTGATGATTTTAAAGTTGCTGTTGCATACAATGGCCGAGTTACATGCGGCCAAAAGTTTAACGGTTATATATGAGTATTTTAGCAATTATTGTAATATTTTGTTGTTTATTTTGGTTGTATAAGTGAGTGAAATTATATATAATGCACTTGTTTTTATATATTTATTATTCATATGATGAAATTATGAAGTAGATATATGCATAATACGAAGCGTGATGACTATACGGACATATGCGATCAAGCTTGTAATCTTGAACCATTGTATATTGTTTTTTGTGTGTTTGATATAGAATAAACGTAATTTAAAATAATGTTTATGTAATGTCTATTACATATATCGAAGCATGTAATTTACCTAACAAATGACCACGCTTTTATAACGTTTCTAATTATTGAGTTAACTTGAGTTGAGAAGAAAAATGTTATATCTATTTCATGCTGCTTATAAAACGTGAGGTTTAATACGTAAACTTAAGGTGATCTTGGAATTTTTATAGTATGGTTGGTTACAACCAGTAGATGACTCATTTATTTTAGTAAGTCAGGTAAGTAACATTTAACATTAATGATATATAGTTGGTCTACAGACATACATGTGTTGGCTACATCTATTGTTAACATAATTGTATTGGCAAATACAATTCAAATTCAAGCAGTTAGCAGTATTGGAACAATATTTAAAATTATTCTCATATATTATTACACCATTCAGAGGCAACATTTGATGCTTTGCATCAATGGTTTTCTTGTTTGTAAACAAAGGCTAACTTAATGATAACATCGGGTGACTATACCTCAACATCGACAACGATTAACACATGACTAGTCGACTCCGTATTGTCTTTGCGATTGTATTCAGAGCGAGTAAGTTTGTATCGTGTGTAACTATGTATTATCTATGCAACTTAACATGTTTGTGCAATAGGTAACTGTTTTTGCCCGAAACCGAATCAATATTATACAGGCAATTGAACTACATGTCTACACTGCTTCTTTCTTATGAAGACATTCTAACTTTCAGATCAATGTTAATCTTATCTGAACAAACATGATTGTATCGTACACCAAGTTCATAAATCAGTATAACACAAAGTCAGTTAGTGTGACAAATAAATTAAAAAATAAACTATAAGCAATACAGACGATTACAATTCCCATTAAAACACATGGGTATAAATTGTCTAACATAGCCATTTCTTACAGTTTAAACATTGCCCCATTCAATCATTTATATAAATAACTATGTATGTGAACCAGATTTTGAACACCTGAATATAAACAAACTGTTACAAACCTTTTTTGAACATAAATCTGGGATTGATCCCTTTCCTGCTTTGCTGTCCGCCATATTTCCATATACTCTTTTTAATTAACCTAATTAGAAATTAAATTTTAAGTCCGCTAAACAGCTGATTTTTTGAAAATTACCTGGCGTTTCGCACTAAAACGCCATATTTTCGAGAAATCTATTTTTAGAATTTAAGTATAAATACCGTACATGTATAGTCTAGTCAGGATAAAAATTCAGTGTCGCACCGGTCGAGTCCACTTTAACGGTGTAAAACCAATTATATTTAGGCTTATACTGTACAAACAACTATACGACGTTCAATGCTAAACTTCGCTCTACCTGTTTAGTCAATGGTTGTGATTTTTTGCGTACACATCAACTGCAACGTCACTGGCACAATACCCTAACTGGACAATACGGACAGATTACGGAGACAGATAGTTCATGGCAAAAAGTGCGTCGGACACAGCCTGTGAATCTTTGTAAGTTTCTGTGAAGTGATACGTTCTTGTCGTACTAACTACGGCTCAAATAGGGTGACCATTCATATATGTCGGATGCCAACTATGAGACTCGATCCCAGGACAGTACAAGAACTGTGCTATAACCTGTCAGATACAGGCTGATCTCAGTCCGGTACAATAACTGTGATATAACATGTCAGATACAGGCTGATCCCAGTCCGGTACAATAACTGTGCTATAACCTGTCAGATACAGGCTGATCCCAGTCCGGTACAATAACTGTGTTATAACCTGTCAGATACAGGCTGATCCCAGTCCGGTACAATAATTGTGATATAACCTGTCATATACTGGCTGATCCCAGTCCGGTACAATAACTGCGATATAACGGGTCAGATACTGGCTGATCCCATTCCGTTACAATAAATGTGATATAACCGGTCAGATACTGGCTGATCCCAGTCCGGTACAATAACTGTGATGTGACCGGTCAGATACTGGCTGATCCCAGTCCGTTACAATAACTGTGATATAACCGGTAAGATACTGGCTGATCCCAGTGCGGTACAATAACTGTGATATAGCCAGTCATATACTGGCTGATCCCATTCCGTTACAATAAATGTGATATAACCGGTCAGATACTGGCTGATCCCAGTCCGGTCCAATAACTGTGATGTGACCGGTCAGATACTGGCTGATCCCAGTTCGTTACAATAACTGTGATATACCCGGTAGGATACTGGCTGATCCCAGTCCGGTACAATAACTGTGATATAACCAGTCATATACTGGCTAATCCCAGTCCGGTACAATAACTGTGATATAACCTGTCAGATACAGGCTGATCCCAGTCCGGTACAATAACTGCGATATAACCGGTCAGATACTGGCTGATCCCAGTCCGGTACAATAACTGTGATATAACCGTCAGATACAGGCTGATCCCAGTCCGGTACAATAACTGTGATATAACCTGTCAGATACAGGCTGAACCCAGTCCGGTACAATAACTGTGCTATAACCTGTCAGATACAGGCTGATCCCAGTCCGGTACAATAATTGTGATATAACATGTCAGATACAGGCTGATCTCAGTCCGGTACAATAACTGTGCTATAACCTGTCAGATACAGGCTGATCTCAGTCCGGTACAATAACTGTGATATAACATGTCAGATACAGGCTGATCCCAGTCCGGTACAATAACTGTGCTATAACCTGTCAGATACAGGCTGATCCCAGTCCGGTACAATAATTGTGATATAACCTGTCAGATACTGGCTGATCCCAGTCCGGTACAATAACTGCGATATAACCGGTCAGATACTGGCTGATCCCATTCCGTTACAATAAATGTGATATAACCGGTCAGATACTGGCTGATCCCAGTCCGGTACAATAACTGTGATGTGACCGGTCAGATACTGGCTGATCCCAGTCCGTTACAATAACTGTGATATAACCGGTAAGATACTGGCTGATCCCAGTCCGGTACAATAACTGTGATATAAACAGTCATATACTGGCTGATCCCATTCCGTTACAATAAATGTGATATAACCGGTCAGATACTGGCTGATCCCAGTCCGGTACAATAACTGTGATGTGACCGGTCAGATACTGGCTGATCCCAGTCCGTTACAATAACGGTGATATAACCGGTAAGATACTTGCTGATCCCAGTCCGGTACAGTAATTGTAATATAACCAGTCATATACTGGGTGATCCCAGTCCGGTACAATAACTGTGATATAACCTGTCAGATACAGGCTGATCCCAGTCCGGTACAATAACTGCGATATAACCGGTCAGATACTGGCTGATCCCAGTCCGGTACAATAACTGTGATATAACCGTCAGATACAGGCTGATCCCAGTCCGGTACAATAACTGCGATATAACCGGTCAGATACTGGCTGATCCCAGTACGGTACAATAACTGTGATATAACCGTCAGATACAGGCTGATCCCAGTCCGGTACAATAACTGTGATATAACCGTCAGATACAGGCTGATCCCAGTCCGGTACAATAACTGTGCTATAACCTGTCAGATACTGACTGATCGTAATCTGGTACAATAACTGTGATATAACCAGTCATATACTGGCTGATCCCAGTCCGGTACAATAACTGTGATATAACCAGTCATATACTGGCTGATCCCAGTCCGGTACAATAACTGTGCTATAACCTGTCAGATACTGACTAACACCAGGCGGGTACAATAACTGTGATATAACCTGTCAGATATTGGCTGATCCCAGTCCGGTACAATAACTGCGCTATAACTGGTCAGATACTGGCTGATCACAGGCGGGTACAATAACTGTGCTATAACTGGTCAGATACTAGCTTGTCCCAGGCGGGTACAATAACTGCACTATAACCTGTCAGATACTGGCTGATCCCAGTCCGGTACAATAACTGTGCTATAACTGGTCAGGTACTAGCTGATTCCAGGCGGGTACAATAACTGTGCTATAACTAGTCCGATACTGGCTGATCCCAGGCGGGTACAATAACTGTGATATAGCCTGTCAGATAATGGTCGATCCCTGTCCGGTACAATAACTGTGATATTACCGGTCAGATACTGGCTGATCACAGTCCAGTACAATAACTGTACTATAACCAGCAGATACTGGATGATCCTAGTCCAGTACAATAACTTTGCTATAACATGTCAGATATTGGCTGATCCCAATCCGGTACACTAACTGTGCTATAACCGGTCAGATATATTGTGTTAGTATGGCAAAATCCGATGTTCAGTTTTGTTCAAATATAAGTTGAACACCTCTCGTAGAAGCCTTTGACATGAAATGATCACGAAATGATTACTGAAGATCGTGCACAATTTCATTATAATTTGTTTCCTTCAAAACTAAATATTTCATTGATTATCCTCGGCCTAGGTATATTGGAATGCCAAAAGAAAATTGACTATGGAGGAGCACGTGATCACATGTCAATGCCTGATTGGCTAATGTGTCAGTCTGACTTAAGGTGAGTCTAGACAGTACATTTTGGTTTAAAAATGTACTGTGTAGTTACATGTAGTATACTTCTACCACACAGTTTCTGGAGGTGTACCGTCTAGACACATCTTCACGAATTCGCCAATGGTCTGCTGTAAATGGTCTCAATGTTTGAATCACAACAGGGGGTCTGCTTTGTTACTGTTGATGTAGAATGTTTGAAAATGGTTAGGCCAAAAGAATTTATGGAGTGTTTCCACGTTGCCGATTAGGTAGGATTAACCGGTATTCTAACCAACAAGCGGTTTCAGCCATATACACATTGAGGAAATCATGTTGTGCACGAATTATCGATAAAATACAGCTACGACTGACAACAGCAAATAAGCCGTTCGGTGAAGAACGTACTAAGTCTTTTTGTAATATCCAATGCGGAATATTGGCTATATTAGAATCGAATTGATAAACAGGTACCTGTGTTTTATCTAAAATAAAGCTTGTTGAGGTGCGCATCCAAACTAGTGACTGTGCTTTATTCTACGATAAAATACATGTAAACTTTCATTATTTCTTAAGTAGAGTAACTGTTGTAATACTGGTCTGGCCGAGGAAAACTATTTGACTTGTAATCTTTAGTCGCCTGTCATTTTCGCAATCATGGAACGATAACACGTGCCTGACGTAACAAGTGACAATGTATTACGTCTCCAGGCTTAGGTGACACTAAGTACCAATTTTCATCACATTGCAATTGCTTACATGCAAACTGTGAGGGTTTGAATTTGCGTGAAATTGGTTAAAAAATCCGCAAAATGCCCTGCCTAGGCGTATTGAGGGTTACCTTAGCAACTATAGATTTTAGCATGTAACCATGGATATTCAGGGAAACATTCCTAATGTATGTTAATACTTTCAGTATCGCAAAAATATCGAAATGATCATTGTAAAATTATAAGCATTTTCTTGTTATGTATTGATCATCCCTCGTATTTATACAAGGCCGCTGGATTATACTAAAACGACTACGGGTATCTTAGATTTAGTCGAATCCTTAGCGAATACTACACTTGACGAATGTTCTAAGTACACACTTTTAGAACTAGAATAAATCAGGAACATAATCATCTCAACTCAATAAAACTGTTAAGATAGCATATGTTGGTGATTGTCTGTAATACAGAAGAAGAAAAACCAAGATATACGTGAAAATCATTGATGCGTGACAAAAATGACAAAATCACATTTTTCTCGTGCTCACACCTCAAATATGTGTAAATGTGTTTAAATCATTTCATACACGATTAACATTCGACCCCAAAATATAAAGCCATAACAAAAGTTCGTATCATTTGACGCAAATGACACGTGAGGAGTGCGCAAGTGCGACATGAATGCTTGAAATTGGCATGCCAATAAGACTGGTAAGATTTAATTCATTAATTGGCTGTTTTGGGGTTCTTAGCACATGCACACACTTTTTATTATGGTTGTTGCATTGAATTCTCAAAAAAGCTGCATGTTTCTATTGACTCGATTTAAAATTGAGACGTCACATGACGCCATTTACATTTAATCCTTAAATTCGTCAAAACACGTTTATGACAACATCTGACTGATGGTTGTATCACTTAAAGATTGTGAAATAATGTGGAATCGTTTAATTCAACAGAATAAGTCCATTTATTTGTATGGAGCAATTTGAAGTTGAGCATGGAAGTAACTTTCAATAGGCAGTTGTCATCCGAATTACTACTACAATTTAACAAAAACTCACTATTTTCTATCAATCACGTATTTTGTAAGATATGAGCACATTCTCATCACATGGAATTTGATTTTCCTATTTAGGTTGCACGACTGAATGCCCGTCTTGTAGCCCGGACCAAAATCCGATATAATACGTCTGGGATAAGTTGGGGCGACGCATCCGAGCACGACGGTAACACCAGAACGTACAGGAACTCACAACGAACCCTTTACTAGAATGGAATGCACTCCAGCAGCAATTGGTACACATCATTATCAATTTAGTGCCCCAGAGGATGTCAGGCTATCATCAGGGCAGACGGTGGTCATACACAATATTGATGTGCGACTTTGATGTTTTAAGCAGTGAACTAAATGGTCATTTTCTAGTATGTTGTTATTATATTTCAGAATGGTGATTAACTAAACGTGATAGACAATAGTTTCCTGATTCCAATGGTATATTCGATTCACTGATAGTGTGTACTTAGAACATTCGACTAGTGTATAATGTAATTGTGTACTAGATCTAAATATCAATTAAGACTGTATCACTACTTTATAAAGTAAGAGAGTGATAATAGTCGGAGTTTTTAACCAAACTTCAAGTAAAGTGTTTCTTTTCAGGTCGAGAAGACCCATTGGATGTAGAACCATGTAAGTAACATCTTAAATACACTTTGCTGTATATCAATCATACTAAGTAATAGTTCTTCTTCGTCTGTACATACTGTTTAGGATTTAGAACGAATAATAAAAGCTTGTAACAAACAATTTCATTATATAATTCAGTAGTAATGCTGAGTAGAGAAACTACCCAATAACTAAATGTTTTTATCATGTTCGCAATTTAACCATTATACGGTCCTGGTATTCACTTATAAGTATTAGCAATTGCATTAAAATGTATTTTTGTGTTTTAAATGAATGATTGTGTCCTGTTATACACTTCTAGATATGGACTGCACGGCTACAGTTGGAACGATAGGTGATAGTGCCTCAATAGTCTGCACTACACATCATATCACATTTGATGATGCTTCAACTAATGTTACATTAATTCGGGATGGAGAAACTATCATTGTAACACAGTCTCCGACAGGGACTGCACCAATAAACGTAGATACAAGCACACCCAATTTAGTACTTCAACCAACAACAATTAGCGCAGAATTTGATCCTGTTGGCTGTGTGGATAAAGGAGACTATGTGATACGGGTTCACAATGGTACAGTTGAAATTGAGGCAACAGCGCAGTTAGACGTCGAAAGTAAGTTTGAATATAAACTTTTCATTTGTAATTCCATATCCATAGTAATTATTGTTAATTTATCCTCGAACGTCAGCTGATTTTAATATCTTATACTCCGACATGCCCACTGATTCCATTCAAAAAGTGTACATTATTTTCGTAAGCGGACACTTTTGTGGGGTATAAGAAAACTGTTTCACTCATAAAATAATTGCCATAAATGGTCAATTAGACGAAAACTGACAAATCTGTAACAGTTAAATAAACGACATAGTAACTGATTGCCTAAAGCATAAAACTTGGAGCTAGGAAATTGTATAAACACACAGCATGGATTAATATCGAGGGGTTAGAGCCAAATCCTGCTATGTGCTATTTCCTTATGTTTTCAGCAGAGCAGTTTTTAATAACCATTTGTTAAGATGTGGTTATTGTTAAAGTTAAACTATTAAATTATGTAGACAGTTGAATACTTTAAACCCTAATATGAAATATTTGTGAACATTGTAAGGAATAATGTGATTTAAATGCCAAAATATTTTTGGGTTTTCAAACCCTCACTCAATGATACAATTTGACATTTGCCAGATCCAAATGTAATACGATATATATATGTGGCAAGCAGCTGATGATAAAAGAATGGGAAACCTGTCCACACTATACCACGCTTATTTACACTAGACCGGTAGGCAAATCCACTTTCCTCCTGATACCAAAACATTTAAAATGTCAAACCATATTATTGTCATATATATGTATATGGAGTTTACGATAAACGTCCATGTGATGAAAATTTTAGAAACTTTTTATCATATTCAGTGATGAAATCCTCTGGTATCATATAAATTGATGTTTGTGGACTAACAAAAAACATCAAGAAAATATTATATGGTTCATGGTCTGATTAAGCTTAAATGTCAGTGTAAATCAGAATATCATTCAATGCTCAAATTGCTTCCGTAACAGATGTAGCATTTTGGCATATAAAATGTAAAGGAAATGACTTGAAAACATAAAAATTATGCAATTGCGATTGTAAATACACGTATATAGGATAATGACCAATACGGTTATGTACTATAATTGCAGTTCACCATGGCCACAAGCTACGAAACCTTTAAAATTAATTACGAAAGTCAGTGTTCACTGTGATATCCATCACTGTATTCATATACAATTAGAATTACATGCCGTAATTAATAGTTTTTAATGAATTTATAAATGTCATGTCGTAATTAATACAGTTTTTCATAATTTTATAAATTCATTAAAAACTTTAATATATACGGCTTGTAAATTAAAATTTAAAATGTGTTGGTATGTTTGAATTACAAGCAGGTATGAACATTTAAAATATTAACTGGGTAATAAAATACAGAATATGTTTAAAATGAAAATATGTTTTAGGATTGACGCAGCAACTTAGATATGTACTACAGAAATTGAAAACTTCAATATCTTTGAAATGTATGATTTATCTTTTTTGCTTTCGACAGACAGTTGTAGTGCTGTTTTATCTCTGCCTAATTGGCAAATGACCTCAAGGAGAAGAGATAGGTTGATGCTTGCGTGATACAAGGAATTCAGACGGGATGTCCTAGTCCAGTCATTCTGACTAGACTTCCTGTGTCCAGACAGAGATTCAAACCATGAAATTCCAGATTAGTAGTTGAGCGAGCTAAGCACTCGACCACCGTTCCACTATGATATATAATATATATCACTTGCAACAACTGGACCACGTGTCATTCCATGTGGTATTTTTTATTGAGATAATACATAAAGCTATAACAATCTTTTGCATATACAGTAGTGTTGGAAGATATTGTCATAAGAGATGTATATTTTCCTGATACACGTATTTGTCTAAGAGTATAAATGAATCAACTTCCAGTTATCGCAATAAGTCATACACGTTGAATTGTATAGTCTACCAATGAATCACACAGTGACGGGAAATCACAAGTGCTTTTACTCACAATAAGGCACATACTTTGCATTGTATAATATCCCAATAAGTCATACAGTGATTAGGTTTGAACGCTGTGATTATGGTCATTTCTGTTCTACCTTAGAAAAGTTAATTAATAACGCTTGACCACTACTTGATGCCAAGTTAATGCATACTAGCACCTTCCTTAAGTTTGCTTACGTAGTGGCTAAACAGTATTTTAACTGAATGTCTTAATACAAATTCAAGTGTTTAAAAGTTTTTTTTCTGTTTTTCATGTATTACAATTCTTACTTTATACACCTTTATAATCAAACATTACACAGCTATGTTAATATCCATCTCGACGAATGAAAATCATTAATTGATTCGTAATAAATAGTTTTTCGTTTAAATAATACATGCACCGTTCCAAAAAATAATTCATATTAACTGTTACAAAATTAACAAATTCAAGCACATACACGTTTACTAAGTAAGTTATACTTACTGTTATAATTAAGAATTAGCTAGTTTTATGTTCTTTATTTAAGATTATTAGAAGAGCTTCTCATTTACAAAAAGATTAAATAAATGAAAGCAATTTAATGTGTTTCTAAACGCACAACATTTAAATTCATAAGGAATACTAGTAGTCAAAATAAATTTCGCCAAAACTACATTTTTCTCTCTGTATAAGGTATTCCTGTTTTAATCACACATAGCTAAATCCATTTTAGTCACACTTTGACATCTTATTCGAGTGAAGCTGCTATTATTATACAGCAATATAAACAACAACTGTGGTTTGACATTTAACTTACAGCGATGAAATTGTATGTACTACAGACCAGCACCCGGTGCCTTGTTGTTGACTTATATAAATGGACAAATCAAGGCTGATGTCATTTAACCAAAATGTCATTGTTTTATATGGAACAGTTGAGCGGGACAAATATTATATTAAGACACACAAATGTTATTGGTAGAGATTGATATACAGATTTGATTCATTCTAACAGATGTTAATGTTACATCTACGAAAATATTAAGAGGCCATTGATTTAAAACTGGTTTTGCCTCCAGTCAGTTCTGTAGATACACGATAGCTCAAAATGACTATTATCAATATTTAATTAATTAAGTTCGATATTTTGAAATAATTTTGAGAATAAATAACAATGGTGATACGGAACTCATTTAACTAAAAAAGTCAATTTGGCCAAGTTTATCAGATAGAAGGTTTTGGCTGTAACCCCTCGATATGCTGCATTACTGTAAAAACATCAAGTTTGTGGTGTTAAATTATATTCAATGTATTGGTTGAACTATATCATAAAATTCAATCCTCACAATTTATCTACACCCAAACAACTATACAACAATGGCTTATTTTTTATAATCCCCAGAGTAAAACTTTTCTAAATTGAATGCTTTTACAGTATTATTATCGGTAGCAATTGAAACAGAACTACAAACCATTTGTAAGCTTGAAACAAGTATTGTGCAAATTGACAATCGCCTCGGACAATTATGTTCTTTGTCCTCACAAAACTGTACAATAACCCTTGTAAGAAGACACTTTTGACGAATAACTAGTACTGTATCTATTACATATTTAAATAAGTAACATTGAACATGCAGTTAGTAGAACCTAGTATTTACATGCTGAGCCGAAATGCCGAACATTGCCTTTATTTCCCAATCAGCTTTGCTGCTGAAACATTGCGGGCATATGTGTGCCTCCACCCAGATTTGAACCGGTTGGCTAGATTAGACGACAAGCGGCACACTAACCACTGAGCTACGGATGCCACAGCACAGTTCGACGTCGAAAGTGAGTTTGAATATATACTACAATACAGTAGTAACTATTGTAAACACACTTGGAAACAAAGTTAGTACACACTATAAACTATAGTGTTACTGTTTCAGGAACAGCATCGGAACCAACTATATCCACATCGCTTGATGAATACTATAGTGGGGTAGAGATCAGCTGTATAGGACCTGTCGGCAAACCACAAGGGGCGTTGGAACTAATGGTTAGGAGTACACCTGGTGACAATTTTGAAACTGTGTCAAATACTATGGACATTAGTTATGATGCTGATGATTGTACATATATCAGTAAACTGAGTCACTCGTTCGTTGTTAGTGACACTGATGACGGGTATGAATACATGTGTAAGTCGGTAGGACATGACAACCAGATGTTTGATTCAAGCACAGAAACAGTAAGCGTAGTAGATGCAGGTACGTGTACTTTATTGTACATTAATATATGTATAATTATGCTGTGAGCGGAATATGATTCCCAACCTTTTTTTTCCTTTCTGTCATAGCGTGGGTATATTTCAGATTACCTTAGCCTAATAAGAATGGGACATTTTATATGTACATATGTATACATATGTAAAGCAATTACAAAAGTGACAGTTAAAACTATTCACTCATTTACTCTAAAAGTAGGAATATCTATGTGCGCGTGATCATTATATAACAAACATGTTTTTCTTTCTAAACGGAGGTCATTCATAAAAAAATAATTAGTAAATTACTGTTGAATGATACGTTGAACATTCACTACAATATACGACGCATTATAACAACGTGCTAAAATGTGCTTTTTATACGTGTAAACGCTAGAAATACACTGGACACTCGCTGTCAGACGCCTTTGCAAGTTGTAGCCTTTATGTACACTCTTCCGACTAGTGAGAAATTAGTTACACATACGTTAAACATAGGTTAAACAAAGATTTAATTCGTCGAGCATCGGATTATGTTTTTTTGTCACCTTGAATGTATGTCTAGTGTTCTGGATAATATTTCATACGTCTACGGCATACGTCATATTGCTATACGATATAATGTGACAACGCCATAACATGTACGTTTTCATCATGAACTTCATTATAAAGGTCTATTATCTATGGTATGGATTTCGTTTTATTTTACATGCTTCTTATACTTCGTATCTAAATGAAGCATAATGGATGCCATTCAAAGTCGTTTTATGTAAATTTTTGTAACAATTCTATTTTAAAAAAAACGCTTATGATAACTAATTTGGGGTTGTTCATTGCACTTGAATGAATGACAAACTATGCACTCAATAATTCAAAAAGTTCCACCTAAATGACTAGAGGGTTTCAATTTGATTTATAAGATACAATCGGTAAGTGACTTAAATAAATAGAGGATATTTGTTGATTTTGGGGTAAGATTGAGGTTTATTTTACCGAGTGATCACAGAAAATCAATATTTTCACGAGTGGCGTAGCCACGAGTGTAAATTTAATTTTCTGTGATCACGAGTGAAATAAAAATGATCTTACACCAAAAATCAACAAATTTTCTGCCTATAATATGCCTCAATTTCTCTTAAAATGTGCCGTAATTGGCTTAATTGGAAAAAATCACGTCGAAATTGGAACGTCACGACGTGAGAATTATGACGTCATGATGACGTTACGTTTCTTTTTTTAAATCTTCGAAACAGTGAAAATAACAAAGTGGTAATTTCACTGTTATTTTCACTGTTATTTTCACTGAAAAAACTCCATAATTCACTAAAAGCAAATAATAAATGTATTTATTGTCGAATGTCTGATCAAGTCAATATAATAAATGACCAAATGCAGGGTATTCGTATATTTGGCACCATCATCCTAAAAGTGTTTATAATAAATGACGTCAGAATAGTATTGTCTGTGTTTTATAGATATACAAATCCTTGAGGAGCAAGTAGAAGTGCAAATCGGTGAAGAATTCGAAGCTACCTGTACGATTACACAAAACGCTGGAATATCTGATGTTGCCGTAACCATAACTGTATCTAATGGAACGGTCTATGATGTATGTGCAGTGAATGATCCACTCTCTAATGAAACAGTGACATGTCAGTCAGGATATGCAGCTATAGTACTTGAAGATGTATCTGACTGGTCAGTGGTTGTTACAGGAACAGCAGCGTGTCACCATGAGGGAACTCTACATTGTTTCTCTCCTTCCATCAGTCAGATCAAAGCAAGCAGTCAGTTGGCAATAACTCGTAAGTAGAATCATCTAGAAAGTAGCGAGTATATGATCTTTCGGTGTTTACAAATTACTTGTATACAGTTTAAAACCGCCATACATCATACGAACTACTGCAAATGTTCCTTTCTTGAATTTGCTATATCACAATATGGGTTTCACACTTGCAGTCCATGAAAAGATAACAATAATTCGCTATTTTGTTTTGTAAGCAACATTCATGAAACTCTCATTATCACAATATGGGATAGATGAGCTACCCCGTTTCTGCTGTACATTTCATGTAACAAACACATTAATACATGTATAATCATTGCTCATCACTCTAAATACGTTTGCAGGACCAACGGGTAATATATCGCTTAGTGTTCCCGTATCGTTCGAGGGGAAAGCAATCACATCAGGTGAATTGACGTGTACGGCTGATGTCGGGTATCCTTCCATAGATCGTGTACTCAAGATGGAAAGTAAGGCAACTTCTGATACAAGTTTTTCAGTTTTTGCTGAAAGCGCATCATCTGGTGAATGCGAGGATGAAGAAACAACTGCCACTGAATCTAATTTTGCGTTTCAATTATCTGATAATGGCACGGAGTTCAAATGCGTTGTCTACGAGGGTGATCTAATGTTAGAAGAGTCGAGTACACAAACACTGTCAGTGTTTGCAAGTGAGTTACTTTATACTAATTTAACTAAATTATTATTCTTATCGGATTTTGAAACTTAACATCGGGTACCTCTGTAGGTTATTCTTACTAAGAAAACGACATTAGCCCTTGCATAAACGAATAACAGGTCATTGTATTTTGGTCATTTGGATATTATCAATGGATACTAATATTTTGTGTAAATTATGCAACAAAAAACTCGTGCATTTTATTTTGTCATTGAGTGCATAAGTCCGCTGATGATAACGCTAGCCTTTGTATACAAAGAAAAAAGATAAAAACGAAAATTAATAATGCACCAACGATTTTTTATCAGTGACGTCATTTTATCAACAATCTATAACTGAAGCAGGGTATATCCCCAACTGGTTTGTGGTAACCGTTATATTAGATAGGAGTATGTCCTTAATCGTAATATTCCAAGCATAGCGTGGTCCTGAGGATGTGTTGGCTGATTGTCGTAAAAGCCACCATCCAAGTTCAAATCTCGAGGAAGCCAAACGTTATGATTGTACTTTTGTATGTTATACGGGAGCACATTGAATGATTTAATAATTTAATAAAAATAACTAATTTGACAATAATAAAGTTTTTTAAATCTAAGAATTATTAAAAACACGTTTGTTTTTGCACCAGTCAATATTTTGCCCGCCCGGGGGCAACCAAGGGGAATTAGATATTTTCAATTTTTTGTTGTCTAAATCTCCACCAGGAGACAATGCTTACTGTCTAAATCCCCACCGTGGGACATAGTTTTTCATCCGGGTACTTTAATAAAAACACGAATAAAATTATCACTGTCGTCTTTCGCGGTGTCGTAATTCCCGGACGAAAGTCTATTCCCCTGGACTTGGTGTCGATAAGGTCGTCTTATTCCGCCTAACTAATTCGTCTGTCTAATTCCCCCTGTATCCCCGCCATCCCCCGGGCGGACATAATAATGACTGGTGCATTTCTCCATACTTAATTTAATTAAGCCAGTTTTAGTTGGGTAAAATAACTATGGTTTTTTACTTAGTTAATTATGTACACCTACTTCGTATTCAATAGCAATAAAAAAAAGTAGCGGGCGGGAAAAAGGTCCGCTGACGGGGTTCAAACTCGATACATTTCAACTACTATTACTGCGCCGTTAACTTGTATGATTATCCACAGTTTTGTTGAACAATATATAAAGTAAACGCTGGATTGCCACCACAATGTGACGTCATTGTGAGGTATCCTGGTCGGATAGTAAATGACTTTTCGATGTTCATTTTTGTTCAATCTTGTGCATTAAAAATTATTCACTTTTAATGATATACTCCTTAAATCTACATTGATAACTATTGTTTATTATGCATGTTTGTTTAGTATAGAGTTATCTCCGCCGAACTACTCATGGTATATGTATATAGATACAAAAATAATATGTATTTGTAGTATATTACATTCCGATTTTGTAACGTACATCCATAAGACCGAAGACTGTGCTACTATTGACTTCATACCGTATTTCTTCATGTAGTGATGTTGTATATTTGTTTACTTATATAGATGATTGCCCTACAGACACGGACGATGAAGTATATCTGCCACACCCTTTGTACCGTGATCGTTATTTGTGGTGCTACCAAGGTGGAAACCTTTCCATACAACCATGCGCTCCTACATTGTGCTTTAACGAAACGTCGAGATCTTCAGTATGTGTCGATTGTTAGATATCACCGAACAACTCTGAGTAAAACAGCAACTGTTAGAACTATAGATACATTAAGTGTGCCTTCATTCACGGTTTCCTTTTTTTGGAAGTCGTACTGTTGATACGCCAAATCACTAAATGTTTATACACAGAGTGATTTAAAGAATTGATTATATAGTTCATGCTAGACAATGTGGCAGTCGAGTCTATTTCACTACAGGTAATATACAATATTGATCAATGATAACCGTTTAAAAGAATGTAATTGTTTGTTGTTTGTGCGTTTCATTAAATACCGTGCACGTAGAAATTGTTGAAATACATACTTAATATGGACTAGTGTTTGTTTACATTTCATACTAGTATGAATGCCTTGTGCAGCTAATCATTTACCATTCATTGAACGACGAAATGTAACATTTAACATAGGCAGTTATCCAGGCAGTTACTTTGGTTGGCCTTATCGTCACGCTTGACTAATTGCAATATATTGTAAGCACTAAATAATTGGAAGTAGTTATGTATGTTGTAATAGCTCAGAAGGTAAAGCCCAGGAATTGTAACTGAGCGATTCAAGTTCAACCCTTGAAAGAAGTGTATTAGTAAATTCATAGTATTTTTACATTCTCTTTGTGCGTATCTAGGATTTGTTAATTATACATTTGTCTTTATTTTATCACGTTCATGATAATATATTTTTCAATTCAATTCAATTAATATGGCAAGAACATTAAACCATTACAATACAAACGAATTTTACACCACTTCATCTGCTGTATTAAGGTCTGAGTTACTGTCACACTCAGACCTGTAGTTGGGCTTCGTCGCTCCAGTACATCTTCGATGGCTATATCTAGCGTCCAATATTGTTCTTCAATTGCCTTAACACAACAATGTGACCATTTTTTAGCCGTTAAACTTAAAAGCATCGTTTAACAGAGACGAAACATCTGATAACTTGAATGTATTTTAAATATTAAGATGAAAAAAAGAAGAAATAAAAATGCATATATCTTGACAAGTTTTCGAACCCACAGCCAAAAATACCGATATCCTTACGGTGTATAATCTACGCACTAAAGCTCTCGGCTACGAAGTATGTTCTATTTGATAGTTGGTTAAAATAATTTATAATGCCAAAACCTTGACCACGATACACCTATTTCAATCAATTGACATAGTCCAAAACAGAAAACATTGTGTCACGTGGCTGCCACATTATCCTACACGGACTATACCTATTAAACATGTAATGCTGTTATAATTGATAAAATAAGTGACGGAATTGTGCTAAGCCAACAGTTGGTTACGCTTGATCTATCTAGGTTTTTGTGCGTGGTTCATGAACCTAGGTTAATGATTTATTAGTACCATAGTGATCGGCATATATAAAAGTTGTTTATAAATGTCGGTCACTATGCCGTGGTTGTCCATACATGAATACTAATGTGTTATTTGTATGCTGAGAACAGGAAGTAGGTTCACCGACGTCGCACGTCAGTACCGTGCAATTTATCCACAATTATTCGGCCTCGGCCAGGTCAACCATGTATAACAATGCCTAAACATGATGCCGACTTTTAGGAAGACTAGGATGAGCTAGCTAGTTCATATTACAGTCCCATAAATGCAATTGGGCTTTTTCCTAAATTCGGGAGTGGAATATTTTTTCGCATGATGAACATTGTGCTGTCGATGAATGAGGCAGAGAATTACTGCTTGCATCGATTCTAATGGAAAGTACACTTGTCATCATCATGTGGTTTTATTAAAGTAGGTGTTTCTCTTTGAAATGTGATCTTTTTGTTTGTAATTATCGATGTTTAATGACTGTTACGTTTTTAAAGTATCTTAGTGTAGATAATTTAAATCATTGATCGGCGTTCAGCTGTAAATATAGCCATCTGTTTAACTTTGAGATATTTATATATGTACGTGAGGTGATCAAAAAGAAATGAGACAAACGCTGTAAAATGACAATGAATACTGATATAAATACTAAAAGTTGTATGCCTATTACAAAATATATCCTGTCTCCGTCTGCTGAGGTTCATAAATATTCATATATTGCTTGTAGAGATTTCGGTGATTTCGCAACCTTGGGTACAGCAACTCGCCGCACACAATTGATGTCAATGACGTCATCTACGTAAACGGCTAACTATTCGAACGTCACATTGCTCCAATAATTCGCTCATGTCTCTATACATATTTATTAAAATTACTATTTATTCAGTATTTAGCAAGAAAGATTGTTCATTTGTATAATCACATTTCTGTTGTAATAAAACATCAAGAATGTTAAATAATTCTTTGATTGTATTCTCATTCCAAAGGCGGCTTTCGTGTGTGACGTCCGTATTGGCGAGTGACGTTCAAAATTGATCGCTCAACTTATGCATTTTGTGCCTCTGCTCGATATACTAAAGTTTATTTTGCGTAACAAATCATTTTGTACTGACGATATATAAGTATAGTTCTGGCAGACTTCTCTCCCGATGTCCGGTTCATCATTTTAAATGTTTTTTTTAGATTTTCTCCTAGTTTTTGATAAAACGGCATATTTTCAAGCTGTGATTTTGCCGAAATATGATGTGGTTTTCAAGTCAGTACTTACAATTTTTACGTCATATATTTTTAACAGACGAACTTACATCAAACCCGTTTTAGACCAGGGTTATTCAATGTTTTGACATCATGTCCAGGTAATTTGACAAATGTTGGAGGAATATTTAATAAAATATTAGTCATATGTATTTCCATATCATACGTTGAAAAATGACGACGTTTTGATGTGCGGCGACATAGCAAGACACCTTTTTTCAACGTTCTATTAATAATTTACTACTTATAGCAGAAAATTATATTTAACACGTACAAACGGCATTAAATGCAACTGAACGAATGTGATATTTTTATGGTTAAAACACGTAAACTTTACAAATTATAGCATTTGTCTCATTTCGTTTTGATCACCCCACATATATATATTCTGTGATTCGAATTTGTATCTAATTTCCATTTACTCCAGAATACATTCCTATGTTTATCAAAAATGTAGCATCCATCGCCTCTGTAACTATTTGCCTTGATTATTTTAACCAGGTAATAACATGTATGATACTTGTAAATTCTATGTGTTTCTTTTATTTTATCTATGTTTATTCCTACTTCTCTTTACTATACCTCCAGATACCAAAGTAAATGTGGGCTATAATGGAGTCATGTTAGAGGTTGGTCAGTGGTCCGTGAAAACTTCTGTTCGTGCTATTCCTCTGTAACCATGTGTCGGTTTTCAACTAAACTTTGCATGACTTATCAATCCCAAGTCTAGTTGTGTTTATGTGTTCTTCCGTAGATCAGTGGTTAGCGCGCCTGTCGTCTAATCTGGCGACCCGGGTTCCAATAGGGATGAAGGCACTTACATGCCTGCCATATTTCAACATAAGACTGACTGACTAGTAAATAAAGGCTATGCTCGGCATCGGCAGATAGCGCACTTTTGTCGGATCAGTTTTAAGAGAGTTATTGTCCGTTGTTAGTTTACTCATAAAATGTTGTATGTGCTATTTATCTGTGCTCATTGGTCTGATTTCCGCGAAACTTTGCATGACTCATCAATATCAAGTATTGTTGTGCAATTATGGTCGGATATGTTTTGCTTATGATTGCCTTGAAATGAAATGAGCAAGATTTATCAGTACTATACCTACTAAGTTGTACACACCACAATAATTTGAACCTCTGATCAACGCTCGCATGACTGTGTCAAGTTGTTTGTGTGGGTATTCAACACATTCCGTGATATTTCTAGTTTGAATCGTTGTATGTATTTGTTCATGTTTTATCACAATTTGATTTAATGTACAATGTATATTCAAGTCAGCATATGTATTGATTTTCCTAATTTATATAATATATGTATATACTACGAGAGGTGCCCCACTTATATTTGAACACCGTTGAACATTCAATATTTTCATTCTGACACGCTATAATCGAAATGTCTTTATACAGCCAAGTATATTAATGTGTTGACTAACATATGCACTCACTGTTTTGTATTTTTGCAATTTAGTTAAACCCCAAATGAACAATTTTGTAGGGGCATCCAATTGAGCTTTTTTATGACAGAAAAACCCAACTGATGGTGTAAACATTGATCGAGTGTAATCAATGCTGCGTTATCGTTAAGATTCCAAATTTTATGAATTCAGGATTGTAAGAGTTCGGCATTCATTATTCTGGTGTAATGTACTTGGAATTCGTGTTCTTAATGTATCGAATAGCGTGATTGTGGTGGGGTATGAAGCTGAGTCTTGACCAAAACACCATGTTCCAGGCATTGTCGTCAGGGACGAGATGTGGCAAACATTTTGTCCAAAAACTATTTTAAACGTTAGGAGCATAGTTCTATACGCTTATTTTTCCCTTTGTAGAATAAATATGAGTTATATTTTATTAGTTTTAACAAAGTACAAGTCATATAACCGGGTGGGAACTCACGTTGCTTAACGAATGTTAACTTTTTAATATTCTCGTAGACATTTCTCCAATAGCCCTCTGTTCTTTTACCCTAAATATCTCAACGACAAAGCATTATCCCAACCGAGGGGACAAAGTTATCGAAATTACCGTTCCGTTGTAGCATGTACGGGGGTTAAAGACGATTGTCTCCCTTGGATTTTTTTGGTAAAATCGCTGGTGAACACCGACCGTTTTCATAGCTTAAAGCATTCGCCATTTTGAAATTACTCGGTTAATAGTTTCGAAGGATACTCCTATCTTCATTACAATCCCCATTTTGGTTATTGGATTGATCCTAGTTATCATATAACCAATGGGTACGACTTTTGAAGGAATCGTCACTTTTTGGCATTTTTTAATATTTTGTTCCATCGCACATATTAGAGCAACAGAACGTAAAGCACCCTTCTAGGGACGAAAATTACTGAAAATCTTCACAGAAACGGTATATCCATGATCTATTTACACATTCTTGATGCTTCTTTAGGAGCATTCGGCCTTCAAAAAGCCAAACGCCACATCCTCTACAAAATTGCTGATTTCGGCTCGAATCATGTTGCAAACAAACCAAACAGTAAGTGCACATGCTACCTGACACATTATTTTACGCGGTTCAAAAGAGAAATTTCATTTATATTGGATTAACATGAAAATATCGGATATTCAACTGTGTTCAAATATAAGTGGGGCACCTCTCGTAGTGTATGATGGACCTGTATGGTGGAATCCATGTTTTATAATCCAGAAGGTCGTATGCCTATGACGACAACATACACGTATTTACATGATTAGATCATAATAGATGGTGAAAATATACAGTCAAAAATCATACAATACACATGCCAACATGCATAGATACTTATAACCAACCTCCTCAAAGCGTCACGCCCATTCAATTGCCTTCAACCCTGCGACCAGTATATATCACGTGATAAAAACATCACATGCCATTTCAAAATGGAGAAGAAACCGTTAAAAGAAGTTCCTACGCATTGTTTTCATTGACAAATAGAGGCTTTATAAACAGAAGCACACAAAACGAAGACTGGCAATATAAAAGATCTATCGCTTTGCACTAATTTACACCGGACCACTGGTAGACACCGTACAGCGGAAATAGTCCCCTACACCGGACCACTGGTAGACACCGTACAGTGGAAATAGTCCCCTACACCGGACCACTGGTAGACACCGTACAGCGGAAAGTCCCCTACACTGGATCACTGGTAGACACCGTACAGCGGAAATAGTCCCCTACACCGGACCACTGGTAGACACCGTACAGCGGAAATAGTCCCCTACATCGGACCACTGGTAGACACCGTACAGCGGAAATAGTCCCCTACATCGGACGCAATTAGAAATGTGTGTCAATTTCGGATTTTTAAGCACCAATGTGGTCATTTCCTCTGACGTTTTGTTTTGTGATGAAAATATTTGTTTTGATAATATACGTATATCGCTCTAGCCAATAGATCGCCGTAAAATGTGCACACTTAAGGATACGTTACGTTTCCATAGTATGATTGAAGAAAAAAAATCTCGAGTTGACCAAACTGTCGCTAATTTTCAATCAAACCACCTGACGGAGAATAAGTTTTTACTCCGTCGTTTCACTCGATACAGGTAAGGTAAATACATATACACATTTTGGAATGTATACAGGGTGGAACTGTATTGGGATATTTTAACAAAAAAGATATAGACAGTCGGACAGAGAAGGCCCCTCTCGTGGTTTAAACTACACCCGAAGCCTATTATTAGGTAATTGAAGTAAACAAATCACTAGAAGACAAAGTTTCTTGCATCATTGCTAAGAATATCCATTGTATAGTACATGTACATGTATATGTTACAATATTTGCCACAACTACATTTTGTACATACTATTCCTTGAAATACATCGAATACATTTACGAATACAACACAATTGCTATACAGTCATGTAGATCTAAGCATACTCTAAACATCATTAAAGCGCTCTCCTAAGCTCACCCTAACGATAACAGTAATTTATACTGACGTTACGCATAAAATTGGTGTCTAAAAACGTTGCGTCAAAAAACGCCGTCAACGTCAACTTTTGCGTAATCACAGTGACGACGTCTATCAGTAATATATCAACTTTGGTTGGCAAGGTTACGTATAAGTTATACAGTTACACATGTTTTAGATTGAGGGTACTAGGTAACTTAGCTTGTGCTCTCCATCTATATATAAGAATATAACATTATTTTGCTTAATATTGCTTTATTTTACACCACTGTTCTTCAGAAAAATAATGTTATTAAGCGGTAAGAAGATGGTAAACATAACTACGAGGGCTGTTTCTATATCACCTGGGCTTATTAAAACATTCTGTTTATCACAAGTTAACATCATCGGACAGTTATTGCACTCTGGCTATTAAATTGAGGTTTATTATATACCTAGCAATGTATTGTCACGAATACAGGCCAAATCGCGCAGTGGAATACAACGCGGCAGATTGCATTTTCCGTATCATACATGTCTGGTTTTCCGAATCCGCATCATGCATGTCTGACGTGTTATATGCCGAACATATGCCAACGTCAATGACGTCACGACGTAAACAATTGCCATTTTATGAATGGGCGTCGCGTTATTTGCTGAAAATAGCCCGACGTTCATGACGTCAATGTATACACATCAAACGCATTATCGCGCGTAAAAGCCCTTTTTTTACTTTTGAAGGTATATAATAAAAGGAATATTACTGCAGTGGTGTTGATCCGTTAAGCCGTATTACCTCTCGTTGCTTGCGCCATACCGCATCTCACTCGACCTAGAGGTCTCGTGAGATACGGCATTACACAAGCTACTCGAGGTGATACGGCCCAACGGATCAACACACTGCAGTGATATTCCGTATGTACCTACATGTATTCTGGTAATTGAATGATACATTTGTAGATAGAAGCTAAATCTTTTTCGTTTTTATAACTTTTTGGTTATGATTCTATATGAAGCCAAGTTTTGCCGTTTGTTCTATGTTTTTTCTGGGATTGACATTTTCTTTTTCGCTGTAATGACACATTTTTCAGCATAATAATGCGTGCACTTTTTCTTTTTCAGATTGCATTTTAAAATATTAAGTTATTAACATAATTCCTGTTTAGTTAGAACTATAAAGGATTACTTCAAATATTCGGAATCGGTATCGAATAAAGCTTTATTTTTTGTTGAAAATTGCCGATGATATTAATAATAATAATTTACTTCTATTATTATGTTTATACAATATACATGTAGCTATATTAAGGCTAATACAGTTCAGTCAATCGTTATGTTATGAAATCAATTTTGTGAAAATAACAAAAAGGATTAGGCACACTAATTCCAGGCATAACGTTAGATTTACGAAAAGACACCAGTTTCTTGCGTATCGTTACTACATTGTATTACTGAACCATGTAAAAGAGCAATTAAACATTTCGTTTGTACTCCTGTTATAATATAAAATATGTTTCCTTAATATAACTGATAACTCCACCAAGAGACAGATGTGTCAGAAATAATCTTAATACATGTAGAATATTTAATACTTGAAATGTTGGATGAAATCAAAGCGTATAAACCAACTTACTGTAGGACTTATTGGCAGACTATATACAATTCAACTTGTTAATGTTATTTGCGTGAAAAAGTACCTGTAACAACCTGTCACTGTATGACTTATTAGGAGACTGCAATTCAACGTGTAAGACTTATTGCGATAACCGGACGTTGTCTTGTTCATACTGTGAAACACGTGCATCTAATGTGTGAATTACTATAGTGTGTCCAGGATAATGTGATGTTTACAAACATGAATCGGTTTGGTCAACTGTGGCAAAATTGGTTTTACAAATCACTTAATTAAATAAACAGATAAGGTCAGTATTGCGCTTAAAACATCACTGATAATCGTGCACATAAAGCTGTGTGAAGTTGGCTCAACATACGACATTCAAAAAATCGAATGTCGTCCAGCTCGACATGCGACATTGGACGACATTCAAAAAATCGTCTAAAATCGAATGTCGTCCAGCTCGACATTGGACGACATTGGACGACATTAAAAAAATCATCAAAAATCGAATGTCGTCCAGCTCGACATTGGACGACTTTGGACGACATTCAAAAAATCGTCTAAAATCGAATGTCGTCCAGCTCGTCATTGGACGACATTGGACGACATTCAAAAAATCATCAAAAATCGAATGTCGTCCAGCTCGACATTAGACGACATTGGACGACATTCAAAAAAACATCAAAAATCGAATGTCGTCCAGCTCGACATGCGACATTGGACGACATTCAAAAAATCGTCTAAAATCGAATGTCGTCCAGCTCGACATTGGACGACATTGGACGACATTCAAAAAATCATCAAAAATCGAATGTCGTCCAGCTCGACATTGGACGACTTTGGACGACATTCAAAAAATCGTCTAAAATCGAATGTCGTCCAGCTCGTCATTGGACGACATTGGACGACATTCAAAAAATCATCAAAAATCGAATGTCGTCCAGCTCGACATTAGACGACATTGGACGACATTCAAAAAAACATCAAAAATCGAATGTCGTCCAGCTCGACATTGGACGACATTGGACGACATTCAAAAAATCATCAAAAATCGAATGTCGTCCAGCTCGACATTGGACGACTTTGGACGACATTCAAAAAATCGTCTAAAATCGAATGTCGTCCAGCTCGTCATTGGACGACATTGGACGACATTCAAAAAATCATCAAAAATCGAATGTCGTCCAGCTCGACATTGGACGACTTTGGACGACATTCAAAAAATCGTCTAAAATCGAATGTCGTCCAGCTCGTCATTGGACGACATTGGACGACATTCAAAAAATCATCAAAAATCGAATGTCGTCCAGCTCGACATTAGACGACATTGGACGACATTCAAAAAAACATCAAAAATCGAATGTCGTCCAGCTCGACATGCGACATTGGACGACATTCAAAAAATCGTCTAAAATCGAATGTCGTCCAGCTCGACATTGGACGACATTGGACGACATTCAAAAAATCATCAAAAATCGAATGTCGTCCAGCTCGACATTGGACGACTTTGGACGACATTCAAAAAATCGTCTAAAATCGAATGTCGTCCAGCTCGTCATTGGACGACATTGGACGACATTCAAAAAATCATCAAAAATCGAATGTCGTCCAGCTCGACATTAGACGACTTTGGACGACATTCAAAAAAACATCAAAAATCGAATGTCGTCCAGCTCGACATTGGACGACATTGGACGACATTCAAAAAATCATCAAAAATCGAATGTCGTCCAGCTCGACATTGGACGACTTTGGACGACATTCAAAAAATCGTCTAAAATCGAATGTCGTCCAGCTCGTCATTGGACGACATTGGACGACATTCAAAAAATCATCAAAAATCGAATGTCGTCCAGCTCGACATTAGACGACATTGGACGACATTCAAAAAAACATCAAAAATCGAATGTCGTCCAGCTCGACATTGGACGACATTGGACGACATTCAAAATATCATCTAAAATCGAATGTCGTCCAGCTCGACATTGGACGACATTGGACGACATTGGACGACATTCAAAAAATCATCAAAAGTCGAATGTCGTCCAGCTCGACATTGGACGACATTGGACGACATTCAAAAAATGGTCGAAAATCGAATGTCGTCCAGCTCGACATTGGACGACATTCAAAAAGTTGTCAGTAATTGAATGCCTTGCAGCTCGAAGACGTTAAAAGATAGTTGAGATGATGTTAGTAGTCAGTAATTTGGAAAATATCGTCTCTGGTGTACACTAGAATGTCGCGAAAATTAATTACATTACTCACCTTTACTAGCAATATCCTGTGTACAGTATACCGCAGTGATGATTACATTTTAAATATTGTTCCGGCATTTTGACCCCATTCAAAACAATAATTAAAACCAGTGTATGTAGTTAGTTATACCCGCGCGAAATCCCGTTCACAACGGTCCCATGATTGTGTGTACCGTATTATGGAAACATATGCGTGTACATTCTCCGCTGTCGCCGGATTCGAAATGCATGATTGTTATATTCGAATTTTATTTGAATTGTATTCGAATTATCTTAGAAGTATTTCTAACGACATTTAGACAAGCTGTAATAATTTTGGTCATTTCGAATCATCATTCGGAATGTGTTTCAAATTTTTAGTTTTTATTAATTCCGACTCATTCGGACCCATTCCGGCTGATTCGAGATTCGTATGATTGGGGTATCAATTACGTCTATCGCAAGCCCGATACCTGTAAAAACTACATACACATGGGTAACGAACTAGTATGTGTTTATCCACGTCCCTATTGTTTCGCTTACCAATCATGATGTAATAGTGTATGTTGAACGCATAGCTAGACTGATTCTGACCCTGTGGTTCGGCTGTGCACTTTCCACTAACGGAAGTGTACACAGCATTACTCAAGTTTTGCGGTCAAACCTCGTAAGTTTTTTCGATTTGTTTTATGTCATTTCATGCACATTATGAAATGAATAATAACCAAACCAGCATTGGAGACTACATATGTACATAAATATCAAATTGCATCACATATAATTTCAGATGTATTCGTAAGTAATATGGCGTCCATCTTTGACGTCATTTTGGATTCCCGGGTTCGTACAATTTGTTGACAATTCATGCCGACAGTTACATATTCCATATATAAACTAAATCACTGTACAATTTATTGTGATACTATACAATTTAACTTTTATGACTTATTGTGATTGAAATATCCGGTTATTTCCCATCACTGTACGACTTATTGCAATACTATACAAGTCAACGTGTACTCCTTATTGTGATACCCGGAAGTTGACTCGTTTATACACTGTTCTATTAGTATTTAACATTGTTTGTTGCATTTTAGTTGTCACCTACCCATGAATAGGCTACTTTTGTGCCGAGTGTCACTCGACTCTTAGGCACCGTGGACAGCAACTGTAAATACTAGTATACAACAGACGGACGAACAAGAGCATTCAAAATATTATCTTAAAGCCTTGTCAGGCTGCCTGAACATAACTAGTAACTATTGAACAAACACAAGTTTAGATTAAATGTCCGTGACTTTATTAACAGAACTATTATTATAACAAATATTCCAGTTGACACAAGAAAAGTATAAAGTAAAACCAAAATATCCGGTAATATCGCAAAGCAACTCGCAAATCTTCCAAACTATTCACGATTTACTGAAAGTACACAAGTCTTAGCGAATCTATAAACTCCCCTAACCAAATTGATTAAGTAAATAAAACTATATTTTGTTATGTTTCCGAAATTTTGTGCATTGTGTACCGTTGAAATTCACGAAAAGAAACGCCCCACTTAAACTTCTGTGAATAGCCAAGCAACCAAAATAACCTCAAATTACGTTTCCTGATGCTAAGATTAAAGATTGTAGAAACCAAATAAGTTGTTCCGCACATTGAATAATTTAAACTCCTACGGTTGCTAAGCGACTCGTTACAAAGAAAAACAATATAGCGGACAATAAAGTATCAACAAATACAAACTTTACATGACTGACTCCTTACATCAGCAAGTGACAATATTCGTTCATTCTACAATGATTGAACAAAAAGTGCAACACTTTAAATAAGGGGTGACTATTGAGTCCATTTTTGACTATTGCAATACTATTGCTATTGCTGAAAGTACCATTGCGATACTATTGTATTGCTGGAACCTATTGCGATACTATTGCAATAGTTATTGTCAAGATTTGAAAACAAGAAATTAACTTGTAAATGCAAATTTGCACTGTGTAAGATATCACTTTGTTGTACAACATACTAATCTACTATTTGTCTAAATGATTTAAAATTAATTGGACAGAAATAGAACATGAACGATTGCGATATTGGTCCTTTGCGGCAGTTTTGATTATTTAAAATTAGTTTTTCTAAACGAGAACGGAAGTTGTTTTAAATTAATAATAAACGTTATTATTAAAAAGGGTACTATCGTAACTATCGATAGTTGAGCTTACTATCGGCGATAGTTATTGGATCGAGACTTTTACTATCGATCCATACTATCGGGTCACTCGGTATCGCAATGCATCGATATTTCGATGCATCGGCCCACCCCTACTTTAAATCCAAACATGCACACATAAACAAGGTAAAGTCGCGGAAATTGATTACGTTTAGATAGGCCGTTCTGATATGGGTAAAATATGCTAGATCTAAATGTAAGTAAGATTATAAGCATAATATAACAGAGAAATGTGCTTTGTCAGTTGAGACGTTCAAAGTTAACATAGAATAACAGAAATAATGATCGTATATTAAATGCACGCCTTAATGTTATTATACCATTGTGTACAATCATAATGTAACATGAAATAAAAAATAACTCTACCTAAAGCTAGGTAGCTAGTTCGGCCTCGGTTAATGTTCATCTTGTCGGTCTCAAGCAAATCTAAGTGTGCATACAAAATTGTACATGTTACTAATACATGTACGAATACATACATTGTATCTTCAGTCCCTGACTGTGAATGGGAATTGAGCAAAATGGCAACACTTTCTTAACATGAACATTCTATTTTTATACTTTTTAGGGATATACACAGACATTTTTGCTTTTTAGCACACACAGAATAATAAAAAAACAGACACATGTTTACACAAAATACATCGTGCATAATTACTTATAAATCAAATTTACAAACACAAGGATACAATAATATTATGATTATGTAGACTTAGACTCCGAAGCAAGGTTGACGCTTAACTATTACCGTTATGTGTGAAATAATATACAAGTACAAAACACAACACTTATTCATTCTCCTTTATGAATATTGAATACTTGAATTAACTAAACCAACAAAAGGCACAAAAGTCTCTGACCAAACCCATTCGGATATAGCACAGTTAACGAGTAATTGTGAACAATTCTTGATTACATTCATCTAGTTCTTGACACTACATTGGCCAAATAGTCATTGAGGAAAGCATACTCAAGAATAGTGACAATATGAACACAATTGTACACGTATAGGATAGAACATGAGTAGGTGTTGTATATGGGATTTAAAACTCCCATATCAACACCTACGAGCCGTTCTATCTGACTTAGACTATAGATAAATAATCTTTGTTTATCAGGTATACTTTGCCTATAAATCGACCAGTACATACGGTATGATAAACCATTTAAGTGCTGGTGTAATATGTTAAGTGTTGCATGATGCATATATATAGACCTAAGTGGCAAAATTAAGGTACTTACAGTAAAACCTCAATAATGAAACTCCTTCTTGGGACTGTAAAAAACTTATCTCAATCGTGTTGAGTGATTGCATCATTCTATCAAAGAGCAAACAGATGAAAACAGAACGAAACATGGTTAATTCTGAGCCAATCTTGTTAAAGAGGTGGTCTTCATATAGGTGCAATTTCACTGTGAATTTGAGGTTGAATAATGTGCAAGTCAGTGGACAGAAAGTAATGGTCTTTATTTTAAGGTGGTCTTGAAGGTGAGGTCTTCATTTGTAAATTGTGGGGTGTGATAGTATGAAAGTCATTTACTTCAATCACCAGACACCATTGGAACCCCTACACTTTCTATTTGTTTTAATCGTTTAGTTGGTTTTAAGTTCTACTCTGTGAAAATGATGTCTAAGAAGAGAGGGGTAATCTGCACGTAATTATTGAAGACACAATAGTACAGAACAACCTTTGTAGAGTGAGACCATTTGTGGGCTGTAAAAATTGGTCATTGTTCAGAAGTTGTTGCCCTACAGAATTTACAAAAGTATATACATGTAATAACTTCAAGTTACTTTGAAGGTTTTGTTATACAGAGGTTGTTGCCCCACATATGTCCCCATAGAGAGGTCGTACTGTAGTCATAGAAGCTACCACGGCATTCGCCCTCTACTGATAATGTTGTCAGCACTCGGCAGAGATGTTGGCAATACCTTAATTGATTAATTATCAAAATTGTTGTCTCAGATTATGACAGTATTAATGAACAAATGTAGAAAGGTTTGATATGCATGTACATGTATTCTAATAAGTCCAATTAGTTACTTGTTTAAAATATAGTATTGTTATAATATAGACTAAACTAAGCTTGGTATCAAAAATGTTTGGCATCCATATTTTCTGTGCTAAATGCATGTATACATTATTATAGCTATGCTCAATTATTTTGCTTGGCCTACTATAGTATATAGCAATCTATTGTTATATATACCACAGCAAAGTGTTGTATACGGGATTTATTCAACACTTTTTCTCCATGCTGATTGGTTAGCTACTGAGATCTATAGTCTAATAAAATATCTTTCAATTTCAGAGAACATATTTCCTGAAAACTAATTGGATATAGCTGGTGGCAACTACAAACCACGTTCTTATGGTTTAATACATTAGCCCAATTTGAGTCTGTAATCGGGACCTTGTCGGATGAAATCAGAACGTTGCTTTGGAATTTCCAAATTTCAAGGTCACACGTATAGTACGAACAAATTAACACATCCGCGAACATTCTAAAAGCATAATTTAAAAGCGGTTGTTGAATATATAATTTCGATCGGTCTTCGTTTCCATAAGCGGAGAGAATTACGAATATGCAGCCTACAAAGACTAATAAATCAATCTTTAACAGACACGACTTTATCCCGGATTTGGATAATATAGCATCTCAGTTGAATGTATGAGGGTCATTCAATATATAATGCAGCCTATCCCGTAAGCTCTTAACTACCATATTAATTGTTCAAGCATTGTCATTAACATTAATAGTAACTTTCCTAGTAGTAAATGATCGTCTTTCATCCTTTCCACAGATCTTCTATTCCCGTTGCTAGGCAACTACGCACATAAGTATACCCTAAACTGCTCGGTAACGGTCTAATCAACCTTATGTGAATCAGCATGTCGAATTCCACGGTAATTCTGTCTCGTTTTCGGCAGAAAATATCGTATCCAGGTATCATCTATCGCTATAAGTTTGATTAGAAAGTTTTATCCGTCTACATTTAAGCGCGAAAGCAAGCTAGCAGCGAGTTTGGAGCGACGTTCCGTCTGTTCTGACGTCAAAAGATAGGATACCCAAGGAGCGGAAATCTGGTGCATTTTCATCCTGTTCTGCAAATTCAAACAAATAGGGACACAACTACTGACAATTCCCTGGGCTATCTCTTCGCATGCAAATTTTCTGTCTGATTTCAAATGATTTCTTATGAAATGGGTCGATTGCACCGATATACCGATCAGCGCGCTAGTATTATTTAACTGTAATACAGCCGTTCGTATGAATATTTGACAGTCTCAACATTTGAGAGTATGAAAGAGGACATTTGACACAAAGATCCGATAAGATAATAAGAAATCTTTAGAGCTTCTGTTGCGTGAGCACTCGATTTGTATGTTAACTACGTTAGTCTTGCGACGTTACCGTTAAGATGACGTCGATTAAACGCACTCGCTGATGACGTTAAATGTCCTGAAATTATTCCATCAAAAGGGAATTTTCCTACCTAAGTATTATGCAAAGTTTCATGAAATTATATTTACTGGTTTTAGAGATAATTGATATGTTGCATTATATATTGAATGACCCTCGTATATGTCTATAAAGGTCGAGATAATTTGTTCGGACTATGACTGTGGTTCACTGGGTGCAAAAACGCGATAAAAGATTGCTTGATAAAATTAAAGTTTTCAAGTACGATTGATGTGTCACATTAGCTCGAATATCAATTACCAACATGGCTCGATATTCGACTTAGCTCGAACGTAATGTTATTTAGACTGGATGTGTTAACTTTACTCGAATATCGATTAAAACGCGCTTAACATCATAAATACCGAGCCGCAAGTGCTGAGTTGGAAATCAAATTAGTAGTTTGATTATTTTCATATGTTTCACATAATATGTCCATGTAGTTTATCTGTTTAACAGCATTCGATTTCTGTTGATTTTTTTAATGAGCTGGTTGCAAAATACAAATAATATTTAGGCACTGATAAAAGATTTACAATTAGGTTCAATATGTTGGTATACCATTAGGAGCTATTCACACAAATCCCAAGCGTATTGCAAAAATGCGGATGATAAGTGCAGATTGGGTACCCGTATCTGATTTGAGACGTCATGACACATGTCTTTGTAAATAGTAACAAAAAATTAAAAGTTGAGATTCGATTTTTGATGTTTTTTTGAATGTCGTCCAATGTCGAGCTGGACGACATTTGATTTTTGACGATTTTTTTAATGTCGTCCAATGTCGAGCTGGGCGACATTCGATTTTTGATGTTTTTTTGAATGTCGTCCAATGTCGTCCAATGTCGAGATGGACGATTTTTGATGATTTTTTGAATGTCGTCCAATGTCGAGCTGGACGACATTCGATTTTAGACGATTTTTTTAATGTCGTCCAATGTCGTCCAATGTCGAACTGGACGACATTCGATTTTTGACCATTTTTTGAATGTCGTCCAATGTCGAGCTAGACGACATTCGATTTTAGACGATTGTTTTAATGTCGTCCAATGTCGTCCAATGTCGAGCTGGACGACATTCGATTTTTGACGATTTTTTGAATGTCGTCCAATGTCGTCCAAAGTCGAGCTGGACGACATTTGATTTTAGACGATTTTTTTAATGTCGTCCAATGTCGTCCAATGTCGAGCTGGACGACATTCGATTATTGATGATTTTTTGAATGTCGTCCAATGTCGTATGTCGAACTGGACGACATTCGATTTTTGAATGTCGTCCAATGTCGTATGTCGAGCTGGACGACATTCAATTTTTTGAATGTCGTATGTTGAGCCTTTGTGGAATATACCAAATTTTCCCGCCTATCACATTATCCTGGGCGCACTTTAGTTCGTATACTAAAGAGTGTAAAGCTAGTCAAATAAATAGAAAAACAAAAATGAAACTTTTCCGTACCAAGAGACGTCAATTCTTCCATATGGCAGCGAACTATGAAAAATGAACAAAGCCTATAAAAATATCCTGGACACGTTTTTCCATTAATGTATCAGATACATCTGAATAGATCACTGATAAAGACGCAAGAGGAAATAGGAGGAAATACAATACAACCTCTCTAAAGCACAAAGCGTGTTGTTGTGTGGTTGGAGGTTTTTGCTCAATAGAGGTAATTTTAATTGTAAATGGTTACTTCTGGAACAAAATTACGTTGGTTAATAGAGATTGTTGCTCTACGTTGCTTCCTGTGAATAAACCATAAACTGTCAACGTAGCATTAATAGATGACATTATGTTCCTACCTAACCAAGTATTAATGTAACAAAAAACCACTGACGGTTGCTCTATGAAAGAGTTGTTGCAAATAAGCAATTTAAACCACTCTCGATATCACCAACAGCATTTAGCCTTTTAAGGTGAGTCGCTACCTTTGCGCGACGTCATATTTAAATTGTCGATTTCGCATCGATTTATAAGAAATTTTGATGGCTAAAAGTACAAAATCTGTAGTTTCCAAAGATATATTTTTTAAACATATATATTGAAGAATTTTATAATTATTTAACGTCCTGTATGGGTATGGCGACGTTAGCGCGATTTGAAGGTTTTGTCAAGCGTCGGGTGTATACAGTATTTTGAGACATTCGATGCAATTACAACGTTTCTGTTGAAGCCATGCCTTGATAGTCTCCTTCCAATCATCACTGCTATAATAAATCAATCTTTGTTGAAATCTGAAGTGCCTACCCAATTTAAGCAGGCAGTTGTGCGACCACTTTTAAAGAAACCTGGTTTAGATCAAGATGTATTCAATAACTATAGACCAGTATCCAACCTCCCTTTCCTGTTTAAAGTTATTGAAAAGGTTGTAGCAAAACGGCTAGAGGGACACCTAGACACTAATAAATTACATGATGATCTACAATCTGCCTACCGTGCACAACATTCAACAGAGACGGCACTTCTGCGAGTCCATCAAGATATAGCGGCCGCACTTGACAACAACTCATGAGTGGTTCTGATAATGCTTGACTTATCGGCAGCCTTTGACGTCATCGACCATCCCATCCTCCTAAAACGCTTGGAACATTCATACGGAATATCAGGCTCTGCCTTGTTGTGCTTTCATATGTGAGTAATAGGTCTCAACGTGTTGCAGTTCGGTCTGCTGTTTCTGATGAAACCTCTCTTCATTTTGGTGTCCCACAGGGCTCGGTCCTCGGTCCCAGAAAGTATGTTTGCAAAACCAATAGGTGATATATGCAAGAGCCATAATATGTTACACCAGGGCTATGCGGATGATACTCAATGCTACCTAGTCATCAAATCAAAAGACAGTTGGACTAGTGTAGTACCTGAACTTGAAGCTTGTCTGTCGGACATCAGTTCCTGGATGCGCCTGAACATGCTAAAAATTAACCAGGATAAAACAGAACTTATCATCTTCGCACCAAAACATCAAGTCAAGGGTTTTTCTGACTGCAAGTTACAATTTGACGGAACAATCGTTCATGAATCATCATTTGTGAAAAATTTGGGTGCCTTCTTTGATAAAACTCTAAGCATGGACAAACCACAGGTAACTGTATCATTAATAAACAGTACCTAAAAACTTTTTTTGTTTTGTTAAATTTAGAATTCTTATACAAGGTGTATTTCCCGAAGAATTGATCGCACAGTCACTGGGTGTATTTTTTTTTTTCATAATTTAAAGCATTTACGGCATTAATCATCTATTTAAAGCTGTGGGTGATCAAAAACATCTTTGTGAATCGAAAGCATTCGAAAACATGCTTAAATTTACCTTCGTACGATATAATTCATTGTTTAAACTTTGATTTTATTTTTCGAGGGCGTAAAACGCTGTAGGGACGGCTGTAGTGGTTTTTAGTGTGTCTGACGGGTATTTCGAACGTATTTTATAACGGTCGTTTTCATTGGCGTAGTATACATCGTTTGTACGCTGGTAACCAAGTCCTGGGAAACCCCAATGAAATCAACCAATGAAAATCGTTGTTACAAAAAGGAAATCACGCGCATCATTCGGAACATTCTGACAAACATGGAGTCATTTTGACATTGAAATACGCCAACGATTCGTTTTTCGGCTTACACGTATACATTCACTGAAGTGAACATGTGTCAACCAGGTAAATCTGTTCCAACTTTTTCGTTCTTTAATTTTACCGCATTATTATGTTTCTACACAACGGTAAATTCGACATATGTTGGTAATTTCCTCAATATTTCTGTTTTTTTTGTTTTTATTGAGTCCACCCCAGTGACCGGGAGGACACCGTGATACGTATTTATGGCATAACTGTTTAACTACTTGACCAATTTCGATGGGATTTCGCATGAAAGTAGTTATAGTCATGTTTTTTACGAATATAATTACTTTATGAAGATATCTAAAGCCAATTCTTGTTTTTGATACCTGGTCAATTCATGGAAATACACCTTGTATAAGAATTCTAAATTTAACAAAAAAAAATTCTTAATTTTTTTTTAGGTACTGTTTATTAATGATACAGTTACCTGTGGGACAAACAAACTAATGCAATATCCAAATCCTGCTTTTTCCATCTGCGTAACATCGGACGTATTAGGCCATTCATTACTGTTAATGGCTGTAAAACACTTGTGAATTCCCTTGTAACCCCAAGACTGGACTATGCGAATGTTTTGCTATGTGGTGCCAACAGCAACGTAGTAGGCAAACTGCAGTGTATTCAGAACACTGCTGCTCGTTTGATCACACTTACAAAAAAGCGTGAACACATTACACCGATCCTGCATTCACTGCACTGGCTTCCGGTGCCATACAGAGTACAGTACAAGGCCATTATATACACATTTAAGATCAAACATGAACTTGCTCCTGTTTACATGAATGAGTTGGTAACTGAGTACCACCCAACGAGATCCCTGAGATCAGACTCAGCCAAATTGTTAAACGTTCCGAGAACAAAAACTAAGACCTACGGTGAAAGGCGTTTTGACAAATGTGCAGCCACCCTGTGGAACAGTCTGCCAATAGAAATAAAAAACATTGACTCTCTGCTGGTTTTCAAAAAGACACTAAAAACGCACATGTTTAAAATGGCATATCAGTGATCAGTGGATATTAGATTTTCAATGACACTCACCAACTTTCAATAAATTAACTTTCGCGTGTACAGCGCTTTAGAGACTTGTTTTATAAGGCGCTATATAAATATTTTCAATTAATAATTTAATTTCGCGATCTAGTTCGTCATCGAAATTTTATCACCGCGAATATTAATGATCTTACAGTATCCCCCAAAACTCTTTTTGGGCCGTGATCAGTATGTGTGTCTAGAATAAATGCAAGTACACATGTAATGATATTTTCCTGGCGGCACCAGACACAAACCAAATACAACACAACCACTGTAGAGCAACACAGTTTGGAAGCGGCTAATAATGATAACAGGTTGTTGCTCTACAGAGGTGAAATTATAGAGGTGCGCGGTATTAACGGTAAATCGGTAACTGTGGTATATATATTTCTCGCTGTACGATACCGCGGTACCATCCTAAATACCGGTATATTATCAACATTATACCTTCTCTTCGCTTCTTTAATCAAGTTGGTCGTATACCGTGGTACACTAGTATAGGGCCTACCGTAGAATTTGAGGAAATGCCATGGTATACCCCGGTATCTTTTTCTTTGCTGTACCCAGCTCTATTAAATTGACAGTGAGTAACAGCTTAGGGAATTGTTGAAGGTGTTGTTATAGTGGGTTTGTTGCTCTACAGAGGTCCGCTCTTGATTCTATAACCTCTAGTTTCACACCTAGTGGTTAACGAAACGGACTTGAACATATTTGTGTCTAGATTTGTCGTAGATGGGAATCATTTCTATCATTTATATTTTGAGGGGTTTATTGTGTTGTGGTCGCGGAATGCAGATTTTAAACATAATAAGTTACTATCCTTGATAACATTCTGTTTTGGTTGGGACTCCATCTGAAACATTTTCACTTAGTTTCTCATTTAGTGATTTACCTACTTTACATTCAAACATTCAATTAACATTTCCTCAGACCTAAGAAATTATATCACAAAATACAGAGTTTTAAAATTCCCCATCATTACTACATATAATTCTCTGATACATGTATATAGTAATGACCGGATGATCGGGAATTTTTAAAGTCTGTTTTTGTGATATAATTTCTTAGGCCTATGATATTTCGTATAACACCGTTAAATGGTACAAGAACAGTGTCTCAAATTTATTTCACCGGAGTATTTTGTCTTCCACAAAGAAACATATTTGCATCTTTTTATGCCTTAGACTTTAACAATATAATAATCACTAGATTAGATTACTAAAATACAGAATAATCTATGGCCGAGAATGTACAGATCGTGAAAACCAAAGTCGCGAAAACTGGTTAGCTAAGAGTATGCTAATCTTTCCAGCGCATTAGACACTCGTAAGAATATTCATAGGTTGCGTAAAGTTAGCAAGATATTGGCCTTGAACATTGGACCTTAATCAGTACGCATAATTATCACGACGCCGCTCAAAAATGACGTAAAATATAGCGTTCATTTCTATTTCAAGTCAATTTTGCATCAACATTTCGCGGTGAGACCCCTTAATAATTGTACATGGATGGATGGAGAAATTAACCAGCAGTGTTTTAAAATAATAAAATTATAGCGTCACCGTACAAATTGTTGCATAAAATTGATATTACGTCAGTCCAGTGGCGTTATTAAAATAGCGTAAAACGACGCATAATTATCACGACGTCGCTCAAAAACGACGTAAAATATAGCGTTAATTTTCATTTCAAGTCGATTTTTTGTCAACATTTTGCGGTTAGACCCCTTGACATTTTTACCTCAATGGAAAGAGAAATAATGCAGCAGTGTTTTAATATAATAAAATTATAGGGTCACCGTGCAAAATGTTGCATGACATTGATATAACGTTAGCGTACTGACGTTATAAAAACAACGAAAAACGGCACTCAGTCGCAATTAAAATGCACCGCGTTATCGCGGCGTGCTGTTTTGACAGTTTAATTTATATTATATTCTCGCCCGGTTATGTGTTGGGCATTGTGTCGTGTAATTGTGGTATGTGATGATTTTATGTTTTCTGTGCTTGGCTGGTTAAGTTAAGTGTTTCCATCCTTGTCCGACTTTCAATTATCTTTTTCATAACATTGCTTGAAAGTACAGTATGTGTATTTGTTTCTACCTCTGCCGGATACACAGCAACGCTGTTTATACTAGAAAACTAGTCTTTAACATACGTAAAACGATTGTCTGAAACGAGTTTTATCAACGAAGACTAGTATTGATACAGCAATATCACAGAACAGGTTTCGTAATGTTCGTAATTTTTACACTTGGTTAATTGATAGTTCGCCTAGAGTGTTATACGCTTAATTAGTACGAAGTTGACAAACGAGTAAAATCTTTTCACTGGCGGATACAAGGCGGAGTCCAACTCATTTCATCTGAGACGGTGGTATAATGCGTATAATTCCCGACACCAAGAACAAATCTCATAGCCCTGCTATCTACAGTATTTTTATATTAGAATGTTTTGTTCCCCACATAGCTGTTCCATATGATTAAAAGACGAAGATGCAACCTCGACCAAGACGTCCGAATACAGCGAATCAATCCGAATGTTGTTGTCTGGAGACGTCATTCCGACGTAATGTTAAAAACGTCGGATATTTTTATCGTGCGTTTCTTAATACAATTGACCTTCGTCAGGAGATCGGCGACGATGGTTCGATTTTGTGACGTGATAGGGTACACACTCGATATTTGGAAGCTTTAGAATTATCTTTTTGACCCCCATATGAATGTAATTTTTAGCTCATCTGATTTTTGAAATAAAGATGAGTTATTGTCATCACTTCATCGTCGTCGGCGTCGGCGTTGCATGGTTAAGTTTTGTGTTAAGGTAAACTTTTTTCATAAACTATCAAAGCTATTGCTTTGAACTTGCAACACTTGTTCACCATCAATACCTGAGCCTGTAAAGCAAGACCCATAACTCTGATCTGCATTTTGTAAGAGTTATTGCCCCTTATTGAACTTAGGAAATTCCTTTGTTAAGTTTTGTGTTTAGGTCCACTTTTCTCACACACTATGTGGGCTATTGCTTTGAAACTGTCAACACTTGTTCACCATCAACAACTAAACATGTTAAGCAAGAACCATAACTCTGATCTGTATTTTGCACGAAATATTGCCCCTTTTTGGACTTAGTAAATTCCTTGGTTAAGTTTTGTTTTTAGGTCTACTTTTCTCTCACTATGTGGGCTATTGCTTTGAAACTTTCCACAATTGTTCACCATCAATACCTGATCATATCAAGCAAGAACCATAACTCTAATCTGCATTTTGCGTGGGTTATTGCCCCTTTTTGACTCAGAAAATTCCTTGGTTAAGTTTTGTGTTTAGGTCCACTTTTCTCATACACTATGTGGCTATTGCTTTGAAACTTTCAACACTTGTTCATGATCAATACATGACCATGTCAAGCAAGACCCATAACTCTGATTAGCATTTTGCAAGATTTATTGTCCCTTTTTTCACCATCAATACCTCATTTTTTTAAGCAAGACCAATAACACTGCCCTACTTTATGCAAGGGTAATGGGCCATTTTTACAGTGCCAATGATCAGATGAGCGTCTGCACCCACAAGGCAGTGCTCTTGTTGATTTTTGTGACAAGTAGTGTTTTGGTGGTGATATTTCTTTTAAAGGGTACTTGTAGTTCAAATGAATAATGGTCATGGATAAAACAATATGTTATTTCTTAGTTAATGATTTAAAAAAAACACGAAATACCGAATGATTCCTTGCATAGACTCGACTAAAACTTTTGTTCTAAGTATACATTTTATTCATCCAATTAGAAGAGCATATTCACATTTTTAATTTAATGTTAAACAAAAAATTGCATACAACGGAACAAATGTTCTATCATTCTACATTTAAAGCAATGGCAAATACAAAGATTACATTATCACAACAAACAACATCGAATGATCTGTTATCATATAATATTCAAAATGTGGTGAGTAATAGTAGTTCCCAGGCATGAGTTGAAACTATGTCATCAGCTTGAGCATTCAGCTTTTTGATTGCTGAAACTGGTTCGTTTAGAATTTCAACAGCATAGGCATGGGAGGATTATAACTTGTTTAGTTGGGTAGTGTGACTTTTACGTTTTCTGTGCTCGGCTGGTTGTGTGTTTTGTATGTTTTCTGTGCTCGGCTGGTTAAGCTGAGTACTGCCCTCCCTGTCTGACTTAATATTATCTTTTTGTTTCTTCATTGTATTGTATTTTAAAACTTGCCTTACTGTGATTCCGGTGTCTTTGATTTAGATGTACAAGCGTTTCAAATTTGTAAATTAATAATATTTATGTTTTAATTCTCATTTCAAATTAAATAAGCAATTTGAAAAGTTTGAGGACCACAAATGGACATCATTAGAATACATATACATAGCATATAAAAATTGCATACAAACATTACACATAATATTATCAAGGGTATGCAGAAGGAGCTCTGAATAAGCAAGTTGATATGTATAAAACAGCTCTATATGTGATGTGATATAATATATAAAGATAATTATTAATATGATATTGTATTCATATATAGAGGGTATTACATGAGTGTTTTTTCATATTGAATTTATTAAACGAGTTGAATAAAATAATAAAATGCGAGGCTCTGTCGAGCATTTTATCGATTTTTTCAACGAGTTTAATGAGTTTAATGTGGAAATTACATGAATAGCACAGGTATAAATCTAGCAGTGCACATATTTTTGAAGACACACCATTAAATCAGAAATCAAACTTTTCAGAAAAGAAACCGTAACAAATCTAACGTTTTCATATGTGATGAATTAATTACACTATCCTTAATGATTATGCTTTAATTGATGTCCCAGCGTAACACGATTTTCCCGCGCACTTTGCAATCAGAGTACATTGTACTGAAGTACTTTTACTAGGGGGATAACGCAAATCTTTACGTTAATACGTGTGAATATTGTGAAAACTTTTCAGAAATATCGATGACAGCTGAATCATTCAAATTTTATCTAACGAACCCATTTAGGCAATCCGCCCATAAAAACTCAATGAACTAGTTTTAACTATAAAGGGGGCTGAAATACCTAGTTTTAGCTGAGAAAAGGTATTAAAAAGACTAAGGATAACAATAAATCATAATATCATGCATCTGCATAAATAATGTTTGACGGTAGTAAACAAAAATAATATAGGTAATTGATTAGGGAATGAATTGTCGCAAAAAATAAAAACAATAACACTTAAAAATACACTAAGTCAAAATTCCATAACTCTAGCTCGACCAAACCGGATATGGTACGAATAGCGCGAACGATTCATAAAGGGGACGAAACACTATGGTCTCGAATTTCGGCGCGAAAAGTGTAAACAACACCGCTTGGAAAAGGGTTGTTCTAACGATACTGTAAGATACTGTATCAGCGACATTTTTATCAACCCTCAAAAACCGTCATTTTACAGCGCGTAGGAATTTATTCGCACAAAAACATTAACTCGCAGAAGAAACATTTTAAAATTTCTCGCAATACAAAGAAATAAAAATCAATTCAATTGCTAGGGACAAAATGTTCTTCAAATGTTTGAAAATTATTATTTTGGTTTAGATTGGCTGGAACTCGTTATTTGCTCGGATGAATTTGGTGTGGAGAAATTACATGGGTAAAAGTGTAGTGATTTCTAAAGTTGGTATGTAACAATACTTGGGGGAATTCCTTCAACGTTTTTATCTTGTTGAAATCGGTTTGCACATGTCGCACAACTACAATTACGAGCGTACTTCATATCACTGTTTCTCTGTCTTTTCAAAATAGAATTACAACGCGTACACGGCAAAATAATTGTTGCTTTTGTCTGCCAGGTTTGTCATATTTTGATTTGATACCGCCACAAATAATCTATCATGCATGTTTAACTTGAATACTGCACCGATTGAGCTGGACACTACGTTGTATTCACCAACCTGGTCGCATTTCGATCTCGCATTCTGTAAGACACATGAATAACCAAATTCATCTGATTCCAAAATGATATGGATTTTGAGCGGGTTGTCAATTCTCGTGACGTTTTCTTGTTCTTTGGGACATTCAGCCACAATCTGTGACGTCACAAAATAGTTGCCATCCTTCTGTATTTCAACAGCGCCTGCTTCAGCATCGTACAATGGAACGTCGTTGTCTTGTGAGCCTTCCGATGCTGAATTCCAGAGAACCTTTTCTACATTCAAGTCTGGGTCTAAATTGAATTGTATGTACGAAAGATTAATTTACAAATTTATAGAATTATTTTTCAATAAAAGATATTTATCTTTAAATTTAGGTAATGTGGGGCGGTTTTAAAGCCCTCGAGTGCATATGCACAGTGTGGGTACAAACCATTTCATTCAGCAATCAGTTGTAGCCTAGTATTCATTTGCAAGAAATGGAATGCTACTCCATCACAGGACGGCATAAACACAGCCGTCAATATCAAAGAAGAACATAATTTTCTTGGCCTGATTATAACATACAGCATGTTTAACTAAGTGTCTATCACTCTACCAATCTATCACTCTACCAATCTATCACTCTACCAATCTATCACTCTATCACTCTACCAATCTATCACTCTATCACTCTATCAATCTATCACTCTACCAATTTATCACTCTACCAATCTATCACTCTATCAATCTATCACTCTACCAATCTATCACTCTACCAATCTATCACTCTACCAATCTAGCACTCTATCACTCTACCAATCTATCACTCTATCACTCTATCAATCTATCACTCTACCAATTTATCACTCTACCAATCTATCACTCTATCAATCTATCACTCTACCAATCTATCACTCTACCAATCTATCACTCTACCAATCTATCACTCTACCAATCTATCACTCTATAGTTTGGCGGACTGAGATTCATCCTCGGTGTGAGGACCAAATGATAGAACATACGCTTCACAGTACTGCAATCATGTTGTGCCTCCGTTGCTTATTGTTTAGCGCACTTGCCGTCTAATCTGGCGACTGGGGTTCAAATACGGGTGGATGTACTTTATATACTAGTTATACTAGTACCTGCCATATTTCAGCAGAAAGCTGACTGATAAAGAAAAACTATGCTTGGCATTAATAATGTACAGGGACCATCAATCATATACAGCCCTACGTTCAAGAAAAGTAACCTGCAAACATGTTTAACAATCACGGGTTTATGTCATATAATCCTTCGTTGTACGCTTCGTTTGCGGCATACAATTTGAAAGTACTAATTCCCGTCTTTTCCGTTCTCAGTTCGAAATATGTACGGATGCAAGGATTTACTACTCATATTCTTTTGTTTGCCTCTGTCCGCCATTTTGTTCAATTAAACAAATACACGCACACCACCTCCGGATATGGTTAGCCAAACTTGGCGTACGTAACAAAAATGTTTTTCAAACATACAGTTCAACGAATTACAGGGTGCGTACCAGCCCTGCGTTCAAGGAAAAATCACGTGACGCACGTTTCGTAGCAGGTACAAAACGTTTCGTACCTGGTACGCAAACGGTACGAAACGTTTAGTACCTGGTACGAACCAGGTACGAAACGTGCGTCACGTTATTTTTCCTTGAACACAGGGCAGGAGCGAAACGTAAGTCACATATTGTTTCATTGAACGCAGGGCAACTCTATCACACGAAATACGTGTACAACACACACAAACCATAGAATGTGGTAGTACCTTCAAGTGCTTCAAGTTTGTCTGGAAGTGTCATCTTTATCCATGGCCGGTCTGACACGTTTTTACACTCGTCAGGTAGATTATAATGGATTGCTATAGTCTCTGTAAAACGATATACATCAGGGTACTGTTTTATCAAAGCACTTACGGAAATCGTAAACTTACGATCAAATTTAAATTCTTTATAATTCTTTCACAGCTACAAATTGTGGCTAAAGGTTGTTCAATATAAATTATTATTCAGTCGAAGAACCCCTACAAAAATATATTGTTCCCCTGTGTTTGAAGAATAAGGAAGAATTTAAATTTGATCGTAAGTTTACGATTTCCGTAAGTGCTTTGATAAAACAGTACCACGGTATTAAGCAGACTGGGGTGATTTTACGTAGGTCTACAATTACATTCGTGTAATACAAATATAAGATCAATATCAAATCAATTTAAATAAGAATAGCAAGAATAGCGTATTCATTAAATCAAGAAGCGTATACAAAGACGTGTGAATCATAATATTCATGAAATATTATGAGAGGTATCAATAACATACAAAAAGATAACTTGATGTTAGTAAAACACAAATAACACAGGCTATGCATAATAAAACACTTAAGCAATAAGATCATGTTTCTGAAATATTATGGATCGGTACAACAATTGCAGACAAACTTACCGGGTGTTGCATCTCCGTTATAATGATTGGCCACAGCCTAAAAATACATTATAATGATTGGCTACAGCCTAAAATACAATATAATGATTGGCCACAGCCTAAAATACATTATAATGAATGGCCACAGCCTAAAATACATTATAATGATTGGCCACAGCCTAAAATACATTATAATGATTGGTCACATTCTAAAATACATTATAACGATTGGCCACAGCCTAAAATACATTATAATGATTGGCCACAGCCTAAAATACATTATAATGAATGGCCACAGCCTAAAATACATTATAATGAATGGCCACAGCCTAAAATACATTATAATGATTGGTCACATTCTAAAATACAATATAATGATTGGCCACAGCCTAAAATACATTATAATGAATGGCCACAGCCTAAAATACAATATAATGATTGGCCACAGCCTAAAATACATTATAATGAATGGCCACAGCCTAAAATACATTATAATGATTGGCCACAGCCTAAAATACATTATAATGATTGGTCACATTCTAAAATACATTATAATGATTGGCCACAGCCTAAAATACATTATAATGATTGGCTACAGCCTAAAATACAATATAATGATTGGCCACAGCCTAAAATACATTATAATGATTGACCACAGCCTAAAATACATTATAACGATTTGCCACAGCCTAAAATACACTATATACGAGGGATGATCCATTTATAACGAGGAAATGCTTATAATTTTCTTATGATACTTAAGATTTTACTCAAACTTTAGCTGGAAGTAATAACATACATTAGCAATGTTTCCCTGAATTTCCATGATTACAATGTCACCATGCTAAAATCTATGATTGCCAAGGTAACAGCCTAAATACCATGATACGCCTAGGCGGGGCATTTTGTGGATTTTTCACCGTTTTCGCGCAAATTCAAACCGTCAGTTTTCATGTAAGCAATAGCAATGTGATGAAAATTGGTACTTGGGGACACTTAAGACTCGCCGCACTGATGGTGACGTCATAAACGGGTTGTGTTGCCATTCGTTACATCACGCACGTGTAATCGTTCCGCGGTAGTAAAAATAACGGACGACACACGATTATCATTAGAATATTTAGTTTTAAAAAACAAGTAATAATAAAGTTGTGCATGCTATTCAGTAATCATTTCGTGATTATGTCTTGTCAATAGCTTCGATTTGTGCACATTATAACACATTAAAAATTTACTTGAAAATGCTAGTGATCTAACGCAACGTAGGCACAACGTGACGTCGACGTCATAACTAAGCACGAAAATAGTGGATGTTCTGAACGAAATCCCAAAGGATGACTATCGTGCGTCTTTTTCAACTTGCTATCGTATTGGCAAAGACTTATACATATTGAAGGAGGATAATCTGACTTTTTAAAAAAATTAATTCATTAGGACCTAAGGAATTTGATCGTTAAAAAGATCATAATTAAATTCTGAATGACGTTAAAAAGTGAAAAAATGACGTTGCCCCGCCAATCGGTTTCATATGTCGGCAAAAATGTTCCAAACAATTTATTGTTCAATATAATTATCTCAAAAATATTTCGCACGTTTTCTTCTTATATATGTATTCGTCACCACATAAAATATTGTTAGAAAATAACATGTAATAGCAAAGTTATAAGCATTTTCTCGTTATATATGGATCATCCCTCGTACATTATTAGTGAATGGCCACAGCCTAAAATACATTATAATGATTGGCCACAGCCTTAAACATACATTATAATGTCTCTAATTAACATGGTATTTATAATATATTTTATTTAGGTCGGTTTTGAAACAAGTTCTAATGCTTAAACATATATTTAATCATCTTCGACGCTATAATTATAACAAACAGCCAATTTCGGACCCAATTCTATTAACTTGTCCATTATTTCTCTATCGCCGTCCTGTCATGTGTTTGTGAAGATATTAAGTGATTTAGAAAAATGCATTCTTTAATGCGAACGCATACTGAATAAAACATTGAATAAAATAATATAGGATTAAACAACCATTTGTTATAGTAAACGCCAATCAGAATGCAGAGATTTGCTGACTTTGGAATTATTACAAAATAAATATATAAGGCACATACTGCATGTGACAGTGCTGTCAAGATGTCACTCGCAGAACCCACATACTTGGTACCATTCTCGTCCCTACCAAACTTTTCAAACCCTTTAGGCATGACATCCACATCCCGTGAAAATATGGAATCAGTGGTCACACTTAATGTCGGTTCATGTCCACGTAACTTTGCACCTCTGACACAAGACCAATATATGGTTACACCAACCAACGTGAATGACTGTATCAAAGCGACAACCACTAGGGCTATGATAATCAGGTTCACCTGTAAATACACAATGAAACATGATTCATATTTCCATTGCTGTTAGAAAGTTAAATCTGAACAAATCTTTATAGTGTTGCTTGACCCTCGGATACCACATTTTACAAACAAGCTATCTACAAATGTATTATTATATAGAATATATCATTCACGCGATTCGAATACCTGTATGATTTTTAAATATAGAAACAATTTTTTGAATATTTAACATGTCTAATGAATGTCTGGATGTGGATGGTAGAAGCAGTGTAATACATTTATTGTAAAGGCCTACAGATACCTTTTCTTATATATGTTTAATTATATTAATTAGCATTTATAATATAATAATTATGTAGACTGCTTTTAGTAGTCACATGCCCTGTATTCATTTTAGATCTAAAATTCATTTTTAACACGTAGATATTGTCAATGTGTCTTAATTAATCGTATATAAATGTATTTAAATGTCAAAGGGTGGCTGAACGGCTGAACTGCTGAAAGCAGCCCTAGAAAATTGGTAACTTAACTTTTTTCTTTTTTTTTGTATATTCTTTTCTTATTTGTTCACCTAAAATACCTCCGTTACTCAGACTTCATATGGTCTGGGTCTGGAATTACAACCAATACTTACACTCAGCACTATGCACTCAAATATTGAAATTCAGTTTTTGAAGTTCAGTGTGCCAGCTTTTGAGAGCAAGAATTTGTTATAATGTTAAATAGGTACTTAATATTATTATTGGCTTATTCCATAGTGAAATTTAGAGTATTTATAAGTTATAAATATAATTTTTCAGACTGAGTGCAGAGTTTTGCACTCAGATTCAATAACTACATTTATCACATAACCTGCGGTCCAGGAGTGCCGTTAAGCTGTGCCGTAAATATCTTCGGCACTCCCAGACTGTGCAATAAATATTTAAATTAGCTTGACGTGACGTTAGCCAATCCATGCATTGATCCGTCAATGACGTCAGGATAATATCAACGTCGCCATGACGTCGCGCTCATTGTACAGCTGAAATTTGGCTGAAACATATGCAGCGTACATCATCCTTTTGAACAATAATGAGTGTTCTCTAAGGTTATGTGATAAATAGAATCTAACATTCGTGCTCATTACATAGTTTTATTAAACTCATCGACAAAAACAATATGACACTCGGCAAAGCCTCGTGTCATATCATTTTGTCTACTCGTTTAATAAAACTCGTATGTAATGAGCACTCATGCAAGATCCTCTATATATAGGTAATACATAGTACACAATGGCAAAGAAAATGAGTCAAATGTTATTTTCAACACTCATTTACCAATTGTATACATTTTCCTCATCAAAATGTGCAATCTATGATAAATAATAGCTCATTATATCACATTTTCAATATTTGAGTGTTGAGTGCTGAGTGTAAGTATTGGCTGTACCCTTCCCGAAGAAAAACACACTTATACCAAAAACCCACTTAAAACCAACTTATTAGTGGGTTTTTCCTGCGTTTTTTGACAAAAGTATGCTAAAAGCGAGTTTTTCCTGGGTTTTTAACAAATAAGTGTGTTTTTTGTTGGCAAAAGTGAGTTTTTTGTATCTTGAAGTGGGTCTTTTGATCAAATAAGTGGGTTAAAGTGCGTCTTTTAATATCTGAAGTGTGTTTTTGTTGGTCTTTTAATAAATGAAGTTGGTTAAAGTGGGTCTTTAAAGAAAATAAGTTGGCTAAAGTGCGTCTTTTAAATAATGATATTCTCAGAAGTGGGTTAAAGTTGGTTTTAAGTTGGTCTTTTACTTTTTAGATAATATTGCGCTTTGTGAGCTTCACATGCAAAAGACTCACTTAAAACCAACTTCTGGAAGAAGTTGGTCTTTTCTTTTGAAATGTTGACTGGATCACTGAACCGAAGATATTAGATCTACACTTATTCATTGCTTCGAATTACAACGCATACTATGTTTTGTACATCTTTTGTTTGGTATTTCAGTAACTGTTGTTGTTTATGTATGTAAATATGTTTAGAACAAAATCTTAAATGACAGTTTATTTTAAGTCATTGCTGTAAACTTATTTCCCTGTGAAAAAATACCGAACGTTCATTTCGAGACGTTATAGGATAAAACCCATTTTCCGGAATTTCCGCATCTTACTGCGGATATACATGTACATGTATTGACTAGACCATCTTACCTGTTATCAGCATAATCTAATAGCTGGCACAATTAATGCTTTATACATGTATAAACCCGGTCGTACGTTTTTCATAAGCGGTGGTATATTACTAATACGTTCGACGTGTAATACAAACACAAATTTAAAGAATCGGGAATTTACATGGTTTGCTCGAAGAAATTGATATATTCAACGCAAGAACCTTGTCACATGTTCATCCGGACCAATTTAACAACTCCGGTGTAGCCAAAAAATCGTCAGCCATAAATATCGCCGGACATCCGGTTCCGGTAGATGAATTTTATGCCGCGGGTCGTGAAATTCGTTATCATGAAATATCTCAGACTATAATATAACAGCGTACGGGTAAATTGAAGCGCGAGGGCAAATTTAAAAAATGTTTAAAATGTTGAAAATAAACATGTAAATGTTGTTTTATATGTCAACCGATAAATAGATCTAGTTATTAATGGTACTGTATGATTTGTTTCGGAATTACTATTCAATAATACTCGGAAGAGTTAGATAGATTAGGCTGGCCAAAATTTGGCAAAATACGACGAAGCTACGCCAGGGAATTTAACAGCTTCTCTTGCAACTGCTGAACTGATCTTAAAACGGACAGAGATTGTAAATAATGTCAACACACATTTATCAAATTCGTGTATAATCTAAAAAATAACACATAAAATTTGCGATGTGAACCAATTTTTGCTCTCTCCCCCCCCCCCCCCCCCCCCCCCCTAATATTCAGATACATGATTGTGAAATGAATGTCATTCAATCATTGAAGGTTTGTCATCAACATTCTACTACTTTACTTAACATGAAATCTTTAGTCCAAAATAAGGCGTTTAAATGCCCTCAAATACATGCGTGGGTCTAACCATTTTCTGGGGGGGGGGGGGGGGGGGGGTCCTGTATTATATTTGGTATTACATAGAGGATCTTGCATGAGTGCTCATTACGTACGAGTTTTATTAAATGAGTGGACAAAATGATATGACACGAGGCTTCTGTCGACGAGTTTAATAAAACTCATATGTAAAGAGCACGAATGTAAGATTCTATTTTTCACATAACCTTAGAAAACGCTCAATATTGTTCAGAAGGATATGATGTGCGCTGCATATGTTTCAGCCAAAATTTAGCGGTACAATGAGCGCGACGTCATGGTGACGTTGATATTATCCTGACGTCAGTGACAGATCAATGCATGCATTGGCTAACGTCACGTCAAGCTAATTTAAATATTTATTGCACGGTCTGGGAGTGCCGAACGATATTTACGTCACGGCTTTATGGCACTCCTGGATGTGATAAAGACTTATCAGATATACATCAGACCCAGCCCGGGGTCCGACCCAGACTCCGGGTCTAAGATATTAATTTCTTACAGTCCTGATCCAACTTTGTAACAACAAAGCTTTTTATCAAAATTCCTGAGATCAGGATTTAAGTTTGGATTGACATTAAATTTGCTAGTGGTGAGATCACGATTTAATTTTTGAATTGATGTTTGCTAGTTATGAAATAAGGATTTTAGTTTTGGATTGACATACGCTCGTCGTGAAATAAGGATTTAAGTTTTGGATTGACATTTGCTAGTCGTGAGATCCCAATTTAAGTTTTGGATTGATATTTGCGAGTCCTGAGATCACGATTGAAGTTTTGGATTGACATTTGCTAGTCGTGAGATCATGATGTTTGTTTTGGATTGATATTTGCTAGTCATGAGATCACAATTTAAGTCTTGAATTGACATTTGCTAGTTGTGAGATCAAGATTTAAGTTTTGAATGGACATTTGCTAGTCGTGAAATAAGGATTTAAGTTTTTAATTGATGTTTGCTAGTCTTGAGATCACGATTTAAGTTTTGGATTTACGTTTGCTAGTAGTGAGATCACGATTTAAGTTTTGCATTGACATAAGCTAGTCTTGTGACCACAATTTAAGTTTTGGATTGATATTTGCTAGTCGTGAGATTAAGATTTCAGTCTGGATTGACATTTGCTAGTCATGATATCATGATTTAAGTTTTGGACTTACATTTGCTCGTCCTGAAATAAGGATTTAAGTTTTTGATTGACGTTTGGTAGTGATGAGATCAGGATTTAAGTTTTGGATTGAAATTTGCTAGTTGTGAGATCAGAGTAATTGTTTGAGATCAATATTCCACTTGCAGCAAATAACCAGTAAACAATGGGTTGTCTTATACTAGGCCTGGTATTGGCACTTAAATATACATTAAATTTTGTTATGTTGTGATAAGGTCAAAGGTCTCTTTCAGAACTAACTCTGAATATTTTCTCAGGGAAAATGTATGACTAGCTATTCTATCTAGAGGGTTGTCCTAATCAAACTAAACCAGTGTAAATTATATAAGATAACCACAATTATCCAAAATTTGAAGTGATGTTCAGAACCCAGATCTACCCAGACTCTGTATTCACAAATGGACCAGACTCTAAGCCCAAGTAAACTCATTTCAATACTTGAATATACAATACTAGTATATAGCAATATTTCAGGGGTTAGAGGTCTTGACCCTCTCTGGATTGGAACTTGAACAAATCCAACCCGTGATGCAATTTAAACGTTGATCACAGACCAGGCTCTGTGTTCCTGTATTCAATTCTGGGTACACTGGCACCTTAATTATTACAACTCAGTTCTGCCTATATGACTGTTTGGCCAGCAGTGTGCATAATTTTTAAGTTACACTGATGGTATGTTTCTGAATCAGATAAATATTAAATCTCTCTCCCTGTTGAAGATGATGATCGATATCTACATAGAAATGTACTACCAGTGTTTTCTGAGTTTGACTGAGAGGCGTAGTGTGTGGTCGATTTCGCGTTTGACTGTGACAGCATAGTGTGTGGCCAATTTCGCATTTGACTGTTACAGTCAGTGTGGGGCAATTTGTGCGTTTGACTGTGATAGTCAGTGTGTGGCCATTTTTGCATTTGACTGTGACAGTCATAGTGTGGCCAATTTTGCATTTGACTCAGACAGTCATAGTGTGGCCAGTGTGGCCAATTTTGCGTTTGACTCGGACAGTCATAGTGTGTGACAATTTGGCATTTGACTCAGACAGTCATAGTTTGTGGCCATTCGGTTTTATCCCCGTCTATAAGTGGTCAATGACCTACAGCTTCTAAGAAAGTTTCTGCGATACAAGTAATTCAGGCTGCCTAGTATCTCTTTCGGAATAGATTCCTTGGTTTTTTTTCATGTGCCAGGTGTATAGCACCAATACATGAGAGACTTTCTCTAGGTTTCTAACCAATTCATCTCTAGATGGATGGGAAACACTGAAGTGTTTCTGAAATATCCATTGCCCTGGCCAAGATTCAAACCAGGGACCTCTCTATTGACAGTCTAGAGAGCTATTTGTGTAAGAGGTATTTGTATTTACTAGTATAATATGCATGTATAAAGTAATGAACCTATCAATGTTATGACCCAAATGTGGCAGCAGACATACTTATTATCTTTCGAATAAATGTATATATACGATTTAGGCATACATTATGTATCTGAAAAAAATAAATAATGTGTGCACAATGAAATTTCAGCACTTGGGATTGGATCTGGTAAAAGAGTGTCAGCTAAGCTTGGACACAAGACTGTTAAGTTTATTATCAAAACAAAGTACAAAGAAACAAGTCATTATTTTAGGTCAAGTTTATTTTGTAGAATAGCAAACTTGTAACAAGTAAAAATGGCCAACTTTTTAAAACTTCACTCACCTGATTCACCAAACATTAGTAAACAAGAGGGCCCAAAGGGCCCTAGGTCGCTCACCTGTCGTACTAGTGCATGCACACCCCTATGGTGATCCTACACATTTTCTGAATAAAATTTAAGGAAATTCAGCCTCTATTGCAAGTTTTTGTATGATTTGACCATGTGACCTAGCGTTTGACCCCAGATGACTTAATTAATATCAAACTTAACCTAGATTGTGTTGAGATGATTATTAGGACCAAATTTCATAAAGATTAAGTCGAAATTGTAACCTCTGGCGACTACACAGGGTTTTTCTATGATCTGACCTATAATTTAAACAAAATATTTCCTCAATATAACTGTACAAAAACATGCTATAAAGACAGAACAATACCTAAACACTTAAAAAAAAAATTATGGTTCCAGTGGGGTTTGAACCCATGACCCTCAGGAAAATGTCAATTGACATTGTGACCTTGTTTTTGACGCCAGATGACCCAAAATCGAACTTGGCCTAGATTTTGTTGACAGGATCATTGTGACAAAGTTTCATAAAGATTAAGTTGAAATTGTAACCTTTGGTGACTGACTACACAAGGTTTTTCTATGATTTGACCTATATTTTAAACAAAATATTTTGGAATATTTTTCCTCCATATAACTGTACAAATACATGCTATAAAGACAAAACAATACCTAAACACTCAAAAAAATAAAAATTAAAAAATAAAAATTATGGTTCCAGTGGGGGTTGAACCCACGACCATCAGGAAAATGTACAAATACATGCTATAAAGACAAATCAATACCTAAACACTCAAAAAAAAATAAAAAATTATGGTTCCAGTGGGGGTTGAACCCACGACCATCAGGAAAATGTACAAATAAATGCTTTACAGACAAAACAATACCTAAACACTCAAAAAAAATAAAAATAAAAAAATAAAAATTATGGTTCCAGTGGGGTTTGAACCCACGACCCTCAGGAAAATGTCTATGCTCCCTACAGCGCTTTGATTTCCACTTAGCCATTACAATTCACACCCTCTAGAATATTTTGATATTTGACCTTTACAAAACTGCTGTGAACCCTGATACACATTTTCATTGGTTGATGAAAGTTTACTTGTATGTATAGAGTGTAGAGAGTTACAGCAGAGAGTTAAGTGACCATGAAGACTACATGTTGAAAGGTTTAAAGCAAGGTTTTTCTATAATTTGACCTAGTGAGCTAGTTTTTGACCTCAGATGACCCAATATCGAACTTGACCTAGATTTTGTTGGGATGATCATTGTGACCAAGTTTCATAAAGATTAGGCCAAAATTGTGACCTCTAGAGAGGACACAACCCAATTGTTGACGGACGGACGACGGACGAAGTGTGATCACAAAAGCTCACTCTGTCACTTTGTGACAGGTGAGCTAAAAATCATGTTAAATGTCACCAGCATTCACCTACCTCAAAACCAAAAGGGGACAAGATGAGCAAGCTCCATTTAAAGTAACTGTTTAGTAAGTCAATAATAATTTAGTTATATTGATGACAGATGTGTAGTTTGCCAGGGATAACTCTTGATTTATCAATAAACAAACGTGCATAATATACAAAATGCTCAGTTAACTGACCGCTTGTTATCAGTATAGATTTAAAGAGTACATTATTAAAGTGAATATGCACAAGATAGATCAACTGAAACTAGAGCTATCACTGGAGTGATGAATCATACACCCACAAATCTGCCTCGACACAGGAATAGTATAAATTATTGTACCAAGCAAATTAAAATCCAGTAAGAACAAGAAATATCACCGAATGTGATGAATACCCCCAGAAACTGCTTGACACAGTCAGATATGCAAAACTAATCTTAAAATTGATGTGACCAATGTGTGCCGACAATATGCACAACTAGTCTTGGTACTGATCATTCATACAAAGTTTCGTTAAAATCCGACCATTGGTAACTGAGAAATAGTGAGGACAAAACTTTTAAGTGTCAAAAACAAAGGGCCACAACTCCCTTAAAATAAATCCGACCAATGTGTGCCAACGATATGCACAACTAGACTTGGAAATGATCAGTCATGCAAAGTTTCGATGAAATTCGACCAATGGTTACAGAGAAATCGCCCAGACAAAATTTAAAAGAGTAAAAATAAAGGGCCATAACTCCCATAAAACTATTCTGACGGAAGTCTGCTGATGATATGCACAACTAGACTTGGTACTGATCAGTCATGCAAAGTTTCGATGAATTATGACAAATGGTTACAGAGAAGTAGCCCGGACAAAATTTATAAGTGTAAAAAATAAAGGGCCATAACTCCCTTAAAATTATTCCGACAGAAGTCTGCTGATGATATGCACATCAAGACTTGGTCCTGATCAGTCATGCAAAGTTTTGATGAAATACGATCAATGGTTACAGAGAAATCGCCCCGACAAAATTTATAAGTGTAACAAGACTGCGTTCAATAAACGCTTATGCCCCCTGTGGAAGCCTTGTCCATAAATAAGTCTAAGTCCAAAATTAGGTCAAGGTGAAGGTCAAAATGGGGTCAGGTGATACAGGCGTGTAGAGAGTGTTCATATACAACATCCATGCAAGTATGGAAGCTTTGTAGCAAGCCATAATGATGCTAGAAGAAACGGTCAATTTGGGTTAACCAGGACGGACGAACGGACGAACGGACGGACGGACGGACAGGTGAATCACTATATGCCTCCCGATCTATCGATACGGGGGCATAAAAAATGATTATGCCCCATTTTTGCACATGTCGGTCGGTCGTTATGTCCGTCGTATAAAATGGTTTCCGTTCAATAACTCAAGAACGCTTTGACATATGCTCTTGAAACTTTACATGGAGGTTGGTCAGCAACAGTAGATGAACCCTATTGATTTTTAGGTCAGTAGGTCAAAGGTCACTGTGACCTTCACCATTTCTGACTATTGGTCTGCCATGGGGGCATACGTGTTTTACAAACATCTGTTGTGGTGAATCACCCTTTTATTCCACCTTTGTCGATTATACCAATTTACAGTCGTTCCCATTATCATGGAGGCTAAATAGTCAACTGATTCGGGCATAACTTGTACATTATAACAAAAATGTTTGTGGATTGTGATTCAAAAAATTGAAAAGTCTACTGGCGACTTATGAAAGGGTTTTGACAAAAACCTCGATTTTTTAGTCAAAAGTCACCCTGCGACTTATGGCTGCATGCGACTTATGGCCGATTATTTACGGGTTACTAAAATCCAACAAAATTACTTGTGTGTAGTGTATCATGAGATAGTTTATACCGGTCAGGTATATTCAAGAATATTTTAAAGACAGATTTCTGGACTGACCCTATTTTGTCATGTTTTAGTGTTGTTTTTCAAATGGTTTTATGGTGGTCAATTGAAACCAGTTATCCTTGAATTAAATAACAATGAGTACTATCTGCTGCTTCCACAAGCTGAAGATATTGGCAACTAGAACACGACCTATCAGACTCCGGTCGTTTAGAAATTTATCTATTATTAGGCTCAACATTATCATAGCTTACCTTTGACTGCATACTATTGGCTTGTGAAGATATCTCTTTTTCAACGTTCTTCAATTTCTGTTTAGATTCCTTCAATTCATTATCAACTTGAGAAATCATTGCTTTTAAATCAATGACTTCCCCTACTGCCACTGTAACAATTCAAAGATAATTGTTAGACACAATAAATAGTCAAGTACTAGCTCTACAGAATAATTTTAACTTAAGTTTCTACAGAAAGTTAAAGCATTTATCAAACAGCTAAAAATATTGGTATATTACAATAACTATATAACATATCATTGAAGGTGACATGAATATTTTCAACCCTCAGAAGCAGGAATCTCACCTTGTATTGTTTTTATTTTTTCTGATGAACAATAAACATATCCCTCTCACTTCAATGTGATTTATGACATGAATTTCTTTTAGATTTGATTGTGAAACAATTCTACTGATTAAATCAATCCCTCTAGACCCCTCATTTCTTTAAAATAGTCATCTGTACTATATTCTTCTAAAAGCTATCTTCCTTTTTTGTTTGCATCACTGGGAATGTAAAGTTTTAATGCAATAACTGCATTGCTTACAGATTCTTCCCCGATAGTATCTAAAACTAGAACTTAACCAATTTACAATACTAATGTCAACACAAGGACAACTGTCTTAAACAAGAGATGTTTGTAAAACACATATGCCTCCATGGTAGCCCAATAGTCAGAAATGGTAAAGGCCACAGTGACCTTAACCTTTGACCTTCAACCTCAAAATCAATAGGGGTCATCTACTGTTGATGACCAACCTCCATGTAAAGTTAGGGCGAAGCATTCTTGAGTTATTGAACGGAAACCATTTGGTCAACCAACCAACTAACAGACCGACCGCCATTTGCAAAGCAATATACTCCCTCATCAAAGATGGGGAGCAAAATAGCTATCACTATTCTTTGATTACCGTAGTCAAGCTAAAAGACAAATCTTACTATTTTTTTCTTCTGTAATCTTGCCAAACTGTTCTTTCTGCTGACTGAATAGATGCTTTTCCTTCTCAAATAACTGAAACATAATGAGGGAGAAACATGGAATGTTCCACAAAAAACACAGACTATCAAGAATGTCCACAACCCTGCTGGTTCCAGCAAAAACACAGGCATGCAACATTATGATCAACATTCCTGATCTGTTTTGAGTTAAAAAACTTGAAAGTTTTGGTACCATTTTCAATGACAAACAAGACTGCGTTCAATAAACGCTTATGCCCCCTGTGGAAGCCTTGTCCATAAATAAGTCTAAGTCCAAAATTAGGTCAAGGTGAAGGTCAAAAAGGGTCAGGTGATACAGGTGTGTGGAGAGTGTTCATATACAACATCCATGCAAGTTTGGAAGCTTTGCAGCAAGCCATAATGATGCTAGAAGAAACGGTCAATTTGGGTTAACCAGGACGGACGGACGGACGAACGGACGGACGGACGGACGGACAGGTGCATCACTATATGCCTCCCGATCTATCGATACGGGGGCATAAAAAATAAAGGGCCATAACTCCCTTAAAAATTATTCCGATGGAAGTCTGCCGATGATATGCACAACTAGACTTGGTACTGATCAGTCATGCAAGTTTCGATGAAATACGACCAATGGTTACAGAGAAATAGCCCGGACAATTTGTACTGACCAACCAACCAACAGACCAACCAACCATCCTCAAGCATGACTCCAATATAGCCCCCATATACTATTTATCTGGGAGTATAATGACAAAGTAACAGAGCGGACACGACTTGCATGACTACTAGTACATAACCTTTGACCTCTAAGTGTGACCTTGACCATTGAGCTAGGAACGTGGATCTTGTGCACAACACACTGTCATTATGTGGTAAACATTTGTACCAAGCAATTTTAAAATCAAGTAAGAAACGACAAAGCTACTGAGCAGACACAATTTTGCCAACAGACCGACCAACCAACATGGTGACTCCAGTATACCCCCTTCAAACTTTTGATGTTTTCTCACTAAATTGAGATATAAAACATACTTGCTATGTGACATGTTTTAAAATAGAAATGTGTCATGGATGTCCCCACTTGCCATTTGACCATGCAAAGGGGCAAAGCTCAACTTAACATTCTTACTTAAATATTTCTACAAAGCTTGATAACTGTAGCTCAAATAATTATATAGAGAAGGGGACAAAAGCAAAATTTCATCATTTCAAGGGCCACGACTCTGCTCATACAGGTCAGATTTGAATCAAAATATGAAGGTGCACAACTGAACGAGCTGACTAATTAACCTATGTAGTCTGAAAAAAGCTTAAATACTTTTAAGAGTTATGAGCGACACAAGCATATTTTAATAATTTCAAGGGCCATAACTCTGCTAATACAGCTTGAATCTCAATAAAAGACATAGGTGCACAACAACACATGCTGGCTAAAATTCCTGTCAAGTTTGAGTGCAGCATAAGTTACAGACAACAAAAGAGAAATTTGCCCATATTAACATTGCTGATCATGTCACCAAGTTTGAAGACGATTAGATGAAAACTGTTTGAACTAGAGTACTAGCCGCATGCACGCCCAGCAAGGGTGTTCACATTTTACGGTACTGAAACCTACTTATCAATACTGTCTTTTATTTGGATGGCCATAATATTATGTTCATTTCAGAGTGGTAGGTTACAATGAATGCTGCAAAATATACATATACAATAAAACCTCAATAATAAGACCCACTTGGGACCCTTTACAACTTTCATGATAGACAGGTGTCAATATTGATGATAAATGAATAACAAAACAGTAAAACTGGACCTGAAACTTGTTGTTTTAAATGTTGATGAGGTCTTATGATTGAGATAGATCTTTACGTAAAGTTTGACAGTACCCAACATAAGCAAAGGGATTCGACCCGATAAAAATATCTTTCACATCTATACTATGAATACATAAGACAGGGGTCTTTCTTTATGACTGGCCCTCATATACCCAACTCAACATTATGTCCAGTATTTTAAACAAGCCGAATACAATCATTTAATTTGTACTGCACACTTCAAGACAATATAATATTATACATAAAAAATACCACTTTTATCAATACACGTACACAATGTCGCCTGTGTCGAGCATAGAATGTTCACAAAATGGGTAAAACCCGGTTTGACGACATAACCCTGCACAGACAGAAACTAGAAAACGGCCTTCGATAAAGAAGAGAAATCATTATTTACGCACGATCTCAGGAAATTAGTATGACGATTTGGTAGAGGAACATATTTGGATTAACTCACCGACACTCGTCCGTTTCTGTACAGCTTAGCTAGACGAAAGCAACAATTCAACAACATTGACTGAAAACAATTCGCCGACTTTTGCCATTTTGACAGTGACAGCACGGCTTTTGTTACGAGTAATTTGATTGGCTGAAGAGTTGCATGGTATTACCCGAACACCAATCATTTTCTATATTGTCACATGATTCGTCACGTGATACTACAATGGTCGAAATGAATGTAAATATTAGAAAATGAATATCAGTTCTCCCTGAACACGGATTATCGTCTATTTAAGCGGAACAGAAACATATAGGTGGCGGTAAGTTGCAAAAAATATGTCCCACTATCAAATCGTCGTACTAATATCCTGAGATCGTGTGTAAATAATTATTTCTCTTCTTTATCGAAGGCCGTTTTCTAGTTTCTGTCTGTGCAGGGTTATGTCGTCAAACCGGGTTTTACGCATTTTGTGAACATTCTATGCTCGACACAGGCGACATTGTGTACGTGTATTGATAAAAGTTGTATTTTTTATGTATAATATTATATTGTCTTGAAGTGTGCGGCACAAATTAAATGATTGTATTCGGCTTGTTTAAAATACTGGACATAATGTTGAGTTGGGTATATGAGGGCCAGTCATAAAGAAAGACCCCTGTCTTATGTATTCATAGTATAGATGTGAAAGATATTTTATCGGGTCGAATCCCTTTGAACATAAGATGACAAAAAGAAATTTGTCCATCACACACCTTGTTCTAGTCAGGTACTGTAAATCACTTTATATGAGCGTGAGCTTTATTTTCGCGAGTTTTGGTTTTGAGCTTATTACACGAATTGATTAATTTGCGATTGATGAATTTGTGATTCAGGAACTCAAATATTAAATTTGCGAGCAATTCCACAAAAAGTTAAAATGCATTACAAAATAATAGTTACAACAAAAAGTTAACGTCTTGTTCATGTGGTTTATATTTACTTTTTAAATTGCCCAGATATGTCTTATGTTATGGAAGTATATTTATGCGGAATGATAATTTCGCGATGAGTACGAATCCGGAAAATTAGCAAAAATTGAACAAACACGAATAATATCCGATTTACAGTAGTGTCTGCCATTAAAATCGGCACACTTATCTTTACAAAGAATAAAAGTAAACGAAGTTATAAATCTAACAAATAAATACAGTTATATATTGTTCCTGGAAATGCTTAATTCAACAGTCAAAAATTAATACTACACTAACAATTCCTCACATAATTATGCAAGTGTAAGGAATGCTTGGTTTTACTCCGAGTCCCTCACTTTTGTGCACCATCCAATCCTTAAATCTTGCTTTGGCACTCAACACATATTTGACTTTCCTGCAACCAGTACACATTTTAAGTCATACTTCAACGTCTTCAAGATTGTCTTCTAAGGCATGCAAACATTGAGTAGGAGAAAATTCTAAATTCTATTGAGGTCATGTTCATGGTAAAAGCTACTGTTTGAATCAGTGTCATTAGAATCCTGGCACGGTTCCTGAACATCTGTTTTCGTCACAAAACAGCTCCTCTGGTTCTGTTAAATCCAGCCATATGCGCTTATTGAATCCAGGTAAAGTTAGTTAACCATGTCGATGGCGATAATTTCTCTAATATTATTCAATTTTAGTGAATGTTCAGTGACCTTTTTTGCCACCATTAGTTGTAGACGTGCATTAATGATATCCTAGGTAAATTTCTTGTAACAGCCTCAGCATTCTGAAAAAGAAAACAAATACTAAAACTAACAAAAGCTACACCTTCTGAAATGTAGAAGTTGCATACAGAAGAGTCGGACGGAAAGCAGATTGAAGGCTTCAATTACAATATCCCCCTCGGCGGCAGATAAATAATACAAGAGGGCCCTAGGTTGCTCACCTGTCGTAGTAGTGCATGCACACCTTGTGACCTAGTTTTTAACCCTGGATGACCCAACATCAAACTTGACCTATACTTTTACGAGATGATGATTGTGACCAAGTTTCATTAAGATTAAGTAAAAATCACGACCTTTATAGTGACTACACAAGAATTGACCCTGGATGGCCTAAAATTGAACTTGACCTAGATTTTGTTGAGATGATCACTGTGACCAAGTTTCATAAAGTCAAAATTGTGACCTTTGTGAATACACAAGCAAATTGTGGATGGACGACAGACGGACAAAGAGTGATTACAAAAGCTCACTCTGTCACTTTGTGACAGCTGTGCTAATAAAGTAATAAAGGCTATTATTGAAATGTAACTATGTAACATTGTTTGAAATATTCATATGTAGAACTTCAACCATCTGCAATACCGACGGTGAAGAACAATGGCTCTCTATATTCACTTACATTATTCTTTAACCAAAGAAGGACTAGTAATCAGTAAATTCAGGGCATCAATCGTTCCATCTACTCAACTGTCATTATAGTTCACATTGACTTTTCATCTTGACAACAGCCAGCCCAATCTTTACATCTTCAAAATATCCTTTATTGTTTGAACAAGATGTCACATCTGAATTAGAAAATAATGCATAAGTATAGTTGGACAAACATTAATTGGCCGGGCTAAATTTAGCAATGGTAAATAAACACAACGATGACCTTCACATCTAATTACGAGGGGCATTCTGAAAGTTCTGATAACTGAGCGATAACTTTACATTGGTATGTCAGATTCTTTAAAAGTAAACATTTTCTGAAAGATCAATCTTTCAGCGAGACATCCATTGTTAATTTAGTAGTTTAAATCTGCGAATTTTTATTATATTGGTATTTAAACAGTACACGGTTTCGGGTATTGGCTGAAATCTCTCAGGAAAACGCGAGGTGATTGCGTTGTATTGGTCCAATGTATATTTCAGAGCGCGCTGCTGAAACATCATTTAGACTGATAGAAATAAACTTGATATTGCTTAAAACATACATAACAGCAATTACGAATAACATTAAGATATTAAAAAACTTTGAGTTATTAATAAAATAACGGCAATAAATACAACCTAAATAGTCGACCATTTTACCGCTTATAGCCCCTACTTAATTCAAGACATACAGTATGTTTATGGACTATCAGCTACTATAAACAAGTCAAATTGTCTAGATTGTAATGTGTATTTTCATTCGGGGGACGTTATAAATGTATTTTGCATAAAGTCTGATTTTGAGAGCAAATTATTGTGCTCTACCCATGATTTTAGAAAGTGGGTGGGATAACGGGACACCCTTATACATGTAATAAAAATGTCAATTATCCATGTTCTTATAGTTTAATTGGCTATACTAACTTTAAATTAAGGACATATATAATTGTTTTTGTTTTGCGAAATGCTAGTTCGATGATATGACGTCATCAAACTTAAACACGTGTTTTGGGCCACGTGGTCATATCATTTAAGCTGCTGTACAGTCGGAATTATGAATATTTCAGAATTCGTATTTAATAGGAATAAAAATAGCATATGTATGCACAAAACGGCCAGGCGTTTCATATTCTCATGTAACATGTGCAGCAGTACAATGCAATATCACGTAAATTGTGTAAGAGCATTTGGGACGTGGTCTTTTCCATGTACATCCTAAGTCATTTATACTGTCAGAACAATAATTTTCATTTGTCATGTGATACACAGTTATATAATACAAGATATGTGTAACTTCCAAACAAATTGGAATAAAATTATAGAAATTATTAACAATAATGTGTTCCCTCCCAAGGGCTAATATGATTCATTTTGTCGACAATTCATTGGGCTATATACCTACATGTACAATGGCATGTAGCTAGGTAGGTATTAAATTATCTGATAATAATATCATGACATGTTTTAGACGGAGGAAGGTTGTATCTTTCAGAAAATGTTTACTTTTAAAAAATCTGACATACCAATGTAATGTTATCGCTCAGTTATCAGAACTTTCAGAATGCCCCTCGTAACTGGGAAAATTTTATAGACATGGAAACGGTGAACTAAATTTTCATATAGCATCAGTAGCTCAGTGGTAAAGCGTCAGCCAATAGGTCATTTACCAGCTATGCTTTTTTGTACGCAGGTTCGAATCCATGTTTTGTTTGTATTTTTTATCATATTAAATTGTTGTATTTTTACCAATTTTCTCAACACTTAAAATCTAGAAAAGATAAAATAAAAAATAAACAGAATAAACAAATTATTTTTATTATAAAAGTTATCAACTGGATTCGAACTCACCCGCAGTAAAAGCATACCTTTCTTGCAACTCGCCCTTGCGCTTTACCTACTGAGCTATTTCCTCATTGCTTCTTGTGATGTAGTTAATACGCCTTATTAGTTACTTCAGGTGCAAAAGGTAAACATTAATGTTTTTGTTCTGGTACTATTTATAGCCCGGCCAATTTATCTTTGTCCGATTATAGGTTTAATAGTGTCTATATAAATATAATTATATAATAAAAGCACTGAGAGAACAGTTAGGGGCGATTTGGTTGCTGCTATCAAAGCTCAAAGGGAATTAACATGCTTTATGTCGGTAAAATTTCTTACTGCCAGATGCATATGGCTTATCTAAATAGTTGTAAAAGAGGGCCATACTAATTGGCATACATGTTTTACAAAATATAAGACAATGTCATCAGCCATTAAAATGACTAACAATCATACTAAAGACTAATTCATGTCAAGCAAAATTATAGATATCAATAACTATATCACATTGAGTCAACAAATGCAACAAAATTAATAATTTTCCATATTGACTGAAAATATCCATGAAAAACCAACATTTACCGGCTATAAAAAAAGTCAGACAATTTCATCAGCCGTAAAAATGATTGAATATCGTACTACAGACTTATTCATATCAAGCCAGATTATAGATATCAATAACTGTATCACATGGAGTCAACAAATGCTACAGAATCAACAATTTCACATGTTGGCTGAAAATATTCATGAAAAACCAACATTTACAAGCTATAAAAAAAGTCCGACAATTTAATCAGCTGCAAAAATGACAGACTATTGTACTGCAGACTTATTCATATCAAGCCAGATTATAGATATCAATAACTGTATCACATGGAGTCGACAAATGCTACAGAATCAATAATCACCCATATTGGCCAAAAATATGCACGAAAAACCAACACTTACAAGCTATAAAAAATGTCAGACAATAGTATCAGCCATAAAAATGATTGACTATCGTACTGCAGACTTATTCATATCGAGCAAGATTATAGATACAGTGGAACCCCTCTAATCCAGACCTGTCCGGACCAGACAAAAAGTCCGGATAAGAGGGGTTTCTGGATTAGAGGGGTTTCTATTTTTATACATTAAAACTCTTCAGCCTATTTTATTTGATAACCCTCGTACTTGGAAGGGATAACCCTCGTACATTGTGTTCATGTATTGCATAAAACACACAACTTTATTGACAACAGACACTAACTAGATGCTTCAGATTGTTCTAACATATATTTATTCAACAAAATTAATTTGTATTAGACAAAAAAGTTTCATTTTATTTAGAGAGATTCTAGTAATATGGGTCCAATTTCAAGTTGTCCGGATACTATGCAAGTAAAATAAAATGCCCTAGTTAAGAAACTGGTAACATTTTGAATACATTTAACTCACAAATCTGTTTCAGAAATTAAATATGAATTAATCAAGTTAAAAATATCATTAAACTTTATTATTTTACTCATCTACCTACATCAAATAATACGAAACAGCAAGCTGCATAACTCTGTATAGTTAATTGCAAGTTTTAAAGACTATATAATTTTAGGACAATTATGACAAATTCTGCATAGTTTTGTATAATTGGATTAATTTAATTATGTGACTAAGTCTGTTTGCATCCTAGTTGGTTGGAGTTATAAAGCCTATTGTCAATTTTCACACCTTTTATTGTCCCCAATATCTTGGGAATATACAAGATTTTCACTGACACCTGTCAAAACATCAACACGAAAATTGTCTACATTGACTGTCCGGATTGGAGGGGTGAAATTTAGAGCAAATCTATAAAATTTAATGGTTCCTGAAAATTTGTCCGGTTTCCGGAGTAGAGGGGTTCCGGATTGGAGGGGTAAAATTACATTAAAACATGAAGGACAAAATTTGGGACCAACTGATTTGTCTGGATTAGAGGGGTTTCCGGATTAGAGGGGTCCGGATTAGAGGGGTTCCACTGTATCAATAATTGGTATACATGGAGTCAACAAATGCTACAGAATCAATAATTTCCCATATTGGCCAAAAATATTTATGAAAAACCAACACTTACAAGCTATAAAAAATGTCAGACAATTGTATCAGCCATAAAAATGATTGACTATCGTACTGCAGACTTATTAATATCACGCAAGATTATAGATATCAATAACTGTATCACATGGAGTCAACAAATGCTACAGAATCAATAATTACCAATAATGGCCAAAAATATGTATGAAAAACGAACACTTACAAGCTATAAAAAATGTCAGACAATTTCATCAGCCGTAAAAATGATTGACTATCGTACTGCAGACTTATTCATATCAAGCAAGATTATAGATATCAATAACTGTATCACATTGAGTCAACAATTGCTTCAGAATCAATAATTTCCCATATTGGCTGAAAATATTCATGAAAAACCAACATTTACAAGCTATAAAAAATGTCAGACAATTTCATCAGCCGTAAAAATGACAAACTTTTGTACTACAGACTTATTTATTTCATGCATGATTATTGATATCAATAACTGAATCACATGGTGTCCACAAATGCCTCAGAATCAATAATTTTATGTATCGGCTCAAAATATCCATGAACAACCAACATTTACAGGCTATAAAAACAGTCAGACAATTTAAATAGCTGTAAAAATGACCAACTATCCTCTGTAGACATATTTATATCAAGCAAGATTATAAATATCAATAATTGTATCACATGGAGTCAACAAATGCTGGAGAATCAATAATGTTATATATCGGCTCAAAATATTTACGAAAAACGAACATTTACTGGCTATAAAAACAGTCAGACAATTTAAACAGCCGTAAAATGACCAATATCGCACTGTAGACTTATTTATATCAAGCAAGAATATAAATATCAATAACTGTATCACATGCAGTCAACAAATGCTACAGACTCAATAATTTTATGTATCGGCTTAAAATATCCATGAAAAACCAATATTTACGGGCTATAAAAACAGTCAGACAATTTCAACAGCCGTGAAAATGACCGACTATCACACTACAGACTTATTCATCTCAAGCAAGATTAAAGATATCAATAACTGTATCACATGCAGTCAACAAATGCTACAGTCTCAACAATTTTATGTATCGACTTGAAATATTTTCGAAAAACCAACATTTACTGGCTATAAAAACAGTCAGACAATTTCAACAGCCGTGAAGATGACCGACTATCACACTACAGACTTATTCATCTCAAGCAAGATAATAGATATCAATAACTGTATCACATGGAGTCAACAAATGCTACAGACTCAATAATTTTATGTATCGGCTCAAAATATCGATGAAAAACCCAATATTTACAGGCTATAAAAACAGTCAGACAATTTCAACAGCCGTGAAGATAAACCGACTATCGCACTACAGACTTATTCATCTCAAGCAAGATAATAGATATCAATAACCGTATCACATGGAGTCAACAAATGCTACAGACTCAATAATTTTATGTATCGGCTCAAAATATCCAAGAAAAACCTACATTTACAGGCTATAAAAAAAGTCAGACAATTTAAACAGCTGTAAAAATGACCAACTATCGCACTGTAGACTTATTTATATCAAGCAAGAATATAAATATCAATAACTGTATCACATGGAGTCAACAAATGCTACAGAACCAATAATTTTTTGTATCGACTCGAAATATTCACGAAAAACCAACATTTACGGGCTATAAAAACAGTCAGACAATTTCAACAGCCGTGAAAATGACCGACTATCACACTACAGACGTATTCATCTCAAGCAAGATTGAAGATATCAATAACTGTATCACATGCAGTCAACAAATGCTACAGTCTCAACAATTTTATGTATCGACTTGAAATATTTACGAAAAACCAACATTTACTGGCTATAAAAACAGTCAGACAATTTCAACAGCCGTGAAGATGACCGACTATCACACTACAGACTTAATCATCTTAAGCAAGATTATAGATATCAATAACCGTATCACATGAAGTCAACAAATGCTACATAATCAATCATTTTATGTATCGGCTCAAAATATCCATGAAAAACCAACATTTACAGGCTATAAAAACAGTCAGACAGTTTCAACAGCCGTGAAAATGACCGACTATTGCACTACAGACTTATTCATCTTAAGCAAGATTATAGATATCAATAACCGTATCACATGGAATCAACAAATGCTACAGAATCAATCATTTTATGTATCGGCTCAAAATATCCATGAAAAACCAACATTTACAGGCTATAAAAACAGTCAGACAATTTAAACAGCCGTAAAATGACCAATATCGCGCTGTAGACTTATTTATATCAAGCAAGAATATAAATATCAATAACTGTATCACATGCAGTCAACAAATGCTACAGTCTCAACAATTTTATGTATCGGCTCGAAATATCCATGAAAAACCCAACATTTACTGGCTATAAAAACAGTCAGACAATTTAAACAGCCGTAAAATGACCTATATCGCGCTGTAGACTTATTTATATCAAGCAAGAATATAAATATCAATAACTGTATCACATGCAGTCAACAAATGCTACAGTCTCAACAATTTTATGTATCGGCTCGAAATATTTACGAAAAACCAACATTTACTGGCTATAAAAATAGTCAGACAATTTAAAACGCCGTGAAAATGACCGACTATCACACTTCAGACTTATTCATCTTAAGCAAGATAATAGATATCAAAAACTGTATCACATGGAGTCAACAAATGCTACAGACTCAATAATTTTATGTATCGGCTCAAAATATCCATGAATAACCAACATTTACGGGCTATAAATACAGTCAGACAATTTCAACAGCCGTGAAAATGACCGACTATCGCACTACAGACTTATTCATCTCAAGCAAGATAATAGATATCAATAACTGTATCACATGGAGTCAACAAATGCTACAGACCCAATCATTTTATATATGGGCTCAAAATATGCATGAAAAACCCAATATTTACGGGCTATAAAACAGTCAGACAATTTCAACAGCCGTGAAGATAAACCGACTATCGCACTACAGACTTATTCATCTCAAGCAAGATAATAGATATCAATAACCGTATCACATGGAGTCAACAAATGCTACAGACTCAATAATTTTATGTATCGGCTCAAAATATCCAAGAAAAACCTACATTGACAGGCTATAAAAACAGTCAGACAATTTAAACAGCTGTAAAAATGACCAACTATCGCACTGTAGACTTATTTATATCAAGCAAGAATATAAATATCAATAACTGTATCACATGGAGTCAACAAATGCTACAGAACCAATAATTTTTTGTATCGACTCGAAATACTCACGAAAAACCAACATTTACGGGCTATAAAAACAGTCAGACAATTTCAACAGCCGTGAAAATGACCGACTATCACACTACAGACTTATTCATCTCAAGCAAGATTGAAGATATCAATAACTGTATCACATGCAGTCAACAAATGCTACAGTCTCAACAATTTTATGTATCGACTTGAAATATTTACGAAAAACCAACATTTACTGGCTATAAAAACAGTCAGACAATTTCAACAGCCGTGAAGATGACCGACTATCACACTACAGACTTATTCATCTTAAGCAAGATTATAGATATCAATAACCGTATCACATGAAGTCAACAAATGCTACAGAATCAATCATTTTATGTATCGGCTCAAAATATCCATGAAAAACCAACATTTACAGGCTATAAAAACAGTCAGACAGTTTCAACAGCCGTGAAAAGACCGACTATTGCACTACAGACTTATTCATCTTAAGCAAGATTATAGATATCAATAACCGTATCACATGGAATCAACAAATGCTACAGAATCAATCATTTTATGTATCGGCTCAAAATATCCATGAAAAACCAACATTTACAGGCTATAAAAACAGTCAGACAATTTAAACAGCCGTAAAATGACCAATATCGTGCTGTAGACTTATTTATATCAAGCAAGAATATAAATATCAATAACTGTATCACATGGAGTCAACAAATGCTACAGTCTCAACAATTTTATGTATCGGCTTGGAATATTTACGAAAAACCAACATTTACTGGCTATAAAAACAGTCAGATAATTTAAACAGCCGTGAAAATGACCGACTATCACACTACAGACTTATTCATCTGAAGCAAGATTATAGATATCAATAACCGTATCACATGGAGTCAACAAATGCTACAGACTCAATAATTTTATGTATCGGCTCAAAATATCCAAGAAAAACCTACATTTACAGGCTATAAAAACAGTCAGACAATTTCAAAAACCTTGAAAATGACCGACTATTGCACTACAGACTTATTCATCTTAAGCAAGAAGAAAGATATCAATAACTGTATCACATGCAGTCAACAAATGCTACAGTCTCAACAATTTTATTTATCGGCTCGAAATATTTACGAAAAACCAACATTTACTGGCTATAAAAATAGTCAGACAATTTAAACAGCCGTGAAAATGACCGACTATCACACTACAGACTTATTCATCTCAAGCAAGATAATAGATATTAATAACTGTATCACATGGAGTCAACAAATGCTACAGACTCAATAATTTTATGTATCGGCTCAAAATATCCATGAAAAACCAACATTCACAGGCTATAAAAAAAGTCAGACAGTTTCAACAGCCGTGAAAATGACCGACTATTGCACTACAGACTTATTCATCTTAAGCAAGATTATAGATATCAATAACCGTATCACATGGAATCAACAAATGCTACAGAATCAATCATTTTATGTATCGGCTCAAAATATCCATGAAAAACCAACATTTACAGGCTATAAAAACAGTCAGACAATTTAAACAGCTGTAAAAATGACCGACTATCGCACTGTAGACTTATTTATATCAAGCAAGAATATAAATATCAATAACTGTATCACATGGAGTCAACAAATGCTACAGACCCAATAATTTTATGTATCGACTCGAAATATTCACAAAAAACCAACATTTACGGGCTATAAAAACAGTCAGACAATTTCAACAGCCGTGAAAATGACCGACTATCGCACTACAGACTTATTCATCTCAAGCAAGATAATAGATATCAATAACTGTATCACATGGAGTCAACAAATGCTACAGACCCAATCATTTTATATATGGGCTCAAAATATGCATGAAAAACCAATATTTACGGTCTATAAAAACAGTCAGACAATTTAAACAGCTGTAAAAATGACCAACTATCACACTACAGACTTATTCATCTTAAACAAGATTATAGATATCAATAACCGTATCACATGGAGTCAACAAATGCTACAGAATCAATAATGTTATGTATCGGCTCAAAATATCCATGAAAAACCAACATTTACAGGCTATAAAAACAGTCAGACAATTTAAACAGCCGTAAAATCACCAATATCGCGCTGTAGACTTATTTATATCAAGCAAGAATATAAATATCAATAACTGTATCACATGCAGTCAACAAATGCTACAGTCTCAACAATTTTATGTATCGGCTCGAAATATCCATGAAAAACCAACATTTACAGGCTATAAAAACAGTCAGACAATTTAAACAGCCGTAAAATGACCAATATCGCGCTGTAGACTTATTTATATCAAGCAAGAATATAAATATCAATAACTGTATCACATGCAGTCAACAAATGCTACAGTCTCAACAATTTTATGTATCGGCTCGAAATATTTACGAAAAACCAACATTTACTGGCTATAAAAATAGTCAGACAATTTAAAACGCCGTGAAAATGACCGACTATCACACTACAGACTTATTCATCTTAAGCAAGATAATAGATATCAATAACTGTATCACATGGAGTCAACAAATGCTACAGACTCAATAATTTTATGTATCGGCTCAAAATATCCATGAAAAACCAACATTTACGGGCTATAAAAACAGTCAGACAATTTCAACCACTGTAAAAATGACAGACTATCGAACTGTAACAGACTTATTCATATCAAGCAAGATTATTGATATCAATTACTGAAAAATGTGGATGGACCGACAGACAGATGGACAAGGTGAATACTATATAATGATGTATAACTCATTCACAGCTAACTAAATATATGTATTTATTCAATATTGAATAAAAAAACATCCTATGTTACGTAGTAAATTACTAGTAATTAATGCTAAAAAATTTAATTCAGACAGGTTAATGTCTAAGCAATTCAAATTATCAGGAAAATCTATATAAATGATGATGATAATACCAAAATTATGGAGTATATTGATTTTATTGAATTGATTGCATGACACATTTCATAATTTACAACACCTGTCTATATAACACCATGGGGATAAATTATTTTCAATGCATATGTTACAGGAATGTAACTTTTCATTTCTTGCATTTAATATAGCATGTAGTTAACACTTGTACCCATGGTGCACCCCTTCTAAATGAAGAAACATATTGTTAGTTTTATTGCACATTGTAATTTCTTGCAGATAAACAATTTGACACATGGCCCCCTCAAAATTATGATGATCACATCCTGACTATTACCCTCTATTATGCAAAATGGCATGTCTGCTTAATTACCCCTTGTAAAACTGCAGGTAAAAACAATTAAAGAAACATTTGGATTAATTATTATAAGCTAATTTTTGTAATATATAATATTCTGATTTAGACAAATGCTTTATAATCTTTCTTTCCTCCAGTACCAGAGAGCATTAAGAACCTATGACTAATGTGTTCTATATTATAATAATTCAATAAAACATATAAATGGAAAAATTAATTCTAAAATTTATCACTGACACAAATTGATACTAAGTAAGTATTGTTATATTTCAATGACTGAAAATGAAGTTGTGTGAGAAAAGCACTTTTTAAATTTGTTTTTTATTTAAGATATAGATAAATCATAACAGTTTCGAATAAATTGTATAATTTAATTACAATTTTCTTTTTTTTCATTACTATACGTATTAAAATTGAACATTTTATTATTTTGTTCAAAGATCTAAACACATGTATTTTAAGATCTTTGTTTTGATATAAAAATAACATATATATATCAAATAATTTTATTATAAATTGATATCTATCTTTTATAATAAATGGATATAATATTACAATTGTGTAACTGGGGTAAAAAAATAAGTTTCAGCAGCTGGATATATTTAATCAAAACGTTGAACCAAACTCTTAATTTTCGAATAATAATACTTTTTTTGCAAATAGCAACTTGCTAAATACTAGTATTAAACTACATGTATGCATAATCAATATAATAATACGAATGCATTTTGCGGTCCACTGGTGTCAGACGTGCGGCTGGCATATTTTAAGCGGTGTTTGTTTCGAGATATTTTGGATGTCCACTTGTTATAACAGAGAGAAGAGTTGATTCCTGATTCAAATCATGGCTTTCTTGTGCAAAAATGTTGGAATTATTTATGAATTAATAAACGTGTTTAAAGTTTATAGATATACTGATATATTGTAACATGTTTACTAAGTATACATTCAAATGTAACTAATTATGGAATAAAAACATACATGATTGTTGATATTTTTATAACCTGCTAAGTGATGAAAGTATGTTGTTGATATGCATGTGTATGAGAACATTCAGGCAACTTCGAGATTTTAATTTATAGCTGAATGCATCTATCATATGTATGTACAATGCAACCTCTCCAGAGCAGCCCTCCACTGAGCAACAACCCCACTTAAGCAATATTAACATGTTGTTCGAGAAGAAACAATTTAATATGTATACACATTTACCTCTCCAGAGCAACGACCTCTGTAATGTTATGTTTCTCAATGTGTGTCGCTATAGAGAGGTTTTATTGTTTCCAAAGGACACATATTTGTCTAAGAATATGATTTTATCTTAGATTTGCACTATAGGGTATGAATTTTGAAAAAGCCTTTAAAAGACATATATGTTTACGAGCGTCGTACGACGGTTGTGCGATTGTCGTACGACGGTTGTGCTATTGACTCAAGGCTATCGTAGAATAGTGAGTATACACAAGACTGTCGTGCGACCGTCGCACGACCATCGCACGTCCATCGTACGTCCATCGCACGAAAGTGGTGGGATTCTAACTGCCTAGTTTGACCTTATAATCACAAACAAATCGTGCGTCCGTCATGCGTCCATCGCACGTCCGTCTTGCGACGACGTAGGGCATCGCACGACGGACCTACGACAGTCACCCGCCGTAGAAAATTTTGAACATGTCCAAAACTCTACGACGAGGGTCCACGATTATGTTTTCCGTCACACAATGCAGAACTTTCTTAAGTGCGTCGTGAGATGGACGCACGATAGTCCCCAAATTTGCATCGTAGACTCGTCGCACGTCCGTCGTACGACAATTGTGAAAGGGGTTTAAGCACAGAACTGTATCTGGTATAGAGCACCCTAATAGAGCAACGTACGCCAATGACCCAACACATTTATTTACATTAAGCTGCATCCCTGGCTGCTTCAACCATAGAGTGTGATATAATAATTGCAATATTGAAAGTTATTGTTACAGCAAAGACAAAAACATGAAGTACATTTGGCATCAATAAATCAAGTCTGTAGTGCTTGGACAGCATATGTTAAGATGACAGAATGAATAAATTATTCATTTTTCAAGTCATCATCTGTATTTCCAGCAATTTTTCTTTAGGGGATTCAAACAGATTTTTTTTCTTCCAGATTCTTTAGGGGTCCACCAAGTTATTTTTACTCAGGGGGGTCTGCATGACATGACTATTTCTAAAAGGTCATTCCAGTCATGATAACATGAGTAATAATTAAGATAACCAAGTAGAATTGCAGGTCAAGGTCTACCTTAATAATACTGTTTGTTTGGCCTTAACTTTTTTCTGTCTACCAAATAAAATTGCCCCTTTTTAAAGAATTATAAAAATTGCTTTCCAGAGATTCTTATATGACCATGCCAGAATATTTTAATGTTATGGTTTATGTTTAAAGGTTTAAATTACATTATAAAACAAGACTGCGTTCAATAAACGCTTATGCCCCCTGTGGAAGCCTTGTCCATAAATAAGTCTAAGTCCAAAATTAGGTCAAGGTGAAGGTCAAAATGGGGTTAGGTGATACTGGCGTGTGGAGAGTGTTCATACACAACATCCATGCAAGTATGAAAGCTTTGTAGCAAGCCATATTAATGCTAGAAGAAACGGTCAATTTGGGTTAACCAGGACGGATGAACGGACGGACGAACGGACGGACAGGTGAATCACTATATGCCTCCCCATCTATCGATAGGGGGGGCATAAAAAAACATTTGAGTGAGCATGAAAATGCCCAATTTTGGCGGTTAAATGAAAATTTAATAAAAAAATTTGCTCTTAACAAACATAAGGTCATGTGTTGGCACTTATTTCTAATGGTCAATTAAAATGCAGGATGTTATATTCTAAGCCAGTAAGAACATATTAACTATATTGTAATAAATAGACTCCGGGTTTATTACTGAGACAATGCTATATCAAACTACACCATCAAAATAAAATATTTAAGGTTTTATTTATTAAACCTATACCTACAATATTTGGTTAGTAAAGGACAAACTAACAATACATGTATTTTAATTGAGACCTGAGGGGAGTGGGCTGCTGTCAGTCCCCCAAATTCCCCCTTAGAAACTGTATTGGTCCATTATTTTGATAGAATTTAAGCGAACCTTTGCTCTGCAGGCACCTGGGACGGACAAAATAATCATAATATGTGCTCAATCGGTTCTTTTTAACGGTTAACAATTATTTGGTGACATTTTAATTTATTTACTGTTTAAAATCATACCATTTTCGGTGGTAAACAAAAAATCTAACACCACGCTGGCACTTATTCAACCCAGCGGTCCAGGAGTAAAGTTCTGTTCTGTTCTGGTTGCATGGCTCGATCTATCTAGCTTCAACTCTGAGATTGTTTTGCAGTTGAGTTGACAGTTAACCGGTTTATCCTTAATGAATACTGAAACGGGTATATTAGGATTCTTATTCACATTTTTCATAGTTCCTCTTTCATTTTCCAAATACAAAATGTGACTGAATAAACACTGGTTTCACTGAATATATATGTATAATTATTCAACATTTGTCATTTTGAATACAATGTACTCATAAAGTTATTGTAGCATCTTTTAAAAATTGCTAAAGTTTAGAGCAAAATCCTACACAATTGTATACATTCTATCCGGACCTGTTCTATAAATATATAATGTAAACTCCCTGATTCTATTCAGGGGTTGATTGCTTTGCAATGAATATAATTTCAAGTCTACTATATAATTAGTGAGAAGACTTATCCAATGGAATTAAAAAGAAAACAAACATCCCGACCATACAGTACATGTCAGGCATGTAGCTACCTATACACAGAATACGCAGAAACATACACACACATGCTTCTTGAAATCAAAGATTTAGGTCTTTGTCGAAATCAAAGGCAGTGACTAGCCAGAATAACCAGTGACCTTCCAAACTGTCAATTACCTAACACAGCCATTTCATTTTTTCAGCTTGAAGTAATATATATACTTTCCCCATCCTCATAATACTGTAATTGAAACACTTTCCGCATTCATTCGTACCAGTTAATACCATCCAATATGACGGACAATATACAGAAATACATGGCTGGTCACAAAAAGGATGCAGATAAATGCACTGACATGTCTTGCCGAATTTGTAGTTTACAATAAGGTAGAAACATACGTGATACTTATCACAAGAAAATAACAAAATTTCGAAGGCCTAATGCATAGAAATAGAATGACGGTTCCCTAACCAATGCACATAGCGTTTGCTAGTCGTCCGATGCCGGACGACATATTTCGCTGTCTAGTACTGTCGTCCGGTGCCGGACAGCTAGCCACTGCCGAAATCAAAGTAAATAAATGCATAATCCTAAAATGCTGTTGTGGTTAACTTTGATCAATGTATTTTATACATTTTTTAGTTTTTCCGAAAGCATCAGAAAACTTTCTAGGCCTAGGGCATGACCTGTCACCCTTAGCCATTTTTAATAAGGCAGTGGCTAGCCGTCCGGCGCCGGACGACTAGACAGCGAAATTAGTCGTCCGGCATTAGAAATAGAAGTAGTAATGGAACTTAGAAAGTTTCAATTACAGTATTATGAGGATGGGGATAGTATATGACTTCACTTCATGCTGAAAAAATGAAATTGCTGTGTTAGGTAATTGACAGTTTGGAATGTCACTGGTTATAATAGCGTGAAAACAATGTTACCGTTTATGAATCGTATCATGGTAGGTCCTATTCTAAACTCCCTGATCATGCTGATTGTATATTGTATTTAAAATTTACAAAAAAATACAATTGTAATAGTATTGTTTTGTATATATGTGCTATTAAAACTGCGAATGAAAAGTAATTAATTGCCATATATCTTTGTTTGTGTTACTTCGGCAAATTTACGTGCGTACTTTGTTTGTTTTCCAATATGGCGGACATTATACGGAGATACACGGCCGGTCACAAAATGGATGCAGATAAATGCACTAACTTGTCTTGCTTAATTCGAAGTTTATTACAAGGTAGAAACATATGTGATACTTATCACAAGAAAATAACTGAAATTATGAATGCCTAATGCATAGAAATAGAATGACAGTTACCTAGCCAATGCATGTATCGTTTGCTAGTCGTCCGATGACGGACGACTAATTTCGCTGTCTAGTCGTCCGGTGCCGGACGGCTAGCCACTGCCTTTTAATAATAAGAAAACTGTACTGCATACGCCCCCGCAAGTCTATACATGGTAAACATCAACATCTTAAACACGGATGTAGGTTGATCATCGCCAGTTATCCATAACGAGTGTAGATATGCCATTAAATATCCCGTGTCCCGAATAAATGAGCTGATAATACTAATTATATATAACTTTCAATTCATTTCTACTTTCGTTTTCCGAATTCTATCACGCATGGCAAATAACGAGCACAACACAGGTACATGGAGGTGTTGTAACTCGACATGTCTTTATAGACGGAGAAGCTGAATCGTGTGCATAGAAAAACAGGCATAATTACATAGTTTATCGTGTTAAAGTAAAAATACTTACCGTATAGGATCATGTTTATCATCCGGTCCCGACTATCTTCACACCGGAAGCCACGCCTTTCCCACGCATGCGCGTTAACTGTTTTCATAGATCTGACGATTTTTATAATACACCGGAATATACCCGGTTGGTTATAAAGATACAAAATATACTTGACAACTTCGTGTACATACATACACCCGTACATACATTTATTTGGTAAATCGACATAAAAAATGTCTAGCACGCATGTTAATTAAACATGCGTAACCATTTACATTACAAAAAAATGGCAATCAATATAAGGACACAAGAGAAAGTAGTTATCTATAAACCAATTAATACATTAGTTCATGCTATATATAAGGACACAAGAGAAAGTAGTTATCTATAAACTACTAGTGTACCTTATAATTAATATTTGCAAGTTTTTTTATCAGTCTATTTGTCAAATGAAAATAATAAACTATATCACATAGTACGTTGTTATTATTGTATTATAGCGTTATCAATTTTGAATTAATTAATCCCCAATTAACAATCGATAATTGCAGACGGTATAATGTAAACCAATCCAATTATAACATACTGTACACTATAATCTCACCAGTTTAATTTATTGCCTAGGGCTACATATCTCGGCGATTTATGACCCATGTGACACGCGTTCCAGACGGTTTCACAGGTAGGGGTCTTGTTCAGAACCAAATCTGGTACTCTACTGACACTCTTTTGTTTTCACACACGATTTGTTCATATAAATTATGCACAATATACCAGGTCAGTGAATTATGACCAGAGCATAAAATATATAATTATTAATTTTGTATATATTTGTTATGAGCATTGTATTATGCTATATGTAAAATAATACATATATAACTTTGCACAGCCATTTACCTTGAAATTGTTAATATGACATCTGCTATTTTAATAAAACATACATTGAACAATATATTTTTGGTGATAGCTTGATCACAATATGGACACATTTTATGAACATAGTTGATAGAGTGATTGCAGGGCTTTGTCTTGTCTCCATATTAAGATTGATGACATAGTGTAATTCATTTTCATATATTGTAGGGGGAGTAGATCTACCCCTTTTAGTTTTTAATTGATACCAAATATTTTTTTTTAAATACTAAAATTAGTTTATTTAATATTTCACTGCATGCATGGTAACGACGTTAGACTTTTTATAAATACCGAAACTAGACTTCGCAGTTTATGCACGTATTATTATATGAATTATGGTCCCCCCATTACACATGAATACCTGTCATTAATTGTTTAAATCACGAAAGTGAATATCGTGTGGAATCTATACGTGATTCGAAAACCTTTAAACTATTAAACCTGGCTTTCTGATAAAATCATTCGGATGCCTTATAATGAGAAGATTTATTATCTTGTAGATTGTCATAGCGAATAATTAAATAAAGTGAAGGAAAAAATGCCAATTATTTGTGCTATAATAAATTTAATGCAAGGTGTAAACTTAAAAGATTTCCTCTTAAATAAAAAAGAAATGCGCCTTAATTTTTTACACTAACATGCGAGGATCCAAACGGGGCCATTATGTGTGCTATTCGGACACTGATTTCACCAGGGGACCATGGAGTTTGAATCAGGACCGCTCTATGAAAATATGTTCGACTCTGACAAATATCTTTAATCGCGCGTGCATTCCGTCCGGAATTCGGCTTTATCAACTTCTTCAAGAGTTCTTGCGGAGTTACTTCCCCTTTCGCGCTTTAGCTCAATATTTGAAAATTGAGAACGACGGAAGATTCTGGTGAAATTATACACAGAAGTAGTTGCTTTATGAGGTAATTTCGTGTTAGATGAATTTGTTTTTGTAGTCTAGAATATACACTTTATTATTGCAAGGAATATGCTTGAATGAAATTTAGATTGCTTTAGAAGTGGAGACTTGACTCTTTGTCAAGTTTGTGTTTTCAAATTCAATTCAAAATTGCAATCACAATGCCGCGAGAGCAGTAGATCAGACTGGCAGAATATTTTGATGCTTATTGTATATCTTTGTGCTAACTCGATATATTTGTATGGTAACTTTGTTTAATGTAGAGATTCTATAAAACTCTATTTAGCCAAGTGTCTCGACCGAGAATCGAACCAGCCACCTCGCGATCACACGTCCAGACTAATTATCCACTCGACGGGTTTCATGTTAAGTTAGATACCATACATGTTAGCTCAGTTGTTAGTGTGCTATACTAATATTGACGATAATTGCTACTGTGGGTGGCACAGTGGTCGAGTGGTAACGCACTTGACTACTGATCAAGAGGTCCCACAAGGCACAGACACTTGGGGTCTGGACCCCGACCCCCAGGTACGCATCAGGATATATTTTTATCGTCAATATTGTATACCCAGACCCATACATCAATCACATTAACATTATTAAACGTATTCGGGACTTATAATTTGTTTGTGTTTAACTGACTGCAAATTTCCTGCCTATATAATGGTCAAGTACACATTACTCTTCGCGATGATGATAGTGACAGAAACCGAAATCCACCCCTGCCTTCACAATATGCGAGAAAGTTGGCAATTTTCAACTGAAAACATGCCTCGCACATAATCTTTCGACAATGGTTTCCCGCCTGATCAATACGAAAGTATGTCGTCGTGCGTTGAACGTTGGAACCAGATATGTAAATAAACCATTCGGAATACCTCGTTTGGGTCCAACATTCAAAGTGCGACACGGTTCTTATGTATCAGGCTGGGAACCACTGTTCAAATTGTCAAAATATTATGTGCGCGGCGGAAAATGAGTTGACAATTGCAAACTTTCCTGATATTTTGTAAACAAGAGTGCTGATCAATCGAGTATTGTCAGTATAGTCATCATAAAGATTAACTTGTTATTGACCGAAGGATACCAGAAATATATGGGAAAGTTGCAAAACAAGTTTTACACAATCATTTTTTCTAGGTTGGTGTGCGAGAAAGTTCAGCAAAACATATTTATCTTTGTGTTTTTTTAAGCAGCATTAAAAGGAATTTCGTAGATTTTTGTATTAATATCACATACATCCCAACTCATGTTTGTGTGAATACTGAATGAGTCTGGATATATTAGAACTATAAAAAAATCCATGCGCATAGCGGGAGGGGGCGTGGACCAGACCCCAAGTGTCTGTACCACAGGGCCCGACACTAACACTGGTCTGAGACCAGTGAAAATTCTGGAGGACCAGTAAATGTCCTATTTACAAATTGTGCGTTTCTGCACTGTCGGACCATTGGCCAAAATAGTTTGTGTCTAGGCCTGTCACAGGGTCGAATCTCGGCTGGGGCACTTGGTCATTTCTAAAACACTTATCAGTGTTTCCCACCCAACTGAAGATGTACTGGTTGGAAACCAAGAGGTTATCTTGCATGTATCGGTACTATACACCGGGCACGTTAAAGAACCAAGGAGTCTATTCGGACCAAGCTAGGGTAACACCTGCCAATAATGTAGATATAGTGAATAGCACCGATACACCTCGGGTTTCCATCTCTAGTTGGGTGGGAAACACTGAAAAGTGTTCTGAAATATCCAGACTCCAGTGCCCCTGATCAAGATTGGAACCATGGACCTCTGGATTGGTAGTTGAGAGCGTTAACCACTATATTTACAGACAAGGATAATGTTGATAACATACCTGTATTTTGAATGGTACTGTGGCATAATTCTGCAGGAAAATTTGATAGATACAGATTCAGCTTTTGAAAATAGCAGCTGCAATTTAAGTTTAACTAAGACTTGACCCATTTGAATGTTTGTCAACTTTTAATTCTTTATCCTACTCCTAGAAAAGTGTTTTGTACATGACAAATAGGAATTTTACTAATTAGTGGTTTCATTTTGCATCAGTACTTGCATATAATATCAACATAACACTTCGGGGCATATGTCCCTTACAAATACAATGCCAGCTATTGTTATGATATATGCTTGTACATTTTTTCTAATTATTTCCTCCGGTTCTTGCAGCACATCGTTCAAGCTTTAATAGATACAGCACTGCCACCAGGTGAGACTGAAAAACGCCATCATGACATTTTTGGATGCTGTTTACGTATGGCAACTTGTGCTCTGCTCCATGAACAAATGTTCAACCAAGAATCCCTGCTGCAGAAAGAACAGCTATCATTGGTAATTTGCAGTTTTATTAATGATTTTTACTGAACTTGCACACAAGTTCGAGGGCTCGGTACAAAACTATTGTACGTGGGGTGTCCCAGAATAGCGTATAATCATTATCACGTTATATCATGAGAACTATCATAATTCTTGTCTGGGCTATTTCTCAAGAACCTCTGCTCAGATTTTAACAAAACTTCATAGATAGCTTCACTACAAAGTGGAGATGCGCATATCTTAGGCACTTTCCGGTTCGCTGATTATTCACACAGTTATGCCCCTTGGAAGATCGCACTACTAAATTCTTGTCCAGGCTATTTCTCAAGAACGACTGCTCAGATTTTAACAAAACTAATTACTTCATGGATAGCTTCACTACCAAGTGCAGGCTTTCCAGCGTTCATAGTTTTTCCTAGTTTTCCTACTTTTTCCTACTTTTTTGAATGCCCTCCTAGTTTTTCCTAGTTTTGTCTAAAACCTCCTACAGGGTTCCCACAGAGCCGGGAAAACGGGAAAAAGTCGGAAATCGGTAAAATCGAATCCCGGTCGTGAAAAGTCGGGAATTTTATTCAAAACTGGCCAAAGTCGGGAAAAACCGGGAAAGGTGCGAAAGTTCGAAGTATGAACATATTCGGGTACGAAACTACTTCCATATAGTAGTTATCAAAGCGTGTAATTAAAACGGCACCCGTCAAATTGTTTTCCAAAGTGTCAGCATCTTTGGTAAACATTCGTTTTCGTCGAGAAATAGGCTTCAGTTTAAAACAAACGTTGTATGACCTGTCGTTTATATAACAATAATGAGCGTTGACATTGAATACAACGGCATCGGCAGTCATCACGTTAGCATCAAAGCTGAGAAACTTAACTTTGAGGACGAAACATTGGTCGGTCTGTCAGTCGGTCTTTCTGTTTGTAGACCAAAATTATGGTTTCCATTCAATATCTCAATAGGCTTTGTCCTATGATCTTGTCACTTAACATGGATGTTGGTTACCACCAGTAAACGATCCCTATTGATTTTGGTGTCAGTAGGTCAAAGATCAAGGTTTCTGGGACCTGTAACATTAATGACTATTTGACATACACAGGTCTAGGAAAGTGTTACATGTACAGATCATCTGTAAAGTTACCAAATATCTGTAAAATTATTATTATATACCCCCAGATACACAGTATATGGGGGCTATAGTTATTGGAGTCATGCTTGAGGATAGTTGGTCCGTGCAAATTTTGTCCGCGCTATTTCACTGTAACCATTGGTCGTATTTCAATGAAACTTTGCATGACTGATCAGTACCAAGTCTAGTTATGCATATCCTCGGCACACGTTGGTCGGATGAATTTTAAGGGAGTTATGGTCCTTTGTTTTTTATGCCCCCGTATCGATAGATCGGGAGGCATATAGTGATTCACCTGTCCGTCCGTCCGTTCGTCCGTCTGTCCTGGTTAACCCAAATTGACCGTTTCTTCTAGCATCATTATGGCTTGCTACAAAGCTTCCAAACTTGCATGGATGTTGTATATGAACACTCTCCACACACCTGTATCACCTGACCCCATTTTGACCTTCACCTTGACCTAATTTGGACTTAGACTTATTTATGGACAAGGCTTCCACAGGGGGCATAAGCGTTTATTGAACGCAGTCTTGTTTTACACTTAACGTTTGTCCACACTATTTCTCTCTTACTAATGGTCAGAATTCAATGAAACTTCGCATGAATGATCATTACCAAGTCTAGTTGTGCATATCCTCACCACATGTTGTAGGATTAATTTTAAGGGACTTATGGCCCTTGATTTTTTACACTCATAAATTTTGTCTACACTTTTCCTTTGTTACCATTGGTTGGATTCATTTAACGTTTGCATGGATAATCAGTACTTAGTCTAGTTGTTTGTCAGAGCACATTTAAGTGACTGAGTCAAGCAGTATTTGGGGTATTTATCACATTCACTGATTCAGTGATATTTCTTGTATTTATTGTAATCTTTAAATTGACTGATTATGAAAATCGAAGTGATATATTTTAAGATGTAATACGTCAAATAAGATGCATTTTATGAATTTCAAAAATTGACTGATTACCCAAAACAGACATGAAATAACTGTTTTATTACCTAATACATGTACTCTATATAACTACAGTAAAGTTCTACTTATACAACAAACAAAAAGGATATTTCTAAGACATTTTGTCATACTAATTGCGGATGTTTTTTGTTATAAATTCAAGACTGTCATTATCCCCATGATTTTATTATCAAACAAATAAAATCGGCATGTAATAAACTTAAAAGCAAAAAGCGACAAAACATTGTTCAATAGTTATATTAAAAATACGCTATATATCTAGCAGGGTGTTTTTGCAGGAATTTATATTGCGCATCGTAGTGCGCAGGTAACAGTTCATCCAGGGGTGTAACAGTCAAAACTGTTGCCCTCCTGGCAATGAACTGTTTCATACCTGAATCTAAAAATAAATATTAAGACATGAAACAGTCAAAAATAACGAATTACTCGTTATATAGAGTGCTAGGTAATAATATAAAATGTGTACGGTTACTGCGTTAATCAGGTAGGGAAAACTCCTAGTTTTTGGCTCAACCTTCCTAGAATTTCCTAGTTTTTTGTAAATAATTTTCCTAGTTTTCTCCTAGTTTTTTCAAAGATGCTGATGGAAAGCCTGCAAGTGGAGATGCGCATATCATTGGCACTTTCCGGGTGGCTGATTATTCACACTGTTATGCCCGTTGGAAGATCGCACTATAACTATATACTAAATTCTTGTCCGGGCTATTTCTCAAGAACCACTGCTCAGATTTTTATGGACATGGCTTCCAGGGGGGCATAAGCGTTTATTGAACGCAGTCTTATTTGCACTTACAATTATGGAACAATGTTCTCAGTGTGTGATAACACATGTGTGTCGTGACCAGCTTTTAGGCGCCAAAACGTAACTTTGTGACTTAAATATGTTATTTCTGATGTTGTTTTGGCCTGATTACTTAACTTTAGTAATGTGATAAAAAGAATCTATGAAGATTGCATTTCTATCTGAGCAGCATACCACACAAACTTGTTGTCTACGTGGCATATTCACTGATAAAGTTATTGTGTGAGGGAGGTGAAATGCGTTGATATTCTGAGCAGCATGTCACACAAAGTCATTCTCTACTTGTCTACTTGATGATAATTGATATTGAGAAAGTTATTGTGGAACGCAGCGAGCTAGAAAAATGCACCTACAACACAAACTCGGTCTCTACCTGATAAAGTTCATTTCAATGATTAAGTTACAGTATGCCCAGTCACGCAGAATCCTGCATTTTTCAGGCAGCAAACACGATGTCCGCGCAACTTTTTCAATGTCCGCGAGTGCCGTTACGCATTTTGTTGGTGCCGACTAATACACAATCTCGGCAAAACTTTTAGCAGACAGTGACCTAAAACCGATAAACGCTTGCTTTTTAATCTTAAACAACCTGCGTCAAACATCGAGACAATCTAGACTCATTTGTATCATGTGGCATTTCCAAGTGCCGAGGCACTATTTCTACTAATCAATCAAGTGAACGAGGTCGTCATTTTGTCATAACAGCATATTACTACAAGTGCGACAGTAAACTGAAACAATATTGCGGGTGTTATCATTAATTTAGGATAAAACATTTTGGAAACATCGCGCAAATTGGCAGCCATTTTTTAAGAATGTTTAAAACCGGTATCCAGTCCGAAAATACGTTCACAAATCAGATACGATTTACCTCCCTTTCCACATACAAAAATTAGGGTACCCACTTTCTTAGGCCTGTACCCACTTTTTCCAAAACTAGTGGGTACAGATACCCACTTTTTAAAATTCCAGTGGGCATACTGAGTTACTGTTACATTATTATGCTTTCCATCTTTGATGAGGGGGTATATTGCTTTGCACATGTCTGTCTGTGTCGGTCGGTCGGTCGGTCGGTCGGTCGGTCTGTCTGTCGGTCGGTCGGTCTGTCTGTCTGTCGTATAAAATGGTTTCCGTTCAATAACTCAAGAACGCTTTGACCTAGGATCTTCAAACTTTACATGGAGATTAGTCATCAACAGTAGATACCCCCTATTGATTTTGAGGTCAGTAGGTCAAGGTCACAGTGACATTTATCATTTCTGACTATTTGGCTGCCATGGGGGCATACGTGTTTTACAAACATCTCTTGTTAAATCAGGTTTTGTACTGGCTATTTCAAAACTGAAATATGTATATTATATTATTGCAGATGTTATATCCGACAAGTTTGGCATCGCCAGATGTCAAGTCCGTGAGAAGATGAGGGTATCGCTTAGACAACTTAGGATCATGTATTGGTAAAGACCTGCTTTCGTCCCAGCTTAACAGAATTTAACAGCCTGTTGTCCCTATACCGAGAATTACCATCCAAAAAATTTGTAAAGAGATTACTGCGAGATTACGCTTCATGTGAAGTTAAATTGGAAGAGACTTGATGAATGCGATTTAGTAGCTACAAACTGAACTCAAGCGATGTGTCTTTAGAGAAAAGAGAGAGGCCGTTGTTGTAAAACTGGCCAATGATTTTGTGCATTTCTGTCTGTAATTGAAGGTGATGATTTCTCTACCATGAAAGATCTTCTCAGTACTGGACGTCCCTCGGTGAGTGCTGCTGTTGACATGACTGCTACTCCAACCTCACAATCGAAAACAAATACACCGTGTGTGTGCATATATGATAAAGGGGTGTCAATTTTCCGGATTTATCAAGAAATGGCAAAGTTATGGTCAATTATCTCTGCTCTGAAGGATTTTCTTCAATAAACAGTTTGAAAAACTGAGTTATATATGGTTGACAGCCTCTAGTTTGTCAAAAATGGTCAGCCGCATATGATTTCCAGGATTTTTAATTTGGCTCTGTTGACACCCCTGATGATATCAACATCCTTAAGGATTCATTTAGCAGTCTTCAAGCTGACATGATGCTACTATTAAAGCAGTCAAACATTGCCGTTAAAAACTACGTTCAGATCAGATAACTGCTGTTAATGAATCCCTTAAGCTCTACGGGCAGGAACTCATCAATTGTACAGAATTGGTGAACAATGACATTATATAGATAACCCAGCCAAGCTCAGACGCTCGTATCACCTCTATTAAAAACCAGTTATCGTCAATCTTGAATAGAGTTGAAAAACTAGAAGTTGTTGTTGAACAGAATAACGCTTTCATTGCTGACAAAGTAGAGTTACCGGTACTGGAGTCATCAGCCAAAGTAGTGAAAACGTATACACATAGCAGTATGATAAATATACTACGGACATAGAACCATCTAAAGACCCCGATTGTAGTGAAATTCATTGTGCTCAAAACTGTAACTTTGAAGTAGTCATCAAACAAGAAAGGAAGACAAATTCCACGAATAAGAATACTATTGACAAACTTTTATCTGGGATTACCCCAGTGCAAACACCAGTTACATCCCCTCTTAAATCAATAACTATGAATGAACATGCCTCAGGCTAGAATATTTTCTTCGCACGAAAATTGGTGGATATTGGTGTGTCAATGCCGGACAATAGTCACAGACTCAGACACTTTACTAGCTCAGGTCTGAAAGATCATAATTTTATGGCTCGTGATATTCCTGCACAGGTCTCCAATCGTTATCTGACTCGAACATTCTCTGATCCGACCCTGAAGATTTCAGCAACTACACAAGGAAGAGATCCAAATTTTTCTGTGTAACTGGATTTATGTAACTTTGTCACATTGTTTGCCTCTTTGAAATCTATGTCAAGTTCATAACTGGGTCATCTGGGGTCAAAAACTAGGTCAAATCAAAGAACAACCTTGTTAACATTCTAGAGGTCACATTTTTTATCTTAATTAAACTTGGTCACAATGTGTATCGTTATATACTCTAGGTCAAGTTCGCTACTGGGTCAACTAGGGTAAAAACTAGGTCAACAGGCCACATCGAAGAAAACGGTTGTTTATAATCTAGAGGTAGCATTATTTATCTCATCTTTGTAAACCTGGCCATAAAATGTGTATTTGTAAATTGTAAAATCTGCATCAAATATTAAAGTCATATGAATTTTAACACTAAAACAATGTTTGAACTAAGTTTTGGTGTGCGGGTGTGTGCTATTGATATTCAAAACAGACTTGCAACTAGTTTTCAGGATTAGGCATTATGCCTCAGTAGAACACCTGATTGGCTGTATTAGAATCGAAATAATGAATATGTACCTGGGTTTTATCTATAATTAAGCACGGTCACTTGTTCGGATGCATACATTCAATAACGTGTGCTATGCACTCGTGATTTAATTACTATGCATCAAAACTTGTGTCCGTGCTTTATTCTACGATAAATCACAGGTACATATTATTTCTTAATTAAATTATGGGCCAATAAATTTCTACTTACTTTTATTCTATCTATACATTTCAATGCTTATTTTGATTAGTTTCCTGATAACCTTAAATCAGCTTTGTATATGTTTGATTATAAAGTTGTTTGCAACAACTTATATAGCAATTTATTTTTATTATGCACATACTTTGTAACTTTCTGTCATGAAGGGAACTCTCATTGTTTTTAATGTCGGTCTAAAAATGTTTCCTCATTTCAACCTCTCCAGAGCAGCATTCAATAGAGCAACAACCTCTTTAAAGCGATATAACTATTTTACAGTAACATTTTCTATATATTTTACCACTCTAGGCACAACCTCTGTACAACAACCAAACTTTGTGTTTACCCAAAGGAGTTACTCTAGACAGGTTGTTCTGTGGTTTGGTCAAAATGTAGCAAGCTGTGATGTATTTAACAATGAATTTAATTTGCTTATTAATGTCAAAAAAGTTATTATATTTATCTATTTATGCAATGTCTTTCTAAAGTTTATATTAATGCAATGTCTTTCTGTATGTATCTACATCATTGTTCACCAGGTCTTTCATGTTGTTTATATGTTAAACATTGTTTTGTGTTTTGATTGTATTGTTGTATATCAGTAAGAACATCTTTTATTTTTTCAAGTAAATATTTTATTAATTGATATTTATTGTTGTATTCTTTATTATATTTGAAAAGGTATGCCATTTCATTTTATTGATCAAAGTGAGTTTACACAGCCAAAACAACATTTAAACCTGGATTCATCACATTGCTTTGAAAAGGTATTCCATTTAATTTTAATTAAAAAAAAGTGAGTTAAAAGCATGTTTAAACCGAGCTAAAGCTGGCTAAATACGGGTTAAAGCCGTGTTTAATGCGAGTTTAAAGTTTTTTTTTTATACAGCTGAAACTCGCTTTTAACTCTTCTACTGGGTGGAAAGTTGGTTTCTTAGTGAGCTAAACGTGAGTTTAAAGCGAGTTAAATGTGGGTTAAAACCGTGTTTAATGCGAGTTTAAAGCGTGTTTTTTCACAGCTAAAACTCACTTTTAACTCACTTTTAGCTCACTAAGAAACCAACTTCCCATCTAGTAGAAGTGTGTTAAAGCGAGTTTTTTGACGCATAAAAAACTCACTTGCTGGGAAAAGGTTGGCTAAAGTGGGTTTAAAAACCCACTTAAAACCAACTTATTGAGAAAAAAACACACTAAAAACACACTTACTTGAAATAAGTGAGCTAAAAGTGAGTTTTAAAACCCACATAAGCGAGTTTTTCAGCACAGAAAAAACACACTTAAAACCAACTTATTGAAAAACACACTATAAACTCACTTTCTAGAATAAGTGAGCTAAAAGCGGGTTTTAAAACCCACATAAGCGAGTTTTTCAGCACAGAAAAAACACACTTAAAACCAACTTATTGAAAAAACACACTATAAACCCACTTTCTAAAAATAAGTGGGTTTTAAAACCCACATAAAACCGACTTAAGTTAGTAAAAGCGAGTTAAAACTGTGTTTAAAGCGTGTTTTTCCCAGGTTTTGCTCAGAAAAAACCCAGTCGGTAAGCTAAAAGACTCGCTTTTAGCACGGTGCCAATACCACACGGTTTAACACGGTTTTAACCCGCGTTTAACCCGGGTTTTGCTCGCTTTTTGGAGAAGGGTAATTCTGGGACCTGATCAAATGTAGATATGTTTTATTACACTCGTTTTCTAATAAGTGCCATAGCACCATATTTACCAATTTCAGTTTATTACTCATGTTTTAATGCAGCTTTTAAGGACAGATTAACGTAGGTGTTTTGGATTTAAACTACCGGTATATGATTATGATATACTGTGATAATATGTAAGACATGTAATATATGATACTGTCTCTTATAATTCTGTATATAAAGGCAATGTATATACATGTATAACTATACTGATTTATATTATGTTTTATATTAATTGTGTATGTACATTGATGAGACATTAATAAAGAATAAATATATACAAACATAATTATAATGGTAAGATTTGATTGGTTGGGAGGAGTGTTTAAGTTCCAAATAGGCTTCGTATTGAATAATTTTAAAAGCTGTAAAATGACGACAACTCGTTTTGTCTGGTATATATTGAGCTGCAGATACACAAATCAAGAGCTGTCCACGCACAGCGCGCTCCACTATTCGCAGCGCCATGCTAGGATAGTACAATCATTATATATTCAAAACAAATTGCTTCATAACAGCAGCGTAACCCTTTGATGTGTTGAGGTTGGTGCTTCTAAGTCCAAAAAGGGGGAACATTTGGACAAATTATGCAGGACCGTTACCTACTCATGTGTAGGTCCTCTTGGTCATGAAGGTAAATAAATAAGCATTTCTTAGTCCAAAAGGGGGCATGATTTCAACAAAATGCTAAATAGTTATCTTCTCCAGTGTAGGGGTTGGGGTCATGATGGTTAACAAGTATGCAAAGTACCAAAGTAATATATCAATTCACTTTGAAGATATAAAGGGTTTAAAAACCTGTACCTAAACTTTAACATTTGTATTTCCAAGTCCAACAGGGGGCACCGAATTGCCTGATAGAGTTACCGACCCCTGTGTATTGGTTGGGGTCATGATGGTGAAGCAATATGTGAATGTACTTTGAAAATATTAGAGGTGAAAAAACCTGTACCTAAACTTTAACATTTTCACTAAGTTGAAAAAGGGGGCATAATTTCACCAAAATGCTTAATAGAGTTACCTACCCCTGTGTATGGGTTGGGGTCATGATGGTGAACAAGTATGCAAAGTATCAAAGCAATATGTCAATCCACTTTGAAGATATTAGAGTTTAAAAAAACCCGTACCTAAACTTTAACATTTGCACTATTTGCCTGATAGAGTTACCTACTCCTGCAAATGGGTTGGGTTCATGATGGTAAACAAGTATGCAAAGTATGAAAGCAACATCTCAAAGCACTTAGAGAATACAAGAGGTTAAAAACATGTACCTAAACTTTAACAAAAGTGTTACGCCAACGCCGACATCGACGCTCGGGTGACTGCAATAGCTCCCCTTATTCTACGAATAGTGGAGCTAAAAAATTATCAAACAGGAAGACTCACAAATTTAAACAAACACCTGATATAGCTCAGATAGCCCTGTGTATAGCCTAATATAAACACTACACGGTCGACAGGCCGTTTAATTGTTATCAGCGTAGATTGAACACAAATGGACATCGCAAATGTATAGTTCGCCGGAGATAACACTAGTCTTTGTTTACAAATAAAAATGAAAATTAAATACATTTTCGATATTCATTTTTGTTCAATCTTGTGCATATACACTTTTAATGATATACTCTTTAATCTACACGGATAACTGGCGGCCATTCGACCGTGCAGTGTTTATAATTTGCTTTGTTTGTTTATTGATAAGGCTAGAGTTATCCCCGGCCATCTATATTTAGTTTCATTTTTATTTGTAAACAAAGGCTAATTTATGATATCATCGGGTGACTATACCTCCACATTGACAATGATAAACACATTAGAGATTGCGATTGTATTCAGAGCGGGTACATATGTATCGTATGCCACTACGTATTTATCTATGCAACTTAACCATGTTTGTGCAATAGGTAACAGTTTTTGCCCGAAACCGAATCAACATTTTCCAGACAATTAAACTACATTAATCTACATTGAACTACATTAAACTACATGTCTACACTGCTTCATTCTATTGACGACATTCAGATCAATGTTAATCTAATCATGAACAAACATACACCACGTTCATAAATCACAGTATAACACAAAGTGTGACAAATAAATTAAAAAAGAAACTATAACAAAAACAGACGAATATAATTCCCATTAAAATACATGGGTATAAATTGCCTAACATAGACATTTCGTACAGTTTAAACACTGTCCCACTACACCTTTTGTAAATAGAATCTACATGTATGTGACCCAAATATAAACAAACAGTAACCAACCTTTTTTGAACATAAATCTGGGACTGATCCCTTTCCTGCGTTGCTGTCCACCATATTTACATGTACTCCTTTGGACAGTTAATTAGAAAAATTATATTTTAAGTCCGCTAAACGACGGATATACACAGATGTATTTCCGCGGCTCAACAGGTGATTTTTTTAAAATTTCCTGCTGGCGTTTCTTGTCGCCATAAAGTTAAACGTAATCGTTACGAGAAATCTATTTTTAGACGTTAAGTAACTATATATAAATACCGTACACGTACCAGTGTAGCAATACCACGTGACTAAATACTACAGTCCAAAGAAGAAAGTTGTAAACTTCGCGAAGGAAAATGGGCGTAAGTATTTTATTTCTTCACCAATTTCTATGAAATATAGAACACGCTAAGGGAAAACATATAAGGGTTCCGCCATATATAGTATATTTCTCCGTAGTTTGACCGTTTTTTCAATTACCCTGAGAAACCCTGGAAAAATTTTGTTTGAGAGCGGACTACAGTATCAAGCCTTTTCGTTTTCCTGGTATTATCTACTCCATGCGTGATTGAAGAGTCATGTTTACACCTTCCGGGAACACCGCAACAAATAAAATACATATTATAACAATGCATGGCACTAATATGACATTTTCTTTTAATTTGCAATTGTGGCTACAGTTCCAAGAAAAAATATTCAGACTACAGTTTGAAGCTGTTTTCAGAATTTACCATTATATCAAGCAACTTGGTCAGATATTGCAAATTACCTATAAAGCCAAACAAGAAGTTGGAGTGATTTTCATTGCAGTTTTGAGCGATGAGTAGGCTGAACTAAAGTGAAGGACTCAGTGGTGAATAGTTAGGCCTACCACAGCTTCAATATTAAGCCACCTAAAATGTGCACATGAAGTCGGCACAGTACACCAATGTGCACGATGCAAACGTGTGGATGCCTCCTCTAGATGAAATACCAGCACACCTGCATAATTCAGTCAACGATAATGAATAAAACACGAAAACGCACCGGAACTGGATAAATGACATGCTCTATGATTGCAATGCACTTTGCAATCACAAAAGCTCTTTTACAGGCCATATCTATATAAATCGTATCTGCAGAGATTGTACATTCACTAAATATTTTGATTTCGACATTTATTTGACCAAATAAAAATAAGTCAGTCAAAGTATAAAGAATGCTGTATTTCATAATGGCCGACATTATCCAAATTGTCGCACCTCGATTATTTGCAACAACGAGTATACTACTTGAACGTTAATCAAAGATCCTGAAAATTATCAGCAATAATACTGGCACTTATAGGGACTTCCTGACATAAATAAATTTCCCGACCCGGCGTTTGCAAACTATTTACATTCGGAATACTTCGGAACTGGATAATCCACCGGAACACCACAACACACTGTAACTGTACCATTGATAGATAGTAAAAATACATTTTCTTTTATAAATTTTATGTTATTTTAGAAAGGTGCATTTGTACTAAACTGGTCAGATTTTCATGTTATAAAAAACAAGAATTAGCTTTCGGTATCTTCACAAAATAATAATATTCATGGACAACATCCGGCTTAGAACTATCACCATGCATAATCCCATCGAAATTGATCAACTAGTTAAAAAGTTATACCATAAAATGTATACCACGGTGTCCAGTCACTGATGTGCATTCAATAGAAACGACAATGCTAATCTAAACAAGAAAAAAAAGAAAGTGATTTTGCGCCCTATTGGTTTATTTTCTTATTTATGGACGGAATATTGATATCAAATAAATAAAATAAAATATACCAGATTTATACAGCGCCCTTTTCATGCGAACGCACTTTCAAAGGCACTTTACATATTTGTGTTGCAGCCACAAGGGCGCAGGTGCATCCTGTACCAGTGCAGATACAGCATGATCTGACCAGAGGGACAGACTGAGAGAAAGCCCCTGAAGGGAGAGTATATGGAAGCCCTGGAGGGCACTTTTGACTTAGGTGTTGGGACTTGTGACTTATGACTTGTGACTTAGAACTTGTGACTTATGACTTGTGACTTATGACTTGTGACTTACATTCTATAAATAAATCTGCGCGCACTTCCTTGGACAGCGTGGATGGTGAAGCATGCTGTCTGAATCGGAATTACCTGATAATAGTCTATAGTGAGTCAGGTAAGTCGGCATTAGTTTTGTTTGAATGAAATCGTCATTGTTGAAGGCCGTTATTCTGAATTGTTAACATCATTAACTAGAATACCGTTCATGTAATAGCATAATGTCACATGGCATAGTTGCGTATTATACGTGTACATGTACATACAGAGTTATAATGGTTTGCTTCCTTTTCGCTATTATTTTTGCGTCTCATTTGAGACAGATAGTTCGGATCATACATGGTGCAATGAATTAGATTTTAAGTTTTGTTTAAGTAATAAGAATTATATGTTCTTCTACATTTTTCCAGGTGAAGAAACTTGAATATCCGTGCTGTGTGTGTTTGTTCGGTGCGTTTGGTTCGACAAATGATGTGGCGCAAACCTATTTACCTATATAGTCTTTAAACCCAGCAAAGCAACCGGCTCAAATGTAAACTTGGCAATTGCGTGACACTATGGGCTAGAATAGATTTTGAATGTGATTGTGTTATGTAACATAATGGTGAAGTAGAACATTATAAGGTTTTCCGGACAATTCCAAGTAGTGGATATCAATACATTTACATTTATGGCGCCTACGAACTAAGCTTTTCAGGATAGCTTTATAGTTTCCGTATACGTTTAATTTCATAGACGTAATGTCGGACAGACATGTTTAGAAATAATACGCCATTTTGTCATGTTTTGAAATACATGTAATGCAACAGACTCAAAGTTGTCATTTGCAAATGTGTTTTTGTCTACCGTTCATCATTTACAACATAATACTGCATTTGTGTTAACTCTGTATACAATATAAAGCAACGACCAAAAACACTGTCAATTTCATGATTAAATATCATTCCAAGAGTTTGGCTTCAATGGATACTGATAACAAACGAAGGATAACAAACTCATATTAAATTACAAGATTGATTATAATAACACTTATTATGATATATTTTGCTGTCTATAATTTTATCAAAGGTAGAATGTATTTTACACGTCTCAAGTCGTCCCAAGTCCCAAGTGATAAGTCATAAGTTACAAGTCACAAGTCACAAGTTATAAGTCTCAAGTCACAAGTCTCAAGTCACAAGTCTCAAGTCTCAAGTCACAAGTCACAAGTCACAAGTCACAAGTCAAAATCTTAATTGAAATGCAGAAATAAACCAGACGTTATAACCATATTAGTGCTTTACTATACGAATAAATGAAGCATTAGACATACATGTCAAAATTAATAGAGCAACATACACATAAAATTAATATACTAAAGTGGCTCGGCATAACAATACCGACTAACAACATGCCATACTTAGTTATACAAATATTTTTAATCATGGCATATGCTGTAAATGGGTGAACTTCTGTTTGGAAATAAACACACGCCCTTCCAACATCTCAAAATCAATTGGAGTACATGTATATCATCAAGGTTTTGGTGTCGAACTCTATCATGGTACAGGGTTTTAGGGATCCTTTACCATAAACATTCTTAATGTGTGTCACTCAGTCCAGATCGGTTTGTATTTCTCTGTCGACTATATCAATCATAACTTCCATTTGAGTATATGTAGGTTCATAATGAGACAATAATATTTATGCTCAACTTGTGCGTATATGCATTTCTGTCCATTAAAGTAGTTGTTCTCAGCTTTTTATGCAATATTCCACAAGAGATATTTTCAGGATTCCACGACATATATTTAATTTATCTCCACCTGCAAAAACAAACAAACATTTTAATTACACTGGTCATTCTATTCCCTCCCCTTAACCAAACGATTCGTCAAGATTGTGACGCTAAAATTATAATCAAAAAGTTGGAAATATATAGTTAACATATCGATAAAGAAGAATTTTAAACCTAACTCTTATGTAGTAGAATGATTGTAAATCCGTTAACAATTGTTATTTAATCAAACAACTAAAACGACTAAGGTCAGATGACTTGTCATATCTAGGGATATTACTTATCATTATTAATTGGTTAGAACATATTATGTGAAGGGTTCCAAACTTGTCTATTTAACGTGACTGTTTGCTTTAAAGGCCACGTTTCGATGCCACGACATATCCGGCAAATATGATATTTAAGCGGGCCAATGATCAGCATGGTCAGAACAGTTAGGGAGAGAACTGGGCAGAGTAGTCATGTGTTGGCATGTTGGAATCTTCGGGAAGCGTAATTTGTTTTTTGTTTAATTTAATTTAATAGCTGTTCTCAATTTTCCGGGACTGTTGGTCAAAATTATTATTATTTTCTAGATTGTTTGTTGATTTAATTAAGTGCTAAATTATTGTAAGTACCTTAAGTGACTGTGCATTTTTAGGAGAGATAGCTTTATTCACTTATGATAAAGTAACAATTAAAATTAATTAACTGAGTTTAGTATTTTGTTGTTGATTAGTTAAGTAAGTTAGTATGCAATTACCACTATCGAATATACGGCCGTAACACTTGTTAGTGTAACAAGAGAGAGACGTTAGATACAGGCATGTCCGGTGCTGCAGAAGTGCGCCTAGCCCTTATTTCGAATAGACAGCCTGATTACAGCGGGAAATATTATAAATATTTCAGAAATGTCAAGTTCCGATGCCAGGGATTGAACCCACGACCTCTGGATTGACAGTCCAGTGTGTTACCACTGAGCTAAATCCGCTTATAATATAAATAAAAAACGAAACTCTCTACTTTCTGAGTATGTTATAATATTTAAAATAACACCAGTATTAATGAAGTGTTTATTAAAAACAAACTGCACCTCAGTGACTATGTCGTCAATTTCGCGTGTTATAAACCTTTCTAAGATATTATAAATTTTATAAAACAATATTGTTTTGTTTAATCTTTATTAATGATACAGTTATAGATGTACAACGACCTTCGAAATATGACCTTTGGGCGAGTTCATTTGCTAAGGTTGAAACGATATTTCAAGTTGACAGCGTGGCCTAGTGGTTAAGATGATCTATACTCTGAACTAGTCTGTACTCAGAACATTATTTTTATATGGGATGTGGGTTCGAGTCCGCTGCTAAACTCTTTTTCAATAATTTTATTATCATAATACATGAGTGTTTTTTCATATATTTTATTACTTAATGAATAATAAAATTATGTTTAAGGTTAAATACAAAGTTGCTTTGTCTCGTTTATTTTACGATTTTAGCCTACCCTGGATATTGTATTTATTGCTCAGATGACAATCGGGTTGAATTACAAACTATTTTCATCATTGGTTTCGCTGGAATTAGAATTGTAATCACCACTCTAAGAATATTCTGTAGAAACTTCAACACTAATAAGCGTGTACTCTGGTAATACAGGGAGCACAGTTCCGGTGACTGTTGACCGATATCTCTGTTCAGTCTTGACATGGGAGTGTTTTCAAGGATTAACATACAGAAAAATGTACAAAGGAAATATATATATTTTAGAAATATATAAAAAATAGACATGCAAGCGAATGTTTTATTTAGCAAAATTTAAAAAATATTCAAAATGGGGGGATTCGAACCCAAGCAAAAAATCTATTTAGTTTCAGAAGCAGTAGCTTAGCCTACTGCGCCATGGGGGACGATGTGAGCTACCATTTCAAATACTATATTTCTTTTCCGAATACACCCCTTTTGCCTGGATTATTTCATTATTAAAAGTACAGTTACGCCCGAACGATTGTGGTTTATCTATACCTGTGCACGTGTCATGGTACATTGTCATGATTTTATAGAATTCCAAAATAGCTAACCCATCAGGAATATTGACTGTAATATTAATTGGAACATGTTCCCACATTGATTAGAAGAGGATAATAAAAATGCATTCTACCAAGCAAACCAGAAGATTACAAAGCAAAGCGAAGGTATAGATCAACCACGAGTTTCGAGCCGTGACGGGAGATTACACTATTTAGTCATGGTGTGTGAATATACTGGTTGGGATGCATTTAAAATGCATTGATATATATTTTTGTATGACATGACATTGTCAGTATCGCTGGCTCAATCGGTAGAGAGCTTGATTTGCAGTCTAAGACATGCGGGTTCAAATCCTGATAACTGCACTTTTTTCTCAACTACATGTTTTTGTTTCTTTTTCATCAAGAACATGAATACATTGTTTAAAAGTCACTTTATTATAATGACTTTTCAATCTACATGCAATGGGTTTTCATGTTTCACTGTTTTCTTTTCTTTCCACGGACCCAGTATTAATTTACCTTTTACTGGATCCAATACTTAAACTTGTGTCAAAGATTTTCGACTTGGTGTATTGGTTGTAGACCTGTCAGTCTGTAGACAGTTTATTGCAGTATCTAATGCCAGTGTTTGTGTCGTCCTGCTGGTAATACAAGTTCATTACACATAGACTATTTTATATATAAACTCCTTGCAAAATTTCTGTAAATATGAACCATGTTCAATATTCTTTATCATACGAGCATCTTCACCAGTAATTTTACTAGTCGCAGCCAAAATAATATAATTTCGCGCGGTTACTATGACTAAGGTCACTTAATTTTGACTTATAAAGACTCATTATTAAATAAATTCCAGGGAATGCATAACTTTCTTGTGTAATATTCCTTGAACAAGGGATTTGAAATTTTTTTTATAAAAAGCGACTCTACCAAGGATCGAACCGAGAAAAGTAAGTCTTATAGATCATCGCCTTATCAATGGGGCCACATATTCAGTTACTTAATGAAACAACTTATTTAACTTATGTTGGTATAACTTATATAAACCTACCCTTTTAGGGTTAAGGTTCACTCTAATGGACGAAAATGTGTATTTTTCTTCAGTGAATTAAATACCCTTTTGGCAAAAAAACACATTAGTATCATACATCATTTTGTAGCTTAAAGTTCAAATAATCAATATCAACGAGTGTTTTTATTATATTCACTTGTTATAAAAATGTATTTATAAAAAGTTAATTACAAAATAGGTATACATTTTTCAATATGTCAGTCTCATTTATTGGGTAACAAAATGCTAGAAAAATTAGAAATTGTGGTTGTCAAATATTTTATCAAGGTCATGCCTGCCCATTTATTTAAATAAAAGCAGTCAAAATGCATTGATTTTGAACAATAAAATACATCAACATGAATTAAAATCTATCACATGTGTATGTGTGAAGGCCTACTTTTAATAAATCCTAAATAGTTTAGGGTACGGTGGACCTGACGGACCAGATAGTTGTTGGTTTGTCAATAATCGATTTTATCGGGTCTATAAGACTTAAAACTTGATTATTTGTACAAGTTTTAAGTTGCCTCGAAAGAACTGAAACAGGTTTATGGAAAATTAATTAAAGCTTTAGTATTTCTTTCAATTATAAACATATTTAGTTAGATATTTCTTTCCACTGCATTTTATGTGTATATATACCAAAGAAATTGCCTATTTATCTTTAGTCGCACTGGTCCCTGATAACGTTTGTTCCATCCGTTAGCCCGTTTCTTTTAACATGAAAAAAATGCTGTATTTGGTCAGTTTGTGTGTTAAAATGGTTAAATATTACTCAAAAAACTATTTGCAGACGATAATATAGCATGGCAGTAACCTCACACCGTACATAAACTTACCGAGCACGTTGTAACATTTGCACGGACTATTCGTGTGGATTGAAATATTTTGACAGCTACATGTAATGACCGATTTTACACAAACTGTATGTGATCGCGAAACGATCCAGAAAATCGAGTTACACAACTGTGTTTGCAATGATTATACGAGCATAATTAACATAAGGATTATTTAAAAACGCATATTACTTTTGTAATTTAGCTAAAATAAAGTTTGACAGACAGCCTCGTAACACACATCAGATTATCAATTCGCTAACATGTGCAGTATGTGTTGAGATAGGAAAATGCTGATATTGATGTTTCATTGGGACTTAAATTAAACCGTAAGTATCATATTGTATTCGATGTCATTATTCGTTATGAACGGCACATTATGAACACCGCATCATAATGGTTTTGTCGATAAACTGTCGCACTACTTTGGCGCATGAATATAAATTTGCTACACAGCGCGAAATTCGTAAACAAACGAGATGAAAACAATAATAAATATTTGGATTTCATTGTTATTATCGTATGATCGTTTGTAAAGTTGATAAATTATGAATGTAATAAAGTTCATTATTCGATCTGGCTATCGATTATATGTTGATTACTTTGTTTGAAAAACATGTTGCTGTACGTTTACTGTGATGACAGGAGAGAGCAAACATGGCGACTTCCTTGTCGAAATTACACATCAACATGAAGGTGTTTTTCTCGTAAACAAAACACCAGCAGCTAATTTCAAGCCTGGCATGCCCTAGCGACGATTGATTATAAAGTAATGCCAATGAGTTCGTAAATGCAATAATGATAACGTTTGACATTTTGAAAAAAATGTTGTATTTTTCATTCGAAAATCGCCTTTATTTTAGTGTTAGCATTTGAATTAGGCAACTATATGGTACATTTTACATCACACGCAAGTGCTACAATGGTTTTCTATCATATATAATAAAAGCAAATGGTATATGCTGTTTGAAATAGCATTTTTTAAGTGGGTGTTTTTCAAGCATTTTCAAGGGTTATGATCTACTTAATAAACTTTGCTGCATAAATTAGTCACGGCTCAAAAAACATGGTTTATCTACATGAGTTGGTGTTACGACGGGGGCGTAAATAGTGAAGTCAAAAACTGATTGTTTATCCTAGTAGCATGCCTACAACACCATTCTTTACTTGATAATATTAACTGCTAACCGTTTTTGTGCGAGATAATCTGTTTATCTGCATGATAAAGAATGCTACACGAACTGATTCTCTATTTCGAGGGTTGCCTGCAAGACTGCATTATGTCCTTCTTTAATAATAAGCAGTTACGACAGTCTTCCGGGCATTCTTTAGGCCACCGGCCATTACACACAAACAATATACATATAACATATTAACTGTGTCAAGGGCGGTGATGATTACAAAATCAAGCCCACCAGATACCTTATTTATGAAACATATTATAGCTCAAGTATGTCGGAATTTCTAAGCCCGCTTTCTGAGCACTTTCACAAAGAGATGTTCATAGCAAGGTGTATTTAACAAGCGTTAAAGTAGCATTTGCAAACTTTATCTGAGCCGCATGCCACATCATAAGTAAGAAGTAAATACCAAGTTGTACTTCAGTCCAAAGTGTTTTTCTAAACTATCATCTTTTGTTCAATATTATACTATCCTAATTATTAGTGGTTTGCGGGTGTATCGGAAGTATCAAACTCCACCACTGCTCGTAATCCATAGAAAAACTATAAACTTGCACGTAAAATATACCACTATTTCGTCGTTGAAGTCAAGTTATATTCACTGTATGTCCGAATGAGATGCGATCTAAAACATATTATCATAATACTCGTTTTTCAGTTAATTTCTATCGTCCTCTCACTAGCTGATAGTAAACAGACAACTGACTATAACCACCGATAGTTCCATTTGAGTAGTTCAAGCCTTGCTAATAGTAGCATGATCGATGTATCGGTCCCAACCCGATAAGTGTGCTATACTAAACTAGTATGTTCCCCAAAGAGGTTATAGTTGATATAACAGGTCGGATGCTAGATTTATGACTAGATTCCAGTCCGGTACAATAATTGTGCTATTACTAGTCAGATACTGGTCAGGTGACTAGGTCCAAGAATACATGCAGTATGAAAACTGTACTACATACAACTCGCCGGATGCCAGCTATGAGACTCGATCCCAGGACGGTACGATATCTGTGCTATAACCGGGCAGATACTGCCTGATCCCAGTCCGGTACAATAACTGTGCTATATTAACCTGTCAGATACTGGCTGATCCCAGTCCGGTACAATAACTGTGCAATATTAACCTGTCAGATACTGCCTGATCCCAGTCCGGTACAATAACTGTGCTATATTAACCTGTCAGATACTGGCTGATCCCAGTCCGGTACAATAACTGTGCTATATTAACCTGTCAGATACTGGCTGATCCCAGTCCGGTACAATAACTGTGCTATATTAACCTGTCAGATACTGGCTGATCCCAGTCCGGTACAATAACTGTGCTATATTAACCTGTCAGATACTGGCTGATCCCAGTCCGGTACAATAACTGTGCTATATTAACCTGTCAGATACTGGCTGATCCCAGTCCGGTACAATAACTGTACTATAACAACTGACTGATAGCAATCCGGTACAATAACTGTGCTATTACCAGTCAGATACTGGCTGATCCCAGTCCGGTTCAATAACTGTGCTATAACCGGTCAGATATTGGCTGATCCCAGTTCGGTACAATAACTGTGCTATAACCTGTCGGATATTGGCTGATCACAGTCCGGTACAATAACTTTGCTAAAACCTGTCGGATATTGGCTGATCCCAGTCCGATACAATAACTTTGCTATAACCTGTCGGATATTGGCTGAACCTAGTCCGGTACAATAACTGTGCTATAACATGTCAGATATTGGCTGAACCTAGTCCGGTACAATAACTGTGCTATAACCTGTCAGATATTGGCTGATCCCAGTCCGATACAATAACTGTGCTATAACCTGTCGGATATTGGCTGAACCTAGTCCGGTACAATGACTGTGCTAAAACCACTGATTATCCCAGTCCGGTACAATAACTGTGCTATAACCTGTCATATACTGGCTGATCCCAGTCCGGTACAATAACTGTGCAATAATTGGTCAGATATTGGCTGATCCCAGTCTGGTACAATAACTGTGCTATAACCTGTCGGATATTGGCTGAACCTAGTCCGGTACAATAACTGTGCTATAACCTGTCATATATTGGCTGATCCCAGTCCGGTACAATAACTTTGCTATAACCTGTCATATATTGGCTGATCCCAGTCCGGTACAATAACTGTGCTATAACCTGTCGGATATTGGCTGAACCTAGTCCGGTACAATAACTGTGCTATAACATGTCAGATATTGGCTGATCCCAGTCCGATACAATAAATGTGCTATAACCTTTCAGATATTGGCTGAACCTAGTCCGGTACAATAACTTTGCTATAACCTGTCAGATATTGGCTGATCCCAGTCCGATACAATAGATGTGCTATAACCTGTCATATATTGGCTGAACCTAGTCCGGTACAATAACTGTGCTATAACCTGTCGGATATTGGCTGAACCTAGTTCGGTACAATAACTGCTATAACCCGTCAGATATTGGCTGAACCTAGTCCGGTACAATAACTGTGCTATAACATGTCAGATATTGGCTGAACCTATTCCGGTACAATAACTGTGCTATAACCTGTCAGATATTGGCTGATCCCAGTCCGATACAATAAATGTGCTATAACCTGTCGGATATTGGCTGATCCCAGTCCGGTACAATAACGTTGCTATAACCTGTCAGATATTGGCTGAACCCAGTCCGGTACAATAACTGTGCTATAACCTGTCGGATATTGGCTGAACCTAGTCCGGTACAATAACTGTGCTATAACCCGTCAGATATTAGCTGAACCTAGTCCGGTACAATAACTTTGCTATAACCTGTCGGATATTGGCTGATCCCAGTCCGGTACCATAACGTTGCTATAACCTGTCGGATATTGGCTGAACCTAGTCCGGTACAATAACTGTCGTATAACCTGTCAGATATTGGCTGATCCCAGTCCGATACAATAAATGTGCTATAACCTGTCGGATATTGGCTGAACCTAGTCCGGTACAATAACTGTGCTATACCACTGACTAATCCCAGTTCGGTACAATAACTGTGCTATAACCTGTCATATACTGGCTGATCCCAGTCCGGTACAATAACTGTGCTATAACCTGTCGGATATTGGCTGAACCTAGTCCGGTACAATAACTGTGCTATAATTGGTCAGATATTGGCTGATCCCAGTCTGGTACAATAACTGTGCTATAACCTGTCGGATATTGGCTGAACCTAGTCCGGTACAATAAGTGTGCTATAACCTGTAAGATATTGGCTGATCCCAGTCCGGTACAATAACTGTGCTATAACCTGTCGGATATTGGCTGAACCTAGTCCGGTACAATAACTGTGCTATAACCTGTCAGATATTGGCTGATCCCAGTCCGATACAATAACTGTGCTATAACCTGTCGGATATTGGCTGAACCTAGTCCGGTACAATAACTGTGCTATAACCTGTCAGATATTGGCTGATCCAAGTCCGGTACAATAACTGTGCTATAACCTGTCAGATATTGGCTGATCCCAGTCCGATACAATAGATGTGCTATAACCTGTCATATATTGGCTGAACCTAGTCCGGTACAATAACTGTGCTATAACCTGTCGGATATTGGCTGAACCTAGTTCGGTACAATAACTGCTATAACCCGTCAGATATTGGCTGAACCTAGTCCGGTACAATAACTGTGCTATAACATGTCAGATATTGGCTGAACATATTCCGGTACAATAACTGTGCTATAACCTGTCAGATATTGGCTGATCCCAGTCCGATACAATAAATGTGCTATAACCTGTCGGATATTGGCTGATCCCAGTCCGGTACAATAACGTTGCTATAACCTGTCCGATATTGGCTGAACCTAGTCCGGTACAATAACTGTGCTATAACCTGTCGGATATTGGCTGAACCTAGTCCGGTACAATAACTGTGCTATAACCCGTCAGATATTAGCTGAACCTAGTCCGGTACAATAACTTTGCTATAACCTGTCGGATATTGGCTGATCCCAGTCCGGTACCATAACGTTGCTATAACCTGTCGGATATTGGCTGAACCTAGTCCGGTACAATAACTGTCGTATAACCTGTCAGATATTGGCTGATCCCAGTCCGATACAATAAATGTGCTATAACCTGTCGGATATTGGCTGAACCTAGTCCGGTACAATAACTGTGCTATACCACTGACTAATCCCAGTTCGGTACAATAACTGTGCTATAACCTGTCATATACTGGCTGATCCCAGTCCGGTACAATAACTGTGCTATAACCTGTCGGATATTGGCTGAACCTAGTCCGGTACAATAACTGTGCTATAATTGGTCAGATATTGGCTGATCCCAGTCTGGTACAATAACTGTGCTATAACCTGTCGGATATTGGCTGAACCTAGTCCGGTACAATAACTGTGCTATAACCTGTAAGATATTGGCTGATCCCAGTCCGGTACAATAACTGTGCTATAACCTGTCGGATATTGGCTGAACCTAGTCCGGTACAATAACTGTGCTATAACCTGTCAGATATTGGCTGATCCCAGTCCGATACAATAACTGTGCTATAACCTGTCGGATATTGGCTGATCCAAGTCCGGTACAATAACTGTGCTATAACCTGTCGGATATTGGCTGATCCCAGTCCGGTACAATAACTGTGCTATAACCTGTCGGATATTGGCTGATCCCAGTCCGGTACAATAACTGTGCTATAACCTGTCGGATATTGGCTGATCCCAGTCCGGTACAATAACTGTGCTATAACCTGTCGGATATTGGCTGATCCCAGTCCGGTACAATAACTGTGCTATAACCTTTCGGATATTGGCTGAACCTAGTCCGGTACAATAACTTTGCTATAACCTGTCAGATATTGGTTGATCCCAGTCCGATACAATAGATGTGCTATAACCTGTCAGATATTGGCTGAACCTAGTCCGGTACAATAACTGTGCTATAACCTGTCAGATATTGGCTGAAAATAGTCCGGTACAATAACTTTGCTATAACCTGTCAGATATTGGCTGATCCCAGTCCGGTACAATAACTGTGCTCTAACCTGTCGGATATTGGCTGATCCCAGTCCGGTACAATAACTGTGCTTTAACCTGTCAGATATTGGCTGATCCCAGTCCGATACAATAACTGTGCTATAACCTGTCAGATATTGGCTGATCCCAGTCCGATACAATAACTGTGCTTTAACCTGTCAGATATTGGCTGATCCCAGTCCGGTACAATAACTGTGCTACAACCTGTCGGATATTGGCTGATCCCAGTCCGGTACAATAACTGTGCTATAACCTGTCGGATATTGGCTGATCCCAGTCCGGTACAATAACTGTGCTATAACCTGTCGGATATTGGCTGATCCCAGTCCGGTACAATAACTGTGCTATAACCTGTCGGATATTGGCTGAACCTAGTCCGGTACAATAACTGTGCTATAACCTGTCATATATTGGCTGATCCCAGTCCGATACAATAACTGTGCTATAACCTGTCAGATATTAGCTGAACCTAGTCCGGTACAATAACTTTGCTATAACCTGTCAGATATTGGCTGATCCCAGTCCGATACAATAGATGTGCTATAACCTGTCAGATATTGGCTGAACCTAGTCCGGTACAATAACTGTGCTATAACCTGTCAGATATTGGCTGAACCTAGTCCGGTACAATAACTTTGCTATAACCTGTCAGATATTGGCTGATCCCAGTCCGATACAATAGATGTGCTATAACCTGTCAGATATTGGCTGAACCTAGTCCGGTACAATAACTGTGCTATAACCTGTCGGATATTGGCTGAACCTAGTCCGGTACAATAACTGTGCTATAACCCGTCAGATATTGGCTGAACCTAGTCCGGTACAATATTTTTGCTATAACCTGTCGGATATTGGCTGATCCCAGTCCGGTACCATAACGTTGCTATAACCTGTTGGATATTGGCTGAACCTAGTCCGGTACAATAACTGTCCTATAACCTGTCAGATATTGGCTGATCCCAGTCCGATACAATAAATGTGCTATAACCTGTCGGATATTGGCTGAACCTAGTCCGGTACAATAAATGTGCTAAAACGACTGACTAATCCCAGTCCGGTACAATAACTGTGCTATAACTGGTCAGATGTTGGCTGATCCCAGTCCGGTACAATAAATCTGCTATACGTTATGTTGGATATACATGTATTACTGCGATGAGCATGTAGACAGGCGTACATAACGGAAGGTTTTCAACACTTCCCTTGTTATCATGTGCAGCTTTTTAGAAACATATATTATAAATGTTCTCCCTTGATTAAGTCCAATTTCTGTCATTGTGTTGTTTCCCCGTCACGTGTTAATGATGCTTGTCTTATCCGTCGTACTAGCAAGTACGTGCTGCCTGTTGCAGCAACGTGATGAAAGCAGCCATTGTCCGCCCTACATCACAATGGTCATGTGCCTGATAACATACAGTATTAATGCGTTTAAAGCGAAACCTTCTCTGATTGGTCGAAAGTAAGTCAAAAGCCGGAAAATTTTAATCTTCCGGTTTTAAGTGGTTAGTACATGTGATGTATAGTTTCATGTGATATATTGTTATATTGTTTCAGTGTGTCCTTTAGATCCATATTTTTCTTCGTATTTAGTTTCAACTTTTCTAAGTATTGTGTAAATGTTGTTAAACTCGCGCTTGACGCGAATAGCGAGGAGCGGACAGCGAGCTAAATATCGGGGGTCTTATCAAAACAATATCGTCACACAAAATGTAGCGTATAATGGTCATCTACAAGTACTCACTCATGCAACTATATTGTTCTACTACACTGCGTTCCTAAAGTTTTGCGGTTTTTTAGGTAGCAATTAGTGCTTGTATTCTGAAGATTGGTTTAAAGTAGATGGTAACTGAAAACGTAAATTATCTGAATGATCGATTGTTTATGTTATAAAATTAGATCAATTAAGGGTTTCATAGTCATATATAAATGTTTAAAAAATTCCTATTGATAAATAGGTGCAACACTTATGTAATTTAGTATATCATTGAATAAATCATACCTCTGGCAAAATGTAGTACAAAACTTGAACACATTAAAGGCGCATTTACAAGCTTATAATGACAAAACTAAATACAAGATCTACCATTTTAATCATTCCAAACCCAATATCTTTTCGTCTACATACAAGTCCAGCAATAATTTTAACTTTGCGTGCTCGAAGCTACCTGGAATGTCGCCACACATTCCAAAATAGTCGGATTCAGAGGAAGAAGTCCCCGTTCCAGCAAATGCAGGTAGTTTTGGTTAACATAATTATGAGATAATGAATTACATCATTGACTAAAATTCCATATTATTTCTGTATGTATTTATAAGCGCCTCCAGACGGTGGGGCAGTAACGTCAACGATGTTGGTCTAAATATAGTCATAATTGTCTCTTGATGAATTTATTATTTACTTGTGAGTTACAAAACTCAAGCAAGTACTATACAATATTAAGAGAATGAAAAATCATTATCACCAATATCATCAAATATAATATATGTAATACATCGATAGTGAATGCTTATATTAGCACAATAACATTTATGACTTTGTGTTTAGTAAGTAGCTTTGTCTCCTTTCAGAACAACACGATCTTGAAAGTACCCGTGAGCACAGGTAACTGTATCAGTAATAAAGAGTAAATAAAAAAATATTTTTTATATCTATGTAAAAGAAACCCTTTATCAATGATACAGGTACCTGTGCCCGTGAGAGCACATGTGCAACAACGTCCGCGCCAGAGGCCTCGGAAACGATCACTGGCGTCTCTTATAAGAGACAACCACGAGGAATATATATGATAAGTTTATCACCCCAAGAAAGATGCCACGATTGTTACGTGTTCTTGGCCTCAATAGTTCAGACTAGGAAGCAGAATGAATTCAATGTACTTGATCGGGCAAAATAAAAAAAATAAAGTATATTCATCTCTGGGTTATAATTCTTCAATCTTAATAATTAAAAACAACTTAGGAACTTCCTAAATATTTCAGGTTGAACCATAGCGCAGCAATAAACGTCGTATGCTTTAGTATAAGACTTATGTTGTCGCCATTCAGCAGCCTAATATTCTTCCATTCATGCACATCTATACATGTATATCCAGATTGTTCATCTATGGGAGTTTGAAATACATAGTGCCGCTAAACTGTACCTGAGGATATGCTACTAGAAGATCTTTCACTAAACATCGTATATATATTGTATAAAAGAACAATGGTCATAGCTGTAGTGAAAATTGGAAGGAAATCCTGAAACACTGTAGGTGTAGCTGCGTCCACAAAAAACCTTATCTATGAAGTGAATCAAATAAATGTCTATAATCGCACCACTATTTTTCCCCCTGCATTTCCACACGTCAAAGTTTGTCATCTGTGAAGGGAATCCTGTCAAAAATGTAGGGTCAGACGCACGCACGCACGCACGCACCCTCGCACGCACGCACGCACGCACGCACGCACGCACGCACGCACGCACGCACGCACGCACGCACGCACGCACGCACGCACGCACGCACGCACGCACGCACGCACGCACGCACGCACGCACGCACGCACGCACGCACGCACGCACGCACGCACGCACGCACGCACGCACGCACTTGACATTGTGGGGTTTTCTTTTGTTCATCCTTTTGTTTGTAAAACCCCATAATCAACATTTTGCACCCCGTAAGCAACGGAATAAATAGAATCTAAATGTAGCCCATTGTTCCACACCCCACAACAACATGAGGGTGAGGACGGACGGACGGACGGACGAACGAACGAACGAACAAATTCCAGTATACCCCTTACAACTCGTTCTCTCGAAACTACAGGGGCGAAATCAATATACCACTAGCATCCCATTTTGAGCCGCGCTTTGCAGACGACATTGTTTGTACATTGATCAAAATAATGCTGAGAAGAGCCCCATGATTTTTGTTCGCTATTCGCTTCACGCTATTCGCGTCGAGCATAAAATGTCTATTTATGATATGGATCCGGAACAAATGTGCCCAGACGTTTATTACTGCGCAATAACATTTTGTAAACAAGTATTCATAAGTGTGCAGAAAATAGATCAAGGTCTCTCATGTTGACCGATATACAATGTTACTGTGCACACAGTTATCTGGGTTTATAAATACGCTGCAAGGCTGACATACACTGATAAACATTGTACTGAATTACAAATTTTAAATAGCTTATTATCCGGTGCAGAGAAATTCAATCTGTTTACTTTGTGCGTAGAGATATAAGTTAATTAAACGTTCACCGTCGTGAATGATTTACCCCAAAGAACAGAAAAGCTTTGGTTCATTGATTGCAAGTTCCACAGAGTATATTGCATGTTTTAAACAGTCGCATAGACTAAATTGATGATGTCTGAATGCAAGTTAGTACGGTAGACAAAGCTAGTTAGAACCGGTAGACAAGGCAAGTCAGTACCGGTAGACAAGGCAATTAAGTACTGGTGGACAAGGCAAGTCAGTACCGTTACGCAAGGTAATTAAGTACTGGTAGACAAGGCAAGTTAGTACCAGTAGACAAGGCAAGTAAGTACCAGTAGACAAGCAAGTAAGTACCGGTAGACAAGGCAAGTAAGTACCGGTAGACAAGGCAAGTCAGTACAGGTAGACAAGGCAAGTTAGTACAGGTATACAAGGCAAGTAAGACAAGGCAAGTTAGTACAGGTATACAAGGCAAGTAAGAACCGGTAGACAAGGCAAGTAAGTACCGGTAGACAAGGCAGGTTAGTACCGGTAGACAAGGCAAGTAAGTACCGGTAGACAAGGCAAGTAAGTACCGGTAGACAAGGCAAGTAAGTGCCGGTAGACAAGGCAAGTAAGTACCGGTAGACAAGGCAGGTAAGTGCCGGTAGACAAGGCAGGTTAGTACAGGTAGACACGGCAAGTAAGTACCGGTAGACAAGGCAGGTAAGTGCCGGTAGACAAGGCAGGTTAGAACACGTAGACAAAGGAAGTTAGTACCGAAGGCAATTTTGTTAACTGACCATCGAAGCATAGAGCGCTGGAAAACACTTCACGTACTTACACAATAACTCTCTGAACGGACTCAGTTAATATATTACAAACTCATTTTAATATTATGATATAATTTATTACACTTTGAGAATTCCAAAAAAGTTAGATTCTCGTGGCATTTGAATCACTGTTTTATCATAAACCCTAACAGCTAAATTGTCCCCTTTACTCAATAAAATGTCACTTCCAAGATAACTTGAGAAGAGTTGAGTATCATTGTTACATGCACATTGAGAGTTTTTACTTGTCATTAATATCTGTTCGTTTTTTGTATCAGCAGTATTCTGTGTGGAAATAACCATGTGGTAATAGTCGTCGGGTGCTGTGCTTCTGGTTGTTAAACTGTCTGTACTATAGTGTATGTTTACCTGTGTGTACACATAATAAAGTCCCTGGTCTAAGATCTCAATAAAACCGGTGTCTTTATGCGCTCTGTAGTATGGATTACTGGATGGAACGATCTCTCTTTCAGATGAGCAGTTCCAGACAATATTTTCACACGCTGAAACACAGGAAAGTCGAGACTACATTAGAACAACTTGTATTACGATTAAACACCTGAACGTTTACATACACATCATGTATACGTTAAATGACCACCTGTTAGCTCATACGGTACAGTGCTGGACACTGTGTTTAGGACACGTGGGTTCGAACTTATCAACTTAAACATTTGACAGAAAATATACGCAAAAGTTGTATCTATGTAATATTAGTTTTCGGATTTTAAATATATAATAATATATTATGTGTTTAATGGTCAGTTATACATGTATTACAAAATGTTCAACAGTCAAACATTTGTAGTGGTCGATCACCACCAAATCAGCGTAAGTGCTCAGTGGTCACCCAAATATACGCAGGGTAGTCAAACAAGTGTACCGCAGTGGTACACATAAAGCAAGGTAATGTATGCATTAAGCTGTAAATAGTATTACTTCACAATTGTCTGTTTTATACATCCACCTTAATTTAAGCAGCTACCTGATTCTAACAATCACATTAATTTTGTGTCCATTGATTCCGACAATGGCTGCTGGGCTGTATGATAAGCCATATCTATGTGACAGTGTAGCAATACCACGTGGTTTTTGGCTACAGTTCCAAGCAGAAATTTGTAAACATTGGAACACAAATGTAGCCATAAGTATTTTATTTCTTCATCGATTTCTATGAAATATACGCCACGCTAAGGAAAACATTATTTGCTATCCATGAAATAAAAAACTTTTTCAGCGGCTGTGTAGGTTTCACAGGGTAATGGAAAACTCGGTAAAGCTGCTAAAAAGGTCTTATATTTCATGGAAATCGATGAAGAAATAAAATACTTATAGCTATTTTATTTTCCAATGTTTACAATTTTCTTCTTGTAACTGTAGCCAAAAGTCACGTGGTATTGCTACACTGTGTAACAAGGTGATAATATCACAGTAACGGATAAAATAACTTACGAGCGGATCGTTTATCACGTGCTACTAGTTTTATTGTATTTTTGATAGCACGTTCAATGTTGCTGCTGTTTTTGTCACCTTCACACTCATACCTCTCATACTTTCTTTTATTATCTGCAAAAATAAACAAATGAAAAATAATGTAAAACTTAGGAGAGATTGCACTATTTCCAGGCCTACTGAAAAAGTCACACATTATATATACACACCGACTACTGAGGAACACAGAGGATCGCCAATAAACTGTAAACCGTTTCCCTATTTCCCTTCAAATTTCTACACGATCTTACATCTTTGGAACGAACTTTATCCTTGAGTTAGAAGGTTACAGTCCGCTCACGATAATGTGATATTTACAAACATTAATCGGTTTGGTCAACTGTTGCAAAATTGGTTATACAAATCACTTAAATAAACAGATAAGGTCAGTATTGTACTTAAAACATCACTGATAATCGTGCTTATAATTGTAATCCACCTTTGTGGAATAGACCTAATTTTCCCGCCTTTCACATTATCCTGGGCGCACTATACCTTAATCACCCCCTGCAGATCATGTGCTTAAAATGTTCCTTTATATAGTTCGCCGGGGATTACTCTATAGCATTATCAATCAACAATTCTAACACGATCCGCGGATTAATCCTATAAACATAGTGCAAACAAGAGCATGTTTTATTACCCCCATAAAACATACCTCTCAAATTGGCTGTTACTATTTACGCCCCGTATCACGTGACATATTTATGAATGAATGAACGTAAACTTTATAGTAAACCTTCTAAGAGTCGCGATGGCAAGGCAAGTTGCACGAGAATCCAGTGTTACAGCTATGACGCATCTATTTTTAGAAAATCCAATATACCCTCGAAACTAAGTTTCATAAAAACTTCTGATAATCAATTCATTTATATTTTTCTTTTCATGAAATGGATACCCTATACTCTTGTTATTAAAATTGTTTCAATGTTTAAAATGTGTTATTTCCTTCAGAAAATTACGTAGATCGTTTTTTCATTAACGAGGGGGGTAATTGTACCAGCTAATAAGCCACTCAATTTCAGCGGGGAATTATGTTCAATGTCAAATGGGTGAAAATGGGGTGCGCGCAGTTAAATAGTGCGGGATGTTATCGTATTTAGAATCGAAATAAAAACTCTTGTATTTTGTCGGTGAATAAAACACGGGCACTCGTTCGGATGAGGAAAATAAATCACTCGTGCTACGCACTCGTGATTTAATTTTTCCGCATCCGAACTCCTGCCCATGTTTTATTCACCGACAATATACGCGAACAGATTTTTATTTCTTAAACAAAGCAAAGTATAAACACTGCACGGTCGACTGGCCGCCAGTTATCGATGTAGATTTAAAGAGTACATGTATATCATTAAAAGTGAATATGTACAGGATTGAACAAACGTGAATATCGAAAATGTATTTAATTTTCATTTGTATTTGTAAACAAAGGCTATTGTTATCTCCGGCGAACTATAACAAGGGAAATCGACCAAACATCCTTTGTGCCAACTTACATGTGCACTCAATGTGTTTAGCAGTTGTAAATGACAATGGTGGGAAAACATACTATAAAGCATGTTCCAGTTTGTGACTTTTGAAACATGTTGTTGCCCAACTGTAGCTGCTGTAACTTAATCAATTTATTGCACATCATTTTAAGAAATTATTGACTGAATTGCTAATAACGCAATACATATTTACAGATAGATTCACTTTAATATGTCCAGTACTTTTTAAGTTACATGTATTACACATTTAGTTGCAGTATACTTAGACAAGTTGTTAAGTATATTTAGCTCACCATAAGCAAGTTTCTCCTTTAACCAACGCCTTGTCATCTGAAATAACATTAAAGCAATAGCTGTTTATCACGATGAAACACGGACTTATTATATATACGAGGGGTGATCAATATATACACCGATAATGGTTAAATATATATAATGCATAAATGGTATATACATATATCTCTACAACATACACCAGCATTTATTGTGTGCATAAAACAGTGAAAACATAAGATAATAATGCGTGTGAATATTAATAATATCTTTATTTCGAGAAGGTAACATGAACAGACATATGCAATAGACAAATTCACATACATCTTAGTTTAAACAAGGCCTTCTATAAAACAAACAACAAAAACAAAACATGTTATTTTGACAATCACTCAAAGTACAAACATACTAAATTAGTAGACAATTTAAATATTAAATTTCGTTTTTTCCAACATAGATAATTCAAGTCATACATATATAGAGGATATTTGTTGATTTTGGTGTAAGATCGAATTTTATTTCACCGAGTGATCACAGAAAATCAATATTTTCACGAGTGGCGTAGCCACGAGAGAAAATGTAATTTTCTGTGATCACGAGTGAAATAAAATTAATCTTACACCAAAAATCAACAAATTTTCTGTTTATTATATGCCTCAATTCCTCTTAAATATGTGCCGTAATTGGCTTAATTGGAAAAATCACGTCGAAATTAGAACGTCACGACGTGATAATTATGACGTCATGATGACGTAACGCATATTTTAAAGCCCGGCGCCGTTGACGTTACGTTTCTTTTTCTGCATGATACTGGAACCAGCTTCTAAAACAGTGAAAATAACAAAATGGTAATTTCACTGTTATTTTCACGGTTATTTTCACTGAAAAAACTCCATAATCCATTGAAAGCAAATAATAAATAGAGGATATTTGTTGATTTTGGTGTAAGATCGTATTTTATTTCATCGAGTGATCACAGAAAATCAATATTTTCACGAGTGGCGTAGCCACGAGTGAAAATCTAATTTTATGTGATCACGAGTGAAATAAAATTGATCTTTCACCAAAAATTAACAAATTTTCTGTTTATTATATGCTTTAATTTCTCTTAAAAGTGTACCGTAACTGGCTTAATTGGAAAAATCACGTCGAAATTGGAACGTCACGACGTGACAATTGTGACGTCATGATGACGTAACGTACATTTTAAAGCCCGGCGCCGTTGACGTTACGTTTCTTTTTCTGAACGATACTGGAACCAGCTTCTAAAACAGTGAAAATAACGAAGTGGTAATTTCACTGTTATTTTCACTGTTATTTTCACTGAAAAATCTCCGTAATCCATTGAAAGCAAATAATAAATGGTATTAATATTTTTGTTTGCGTAATATTTTTGTTTGCGTAATAAGAAATATTTTACTAATTTTTTGAACGAATTAAGTGATGTAAGCAGACGAATGTTTGTTGAGGTTATATTCCACTATTAACCCAACAGTTTGGCGAGGACGATAACTCTGCAATCCTGGACCGATGAACATAGGGCAACTTACACCATAGTGATCATGTAACCCAAGATGGCCCTAGTTATACTCCCCTTCAACAGATTCTGAAGCTCAAGTTGTGCAACGCTGATAGAGGACAATATAAATCGAGAGATCTAGTCAAAGGGTATGGTATAATAGAGCAGTAAAAGTTTAAATAGCAAGCATACTGAAGCATCACCCAATAACACTGGACTTGTCGAGCTATCTGTATTATAGTGCGCCCATGATAACATGAAAGGCGGGAACTTTTGGTATAATCCATTTAGGTGGATTATTCAGGTGTGAATGATTTATCCGTTATGTTTTTAGAACAAAACTGACCTTATCTGTTTTCTTTAGTAATGTGACAAACCAACTTTCCAATAGTTGACAAAACCGCTTCATGTTTGTAAACATCATGTTATCCCGGGCGCACTATAGTACAGTAAAGTTCCGACCGCTAATAAGACCACTTTGATTATTTTGAAATCATGCAGATTTTTGCCAGTTTAAGGTCCCAAAGTATTAAATTTGGAACAAAAAAGGTCTGCTAATAAGACCGATTCGCTATTAAGACCACCTTTTTGGCTGGTCTTATTAGCGGAACTTCACTGTAATATAAATATATATTGGTAATGGTAAACAACTAGACTAATACTTACATTCTGTAGAATCTGTGCTGATGCATTCAAATTATGAAAGCAACAATGAGTATCATTACATGATGACACTGATCGGCGGTCATATGGATGGATATCATGAGTATCATTACATGATGACACTGATCGGCGGTCATATGGATGGATATCAATATGAGAACGGGGTACACAAAATCGTTTCACGGGTACAGGGGTACCCCTTTCCATGTGTATGAAAATCGATAGAAGAACAACAAGTCCTAGCAGTATAAGGTTGACACACACGAGCACACAACATACGAGTTTGGCTTGTGTCTCATCTTCCTTTCCATGCAAGTTTCTCCCAGGTTCCTGAAAGTGTTTTGTTTCAGGTTCAGTGTCAGTTGTCGAACCACTACACGAGGAATATGTATCATTGTCACTTTTAGAAGATACAGACATGACTAAAACTTGCTAAAGTCCACACTCACTGAAACGACATAATTAACAGTTTATAACGATATCCAGTCAAGCTGTATCCTCAGGTGCAGTATAATCTGTACAATACACGCATTATCTACACAGTCAAGTTGTTTACATGTGTGTTATGCGTGTACAATGAGTCACGGTATGCATACAGTCGTACTTGACACTCCCGTACACGATAGCAATGCAAACGCAAGTTCTCTCACGGGTAACAATGATCAGTTCCTACGAATGCATTTAAACACGGGCACGTTATTTAGTAGCATCCATATATAAAACTGCGAAAATTCAGTATTATAGCATATTTAATACTCCCAACGAACTAGGCACATGAATACGCCCTTAGAGCGAATCGATTACTGAAATGATCTATTAATAGTATTTCCGGTTTCGGTTGTGCTCTTAAAATAGCCTGCGTAATTTTATGCAGCCAAGTGTTTTTCAAATAAACTGTAAAATCATTTTAATTTCGATGGAAGGAAATTTTGTGGTTTTGGTAAAAAAGACCATTTTGATGGGACTTATAAGTTCGTTGATTTTGCATTTCAGGAATCGTATACTTTATTTGTAGCATATTATTGATATTAACTGAAGGGGTTAGGATAAAAACAGTGATAATTGAAAGAGTGTTAATATAGTTAAATTGGCCTCATGATCGTTAACGTTTTGCTGACAAATAGAAACACGTTTCATTACCAAGCTTACCAAGCATGACTTAAAAGTAATGGAATCATCAATTAGGAAAACTTGCAGTTGTCAACAAACGAAGACATGTATGTAACCCGTGTTCTGTTCTGGTTTGGACTGATTGCGAAGAAAACACGGGATATACACTTGACGAATGTTCTAAGTACACACTTTTAGAACTAGAATAAATCAGGAACATAATTATCTAAACTCACTAAAACTGTATAGATATCATATGTAGGTGATTGTCAATAATACAGAAAAAGAAAAATCAAGATCTACGTAACAATCATTGATACGTGACGAAAATGATAAAATCACATTTTTCTAGTGCACACATCTCGAATATGTGTAAATTTGTTCAAAGCATTTCATACACGATCAATGTTTGACCCCCAAACATAAAGCCATAAAAATATTTCGTATTATATGACGTAAACGACGCTTGAGGAGTGCGCAAGTGCGATAGGAATGCTTGAAACCGGCATGTCAATAAGACGGGTAAGATTTAATCCATTAATTGTCTGTTTTGGGGTTTTTAACTCATGCACATAAGTATTATTATGGTAGCTGCATTTAATTCACGAAAAAATTGCATGTTTATATTGACTCGATTAAAAATTGAGACGTCACATGACGTCATTTACATTTAGTCGCTGAATGCGTCAAAACATGATTATGACAACATCTGACTGATAGTTGTATCACTTTAAGAGCGTGAAATAAGGTGGAAGCGTTGAACTGAACAGAATATGTCCATTCATTTGTATGGAGCAATTTGAGTTTGAGGCATTTATCATCCGAATTACTACTACAGTTTAACAAAACTCACTTATTTTCTATTAATCATGTCTTATGTAAGATACGAATACATTTTCATTACATGGACTTTGATTTTTTAATCAGGTTGCACGATGGTATGGCCGCCTTGTAGCCCGGAACTAAATCCGATAGAATACGTCTGCGATGAGTTTGGGCGTCGCATCGATCACGACGACAACACCAGACCGTATAGGAACTCATAACGCACCCTTTACTTGAACTGAATGCACTCACGTAGCAATTGGTACACATCTTTATCAATTCAAAGCTTCAGAGATGTCAGGCTATCAACAGGGCAGACTGTGGTCATACATGATATTGATGTGCGACTTCGTTGTTTTAAGCAGTGAACTAAATGGTGGTTTTCTAATATGTTGTTATTACATTTTAGAATGGTAATTAACTCAACGTGATAGACAATAGTTTCCTGATTCCAATGGTATGTTCGATTCACAGATAGGTCTAATATTTTTTCAATTAAATGAAAAATACAAAGTGTGAACTTAGAACATTCGACTAGTGTACATGAAGTGCATGACATTGGTGGCAATAATTATTGTGAGCTTTATCCAACAGTTCTTTCATTATTGTTAAATTATTTTCGGTAACAATGGTTGTCTATTCATCAGCACATGATATAAACACCGGTGGCGTACTTGTTCATCACCATATGTCCGCTCGGATCAACCAGCTGCTCCATGCATGCCAACACTAGATCGTGACTTAAGTTTCCGGTGTTTATAAATATTAAACAATGATAAAATCATAAAGTTTCTGAAAATCAATCGAAACTCCATTTACAAGAGGATCACTTTCAATGCGGAAATATAACTTGATTGGGTGACCCCGGTCGTTGTTATAACTACAACCAGACGTGAGATATAGTATATTTAAGAAATAAACTATGAAAAACCGTTACAAGTATATCGGCTGTTATACAATGGTTGGAGTTCTGGCGCGTAGGAATTAACCACGAAGGCCGTAGGCGTGATTGGTTAATAACAAGCGTCAGAACAACAATCCATTGTATAACAGCCGGTATAGGTATACAACGGGTTTCATAGTTTATTTCGATTCTAACATGATTTAAACCCGGAATTATATAAAAAGCCAGTGTTTTTTGCGAGATCTATGTTGCTAAGGTCACTTGTTGACGGCTGTTACGATTATCTTTATCACCCCCAGTATAAATACACTTCAAACAATAATCAAAATATGAAATAAGAAGAAAATCTGTTCAACATCAATGGATATTTATTTAATTAAATATCATTTAAGTATTCCTTACTAATAAATAGTCTAAAATACGCAAAAACATTTACAACGATAAAAATACAATATCACGTGATTTCATTAATAAATTTACCGACGTGTAAAAAAGAACAGCCGAGTCGAAAGTAGTTCAAATTTCCATTGTATCTTTGTCCATATAGGCAAAATTGCCGGTTATGTTAGAATGCATGATACGGGATGCTGTTGTGTTTTGTGTTCACTATATGACAGTCACTCGCCGGTCATCCAATCGATCCGGGTTCGAATACTTGGTCGGGCAGATTTTATATAATATTAAAATATGTATTCTATTATTTTTTCTCTAGATTACGAAAAATCACGTAACGCACGTTCCGTACCAGGTACGGAACGTGCGTCACGTTATTTTTCCTTGAACGTAGGGCAGTTTTCCTTGAATTAATTTTCAACCAAAACTAATTTGCCCTAAGCAACTGACAACTTCTCTAAATCTAGAGAAAAAAGAATATAATACATAATATTATACAAACATCTGCCCGGACAAGTATTCGAACCCGGATGGTTTGTCCGTTACAAGATCAACAAAGACAAACAACATCATGGTCATGCAGGAAGGTCAGATGACTATATAACATTTTACAGTACTGTACGGGTTCGAATCCCACTTTAGGTGCGAACAATTTATTTCAGAACAGCGCTATTTGCCCCATGTGGCGGCCGAAATAGTCTCACCGTTCATGCCCATGTGGCGGCCAAAATAGTCTCACCGTTCAAACCCCATGTGGCGGCCGAAATAGGGTCACCGTTCATGCCCCATGTGGCGGCCGAAATAGTCTCATCGTTCATGCCCATGTGGCGGCCGAAATAGTCTCACAGTTCAAACCCCATGTGGCGGCCGAAATAGTCTCACCGTTCATGCTCCATGTGGCGGCCGAAATAGTCTCATCGTTCATGCCCCATGTGGCGGCCGAAATAGTCTCACCGTTCACATAGTCAGTGTTGTTATTCATATACTGTTGTGGTGTGATGAAGTCACATTAATTAATACTGGTTATTCTCGCAACGTTATTTGGAGGGTTCGAATGTGTTTTCGGTAAGGGTTCGACTCACACTATAGGTGTATACTACTGGGGTATAATTGCGAAAGCCGATCGGTCTAAGGCGTTCGTATTTCGCATTGCTCTAGGCGACGGCACGTTACAGTACCGGTTCGAATTCCAACAAATTATACGTAGCAAATGGGTAGATCTATATCCTTGCTTTCAATGTTGAAGAGTTGTGCTGTATTTAAGTACATTTTGTCCTAGCTAAAACAGTACGCTCATAGAATGAATTTGAGACTATCTTATCGGAATGTTAATGAATGATAGTTGTTACAAGAAACCAGTGTTTTACATGTTGTATCATAATTAGAAAGATAACATACTGAACTAGTTCGGCTTGGGTTTTGTTATATGTAGTTATGGTATCACGATATTTCACCAAAGTTTTAAATTGAGCGTGTACAATCAAAGTCACTACTCGTTAAAGCCGTATTATTTTAGCTCACCTGCCACAAAGTGGCAATGTGAGCTTTTGTGATTGTTTTTGTCCGTCGTCCGTCTGTCAGTCAGTTCGTTAGACTTTTCACCGTTCACACTCTAGCACTTTCATGATCTTCATCAAACTTGGTCAGTAGTTGTATCTCAATGAAATCTAGGTCAAATCCGAAGTTTGGTCATATGGGGGTCAAAAACAAGGTCAAATAATAGGAAAACCATGTTAACACTCTGATTGCCACATTTTTGCTTTAATCTTAATGAAGTTTGGTAATCTTAAGGTCTAGTTTGAAGTTGGGTCATGTGGGTCAAAAACAAGGCCAAAAAATAGAAAAACCTTGTTAACACTCTGATGGCAACATTTTTGCTTAAGTTTAATCTTCATGGAGTTTGGTCAAAATGTTTATCTTGGTAACCTTAAGATCGAGTTTGAAGTTGGGTCATGTGGGGTCAAAAACTAGGTCAATAAGTCAAATAATAGCAAAACCTTGTTAACACTCTGGAGGCCACATTTTGGCTTTAACTTTCATCAAGTTTTGTCAAAATGTTTATCTTGATGACCTTAAGGCCAAGTTCAAAGTTTGACCATGTTTAGCAGGTGAGCGCCACATGATCTATGATCCTCTTGTTTGATATACGCTGTGTTGTACGTGCTATGCTTGTAGCGAAACATTCCAACAGGTGTTGTTCCTAAAAAGTTGTCTGCATTTTCTAAATTCCCAAAATATAATAATAAACCAGACATGGAAGGAAGCACTCAACAAAAACAGCAGCGCACAAAAACTACAAAAACACGATACCCCACTCCGACAGCAACTTGTCCTGATTCCACGAAAAACTCAAGTAATTTCTCAGCTGAGACCGTTATTTTGAATTTATTTTATACTATCATAGACTTGTGATGTAGATTGCTACCAGAAACTGTGTATTTATTGCTAAATAATGATTAAGTAGGTGACTTCTGTATGAAATGCTCATGAAAATCCAACAGTAATGAACAATTAAGAACTTCGTACTTGAGCTTGTTATAACAGGCTTAAGTTTTTACTTTAGATATTCATAACTTTAAAACTCTATTTTCTGCAAAAAATCGGACTCTTTATGTATTGCACTATTAAATTGACATCTCACTGATCAATGTATAGTATACAAGTATACATTTGAGTCATTTAACCAACACAAATGTTTTTCTGAATAGCAGTCTCAGCTGAGCAATAACTTAAGTTTTTGTGGAATTGGGGCCTGGTATGATGTAACTACTCAATAAGCTCAATATTTCTAAAAATAAATTTCAGTTATAGAATATCCATACATAAAATAAACAAAATATATTTATTTAGAAGCAGTTTAATGTATCAGAAATAAATATTATCATACAATTAAACAGTAACCAAGTATTTTCATTTCAGACTCATATTACATGCATGTACATAATAGTCACATTTTAATAACAACGTGTATACGAGTGTTACATACAATACTGATACTAAGTATAAACAACATAATTATATATTTCCATTATGACCTTCGATTGTAAAACAATAAATAACGCAAACGAAAGGAACGAGGTGGTCCTATATCGCTTACACACAAGATTACATTGCCATTTTGAAAGAATTATTCTACTTTCGGTACCTGTTTTTCAAAAGTGGGCGTTTCTATTGCCCGATCAGACAATTTCGCAGCAAAATTGCTCGACCGGGCAAAAAAATAGGGGAATCACCGAATTGTCCGATCGCACAATTTCCTCCACTGTCCAATGAAGTCAGTTTCACTTATAACAACGTATACCACAGTATATACAAACACCAATATTCTGTTTAACAGTTCAATATTTTAACGATTCGTACATATAGTCCAGTCAGGGTAAGAACACAGTGACGCAGTGGTCGGGTCCACTATTACGGTGTAAAACCAATTATAAAGGCTTAAACAGACATCCGTAATTCCAATGCTAAACTAACAAACTATATTCTTACGACCTATTCAGACAATGGTTGTAATCTTCTGTGTACACATAAACAGCTACGTCAGTGTCACCAGATCCTAACTGGATTATACATATAGTCCAGTTAGGATATTATGACAGTGACGTTGCAGTTTATGTGTACGCAAAAATCACAACCATTGTTTAAACGGGTAGAGCGAATTTTATTATGTTAGTTTAGCATTGAAATTATAGTTGTTTGTACAGTATAAGCCTTTATAATTGGTTTTACACCGTTATAGTGGACTCGACAGCTGCGTCACTGGATTTATATCCTGACTGGACTATACATACATACATTTTATTTGGAATCATACACACATATTTGGAATCATACACACATATTTGGAATCATACACACATATTTGGAATCATACATACATATTTGGAATTATACATACATATTTGGAATCATACACACATATTTGGAATCATACATACATATTTGGAATCATACACACATATTTGGAATCATACACACATATTTGGAATCATACATACATATTTGGAATCATACACACATATTTGGAATCATACATACATATTTACATACATATTTGGAATCATACACACATATTTGGAATCAAACACACATATTTGGAATCATACACACATATTTGAAATCATACATACAGTCATGTTTACATTAAGAACATTTCATGTTGCACATGGTCCAATGTAAAAGAAACACTTTATCTGGTATATCGTCTAATGTCTTATGTACCACAGACAAATGGCGGCTAAGCCAACCAGTTCAGAATACTGGTTGTACGTTGTTCACCAAGCCAAATATATACCCGACCAATTTACCGACTTTGGTGTATCGTTACCTGACATACTAGTAAATCCCCGGATGTTTTTCTTGAGAACCGAATGTCTTCAATAATTATTTAGTTAAACAATGTTTAAGGCGGTCCGTTTTCCTGGAATTAAGGACGAACAAGTACCAACTTGTTCCACTGTAAGCTGATGACTGTAGGCAAAGTCACAAATGAACATAATCTAACATAGAATGTGAAGCCGGCTTGTTTGTCAGACAGACGATTGTCAAAAAACAATGTGCTAACCAGGCCAGAGGAGGTTATCATACCAGTAAACTCATTTGTTAATGGGTTGATGTTGTGTCATTCTGTACTTACATGTCAACATATTTGACTGCAATGAAATTGCTTATATACAGGTAAAATATTAGCCGGTGTTGTTCCCAACAAATTAGATTAAAACTATATGACACCCGGTATTTGGCTACCCCAATGTAAGGGTTATGGTAAAGGGTTAGGGGTTAGGGGTTTGGGGTTAGGGGTTAGTGTGTAATCGCCTTTTATTGGTTGTCATAAAGTGCCAACCTACAAATTACGACATGAATGGATTTTACTTTTTTTTTCGATGACTAGTTTTCGCTTGTGCATGAGTCCTTATCCTCAGCATATCAAAATCAATCCAAAATAGTTATCACGCGGGTTTTTAAGAAGAGTGACGTTGCTTACTTGTACCGATACTTCGTCACCAGATTGCAACTCTACTACAGTAGAGATATGGCTACCATACACATTCTCATATTCGTTCTTAGCAATCTCATGTGGTTGTACACTCGCCACAAGTTCTACATTCTTATCATCAGTAACACTATATCTATATATTGCGTGTTTGATTGGAGTTGTCTCATTTTGTATATCTGGTTTACCGTTGCCATCGATACATGGCTCATAACATTCCAGAAATGAATATACCCAGTACGATCCGGACACGGGAACAACTAACCGTCCCTTATAGTATCTAACACCATGGCGGAGAAATCCTCCCCTGTTAGATAGTTCTCGCCCGGTACACCAGTTGTCAATGGGGGTCATTTCTGTTTCATCTGTAAATACAATAAGTGTTTGTTAACGTAAAGTGTCATCATATATCATAGAGTTACCCCTCTACAGAACCAGTCAATTGACTAACAAGACACTCGTTTTCTAAACATGTTTTCCCTGACGCCAATCTTTAATGCCAGCTATTAGACAGGTAGAAAGAAGGATTAAGCCTTAATAAACTCACAAACCGACGGTACCAGAACAGGTCATTTTGAACACTTCTATGACAGTGACGAGAAAACACGGTACCCTTGTATAGTATATGAACAAGACAACTAGGTAGTTTAATGTCGTATACATGCTTTCTCTATATAGATATTTTTTCTTTTGAAGTGGTTTGAAATGTTATCAAATCTGTTTAAAGTGATTTTTAAGAAGAATGTTCTCTAATGGGGCCTGTTGACCCACTTTGAACCAGTATTACAAATATTGAGTCAAAACTTTGACATGTAATAATGTGTTAACCAGGTTAATGTTCTATCCACTGCGCATATATGTTCTAACCATTGTGCTAATGTTCCAACCATTGCGCTAATGTTCTACCCACTGCGCTTACGTTTCAACCACTGTGCTAATGTTTTAACCATGCGCTTATGTTCTAACCACTGTGCTAATGTTCTAACCATTGCGCTAATGTTCTACCCACTGCGCTTATGTTTCAACCACTGCGCTAATGTGTTAACCATGCGCTAATGTTTACAGTTGCGCTAATATTCTAACCACTGCGCTAATGTTCTAACCACTGCGCTAATATTCTAACCATTGCGCTAGTGATCACTGACAATGTTCAACAATGAAATGAGAAAAAAACATTAAGCATACTTTTGGGCAGACATTTTGTTCCAACTAGTTTAGCAGCTGGTTTCATTGCTGAACTGATTTCAGTATTTACAGAGAATGCTTGGACAACTCCTCCAAATGATCCAAAATATGCTCTTCTTTCAACCTCTTTCTCCTCTTTAATCTCGTTATATTTCCTTTTCAACACCTGAAATATCGTATCATTGTTCTGTCATGTTAAACTGTTACACATTGTCAGCACTAGCCCATACAGGGTCACCTTATAACGCTTGTTTTTTTAAGTTCTGTTAAAAAAAGAAAACGATATGAGCCTATCTCCAGGAAAACCTGCTATTTTGACAAAAACAATAATTTGAGATTTTTTATTATTTAAAATAGTAATCTTAATGAAGCAATATGCAAAAGAAATGTTGTTAGTATCTTGATGTTTAAGGGAGTTACAGCTGTTTTGTAGAGGCCATATTCAGAGCCTTTTTGTGTGACTTCGCGAACGTCATTCAAACGTTGTTCGACGTCGTTGTAAAATGTACTTATAACTGTATAAATACAGCATTTGATCAATTCTTGACATCAAATGTTCAAAATGGTATCGCGTTTTAGAATGATGTTTTTTTGAGTTTTAAAATATATATCCAAATTGTAAATGTTCACATTTAGAGAAAGGCTACTACTGTACATTTGTATTAAACAACTAACTCCTCGTTTTTCTCAATCAGAGTACTTTTCTAAAATTGGTCACCATAGCAACGAAGTAAGTGATTTCGACATAATTCATAAAATATTAAAGCTAAGATATAGTTATTTAAGGATACATTACTTAAAATTGAATCTATAGATATGTTATTTTTTTTCTTATTTTAAAGTTTTTTAAAACATTGCTACATGTATGTAGTTATTACATGATGTCAAAATAGCAGGTTTTTCTGGAGCCTGGCTCATATTCATTAATCAGTTCAAGGTGTAAAAGCCTTAATTGTCAAATAACTGACAGAAGTAATTTCATTACAAAAAACTCTTACGATTTCTCGCATCGTGTTTTAACATTTCGGAGAGGCAGCAGCTCCAAGCCCCTAACAAGTTACAACCCTTAACGCCAAACCCTGTATGAGCAAATGACAGGCATTGCATCAGGTTTTGTGTTGGTTTTATAATGTGGTTTATTAGTTATGATAGAATTATGATTATTTGTATTGCATGGACCTAAAGCAAAATGTGTATCTATAAGTGTGTATTAATATTATCAACTTCCTTTTATCACAATATCCCATATCAAACTTAACTGATTAAGGTCACAATGAGGCATACATATAATATCTTCGGCCATACTTTCAAACCCTAGCGGAGTCTTCAGACACGCTATCTGTTGAAGCTCAACACAACTCTCCTAAGTTCCGTCATGATTTAAACTTTGGATTGCCTTTTATGTAAATATCAAAATTGTATACCCGAGAGGGTCCAGAATTTGGAAATAAACTATATTCTATTCTATATTTGAGTTTTGGATATTGCAAAGACCTAAATACACATATTTATGTTTAAGTCTTTGGATATTGCTATGACGGAACTATGCGGTACTGAATATTGGCATAACCTTCAGGAAAGCATCTGAAAGAGTTAAACATTCCTCGAGAAGACGCCATCACAATCATAGACATCAGGGGAATATCTCTACATATCTATACTTACGCCGCTTATGAAAGAATACACATTGGTCTCCGTCCTATCACATTGCAGCGTCTCTCCACCATTTGGAAGGCACGTCTCTGAGTACGTTAGGTTTCGGATAGCTTCTGGGACAATACATGCTATCCCAATCATCGAAGTTATCAAACACACAATACTCAAACAAATAACACACTTGGCTATGTTAATGTAATTTAAATTCACAAACACCATATTTTCACATCGTATTGTCGATAAACAGTGTGTCTAATATTGCACTTCAGCAGGGGCGTAGCCAGCGATACGAACGTACGCACGAACTTCCAACTTCAAGGCTTGTGTGCATAACATCAATTCAAGGTTGGCTACGCCCCTGTTCAGTATTACACAATCCGTCCATCCTGGCTTGTTATTGTAGAATATCGAAAAAAACACACAAGTTAAGTCCTTTTAAGTTCAAATTACATATACATGTATTTCCACTCACGTCGACATAGATGACTGATTACAGGTATCACCATACGTAAGTGAATTTGTTGTTACAAACTAAGATTTCAGCGAATCATTGTAAAAATTAACAAAATTCAAAAATCCACATATTTCCTTGTTAGAACGGTTTCCGGTTAATGTGCTAAAAATAAACACAACTCAGTATTCCGTAACCGTGTTAGTTTCACAATCTCTTCTGACACGAGTTACCTCCCGTTTAAACCGGTGTATAGCACGGAGAATTTGACTCGATCCTGGCCTTTATGCATGAATATATTACAGGGTTCTTGCGTTGAATATATAAATTTCCGCGAGCAAATCGTGCAAAATTGGTCCTCAAGATTTGTATTGGTATTACACCTCGAGCGTCTTCGTGATACTCCCCGCTTATGGAAACACACTAACGGGATTATAAATGTACAGTAGACAATAAATCAGCTGTGTAATTATACAAATAGAATGTTGAGACTTGTGTTAAAATCTCTGGACTATATTTATACGCGGATGTATTGCTTAATTTGGTCGTCACATTGTCTTTTATTGTTAGAGAGAGACGCTATATTATGCAAATGCCGTATCAAAAACCGCCCCTGATAATCTTCCCTTGGGTATGAAATGAGTACGTCTGATCAGTGCAGGCATTTAATAATATAATTATTGAATACGTCTGTGCATCATGTTTAGTCAAATTAGAGTTCATACTTTCAAGTTGTGTGGTATAAAACAGATTATTTCGCCTGATTTTCCTAGCACTAGAAGTGAATGCTCTGTCACTGGCCTATTGAGGTGGTATATTTTGCATGCTAAGTTTTGTTCATGCATGTCTGCAGTGTAATATTATGTTAGAAATGATCTGACAAAGTGGGTCCCTATATATAGCTGGCTAAAAATGAGAATAAGTGCTACTTAGGAACTTATAAATTTGCATATTTGAAATCTGCATCACAAGGCGCTTCGTATGAGCCTATTTTCGTGAAAATCGGAACTGGTAATGTTGACCAAACTGAAGTTGAAAAAGCTTGATTTTCCATAAGTAAAGAGTAGTGTGATGCATTGATTCACAAAATATTGAAGGAGTAATGACGTAATGGTTAAATGAGTCATTAAACCACATGCCTTTCCAATGACACAAAGAATTTTTATACGCTATTTATGTATAACTTATACTTATAACGCTAGAAAATAGAATAATAACAACTGAACAACTAAAGGGGGAATACTCTTATCGGTGACATAGTAATATTTACACAGCGTGACGCATGCGAGTTATCGTTCTTTCCAACACGCTTGAGAACGATTTTAATTTCAAGTAATATTTTATTACTTTCTTCATCGAATGTACTACCTAATAATCAATAAGTGCCAATTAAACAACTCACTTTTTTTAAATCGGCAAAAACCTTCTCAAAGTTGAGTGTGTCTAAAATGTCTATTAATAAAGACATCTGAACACAGTAAATGTTTTTGTTAATTACATGACAACTGCACTTATGATGTGCCATGTGTTAGTCTCGAATAGAAGAGAATTCATTACAACAGCATCAAATTACATATAATTGGTATATTTTAAAAATCTTATATATAATTAAGGCAATAAACCATACGCTGTAATTTCAAGATCGTATATACATGTATATATATCCTATTACAGTGAAATATCAATATTGACAGACACTGTTAACAAAATCTTAAAGAGTAGTGTAGGGACCGTCATTAAAAAATATCGACTTAAAATTATTGAGAGCATACATGTTTTATTTAAAGAATTCCTAACAACCTTTTACAACAATGTATTAACAACAGTCTCTTAGCTATATGTATGTAAATAATCCTTACAAATTAATAATACAAATGTATATCAAATATTCTCCTATCTTGGATATTATCACTCCGCCATTGTTGTAGACGAAGGTTGTCAATCTGTAAGACCTTATGTGTTTGGTATCCCTGTATACAATACCGTTCTCAGCCTCTCCTGAAATACAACAATACATGTCAAAATGTACCACAACCAGCAACATCTTTACAAGCAAGATCAGTGCTATAATGACACACCAACGCAACAGACGCCGACATTTAGCGTCCACAAAGCGGAACTTGTTGGATTTATTTACCCTCGACACCGGGATTCAAGGTGGACAGCTGTCTGCGATCTATACACTATTAATTTTAAGTGTTGTTTTTCATATACAGAAAACCTCGGTAATACGAGCAGCGATTATTCCAGCAACCGGTCTAATTCCAGCACATTTCAAAGTCCCGACGAATTTGCTTTATATTGTACATTAATTTATCCCTCTAATTCGAGTAATGTTATTACGAGCATCCGGTCTAATTCGAGCGCAGGTGTCGGTCCATTCAACAATTTTCAACGATAATTAGTTACTTTATCTCGAGGCAATCATCCGAGCAACTGGCTTAACTCGATGCGTCCTCGAAATAACGAGGTTTTACTGTACGTTGTTTGTAAACAGGTGTCAGTTCTATACAATGTATGGTGAACAGTAAACCTAACCAGTTTATCAACTACGTACCTGATATTGAACTAATGGAATCTCTTTGTGTACGTAGTAACCATACTCTAGACACTGCAAAAACTACTTTGCTTGCTGTTATCCAAATAAGCATTTTAGAGTGAAATGTATAGCCGACATTTCATCATCAAGTCAAATGAAATATATATACGGCCATAGAAGATGGAATGCAGTGAAATCATCATTCAACAAACGCATGCTTAACGCTGAGATATATAAGATATACCTTCGAAAGTTGTGTTCGATATTCTCGAGTACAATGCAGACGACTGACCCTGTGCTAGGCTTTGGTTACCACAACTAAGGTCATTATCTCTGGTGTCGCGTCATAAAACACAACAATATACATACACTTTCGCAAAATTGATGTCAGAAAAAGCAAAGCAGTATACAAAATGATATAAGTTCGAGCACATACAACGCCGAAGGCACCAACATCTGTAAAACAGTATTGGGCCAGAAATAATGTACATGAACTAAAACGGTCGGGCCTAAAGCTTGATCTCTAAACGTGACAATGACAATGCAATGTATGAGCAGACCTATACGAAACGAGTAAACAGGAAATATAATAGACCGTAAAATAAAAATCCGTGTCGAGTGTCCGTAACAGAAGTTTATAATGTTTTTGTTTCGTTGAATTACAGCAAAATGCAGATTTATGGTAAACATGTGAAACCTACGATTGTCACCCTGATATCATGTTAATGGTACAGGCAACATGATAACATCCACGTTACAGTGATACGATGCTGAAACCCAAACCATATTAATCACCGACTGAAACGCAAAACGAATCCTTTAAAAAATGGTTTCACAATGACAATGTCGTAATAATACCCCGTATTGCACATGGTACTTGAAATATTCGTGTTATCGCACACAGTATGCTGAACAATGTGTATCGTATGTCATTGTTACCCATTGTTCCATAATACAAGCATGTATTCAAACATCCAAACATACATGTATATCATGTTTGCCAATCAATATTCCCAATAACTAAACAAATGCCCATAAAAGAGTTATATGGATTCAATGGCAAGCATTTTACCAACGGACTGTTTTAAACTATACAACTGTCACGTCTGAAGGTAGTTATGGCATTTAAGTCTGAGATTTCAATGACATAATCAAGGTTATATTTGACTTCATTCATTATTGATTATTCACATTTTCTAAAAATGCTATATTAATGTTTATTTATACGAACAGAACAGAACAGTTCATTGTCGTATTATATTAAAATCAATACTGTTTCTTGATAACGTACAACAAATCAAACACAATCAAGTGCAATACTTAATTTAAAAATACTGCGTAATAAACATGCCTTTCAAAACATGGAAGTATATGGGTTATCAATATGACATATGGATAAGTATAAATATATGAATTATCTAATCAATGTGTTATATTAAATGTCAGATATGAGAACATTGTAGTTTATACCTTGTGCTAATTTCAGTCTGGCCAACCTTTGCACAAACTGAAATATACAAGACATGGTTTGTTTACATAAATTAGTTTGATTCAAATTCATGTAAAAACGTTATTTTCTAGCGCGATAAAAGAAAAACAAACACAGCATTCGCTATATTAATCGTTTCTGAATATTTAGGAGCAGGCCAACTTTATATGATGTGCCAAAAAGGAAGGTCGTAAGTACAATTTCGATGTAGTACCGTAATTGAATGTAATAATAAGTCAATGTTATTACAACAGATTCTCAGGGACTGCATGGAAATGTACCTACTTTAGGCATGCACAGTACACGTGTACATTATTTGTTTATACCCAGAATGCATTATTATGCTACTGACACACGTATACTGGAAAAATGCTTCTGTGAAATGATACGGTGGCTGAAAGCCACACTATTTATAACAATTTCCTCATTATTTATATGAAACTGGCAATTTTGCTATTACGATATTACCCCTCCAATAATTGAATCCTTGTGTTACCATGTCTTACATTGTACACTAACTCCGTGATGTTGTCAGTAGATCAGATATACCGGTCTCCAACAGCAGTATATCATACCTTGTACACTAACTCCGTGATGTTGTCAGAAGATCAGATATACCGGTCTCCAACAACAGTATATCTTACCTTGTACACTAACCCCGTGATGTTGTCAGTAGATCAGATATACCGGTCTCCAACAACAGTATATCTTACCTTGTACACTAACTCCGTGATGTTGTCAGTGGAGCAGATATACCGGTCTCCAACAACAGTATATCTTACCTTGTACACTAACTCCGTGATGTTGTCAGTAGATAAGATATACCGGTCTCCAACAACAGTATATCTTACCTTGTACACTAACTCCGTGATGTTGTCAGTGGAGCAGATATACCGGTCTCCAACAACAGTATATCTTACCTTGTACACTAACTCCGTGATGTTGTCAGTAGATCAGATATACTGGTCTCCAACAACAGTATATCTTACCTTGTACACTAACTCCGTGATGTTGTCAGTGGAGCAGATATACCGGTCTCCAACAACAGTCTATCTTACCTTGTACACTAACTCCGTGATGTTGTAAGTAGATCAGATATACCGGTCTCCAACAACAGTATATCTTACCTTGTACACTAACTCCGTGATGTTGTTAGTAGATCAGATATACCGGTCTCCAACAACAGTCCATCTTACCTTGTACACTAACTCCGTGATGTTGTCAGTAGATCAGATATACCGGTCTCCAACAACAGTATATCTTACCTTGTACACTAACTCCGTGATGTTGTCAGTGGAGCAGATATACCGGTCTCCATCAACAGTATATCTTACCTTGTACACTAACTCCGTGATGTTGTCAGTGGAGCAGATATACCGGTCTCCAACAACAACCTATCTAACCTTGTACACTAACTCCGTGATGTTGTCAGTGGAGCAGATATACCAGTCTCCAACAACAGTCTATCTTACCTTGTACACTAACTCCGTGATGTTGCCAGTGGAGCAGATATACCGGTCTCCAAAAACAGTTTTTCTTACCTTGTACACTAACTCCGTGATGTTGTAAGTAGATCAGATATACCGGTCTCCAACAACAGTATATCTTACCTTGTACACTAACTCCGTGATGTTGTCAGTGGAGCAGATATACCGGTCTCCAACAACAGTCTATCTTACCTTGTACACTAACTCCGTGATGTTGTCAGTAGATCAGATATACCGGTCTCCAACAACAGTATATCTTACCTTGTACACTAAATCCGTGATGTTGTTAGTAGATCAGATATACCGGTCTCCAACAACAGTCCATCTTACCTTGTACACTAACTCCGTGATGTTGTCAGTAGATCAGATATACCGGTCTCCAACAACAGTATATCTTACCTTGTACACTAACTCCGTGATGTTGTTAGTAGATCAGATATACCGGTCTCCAACAACAGTCCATCTTACCTTGTACACTAACTCCGTGATGTTGTCAGTAGATCAGATATACCGGTCTCCAACAACAGTATATCTTACCTTGTACACTAACTCCGTGATGTTGTCAGTGGAGCAGATATACCGGTCTCCAACAACAACCTATCTAACCTTGTACACTAACTCCGTGATGTTGTCAGTGGAGCAGATATACCAGTCTCCAACAACAGTCTATCTTACCTTGTACACTAACTCCGTGATGTTGCCAGTGGAGCAGATATACCGGTCTCCAAAAACAGTCTATCTTACCTTGTACACTAACTCCGTGATGTTTTCAGTGGAGCAGATATACCAGTCTCCAACAACAGTCTATCTTACCTTGTACACTAACTCCGTGATGTTGTCAGTGGAGCAGATATACCAGTCTCCAACAACCTATCTAACCTTGTACACTAACTCCGTGATGTTGTCAGTGGAGCAGATATACCGGCCTCCAACAACAGTCTATCTTACCTTGTACACTAACTCCGTGATGTTGTCAGGGAGCAGATATACCAGATTCTAACAACAGTCTGTCTTATCTTGTACACTAACTCCGTGATGTTGTCAGTGGAGCAGATATACCGGTCTCCAACAACAGTCTATCTTACCTTGTACACTAACTCCGTGATGTTGTCAGGGAGCAGATATACCAGATTCTAACAACAGTCTGTCTTATCTTGTACACTAACTCTGTAATGTTTTCAGTGGAGCAGATATACCGGTCTACATTTAGTGTATAATTGTTCTAGGACTGGTAGTGCAGCTTGCGCGGTAGACAGTCCATGTATAAAAGTTCTAGGACTGATTGTGTAGCTCCATTTGTTAGACATTCCGTATATAATAGTTCTAGGACTGGTTGTGTAGCTCCCGAGTTAGACATTCCGTATATAATAGTTCTAGGACTGTTTTGTGTAGCTCCATGTGTTAGACATTCCGTGTATAATAGTTCTAGGACTGGTTGTGTAGCTCCATTTGTTAGACATTCCGTGTATCATAGTTCTAGGACTGGTTGTGTAGCTCCCGAGTTAGACATTCCGTGTATAATAGTTCTAGGACTGTTTTGTGTAGCTCCATGTGTTAGACATTCCGTGTATAATAGTTATAGGACTGGTTGTGTAGCTCCCGAGTTAGACATTCCGTGTATAATAGTTCTAGGACTGTTTTGTGTAGCTCCATGTGTTAGACATTCCGTGTATAATAGTTCTATGACTGATTGTGTAGTTCCATGTGTTAGACATTCCGTGTATATAAGTTATAGGACTGCTTGTGTAGCTTCTTGAGTTAGACATTCCGTGTTTAATAGTTCTAGGACTGATTGTGTAGTTCCATGTGTTAGACATTCCGTGTATATAAGTTATAGGACTGCTTGTGTAGCTCCTTGAGTTAGACATTCCGTATATAATAGTTCTAGGACTGGTTGTGTAGCTCCCGTGTTAGACATTCCGTGTATAATAGTTCTAGGACTGTTTTGTGAAGCTCCATGTGTTAGACATTCCGTGTATATTAGTTCTAGGACTGATTGTGTAGCTGTATGTGTTAGACATTCCATGTATAAAAGTTCTAGGACTGATTGTGTAGCTCCATGTGTTAGACATTCCATATATAATAGTTCTAGGACTGATTGTGTATCTCCATGTGATAGACATTCCTTGTATAAAAGTTCTAGGACTGATTGTGTAGCTCCATGTGTTAGACATTCCATGTATAATAGTTCTAGGACTGATTGTGTAGCTCCATGTGTTAGACATTCCGTGTATAATAGTTCTAGGACTGATTGTGTAGCTCCCGTGTTAGACGTTCCGTGTATAATAGTTCTAGGACAGGTTGTGTAGCCTCATGTGTTAGACGTTCCGTGTATAATAGTTCTAGGACAGGTTGTGTAGCTCCCGAGTTAGACATTTAGTGTATAATAGTTCTAGGACAGGTTGTGGAGCTCCCGTGTTAGACATTTAGTGTATAATAGTTCTTGGACAGGTTGTGGAGCTCCCGAGTTAGACATTCCGTATATAATAGTTCTATGACTGATTGTGTAGCTCCCGTGTTAGACGTTCCGTGTATAATAGTTCTAGGACAGGTTGTGTAGCCTCATGTGTTAGACGTTCCGTGTATAATAGTTCTAGGACAGGTTGTGTAGCTCCCGAGTTAGACATTTAGTGTATAATAGTTCTAGGACTGATTGTGTAGCTCGCGTGTTAGACATTCCGTGTATAATAGTTCTAGATTAGGTTGTGTAGCTCTCGTGTTAGACATTATGTGTATAAAAGATCAAGGACTGGTTGTGTAGCGAACGTGTCAGACATTCCGTGGATAATAGTTCTAGGACTGCTTAGAACGTTATCAAGTATCATTATTGAACGTCAGATATAACATCATCACATCGTGTACTGTTTTTTAAAAAAATAGATATAGATTCTAAATGCGTAATAATGATTCATGTCTGTATGGAAACGCGTAGGAAACCCCTGATATCTTATATGACGTAATATCTTTAGCAAACATTATGCCATATTGTTTATGTTACTTTATGTAAGAGATGATACCTTATTTTTCCCCAAGCACGAAGCAATAGTATTTTATTTCAATTATCCGTAATATTAAATAACGTCCGTTTTAATAACAGAAAGTTTTCCTCAATTTCGCCATCATCTATTTCAAAAATTAGTTTAAGGATAGGCTAGGATTAATTCATTCTGTACTTTTTATTTGTTATAATATACACAGGAATGCTAAATATTGAGGAAAGTCTGACGGTCGGTCATGTTTTCTAGTTAAAAGTAATGTTGCCGAAAATATAACAATCGTCATTTTGTAATTTGCACTGCCAAGTTTTCCTAAATTCTGCATAAAAAAGTTCAAGGTAAGGTCAAATATAATATACCTTTTTTTCGCCCAAGTACCGGTAGCTATGTTTTTAAATATTAAGGAAACTTTGTAGGTGTATCGTTTTTCAAAAAACTTGAACATGGTTTTTATAAGAAAAGTTTCATGTTTCAAGTAGTTAACTGCGCAAAAGGCCTGTAGCCCATACATGAATTATACATATATCAATTTATAAAAGGTTTGTCACTTTTCATGGAAATTTGCTATTTATAAGAAAAGAAAAAAACGCAATCGTTGGTAAATTGTTTCATGGACTTTTATAAATACTACATAATACTAGTATTAACATGAGATGTTTGTAAATAATCCATCTAGTATACGCAATAAAACAAGGATGTCATAAATATGTAAATAATTTGATCTTAGGAACTTTAGCAAAGTCCCCTGCACACTCAATACGTACCTGAAATGTGATAGTATGAATAAATTAAACCTTTCAAACTGTCTTTATTTGGTAAATATGTAGTACAAACTAAAACTTAATCTCTATGTTAGGTTTAATTAAACTGAACAAAAACAATAATTCATGTGTCTTATGTTTATAGTAATTTATATAATATGTCTATGCTTTGAGATTTTGGTCCTGCCTTTAGTTTCTTATATTATTATCTTATTATCTCTACGTACTAATATATAGATTAGTGTTTTCATACATGACAATATGCAGCAATACACAGGGAGCTGGCTGATGAAACCAACATAATAATGAGAGAAAAAAAGTTATTCATGTTGTTCAAATTTTTTCATATTTAAATCACTTTGTTTGGTTCAGATAAGATAAAGTTTATTTCCAATCAAGGGTCATATAACATGACATATGAATCACAGATAAAACAAAATGGGTTGAAACAAATAAACATAACAAATAATTTCAAAAGTAAATAAGGCTTGATTTTGATTTGGTAACGCAAATAAATAAGGCTAGAGGTCTAAAGAATCCTACCTCCCTTCATGCACTTGAAAAGCCGTAATTATAAAATGATGGGAGATAGGATTAATGCATTTAAACAATGTTGTATTATTCACACAAACCTATGGACTCTTGGATTTTTGTTATATTATTTCAATTGATCTGGGGTAGATAGTGTGTCATTTTATGCCATTTTACGAATATAATTAAGTTATTTAACGTTTCTATCCAATTTCTTTAACTCTCATAATGATAAATCGTTTCACTTCAGTCGTGTAATTAACGTATAATATATAGAGGATAATGAACACGCGTTGGATTAGTATTGGAATAAGGGAACCACTTGAACATCTAATAATCTGTTCAATGATACTGGTTAAGGTTGTAGACTCAGTATCGAGAACTTTGTTAACTATAACATCCAGAATGTTGTCATGACCACGCTCCTTTGATCATCTGTTCAAATCATACTGTATCAAACCACAGGAACTTGCATAATTTAAAAAAAGAAACAAAATTCAATACTGGAGAGCCTGTGTTAAAATATATTTAATTGGTAGGCTTAGATTATACTGATTTTTTTTTCAATTTGTTTTTTCAATTTGTTTTTTCAATTTGTTTTTTCATTTTTTTCTATTATGCAAGTTCCTGTGATCAAACCATACTGGTTGCTTTGTATGTTCAATATCGAGGTGGATTGTACTAGAACAATAACTCAGGAAGTTTAACATAAAATACGGGGTTCTTAGGTTATTCTCACTATAGGATGTAATAAATAAACAAAATAGTTTAGTTTAAGTTTAGTTTAATTGGTATAATGGGCCTTTGAAATGCCTTTGACCATTTACATAATAAAAAAAAGTTGGTCAAGACAAAAAATATACATACATTTACATTACATACAGTGTAAGCATACACAGCATATCAAAAAAGCAACTACATGTATATATGTGCATAATTTATATCGATGTTCTAGTCCGTTTATTTGTGCTGACGTGAGGAACTATTCTGCAGACAAGTAGATATATAATTAGAAAGTATGATGGTTCATCAAATTGGAAGTTATGTGTACAACAAATTTAGAATCAAGAATATATATTAAAATGGATGGCATGTAGATACATATACAACAAATTTAGGATCAAGAATATATATTAAAATGGATGGTCGTAATAGTAAAATAATATATTATGAGATCACATATTTAATTTGTTATAATCTTCATGTTAATATGTCGACATGGTCAGTGGTAACACATATTTAAAATCAACGCTTTAACAACAGTCTTATATATATACATGTGTAAGGATATTTATGATACGATAAAAAGTTAGTATTCTGCTTCAATCATGGAATGTATGCGCGGACGTATAATAAGAGTAATGCGTGTAAATAATTAAACGAAGTATCACTGCATGATCAATTTACGAGAGCCATTAAAAATAAACATTTACTGTATATACCAAATTGACATAATAATTATACATACTTAAAGGTTTGAAAGCATTTATTGTGTAAACTTTAACAAAACATGATAATGTGTTAAAAGATGCACAGTTTGGACTGTTATTACAACATTATAACGGATATAAATGTAGATAACACAATATAGCATTTATCTTCTATGTGCATTGTACATAACCTCTTACTGCATTTGTATGTGAATAGTGAAAACCACGCTGTACATATATTATGATATATAAAATGAATTATCACCACCTTGTTAAATGAAAATGATAGAATAATTAGGTAAGTGGTCCGAGTACACAGTAGTTTCATTCAATATGGAAGTCACCCAATCTTATCCAATCCAAACAGAATTAGCTTAACATAGATAACACACGTTGATGCTGCATGCAAAACCAATGACGATAAATCATAAAAACACAATAAGCCTGAACATATATAAAGATGATAGTGACACACCATTTATGTTTCTCTTCTCGTTTTATAGAACCCAATGTTTGTACAGTCCTTTATATCAATATGACATCTTCAACGTCTACCTTTCTCTCAGAACATATCTATATATATCGAAATATCAAAATTTGAAATACATCGCTAATGTTATCATTTTATACGAATTTTATAACTTTGGTTGTACGAAAATAGCAAACGTGTTTGGTATGTCACTGTGAGAGGAGAAGTACATGGTAGCATATGTTTCTTGGTGTTTGTTTACAACCTATGTACACCGAAATGGTTCATGTGTGGATCTGGTACAACCTCATTCACGTCATTAACAAGCACAAACAGTCTGTCACCTTCATATAGCTGGAATGCACTGCCAATGTGACTGGTAAACCTGTATTTGTCTTTAGTACACGAACATCTTGTGTCTTTATTGCTCAGGATAGGTCGTGCGTGTTTTTGGTCCAATCCTGATGCAATGCGTTGAATAGAATGTTGGTACGTTACTGGTCCCGCCCTGAAATCTTCGACATGCCCAGGTCCATCGTGCTCTAGCACCAGCTGACTATAGACGAAATATAAACCCGGCTTTTTGATCTCGATGAATCCATGCTCATGGTGATGTGTCATATGTTTGTCAGAAGGAAGAATTGCAAGCTCAGAATCACTGTCCCATAGTACTTTCCTATGGTGAACGTGTTCTGAAATGGCCAAATATTTCATATTATATTTCATGTTTGCATAATTATCCTCGAATCTGCAGCTTATGTTTGTCTTCAAAACACAACAACATCATATTGAACGAAAAAGGATGCTGGGCCTTCATTTATAACAATTGACTACCTAACTACATCTAAGAAAAGCGATAATGCAGACGAAATAAAGCTGGATAACAACTCGTTTAATTTTATCTTTCGTTTATGTTGAACATTTTTTATGTTGAACATTTAATGATAATGTGGTTATATTCAGATCATACGTATTATGAAATTGGAATGTACTCATATTGTTCACACTGTGTACATATACGCAACAATGTATGTAACCCTTTCCCCTGGTTTTCTGTATTTACAATGTATAATATATGTATAATATTTACCTTGTTTCATTAGTCGTCCAACAACTTTGATCGTTGCCATTTCGTTTTCAGTTCCACAGTTATACTTGCTATATGCTGGGTTGGCTAGAAAGAAATTAATAATTGCTTATAAAACACTCGGACAACTCAAACGTACAAATATATGTGAGTATAGTCATTTAATATCCGTTATACGTAAAGGACAAATCTTTATATGTGTACTTTTAAGAATGCAATGTCTATTTATTATTTGTTTCTTCAATCCTACATTTGTGCACCCACTAAGTGCAAAGTAAAGTACGTGTATGAATTAATATTGAAGGTATGTCATTCAAGTGTACTTACATTCGGCTAGATTCTTTTTCATCCATCTTCCTGCGTACTGAAAAAACGTAATAATTTTGTTCATTGTTCAAACGAATTTGGTAATGACCATCTATCTGCGTATTGTGATCAAATATTAGGCTATTGTCACACATTTATATATTGGGTTTTATTTAAATATACGACAGACACTGGCTTAAGTGATTCTCATATATATGGTACATTGGATCTTATAAATCTGTTCACATACACTGACTATTCTCATATATATTGAACATTGGATCTTATAAATCCGTTCACACACACTGACTATTCTCATATACATGGTACATTGGATCTTATAAATCTGTTCATAAGACTGACTATTCTCATATATATGGTACATTAGATCTTATAAATCTGTTCATAAGACTGACTATTCTCATATATACGGTACATAAGATCTTATAAATCTGTTCATAAGACTGACTATTCTCATATATACGGTACATTAGATCTTATAAATATGTTTATAAGACTGACTATTCTCATATATTTGGTACATTAGATCTTATAAATATGTTCATAAGACTGACTATTCTCATATATTTGGTACATTAGATCTTATCAATCTGTTCATAAGACTGACTATTCTCATATATTTGGTAATGAAGAACATACTTTGTCCGCCCAGTATTCGAACCCGAACTCTTGTGGCCTACATGTGCAGCTTATACAACTTTAAAAGAGCATTCCAACCCGGGTTGCTTGGATTGTAGCCTAAGTGTGCTGTTTAAAAAACTTTAAAAGTGCATTCCAACCCGGGTTGCTTGGATTGCAGCCTACATGTGCTGTTTAAACAACTTTAAAAGTGCATTCCAACCCGGGTTGCTTGGATTGTAGCCTACATGTGCTGTTTATACAACTTTACAAGTGCATTACAACCCGGGTTGCTTGGATTGTAGCCTACATGTGCTGTTTATACAACTTTACAAGTGCATTACAACCCGGGTTGCTTGGATTGTAGCCTACATGTGCTGTGTATACAACTTTACAAGTGCATTACAACCCGGGTTGCTTGGATTGTAGCCTACATGTGCTGTTTATACAACTTTAAAAGTGCATTCCAACCCGGGTTGCTTGGATTGTAGCCTACATGTGCTGTTTAAACAACTTTAAAAGTGCATTCCAACCCGGGTTGCTTGGATTGTAGCCTACATGTGCTGTTTATACAACTTTAAAAGAGCACTACAACCCGGGTTGCTTGGATTGTAGCCTACATGTGCTGTTTAAACAACATTAAAAGTGCATTTCAACCCGGGTTGCTTGGATTGTAGCCTACGTGTGCTGTTTAAACAACTTTAAATGTGCATTCCAACCCGGGTTGCTTGGATTGTAGCCTACATGTGCTGTTTATACAACTTTGAAAGAGCACTACAACCCAGGCTGGTTGGATGACATCTACTTTAATAGAACAAACCTATAAATAAATACCATATGGACAAGATCGTAGATGCTTTGGTCACCTTCAATACAACATGTACCATCGTCTCGTCTACTCACACCATCAAGTTCATCATCTGGATGGATAACAAGATGCGAACAGTTGACACACAGTTCCGCATTCTGCTCGATCTCTATGCTAAGGTCTTTTGTCATATATCCGATCGTTAAACAAAGCAACAAGAACAGTAACACATTGAGTATTACAAATAACCAACACATTAGTTTCGCTTTATGTTCTTCCTTTTCATTTAAAGGACGACGTTTCGTAACGTCCTCAGGATCACCTTTATCTCCCATTTGATTCAGTTAGACTGTTCGTGGATAATAAACTATTTAATATTCCAGTTCTTGTTTAAATGTTACAATTCACAAATGTTTAACTAATATTACTTGACACAAAATGGCGGCGTAACTTATCTAGCATAGGCCTAACATTTACATGGATTTAAAAATAGATTGTAAACATTGTAAATCCCCTATCTAATACAGAATGTATTTATAGCTAAAACGTTCCTCCCACTAACCCAGTTTATTTCAGGTATAACGATTCAAGCTGATATGAATACACATGTTTACAAATTATCGGTTAATATCACCAAACGTGTTTTTATCTTTCTAACTGCGTATTTCGATTTTTCGAAAATACCATGACGTGTGTTCCAGATATTTAAATCGAAAATGAAGATTATCCATTCCTAGAAAATGAAACCAAATATGGAAATAAGTTCATCAATCAATTACACATGTATTTATGAATTATGTTTCCTACAGTATAAGTGATAGACGATAAAAATATATATTTATAACATATATTGACGTTGTTAAGATGTTCTATATGTACATTTTCCATTAGCTGCTTTTCATGTAAATGTTATACGTGTGTTATATCTTGTTGGTACTAAACTTTTATATACCCATGTATAAACATCCGTGACTTGACAAAGCGCCAGGGTACTGTTTTATCAAAGCATTTACGGAAATCGTAAACTTACGATCAAATTTAAATTCTTTATAAGTTGTTTACAATTATTTAGAATATAACCTACATTATGAGCCAATGACAACGTCGCATTTTCGCGGTTAAATGAAAATTTAATAATTAACATTTTCTCTTAAACAGACTTGACGTCTTGCGTGCCTTGATAAAACAGTACCCGGATGTCTGAACGACCGTTGATGGGCAAACATTGAAAGGTTAAACTTTGAAATTCTTGTTTGTCATTGGATAAGTTTAAATAAACCAATGAATTACATGTACCTCTTATCTTGAAACTAGTGTTTTCAGAAAATGTCGAGGACAATCAGCTATATGTGCATGTGACTGGCTGTAAACGAGTCCACTTGAAACCATTTTATAAATAGTGGATTCGGTCAAGGTCAAAAATATAACAAGTGTGTTTATATTTAGTGTGCCCATATCAACGTTGTGTGTGTTTTATTTATACTTTCGTACTTTGTAATGATCTCAGAAAAGGCGCCGTGCAGTATGGATTTCAAAAGGACAATTTGTAAAAACTATTCAATAAATAATGTACGTCAACTGTGTCAATTAGCTATTCCATGTATTAAGAATGTATTTTGAAAACCTATACAAACATATTAATACTAGAACCATGCATGAATTCATATCTAGAGTCCAGTATTACAAAAATTGGAACTTTTGACAATACGATCGATTTTAGGAACCTATACAAATGAGCTCTGAAGTGGATTTTTAACCGGAGGGGAAAATCACCCTTCCGATTTTGATAAAAGTGTACAGTTTAGATGCTGCCTCACAGATCGGCATTTATGCAATAGAAACCCACTGCTTTATGAACGAGTTATGGCAAATAGGCAATTTAAACAACTCTTGATATCGCGAACCCCTTATTTTTCCTTTAAAAATATCGCAGAGTTTCCTTCCAACATGCTTAGTGAATTATGCAAACAAATTTCAGGCGTTTTAAGTGATAGTAGTGTTAATTCTAAAGGGTATAAATACCCTTTAGAATTTTGGATGAAAAAGATTAAATAACTACAAAATGTCGATGTTTCGAAGTTATATTAAATGTCGGTGTGGTTGTTTATAGCATATACAAGTAACTATACCAAAATTATGGGAATATTTTACAATTTTATCTTATTTTTGCAATACGACAATACGCGAGACAGCACCTTTAATAGCCAAGGCTTCAAAAAAGTTTCTCCTGTTTTTTCAGCAACCTAAGCTTAACATTATTTACATAATCATTGATGACTGGGCCTCATTATGCATTTGCAATGGTCACTGATGTGTTACTTGCTTACAATTATATTGAACCACTTTGCTGTCTTTTGCTGTTCTGGACGCTTGAATCACACATACGTATTTACTCTGTTTAGACTTAAAAGGACAAGGTTCATTTATCGCTTAATTTAGAAATAGTAATAGAAATGCATCTTCCTATAAATTTGTCCTATGTTTCTAATAATCTTTAAAAAAATTAGCATACTTTTCCAAATTCCCCTTGTAATAATTATGTCGACCAATCTACTTGAAATATGTTATGTTTACCAAAATATGTAATGTTTAGCAATTTTCATGGCGTAAAATATTCTTCCAAAAACCACGATGGCATTCTTGCGACACTTTAATATTTTGTACACATATAAAGTCTTGCAGAACACTGGTTATGTAAAATATAAAAGTGTCGCAAGACTGCCCTCATGGTTTTTCGGAAAGTTTAACGTCATTTATTGTCATGAAAATGGAAAAAAATGACATTTTGGGACAAATATCACATATACCTCATATTCTTGGCAGGTTTGTCAAGAAATTGCAAGAGAAATTGGGATATGTATGCTCATTGTTTACACAGAAAATGTTATGTTATTTGAATTATAGGACAGATTTACAGGAACATGCATTTTTGTATTTTGACAAAACACAGGGCCAAATTAAGCCATTAGTGAACCTCGTCCTTTTAATTACAAGTAAATGCCAAGTACATTTTTTGTGTACCAAGAAGTATTTTTTATGTTATGAGAGTTGGTAAGGTTGATTTATGAAGATATATTTTTTTATTCCATTCGACATTGTACTTTTTAAGATATTTAAGGTTTATGGGGGCCAGCCTGATCGCTATCGGTCTATGACAGTTTTTTTTATTGATCTTGCATAGTTGTAAATAATTGCATCAATCCCCACAATTATTTTACTTTTGCAACCATTTTTGAGAATGTTGTGCTATTTGGAAAGCATACATGAGGCGTATTTCCAACTCCACGTTGAAATTTCTTACCTATCAAGTTGTTGATTAATACATTTCATTTTCCCCATACACAGCACATGTTTTAATTAAATATGTGATTTGTCATCATACTAAGAGTATAAAAATTCTTACATACTAGCAGGGTCAGATTATTTCAGAGTTAAGTGACATTTCCCCATCCACTTTATCGTACGTGTACACGAGTAGAACGAACAATCGATCCTTGTTTACAGCTAACCTGAACACATTTAAACATATGAGGTATCTATTAAAAGCCAACACAAAAATATTTCCAATAAATGCTACTATTTAGCAAAGTCATTGTTGTGAAGGAGAAATACTAGTACCCCAACATACATTCATATTTCAATAATTATGTGTGTCATTGGAGCTTACAGCGTATTTGTATGAGCAGTGATGATACAACCGACGATACACTTTACCTGACATAAGCCACATCATTGGTTGGCTGCTTACTTCAAACTGTTATTTTTAAATATAGATATATGCTTTACTTATTGAATGCTTGTCATTACTCTAGAAATTAATATGTTAGTAAGTACCAACTCCTCATGAAACATCAAATCATTGTCATTACTCCAGAATTCAATGTATGTAACAACTCCTCATGAAACATCAAATCATTGTCATTACTTCAGAATTCATTGTATGTAACAACTCCTCATGAAACATCAAGTCATTGTCATTACTTCAGAATTCAATGTATGTAACAACTCCTCATGAAACATCAAATCATTGTCATTACTTCAGAATTCAATGTATGTAACAACTCCTCATGAAACATCAAGTCATTGTCATTACTTCAGAATTCATTGTATGTAACAACTCCTCATGAAACATCAAGTCATTGTCATTACTTCAGAATTCAATGTATGTAACAACTCCTCATGAAATATCAAATCATTGTCATTACTTCAGAATTCATTGTATGTAACAACTCCTCATGAAACATCAAGTCATTGTCATTACTTCAGAATTCAATGTATGTAACAACTCCTCATGAAATATCAAATCATTGTCATTACTTCAGAATTCATTGTATGTAACAACTCCTCATGAAACATCAAATCATTGTCATTACTTCAGAATTCAATGTATGTAACAACTCCTCATGAAACATCAAGTCATTGTCATTACTTCAGAATTCAATGTATGTAGCAACTCCTCATGAAACATCAAGTCATTGTCATTACTTCAGAATTCAATGTATGTAACAACTCCTCATGAAACATCAAGTCATTGTCATTACTCCAGAATTCATTGTATGTAACAACTTCTCATGAAACATCAAGTCATTGTCATTACTTCAGAATTCAGTGTATGTAACAACTCCTCATGAAACTCCACAATCTATTATATGAAACAACGTCACCAACAACACGTGTCTTCAAGTTTGACAACACAAGCGACGTATTATGATAATCACAAGTTCCAATTATAGAACATCATAACCACCTGATGAACTGCAATTTATTCTTTTATCGATGTATCATCAATGTACACATAAAATTAATAAAGAACATCATATTAATCAATATAGTTATATACATTGCCACTCTACTCAGAGTTATAAGAGACAGGTGTTATCATTTATCACATATCTTATTTATATATTATCACAATATAACATCATCATATGGTTTAAATTCAAAACACCTGAATGCTACATAACAACTTTAGATACATTGATACATTAATGTTAGCGCCTATACCATGTACAATGAGAAATGATTACTTTCATCACTCGCTTTAAGTTTGTATGGGCTTGGTGTTGCTACGTACACCGAATCACCTTCATGAAAATAGAACACAGCTCCAGTGACACTTGTAGTTTCTGTGTCTTCAACCAATGGTTCACAGAGAGTTTTAGCAGCTTCAAGAAGTTTATCAGCATATTCTAATCCAGTGAATTGTCTGTATATAGTATGTATAAATGTCCCATCATTATCACTATATACTGGACTAATGTCAAACTGTGCTGATCCAGTGTCACTGAATTTAACTTGAGATGAAACATAGTAATATCCACTATCCTTCACGAGAAATCGTCCGTTCTCGTATTCAATACCTCCTTTAAGGGATAATTTGGCAGATTTCCAACGAATTATACCATTTTCGTCTACAAACAGAGATAATATACATGTACAATAGTTAGACTTATAGTTAATCTTCACTATAAAAATGCATTTATCATGAACATAGGAGAATGTTAGACAGGAACCTGGACCAATCTTATACATGTACTAGTATTTCACTATATTGCTTCTCATCTGGCAAAGAATTGTCCGGAAGTTCAGACGATCATTTAATAGTAATACGATATACACTATAATATGTGAATTGTATTTAACGATAAAATAATACATGTTTACTGTATCAGCTAATAAGTAATAAATTGAAAGTATTCACCATTTGTCATTTCTTCAAAATCAATCCCATGTACATGTCCAGATGGAGTATCATATGTAACGGCTGGACATCCATCGGGTATCATTGGTAGGTAATCTTGTAACATGAAACAACAATATGAATTCTATCACAGTTTGTTTATTTACGTTTGTCACTTGTATACAATTAAAATGATATAAAAAATACATGTTGTTTATAAATTGTTTTCATTATTCCGACCATTGAAAACATGGCAGGTATCAAAAGCTAAAACAACCATCTTTGTAATACAGTTCACTATTAAGGCAGAGCTAATCGAAACCTCATTGAAAACGAAAATCAAGATTTACAGCAGCCATGTGAAATCCATCCTACTCTATGGAGCCGAATGCTGGAGGCTGATTCTGAGCGACACAAAAAAACTTCAAGCATTCCATAATACCTGTCTGAGAAAAATCTGTAAGATATACTGGTCAAAAAAGATCACAAACAAAGCGCTGTGGAAGAAAACAACCCAGAAAGACACTGAGATGGAAAGAAAGCAAAGAAGATGGAGATGGATTGGCCATGTAATGAGAATGGAAAAGACCAATCCAACAACTGTCGCTCTAAGATGGACACCAGATGGCAGAAGAAAGAGAGGTAGACCGAAAGAAACATGGAGGAGAATGGTGGATGGCGAACTGAAAGAGATGGGACTGACTTGGAAAGAAGCAGATAGCCAGGGACAGAACAAAATGGAGACAGCTGACATCAGCCACATGTGTCGAAGTACACGAAGAGGAATAAGTAAGTAAGTAAGTAATCGAAACACTATTCACTAAGCCACACACCCATACATACATCACCTGTGCAATAAAGGAAGTATTTAAAAAGAAAACAAATGTAATGTAAACAGATCACTGATCGAAATAAACGAGTTAATACACATCGTTATGATTATAATCCTTATAATTTTGGCATTCTTTAAAACTTTAAAACAAGTATTTAGTCCAGTCATTCTAAAGTAAAAATAGGCTTAACCTCAAACAAATTGCAAAAGAAACGAATTTGACTGTTTTGGCATCAGAAAACATTGACAAATAACATATCAAAAGTCTAGAAAAATCTAGGATGGGGAAGTTGCCGAAAAATTAACATATCTAAGGTCACTATTGGAAACACTAAAGCTGCTTTTATGACAGTGTTAATTTTCATTTCCATGTAACCTAAGTGCACATATCCATAAAGTACATAGTAAAGTAATTGGAATATGAACAATATTACAAACAGATGAAAATAACGTGGCATAGATAACAAATAAAATCATTTTTGATTTAATATAGATGCTTAAAAACCAGTACAAGTGGGTGTGGTAATGGAGTGTGACAATCTCAGAAACAAGTTCCGGTGTAACCTCTAGATCAACAAGGTATACTGTATACCGAAAAAATTGTTATATGTGAAAGTTCTGACATTGCAAGCATAAATTGCAAAAGTGATGGGGTCTGTGAAATTCAAGATGGCGTCCAAGATGGCCGTCTTTTTTAGCATTACCAGTTAAAATTGAAATAGATACATGAAAATAGCAGGAATATACATGACAAAATTCATTGAAATTAATGTCCTTAAATGATGTATATGAATTTAAGAAACCACAAACATCGTTAAATAAATATTTCAGATACATTTTTTATGTTAAAAATCTTCAAAAAGCAATGTCAGTCAATGTTATTTGCAGGTAAAACATACGAACAACAGGTACAGAGGCAATTTCACCTTTCTAATCTCTTATGTCTTTGGTTATGATTTATAATGTTGATTAATACATATCTAAAATACATTTTTATGAATAAATGGTATAATATGTTAAATAAAAAAACACTACTTTAATTGGAACACAGTGCATCCGTGCAATCTGAGGTGTAATATGTGGTTTTATTACCCCACCCACCAATTTCACACATTGAATGTGTAATCGAGTATCTGTGAAGTTTCACACACTAAGTTCGTCGTGCATAAAGTTTAAATCATAAAGGTAAATTGGTACACAAACAAAACTTTTATGCCGGAGATTACTCCGAGAAATCCAAGATGGCGTTCAATATGGACGTCGTTGTATAGGAAAAGTCATTAATTTGGCTATATAGATGATACAGGTAAATGTATAATACTTCCAACTTTGTATCCTAAATTAGTATCGGTTCTTGACAACCCGGCGTGTTCTATCAAATATTTCTGTGAATCACTGGTTGTAAATAGTATCTCTACTTCATTAAACCCCCCGCACAACGAGTTGTAAGGGGGTATACTGGATTCAGCTTGTCTGTCTGTCGGTCGGTCTGTCTGTCCGTAGACGCATTCTTGTGGATGCATAACTCCTCCTACAGTTTTTGCAGCATTTCTTTCAAACTTTAACAGATGAACATCCTCAACATGTAGATGTGCATGAAGGAAAGAATTTGCGCTGCGACGATTTTTGACAGAATTATGGCCCTTTGTACTTTTATGCACTATACAATATATAGTGTATAGTGAATAGTTCTGATGTGCATAAAGAAAAGAATTAGCTGCAATGAATTTTGCCGCGCGGGGGTATATTAGTCTGTCGAATGGCGACAGTTCTAGTTATCCTTGGATACAGTGCGACTTGAAACTACTTCATATGTATGTATAAATCCGAGATCAAACTAGCAATAAGGTATAAATAAAAGCTGGCTGGTAATCATAGAACATATCGCACATCCATTGCATGTACAGGCCTGGGTATACGGGTCCATTACATGTACATGCCTGGGTATGTGATCAGGTACTTGGTCGGTGGTCCATTTGGCTTTGTTATGGACATTGTTGTACGGTTTGTTGCCTTTTAGGCACAGTTTGCGAGCTGTTAGATGGGCTTTCCATGTTAACCAGAATTGGTTCAGGATTACAGAGCTCGATGTTTCGCTTACTTTTCGCCAGCATAGTAATACTAGTTTCATAAATGCAAGGCTCAATACTAGATCGCCTGTGTTTATACTTGTCGGAAAACTTGTTAACATCTAGGAGTTCAATGCCCGACCTTAGGCCTGCGTTCAATGCTTGCTAGAACATGTCCATTGTAGTAGGTACACGCTCGACATTAGATCTAAACCCAATGCTGACTGGAGAAGGTTCAGTTAGACATTCTTACTAGTGTATGTCCACAATGCAACACTCGACCTTAGATCTGCATTGAATGCTGCAGGAGTAGGTCCAATTAAACATAAGTTCAATGCTTACTAGATTATGTCCACAGTACAATGTTCGACACTAAACCTACAGGACAAGGTTCAGTTAGACTTGCGTTCAATGCTTACAAGAGAAGGTCAAGAGTGCAGGAACCGATTTTAGACCAAATTGGAAAAGGGGTGACTATCGAGTCCACTTTTGACTATTGCAATACTATTGCTATTGCTGAAAGTACTATTGCGATACTATTGTATTGCTGGAAACTATTGCGATACTATTGCAATAGTTATTGCCAAGATTTGAAAACAGAGATTAACTTGTAAATGCAAATTTGCACTATGTAAGGTAACCCTTTGTTGTACAACATACAAATCTACTATTTGTGGAAATGATTTAAAATGAATTTGACAGAAATAGATTAATAAAATTAAAGCGATATTGGTCCATTGTGGCTTTGATGCGCGTGGTTATTGACAATTAGTTTTTTTAACGAAAACGGAAGTTGTTTTAAATTAATAATAAACTTTATTTATAAAAACGAAACTATCGTAACTATCGATAGTTGAGCTAACTATCGGCGATAGTTATTGGATCGAGACTTTTACTATCGATCCATACTATCGGGACACTCGGAATCGCAATGCATCGACATTTCGATGCATCGGCCCACCCCTAAATTGGAATAGGTTCAGTTAGACTATACGTTATATGCTTGCTGGAGTAGGTTCAAGTAGACCTACATTAAATGCTTGCTGTGGTTTGTTAGGAGTACCGGACTCCTAATACATACCTTAAATACTTGCTGTAATACAAATGTAGGGCCAGTTCAGACCTACGTTCAAGACTTGTTAAAATGGGTCCATTTAAACTATCGTTCAATGCTATCTATAGTATGTACTCAGTGCAACGATCGACCTAAGACCTGCGTTCAATGCTTGCTAGAGTTGGTCTACAGTGCAAGGCTAGATCTATAACTTAAGTTCAATGCATACTTGTAAGATTAGGTTAAGTGAGACCTACGTTTTGAGTTTGTTTGAATAGGCCAAGAGTATGTGCAGCCCTAAATCTAGACCTGTGTACAAAGCTAGGTTAACGTAAGTAAGTATGTAGACTCTAAATGTGTATGATATCACTAATTTAATTCGTCAAAGACACGAACAATATCAATAGAAACATACACAAACTGTATTATTACCCGTAAGGGCGATTAAGACAATGTCCATAATGCGCTTCCGTAGAGAGGAATTGTATGCATAATCTCAACGTCAAAATACCGCCGATTTATTTTCATAAACCATCGTAAAATATTTGACTTTTGTATGTAACAAGATTATTACAGTTCCTTTTTTTAAATAATCAACTGAAATGGTTGATGTGTACGTGTTATTTGATATTTAAGTAACATATTCACGGAAATATGACGAAATTATGCCTTCGTAATGACATAGTTCATTGCACGCGCTAAGTTGATATGACGTCACTATGGCGAGTTATATTTGCCATGTCGTAGTTCGAAAAAATGAACAAGTTTAAGGTTAAATTTCATCGTTTTCCCAACCTTAGATTTTTCTAGACTTTTTGTATGATTATAAGCATACATTTGTCTACATGATTATCAAAAAATAATTCTTTTGCAATTAGTTTGAGGTTAAATCGTAGAATGACTGGACTAATTGATCACTTACTGGCTGTATAATGCACGACCACATATATGATACATACACACCATAAATCAACAATGCGATAATAATGGCAGTACAATGTTAGACATTGGCAACTCAGTCATCTGTTTACATTACTTTTTTTAAATACTTCCTTTATTGCACAGGTGATGTATGTATGGGTGTGTGGCTTAGTGAATAGGGTTTCGATTACTTACTTACTTATTCCTCTTCGTGTACTTCGACATATGTGACTGATGTCAGCTGTCTCTTTTTTGTTCCTGACAATCTTTTCTGCTTGTTTCCAAGTCAGTCCCATCTCTTTCAGTTCGCAATCCACCATTCTCCTCCATGTTTCTTTCGGTCAACAGAGGTTCTAATGATTCTATATAATCAGATACTTACCGGGGTCATATTCTTCACTCCATTCGTTGACGGCCTGAAATATAAGAGAACATGATAACTATTATACCAAGTTCTCTCATGCAGGAACATTCATGACGGCGCTCAATAGGCATGATGACAGATAGACTCCCAGCACTACATGTATATAAATTTATGTCAAATATGATGCTGTTCAAATCAATTAAACATGACAGAGTATGTGAATAAAAATTACTTAATGTATTGAAAAAGATCTGGGTGGTGCAGTCCCAAGCTGGGTCAAACCTGTATGAAATGAGGAACAACAGAACACAAGGTGTTGACTTGAAAATGAGCTTATATTAATGAAATGCCATAATACCATAACATACAGTCAACTAATTACATGTATTATGTTCTATGTTCTGAAATGATATAACTCGACGGACAATGGATTAAAATTATAAGTAAGATGACGATGCAATAAATACCTTCTCAACTAAGAGTGACAAAATAACGCTGGTTTTTCCACACAACTTTTTCACAGTTTGCGTATCCTTTTCTGTGAGTCCCATTTCTTCCAGGTCAAAGTTTAACGACAAGTCAAACGATGAAGCAGCAACACAAAGCTCCTGTTCTCTGGGCGATGTAATGTTCAGTCGGATTGCACGCCAGCGGATCACAACTGCTACCATGGCCATGGTTAGCACAACACTACTGACTACTAACAATTTCCATATTTTATTATACATCCTATGTGATGTTTGTCTTCCAATGAATGGCTGCAATTATAAAGATGACCGTACAAAATTAGAGAACAGTGATCGGGATACTGGTATTTTAGTTCAAACGAATTTAGCGCAATACTTAAATTTAATTACAACTTTTATCAAAATTTTGTATATGAGACCGAAGATCGACATGTGCCCCGTGCAATGTCTTACCCTAAGTACGTAACTATATGTAATTATATAAGCAAGTATAGTGTACTAACAACGAACCGAAACTGTAAACTACCGGTAGTATACATTATCATTATACATGTATACTAAAACATAACTTGCCTGTGTTAACTCTATTTTACCCAAACACTCCTTCACGCAAGCAGTCGCCATTTTTACTTATGTACATTGTGAACATTATGGTCGATCGTCTACAAATAGACAATCGTACGCTATATATAAGGTATGGTTTTCCTTCTATTTCTGTATACACGTTGTGTGGTTTTCCAATTTTACACAAAAATAGCACTGAATGCATAGCAGAAAGTAGCCCAAGGTAAGCGTCACAAGTGACAGGTGTGATTATAAACTCAGTTATCTCTATGTTTGCATACAAGGAGTGAAATATGACTAGGGTTGTTATAGACTAGTTATTTAAAGGACGTGCTAATCGTTTGTTCTAAGGGAGCTGTGAACTGTCACCTAGGTTGCAATCATTCGCCTTTTTTAACATACACTCTTCTTGTGAACATTTTGGTAGTCTCAAAATGTGTTCGTTCTAAAAATAGAATAATAGTACGCTATATACTAAGTATGGTTTTTCCTGTCTATTCTATTTCTGTACACACGTTATGTGGTTTTCCCAATTTTACAAAAATAGCTTTGCATGCATATCTGAAAGTAGCCCAAGGTAAGCGTTAGACGATCACGAGTGACATTAGTGATTATAATAAACTCGGTTATCACCATGTGGAGTTCGTCTTGTTTACTGTTATCTTTGCAAACAATGAAGGAAATATGACGAGGCTCTTTATAGAAGTCATTTTACAGGACTTGTAAATCATTTGTTCTCAACAACTGGCATAAAAGTGACCATGGGCTGTCACCTAGATTGCAATCGATCCAGTTAACAACACAAATATAGAAGTGTCACAACTTGCAATGTGTTAAAATATGACATGTAATTATGCATGCAGTATTTCTCACGGACCTTAACTTGAACAGTAACGTTTTTTGCAAGTATCATGGGCGTAGGAGAAGGGGGGGCCAGGGGGGGCCAGCCCCCCCCCCCCCAATGTTAGGACAGGGGGGGCCAACATATCATTTGGCCCCCCCAATAATTCAGACCATATTCATAATTTTCCGCCTAAAATAGTCTTGTAAAAGGTAATTTGCCTTTTATCCTTGGTTAAAAAGTATAAAATGTGAATTTTCGTGCTCGCTTCGCTCGCTAAATAATTTTAATCTATGAAAAATGTTATCACCCGATCACGTAACTGTTGAAAAGTATGGAATGCGGAGTGCACAATAATTCCTTTATCTATGGGTTTAACAGTTAACTACGTAGTTAAGAGACTTTAAACCGCGGTTGCAAGTGCCATCTGCACATTAATTCTTAAACCGCGGATAAAGACTTAGAACTGCAGTTACAAGTCTCTTAACTATATGGTTAAGAGAGAACCAATGGAAACCAAGCATTTATACCAAACTCAATGCTGATTGGACATCATTTTCTAACTACAGTTTAAGAAAGTTGTAACTGCGGTTCGAAGTCTTGAACTGCGGTTCAAAGTCTTGAACTATGGGTTTAAGAATTAATGTGCAAAACAGCACTTGTAACCCGGGTTTAAAGTATCTTAACTATATAGTTAAGAAATGTTTAATTAATGTGCATTTCGCGAACATATAACTCCAGTTTAAGAGTTAAAACTTGGGTCAGACATCCGATACTTTAAACTGCGGTTACAAGTCTTAACGCTATAGTTAAGACATAACCAGTCGGTGGTATTCATATCGTTTTGAATTTAGTTTTCAATGAATTTCACAGACCCCGCGAAACTCTGCTATTTCCGAATAAACCCGAGTATGCCCGAATAAAGTTTGTATTTTATTTCATTGTAATGCCTACAGGCAATTTAGTTCAATTTGCAGATAATTTCACAAAACTGAAAGGTGTTATGTATTTTACAGTTGTATACCACGAAGCAGGGACAATCTAATAATAGATTGTCCCTGCACGAAGTTTAATCAAATTAACGTGCGTGTATACATAATAAATTCTCCTACTAATTATTACTGTTAACCAATTTCTTTTGTATCGATGGGTAATAAAGCAATTAACAGGAAGCAGGTGTCATAAAATGTACTATCTCCCATTATTCCCCTATATTGCCTAGGCATTCAGATTTTAGTTACTTGATCTGGCTCCCTTGGACGCTTCATTTTAAATGTATTACGTGTGTTTATATAAAGCGCCCTTAGACACAGATGATTTAAAAGTCGGTCTTCTATTGATATATATTTTTCCGCATTTAAAATATGAATTTGATATTTTATGCTGAATTCAAATATCATAAATATGGTACTCTTGATTAAAGGTGTATACTATCGAAACTTATGGAAATATTTGTTGATAATATATGTTCAATACGAGTGAAATATTTCTACTAATTAATTGATTAAAGTTGAGACAATGGCAAATTTTGTTTAAAATTTGCCTAGACTAGGCTACAAACGTTCAATATACTTTTTGTTAATGTAGAGCTCTTCTACATTGATTTTATTCTAATACCTAAATATTTCACAATCAAGTTCATGGCTTTATATTATTAAATAAAGTAATTTTGGTTTAGGCGGTTCGCGTGCTTGACGGTGTTGAATTAGGCGGTTTGTGCGCCAAGCGCAAACTAATAATATTGCCAACATCGCGCTGTGATTCAATGTTCGCTAGAATCTCAGGCAATTGCGTGATTTTATTACGGCAGGCCTGGAATATGAAACGGATTAGTGAGATTGACGTATTGTATTTTTTCTACACATCACTTCCTGTCAATCATGGAACATCATAATTGTTGCGAATGTTTTAAACTGGGGTTCGATCTACTAACCCCCGTTTAAAGTCGGAATTTCCAAGTTACACGTCAAATTATTATTTTAAACAGGGGTTTCATCTACTAACCCCCGTTTAAAGTCGGACTTTCCGAGTTACACGTCAAATTATTATTTTAAACTGGGGTTTCATCTACTAACCCCCGTTTAAAGTCGGAATGTCCGAGTTACACGTCAAATTTTTATTTTAAACTGGGGTTCCATCTACTAACCCCCGTTTAAAGTCGGAATTTATTAGATACACGTTAAATTTTTATTTAAAACTGGGGTTCTATCTACTAACCCCCGTTTAAAGTCGGAATATCCGAGTTGCACGTCAAATTTTTATTTTTAACTGGGGTTCGATCTACTAACCCCCGTTTAAAGTCGGAATTTATGTGTTTTCTATAAAATTCATATTTTAAACAGCGGTTCGATCTACTAACCCCCGTTTAAAGTCGGCATTTCTGAGTTAGACTTTAAATTTTTGTTTTAAACTGGGGTTCGATCTAACCCAAGTTTAAAGTCGGAATTTCTGTGTTTTCTATATAATTCATATTTTAAACTGGGGTTCGATCTACTAACCCCCGTTTAAAGTCGGAATTTCTGTGTTTTCTATAAAATTCATATTTTAAACAGGGGTTCGATCTACTAACCCCCGTTTAAAGTCGGCATTTCTGAGTTAGACTTTAAATTTTTGTTTTAAACTGGGGTTCGATCTAACCCCAGTTTAAAGTCGGAATTTCTGTGTTTTCTATATAATTCATATTTTAAACTGGGGTTCCATCTACTAACCCCCGTTTAAAGTCGGAATTTCCGAGTTACATGTCAAATGTTTATTTTAAACTGGGGTTCGATCTACTAACTCCCGTTTAAAGTCAGAATTTCTGAGTTAGACTTTAATTGTTTGATTTAAACTGGGGTTCGATCTACTAACCCCCGTTTAAAGTCGGCATTTCTGAGTTAGACTTTAATTTTTTGTTTTAAACTGGGGTTCGATCTACTAACCCCCGTGTAAAGTCGGAATTTATTAGATACACGATAAATTTTTATTTAAAACTGGGGTTCTATCTACTAACCCCCGTTCAAAGTCGGAATTTCTGAGTTAGACCTTAAATATTTATTTTTAACTGGGGTTCGATCTACTAACCCCCGTTTAAAGTCAGAATTCCTGAGTTAGACTTTAATTTGTTGTTTTAAACTGGGGTTCCATTTACTAACCCCCGTTTAAAGTCAGAATGTCTGAGTTAGACTTTAATTTCTTGTTTTAAACTGGGGTTCGATCTACTAACCCCCGTTTAAAGTCAGAATTCCTGAGTTAGACTTTAATTTGTTGTTTTAAACTGGGGTTCCATCTACTAACCCCCGTTTAAAGTCAGAATTTCTGAGTTAGACCTTAAATTTTTGTTTTAAACTTGGGTTCGATCTACTAACCCCCGTTTAAAGTCGGAATTTCTGAGTTAGACTTAAATTTGTTGTTTTAAACTGGGGTTCGATCTACTAACCCCCGTTTAAAGTCAGAATTTCTAAGTTAGACCTTAAATTTTTGTTTTAAACTGGGGTTCGATCTACTAACCCCCGTTTAAAGTCAGAATTCCTGAGTTAGACTTTAATTTGTTGTTTTAAACTGGGGTTCCATCTACTAACCCCCGTTTAAAGTCGGAATTTCTGAGTTATACTTTAATTTCTTGTTTTAAACTGGGGTTCCATTTACTAACCCCCGTTTAAAGTCGGAATTTCTGAGTTATACTTACATTTCTTATTTAAAACTGGGGTTCCATCTACTAACCCCCGTTTAAAGTCAGAATTTCTGAGTTAGACCTTAAATTTTTGTTTTAAACTGGGGTTCGATCTACTAACCCCCGTTTAAAGTCAGAATTCCTGAGTTAGACTTAAATTTGTTGTTTTAAACTGGGGTTCGATCAACTAACCCCCGTTTAAAGTCAAAATTTCTGAGTTAGACCTTAAATTTTTGTTTTAAACTGGGGTTCGATCTACTAACCCCCGTTTAAAGTCAGAATTCCTGAGTTAGACTTTAATTTGTTGTTTTAAACTGGGGTTACATTTACTAACCCCCGTTTAAAGTCAGAATGTCTGAGTTAGACTTTAATTTCTTGTTTTAAACTGGGGTTCGATCTACTAACCCCCGTTTTAAGTCAGAATTCCTGAGTTAGACTTTAATTTGTTGTTTTAAACTGGGGTTCCATCTACTAACCCCCGTTTAAAGTCAGAATTTCTGAGTTAGACCTTAAATTTTTGTTTTAAACTTGGGTATGATCTACTAACCCCCGTTTAAAGTCGGAATTTCTGAGTTAGACTTACATTTGTTGTTTTAAACTGGGGTTCGATCTACTAACCCCCGTTTAAAGTCAGAATTCCTGAGTTAGACTTTAATTTGTTGTTTTAAACTGGGGTTCCATTTACTAACCCCCGTTTAAAGTCAGAATGTCTGAGTTAGACTTGAATTTCTTGTTTTAAACTGGGGTTCGATCTACTAACCCCCGTTTAAAGTCAGAATTCCTGAGTTAGACTTTTATTTGTTGTTTTAAACTGGGGTTCCATCTACTAACCCCCGTTTAAAGTCAGAATTTCTGAGTTAGACCTTAAATTTTTGTTTTAAACTTGGGTTCGATCTACTAACCCCCGTTTAAAGTCGGAATTTCTGAGTTAGACTTAAATTTGTTGTTTTAAACTGGGGTTCGATCTACTAACCCCCGTTTAAAGTCAGAATTTCTAAGTTAGACCTTAAATTTTTGTTTTAAACTGGGGTTCGATCTACTAACCCCCGTTTAAAGTCAGAATTCCTGAGTTAGACTTTAATTTGTTGTTTTAAACTGGGGTTCCATCTACTAACCCCCGTTTAAAGTCGGAATTTCTGAGTTATACTTTAATTTCTTGTTTTAAACTGGGGTTCCATTTACTAACCCCCGTTTAAAGTCGGAATTTCTGAGTTATACTTACATTTCTTATTTAAAACTGGGGTTCCATCTACTAACCCCCGTTTAAAGTCAGCATTTCTGAGTTAGACCTTAAATTTTTGTTTTAAACTGGGGTTCGATCTACTAACCCCCGTTTAAAGTCAGAATTCCTGAGTTAGACTTAAATTTGTTGTTTTAAACTGGGGTTCGATCAACTAACCCCCGTTTAAAGTCAAAATTTCTGAGTTAGACCTTAAATTTTTGTTTTAAACTGGGGTTCGATCTACTAACCCCCGTTTAAAGTCAGAATTCCTGAGTTAGACTTTAATTTGTTGTTTTAAACTGGGGTTACATTTACTAACCCCCGTTTAAAGTCAGAATGTCTGAGTTAGACTTTAATTTCTTGTTTTAAACTGGGGTTCGATCTACTAACCCCCGTTTAAAGTCAGAATTCCTGAGTTAGATTTTAATTTGTTGTTTTAAACTGGGGTTCCATCTACTAACCCCCGTTTAAAGTCAGAATTTCTGAGTTAGACCTTAAATTTTTGTTTTAAACTTGGGTTCGATCTACTAACCCCCGTTTAAAGTCGGAATTTCTGAGTTAGACTTAAATTTGTTGTTTTAAACTGGGGTTCGATCTACTAACCCCCGTTTAAAGTCAGAATTTCTAAGTTAGACCTTAAATTTTTGTTTTAAACTGGGGTTCGATCTACTAGCCCCCGTTTAAAGTAAGAATTCCTGAGTTAGACTTTAATTTGTTGTTTTAAACTGGGGTTCGATCTACTAACCCCCGTTTAAAGTCGGAATTTCTGAGTTATACTTTAATTTCTTGTTTTAAACTGGGGTTCCATTTACTAACCCCCGTTTAAAGTCAGAATTGCTGAGTTAGACCTTAAAGTTTTGTTTTAAACTGGGGTTCGATCTACTAACCCCCGTTTAAAGTCGGAATTTCTGAGTTAGACTTTAATTTGTTGTTTTAAACTGGGGTTCCATTTACTAACCCCCGTTTAAAGTCAGAATTTCTGAGTTAGACTTCAATTTGTTGTTTTTAACTTGGGTTCGATCTACTAACCCCCGTTTAAAGTAGGAATTTATGTGTTTTCTATAAAATTCGTATTTTAAACTAGGGTTCGATCTACTAACCCCCGTTTAAAGTCGGAATTTCTGTGTTATCTATAAAATTTTTATTTTAAACTGGGGTTCGATCTACTTACCCCCGTTTAAAGTCGTAATTTCTGTCTTTTCTATAAAATTCATATTTTAAACTGGGGTTCGATCTACTAACCCCCGTTTAAAGTCAGACTTTCTGAGTTAGATTTTAAATTTTTGTTTTAAATTGGGGTTCGATCTACTAACCCCCGTTTAAAGTCGGAATTTCCGAGTTACACGTCAACTTTTTATTTTAAACTGGGGTTTCATCTACTAACCCCAGTTTAAAGTCGGAATTAATTTCTGAGTTAGACGTTAAATTGTTATTTTAAACTGGGGTTCGATCTACTAATCCCCGTTTAAAGTCGGAATTTCTGAGTTAGACTTTGAATTGTTATTTTAAACTGGGGTTCCATCTACTATCCCGGTTTAAAATCGGAAATTCCGAGTTACACGTTAAATTTTCATTTTAAACTAGTGTTAGATCTTCTAAATGAATTCCAATACAATGACATATGCCTACGATCATATGAATTTGAAAGAAATTATGAGGAATTGTTTATACATACATATACTTGAATCCACGCTTTAATTGAGAGTTTAAACTGCAGTTACATGTCTTAAACTATGGGTTTCAGCATAATTGTGCAAACGGCGCTTTGAACCCGGGTTTAAAGTCGCTTAACTATATAATTAAGAGATGTATATTAAATGTGCACTTCGCGCGTGTTAAACCCCCGTTTAAGACTTGTAACCGCGGTTACAAGTCTGTTAACTACATAGTTAAGAGATAACCAATGAGAGCGCCGTATTAGTAATTCCATACGCGCTGATTGGTTATCGCTTAACTATGGGGTTAAGTAAACATCATCGATACTTGTAACTGCAGTTCTAAGTCTTTATCCGCGGTTTAAAGAATTAATGTGCATTTGGCACTTGCAACCGCGGTTTAAAGTCTCTTAACTACGTAGTTAACTGTTAAACCCATAGATAAAGGAATTATTGTGCATTCCGCATTCCATAGAAAAGAGCTACAAGGACTACAGAAATACATTGTACGATAAGGTTTGCACCAGCTCCTATATTGCTTTTAAACTTTGTCATTGCTACGTTAAGTTCCCTTACTAAACCACTAAAACTCTCAGAATTCGGGCATCTGATCAATAATTAGTAAAACATATTTACAAAATAAGGACTTAATTTTGATCGATCTTACCAAAAAATTATCTCAGAACGCACCAGATTGATCCAATGTTTTAAAAAAATTCCCGGGGGACCATGCCCCCGGACCCCCCTACTTACAATACTAGTTTATTATAAAGGGTTGATTTTTTACCCGGTATTTTGACAAGCAAACAATTAAGTAGATATACCTTACCTTAGTGAAAATAAACACAAACTTTCACCATAGCTTATTAACACTTAATGTTACCCCCCCACATATCTCAAAAAAAAAGTTTCGCCCCCCCCCCCCTTCCCAAATATTTGGCCCCCCCAATGTTGAAGACGCTCCTACGCCCATGAGTATTGTAGTTCATTAGTTGTGTTTAAGAATTTTTACCGGCTATGTAAAGGTGTCATTATTATTCGGCTTTAGATTATACATGCTTGTGCTTAAAGCATTGACGATCTGTGTTGCATGTTTGCATACTTATTGACACCATATCATGCATGTTGTTTGCTGGTATAATAACTCCACATATCTAGTCCAAGGTTACCCGGGCATTTGTACTTGCATGGGCTAGTGTGTCAATGTAGCCTACGCATGCGCATTGCTGATATTTCTTTTACACATGCGCATTGATGAATAGCCTACTGCGCAATAGAAAATAAAAACCGAGCCAAGTTTTAGATTATAAAGTTTTTTATTTAATCTCTGACAGCATGTAGGTTATCAACAACATAATCATCAGATGACAAGTACATAGATATACAAGTAGGACATGCGTCATTATAGAAGTTCATAAATTATGCAACAGCACGAATGAAAAACACCGTTTATGACATTGTACTAAATGATTTCAGTCACTGGTAGTAATCTATAACCGAAATATAAACATAGCAATATTCTATACGTATTACTCGATTATTCAGGTCAGTCATTTGTTTACAAAATACTGTGTACATTATTAATTTCTTATGAAACGATCATTCAGGTCAAACACTCAAATAACAATATTTAAAACAATAATACTGCAACGTTAGTATATTGCAATGTTTGTATTCACTTTCAATGAGTGTACACAAGTAACAGACTTCATTAAACGGACTATACGTATAGTTTATTGATAAATGTATGAGTATGTCGCTTAGAGAATAAGGTACTATCCGACCAACAATTTTTGACAGTGACGTCAATTTGTCAACCATCTATAAATAAGCTGGGTATATCCCTATCAATTATAATAGTCTAAACAAAACATGGTCCTGTGGATGTGTTGGCTGCTTCTCACACAGACGGTCCAAGTTCAAAGCTGGTGGTAGACAAACTATAGTCTAATCAGGATAAAAAATCCAGTGACGCAGCGGTCAAGACCACTATAACGGTGTAAAACCAATTATATAGGCTTATACTGTACAAACAACTATAATTTTAATGATAAACTAACAAACTAAACTTCGCTCTACCTGTTTAGACAATGGTTGTGATTTTTTGCGTACGCATAAACTTCAACGTCACTGTCACAATATTCTAACTGGACTATATATGAATGTTTTTTTAATAATAGACGGGAAACATATGTGATGATTTAATATTATAACGAATTGGACGATATCCTTAGAATTAATAAAAGCTCTTAAATTTCACATAATCAATAAAACACATTTAGAACAAACGTCGCTTTCTCATTATTCTTCAAAGACTCACTAAATACAAATGTAATTTAGAACACTTTCTTAGCCATTCAATCATTTATTTTAAGTATAGTGAAATGGCAAATATTTTGTACTGATTCATTTTTCAAAATAGTAACGAGCGGGAAAAAATTACGGTGACGGATTTCGAACTCGATACCTTTCAACTACTAATACTGCGTCGTTATCCTCTCGGCTACGATGCCATATTGAGATTATAGGTGAAGAAATATAATAATAATCAACATCTTTGTAGAACAATATAATTATAAAATAAACACTGGATTGTAAACACAATGTGACGTCACTGTCAGGTACCCATGGTCGGATAGTATATGTTTTAACTGCCTTTTCATCCAATGAAAATGTTTAAAGAAATATCAATACCATGTTGCGATATTTCAACGATTGTATACAAATTACAACCTGAATAAATGGACGGTATTGTCCAATAATATTCACCACGTGTCACGTGAACAAATGTGGACCATATAGTGTAAAGCGCGCCGTATTTTAAAACAGAATAAACATGTGAATGCACAGGCATGTGGGATGTGAGTTATAGATTTATATTAATTCGGAATGGTAACTGTTCTATACGTGGTTTGTTGGAAATACGTGTTGTATTGGTAATCATACTCTAATGTAAATAGAGCACTTTATTTTTTATCGCTATAAAATATTTTAGTTCTATGGGCATAGTTATATTGCTAAATCTATACTGTAGCTCAGTGGTTAGCGCGCTTGTTGTCTATTCTGGTGAACGCACATATATGCCTGCCATATTTCAGAAGAAGGCTGGCTGGCAGATAAAGGCATTTAGAAAACAATTAGCTATATTTAACAAATCCAAATAGCTGACAAAATAAAAATGATATACTAGTAAATAACTAATCCATTTACAGCAATTTTGCAAAATAGAGAAAATTATGATTAAAATAGTTTGTTCACATTTTATAAAATGTTGTAGATGTTCTGTTGATTTATATAGATGTAATGTTTTGTTGGTTGACATATATACTATCATGACACATCGTCATCGATAGCCTAGTGGCAGAGCGTCCGCTTCGAGTGCGGGAGATCCCGGATCCGCGTCATACCAAAGACGAAATAAAAATGGAAACAGTTATTCCCTTGCTAGACACCCTCATACCCTCCTGGCGATGGATACCATAAGGAATGAGGTGTCTAGAGTGATTAAATAAGTTAGAAAAACTTTACACAATCGACCTAAAACGAATAAGTAACATTAATTAAACATGACATTGCTGGTATTATTATGTATGCAATTGGTATACATGTATGGCTATCAAAGCTTCTATGTATTGTTTGTAACTGAATATTCAGAAGCCAATGTTGGACATGAACGTCAATAAATAGTTTAGTCTTATAGTTATATAAGAAACGGCCAAACTCTCATACGTACACGCCCTATCATACCCATTAATACACATACAGATTGGCGATATGCTGAATACTCAATGTCAGATGGACCTCTAGGTTGTACAAAGACGGGCAGTCAGACATACCAAGGCTATAAAAGAACATCTAGTGTTTGACTTGCTAAGTTCCCTAAACCTATATCGCTGTGATCTGTGCAGGATTGACGATCGGCTTACAAAATGAATATAAGTGTGTAGCTTTTCCCGTTCATGGTTACCGAGTGCCCCTCTCGTCACCTCTCCAGATCTTCACACCCAAGCCTGCAGGTTAACACTCGCTTCTACTGAGACTACTACACGTATGTCTTCTTCCCCAGGACCATATATCAGTACAAAACTAACTATATCTACGTCCAAAGACTCAATTACTCGTTCATCGTTTGTCATTAACGACAGGTAGATAGAAACAAGGAATAGGAAGTTTTTAATATGTTTTATACCTGTTATACACTCGGCAAAACTTATAAGTACACACTTGTTTATTTGCCCATAGCTCGGTCAATATGTATTTGATCTTGCTGAAAATTTCAACATACGTAGATTGGATGTGTGGAATAACAATACAATCGATGTTTTTAACATTTGATTAAAATTGTCACAAACAGAATACTAGTAAACTGATGATGACATCAACAGAATCTAAAATCACACAATAATGCCGTGTGTTCATCGGGCGATTGCCAGATTGTTAATGCACATATGGCCCCGCTGCGTTGATACAGTTCTTTTTAAAGTCTATGTTGTTATCACGGAGACAGAAATAAAGAACACAATGATAAGAACAAAGCACAATTTAGGTTTAGAAATAGACTTTTTCATAAAAATGCAATTTCGGACATGGTTAACTCCCATTGACCATAACAATAAATAATATTTTTAAAAGTAAAAAAACACCACGTTGTTGTGTGAAAAATATAATTTGTTTTGACGATAAATCTAAAATTCAAATTTACCATACATAAAATTAATTTGCACCTACGTGTCAATTTCTCGGCCATTTTACGTTTTTTTGGTGTTTCATGGTTCAATGAACCGCTGTATTTAATTTTAAAGAAAAATCTCCATTTACCCGGTCCTGTGATAGGCAATACCATGTACACATTTCATGCAAAAATGATAAAAAATAAAAAAAAATTATAACGGTAAAACCCTGTGTGTACTTATAAGTTTTGCCGAGTGTACTTGTACTAATCGTGATAACAAGCTCGTGTTGTTGTATTCTCTGATGTTTATTCTGTTGAAATATTTTTTTAAATATGTTGTGCTTTGTTTTAGTAGATGAAGTTAAATATACTTATTTGTGAAACAAGTTCCAACAACTAATAATAAACCACTCTTTACTACTCGATCCTTATAAATAACTCTCGGCTACTCGTCCCTGATGAATCACTCTCTACTGTTGTTCCTGTTGGATAACTCTACAATACTCGTTTCTGATTAATAACTCTCGACTACTCATTCCTGAAGAATCTGACACTATTGACTAATCGTTCTTGACGAAAAATTATCTACTACTCGTTCCTCATGTATAACTCTCGACTACTCATTACTGGTAAATTGCCCTCAACTACTCGTAACTGATATATGACACTGTTCTACTCATTCCTGCCATACTACACAATCATATGGCATCTTTCGCCAGGATGCCAAAGTTATTGTTTGAAGATGAGTTTTCAAATGAACATTAAGCATATTTCTTATTACATCCATAAACGACATTACAACGGTTGAAATGATACGGTTAATTAATATTTATATTCAAATAAAGTGAGCTCAGTTAGTGCAGTTGACAGAGCACTGGTTTGTCATCCAAACAATGTGAGTTCGAATACTTGATATGACAGGTTATTGTTGACCACGACATTGGTTATGGTAATGCCCTGCACATGTTCGGAAGATGTCAGCTTCTTATGAAAGAGCACGTTTTTACCTATTTGACGTGTAACAATGAACATTTAACATTGTACAATGTATTAATATTATAATTGAAGTTCTCCGCGTTGCGTTAGTATAGCGGAGAACATATGTTATAGCGATGCACAAAATCATTGGACCGTTTTGTGCACGGGATTTTTGCGGGTATTGGGAAATAGCGTTGGGCAAATAAATCAGTTCTACACAAGACGCTAGACGAGTCACGTCGACTTTATTGTTGTGCGACATGGAAGACAGCACATGGAGTCAATAGTTGATAGAAAATTAAAGAAGTGGTTGAATCGAACAACCGAGTACTTCTGAAGGACATCGGGGACATGCTACAAAAGATAAGTGTTCAAACAATTCTTTTTCTGTTAATGCTTTTGAAGCATCAAAATTCAAGAGAAAAAGCAACAATGCACAATGAAAGTTTTCGGCAAAATTAGAACTAGCCAGTGCAAGTATTTCTGCACAGAATAAATAATGGCTGTTTGGAAATATAAAGAGGAATTTAGCATACATATAGCGTACATCTTGACAATGCTATAGTTGTTTGTTGTCATTTTGAGTAGTGCTGTTTAGACTGCATTAATTTTAGTGATAGTATACCCCCAGGGAACACTAGTGCTACTGATTCTACGTTAGTTCATGTACGTTACACGTCATGTAAAATTCAACCATATTAATGCTTAAGCCCAACCCGAAACCGAAAGTTGTTTTATAGAGTTTAGTGATGATAACAAACAATATTTATAAGCCTGTGTGAAGGAGGTTAATTCAGTGAGTGTCTCGTTGGTTGTAAAACTCAGCTAGGTGTCGACAGGAATACAGTATTTGTCATACAGCTTTTATAAGTGACGGGGGAGAAGGGTATTCTATGAAATCAAGCCGGAAGTTTCAAGTTACAGATTAAGTTGAATAGCGTGTCGTGTCAATGCATACCAGGACAATAAACGTCCTTATGTTCATTCATACCTGGCAAGATACCAATGTAAATTTAGATCGTTACTTCATTCTTACTAAATACCAAATAATTACCTTATTGAAACTATGTTTGAGTCATGATAGAACGCATATAAAACACCGCTTTGGGTGAAACTTGATGTTTCAGTTATGGCAGATGTTTATAGATTTTATTTAGGTTTTTACCGGTTAATGTAATTACGTTACACCGCTGCCATTCGATAACAGAGAGTAATTAAAAGAGTGGGTTTAGCTCAGTGGTAACGCACTTGACTGTCAATCCAAAGGTGGTGGGTTCAATCCCTGGCATCAGAACTTGCCATTTCTGAAATATTTATAATATTTCCCGCTATATCTGGCCGTGTGGTCTGCAAAGTATATGGAAGTGCGATGAAGCTGTGTATCCGTGCTATACACCGGGCACATTAAAGAACCAGGCTGTCTATTCTAAATAAGACCTAGGCGCACTTCAGCAGCGCCGGACATGCCTGTATCTAATGTCTCTCTCTCCCTTCAGGTGCTTTCTCTCAGTCTTCCCTCTGGTCAGATCATGCTGTAACTGCACTAGTAGAGGACGCACATGCGCCCTTGTGGCTGCAACAAAATTTTGTAAAGTGCCTTTGAACGTGCGTTCGCATGAAAAAGGCGCTTTATAAATCTGGTATATTTATTTATTTAAAATGAAGCATTTTTTATAACATTATGGTTTCATAGGGTTATACCCGCACAATAGAATTATATTGAATGGTTTTTCACTGGAGATGAAGTGAACTTGTGAGTTCCATTCTAATACGAGGGCTGTTTCATTCCCTTCAACTATTCTCCTTGCACAATTTCAATATTTGTATCTACATTTTAAATCTTTTTGACAATCCCGAATGCTAGCAGCACTCGGATATTCGCAGATAGCCGATTGTTTGGGTTTCTCGTGAACCATAAATCCTTCCAACCAGGATATATTTCAAATGTGGGAAATGAAAAATGTCACAAGGGTTGCAATTCTACTAGTGAGTAGGGTAGACTGTCCAAAAGTTTGATTACCAATTAGCAAGACTGAAAAACGCTTTTGACATATTTTTCAAATACAGCTTCAGTATTGGCTTGGTCCTATAAGTCAACGGTTCATATCTTTTTCATAGCATGATGAACTTACACCAGTGATATAACTGACATCGGGTTGCATCACATCTAGTTAACCAGGCATCATTCTTTATTAAGCATATAATCAGTTAGACAGTTTCCAAGGCGACATCCTATGAACAAAGAACACCAACGATCGTTAAATGGCGACATATGCACTGTGCTTTATCAGTGTACATTTCGATTCTCATTGCGCAATCGAAAAGTGAATGGATATGTGAAAGTATATTCACAAGTGAAAAAAACCCGGTAACCTACTGTTTCAAAACGGTTAAATGCAGTGAAATAAACATAACGTCAACGAAATACATGACATTGGTGTCAATATACGGTCGTGGTGATGCAGCGCAATTCAGCACGGATGGCCTTCTTAGCCATTAGAAGCACCAGCAGCGTCACAATTATACTGCAATAGCTTCACATCAAAGATCCATCTTCCCTGACACCATTCGCATTTTAAGCATCCTGTCCTGGTCAGACATCAGCTGCTCGACCATTGACAGTTTCAATAGGGAAGACGGTCAATGAACTTATGCTAGACTCTTAATTGGACATTGTAATTGTACATACACCCTGCATGGGTACCATTGCAGAATTACTCTAACTATGGGGCGTACATACAATAGCCAATGTATATAACATCGGTTTGATGGCGCGCAATGTTGCCTAGTTGTGAGTCCAGGGCAGGACAAGACATGTCTGGCTTCGTTCATTTGTCCTCTGATTCATATAGAAAATGGTCTTGCTTGACGGTCAATCTGGGACAAAATAGTTCCTAATTATCCGATTGCCGTATATTATAAAACACTAAGTCTTGTTGAAAAATCACTCGTCATTCATACGAGATACTGTATCGGCGGAGTGATGTTGCTTGTGTATACATGTATTATAACTGACAATACATTGTACAACAACAAAGTCATGTATAATATTATGTCATATATTTTTAGTCGACAGATACGAAATAATTATGAGATCATATAGAACATACAAACACAGAACAGAACATAAAGATACATTTTATGTCATAATATCACTAATAACTTTACTTAAAGTTGAATCACCCAATAAGCCATGGGTCTACTAGTATATCCCTTAGGGTCACCTTGTAAAACGCATACTATCGTCTTCAAATATGGACCCGAAACACAATTATGTAAGTAAACAACTGATTTATTATATAGAGGATCTTGCATGAGTGCTCATTACATACGAGTTTTATTAAACGAGTGGACAAAATAATATGACACGAGGCTTTGACGGATCAATGCATGGATTGGCACGATATTTACGTCACGGCTTTACGGCACTCCTGGGCCGCATGTTATGTGATAAAATTACAAACTTGCCACATAGCTTAGTTACAAATAAAAGAGATACCTGCTTGACACGAGCAAATACATGTACATTTGATGAGCTTGCATTAATGTGATCTCAAGTATAATCATAATTACGTACATAAAGAGATACCTTCCAATCCCATTAACGAAATTGGATACTTGCATGACACAACCAAATACATTTGATGAACTTGCATTGATATAATAAGTATCATATATGTAAAAAGGTCTTGTTTACAGTTGATGCGTATTCACAATATATACATATTATAAAATTATGCAATGGTTATCAGTTAGTTTGTATTCAGTCAATTCTTCTAGAAGAACAATCTTATCACAGTTAAAAAGCTAACTGTTCAGAATGAAGTTGACACGGTACATAAACCTCACTGCCAATAAACAGACAACTGTCCAAATTTCCATTATGGTGGGGTTGTTTAATTTCACATTGAAATGAGTGTAAAATTCTTCAACTGCAAAAATATTCAAGCTTAAGCGGAACTATTCTTTTCTAAATTCACATTGTTGTCATTGTTGGTTCTGAAACTTTAAGATGAGCGTGTACAAGAATGGACCTCTCTCTAGAGCAACAACAAGGTAAACCAGAGTCGATATCTCCCAGAGAGGGCTGCTCTGTTCATATAGGTTACATCCAAACGCAGTCAGCAGTCAATTCCAATGAGATCTTGTATAACACAACTTAAAGCAGGCGCTGACATAGCAAATGAATTTAGAGAAAAATCAAGACGGTTTTTGTCCTGTTCATGATTTGAAAACCGCCACGAAAAATTTATTTTAACCCGAAATATATTAACTGGGCGGAGGACGGTTAAACAAATTCACGCCCCCTAGCACTTCAAAGTTTCTGCGACATACACGCTGTCCCAATCGTGAATGCTCGGCCATTTCCGTTTTCTCCGGTAAATATTGCAATGCATAGAAGCCGAGGTGATCATAATGACGCTGTGCCAGAACAGCGCAAGTGTGTCGCAGAAACCTTGTTTATATAAGGTTCGCCCCGAAAAAATTGTTATCCGCAATGTCAATATTTGTTATGTTGCTAACTTTGATGTAGATTTCCTCTCCCGCTGTAAGTTGTGCTATTGATGTAATATAGCTACTATATGAATTATAGTAACGATTGATGGACAATTTATGAGGTTGGTGACTTGTAATAACTGACTTCTCTTCACCATCGAGTATGTTAAACCTGTATATACCATGTTTTATTGGACTATCGAGATTATCAATGTTTGGTTTACCAGTGCTCTGTTCACAAGGCTCATATAAATCAACAAAAGAGTAAAGAAAATAAGTGCCAGACACGGGAACCACTAATCGACCTTTGTTATAGCGTATCCCTTGTTCTAAAAACCCGTTGTTGTCACGCAATTCTCGGCCATGGTTCCAATCTCTAACCATTTCCATTTCGTCTACTTTTTTGTCTGAAAGGATAAAATAACAGACGTTTATCTCTGGTCCTCTGTTTGGTTAATACAAATCAATATGTAACAACACAATAACTACTTTAGAAAGCAGCTGTCATACCAGTGGTATCGATAAAACATAATTTAAATATAAATACAGCACATGGTACACACTCGAATAAAGGGTAGTGAATCAATAAGTTAACAAAAGTACAATGTTCTTTATATTTGCTCTATAAATGGTGTTCTGGTCCCGATCTCCCGAAACATCTCAAGGAGAAATCTCAGCTCAAATTGAGATTTTGCTCAAATAAGAATCTGAGTTTAAGACAAATCTCAAGTTTGAGCACTTGAAATATGGCTAATATAATGATCAAAACAAAGTTTTCATTTTTATGATACCAATTTTGAGTCTGATTTGGCATGGAAAGTTACTCAAAAGACAATCGACAAAATTTGAATAATTGAAAATTTATCTCAAATTGAGATGTTTCGGGAGATCGGGACCTGGTTGTTATTTGAAAACTATGTATAATATGATGTTCAAAAACCCTACTTTTCAAGTTCTCCTTCAATGTTTTTCCAGTTACTCTTGCTGCTGGTTTCATTTCCCAGTACTCGGCATCATATATAGATTTCAGGCGAAGTCTGTTTTCTTCAATAGAGAAATACTCGTCCATTTTGTCTTTTTCGGATTGCTTTGTGCGTCGATATTCTTTTGAAATTTTCTGTAAAATTTCAATACCTATCATTTTGTGTATGCAATTGGCCCATGTGTATAATTGAATACTAATAGCGATGAAGTATTTATATGTCAGTATACGGGAACAAAATATGTTTGCGAAACACGTATGCCTTCATTGCAGCCAAATAGTCATCAACTAACGTAAAAGGTCACAGCAACCTAGACCTTTGACCCATAAAGTCAATAGAGACCATCTACTGTTGCTGTCCACCTCCAAGTAAATTGTAAAGATCTTAGGGCAAAGCGTCCTTGAGTTATTGAACATAAACCATGCGGACAACCGACTGCCCGACCAACCAACAGACCGCCCGACATGTGCAAAGCAATATACACCCTCATCAAAGCTGGGGACTTCGTTAATCATTATCTAACGTTTAAGAATATCGGTAAACTTGAAGTAAATATTCGTTTATAATAAGTTTCATTGTTGTTCCATTACTAACAGTTCGTCTTATTATCTTATCTTCAGTACAAAGCGTGCCGATGATTCTCCCACTTAGCATTACAAGTTCCGTATTGTGATAGTTGTGGCATCCTTAAACGTAGGAAGTTATATAAACGCATGGTAAACCAATAGGGAAATAACCAAGTTCTCATTTGAGACCAAATTAGTATTACATCTTCCTTTTACGTAAAGTTTTATTTGTCGATTCATACAGTGAATACTACACTTAAGATACGTCTGCATGGACAAATTCAACCGAACACGTTTAACTTAACTTGATGTCATTTATAACTGGCAGTCGGCCAAACATAACTTTAAGTCATTTATAACTGGCAGTCTGCCACGTAAACTTTATAAACAAGTATTTCGTGTTAGCTGAAGATTATTTTAATTTGCTTTAAGCATGGAAAGTCAGTCATTTGAACGAACTCAGTATGACCAACTCCTAAAGTATTTGTTTTTAATTGCAGTTTTTGAAAACGTCTAAAATACATTTTGATTACAACTTCGTCTTATACTACCCAACTAACCAGCTGTACAACCCAGCTAATAATGGTGTTCTCGTTTATTCATATGAGTTTTTGAAAAGGAATTATTCCTTTTTTTGGTCAGCTGGGGTATCTATCTAGGTCACAAGGTCGCATCCTAGAACATTGTGCGGGCGATAATGCTGTATTTCGCATTTGACATGCGGAAGGTCTTCATCATGTCCGAATATGGGTCACCTGTGGTCAAAAAATAGGTCACCAGATCAAATAATAGAAAAAGCTTCCACTTGTAAACGTCCAGATTCAGAATTCTGTTTTCGACATTAAGCTTGGGTATCACCTAAAATACAAACTACACTGTTTTAGCTCGACTTTTCCAAAAAGAGCTCGTCATTCAATATTAAAATTGACGGAGCTAACTATGAAGGTAGGATATCTTCTCAAAAGTATTAATCAAACAAAACATGCGTTGCGTTTTCCTAATACGTCGTGAGTGTATAAATGTGCGAGAAAAACTCGATCTTTTTAAGAAAACATATGGATCGTTTGACACCTGATGTGTGATCTTGATTTGATATTCGTTATTTCAGATCAACAAGATGTCTGGTCAAATGACCAATCAAAAACATTTCTGAAAATATTTCACCCTTACCGTTTCGAGAAAATCACGAAGGATTAGAGAGGCAGTTTGACACTCAACGTCACCTTGCTCGGTCGGTAAACATAACTTGGTATTTGATAAAACAGCTGGTATATCATCCATATTCCACACAATCACAAGAACGGTCCCTAAACACAGGAGAACAATAAACAAAGTTATACCAGCAAGAAGTTTAATCATTTTAGCTTTCAACCACTCCATAGTTTAAATTCGAAATAGAAATAGTTGACTATACTACATAAACCGACCGAGCAATGTTTGCAAATGAACTACGTATACACAGTTACGCTATCGGACAACATGTCTAGATAAATTATCTAGACCGCGTTTATTCGTCTGTATTTATAAACTACACGAGTATGGTTTTACTTTGCAATAAATAACAAGAGAAAAAAATCAAATGGTTGGGAAATAAATCATGTCCTGAAAGTATTGCTACTGGGGGATAGTAAAACTTGGTTATATAGGGTTTTACCGTTAATGGTAATGAAGCCTCTGATATACTTCTTGCTATTAGACAAAGAAATTACTATCATAGAAAACAAGACATATCTAATTACAAACTGTTCAGTTCAAAAGTAAAATCCAAAGAAACTGTCTCCGAGACTTGTCTGGTTTGGAAAGTACCAAAACTCAAAATCCATGTATTCATAATGATGAGGGAAATTTCATATCAGATCCAACTTCAATTGCACATTTATTTAATTTAATTTTTTGTAACATTCATAAAACTGTTACTGTTGATAAATCTAGTGTTTTCAAACCTCCTAATTTAATAAAATCATTTGAATAAATCTAAATTAGTTAATTCTGATAAATGTACCATTCCACTATTGACTAGTGACTTTGTTGAAACCCAATTAAAATCCATGGATCCCACTTATTCGACAGGTACTGATAACATAAATGCCAAATATCTATATTATCAGCTTCAATTAAACCACCAGCTTTAACATCTGTATTTAATTGTGGTATGAAATCAAACAAATTCCCTTTCACCTTCAAAACAGCAAAAGTCATTCAAATCTTCACGAAGGGTGATAGACATGATAAAAATAACTATAGACCTATTTCCATTATACCAGTTTTTCCCTTAATACTTAAAAGACACGTTAGCAAGTGCTTAAAGTGCTTATATCCATATACACTTATATATTACAGGATAATGTTAAATAAGCAAATCTCAAAAGAAATTATGTTAATATCTTGAGTTTTAAGGAAGTTACAGCTGTTTTTGTAGAGTCCCTATTCGGAGCTTTTTGTGTGACGTCGCAAACGTCATTTAAACGTTATTCGACGTAACTGAAATAAGTATTTCATTATTACACCATTTGATCAATTCTTGACATAAACTGTTCAAAATAGTACCAAATTTTATAATTATGTTTCACTTTTCAAAATATATATCAAAATCGAAATTGTTTACATTCAGAGAAAGGCTGCTTCTGTTTTAAACAACCAAATCCTCGTTTTTCTCAATCGGAGTACTTTTCTGAAATTGGTCACCATAGCAACGAATTATGTGTTTTCGACATAATTCATAGGAAAATTTAAAGCTAAGGTATAGTACTATATGGGTCAATTACTTAAAATAGAATCAATAGATATGTTTTTTCCTTATTTTAGAGCTTTATCAAAATCTTGTTACATATAGTAATTACATAATGTCATTATAGCAGGTTTTCCTGGAGACTGGCTCATATAATTATATATATGTCTGCAGAATGGCATGCAGTGTGTTTTATGTTTCAAATCCGTGTCATGCTTTTAAAAATGTCATTGTTATAATTTACATGTTGTTATATGATATGCTGGCTCTTATGATGTCCCTATATCTAATTCAGCTTTATAGAGATTAATTATAAATTTAATTGATTAAGTGTTTTGATTTATACCTACCTTTTATTGTAGATACCATACATATCGATTTCGCACATCCTTTCACTGAAACTCTTTTATGAAATTCCCCAATCATATATAAAATTATGATATTGAGGACGTCATGTGGGCCGAATTGCCATTATGCTCTTTCTTTTATGTACTTGTGTTATTGTTCAACTGTTTATTGTTGAGGATCTCATGGAAGATTGCCATTTAATATATTTGTCAAATGAGTTTCCTCGTAAAATAAAATATTTATTATTATATTATTATTAAAATGCTTGATGACTGGATCTCAGCTGTAGATAATAATGAAATAGTTGTTTTACGTAGTGTCTGTGTGTGTTTTTGTTGTTGTAGTTTTATGTTTCTTTTGTTTGTCTAACTTTAACTGAAACAACGAAGCTTGTCTGTTTATGTATTTAACTTAACTTTAATTTAACTTCGCCTTATATACCAAGTCATGTATATGCCTTAAGATATGTGTTATAATCCTGTCATAATAATGTCCGGCAAAAACAATAGATCATGTGGGAGACATCCTATGCGACAGGGAAATCACCAAATAAGGTGTTATATTTTAAGATTAATGTTGATGTTTAGGTGAGATAAGCCAGACTTGACGGACGTGTCAGATACTATCAGTTGTTTATTCAAGTGAGATATTTTTGTAATTCAAACCACGGACATGTCAGATAACAAGTGTTAACATGTATAATTTTGGGATTAATAAAATGTATTTTGACCGAACTGATAGCAACACATAATGGAACAATTAAGTAATAGTATAGGTTACAATTTCATGCTAGTCTAAGTACGACTATTTTCGAATTTATAGAAAAACATATTGAAATATTGAGGCTATAATTTTGTTACAATTGCATGATAATCTTGGTATGAATATTTGCTAAATTCAACCTAGGTTTAACAGATAAATGCATTTTTCACTACATTACAGTTGGAACATTGTTCATTGATTTAAGTAAAGCATTTGGCTTGGTAAACCATGATATTTTATTACTAAAGCTATCACTATATGGTATGCATTTTTCAACATTACGTTGGTTTAGTCCTATCTCAATTCAAGAACTCAAAAACATTTGAGCCAGTCTCCAGGAAAACCTGATATAATGATATTATGTAATTACTGTATGTAACAAGGTTTTAAAAAAGCTTTCAAATAAGAAAAACAGACATATCTATTGGTTCAATTTTAAGTCATTTATCCATATAGTACTATATCTTAGCTTTAAAATTTCTTATGAATTATGTCAAAATCATTTACTTCGTTGCTATGGTGACCAATTTCAGAAAAGTACTTTTATTGAGAAACACGAGGAGTTAGTTGTTTAAAACAGTTGTAGCCTTTCTCTAAATGTGAACATTTACAATTTGGATGTACATGTATATTTTAAATCTTAAAACATCATTCTAAAACTTGATACCATTTTGACATGTTTATGTCAATAATTGATCGAATGCAGTATTTATAAAGTACTTGTTACAACGACGTCGAATAGCATTTGAATAACACTAAGCAAAAAGGGTCTGAATAGGGCCTCAACAAAACAGCTGTAACTTCCTTAAAAATCATGATACTAACAAAATTTATTTTGCCTTTTGCTTCATTAAGATTACTCTTTTAAATAATAAAAAATCTCAAAATCATTTTTATTTCAAAATAGCAGGTTTTCCTGGAGACTGGCTAATTTATATCTGGCAAATATTCTTGTCCTGGCAAATTTCTAGCAAGTGTTCCACAGGGCTCAGTTCTTAGCCCGTTATTATTTTTAATATTTATCAATGACTTGCCTCTTTCTCTTTCACATTCTATTGCTGACATATTTGCTGACAATACCACATTATCAACCCACAGCAAGACATAAGGTCATGTTGTCTTTTCACTTACTGTATATTTATTGCATGTTGATCAATGGTGTTAATTTTCTATTGAAACTCGGAAGTGTTTTATAACGCATATATTCTTCCACATTTTGAATTTTGCTGTGTTGTATGGAGAAATTGTACTAGCAGTCTTGGAGATAAGCTTATAAAATTTCAGAAAAGAGCAGCTAGGGTAATTCTTGATTGTGATTATTAAACTCCTTCAAGCATTCGTTTACAAAACTCAAATTTGAAACAACCCATGTTTCTGTTACTTAAAATATAAAATGACTGGCTAGTCCTAACCATAACTTCAATATTCATGTGTAACGGTATATCCATATCTGTCTGCAGAATGACATGCAGTGTGTTATATGTGTCTAGTTTGTATTATGCTTTTAAAAATGTTAGGTTGTTATTATGATATGCTGTTTTTTATGATGTCCCTATATGTAATTAAGCTTTATAGTGATTAATTATAATTTTAATTGATTAAGTACATATCGGTTTTCGCACATCCTTTTACTGAAACTCTTGTATGAAATTCACCAATGATATATAATATTATGATATTGTGGAACGTCATATGGGCCAAATTGCCATATACTTATCTTTTATATACTGATGTTCTCGTTCAACAGCTCATTGTTGAGGATCTTATGGAATATTGCCATTTATATTGTCAAATGAGTTTCCAAGTAAAATAAAGTCTTTATTATTAGTATTTTATTATCAAAGATCATTGTATTAGTTTTGAATTGATGCATCACATTTTACTAGAAATGCCTGCCCTCGGGCAAAGTATGTCGAGCCTCGGCGCGCGTTGAAAAAAGCACCAGGTTAAATGTGCCAAGTTATATCTAATCCTACCATGCATAAAGAAGGAATGATCCATATAAACCTTGACCTTTGAGATAGGAACCTGGTGGTGTGCATGACACTCTGTCTCATGGTGGTTAACATCCATGCCAAATATAAGATAGATTGGAAAAATAGTTAAATACAAACTGTTTGATTTTGGGCAATGAAAGTGATATTTTAACATTATTTTCTGCATGTCGTGTATAAACAGGCACTATCATGTCCAACTTTGGGTCCCATGAACAGCGACCGATAAGACGCTCAGACCTATATAGCGCTATAGAAGCCAGATTTAGAAAAACGCTTATAAATTAATAACCGTTATAACTATCGACTGTATGCAAACGGGGTGATTTAGTTTAATTATTCATCTTTCAAACAGTCTTAATTTGGAAAAAATAAAATAAAAATAGTTTGGCCTTTTTTAATGTTTTATGTAGTCACTTTCATTCATATAGATAAAGACTATTAAAGAGTGAATTTGAAATAGTCGTTACACTGTCAGGTCATTTACTATTTTAATAAAAATCACATCATCTGTATGCGAACGGCTTCGTTTAGGAAAATAAATTATCTTTCCAATGATGTAATTTGTAAGAATTTATTTTAAAAAGATTTTGGTCCTTTTTGATGTTTTTTGTAAAAAATACCATTTTTTCTTTCCATTTTTTATCGATACAGATTACGTAATAACCCGGTTAATTGCCGCTGCGATTGTCTCAGCATGCGGTGTAATTATACATTCGCCTGAGGGGTTATAAAGCTGCAATATATTTCATGTTGGCTAGATTACGATTTTTAGATCGAAGATTTTGTATTATATGGGTTGGTTTAATTCGCGTTAATCAAAAATGTGAACAGCTGCGGACAATATTCTTGTACATGTATATATTATTAATGAAATGTTTAAGTACAATTGAAGTGCCGTTTATATTGACTAATAAATAATTGCATGTGTAGATGTCTCATTTGTAGAATAACTACATTTAATAAGTCTTGAGTTATTCTATCCAGTGAATATTGTAGTAACATTAACAAGAACCTAACTAAATCAATGACCTATAAATGTCGATATAAATGAAATTGATCATTTTGTATACCTTGTCTGCCAATATATATGTAATTGTGTATTCTTTGACTGGTCGAGGGCTTTTCAGTTTAAATCAGACTGTTGTAGTAATATAAATTGAGTGGAATTGAAAAATAAAATATACATACACCATATTGGGAAATGTCACTACTACTAGTTGAAGTTGAAGTAGTTAATTAATTATAATTCGCGCAGGTGAGAAACAACAATGAAGAAGTCTAACTTTTGACAGAGTATGAGATTTACACTTTTCTTGAAAATTGCCAATATCTGCCATATACGATTACAAGGAAATGACATAGTATTATTAAATAAAACACAAATTGAATTCACATACTATTCTGTTAATGTTATTGTAGAAAATCGCAAGCATTGAATCATAAGGTTTTATCGTTAAAAATAAATAATCTTTAGCTATTTGCTTGAAAGTACGCATGTAATAAATTGATCCATGCATTTTTGTGACTATATTCTTAAGTGTTGCAATGCAAATCAGTAAATCAAGTTACACATAGAGTGTAGCACGAGAACAGTTTTATGATCACTGATCAAGCTGGCTGTATTCAATCACTTAACAACATTGGACGCTTTAAACAGATGGTTGCTTGATACGGATACATGGGTCCACCTGGCGGTATTCAATCACATAACGACATTGGACGCTTAAAACAGATGGTTGCTTGATACGGATTCACGGGTCCATGTGGCTTTATTCAATCACATAACAACATTGGTTGCTTAAAACAGATGATTGCCTAATACGTATACACGGGTCCAGTTTGCTATATTCATTCGATTAGCAAAATTTGAACCCTCAAGACAAGTGCATGCTCAATATGAATATGATATAGTTAACGTGTTACGACTAATAATGCGCGCGACTAAATTCAGTGTCAGAATTCCGAAAATGATCCGGATGTAGCATTAATGTCAACCATAAACTTTGGCAGAATTGGTAACTACTCGTAACTCGTGCTAGGTTTTCGTTATATAATCGAATTGTAATTATTTAAATCTAGACATTATTAAAGGCAAAGTCGATAGATGACTTAAAAATAATTATCGGGTAATATCAGGGAGTTTAGATACGTATATTTATAGAACAGGTCCTGGTAATATGAACATTCTATTGTGGCCAGTAGTTTTCGCGTTATCTACGTAAAAGCGCTTACATTTCACTTGGAAAAGACATCAGCATTTGTTACAACATGTAGTTTATAAAACAACTATTTTTTACAGTAAATACTATATACTCAAAGAATTAAATTAGACATGGCTTAATTTATAACATAATTATATAATTGAGTATTTTGAAATCATATAATCATTTAAATTATCTTTATGATACATGTATTACGATTTATCGAGTTAAATTCCAAAAATTAAATCTAACAACAAATACCAGTTACTATATACATGTATAACTTTCACTTATCGATAAATATACATATAAGCGTACACACATGTATTTATCGATCTTAATAGGCCGCACTATCTTATCTTAAATCAGACTGCGCCATGCTGTGTGGAGCAATAAAAAACCCGGAAATATACTGTAACAGTATATTAGTATAACCGCCTATCGCTAGTTGATGCAAAATACTGTAAACACATAAATGTACAGTCATGGAATGGAAACTTGGGTATGCAGCTTTATTCCGCAAATACGTATAAGTATGTTGTATGCTAATTTTATTTCCAGATAAAAGTATAATGTATTTTAACCACAACTGTAAGGCTGTGATAAGATAAGATAAGAAAATTTATTAACGTCTCACTCTTGTACATGTTTGTTACAAATATACCTATAAAATGATAAAAATGTAAAACATGCACAAAACCACTCAATTTGAGTTATAATATATTATGTACTATATAACGTACGTATACTATATATTAGTATTATGTAATATCGTATATATGTTATCAAAATGTCATATTTTCAATTGCTATACATATATTAATAACATAAACATAGATAACGCTATTATAAAGATAAAGTTTTATTTGATTTCAGATACACAGAGGTGGACTTTCACCACGACAGTGACACATGTGCAAGACACAAAGTCAAATTTGGCTACAATAATAATAATAATGATAATATCACCTTTAAAGGGGCTTTTTAAAATTATAAATCGGTTATCTTACCTATCGTTCAAACAACGATTACGAGATCAATACAAATCAAAACTGGAATACATCCATTCAAAGTATACTGACATCAAAAAGAAACGCTACACCTACCTATATGTTCGGATATTTCATACGTTAGGATAGTAACAATATAATTTCTTTTCAAAGACTAAAATATAGAGATGTGCAAACATGTCTGCAAATTCTCATTTGATATTATTGCCATTGAGAGGTTCACAATTGCGATACAAAAACGTTACCCTACCCAAAATGTCAGTATCGCGTATGCCCTCCATGTTCTGCAACAACTGCTGGCAGTCTTCGCATAGTTGATCCACACACATTAAACAACACGTACCTTACAATAGCGTGCTCACGCCTAATGTTAAGAGTATGTAATGCCTGAACGTTTCGTAGCTGACGTTAAAACGGACGTAAACGTCTATCAAGGACGTCCCACGTTTGTTCCAAAGGAATGTATTCCAGGAAAAAAGCTGGTTATTGTAAAACATCACCGTCCGACCACAATTTACTTTTCACATGAGAAGAAGTCAAGTGTTACGTTGTCAAGCGGGCACGCGGGTGACGTTAACGGTTATAAACGTCTTGTCGTACAGTGATCACGGGCGGCTTATCTGAGCGAAACCTATCTGATAAGTGCCTAGTGATATTTACGCGTTGAAATAATCTGGCTATAGTGGATTTTGAAGCAACAAATCATCCAACGACGTCAATTTGCGAAATTCCACATTCCAGCATTAAAAAACCTTGTAAATCAACTTCAGCATGTAACTACGGGTTTGGTGCCCGGAAATACCTCCTGGTAAAAGAGCACGAGACGCACGTGCGAATCGTGCGTCGTACTATACATTGGCACATCGGGACCAGTTTGGGAATTTATTTTCGCTTCGGTAGGCGCGTTCTTAGCTAGACATATGGTGTGTCGATAATCACGGGAATACTTTGAAAAATAAAAAAGTTATTCGCTTTTTTCATTGTATCGTTTTTATTTGACGTCAGTATACAAATAAGCTTACGTATTACAGTCTCTCATAACTTAGAAATAGAAATGGGTATCGATAGACACGATTGATTATGTAAATTTTGCACATGCAATTCTGTAGAATCTGAATACCATTTTTTCATGTGTTTCGCCTAGTACAAAAATATTAGACAGAAACATCTTGGTAATACTTCCAGGCCAACTATTCAAAAATTTACTCGCATCATGTCTTCAAAGAACAAAATTACGATAACTGCTGTCTCCAAATTTATAAATGAAGCGTCGAAAAAAAGAAAACAATTCCGTCATGATTTAACTGCTCCATAGGTCCAACAGTAAACATAGCTGCTCACATGTTTGTATGTATTATGTTTTATAAGCTTTTGATTGTATTGTATAACGCGCGTCTTGACCGTCATCTTTTTGTATTGTAAATGGTCAAAGACATTGCCGCGAATATGTCGAATGTTTGTTTGCTCGACCATATCTTCAGCACCATTTGTTTCAATCAGGTTTCCTGGAATTAATAATTAACGAGTACTAACCTACTTCTCCGCAAGAACAATTCTCCCTATGTGGAGGGCATACCGTAGCCAATATCAAGGCAGAACTTTAAAGACGATTCAGTGTTAGAACATGGACCACTTCAAGAGTGCTCTAACTAGAAGGTTCAGATGATAGGTATATAACTATTTATTACATGCACTTAGAAACAGACTAACAACTCATTCGTTCAGAACTTATTTATATATAATTCATCCATGACGACATTAGACAAAATATTATAACAATTTCAAATCACGTTCCCTAAAATAAGACCAAGTCGCGAAACTATATTAAGAAAAATCCAAACACATTTTATAAATAATAAAACAATTCACAAACGTACATAGCCAGTATATTATAAATACATGTATTTCAATTTCAACAGAGATGTAAAATTTATATTAGTACATGTAAACGCATGCTCTGTCTTAACATATATAAAATAACTTTTATTTCGAGTTGACAATAGTATACAATAAACAACCTAAGCTTAGATAAGCTTTATTCACTTAAGTTTTAATGAGGTACCATTTAAAGGGAAATAATTATCTTTGTTAACAAAATAAGAACATACGAGTTACACACCATTATATTAGACTTGGTAACATTAAAATTATGTAGAGAAAGGTGTGTGGCCTCCGTAGCTAAATAGTAAGCGCGCTTGCCGTCTAATCTGGCGACCAGGGTTCAAATCCGGGTGGAGGCACACATGTTTCAGCGGAAAGCTGACTAGCAAATAAAGGCTATGCTCGGCACTGGATACATATACCGACATGGATGCGGTGTCCTGGGACAGACACCAGTAAAAGTATAAACGACTTGAGAGCTGTAGTTACTTAAGACAGTAAATAAAACCACACAGTACAACTATGTAGTAGAGTACACACTGTATCGGCAAAACGCAATGGTTCCGGTTTAACGACGCGGGTTCGGCTAACGTAGCCAAAATGATCCGGCTAAAAATGGTGGATATCAACAATAATACGCTGGTGAGTGTAACATTTTTGCGTATTTTGTATGATTATTCTTGAATTCTGAAGACAGGAATACTCTTACGGAATGCCCACGGTTCTCCTGCATGCTCGTAGCTATTTGGTTTTGTCTTGCATCAATGCATATGCACGTAATGTACGTTGAAAGTTATGATTCAATCGTAAACAATGCAAAACAGACATGAAATGCGGACATTTTAGACAAATTAGACAAAGTAAGAGCTTACCGAGTCTAAACTATGTACTTGCATGTATTGTAGGGTTACATTTCTTTTCCACATACTCCTCTTTTATTAATAATGAATTTATATAGGCCAAAATCTAACGTTTTAGCAATAAATGTGTTTTTAACTCAAAACACACAAAAAATGTTTCAATGATACATATTATGGATGTTATGACAAAAGTCGACGGATTCTTGGACAACCTGCGTACTGGAAGCGATACATTTAACGTACACATTGTTTATAATAAATTATAGAATGGTGAATGAAAAAAACCGAACAAGATAAAACCTGTAAGGGCCCTGTGGAGTAAAGTGATGAACACTAGCACTTCAGATTCATTTTAAGTTGGTCTATAATGACGTCAGTGTCTTTAACTAAACATTCAGCGGACGGTACACACATGCAATCTTTACTCTGTATTTTAGTTTGCATAAAAGTGCGAATTTCATGCGACATTTGAATGTCAGAAAGTGTACCTATAATAACAGGAAATATAATGTTTCTGTTAGTATAGATGCCTTCATACACGGCCATGTTGAACTCAAACGTATTCCAATACTCATCACAATAGTTCGGTGTCAGGAACACAACAAGTTTACGCGATCTTCTCACCGCCTCAGATATGACATTGAACAAAAACTGACTCGGTGGTAGTTCCTCTCGTATTTTCACGTTGAATCCATCTGTTGTAAGTTTTGGATGAAGAGTATCAGCAATGAATTGATGAAGATCTATCTCGTCTGTGACGTCATAATGAGGCTCGTATGAGATATATACATCGATGTCTAGTTCAATCTGGGCCTCCTCTAACGGATGATATGGTGTAAGGTTCCGACGTCCCATATAATACAGATACCTAAGTTGCCAGCGCTTGTGATAGACAACGGCTATAATAGAGAGTACCAGTGTTAGACCAACAGAACTAGATATACATGCAGTTAACACAATCCAGGCTGAACAGTCGTACATCAACTGTGTAAGTATCTCATCCAGCTGTTGAAAACTAACTAATGTATTGTTGGTAAACAGACATTTCAAATCACTCTTACTAACAATATCCACCCGAGTGGTTGCCAGCCAGTTCAGAAAGTCTCTGATTCCACACTGACACACTAGAGTATTGTTTGATAAATCTAGTTCTATGGTGGAATTAGCTGCAATTTTATCCAAAAATAGTCTATTCTCTTTTGAAATATCAACAAGTTCATTACCTGATAAGTCCAAATGTTTCAACTCTAGTAGTGAAGACAATAGTACACTAAAGTTTTGTAACGAGTTCTCTGCAATAATGAGCCGCCGTAGGTTGACTTGGTGTTTAAAGATAAGATAGGGTAGATCTTTGATACCACAGTTACTTAAGTCCAGGGTGACAAGGTTTACCTGTTGAGAAAATGTCCGACCTTCTACATCATGATTGATCGAAGCACCAAGCTGGGCATTACCCTGTAGATATAACGTCCGTAAATTGGGCATATCAATAAATGAGTGTGGATGTAAGAAAGACAAGAGATTGTTGCTTAGATCGAACACTTGTAGTGAATGCAGACCATACCACGGACCAAGGAATGACAGTAGTAAACACTCGGAAGCATCCAGATAAATAAGTTCGTTAGCACTAAACGTTAAAGATGGTATTGGGTATTGCAGTTTTATATTATTCATATAAATCGTTTTTATATGTCTTGGTAAACGGATTACGTCGAGTGCAGCATTTGCAACAGTCGGTTTATCGATCTGTTGTATCCGGTCCCCGGAATTCTGATTTATATTATAATAATCATTATGATTCTGAAAACTCAAATCAAAGGTCTGCAAGTTGTCTAACTTCCATAAGTTTAAAAGAAACTTTGCGTCATTGATGTGGTTCTCCTTAAATGACAAATAGATTATACTGCCGGGTAAATTGTCCATACAATCTGGACTGACATATTCAATGTCGTTATATTCCAAGATGAATGTTTGTAACGAGGTGATTGTCAGACCTTTCAACATACCATCATTCAGGTCAAGGTTATGTGGTGTATCGCTGCACCAATGGTTGAACGTTATAGACTGTATACGTGTTGCATTCAATCCTAATGTAGCATTTTCTATAGCATTAGTACACAGTTTCCGGTTGTTTGTAATTAATAGGTTAGTGAGATTCCATAATTTGCTGAAACTATCCGGAAGTAATGTTTCTATATTGCAACCGTCCATTATTAGCAACGTAACGGGCGTGGTTGCCAAGGCAGAGAACGTAGATGGTGACACCAGTGGGATGTGACAATGACTGACATCGCTATCTGTAAATGAAATAGATCTCAGACTCTTCAAGGCAGAAAATCCATCCCCAAGGTTGACGTATGGAAAACCATCAATGTTGAGGTGTTGAAGAGTGAACAGGTGAGACAATGCAGTATCCGGGTACCTACAAATGATCTGTGTACCGTCACAGTTACCTTGTATTGATAACGTGCGTAGACTGATAAGCGGTGAGAAGGAATGGTTGGAGAAAGAATCAGCATGCTGAAGTCTGTTTCTGATAATGGACAATTCACGAAGTTTCTCCAAACCAAAAAAAGCACTATCAGTCAAATATTCAATCACATTACCATCCAAGCTCAAGTAATCAAGGGAGGTAAATGATATAAATGCTTTGTCCGGTATGTCTGAGATCGAGTTGTTCCCTAAATATATAGAACGTGTATTCAATGGAATACAGCCGAGGACGCGAGTCAAGTTTTCTAAGCCAAGTCCGGTACAATCTACAGATAACTTCACCAAATCAATATAACACCCGCAAATATTTCCTGACGTTGCCGCCAATGTGGCCAATAACATACACATAAGTTGGAATAGTACGATGTTCGGTCGCTGCATTATTGCTGACACAATTATACTTGTAGATACGGTGTGATGTTTGCCGATATGCCGGTCGATGGTAACACCTGAAATAAAACAAACTTCCATGAGAATTTAGATAGAGGGTAATTATACATACAGTTACTGTTGATTCATATTCATATTGAACATTTTAACTACATGTAGAGAATAATAAAGGGTCGGAGATCTTGTATCACTGCATACTAAATTTACATCTACCCCAAATAACAGATTTACAGAAACATTCGATATGAACCTTACATAATTTATGACTTAAAGTTCTCAGTAAGCATTTCTAATCGACTTCTCACTACTACTTGAACCTGGTGTTATGCGAGATCAGAAACTAAAATGACAGGGTATACTCCATGGTACCAGAGATCATAGTAAACATTGCATTAACAAGACACTGACCTAACTGCATAGATTCATTCTCGAACACCAATGCAACGTCATGGAGACTGTCCGAGACGCTTGACGTATTCTCAACGATTTTATGTCCGTAGCGTATGAAAACGTATAATGTATAAAACTAACCAAGCGTATGCCGAACGTATCTCCCCCGTTCATGACGTATGAGGAACGCATGCGCATCGCTTGTCGATGGTTATGATCACATGACGTGATGCATATCATTTTGCCGGTATCGATGTCGTCGGACAGCTTAGGCAATCATTTTACAGCGCGTTCGTACTTGTTTCAAACTTACCTCTTACAATAGCGTGTTTGCAAAACATACTCCGCACGTAAGTATGACAGGGCCATAACGTGAAATGATAGGAGTATTTACAACATACTGTTTATGGCACAGGCACGCCACAACGTAGAACCACAACATATGCCGAGCATACGACAATTATGGCATACACACTCGTGTATGTCGAATACGCTTCTTCTTCGTGCTATTTACTTGTGTAGTGGAAAATTCTACACAAGTAAAGAGCACAAAGAAGAACGCTGGTTTACGCCGATAGCAGCTAAATACTCACTTCCACGCTATGTTTACGATGGACATAATTTAAACTAAGATCTACAAAGGTTATGTTTACACTATTGGCACGTTAGAAATCTGTTACAACCACCCTTTGATATTTTAACTTCCCCTGATCATTGGGCTACCAGAGGAAACCTGCGTTCGGGTCTCCCCAGGGAGGCTATTTCACCCCTAGTGTGTGTGCACATAAAACCGATCTGCGGCACCCAGGAATATCGAACTTGTACAGACACCGCCCTCACAGGTACTAATTCATTGGTGGAGTGGATCATGTAGCTGAGAGAAATTAAGCAGTGGTGCAGACGGGGATCGACCCCGGGACCTCTCGATCCCAATGTGCGCACCCTACCTCTAAGCCACCCCTCCCCACATATTAATTCATAGCGACCATGTCATATAGACACATTTTAAATGTCATTTATCATATTCAATTTAGTTTCGAATTTGTATATAGAAGTAAGACTAGCCTTACGTAAACATTCGATCTGTCATGCAGGCTGGTCATCTTCAACGATAAAACCAATGCGCCAATAAACATGTTACTTTTGTTTTCTGGACCAATGTCTTTTTCGTGTGATAATTTAGTTAATACTCGTTGGATTTTATTAAGTGTGGTATCAAAATGACGACATTGAATTAGCCTTTACGAATATACAAATACATTTTATATGAGAATTTGTTTTCCTTAAATATACCAACATACCCAAGTGTCGCGTTTTTAAATCCGTTAACCATATATAACTTAGAAGTCAGATCAATGTTTCCATTGTCAAATAATCATAAAATTAATCAGTACACGTTTTAATCGTTAACGATTGCTTGTCCGATTTATGAGGCGGTTAGTAGTGTACTGAATTGTCCACTTTGTCCCATGAATATCAAAGACAAATTTATTTTCATAAATTGAATGAATAAGCAGTCTAAACTAAAACATAAACAATTTTAAAGTTTACCTTGCTCCTATTTGTTAATATTCCATTTAGGCTAATCTGGTGTTAGTCACTTCATATAGGATACCAAGGAGTTAGCACAAAGTTAAGCTTGTCAGATAGCTGATCAATACAATTTCATAATATTTTGTTCGTATAATAATCACGTGACAGACTAACTTAGCTCGTTAGCATAATATCATATTTATGCATATTTCAATATTGGCTAGCTCGTTAGCATAATATCATATTTATGCATATTTCAATATTGGCAACTATACTACGTGTAAGTTTACAAGTATTTCACTATTGACTCACTGAACACTCGAGCTGCGTGGTGTATAATAGGCCGATAAATTGATTCGCTTTTCAACCGTAACGTCGTTACGAGTAACATAATTCATAACCATGCGATGGCAAAATGTTTTAGTTTATTGCAAAAAGCTACATAAGACTTATTTTATAGCGTGCTACGTTTTAAGAAGCTTTTTACAAGTTTTACACAAGATACCTAATTATACTACTCTACAGGAGTTGATTCTTTTACGAGTCATCATACTTTGTGTTTGATTTAGCGCATAATTTACCTGCAGAGAGTCATCCAGCCTATCGGTGTCACATCCTGCGTGAGCTGATTTGTTCCGCGACAATACTAGCTGTGGTCGTCATGGCCTCCACATGTGGAGAAATTATCGGTTACTTGTGGAAGTTCTAGCTAGAACTGAAGGATAATCAATACGAACAAACCATAACGTTGGATGATGAAACAAACCGCCACAAATTACAAGAATGCCTTATTGAACTCAATAGTATACATTTTGTATTCTACAAAGTCAAGTGGTATGAACATTTGTCAGACTCAAGAATATCGTTATAATGAAGGTAGAATAACAAAGATAGTCACATTCCAGGGTGGTTAGAAAGTGAGTTATAGAGAGATGAGGTGGAAGATATACAGACACAACTATCAGACGCCGAATCTGCAAGTAGAAACACTTCCCTCACAACATAACAACGTCTCTCTACTGCTAGTACAGACACAACTGTCAGACGCCAAATCTGCAAGTAGAAACATAACAACGTATCTCTACTGCTAGTACAGACACAACTATCAGACGCCAAATCTGCAAGTAGAAACATAACAACGTATCTCTACTGCTAGTACAGACACAACTATCAGACGCCAAATCTGCAAGTAGAAACACTTCCCTCACTACATAACAACGTCTCTCTATTGCGAGTAAAGGCCACAGTCTTCAGACACATCACAAGAACATAGGAAGATGAGCTTGGGGGAATACAATAGCCTCTCTCGAAGATGATATTCAGGGAGAGACACTATAGCTGTGTACGTACATGGTGCAATGTTGATAAGCAGAAATACCATTTAGCAACAATCGCTGAGATGTAAGATAGGTATTACCGCCACAACAGTGGGAGCACAGGAGCAAATACAAGGACATTCTATCATGACATAGTAAGGACCCATTTATATTACAGAACAGCACACTAATTTAAAGCCATAGCTAACCAACAGGCCATATACAAGGTTCACAACCAAGTTATAAAGTCTGCAGCTATGGCCTTGGTAGAAATCAGCTATGGCCTTGGTAGAAATCAGCTATGGCCTTGGTAGAAATCAGCTATGGCCTTGGTAGAAATCAGCTATGGCCTTGGTAGAAATCAGCTATGGCCTTGGTAGAAATCAGCTATGGCCCTGATGGAAATCAGATAGATAACAAACACAAATCCTGCTACAAACAGAGAAGATCCAATGTCTACCAGACCACCATATGCCGGAGCAATCATAGCAGTTTGGCTTTAACAAGAGTACAGCACGGATCTGCAGATACCCACGATAAACAAAAACAAAGCATCGATCATGCTTGTATGTCGGACACGCAGCCCTAGAACATGCTGATCACTTGAACAAGGAAATTATCGGAGTTTCATTAGTTGTCAAACACTTCCTTTTTTACTTCCATGTTGTTTTAAGGGACGCGTATGGAGTGGCTTTCGATTGAAGGAAAATAACTTCAGGAAGTTAAATCAAAGTTGTGCTATTGTAAAAGACTAATGTTTTGTTTGAAGTGTGAAGTGATCATTAAGTAGTCGCCATGATTTCCCACAACAATGCTGATGTTTACAAGTATTGTCCTTTCAAATATCTTGATGATGTGAATATCATTAACTTATCCAGAAGCATGTCTCAATACAACCAAAGATGAGAGATTACGATAGTCCAGGAAGCAAATATATTATAATGCGGGGAGATGTCATATGGCGCCATTTGATGTTTTTCCTCGCATGCATTAAATACTGAACAAGAGGGCCCAAAGGGCCATAGGTCGCTCACCTGTCCTAGTTGTTCATGAACCCCTAATGGTAGACTCTATTGCAAGTACAAGGTTTTCATATTGTATTATGCTTTATAATTTACATCACATTTAGACCCAATGACATATTGAAGTGATTTGACCTTGTGACCTAGTTTTTGACCTCGGATGACCCAATATCGAACTTGACCTAGATTTTGTTGAGATGATCATTGCGACCAAGTGTATAATGATTAGGTCAAAACTGTGACCGCTAGTGTCTACGCATGCAAATTGTGGATGGACGACGGAGGAAGAGTGATCACAAAAGCTCAGTCTGTCGTTTTGTGACAGGTGAGCTAACTATCGTTATTTCAAGGACATCTAAAACAAGATATATCACTGAATGTGATGAGTACCCCCAGATACTGCTTGCCACAGTGACTTAGTATCAGTCATGCAGTTTTGATGAAATCCGACCAATTGTTACCGAGAAATAGCATGGACAACATTTATAAGTGTAAAACAAAGAGCCATTACTTCCTTAAATTTAACCCGACCAACGATATGCAAAACTAGACTTGGTAATGATGATCAGTCATGCAAAGTTTCGATGAATTCCGACCAATGGTTACAGAGCAATAGCCCGAACAAAATGTATAAGTGTAAACAAACAAAGGGCCATAACTCCCTTAAAATTGACCCGACCAACGTGCACCGTAGATATGCACAACTAGACATGGTACTGATCAGTCATGCAAAGTTTCGATGAAATATGACAAATGGTCACAGAGAAATAGCTTGGACAAACTTTTGACGGACCAACCAACCTACCACCCACCCACCCAACCTCCAGCATGACTCCAATATTGCCCCCACATACTTTGTATCTGGGGGTATAATGATAGCATTGTCTTGTCCTTATCTTGGAGGGCAAGGAATGTTACAATACTTGGGACATATGTCCCCACTATATTATAATACAATTGAGATATACACTCCGCGGCCAACCAATTAACTAAAAGACTCATATTCAGCGAACGTTGTAAAGGTGGTCTTAGTGTCGGATGGAAGAGGGTGTATGCGCCCTAAACATAAAACGGAAGACACATTTTCCCGTTCAAGTTCTAAGCTCGCAAAATTAATTTGATCTGTGATAATATCTTACCACGTAGCTGTCTTAAGATAAATTGATGTGTTATGTGTTCTAGATAATCGTTTGTCTTTCCTGCTGGTTGAAAATTATAAAAATGTTGTACTTGTAACTTACTCAGTTGAATGTAGCAGATGGTCATATCGTTTTGTACGATTTGAATAATAAAAGGAAATATTAAGACTTGAAAACTACTTGTAATCAATCTACTACGAGATATAGTATTTTATACATAGATAATTGCTGATAGTCATGATATCTTTGCAAGTTGATGGCCAGGGTAGCTGCATGAAACATCGTTTAAATGGATCTGTTCCAACACTATTTCGGTTACAAAATGGATGAGGACAGTAATGAAAACAATGCTTATCAGTTATTGATTAAGGATACATCAAGTCGTGTCATACACCACAGCCAAATGTCTACCCCCTTAAATGTAAATAAATAATCTTACCACTATTAGTGTATCCTTTACATGTGTAATTTACTGGTATGATCAATGGACTCAATATGTGACATATCCAGAAACATCAGTAACAGGGACATCCGTGTCATAATGCACACATTTCGGATTCTAGTCGTTAAAATATAGTCCATGGATGAATTATTAACACATACAAGTGGAATGGGATTGACGTTATTTCTTTATTTTATCTGAATATATATTTGTTACATAGATATGTAATAGATAGAGAAGAAAATTACGAGGCTGTCTTATTTCGTCGATGATGTAATCCCCGAGACTGACCAGATAGCCGAGTGTTTGTTTCTATATCTGGTTTGTATCATAGTTCACTCACATTGTCTATAAGGCGCGTCTATGAATCACATGGCTTCATTCTTCAAAATGCTAACCCAACAGTTACTGTGTGTAGACTGCGTGATATAAATAGACTACACAAGTACTTGTACCCTTTCTTAGAATTTAGACCAACCTCCATAAACTAGTACTGCATTCAGTCTCATGCACCTCTTCAAATAACACCAAAGCGTCATAACTATGATACAACAATACTGCGTTCAATAAACGCTTATGCCCCCTGTGGAAGCCTTGTCCATAAATAAGTCTAAGTCCAAAATTAGGTCAAGGTGAAGGTCAAAATGGGGTCAGGTGATACAGGCGTGTGGAGAGTGTTCATATACAACATCCATGCAAGTATGGAAGCTTTGTAGCAAGCCATAATGATGCTAGAAGAAACGGTCAATTTGGGCTAACCGGACGGACGAACGGACGGACGAACGAACGGACAGGTGAATCACTATATGCCTCCCGATCTATCGATACGTGGGCATAAAAAAAGTACAGCATATAACAATAAAACTCTGTTAATATATATTATATACAACAAATGTAATACTAATAGAATATGCAGTACAACCTCTTCATACCGCTCTCTCCCCTCACTCCATTCCTCTAACTCCCCTTGCATCCCACCCTCTCTGTAGTTATCTCTCTCTTTCGCCCACCCACCCCTCTCCCTCTGCTTCCCCCATCCCCACTCTCTCGCTGTCTCATACTCACCCATCCCACAGTCTTTCTTCCCACTCTTTATCTCCCTTACACATTCTCCCTCCCTCAACTATATGTTTCATACACATAAGTGACACTGCATCACTCAAAACCACAACCAAAACCTTTAATCAACTCAATGTGGTCCCCACTCTTAAAGACTATACCAACATAGCAGCAAGAACCAAACCATCAACAGCGTGTGATGCCGAGTACATTTAACAATACTGAATTATACAAATTGTACATCTTAACATTCTATACAACACTTCTATACATGTACTCAGAATATTCTGACGTAGTTTCGCCAGCATCATACTACAACGCGTACAATTTTGATAAGGGTCGCAGTTAAAATATAAGTGTTATACAATGTACATGCAGTACACAGCCATATTACTGGCTTAGAATTTAAAGGTCGTAAGTACTACTTACGTCCTTATAAGACTGATGCATATTTGAAATCTGCATAACAATGTGCTTCTTATGAGCCTATTTTCATTAAAATCGGAAATGGTTGTAATGACCAAACTGAAATTTAATGTTAGAAACAAAATGGGAGATTTTGTATCACCGGAAATGATGATAAACCTACAACTTTGTAATGAACACATACATGTATGTCTAAAACCTGACAAAAGAAGAATTTATCCTGTTCCTAAACATGTAAGCAGGAGCTTTCTGGAGATTCAATGAACAATTATTAACAAGTTATTGGTAGAGTATTTATATCGTGTAAAGTGATGACATAATGAGTATATCACTAACTGCCAGTTGATAGACCGAGCTCTTCTAAAAATCCTTTAGGTTCTTCACATTCCTAAAACACAAAAAAGAGAAACACTATAGTTACATTATGCATGTATATACGACAGGTGATCATTCCATCAATAATGCGAACTTGGCAGGATTATCTAGGTAGTATGTCAACCATGTAAATAACATATCTATAAGTGACGTTACCATGATTGCGTAAACATTTTACGTAGATCTACAAGTATGTTACAAATCTAGTATTTGATAAATTATAGACGTAAACTTCAAAATTTCATCTCATTTGAGAATTATATTCTTATTTTAATAAACCTATCAAATTCGTGAATGATTCTTTTAGAAAAAGGTACGTACTCTTTTAACCACTAACCAATCGATTTTCTCAATATGGGTACTTTTCAGAAATTGGTCACCATAGCAGCGACAGAAATCAATTTTAACTTAATTCATGAGAAAAAATAAATCTATGAGATAGCACTATATTATCGAAGTACTTAAGGATTTAAGTCAAAGACGATGACATTTTTCTCATTTCAGAGCATTTTCTAAACCTTATCCCACAATTAATATATTAATATATTCGATGTCCATAAGCCCAGTTTTCCAGGAGAACGGCTCAAATGTATGGATCATTCCTCTATAGCAGCCTTAACAAGTAACAAACGATGCAATTCTAGGTGTGATGACGTTTTCAGCCATATGTCAAACACAAACGCTGGACAGTTGACTCAAATAGTTTATCAGGAAGTCAAGTTGTCAACCATGTATTACTCAAGATGTGCTCTTCAGCACCCCTCCATGTATCGTTTCTTTACCCGTAAAACACCATAATGCTATAAAATTACCATTTTCGAAACTTTCAGAAATACGCTTTCTAAACACCCCATTACACATAAAGTAAATATTTCAAACCAAACACAGTTTCCGTATTTCCTTTCTCATGTAAGAATGAACATTAGCCCACGTAACAACTTATACAATTGGGCGTTCCGAATTGTTTCAAATGAAAGAATTATCACACGCACTTATATTAGGACGTGATGACTGATTGGTACGAGCTAGGTCTGACAAGATTTGGATTAATCTGCTTTAATATGAAACCAGATGTCATTATTATCACCCATACCACACTTCTGACCAAATCGTGATGTCAGGTATCGTATATACGCTAACGTTCTGTATGTTTGAAAGTTTTGTGATTTTTTTTTGTAAAAAATGTATTATTGTATTGATGGCTACAAGTACTAACCCGATATGTACCCTAGTCACTGCTAGTACAATAACACTACGTACCTGGAATGTGATAACTTTATAATACAAATAAATGATTCACGCATTGTACGACGTAGTAGTCACATACATGCCCTCATCATTTTACATATGTTACTAACATCAGTTACTACTGTCCTTGTATAATAAAACTTGCATCAAGTTAGTCACCATTTATAAATACATGTAGTGTCTCTAGTTCCTTCCCATTGTATAACTGATACCATTATGCTGTGTGTAATGTGACTTACCTGTGACAGCATACATTGTAAACAATTCTATATCAGTGTTGTTTTTTGTGTCTACTTATACAGGGTGTTCAGCAAGTTCGTTCTCATGTTTGAGTTTCAATATTTTATTTTTCTGCCCTAAGAAGACTGTACATTATTAGGTTGAAATTCAGAGATTCTACCATTGTTCAAATCTCTCTGACATTAAATGAAGCTATTGCAGTAAGAAATTGTCGTTGTCTACTGCATACATAGCTCAAATGAAACTTTTTATAAATTTAAATTTTGAGAACAAACTTTTTTAACACCCTGTAATTTGGTTTTGTGGTGTGTATAGCCATTTTAGTCTTGACAAAGATCATACCCAGCACAACTCGCCAACGTGTGCGAAAGGCACAAATATTTTGTGCAGATGGTCATTGTGACAAAGTTTTATTATATTAGGCCAAAGTTGTGACCTTATAGTGTGATCCCCAGGTTTTCCTTTGATTGGACCTAGTTTTTGACCCCCAGGAGGCCCTAAATATAGGAATGTTTGGCTATAAAATACATATATGGCCATTGTGACCATCATTATAAAGAGAAAAATATGATTTCAAGTGTGTTCACAAGATTTTACTTAATTTGGGCCTTGTGACCTAGGTTTTTTACCCCATATATGACCCAATATCAACAGGGGCCCAGACTTTAAACAGATGGTCATTGTGATCAAGTTTAAAAATTTTATGTCTCAAGGTTTTCTTTTGATTTGACCTAGTCGCCTAGTTTTTGACCCCTGGTGACCCAATATGCACAGAAATCTGGATATTGGTGCCTGATGGTGACCAAGTTTCATAAGGATTACGCCAGCAACAGTGGATGAAAGACAGATGAATAGCAATCACAAAGGCTCACCTTTTCACTTTGTGACAAGTGAGCTAAACAAGAACTGTCCTTGAACCGCGCGCTCCATTATTCTCATACCATGCTTGGATAGTATAATCAAACAACATTTTTACAACAAAGTAAACTTTGTAAGAAATAACTACTCGATAGTAGGGGTCGGTGTCATGATTATGAACAAGTATGCAAATTATCAAAGAAATATGACTATGGACTTGATTTTTGAGGTTGTACCTAAACTTTAGCATGGATTTTTAAAACGAAAAGGGTCAACTATTTGGACACAATGCTTGATAAAGTTACCTTCTCCTGTGTATAGGTTGGGGTCATGATGATGAACAAGTATGCAAGTATCAAAGCAAAATTAGAATGAACTATGAAGATTTTAGAGGGTGTACCAAAACTTGAACATTAGCATTACACCGACACTCGGGCAACTGCAATATTCAATACTGCAATTATTCGTCGGATAGTGGAGCTAACAAGAGCACCGCCTACAAGTGCTGAACGCTTGACTTTTTCGTACTTGATAGTACCCTTGCTCATCTGTTAGTGAAAATTCTATGAGTTACAAGAGCATATAAATCATAAATGTAGGTGCCAGAGTTATCAGCCTTGTCAGTATGGAATCCCCTTCTTGTCAGTATGGAATCCCCTTGTGAAGGTGAATAACTAGGTTGAGTTTCAAGTGGATACCTTTGATAGTCTTTGAGAAAATGACTCTGGCAATAAACTGACCACTGCAGACAACCTGGTCACAACACTGGCTCTTTTCTATGAAAAGTCGAGCTAAAATAACACTGTGTTTGAGGCAAATAACATACAGACTGACAGGATTGCACATAACTTATTATAGATCAAATAAAGTTGTATGAGTTTTATAGTATTTGAAGTCACTAGGACTCTATATGGGGTGTTCAATAAAAACAATATCACTGAATGTGATGAATACCCCCAGAAACTGCTCGACACAGTCAGGTATGCACAACTAGACTTGGTACTTATCATTCATGCAAAGTTTTGTTGAAATCCGACCATTGGTTACAGAGAAATAGCGCAGACAAAATTTATAAGTGTAAACAAGAGGGCCCAAAGGGCCCTAGGTCGCTCACCTGTTATAGCAGTACATGCAAGACCTGTGATTTCACCTAGTGACCTAGTTCTTGGCCCCATATGACGCAATATCGCACTTGACCTAGATTTTGTTGAGATGATCACTCTGACCAAGTTTCATAAGGATTAGGCCAAAATTGTGACCTCTAGTGACTATACAAGGTTTTTCTATGATTTGACCTTGTGACCTAGTTTTTGACCCCGGATGACCCAATATCGAACTTGATCTAGATTTTGTTGAGATGATCATTGTGACCAAGTTTCATAAAGATTAAGTCAAAATTGTGACCTCTGGTGTCTACATAAGGTTTTTCTATGATTTGACCTTGTCACCTAGTTTTTGACCCCGTATGACCCAATATCGAACTTGACCTAGATTTTGTTGTGATGATCATTGTCAGCAAGTTTCATTAAGATTAGGTCAAAATTGTGACCTCTAGTGACAAGACAAGGTTTTTCTATGATTTGACCTTGTAACCTAGTTTTTGACCCCGGATGACCCAATATCTAACTTGACCTAGATTTTGTTGAGATGATCAATGTGACCAAGTTTCATAAAGATTACGACAAAATTGTGACCTCTAGTGCCTACATAAGGTTTTTCTATGATTTGACCTTGTGACCTAGTTTTTGACCCAGTATGACCCAATATCAAACTTGACCTAGATTTTGTTGTGATGATCATTGTGACCAAGTTTCATAAAGATTAGGTCAAAATTGTGACCTCTAGTGACTACACAAGGTTTTTCTATGATTTGACCTTGTGACCTAGTTTTTGACCCCGGATGACCCAATATCGAACTTGACCTAGATTTTGTTGAGATGATCATTGTGACCAAGTTTTATAAAGATTAAGTCAAAATTGTGACCTCTAGTGACTACACAAGGTTTTTCTTTAATTTGACCTTGTGACCTAGTTTTTGACCCCGGATGACCCAATATCGAACTTGACCTAGATTTTGTTGAGATGATCATTGTGACCAAGTTTCATAAAGATTAAGTCAAAAGTGTGACCTCTAGTGTCTACACAAGCAAATTGTTGACGGACGGACGGACGACGGACGAAGAGTGATCACAAAAGCTCACTCTGTCACTTTGTGACAGGTGAGCTAAAAACAAAGGGCCATTACTACCTTAAAATTGATCCGACCAACGTGGGCTGACGATATGCACAACTAAACTTGGTACTGATCATTCATGCAAAGTTTTGTTGAAATCTGACCATTGGTTACAGAGAAATAGCGCGGAAAAAATTTATCAGTGTAAAAAACAAAGGGCCATAACTACCTTAAAATTGATCTGACCAACGTGTGCCGACGATATGCACAACTAGACTTGGTACTGATCATTCATACAAAGTTTTGTTAAAATCCGACAAAAGGTTACAGAGAAATAGCGCAGACATAACTAATAAGTGTAAAAAAACAAAGAGCCATAACTACCTTAAAATTGATCCGACCAACGAGTGCCGACTATATGCACAACTAGACTTGGTACTGATCATTCATACAAAGTTTTGTTAAAATCCGACATATGGTTACAGAGAAATAGCGCGGACAAAATTAATAAGTGTAAAAAAACAAAGGGCCATAACTACCTTAAAATTTATCCGACCAACGTGTGCCGACGATATGCACAACTAGACTTGGTACTGATCATTCATGCAAAGTTTCGTTGAAATCTGACCATTTGTTACAGAGAAATAGCGCAGACAAAATTTATAAGTGTAAAAAACAAAGGGCCATAACTACCTTAAAATTGATCCGAACAATGTGTGCCGACGATATGCACAACTAGACTTGGTACTGATCATTCATACAAAGTTTTGTTAAAATCCGACAAATGGTTACAGAGAAATAGCGCGGACAAAATTTATAAGTGTAAAAAAACAAAGGGCCATAACTACCTTAAAATTTATCCGACCAACGTGTGCCGACAATATGCACAACTAGACTTAGAACTGATTATTCATACAAAGTTTTGTTAAAATTCGACCAATGGTGACAGAGAAATAGCGCGGACAAAATAATACGGACCAACCGATCGACCAACAGACCAACCAACCAACCATCCTCAAGCATGACTCCAATATAGCCCCCATATACTATGTATCTGGGGGTATAAAAATGGAGAATGCTCTGTTTTCTGTATTTGTCACTATAAGCCTACACTACTATAAGAATGTGTAAGTACTTTAAATTGATCACTGATGATTGTTGTTATTGACCGAGATTTGAACGAACAAGGTTTCATTAGACAATGTCACTCGACATAGTGCAGTCCAAAGTTTCCAACTGGTCTCAAACTATTTGTGCATTCATGATTTGAAATGTGCAATATGGATGGACAGACAAAGCGGCAACTATATGCTCCCAGTAATATTTAAACAGTTCTGCAGCTTTAATGACCTCATTCGCCTGCACTTAAGTTTCATGAAAGGTTTTTAAGAATTAAATGTTCCAATCATAATGAATTACGTCACCAATGATTATGTTTGCTATATAAACATAGTGACTTTACATGTTTGATCAGTTTTTCGATCAAATGTATGCTTGGAATTAATGTTGTTAAGTTTGTAATACCCAAATCTATTATCTTCAGCAATATGGGTCACTTACAGAGCATTTTTTCTGCAAACTTTTTGAACATCCTGCATAAGTCTATTTCAACTTTATCATATTCTTTTAAACATTAGAGAGATCTTGTACTGATTCCAATCACACCATTAATGAGACAACCACAACACATGACATGTGTTACATCATTTTATTACATAAAACTGAACAAACAAAACTGATATCAAGAGTCATGGTTCATTATAAGCTACCTAACCAATCTTTACTAACATACATGTAAACAGATTGTTCAGTACAAGCAAGTCCTTGTCCACTGATATATTAGATAGGACTTTATTCATTTATTACTCTCATTTATAAGTTGACGTTTTGAGTTCAGGAATAGAACGATACAGAATTGTCTTAGACTAACTCATGATCACTCAATCGCAAATATTGTACCCATTTGTCTATAAATTACATGCCGATATCTGTTTCTGACCCTCGACGAGTCAATCGAAATACCTCCCACAATTCACAGCAAATTCCAGAAAATGGGTTTTATCCTAAAGTCTATACAATTCATACACACCAGTTTTATGTGCAACATGATTCCGACACTATTGTTTACTGATACAAACATGAACTCAAACATAAGTAACCAAAAAACCTAGGTTGCTCAATTGTCATGGTAGTTCAGATGCCTTAGGATAACCTGAGTATTTTTTCAGAAATCATATTCAATTTCAGACTAGGAATCATGAAAATAAAGCCTCGATTGCAAGTACAATGTTTTTCATAATATTTGAAAGGGTGACCTAGTTTTTAGCTTCAGATGACCAAAATGCAAACTTGACCTAGATTTCATCAGGAAAAACATTCTGACCAACTAGCACAAAAATAAGGGTTTGGTATATTTTGACATATTGACCTAGTTATTGACCCAATATGACTCCACTTTGATTTCATGTTGACAAACATCCTGACCAACTTTCATGCAGATCCAGTGAAAAAGTGAACCCAATGTTCTTCGACTGAAAAACATTTTTGAACCCTGATGGCTCAATATTGAACATAGTTTTTGAACCCTGATGGCCTAATATGGTACATTGCAAAGATGTATTAAAGATGATCTGTTGTGACCAAGGTTCAAAACAATAAGTCTAACATTATGACCTCTAGTGGCGACACAAGGATTTTCTATGATTCAACATAGTGACCATGGTTAATGTTATCACAGATGACCTAATATTAACCAGAACCTACAAGTAGATTTCTAAGAGATAATCATTATGACCAAGTTTACTGAGGATTTAGCTGACCAAGTTTACTGAGGATTTAGCTGACCAAGTTTACTGAGGATTAAGATGACCAAGTAAGTTTACTGAGGATTAAGATGACCAAGTTTACTCAGGATTAAGATGACCAAGTTTACTGAGGATTAAGATGACTGAGGATTAAGATGACCAAGTAAGTTTACTGAGGATTAAGCTGACCAAGTTTACTGAGGATTAAGTTGACCAAGTTTACTGAGGATTAAGATGCCCAAGTTTACTGAGGATTAAGCTTATTTTGTGACATCTATATTATAGTAAGTACACAAGGTTTATCTATGATTTGACCTAGTGACCTAGTTTTTTACCTGAGATGACCCAGTATCGAACTTGGCCTAGATTCTCTTTTAATAAATCATTGTGACAAAGTTTCATGAAGATTAAGCCATAATTGCGACCTTTAGTACACAAGTAATTGTGAACAGACTGACAGAAGACAGATGAAATTACGAATGAAGAGCAATCAGAAAAGCTCACCTGGCAAAGTGACAAATCCACAATTATATAATAACACAGACAAAACTACAGATTGAATCTTCATAATGTATATATAGAAATTATATTGCAGTTTTTGTTATGTTTTTGTATCATAAATAAAACAATAGTGAAACTATACACATTAAATGTGTACCTACAACAGTAGCAAAGCAACATTATTTTAGCGCATGGTTTGTCATAAATAACCCATATCCCCCACACAGTTCTATATAATCCAAACTACAAGAATCAACAAACAGCACAGTATTAAGACTAATGTTTATATGTCTGTTTATATAGGTAGGTAAATCCACCAGTAAGATCAACCATTTACTACCAGGTATGTTAGTAGGGTGTGGTGGGTGGGGTACGTGACAATCCAACATGCACATCAGCCAAGGCCATGGTCCTCAAAAAAGCCTTGCGGGGTTTCTTCCTGCAACAGACAAACAAGGCATATGATTGGTTAGTATCGACAAGCAATCCGTTCCATGTTCAAACAAAATGCAATGAAATTCCCGCCACATGCAAGCTAATAAATGTCCCGTGTATACTTGGGAGGATTCTGGGAGTTGTATGTCAGCATACAACACATGATATCACATGTTTCTGTATACTAAATTATACACCTACTTCTAGAATATATAACTTCATGTTTATAACATGCAACATGCTTTTATACTTGGAACAGTCAAATGAAAAGCAAAACTTCCAAAACCTGTATAATGTCTTCAGTGTATTTATGTGTAAAATCAGAGCTTTTTAAACTTGCTTACAGCGCTGTAGTAAGGGGATATTGGTAACATAGGAAATTGATTGTGTAGACAGGGAAAGCTGCATAATTTTAAGGGTTTTTCTACTAAAGGAAGACACCCTAGAATGGCCCATACTATTTAGACACAAATTAGGCCCTGAAAACTTGAGCAGAAAGGAACTGTCTACCAGTAGGCCCTGTAAACTGGCGCAAAAGGAGCTGTCTACCAGTAGGCCCTGTAAACTGGAGCGGAAAGGAACTGTGTACCAGGATGGATAGAAGAAGGAAGGAAGGAAGGAATACTGGATACATATATGTATAGAATAGTAGGAGTTATATACACACATAATAACATGAGGTGATGTAACTTTCACTTATATATACATACTGGTATTAGATCATGACAGAATGGAACACTAGACAGACACATCACTATGATACATGACTGAAACTCTTAACCTCATTGAAATCTCCTTTATGTAACAATTTTAAAAGATCACACACAAATTGCATCACTCTTCACATTACCGTAAAAAACTAGAATTATCAGTGTCGTGAACAGGGCCCCTTGGTAGCATGTCGTAAGAGGGGGGAGGGGAGGAGTGTAGAAGTATAGTAGGGTTGCATAATTATCAGCGCTCTAAGTTTCTGTACTCAGACACAATAACAAAGTAATATCTCAAACTTTCATGTGTTGATGCCTGAAATAAAGTAATTCACGCCCTTCTAAAATTCAATTAAAGTTGTTTGACAAGCGCAGGTTTAATTTCCTACATAGAAACCATGATGAACTTTGACTTTTATAAAGTTTGGAAATATCTTTGACAGACTAAAATTGCACACTGAATTCATGAAATCATGACATTGGTTTCATTGACATTGCCCTGTTCCTGATCGGCCAATATAGTTTGCAAGATGGAAATACACAAAACAGAACTACATTAATCTGTTTGTTTTGCGTGCAAGTGTTAAGGGGAATCAGTAAAAAATTATTAAAGTTTTAAAGAGTTGTCGCCCTTTGCTAAAAATGTGTATATTGTTTTTGCTCCACATACATGTACTTATTGTCGTAGTCAATAGAAGTAAGTATAGCAAGTTTCATTTGAAAATCTTGAACCATTTTTTAACTTTGACCAATGTTATAGTTTTTGAAGCTGAAAAGGGGCATAAGTCAAAATTTATCAAAGCTAGAGTTGTTGTCCTTGCTAAAGATAAGCGTATTATCACTGGCAATAATTATAGCAAGTTTCATTTGAATATCTACTATTGTTGTGAAGTTGCGAAGAAAAAAGATGAAAAATGAGTAAATTTGAATTTAACAAAGGGCCATAATTCTTCCAATATTGTAGCTAGAGTAATGTTACTTGTCATAAAATAGTGTTTTGTTGTTGTGAGCTTATGTTCAAAATCTCGAGTTGATATCTTCAATGGTTTTCAAGTTATCAAGAAAAAAAGCTGAAAATTGATGAAAATTTGAATTTTACAAAGGGCCATAACTCTTCCAATATTGTAGCGAGAGTTATATAACTTGCCATAAAATAGCGTACTATTGTTGTGAGTTTATGTTTGAAGTTTGAAGTCAATACCTATAATGGTTTTCAAGTTATTAAGAAAAAACTTGAAAAATGTGGACGGCCGGACAGACAGACGGACGGACGGACAGGGTGATTACTATAGGGCACGCAAAAAAAATTTTGCGGGCCCTAACTATGTACTTCTCATGATTGGTGAATATTTTACATAGTGCAAAATATTAAATCGATAGTAATTGTTATAACGATAAACCTATTAATGGTACGTTCTTCTGTGACTTTGGTGATGGTCATGCTCTCTACATTGTGAGAAATAGACAGATGATTTCAGACACGCATTTAGTTAGTACTGACTGAAACTTTAATTCTAAGCAAACTTAGCTGATTAAGGTAAAGTATCTGAATATTACTGAAATACAGTTGAAAACAGCGTATAACCTGATGAGAAAAATGAACATTAAATTTGAACAAGAAGGCCTGGGCCCATGTCCCTAGATCGCTCACCTGAGTACCAAGTTTATACATTGTATATGTAAACATGTACAAGACCCACTCTAGCAGCCATGCTTTTAACAGACAGTTTGAGAGGGAAAGTTAATTGAATGAATCAATGGACAGAGAACGGGAACATACAGGAGTTCTACTGAGGCATAATGCCTTTAATATAATCCTTAAAATTTCCCATAAGTCTGTTTCGAGGGTCATTAGCACACACCCATACACCAAAACATTGTTCTATTGTCAAATTTCAGGGTATGAAATTTCAAATGACCGAAACGCAGTCAATACTTGGTATTTTTTCATCCAATAACTTGCATTTTTTTAGGAAAAGTTCATTCTTTCAAAAGCAGCAAATCCGGAATTCCGGATTAATCCGGAAGTGTAGAACCCCTGCAAAACATTGTTCTATTGTCAAAATTCAGGGTATGAAATTTCAAATGACCGAAACGCAGTCAATACTTGGTATTTTTTCATCAAATAACTTTTACTTTCTGAAGAAAAGTTCATATTTCTATCGCAGCAAATCCGGATTCCCAGACTATTCCGGAACTGCAGGAACCCTGCACATACAGATCCCAATAGTGCACTATGAGCACTTCTTGTTCAGATGAGGTAAAAATATAATCACTATAGCAACATGAAGATAGGAGGATTGGGGACAGAAAGGGTTCATGCACAGTGTGAGTAAAATCTGCTTATTCAACATATGGATTAAGGAAGAGTTTGTCTGTATGTATATTGTTACCTAGCTCATTTACAAGCCATCATACACTTCACGCTTATACAAATCACGCTGAAAAGGTTACAAAATACTTCAAGTATAATGATGTAAGCTCACTACAGACTGAGAACGCATGTTAGGGTAATTTATCATAATTATGCACCGAAATACAGCTTTTAGCAAACTAAAATTGATATAGAAGGCTACGTACAATAATCCAGCAATAGCTCACATGCAGAGACCTAGGTACACCAGTCCAGCAATAGCTCACACATAAAGACCTAGGTACACTAGTCCAGCAATAGCTCACACATAGAGACCTAGGTACACTGGTCCAGCAATAGCTCACATGCAGAGACCTAGGTACACCAGTCCAGCAATAGCTCACACATAGAGACCTAGGTACACTGGTCCAGCAATAGCTCACACATAGAGACCTAGGTACACTGGTCCAGCAATAGCTCACACATAGAGATCTAGGTACACCAGTCCAGCAATAGCTCACACATAGAGACCTAGGTACACTAGTTCAGCAATAGCTCACACATAGAGACCTAGGTACACTGGTCCAGCAATAGCTCACACATAGAGACCTAGGTACACTGGTCCAGCAATAGCTCACACATAGAGATCTAGGAACACTGGTCCAGCAATAGCTCAAACATAGAGATCTAGGTACACTGGTCCAGCAATAGCTCACACATAGAGACCTAGGTACACTAGTTCAGCAATAGCTCACACATAGAGACCTAGGTACACTGGTCCAGCAATAGCTCACACATAGAGACCTAGGTACACTGGTCCAGCAATAGCTCACACATAGAGACCTAGGAACACTGGCCCAGCAATAGCTCACACATAGAGATCTAGGTACACTGGTCCAGCAATAGCTCACACATAGAGACCTAGGTACACTAGTTCAGCAATAGCTCACACATAGAGACCTAGGTACACTGGTCCAGCAATAGCTCACACATAGAGACCTAGGTACACTGGTCCAGCAATAGCTCACACATAGAGACCTAGGAACACTGGTCCAGCAATAGCTCACACATAGAGATCTAGGTACACTGGTCCAGCAATAGCTCACACATAGAGACCTAGGTACACTAGTTCAGCAATAGCTCACACATAGAGACCTAGGTACACTAGTTCAGCAATAGCTCACACATAGAGACCTAGGTACACTGGTTCAGCAATAGCTCACACATAGAGATCTAGGTACACTAGTCCAGCAATAGCTCACACATAGAGACCTTTACACTAGTCCAGCAATAGCTCACACATAGAGATCTAGGTACACTAGTTCAGCAACGCTCACACATAGAGATCTAGGTACACTAGTTCAGCAATAGCTCACACATAGAGACCTAGGTACACTGGTCCAGCAATAGCTCACACATAGAGACCTAGGTACACTGGTCCAGCAATAGCTCACACATAGAGATCTAGGAACACTGGTCCAGCAATAGCTCAAACATAGAGATCTAGGTACACTGGTCCAGCAATAGCTCACACATAGAGACCTAGGTACACTAGTTCAGCAATAGCTCACACATAGAGACCTAGGTACACTGGTCCAGCAATAGCTCACACATAGAGACCTAGGTACACTGGTCCAGCAATAGCTCACACATAGAGACCTAGGAACACTGGCCCAGCAATAGCTCACACATAGAGATCTAGGTACACTGGTCCAGCAATAGCTCACACATAGAGACCTAGGTACACTAGTTCAGCAATAGCTCACACATAGAGACCTAGGTACACTGGTCCAGCAATAGCTCACACATAGAGACCTAGGTACACTGGTCCAGCAATAGCTCACACATAGAGACCTAGGAACACTGGTCCAGCAATAGCTCACACATAGAGATCTAGGTACACTGGTCCAGCAATAGCTCACACATAGAGACCTAGGTACACTAGTTCAGCAATAGCTCACACATAGAGACCTAGGTACACTAGTTCAGCAATAGCTCACACATAGAGACCTAGGTACACTGGTTCAGCAATAGCTCACACATAGAGATCTAGGTACACTAGTCCAGCAATAGCTCACACATAGAGACCTTTACACTAGTCCAGCAATAGCTCACACATAGAGATCTAGGTACACTAGTTCAGCAACGCTCACACATAGAGATCTAGGTACACTAGTTCAGCAATAGCTCACACATAGAGACCTAGGTACACTAGTTCAGCAATAGCTCACACATACAGATCTAGGTACACCAGTCCAGCAATAGCTCACACATAGAGACTTAGGTACACTGGTCCAGCAATAGCTCACATATAGAGATCTAGGTACACTTGCCCAGCAATAGCTCACACATAGAGACCTTTACACTAGCCCAGCAATAGCTCACACATAGAGACCTTTACACTAGTCCAACAATAGCTCACACAGAGACCTTTACACTAGTCCAGCAATAGCTCACACATAGAGACCTTTACACTAGTCCAGCAATAGCTCACACATAGAGACCTTTACACTAGTCCAGCAATAGCTCACACATAGAGACCTTTACACTAGTCCAGCAATAGCTCACACATAGAGACCTTTACACTAGTCCAGCAAAAGCTCACACATAGAGACCTTTACACTAGTCCAGCAATAGCTCACACACAGAGACCTTTACACTTGTCCAGCAATAGCTCACACACTGAGACCTAGGTACACTAGTCCAGAAATAGCTCACACACAGAGATCTAGGTACTCTAGTCCAGCAATAGGTCACATATAGAGACCTAGCTACACTAGCCCTGCATAAGCGTCTCTGTCTCATGACGGATTATTTTTGTCCAACGTAACTTGAGATAATGGGAGTTTATATTATTATTATGTTTTCATGGCGTCATCATAACATGACATTTGCAGTACGTTCTTATTCATAACAATCATTAATAATAACGTAAATAAGCCACGCTGTTAAGTTATGCTCAAGAAAATGCTTCTTAATAAAAAGAAAATACAACAAGCTTCAAACAATGTCAAACCTTAATATTGTAGAAATATATCTGTCTTAAAGAACAGCAGCAGTCTATAGTTTAAGTTATTAGGCAATCAAGTAAAAACCATTGAAGTGCACTAATAAATATCAACATACAGATACAATATTCTAATACTCAATAGTGTAATAAGAAGAAAGATGACCTAGAGGACACAGGACCTCTTATTCAAGTAATCTTCACAACTTTGGGAATGTACAGTCATGTATTAACTTTATATTAATACAGTATATTCATGAAGCTCAATATGGCCCTTGGTCATCAATCAGTCTCAATGTGTAGGCCAAATGAAAGTGGACCATACGAGGACCATTGCCGTGAAGTTTTGTTAAATTCTATAATTTATATTATATTTTATATAATTGATTAAGGAGAAGTTGACATTCAAAGAAATTCTAGACAGACAACTGATGACGCACAGCCAACTATCCTAAAAGATTACCAATGAGCACTTTGTGATCATGTGCGCTTAAAATACATGCACCAAAAAGCATATACATGATAACATTTTGTGACATAAAATGGTTGAAATTGAAAATAACAAAAGCAATTATAAACAAAAGTTATGAATGCAACATAAAATGGTTGAAATTGAAAAGAACAAAAACAAATGTAAACAAAAGTTATGTTACAACAAAAAATAGCAACACTTTACTTAGAGATGGTCTGGTTTGTGTTGAGTTATGAAGGCAGACAGTATGGAGAGCTTGGGATGTTTATGTATGACACTCCTTACACACCCAGACCAGTTGACAGAGAACACACAGGAACTGGACACTTATAACAGACCTTTAGTATGTGTAGGTATAACAGATAAAACGTATAGTCAGTAGTAGTCATGGAAAGGTGAAAATAGATTCTTCTGTGCAGTAATGTTCCAATCCATGCCTCCTTGAACTTAACAAACACACAATGTGACAAGGTGTCGGTACATTGGACCCCATCACACAATGTGACAAGGTGTAGCTACATTGGACCCTATCACACAATGTGACAAGGTGTAGCTACATTGGACCCTATCACACAATGTGACAAGGTGTAGCTACATTGGACCCTATCACACAATGTGACAAGGTGTAGGTACATTGGACCCTATCACACAATGTGACAAGGTGTAGCTACATTGGACCCTATCACACAATGTGACAAGGTGTAGCTACATTGGACCCTATCACACAATGTGACAAGGTGTCGGTACATTGGACCCTATCACACAATGTGACAAGGTGTAGGTACATTGGACTCCATCACACAATGTGACAAGGTGTAGGTACATTGGACCCTATCACACAATGTGACAAGGTGTAGGTACATTGGACCCCATCACACAATGTGACAAGGTGTAGGTACATTGGACCCTATCACACAATGTGACAAGGTGTAGGTACATTGGACCCTATCACACAATGTGACAAGGTGTAGCTACATTGGACCCTATCACACAATGTGACAAGGTGTAGCTACATTGGACCCCATCAAACAATGTGACAAGGTGTAGGTACATTGGACCCCATCAAACAATGTGACAAGGTGTCGGTACATTGGACCTTATCACACAATGTGACAAGGTGTGGGTACATTGGACCCTATCACACAATGTGACAAGGTGTAGGTACATTGGACCCTATCACACAATGTGACAAGGTGTAGGAACATTGGACCCTATCACACAATGTGACAAGGTGTAGGTACATTGGACCCCATCAAACAATGTGACAAGGTGTCGGTACATTGGACCCCATCACACAATGTGACAAGGTGTAGGTACATTGGACCCTATCACACAATGTGACAAGGTGTAGGTACATTGGACCCTATCACACAATGTGACAAGGTGTAGGTACATTGGACCCTGTCACACAATGTGACAAGGTGTCGCTACATTGAACCCCATCAAACAATGTGACAAGGTGTAGGTACATTGGACCCTATCACACAATGTGACAAGGTGTAGGTACATTGGACCCTATCACACAATGTGACAAGGTGTAGGTACATTGGACCCCATCAAACAATGTGACAAGGTGTCGGTACATTGGACCCTATCACACAATGTGACAAGGTGTAGGTACATTGGACCCTATCACACAATGTGACAAGGTGTAGGTACATTGGACCCTATCACACAATGTGACAAGGTGTAGGTACATTGGACCCTATCAAACAATGTGACAAGGTGTAGGTACATTGGACCCTATCACACAATGTGACAAGGTGTTGGTACATTGGACCCTATCACACAATGTGACAAGGTGTAAGTACATTGGACCCTATCACACAATGTGACAAGGTGTAGGTACATTGGACCCTATCACACAATGTGACAAGGTGTAGGTACATTGGACCCCATCACACAATGTGACAAGGTGTAGGTACATTGGACCCTATCACACAATGTGACAAGGTGTCGGTACATTGGACCCTATCACACAATGTGACAAGGTGTAGGTACATTGGACCCTATCACTCAATGTGACAAGGTGTAGGTACATTGGACCCTATCACACAATGTGACAAGGTGTAAGTACATTGGACCCTATCACATAATGTGACAAGGTGTCGGTACATTGGACCCTATCACATAATGTGACAAGGTGTCGGTACATTGGACCCTTCTAAGTACAGCCAACATGTTCATGATAACATTAGAGCATGTATAGATAGTCTAGGATCAGATGTTGTAAGAGGACATAGAGAGATCTCTACCACAACAGGGTTGATCAAAGAACTTACAATATTTCATGACTGTAATGACCAGAAAACAGAGAACTTACAAGATTTAATGACGGGAATGATCAGAGAATAGAGACCTTACAAGATTTAATGACGGGAATGATCAGAGAATAGAGACCTTACAAGATTTAATGACGGGAATAATCAGAGAATAGAGACCTTACAAGATTTAATGACGGGAATGATCAGAGAATAGAGAACTTACAAGATTTAATGACGGGAATGATCAGAGAATAGAGACCTTACAAGATTTAATGACGGGAATGATCAGAGAATAGAGAACTTACAAGATATAATGACGGGAATGACCAGAGAACATAAACATTACTATAAATGGTAACATTACAGTCAAAGTAAATTTAAAACAAAAATGGTACCCACTAAGTACTATAATCCCCGGGCAGCAGACAGAAGCCATTGTGACCCCTATGTTAGGCCGTACTCGGTAAGAGCCGATTCTAAAGCTTCTTCCTTTAAAATAAAATTAGAACTACGTAAGTACAAGTAGGCCTAGCACCTGATACCTTGCAGCAAGAACAATTGACCTCTAAAACCAAAAATTACTCAATACTATTATAATTATTTTATAATTTTAAACAATTTTCAAAATATTTTTAATTCATGAATCTCTGAGAGGGCACAAAATTACAAACATGAAATCACAAGCTGACAGGTAACAGCTGAAACAAGCTGATATGTACATCTCTTACTATCTGCAATATGCTCCACTTTTCCTTTGTTAAACAACATTCTGTTCAGTTTTATTACGTGGGATATATTTACATTATATATTTAGTAACGTAGTACCAGATAGTAGTCACACATCTGGTCTGTCACAACAGTAATTCTCATTGAGTTATGCGTTTATAAGGATTTACATTTTGACAATTGTTGAAAATCAACTGTTTGATATTTTTCTGTCAAACATCAAACAACTAGGAGCTTGGACAATTCATGAAGAAAAATGTGTGTATCAAGAGTGTGTTCCGTAATATAACACCATATAATAGACAACATTACTATCAATGAATGTGGTGAATACCCCCAGACACTGCCCCCTCCTGATTGTGGTGAATACCCTCAGACACTGTCCCCTCCTGAATGTGGTGAATACCCCCAGACACTGCCCCCTCCTGAATGTGGTGAATACCCCCAGACACTGTCCCCTCCTGAATGTGGTGACTACCCTCAGACACTGCCCCCTCCTGAATGTGGTGACTACCCTCAGACACTGCCCCCTCCTGATTGTGGTGAATACCCCCAGACACTGTCCCCCACACGATTGTGGTGAATACCCCCAGACACTGTCCCCTCCTGATTGTGGTGAATACCCTCAGACACTGTCCCCTCCTGATTGTGGTGAATACTCCCAGACACTGCCCCCTCCTGACTGTGGTGAATACTCCATGACACTGCCCCCTCCTGGTAGTGGTGAATACCCCCAGACACGCCCCCTCCTGAATGTGGTGAATACTCCCAGACAATGCCCCCTCCTGATTGAGGTGAATACCCCCAGACACTGCCCCTCCTGATTGAGGTGAATACTCCCAGACACTGTCCCTCCTGATTGTGGTGAATACCCCCAGACACTGCCCCCTCCTGATTTGAGGTGAATACTCCCAGACACTGCCTCCTGATTGAGGTGAATACCCCAAGACACTGCCCCCTCCTGATTGAGGTGAATACCCCCAGACACTGCCCCCTCCTGATTGTGGTGAATACCCCCAGACACTGCCCCCTCCTGATTGTGGTGAATACCCCCAGACACTGTCCCTACTGAATGTGGTGAATACTCCCAGACACTTCCCCCTCCTGAATGTGGTGAATACTCCCAGACAATGTCCCTCCTGATTGTGGTGAATACCCCCAGACACTGTCCCTCCTGAATGTGGTGAATACTCCCAGACACTTCCCCCTCCTGAATGTGGTGAATACTCCCAGACAATGTCCCTCCTGATTGTAGAGAATACACCAGACAATGTCCCTCCTGATTGAGGTGAATACTCCCAGACACTGCCCCCCTCCTGATTGTGGTGAATACTCCCAGACACTGTCCCCCTCCTGATTGTGGTGAATACCCCCAGACACTGCCCCCTCCTGATTGTGGTGAATACCCCCAGACACTGCCCCCTCCTGATTGTGGTGAATACCCCCAGACACTGTCCCTACTGAATGTGGTGAATACTCCCAGACACTTCCCCCTCCTGAATGTGGTGAATACTCCCAGACAATGTCCCTCCTGATTGTGGTGAATACCCCCAGACACTGCCCCCTCCTGATTGTGGTGAATACCCCCAGACACTGTCCCTCCTGAATGTGGTGAATACTCCCAGACAATGTCCCTCCTGATTGTAGAGAATACAACAGACAATGTCCCTCCTGATTGAGGTGAATACTCCCAGACACTGCCCCCCTCCTGATTGTGGTGAATACTCCCAGACACTGCCCCCCTCCTGATTGTGGTTAATACCCCCAGACACTGCCCCCTCCTGATTGTGGTGAATACCCCCAGACACTGCCCCCTCCTGATTGTGGTGAATACCCCCAGACACTGTCCCTACTGAATGTGGTGAATACTCCCAGACACTTCCCCCTCCTGAATGTGGTGAATACTCCCAGACACTGCCCCCTTCTGAATGTGGTGAATACCCCCAGACACTGCCCCTTCTGAATGTGGTGAATACTCCCAGACAGTGTCCCCACCTAATTCTGGTGAATAAATGTAACTTTGGAAGAAAACATTTCATAGTTTATAATGATTGGCCCTGTATTTAACTTACAGTATATAAACTAGAGTCACTTTTACTGAATGTAACAGAAACACACATTTGGTGCAAGGGAGTTAACCCTATTAGGCCTTATTACAGTAACAGAGGGGGGGGGGGGGTATAGTGGAACACAGCAGATCCAATACATCTTCACTTTAATATACAAGTCTTCATCAGAGAAATAAGTTACATGGATACCAGGAGAATATAAACATGTACATATTAACAAATCTACTCTTGATAGTATATAAAAGTTTTGTTGGGATCAATTTAAAACTGTGTTAAAGTTATCAATAATAGAGCACTTGTAAACAAACCACACGGTGACTCCTACATATATATCCCTGCTGACATATAATGATCAACAATTCATGTGACATCAAATGTGTTACTTTTAAAAGCAATAAAAACGGAACAGAACAACATTGACGGAGAACGTATTACGTGTATATATAAACACACGGGTGACTAGCTACGTTGTATATACAGTAAGGCTTGAATAATGTGTGTCATCAAGTATAAATAGACGTACATTAATCTATCTGGGTGAAAATCTAGCTAGTATTGTATAAATACAGAATGTTAAAGTCTACATATTGGTAATCAAGCGCACCAGAACTTAATATTGTAAGAAACTTAGTCGAGCAGTACAAAATGTTTTCAAGTCTATTTTAGGGTGTAGTTTCTCACTACATATTTTAAATAAAAATTTTTGGAAAATGATGAAAGAGGTTGTTTGAATTGTTGTTATTGTGTTTAGCACATTTCTTTCAATTTTTAAATGAAGTACTTAGTTCACCAAACAAGTTTTATTGGAACTAATTAAAGTAAAGGCCATGACTATAACCAATATCTGAGATGAACAAAACCTGGCTCCGATCTCCAGAAGCATCTCAAGTAGAAATCTCAACTCAAATTGAGATTTTGATAATTTGAAAGTCTGGATTTGAGATATATATGAATCTTGAACTCTCAAAATGTTGCTGTAATAAACTAAGAATAATGTTTCTGTTTTGTTATATATACCAATTTAGAGTACAATTTTGTGTGGAAACTACCTTAAACGATAGGTGACAAAATTTGAGTTGAGATTGAGCTCAGATTGAGATGTTTCGGGAGATCTGGGCCTGTTCTTTCTAGTTTACAAACTCAATGCTCAGAAGACATGTCAGGCCCTTCCCCAGGGGCAGAAGTCGCTGTGGTAACCCAGCGCCTTAAAACCAGAAAATAATCAGCTTTCCCCCAGCGCCTTAGATCCTAGAATGGTGTCTTTAAATCAGTATGGATGTTAATATTTTGGTCTGTATTGTGTTATTTGAGTGATTAAGCTTGTATTGTGTGAAAAATTTCTTAAAATAGCCTTTAAATTACGGATAACCATGCATTTATCACTTTTAATTTTTTAGCCATTCTCATGGATCTGTGGAAGCTCAAATCCTAGCAATGCCCCGGCGCGTTAAAAAAATTCTGGGGAAGGCCCGGCATGTGATGCTACATCCACATGTAGAAATTGTAACCCTTCTAATTACTCAACAAAGTTAACCCGACCAAGATAATAAGCCTGATTAAACCCCAATATTTTTAAATGATATTTCCTATTTTATAAACTTACATAAATAACAAATTACAATTGTTACATTAAATCACAAATTGGTTCTTAAAGTTAAACATAAAACAATACAGCAAAATAATACTTCTTGGGTAATTCATGTTTGTGAAACATAATAAATTGATGTGTAATTCTTTAAAATATCATAATCTTCTAATCACTGAGTACATGTATGATTGTTTTATTATTATTACTTATTCACATCTCTTAACTACCACATAGAATATTTAATTGTCTTCAACAGTATTAATTTGTTAAAAGCCAACTAACGAAAATAACCTAATTTAAACACCAAATATTGATAAATCTTTGAATGAAGCTAATTTAATTTTTCAAACAGTCACATGTTCTGGCCATACTGTGAAGATCATGAAATTATGTATTTTTCACAAACTGTTGAATCTCTGGGTACATTATTGCATTAAATTACTAACAGAATATAAAACTATGGTTGCCTTCAAAACAGTACATCATTAACTTGATTTTCATACATGATCTTTTTTGTATTTATGATTCTATTTATAGACATCAAACTGAAAGTTATCAATTTCTATGTCTTTTGGACTTCAACATTGATAATGGACTTGTAAGATGTGATAACTTTGTATAACATATCATTCTCTAATAATATAACCATATATGTTTATACATAATTTTGCAGGTGAGAATGTCATAAAAATAGCATGTATTATGAAGTGCCAAAGAGATGTACTAAAAACCTTAATGACCCTTATCTCCCTCCAACATGTTACAGGGCAAAAAAAGCAACTTAAAATCAACTAAATTAAAACCACCAAGCAAATGAAAGCAATAACAAAACATATTGAAAGTCAATGATTTGTGTAAAGACACTACATCAATCACCAATAACTGGTGTCACCCTGCCTACAACACCATATTGCTGATCATACTTAAAATAAACAATATATACATTCATCCAAAATATAACAAACTGAAACCAAAACTAGTTCGCTCAAGAAAAATAATGAAGATCCACTTGATGTTCTGCTAATGATTTTATAAGAAATCTCAAAATCTCCTCAAATGTTTTAATCTCTCGCATCAGCTAAAGGACACACATACGGACAGACAAACTATCATAAAGGGTAAATAAAGGGTCATTAATATAAAGCTGTATTGAGAATACAGAAGAACAGGGAGTAACTGGATGGAAACTATGTGGCGAATCAGCCAAGTACAAACATGCATCTCCCCAGATTTAAAGTGGAGCTTAACCAATTAGTTTTACTGAATACCAATTCAAATACAGAAACACACATCCCATCATTACCACGTCAAACCCTGCCCAACATTGTGCCCGATGCAGCATAATACTATGTCAGTCACTGTCTCACACTGTCAAACCCCATCCAACACTAAGTCACACCCCATCCAACACTACACTCAAACGATTTAAAAACGCACCAGTATAAAAAATAACAGAATTTCGTCAAAATTAATTTTCTCCTAAATTCATAGTCTAGAGTATCTCTCCAGCTTATAATCTTTAACTAATGCACAGAAAATAGAAAAAAAATTTTTGAATACCCCGCCAGCACAACTTTTCTGTTTTTGCTTGTTTTGCACGTGCACAGCGATCGCGATAACATTTCGGATCGATATTCGTTTTAAATTATACGCTGTATGTGTACACACTGGAAAAACAACATTAACAATATTTTGTCATGATCATGTTATGCTGTCATTAGCTCGTAATATTAGCTCGGATGCTTCCGGTTTCGCTGCAAGCCTCAATGAGCCATAAAGGGGTAGCAGGGCAGTTCAGCTGCCACCAAACGACGATTGTGTGCTTATTACAACGATTCTTTGTGGATAGCACAGTCAAAGACCGACTACGATCAGCCCAGCCCACGGGTATGACCCTGCGCCAGGGGTCAACATGAACACATGTTACATCACTTTAATCGGTTCCGCATGACTGCACACAATGTTAATCGAATGCAGGGTGTCAACGGATAAGTTGAAAATATACTATTGCATTGTTACTCTCATCATTGCCAATGAAGAGGTAAATAGTTTAGTACAAGGATTTTCTCCCGTTTAGATATTGTGACTTGCATGTACATGGGTCACCCTGTTAATCATAGCATAACTTATTTCAAACTCGTTAAGTGACATGAACATTACATAACACATTGCCCATCGACTGAAGATTAGTTACCTGAAGTCAAAAAACCATAGAAAAATGTTTTCAGCAAAGAAGTTGACATTTCACAAGTGGTGCGTTTTTAAATCGTTTCAGTGTATATTAGACATTACCTGACACTGTAATGACATGCCAAACAACCCTGGGTTAGTATTTGTTTACCATTGCCTATCACACACAGAGACACGTGTAAAGCAGACAGGTGTTGTTACTATGGTTATATGGTACACAGCAAGGGAAGGTTATATATCCACACTATAAGTCTTACCTCCTGTAATAAATCCTGGGCAGCAATAGCTTTCAGTACATTCTTTTTGCTAGTTTCTTGTATTTCGCCTCCTAACAGTAATTCATCTAACATAAAGTAGGCTTTCTCAAAATTGAATATAATGTCCAACTCACAAACCTGTAAAACAATAGTGTCAGAAATCATGTTACATGGCTTACACTTTTTCCATTTTTCTGTCTCTTGGGATTCGTGCCCCGGACCTCAAATTTTTGACAAAATATAAGTTTTGGTACTTTGGTAACATGAGGAACTCATTTGGTAGAGTCTTCAGTTTTGGTGATAACCGATGATTTGAAAGATTTGTTGAGAGGCAGAAACCCTATAACATTCTCTATTAAATAAGGAATATCTACTACATCCAGTGGCTGAGTAGTTAAGGTATGGAAGGGCCAAGTAGCTCAGGTATAGGGAGCAGAAAGTTCCCGGAAGCGGTCTGTTCTGATTTAAATAGTTGATGATAAACGGTTTTAACCAAGTACAACAACTAGGGCCCATCACCGGAAGTTGGCATCACTTACAAGCACAGATGTTCACTTGTTCATTGCAAGGACCAATGTTTTGCACATTGAAAAATAAGCAACATAACAACCACCATGAAATGCTTCATCCAAAAATCCAACCAATCATAGATTATACTGGGAGCTGTCAATTTACATTGCTTACAAATCCAACACAAAATTGGTGTTTTAAGAACATTTAATGCCGTGTACACCATAGGCGGCCATATTGTTTTTTTTACAAATAAAAATATGACACTTATATTTTTTACTGAAATAGTAAAAGAACGATACGTACACTTGTGGATTATACCATTCTTTACTGGTATATTAATTTGCAACATGCCTTGAATTTGATTATATTAGGTATAAACCTTTATAGAGTACTCACACTTCCAAAATACTTATCAAGTAGTTCCACATATCTGTGTATAATTTCAAGGGTAAGTAACTCATTGTCTTCTGGTTCTATTGCACAACAAAAGTAGAGACTCGCATATCTGAAAACAAACACAAAGTATATTACAATGTTGACTCACATATCTGGAGACACACAAATACAAATGCCAGTCAAATGGATCTGAAGTAAATTGGAGATTTAAGAGTAAAAAACTAGAGCTGTCGCCATTCGACAGACTAATATACCCCCGCCGGCAAAGGGCCATGATCCTGCCAAAATTCATCGCAGTGCTAATTCCTTTTTTCATGTGCATCTATTTGTTGAGGTTGTTCATCCGTGAAAGTTTGAGCGAAATCCAGCCAAAACTGTAGGAGGAGTTGCGTCCACAAGAATGCGTCTACGGACAGACAGACCAACAAGCTGAATCCAGTATACCCCCCTTACAACTCGTTGTGCGGGGGTATAATTATGAAAACCTATGGTTATTTTAACAAAAAAATAATTATAGTTAAGTCTTACCTTTTATAAACAACTTTAAGATCTTTCCATTCCAAAAAGCTGCACATTTTTGGTTTTCTAGATAAAACAAGTGTTACAAGTTCTCGTGTGATTTTCTTCTTCATTTTGTCCTGGTGTGCAACATACCATTTCTGTAGTCTTAGTTTCCCCTGACGACTAAACAACAACATAAACTGCATCTGAAAAAGAGAGAAATTAGTGTGCTTTTAGTTTTTATTTCACAAGACCACCATTGACTAAAAATGACTAGGCCTAAAATAAAATATTGTTTGTTCCCCATCCCCTACCTACCCAATTAAAAAGGGCCCTACCAAAAATATTTTATTGCCCAAATTGAAATAATATTTTTTTTATTAAAAATTGGAAGTGAAAATTTTATTTTTTTTGTTTGCTGGCTTCTTTCTTACCATTGAATTTTAGTTTGTTTTCACCTTAGAGTTAATTCTAAATTTCATTTTTTGTATGTCTAGACCATTAACTATAATACTGAAACAATTCCAAAAAAAAATATTTATGCTACCTACCTACCCATTCTAAATCTGCTAGGGTCGGGATGGGGAAACCAAGAATATTTTAAGTTTGGCCCTATTGATCACTTTTGATCAGTTTAAACCAAATAGAAAATGATGTTCTAGTGAAAAATAGTACATAAAAGATCATTTACATGTACCCTATGAGTTTTATTAAATGCCCAATTTAAATTTGTCTAAACCCAAACAAAATTAAAACTTGAGGGTTAAATACCCAATAGACTAAAACCTTATATGTTGCTTTGACAAGACTTGGCAAGATTTTCACAAGGACGCTATTTGTCGCCATCTTGAATTTTCGCAGCATTTAAAACCACTTGGAACCCTTGGTCAATTTTAGCAAAACTTGAAAAGGTTGGTATTTATTTCGTCCATATTGTGTCTTGAAAGTTGTTCTATAAATAATTCAGACAAATCATCTGTCAAATATTAATTACAATACATTAGGGCACTCAGTCATAATTCGACTATTTATAGATTTGCCTATCCATTCTATATATCTTTGTTTCAGTTTACTTCCGTAGTTCAGCTTTGGCCCCAATTTTTCTTGCAGGAGCTTGTGTGAGCTGTTTTCGAAAATTCATGATTTGATAAAACATGGCGGAAAATGCATCAAAATAAATAAAACTTTAAATTAGATGACCTAAACATAAAATATAAACACGTTATTATTACTATAAATTACTATAATTCGTTTGACTTCTATTTCATTTGAACAAATAGATTTTACTGTTTATGCAGACGACAAATTGGGAAATCCCAAAATTAATAGCTTGGGTTTGGTTTAGAACTTTTGTATTATCCCATACGATTAAATGGCGATCACTAAGGACAACAGCCAAACTAATGTAGTGGTTTGAAACAATCAACCAAATTGATGGTATTTCTTGCAAAACATTCTGGTTTGTTGGTGTATGCTGGAACAATATGCTCCAATTGATAGGGTGTCAATGATTATTTTGTTGAAAATGTGCGTTGTGTCATTAAATGAACGCGACTCAAATCGAGTCATTCACCTGTTATGTTTCAAAGAAGAAACCGCTTTGAAGATGGACTAGGTCTTGTTGTACAATCTTCTGATATATATATATAAATATATATTGCTTTAATCAGGCAGGCAGGTAATAATTATATTAGCATGGCACTTGGAGAAATTTATGTAGGAAATAGGCAGAGACCTATCAAGCTCTTTCCTACTCCTATGCAACGACATGCTACCAGTGAGCAGTGATAGCATACCAGTTCTTAAACTATCTATCTATCTATTGTTACTTCCTAACACCTCTCAGTGATTTTTTTGGGCTATTTTTGGGGCCGGATACAGGCCCCTTCCCCTAGCAAAATAACCTCCATTTTCCCCAAAAAATCACCAATTTTTTCCCAAAAAGTAAGCATTATTTCCCCCCTTTTGTGCTCGCTGGATTCAAAGCAACTACAGTATAGCTGTTAAAGTCAAAACAATGGATTTTCAAACTTGCAAAAGTCCTAGTCACATATAACTAGAGTATTATCAGTAGAAAATAGCAATTTATGAACAATTTTAATCGAAACAATATTTTTTAATAATTCCCAAATTTGCGCTAAATTTCCCAATTTTAAAGGCACAGGCTGTTTAATTTTGTTCAAGAAAAATCACTGCCTCTCTCGATTATTATTGGCATTGCTAGGTGATCATTATTGAGTGGACTGCTTTGGTAGCCCTTTGCTATGCAACGGTCTGCTAGACAGATAAGCTGTCGCAAGTGGCTGCTTTAAATTCTGACAGTATAGATAATTTTTATTAGAATTTAGCAGGTCTATAATATCGCCCAATCCAAAGACCTAAATATACGTATATTTAGGTCTTTGCCCAATCTGTATATAATACACAGATTTGTATATCAGATTTTGTATTGTAAATGATCAAAGACATTGATTATGTCGATTTACCAAATAAATGTATGTATCATATACAGATTTGTGTATCAATTGATACACAAATCAGGATATTGCATAAATATATAATTGCAATAAATTGTTTAAAACTAAGAAGTCACTGATGCATTTCTTTGAAAATGTACATGTTTTAACAGTTTTATTTTTTCTTTAATTATCTTGCTAAATGTGCCTGTTAGGAAAAATGTAAAAACGCAAGAAACACACTAATATATATCGTCGGGTGACCTATTTTGACGCTGACCTAATTCGACGCCATGTTTGTTTTGACCTCGCTTTCGATTTTCGGCAATCCCATGACGTCATTTTTCCCGCGGATTAGTTTCGAGACGAATAGCAAATGTCGATCATCCATTTTCTGATCGTTTGTGGATGCGTGTCCGAAAAATGTGTTTTTTGCTTAGTTCCAATTAAACTCCGTCTAAAAGTATCTTAATTTGGTAGAAAAACTTAATTAAAGGGAAACTTTCTACAGCCGACTTCGCCGCACCGCCATTTTTGGCAAGGTATGTGACTGGCATGTGACCAGATCGATCAATTTGTCTGGTTTCCACTTTCTAGTAGGGTGTATGCGTTATGTTACGTAATACGTTAAATAACGCAAGTTATTTGTAATTGAAATTTAATTGGCTATTAGTGATGGCTTGTAGTTGAATGTATCATCAATGAATTGAAAAAAATATCATTGCTTATTTATTTCATGTTATTCAAATATTCAATTCCCGTACTGCTATGACATCGGCAATTGCATAAGGTCAGACAGGCAGATGATTTCATTTCACCCACTGCATGGGATTTTCGTCCAGCAAAGGCATATACAGAATAATATATCTATAAACAAATGCCAAAATAAATCAGCCTAATCCTTTATTGACTTGTAGATTTATTTAATTATGCAGCAAAGCTGGTGCTTTTAAGCCCGCACACGTTTAATACGCATTGTACATGTTACTAAACAGTGGTTATAATCTCTAAACCCAGCAGCCAATGAAAGGCGTCGTTTTAGGTACCTGTCAACAATAATGGCCGCCCCCATGTAGATTATTAATAAAATGAGTTTTGAGTCAATTTAAGTATTAGAACCTGACAAAAAGTAGTCTATAAACGAATAAATATCCCAAAGAAATAAGTTAACAATTATATTCATTGGCAGAAATATTTTTTTAAAGGAAATGTGCCCCAGATCTCTTAAGGGCGTCGAAACTGGTCACTCGGGGATAGGCATAACAAATGATAATTGTGCTGAAACATGTGTTACATGTACATACTCATATAAATAGTTTATGCAACGAAATTCGCTTTTTCCTTATTAAAAAAATATGTCCATTTTTCTTATGACATATCCCGATTTGTGTATCAACGTATACTCAGATCTGTATATGACATACAAATCGGGAGGATACACAAATCGGGCTATATAATTTATAATTATTATAATATTGCGTCGAAATGGTTTGACCAAGGCAACGGTCTACTAGACGCACGCATATTAATTAACGCTTCTTCCACTTTGTCGGGCTTTTTTATGAATAAGGTTAAGTAGCATAGCCCTATCTAACGTTCGGTTTGGTTAAGCAACGGGCTCCTGGATTGCTAATCAGTTATGGTCTATCAATCAATACTCTAATCAATTTCTTTTCTTGTATCGGCACACATAAATTGCCTCTTAATTTGTTCCATGTCTATAATACCAGAAATTGGTGTTGACATTATCAAGAAGAAGATAGAATAAATTTTTGAAAGAGTCCGAGGGACGAGGTGGAGTTGGTAAACCATTTAAGGTCTAAATCCACACCAATAAGCAATATGGCAACAAAAAGCGAACTATTTTGCATTAACGGAAGACAACATACCATAATTATAGTATAATGTGAACTATTGCGACAAAGGTGAGGAAGGAAATTATCGATTTCTGCGTTTTATAAACACCTCACTTCCGCCTATCGTTTTATATGCTATAGCGTGAATAATACTCAAGAGCGGATATTACCCGTTGTAATACCGTACCTGAACCGTACAAAGGCAAAGCACATTAACTCAAATGTTGCAAATAACGACCAGCCTTCTTTTATGAATTAGCAAATATAACATTAAACAAGATCATCTGATCATTGTCACTGTAAAAAAGGCCCATTACCCTTGCATAAAGTAGGGCAGTGTTACGAGTCTTGCTTAAAAAAGTGAGGAATTGATGCTGATCAGAGTTATGGGTCATGCTTGACATGGTCAGGTATCGATAGTGAATAAGTGTTGAAAGTTTCAAAGTAATAGCCCACATAGTGTTTGAGAAAAGAGAACCTAAACACAGAACTTAACCAAGGAATTTTCTGAGTCCAAAAAGGGGCAATAACTCATACAAAATGCAGATCAGAGTTATGGTTCTTGCTTGACATGGTCAGGTATTGATCATAAACAAGTGTTGAAAGTTTCAAAGCAATAGCCCGCATAGTGTATGAGAAAAGTGGACCTAAACACAAAACTTAACCAAGGAATTTTGAGTCCAAAAAGGGGCAATAACTCAAACAAAATGCAGATCAGAGTTATGGTTCTTGCTTGACATGGTCAGGTATTGATCATGAACAAGTGCTGAAAGTTTCAAAGCAATAGCCCAAATAGTGTTTGAGAAAAGTGGACCTAAACACAAAACTTAACCAAGGAATTTTCTAAGTCCAAAAAGGGGCAATAACTCATGCAAAATGCAGATCAGAGTTATGAGTCTTGCTTGACATGGTCAGTTATTGATGGTGAACAAGTGTTGAAAGTTTCAAAGCAATAACTCTGATAGTTTAGGAGAAAAGTGTACCTAAACGCAAAACTTAACCAAGGCATTTTATTTTCTAAGTCCAAAAAGGGGCAATAATTCTTACAAAATGCAGATCAGAGTTATGGGTCTTGCTTTACAGGCTCATGTATTGATGGTGAACAAGTGTTGCAAGTTTCAAAGTAATAGCTTTGATAGTTTATGAAAAAAGTTTACCTAAACACAAAACTTAACCAAGCAACGCCGACGCCGACGAAGATCAAGTGATGAAAATAACTCATCTTTTTTTCAAAAATCAGATGAGCTAAAAACACAATAACAAACAGGCCCAAAGAAAGATGAAAACTTTGAAGAATCACTGTAAATGGCAAAACTAATTAACATTTAAGGTCGATTGTGAACAAGTTTTTCCAACTTATATTAATCAATCTCAACACCTCATTTCTGATGTAATCCATCGCCACGAGGGTATGAGAGAAGAGAAGCCAGTTTCCCTTTAAGGCTGAGCGTCTAGCAAGGGAATTTCTGGTAACATTTTTATTTCGTCTTGGTATGACCTGGCCAGGGATGGAACCCGAGACTCCCGCACTCAACCACTAGGCTATCGAGGAAGCAATTTGATGGTAGTCAAAAGAAAATAAGTACATGGATAGAAGTGGTGTAACAGTATATCGCGGTAAATGATTTATTGATGATGTATCGCAAAATTTAGTATAACATGCTTCATGGAACAACACTTCTCAATTTCAAAATGGTTCAGTACTAACTTTTGAATAAACTCAAAATAATATTCTGACATCGAAAACATGCTGCAGCCTACAGATTGTGTGTAATTATCATGTATCAGTCATTTTAATTGGCTTAAAATATACTTTATATTTTTTTAATTTATTTAAAATAGTAGACAAGACACATCTTGGTTTGCAATACTTGCTGTAATGATAGCAACAAAGTCGTTGTCTAGCATGCATACCAACTCTAACTTAAAAATTGAGTACAATTTAAGCTGCTGTTAGACAATAGCATATCATACCGAAATATACCAAACCGAAAGTAAAATTAAAGGTAAATATGGTATCGTGGGTGTATCATTACACCCCTAATGGACAGGCAATGATTAGGCGCAAGAAAAAATGCAAGGAAAATACAGCTGCATACCTAAATATATAAACAAACAAGTCGATATTTATCACATGATAAGGTTTTATTTCAGAAGTATAACTATCAAAACATTCCAATAATCTATCCAATCTATGAACAATATCACACAACAACATTTAAAGGACAAAGTATTTCACCACTGATTGGTGTCACACAGATGACAGAGGCACTACTGTGGTTGATAGGTAAATATACGCAAAATATCATCATAGACAGAGTACTCCGAGACACATCATGAATAATTCATAAGGATTTGCTATCAAAAATGTAAATAAACTTTGAAAGTTATTTATGCATTTATACAAGTTTTTTTTACAATATATAGGTTGTAAACAAAGAATATTTACAACTTCCACTCCAAACAGGATAACTCTGCAACATTAAAACAATTAAACTGTTGGTATTGCCTTTCTGGATTAAAAACTCAAGACTATAATATTTGCCCCTGAACAAAGCTTTCCAACATCATACAGCATACTAGTACCATACATTGATACAAAGATTGCATGTTCCTGAATATTCAGAAATGTAAATATTTATAGGAGTTTGGTTTTGTAATTTAATTTGAGAATACATGATTTAAAGGGAGACAATAAGTACAAACTTACACTATGAAACTACAAATTACCCCCCTTTGTTAATATCAAGAATGAAAACAATAACCTGAGGAAATGAACTTCAAACCTATCAATATTCAAATATGGCTGTTTAATAAGTTCATTGCACTGAATCTGTACAGGTATTTAGTATTCAAACTCTGTAAACAATTTGTCATGTTTTGTTTTAACTGTTTCCTTAATAAATGTATCAGTTAAATAGTTTTAGCATTGTTTAGAAGCATATGAAAGTTATATATATATGTAAAGAGCTAGAATTATTACCAAGAAATCGTGGGTAATTCTTTGGGAAATATGTGCACCTAAATTTTTTAACTTAAGTCAAAATATTTAAGTTTTCTCTTAACTGGGAACCAGTCCAGGGCTGGTATTCACAAAGCATCTTAAGTGAAAACTTAAATATTTTGACTTAAGTTAAAAATTTGTACAGCTTATATGTCCCACAATTTGAAGAATAATCCAAGTTTTCTTTGTGATTATAGTAGATGTTTACATAATACTTCAAAACTCTGTAAACTATTAATCATCTTGATTTTCTTGCTTAGCTGATACACTTTAGAAAATTTTAAGATTTTAAGAAATATTTAAGTTTTCGGCTAAGATGCTTTGTGAATACGACCCCAGGTCCTTGTACTCTCTGTTATATAACATTAACTACTTGTCTTTATTTAACTTTGTCTCCAGGTATCAGGCCACCTAGTTATAAATTATACCATCTGACCAGAACATAAACAGGGGTTCTACTGAGGCATAATGTCCAATCCTGAAAACGAGTCTCAAGTCTGTTTCGGGAGCCATCAGCACACATCCCTAAACCTTAACTAGGTTTCAAACATTGTTCTATTATTAAAATTCAGATTATGGAACTTAAAAGGACCATAACTTTGTCAATTCTATGCATTTTTTCAGCAAATAACTTTTGTTTTAAGCAGAACAGATAATTCTTTCTCATGCAGCAAATCCGGATTTCCAGATTATTCCGGAATTGTAGGGCCCCTGATAAAGAAGACAACTGACTTACAGTCCGGTATTTACTCAGTAAGTTGATAAAAATAGTGGAGTTTTCTAATTAGGATTTAAGTATACACATAATTTGCAAAATATTAAGTTTTATATTCAATATCTTGAACAGAACATATATCCATAATATAAATTTTTTTGTTCCCTGGCCAAAGGCAATTAGTTTGATTGAAACTACTGATAACAACAATGTTTGTTTGTTACAAGGAAATAAATAGAATTTGACAGAACTTGAGAAGTAGAGAAAATATAACCAAACAATATCCCATAATGCACATTGTCCCTTAAGGGCTTCAATTCAAAGGGTGTCAACATATCATATAAACACTTACAGTAAGGATAACACCAACACACCTGTCACATAGTAATCTATTATCAACATAATCTTTATCATAATGTTATGTATCAGCAAGTTAAGCATGTAACAAAGGTCTATCAGTGAAACAGTTATACATGGTTGACAGGTATCCACATGTCTTGTATAGTGGCTTCTTTTCACTCTTAAAATATCATACCACAAAAACAACCCATTTTAATCATTGATTTTCCTAAATAGTTTATTTATGATTTTTCCATAAAGACAAATGTTGAACTTCAGGTTTTGAATGAAGGATCAATTTTAATCTAAATTAGTAAAAATCAAGAATAGATTTCAAAATGGCCTGACAGACTCAGAAACCCATCTTACATGAAAATGAAGGAAATTGTACAACAAAGTATAATCACTTAAAATGTGATTTCTTTAACTCAAATATGACTTTACACTGAACTGTCTTCAACAAGTACATGAAGAAATATTTTACTGAAGTGAACAACTTTACAAACCAACTGAAGCACATAGATAGGTTATTTAATGTTTATCACCCAAAGGGGAGAGCCGTAACTAAGTTTTGGAACTTGTGGCTCGACCCTTTTACCCATGTATATAAAATGTATTTATAGATTTATAGATGTATTTGTATGTCAAATTTTGTATATTTTTGGGTAATAAAATATGTTTAAACTAAATCACCCAATGGTCACTTGGCATGATGTACTGAAATAATTACAAATTGTTTAAAGTACCAAGGCCTGTCTGGTTAACACAGTGAACCTCACATGACATCTCTGAGTGATCCAGACACAATCACTGGGTTTTGCAAGTCATGCTCTCCATATGTGGCGAAGTTGTCAGTTGCAAGAAAAGACAAAAGTCAGGTTGATAATGAATTGAAAACAAAACTAGTCAAATGACTGCTGTAAATAACTGAAATATACATATATGGTGCTAAACATGAAAACAACAAATTAAAATGGTATAGCAACACAAGGGACATGTGTGCTTACTGTTATATTAAGACATACAGATTATAAGGGATCAAAATAAGGGCCTTAGCGTTACTAGTCAAAAGATAAACCAATTATTACACCTTATAACAATGTAACATTCAACTGATGCATAAACAAGTCCTGACATGTCAATACACATACATGTATTTAAAATGTAACAACTGATTAAAAATACAGTAGTGACTAGGTCCCAACATTAGACTAAACTAACCACCTCTTGTCTGTACAATTAGGGGATTGCCTTAAACAAGAATACCAAGTGTCAAGATAAAATCTTTGATAATGATAACAAAAAAACACACCAAAATGTCTATGTTTAAGTCCAAACAAGGGCAAATAAATCTCGAAATTTAGAATACCTTGTTATCTATGGATTGTTTTTTGATAGAGAACAAGTATTCCAAGTTTGAAATAAATACCTTCGAAAAAAAACTTAATATAAGTCAATAACAGGGGTGTGAACAGAGCCAAATTAAAAATCCTGAAAATCATATGCGGCTGATCATTTTCGACAAACTAGAGGCCCTCAACCATATAAAACTCAGTTTTTCAAACTTTTTATTGAAGAAAATCCTTTAGAGCAGATATAATTGACCATAACTTTGCCATTTCTTGAGATATTTTCATCAGATAACTTTTATTTTGGTCAGAAAGCATAGCTCTTCAAGGAAAGACAAATCCGGAATTCCGGATAAATCCGGAAAATTGACACCCCTGTAACAATAGCATCCTCGCTGAAGCCCACACAGATGATCTTGTCATGACAATAGCTCTTTTGTTTCTACAAAAAGTTGAGCTAAAATCCCATTGTGAACTTTAATACAGCAGTAAATAAGTGGCAAGAGTTAATAACAGTGACAATCAATTGACAGAAAAAATGAGATATACAAATCAATAACATATATAACATAATCATTAAACGTATTATAGGTACATGTAATATAGTCTCTGAAGAAAAATGCATCATTTAAATAAGCATATTTTAAAAACATTTGCTAAAACATATATGCACCACACATTCAAATATGTTGATTTGTTTTGTAAATAAAAGTCTCTAAAGATATACTATTTATCATTATATTATCATTTCTATAGCACAAATAAAAACATAGCAATATTTTAAAACATTTGGTTGGTGATTAAATAAAATCTTAACATGTATACACTATATAAAAGAGTGCAACACTGTTTTGCAAATTATAACAAAAACTAAAACCAAGCTTACAAACATAAAAGGACAACTTTTTGTTAAAGATATATAATGAACACAATCATGTAAAAGTGCTAAAAATGACAGGAAGGAATTAAACTTCAGCATAACAATTACAATAAGGCATAAAATAAACTTGTTCTATCAAGATTACTTAAAAGTTCTTAAATTATAAGTGAATTTAATAATAAATAATTTGATATCTACTAATTTATTACATTTCACAGCCAGAAAGTTGTTATCTGCAGTGACATTTATAAATTTAATACTTTAGGATACAAGCAGAGATTTGTAAATACACAATCATCTATCGTTATTTTTATGCTAACTAACAAATCTTGAAATGTCCATTTAACACTTACATTTAATGTGTCTAAGCATCGTACAATGCAGTGATTGTTTATAGGAAAGCAAACTCTTTCAACAGACAAACAGTTCAACAGTCTCGTATACCAACAACACAAGGTGATTATATAGTGTTTAAAAGAAAAACTTCCGACAGAATAATCCAACAAATTGTAACAAAATAGACCAAAGAGGCAAGAAATTAGAGTAGTGGCATAACTATTTATATGAAACATTGACATACAAATAAATGCTTTCATTAACAAAATTGTATCAGACTATCACTAGCAAAAAATACCCTTTCTTGAGCACCTACACAACAAGTTCTAGTAGTAAAAATGTAAAGTGTATTTATGGAATCAAAAGCAGCCAGTTTATTTAATGCACATTGATGAGAAGATTACAAGCCATGTGGTGCACATTTCATAGAAATGAAAGATAATTAACTAAGATGGTGGCAGTTGAACTCTGTCAATAAAATTCCATGGAACACCCAACTCAGTCAGGTTTGAAGGCGACATAATGTTGCGTGTTCTACTCATTGCACAAACTTTATCCCAACAAAGTTCTGACAGCTTCGGCAAAGTAAGCGACAATCTGATAGAATATAAATCTGGAGCTCGGAAGTTGTCTGTGTGTACACCACCGAAAACATACATGTGCCCAGCTGGAGAGATTTGAGCGCTGTGGAAATAGAGTGGACTTGGAAGTTTCATCTGTAATTTAGTCCACTTGAGCGTTGTAAGACTTAAGTGCCAGACATCAGACAAAGACTTGTGGTCAATAGTCAGGCTGTAGTGTCGGCCACCACTTATGTACACATTGTTATGATCCTGAGCACAGCCAAAGCTACATCTTGGACTTGGATATCCATGAATGGGATCTGCTATTGATATTGCTTCCGTCCAATGATTGCGTTCTGTATGGTATATGTAGATTTTATCTAAACCCTCAGCATGATGCAGGCGTCCTCCTCCAAGAACATAAAACCTAAAAAGTTCAATAAAAAAGTTAATATTAAATGACTTTATTTTCAGTCAAATTAAAGATAAAATTAGATTCAAAAGCTAGTTAAGTTCATGTAACAAGTCGCTAGTGTATATAAAATTATAAACATTTATAACAAGTGAAAGAAAAAAAATTAAGTGCATGAATCCTGGTTTGTACACAAGACCTTCAAGAAGCAGCTGTTGAGAGTAAGTCGTAATCTATAACATTTTTCACAATTAATGTAAAATAAATTAAACAACTAACCTCTTGTCATCCTTCACAACTTCCTGCTTGTAACGTCCACTTGGGATTTTACCAGTAGGACGAAGCTTCTCCCATGACATTGTATGTATATTGAGCTTATGTAGGTCGGAGACTGCTTCACTGTAGTAACCAACTGCACCACCAAATACGTAGAATGCATCTTTGTGAAAGATCAAACTTTGTCCATACGCTGGACGTGGGGTTACGTCTTCTTCCTCCCCGCCACAGCTGTAGGACATTGCACTAGTCTCAAGTAACTGCCAGCGAAATTTTTGTTTCGTCTTTTGACCAGATTCTTCCCCAGCAGCTGACAAATTTGGTGATTGATTCAATCTCAAAGTCTTTATTGTGTTGCTCATCGACTGTCCAAATGGGTAACCAGTTCCACCAAATACAAATACTTGTTTGTGGTAGACTCCTATACAGGCAGAGGCACATGTAAAAGGAGTATTTTGTGAAGGGATTTTTATCCATTTTTGGCTTGCTATATTAAATTTCCACAGCTCTGGCAAGACCCTGCTACTCAATACGCCGTTTCGATCGTCCATTGGGCTGTAACCCCCAAACACGTAAATATTGGCTTCATCAGCACACATGCAATGCCCACTGCGACCTTTTGGTCTTTGAGTATCATATGGCTTGAATCTGGGCAGAAGTTTTTTAAATTTCACTGTGCTAGAACCCGAAACTTCGCTAAATGCATCTGCACCTGTCGCCATCTTCCTTGTTTATGTTTTCATCTACTATTTCCGGCAAGGGAGAGTACTCTGGATAAACGACTGATTCGGTCCGCAGACATTTCGTAACTAGTATTATTCGGAGGGCCGGTTGAAAACAACGGAATTCAGCACTGCTATAGCAAACATCATGAATAAACAATTGCAGTCTGTTTTCTCAAGAGTCTCTCCACTATCCTTGTCATATGTATGTGATAATGTCATTGGCAGCACCAAATACCCAGTCATGCCAGATATTGTCATTGACCCCATAGGTGTCTGTAAATTGCTCAAAATTTTAATTTTAAAGTGGATAAGGCTGCTGGTCCAGATATGATCAAACCAATTGCCCTGAAGGAGCTGCGTTATGAGATCCTTGATATACTATCACTCATTTTTAAAAGACCCCTAATCACTGGTCAACTCCAAAGATCATACACTGTATTCTTTGTCAAATCCCATCAGATTGGACAAAGTCCAATGTCGCGCCATTATTTAAAAAAGGTGATACAAGTGACACTGCAACTTACAGACCCATATCCCTGACATGCATATTATGCAAGCTACATGAACATATAATTGCTTGCAGCCTGTCCACACATTAATTTTTACAAAACACAACATACTACATGTATATATATATGAGCTGCAGCATGGCTTCCGCAAAATGTGTTCTTGTAAGAATCTGTCCACAGGTAAACAGACTGATCTTGTACTCCTAGATTTCAGCAAAGTCTTTGACAAAGTAAATCACCTTAAGTTGCTATCCAAGCTACAGGAACATGGCGTTTCCAGTCAGATAGTTGCATGGGTCTATTCTTTCTTAATTGGGAGATCTCAGTCAGTAGTGGTCAATGGTTTCAGAATAAGAATGATAAGAATATTTTATTTAACCAATCAAGGGTCGTATTACATGACATGTAAATCACAGTATAAAAATCTAATGAACAATAAAACAAAATGAAAAAAATAAAATGACACAAAATAAGGATGCTAAAGAAAAGAAAGCTTAATTCGAATTATTTTAACAAGTTAACTAAGGCAAAAATACCTAAAAATAAAAACATATGCGCATATATATATATATACACGCGAGCAACATTTTATGTTTTATATTCATGTCAGACCAAGTACCGCAGGAGTCTTTTGTGGGACCCCTTCTCTTCCTAAATTATACATAAATGACCTGCCAGACACAGTAACTGTTACTTCTCAGGTGCAATTGTTTGCTGATGACACAGCCGTCTACCTTACCGATACTGTCCTTTCTGATTGTCAAAGGTTGCAAAATGACCTAAATGAGCTCGAAATCTGGGAAAAATTATCGGTCATGGAATTCAACCCCATAAAAATGCCAAATTCTTCATGTTACACGAAATAGAAAGCCAATTAAATTTCAGTACATGCTGCATGGTCAAACGCCCTCCGCAGTTAAGGATGCTAAATACCTTGGTGTTGACATCAGTCATGATCATTTAACTGGAACACATATACATCTAGAATAACCACAGATGTAAATAAAACACTTGGTTTCTCAAACGCAACATCAAAACTAAAAATGAAACCTCAAATCACTATGTTACAAAACACTTCCAAGTGCTTCCCCAGCTAGAATATGCTTCCTCAGTATGGTCACCACACTCTCAGGTTAACATAAATAAATTGGGAAGGTCCAGCGGAGATCAGTCAGATAGGACAAAGTAGATACTCTAGGTACACAAGCGTAACAGAATTCCAAAATACCCTTGTTTTGAGAACCCTTGAAAACAGTCATCTGGTTTCCAAACTTGTCAATTTCTACAAAATCTATCACGGTCTTTACAAGTAGTCGTCACCTTACACAGTTACCTAGAAGTCTCAAACAGGTTAACAAGGCACATGCACCCCTATAGACTCCGCTAAATACATGCCAACTCGGACTTCTTTAAACATTCCATTTTCCCTCATACCACATTCCTGTGGAATAGGTTCCCCGCATATTGCGACACTGCCTGGTCTAAAACCACCCAAGCAGGCAAGGCCCAACTCCACAATTAGTTTATTTTTATGTATAACAGTTGTTATTCTGTTTGTCCTTGTTCTTTGTTCTTTTCTTCCTTAAAATTCCATGTACTTACTTCTTTTCTATTATCACCTGGCGAACGCCATTTACCTGCCAATAATACTAGAAATCCTCTTTGGGCAGTATAACAAGATAGATAGATAGATCTATCTAAATAGGCTACTTTGTTAGAATCCTACTGAAGTCAAAACTAATAGGGGATTTATCCCCATTAACGATTACATGCGAAAACACGTGATTGTTGTTGTTGTAGTTTTGCATTGGCTATGGCCTATATTTTTTTGTCAGACCGGATGCAGAATAATGAGTCGGTAGACTGAATTTCACGTCCCACTTCCGGTAGAGGCAAGTTCTTGCTCAAGATTTGAGAACCAATCTTGTTTAATTTATTTTTTCCAATATGAAATATAAACACAGATTCACTCTTTTAATAAAGTTTCGGCATGTAAGCCTGATCCAAATCCTGAAAATTATTGAAAAATATACATTTCTTTTATATTCTAACGTAAAAAAAACAATAAGACGAGGTCGGAAATGACGTCACATCATTTAACGCGACGTCATCACACGTTAACGCGACGTCGTCGCACGGCATAGCGCGCCAACTTGAAAATAATTATGGTGAATTGAAAATTAATATAAATAGCAAATCAAAAACGAGTGTAAAACTATTATAACTATTTATAGGGCATATCTGTTCAACCCGTAACCTAGATCTAACATTCTTTTCTAAATAGGCCTATTTGTTCGCCTGGTCTTCTATGTGGTGCTGCCTGGCAGCCAGGGGTCTGTGGAGCAAACAAATTCCGTAGTCAGATTTTCCTCTGCCAGAGTATCCAAAAAACCTGATGGGCAATCCCCGCTGGATGCAGTGCATTTATTCATATTATTATTATTGATAGCATGCATATGCTAGAATAGTCTAATTATAAGCTGGACTTTGTCAGAAAACTATTTAAATTGATCAAGTTTTTGGTTCCTATGAAATTTGAGAACATAAATGAACATTCTTGACTACTAGGCTATACTACACTATTAAAGCCGGTTCCCATGTCTACATCATTTAAAGTTATATTTTTATAGAAGAAAACAAATATCTGAAAATACATTTTTTTAGATCTTCGTTGAAAATAAAGGAATGATTCTCAATCATTTGAATTGATTTAATTTGTTATTTAGATGTCATATAATTTTGAAATGGCAAACTTAAACACTCTCGAAGTCATTGAAGAAAACTACCGTTCCCATTGATGACTTCCATGTAAATTTTGTGAGTTTGATCAGAGAGACAGAGACTAGCGATGACATGTTAATACTCTATTTTGATGTTTAAGATATATGAACATGGTTCAAATGCTTGCTATTTCCATATCGGTCAGCATTCAGATTTTCTGTATAAATTAATAAATAAGCAGTAATCTATCAATTGGTCACTTTCATTCCCCAGAAGAAAAATAAAGTTATGTTAGTCGGATAAAGTTTCAGACGTGTTTGCTTACTTACTTACATTCTCGTTCACCAGAGTATTCTTCGTCCGAAACTGGGAACTTGACTAACCACTGATGTATGAGGATGACTTACTTACTGCCCATTATCTTTTTTTGCATTTGACATTTAAATGTATCAAGAAAGGTCGTCTTAATACATCATACGCGTATATAGGACATTAAGCATAAAATGTAGTTCATCACCAATCGTATACATTTCATAAACTTTTCATAACCTTACTGAAACTGAAATAATAACGACCATGTTCTATTTGAAGTATATGGACACTTATTCGAAATTTTACACTCAAGTACTTTTCAAATGCAAACAAATGCTTAAACAATGCAAAGTACGAAGTTTTAATAATCTTTTTACCATTGTAATATCTGGTGCACAGATGGTACGAGCTTTCGTCCGAACTGAAGATGCATAATTTTAACCCCATCGTATATGTGCACACAATTGTGCATGGAACAGTAATAATATAATGCCATTTTGTGTTGGTACATTCATTTACTCGTGCAAAGTTTTAGATAATGGTACGTTATTATCACATAACTTTAATAGCATAACAAGTTCGTATATTCTTATGCTAAACTAGACGTTCGAATGAGGGCGATTAAGCCCCTCAAAGGAAGCATTGCCTATTTCTTATTACCAAGAAAGCGTTAAGCCTTTAGGCAAATCAATGAGTATCCGCATTCAAGTAGTTCCAGAAACTGCATGTATCAACATTTTCAATACTGCTAGTCTACAGTTGTTTCTCCAAATATTTAAACTAGTTTACTAAATGTAATTTACACTGATTAATTTCTTTAGATAAAATAACAGTCCCGAAAATAACTACTCTCCAAGACCATGTTGTGCAGAATCACATGGTCAATTCCTACCTAACCAAGTATATAATAGAAAGTCGCTGGTGGTTGCTTTATGACATCATTCTTTATCAATATGAGTTATGTGATTCACCCGTGATTGATCTGTATCATAGAAAAATGTATTAAGTTGATTTTCTTTAATAAAATCATGTTTGAATGGTAAAAAATGAATGATATTGACATTTTTAATATAAGTATATAAATTATTGCACTACTTTAATTTAAATATTGAAATAATATTCTTGCCCAGGCTATCTCAGCCCCTCATTTCAACCTCCTGTGAATGTTATGCATTTATATATTCATATGATAATCTACTTTACAAAAACACTGGCTTCATAGAGTTCGTCATTGCCCGAAACGTCTGTACTTTATACATTACCAACCGGAAAGCGTCTGAATAACATTGATGATTTTTTTGGTTAAAATTTCATCTTCTACGTTTTGTGATATCACGAGGTAAAACTAAGGTATGATGCCAGTTTCTAGCTGAATACGTCTGTAATTCATCTTAGTTTATGATGTGAAGTAAAATAAATACAATAAACCCTACTAATATTTTAGGTCATTTCCTGCACCCTCCCCAACTCAACTGCATTATCATTAGGTGGACTTGATTTGTCATGGTGTACTGATTTTTTACCGATTCTAGTAGCCCTGTGCTTGTTTCAACTGGGCAAGATGTGCATCAATTTCGGTATCCTACAGGTTACACCAGAGGCGGAGGGACATACCAATATTGTAGCCTGACTGAAAGCTAGTCAAACCATTTCGACGCAATCTATAGTATACAGGGATGCCAGTAGTGGCTGGACCGTCTGAATTTAAAGCAGCCACTTGCAGACAGCTTATCTGTCTAGACAGAAACCATATTCTTGATATCAACATTACACGGTGTAACCCGTTTTCCGATATCAGAAATTTAATGGTGTGACAACCTCAGGGAAGGGCAGGGAAACTGCCCTGTGCTTTTAGTTTTACCTTTCCGATGTCTCCGCACTGCCGTGTGGCTTTTGTTTCACATCAAAATAGTGGGTCAGTGCTCAAGATAGGATTTGAAAAGGGCAGGGTGCAACTCTATGTATAATTAATACACATATTGACATAGATATATACGCATGATATACGAAGTCCCGCAGTATTATCTCCAGGCCCTTCCTCAGGGGCAGAAGGCTCTCAAGTACCTATGTGTGAATATATCATGTAATATACAAATAATTAATTACATTATAATCTGGCAAATTATTACGCAAATTGAAAAAAATCGGAATGCGAATTGGCAGGGCGTGCGGAATTCCACATTTTTTTTTCAATTTTGGGAATAACTTCTCAGCATGAAAACATTTTTGCTAGTGTCCATATTATTGATACTGTGCAAATGGTTTTCTTGTAGCATTATCAGCATGTGACCTACATGGGAATTTTGAAACATCAACTCAGCTGCTCTGAAGTTAATAAATAAATGTGTAATTGTCCAGTGCTTGGGTTCCAGAAAAATGTACTTCACATTTGTGCTGTGTGTTCCAGAAAAATGTACTTCACATTTGTGCAGTGGGTTCCAGAAATGGCTGCAGATTTGTGCAGTAGTAACTGTTACCAGTAAAGCTTTTATAGAAGTTAGTTTCTTTTGCAGATGATTTAAGTGAAAAAGTAATGGAAAATCTGTTAGATGGTATTGATGGGTTGGTGGCCCCAGGACTGTCTACTGAGACTCCTGATTGGTGTGTCAACTGTCAGTCATTGAGACAGGTAAGTTACTACATGTAGGTGTAAGAATACTAAGATGCATCATCAACTAGATATTGTCTGCATTATTTGCTAATTAAGGCACAAACTGACAAATTACTCATGGTGGGCTGTTGGGATCATCCTGTATCATTCCAAAGTAGGGCTGAGTATCAATCAAAATGATCGATACGATATTTGTATCGATACAGAATGATTGATATCTGATATATCGTTTGATATTTTATACCTATGAAATAAAAACAGAAAAACATTTCCTATCTGTTGGATATTAGACTTATTTATCAAAGTAACATTTTTTAAGGCTAATAATTGGTGGGGCTATATGTTGGGCTTATAGAATACGAGTAGGTCGGGTAATGACGGCTTGTAAACGATACATTGACTTGCACTAATGGAAACGAGATTATGATGCCCCTTACCGTTAAAAATGAGTTGAAGTTGGCAATAAAAAACAACACAAATACCAAAAAACCAAGCAGAGCACGCTTTTTTATTTAATTATGTTTTGATCGATATTTGTTCGATACTTGAACGTTCGATACGGTACATCGACCGAACCCCTAATACCGGTCTTCGATTCGATACGTGAACCGGTTCTCAGCCCCATTGAGTGTAAATTAATGGTTTTAAGTGATCACAGTCCAAACACCTGTACATTACAATGATAAAAATCTCCTGTAAGAGCCTGTAGAAAATGCTATTTTGGCACACGGCAGATCATTGAATTTAGCAAACTACCAAAAATGGGTGAAAAGCTCATTGATGAATTTTCAGCCATTTGATAGAATGGTTATTTCTCTGTTGTAAGAAAACATTTTTGATATGATTTGTTAAGAAAAACAATTTAAGTGAAGTCAATTACGATATTAGGACATCTGGGGTAATACAGAGGTGACAATGTTGGCTTATTCTTTAAGAAACTTAGTCACAATGATCACATCATTATAATCTAGGTCAAATTTTATATTAGGTCATCTGGGATAAAAAACAAGGTCTCAAGTTCAATTCATAGAAAAACCTTCTGTAGACACTAGAGGTTATAATTTTGGGCTAATTGACAAACATCCCATGGGGAGCATCACCCGTCTTTGACAGAGAAATGACGCTTCTCAATGTAAAATTGTCTTGGTTGGAGTTTTACATACGTTGTCAAGTTATATTGAGACATTATTAAGGTATGCTGACTGTGCCACCATATTAAGGTATGTTGATTATTGTCAATGTATTAAGAAATGCTGGTATATTTCAGGAACTGAAACAATTAAAGGAGGAACATTGTCAGAACTTTGGGCGATTAAAACAGAAGATCATCAACACAGAGTAAGCTTTCTAATTTCCTGTGTTGAGTATGACTGAAAATATTGTATATATATACAATTATTCTTCCAGGAGTGGGACTCATAGTATTAATATTTTTCTTGCATTAATTAACAACTCTGTTCTCAGTTGCCCTAGTAACTATGACTGTATAGGTAGGAATGTAGTTTTAACGGGTAAAGCACCTGTCTCCCGATCCAAACCCCACCATATACAAGATTGAATCTAGGCCTTTACAATCACTGAAGTATACATGATTACAGGTTAGTTATCCAGCATGCCTTCACCATATGATTAATTTCTCAACTGATGAATGATAAATTAGTTTAAACTGTCTTTACCTACAGTACAGACAACGTGTTTTTTCCAATGGACACGCGAACACCGTGACATAAAATAAATTGAAGTGTCCGGTCACCGTGACCTGGACACTCAGAAAAATCTAGTGGCCCCTTAAACGGACACGGTGACCACTTTAATATCTGTGTCGACGGTGTTCCGTGTCCGCCGATAAGTGAGTGTCCGCGGTGATTTTAAGTGTTTTTAAGGGTCTGTACCCGCATCACGGTGACTTGCTGCAAAAAAAATGTTTTTCTTTACAATGTACCTGTACAACACTTGTTTGTTTATATTAATTATTTCCGACACGTATTGAAGTGCAAATTAGAATGTGGTAAAATTGTACTTACATAATAATTACATAAGTCCATTAATTAATTCCTTAAAAAAAATCCTAGAAAAAATATTGGAGCAGTAGTTTTCTCGTAAATAACACTAAAAATAACCATGTTAACATTTAGTTGTTTGACACGTACGCATGTCCAATTATAGGCGTATAAATCTGGGTAAATTTCCATTGCACCTGTTAACCCATTTCGATCTTTGGGCGTGGCAAGTCTCTTTGACGTCGGCTTGTGGTCTTTTATCGGCAAACATAAAACGTCATCGGCGGCAACTTCAAACGACTAGTCTACTAATGCAAGACGTCGTTTGTGAACTTTATTCACGTGATTGTCTGTGCGGTGCAATTGAAGACGTGCTAGGGAGGATATTAAAGAAAAAATGCCGCTCTGTGGAGGTCGGTTGTTTTAGACCACATGGTATTGACGCAATATGTTTGTGTGTGCAATTGTGTATATGAGATATAAGGTACTCGCACACACATAAAAACTGTCGTTTAAAGACAGTTGACTGTACATGTAACCACAATTCTATGAATTGCTGTCGATTGAAACGTGGCGATTATTGAATTAAGATCGCTAAACAAAAAAACGTTAAGTTTACGAGTTGTATTTTTAGATCTTTGTTAGTATTTATTGCGAACCCTCAACATTAATTTATAAATCGAGTCCACAATATTTTTACGCACATGCCGTAATTAACAAGATGATAAAAAACACTCAAACAGGGAAAGCAGCACTCGCTAGTACACAGTGGACAGTCAGAAATTAAAAAGCAGTCACTAGGAGACAAGCCTATCCGGCAGGTGAATGAGCGCAAGAAAATAAAAAAAAACTAACAAAATAACAAACTTTATTGCAAATCGGCAAACACAAGTACACGCAAGGTGGGTTTTCCAAAGTCCACCCATCACGGTGGCGACGACTCTGGGTGGCAACGCAAAATATGCCACCGTGAACCCACCCTAATCCACCTAGACTTTAAATTAGGGTGGATAGCCCATCGTGGCTATCGCCACCATGACAACACGGTGGAAACACGATGTTTTGCGGTGGCAATAGTGGAATTCACAAACAATTAAGTTTTACCTACAATGTGCACTTGTTTATTACAAGCGTATAATTGATAGTAATTGACACCCCTGTGTAGCCCTTGATATGCATAAAGTTCACAGGTGTGACCTAGTGCGTAAGTGTCACTGGAAGATATATATATATATGCTGGCAGTGCGGGAGTTTAGAACTATTGTAAGGCCACAAAAATGCTTCAGTGTTAAAACCAAACACAAAATTTCGTAAAGAATTATTTTATTTTTCAGTCCCAACCTATGTATTCTTTACTAAAATTTGCGACAGAAGCAGGTACTCGTTTGTACGATCCATAGCAACGGTGTTACGTATACGTTCGCCCATAGCAACGTATATGGCAGCCTACGTGCGTAGATGTACGAGCGAGAAAATGGTGAAGTACTAATAAAACGGGTGCAGGTTATGAAATAAATTATGAAAACATTAATTGAACGTATGTAGTCAACAAATAGCAGGATGTGGATGTTGACAAAAACGCAACTATAAATCACAATGCCCTTACTATTCCGATCAAAGACAGTCGTACCGACATGGTAACTTCAGAAGTCGCCGACAATCGGTAGATGAATAATACTCAGACGCTGCCGACCTTTATCGGGCAAAAGAAACTGTTGTGAACTGACATCAAAGATATCGTAGCCGATGCATATTCGAATTTTGACTGATCTGCGAATATTTGCACGCTTTGACTCAATTTATAGAAACATATTGAAGTCATCGCTCATCGCTCATTTATAATCTGTTAATCAGTGTTAGTGTAATAATTCATGATTATTATATATATATATAGCATTGATAAAACACATGTGTAACAATAATGGATTAGATCTAATATTTAAAGGTAATTCAACTCTCCTTGTCTCAATTCAAAGTCGGTTCGACCGCGTATTTTCAAGTATAATTCCGTAGTCTCGCCTTTTTGACTAGTTGTCACAATAATGCGATGTACTAACAATATAGCATCCTGGAAAATAGTATTTGGTCACACTAAATTATAAATTAATCAAAATATACGGGCACTTGCGCACGCAGTTAACTAAATTAAATTACATGTACAATTTGGTCGCTGTTTACGTCATCCGTCCATTTACAGAAAATAGAGTCTAGTTTTTCGAAAATGAGTCCACCTAGTTCACTTGACCTCAATATTTTCCCCAGTTTGAAGGTCATCGGTTTTGTAAACCAGAAGATATAAAAGTAGTGGCCTTAGATGTTTATAATTGCTATACATGGTTACACATTTTAATATTCCCCCCAATGGTTGAATCGAACTTTTAATATTCTCCCAACTGAACTTGACAAATGAAAACACAGCGACATATCGAGTGTAATTTTGTTACTTGGAGTCTTGGAAATGCTATTATGAGTAGGCTTACGTGTAAAATATGTTAGAAAAAAGTATTAAAATATATAATTCCAAATATTAAACTCTATTACGTCATATTGCTCGCTTAGTACACAACGAGTACACGTGCGACATTGTGAGTAATCGGTAATTGGCATATGCCGACGTCTGGTCAGTTGGTAATTTTAAACGATGTGATAAGCATTAAGACATGTGTGCATGGATTTGTTTTCCTTAACGGATGGATAACGTGTTTTGATCTGACATTCCCAATTGTTAATAACGACTTGGATATAAAATTTGGAGTTAAATGCATCTCACCAAGTACATGTATGTAAGTACGGTGTTATTGTGTAATTACCATCGAGAAAAAATGTTTACTAACGATTTCTAAGAATACACAAGAAAACAATAACAAATACATGTACAAGTATTGAAAAATAAGCCAAAGGCGTACCCTTAAAATCACGGTGATTCTAAGGGTTTTTTAGTGACAATTGAACACGCCGATGGACACCCAAATTTATCCGAGGTCACGGTGACGGGTGACCCGAACACGCGTCGCGGTGACCAAAATCGGGTGGACACTTAGATTTGAAATCGCGGTGACCCGTGTCCATTGGAAAAAACTCGTTGTCTGTACTGTACATGTATAACATACTTGATTTAAACTGTCTTTACCTACATGTATAACATACTTGATTTGAACTGAAAAGATGAGGTGTAGAATTCTGTATATATAGGCGAAACACCATAGATCCTATAATTATATAGAGGATATTACATGAGTGTCTTTTCATATTGAATTTATTAAACGAGTTCAATAAAATAATAAAATGAGAGGCTTTGCCGAGCATTTTATCGATTTAAATTTATTCAATGAGTTTAATAATTCAATGTGGAAAGTCACGAATGTAATGTTCTTTTTATCACGTGTTAGCCTTTTTCCGGCCGAAATATAAAATAGCTACTTATTTTCGCTATAATAAAGTTTAACGTGCAACTTTGACGACGTCGCCTATACTTTGAATGACGTCGCGTCAAAGCTTTATTACACTAGTGTATTATCAAAAATAAATAATGGCTTTATTACGCTACCGCGACGTCAAAAATGTGATAAGTTTCTTTTCAACATGCTTTTGTTCAAAAGATGTCACACCATACTTTATACTGTAAAATCATTTAATTTCAATCAGACAAAATTTCATGGTTTTGGTGAAAAAGACCATTTCACGGGGATGTAATTTTAAGGATTTAGGATTCTATGAAAAATGACAAGGTCAAAATTCACACAAGTTATCAGAAATCATTAAAAAATCAAATAATTATGATAATTTTTTATTTAATTTATTTGTTGATATATATATCAACATGTAATAAAACAATTATGCTAGTAAACTTTCCAAAAACCCAGCACATTTGTATTATACCTGACTGAAGTATGGCAGCCACTGTAAAATCAACATATTTATTGGTACATGTATAATTATTCATTTGGGATTTAATTTTGTTGTTGAGAGCATTAAATCTACGAATTCCACACAAATATTAATAATTTTACAGTACTATACACACTATATTGCCTTACTTTGAATGATGTTTGTCCTCCAACATGTATTCTATTCCTTTCATTACAGTTTGCTGATTAAGAAGTTCAAAGCCAAATGTGATGATATCCTTTGCTATAAAATTTATATGTTTAAACTTTAGGACTGCTGATTCAAGGTTGAAATAAAAATACATGATAGTCCGGTCAATTATGAAAAAGACCCGGCATTGGACTGTATAGTAAATATTTTTTGGTATTCTGTTAGGGAATATGTTGTTATTGAAGAATCTGAATGATGCCCAGCTGGCACCATTGAGCATTTTGAAAAATTCAAGATGGCGTCCAAGATGGCTGCTAAAATTAGAAAAAATGCCATTGGTGCATGAGATAAGTTACAAATTGCTATTTTTGCTGATCAGTTGTTCTTTACATGTTTTAAACATAAGTATTAATATATATTTATCATTATTCATTGATTCAGTTAATATAAGATGGCAGCCGGGACAGCTAAAATCAAAATGACGGCTACGTTGGCCGCAATAATTGCCCAAATTGGTAAATTGTATTAAAAATCATCTATTTTAATCCTATTTGTTTAAATCGGTACTGTAATATGTAATTATTATTTAAAATTAAACTTTCTTTCATTTGGAAACTATTGACTTATTGGCTGATTCAAAATGGCACCCAAGATGGCCAAAACCAGTAAAAATATGCCGATGACGCAAGAAGTAAGTTACAAATTGCTATTTTTTCTGATTGGCAGTTCTTAAGATGTATTTGACGTACTTATTTATATCATTATTTATTGTTTGAGTCTATTTGCAATAACATCCATGAAGGCTGTAATCAAAATGGCGGCTACAATGGCCGTCATAATTGACGAATTGGCATATTGTTATTAAAAACCATGAATAATTGATAATTATAATATTATCAGTACTGCAATATGTTGTAAATACTCTAATTGAAACTTTAATTAAGAGCAATTGACCCGATAACTGATTCAAAATGGCATCCAAGATGGCTTCCAAACATGAACGAAGTAAGTGGTTAACCATACAGTCATTGTCATTGGTCGGTTGGTAAATTAAGTGTAAATCATCAAGTATTCATTCCAAATAAACTAATTTATATTGATCAATTTTACAAAAATCAATGTACATGCTGTATAATACGGGACACCGTGCAATTGTTAGGTAGCATTTTAAGTTCAACCAATCAGGTGTATTCTGTTCCCATCAAAATACGGGTTTTGTCACGGTTGCGTAATAATTAATGCCCAGACGAATCCAGATAGTTTATAGGTAATAACTCGTAATTGTTCAAAACCCTGAAAAAAGAGTTTATCACCTTCATTATTGATACAAATGCCATCACTAGTAAAGAAATAATCATTGATAACGAAGGCCTAGGCGAAAAAAACAGTACATTCTATGCTGCCATGTGATGCTCATATGTTAAGTTATTGAATGAAAAAGATTCCAACACCCAAGAATCTACAAGGCCACATGGAGGTCATCTGATATGGTTCGCTTTAAACCAAATATTATGTAGCGATCTCCAGGGTATAGGGAAGACCTTAGTTTATATACGGGCAAAAATATGACCAGACCAGACCAGATCTGGTAATAATAATAGTAAGACATGTAATTATAATAATAACGACTTTATCTATTGTGGATTACATATTTGACAGTTATAAAATTACTTGCTAGAGTAAGGAACGACCATTCTTGGATTCTCTTTAAGCTTGGCACAACATCAACACGCCAGATATAGAATGTAATAATAAAATTATTTCTAAAGATCAATTGGGATACAAGAAAAGGATGTACAAAACTTGGCTTATTGATGAGAAGATATATAGCAGACAGGCTGTTGCAAACAAGGACCAGATATCTAAAACACCAAGTGTTATATAGAGAACTTTGGGAAGAAGGTAAAGAAAGCGCCTGAATGAACATGAGGGTTGTGGCAAATTGATTACTAAAAGAATAGGTTAAGGATTACATGAATACACTGGTCCTAAAAGATCTTGTCAGAAGGAGAGAAAATGAACTATACATTGATCCTACCGGAAGTGATGCTACTAAGCGACCCATTATTAAGCTGATTGCAAGAAAAGCCTCCATAATTAACCAAGATCAAGCGTTGAAAGCTCATACACCAACCTTAGTATAATTATTACTAGAGCGGTCGCCATTCGGCAGACTAATATGCCCCCACCGGCACATCTATATGCTGAGGTTGTTCATCTGTGAAAGTTTGAGCAAAATCCTGTCAAAACTGTAGGAAGAGTTGCGTCCACAAGAATGCGTCTACGGACAGACTGAATGACTGACGGACAGACAGACAAGCTGAATCCAGTATACCCCCCTTACGACTCGTTGTGTGGGGGTATAATAAGTTGTTGATTGATATGTGGGAGACATAAGCATTCTTGCATAGTGAAAGGAATGCCGCATGGTCAAGGTGGTATTGGTAACTTCCAGGATTGGAGAGGAATACAACCTAGTTGTCACTTGTAAGGATAATACGTATGTGACCGATGATAACATCAATTAATTGAGTCAGAGATTTGAAATATGCTGAATGTATCGGCCTAGTGTATCACACATACTTTTAATGTGTACCGGATTGGATGTAGTGAACTGCAACATCTTCTGTATGTAGGTTGCTGGAATCTCCCCACAGCTTTGCCTCATGCTAAACAATGTACATTGTCTTGACAAAAAACCCAAAGACATTGTTCATAGTCTAGAGAATAAAACGATTGGCGACGCTATGCTATAATCATGCAAGATGCCTTGTGGATCATCAAAACAATGATAATGAGACCTCCATATTCTTGAGACGTGTTGGAACGGACAAGAGTGAATTTAAATTTGGAGATTATGATAGGTAAAGCTTGCAATGAAAAAGACCGCTTTTAATACATGATCGAATCAGACATCAAGCTATTCATCTCAATGCCAAGACAATATAGCTGTATATTTCGAAGACCTGGTACCTTACTGAGCAGATAGTGAAGACTCCACGTAGACAGATGATGCCTCTGTATGAATTCCTAAACCATAATGTCTATGTAGAATTGAGAAAATATACGACCAAGACATAATTAACTGTACGCCTTAACATGGGATGAAGCAGAAATCCACCGCCAACACCATACACGACGAAAATGGCGTCAGTGTTGGCAAAGGACGAAGCATGAACACACAACCCCAACCATAAAACGACAAACATGGAAGTGATATGGCATCTACATTGTGAGAACAGTCTAACATCATTCTCCTATAATTGGAATTGAACCCAAGAGACCAGATAATCCTACCAGATATTACTTGAAGAACATTTCTTGTCGCAGCTTTCGTATTGTGTGTCAAAAATTGCGACCCAGGTCCGAAAACGATTAAAAGCTGTTAACAATGCCTATTGCCAAACTACAGGAGAAGTGGATAAAATCAAGTGCAAATGCATATAAAATGTTGTTTGTAAAATAAACAAACGTGCAAATAAAACATAATTATATACATATACTAGTATTTACAGTACCATATACATATACTAGTATACCAACCGACCAGTGTTCTAAGATATATAATTAGCTTGGTTTAAACTTTCATGTTTGACATCAATCTTGGAAGCCAATTTGAATAAGCTAAACATAAAATGTTTTCAATTGTAGTTTTATTAGATCATTTATTACCTATAGCAGTACTTATATTAAAACTTAACAATTTCTATTACGTTACATGCTATTAAATGCTAATTTTCAGTTTGGCATATTTGGCAGCCATTTTTGCCGCCTAAAATTGGCTTAATCAATAAATAATGATATATTTATGCAGTGTATTACAGAAGTAATTATGTTTGAGACACTTACACTACAATCAATAAGCAAAATATCAATATGTAATTTCTTTATGATCCACTAACATATTGTTTTTATTATGGCGGCCATCTTGGACGCCATTTTGAATCAGCTAATGGGTCAACTGTTTTGAATTGAAGTTTTCTTAGAGTGTTTATCATATATTACACTACTGGTACACATATGATTAAAACAATTGAGTTTTAGTACAATTTGGCAATTATGGCAGCCATTATAGCCGTGATTTGAATTCCAGCCGCCATGGGTGCCATCTAAGATTCACTAAATCAATAACTAATGATAAATTTATATTAATGATTATGTTTTTAACATTTAAAATACAGTCACCTCGCAAAAATTGCAATTTGTAACTTATTTCTAGTACCACAGGCCTTTTTTCTAATTTTAGCGGCCATCTTGGACGCCATCTTGAATTTCTCAAAATGCTCAATGATGCAAGCTGGGCATCATTCAGATTCTTCAATAACAACATATTCCCTAACAGAATACCAAAAAATATTTACTATACAGTCCAATGCCGGGTCTTACCTAAATATCCCATTTATAGACCGGACTATGAGCCATGGTCAATATATTGACATTATTTACAGTATGTTAGAAGCAATGAATGGGTTTAATTTGGTCTTGTTTGGGGAACAGCAATCACAAATATTACACACGTCCCCATTCAAACAAGCATTTAAAGCAGTTTCTGTTGGTCAGATGTTAAAGATACATGAACTAGCTTTGTGTTTTAAGCTGGTTAGTTTGATTGTACAGTTAACTAATGTGTACCAAGCCTAGCTGCACATATTGTCAGGAATTTTAGGTTGGAGGATTATTGCTGGAGTTATCACCAATATAAGGGAGACATTCGGTTTTTGTGTCAAAACCTCTTCTAGTTTGCCGGGTCAGTTGATTGAAGATGCTATAGTCCAGATAATTTGACACGACTCTCGACCATCTATTAGCATAATTTTACAGCTCATACATTGTCTATATTTATAACCCCGGTCGTATGTTTTCATAAATGGAAAGTATCACGAAGAAGCTCGAGATATAATACCAACACAAATCTAAAGGACCGATATTGCATGATTTGCTCGCGGAAATTAATATATTCATTGCAAGAACCTTGTTATATATTCATGCATAAAAGTCTGGGTCAAGTCAAATACTCTGAGCTATACAACAGGGGATTCCTATATGTTGAAATCCCTAGGATTGTATATATATAATATGTACCAGTGTATGGTGCTCTATGCCTACCACTCTATATAAAACATAAATGTCAGATAACAAATTTAAAGTTAGTTCATGATTTATTATTCCTTAATTGATTGTACATTTTGATGTTCAATGTAAGAAAACAGACGAGGCCAACAAGAGAGCGGATAAATTCCAAAGGTTAAGTATAGATACTGTTTACCTATTGTGTCTGACTGTATTGTTAATTTGAAAAAGAGAAATTCAATATTATTGAAGGATGATATTATGACATTAGTTTATGTGGAAACAACTTACATGTCAAGAGAAACCATTGCCTGGTAATATACGAGAAAAATGAGATTTTAGAAAAGGTTATTGTTTACTAACTATACAGACAATTCAGGTCATGCCATGGGCAACTTGGAGATTAGTATCAGTGATTGAAATCATTCCAAAACTGTAAAAATCTGTGAGTTTGGGATCTACTTGGATTCCTTAACATTGATAGTAGCACAGAGTAGGGGAGGTACTTGCATATTGTCTGTATTTTCATGATACAGCAGGGGAGGTAACTACATAATGACTGTATTTTCATGATACAGCAGGGGAGGTAACTACATAATGACTGTATTTTCATGATACAGCAGGGGAGGTAACTACATAATGACTGTATTTTCATGATACAGCAGGGGAGGTAACTACATAATAACTGTATTTTCAACTTTGAAACACCACTAGAAACAAAGTTCTGATAGTGCGGTAGTTCTTGTACACATTGAGTGTGATCATTCAGTTAATGTTGTATATTACAGGCAGTGTGAAATACTGGAAACACAATTCCGATAGCGCGGTAGTTCTTGTACATATTAGATTTGATCATTCAGTTAATGTTATATATTACAGGCAGTGTGAAATACTGGAAACACAACTAAAAGCTGCATTGATGGATACAGAACCATTGAAGAAGGTAATATCTTTACACATGTACTCACTATATTGCCTGAATAATCACACTGATCTTAATAAATAAATATACCAGATTTATAAAGTGCCTTTTTTATTCGAACACACGTTCAAAGGCACTTTACATTATAGTGTTGGAGCCACAAGGGTGCAGGTGCATCCTCTACCAGTACAGATACAGCATGATCTGACCAGAGGGACAGACTGAGAGAAAGCCCCTGAAGGGAGAGAGAGACATTAGATACAGTCATGTCAGGGGCTGCAGAAGTGTGCCTAGCTCTTATTTCGAATAAACAGCCTGGTTCTTTAATGTGCCCGGTGTATAGCACCAATACACAGCTTCCTGGTACCTTTACCCAGATACTTTGCTTTGCACATGGTCGGATATAGCGGGAAATATTGTAAATATTTCAGAAATGTCAAGCTCCGATTGAACCCTCTGGATTGACAGTCCAGTGCGTTACGACTGAGCTAAATACTCTTATTTAGTCCCCTACCGGTTTTTGACCGGAGGGGACTTTAGGATTGCCCTCCATCCGTCAAAAAATCTGGATCCTGACATAACTCAAACAGTTTCCAAGCTAGGTTTATGAAACTTGGTATGTGGATAGGGGGCAATAAGAGGATAATGCACGTCCAAACATGTTTTGATTCCGACCATAATTGTGGTTGCTATGGCAACAGAAATATTGAAAGTGGCTTAAAACCGGTAGGGGACTTCTGTATTGCTTGCAATTAATGACTTGTTAATCATGTAGCAGCCCTTATAGCTTGGTGATAGAGTGTCAGATATGAGTTCAGTATGTCACTGCTTCACTCCATGGTGAACCTGGCTTCTCTCAAACAGTTGTGCTGATATATACTATTTGAAATATGTGTAATTATTACGAGCTGTAGAACTTTTGCAGGATCACCCTAAAATATTTTAGTATATTAAACTAATGGTACTATCCCATTGTGTATACAAGTATTTGATATTAATTTGTTTATGTTACTGCTATTAGTACTGCAGACAATTTGAGCTGTCAACATTACTTGTATATTATCTTTCAGACTAAAGCAAGTCTTGAAGAAGAATTAAAGGCAAAGAAAATCGAGAGTCAGATGTTATCAGACAGACTGATTGCCACAGAGGTTTGTCAATATTACTTTCTCATCTAGTTATTGTACTGTATTTTATATTATTGTTTAGTATGTTTTTAGCTCACCTGTCACAAAGTGACAGAGTGAGCTATTGTGATCACACTTCGTCCGTCGTCCGTCCGTCCGTCCGTCCGTCTGTCCGTCCGTCCGTCCGTCCGTCAACAATTGGGTTGTGTCCTCTCTAGAGGTCACAATTTTGGCCTAATCTTTATGAAACTTGGTCACAATGATCATCTCAACAAAATCTAGGTCAAGTTCGATATTGGGTCATCTGAGGTCAAAAACTAGCTCACTAGGTCAAATTATAGAAAAACCTTGTTTTAAACCTTTCAACATGTAGTCTTCATGGTCACTTAACTCTCTGCTGTAACTCTCTATGCTCTATACATACAAGTAAACTTTCATCAACCAATGAAAATGTGTATCAGGGTTCACAGCAGTTTTGTAAAGGTCAAATATCAAAATATTCTAGAGGGTGTGAATTGTAATGGTTAAGTGGAAATCAAAGCGCTGTAGGGAGCATAGACATTTTCCTGAGGGTCGTGGGTTCTAACCCCACTGGAACCATAATTTTTATTTTTTTATTTTTATTTTTTTGAGTGTTTAGGTATTGTTTTGTCTGTAGAGCATTTATTTGTACATTTTCCTGATGGTCGGGGGTTCAACCCCCACTGGAACCATAATTTTTTTTTTTTTTTTTTTTTTTTTTTTTTTGAGTGTTTAGGTATTGTTTTGTCTTTATAGCATGTATTTGTACATTTTCCTGATGGTCGTGGGTTCAACCCCCACTGGAACCATAATTTTTATTTTTTTATTTTTATTTTTTTAAGTGTTTAGGTATTGTTTTGTCTTTATTATATGTTTGTTTTTTACATTTTCCTGATGGTCGTGGGTTCAACCCCCACTGGAACCATAATTTTTAGCTCACCTGTCACAAAGTGACAGAGTGAGCTTTTGTGATCACTCTTCGTCCGTCGTCCGTCGTCCGTCCGTCGTCCGTCGTCCGTCCGTCGTCCGTCCGTCAACAATTGGCTTGTGTAGACACTAGAGGTCACAATTTTAACCTAATCTTCATGAAACTTGGTCACAATGATCGTCTCAACAAAATCTAGGCCAAGTTCGATATTGGGTTATCTGGGGTCAAAAACTAGGTCACTAGGTCAAATCATAGAAAAACCTTGTGTAGTCACTAGAGGTCACAATTATGACTCAATCTTTATGAAACTTGGTCACAATGATCATCCTAACAAAATCTAAGTCAAGTTCGATATTGGGTCATCCGGGGTCAAAAACTAGGTCACAAGGTCAAATCATAGAAAAACCTTGTGTAGTCACTAGAGGTCACAATTTTGACTTAATCTTTATGAAACTTGGTCACAATGATCATCACAACAAAATCTAGGTCAAGTTCGATATTGGGTCATCCAGGGTAAAAAACTAGGTCACAAGGTCAAATCATAGAAAAACCTTGTGTAGTCACTAGAGGTCACAATTTTGACTTAATCTTTATGAAACTTGGTCACAATGATCATCTCAACAAAATCTAGGTCAAGTTCGATATTGGGTCATCCGGGGTCAAAAACTAGGTCACAAGGTCAAATCATAGAAAAACCTTGTGTAGTCACTAGAGGTCACAATTTTGACTTAATCTTTATGACACTTGGTCACAATGATCATCACAACAAAATCTAGGTCAAGTTCGATATTGGGTCATCAAGGGTCAAAAACTAGGTCACAAGGTCAAATCATAGAAAAACCTTCTGTAGTCACTAGAGGTCACAATTTTGACTTAATCTTTATGAAACTTGGTCACAATGATCATCACAACAAAATCTAGGTCAAGTTCGATATTGGGTCATCCAGGGTCAAAAACTAGGTCACAATGTCAAATCATAGAAAAACCTTGTGTAGTCACTAGAGGTCACAATTTTGACTTAATCTTTATGAAACTTGGTCACAATGATCATCTCAACAAAATCTAGGTCAAGTTCGATATTGGGTCACCCGGGGTCAAAAACTAGGTCACAAGGTCAAATCATAGAAAAACCTTGTGTAGTCACTAGAGGTCACAATTTTGGTCTTAATCTTTATGAAACTCGGTCACAATGATCATTTCAACGAAATCTAGGTAGAGTTCGATATTGGGTCATCTGTGGTCAAAAACTAGGTCACAAGGGAAAATAATAGAAAAACCTTGTGTAGTCACTAGAGGTCACAGTTTTGGCCTGATCTTTACGAAACTAAGTCACAACGATCATCACAACAAAATATAGGTCAAGTTTGATATTGGGTCATCCAGATCAAAAACTAGGTCATTAGGTGAAATCATATAAAAACCTTTTGTAGTCTTTAGAGGTCACAATATTAGCCTAATCTGTATGAAACTTGGTCACAATGATCATCTCAACAAAATCTAGGTCAAGTTTGACAGGTGAGCGACCTAGGGCCCTTTGGGCCCTCTTGTTATTTTTTAATTTTTATTTTTTTAAGTGTTTAGGTATTGTTTTGTCTGTAGAGCATTTATTTGTACATTTTCCTGATGGTCGGGGGTTCAACCCCCACTGGAACCATAATTTTTATTTTTTTTATTATTTTTTTTTTATTTTTGAGTGTTTAGGTATTGTTTTGTCTTTATAGCATGTATTTGTACATTTTCCTGATGGTCGTGGGTTCAACCCCCACTGGAACCATAATTTTTATTTTTTTATTTTTTTAAGTGTTTAGGTATTGTTTTGTCTTTATAGCATGTATTTGTACATTTTCCTGATGGTCGTGGGTTCAACCCCCACTGGAACCATAATTTTTATTTTTTAATTTTTATTTTTTTAAGTGTTTAGGTATTGTTTTGTCTTTATAGCATGTATTTGTACAGTTATATGGAGGAAAAATATTCCAAAATATTTTGTTTAAAATATAGGTCAAATCATAGAAAAACCTTGTGTAGTCAGTCACCAGAGGTTACAATTTCAACTTAATCTTTATGAAACTTTGTCACAATGATCCTGTCAACAAAATCTAGGCCAAGTTCGATTTTTGGTCATCTGGCATCAAAAACAAGGTCACAATGTCAATTGACATTTTCCTGAGGGTCATGGGTTCAAACCCCACTGGAACCATAATTTTATTTTAAGTGTTTAGGTATTGTTCTGTCTTTATAGCATGTTTTTGTACAGTTATATGGAGGAAATATTTTGTTTAAATTATAGGTCAGATCATAGAAAAACCCTGTGTAGTCGCCAGAGGTTACAATTTCGACTTAATCTTTATGAAATTTGGTCCTAATAATCATCTCAACACAATCTAGGTTAAGTTTGATATTAATTAAGTCATCTGGGGTCAAATGCTAGGTCACATGGTCAAATCATACAAAAACTTGCAATAGAGGCTGAATTTCCTTAAATTTTATTCAGAAAATGTGTAGGATCACCATAGGGGTGTGCATGCACTAGTACGACAGGTGAGCGACCTAGGGCCCTTTGGGCCCTCTTGTTATAGTTAATTAGGTTTTACGACCATTATAAACAGTACCGTTGTGTTCATTACTGATATTTTGATTAATGTTAATATTATGAACATGAGCTTAATTGTCATACATAATCTGGTTAAAGCATCTTGTTCACACCTCTGTAAGTGTATTGATTGATGACTTATCATCATTATGTCAACTTGCTTATCAGCTATTGTAACGTTTAACTGTTGTTTTATTCCTTGTTTTTAGAGTGCATGGAAACAGTATGAACATTTATCAAAAGCTAATTCTAGCAATTTGGAAGCTCTGGAGTCTGAAAACAAGGAGTTAATGAAGAAAATAAAAGTTTTGGAATCAGGGTATGTTGTCATGTTAACATACATTCCTTTGTCACGGTTAGAGGGGATCTATTGCTGTGCACATGTTCATCGGTTGGCAGACCAATCTATATTCTAACTAGAGTACTATTGAGGCTACAGCTAGTGTTTTACATGGGTACCAACTAGCAAGGTTGGTATAGACCTGCAGAAAAACGCTATTGCTTTCCACTGTTTGTACTGTATGGTTGGTAGACAGTTATCTACTGTTTGTACTATATGGTTGGATGACAGTTATCTACTGTTTGTACTGTATGGTTGGTAGACAGTTATTTACTGTTTGTACTGTATGGTTGGTAGACAGTTATCCACTGTTTGTACTGTATGGTTGGTAGACAGTTATCTACTGTTTGTACTGTATGGTTGGTAGACAGTTATCCACTGTTTGTACTGTATGGATGGTAGACAGTTATCTACTGTTTGTACTGTATGGTTGGTAGACAGTTATCCACTGTTTGTACTGTATGGATGGTAGACAGTTATCTACTGTTTGTACTGTATGGTTGGTAGACAGTTATCTACTGTTTGTACTGTATGGTTGGTAGACAGTTATCTACTGTTTGTACTGTATGGTTGGTAGACTGTTATCCACTGTTTGTACTGTATGGATGGTAGACTGTTATCTACTGTTTGTACTGTATGAGTTGGTAGACAGTTATCTACTGTTTGTACTGTATGGTTGGTAGACAGTTATCTACTGTTTGTACTGTATGGATGGTAGACTGTTATCTACTGTTTGTACTGTATGGATGGTAGACAGTTATCTACTGTTTGTACTGTATGGATGGTAGACAGTTATCTACTGTTTGTACTGTATGGTTGGTAGACAGTTATCTACTGTTTGTACTGTATGGTTGGTAGACAGTTATCTACTGTTTGTACTGTATGGATGGTAGACAGTTATCTACTGTTTGTACTGTATGGATGGTAGACAGTTATCTACTGTTTGAACTGTATGGTTGGTAGACAGTTATCTACTGTTTGTACTGTATGGTTGGTAGACAGTTATCCACTGTTTGTACTGTATGGTTGGTAGACAGTTATCTACTGTTTGTACTGTATGGTTGGTAGACAGTTATCCACTGTTTGTACTGTATGGATGGTAGACAGTTATCTACTGTTTGAACTGTATGGTTGGTAGACAGTTATCTACTGTTTGTACTGTATGGATGGTAGACTGTTATCTACTGTTTGTACTGTATGGTTGGTAGACAGTTATCCACTGTTTGTACTGTATGGTTGGTAGACAGTTATCTACTGTTTGTACTGTATGGTTGGTAGACAGTTATCCACTGTTTGTACTGTATGGTTGGTAGACTGTTATTCACTGTTTGTACTGTATGGTTGGTAGACAGTCATCTACTGTTTGTACTGTTTGGTTGGTAGACAGTTATTCACTGTTTGTACTGTATGGTTGGTAGACAGTTATCTACTGTTTGTACTGTATGGTTGGTAGACTGTTATCCACCGTTTGTACTGTATGGTTTTAGACATAGACTGTGAAGACTAGAGTAAGTGTTGTGACCAGTTAGACCTGGATTTAAGTTCCATCTTAAGAGGTTGTTATACAGCAAGCTTCAAAATCTCAGTATTAAAAATATGATACAATGTAATTGGTTATTGTCCAACAGAGGAATCATGACAAGTGTTTTGTGTAAGAATATGATTCACAATTGTTAAATAAACATTCTATTTGGCACATATTTGCAGGGATTTATTATCCTTGCAGAACGGACATAATTTATGTCCCCTCTTCCAAGTTGTAGTGTTACTTAGCATTACTTATGTCAGTAAGTAGACCAAATGGTTCCCCATCAATATCCTAAGAATTTGTTGACCTTGATATGTTCAAGAACTGTAGATGAGTTATGTTAATATGAATTTTGTATCAGAATTTTGTATTTTCTTTTCAGAAAAATGAAAAAAGAAACAGCTAAAGAATTCAAAAGTAAGTGTAAACTTTAATATACATTTTTTATTTATTTACTAAGACATGTTTGGTGAATGGATAAACGATGCACTATCAGCTAGTGCTTGCTTGATGTACTGACAAATTGGTAAAGATCGGGTTTTTGAAATTCCAATATGATACAATTATCAACTTTGTCTCAAATCCATACATTTTAAATGATATTTTGTTAAGTGAAGTAGTATTCAGATACTTTTTAATTGGGACATTCTGCTATGTTTGATACCATGTGATTTCACACCTATATATTGTTTCATGTTTGGAACAGTTCCAAATGTTTCTGCTTGTCCACAGACATACAGCTGTAACAGCATGAAAAATACACTAATATGGCAACCATAATGGTTATGTCAGCCATGTCCGGAATAAGAGTTGTACAACCCTGCATATTATGTTTGACAAATAAATGTGGAATGAAGTCAATGATGACATATTTAATCCACATATTGTACAACAACTTCACACTACGTAGCATGTTAATGTTAGTGGTCAGCTGAATGATCCTGTCACCGGTCTTAAACACCTGATATTTTAATCACAGTTGGTCGTTTCTATATGAAATATACCGATATTAAACTACCACCTTCTTGAAGCAGCCACAGTTGAAGTATCTCTCGACTGGCCATTTAAGAGAGGGTTTCTGTATAAATCTGGCTCCTGAACTATATAGTTTTATTACATAATCAGATAGAATTAATAATATGCACAAGGTATGCAGAACGATGATAATGCACGATTTGCCGAAGAAATTGGAGATAAACATTTCTTGTTACTGAACTTAGTAATATATACATGTACAAAGGTAAAGCTGCAGTCTATATACATCATATGTACATCATATGCCATCATCTCTCCTGTTGGTTGTTAGAGAGATAAACGGTCACAAGGATTGTTTCAGAATGAACACAATGATGTCATTGTTGCAAATTAGCTTTATATGTTCAACCACACTCATATCAAACACTATATTCTTGATTGCCACGGTTACTTTCGTATGTTGATTTGTGCAGAGTTTTCCACTGTTAGTCTTTTAAAGTTCTTTTAACAATATCATGATGTCCAAGTTTCAGTTTACGCTTCTGTTCTATCGCTGGTTTACGATCTTTGAAAAATGTCCACACAGAACATGCAATGAAGATAATAACAAGAATAGCATTAATCACCAAGACAACGATTATCTCCGTACTGTATGAGGGCATCACATATACCTTGATCAGTGACTCTATTTGGAGATTTTGATTTTTGTCCATACATTTATATGTGCCGGTATCACTGACTGTAGCATTGTGGATTGTCAATGTGCCATTCTCTGACTCAAACCGTTGTAGACCAGTCTGTTCTACATATGACTGGTTTGCCAGTAATTCTGATATTGGACCATCCCCAGATGGCATGTACCAGTCTAATGTTATGTCTGCTGTATCGTCTGCTGGGTAATGTTGACATTGTAACTGTATTTCCTCCCCTGGTCGTACTGCACTGTTAGGGGGGACAACTTTTAAAACTGTTTCTTCATTTTCAGCAAGAGTTATCCCTGTCACTAATACAGCTATAAACCAGACTGTTGTAAATTTGTACATCATGTTATTGTGCTGATTGAGGCTTACATGCCCACAATGTTTATATTACACAATAATTGAACTATGGACTTCTTTATCTGAAATAGAAGCACATCATTTATACATCAATATGATTGTATAGGGAAGACCATCCATTCATATGCAAAGTGCCAGCCAGCTGTTGATTGGATGAATGAACAATATAAACCAATATCTTACTGGTGGGCACAATCACTTGTATGATACTCCTGTATGTATGTAAACAATGATCTCTCCTATCACTGTGGAAAGCTCTCCCTATGACTTGGGTAGGTTGAACTTTGTCTTGCTCAATAGACCTTTCGTCAAACAAAAGAAAGAAGTGATTTGATTTCAGTGCTACAAACATATCTGAGAAAATCACTCACATCAAGGCTAAACACACCCTGCAATATCATACCAAGATTTGTATCACATTAAATGGTGAGAAACTATCCACATAGTTAAATAACTTAACTTCAACTAATTATACAATGTCAGACATTCTATCTTGACATTCACAGTTCAGTAAATCCATTATGCAAACCTATGCAAAATTGTCAATGTTTTTTTTTCAACAAAATTGGATACTTTTACTGTCATATTTAGGTTAATTAACTTTTTATAAATAAGATAAACATATTATGTGATACAATTTGTACATCAAATCCCTGTGGTATTGCTCGGTCTCAATGAGTGGACTAATTGAACAAATCCCTGTGGTATTGCCTGGTCTCAATGAGTTAACTAATTGAACAAATCCCTGTGGTATTGCTCGGTCTCATTGAGTAAACTAATTGAACAAATCCCTGTGGTATTGCCTGGTCTCATTGAGTAGACTGATTGCCCTAATCTCAATTTATCATGTCAGTAACCTAATTGTTTACTTAGAGATTTTTGCTTGTTCTAAAGTTATAAACAATTGAGGTCACATACATCATAGCTTGTTAGTAATTCTGTTATCTATTCAAGTGACAATCTAAGTTTGAAACAACTTCTATATTCATACTATTTACTCTATCCTGGGATATTTCACCTCGGGGGTTCATATTGGGGATGAATCAATGGGGACTATGCTGTACAGACTATAGTTACTTCATAATCAAATCACTTCCATCCTGTTAATATATAAGATCCCAAATAGTCAAGCCACTTCCATAATGTGAAGATTCAAGATCCCCATAATCAAGACACTTCCATACTGTTAAAATTTAAGATACCCATAATCAAGACACTTCCATACTGTTAAGATTCAAAATCCCCATATTCAAAAATTCAAGACACTTCAATACTGTTAAGATTTAAGAACTCCATGATCAAGACACTTCCATACTGTTAAGATTCAAGATCCCCATGATCAAGTCACTTCCATACTGTTAAGATTTAAGAAAATTCCATGATCAAGTTACTTCCATACTGTTAAGATTCAAGATCCCCATGATCAAGTCACTTCCATACTGTTAAGATTTAAGAACTCCATGATCAAGACACTTCCATACTGTTAAGATGTAAGAAAACTCCATGATCAAGACTCTTCCATACTGTTAAGATTCAAGATCCCCATGATCAAGTCACTTCCATACTGTGAAGATTCAAGATCCCCATGATCAAGTCACTTCCATACTGTTAAGATTCAAGATCCCCAAGATCAAGACACTTCCATACTGTTAAGATTCAAGATCCCCATGATCAAGTCACTTCCATACTGTGAAGATTCAAGATCCCCATGATCAAGTCACTTCCATACTGTGAAGATTCAAGATCCCCATGATCAAGTCACTTCCATACTGTTAAGATTCAATATTCCCATGATCAAGACACTTCCATACTGTTAAGATTCAAGATACCAATGATCAAGACACTTCCATACTGTTAAGATTCAAGATCCCTATGATCAAGTCACTTCCATACTGTTAAGATTTAAGAAAATTCCATGATCAAGTCACTTCCATACTGTTAAGATTCAAGATCCCATGATCAAGTCACTTCCATACTGTTAATATTTAAGATCCTCATGATCAAGACACTTCCATACTGTTAAGATTTAAGAACTCCATGATCAAGACACTTCCATACTGTGAAGATTCAAGATCCCCATGATCAAGTCACTTCCATATTTTTAAGATTCAAGATCCCCATGATCAAGTCACTACCATACTGTTAAGATTTAAGAACTCCGTGATCAAGTCACTTCCATACTGTTAAGATTCAAGATCCCATGATCAAGTCACTTCCATACTGTTAAGATTCAAGTTCCTCATGATCAAGACACTTCCATACTGTTAAGATTTAAGAACTCCATGATCAAGACACTTCCATACTGTGAAGATTCAAGATCCCAATGATCAAGTCACTTCCATACTGTTAAGATTCAAGATCCCCATATTCAAGTCACTACCATACTGTTAAGATTTAAGAACTCCGTGATCAAGACATTTCCATACTGTTAAGATCCTGCTTTACCAAGACACTTCCATACTGTTAAGATTCAAGATCCCCATGATCAAGTCACTTCCATACTGTGAAGATTCAAGATCCCCATGATCAAGTCACTTCCATACTGTTAAGATTCAAGATCCCCATGACCAAGTCACTTCCATACTGTTAAGATTTAAGAACTCCATGATCTAGACACTTCCATACTGTTAAGATTCAAGATCCCCATGATCAAGTCACTTCCATACTGTTAAGATTCAAGATCCCTATGATCAAGACACTTCCATACTGTTAAGATTTAAGAACTCCATGATCAAGACACTTCCATACTGTTAAGATTCAAGATCCCCATGATCAAGTCACTTCCATACTGTTAAGATTTAAGAAAATTCCATGATCAAGTTACTTCCATACTGTTAAGATTCAAGATCAAGTCACTTCCATACTGTAAAGATTTAAGAACTCCATGATCAAGACACTTCCATACTGTTAAGATGTAAGAAAACTCCATGATCAAGACTCTTCCATACTGTTAAGATTCAAGATCCCCATGATCAAGTCACTTCCATACTTTTAAGATTCAAGATCCCCATGATCAAGTCACTTCCATACTGTTAAGATTCAAGATCCCCGTGATCAAGTCACTTCCATACTGTTAAGATTCAAGATCCCCATGATCAAGTCACTTCCATACTGTTAAGATTCAAGATCCCCATGATCAAGTCACTTCCATACTGTTAAGATTTAAGATCCCCATGATCAAGACATTTCCATACTGTTAAGATTCAAGATCCCCATGATCAAGTCACTTCCATACTGTTAAGATTTAAGATCCCCATGATCTAGACACTTCCATACTGTTAAGATTTAAGATCCTGCTTAACCAAGTCACTTCCATACTGTTAAAATTGATTTCTCATAACAATGTCATTTCTGTCCTGTAAAAACTCATGTTTGCCATAATATGGGCTTACTAAAGTCACTTCCATACTGTTGCAATCAGTATTTCTAATATTGGACGGGTTCAATGTTTTGCATCTTAAATTTAATTTTTACCTCTTCCAAAGCCAATCAAGTACTTATTGTGAAAAAATGTATTGACCACACTTGATTGCATTATTAGTGACGAGTCCAAATCTCAGGAAAACCATGCTAGTGCATTATTGCTGTAAAGTTTGCACCTGATTTGAAGCGAAAAAAAAATTATTGCTCTAAAGCTCGGACTAGATTTAAGAGAAAAAAATCATGCTATTTGACAATACTATGTACAGTCATTATTATTGTGTCAACCATTTAATTATTGTAATAGCGTTTTATTAACAATAATGATGAAGAATAATGGGAATAAATGAATTACCTGTATTAATGTGGTGTTTTAGTCCCTGTATTTATTGTGATGCTCCATATACATGACTGGGTATCTGTTGATATGTAAATTGTTATCCTAGCCTATCTATAAATATTCAGTATACTGAGTACCTTTAAAAATGTACAGTTTTAAAGTTCGCAAATTTTACATAATACCAGTATAGCAATTTATAACATGAAATAAATATAGAAATGGCTATTGATTTTAATGAGTTGTACGAGGGTCATTCAATATATAATGCGAACTAAAACATAAATTCTTACATACAATATTAATTGTTCAAACATAGACATAATCTTTCAAAGTTACCTTCTATGTGATCAATCGCCGGCTTCCATCATTGCAACAGATCTTCTATTTGCGTTGCTGGGTAACTGCGCACATACTCTCCAAACTGCATGGCCTCGGCCTATTTATTCCAATTTAAATCAGGAAGTCAAACCCCGAGGTAACTGTCCTCTCGTTTCTGACTGGTATGAACGTATCTACATCTCATATATAGCTAAAAGTATGAATAGAATGTTTTGTCATTTTACAATAAAGCACTAAAGCAAGCCTGTAACGTGTATGACATTACTTTCTGTCTGTTCTGACGTCAAAAGATTGGGCACCCACCGAGCGCAATCCTTGCACATGTTTAACCTGTTCGGCAAAATCATGTGGACCAAGCCAAAACTTCTTTTCTAAGACTTTCTCTTCGCATGTGAAATTTTGTCTGCTTTTAAAATTCGCTCATTTTTGGCTGTTTAGTAATTGTGCCGTTGCATAGATATCCTGCACTGAACACTGGTATCCCTTGATCGCGATTCTGCTGATCATATTTTCATTTGATATTCTCGCCACTTTGGAATATCTGAGGGCATTTTAACACAAACCTCTGGTAAGGCAATAATAAATCGTGGAACTTTTGTTATGAAGGCGCCGGATTGTTATGTAAGCTAGGTTGGTCTTGTGACATTTTGCGTCCATTTTGTAGTAAGTGACGTCCAAGGAATGCGGGCACTGATGACGTATTCAACTTAAAGGTCCTTTATAAATTTTCCGAACAAAACGAGAATAACTTAAATATTAATTATCTTATCAGGTTTTAGAGATAATTGATAGTTGGCATTATATATTGAATGACCCTCGTCTGTTGTACATGATAGAGCATCCTACTGCTTCATGTATATATAGGTATAAAATACTGGGTAGTGTGCGCTATTAAATGTACAAAGTATAACTATCAAAGTCTGTCCTATCTCTATGTCCTAGATTACACTGTACTCCGGTTACAATTATGTATGTCTATATAATAAGCCAAGGATTTTATTTCAAATCGTCTGTCTTATGTTTTTTGTCAATTCATAAACTTTCCATATTTAAACCCATGATAAAATCTTATTGACATAATATGGTACATAATACGTTAGGGTACACTCTACTTGACATGAAGTGGGTATCCATATCTTCTTTAATTATTACTCACAAATTTTAAAATTGTACACATGTGCACTTGGTGTTATGGTACAGAAATGGCTAATAATTGATTTAATTCACTAAGTAAAACTGTTGTATTCTGACAGTTCACTACATTACCGTATATCTTCGCCCGTAAGTCGGGTAAAAGGTGTCCAGAAAATTTCAAAAAGTCACTTATTCACCATGACCCATTGCTTTGATATTGACATAATAAGTAATAAGTTGTACTTCTTAACAAAGATTCTTTTACATTAGACAAAGTTTGGTTGACTTATTGGAATTTGTTTAACTTGATTTTACCGGACTTATGGATGAGTATATACGTTAAGAGAACAGGTCATATAATGTTTAAAATGCAGGTACATATTCATAATTTCAATTCTAACATCACCAATATCCCACAATTGACTACACATCAATACATAGTAACCACTGTACTAGAACTTACACTGCTATTAAAAATTCAAAGCAATTTATTAACAGAATAGTGAACCATTCTGAATATTTCAGTATATTTTCCAATCTGTTTTCCGTATATATTTAAAATCACTGTCTATACAATACATGTTTTCAAATGTTGTATAAATATTCAAGGGTTGTTTCATTTCTTGTGTGCAAATGTGAAAAAATCATTCTGATAATTACCTTTATTTCATTTCGTTCATTAGCAATAATACGGTTTGTTGAATGAGATAGTACATCCGCTGCACATGCATATCAATGTTTCAACCTGCATAGTAAACAAGGACCTGTTTTAAACAACCAGTATGTAAATAAGAGGGTTGTTCAGGAAGCTCATGGAAGTCTGCTATAATTTTAAATATACTAAATACATTGTAAACAGACTTATTCAATGTACCCTGTGTCAGATTGCTTATTTTGTAGTTTATTTAGAGAATAATAGTTTATAGTCCAGTTAGGATATTGTGACAGTGATGTTGCAGTTTATGTGTATGCAAAAAATCACAACCATTGTCTAAACAGGTAGAGCGAAGTTTAGTATTGAAATTATAGTTGTTTGCACAGTATAAGCCTTTATACTTGGTTTTACACCATAATAATGGACTCGACCACTGTGTCACTGGATTTTTATCCTGACTGGACTATATTGATGCGGATAAGTATGTTTATCTGGCAGGTGGAGGAATTTATGGGGTGAGCCGAAGGCGAGCTGGATAAACTCTTACTCTGTCCACGTCACTAACCTATTATTCCATCTGTCCAGTCACTTGATTTGCTTAGTAAGGGAATCAAACTCCGTACTCTATTGTGACATCATAATAAACATCTTGATCAACGTAACGTAGAAGCATGTAAGTCGTAGAAAATAATAGATCAATCACCAGTTCATTTAGGATAGGAAAACCTCACGCTCAGGTACGGAAGTTCAACCAGCAACTCTTATCTATCTCCTATCCCCATTTTATAAAGCTGTACTTTAACTGATTTCATGTTTTCTTTCAGGTGAAATTGTGATTTTAAAGAAAGAAAACAACAGTTTAAAGAAAGAGAACTCTAGTTTAAAGAATATTGAAGAAAGGCTACAAAAAAGGTTGCTGTTGGCAAACAAAAATATTGATAATCTCAACAAATCTCTAAAAGAAAAAGGTAAATCCTCGTCAGTGTGTGAAATCTTAGAAACATTTTGCACCAAAAGTCTAATATGACCTATCTTTAATAACACATGGCTTTGTGTAAGTGTTTCGCTATTTTCATTAGAATTATTATAAGGAGCTTGTCATGTTTGATACGAAGGAACTTGCCATGTTTGCTACAGAGGAACTTGTTCAGCCAGTAGATTGTTATCCTGACTATCTGGATCTGACTACTGATTACCAGTTGAGAGATGGTATTCGTTGTACTCCACATGTGGGATGGTATTTCTATGTAGTCCACATGTGGGATGGTATTTCCATGTACTCCACATGTGGGATGGTATTTCTATGTAGTCCACATGTGGGATGGTATTTCCATGTACTCCACATGTGGGATGGTATTTCTATGTAGTCCACATGTGGGATGGTATTTCCATGTACTCCACATGTGGAGAAGTTGACAGTTGCTTGTGGAAGCGGAGGTTAGTACTGGTTGATAGTAAATGCCTGGAAAACCGGTTCGGTCAACATCCCAACCAAATATTTTTAACTGATATATTTCAACTCTGATTTCATTCAATAGGGAATAATTAACAAGAACCACTCATGGTTTAACTCTTTATTTATCAACAATTCAGCCTGAGCCTTTTTCAAAACACACAAATTTTGTTGGTTTGTGTATTTTGAAAAAGGCTCAGGCCAAAACGTTGATAAATAAAGAGTTAAACCATGAGTGATATATTTCATATATTCCTGCAATGGCTGCTTAAGACATGTTAGGCTATATTTGTCACTAATGAGATATTTCTATGTAGCATTAGTTATGTTCATTTGTGCTCTCATTGTAGCCTCAAGTCCAAGGATGCGGAGAAGGGCCAGTCCAATGAAGTCCCCATTTCATAGTCCCAGGATTGCTAAATACACTAGTCCTACCAAATCTCCAGTCAGATTCAACAGTCCTACCAAATCGCCGGTCATTAACAGGAAACTACTGTTGGTATCTGGAACATCCAGGGGAGGTAAGTGTGTCAACTACCATATGCACATAAACCATTGCCTATAAACTAACAATGTTGACACATACCAAAATTACAGTTCATGTGGGTGTAGGAAGTCAGCTAGTTTGTGCTTCAATCAAAATCAATTCTAAAACTCTATGAATAGTTGATCTGAAACTCCTGAATATTAAGTTGTATTTGATCTTTAATACTAAGACACTTGTAAAATGTGATGACCTGAATCTCCTGAGAAGGGGCAACAAATCTATCCAGCATTTTATAAGAGTTATTCACCTTTTCTGACTTAGAATTTTTACACAAAAATGTCAATTTCTCAAAAACTAATAAAGGTATCCTCTTGAAACTCGACATGGTTATTCACCATCACAAGTGAAGTCCATACTGACAAGACTGGTTATTACCCTGTGACCTATATTTATGAGTTATCTGCCCTTGTTACTCTTTTTTCACTCACAGATGAGCAGCAAGTCCTAGAAAGTCGTGCTTCCAGCACTCGAAGGCGAGGCTCTTGTTTAGCAGCCATTGAACCAAGATTGAGTGTAACATAGGCTGTTAGGCAAATGCCTAATTTGATACCCACTTCTGCACCAAGAATGATCAATCACTTTTTGTGAATCGGCGCATTAAATTCAATTGTGTCTTATTTAATTATATGCTTGTTTATTGTTAGTCTTTATTTGAGGTATAATTGTAATTGTTATGTTAATAATATTATGTTCAATGCGGTTGAAGGATAATCTATATGATAATTATCTTACTGTAGATGTTCCGTCTACTCCGGCGGAGGTTAATCTATATTATACTTATCTTACTGTAGATGTTCCGTCTCTACTCCGGCGGAGGTTAATCTATATCATACTTATTTTACTGTAGATGTTCCGTCTACTCGGCGGAGGTTAATCTATATCATACTTATCTTACTGTAGATGTTCCGTCTACTCCGGCAGAGGTCAATCTACATCATACTTATCTTACTGTAGATGTTCCATTGACTCCCGCGGAGGTTAATCTATATTATACTTATCTTACTGTAGATGTTCTGTCTACTCCGACTGAGGATAATCTATATCATACTTATTTTACTGTAGATGTTCCATCTACTCCGGCGGAGGTTAATCTATATTATACTTATCTTACTGTAGATGTTCCATCTACTCCGGCGGAGGTTAATCTATATTATACTTATCTTACTGTAGATGTTCCGTCTACTCCGGCGGAGGTTAATCTATATTATACTTATCTTACTGTAGATGTTCCATCTACTCCGGCGGAGGTTAATCTATATTATACTTATCTTACTGTAGATGTTCCGTCTACTCCGGCGGAGGTTAATCTATATTATACTTATCTTACTGTAGATGTTCTGTCTACTCCGACTGAGGATAATCTATATTATACTTATCTTACTGTAGATGTTCCATCTACTCCGGTGGAGGTTAATCTATATTATACTTATCTTACTGTAGATGTTCTGTCTACTCCGGCGGAGGTTAATCTATATGATAATTATCTTACTGTAGATGTTCTGTCTACTCCGGCGGAGGTTAATCTATATTATACTTATCTTACTGTAGATGTTCCGTCTACTCCGGCGGAGGTTAATCTATATTATACTTATCTTACTGTAGATGTTCTGTCTACTCCGACTGAGGATAATCTATATTATACTTATCTTACTGTAGATGTTCCATCTACTCCGGCGGAGGTTAATCTATATTATACTTATCTTACTGTAGATGTTCCATCTACTCCGACTGAGGATAATCTATATTATACTTATCTTACTGTAGATGTTCCATCTACTCCGGCGGAGGTTAATCTATATTATACTTATCGTACTGTAGATGTTCCATCTACTCCGGCGGAGGTTAATCTATATCATACTTATTTTACTGTAGATGTTCCGTCTACTCCGGCGGAGGTTAATCTATATTATACTTATTTTACTGTAGATGTTCCATCTACTCCGGCGGAGGTTAATCTATATTATACTTATCTTACTGTAGATGTTCCATCTACTCCGGCGGAGGTTAATCTATATTATACTTATCTTACTGTAGATGTTCCGTCTACTCCGGCGGAGGTTAATCTATATCATACTTATCTTACTGTAGATGTTCCGTCTACTCCGGCGGAGGTTAATCTGTATCATACTTATCTTACTGTAGATGTTCCGTCGACTTCGGCAGAGAAGAAGCTTGATTTTGATGATGATAGCAGTATAGATGACTCAGATGATGATGAGAGTAGTGTAGCGTGGACATTCAGTCCTATAACACAATGTATATCACCTCTACCACCGTCACCAGCATGTTTCGTTAATCAGGTACCTGACCCTTGTTCTCATCTACTATATATTATGCATTGGTCTAGTTGATGATTTGTCCGATCTACCATCACATTACTGTTAAAATCAATTATTCTAACACTGTATTTTGCTCCATGTATACGTTTAGAGCTGTAGCGTGATAAAATAAATGGTATATCATGGTAAAATTTCAGCTGTTTAATTTATCTCCTGCGTATAATTCGCGATTTTTATCAATGAACTTTACGTCTTGTTTATTTCGTGACAAGCCTTTCGGTTTATTTATTACACATGTAAGAATGCAAATAGATCATAGTTTTGTGTGATATACCGGTGTTCGTTGTCTACGGCCTTTGTGATTAATTCCTACGCATATGAACTCTAAACAGTGATCTATTCACCGGTACATTGTATAATATGTATATCACGCAAAACTGCGATCTATTTCCTAATTAAAAGATATGAAGAAATGTGACTTTTGTAGCAATTTGAGCTAGACAGATGCCAGTTGTACAAAAATATCCTCTAGCCTGATTCTGAAACATTATCCTCATTAGTAATGATACCCAATATACACAGATTTATGAGATACATATTAACAACATATTGATTCGACACCAAGTTAATTGAGGGTTATTGTTTATAGCTTGATGTGGATGGTGAGGTGTCTGATATAGCAGATGACTTGGAACAGTTTCTACATCACAATGAAGACTACGAGCAAGTTGGAAATGAGGAAAATCAGGTATTTGCGTTTATTTTAAGATTTTACTCAACTTTTTTCATTTAAAAATTAGGACACAGTGTAAAGTTAAACATATTATGACTGTATATATAGTGTCCAAGCAGTTCATCTCTAGCTCATAGGGAAACACTGAAAAGCATTCAAAATTGAGCTATTCACTGAGTGGTTGAACTGTATTATTAATTCTTAATTTATAGGAACATTACGATTCTACAGTACTGTATGTTATGTGTGATATTTTCTCTGGCAATACTCAATATTAATATGTATATTTTAGGTAGCACACATTGACAAAATAGAACATATAAACAATGATGAAGTAGATGATACATGTAGGATGGATATAGAGAAACCAGTCAGTAATAATACTGGAGACGTCTGTGATAGGGAGAAGGAACTGCAAGAACCACATGAAGACGTCTCTGAAGCCTTGGATAATCAACCAGATGACAGGACAGGGTCACATGTACCAGAAAGTCAGGATGTATTAGTGGAACAAGAAAATAGTCAAGTTAAATCATTAGACAATGAACAACAGGACATAAACAAAGACAGAAATAAACCATTATTGGAGCAGGTCAATCATGAGGGTAAAACATTGGCTGTTTCAGAAAGTGAGGCAGGTGGCTCGGGTAGTTGTAGAAAATCTGTGAAGGAGAGAATAGCTGGTGCCATCGAGATCATTTCTCCAAAATCTGTTAAGAAAGTTTTTAGTCCAATAAAAAAGATTGAAGGAAACAATTGTGCTAGAGATTCAGTACAGACTTTGACCCGTTCACCTGCTATAAGACGGAGTGCTAGAATACAGAGTAAGCGAGACAGTGAAACTAGTGAGGTGGAGTCTGATAGCAACGTGGATAAAATCAGTACTGCTACCAATAACATCTCTGACAATCTGACACACGCTAATAATACTGACCAAGCCTGCAACAATGACATCTCTGACAATCTGACAAACACTGATAATACTGACCAAGCTGGAAATAATACAAGTTGTTCTGAAGCTGTCAATGAATGTGTTCCTGATATAATATTTAAACCTGACAATAGTTCTGTTGTTAAAGATGCTGATCAAAGTAATAATCCTGAAAGTGTGCTAAAGAATGAAAATGTTGATACTTCCAGTATTAATTCACCAGAAAGTGTAAAAGTGAATGAGTCATTAGACAGTGATAATGGTAACAATATTTCTAATACTGTAAACAACGATATGAAGGAGAAAGAGAACAGAGATGTTGACATGGAAGTGGAAACATCAGAATGTTTGGAAAGCAATGAAGTAGAAGTATGGAGAGAGGTTCAAACAAAGACAGTTATTCCTAAACCATTGCCTAATCGTTCTTGTCTCTTGCGACAAAAAGCTGTTTCACATAAAGTTGGGCCTTCCCATTTGTTTGATGACCTGCAGGCAATGAGGGGAAAGACAGAGGGTTGTAAAGACAATATTACTGATAAAAGCAAATCTAAGTTTGGAGCTCATAAATTCATTCCATTCCAACGTTCATCTGAAGGAACTTTATCCAATGAAATAGAGAATTTACATTCCGCTCATGACTATGAAGTAATTTCTAGAGAACAAACTGACAACCAAGATATAGAAAGACCAGCACTTAGTTCTAAAGATAGGAAGAAGTTACGAAGAAAAATGAGGAAAAATTGTAAATACATCGATCGTGATTCCGAGGTGTATGGACGAAACAATAATAATAATAACACTTACACTAGTCCTGCTGAAAGCTTAGACTCTAAGTTCAAATTAACCACAAATGAAAACAGTATTTTTAAAAATGTGTTAAATACTATAGTAGAATCAACTGACCCCGGTATAAATGAACATGTTGCTTCAATGAAGTGTGATATAAACCCTGGTAGTAGAAATGAAACAGAAACCAGTGTATCTGATAAACCTGGTACAGTATGTGATAATGACATGGAAGTAACTGATTCTGTACTGACTCACACTGATAGTGCTGCATCAAGGAAGACACTAGAAGTATCTAATACCTTACATGTACCTGATACTGATGTTAATGATGGAAGTGATAAAGTTGTACCATCAAGACAAATGAGTACTGGATTTAGTGTTAACTCAGTATCACTGGAGCGAGCATCTAGTACTGAGAGTGGAGTCTCTATGAGAAGCTCGCCAGCACGACTGTGTATGCTGGAAACAGGATCCTGTGATACAATCATAGAACAGGTGGACGAACATTCTAATAGTTCCACTGATTTAACTATAGATAAATGTGATGATAAAGTTGAGGATAAGGGTGGTGATAATCTTATATTTGGTGTTGAGGATATAATGGAGAGTGAGTATGAAGCTCCATGTGATAAACAAGACAATACACCACACTCCTTCTTACTGAAATGTGATACCAATGATGCCAATACTCACTCTGTATTAGATGATACTATAATATCAGACATCCAATCTACTCATTCTGAAATGTTTGCTTCTTACAATAAACCTGGATGTTCTGGGTATAATTCTAAAACAAGTGACAACCAGTCACACGTAAAATTGAAAGAAGAAAATTCTGAAAATAGTTTTCATTTGGAAAGTGTTGTTGAAGAATTTGGTAATGATGATGAATCATCGAGATCATCTACAGCAAGTTTCAGTATGTTAGGTAGAGACTCTCCTCTGTCAGACATATTTCTATCAAGGTTTGAATTTCTAAATCCTGTATCTCCATTACCCCCTTCACCTGTTAGAGAACTTGAAAGTGATCATGATGATGAACCATGTGAAACTGGTGTTGATGACGATGCTGAATTTGAAAATAAAACTATGCTTTGTAAAGTTGAAAAATCTTTGAATGATAACAATCAAAGTGTGTGTGATACTTCATTGAACAGCAGTAGTAGACAGAGCTGTCCAGTGAATCAATCAAACAGCAGTAGCAGAGAGGGCTGTCTGATGAATAAATCAAACAGCAGTAGCAGAGAGGGTAGTCTGGTGAATCAATCAAAAGGTAAAGCTTTACTGAAAAAATCCACCAGTTCATGTAACAAAAGTGCTTCATCTTGTGCTACAAGAAATGATAGTGTTACAACAAGCAGTGACAGTTCTATCAGGACTATTCCAGGAACTCCGGAAGCTGTTCATATAAAAGTTGAACATTTAAAAATGTCTCCCTTACCAGGTATGATAAGTCCTTTGAGATCTCCAGCTGTGAAACACTGTAAACATCAATCAATGAACAGGATTGGTAACATCAATGTGAAAATAGAACGGAATATAATGAAAGAAAGTGACAGGACAGTTAAATCTGAAGCTGATGATATTCTAGTCAGTACAAGAAGCCGAACTTCTATAGGTAAACAAAGTAGTAGCAGTTCATCTGCTCAATTGGGGACTTGTATTACTAAGAAAAGAAAAGGTACTTTGGGTAAAAAATCTAAGACTACTGCCTGCTCCGGTGTTTTACCAGTGAGAAAAAGTGCACTTGTTGACAAAATATTGAGACAAAGAGCAGAAACTGTGAAAGAAAAGCCTACTCCTGCCAAATGTGGACCAGTAACAAGCAATACACCAGCAGATAGTGATGTAGATAACTATGATAACAGTGAACCTAGTCAAGATTTAACTATTCCAAATGATACTAAATCTCTCACTGAAACTCTAAATGTGAAGTCTGATACAAAAACCAGTACAACACTAGCTGTGATGGGAGGTGATGATACTACAGTGGTAGACACTGCTAAGGAGAATGCTGATAGTGTGGATAGACAATGTGTGGAACAGATTGTGGCTGATAGTGTGGATGACAAGGGAAATGTTCTGGAAGAATTACCTACAGGTCACGATAACCTTGCATTCAAGAGAAAGACTCGGGTGGCTCATAAACCTAATATGCTGCCACTAAAACCTCCGTATGTATATGTATTTTCTCACATATTCAGTATTATTCAGGCTTTTATTTCAACCTTTCATAATTTTCAATAAACCTTAAATAATTTATAAGTAAAGAAACACTGGCATGAAATTCAGTGAACTGTATTCAATATATAATTATCAGTTTTGTGTGTAGTGTAACATGCAAACAATTATGGAAATATTATAATTAGATAATAGTAAAAGGTTCTGTTTAAAAGCTTGATTACCTTGTTTCTTGTTTTCCTTCTTTTTGTCTTCCATGACTGGTTAATTTTGGCCACAGTAGGTCCAAGGTTTGAATATTGCCATGACTGGATTGTTTTGGCAGCAGTAGGTCCAAGGTTTAAATATTGCCATCATTCTATATGATTATGTAAGATATCTGCTTGACAATTCATTGACTGACCGTTTAACAAGGGATGCCTGTTTAATAAATTAACACATTTATTTGTCATAATTGTATGTTTGTAGGAAGGTACCTATAATTGATGCCCCTCATTTACCACCTGTGTTATATGTTTTTAGGAAGGTGCCTATATTTGATGCCCCTCATTTACCACCTGTGTTATATGTTTGTAGGAAGGTATCTATAATTGATGCCCCTCATCTACCACCTGTGTTATATGTTTGTAGGAAGGTATCTATAATTGATGCCCCTCATTTACCACCTGTGTTTATGTTTGTAGGAAGGTACCAATAATTGATGCCCCTCATTTACCACCTGTGTTATATGTTTGTAGGAAGGTACCTATAATTGATGCCCTTCATTTACCACCTGTGTTATATGTTTGTAGGAAGGTACCTATAATTGATGCCCCTCATTTACCACCTGTGTTATATGTTTGTAGGAAGGTACCTATAATTGATGCCCCTCATTTACCACCTGTGTTATATGTTTGTAGGAAGGTACCTATAATTGATGCCCCTCATTTACCACCTGTGTTATATGTTTGTAGGAAGGTGCCTATAATTGATGCCCCTCATTTACCACCTGTGTTATATGTTTGTAGGAAGGTACCTATAATTGATGCCCCTCATTTACCACCTGTGTTATATGTTTGTAGGAAGGTACTTATAATTGATGCCCCTCATTTACCACCTGTGTTATATGTTTGTAGGAAGGTACCTATAATTGATGCCCCTCATTTACCACCTGTGTTACCTGGTAGAAAGCGTAGAAGTGCTGATGGTGGTAACAATGTTATACAAGATAAGAAGCCGGTTAGTATACTATCATCATTCTATATATTAAGCCAATCCTATAACATGCCTGCTAGTTGGTTTTGTTCTGGCTGTGTTAAAAAAATAAATAAGTTTCTTTATTGTCTGATTTGAAAAATATTTGGAAAATTACTGAGTTTGTGATTAAAGCCATTTAATTTAGAGGATTTATTTAATAGTGAGTTAGCAAAGCTTATATAATCAGTTGCCAACAGTGTTTTCTAATAGCACAGTGGAGATCACGCTTAGAACCATGTATGATGTTTCAAAAACTTATTCAGTCAAACACAGTGATCAGGCCCCAATCTCCCGAAGCATCTCAAGTAGAAATCTCAACTCAAATTGAGATTTTGCTGAAGTCAATTGTATAAATTTGAGAATATTAATAAGTTTGTGCTCCAAACATTTTACTGTAATAAACTCAGAACGATGTATCCATTTTGTGGTGCCAACTTTGAGTCTGACCTTCCATTGAAATTATCTCAATGACACATACCAGTATTTGAGAATAATCTCGACTCAGCTTGAGATGCTTCGGGAGATCGGGGCCTGTTGACCTAACCAGTTTTCATGGAATTAATTATCAACCAGTGCCAACAACTTGAAACTTGTTTTACATTTTGACTTAGATTTGAGCAAAGTCTCAATTTTGAGTTGAAATTTTTAATTGACATGCTTAGAAAAAATGAGTATTATTAAGCTGTGCTTTTCACCCGCATTTCAGTGTAAACAAAGTTCGTTCCGACGACAGAAAAATGAAAGCTGTCTGAAGAAAGGTAAGTTGACTTACAACACTGAACGAGATAGTGTACAGTGTGTTATTAAGGCAGTTTTACCAGTGTCATATTGTAATCATTTACATCTGTTATTATCTAGGTAGTCAGATACACAAACTAATGTTTTATCTCGAGTTGAATGATCGTTTATTTTCATTATCAAATCTCTTGTAATCTCTTATGAATTATATGTGATGAAGCCTATTATGCTATAAGTATATTTTACTCTATACACCAGGGTACTGTTTTATCAAAGCACTTACAATAATCTTAAAGTTACGCTCAAATTTATATTATTTATATATCTTTAACAACTGCAAAATTGGTAACATATATGATTTGTAGGAGCTCATTAGCCTAATCATTTTAAGTATTGCAGCTCCATTTACCACACTTTATAAGTGTAAACAAATTATAAAGAATTTAAATTTGAGCGTAAGTTTAAGTTTTCCGTAAGTGCTTTGATAAAACAGCACCCAGGTTACCAGATGTTGAGAGTGATTATTATGTAAGTTGTAGAATCAACCTAAACTAAACTAGTATAAATCAGTTATCCTTATTTTGGAAATATTTTAATCCTAAATGCTGTTTGTCCATATTACAGAAGATACAAGAAGAATGCAGGCTTTCTTGAAGTCAACAGATCCAGCTGATAAATTGGTTTCCATAGTAACAGAAATACACGGTGCAGAATGTGGAAACATATTACTACTCAGCTGTCTCGAGGTACGCACCTTATATAATTATAATACAATAACTTTATGATATGTAAAATGACTGGTTGGAACAAATTAACCAAATATTGTCCATATGATATGAAAATAGTCTACAGTACAGAAATGATCTAACTGGATAATATTTTATATTATCTGTACCCTAGGGTAGTCTAGCTTGTAGTTTGAGTGTAGGAAGAAGGCTGTGGCTGCATAAAAAGACAAATAAAAAGTTCATATTAAAATTTATGTCTCCCATATATATTTATTTTGTGCTGCACATCTGTCCGGATATCTGGATGGATGTCACAAAGTTTGTTCACGCTTGTTCCATTTGACCATTGATCGGATTTCAATAAAACTGCACATAACTTGGTACCAAGCATAGTTGTTCATGAACTTTTAGTCTACTGATTACGGCTAGAGTTATTACTATTTATGCCATTTGCGGGCAACATTCAGAAAATCGAACATGCACGATACGGACGATGTTATCTGTCGCACTGTATTCCACTGTACGATATAGACTGTATTTGTGGCAATACATTCATAGGTAGATAATAAATGAGTATATTTGTTGGTTTCAGTGTATAGGACGAGTGATGACTGACCCACTAGATGTTGTATTTGAGAACTGTGTAACAGACGCGTACCATAGTATTCATACAGATTTTCCATTCCTCAGTGATGTAGAAAAAAGAGCAGTATACCTCATCTGTCATCTAATAGACAACAAACACATTGTATGATATACTTGTACTTTATTATCCCCTCCCTTTGAAGTAGGGTTACGTGGCTTTGCACTTGTTGGTAGGTCAGTAGACAGAAAGAATTGTTTGACCTTAGATGATCAGATGTGGTATGTAGGTTTGGTTGTGTGTGAACAGTAGTCGATCCATATTGATTATGATTTCAAATATCGAGGTCACAGTGACAAATACGTCTATTTAGTTGCTATAGGGGCAAATATCTCTTGGTTTAATAAATCAATCATTGTAAGCTTTTGATGATGCATCTAAATGTTTAACATTCAAAAGTTCAACTTTAACTTCCTGTATAACGCTGTATGGAGATGTTGTACACAATCTAGTAGATTTATGGGGTGGAGGGCTGTAAAGTAAATGATTTATCAGTTTGAAAGTATTATTTTACCCCCAGATACATAGTATATGGGGGCTATTTTGGAGTCATGCTTGAGATTGGTTGGTTGGTTGGTTGGTCTGTTGGTCCGTCGGTTGGTCCGTGAAAATTTTGTACGCGCTATTTCTCTGAAACAATTGGTCTGAATTCAACGAAACTTTTCATGAGTTATCAGTACCAAGTCTAGTTGTGCATATCGTAGGCACACACTGGTCGGACAAATTTTAAGGTGGTTATGGCCCTTTTATTTTTTTACACTTAAAAATTTTGTCCGCGCTATTTCTTTGTAACCATTGGTCTGATTTCAACAAAACTTTGCATAAGCGATCAGTACCAAGTCTAGGTGTGCATATCGTCGGCACATGCTTGTCAGACAAATTTTAAGGTAGTATTGGCCCTTTATTATTTTACACTTAAACATTTTGTCTGTGCTATTTCTCTGTAACAATTGGTCTGAATTCAACGAAACTTTGCATGAGTTATCAGTACCAAGTTTAGTTTTGCATATCGCCGGCACACATTGGTCAGATCAATTTTAAGTCTAGTTGTGCATAGCTGACTGTGTCAAGCAGTTTCTGGGGGTATTCATCACATTCAGTGATATTTCTTGTTTCATTCAGTCTTTCTTGGTGTATGTAAACAAATGTATTGTCAATTTTCATTCAGGATTTCTTGGTGTATGTAAACAAATGTATTGTCAATTTTCAGTCAGGATTTCTTGGTGAATGTAAACGAATGTATTGTCAATTTTCATTCTGTGTTTCTTGGTGTATGTAAATGAATGTATTGTCAATTTTCATTCTGTGTTTCTTGGTGTATGTAAATGAATGTATTGTCAATTTTCATTCAGTGTTTCTTGGTGTATGTAAATGAATGTATAGTCAATTTTCATTCAGGATTTCTTGATGTATGTAAATGAATGTATAGTCAATTTTCATTCAGGATTTCTTGGTGTATGTAAATGAATGTATAGTCAATTTTCATTCAGGATTTCTTGATGTATGTAAATGAATGTATTGTCAATTTTCAGTCAGTGTTTCTTGGTGTATGTAAATGAATGTATAGTCAATTTTCATTTTTGTTTCATTCACGTTTTCTTGGTGTATGTAAATAAATGTATTTTCATTTTCATTCAGGATTTCTTGATGTATGTAAATGAATGTATTGTCAATTTTCAGTCAGTGTTTCTTGGTGTATGTAAATGAATGTATAGTCAATTTTCATTCAGGATTTCTTGATGTATGTAAATGAATGTATAGTCAATTTTCATTCAGGATTTCTTGGTGTATGTAAATGAATGTATAGTCAATTTTCATTCAGGATTTCTTGGTGTATGTAAACGAATGTATTGTCATTTTTGTTTCATTCACGTTTTCTTGGTGTATGTAAATAAATGTATTTTCATTTTCATTCAGGATTTCTTGGTGTATGTAAATGAATGTATTGTATGTAACTTGCAGAAGAAAGCTCAGCTGATGAGAAGTGCCTGGGATACAGTGTTATGTCGCCATCTCTCTGTCAATGTTATAGGAAAGATGGCTCAATGTCGACTATTTATAGCTCTATGTGCGGTGCAAGGTAACGTCTAGTTTCTGTCTTATTGTCAGTTAGGATTTACCAAAAGTTAACATTTAAAACAAAAAAACGTCCACATGTGTCTCAAAAGGTGCCAATTTGATACATTACATACAACTACTTGCTCACATTCTACCATTGTCAATGTCACCATGTTTGGTAGATTTTGCTAAAAACATTGCATTTCTCATGCAGCATGTGACAAATATGCAAAATAGATCGCCAGACCAATTACGTATATTTTGTCATGACATTGTGATTTTGGATTTTTAATGAATTGGTTGTATAGTAAACTGCCAAAAAATGTATGTGAATGTAAAATCCCATGAAAAAATATGGTCACTGTTATAAGTATTTTTGTTTGAAAAGTGACCAATTATAAAAGCTTCTTGAGTTTTAAGTATTGGTGTGTGATGTATATTGCAGGTAACCTGGAGTTAGCTAGAGTGATGGTTTACCAGATTGTAACATGTACACACTTAAACTTCGTTCTCTTCATCGTACCTGTGACCAGTGTATGGCCGGAAGTGTTGAGGAAGAATCCAGCTGACTCTCCAGATTTGGTACTCACTCATGGACTTACACTCGTTCTGGAGGAACTTATCACGGAACGTCTGTTAGCTATGGACGATGAACTGTCGAAAAAGGTAATACTCATAAAAACCATAGTCAGTGTTGTTATCCAAATAATACCCTATTATTATACTATTGTGATGTCAGCACATTGTTACTGATTAATATACCCACGAGTTGTGTTGTGTGGGGGTATACTGGATTCAGCTTGACTGTCCGTCTGTCTGTCCGTAGACGCATTCTTGTGGATGCAACTTCTCCTACAGTTTTTGCAGCATTTCCTTCAAACTTTTACAGATGAACAACCTCAACATGTAGATGTGCATAAAGGATAGAATTTGTGCTGCAACGATTTTTGACAGAATTATGGACGAGTTGTGTTGTGCGGGGGTATACTGGATTCAGCTTGTCTGTCCGTCTGTCTGTCCGTAGACGCATTCTTGTGGACGCAACTTCTACAGTTTTTGCAGCATTTCCTTCAAACTTTAGCAGATGAACAACCTCAACATGTAGATGTGCATAAAGGATAGAATTTGTGCTGCAACGATTTTTGACAGAATTATGGACGAGTTGTGTTGTGTGGGGGTATACTGGATTCAGCTTGTCCGTCCGTCTGTCTGCCGTAGACGCATTCTTGTGGACGCAACTTCTACAGTTTTTGCAGCATTTCCTTCAAACTTTAACAGATAAACAACCTCAACATGTAGATGTGCATAAAGGATAGAATTTGTGCTGCAACGATTTTTGACAGAATTATGGATGAGTTGTGTTGTGCGGGGGTATACTGGATTCAGCTTGTCCGTCCGTCTGTCTGTTCGTAGACGCATTCTTGTGGACGCAACTTCTCCTACAGTTTTTGCAGCATTTCCTTCAAACTTTAACAGATGAACAACCTCAACATGTTTATGTGCATAAGGGATCGAATTTGCGCTGCGACGATTTTTAACAGAATTATTGCCCTTTGTATTTTTATGCACTATACAATATATAGTGTATGTAGTGAATAGTTCTTGTGGACGCAACTTCTCCTACAGTTTTTGCAGCATTTTCTTCAAACTTTAACAGATGAACAACCTCAACATGTAGATGTGCATAAAGAAAAGAATTAGCAGCAATGATTTTTGCCACGCGTGGGGTATATTAGTCTGCTGAATGGCGACAGTTCTAGTTTACGCTACCTTTTAATGGAGTTGTTGTGATAGCAGAGGGATCTAATGATTTCCTACTGTATACCATTTACAGTGATTTATGTTGTAATAAATTTTCATTGAGTTATATTTATTGCTTTTTGAGTTTTGTTCATAAATGTATCCGTATTGTCTGAGGGTATTCATCCCAATTAGTGATACACTTGTTAAATGTTATAAGTACACCAACATGTAATGCGTATATCTTTTTTATTATACATGATATCATGTTCATATTTTGCATGTCTTTATGCGAGTTGTATAGCAGCAATATCCGATAATTCAATGATTGTAATGTACCCGCTGCGAGCAGTGAACCGTGAATTTTCAAATTATGCAAAATGCACGTGCAAAACAAATGTTTTTTGCACGAAGTCTCAAAATGTTACATACACATTGTCCATCAATACCCGCACCAGGAAAACACAAAACCGGAAGAATTACGATAACAGACCGTACAAGAGAGGTCTGTGAAACATACGCGTCTCATGAAAGTAAATAGCCTAGTGTAGCTATGGTCACCACGACTTTGACCTTTGACCTATCCACCCCAAAATTTGTGGGAGCCTACATCTGATGATTAGCAACCTCTCTGTAAAGTTTTACAATCTAAGATCCTATATTTCTTATGGTGTGGACCACTGATTTTTGTGTGTTCAAAGGTCAGGGTGTGGTTGACCTTTGATTTAAATGACCTTGAAATTGAGTCGGGCCGCCTGTGAAGGATGAATAATCTCCACTTAAAATTTTAGAATCCTAGGACAAATCGTTTTGGAGTTATTGTTGGAAAACCATTCGGCATGTCGACCGACCTACTATTTGCACGTAACGCTATGTACTGTGTTGGTGTACTTATAACATTTAATGAGTGTAGATCTTGTTTGATAAATGTTTTCATTTATTTAGATCATTTATACGTTACTATATAAGTGACATGATTTACTTGACTGTATGATATATTTGGTTCTGTATTGTAGATAGTACTGGTACTGAAGAAGTTATGTCGCTGGTCTGGTGTGTGTGGTAACTCCGAGAATATTCTCAAAACCTTGGTCACTAAACTACAGACGTGTACTAGTGATGATACGCCCAACCATTGTATGTTTACTGCTATTTGCTATTGGTCAATAATACATTATTAATGTTAAACCCTTTCACATCCCTCTAGAAGATTGGCAGTATTGCATTGCTCATGTTTGAAGGTTGGTTCCTCAGTTGAACAAACAATATCAGATTGATAAAAACACAAGCAACAGCCTTCAAACTCGCTTGCTTACATGATTGTGATGTTGTATCTGAGATCAACAGGTCTATATCAGTGTGTAACATTGAATATAAATGATAGTGTAGCAACCCATCAATGGCATAGTATTACATGTTTGGAAAACACACTGTTTTGCGTGATAATATATCAGATTCGTTCACCAAGATTTGTAATATGTTGGCAAACTTATATATGCTGGTACTATGTATATGGCATTCCAGACCTTATACAAATCAATCTTAGTGCTGATGGTACCCTTCATTAATCTCCACCTGTCTTAAGCAGCAAAATTATGATATCTCAATGGACAGGTTTTAGCTCTACTCTTGAAACAGTACATACACTGCCCACAAAAAATAAGTATACAGAGGTTATTTCCACCATTCACTTACCTGTTAGAACACTTTTTGTTGAACAGTTAAAAACGAATTTTGTGAAGATAAGTAATATTTTTAGTTCATTTAATGTTAGACCATACATTGATTGGTACCCTAAGTGCAAAATAAAAAGTTTCATCGCCCAGATGGAAAGGAAACTTTGTCATGAAAAGATGGAATCATTCATCACTTCGAATCACATAACTATTTTAATTCAAAACATCTTCATCTTTACCGGGTACTTCTGTCTCTTTTTACCACTCTTAGATATTGATATTTTCAGAAACTGGTATAATTGTGACTATCTGAAAAAAGATATTTAATAATTCAACAAAGTATTAAATTTCGCAACTGTATACCTATTTTTGATGGGCACTGTGTATGTTGTATTGCATGTTGTTTATATACATTACAGGTGCAGTATTTGAACTTACCAAAGCTGTGAACTTACTGTGTGCTAGTAGAGCGTGGAGCTGGGTCAAGGTGAACTTTATAGAGAGACATGGTCTACAACCTGCTGCCTACAAATATACAGCCAAACTCATCACCAAACCAATATCACCCATATATATGTGTGCTCTTCTCAGAGTTACTAGTAAGTTTCTGGTATTCTGCTAAATATTGATCCGTTTGAAACATTGATTTTATATGCCTGTCATTAAACGTGTAAATACTATGTGAACACTCTTTGATTATCAGCCAAATCACACCAAGCCTTCCTGGATTATGGCCCTTGTATTCACTATTGCCAATTAATTGATCAAAAGTCTTATTAAAATGGTTTTCTTTTGTTAGTGCTCAAACTTGCTAAAATTGTTTTTTTTGGCATAATAGCTCTGCCTAGGTGGATTACCAGCAAAATTGCCTGGCATTCCTCCTTTATGGCCCTTGATTAACAAAAAACTTGAGAGTTGTAGAAAGTTGCAGAACTTGTGTCACCAACCTTATATACTTGAGTATGAATGAATTAATGTTTGTGATATTTTCAGGTTACATTCTGTCTGTACATGCTGCTACAATACGTGAGAAGGACTACCAGCAGATTATCAGGAACTGGTTACTACCTGTGTTATATAAGGCATCCGGTGATGATACGGTACATGTATGCTGTGTTGAGACATTGATTGAACTAACACCGTTATATCCTACATGTCTAGATATGATTCACAGATGGTATCAACAAGAACAGGGTAATATATCAGAGGAACTTGTACTCAGACTGGAAGATCTACGTACACAGTATAAACAACAGTTTGGTCTAGTCTGTAAATCATTCACCAAGAGTTAGCCCCCTAACAGTCATCTTATCTTATCATCCCTTACAGTCATGTTGGAGTTATCTTATCATCCCTTACAGTCATGCTAGAGTTATCTTATCATCCCTTACAGTCATGCTAGAGTTATCTTATCATCCCTTACAGTCATGTTGGAGTTATCTTATCATCCCTTACAGTCATGCTAGAGTTATCTTATCATCCCTTACAGTCATGCTAGAGTTATCTTATCATCCCTTACAGTCATGCTAGAGTTGTCTTATCATTCTGTGCGCGCATACCACATGGTATCTGGCATAATATTTGGCTAAGAACGCAAGAAAAAATCTGTCAACACAAAGTTTAAGTAAAAATTATTGTGGTATGTGCAGACTGATTCATTCTGCTTGTATTTTTATTGCTTCCAACTTCATTATCTGAAAAAATCATGTTTATATATTCCATGAATCTACTCACATTTATAATCATTATTTGAAACCATCAATTTCGGCCTATAATGACAGAATATATAATGTAATTTATTTGTGCATATTTTGATATTTTTGCGTCTGGAACTGGAAGAAGTTGCACGATATAACAGATCTATGCAATACACTAGAAATGAAATGTCACAATATATAGAGATGTATTAGAAAAGTGAAAACCTCAATAATAAGACCACCGTTGGGACCTTTAACTTAGTCTTTTATTTAGTTGGTCTTATTATTGAGGTCAAGAGCAAATAAATGAAAATGTAAAATTATGGTGTTAATTTTTAGGTCTTACATATAACTTGTATAATTATTTTGTTTTAGCGTTATTAAAATATAAGAGATCATGCTTTGTTCTGAAGGTAATCTATTAACCTTGGACGAAACTATAGACACTGGTCTATAAAATATCTGGGGCGTAGCCAGGCTTGATTTGATGTTACGCACACAAGCCTTGAAGTTGGTGGTTGTGGTTAGGGGTCCTCGTGATTGTGGAAATTTGGAACTTTAATAATGCCATTTTGGCCGTATTTATATTTCTGCTTTTCAAATTAATCTTACGCACGTGCGTACGTGCGTATCACTGGCTACGCCTCTGAATATGGTCATATTTATTAGGTGGTATAACATTTAATGTTGCTACCAAATTGGGAGGGGGGGGTGGCATCAGTCTATGTCTGAAAGAAGACTATAGTTTGGAACTTGTTCAGTCATTAATGTAATGTTTTTTGTGTACTGTATGTATAGTATATAATGTTGATCAGTATTCAGTCATAAATTATCTGCTCAAATCTACTGGCAGCTTTATTTTGTACCCTGACCTCTGGCATTATTCATGTATAGTTTGTACCCTGACCTCTGGCATTGTTCATGTATGTTATTTTATTTGTGGAGTTATACTGCAATGCTGACATGTCTCTCTTACTCGATGTGTGGTACAGTAGTATCGTCTCTCTTACTCGATGTGTGGTACAGTAGTATCGTCTCTCTTACTCGATGTGTCGTACAGTAGTATCGTCTCTCTTACTCGATGTGTCGTACAGTAGTATCTGTGTAACCGGAAAAATAAACAGTGAACATGAATACAAAAAGGACATGTAGACATTTTCCAGACTTACTTGTTGTATATTTCCCTGTGAATGATCACTGTGTTTAGTGGGTGTCTGACATATGAAGGTTATTGGTTCACATCCTGCCTTGTATGGTATTTTGATGGTCACAATCTACTGGTCTGTCATGAAGCACTAATCTATAGTGATCCATGTATTAGCTTGCAATGCAATCAATGTTAGATAAATAATTGGTTATAATAATAAGTGTACTTGAATTTTGTCTTTTTTTATTCTTATAAATTGTTATTATGTGTGACATTCTGTTATAGAGCATGTTGTTGCCTTTAGTTGACATACGTATTGTGCTGTGTTTATTATGTGCTTCTGTGCAGATATATTGCTCATTTAATGATCTTAATACTTCATAATTGTGAATAATTTATTTTGGACACATACCATTTATAAGAGTCATTTTACAGTTGAATGTAGCTTGCAGATTTCATAAACATTATAGCTATCGTAGATGTTTGTGACACGATGTTAATATGTGGTGATTCATTCTCACTTGTTTACCATATTTAATGTGGCAGACTGGCCCCGATCTCCCGAAGCATCTCAAGTAGAAATCTGAACTCCAATTGAGATTTTACTCAAGTCAAGAGTATAAATATGAGATCATTCGTCAGTTTTATGCTCAAAATATTTACTGTAATAAACTCAGAACAATGTATCTGTTTTGTGGTGCCAACTTTCAGAGTCTTGTCTCCCATGGAAAGTATCTCAAAGACACATGACAGTATTTGAGATTTATCTCAACTCAGATTGAGATGCTTCGGGAGATCGGGGCCAGGTGACGTTCTTAGATTTAAAAGCAATGAGTATGGGAAAGTGGTACTGCAGGGTATTCATCACCTTGAATAATAACTCAAAATGTTGTATGAAACTTGTCATGTATTAAAACTAAACTATGAGATTATTGTCTAGTCAGGCTTGATTATTGAAGACAAGGGATGTTTGTTATTAGTCCCCTACTGGTTTTTGACCAGAGGGGACTATAGGTTTGCCCTCCGTCCGTCAGTCAGTCTGTCAAAAAATCTGGATCCTGACATAACTCAAACAGTTTCCAAGCTTGGTTTATGAAACTTGGTATGTAAATAGGGGGCGATAAGGGGATAATGCACGTCCAACACCATTTTGATTCCAACCAAAATTGTTGTTGCTATGGCAACAGAAACATTAAAAATGGCTTAAAACGGGTAGGGGACTTTTGTATTGCTTGCAATTCTTAATTACTTGTTCATACTGGACTGCACTTGTTTATAACCAATGAAAATATTGTTACCTGGTTTATTTCTCTTACCTAATTTATAATAAAAATACTGAAATATGAATCTTTGGTATGATTTGTTTGTTTAATACCACTCATTGGTAAAACGGGAAGAAACTCAAAAGCTGCAGCAGTCGTTAGAATTAAATAGAATTTGTCATATAATGTGTCAATTTGTTACCATGGTTATAAACCATGCATGTGTGATTATGTCACCAATAACATGTACAGTGGAACCTACATAAACCTAACACATTTTGGACTGGATAAATTTTGCGATGCGAGTGTTTTAAGCTAAACTGAGTACATGCTCCAGGTGAAGTAATGTGATCACTTGATGTCCGTGCTGTGTAGTTAACAAGCTGACTGTTGGTCAGAATCTAGGTCACCAGGTCATATCAAAGGAAACCCTTGTTAACATTTCATGTCATATTTCTAGTCAATGCATATGTTTTTCCAAATCAATATGGAACCAGGGGCCGGGATTACAACGAATACTTACACTCAGTACTCACCACTCAAATATTGAAATTCACTCTTTTGAGGTTAAATGTGGCATTTATTTAGAGCAAGACGTTGTAGTAATGTTAAATTGGTACTAAATATTGTTTTGGCTTAATTTCTAGTTTAATTTAGTGTATTTGTAAGCTTATAAATGCATTTCATTAGTCTGAGTGCTGAGTGTGGCACTCAGATTCAATAATTTCATTTACACCTCATAAATAGTAAAAAGGGACAAAGAAAACGTATCAAATATTATTTTCAACACTCATTAACTATCTCATACATTTTCCTCATCTAAATTTACAATCTTGGACAAATAATAGCTTATTATATTACATTTTTAAAATTTGAGTGCTGAGTGTAAGTATTCGTTGTAATCCCGGTCCCAGGTCACATTGTCTCTGTAAAATCTAGGTCCAGTTTGCAACCGGGCCATATTAGGTTTAATAGGCCTACTAGCACATTTACTCATTGTTCCTAAACTGCAAGTCCTCAGGTGAGCAGAAAAAGTATTTGGACTACCATAAATGTTCGGTTGGAGAATATTCCGGTTTTTAAAGGGTCCGGTTTAAGGTTCCACTGTGCATATTTGTGTATATATAGTCCAAGGACTTTGACGATGATCATTTCATTTGATCATATAACTACGCATATTGTTGTTGATAGATACAGTTACTGTTGTAGATTTTTATACATAAACTGTTTGTTACTTTGATAATGTTTCTAGACCAATTAAATATTAAATTATAGTTGTGTTGTTCCTTTGGTTAGAATTGTTACATATTGTCTCCTTCGGTTAAATACTGTTTCTAGTTTAGGGAATTTGTTCTACTCACTATGAGATAAATGAATGTTGCATGTTGTCTACAAAGTTTAAATAGTCTGAAGTGCCATATGGAGAAAGATGATTGTAGATGATAATTTTCCTTGTATTACTACAATACAAAGTTCTGCCCTTTGATTCCAAAGGTAGGTAACTCTTACTAACATGACTTATCAATAAGGCACGTAATTGCAAAGTGATGTTACTATAACTGATGGAATAATTATATCTCTTGATATTACCGGAAGTTACTTCAAAGTCTCTCTCTATATGTCAAAGGGACGTTAATGTAACCAAATTGAAATGATTTCTAAAGAAAAAAACTCGCCCCATTGTCAATAATTTGACTTGAAAGCACTAGAGAGGTCACAACTTGTCTTTATGAACCTGCCCACAATGATTGTCTTTGTTAAATATAGACCCGAGTTTGCAACAAGATCAGCTTGAATCAAACACTAAATATCATAAAAAATCCTATATACTACGGGCGAGGTCACACACCTTGAGACCTAATCTTTATGAAACCTGGCCAGAATGTTCGTCTCAGTAAAATCTATGTAAAGTTCCCAACTTGGGTCTGAATCTTGACTACAAGGCATTATCAAAGAAAATCCTTGCAATTACTCGAAAGGTCACAGTTTTCTCCCGATATTAATGAAACCTGGTCACATTGTGGTGTTCTGTAATGTGTAGGTCAAGTTTGGGTAGTCAAACACTTTAGCATGACATAAAAGGATGTGCATGAACAGCAAAAAGATGACGAGAAATCGGGCGGCACTCGACAGAAACAGCTGATTACAGAAAACTAGGTCCAATCTTAGAAAAAGCTTGTGAATACATTAGAGGACACAACCATGGCCCAATCTTCATGCAACATGGTCAGAATGTTTGTCTCTATGAAATATAGGTCAAGTTTGAAACTGGGTCATGTGGGGTCAAAAACTAGGTCAAATCTAAGAAAAAGCTTGTGAACGCATTAGAGCACACAATTACGACACGATCTTTATGAAACTTGTTCAGAATGTTTGCCTCTATCAAGTCTAGTTCAGGTTTGAAACTGGGTCATGTGGGATCAAAAACTAGGTCACTATGTCAAATCTTAGAAAAATCTTGTGTAGTCGTTAAGAGGTCCCAATTTTGGCCTAATATTTATTAAACTTGGTCACAATGATCATCTCCACAAAATCTAGTCACGATCGAAACTGTGTCATCTTGGGTCAAATCATAAAAAGCTTGCAATAGAGGCTGAACTTTCCTGAATCTTATTTATAAAATATAAACGATTACTTAGGTTACCACAGCAGTGGCGGATACAGGATTGGGGGGGGGGGGTAAATGTTGACATACCCCCTCCCTGAGGAAAATTTCTGCGAGCAAAGCGAGTTAGAAAAAAATCATTGTCTGAAAAGAATGCCTACAAACCAGTTCTTTACTTGGTGACATTCATTTTTAACCTATTTTCGGCGAGCGAAAAATCAGCAACATGCTACTGCAAGTAAGTGGTAGGTGATCCGAGCACATGCTCCCAGAATTGTTTAGAAATCAATGGATCCATCTGGTGCGATGTGAGGTACTTTTATGTGGTGGGGTTTATAACAAGGCTATTAGAGTCATAGTAGATTTTTATCTGAACCACATGCCAGACCAATTCGCTTCTTAGAAGTTTAGAACATACTTAAATGTTTTCCATTAACTACGTAATACTATATTTTTAGTGATTAAAGTTATTTTGCGAGCGTAGCATGCATACTTTATGTTTGTTACACAAAGAAGAAAAGACAAAATTTCCATGCTCCGACAATTTTTGGGGGGTGGGCGTACACCCTCTTCCTCCCCCACCCTTAAAGCCGCCCTTGCAGTGTGGTTTGCATGCACTACTACAACAGGTGAGCGGCCCTAGGGGTCCTCTTGTTAGAATTCATGCCCATAAACCTAATAGTACAATGTTGTGAAGAGAATAAGCTATTTGGTGGTTTAATTGCTGTCACTTTAATCATTGAACATTTATTACCAGCAGTAGGCCCTATTTACGTTTGGCTGAATTTAAATCCATACACACTCTGATTAAATAAGACGTGCATTGAAAACAGCGCTAATTCTACATAAATTGCTTGTTTAAAAGTGAGCGCAATTAAATTTATTACCAAGACTCGTATCTGTGCTACCAAATATGCCTTGATTCTTAACTGTTCAATAGAACTACTAGTATAGTGAACGAAACTTCTAACGCACCCTGGTACAGCCAGTCAACTAATGTGAACTTGTTCTGAAAATCAAGAAGATACATTTGTTCGTAATTTGAAAACAGAAATAAAATTAGCACAGATCACCTCACTTGTACTGTGTACCTAGAATATTTCGTCTAGTTTAATCATATTTTATTGCATGAATTTTTTACAACACAATACATGGTTTGCATACATAATACTATTAAGAAAGAATAGAAGCACAAAGTCAAAGTAAACCAGAGAAAGTTTTATAATATCGCTTTCATTACAAACGGATTGGGCCACAAGTTATTACAACATTAGATATCGGCCCTCTCCATTTAGTTGTGAGGTATAATAAAGTGGACAATTTAATTGATTGTTGCTTATGAAATGAAGTAAGGGTTAGACTGGATAGAAGTATGCCATTATATACATAATTATTGTTTAGGTCTAACCTCAAGCTGATTTTAATATTTAACACAAAATTGTAGAGAATAAAAGATTTGAAAAGATTAAGGAGAAAAAAGTTTATGGAAATGTTACATGGAAAATTACGCAAAATAAATGAAGAAAACAATAAATAAAAAACATAAAGATGACAATAAATACTGCTAATCTCGACTGTGTACCTATGAGTCCCCTACCCCTGCATCTGACCCCATGTCAATACCGACTAATTGTTCAAAGACATGGTTATAATTTAACCTACGTACTTAATGTATGTATTTTAACTTAGAATCTGTGTGTTTCTTTAATAGAACGTTGTACATGTTTAAAGAGAGTAAGGTTTTCTGCATCGCTTAAATTGTTATTACCACAAAGTATTTTATCGGGACTTAATGGATGATACTGACGGGTGTTTGTAAATAATGTCAATCGTTCATTTATGTAGCGTGGACATCGAAAAAAGTAATGTTCTGCGTCTTCGCTATAGTAGCCGCAGTCGCAAACTGCATTTTCACGTAGATGATTATTGAATAAATCTGAATTTAGATTGCTACATTTGTTTCGAATTCGGGCATGATGGACTTGAAGAAATCTATCACCGGTTAGAATATAGCTCGGGACCTCTTGAACTTTGTATAATGTTTTAATTTTTGATTTAAATGATGATATGGAATTGCTGTTTCTAATAGTCGAATCAAGTTCATTCCAAATTTTGACTGAAGAAGGGATAGTTGATCTAGCATAAATTTCTAAGCGGCGAACAACAGTGGCATAGTTTTCGTTATTACGTAATTGGTAATTGCTATTTTCTAGGACTGTATTCGGGTATAAAGTAGATAAATATTCTGGTAATACACCATGTTTGTTTTTAAAGACCAGTATTAATTTCTGCATTTTGCGCCTGTCAGATAAAGATACCCAACCTATTTCTTTCAAAAGTCTATCTATTGCTACCGATCTAGTAAGAATATTTCGTCTGTAGAGCATAATACTTTAAAATGTTTTACAGTAAATAAAATATTGAACTAAGTTGATACCCACAACATCATAAATGATTTAAAATAGATACGATTGGGCTTCGTAAAACACAATGTCCCTATAACGCAAGGGAAAGTATTTTATAAGTTTTTACCGATGATTAAGTAAACGTATTGATTAATCTTCATTTTGTACCAACACTTCTTCGGATCAGTAAATACGAGCGTTTTCCAATTAGCAACCCGAGTAACCCGAGTAAAAATTGTGGTCATGCGCAGTCGGATAACTCGGTAGTGATATCAAGAACGTATCGAGTACGTATCGACTCTAGTTCAAAATGGCGACCAAAGGTCTAGCAATTATGATGTTAGAAGAAATGCTTAACAGCGACGAGGATGATGATATTATGATTGAAAACAACTGTATTATAATAAACTGTCTGATATGTGCAACGAAATGTAATGTTCCCAAAGTTCAAAATTTAGGTTAGAGATTATACGCATGCCTCACGCTTAACGCCATTTTGACTCTAGAGAACCCGCGAGGGACTGGATGTTACTTGGGTCGAGTAGGTTGGAGATTATACGCATGCGCACTGCGTTTACCCGACCCGTTCCTTTTACAACTCGTGTTACTCGTGTAACCCGAGTTCGTAATTGGAAAACGCTCTACATGTTAACGTTAAATATACAACGGAGAAGAATTGATTGAAGGCATTGTAAAACAGTTGTAGGAATAACAATACCTATATACATGTACACCACCGAATGCTTCTATACCTACCTTAAAGTTTATGAAATCACAATTGAATTTTTGAACATATCGATTTGTGGGTGTTTTGTCTTAGGTCGAATTTCCACAGACTGCATTCAAACATGATTTGAATAATCATTTTCGTAGTTAAGTCTCACAAATGTGTATGAAAGTTTCGAGTGTGATACTACTACGCTATTATTGTTCTAGCTTATGAATGAATCGTATTGGATATTATATACATGTGTAAAAATAATGTATGATTGGCACGGATTTATTTGAGGGATTGGACCAGGAAGAGGCATTACATGATTATACATCATTAGATTAAGTATTCGATTACAATGTGTTCAATGTATGTATGCATGCGAAAACATGTGGACATTATGTCGTCCCTCGCGGACTACTAGACTAAGTATATAAATTAACTTAGTGAGATCTATATCGGCCTATTAAACAGTGTGTGGCCCAATTAAATATTATTTGTTTATTTTGATATACCGGTGGGTTTAACTGTATTACTGTGTAGCATGGCGTACTCCTTCGCACGCGATGATTTTGGATTTCGAGGAGGGGTTAATGCAGTGCCACATCAAAGCTCTAACATGCTCGGTGTTACTAGAAACACAACTGAACCGGTATTCCTGTCTGGATCGCGAATTGAAACTACACCAGGCTACGTGGAACTAAATTCTGTCAATGTATATGATAAGGCCAACAACTATGGTCCTAATAAACCATCAGCTCCAACTAAAACAAGTTCGATCTCCCAGAACATAAACCCATATGGATGGTTTGATCACAGTTTGGCGGCCACTAGGGCGCGTACCCCAGTGTCTGAAAACCGTAACGAGATTGATAACAACTTGGAATATAGAAGTGAACCAAGTGATCGTCAACTTCACACTGACCAGGGATTTTCCGACCTTGGTCAAACTCGCCAATCACGCAGGCAATCACATACTTACGCAGATAATGTAAGGATAGACAGGAGTGAGCGTTATCCTTCACGAGAAATGTCTGGTTTGCGACAAACAGTTCAACACCCACCGGAAATAAACGTACACGCACCCGAGACACCGGCACTAACAAACCTTGGTCGAACACAACTGAGGAGCACTGTGTTGAAAGCGACGGTCGTTGAAGACGATAAACATGGAAACCCGTACGGTTGGCAGGTTCTTGGACCAACAAGACATCAGCCGGCTACAGACAGTGTTCATCAAGGTGGTAGTGAGGGGAACTATAATAAAACAGACAATATATATACATCGGGAATCCATTCTGAAGCAAAATTACCCCCATCAACAACTCAATTTTCAAATTTTAAATTTGGCGACACTCTGGTGCCACCTAAAAGGCAAATGACGGGTACCAATCTTGGACAAACTATGACGGGTATCAATCTTGGACAAACTGTAACGGGTACCAATCTTGGACAAACTATAACGGGTACCAATCTTGGACAAACTATGACGGGTACCAATCTTGGACAAACCTTGACGGGTACCAAATTTGGACAAACTATGACATATGATTATCCTTACATGAGACATGTTAGACGATCTTCCGAAGATGGCCCGAATGTTAGCTCTCAGAAATGGATAGAAATGGCGACAGATCATGGATTTATGCGCTGGTTGTATCTTATGTTTGCAAAGGTACGTACATAGGCCTATTTTTAATATCTTATTGGCCGAACTCCTTTATATTTCAGAATCTAACATGTTCGAAATTTTATTCGAAATGAGTATTTGCATTTCCTATGATAAAGTTCACTGAATTGTAAATTATTTCACCCTCTTGTCAAGTTTTTCACCGGTAAGTCAAGGACAGGGAAAAACCGCTTTATTATTTTATATTTTAACAACACTGTCCATTTACAGATTCGATCAAAATGGGGAAAAGGAGAAAATCCAATGAGGCAACTAATGCCACCGCCAGACTACCGTCACGAACAACAGCGTACCCGGAGAAAACGACGTCACGAAGTGTCCTTATACAGCTGCCCTCAACGTTCATGTATTGGCTTGATAGTGACAATACTGCTTATATTTGCTGCTCTAATACCTGTACTTCTCATCACCAGTTATAAACAAGGTAAACTGAATCTACATTCGAGATTTCTTCCTTAAAATATGGTGCCATACCTTTGTTGTACGCTCACTATAAAATATGGTGCCATACCTTTGTTGTACGCTCACTATAAAATATGGTGCCATGTCTTTGTTGTACGCTCACTATAAAATATGGTCGCCATGCCTTTGTTGTACGCTCACTATAAAATATGGTGCCATACCTTTGTTGTACGCTCACTATAAAATATGGTGCCATGTCTTTGTTGTACGCTCACTATAAAATATGGTGCCATGTCTTTGTTGTGTTCTCACTATAAAATATGGTACCATACCTTTGTTGTACTCTCACTATAAAATATGGTACCATACCTTTGTTGTACTATCACTATAAAATATGGTGCCATGTCTTTGTTGTATGCTCACTATAAAATATGGTCGCCATGCCTTTGTTGTACGCTCACTATAAAATATGGTGCAATGTCTTTGTTGTACTCTCACTATAAAATATGGTGCCATGTCTTTGTTGTACGCTCACTATAAAATATGGTGCCATGTCTTTGTTGTGTTCTCACTATAAAATATGGTACCATACCTTTGTTGTACTCTCACTATAAAATATGGTACCATACCTTTGTTGTACTATCACTATAAAATATGGTACATTTTTTTATTGTACCATACCTTTGTTGTACTCTCACTATAAAATATGGTACCATACCTTTGTTGTACTCTCACTATAAAATATGGTACCATACCTTTGTTGTACTCTCACTATAAAATATGGTGCCATGTCTTTGTTGTACGCTCACTATAAAATATGGTGCCATACCTTTGTTGTACTCTCACTATAAAATATGGGGCCATACCTTTGTTGTACCCTCACTAAAAAATATGGTGCCATATCTTTGTTGTACGCTCACTATAAAATATGGTGCCATGTCTTTGTTGTATTCTCACTATAAAATATGGTGCCATGTCTTTGTTGTACGCTCACTATAAAATATGGTGCCATGTCTTTGTTGTACTCTCACTATAAAATATGGTGCCATACATTTGTTGTACTCTCACTATAAAATATGGTACCATACCTTTGTTGTACGCTCACTATAAAATATGGTGCCATGTCTTTGTTGTACGCTCACTATAACATATGGTGCCATACCTTTGTTAAAATTCTCACTATAAAATATGGTGCCATACCTTTGTTGTATTCTCACTATAAAATATGGTGCCATGCCTTTGTTGTACTCTCACTATAAAATATGGAGCCATGTCTTTGTTGTACGCTCACTATAAAATATGGTGCCATACCTTTGTTAGTATTCTCACTATAAAATATGGTGCCATGTCTTTGTTGTATTCTCACTATAAAATATGGTGCCATGTCTTTGTTGTACGCTCACTATAAAATATGGTGCCATACCTTTGTTGTATTCTCACTATAAAATATGGTGCCATGTCTTTGTTGTACGCTCACTATAAAATATGGTGCCATACCTTTGTTGTACGCTCACTATAAAATATGGTGCCATACTTTTGTTGTACTCTCACTATAAAATATGGTACCATACCTTTGTTGTACGCTCACTATAAAATATGGTGCCATACCTTTGTTGTACTCTCACTATAAAATATGGTGCCATGTCTTTGTTAGTATTGTCACTATAAAATATGGTGCCATGTCTTTGTTGTACTCTCACTATAAAATATGGTGCCATACCTTTGTTGTATTCTCACTATAAAATATGGTGCCATGTCTTTGTTGTACTCTCACTATAAAATATGGTGCCATGTCTTTGTTGTATTCTCACTATAAAATATGGTCCCTTGTCTTTGTTGTACTCTCACTATAAAATATGGTGCCATGTCTTTGTTGTATTCTCACTATAAAATATGATGCCATGTCTTTGTTGTATTCTCACTATAAAATATGGTGCCATGTCTTTGTTGTACTCTCACTATAAAATATGGTCCCTTGTCTTTGTTGTACTCTCACTATAAAATATGGTGCCATGTCTTTGTTGTATTCTCACTATAAAATATGATGCCATACCTTTGTTGTACTCTCACTATAAAATATGGTGCCATATCTTTGTTGTACGCTCACTATAAAATATGGTGCCATACCTTTGTTAGTATTCTCACTATAAAATATGGTGCCATACCTTTGTTGTACTCTCACTATAAAATATGGTGCCATGTCTTTGTTGTACTCTCACTATAAAATATGGTGCCATGTCTTTGTTGTACTCTCACTATAAAATATGGTGCCATGTCTTTGTTGTACTCTCACTATAAAATATGGTGCCATACCTTTGTTGTATTCTCACTATAAAATATGGTGCCATGTCTTTGTTGTACTCTCACTATAAAATATGGTGCCATGTCTTTGTTGTATTCTCACTATAAAATATGGTCCCTTGTCTTTGTTGTACTCTCACTATAAAATATGGTGCCATGTCTTTGTTGTATTCTCACTATAAAATATGATGCTGTGTCTTTGTTGTATTCTCACTATAAAATATGGTGCCATGTCTTTGTTGTACTCTCACTATAAAATATGGTCCCTTGTCTTTGTTGTACTCTCACTATAAAATATGGTGCCATGTCTTTGTTGTATTCTCACTATAAAATATGATGCCATACCTTTGTTGTACTCTCACTATAAAATATGGTGCCATATCTTTGTTGTACGCTCACTATAAAATATGGTGCCATACCTTTGTTAGTATTCTCACTATAAAATATGGTGCCATACCTTTGTTGTACTCTCACTATAAAATATGGTGCCATGTCTTTGTTGTACTCTCACTATAAAATATGGTGCCATGTCTTTGTTGTACTCTCACTATAAAATATGGTGCCATACCTTTGTTGTACTCTCACTATAAAATATGGTACCATACCTTTGTTGTACGCTCACTATAAAATATGGTGCCATGTCTTTGTTGTACTCTCACTATAAAATATGGTGCCATACCTTTGTTAGTATTCTCACTATAAAATATGGTGCCATACCTTTGTTGTATTCTCACTATAAAATATGGTGCCATGTCTTTGTTAGTAGTCTCACTATAAAATATGGTGCCATGTCTTTGTTGTATTCTCACTATAAAATATGGTGCCATGTCTTTGTTGTATTCTCACTATAAAATATGGTGCCATGTCTTTGTTGTACTCTCACTGTAAAATATGGTGCCATGTCTTTGTTGTATTCTCAGTATAAAATATGGTGCCATGTCTTTGTTGTATTCTCACTATAAAATATGGTGCCATGTCTTTGTTGTACTCTCACTATAAAATATGGTGCCATGTCTTTGTTGTATTCTCACTATAAAATATGGTGCCATATCTTTGTTGTACTCTCACTATAAAATATGGTGCCATGTCTTTGTTGTACTCTCACTATAAAATATGATGCCATGTCTTTGTTGTATTCTCACTATAAAATATGGTGCCATGTCTTTGTTGTACTCTCACTATAAAATATGGTGCCATGTCTTTGTTGTATTCTTACTATAAAATATGGTGCCACGTCTTTGTTGTACTCTCACTATAAAATATGGTGTCATGTCTTTCTTGTACTCTCACTATAAAATATGGTGCCATGTCTTTGTTGTACTCTCACTATAAAATATGGTGCCATGTCTTTGTTGTACTCTCACTATAAAATATGGTGCCATACCTTTGTTGTATTCTCACTATAAAATATGGTGCCATACCTTTGTTGTACTCTCACTATAAAATATGGTGCCATGTCTTTGTTGTACGCTCACTATAAAATATGGTGCCATGTCTTTGTTGTATTCTCACTATAAAATATGGTGCCATACCTTTGTTGTACTCTCACTATAAAATATGGTGCCATGTCTTTGTTGTATTCTCACTATAAAATATGGTGCCATACCTTTGTTGTACTCTCACTATAAAATATGGTGCCATGTCTTTGTTGTATTCTCACTATAAAATATGGTGCCATACCTTTGTTGTACTCTCACTATAAAATATGGTACCATACCTTTGTTGTATTCTCACTATAAAATATGGTGCCATACCTTTGTTGTACTCTCACTTTAAAATATGGTACCATACCTTTGTTGTACGCTCACTATAAAATATGGTGCCATGTCTTTGTTGTACGCTCACTATAAAATATGGTGCCATACCTTTGTTGTACTCTCACTATAAAATATGGTACCATACCTTTGTTGTACTCTCACTATAAAATATGGTGCCATGTCTTTGTTGTATGCTCACTATAAAATATGGTGCCATACCTTTGTAAGTACGCTCACTATAAAATATGGTGCCATGTATTTGTTGTACTCTCACTATAAAATATGGTGCCATACCTTTGTTGTACTCTCACTATAAAATATGGTGCCATGTCTTTGTTGTATTCTCACTATAAAATATGGTGCCATACCTTTGTTGTACTCTCACTATAAAATATGGTGCCATGTCTTTGTTGTATTCTCACTATAAAATATGGTGACATACCTTTGTTGTACTCTCACTATCAAATATGGTACCATACCTTTGTTGTACTCTCACTATAAAATATGGTGCCATGTCTTTGTTGTATTCTCACTATAAAATATGGTGCCATGTCTTTGTTGTACTCTCACTATTAAATATGGTGCCATGTCTTTGTTGTACTCTCACTATAAAATATGGTGCCATGTCTTTGTTGTACTCTCACTATAAAATATGGTGCCATGTCTTTGTTGTACTCTCACTATAAAATATGGTGCCATGTCTTTGTTGTACTCTCACTATAAAATATGGTGCCATGTCTTTGTTGTACTCTCACTATAAAATATGGTGCCATGTCTTTGTTGTACTCTCACTATAAAATATGGTGCCATGTCTTTGTTGTACTCTCACTATAAAATATGGTGCCATGTCTTTGTTGTACTCTCACTATAAAATATGGTGCCATGTCTTTGTTGTATTCTCACTATATAATATGGTGCCATACCTTTGTTGTACGCTAACTATAAAATATGGTACCATACCTTTGTTGTACTCTCACTATAAAATATGGTGCCATGTCTTTGTTGTACGCTCACTATAAAATATGGTGCCATGTCTTTGTTGTATTCTCACTATAAAATATGGTGCCATACCTTTGTTGTACTCTCACTATAAAATATGGTGCCATGTCTTTGTTGTATTCTCACTATAAAATATGGTGCCATACCTTTGTTGTACTCTCACTATAAAATATGGTGCCATGTCTTTGTTGTATTCTCACTATAAAATAGGGTACCATACCTTTGTTGTACTCTCATTATAAAATATGGTACCATACCTTTGTTGTATTCTCACTATAAAATATGGTGCCATACCTTTGTTGTACTCTCACTATAAAATATGGTGCCATACCTTTGTTGTACTCTCATTATAAAATATGGTGCCATGTCTTTGTTGTATTCTCACTATAAAATATGGTGACATACCTTTGTTGTACTCTCACTATAAAATATGGTGCCATACCTTTGTTGTACGCTCACTATAAAATATGGTGCCATACTTTTGTTGTACTCTCACTATAAAATATGGTACCATACCTTTGTTGTACGCTCACTATAAAATATGGTGCCATACCTTTGTTGTACTCTCACTATAAAATATGGTGCCATGTCTTTGTTAGTATTGTCACTATAAAATATGGTGCCATGTCTTTGTTGTACTCTCACTATAAAATATGGTGCCATACCTTTGTTGTATTCTCACTATAAAATATGGTGCCATGTCTTTGTTGTACTCTCACTATAAAATATGGCGCCATGTCTTTGTTGTATTCTCACTATAAAATATGGTCCCTTGTCTTTGTTGTACTCTCACTATAAAATATGGTGCCATGTCTTTGTTGTATTCTCACTATAAAATATGATGCCATGTCTTTGTTGTATTCTCACTATAAAATATGGTGCCATGTCTTTGTTGTACTCTCACTATAAAATATGGTCCCTTGTCTTTGTTGTACTCTCACTATAAAATATGGTGCCATGTCTTTGTTGTATTCTCACTATAAAATATGATGCCATACCTTTGTTGTACTCTCACTATAAAATATGGTGCCATATCTTTGTTGTACGCTCACTATAAAATATGGTGCCATACCTTTGTTAGTATTCTCACTATAAAATATGGTGCCATACCTTTGTTGTACTCTCACTATAAAATATGGTGCCATGTCTTTGTTGTACTCTCACTATAAAATATGGTGCCATGTCTTTGTTGTACTCTCACTATAAAATATGGTGCCATACCTTTGTTGTACTCTCACTATAAAATATGGTACCATACCTTTGTTGTACGCTCACTATAAAATATGGTGCCATGTCTTTGTTGTACTCTCACTATAAAATATGGTGCCATGTCTTTGTTGTACTCTCACTATAAAATATGGTGCCATGTCTTTGTTGTACTCTCACTATAAAATATGGTGCCATGTCTTTGTTGTACTCTCACTATAAAATATGGTGCCATGTCTTTGTTGTACTCTCACTATAAAATATGGTGCCATGTCTTTGTTGTACTCTCACTATAAAATATGGTGCCATGTCTTTGTTGTATTCTCACTATATAATATGGTGCCATACCTTTGTTGTACGCTAACTATAAAATATGGTACCATACCTTTGTTGTACTCTCACTATAAAATATGGTGCCATGTCTTTGTTGTACTCTCACTATAAAATATGGTGCCATACCTTTGTTAGTATTCTCACTATAAAATATGATGCCATGTCTTCGTTGTACTCTCACTATAAAATATGGTACCATACCTTTGTTGTACTCTCACTATAAAATATGGTGCCATGTCGTTGTTGTATTCTCACTATAAAATATGGTGCCATGTCTTTGTTGTACTCTCACTATTAAATATGGTGCCATGACTTTGTTGTACTCTCACTATAAAATATGGTGCCATGTCTTTGTTGTACTCTCACTATAAAATATGGTGCCATGTCTTTGTTGTACTCTCACTATAAAATATGGTGCCATGTCTTTGTTGTACTCTCACTATAAAATATGGTGCCATGTCTTTGTTGTACTCTCACTATAAAATATGGTGCCATGTCTTTGTTGTACTCTCACTATAAAATATGGTGCCATGTCTTTGTTGTACTCTCACTATAAAATATGGTGCCATGTCTTTGTTGTACTCTCACTATAAAATATGGTGCCATGTCTTTGTTGTATTCTCACTATATAATATGGTGCCATACCTTTGTTGTACGCTAACTATAAAATATGATGCCATACCTTTGTTGTACGCTCACTATAAAATATGGTGCCATACCTTTGTTAGTATTCTCACTATAAAATATGGTGCCATACCTTTGTTGTACTCTCACTATAAAATATGGTACCATACCTTTGTTGTACGCTCACTATAAAATATGGTGCCATGTCTTTGTTGTACTCTCACTATAAAATATGGTGCCATACCTTTGTTAGTATTCTCACTATAAAATATGATGCCATGTCTTTGTTGTACTCTCACTATAAAATATGGTGCCATACCTTTGTTGTATTCTCACTATAAAATATGGTGCCATGTCTTTGTTAGTATTCTCACTATAAAATATGGTGCCATGTCTTTGTTGTATTCTCACTATAAAATATGGTGCCATGTCTTTGTTGTATTCTCACTATAAAATATGGTGCCATGTCTTTGTTGTACTCTCACTATAAAATATGGTGCCATGTCTTTGTTGTATTCTCAGTATAAAATATGGTGCCATGTCTTTGTTGTATTCTCACTATAAAATATGGTGCCATGTCTTTGTTGTACTCTCACTATAAAATATGGTGCCATGTCTTTGTTGTATTCTCACTATAAAATATGGTGCCATATCTTTGTTGTACTCTCACTATAAAATATGGTGCCATGTCTTTGTTGTATTCTCACTATAAAATATGATGCCATGTCTTTGTTGTATTCTCACTATAAAATATGGTGCCATGTCTTTGTTGTACTCTCACTATAAAATATGGTGCCATGTCTTTGTTGTATTCTTACTATAAAATATGGTGCCACGTCTTTGTTGTACTCTCACTATAAAATATGGTGCCATACCTTTGTTGTATTCTCACTATAAAATATGGTGCCATACCTTTGTTGTACTCTCACTATAAAAAATGCGCCATGTCTTTGTTGTACGCTCACTATAAAATATGGTGCCATGTCTTTGTTGTATTCTCACTATAAAATATGGTGCCATACCTTTGTTGTACTCTCACTATAAAATATGGTGCCATGTCTTTGTTGTATTCTCACTATAAAATATGGTGCCATACCTTTGTTGTACTCTCACTATAAAATATGGTGCCATGTCTTTGTTGTATTCTCACTATAAAATATGGTGCCATACCTTTGTTGTACTCTCACTATAAAATATGGTACCATACCTTTGTTGTATTCTCACTATAAAATATGGTGCCATACCTTTGTTGTACTCTCACTATAAAATATGGTACCATACCTTTGTTGTACGCTCACTATAAAATATGGTGCCATGTCTTTGTTGTACGCTCACTATAAAATATGGTGCCATACCTTTGTTGTACTCTCACTATAAAATATGGTACCATACCTTTGTTGTACTCTCACTATAAAATATGGTGCCATGTCTTTGTTGTATGCTCACTATAAAATATGGTGCCATACCTTTGTAAGTACGCTCACTATAAAATATGGTGCCATGTATTTGTTGTACTCTCACTATAAATTATGGTGCCATACCTTTGTTGTACTCTCACTATAAAATATGGTGCCATGTCTTTGTTGTATTCTCACTATAAAATATGGTGCCATACCTTTGTTGTACTCTCACTATAAAATATGGTGGCATGTCTTTGTTGTATTCTCACTATAAAATATGGTGACATACCTTTGTTGTACTCTCACTATAAAATATGGTACCATACCTTTGTTGTACTCTCACTATAAAATATGGTGCCATGTCTTTGTTGTATTCTCACTATAAAATATGGTGCCATGTCTTTGTTGTACTCTCACTATTAAATATGGTGCCATGTCTTTGTTGTACTCTCACTATAAAATATGGTGCCATGTCTTTGTTGTACTCTCACTATAAAATATGGTGCCATGTCTTTGTTGTACGCTCACTATAAAATATGGTGCCATGTCTTTGTTGTACTCTCACTATAAAATATGGTGCCATGTCTTTGTTGTACTCTCACTATAAAATATGGTGCCATGTCTTTGTTGTACTCTCACTATAAAATATGGTGCCATGTCTTTGTTGTACTCTCACTATAAAATATGGTGCCATGTCTTTGTTGTACTCTCACTATAAAATATGGTGCCATGTCTTTGTTGTATTCTCACTATATAATATGGTGCCATACCTTTGTTGTACGCTCACTATAAAATATGGTACCATACCTTTGTTGTACTCTCACTATAAAATATGGTGCCATGTCTTTGTTGTACGCTCACTATAAAATATGGTGCCATGTCTTTGTTGTATTCTCACTATAAAATATGGTGCCATACCTTTGTTGTACTCTCACTATAAAATATGGTGCCATGTCTTTGTTGTATTCTCACTATAAAATATGGTGCCATACCTTTGTTGTACTCTCACTATAAAATATGGTGCCATGTCTTTGTTGTATTCTCACTATAAAATATGGTACCATACCTTTGTTGTACTCTCATTATAAAATATGGTACCATACCTTTGTTGTATTCTCACTATAAAATATGGTGCCATACCTTTGTTGTACTCTCACTATAAAATATGGTGCCATACCTTTGTTGTACTCTCATTATAAAATATGGTGCCATGTCTTTGTTGTATTCTCACTATAAAATATGGTGACATACCTTTGTTGTACTCTCACTATAAAATATGGTACCATACCTTTGTTGTACGCTTACTATAAAATATGGTGCCATGTCTTTGTTGTAAGCTCACTATAAAATATGGTGCCATACCTTTGTTGTACTCTCACTATAAAATATGGTGCCATGTCATTGTTGTACTCTCACTATAAAATATGGTGCCATGTCTTTGTTGTACTCTCACTATAAAATATGGTGCCATGTCTTTGTTGTACTCTCACTATAAAATATGGTGCCATGTCTTTGTTGTACTCTCACTATAAAATATGGTGCCATGTCTTTGTTGTATTCTCACTATATAATATGGTGCCATACCTTTGTTGTACGCTCACTATAAAATATGGTACCATACCTTTGTTGTACTCTCACTATAAAATATGATGCCATGTCTTTGTTGTACGCTCACTATAAAATATGGTGCCATGTCTTTGTTGTATTCTCACTATAAAATATGGTGCCATACCTTTGTTGTACTCTCACTATAAAATATGGTGCCATGTCTTTGTTGTATTCTCACTATAAAATATGGTGCCATACCTTTGTTGTACTCTCACTATAAAATATGGTGCCATGTCTTTGTTGTATTCTCACTATAAAATATGGTACCATACCTTTGTTGTACTCTCATTATAAAATATGGTACCATACCTTTGTTGTATTCTCACTATAAAATATGGTGCCATACCTTTGTTGTACTCTCACTATAAAATATGGTGCCATACCTTTGTTGTACTCTCATTATAAAATATGGTGCCATGTCTTTGTTGTATTCTCACTATAAAATATGGTGACATACCTTTGTTGTACTCTCACTATAAAATATGGTACCATACCTTTGTTGTACGCTTACTATAAAATATGGTGCCATGTCTTTGTTGTAAGCTCACTATAAAATATGGTGCCATACCTTTGTTGTACTCTCACTATAAAATATGGTACCATACCTTTGTTGTACGCTTACTATAAAATATGGTGCCATGTCTTTGTTGTAAGCTCACTATAAAATATGGTGCCATACCTTTGTTGTACTCTCACTATAAAATATGGTGCCATGTCATTGTTGTACGCTCACTATAAAATATGGTACCATACCTTTGTTGTACTCTCACTATAAAATATGGTGTCATGTCTTTGTTGTACGCTCACTATAAAATATGGTGCCATACCTTTGTAAGTACGCTCACTATAAAATATGGTGTCATGTCTTTGTTGTATTCTCACTATAAAATATGGTGCCATACCTTTGTTGTACTCTCACTATAAAATATGGTGCCATTTCTTTGTTATATTCTCACTATAAAATATGGTGCCATACCTTTGTTGTACTCTCACTATAAAATATGGTGCCATGTCTTTGTTGTATTCTCACTATAAAATATGGTACCATACCTTTGTTGTACTCTCATTATAAAATATGGTACCATACCTTTGTTGTATTCTCACTATAAAATATGGTGCCATACCTTTGTTGTACTCTCACTATAAAATATGGTGCCATACCTTTGTTGTACTCTCATTATAAAATATGGTGCCATGTCTTTGTTGTATTCTCACTATAAAATATGGTGACATACCTTTGTTGTACTCTCACTATAAAATATGGTACCATACCTTTGTTGTACGCTTACTATAAAATATGGTGCCATGTCTTTGTTGTACGCTCACTATAAAATATGGTGCCATACCTTTGTTGTACTCTCACTATAAAATATGGTGCCATGTCATTGTTGTACGCTCACTATAAAATATGGTACCATACCTTTGTTGTACTCTCACTATAAAATATGGTGCCATGTCTTTGTTGTACGCTCACTATAAAATATGGTGCCATACCTTTGTAAGTACGCTCAGTATAAAATATGGTGTCATGTCTTTGTTGTACTCTCACTATAAAATATGGTGCCATACCTTTGTTGTACTCTCTCTATAAAATATGGTGCCATGTCTTTGTTGTATTCTCACTATAAAATATGGTGCCATGTCTTTGTTGTATTCTCACTATAAAATATGGTGCCATACCTTTGTTGTACTCTTACTATAAAATATGGTGCCATGTCTTTGTTGTATTCTCACTATATAATATGGTGCCATGTCTTTGTTGTATTCTCACTATATAATATGGTGCCATGTCTTTGTTGTATTCTCACTATAAAATATGGTGCCATGTCTTTGTTGTATTCTCACTATAAAATATGGTGCCATACCTTTGTTGTACGCTCACTATAAAATATGGTGCCATGTCTTTGTTGTACTCTCACTATAAACTATGGTGCCATACCTTTGTTGTACTCTCACTATAAAATATGGTACCATACCTTTGTTGTACTCTCACTATAAAATATGGTGCCATGTCTTTGTTGTACGCTCACTATAAAATATGGTGCCATGTCTTTGTTGTATTCTCACTATAAAATATGGTGCCATACCTTTGTTGTACTCTCACTATAAAATATGGTGCCATGTCTTTGTTGTATTCTCACTATAAAATATGGTGCCATACCTTTGTTGTACTCTCACTATAAAATATGGTGCCATGTCTTTGTTGTATTCTCACTATAAAATAGGGTACCATACCTTTGTTGTACTCTCATTATAAAATATGGTACCATACCTTTGTTGTATTCTCACTATAAAATATGGTGCCATACCTTTGTTGTACTCTCACTATAAAATATGGTGCCATACCTTTGTTGTACTCTCATTATAAAATATGGTGCCATGTCTTTGTTGTATTCTCACTATAAAATATGGTGACATACCTTTGTTGTACTCTCACTATAAAATATGGTGCCATACCTTTGTTGTACGCTCACTATAAAATATGGTGCCATACTTTTGTTGTACTCTCACTATAAAATATGGTACCATACCTTTGTTGTACGCTCACTATAAAATATGGTGCCATACCTTTGTTGTACTCTCACTATAAAATATGGTGCCATGTCTTTGTTAGTATTGTCACTATAAAATATGGTGCCATGTCTTTGTTGTACTCTCACTATAAAATATGGTGCCATACCTTTGTTGTATTCTCACTATAAAATATGGTGCCATGTCTTTGTTGTACTCTCACTATAAAATATGGTGCCATGTCTTTGTTGTATTCTCACTATAAAATATGGTCCCTTGTCTTTGTTGTACTCTCACTATAAAATATGGTGCCATGTCTTTGTTGTATTCTCACTATAAAATATGATGCCATGTCTTTGTTGTATTCTCACTATAAAATATGGTGCCATGTCTTTGTTGTACTCTCACTATAAAATATGGTCCCTTGTCTTTGTTGTACTCTCACTATAAAATATGGTGCCATGTCTTTGTTGTATTCTCACTATAAAATATGATGCCATACCTTTGTTGTACTCTCACTATAAAATATGGTGCCATATCTTTGTTGTACGCTCACTATAAAATATGGTGCCATACCTTTGTTAGTATTCTCACTATAAAATATGGTGCCATACCTTTGTTGTACTCTCACTATAAAATATGGTGCCATGTCTTTGTTGTACTCTCACTATAAAATATGGTGCCATGTCTTTGTTGTACTCTCACTATAAAATATGGTGCCATACCTTTGTTGTACTCTCACTATAAAATATGGTACCATACCTTTGTTGTACGCTCACTATAAAATATGGTGCCATGTCTTTGTTGTACTCTCACTATAAAATATGGTGCCATGTCTTTGTTGTACTCTCACTATAAAATATGGTGCCATGTCTTTGTTGTACTCTCACTATAAAATATGGTGCCATGTCTTTGTTGTACTCTCACTATAAAATATGGTGCCATGTCTTTGTTGTACTCTCACTATAAAATATGGTGCCATGTCTTTGTTGTACTCTCACTATAAAATATGGTGCCATGTCTTTGTTGTATTCTCACTATATAATATGGTGCCATACCTTTGTTGTACGCTAACTATAAAATATGGTACCATACCTTTGTTGTACTCTCACTATAAAATATGGTGCCATGTCTTTGTTGTACTCTCACTATAAAATATGGTGCCATACCTTTGTTAGTATTCTCACTATAAAATATGATGCCATGTCTTCGTTGTACTCTCACTATAAAATATGGTACCATACCTTTGTTGTACTCTCACTATAAAATATGGTACCATACCTTTGTTGTACGCTTACTATAAAATATGGTGCCATGTCTTTGTTGTAAGCTCACTATAAAATATGGTGCCATACCTTTGTTGTACTCTCACTATAAAATATGGTGCCATGTCATTGTTGTACTCTCACTATAAAATATGGTGCCATGTCTTTGTTGTACTCTCACTATAAAATATGGTGCCATGTCTTTGTTGTACTCTCACTATAAAATATGGTGCCATGTCTTTGTTGTACTCTCACTATAAAATATGGTGCCATGTCTTTGTTGTATTCTCACTATATAATATGGTGCCATACCTTTGTTGTACGCTCACTATAAAATATGGTACCATACCTTTGTTGTACTCTCACTATAAAATATGATGCCATGTCTTTGTTGTACGCTCACTATAAAATATGGTGCCATGTCTTTGTTGTATTCTCACTATAAAATATGGTGCCATACCTTTGTTGTACTCTCACTATAAAATATGGTGCCATGTCTTTGTTGTATTCTCACTATAAAATATGGTGCCATACCTTTGTTGTACTCTCACTATAAAATATGGTGCCATGTCTTTGTTGTATTCTCACTATAAAATATGGTACCATACCTTTGTTGTACTCTCATTATAAAATATGGTACCATACCTTTGTTGTATTCTCACTATAAAATATGGTGCCATACCTTTGTTGTACTCTCACTATAAAATATGGTGCCATACCTTTGTTGTACTCTCATTATAAAATATGGTGCCATGTCTTTGTTGTATTCTCACTATAAAATATGGTGACATACCTTTGTTGTACTCTCACTATAAAATATGGTACCATACCTTTGTTGTACGCTTACTATAAAATATGGTGCCATGTCTTTGTTGTAAGCTCACTATAAAATATGGTGCCATACCTTTGTTGTACTCTCACTATAAAATATGGTACCATACCTTTGTTGTACGCTTACTATAAAATATGGTGCCATGTCTTTGTTGTAAGCTCACTATAAAATATGGTGCCATACCTTTGTTGTACTCTCACTATAAAATATGGTGCCATTTCTTTGTTATATTCTCACTATAAAATATGGTGCCATACCTTTGTTGTACTCTCACTATAAAATATGGTGCCATGTCTTTGTTGTATTCTCACTATAAAATATGGTACCATACCTTTGTTGTACTCTCATTATAAAATATGGTACCATACCTTTGTTGTATTCTCACTATAAAATATGGTGCCATACCTTTGTTGTACTCTCACTATAAAATATGGTGCCATACCTTTGTTGTACTCTCATTATAAAATATGGTGCCATGTCTTTGTTGTATTCTCACTATAAAATATGGTGACATACCTTTGTTGTACTCTCACTATAAAATATGGTACCATACCTTTGTTGTACGCTTACTATAAAATATGGTGCCATGTCTTTGTTGTACGCTCACTATAAAATATGGTGCCATACCTTTGTTGTACTCTCACTATAAAATATGGTGCCATGTCATTGTTGTACGCTCACTATAAAATATGGTACCATACCTTTGTTGTACTCTCACTATAAAATATGGTGCCATGTCTTTGTTGTACGCTCACTATAAAATATGGTGCCATACCTTTGTAAGTACGCTCAGTATAAAATATGGTGTCATGTCTTTGTTGTACTCTCACTATAAAATATGGTGCCATACCTTTGTTGTACTCTCTCTATAAAATATGGTGCCATGTCTTTGTTGTATTCTCACTATAAAATATGGTGCCATGTCTTTGTTGTATTCTCACTATAAAATATGGTGCCATACCTTTGTTGTACTCTTACTATAAAATATGGTGCCATGTCTTTGTTGTATTCTCACTATATAATATGGTGCCATGTCTTTGTTGTATTCTCACTATATAATATGGTGCCATGTCTTTGTTGTATTCTCACTATAAAATATGGTGCCATGTCTTTGTTGTATTCTCACTATAAAATATGGTGCCATACCTTTGTTGTACGCTCACTATAAAATATGGTGCCATGTCTTTGTTGTACTCTCACTATAAACTATGGTGCCATACCTTTGTTGTACTCTCACTATAAAATATGGTACCATACCTTTGTTGTACTCTCACTATAAAATATGGTGCCATGTCTTTGTTGTACGCTCACTATAAAATATGGTGCCATGTCTTTGTTGTATTCTCACTATAAAATATGGTGCCATACCTTTGTTGTACTCTCACTATAAAATATGGTGCCATGTCTTTGTTGTATTCTCACTATAAAATATGGTGCCATACCTTTGTTGTACTCTCACTATAAAATATGGTGCCATGTCTTTGTTGTATTCTCACTATAAAATAGGGTACCATACCTTTGTTGTACTCTCATTATAAAATATGGTACCATACCTTTGTTGTATTCTCACTATAAAATATGGTGCCATACCTTTGTTGTACTCTCACTATAAAATATGGTGCCATACCTTTGTTGTACTCTCATTATAAAATATGGTGCCATGTCTTTGTTGTATTCTCACTATAAAATATGGTGACATACCTTTGTTGTACTCTCACTATAAAATATGGTGCCATACCTTTGTTGTACGCTCACTATAAAATATGGTGCCATACTTTTGTTGTACTCTCACTATAAAATATGGTACCATACCTTTGTTGTACGCTCACTATAAAATATGGTGCCATACCTTTGTTGTACTCTCACTATAAAATATGGTGCCATGTCTTTGTTAGTATTGTCACTATAAAATATGGTGCCATGTCTTTGTTGTACTCTCACTATAAAATATGGTGCCATACCTTTGTTGTATTCTCACTATAAAATATGGTGCCATGTCTTTGTTGTACTCTCACTATAAAATATGGTGCCATGTCTTTGTTGTATTCTCACTATAAAATATGGTCCCTTGTCTTTGTTGTACTCTCACTATAAAATATGGTGCCATGTCTTTGTTGTATTCTCACTATAAAATATGATGCCATGTCTTTGTTGTATTCTCACTATAAAATATGGTGCCATGTCTTTGTTGTACTCTCACTATAAAATATGGTCCCTTGTCTTTGTTGTACTCTCACTATAAAATATGGTGCCATGTCTTTGTTGTATTCTCACTATAAAATATGATGCCATACCTTTGTTGTACTCTCACTATAAAATATGGTGCCATATCTTTGTTGTACGCTCACTATAAAATATGGTGCCATACCTTTGTTAGTATTCTCACTATAAAATATGGTGCCATACCTTTGTTGTACTCTCACTATAAAATATGGTGCCATGTCTTTGTTGTACTCTCACTATAAAATATGGTGCCATGTCTTTGTTGTACTCTCACTATAAAATATGGTGCCATACCTTTGTTGTACTCTCACTATAAAATATGGTACCATACCTTTGTTGTACGCTCACTATAAAATATGGTGCCATGTCTTTGTTGTACTCTCACTATAAAATATGGTGCCATGTCTTTGTTGTACTCTCACTATAAAATATGGTGCCATGTCTTTGTTGTACTCTCACTATAAAATATGGTGCCATGTCTTTGTTGTACTCTCACTATAAAATATGGTGCCATGTCTTTGTTGTACTCTCACTATAAAATATGGTGCCATGTCTTTGTTGTACTCTCACTATAAAATATGGTGCCATGTCTTTGTTGTATTCTCACTATATAATATGGTGCCATACCTTTGTTGTACGCTAACTATAAAATATGGTACCATACCTTTGTTGTACTCTCACTATAAAATATGGTGCCATGTCTTTGTTGTACTCTCACTATAAAATATGGTGCCATACCTTTGTTAGTATTCTCACTATAAAATATGATGCCATGTCTTCGTTGTACTCTCACTATAAAATATGGTACCATACCTTTGTTGTACTCTCACTATAAAATATGGTGCCATGTCGTTGTTGTATTCTCACTATAAAATATGGTGCCATGTCTTTGTTGTACTCTCACTATTAAATATGGTGCCATGACTTTGTTGTACTCTCACTATAAAATATGGTGCCATGTCTTTGTTGTACTCTCACTATAAAATATGGTGCCATGTCTTTGTTGTACTCTCACTATAAAATATGGTGCCATGTCTTTGTTGTACTCTCACTATAAAATATGGTGCCATGTCTTTGTTGTACTCTCACTATAAAATATGGTGCCATGTCTTTGTTGTACTCTCACTATAAAATATGGTGCCATGTCTTTGTTGTACTCTCACTATAAAATATGGTGCCATGTCTTTGTTGTACTCTCACTATAAAATATGGTGCCATGTCTTTGTTGTATTCTCACTATATAATATGGTGCCATACCTTTGTTGTACGCTAACTATAAAATATGATGCCATACCTTTGTTGTACGCTCACTATAAAATATGGTGCCATACCTTTGTTAGTATTCTCACTATAAAATATGGTGCCATACCTTTGTTGTACTCTCACTATAAAATATGGTACCATACCTTTGTTGTACGCTCACTATAAAATATGGTGCCATGTCTTTGTTGTACTCTCACTATAAAATATGGTGCCATACCTTTGTTAGTATTCTCACTATAAAATATGATGCCATGTCTTTGTTGTACTCTCACTATAAAATATGGTGCCATACCTTTGTTGTATTCTCACTATAAAATATGGTGCCATGTCTTTGTTAGTATTCTCACTATAAAATATGGTGCCATGTCTTTGTTGTATTCTCACTATAAAATATGGTGCCATGTCTTTGTTGTATTCTCACTATTAAATATGGTGCCATGTCTTTGTTGTACTCTCACTATAAAATATGGTGCCATGTCTTTGTTGTATTCTCAGTATAAAATATGGTGCCATGTCTTTGTTGTATTCTCACTATAAAATATGGTGCCATGTCTTTGTTGTACTCTCACTATAAAATATGGTGCCATGTCTTTGTTGTATTCTCACTATAAAATATGGTGCCATATCTTTGTTGTACTCTCACTATAAAATATGGTGCCATGTCTTTGTTGTATTCTCACTATAAAATATGATGCCATGTCTTTGTTGTATTCTCACTATAAAATATGGTGCCATGTCTTTGTTGTACTCTCACTATAAAATATGGTGCCATGTCTTTGTTGTATTCTTACTATAAAATATGGTGCCACGTCTTTGTTGTACTCTCACTATAAAATATGGTGCCATACCTTTGTTGTATTCTCACTATAAAATATGGTGCCATACCTTTGTTGTACTCTCACTATAAAAAATGCGCCATGTCTTTGTTGTACGCTCACTATAAAATATGGTGCCATGTCTTTGTTGTATTCTCACTATAAAATATGGTGCCATACCTTTGTTGCACTCTCACTATAAAATATGGTGCCATGTCTTTGTTGTATTCTCACTATAAAATATGGTGCCATACCTTTGTTGTACTCTCACTATAAAATATGGTGCCATGTCTTTGTTGTATTCTCACTATAAAATATGGTGCCATACCTTTGTTGTACTCTCACTATAAAATATGGTACCATACCTTTGTTGTATTCTCACTATAAAATATGGTGCCATACCTTTGTTGTACTCTCACTATAAAATATGGTACCATACCTTTGTTGTACGCTCACTATAAAATATGGTGCCATGTCTTTGTTGTACGCTCACTATAAAATATGGTGCCATACCTTTGTTGTACTCTCACTATAAAATATGGTACCATACCTTTGTTGTACTCTCACTATAAAATATGGTGCCATGTCTTTGTTGTATGCTCACTATAAAATATGGTGCCATACCTTTGTAAGTACGCTCACTATAAAATATGGTGCCATGTATTTGTTGTACTCTCACTATAAATTATGGTGCCATACCTTTGTTGTACTCTCACTATAAAATATGGTGCCATGTCTTTGTTGTATTCTCACTATAAAATATGGTGCCATACCTTTGTTGTACTCTCACTATAAAATATGGTGGCATGTCTTTGTTGTATTCTCACTATAAAATATGGTGACATACCTTTGTTGTACTCTCACTATAAAATATGGTACCATACCTTTGTTGTACTCTCACTATAAAATATGGTGCCATGTCTTTGTTGTATTCTCACTATAAAATATGGTGCCATGTCTTTGTTGTACTCTCACTATTAAATATGGTGCCATGTCTTTGTTGTACTCTCACTATAAAATATGGTGCCATGTCTTTGTTGTACTCTCACTATAAAATATGGTGCCATGTCTTTGTTGTACGCTCACTATAAAATATGGTGCCATGTCTTTGTTGTACTCTCACTATAAAATATGGTGCCATGTCTTTGTTGTACTCTCACTATAAAATATGGTGCCATGTCTTTGTTGTACTCTCACTATAAAATATGGTGCCATGTCTTTGTTGTACTCTCACTATAAAATATGGTGCCATGTCTTTGTTGTACTCTCACTATAAAATATGGTGCCATGTCTTTGTTGTATTCTCACTATATAATATGGTGCCATACCTTTGTTGTACGCTCACTATAAAATATGGTACCATACCTTTGTTGTACTCTCACTATAAAATATGGTGCCATGTCTTTGTTGTACGCTCACTATAAAATATGGTGCCATGTCTTTGTTGTATTCTCACTATAAAATATGGTGCCATACCTTTGTTGTACTCTCACTATAAAATATGGTGCCATGTCTTTGTTGTATTCTCACTATAAAATATGGTGCCATACCTTTGTTGTACTCTCACTATAAAATATGGTGCCATGTCTTTGTTGTATTCTCACTATAAAATATGGTACCATACCTTTGTTGTACTCTCATTATAAAATATGGTACCATACCTTTGTTGTATTCTCACTATAAAATATGGTGCCATACCTTTGTTGTACTCTCACTATAAAATATGGTGCCATACCTTTGTTGTACTCTCATTATAAAATATGGTGCCATGTCTTTGTTGTATTCTCACTATAAAATATGGTGACATACCTTTGTTGTACTCTCACTATAAAATATGGTACCATACCTTTGTTGTACGCTTACTATAAAATATGGTGCCATGTCTTTGTTGTAAGCTCACTATAAAATATGGTGCCATACCTTTGTTGTACTCTCACTATAAAATATGGTGCCATGTCATTGTTGTACTCTCACTATAAAATATGGTGCCATGTCTTTGTTGTACTCTCACTATAAAATATGGTGCCATGTCTTTGTTGTACTCTCACTATAAAATATGGTGCCATGTCTTTGTTGTACTCTCACTATAAAATATGGTGCCATGTCTTTGTTGTATTCTCACTATATAATATGGTGCCATACCTTTGTTGTACGCTCACTATAAAATATGGTACCATACCTTTGTTGTACTCTCACTATAAAATATGATGCCATGTCTTTGTTGTACGCTCACTATAAAATATGGTGCCATGTCTTTGTTGTATTCTCACTATAAAATATGGTGCCGTACCTTTGTTGTACTCTCACTATAAAATATGGTGCCATGTCTTTGTTGTATTCTCACTATAAAATATGGTGCCATACCTTTGTTGTACTCTCACTATAAAATATGGTGCCATGTCTTTGTTGTATTCTCACTATAAAATATGGTACCATACCTTTGTTGTACTCTCATTATAAAATATGGTACCATACCTTTGTTGTATTCTCACTATAAAATATGGTGCCATACCTTTGTTGTACTCTCACTATAAAATATGGTGCCATACCTTTGTTGTACTCTCATTATAAAATATGGTGCCATGTCTTTGTTGTATTCTCACTATAAAATATGGTGACATACCTTTGTTGTACTCTCACTATAAAATATGGTACCATACCTTTGTTGTACGCTTACTATAAAATATGGTGCCATGTCTTTGTTGTAAGCTCACTATAAAATATGGTGCCATACCTTTGTTGTACTCTCACTATAAAATATGGTGCCATGTCATTGTTGTACGCTCACTATAAAATATGGTACCATACCTTTGTTGTACTCTCACTATAAAATATGGTGTCATGTCTTTGTTGTACGCTCACTATAAAATATGGTGCCATACCTTTGTAAGTACGCTCACTATAAAATATGGTGTCATGTCTTTGTTGTATTCTCACTATAAAATATGGTGCCATACCTTTGTTGTACTCTCACTATAAAATATGGTGCCATTTCTTTGTTATATTCTCACTATAAAATATGGTGCCATACCTTTGTTGTACTCTCACTATAAAATATGGTGCCATGTCTTTGTTGTATTCTCACTATAAAATATGGTACCATACCTTTGTTGTACTCTCATTATAAAATATGGTACCATACCTTTGTTGTATTCTCACTATAAAATATGGTGCCATACCTTTGTTGTACTCTCACTATAAAATATGGTGCCATACCTTTGTTGTACTCTCATTATAAAATATGGTGCCATGTCTTTGTTGTATTCTCACTATAAAATATGGTGACATACCTTTGTTGTACTCTCACTATAAAATATGGTACCATACCTTTGTTGTACGCTTACTATAAAATATGGTGCCATGTCTTTGTTGTACGCTCACTATAAAATATGGTGCCATACCTTTGTTGTACTCTCACTATAAAATATGGTGCCATGTCATTGTTGTACGCTCACTATAAAATATGGTACCATACCTTTGTTGTACTCTCACTATAAAATATGGTGCCATGTCTTTGTTGTACGCTCACTATAAAATATGGTGCCATACCTTTGTAAGTACGCTCAGTATAAAATATGGTGTCATGTCTTTGTTGTACTCTCACTATAAAATATGGTGCCATACCTTTGTTGTACTCTCTCTATAAAATATGGTGCCATGTCTTTGTTGTATTCTCACTATAAAATATGGTGCCATGTCTTTGTTGTATTCTCACTATAAAATATGGTGCCATACCTTTGTTGTACTCTTACTATAAAATATGGTGCCATGTCTTTGTTGTATTCTCACTATATAATATGGTGCCATGTCTTTGTTGTATTCTCACTATATAATATGGTGCCATGTCTTTGTTGTATTCTCACTATAAAATATGGTGCCATGTCTTTGTTGTATTCTCACTATAAAATATGGTGCCATACCTTTGTTGTACGCTCACTATAAAATATGGTGCCATGTCTTTGTTGTACTCTCACTATAAACTATGGTGCCATACCTTTGTTGTACTCTCACTATAAAATATGGTACCATACCTTTGTTGTACTCTCACTATAAAATATGGTGCCATGTCTTTGTTGTACGCTCACTATAAAATATGGTGCCATACCTTTATTGTACTCTCACTATAAAATATGGTACCATACCTTTGTTGTACTCTCACTATAAAATATGGTGCCATGTCGTTGTTGTACGCTCACTATAAAATATGGTGCCATACCTTTGTAAGTACGCTCACTATAAAATATGGTGCCATACCTTTGTTGTACTCTCACTATAAAATATGGTACCATACCTTTGTTGTACTCTCACTATAAACTATGGTGCCATACTGTTGCCACCTGTCCATCAAATATTTATCTAGTAAGACATGCGATTATTCCGTTAACTAGTCAATTGTATGGTTTACTGATTAATTAACTACTAGTAGTTAATAATGTGGTTAACACTAGGTGAAGAATACCAGTTGGAATAACTGCTACCCGTATTATTCCTCGTTGTCAAGGTGACAACTATGATGGGTCGTCCTAAATAACTTCCTTATTTGTGTGATAATTATTTCAGGTAATTTTACGCAAATTACAATGTAGCCCATATTTGTGCTTAATTAATTAAACCAAACACAGATTTCAGGAGAAGACACGAAAATAAGAGACTGAGGTATATGTACATATCTTACAACGACACCTTTCCCCAATCTCCCGAAGCATATCAAGTAGAAATCTCAACTCAAATTGAGATTTTGATAATTTCAAAGTCTGAATTTGAGATAAATATGAAGCTTGAACTCTCAAAATGTTGCTGTTATAAACTCGGAATAATGTTTCTGCTACGTTATACCAATTTAGAGTACAATTTTGCATGGAAACTACCTCAAACGATAGGTGACAAAATTTGAGTTGAGATTGAGCTCAGATTGAGATGTTTCGGGAGATCGGGGCCTTTTCTTATATTGCGCACATCTGCCATCATTTAACACATGTCTAACCTTACCTCTTCCAGAATCGCCCAAGCCAGGAATGTATACAATAGAATGTACCCTACCTAACTTCATGTATGTTGATACACTTGGAAATCAGTCTTCTGAAGACTTCATCAACACATCTCAATCATTTTGCAATGAGGTAAGTGCATATATATAGCATAGCAACTTGTACCTTAACGTCAATCACATAGTTATGTAGGTATTTGTTCTTCGTCCTTACAGAAGTGTACTGTATATATAACCATCGTATCGTATCGTATCGTATCGTATCGTATCGTATCATATCGTATCGTATCGTATCGTATCGTAAGCATATACTTTATTGATGAAAAACTAACTAATTTATTGATTGGTACAATTATTCTTTTCAGATTGACAGAAACATCAACTTCTCATCAATTGATATTGGATATATAGGATGTATAGTGAATCAGATCAGGTAAATTGACATATTCAAACTGTACTGGTTGCCGGATAGTAAAACAAATTACTGTTGGTTGTTATATCATCAACCCGCCTACTGGTGAGACATAGTGCTTCCTCGGTTGTCCGTCCGTCTGTCTGTTTAATCATTTATCTTACTCAGCATGGATCAACTAATCGCCTAGATAGCCAATGTTAGAGCGTTCTCTTCAAGTGCTCGAGGTCGGGAGGTCGGTGTTCACTCAATGACCGCCTCATATGCCAGTGTTCCCATTTTTCGACATTCAGTATACTGTGAGCTGGTTTGTCTTCTCTCAGACACCTCGTCCCTCGTGGCGATGGGTGCCATCAGGAATATCGAGATTGATTAATATAAGTTGTAAAAGTTGTTGAGCAATCGAACTAAAATAAGCCACCAAGTACAGTACTCAAATCACAAGCTGGCATGTGACATATATACATGTATATACATCGTTGATGTTGAGAAGTTGGGATTCATAAGTATTACCTTAACTGTACAATGGGTTAAATATAACGTTATTATATTATGGATTATAAATTCATCCACATAAATAATGTTAGACACATGTTTATATCTGTTACAGTAATGGTGATTCTACACAAGTCAAGCTAACGTTTAGTGTGGTGTTTCAATACTACCTCTTCATATCACAGTATGAAATACTTGAACTGTTAAATCTAGTACCAGATGATTCAGTTATAACACTAGGACAGTTTATTGTGTCAAACAATATCCACATACAACCATTCATCATCCTTAATGATGATAACAATCCATTCAGCGAAGGTAGGTAACTTCAGAGAGAATATAATGATATGGACAAAGTGTTACCAGTGGCGAACGAATATTATTTGAACTAAGGAGGTTAAGTCTGAAAAAGTCACAAAGTGAAGAGAAAGAGAAGAAATAACAGACGAAAGGCGATACATTGTAATAAGGGAATTTAATGTGCTATACAAGTTTGATATGAACAGTGGGAGGTATTGTAAAGGGGAGTAACTCGTACCAGCTAAGACAATTGACTTTCTTTGAGCGTTTCTTCTCATACAGATTAATACGATGATGACCCGATGTGTCGGCTAACAGTATTATAGCGCTACGGACTGTGCTAGCCAGGTGGGATAGTGTGGGCTAACAGTATTATAGCGCTACTGACTGTGCTAGCCAGGTGGAATAGTGTGTGGGGTAACAGTTTTTTAGCGCTACTGACTGTGCTAGCCAGGTGGGATAGTGTGCGGCTAACAGTATTATAGCGCTACTGACTGTGCTAGCCAAGTGGGATAGTGTCGGCTAACAGTATTATAGCGATACTGACGCTGCTAGCCTGGTGGGATAGTGTCGGCTAACATTATTATAGCGCTACTGACAGTGCTAGCCAAGTGGGATAGTGTCGGCTAACAGTATTATAGCGATACTGACTGTGCTAGCCAAGTGGGAAAGTGTCGGCTAACAGTATTATAGCGCTACTGACTGTGCTAGCCAGGTGGGATAGTGTCGGCTAACAGTATTATAGCGATACTGATGCTGCTAGCCTGGTGGGATAGTGTCGGCTAACAGTATTATAGCGATACTGACGCTGCTAGCCTGGTGGGATAGTGTCGGCTAACAGTATTATAGCGATACTGACGCTGCTAGCCAAGTGGGATAGTGTCGGCTAACAGTATTATAGCGATACTGACGCTGCTAGCCAAGTGGGATAGTGTCGGCTAACAGTATTATAGCGCTACTGACGCTGCTAGCCAGGTGGGATAGAGTCGGCTAACAGTATTATAGTGCTACTGACTGTGCTAGCCAGGTGTGATAGAGTCGGCTAACAGTATTATAGTGCTACTGACTGTGCTAGCCAGGTGTGATAGTGTCGGCTAACAGTATTATAGCGCTACTGACTGTGCTAGCCAGGTGTGATAGTGTCGGCTAACAGTATTATAGCGCTACTTACTGTGCTAGCCAGGTGGGATAGAGTCGGCTAACAGTATTATAGTGCTACTGACTGTGCTAGCCAGGTGTGATAGTGTCGGCTAACAGTATTATAGCGCTACTGACTGTGCTAGCCAGGTGTGATAGTGTCGGCTAACAGTATTAGAGCGCTACTGACTGTGCTAGCCAGGTGTGATAGTGTCGGCTAACAGTATTATAGCGCTACTGACTGTGCTAGCCAGTAGTGATAGTGTCGGCTAACAGTATTATAGCGCTACTTACTGTGCTAGCCAAGTGGGATAGTGTCGGCTAACAGTATTATAGCGCTACTGACTGTGCTAGCCAGGTGGGATAGTGTCGACTAACAGTATTATAGCGCTACTGACTGTGCTAGCCAGGTGGGATAGTGTCGGCTAACAGTATTATAGTGCTACTGACTGTGCTAGCCAGGTAAGATAGTGTCGGCTAACAGTATTATAGCGCTACTGACTGTGCTAGCCAGGTGGGATAGTGTCGGCTAACAGTATTATAGTGCTACTGACTGTGCTAGCCAGGTGTGATAGTGTCGGCTAACAGTATTATAGCGCTACTGACTGTGCTAGCCAGGTAAGATAGTGTCGGCTAACAGTATTATAGCGCTACTGACAGTGCTAGCCAGGTGGGATAGAGTCGGCTAACAGTATTATAGCGCTACTGACTGTGCTAGCCAAGTGGGATAGTGTCGGCTAACAGTATTATAGCGCTACTGACTGTGCTAGCCAGGCGGAATAGTGTCGGGTAACAATATTATATCGCTACTGACTGTGCTAGCCAGGTGGGATAGTGTCGGCTAACAGTATTATAGCGCTACTGACTGTGCTAGCCAAGTGGGATAGTGTCGGCTAACAGTATTATAGCGCTACTGACTGTGCTAGCCAGGCGGAATAGTGTCGGGTAACAATATTATATCGCTACTGACTGTGCTAGCCTGGTGTGTCGGCTAACCGTATTATAGCGCTACTGACTGTGCTAGCCAGGTGGGATGATGTGCATATACTCTAGTATAATCGTGTATGGTGTAATAACACTTACTTAGGTGTAAGTGTCAAGGTCAGATGAATGCAAGTACAACAGTATAACACTAGGGTATCTATGTTGATGTTGGCGCTAAGGCTGATACCAGGAGGAGTTGTATTGATGTTGGTATTGAAAACGATGTGTTGGTAAAGTCAGGTTGAAATTGTGGTATTGAACAAATACAATATGTCAATAAGGATGTCCCGTATATTACATCGACGTCTGTCAAGACACTTCTGTTGGCTAAGACATTCAACAGTCATTGTATGAATTAAGACAAAATATGAATTTATATTCTCTAAACCGTATGTATCAAAAATAAAAGTACAAGTACAAACGTGTATACATGTATGTAAATGTTATAACATTTACAACTATCGTGTTATTTGAAAATATCAGCAATTGTGACATTTGTGATCAAGTTTTTCAGCAGGACCTCGATCACCATTAGGTGTCTACCCCTTGTCGACTGCACACTTCTCGGATGTCTCATGACCGTAACATCACATCTGTAGGTTAGACAAAAGTGTGATAAGACGAAATAAATTGTTTTATGATTCTGTTTCAGACGTATATAAATCAACGAAGAGACAAGTGTATGGTAATAGAAAGTCTCGTTTTGTTGGCGTAATCACGTGTTTATTTCAACTATACATATAATGGTGTCGTTTTGATTCATAATAAAATATGTAACAGACTAACACTTACATATCTATTACAGTTATTTGTGCAGATGGATTTACATACAATCTGATTGAATACGTGTCTGCATATCAGTTTTTATAGGACACATTATCCGCAGACTAATTGCCGGTAAAAAGCTGTTCTATTCAGCGACGAAAATAAATAAAGGTTCTGTGTCATCATACAGTAGGCTAAAGACGCATTGTGAAATACAATCACAATGAGTTAGTCCACAGTTCTTAGTAGCTAGCCAATCAGTGTAGAGGTATATCTCATTGAACATACTTCAGCATGGTATGATATAATCGAATATCCGACAAAATTATTAATCAAATTCCACAATGTACTGGTGTGCTATATGTGCTATAAACTTAATAATCTCGTGGTATTACTGGCGAGATTTCTAAATTCTGTCTTATTGTAATTTATGATGCAACCTCCGTCGTTCTCTTGTATTTCGTTTCGACAAGACAAGGACTCAATGAGGTGAATTTAATTAATAGTTTCGTGATGTAATGCTTATAAACTTAATTATAGACGGCAACACAACCAAACATTCGAAGTAACAGGTTCCTGTAGTTGGATGTCCTAATATGTTGTCATGTATACTTATGTATGTTTTTTCCCAAATGTGTTGTTCCGATAAATGTTTGTTTAGCTGTATATGTAAATTTCCTTTTCGGGTCCTGGTATGTGTTGCTTGTTCTTGTGCATTCTGCAGTTTTTTTTCTGTGCATAATTTGTTTGTACATGTACGGTAGTACGAAAGTTGTTGTACCTTGTGTTGATGTGTGTATTATAATGTGGTGTTATCATTTTTGATGTACTATTGGTGTTCTCAAAATGTTTGATAGTAATGATGTTCATAAATGTTGTATTATAATGAATATTATGTTTATATACACTCCAGTAATGGATGAAATAACAGTTATAACAGTTGTCTGAGGTGATGAAGGCTCGGGCTACTTCGATGTCGGCTTTAAACCTTTCACGAACGTCGACTTAAATTTTAAGACCAGTGCAGAATTAAAACAACACTTTTCAATTCCATTTTCATCGGTTTATTCATTAATTTACCTTATCTTTTGTAGTTGTAATTTGTTGATTAATACACATAATGTATCTGATAAACGAAGAAGTTCTATGTGTGGTCTAAGTCAGATAGATCTCTCGTAGGTGTTGAGTTTATAATTATCACATTGCTTTGCCCGCGGATAAATTCCATAACAACACCTTGTTATGTTTTATGCTTAGACATATTTTCTACATTTGTCAGACTGTGAACCAGTATTAAAATAAAACCGTAATTATCACACCATTTCGGTGAACCTGCTAGACATACAGGAACATTTTGTACAGTTCGACTAACCCGACTTACTCGAGTTTTCCAGACCGATGCTTATTACTATTAATTAACCATAAAATAGTACCTTGAACGAATGTTCAAAAGTACCTGGAACTTTTGAACTATTGAAGTTGGCCAATGTCGGTTTCCATCACAATCTTATAAAAATGATCATAACCGATATTTGTTTTATTATTTAATACTGTTTGGTGTTTCTTCCTTAGAACAGCAATAATACATATAAGGTAAGAGTACATGTGGAATATATATATATGAATACTACAATACCGTAGAAAATAGATATTACATGTATGCATATTGCCTTTGCTTTTATTGAGCGGTAGATATGGCTAAGCATTTTTTTGTTTACTTATTTTCTCATTGGTGAATGTAGCAACGTTAAATGTCGCATCGACGCTAAATGTCGCACTTGACGTTAAATGTCGCAAGGCTGACGCTAAATGTCGCAACCGACGCTAAATGTCGCAATCCCCCCTGACGCTAAATGTCGCATCTGTGACGTTAAATGTCGCAACAAACTGGCCTGACGTTAAATGTCGCAACATTAACGCTAAATGTCGCAATCCTTTATAAACACTCTTTTATAGTATTACTGTTCTAGTTTAAGTCCAAACGTATGAACAGTTATTAGGGGTTTACCCAAAGGGGTTCGACACATAAGTCTGCAGTGATAAAAAACTGTTTTCAAAAAAAATTTTTTTTTACTTCTACTAAGTACCATTCTCGTTCACCAGAGTATTCTTCGTCCGAAACATAGTCTGGGAACTTGACTAACCACTGATGTATGAGGATGCTAAGTACATGTATATTGTATAAAATATACACAGTAGAAATTAAAAAAATATTTTTTTTGAAAACAGTTTTTAATCACTGCAAGTTTATGTGTCGAACCCCTTTATATTTAACGGGATGAACCGAATCTTACTCGGTATACCCGGTTCAGTGAACCGTCGTACAGCCGTATCAACACTGGATCGACAAGACGAACCGTGGTGAACCGTGATACTCTTATCAAACTGGCAAAAAAGGCTCGGTTGTTTTAAAATGTTTAAAGCCTCATGTAGTCATCAGGAGCTACCGGGAGGAATGGTAAAGATTTCACCAGAATCGATGGGTTCGATATCCACTATAGGTACAAACCAATTCTGGTATTTTCTATTTTATTTCATGATTTATAAACCGTGGTATACCGGCATTATTTGGACTGCGCTGAACCATGGCTCTACATCCGTTTAGTCCCAGTAAAGTGTGTTTCATAGGAAGAACATAGCGGCATATACCCGAATTACAGTTATATACGGTATGCCCGGTAGAAACCCGTTTGGTTACGGATTATACTTAATTATACTGGTTTCATCACGACCAAGGTCTGTGTAGTTGCAGTTACCGAGTATTTGTCGAACAATGCAAAATACACTAAATAAATAATTATGTAAATCATAGTTGAAATTCTGTTGACATCAATTTATTTGTGTTTACGAAAAGTGGTATTCAAACCCGCACGATGAGTTACTTAGAGGATAATGCACGGCTGTGTAGGACGGGGTCTAGATAATCGGCCCGCAGGAAACATAATCGCCCGAGTGGCTTTAGCCCAAGGGTGATTATCAATCCGAATGGTCCGTCCGGCATTTTTACGAGTTCGACACAGTCATGAACCTGCAGCAATTTTTTTTCAAAAAATATTTTTTTTTATTTCTACTGCGTAAATTTCAAACAATATACATTTACATAGTAGAAGTAAAAAATTTTTTATCACTAAATGCTTGTGTGTCGAACCCATTTGGGTAAACCCCTAATAACTGTGGATACGTCTAGACTAAAACTAGAACAGTAATACTACAAATGAGTGTTTATAAAGGATCGCGACATTTAGCGTTAATGTTGCGACATTTAACGTCAGACCAGTTTGTTGCGACATTTAACGTCACAGATGCGACATTTAGCGTCAGGGTGGATTGCGACATTTAGCGTCGGTTGCGACATTTAACGTCAGCCTTTCGACATTTAACGTCAAATGCGACATTTAGCGTCGATGCGACATTTAACGTTGCTACAGGTGAACATTAAACAATTAAGATGCTATCGTGAACAGTTCAGAGGAGTTCGCACCTGGTATAAATGAAGACGACTTACAAACATCATTGACGTATTTTATTGATAGTTTCACACAACATAATTGTTAGTCTTCAGTTAGTTTATAAAAAATAAAGCGGGTAATCGTGGACCGAAGAAGCTCTGAGTAAATAGTTCACCGTCAGCACAGTATCTAGAAAGGTTCCTATGTTTACCCCGAATACATACCAAACGCTCTCGTAGATTACACTTTCTTATGGTAGGAACACTTTCTTATGGTAGAAAACACTTTCTTATAGTAGGAACACTTTCTTATGGTAGGAACACTTCTCTTTGTTGGTAGGAACACTTTCTTATGGTAGGAACACTTTCTTATAGTTGGAAACCATGTATTGTATATATATGTACCTGGTGAGCGATGTCCTAGAGGTATGACGCTCGGAGGTATCCGGTTCGACCCTCGTCTGCGCAACTGCTTAGTTTATCTGAGCAAAAAATGCCCACTATGCTCCACTTTTAAATATCATTTCAGAGCGAGAATTAACGTATAACAGGAGATGAAGATGATTCATAAACGAGTCTAAATTTATCTGAAAGCCGCCGATATATCATCAGGATGCCACAAGGTTTTATATTAACTACACACATTTTATATTTTGCTATAAAACGTATACTGCAATTCCGTCATGCCACCAATAACTCCTTCACATGCCCAACCAGTTTGCCTGGATATTGAACATTGTCCCACCAGCGCAGGACTATAATATGTTGTACAAATACAGACAGACATTGCATCCCTAACATAACTTAAACATACATATTCATCTATTTCTTTTAAATAAAAGTATGTATCATAATTATAGACGATCGTCTTAGAAGGTGATTCTAGTTATTTACTGTAATTAACTGTTGTGGTATACGACAAATTAATAACGGGCACTTCACCTTATTGAAAATCTTTCTAATTCCCGTGAGAGAAATTTCGTAATTTAAGTACTTTGATTAGGATGACATTTTAAAATGATGCCTACTTCATGACGGAGAGTTGAATCACTCGTACATATTTTGCAGCAGGTAATGATTTTACCGAATAATTCAATGTCGTAAAATATACAAAATGTCTGACAAGAAGGAATCGTTACGAAATTAGATTGAACCTCATATGATATGGAATTCCGTCAGAGCCATTGCCTTCGAATATGTCTATCTTTAACGCGAAACGCAAAATCACGAACGTTAAATGTCGAAAACGCAAGAATGCGAATGTACGATGACGAAAACGCGATATACGCTCGTTAACTTACGTGCTTTCGCCACCGTACTTCCGGGTTTTTGTTATCGCTGTTTCATATCCAGCCGTTTCCGTGTTTCCGTCATCGTAAGTACTTCCGGACTTTTGTCATTGTTGTTTCATCTCCAGCCGTTTCCGTAATTGTACTTCTGCGGTTTCGTCATCGTACGTTCGTGTTTTTGTCATTGTACTTTTGTGATCTCGAGATTTGTACTATTTCATTGCATAATTAGAAAATTCGCCATGAACTGGGCAATATCGCCACAGTCGAGCATGTGATTCTAAATGTGAGTTATCGGTAATATTTCCGGTCTTTTGCGAGTTTCTATTTTTCTGTTGAGTCACTAGTTCGCCTGTATCGAACAATAACTCCACAGATTGTTTCGTAACATCGCAGTCAACACGTGTGACAATTGTGCCAAGCACTGTGCTAATAGACAAGGGAATCCATTTAAGAAAAGCTGAAAAGCAAAAGTAATGTAGTGTTAAAAGTCCATCCATGTACACATTGTCTCTGACGACTTTCACTGTTAATGGTCTACTTGATAAGGTGATAAAGTGTTTATAACGCGGGAACATATTCCCCAATATTCCATTTAAAGATGATCAAGTCTAGACTAGCTGGTGATAAGTATGAGTAATCAAGTATAATGTTGATAGCTTCAGATATTAGAAAATCGCAACTATCGTTTAATGTCGAGTGAAAGTCGATTACCGAGATTAAATTCGTAGATTGTTGATGGAAGTGATTTAACAGATCAAATAATTACATAGAACGACTGCATCTTGAATACTGAACAATTGTAGTCGATATATAGAGGATATTACATGAGTGTCTTTTCATATTGAATTTATTAAAGAGTTGAATAAAATGATAAAATGCTCGGCACTTTTATCGATTTTATTCAACGAGTTTAATAAATTCATTGTGGAAAGTACCAAATGTAATGTTCTTTTTATCATATGTTAGCCATTTCTGGCCGAAACATAAAAATAGCTACTTACCTTTACTATAATAAACGCGCTACTTTGACGACGTCGCCTATACGTTGAGTGACGTGGCGTCAAAGCTTTATTACACTAGTGTATTATCAAAAATAAATAATGGCTTTATTACGTTGCCGCGACGTCAAACATATGATAAAGGTCTGTATTCTTGTAATATAGTTGTAACATTAATAATCATTCGATTATATTTTAATCTTGGCATGTATATAGAGGATATTACATGAGTGTCTTTCCATATTGAATTTATTAAACAAGTTGAATAAAATAATAAAATGCGAGGCTCTGCCGAGCATTTTATCGATTTTTTTCAACGAGTTTAATAAATTCAATGTGGAAAGTCACAAATGTAATGTTCTTTTTATCACATGTTAGCCTTTTCCGACCGAAACATTAAATAGCTACTTATTTTTCACTATAATAAACGCGCAATTTTGACGACGTCGCCTATCCTTTCAATGACGTCGCGTGATAGCTTTATTACACTAGTGTATTATCAAAAATAAATAATGGCTTTATTACGCTACCGCGACGTTAAACATGTGATAAACTAAAATAGCCTATTATTATGGTTTGTTTGTCCCGAACGTAATCGTGATTGTTTAAAATTATGAATTTATATTGTTTATTTAAATGTATTGGACATTTTATTTTCGAACATTTATGTTTGTGTTTTGTGAGCATTTCTCGCGATAGTATACACTGCTTGTTATCACTAGAAGTAAATTGTTATGATAACAGAGGTTAGTACAGTGGGTGGCACAGTTGTCGAGTGGTAACATGCTTGACTACTGATCGAGAGGTCTCTGGTTCGAATCTCGGCCGGGGCACTTGTTCATTTAAGAAACGCTTAAATTCAGTGTGTCCCACCTAACTAGAGACGAAACTGGTTGGAAACCCAGAGGTAGTCTCCCGTCTATCGGTGCTATACACCGAGCACGTACATAAACCAAAGAGTCTATTCGAAATGAGCTAGGGTAACGCATCCGGATTCCTTGTATCACACCTCTTTCTCTTGATTTTAAGTCTGCCAAGACAAATGTCTACGTCTCCGCAAGCGGTTTGACATTAATGGAAGATAAGTAACAGAGTAGCGACAGTAAATTATTATAATTACACATATAGTTCCATATTGTTTATAGGTATACGTGTGCTAGAAGGGCAACAACTTCGACCAGTACATAAGGTTGTAAATCATGCACACACATACATTGTATGAAATAATGATAGCAGTAATGACTTGGGTGGGGTAATTTATTGAGACAATAGTTTGTTTAATGTTGTGTTCAGCAGTATCAAAGAACTGGGAATGTCTTACTGATGCACACACAGACTTGGAAAATGAAATAATACATGATGTAGAGGTTGTTTTAGTGTAGTAAAGAACTTTTTTATCAGTATAATTATTGCTTTTTGCTGATACACCCATTGACGTAAATATTGAGTCATTGTCTGCAATATTATTCTAACTTTATGAACTTTTACAGTAGTAGTTTCTACGTTCTATGAAATGAGAGATGGACTTCTGTCCTGGGGCGGTATTCAATATACATCTTAAGGATAAAATATATCTTAAATACCATTTTTTCCTTATCTTTAAGAAATATCTTAAGATATATTTTAAGATGTATATTGAATACCGCCCCAGGTATAAACACGTACATTGTATCGTGTCCCAGATCAGACAGAATACAGTCGACTATTATTTACGCATACAATACAAACACGTTTGTCCACATTTCATATGTTGCTGAAATACATCCGATATTTTTCTCCTAAAATATAAATTCTAAACTGTCACGTAATGTATTTTAAAAAAATCGGAAGTATTTCATCCGATTTGTTCCCCTAAAATAACAATTATTAAACTGTCACGTAATGTATTTGTTATTTCCTTGATGCGGCATTTTCAAATGTTGTAGAAGTGCAGTCTTATTCTATAAAATAAACATAACCAAACTCTTCCTCCTCATCACACACATCCAAGATCTCGACTTGAAATCAATCAGTTGTTGCTCCTTTATATACACCAGGCACCGATCTCCCGAAGCACTCAACTAGAAATCTCAACTCAAATTGAGATTTTGCTCAAATCAAATCAAATTAAATTAAAAGCTCCAAACCGTTCAACAATAATAATTTTCAAACTTAAATAATCAGTCCAATTTCCTTATTTGTCCTTTTGACCGGGTCCATTTATATGCTGAGCTAACAATTTATACACTCTGCTGTTTCTGTTGAGTGCTGCCTTCCATGTTGGATTTCCTATTATCTTTTTAATGTCACTTAATTGTACCTTTAATAAGTGCTACAGTACATAACAAAATATTATGAACTAAGGCACCGCCTATTTTAGCGAATTATATCTTCAATTGTTCATTTTCATAATTTTGATCAATTCTCATAGCTACATGTCAGTATTGAAACACAGCAGTAGACACTTGTCAGATGTCCTTAATTATTAGTAACATGATCATCCAGTACTGCAGAATGATTGCTGATCATATGGTTCATGAATGTACAGTCAGTAGAAAATTTGTGACATTTTTGGGTACGAAGTAACGAAGGACGATACGAACCTGCTTTCGTTTTTAAGTTCACTGTATAACTACGTTGATTATATGTGTATTATAATACGACTTTCCTTGTTTAAAACAAGTACTTTCTGGCGTTATCAGTTGATCAATAACTGATTATATGCAGGCTGTCACGTTCTGTGTTTTCTCTCTGTTTTCCAAGCGTTCCAAGATGGCGGTCGATCAAAGTGCTATACGAAGCAACAGCGTATTTATCTCCCTTATTTTAAATGTGTTCTAGATGGGCCTACTAGAGTTTGTGGAATATTTTTAAACATCATTAAAATATAAAAGAAAATTTGTGAGCTATAGAATAACGCTTTTTATGTAAGTTTTGTTATTCTATTGGCGGCCATTTTTCAGTATCATTCTGTGACTGCGAGACTGTAACACAAATTTTCACATCCATTGGTGAATTCCAACTCTGACCAAACCACGTGACACGTTGACTTAATGCGAAATTTATTCGCCATTATTATTTGTTGAATAAAATGCTGTTCTACAGGTATCTACTCGCTTTGCAACATCCTATTCTAACAAGTTGCCAAACTTTCATACCTTATTACGGTATTATTTTAGACACGCCATCCAAATCATGCGTAAATTACCATGTTTTAGTCGCTTATATAGAAACCGAATTTATTTCACGTTGTTCTAATACATTGTAATTTCATTGACCACACGGAACCTGACAACAGTGATCAATTTTCATGTGTTCAGTTGTTTGGCGGTGACACTACGAATGATGCTGGAGTTTTCATGTATTCAGTTGTTTGGCGGTGACACTACGAATGATGCTAGAGTTTTCATGTGTTCAGTTGTTTGGCGGTGACACTACGAATGATGCTGGAGTTTTCATGTGTTCAGTTGTTTGGCGGTGACACTACGAATGATGCTGGAGTTTTCATGTGTTCAGTTGTTTGGCGGTGACACTACGAATGATGCTGGAGTTTTCATGTGTTCAGTTGTTTGGCGGTGACACTACGAATGATGCTGGAGTTTTCATATGGTCAGTTGTTTGGCGGTGACACTACGAATGATGCTGGAGTTTTCATGTGTTCAGTTGTTTGGCGGTGACACTACGAATGATGCTGGAATGCTAATTGTTACTCAGAGGACAGAACTAAATATAAAAATCGAAAATGAACTGTGAACTCAATTCATCGACATAATGCACTGACTATCATCATTCGGTTTATTGAAGCACAACAACTTATATGTACAAACATTGCCACCATACTATTGCCACAGAAAGAAATTCGACACAGGAAGGTTCTTGCCGCGTCAACTATGGTTATACAATCGTTGATCACGATATTTGTACGCATTATAAAACAAACACAAATCTGAAAGACCGTTATGTTCTGCGAGATCACCTATAGCAATTAATTCATGCATATAGGTCATGATAAGAATATACCCACCACCCTGGTTGGAAGCGCGCATATAAAGCCATACATGTAGATTAGTCCGGCTATTCCATCATGCATGTGTGTACACTATCATTATTATATTATTTGCTTCTCGTATCGTTACCCATATTGTTCGCGCCTCTCAATTTTTTTCCTCTTTTCGGACGATGGTACTTACTTCCTTGACTTTAAGTTGTCTTCGCACAGTGCGATTACGGCACCTAAAACAATATAGTATACGAAGCAATATAATAGGCCTCATATAGAAAAAAGCTGGTCTTAAACGACATTTCTTGAAGTGCTTACAAGTACGTTAGTAAAGAAATATAGTTTGTGGATGTACATAGCATATTTTGAAAGTATTTCGAAAACTCTGAATGCCCCATAATTTGTTACATATATTAAAAGCAGATCAGAATTGCTATTTTCAATTATAATAAAATTGCATCTGACCTCGCTATAGAAAGCAACACCCTTACTAGTTGTGATTGTGTATCTTCTAAATTTTATTACGATCCAGTCGGTCACAACACCACTAAGGACTTTAATTAATATTATAAACAAAAACATCCGTACATGTAGTTGGTTTTCTATAGGACATAAATATAGATTTCCTACCGTAGTAGGACAGAAATATTCTGTTCTAACAGTCTATTCCTACACTTTTACCACTTGGCCTAAATTGTCTTTTCGTTAGTTGAAATCAGACAAATAAAATTTTCATAAATATTTTGTTTTGGTTCCTGCTGATAAAGCTTCTAATACTATTATCATCTACGCTTAGCTCGCAAAACACCTTTAATCACTAAAAATACAACTTATAATACTTATTGAGTAGCTGTAGAAAAACATATAATTATGCTCTAAAAACGAAGAACGAATTGATTGTTGGTCTCGGCATGCGTCTCAGAGAAAGTTTGCAAAAGCCTCTACTCGTATAAATCTAATTGCCATTTTTATTTTGAATAGGTCTTGCTACAAAGTTTTTTTTTTTCATTTGAGGCCCCTTTCGGGTTACCCCGTTTATTTTTTCATTTATAATACATTTAACAACAAGATAGAAACAATATTTCAATTACATGCAAACATTTTATCATTTTGCTGTCAAATGTATATTCAACAATGTTTTTCATATATGATTTTGTCCCATGCTACAAAGTTACTAACCCATTCTCATAAAAGTGCTCAGAAATTGGGCTTAGAAATTCAGATATTCATGCGCAATAATAAGTTTAAAGGACTTGGTTTTGCAATAAAGCCTGGTGCTTTTCATTACTATATTAGGTACATCAGGTAGCCCAGGTTGCACTCGATGGATACATCGTTTACAAAACTATTACGAGTAGCATGGCCTGATCACAAACATGTACCACATTGTTGCTGATTTTCGAACAAATTGTCAATCCCTTAAGAGAGTGAACTTTGGTGAAGATTGACAAGTAGGGAATGAGTTTATGTAGCATGCTGTTGATACTTTCTGGGACGCGTCGCTCGCACAAAACGGTTATCAGTTATAATAAGCAAATAACGGGTTCGTAGGCATACTTCTCAGATAGATAAACAGTGGTTTTTTCTACCTCGCTGTTCTCGCATGTTTTTTCCTACGTAAGGGGTTATGTCAACATTTACGCCTCCCCCTTACACCAAATCTTGTATCCACCCCGCTCGTTTAATTTTTACTGGGGGGGGGGGGGGGCAGTTATCGTATTGCATACCATCTCAGAAATCACTACGATTTTAACTATGTAATCCCTTCACAACCAATTCATCCGAGCGAGAAACAAGTGCCAGCAAATCTCAACCAATATCGTAATTTTTAACCATTTAAAAAAAATTTTTTTATAACAATTTAATTATCTTATTTTTGTTTGTATTGTGTGAACTTTTTGAAAGTTTTTTTCGATGAATAAATGTATTTGTGCAAATAAATTCCTACGCGCTGTAAAATGACTAATGATTTTTGAGGGTCGATAAAATGTCACTGTTAAAAGTAACCCGTTGAGCAGACGAACTTTAGACAGTTCATGGTTTTGACATTCATGTTACAGTTTAGCAAGAAACTACTAATCTAACGTGTGTTTTTTTTCATTATTTACAAATTTTTGCATTTGTTGATAGTATTGATCCATGTTTCTTCCATTAACTTATCAGATATCTCCATCTGAATAGTTTGGGTCTACCATTAAAACTACCCTTTTCCCAACGCTGTTATATAATTTTTTCGCGCCGAAAGTCGAGACCATATCAGTTATTTGTGTTTCGTCCCCATCGGATTCGTTCGGGCTATTCGTTCTCTATCCAGTTCGTAGGCAATTACAGTTATGGTAATAGGACTCAGTTAATATTTTTATTTTATTTTCATGCGCCCATGTAATGGATAGTATTGATCGACTTTTGATCCATTAAACTACCTCATATTATCAGCAAAAATGTTTGCGTCTGTCGTTAGCACAACTCTTTTCCGAGCGCTGAGCTGCGTATACAATTTTCGCACCGAAAGTCGAGACCATATCGTGCATTTGTGCTTCAACCACTACTTTATTCGTTCTCGCTAATCGTACCCTATCCGGATGGTTTATAATTTATATAGGCAGCTGAATAATTGTGGAATTAAAGACTTTTTGTTGCTTTTAGACGCTGACGAATCTGACCTGCAATAATATATACAAAGACTGGTATGTCTTGTTGTCCACAGGCACATTTGATGTTTGATAATTCATTTAATGAACATCTTATGCAATAAATAAATGTAAGTGAAAAACGGAAAAATACGGGGAATGGAACGCACACTTTGGCATATTACTTAGGGCTACAGTAAGTGTATTGCCTTCATGAGCTCTGTTGTTGTGATGGGTCCGTTGTGGTGTGATTTAAATGAGTCAGCTGCTATCGCGTCTCTCAGACCTAGTCACAGTATTCACTTTTTTAAAATAATATGAACATTAAAGACAAAACCCTATATTACCAAGAATTGTGACCCCCCCAGTATCAGTACTTCAGTACTTTGATTAATTCTAGTGTTTGGACAACTGCAATATTTCTAAATTACTAGCTTCTTGTTTAACTGCTATAAAAGGATTTATAAAAAATCGGGTATTAATTTATTTCCGTCTGTAAAAAGTTCTCGAGTTGTTATTGACAAAATTCAAAGAAAACAAGATGTACTTCTCTTATGATTTTTTTTCAAAATTATATAATACGCCCCCTCATGCTCACATCAAAGACAAGTTAATAGTGCTGGTATAAAAGACAAAATGATGGGCATTCCCTTCCATAAAAGTATTGTCTACCTAATTTACTGGTCATTGCATTGTTAATGACGCAACCTTTTCATTGATTATGTCATTCCCCGTCTACATATTGAAATAAACATGTCCTGTGCGCTAAGTAATATCCGCTGTACTATCTTTTTGCAGACTACTATAATTAACATCAAACGTAGAATGTCAAAAGGTAACTATCTTTGATAATAAATAACACAGTGACTATGAAATCAAAGCCCGGAGAGTGCTGCTGGGAGGCTTTCTGGTTGCTGCTATTAAAGCTCAAACCTACACGTTTTATGTTCGTTTTCCTACTGCCATAAAAAGGGGGCATATTATTTGGCAAACATGTATTTTATACGAATATCTAAAGTGGCACTAAAATAATTATATGCGCCTAATTATCAGACTCTATAGCACGCTTACAGAAAACACTGACCGAGCACCGCTGGATTCCGAGACACTAGTATATATATCTGGTCAGTGACACGCTATAAGATTGCATAAGAAAACTAAGTCATTGCAGACGATACGAGGGTAATAACCATTCATTCATAAAAGCTAATTGATCACATGACCCTGGCCTGGAAAATATATTTTTTCTGAACTGTTATTTGTTAAAAACATTTATATTTACATATACATTGTAGTGAAAATTAAGGAGGCCCGAGCTACCTTGTGCGCATGCGCGAAATTTCAAAATCGCATTAGACAACAACAAACATAAATTTTAGCTTCAATGATTGCATATGAATGTTGATTAATGACAATAAACATAATACTACAGTTGTAGTGCACAAAATATATATTTCGTAACTTTTTATTTTTCGCATGTATTAAAAGTGGGTGGGGAACGGCAAAATTGTGAATTATATTGGTGTACAGTAAGTCACTACAATTGTTCAAATGCTAATGCTTATATAAAATATGTAGTGCATAATGTAGTTATATGAAGTAGCTACACTTTGAAATATTTTTTATAAAATTTTATTTCATTCCAATATGCAAATAATGTTAATTTTATGCAAATTTATTCAAAATTAGTACTTTTTGATGAATAGATCCCAAAAAAGGCTGGTGACCCCTAATTTGTTTTGACTTGCGTTCTATTTGATTCTCAACTTATGTTAATTTTAAATTATTTTCGATTGTTAGATATTTTTGACGTTCATTTGAAAATCATACATTTTGCAAGTGGGTGGGGTAACTATATCATGTACAAATACCGAATTTGTTCAACAGACAGCCGAAATTGTGACTAATGTCAATAGGAATGACCATTGAACACACAACATATCGTGCATTGTTTAAAAGTGGTTTCATATAATAAAAAATCTTAAAATGAACATGGTGGTGTCATATATGCAAGAAATAGATAAAATGAACAAAATACAATGGTAGGTCATTAGAAACCATTGTATCTCGAATACGAGCCTGGTGACATATCATTTTTATCATCTCAGTGTTGTTCTAGAAGATTGTTCTGTCATTTTAAGATGTTTCGGGGGAAAATTCGATAGTTAGATGTTAGGTGCGCGTACCACCTTATCACGTTGTTTATTTATATAGGCCCTATTCGTATTTCAGTGGCTTCTATGAGGTAGCTGGTGTAATACGTTTATATTATATGTAAATACTTTGATGAATACGTCATTTTCAATACGAAACAAGTTCGATATAGCCACAGCGTAGTAATTATCTGCAAAAATATCGATTTAACGAAAAGGTTGACAATAATTGTTGATCTTAAAATAAACAAATGTTGTTGATTGAAATAAATCAGTTTAAATATTTGGAGAAACATAAAATATTATGTAGCAGTAATGAACATGCTGACAGTTTCTGTCACTACTTGAATGCGAATTCACATTGTTTAGCCTAAAGGCTAATACCACGTGACGAAATACTACAGTCACAAGAAGAAAATTGTAAACAAAACCTCCACTTCTAAAAGGAAAATAGGCGTAAGTATTTTATTTCTTCACAAATTTCCACGCTAAGGGAAAAATATAAAGTTTCCGCGATATATATATAGTACATCTCTCCGTAGTTTGACCGTTTTTTCAGTTACCATGAGAAACCTTGGAAACCAATTGCGTGTGAGCGGACAACAGTATCAAGCCTACTCGTTTTCCTGGTATTATCTACTCCATGCGTGACTGAAGAGTCATATTTACACCTTCAGGGAAAACAAACAAAATACATATCGTAACAATGCATGAAACTAATACGACGTTTTCATTTAAGTTGCAATTATGGCTACAGTTCCAAGAAAACAATACAGGCTACAGTTTAAAGCTGTTTCAGAATTAACCAAACTACCAAGCAACATGTCGCCCCTGATGCTAATTTTGTCAACAATACACACACTACAATATTCCTTATTTGGTCACCTTTAAGTACTGTTATGTGCTGTTTTCAGATATGCGTCCGTTCAACTGAGTGTATATTTTACGGACCCCGATCGTTGAGTCACAAGTCGACTGTTAGCACAGTTTCTTACAACACACTTAGTCTAATATTCTCAGAGGTAACGTACACCACGATTTTAATGCCGTAACACAGGGTCCATGAGAATGTTTCTTACAACGCATGTAAATAGTATTGAGAATATTCTCAGAGGTATAACGTGCACATCAATTATGACGCCGTATTCACTTCTACATCAACCCGAGTATGAGAACATTGCGTTCACCAGTTAGAACAATACACTCAATGATGTTGTTATTTTGAATCCATACTGATCGTATTTATTTCTACCATGATGAGTTCATCAGGACAACACGCATGCTACCAACATATGAGTATCACTACTAATGGAATCCGTAGAAATATAGCTACAAATAACGAAGCTGAATTATTCATGAAACGTTCCAAATATCAAACCGGTTGTATTCACTGTTTCTCTTACATTAATAATGTGGCATTGGGATCAATGGTAAGTTTAATGTTAAGGTCTATGTGTTCTCTTAACTTATATAACCATTGCTTTGAAACTTGCAACACGTGTTCATCATCATTACCTGCCTCTGCTAGAAGTATAACCCTTTTGAATAAAATTATCTATATTTTTTAAAGTTTTCTGTTTGGGTCAACATTTCTCACAAACAATATTGTTTTACTCTGGAATTTGCCAAACTTCGTGTTTATTTTATTCATTCATTTTGATAGTGTTCATTCATTCCTGGCAAAGATATCTAAAAAAACTATTTAATGATGTTATTCATTTAACAAAAGTTTGACAAATTTGGTTATAACGTTTGGTGAATTACTTTAGCTAAGCAAAATGTGTTTAGATGCTTTGTTCCTTACGTAAACACAAAATCAGGGGATAAACATACATGTAGGTAATATTCTATATAAAAAATAAGCTATAAGAGCTTGTAACGTTGTGATGGGCCTTTGCAGTTTGACTTATTCCACACGCATTCGTCTAGAACGTTTACGTCAGTAATGTCCAAGGGTCCCGATTAGTGAAAACGGAGGTTCACTGATGTTTAAACGTCAAGTATTAGCCAATCAGAATGCAGAGATTTGCTGACTTATGAATTATACCGATATATCCAGTTGAGTATTGAGTATTATACCGATATATCCAGTTGAGTATTGAGTATTATACCGATATATCGTGATATATACTCATATGTAACAAGGGCAGGATGGGACATACTTCTCATTCTGGCTTTATTGTTTACTCGACTGTTTCAACCAATCAGCGGGTTTGATTTCCGTCTTATTATCATTGAAGAATGATTTTCTTCAAAATAAATTAAATAATGCTTCTTCACTAGGAAGCAACTGCACATATGCAAAAGAGACCGTGCCTATTAATGAACTCGGGCAATTATTCAGCTTTACAACGATATCTCATTTATTGAAATCAGTCCAGGAATAAAACAATAGACCTCAAAGAGCCAAACATACTCTCGTTTTAAGAAAAAAACCGATTTGCCTCATTTAAATGACAAATTTCTGAATTATATAAATGGTAGGCAAAAGAAATTACCTCATACAATGGAAGAAACTTTAGCTCTTCAAAATGAGACATTGCAAGTCAAAAAAGGATGACAAACAAATCGTTTTATGCAAAATAACATAATCTGCTGCATGCTATGTTTCACTTTCTCTCAGCTTTCAATTTAGTGTCCAATCTGTGTGTTTAGATAGTTGACTTTCATATGAGTCGATTCAGTGTTTGTCAAAGTATTGCATGGTAGTATTGTATACGATTATCACCTGCGGGCCACGAGGCCGCAGGTATATTGGTATGCTCAAAGTGAAAAGTCCATGGAGGAGCACGTGACCTGTTCTCGATGGTTTACGATTTCAAAAAAAATAATCCAAAAAATGAAGCATTTTGTAAGACTGTCGTGAACCAGACTAATTCCCTTATTCCATGCGGATAACATCGGTCTTTGTCGCATTGCAATAGTTTATTTACCGAAGAAATCAAAACTGTCCGAAATTTCACTGTGAGCGCTAGGCAATATTGAGGCCATGTATCTAAACAGCAGGTGACTGCAGCTGCAAAAGCACAGCGCTTCCTGGTCAATGATAAATATAGTGAGCAATGGAGTACATCCCGTAGAGAACACATTGATAGATTAACAGAAGCATGGTATATTGATTCGTTATTCATTCGCTCGGCACATAACAAAACCAAATAATTAGAGGATATATGTTTGTTGAAACTGAATACGATATATATCTCATCATGACATTTGTTGTGATCAACTTCAAAATTACTGTTACATATTATAGTTGGTTATGTCAGATTAATCGGAAGTGTCCGATATTACAAGTCATGAATTTGAATTATTTGGACAGATACATTTAAACATACACCGGAATAAATTCGATCAGCATCCAAACGACAAAAACACATCCTAAACAATACAACTAAATCATCTGCCCGCAGAAAACTATTTGACTTGTTGATTATTACACGGGGATGATCAATTGTACATGTATATGGATGCATCTAAACACGTAACAATACACCGGTATCTTTGATAAACTTTAATGAAAAAGTCATTCGATGCCCTTAAAATATTTACCTTCAACTGATATGCAACGTTTCACCCTGATACTCCATTTAAAATTCGTTTTGTTTATCATACTGTGCATACCCTGGACCTGAGCCAAACCTGCTTGATATTTTTCGGAAAATGCAGTTTTAGACTCATGGAAACAGATAAAAATAACAAGGGTCAAGGTCGGGTATATACAGCGGGTGGGGAAAGCTCAACAACCTTCCAATTTTTCAGAATATCACATCTTTTAATGGCCGCTTCGTGTGTAGCACATTGCCATGAAACAGCAGGATACCCTTCCAACCAATGGTTGGTCTACATTTAAGTACTTCATTCATTTGTATCGTATAGCCTTGATATAAAGTAAGTGATATGTATTACTACGTGTCCTCATTGTCAACAGTGCAAACTATTGTTCTATCTTCACTGGCCAAAGTTTAGTTACGGATCTTTTGCAAGGTTTTAAACATGAATAAATAATTGAGCCAGTCTCCAGGAAAACCTGCTATTTTGACAAAGCATTTGATTGTGAGATTTTTTAATATTTAAAAGAGTAATCATAATGAAGCAAAATGCAAAAGAAATTTTGTTAATATCATGATTTTTAAGGAAGTTACAGCTGTTTAGTTGAGGCCCAATTCAGACCCTTTTTGCGTGACGTCGCAAACGTCATTCAAACGTTATTCGACATAACTGAAATAAGTATTTCATTATTACACCATTTGATCAATTCTTGACATAAAGTGTTCAAAATAGTACCAAATTCTATAATTATATTTCACTTTTCAAAATATATATTTTTGCATTTAGAAAATGGTTAACTTATTTTTGGAAAGTTTACATGGGCGTGTGTCTTGTCTTCTATAAACTGATTGGGACATTCAAACTGCATTTATTGTTCTCTTAATGGTATTCTAGTATTATTGTATTCGCTTGAGAATAGCTCCTATTGATATGCCAACACATTGGGCTACTTGTAAATCTTCCATCAACACCAACCATTTATTCGACTTTTGCAACATTTTTTGTGGCCATTGCGGTATTTGAGTGACGTCCATGAAGAGCATTTCCGAACTAAATCACATCACTTTTACACAACACCAATACTAGTCCCCCAACCAAGTATACCTACATTAAATATTATATTAGTCCCCCCCGTAACAAGTATACCTAAATTAAATATTATATTAGTCCCCCTAACAAGTATACCTACATTAAATATTATATTTGTGCCCAAGACAAGTATACCTACATTAAATAATATATTTGTTCCCCTACCAAGTGTACCTACATTAAATATTATATTTGTTCCCCTACCAAGTATACCTACATTAAATATTATATTTGTTCCCCTACCAAGTATACATACATTAAATATTATATTTGTCCCCCTTACAAGTATACCTACATTAGATATTATATGAGTCCCCTACCAAGTATACCTACATTAAATATTATATGAGTCCCCTACCAATTATACCTACATTAAATATTATATTGTCCCCCTTACAAGTATACCTACATTAAATATTATAGTTGTTCCCCTTACAAGTATACCTACATTAAATATTATATGAGTCCCCTACCAAGTATACCTACATTAAACATTATATGAGTCCCCTACCAAGTATACCTACATTTAATATTATATGAGTCCCCTACTAAGTATACCTACATTAAATATTATATGTGTCCCCTACCAGGCGTACCTACATTAAATATTATATGAGTCCCCTACCATGTATACCTACATTAAATATTATGTTTTTTCCCTTACCATGTATACCTACTTTAAATATTATATGTGTCCCCTATCAAGTATACCTACATTAAATATTATATTTGTTCCCCTACCAAGTGTACCTACATTAAATATTATATTTGTTTCCCTACCATGTATACCTACATTAAATATTATATTTGTTCAACAACCATGTATACCTATATTAAATATTATATTTGTTCCCCTACCATGTATACCTACATTAAATATTATATTTGTTCCCCTACCATGTATACCTACATTAAATATTATATGTGTCCCCCATCAAGTATACCTACATTAAAATTATATCTGTCCCCCTACCATGTATACCTACATTAAATATTACATTTGTTTCCCTACCAAGTGTACCTACATTAAATATTATATTTGTTCCCCTACCAAGCATATCTACATTATATATTATATTTTTCCCCTACCAAGCATACCTACATTAAATATTATATTTGTTCCCCTTACAAGTATACCTACATTAAATATTATATGAGTCCCCTACCAAGTATACCTACATTAAACATTATATGAGTCCCCTACCAAGTATACCTACATTTAATATTATATGAGTCCCCTACTAAGTATACCTACATTAAATATTATATGTGTCCCCTACCAGGCGTACCTACATTAAATATTATATGAGTCCCCTACCATGTATACCTACATTAAATATTATGTTTTTTCCCTTACCATGTATACCTACTTTAAATATTATATGTGTCCCCTATCAAGTATACCTACATGAAATATTATATTTGTTCCCCTACCATGTATACCTACATTAAATATTTTTGTGTCCCCTACCATGTATACCTACATTAAATAGTATATGTGTCCCCTATCAAGTATACCTACATTAAATATTATATTTGTTCCCCTATCAAGTATACCTACATTGAATATCATATTTGTTCCCCTACCATGTATATCTACATTAAATATTATATGTGTTCCCTACCACGTATACATACATTAAATATTATATCTGTCCCCATACCAGGTATACCTACATTAAAAGTATTTATTAACGGCATTTATCATTAATGGCTAGGTTAGAACTATGTATGAGCAGCTGTAGGCCAAATAATACGGGAAATATCGTTACGTTGTCTGGAACGTTATACCACAGGAAATGACGTCACGCCATAAAAAAGTAATATCCATCCCAGCCTCGGTTTCGGGAGGTGTATATTAAAAATTATAGACCTCTCGTGCAGGCCGTCTAAGCCAATCAGAATCCTTGTTACATAATAGGTATACAATATTAAATATTATACTTTGTCTCCCTAACATGTATACCTACATTAAATATTATACTTTGTCCTCCTACCATGTATACATACATTAAATATTATACTTTGTCCCCCTACCATGTCTACCTACACTAAATATTATATTTGTCCCCCTACCATGTATACGTACATTAAATATTATATTTTGTCCACCTAACATGTATACCTACATTAAATATTATATTTGTCCCCCTACCATGTATACCTACATTAAATATTATATTTGTTCCCCTACCATGTGTACCTACATTAAATATTATACTTTGTCCCCCTACCATGTATACCTACATTAAATATTATATTTTTTCCCTTACCATGTATACCTACATTAAATATTATATGTGTCCCCTATCAAGTATACCTATATGAAATATTATATTTGTTCCTCTACCATGTATACCTACATTAAATATTATATGTGTCCCCAACCTAGTATACCTACATTAAATAGTATATGTGTCCCCTATCAAGTATACCTACATTAAATATTATATTTGTTCCCCTATCAAGTATACCTACATTGAATATCATATTTGTTCCCTACCATGTATACCTACATTAAATATTATATGTGTTCCCTACCAAGTATACCTACATTAAATATTATTTGTGTTCCCTACCAAGTATACCTACACTAAATATTATATTAGTCCCCCTACCATGTATACCTACATTAAATATTATATTTGTCCACCTAACAAGTATACCTACATTAAATATTATATTTGCCCCCCATACCATGTATACCTACATTAAATATTATATTAGTCCCCCTACCATGTATACCTACATTGAATATTATATTTGTCCCCCTACCATGTATACCTACATTAAATATTATATTAGTTCCCCTACCATGTATACCTACATTAGATATTATACTTTGTCCCCCTACCATGTGTACCTACATTAAATATTATATTTGTCCCCCTACCATGTGTACCTACATTAAATATTATATGTTGTCCCCCTACCCAGAATACATTGTCTCGTCTGTTATCTATAGCATTGTTAGTTATTAACAAACATGCGCACTGCATTTACTGTATTATTTATATTATTTAGCTTCCCTGTGAATCTATAAATAAATATTTCAGTAACGACAGTTTACAAGACATCTAAGATAGGTCCAAACTATATTGAATATCCGCAATGTCTTCATGTCATCACACGTTGGCTGTACAACGTACACAATGAATGACAACCTATTTAACCTTGTCGGGAAATTAGCGCACCAGCATGCTATATGAGAATCATACTTAATGCACTAAGTAGTGGAAATGAGACTGTGTGCAGCTGTGTCAGACATTGTTGATTGCCTCTGAAAGACTTCCATTAATAGACATTTTTCCTAACTATAATTTATCGAAGTTTCTTACATGTTGGCACGCGATCACAATTAACGTGTACAGGTTTCGAAAGCTATAGTCGTATTCAACGCCCACTGGTGTTGTGTAAACCGCCGAGATGATTGGTGATTAGTAGATCTAGTGTAAGACTCTTCTTTTCGATACTTGTAGCAGGTCTTAATGTTCATGAATGATCACGAAGCTTGAACTACACTATTTGAAACAATCACGCATGCTATAGGCCTTTCCCGAAACTAGGTTTCCTCCCTTGGAAATTGTCTTCCCTTGATGCTTATGCGCATGCGCAAGATAAATACCTCAACTTCCGGGGTGTCCGTATATCGATACAGCCATTACACATAACACTAGCGAACCGTTATACTTGAGATAAAACTACTTTATTGACCAGTCAAAAATAATAATTTCACGGTAGCTGTACACTATAGAATACCCCCCCCCCCAGAAAGGTGGGGATAGGTAACATATAGCGTGCAGCTATCGTATAATGTTGTATTTGGTGACAGGCCAATAAAGCTATGCACTAGATTTGTGTTAAAGAGTTGACAGCGCCTGTTTATACTTAATTTTAAATCTCACCTTCATAGCTTCATTGCCGGAATCAATTTTTAGATAAAGTACACTTTAATCAACATCCTTAGCCAAAAATAAATTATGGCAAGACATTATGTGTAAAACATATGTGCAAAATGTACTAATTTGGCATTTTATGCCGTTTTACCGCAATTTGCATTGCAAAGAGATACAATTACGACGTAACTGCACCTAAAATAATTCTTGTAACCCGTCAATCTCTTCTTAGTTTCTATTTAATAAACTTTCATTTGTATAATATGCAAATGTTAGTACTCATTTGGTATAAGAATATTTTTTCAGCGCAGATAATGCGTCACTTTTACGCAATTTCATTAAGGTTTTTATGCTATAGGGGGACACTAATGACGCCATAGCGCAAAAAGTAGTACTGTGACCTATCTTTTTTATTTAATTTTCGGATTGAGTACATTTTTATCAACTAAATGAGCAATAAAAATTATATTGGTCATCGAGGTCGTTTTTTAGCTACGGCTAATTTTGTGTATTTTTTTGTCTTTTTAGCAGTCATTTTTCGGAAATTTTGACAATTCTTGTTTTGTCACAAATTTGTGAATATTCTTATCAATACCAAAAGTGTAAAGGTATGTTTGAATAATGTGTATTTGTACAATCAAACACATGGAGATGATTTGAACAACAAAAAAGCGATTTTAATGCAAAAATGAAAACATTGCGAAATATCATGATTTTTAGTCATTTTCTGGAAAATTGATTTTGCAAAAGGGCCCACGACCCCTTAAATAGTACCGCGATATAACTTTTTTATTTCACATATTATTTCAGTATATATTAAACTACAATTGTGCCTATTTTGTTTATATCATCTTTAAAAAAATGTAACCCTATCAAACGTCCTTAAGTTGCATGCTGCCTTCCATGCCTGACTGAATATTATCTTTTTTTATCAACTGCCCTTAACCAAGAAGCTTTCAACATTTGTAATGGATGGTATCATACTAATTCAAGCAACAGTATAATATACGAGCACGTACATTATCACTATCATACTGTCAATATACCTCCTGGTGGTGATTGTACATAATGGATATTCTTGTGACATATGTAGGTCACCGCACTGCTCATAGCGGTTTCTGTTCATCTTGAAACCATTTAACCTTTAAGTTTAGCATTATGTACATCATAAGTGACGGATAAAACATAGCTATGTCACTACTTCGCCCACGGAAAAAACTTTTTCAAGTTTTATTTTTGTTGTCTGTAGTATGATCGTTATTTCTCAAAATATAGCAGACTATTTAAGAGGCATTGCTGGCGGATATATAACGTCAGGGTATTTGAAGACGCTTCTCAAGTTTGTAACATGTTTGCTTTAGTGTTTTCTAGTGGAACGTTTTGATTATTAAAGGACAGATAATTGTAACATGTTGTGAAACTATTAGTCTAAATAACAAGACATTTGTTTGGTTAAGAAGACAATATGTTGTCAGTAATACCCTATAGAATTACACTAGTGTAACTTAAATTTCCTGAAAAATCTTTGTATTTGACAAAAACGAACCGAATACCTCACTAATGTTTTCACTGTAGTTTATGGAAGTTACAGTTTTATCATTTGTGAATTACATGATTCACAAAGCATTTTGAATGGAAACTGCGTTCAAAAAGAAAAAATGCCGAATGCGCGATATCAAGAGTGGTTTAAATTGCTTATTTGTCATGAATCTTTCATAAAGCAACCGTCGGTGGCTTTCTATTACATAAATACTTGGTAAGGTAGAAAAATTACGTGGTATAATGTTTTTAGCCCGATCTGTTAGGCAGCCCCTTTAAGAAGATGGTCTCAACGTTGAGGTCTATGAATGAGTTTATGTGATTTGTTTGTTGTTACGTGTATACATCATATATGAAGTTGATAATCATGGACAATGACCGAGTATTAAATGAAGAAACTATGACAATCCCTCATCGATAAGACTCGCACAGTGTCAGAAAGAATAACACAAACCTCTCATAATATTGTAAATTGCTCGCATACGTTTATTTTCTTTTATAAGCCTTTGTCATGAACATGAAACACTATTGTATGAAAATTGCTGACTGTATCTAAGTAATAAACATCTGTTCGCGTATGTTGTCGGTGAATAAAACACTGGCAGGAGTTCGGATGCCGAAAAATTAAATCACGAGTGCATAGTGATTTAATTTCCCGCATCCGAACGATGGCTCGTGTTTTATTCACCGACAAAATACAAGAACAGAGTTTTTATTTCGATTCTAAATACGATAATATCCCGTATTATTTAACTGCGCACATTCCATTTTCATCCAGTTGACATTGACAATAATTCCACTCTGAAATTGAGTGGCTTATTAGCTGGTATAATTACCTCCCTCGTTGATGAAAACGACCTTCGTAATTTTCTGACGGAAATAACACACTTAAACATTGAAACAATTTTAATAACACGAGTATAAGGTATCTATTTCATGAAATGAAAAATATAAATTAATTGATTATCAGAGGTTTTCATGAAATGTTTGATGTCGAGAGTATATTGGAGTATCTAAAAATAGATGCGTCATAGCTGTAACACTGGATACTCGTGCAACTTGCCTCGTTGAAGTTTTACTATAAAGTTTACGTTCATTCATTCATAAATATGTCACGTGATACGGGGCGTAAATAGTAGCAGCCAATTTGACAATCATGTTTTATTGGGGTAATAATACTTGCCCTGGTTTGCTCTATGCGTATATAGATTAATCCGCAGATCGTGTTAGAATTAGCGATAAACCATATACTTCTCTCTTATTTATTATGGATATATATATATACATGCGTTGTTTCCCAAATAACATATACAAAATGTAATTATTGATACAGCAAGTACAACTATTCCACGTATATTTGAGGATTCTATTTCATGTCAGTATACATACGTTTTATATGATAAATGTAAGACTATGTAACCCATGGAAACAATACATCAGCGTAATTGGCATATTTCGTATGTTGCCATAACAACTGAAACATCAAAATTCATTACTAGATATTTGAACTTTTGAAAATGAAACCTTATCGAACAATTAGTCTCTTTCAGAAAACGAGAGTTGTATGTAATGATTTTAATGGTTGATGATTGTCATGGTATATACATATAGGGGATTTCTGAAGAAATGCTGTCCATTAAGGACGTACGCACACCTTTGATCTAACGATCCAATTTTCCTTGAAACATCTTAAAATGACAGAACAATCTTCTAGAACAACGTTGAAATCATAAAAATGATATGTCATCAGGCTCGTTTTCGACATACATGGCTTTCTAATGACCTACCTTTGTATTTTGATCATTTTATCTATTTCCTGCATTTATGGCACCATTATGTTCTTTTAAGATTTTTGCTATATGAAACCACTTTAAAGCAATGCATGATATTTCATGTGTTCAATGGTCATTCCTATTGACATTAGTCACACTTCCGGCTGTTGGTGAACAGATTCAGTAGTTGAACATGATAAATAGTTACCCCACCCACTTGCAAAAAAGTGTGATATTCAAATGAACGTCAAAAAATATCTAACGATAATATCTAGAATAATTTAAAATTGGCCATTAGTAACACCAGTTTAGTCCAATAAAAAATAGGGGTCACCAGCCTTTTTAGGGAGCTATTCATCAAAAAGTACTAATTATGAATAAATTTGCATAAAAATAACCTAATTTGCATATTGTAATGAAATAAAATTTTATGAAAAATATTTCGAAGTTTGGCTTCTTCATATAACTAAACCATGCACTACATATTATTTATAAGCATATGCATTTGTAGAGACTTATTGTGAACCCATATTTTTCACAATTTTTGCCGTTCCCCACCCACTTTTCATACATGAAAAAATAAAAAGTTAAAAATATCTATTTTGTGCAATCGTTTTATGTATATTGTCATTAATCAACATTCATATGCGATCATTGAAACTAAAATTCATGATTGTTCTCATCAAATACATTAGCACGCTGAGGTCCTCTGGTACCCGTCATCACCTTTTTACTGTACAACTGGATAAATACACTTAACCGATTTAGAAACGCAACAATTTTGGGGGTCGGTATTTTTTGTATTAATTATTATTTAAATTTTATTGGGAGTATAAACCAATGGATGAGACGCTAGTCTTAAGCCTTAAACGATTTTCTACGAAAAAATATTTCAATTAAGCCCATTACGTCATAGTGGCGTCCTTTTCATTATTGACAGGTGACGCGTGAGCAAAACCACTGGGCGTGACGATTGGGCCGACAATTTATAGAAAAACGATACCCCAACAAAAAAAACATAAAATTAAATTTCGAAGTGCGTTGTATCGGTGCCACGCTTTTAGGATACATAACATCCTGGCGCCATCGACTTGCTTTAAGCAGTTATGTGACGTTTTATCATAGCAAAGTAGATGAACTGTCGTCTGTCGACGATATTCAGACTTGCATAGTGTTTTCAAGAGGCAGTTTACACCTACGATTGTCTGCGTCAGGCATGCCGACGATACAAGCGCGTAAACATGATGGCACCAAACGAAAGACGCCACTTCCGGTCAAACATATTTTCTGTTATACCTACCTTGAATGCAATGATGCGTACGATTAAGTAATTTCGGTAAAATATACATTCCGTAACATTTTGATTAATGTTTATTTTGCCCATGTTGAAAATCGCCTCATTTTGTCTGTCTTCTTATTTATACTGACATATTCCATTATCCACTTCCGGTTACGGGTTTGAGATGCCATAGACATAAGAAATGTACGTTCTTAACCATCGGACACAATGTAGTCTAGATGCTAGATGGGCAAAAACTTGCTGACAGCTCATGTTGAGACTGTGGAGGTCATTGCATTTTTACTCGTGAAACGAAATTTAAAGGCAGACATAAATGGCCGTCAAGAAGTGCATCACCAAGCAGAAACTTCTGAGCGTTTGGATTGATACGTGTTTTCCTCATAGATGTGTGGTACAACATCATTCAACAATTTATTTTCCCGCCAATGAGGCAAAGACGCCTGATTTTAATAGCAGGTTGCAGCTTATAAATACATTATTAATTTTGCGAACTTGACAGTGTCGATCAATACATTTCGTGGTTTGGTTTTGTGACCATCTAAACCTTGATTACAATGAAATTTGCACATCTTTGATTTCATGTATTGATTTCATCACATGTAAAATATCAAGAGAATTGAAGTACCTTAACTGACTTAAATTTATCAAAAACCCACTGTTGCGTTTTTAAATCGGTTAAGTGTACACTAACTTTGATCATTTTGTTGTAGCAAACATTCTACATTTAATGAATACGTACATATACCATAACGAGCTTTGCGTGTATTGACTTCCACGTGATTTACATGCGATTCTCGTGTACAGCTAGGGGAGCCGTATACAATAAAACAGACACGGATAATTAAGATATAAAACATTATGTGGTATTTGCATTTAGTAATTGGTATCATGCAAAAAGCAAACCAGACAAAACAGTTTCAGCAACCAAAAGACTGAATGCCGAAGCTGAATGACCCTGTTTCCACAGCTAAACGACTATAATGCCTATGTTTAGCTGTCAGAAATCCTAAAAAGAAAAAGTTCCCAACACACAGCCGAACAAGAACATTAATCTGCCACTGTTCCAGCTGTTAAAAAGCTGAATGGAATAGTTTCAGCCAACAAAAGGCTGAATGCCTACACTGAATTACCTCGCCACAACAGTAAAACTGCTGAACTACATAGTTGTAGCTGCCTTAAGCCCCCAAAGTTAAGTAACAGTATTAAAACGTTGAAAGGCATGGTTTCAGCTGAATGACCTAGTTTTAACAATAAAAAAGCTAAAAGCCCTAGCCAGATGACCTAGTTTCAATAAGTAAGTAAAATATCCCAGCTGAATGCATCAGCCGAAACCAGTCGAGATATACCTAAGTGAACAATCCCGTCTCATGACCACATTGGACACTCCAGCCGGATGACCTAGTTTAAATAAGTAAAATATTTTAGTAGAACAAGTAAAATGACGTAATTGTCTATGTATGACGTAGCGAACAACCACGCTACATGACCGCAGTGGACGATAGGGCTCAGGAAACTAAACAAACCAGCAACAGAAAACTACATACATAACTCCACAGCTGTACATTAACCCCTGAACGAATTATTTATACTATAAAGTGGACAATACATACATAGAGGAAGGTTGACTAAGGGACTAATGTTTCCCCGCAATGTAATGCCCCCTAACAAAAAGGCAACAGTGACCGGTAATAAACGAATGTAAAACATGAAACATTTTAAAAATGACGCCCATCGAGTAGCACAGAAAGTACTCAATGACCTATCAGAATTCAGAGCAACAAGAGAGCAAAACATTTAAGGGTACGACAAGACAATGTAACAGACAGGCATCAATGCCATCCGTCCACAAAGGTTTGAGGTAATGCATATCATAGAGTCTGTTTATTGTCCGGTCATCGCACAATGAAATAGGAAGCATAATGGCGAGCTGTAAATGGACCCGCTACTAAGCATGCAGTCCTTTGCATTTGCATTAAAGGGCCATATCCTCTACTCATAAAACGTTTTATAATCTTGATAAACACATAATGAAAGTGGCTATGACCCAGACATTATTGCAATTTGTAAAGCACATCACCATAAAATTCAGGCTTAGACAGACCTTGTCGCAGAAGTGTCTTTAAGTTAATACTACATTGTATATTTAGAAATGAGATCTGGATTACGCCTATATAATTTGTTCAAGTTTTACGAAGTTTATGGAAGCGATAGACTTGTTGCAGTAACTTATAAGTACTAGTAATACAAAGATTTCGAGTATTAAAGTCTTCCACACGAGAACAAGCTCTAGTAAAACGGATTAATTGAGAAGCGTAAACCCCATAATTATGAAGTTGACCGTGGAACATCTCCCTCCAAGTGTGGGTAATTTATAGTATCGAAGTTAAAATCATCTCTTTTGTTGAAAAGTTTACTTACAATTTGACCTGCCTCAATTGCAAGATTGAAGTCTAGGAATGATGTGCGTGTAACGGATGAATTAGCTGTATTTCGTGTTAATTCGTCATGGTAAATTTCTTCGATCTAATTAGAAAAGTAAGGATTATCAATATTTAAAATGTCATCAAGGTATCGGGAAGTATTATTAAACGCTGTAATTTTATTAGATTGGTGTTCGGGAGACAATTTATACAATCGTAACAGTATAAAAAACAGATCTGCGACAAGAGGTGCACCATTAGTTCCCATTGGAACACCAATGCTTTGTCTATAACCGGTTTTGCTCAGCCTAACAAAAATGTTGTCAAGAAGAAATATAAGGGCTTTACAGACCTCGCTGCAGGTCCACATAGTATAATTATCCAATATGTTGTTAGTAAAAACTGCATTAGAATAACTACACGCCTGAAATATAGTCTTTTCTCTACTAGATGTATTTTCGACCAGTGCCATTAACTTATCTTTGATACGTCGATTTTACGTGTTTAAAATCACAATGTCTGAGAACGGCCCACTGTTATTTGCCGTTCCCGCACTGTTATCGGACCCGACTTCTACCGTACTGATATTGCTATCTATTAAAGAAACTTGCTATAGGCCTTTAGTTGTATGCTATTTTGCTCAATTATGTTTTCAACCGGATGGGACTATCAATTGCCTACAGACTGTAAATCTGTTCAAAGTCTTGGAACTGACATAACTCAATCAGTTTTCAAGCTAGATTTATTAAACGTGCTATCTTATAAGTGTGCAAGTGTTTTTCCCGTATAACTTTTGTTTATGAATATTTTTGCATGAAATTTTGTGTATATGCTAAAAATATTTTTTTTGTTGTTGTTACTTGTTCACGGGCATATACATATAGTGTACCGTTAAATAATTACACCGAAATTTATATTTATGAATTCTCGTAGTATGTTTAAGAGTTGTTGCATGCGCCTGTGCTCGGTTGGTTCAGTTGGGCACTGTGCTTTGTGTGTTTTTAATGTTTTCTGTGCTCGGCTGGTTAAGCTGAGAGCTGCCTTCCCTGTCTGACTTAATATAATCTTTTTGTTTTGTTTTATATGTATAAAACGTAAGGACAAAAATCACTCAAGTTGGTTGTGACCGGGCCTGAACGCACGATTTGCCATTGTTCGGATGCTGCACAAATGATGTTATTTCTTTAACTTGAATATTGAACATATGCTCTGTCGCGTGCTTAAACAGGTTTGCTATTGGAAAACTGCGATGACGTACCTCGCGCTTGTGAATGAATCGACACAGTTGTTTGGTTATTGTAGAAGTTTACCATAACATAATAAATATCTGGAATTTGAATTAATCAACAATTTGTTATAATAAAAATTACATAGCATAATATGTTTGTCAGTATGTGTGTGCATTATGGAGTATTAAATATTGTCCAGTGACTATGCTGTTATATTATATAAACGCACGTGTTTCATTCATTGTTTGGTTCATGTGAAACATGTTTAGACATTTCTATATAACAACGGATACACACAGCTCTGTTACTTTCATAGATTCATTCGGATAAAACTACCTTTAATTAAGCAATGGCAGATTTAAATGTTACTTTGTCATTGAATGGCTCATCGGTGATTGAGTCGAGAACATACCATGTGGAAACACAGAACATAACACTAGAAATGTTATATCGTATAGCCACCCCAAAGTCGTGGCACTGGGTACTTATAGCAGCCTACACAATCACCTTCGTCGTTGGTGTTCTTGGTAACATACTTGTATGCTTTGCTGTATGGAAAAATAAAGACTTAAGGACTGTGACTAATATGTTCATGGTGAATTTGTCAGTTGCTGACTTTGGCGTGATTGTCGTAAGTTTACCATCTGTGTTAATAGCGGATGTGACGGCGACTTGGTTCCTTGGTAGAATTCCATGTAAGATACATATCTCGTTAATGGTAAGTTATAACCCTTATTTTAGTTCAGACATGATGAAATGTGACTGTTCAGCATCAAGACGTGTTAGTAGTAACGATCGGATGGCCGTAAATGACATTTATACAACATATTCAACTATTTCTAATATTTATTGATACTATTTGTGTATACCGTGAGCTTGTCAGTATCGCTTGAGCAATTGGTTGAAAATGTGAGTTTTGCATTTAATAAAATACGCGTTCATGCTTCTTTACCCATATATGACTTCCCCTTTACTGTTTGTTTTTCATTTATTTCTGGTCAAGAGAATATCTGAAGACATTTTTAAAACTATTGTATATTTTTCTAATGAAACTTTATTTTTATGTTTTCATTGTTTCTTTATGTTATTTACATATTTCGGTACTTTAATTTCCATTTCATATTTCACGATACAATCCTTCCGAGAGTTTCTACCACACTTTCTGTGTTCCGTCGTCAGTGTCTATCTTAGTGTCAGATGATGTACTAGAATTGATGATCGCGGACGCCGTTCATGGCAATATCTAACTCCCAGTATTTCTGTTCAGCTGACAACATATGCTCAATATACGAAGACCAGTCATGTCTTTTTACACAAGTCATGTTTAACAACCTCACTATACTTGTAACTAATTGTCGCTATTATCCGATGAGGGATCGACAGTTATTTCTGACCAACAAAACCAACTTTATTACTTTGTAATTAAACGAAAATTCAACGAAATGCATCTTTGACGAGCAATATGAAATTAACTAAGCTATCTAAAAGAGTTACAAATCCAAGGATCGAACCCAGAAAAGTAAGGCTGACTGAGGCGGCTGACTTTCGGGACGGGATGTCGTGTCGTGTTTTCTGTTGGGTATTGTGCTTTGTGTGTTTTTAATGTTTTCTGTGCTCGGCTGGTTAAGTTGAGTGCTGCCTTCCCTGTCTGACTTAATATAATCTTTTTCATAAGGCATGGTCATTACCTGCGAGCTTGAGCGAGCAGGTATATTGGAAAGCCTTAAGTAAAAAGTCCATGGAGGGGCACGTGACCTGTTCTCGATGGTTTACGATTTCAAAAAAAAATTCCAAAAAACGATGCATTTTGTAAGAATGTCGTGAACCAGACTAATCAAACCGGTCGTTACAAGATTTCAAATTTTTTTTGAACGAAAATAGGTTATCTTACGCAAACAGATGGCTGACGTATGTCGGCCCGGGCAAGTCGAACTTCTTAGAAAGAACTACAAAATTATCCTTAAAACCCGTCCCTACGATAAAAACATACACGCAACTCGGTTTAAAAGAGTATAAAACACGAGTTTAGATCGTTTAATCGTTGGATAAATTCTTCGCTAACGTTTCATAACTGTCGTACCATCCTGAATATTTTGTTTTCGTACTCAACACAATTCATACCCGGCACTTCACTCCGTAATTTTTTTTTCAGATTTTTTTAGGATCAGCGGGTAAAATAAGTGCTGGTTGTTTCTCTTGATAAAATTAACAACATACACAGTTTCTTTTGGTCTCCAGAGTCATATAAGGAAAATTACCATTCAGTGTTAATGTCTATTCAGAGACGTAAAATTCTAAATGTCTATTGTCACTGAATTATCGGAATTGGTTTATGATCATTGATATTGTTGAACACTGAAAACATGTCTTATGATAATACCTTTAATGGACTGATACGAGGTTTTATTTATAAGAATATAAATATTATATGGAACAAGGGAGTCATAATATGCAATTATGTGTCTTGAAAATTGGTTTGTTATACATGAAATTATTTAACAATTTGTTGATAAATTTCGTATGTCAAATTATCGTGCATATAGTTTCCCAATTTGAAAGCTACCTGCCTATCGCGCTAATGTTTTTCACAATTTTGAGATTTTCATGCTTAATATTATACACATCAGCTGTTGAATTATGCAGATAGAAGGTCGAGGATCCTGTCAATTCTCTGTCAAATGAAGTCGGTACATCATTTGCTCGCAGGAACTATTTGGCTTGTATTCTTTTGGTCATGCATTCAATCACTTCCCCTGTTCCGTGATAACTTAATACTGTACTACTTGGTATACATAAGCAAGTGCCTTCCCATTGATGTGGGAAATCAACTCCATAAATTAGTCACGGCACAAAATCACGGTTGACCTTTACCATCTGTTGTATAACCGTACTAGAACATTAACCCTATTAAACCACAAACTGAATGTGAAATAAGCGTCTAACCACAAATTGAATTACATTGTACAAATCTCCAAAGTAAGTATAATATGTTGATGGAAGTGGAACTGTTACAGACCTATACTCATCACGCCATTGATAGAAAAATCCCAGTAGTACTGTCTGCACGCAATGTGTATCTATGTCTGAATGATCACAAAACGGATGTAAGGACAGTTCGTTCCGGTTTGTGAAATCAAAAGATTCAGATCACATTTTGCATTCAGAATTCTGGTAGAAGGACACCATTGTGTATAACAATTAAGCTGATTTGACTAATGCTCTTGAATAAGAGAGCTTAATACACAACTTCCTGGTATCGATCTACAAGTTTTTATTATTTTTTATTATTATTTCGTAAATCAATATTTTGAGAAAACAAGAAAAAACTGTCTGAAAACAACTCTTTACTTTTGGAAAAACATGCTTTTTAAACTTCGGTTTGATAACTAGTCTTGTGAACTAAAGTTATATTAAAAATAGCAAAGGTCCATCATTCAGCTAACACTGCGAACATTCCATTAAATACCCCATCTATACATTGAGGTTGTTGAATCTATGAAGGTTTGAAGGAAAATTCATTATTTATTTATTAAGGGGTATATAGTAGAAAGAACATATGCCCATACTTCTGGTACAATGTGATGCAGCAAAGTGTCCATCCTTCACGGTCATCTATACGTTTCCATCTAGCAGTGTGAGGAGTTCAACACACAAGATTGTTCATTATGGGGTATATAGTAAAGTAACAAAAGGCCATAACTCTTGTTAAAATGTACGCATCAAAATGCCATCCTCTAAGGTCATCTATACATTAGGGTTGTTCATCTGTGAAAGTTTAAAGACATTCCATTCCATCTAGCTGTTTATGAGGAGTTTAACACACAAGATTTGCGTTATGGACGGATGTACGTACGTACGTACAGACAGACCGATGGACAGCATCAATGCTATATGCCCCCACTTATATATAAGTGGGGGTGCACTAAAAGGGCCGAAAGAAATAGTTTCAGTCGTTAAAAAATTCTTATAATTTAAGAATACCAATAAAAGGTAAATTCCTGACAATTTGTCTAATATTTGAGGCATTAAAAGGCTCGTGTTTGTCCTTACGCGACACGAGAAGTTTGTTTTTCACATGTCTATGATAGCGTGACTGATTATACGATGATAGCGAACAAATAGTAACATAGGATATGTTCCCGGAATGTCTTAGCATGGTTACATATTGGACAAATGTTATGCCGAGTGAAAAGTAAATCGTGATGAATGATAGCGGTCGACCTGATATCTCGCTACTATCGTTAACTTAGTTTTAATGAACAGTAAAATACTGAAAGATTTTTGGTTAACGAGAGATTTGCGCGGGTACATTGAAAGCTGTCGTCAGACGTTCGTTCTTTACTCCGTCGTTAATTATGAAAGATTGAGCTGTGTATTCTTTTACCGGATATTTTTGTATCGAGGTATAAACATGGCTGACTCAAAAAGGCGGAAACCAAGGCACTATCCAGACTAATTGGAATTGTTAGCTCAAGGGGTAAACACATATAAAAATGTTATATTTAGTAAATTCTGTGACGTTGTAACAATGGATAAGACGCAAAGGGTGTGGTCAGAAATAATCAGTGGTGTAAATGATGTCTCACAGATTGTACGTACGCCGGATGATGTACGAACGAAATGGAACGAGTGGACTAGTATTACAACAGGAAAGGCTGTAAAATGTAAACAGACACTCGAAAAGACTTGTAGTGAGATGTCATATGCAAACCATTGACGGAAACAGAGGAACTGCGTGGATTCTTGGAGATTCTGCAGTTATAGGGTTCAACGGGGGAATAGATACAGCCACTGTTCTTCAGACAGAAGATCGTTCAGCTTGTGGACACGAGATTGACTTATCCCCGTATGATCAGACTAAGCCGAGACATGAAACCTCGTCAGTAGCAAGATCCCATCCGTCGCTCAACACCGGGAATTTGTTTCTTCATGAGAAGACTAACGATAAATCTAAAATGTACTGCTCCTGAATCTATTGCAAGTTCTTATGAAAAATTAATGACATTTTGCAATTGAGAGAGAAAAACTTAAATAAAAACTGCCAGACTACAAACTGAAGAAAACGACTTGTTATTGAGCAGTATCGACTGGAGATCGAACAGCAACAGCTAGTTTAGTAAAAACATGTTGAACCTGTTGATTCGTCAACCGAGATATTCTGACCCGACTGCATCTCACCTTCCATGACAGCCTTCTGGGCTGGATAACTCTGTGATCATATTTTGTCAAACCATTTCGACGCAATATATACAGGGATGCCTGTATAAGCTGGACCGTCAGAATTAAAAAGAAGCCACTTGCTGACAGCTTATCTGTCTATGATCATATTCAGGTTATAGTGAAAGGATGCGTGTATACTTTTATCATACTGGGTGCACATATTTTGAACATTATTGAGTCAAACTGAATTTTACTAAACAGTTGTCGGATAAATGCAATTGGCTCATTTCGGCTCGATCCTTGCATTATGTCGGACCAACCAAATACGTGTACATTTCTATATTCTAATCACCTTCCCGTACCTATGTCCGTGTTTCACTGACATTTCGACCAGAGTATTTATACTTTGATCTTGTTGCGGCGCACAGGCAAACACTTTGGTATACATAGTCTAATAAGAAGTCAGTCGTATTTAAACCCCCTGTCCATGATTTATTTATGCTACCCACCGGGGCGTGTGCTTCTGTCCTTCCAAACGTTTGATGATTTATGAACTATATACGGGATTTACAAATTACACAGTAAGCTTATTTATTTTATTCACAAATCGCTTGTTGTGTTTCGACTGTTATTTTGAACGGTTTGTTCGATAGCTGAGTTGACTATCATTAGAAAATGTACACAAACATTTACACGTTTTGCAAACAAAAGCATTAAATTTAACAAGTTTGATGCACCGGCTTATAATTAACCGTTTTTAATGTTGAGAAAACATGATGCACGTATGATATTTGGTACACATGCATAGAGTTTACACACATTTTACAAAGATCTAATTTCGAATAATATTTTGTAATTTATTATAAGTCGTAGTCTCATTTCCGTATTATACCGTATTTTGCTAAACCGACATACTTCTGGCAAAGTCATTGGGTCAACGTTGGTACATTTCTTGTTACTCCTTCACGTGTTTTTAATCATGAATTGTCTCCCTTTGTAAAATTTGTATATTTACGTGGTGAATATTTCGCTGGGTTTAGATTTCGCGCTATCGATGTTGACCGCGAATATAGCGAATTTTAGACCCCCGTGAAATATACCCGCTATACAGTAATCAAGATGTTGTTAAAAGTCTCACAAAGTCAGGCATAATCAAACCAGAAATGGTTGTTTAAATTAAAGAAAACTACATACCCTTCTTAAGCTTTTAAGGAAATCTGAATTACGTTTCAGAAATTCATTTATGATACCCTTGAGTTTAGATTTTATACTGTCAAAACAACTGGTTCGCCTTTCAAACAAATGTGATGTTTACTTAAAACATCCATTATATTGTTGTTTGTTCATCGTAATGTAGTAAAGTATCACACAAAAGCCATAATGTATTTGTCCTTTATCTCTCTCAAAATATCTTCTGCACTTATAGCTCACAAACATACACACAGGATACTATTACATTTGTTCTTCCTAATGTCAAGCTGAGTGGAGATCAACTACACACATTGTCTAGCTGTATACATTACAAATTGACAATAGAGAGTCGGACCAAATTCTATAAAATGCAAGCTGATCAACTAGATCATAGAAAGTCGGACAGGGAAGACAGCACTCAACTTAACCAGCCGAGCACAGAAAACATAAAAACCTCGAATAACCCGACTCAATAGCCAACACATAACTGAACGAGAAAATGAACTGTCCAAGTCCCAGCTGTCAAAAAGCTGAATGACATAGTTTAGCAATAAAAACGCTGAATTCCTTATGCGGAATGACCTAGCTCCAACAGTATATTTGTGAGCTACCTTTAGCCAAAATTAGATTGCACATGGTCCTGTAAAGAAACTTCAGTTTAACTGGAAATGGTTTTATTTCTAGACTATTCTGCATTAGAATCAGGAAATTGGGTTTAAGTGTTTTTACACATGCATTTGATGTAATGAGAAAAGTCCCCTATTTTCGGGGGCGGCTTTCAGCAATTCAGCTGTTCAACCACCATTTTACATTTACCCCCCCCCCCTCCGGTAATTGGGCTACCTAAGGAAACCTGCATTCGAGTCGCCCTGGAGAGGCTTTTTCTCTTCCGGTAAAACGTGTTTGTTGCCCCAATATTCGATAATTAATCCATTTTTTGTAATGCTGGTTTGAAATAAGTACAGTTTATTGAATCAGAATCGGATTTTAAAAGTACGCACATGCAATTATCGGCGTTTGAATATTAAACGAGGTTGTTGCAAGAAAACAGCAAGACTTGACTAGCATAATTTGAAGTATTAGTTTCGGAATTATACCATTATAAATCAGCACTCATGCATCATTGGTAACAGTAATTGCTGTTCCTAATGGTAATGAACCGAACAATGTCGAAACTACTCGGATAGTGTGCGAGGTTTATTGCTAAAATATCATTAGTTTGTCGCCATTGCAGATATTCATAAATCATGGCCCTGAGTACTTTCATCTGTAGTTTTTGAATAACTGAGAAGTGAGACTGAACATTATTTGGTAAGACGATACATGAAGTCGATATTAGTAATTAAGAACAAAACACCTTTCAAACCTTGAGGCTATCAGATGTTTCTTTTGACAAAAATATGTCCTTTGGCTTTTTTTCATATACATGTACCTGTTTCTGCATATAGCGTGTGTTTTTTTCTATTAAGACTTGTTTTGACCTTTCATGTTATTCAACCTTTCCTAACTTGGCCAATGAGATTATTATAACCTTGCCAACACCTTTAGAGAATTTTAGAATTTTGTTCTGTTTTTCTATACCAAAACTGTTCACAATGTTGCCCACTTTCTTAACCCTACTCTCATTTTACTCTCAAATTTTTTACTTGTAAAAATGATATCTCACCTCCCATGTAATGTACATCCGTCTATCAAACCTCTATCAAAACTTAATAGGAAAGGCTAAAATATTTAAATTTGCAATGTTTTCATTTGTGCAGTTATTGCATGTCACTTTTAACTTGTCATCCATGAATATCCATGCTTATCCGTTGTCCAATCAGAGTTGTTATTATAACTCATCAAAACATTTTTACTGTACAAAAACGAAAACACACGGAGATTAATTAGCGAGTGGTTAAAAGTTTTCGACTATATTTCTGTTTGTCTCCTCATTTTTGAAATAACAACATCCCTACGTTCAAGGAAAGTAACCTGCAAACATGTTTAACAATCACGTGTTTTGTCGATATAATCCTTCGTTGTACGTTTCGTTTGCGGCATACAATTTGAAAGAACTAATTTTGTTGTTTTCGTTCTCAGTTCGAAATATGTACGGATGCTCGGATTGTACTATTTACATTCTTTTGTTTGCCTCTGTCCGCCATTTAGTTTAATTACACAAATACACGCACACCACCTCCGGATATGGTAAGCCAAACTTGGCGTACGTGACAAACATGTTTTTTAAACATACCGTTCAACGAATAACAGGTGCGTACCTGATGCGAAACGTACGTCACAGAATGTAGGGCTCATTGCCTTCAAATTTGTTGACAATGTGTATGTGAGTATAACATATTTTGGCATATTCGCTCTACCTATTCAGACAATGGTTTTAATCATCTGTTTACACAAAAACGGCTACGTCACTGTCACCAGATACTAACTGGATTATATAAAAAATATTCGAGTACTCTGGTGGTTAATAAACATTGTCTGATAATGTTACGCCATTCGTGAAAATATTGATTTTCTTTGATCACCCGGTGAAATAAAATTTGACCTTACACCAAAATCAACAAATATCCTCTATATCATCATTAGTCGAACAGTTCTGTATAGTTACACTGCGTGGACCAAACAATAATAACCTAGATAATTATAATATCTGAGTTTCACTTTAGACGCAAATATCTTGTATTTGTCTCTCAGTAAATACAGAAAAAGCAGATTTTTGTCATTTGGGAAATTTTGCTACAAATCTTAAAACAAATACCATTATAGTCTCACCAAGGACTCCCTTCGAACTATTTATGCACCATGAATGTTATCCTACGTTAAACATGACTCCCAGTAGTCTGCTAATAATCACAAAAATGTAATATTTCTTCAAGTCGTAAATCGTAAAGAAGAAAAGTTCCTAAATCAGGCTGACTGAGGCGGCTGACTTTCGGGACGGGATGCCGTGTTTTCTGTGGGGTATTGTGCTTTGTGTGTTTTTAATGTTTTCTGTGCTCGGCAGGTTAAGTTGAGTGCTGCCTTCCTTGTCTGACTTAATATAATCTTTTTCATAAGGCATGGTCATATTCTTTTGGTCATGCATTCAATCACTTCCCCTGTTCCGTGATAACTTAATACTGTACTACTTGGTATACATAAGCAAGTGCCTCCCCATTGATGTGGGAAATCAACTCCATAAATTAGTCACGGCACAAAATCACGGTTGACCTTTACCATCTGTTGTATAACCGTACTAGAACATTAACCCTATTAAACCACAAACTGAATGTGAAATAAGCGTCTAACCACAAATTGAATTACATTGTACAAATCTCCAAAGTAAGTATAATATGTTGATGGAAGTGGAACTGTTACAGACCTATACTCATCACGCCATTGATAGAAAAATCCCAGTAGTACTGTCTGCACGCAATGTGTATCTATGTCTGAATGATCACAAAAAGGGTGTAAGGACAGTTCGTTCCGGTTTGTGAAATCAAAAGATTCGGATCACATTTTGCATTCAGTATTCTGGTAGAAGGACACCATTATGTATAACAATTAAGCTGATTTGACTAATGCTCTTTTTTTAACGCCTTGAATAAGAGAGCTTAATTATCTTGTTAAGAGGATGATGTAAATGACGTGAAAACCGGGGGAGTTTTGCCCAAGTTGCTAGCTCACTATATCACTTCGTCTTTTTTAAAATTCGTACACGTATGACCTAACAAATTTTAAATAACTCTAACAAAAGCAATCTCCAAAATATGAAAGTTTCCTTTGAGGTTCAGTTGCAATTGAATGTCTTGTTCCCTCTCGTGTTTGTTTTCCAGTAAATGACGCGTTTGAAATTGTTGATTCAAACTGGTCTCTACTTTTTGAGTTTTTTTGTTATGCGTAACTTGACAAAAGCGATATGTCTTGACCAACGTCTTTTGTGAATTTTAGAGCATGTTCCGGTAACTGATATTATTCCATAAAGTAGCTTTTTGACGTAAAGACTGTTACGTTTGACGAGAGAAGTGAACGGCAACTCTGCTAGGATATTGTACATTGTTAAACCTTTGTTAAAACCTATAGAGAAACCAATTGTTTATAGGTATAATCTGCGATATTAAGACTATGTAAAGTAATAACTTACGTTGAGTGGGAACGCTCAAGATGCTAGACTACACGTACAACAAGCAACTGTGAGAACGTAACTACAGTAGCATGGTCATTCCATGGGTTTCAATGGGGAAAGCATGACTGTGTGGTGGTATAGTTTGCCGTTAAGACAGGTAACTTCAAAATAATTAGAAGCAGGAATAATGTTGATGAAATATCGGTATCGAACCGCGGGAAAATGATACCACTTTTACCGGTATATCGGTAATACCGCGCACCTCTAATAATATATTACAGTGTATGAACAAAGTAGTACATTGTATTACATATTCATGTGAAACTTACCAGTTCGAAATGTATACAATGTATCTCCAAATGACAATGTTTAAAATTGGCGTGTCAATTGCTAAAACATTAATGCCACACAATCTGCAATGAATGTGTTGTGTCAACTCTGTTAAGAACCTTTGATATGAAACTGGAATAAAGACCAACCAACAACGTGGATTTAAACATACTTTATCTCTTTATATAGCTTGAAATAAATGTGTTTTGTCAAATCCGCCGAGAACGGTCGATATGAAACTAAAATAAAAGACCTACCAAAACGAATTTAAACATTACTTAAGTCGTTGTAATATAGCTTATATAGTTACTGAAACTGATGTATTCTCTGCCACATTGTGCTTTATAGAAGAGAAATGGTTGCATGCGTGTATTCAATTAATATACCTGTATCATACTGCAGGCTACAAAACAAAACTAATTTAACAACTCTACTTGCAGCTTTTTATTCGCCGATACTGCGTCACTCTACATGCAGCATGGACATAAAACGCTAATTACTGTATTTGATTTCGTTGAAAACCATTGTGCTTAGTACTATGCATGTGATATTATTACTCGGATATTGCATGGCATTCTTCACCGTACGATATGCCTGTATTTACTGGGACATGAATCAACACGGAGGAACCAAATATATGATTATGATCGAACAAGACAGGTAAAAGTAAAATTCCAGTTTGCCGCACGAAACTGAAATACATATCGAGGTTTAATTGTTGTTCATGTCATCTTCCAATTGTTTTTCTTCATTTTCTATAAATATTAAAACAATATTAGTCATGGCTGCGAGAAATTCTTATCAGACTTTTTATACTAATTATTGTCCAAAATTAATTAAAAGAATACGTTTGTTGGATATACGAATAGAGGTTTTGTTAAACAAAATAAATAAAATATATGCGGTACATTCGTTATATAATAAGTAAATTTGCGCGAACAAAAGGCCTTGCAAATTACAGTAACATTCAGGGTGAATAGTATCAAGTGTGCCTAATTGGTAAGCTATTGAAGAAATTATACATTCGTTTTGACAATAAAGATAAGTTTTTGTTGTTTTTTGAACATCAAATTCGACATTGAAACAAAACGAAACTTGACTTGATTCAATTTTCGAGTTATTTATGTTATCACGTAGTCAGTTGATATCAAGAGACGATTTTTTAATATCAAGAATAAAGTTTTTATATCAGAAAATGCATTTCTTGATATCAGAAAATACAGTTTTTTTACATTAAGAAATCGATTACTTAAAACAGTGGTGATAATAGATTAAGTCCACGGAAAACCAAACGCCACAAACATGTATTAAATACTAGTACTTTATTACGGCATTCCAATGTTGTTAACAATAATTTAATTTACTATAATAACTAATTTTTCACATGTCTATGATAGCGTAACTGATTATACGATGATAGCGAACAAATAGTAACATATGAAATGTTCCCGGAATGTCTAAGCATGGTTACATATTGGACAAATGTTATGCCGAGTGAAAAGTTAATCGTGATGAATGTTGGCGGTCGACCTGCTATCTCGATACTATCGTTAACTTAGCCTTAATGAACAGTAAAATACTGAAAGATTTGTTAACGAGAGATTTGCGCGGGTATATTGAAAGCTGTTGTCAGACGTTCGTTCTTTACTCCGTCGTTAATTATGAAAGATTGAGCTGTGTATTCTTTTACCGGATATTTTTGTATTGAGGTATAAACATGGCTGAATCAAAAAGGCGGAAACCAAGGCACTCTCCAGACTATTTGGAATTGAAAGCCCAAGAGGTAAACAAATATAAAAATGTTATATTTAGTAAATTCTGTGACGTTGTAACAATGGATAAGACGCAAAGGGTGTGGTCAGAAATAATCAGTGGTGTAAATGATGTCTCACAGATTGTACGTACGCCGGATGATGTACGAACGAAATGGAACGAGTGGACTAGTATTACATCAGGAAAGGCTGTAAAATGTAAACAGACACTCAATAAGACTTGTAGCGAGATGTCATATGCACACCATTGACGGAAACAGAGGAACTGCGTTGATTCTTGGAGATACTGCAGTTATAGGGTTCAACGGGGGAATAGATTCCGCCCCTGTTCTTCAGACAGAAAATCGTTCAGCTTGTGGACACGGGATTGATTTATCCCCGTATGATCAGACTTAGTCGAGACATGAAACCCCGTCAGTAGCAAGATCCCATCCGTCGTCCAACATCGGGAATTTGTTTCGTCATGAGAAGACTAACGATGAATCTTAACCTCTTCCTTGTGGAAAGAGAAAAATCCCTGCTCTTAAATCTATTGCAAGTTCGTATGAAAAATTAGTGACATTATTTCAATTGAGAGAGAACAACTTAAAATAAAAACTGCAAGACTACAAACTGAAGAAAAACGTTTTGTTATTGAACAGTATCGACTGGAGATCGAACAGCAACGCCTTCAAGTGTAGTCACACATGTTAAAAGATTATATTAAGTCAGACAGGGAAGGCAGCACTCAACGTAACCAGCCGAGCACAGAAAACATTAAAAACATACAAAGCACAATGCCCAACTAAACAAGCGCAGATCCGCCAAAGTCCAAGCTGTCGAAAAGTATAATAAATTATAACTAGCTGAATGACCCAGTAGAAAAGATTCAGCAAACAAAAGGCGGAATGCCTACGCTGAATGACCTAGTTAATAAACCTGTTGGTTCGTCAACAGAAATATTCTGACCAGACTGCGTCTCACCTTCCGTGACAGCCTACGGGGCTGGATGACTCTGTGATCATATTTAGTCAAACCATTTCGACGCAATATATACAGGGATGCCTGTATAAGCTGGACCGTCAGAATTAAAAAGAAGCCACTTGCTGACAGCTTATCTGTCTATGGTCATATTCAGGTTATAGTGAAAGGATGCGTGTATACTTTTATCATACTGGGTGCACATATTTTGAACATTATTGAGTCAACATGAATTTTACAAAACAGTTGTCGGATAAATGCAATTGGCTCATTTCGGCTGAAACTTGCATTATGTCGGACCAACCAAATACATGTACATTTCTATATTCTAATCACCTTCCCGTACCTATGTCCGCGTTTCACTGACATTTCGACCAGAGTATTTATACTTTGATCTTGTTGGGGCGCACAGGGAAACACTTTGGTATACAGAGTCTAATAAGAAGTCAGTCGTATTTAAACCCCATGTCCATGATTTATTTATGCTCCCCACAGGGGCGTGTGCTTCTGTCCTCCCAAACTTTTGATGATTTATAAACTATATACGGGATTTACAAATTACACAGTAAGCTTATTTATTTTATTCACAAATCGCTTGTAGCGTTTCGACTGTTATTTTGAACGGTTTGTTCGATGGCTGAGTTGACTATCATCAGAAAATGTACACAAACATTTACACGTTTTGCAAACAAAATCATTAAATTTAACAAGTTAGATGCACCAGCTTATAATAACGGTTTTTAATGTTGAGAAAACATGATAGAGGAACGCATCCGACTTCCGGTGTGAACATACGTTATCGAATCGACTGATCAACAAACTGTATTTTCGTGCGATTGAACTGGTTGTTATGCCTGAAAACAAGTATACGTGTTGGACTTGTGGTTAACTTCACACATACAAGTGCTGGTATGCAGAAACTGTCGATTTTGTGACTTTCAATGTACTTTATTTTTGACTGTGTACCTAACGGGGTGGGGTACCCGTTTGAAAAATGCGCCAAATAAGGGAAGATTACGTTTGAAAATCCGTCACGCATGATCGAGTTTCCTCAAACAAATAGTGAAATACTTTCCATTGATGTTACAAACACAATCAACAACCGTTTATCCGATAATTGCTCAATGATGATTGAACCAGAATTTAATCCAGATGAACTTGGTATGGACAGTTCGTATATAGACACAATGGATTATAACAATTCAAAGGGACACAACTATATAAATCTTGAGCCTTCGCCAATAATGAATTTTACTTCACCGCCCTTGGATAGAAACGGGGCAATTCAGTGCGCACAGCAAAATATACCATCGCTCGACAGCACCGTTACCACTAGAAGCCACATGGCTTATCAGCTCGATGACGTTATTACGGATCGACTAGACAATGAATTGGAAGGTCTTACCAAAGACGATTATATTAATCATATTTTAGACGCAACAGATTCGTCAGAGGAGCTAATATCTCAATACCGGAACGAGTTGTCTAAGAAAGCCAAGAGGTTCCATAACGCGCCACTAGGCATTCTTAAAGACCGACGAAAAACGAGAAAGGAATCAGCGTCGACGAAGTTTGCCAACGACTGCTTTTCGCTTGCAGAATTTCTTAATGGAAATATATCTGACATAGGTCAATTGTACAGAAAACGCCTTTTATCACAAACGGATACTCAGGAATCTATGGACCTGTCCCAGAACAATAACACTATGTGTAACAGTGACATGATGAACATGAAAAACACTCTAGCCTTCCTCCAAGCAGATGTAACTATTCTGAAACGTGAAGTAGCCGAAAACGACAAAAAATATGACAAAATGTGTAATAAAATGAATACAGAAATGGGTGAAATAAAAAATGAACTTGAAAACTGCGTACATAATATTAACCTGCATCTAGATGGTACCTCAGAGCAAAATCCTTCTATCAGACTATCGGAATGTTTACGTTTATTGACTAACCGCATTCAAAAACTTCATGAATCAAAGTACTCAACAATTGCTGATATCAATTCTCTGAAAACCTCGATGAGAGACAATACTTCGATCTTAACAAACATGAACGATAAAGAATCGGCTCTCAAGAATAAGCTTAAAATTCAATTGAAAGAAATGAGTGATAAAGTGAACGATGACATTAGCACACAGTCTAACGTCCTTAAACATGACTTCGATAGTGCCATTAAATCGATGAACATACGACTCAAAAACATAGAACAACGACAGCCTCCTACAAATTTAGAGACTTTCGACCGTTCGTTCGATAAACTCTCCAAAGATTTGGGTACGAAATTTGAAAATTTATGTTCTACTATTGGATCTTCAATGGTGACACTAGTTAACACTATTACAGTCGATGCCGATTCTCGAGTGAAGCCTCAAGCTAACAGGAAAGAGCACTCAACTAAATCTCTTCATACTGATATATCTGGTCCTGTACATTCTAACAGCTTCACGAAATGCGCTCAGTACACCGCTACACCGATTTTTGAAAACATGAATACCCATATGATAACTGGAGAGCTGCCAAGTGACAATCAAAATGTTCAAAATACCGACGAAGTTATAGTTGAAGCTAGAGTGACATCCAATACTACTGACACTGAAAGTCGTGTCCGATTCAAAGGTGTTATACGCAAGAGAGCGAAATCATACATTGTTAATGGAATAGACCTCGACAGTAATGAAGATGGACTATATGATTTCCTGGATAGTCTAGATATACCCTGTAAATCTGTGAAATTCCTCTATACTAGACGTACTGATTGCCAGGTTGCCCAAATTGTTGTGGACGAACAGTATAGTGACGTCATCGAACATCCGGACACATGGCCAGACGGAATTTCAGTTCGTCCGTGGATGAAGAGGTCGGACTACGCAGCGCGCCACCAGCGATATCATGAAGGTCCCCGTAGTCACAACGACGCGAACGTCGATTAATCATTATTCATGGAACTACGACTAATGACATGGAACGCGACAGGCATAATGACTGGTATACCTTATTTGCTCGAACAACTTGTTACTAGGCAAATATCCATATGTGGCATATCGGAACATTGGTTATTGGAACATAGTTCGTACCTTCTTGATAGTGTTGATCCTAATTACAAATCGCACGTGACTATTTGTGAACATCCGAAAATAATCAATAACAGGAGAATTGGTAAAGGTGGTGTCGCTTTCTTATGGCACAAATCATTACATAACATGATAGAAATTTTAGACATTGGTAGTGATAGGCTAACCGCAATGAAAGTAAGCTTAAGTGATCAAACATTAGTTATTGTGCAAGTTTACTTGCCGTGTTCTAATCATAAGATAGACTTATTCAAAGATGAAGTGGACAAACTTAACGATATTTGTGATTCATATGGTCCGCAGTCAAAGCTTGTCATAATGGGAGACTTCAATGGGACATTTCTCCGTAACTCAACTTCTTATAAACAACGATCCCGCAACTTGTATCTCACTAAATTTGCAGACAAACACAGTCTGGTAGATATAACATCCATGGAATTATGTAAAGGACCAAACTATTCGTTTGTGCCGTACACAGGAGATCAACCCACGCTGATTGACCACATACTTATAGACGAGTTATTACAAACGGAAGTAATTGAGTGTTGTATCAACGATGACGCTCCATTGAATGTTTCACGTCATCTTCCAATACTGCTAACTTTATTAGTGAATCCATCCACAGACAACCCCAACCAGGCTGAACCTTTCGCTAAAGTGAATTATTCGTGGAAAAACAATATGGATCTGAATCAATATAAGGAAACATTAACAATAAACCTTCAAAGGGAACCGTTAGAATTCGACAATATAAACGAAGATTACGACATACTTGTTAGCACTATATCCGCCGCCGCTAAATCTACATTACACTTACGGAAGTTCAAAAAGTGCCTGAAACCTTACTGGACAAAAACTCTGAAAGAGCTACATAATGAAATAAAGACATCTTGGCATGCTTGGTGTAATGCCGGCAAGACTCGAAATGGACTGCTATATCAACAGTACAAAGAAAATAAGCGTATCTTTCGTCGACAACTACGGGAAGCAGCACATCGCTTTGAAAAGGAGGAATTGGTCCGTATAGACAAAGCAGCTGAAATTGATCAGAATGCATTCTGGAAATTACTCAAATCTAAAAGATCAACAGTGAAACAGAAACAATGTAATATGATATTCAGTGGTACAACGTATTTAACAACAGACGAGATTTTGTCTGGCTGGCATACTTACTTTCAGTCCCTATATTCGTATTCTGAGGATCCAGATTACGACAATGATTTTAAAACAAATGTCGAAAATTCAGTGCAAAACTTCTTTTCTGACGACAGTGAACAGCCCAATAATAGTCAATTGTCATGCAAAGTAACAGAAGACGAAGTAAAAGCAATAGTGCGTTCACTACCTAATTACAAAAGTGGATCCCTCGATAACTTGACTTACGAACATTTGAAATTTGGCGGGAATAAACTTTTAGATGTGTTAGCAAAATTATTCAATGCTATATTGGAGAAAGAATACCTACCTACAAACTTTAAAACGGGACTGACGGTTACACTACACAAGGGTAAAGGGAAATCTGCAACAGATCCAAACAACTACCGTGCCATTTCCCTCCTACCAGTGATTTCTAAAGTGTTTGAAAAAATTATACTCACGCGAATAGAAAACGCAACGTTCCTACCCAAACTCAACGACCTGCAACACGGATTCCAGAAAGGGAAAGACTGCAAAATGGTTTCTTTTATCCTCCAGGAATCACGTAATTACTGTTGTGAACGCAACAGCCCTCTATACTGTTGCTTTCTAGACGCCAGATCGGCATTCGACAGAGTGTGGATACCAGGACTTTTGTATAAACTATACCACTTCGGGATACGCGGCAAAATGCTCCGAATAATACATGATTCTTTCACAGACTCGTCTAGTCGGGTATATATGAATGGATACTTGTCAGAACCATTTCGCATCATGCAAGGTACTAGATAAGGGAGCATAAGCGCACCCTTCTACTATACAATATTCATCGACGAACTCTTGAACAAACTACAAATGTCATGCCATGGTTTGAAAATTTGTGATCTCAAGCTCAGTGCACCAACACAAGCCGACGATATTGTATTATTATCACTGACTAGAAATGGACTGGACCAACTCTTGGAAATATGCAAGAAATACGCTTCACAGTGGAGGTATAATTACAATGCCTCAAAGTGTGCGACGATGTTAATGAAAACATCATCTACAAACAATCGCTCGTCGCTTCAAATACAGTTGAATTACGGCAACGTAGACATAATGTGCGCACAACAATACAAACATTTGGGCATTACCCAATCTATAAAAGGGAAACAACCGTATGATGTAGACACAATCAGACAATCTATGAGAGGGACTCTATTTTCAATCATAAACAGTCTATGCGATAACAACGAAATTTGTCCAACAACGCTTGTCAAGCTTTATATCACATGTGTTTTACCAAGAGCGCTATATGCATGTGAACTTTGGAATGATATTTCTATTTCCGACATGAAAAAGTTAGAATCTACCCACCACTTCTGTCTCAAACGAATCCAAGGACTTCCACACCGCACTCGCTCTGACATGGTCACCGGTCTTCTCGGTATTACGTCTCTACAAGCCTATATCGACTTACAAAAATTGAGATTCTTTGGAACTTTATGTAGATCGAATCCAACTGACTTAGTGACGAAACTATTCAACTACAGATTCTTCCAGCATCAAACGTGTGGCTCTAATAAACATTCCGGATTTATGAAAGATCTCGAACATATTCTTTATAAGTACGATCTCCATAATTTCTGGACTGACTACTCAATTATTGGAACATTTCCTAACAAGCTACAATGGAAAACCATCTGCAAGAAAAACATTTTCGAATTCGAATGTCATAAGTGGAAAAACAGACAATTACTAAGTGCGGACTTCGAGCGCTTCAAACTGGTGCACGATACATTGACTGTTTGCAACGCTTGGAAAGTGGCTAAAGCACGACCAGACTCCCTTGTGATAATTAAACATCTCGTCAAGATATGCTGTGCAACCAAACATTCCGAATTGACTATTTGTTACAATTGCAACTCATCTTATAGAGATGAACTCCAACATAAACTGTTTGACTGTGTAGACCCAACTGTTATTTCTGTCAGAACGAAATATTTTCTCACATCACGTTTAAAGTTTAATGTCGCTCTCAGTAACTACTTGCATAATGTAAACAGAGACAAATTGTGTGCATACATACTAGGTCGTACAGACGAACATTTAATGAGTATCATTGGCACTTGCTCGTATCCTCAGTTCTTATTAGAAAATTGCAAATTCCTAAATGCATTATACCAGTAATCGAATGACCATTTTCTCACATGTTTAGTTTTTAATTTCGTTTCGTTCAAACTAAATAAACCAAGTGAGGTAAAATGCCAGGTGGTGCTACGACACCTATAGATATATACGTTGCTATAGAATGTTGATGCTGTGTTATAGATATACTGATATTCACTGTCAGACCACATGTTGTAAATAATATTTTCTACCTTGCTGTTGATATGTATATCATAATTATGTTCTTGTATAAATATGCTGTCATGCAAACTACATGTATATATCTCCAGAAAATGGAGGCAATAAAGTTATATATATTATACCGTATTTTGCTTAACCGACATACTTCTGGCAAATTCATTGGGTCAACGTTGGTTTATTTCTTGTTACTCCTTCACATGTTTTTAATCATGAATTGTCTCCCTTTGTAAAATTTGTATATTTACGTGGTGAATATTTCGCTGGGTTTAGATTTCGCGCTATCGATGTTGTCCGCGAATATAGCGAAAATTAGACCCCCGTGAAATATACCCGCTATACAGTAATCAAGATGTTGTTAAAAGTCTAACAAAGCCAGGCATAATCAAACAAGAAACAATAGCATGGTTGTTTAAATTAAAGAAAACTACATACCCTTCTTAAGCTTTTAAGGACATCTGAATTACGTTTATGATACCCTTGAGTTTAGATTTTATACTGTCAAAACAACTGGTTCGCCTTTCAAACAAATGTTCTGTTTACTTAAAACATCCATTATATTGTTGTTTGTACATCGTAATGTATTAAAGTATCACACAAAAGCCATAATGTATTTGTCCTTTATCTCTCTCAAAATATCTTCCGCACTAATAGCTCACAAACATACAAACAGGATACTATTACATTTGTTCTTCTAAATGTCAAGCTGAGTGGAGTTCAACTACACACATTGTCTAGCTGTAGACATTACAAAATGATAATAGATAGTCGGACCAAATTCTTCGAAATGCAAGCTGAGTTGGGTTCAGCTAGATCATAGAAAGTCGGACAGGGATGGCAGCACTGTACTTAACCAGCCGAGCACAGAAAAAATGAAAACCTCGCATAACCCTACTCAATGGCCAACACATAACTGAACGAGACAATGAACTGTCCAAGTCCCAGCTGTCAAAAAGCTGAATGACAAAGTTTCAGCAATAAAAACGCTGAATTCCTTATGCTGAATGACCTAGCTTCAACAGTAAAACTGTGATCTACCTTTAGCCCAAATCAGATTGCACATGGTCCTGTAAAAAAACTTCAGTTTGACTGGAAATGGTTGTACTAGTATTTCTTGACTATTCTGCATTAGAATCAGGAAATTGGCTTTAAATGTTTTTACACATGCATTTGATGTAATGAGAAAAGTCCCCTATTTTCGGGGGCGGTTTCCAGCAATTAAGCTGTTCAACCACCATTTTACATTTACCTCCCGCCGGTAATTGGGCTACCTAAGGAAACCTGCATTCGAGTCGCCCTGGAGATACTTTTTCTCTTCCGGTTTATGTGCAGCCAACAACGAGATACGGTGCTCAGGAATATCGAACATGTACAGACCCTCACATCTACCAGTTTACACCTTGGTCGAGTGGAGCATTGTTGGCTATTCTTGCTCAGAGAAATTAAGCTGTGGCACAGACGGGGGTCGAGCTGGGGACCTCTCGATCCGAAAGCGCACATCCTACCTCAAGGTCACCGCTCCACACAGTGAAACTGTTTTATTCAGAAATATTTGACGTTCTGACCTTGATATGAAATGATAGGGTAGAGGCTTACGAACATGAAATCAGTCCCCGCATTTGAAGAAACATTTTTTTCTTATATGATACGGACCCCCTGTTTGGGCAATTTTTAGAGGTCCGTATTGCCATTTTTGTCGTCAATTTGTCACTTTACATTTGGTTAAAGTAGAGGTTTGGTGGTTTCGAACCCGTAAGCCATATTTCTATTGGTTACATAGTGGACACGTCATATTTGGTTTCGAGCTTAGTTTACTGATAGGTTAATGTATTAGAGGATAATTTGTAGTGAGAATGAGCATGTTTTTTACAAAAGCATTTTATTCTTAAAATTGAAATGTGTTGGGTACAGTAAGCATAGTATTATGATGCACTATATTTACCCTTGAAGTTAAACAAAAAATAAATATCAGTAAAGTGAATTTATTGAAGCATTACAGCACTTTCATTGCAAAGTTTGTTGTTGGCGACATAGTCAAAAGCATAAGGAACAAACTCTTACAAAGAAATAATTATAAAACATATTTATGAACCGGTATCATGCAAAACTTTAATGACCTTGCAAACTGAAAGTAGAAATATGGCAATATTTCTTGAATATCTTTTAAAATGTACATTTTTCAGTCAAAAACTAAATAAGAGTTTGTTCCCTGGAGTTATAATGTAAGCATGGTATGAGTTTAAGCTCGTGACATTTGCAATTTTATGTGTTTAGGAACGAGTACTGAAAGGCACATTTATTCTTCGAAATAAAATATTTTAAAAGGATGGCCCTTTTTTAACGAGTTGTTGGTGTTATGTTACAGTGAAAGTATACATACAATACAAGTCTGTCTGCTTGAGACCTTTTATTTTCTCAAAAAATCGGAATTATTGTTTACCATACCCCTCCCACTTTTGTTCTCACCCCACCCCCTTAATCGTTAGTTCCGTCATAATTTGTAAGAACGTTCGATATTTTGTATGTGCTAATATACATTGTAGTTTTAACAGTATATTTCTAACACGATTTAACTCATAACTTAATTTACCACAGCAAACCGGAAACGGAGATACGTAAAACAAAACGTGTTTGTTGCCCCCATATTCAATAATTAATCCATTTTTTGTAAGGCTGGTTTGAATTAAGTACAATTTATTGAATCAGAATCGGATTTTAAAAGTACGCACATGCAATTATCGGCGTTTGAATATTAAACGAGATTGTTGCAAGAAAACAGCAAGACTTTACTAGCATAATTTGAAGTATTAGTTTCGGAATTATACCATTATAAATCAGCACTCATGCATCGTTAGCAACAGTAATTGCTGTTCCTAATGGTAATGAACCGAACAATGTCGAAACTACACGGATAGTGTGCGAAGTTTATTGCTAAAATATCATTAGTTTGTCGCAATTGCAGATATTCATAAATCATGGCCCTGAGTACTTTCATCTGTACTTTTTGAATAACTGAGAAGTGAGACTGAACATTATTTGGTAAGACGATACATGAAGTCGATATTAGTAATTAAGCACAAAACACCTTTCAAACATTGAGGCTATCAGATGTTTCTTTTAACAAAAGTATGTCCTTTGGCTTTTATTCATATACATGTACCTGTTTCTGCATATAGCGTGTGTTTTTTTCTATTAAGACTGGTTTTGACCTTTCATGTTATTTAGCCTTTCCTAACTTGGCCAATGAGATCATTATACCCTTGCCAACGCCTTTAGAGAATATTAGAATTTTGTTCTTTTTTCCCTTTTTTCTATGCCAAAACTGTTCACAATGTTGCCCACTTTCTTAACCCTACTCTCATTTTACTCTCAACTTTTTTACTTGTAAAAATTATATTTCACCTCCCATGTAATGTACATCCGTCTATCAAACCTCTATCAAAACTTAATAGGAAAGGCTAAAATATTTAAATTTTGCAATGTTTTTATTTGTGCAGTTATTACATGTCACTTTTAACTTGTCATCTATGAATATCCATGCTTATCCGTTGTCCAATCAGAGTTATTAGTATAACTCATCAAAACATTTTTAATGTACAAAAACGAAAACACACGGAGATTAATTAGCGACAGGTCAAAAGAATTCGACTATATTTCTGTGTGTCTCCTCATTTTGAAATAACAACAGCCCTACGTTCAAGGAAAGTAACCTGCAAACATGTTTAACAATCACGGGTTTTGTCGATATAATCCTTCGTTGTACGCTTCGTTTGTGGCATACAACTTGAAAGTACTAATTCTCGTTTTTTCCGTTCTCAGTTCGAAATATGTACGGATGCACGAATTTTACTATTTACATTCTTTTGTTTGCCTCTGCCGCCATTTAGTTTAATTACACAAATACAAGCACACCACCTCCGGATATGGTTAGCCTTAGTATTTTTAAACATACCGTTCAACGAATAACATGTGCGTTCCTGATGCGAAACGTACGTCACAGAATATTTCCTTGAACGTAGGGCTGATTGCCTTCAAATTTGTTGACAATGTATATGTGAGTATAACATATTTTGACATATACAGTTTTCATTTTCATTGACGATAGCCCAGACGGGCGTATTTTGTGACATTTTCGTGCTCCTGTTTAAGTTATAAATCTGATCGACGTTTGTGAGAAAAAACCTAACATCTCCGTGTGGAGGAACGAAATAAATGAAACATGCACAAAAATTACTTCCTACCAGCTAACCAGTCAGTTCGCCAAAGCTTAGTACATTAGTCAGGGTAAAGAATACAGTGACGCAGCGGTTGGGTCCACCATTACGGTGTAATAACAATTATAAAGGCTTAAACAGACAGCCATGATTTCAATGCTAAACTAACAAACTATATTCGCACTACCTATTCAGACAATGGTTTTAATCTTCTGTGTACACCAAAACGGCTACGTCACTGTCACCAGATCCTAACTGGATTATATAAAAAATATTTGAGTACTCTGGTGGTTAATAAACATTGTCTGATAATGTTACGCCATACGTGAAAATATTGATTTTCTTTGATCACCCGGTGAAATGAAATTTGATCTTACACCAAAATCAACAAATTTCCTCTGTATCATCATTAGTCGAACAGTTCTGTATAGGAACACTGCGTGGACCAAACAATAATAACCTAGATAATTATAATATCTGAGATTCACTTTAGACGCAAATACCTGGTATTTGTCTCTCAGTAAATACAGAAAAAGCAATTTTTTTGTCATTTGGGAAATTTTGCTACAAATCTTAAAACAAATACCATTATAGTCTCTCCAATGACTCCCTTCAAACTATTTATGCACCATGAATGTTATCCTACGTTAAACGTGACTCCCAGTAGTCTGTAAATAATCACAAAATTGTAATATTTCTTCAAGTCGTATATCGTAAAGAGGAAAAGTTTCTAAATCATGATATAAAACTTCACCGTCGTTATAACCATGTTTTATCACATACTTGACGTCGTGTAATAAAGCTATTTCTTAAATATTTCCATTAACAAGTGTAATAATGCTTTGACGTGACAATGATCAAAGAATACGTGTGTTGTTTGGAAAAGCTAACATTTGATGAAAACATTGTATTTTCTTACTATCTACATTTATACGATCGATAAAATTGATAAATGTTATTATTAATTCAACTTGTGTATCATCTAATATTTTCTAATAATACGTTTGTTTTAACTACTAATTACGTCAAGATTCAATTCTCCAAAACCAAGATTCGAGTCCATGAGAAGGATAAAGATATGCAACATATTTATAATTATCTATGTGATATCATTTTCTCCGCTAGTTAATACATGCATATCACAATGTTCGTAACGGTACTATAGTCCGCCGATAATGACACTAGCCTTTGTTTACAAATAAAAATGAAAAACAATGCATTTTCGATGTCCATTTTTGTTCAATCCTGTGCATAACCAATTTTAATGCATATACTTTTTCAATCTACATTGATAACAAGCGGTCAGTCTTATATAATCAATTTTTGTTTATAACACAATGCTAGAGTTATCTCCGGCGACCTATTATCTGACCACATTAAACTGATATTCCGAGATTATTCTTGTTCAAGTATAATGAGTCTCAGCTTAATGTGGTTTACTAACATACACACAGTAATGACATTTGAATATCAACCTACTGTAAAATCATTTAATTTTGATGGGATGAAATTTCGTTGTTTTGGTGAAAAAGACCATTTCGTGGGGACGTAAATTCGTGGATTTCGTATTTCAGTAAAAAAAATCGAGTCAAAACCTTCACTAATGATCAGAATTCCACTATTAAAACATCAACCAATGCTTATAAATAATATTGTTAATATACGTAAGTCTGGTAATGAACTGACAAGCAAACATAGATTGATGCTTAAACCCTCCCAATACGCTGTCATATTCTTTAAACAACATAGCTTATCATTGTTTATCATTTAGATCGCAATTCATATTGTTAATCCTACTAGTAATGTCGAACTGTTTATTGCATGGATGATACACAATATACGATATAACGATTACCTAACACCCTATTTTAAAATCCACAAGTGTTATCATTTCTATTGTTTACATGGCGCATGCAATTTATAAATGTGTGTTAAACACTTTGGGTCAAGCTGAAATTGATGGCAGTATTTGACACGTCTAAAAATAGACATAGTGGTACTGTGTAAGTTTACCTGTATGAAGATGTAGTGGAAGCTGCTTTACACTCAGTTATTGGAGCATACACAGTTTAAACCACGTATAGTTTAAGAAGTCACAATAAATTCAGAAAAAAAGTAATTCTTATTGGAAACTTAATATGTTTTGATCTGGTAATTAATTGACAGTCTGATAAAATTTATTATGTTTTATGCTGTATGTAAACTACCAAAATCCTAGAAACATAAAGAGACTTATTTAAACCTGTAATTTGTAAACAAAAATGGCGGTCGCCGTAAATTTGAACATTTTCAATTTACATATTAATTGGTTAAATATTTCGTTGGGATTTGATTTCGTGGTTTAGTTCATTCACGAAATCCACGAAATTTAATCCCCACGAAAATTAATGATTTTACAGTATGTTATAATAAATGTATTTATTTTTTTATTTTACTTTCAGACAATTAGCATAACGGTTTCTGTGTTGACGTTGTGTGCCGTATCTATAGAGCGTTGGTATGCTATATGTTATCCTCTACGCTTCCATAGCACGGTACGTCGAGCCCGCATCACCATCGCCATCATATGGATCATCTCAATCTGCATTGGAATACCAGAATTTGTAGCATCAACATCTGTTCCGTACAGAAATGATACAGTATTGCTAACAGCATGTTATCCTGCACTCTGGGACGATCAAACAATCGTCAACTTTCAAATCTGTTTGATGGTAGCACTGTATTTTGTGCCATTAGGCATTATGGCATTTACCTACTCTCAAATATCGTTTGTATTGAGGAGAGGAGCATATCCTGGAAGGGTTTCCTCGAGTAAGTTACCAGACAATTACTTCCTACTCTATTTATTATTTCTCACGTTTGTACACTGAACCACTTTGCTAATTGGTCACTTTTCAAACCCCAAATACGTTTAACTGTGATCATTATGTGTGATGATTATTTGCACGCAAACGTTTTATGCAATTGTCCTAACACTTCAATTATTAAAAATCAAAATCAAGTATGCATTGACATTCATGCGATCAATTTTGCATTTTCGCAATCAAATACTATGATCACAGTTAAATGTATTTCGGGTTTGAAAAGTGACCAATTAGAAAAGTGGTTGAGTGTAATACTATTATAAACATACATGTATATACACGTAATTTAAGATAACTAATGCAATGTTACGTACTCTTAGATTCATGATAAGTACAATAGGTCTCGTTATAGAGTTGGCTTCAAGATTGAGTTAGAATAAAGAGCATAAATTCATGTCACATACTTACATGGGCAGAGAGCAACACGAGACGTTTGTGTTAATATAAAAAAAAGATAAACCACATGTAGGCATAACTGTACAGTACTAGGGATGTTCAAATTAGAAGCCATATAGGGCTATATCTCCCTTGTAACAAACATTGTTTTAAATAGTGAATTATGTTGTAAAGATGTCCGTGTTAGCTTTCAAGTGATACCTCACATGTTTAAACCCCTTGAGTCTAGCCGCAACATTAATTCGATAAACACTGTCTACTCGTGTACGAGAGGTGTTCTACTTATATTTGAACAAAACCGAACATTGGATTGTGTCATACTTATTTACTTAGGAAGCATATATACTTGCAATATTTTTCTAACCAAAATCAACCATCTTGTAGACGGCATTTCGTTGGCTTTTTAAGACCAATTTCCTCTATAGCAAAATAAAAAAAGTGTTGGTAGATTATGAATTATCCAAGTCCGTGAAGATTTTGTCATATGGAGGGTGAAATGCGTTCACCTACTTGTTTTGGCGAAGTTGCACCAAACATTAAAAATCACCAAACATTGTACAAACCTGCAATCGCCATGCCCATTGGTTCTGTTATATCTAGGACAAATCAAATAACCTAAAGTTGGATGGTAGCGAAGTTGTTAGTATCAATAGCAACTTACAATCGAATTATTTCGAAAATGTTAGATGCATAATTTCAGAAAAATGTTTCATTAGTTCAAAGCCAAGCAAACCAAAGGTCTTGGAGGTTGCATATGCGGCTACGGAAGGGTAATTGGAAAAATGTGTCGCCTGTGAGAAGTTAATGTTTTATCTTAAAGAAAGTTATTATATAGACAGAGTCTGCTATGTAAAAATGGTTCATGATAATAGGCATAAGTTGAAGTTAGTTAAGCTTGGTGTGTTCGCGGTCGCTTTCATGACATGGTCTTGTGTTTGATATTATGGAATAGCGGAACTCGAAATGATTGCAAATGGGACAAAAGTGAACGCATATGTTATTTATGAAAAATGTTTAAAAGTTTTTTTTGACAAAATGTGACGCGTCCTTTTCCTGGTGACATACCAAAGACAGGTTGTTTCACCAATATTGAACTTCCTGTCGCCCGCTGAACATGTCATGTAGTAACTTATGAATTTGACTGGGAAGTATATCATACCCAAACAGTGGATACCGATGTCTCCTGATGAAGCGTCATTATAATTTAAGAGAATATCGTAACGTCGGTTGGAGAAGGGAATTGCAAGCATTAGCACGTGGAGGTTTTGGCCTTCAAAATAATTGCAAAATCAATTTCCTCTATACAATAATGGATTTTGTTCTACGGATAGTACATATACATTCTACAATGGTTGTTTATATAACTTAATGCATTACTACAGACGATTGAATAGACACGATGTGAAATTCACGAAAATACAGGATGTTCAATTCAGTTCAATTATAAGTTGAACACTAGTAATGTTGAAACGATTGGGAAAACGTCATTTTTCTGTGATCCAATACGGCCCGGTTTAGGAATCTTTGTATTATGTGTGCTTGGAACAAATCTCATATTTAACTCGTTGTACTGTAAATGGTACTACCAAATGCATTATTCGACAATAACTTGAGTTTAAGAAATTAAAAAGTGATGTCATTTCATTTGGAAATGCGCTTCATGCACGCAATTGTAATACCGCAGCATCATCAACAAAGGTTGTAAAATTCAAATAATGTTTGGGTTCTAATGCAAGATGTACAACTAGGCAACAAGCTCAATATATTGGCATATCATTAGAAGCTATTCATACAACTATCAAGCGATATACAAACAAATGCGATCGATAAGTGCAGTTTGGATACCCAATCTACTTACAGAAGACAACACACGTGTCCTTGTAAACTGTCCACGAATAGTGAATGTTAAGACAATCGTTGTGAGTTAAGTTTGCAACACATGCGAAAGATCCTTAACCAAATATGGGCCAGCAAGGACGGCACCATAGTGTTTGCAATTGCAAAAAACATGTGCATCAGCAGTAATGCATGCCATTTTCTTAATGAATAAAGATACTGGTACTGCAATTCAGATTTATGTTTAAATGCGTAAACACAATGCTTTACAAATTTAAGTTCATTCACAAATTGAAGAAACACATTTACAAACGCAGATCAGCAAATCGTTAATAAGGGGTCATGCTATTGCTTGACACTGTGGATTTACTCGAAGCTACCATTAACCGCGACTTTCCGAAAGTGGAAATGTTGTTGCGTTTTCTCATCCAACCTTGTCCCTGGTGACTTTAATCTGTTTTCGTGACTTTACAAATACATTGTCGGAAAATGATATCAAGCACGTTACGACCTCTATTTGACATGTAGCCAGTATATGGACAGTGTATCTAGGAACTATAATGCGCTTTTATTCGTTAAAATGAGATATATGTTTATGCGTTGAGATGCATTCTAATTTGAATCGTACAAGTAAATTAATCCAGATTTCACCAATTAAAGTAGTAAATACTAGAATCATATACATTGTATGTAAAAAAGGTAACTTGCGCTTGCCTCCGTTGCACAGTTGGCGATGCTGCTACTTCCGGATTTAGAACGATGTGCTGCATGTGTTAGACACATTCACAGCATTTAAAAATCACTAAGTGAGTAGATGTAAGGTGCTGAATGCTTTTAGATAACAATGCGATACAAGTATATAGAACCATGACACATGGGGATATAGTGATAAAACTTCCGCAAATCCCATCTATTACATATCGTATATAATGTAATTCCAATCCATAACTAACATGTTCATTCCTTTATCATCCGGCCCCTTGTTCGAATCACTGGATATTTCACAAACGCTTTCCCGTATTTTCCACCCTACTAGAGATGAACTGGTTGGAAACCCAGAGGTAGCCTCGCATGTATCGGTGCTATACAGGGTGCAGGGTGCACGTTAATGAACCAAAAAGTCTACTAATTTTATACTGGTATTCGGAAGGAGCTAGGGCAGCGTGTCCGGATACCATGTACCACACAAACTTTCCGTCTCTTTATTCCCGCGTAGCCGGATGTCATTGGCCAAATAGGCAGGGATGAAAACGAATGCCCACGCATTACGCCTAAATCAGTCGAAAGCAATAAAATTTATTCATCAGAGGGAAAACATGGTATGATTTTAAAACGATAATTATATAGTATCACGTATAACAGGATGCTTTTATGAAATGTAAATAAAACAGAAAGCTTTTGCATTGTATACCTACCAATATAGAAACGTCACGTGTTTTCCATGAACCAACTTAATTATACTCAATTCCGACAGTAAGCTTTAAATACATGTAGCTTAGTCTGTCTAAACCTCTTACAGACTGCGTCATGCAAATAGAAAGACAAGTTTTTTTTATATTTCTGCCCGTCTATGTTTCAACGAATAACTGCCACAAAACCAATTCCACAAAATGAATTCGGGAGTCGCGGCCGATGTCCAGTGGTTAGTGGGCTAAATTTGTAATTCGTTCATACACTTTCATGATAATTGACATCCCCAGCAAACATTGCGATATCGGACCGATGTCGGCTGCATGACGGAATAGCGGCGACGGATTTCAGACATCGGACCGATGTCTGTCCGATATAGACTACATAACTAGTTCAACGAATTTTACTTGTACATTTAGAATGTCTTAAATTGCCAAGAAAACATGACAATATCGGGCCGACGTCAGTTTCAAAATATATAAGCAAACTTTGCCATATCGGACCGACGTCGGCTACATAACGGAATATCGGTGACGGATTTCCGACATCGGACCAATGTCGGTCCGATATACGTTGGAATAATCAACGTAAAATTGTAAGTCATCATTTCTCTGTCATAGTTGAAAATATCTTATGATTTTGACAAAAAAAGACAGTAATAAAATTGGATTGTAAGACGTCGGATTGACGTCGGATGTTGCGATAAAAGGGAGGTAATAAAAAATTATAAAATTAATGTATAACAACATTCAATTGGTCTAAATATTATTTTTATCCAACAGTGTGTTGTCTAAGTGTAAACTATTTGGTGGGGGGAAGAGTTATATAACAAAATCTTTCATAAATTCCCAAATATCAATTAAAATGTGGTATATATAAGCCTATATTTCGTTTAGAAATTATAAACACTCAGTTGCAGCAACATATCCTGCAATTTGGAGCAAGCTTTCTGCTGCAGAAAATATTTTTGAGAAAAGCATATCAAACAAATACAAAGTAATAAATGGTCTGATAATTATTAGCTTTGTGAAAATATTCATGTCGGCATGATGTCGGCTCCAGATCGGTAAACAGTCATCCAGCCGATATCGGACCGACATTGTGCCGGGTTGCACATCCGATGTCTAGCCGATATCGGAAACCGATGTCGGGCCGACATAGCAACTGATATCGGACCGACATTGGACCGATACATATCCAACTATTTGTCCCATTTGTATTGAATGTGTTTTCAAGTCGACCACAGTAACCTTCCCTTGACTGGTGTTATACCGGTTTTAATCTGATCGATCTTATCTCGATTGCGTAATCGCGCTATGCTAACTCAGCGGGTTGTCGGAGTGTATAAATTAATGTATATCATTTGCTGGAGGGGTTTTGTGCGTTCAGTTACACTTTGGTATTTTTGACATTTTGTATATGATGCATACCAGGATCTTTTTTATGGGCATATCTCTGTCATTATGAAATTTTGTTCATAAGGTAGGTATCATCAGGAACATTTAAATGCTACCATGGTATCATTCAGAATTCGTTGATCATGTGTGAGGAATCTAACAATTATGCATTTGTTATACTAGTAACCGCAATACATGTCACGATATGTATACTTATTATCATGCGTATTCGATGGATGATAAAAAATAAACGGTTACTAGTAACTGTACAATGCTTGAGTATGTGTGCAATATCATAAAGTACAGTTTAAATGATATTTAGCAACCACTGCTGATTTTTCAAGTATGTTGTACGGTTGATTGTTCAGTTGCATCTTCGAGCCATAGACCATACAATTATGGAACTGGTTTTTTAATATCTTGACAAATAAAAAAGTTATGACAATTTTAAGTTCGTGAAATAGAGCGTTTTTTTCTTGAATTAAATAGGAGAATATTCGCGCGCTTGCGGACCCGACAAAACTCTAATTTTCCCTCTAAACATCAGATGTCTTCTTGATTTTCTTATTATTCAGTCAATAGCTCTTTCCTGTTCTGGATGAGAACTACATGTGAAACATTTTATAACAACATGATATGAGGAAAGGTGTACAGTATCACATTGTCTAGACGGATTTTTTCTCACCTTTTTTGACGTTTAATTTTCATTTTACAATTCGTATATATTCAATAAGGTGGTACAACGTGTCAATTAACCAGTTTATTTAACAAGTGTCATAGGAATGACATGATTCTTCATTTTTATGTCTCACCTATTCGATTATTATAATTTTAAATTATGCGTGAGCTTATGACATTTCACTTTTAATTATTTTAATGCATGTATTACTTTCCAAATCGGCAATAAAGTCAAAGTTTCAAATCTCTAAAATCATAATAAAGTATGTATACAGGAAATATAGCGGTTATAGAAATATAGCGGTTATAACCCTTCACGCGAATGTACCACTTTTATTACCCCACATGCTGTGACAATCGCAGCGGGGCGCGTCATAAAACAATTAACAATGTGCAAATTAAATATGTGTATTACTTTTTTATTAAATAAAATGATACCTGATTTAAAAAACCGTAAAAAGGGGACAGGTCTAATTATCACATTTCTTATATCAAAACACCAATCTGACGGGAAGAAATTAAACTATTAATCAAGTTTGCACAAAATATATTCCCCGAGAAACAAAAGAACTACGGACAAGAAAGTAACCAAGTTTGATATCAAATCCGTTCATTTCCTTCTTTGTTCAATGTGAGTGATAGTCATGTTAAAAACCTTTAAAAAGGGGGTTGATCCCATAAAGATACAACTATGAAATTTAGTGCATTATATTGTAGACATATCAAACTACAAAATATGTTTGCATATAAGAAATATCTCAAATAGTTATTATCATATAGACAATTTTACGTGGAGTCCCCATGCCTTCCAATGGTAAAAAAATTGTCGCATGTGCGAATACAAATGGGACAAATAGTTGGATATGTGTAATGTTTGCTGGGGTCAATGCCCACATGTATAGAAGTTGCTGGTTACTGGGAGGAGACTTGTTAGGTTGTTCGGCCGCCGTAACAAAAAGAATATTGACGAACGACGTTAAACCAGTATAAACAAACAAAACCTAATCCCCTGAGTGATGGGAGTGTTAAGTAGAAAATTATATCATGTTAATGTTCTTATTTCGTGTTTGTTTCAGGAATACAACGCGAACTACAGATGATGAATGGTGGTATTATGGTCCATGGTAATCATAATCATACGATAGAGAACAGGAAGAAAGCTGCAAAAATGCTGGTGGTGGTAGTTCTTGTGTTTGCGTTATGTCTCCTTCCTAACCATACATTAAACATAGCAAGGTTAGTGTATAATTACGTTCCGTCAGACGCAATAAGAAATTTACAGCAACTAACTTTTAACCATTTATTAAATGAATAACATACAGTATTAATAATATTAACCAGTAGCAGAACGAAGACCCAGTTCAAACAATTTCTTAATTAAATGTCACAATCTTATTTGAGATGTCCACTGTCGAATGTTCCTTCTAAATAAATCCAAAATTCACAGAATATTTATCAATGAGCACAGAGTATCCACAGAATATTTAATTTAATCCTCTCACTGTAAATTATATACCCATGGTAACACAATTGATCATTTTAAAGTGTAATATTGAAAATCCTCCCCCCCCTGTGCAAATTGTTCATGTATATAATATATATATGAACAATTGCACAGAGGGGAGGGCGGATTTTCAATATTATTATATATATAGTACTTAAGTTCCACAAATTACCCTTAAAAATATTATAGAATATGCTAGGATACTCAAGTAAACATATTGTCTATCAAAACCTGGAACATTCTAGACCCTTCTATTCCAAAATGTAACAACAACAAAAAAACATGTAAACAGGTTCAATGTCATTAAAGTACATTTTTACCAAACAATATTATAGACACACATAACACTTTCCCTTTTTATGAACAATCTCAAGATTGTAAAAATAAACGCCACCTTAATAATCTTTGATTTTTGTTCTTCATTTTATTAATGAAAGTCAGGGGTATATGGTCGGTGAAGACAATAATTGGCATAAACGATGATGTTAAGTAAACTTCAAATTGTTGAATTGTCAATATGAGAGCAAGACATTCTTTCTCAATAGTAGAATGATTTCTCTGATGTTTATCAAATACAGTAGCGCACAGACAATCCAAAGCCACACAGAAACGACGACAGCGCCTAGCCATCCACGCAAGAGTCAGACATAGATCGAACCATCCACATCCCCAAAAATAGATATTTCAAGCAAGCCTGTATACTCACTCTGCAATGAATGACACACTGTGAGAAATAACAAACAGGATTATCTACACCACTTTTGTCTTTCCGGATCGAAATTCCACCTGCTCCAATGTCACTAGCATTAATATATAGATAATATATTTATTATAATTAATATACAGATATTTTATTTCTTCTTTAAGACATTATTGTTTTGTAGGATTCATTCGATACGGATGTTGTTTAACTGGCGATAATCTAGTAACTTCAACATCATGATATATTTTGTCAGTCCGTGTTGGTATGTCCGGAAACAAGTGTTCAAATTCATGAACTAATTGTTTTAATTCATCACGCTGTAGATGTTATAAGTGCTCAAGTTTCTAGTCTAGAATGTGCAGTACGTCCGAATTCCGTAATTTCGCTGAATTAGGATCGTATTTCTCAAAATGTTCATTAAATTAAGAGTCCTTAACAACCTGTTCTAGGTTATAAACCGCGGACCAAAATCGGATACACTCAAATAGCCCTTACAGAAACTTCTGTTCGCCTGGAAATGGTGATATGTCTTGACAAAATGGAAGTATTTTCTTATTGAGTTTAAGGGTATTGTATACATGTAGTTGAATGAGTGAATGTGTTTCATCTTGAATATTTTGAGATTTTGGCATATTTGACAAAACGAAAGTAGAGTAGGGTAAAACCCTTATTGGATCGGTCCGCGCGTCTGTAAAAATGTGTCTACCGTCTTTAACGAACAAAATCTTTCTTATATTAAACATGAACCCCTGTTTTTTGTCTTATTTTGTAGCTGAAACATACTGCTTTGTAATGATATAGGTCTGTGAATTGGCCATAGACTTTAACATGATATAATCTGGGGCTGACAATTGTCACTTTACATTGAGCTAAAGAACAATTTTATTTAGTGGTTTGTGGCCTCTAATTCTGGTAGGACAGAATGAACAACACTAACCGGATGAGGACTATAACTGTCTCTGTCAATGTATTCTTTTATCATGTTAATATGACCCAATTGACGTTGTTTACGCCTATCAGGAGTTTTTACAATATGTTTGAGGTTACTTGCCTTTTTCTCAACAATGTATGGGCCAAACAGCATTGCTTGCAATGGATTGCCAGGAATAGGTAGTAAAACAAGGACCTTGTCAACTTTCATTTTACCCTGAGCAGACTGAAGGTTCGATCGTGCCACCTCACAAGCATTATAATTATAACCGATTTCTAACAGTCGACACATACTGGAGGAGATTTAAAGGTGAATCTCTTTCTGATAAGAATTTTTCTTTTAAAAGTTTCAAAGGACCCCAAACAGTATGGCTGAATAGCTCATATGGGCTTAATCCCGATGACCCCTGTACTGACCCCCCTTACTGCAAATAACAGCAAGTGAATACCCTCATCCCAGTCTTTTGAATCATATTTTTAATTGTCTGATGAAATCGTTCAAGAGCACACTGACTGTCGGGAAGATAGGCCGATTACTTATACTGTTTTATATCTAACTTATGCATGACCTGTTGAAATATTCCAGACATAAAATTCGATCATTTGTCAGACTGAACTGACTAAGGAAGACCCACAAGTGTGAACAAATTCACAAGTGCTTTGACAAAAGTCTTAGATTTAATATTTCTCAAAGGTATTGCTTCAAGAAATTGACGTGTCACAAGAATTATTTTAAGTGCAGTTACGTCATAACATGTGTCTCTTTGCAATGAACAATGCGGGTAATGGCATTAAAATGTCGCAAAAAGGCCAAATTAGTACATTTTGCACATATGTTTTTCCCATAGTTTCTAGTCTTGTCATTATTTATTTTTTGGCTAAGGATGTTGATTAAAGTGTACTTTATCTATAGATTAAAATAAAACATCGGTTATCACGCTACGCTTCGTGCTATTATGAATGAATAATCTCCCCTTTTCCCCAATTTGGCAGTGACGTCGCATTCCATATAGCAAGGGGGCATAGATGGGCCCTGAATCGATAACTTAAATAATCTTCACAATTTTAGTCAAGAGATCATTAATTTATTCTTTATGTATCAGTAAACGGGGAACTGGGTAGTCACAGGCAATACAAACACTCATTATAAATGGGTACAGGTAACGCAAGTAATACTGTCTAATTTCACAAAAAATGAATGACAATGTAACCGCTATTTCACGCAGAGTGTTTTCATATTATTTACTCAGTAAATTTGTTTTTACCCCAAAATACCCATATTTATACTAACCCTAGATAGTATCACGACAAGCATTTTGCCCAATTTTTATGACGATCCAGTGCAAAACGCGGTCTCTATAACCGTTTAAGGTATATGCACAGAAATGATGCGCATAAACAACTGTATCAAACGTAAAGCCTGTAGGTTTATAAACATCCTGCTGCATATGTTGTTTAAGTTTTAACAAAAATATAGGCAATATATAGAGGATATTTGTGTTTTTCGGTGTAAGATCGGTTGTTATTTCACCGAGTGAGCAGCTGAAGTAATATTTTCATGAGTGGCGTAGCCACGAGTGAAAATATAAGTCAGCTGCTCATGAGGTGAAATAACTACCGATCTTACACCGTAAAACACAAATGTTCTATTTATTTGATGCTTTATTTTAATAATCTAAACCAATTAATAACTAATTGAATTTTATTGACCCGTATGTGCCTCAACATGATGACGTGTCGTCATTTTAATGGCGCGCTGACGTTCGATTAAGTAGGTCTTTAATAAGCAGTTGATTTCCGACGTTAATGTACACTTTATAAGGTTACTTTAACTGCACTGTAAGTAAGCATATGAATGTTTTTGTTATGTGTATGTCTGATAGAAGAAAACGTATTTTCATTTTGTATACATACGCTATACGGCATCCGCTAAAAGAGGCTAGCCGTCAACATTTTGAGTAATTTGAACTAATTTGTGTTTTTATTTGAAATTGATCCTGTATTAAGTATTATTTTAAACATTAGCGGCATATTTTAATTACTATCAATGCCATACAACATTATTCGTCTGCATTGCCTCAAAATTGGGGATTTTGTGAACTATCCACTGGGAGATCAAGGCAGACAGTGTCATTTCGATTTAAGACGTCAATAGGTATAAACCAAATTGGGGCGCTCCACGGGGATTTTAAAGTAGTCCGTTTGAGTGAAATTATCGGATTAAAATTCACTGATATTCCGCGGTAAACCACTCATAAGCTTTAAATAATGTGTCTGTTTTTTGTACCGCAATATATCGCTTTAGAGTTATACACAGTGGCTGATTTATAACTTTACGCAAAGCGTGAGTCTGTAATACGCTTGAAAGTAATTTAAAATCGAGTAGCCAGATCAATTAGCATCGCTTCAAAAAATAATTCTAGTTGTGAGAACATTTTTCGTTCTTTGTACAGTTGTAATTAGGCCATTCAGCTTTTTAAAGCTAAACTGTGTATTTCCGTTTTATGACGACTGGGACTCGGACTTTCGACTGTTTGACAGCTGAAACTTGGACTGTCGACTGTTTGACAGCTGAAACTTTGACTGTCGACTGTTTGACAGCTGAAACTTGGACTGTCGACTGTTTGACAGCTGAAACTTTGACTGTCGACTGTTTGACAGCTGAAACTTGGACTGTCGACTGTTTGACAGCTGAAACTTGGACTGTCGACTGTTTGACAGCTGAAACTTGGACTGTCGACTGTTTGACAGCTGAAACTTGGACTGTCGACTGTTTGACAGCTGAAACTTGGACTTTCTGCGGCCAAGTTCATTTTCTCGTCCAGTTGTGTGTTGGTCATTGTGCCGTGTTATTGTGGTCCGTGTTGATTTTATGTATTCATAGATCGACTGCTTAAGTTGAGTGCTGCCTTCAAAGTCCAAAGTTTTATTATCCTTTTACGCTACATATACACTCCATCAATCTATCTATTGTACTTACAGATATACGGGAAATCTTGACAAGGTGCCTTTCAAACATATGCTCGCTCTGATTGCTCATTGGGCGATGATATTCAACAGCTGTATCAATCCTATAATATACAACTTCATGAGCGGTAAGTATTGTACTCGGTTTATAAATAAAACACCCCTGCTATTGGATATGTAGAACGTTAAATTGTTAATCGATCTAATCGCTATATAAAACAGCTTCTTTGTTTCATGCAGCCTTTAATGCCCTGTAGAGATTACTAAGCTCATCTAAAACGACATTTGCTGAAGCTCTTGTTTGTTAATAAAGGAATAGATTTTGTTGAAGTGCAAATCATTTCTAGAGATAATAGCGTTATTGATTATATTCCTACGTACTTCAAAAGTCCTGACTCCCCTATTATTTGTTACAAATTTTGAAGAAAAAAAGCATCATAATATAATCAAATTGTGTCCGGGCTTGACATAGAAAGTAAACCCCTACTAGTTGTGATCGTAATTTATCACAATTGTTTGGTGCGGCATACTTTGCTTCGGACAATTCGTTGTTCGTCCTTACAGAATTGTACCATAACTCCTGTGAGCAGACTTGTTTGATCAACTTCTAGTACCGTACCCAACGAAATGCATGTTTAGTGATTGCATCATTTACAATGCTATTTAATTGTACACCTGTGTAGTGTGTACGTGTAGGACAACGTGAAAATTATAATTATTTTGCTTATTACGTTTACGTTGTACGTTTGCATGTACGTGTAGCTAAACCTACAGATATGCGTACCCGTTCGTTTCGCACCCTCCATATTATGTCGAATGTTTGCGTGGATTTTTTTTCATGAGAACTCTATGGGTAATGCAAACCCGTGTTATAAAGTACAACTAAACAATAATCATGATATTGATCCTTGGTTACGTGTTGGTCCATTACTTTTTAATGAGAATTCTTAAGAAAATTTATGAGTAGTATAAATGAAATAGTTTTATATAACTTATATAATTGGGTAGGTTGAATTCTGATTTTATAACGTATTAAATTATCATTAATGTCAAATATTTTAACCTAAATTTTCTAAAAATGAAATTTGTACATAAGTTATGATTGTTTATTAGACAATATATCTGTTATGAGGAGCTAATGGTTAAACATTCCTTATTCCAGACACATTTCGTAAAGCATTCAAGGTAGCACTCAAGTCATGCTTCCGATGTCAACCAAGGAAGAGACCATTATCATACGACATGACAACATCAAAGGCGAGTTTAGGTTTAAGACGAAGTACGAGATGTAGCTGAAGATGTTGTTGGGTTATAAACTAACACATGTGAACATTCAAAGCATATCGCTCTACACCAAGCCATGTTGCATTATTTAGCCGATGCTCGTGAACATTTGTATATACATACATGTATACATACCCGTTAAATATTTGTTATATAAGTGCGAATCAAAATTAAATAAAGTATAGTCCAGTCAGGATAAAAGTCCAGTGATACAGCGGTTGAGTCCACTTTAATGTGTACGATAACTAAACATCTGATGGGCGATGCTAAGGAAGTGGTGTTACCATCTAACAAATCGGCTAATATGCTTGCACAAGACTTCAGTGACTTCTTCATCAACATACTTGAAGGAATACTAACTGAAATAGCCTCCACTACTCAGTCAAACCAACATGGCGACACTGCTGAATTCGACACACCTTTTCAAGAAGAGCAACTATCTGAGTTTTCTCCAACTTCAGAGGAAGAGATAGATCACCTAGTAAATCATGTGAGCTTGACCCAATCCCAACATGGTTGGATTGTTTAAATGAACTACTGCCAATTTTAACTCGATTATTCAATGCATTACTTGAAAATGCTTATGTACCCACGGCTTTTAAAAGCTCCAGAATAAGACCACTGATAAAGAAGCCATGCCTTGATCAAAATGTAATGAAAAAATCCAGACCGATGTCAAACTTACCTTTTATTTCCAAAGTTCTTGAGAAGGTAGTCGATGCTCAACTAGACGAGCACATAACACTGTATAATCTCCACGAAGAACGCCAGTCAGCATATAGAAAATTCCATTCTACCGAAACTGCTTTACTTCGTGTGCAAATATGGCATACTTTGTTCTCTAGACCAGAATGAAGCTACTGTCTTCGGCATGCTTGATTTATCCGCAGCATTTGACACCATTGATCACACCACCCTCATACGCCGACTTGAAGATCATTTTGGTATATCAGGCAAACCATTGGAGTGGATGAAATCCTATCCGTGTGAACGTTACCAGACTGTTTGTATTGATGGTGAACTTTCGAAACCAGTACTGATGAATTATAGCGTACCTCAGGGTTCTGTGCTTGGTCCCAAAAACTACATCATGTATACAAAACCAGTGGGTGCAATCTGCAGAAAGCATCAACTGCAACATCATTTCTACACTGATGACTCCCAGTTGTATATGGCATATAAACCGAATGAGATGACGCGATGAGACACTGCTACGAATTGAAGCATGTCTGAAGGATATCTTGCTCTGGATGAAGAACAATTTGTTGAAACTTAATGCAGACAAAACAGAGGTAATCCTGTTTGTACCGAAACGGAATACCAGTGCTTTCGATAATATCACGGTGAAAGTGACGCTGTGATCAGAACATCATCTTTGGTGAGAAACATTGGTGCCATGTTGGATTCACACCTGAACATGGATAAACATGTAAACTCTGTCTCCAGGTCTTGTTTCATGCAGATCCGACAAATAGGTCAAATCAGACAATAGTTGACTGTTGATGCAACAAAATCCCTCATTCATTCTTTAGTAACATCAAGACTGAATTATTCCAACTCATTACTGTGCGCTCCCCAAAAATATTCTGAACAAACTGCAAAATATCCAAAATACAGCTGCCCGCCTCATCGCACAGATACCGCGATACAATCACATCACTCCTGTGCTGAAGGATCTTCACTGGTTACCTGTACAATACAGAGTGGAGTCTTGACTCATGTTTACAAAGCACTACATGGAAAGTCCCCAGGCTACATCAGAAGTATGTTGGAAATATATACTCCACAAAGACAGCTTAGGTCACAAATGGCTCTATTCTTCCAGTTGTGCCGAGGATGAGGACTGTCTCGTACGGTGATCCATGTTTCATAGCTGCAGCACCGAAGCTCTGGAATGCACTGCCAACAGCACTCAGAGATACTAAAACACTACCGTCATTCAAGAAAGCGCTAAACCGCACTGTGTTACAAAAGCATATTCTGGCTGATTATTAGTTTGGCTTCTTAAGTGTCTCCCTAAAAGGCAATACATTTAAACCTTTGGAGACGGTTTCTTGTAGCGATGGTATGTGAAGCTGTTCTTGAAACACTAGTACAGTAGTAAACAGTCTCTTAAGTTATATATGTGGTACATAATGAGAGACTGTTGGGTTTTAGTGAGATGTGGTGACTCATTGGACTAAGTTTAATGCATAACATATCCGGGAGTGGCCATACGATGGACCCGGCGCACTGCGCATCGGAAATAAGTTATAAAAATGTCTTGAATTGTGGTCAAACACCAGCGGTGTCATTGTCAGTAATTTGAGGAATTTCCTTTTCGTCAGGAAATCTCCTTTTTCATTTTGGGTCTCCTGTCTCCATAAAGGAAGTATCACTATTCCTTTGGAGTAAGTTTCTCGTGGCAGTAGTGTTTGACGCTGCTCTTGAAACACCCATTTTGAGGGGGTAATTGAGGGAGGATATTTCTTTGTGTCATTTGTATTATGTTTACATGTATATACACTTTCTCTGTATATATTGTTGCACATTTATATGAATTAGAAGTATTATTATGTTTTAATTACAAGTTGTCCGCTGATAATTCATATTTTATCCTTAATATATTTATATGAGCCAGTCTCCAGGAAAACCTGCTATAATGACATTATGTAATTACTATAATTATGTAACAAGATTTTGATAAAGCTCTAAAATAAGGAAAAATACATATCTATTGACTCTATTTTAAGTAATTGACCCATATATAGTACTATACCTTAGCTTTTATTTTTCCTGTGAATTTTGTCGAAAACACATACTTCGTTGCTATGGTGACCAATTTCAGAAAAGTACTCCGATTGGGAAAAACGAGGATTTAGTTGTTTAAAAACAGAAGTAGCCTTTCTCTAAATGCAAACAATTTCGATTTTGATATATATTTTGAAAAGTGAAACATAATTAAAGAATTTGGTACTATTTTGAACAGTTTATGTCAAGAATTTATCAAATGGTGTAATAATAAAATACTTATTTCAGTTACGTCGAATAACGTTTGAATGACGTTTGCGATGTCACACAAAACGCTCCGAATAGGGACTTTACAAAAACAGCTGTAACTTTCTTAAAACTCAAGATATTAACATAATTTCTTTTGCAATTTGCTTAATTAAGATTATCCTGTTATACTATGGGAAATCGTACAGTCAATCTTTTTGTCAAAATAGTAGGTTTTCCTGGGGACTGGCTCATATATATATATATATATATATACGTATGTGTGTGTGTGTGTGTGTGTATGTGTGTATGTGTATGCGTATGTGTGTATATGTATATATGTGTATGTATATATATACGTATGTGTGTGTGTACGTTTATGTATGTGTATGTATGTGTATGTATGTGTATGTATGTGTATGTATGTGTATGTATGTGTATGTATGTGTATGTATGTGTATGTATGTGTATATGTATGTATATGTGTATACACTTCTTGCTGTGCTTGCATGCATATATCTATGTCAAATTGTTTTAACTATGTCTTAAATGTGATTTTACAGCACTTTTGAACGTGTAATTACATGATAAAAGTGCTATATAAAATTAATATGGTATAATAATATATAAATAATTAATAGTATGAAACAAATTATAAAGGCTTATACTGTACAAACAACTGATTTCTTCAATGTTAATCTAACATACTATATTCGCTCTACCTGTTCAGACATTATTTTGTGTACTACACATAAACTGCAACGTGACTGTCACAATATCCCAACTGGACTGTAAGATCGGTAAGTTTAGATTACATTACAATTGTGTTTGTAATGTATGAATTGACACAACATTTCGGATACCGATAAGGAGATGTAGCTTATTGTACCCTGTTCATGTGTCATCGTCTTTGTTCCTGTATATACAGGTGTATTTATCGTATTCGTATCCACCTAACTGTGTTCAGACGTGAGTGAATGATTGGTGTATTGTACAGTATTGGGCTTTTCGACTGGCTTGTTTTGTGGAGCATGTCATAGCCTTGTTTCTGGCTCAATATTACAGTATTGTAGTATTGTAAGAGTACTGCAATATTGAGGGCGGGAACCAGACTGCAACCTGCTCCACGAAACAGCCTAGTCGAAAAGGCATTATAAGTGAATTATTCTGAGTGATTGAGGAGTGGACGAGTCATTTAACTAGTATGTTTATTTAGTAGTATCTTTATTCAGTAAGTGTTCCTGAAAGTTTCAAGCATGACATCCCACTCCACTTCGAACCCCTACTTCTGTCCTGTACTTCCTAGCAGGCAATCCTTTCAAGACTCTTGAATGAGTCAGATCTATTTCGCTTCATAGTTTAATTTGTTATTCAGTTTATATAATTATTATATATTTACTTTTACCAATTCAAGATTGTTATCGCACTGATCCTGGTAAGTTGTTTATTCTATTTATCTTGAATTATGTACATACAGTACAAAATTTATTTATGTCTTTTTCAAGTGTTTTGAACTTATCAGGTTTTCAATTATTTGAATGGCAGTGTGCATGCAGTTGAAGACTAAAAATTAAGTTATTTGTATTAATTGTCAGTTAATGATATAATTTGGCACTGGTTTCTCGATATTTAACAAGGTTATTAATTCGTCAACAACGTAAGCACCCAACGCCACTGAACTAACTCCATTTTAACTGGTACACCAAAAAATACGTTACAATATAACGGAGAATTATATATCATGTATGATACGGTTAATTATTCCTATATAAAATATAATTGAGCCGTTCTCCATGAAAACCGTGCTTAGTGACATTTTATTAGTATTTATGTAATAAGGTTAAGAAAACCATCTTAAATGACAAATACGCTTTTTATTTAAGTTTTAGTTCTTGAATGATATAGAAGTATGTCTTAGATTTATTTTTTCTCATGAATCATATTAAAATATCTTCTGTCGTTGCTATGGTTACAAATTTCTGAAGAGTATCCATATTGAGAAAACGAGCGGTTAGTGGTTGAAAACAGTAGCTACGTTTCTCTAAAAGCTAAAATTCACGATTTAGATATGTTATATTTAAAAAGGAATATAATGATTCTAAAATGTGATACAATTTTGAAAAGTTTACGTAAAGAACTTATCAAATACTGGATTTATAACCTTCTTATTAAGGACGTTTGATAGGGTTATTTTTTTTAAATGATACCAAAAAATAGGCACACTTATAGTTTAATATACACTGAAGCAATATGTGAAATAAAAAAGGTATGTCGCGGTACTATTTAAGGGGTCATGGGCCCTTTTGCAACATCACTTTTAAAAAAAATGACCAAAATTTCTGATATTTCGCAATGTATTCATTTTTGCATTAAAATCGATAGTTTTTCTTATTAAAATTATTTCCATGGGTTCGCATGAACAAACACATATAATTCAAACATTCCTATACACTTTTGGTATTAATAAGAAAATTCACAAATTTTTGACAAAAAAAGAATTGTCAAAATATCCGAAAAATGACTGCTAAAAAAGAAAAAAAAATACACAAAATCGGCCGTAGCTCAAAAACGACATTGATGACCAATATATTTTTTATTGCTAATTTTGTTGATAAAAGTGTACTTAATCCAAATATTAGATAAAAAAGATAGGTCACGGGACTACTTTTTGCGCTATGACGTCATTATTGTCCCCCTATATCATAAAAACCTTAGTGAAATTGCGTAAATACGACGCAATATCTGCGCGTAAAAAATATTCTAATACCAAAAGAGTACTCACATTTGTATATTATGTACATGAAAGTATAGTAAATATAAACTTAGAAGAAATTGGCGTGTAACAAGAATTATTTTAGCGGCAGTTACGTCGTAATTGTGTCTCTTTGCAATGAAAATTGCGGTATAAAGGCGGTAAAATGGCGCAAAAAAGGCCAATTTGGTACATTTGGTATGTTTTTCTCATAATTTCTAGTCTTGTCATAGCATATTCTTGACTAAGGATGTTGATTTAAGTGTACTTTATCTAAAAATTAAAATAAAACAAAGGTTTTCACGCTACACTTTGTGCAATTATGACTGAATTATCTCCCCTTTTTTCCAATTTGTCTGTGACGTCGCATTTCATATAGCAAGGGGGCACAGATGGGCCCTGAATCGCTCACTTGAATAATTTTCACAATGTTAGTCAAGATATCATTTATTCATTCCCTATATATCAGTAAAAGGGGATCTATGTAGTCCCAGGCAATACAAACACTCAGGTAACCCAAATAATAATTTCTAATTTCACAAAAAATGAATGGAAATGAAACCGCTATTTCACGCAGAGTGTGTCCATATTATTTCCTCAGTGAAATGATTTTTTACCCCAAAATGGCCGTATTTATACTAACCCTACATAGTATCACGACAAACATTTTGCCCAATTTTCATGACGATCCAGTGCCAAACGCGGCCTCTATTCCCGTTTAAAGTATATGCGCATAAACAACTGTATCAAACGTCCTTAATGTAACGTCAAATAACGTTTGAATGACGTTTGCGACGTCACTTACAAAGTAGGGGAGAGTGGTTAGTTTAAAAAGTCTGTAACTTTGTAACTTGATGTTATATTTTGTTGAAATTTTCAGAAACTATTCAAAAGAGTCTTGTCTTTCTAATGCTAAATTATCATGATTTTAATATTTTGTCACTAAGTCCTGTATTCCTGGAGAACGACTCATCTATTGATTATCATTGTTAATTGATATGTATCATTTGAAGCATATGTACAAATCGAATGTAATTCTGTTTAACTATTCTTTTAATTCTCTGTGATAATTTCAACTACTAGTACTTATATTTTTAAACATTGAAACAATTTTAATAACACGAGTGTAGTGTATCTATTACATGAAATGAAAAATATAAATGAATTTATTATCAGAAGTTTTTACGAATCTTAGTTTCGAGAGTATATTGGAGTTTCTAAAAATAGATGCGTCATAGCTATAACACTGGATACTCGTGCAACTCGTGGTCCATTGAAGTTTTTACTGTAAAGTTTACTTTCATTCATTCATAAATATGTCACGTGATACGGGGCGTAAATAGTAACAGCCAATTTTATACCATGTTTTATTGCGGTATTAATACATGGCCTGGTCTGCTCTATGTTTATATGGATTAAACCGCAGATCGTGTTAGAATGCTTATTATTATACCTCACGTGACCTCTCAATGTATTTTCCCCATAGACCTTCCGTGCGATATTTTGTTCGATCACTACTAGTAACAAGAGGGCCCAAAGGGCCCTAGGTCGCTCACCTGTCGAACTTGACATAGATTTTGTTGAGATGATCATTGTGACCAAGCTTCATACAGATTAGGCCACTATTGTGACCTCTAGTGACAACACAAGGTTTTTATATGATTTCACATTTTGACCCAGGATGACCCAATATCGAACTTGACCTAGATTTTGTTGAGATGATCATTGTGACCCAGTTTCATATAGATAAGGCCGAAATTGTGACCTTTAGTGACTACACAAAGTTTTTCTATTATTTTAACCTTGTGACCTAGTTTTTAACTCCGGATGACCTAATATCGAACTTGACCTAGATTTTGTTGAGATGATCATTTTGACCAATTTCATAAAGATAAGGTCAAAATTGTGACCTCTAGTGACTACACAAGGTTTTTCAATGATTTGACCTTGTGACCTAGTTTTTGACCCCGGATAAATCAATATCTAACTTGACCAAGATGTTGTTGAGATGATCATTGTGACCAAGTTTCATAAAGATAAGGTCAAACTTGTGACCTCTAGTGACTACACAAGGTTTTTCTATGATTTGACCTTGTGACCTAGTTTTTGACCCCGGATAAATCTATATCGAACTTGACCTAGATTTTGTTGAGATGATCATTGTGACCAAGTTTCATAAAGATAAGGTCAAAAGTGTGACCTCTAGTGACTACACAAGGTTTTTCTATGATTTGACCTTGTGACCTAGTTTTTGATCCGGATAAATCACTATCGAACTTGACCTAGATATTTTTGAGATGATCATTGTGACCAAGTTTCATAACGATAAGGTCAAAATTGTGACCTCTAGTGACTACAAAAGGTTTTTCTATGATTTGACCTTGTGACCTAGTTTTTAACTCAGGATGACGCAATATCGGACCTGACCTAGATTTTGTTGAGATGATCATTGTGACCAAGTTTCATAAAGATTAAGTCAAAATTTTGACCTCTCGTGACTACACAAGGTTTTTCTATGATTTGACCTAGTGACCTAGTTTTTGACCCCAGATGACCCATTATCGAACTTGACCTAGATTTTGTTGAGATGATCATTGTGACCAAGTTTCATAGACTAAAATTGTGACCTCTAGACGGACGACGGACGAAGAGTGATCACAAAAGCTCAATTTGTGACAGGTGAGCAAAAAACGAGGCTGGGCTATTTATAGAAATTTGTACTTTTTGAGTCCGGAAAACACCCTGCTAGAGAGTATCCGTGTGCTATTTATATGTTCCGGTATATTTCACATGCTATTTTCAGTAAATCTTGTTGATTGCAACAGTTGAAACTGACAAGATTTACTAAAAATAGCACAACATCATTAGAAACTTATACGGACTGAGATTGTACATGTTAAATTATCATAACGGCAATCTAAGTTCTGCTTACATTTCTTGATATTTTATTTTGCAAAATGGTTGTTATTTTGTTCGGTATAATAAAATAAATAACACATGGCTGCGAGGGTGATAGTAAATAATACCAACCCGAGAATAGTTATATCACCCAAGGCGAAGCCATGTGTTATTTATATACTATCAAATTATGGAATAAAATATGGTACCCACTGTTTTCGTCTTATTGGTGAGTGTGTTTGTATGTGCTTATATATCGTCATCACAGGTTTCCTGGTGAACGACGCATGTAATATTGGGTCAAATTAGATTGTTGAAGAACAATGTTTGACTTTGTAGTTGTCTAGTGTTGTTATTTCTGATGTTCAAAACGTTGGCGAAATCATGTAAGTGGGAGAGCTCCTGATCGAGGAGTGTTCTTTTTTTACAAATGTGAATGTAAGCGACAGTTCACAGGGGTTCTTAAATCTCATCAGTATATCCTAGCAAATGAACGGAACTACATGTATTACTAATAAACTCTTTTAGCAACATTTAACGAACTATACCGGACGTAAAATGTGTCATTAGTAGCGAGCTGGTGTTCTTTGCGATTATTTACTGGGGTGAAGTCAAATTTTAGAATCGTGTCAATCAATAACAAGTGACGTGATTCCGCCTGAGTATAGGTTTTTATAACAGGCTGTTTTTACGAAGGGTGATTAATATATTCGTGGACTTTTCATCTAGCAATTTTGTTTGCTCAGCATGGCTCAAAAGCAAATTAGCATTATTCAGTATAGGATATCTCCGACCGAATGCACCTATAACATAGTTTTATTCATGTAATAGGTGCGTGACACAGGCCGTCACGTGACGTCATTCCAAGCGTCACCGTTTGAGGAGCACCAAGCTCCTTTCAGGACTCATATCCGACCCACTGTATACGATTTATTTACTTTTAATACAGACATTAGTCATAAATAGCCAACTCTGGAATGTAAGACGGAATAGAAATTGTTTCGTTGCGTTACTGGACTCAAAACGCTGAACAAAGCGCTTGGTTTTACACGGTAGCATCATCCCGATGAAGAAGGAATCACGACCTAACAAGTTTAGGGGGCAATTTCTAAAGAACTCCTTTAAGATATATTGTTTTGTAATCTATACTGATCGTAGAGTTCGCCAGTAACATATCGTTCAGAAAATATGCCTCTTATTTCTCAGAAATTATGGAGGAGTATCCCGAACTCTGTCTTAATTCTTTCGTTTATTCTTATTTTACCATGGCGTCAGTTTGACACAGTCCCTACAATTACATAGACAACGAAATCATGGGCGGATCACTGATTTGGAGTGCAAAGAATCCCCATACATGTTGGTCAAGTCATCTTCGAGATATCGCAAGGATTTTTCAAGTTAGGCGTTAGTCTTAATGTAATGCCGTTGCTCTGTGATTATTTATTGTCCGTCAAGCTCGACGGCGCGCGCTGCACCTTGGTCACAATGACTGACGTCATCAAGAACATTGGGACGTCACAATATTATTAAAAATTAAAACGATAGATAATCGATCGATCTATATTGCCTGGTAATTTCATTGTTTTAGAATCAATATTTAAAAAGTTAGAAGGAAAGTCTTCGAATATATTTATCACCCCTAGTATGTACTATACATACGCGTAGTGGATATGAGCCAAAATCAAATTTCGGCAGATTTCTTCTTTTGAATTTGATTTCAGCTACTGTTTCCTATACTACAATCATACACACATGCATACGCATAGTCGATATGATACTCGACTGTTAACAGAGTGTTCCAGGTTCGAATATTGAGTCTAGTGATAGTACTGTGATGGAACCATGTGGAAATAATAAAGGTTCGGAGCTTAAATTGTCAAACGAATATCACAACTTAAAATGCATTATGTTTATAACTAATTTAATAATTGGTGATTTAGCGAAAGGCAAATTCTCGACGTTCTGGATGATACGGAAAAAGTGCTACGATGCATTTGACCTCAATATATCATTTTGTGATGAGCGAATAACACCATTCCACTTTCATACCGTCTCCGTATCTAGTTGATTATTTAATTATGGTAGAATAGGGCGCTCGTCCAATTTTTATCGAAATCAATTAATTTTTTAGAAAGTTACCTGAGCCGAGACAAGTTGTAAGTCTTGTTATTGAAAATGTTATGATGTATATGCTGTGCAAGTACCATTACCCCCTGTGTTGACATGGTGTTTTGAGAGTTACCATAAAACCGTTTGAAACGAACTTAGTGGCCAGGAACGATAGTCCAGAAGTTCCACACTGCATAGGAGCAAGACATGCGTTGAATTCGACACGGAATGCTTTTCCTCAGGAACGCGTAAGTAAACACGCACATCTGTTCTGGATACACTACATCAGCAAAGTCACCAGGTGGACATAGGGCAATGTTTTTGTGAATGTTGATATGACTGGAGCAAGAACCTAGCGTAGGGTTGTAAAAACCTTTAAGGACGTAGGATAATTATTTTGGTCAATACTGGCTGTTTTTGTATAAAAGTTGATTGGGGATAAAACTTGTAGTGTTAATGGCAATTGCTTCAATTACTAATGATTTCAAATGCCTCATGTGTTGCAAAAGTAATTTTTACAGTTATATATTGTTTTAGTCTCGGTTAATATCTTAAATAAAGTACTTCGTACCTACTAGTCCTAAAACTACTTTTCGGCATAAGTAGGCGTCAATGCGTCTGTTTGAGTGAACGAGCTATTGCACCTGATGACCCTGACTGGAATAATGCAAACAAGAGCGAGACACTGTGTCCGTCTCTATACCTTATAGTTACATTTGATACACTGCGCTTAACTCAATGACGTAACGTCAAAAGTTGCGATCCATAAGCGTAAGACAATACGCGTAACGTCAACATTTTGCGAAATTCTATAGTTTGTACACGGTAAAAGGGGTCACTTAAATGCTATAATTTTACATCAGGCATGTTTTTATTTCATGTTAAATTTTTAATACATAGCATATTAACTATAAATCATGTTTCAAATGTAATACAAACACTATAAAAGTGCATATTAATCGCTTTAATAACACCTAAATATAAGTGTGTGTTTTTCTTTCAAATGACGTCAATTTTTTAAGGTGAGACAATTTTAAATACTCACTCATCTGTATATTGAAATGTCATTATTGCAGGTATTTCAAACACAAGACCCTTATTTTACAAGGGAAAATAAGCGAAATTGATAAAACAAATTAAAATACAAAAAGCAAAAATGGAAAAGTGTTTATTTTTGTATATTAAAATACTTGGAGTATTTTCTTAATTATTTTTTTAAAAGTGGGACAATTTTAAGTACTCGTATTCCGGTCACTACAAACAAAGCAAATGCTTATATTTTGTTTATTATTACTTATTCAGATTCTGTGAAGAACGCGAACGAAACTTGTCTAACAATCGTTAAATTGTATGAGTTAATAAATTTTTGTCATCTTTTAAAGCTCAACTTGTCTTATTTTTTAGCTATTTTAAGGGAAAATGACGTAACACACTAGCTCCGGAAAACACATCCATCTCGTGTATTACAATAATTTAATATAAGGTACTGCGTCTTGTAAATGTTACATATGACGCACGCCTTTTCGGCATTTTTTTACACGCAATTAGTGTGTTTTTACATATTAATGTTATTAAACTATTACACTTTTAATAATTATATTAAAGCCTTATTAATTTCTGTGTAGTTCGATACTTGTGAAGAAAAACGGATGAATAGTAATTAAATACTTCATAGTAATAGTAATTAAATACACATTTTTAATTATCACACCAACGAATTTTAGCATGGGTCGCAACTTTTGACGTTACGTCAATATCCCCGTCATACCAAAGCCGAAATGAACAACAAAGCAGTTTTCCGTTGCGTGTGTCCTACGTCATCGCACAATGAAACCAGATGTTCTTATCTCATAACCTCGAGGGATAACCTTAAATAATTGGATGTCGATATGCGCTGACAATATGCGTTAACAAAGTATCAACATTTCTTTGATACAGAAACTAATACACACGCAAATATCAACCTAGTTCATGTGACATATTATACCGCCTGGTTTTGTCCAAGAAATTAAATGTCTTTTTGTAACACTGGGTTGAACGAACTTAAATAGCGAATCAATGCAAATTATGGACATATGATTACTGACGGGAAAGTGATTTACGTAAATTTATACGTGTATATTTCATTAACAGAACAAGAAATATTAGGTTACGGTGTCATTGTAATAAAATTAATCATTAACACTTGTCACTAGGAACTGCTAAATGTGAATTCTGAACACAATAATGAAGAAATTAGTATCGACGCGGAATGATTGTATCTAGGACATTGCATCAACTCATTGTCATGTTTGCAATGAAACATGAATATAAAATGTTCTACTTATAAAATTTGGTTGATATCGCATGCTTATCTGTGTTAGGAAATTAGAGAAAATGTGTCCAGTTTCCTGATTAACGAGTGTCCTTGAACAGTACTTGTTATATATACAATCTAAGTGTCAGCTTATATCCAAAATGCATATTCTCAAAACTGTTTCTTATTCCTAGATATCATCATTATTTACTTTCCAATTTCCTAACATCCACTGAACTATAATCAGGACTTAATGAATTATATAGTACGGAAAATTTGTCATTAGAAACCAAGTGCTTTACGATTATTTATCTTGACGATCTCATGTTGCTTTAACTGTGACTTCATCCGTCATCGTAAAAGGTTTTTAATTGAGGGATGACTGTACATACTGAAAACTAAGGTCCGCTCATTTAGCGATGTGCCCTTGTCAGATCACCAATCTATCCGGGTCAGGTTCCAATAAATAGGCAAGTTAGAAAGTGTCCGTGATGGTATTATTATCTATAAAATACTTTGGACACAATATTAACAGTGGTATTAGACTACACAAGTATTTTGTGTCGGCTATAGATCATATAAGAATTTTATACAAATGAAGTACAAGGGAACGTTACATGTAGCAACCGATGTACTAAATTTTGTATAATTCTAATATCGGATATCTTAAAAGTCGTTATGCGTCCCCTTTCCAGTTTTACGCTTGAAATGATGGGGTCTGAAATTCACAAGAGTCAACAACAACATCCAAGGCATTTACAACAACAATGTGGCGCACTACCACACACCCAACAAGTACTTCTTTGTTTCTTATCTGAAATTTAAAGGGAAATTGATCTCTGTGAAAACAATCAGTTTAGCCACCCCTCTCCTCAGCTTGACTCGTTTCAATTATCAAATACAACTTGGCCGAGGTTTAGAAGTGCAATGACATCTGGTAAAGAGATGACCAAACTGTGTCTGTCTTCAGAAAAATCAATGTTCTCAATAGAAAAGTTGTTAGCTCTATCATATCTGCGCCCGCAATTCTCGTCTGACCTTCCTCGGTGCGTTTTCCACCAGAACCCCTATCTTATGTCCATACTTGTACTAGACAATTTAGACAAAGTCAACATGGCATTAAGAGCCAAGGAACGAACTCTTACAAAGACAAAACTGCAGTGTGAAATGATGAATGCTTTAAAGGTGGGTTCGTCGGAGAAATTGTGTCGCATTTACGCCTAGGTCTAGGTTCAAGTAAGAACAAGTCATATGTGATGTGGAATTACACATATCCACGGGTGGCTCCTGATGTTCCCAATATAGATTGTAAAATGGAAACTGAATACCACATTAGAAGAACTGGATTTTGCATATGACCTTGTCCTTCTCACCTATGCACACATCCACATACAAGAGCATTGCACATTATGCTAACCTATCTTGACTGAACATCAACCGGACACAGAGAGAATTAATGACACTTAACATCAATAACCTACAGCCATTACAAATGGATGGAAATAACCTTGCCAATACAGACATAGACATATTGAAAGAAAGGCGGAGCTTGTGATGACATCCAAAACAGACTTTGCAAAGCCAGAAACACCTTTACGTCACTCAACGTACTGAAATCTTCTCAATATGACAAAATCACCAAACTGAAACTCTTCCAAAGGTGTGTACTTTCCACCTTTCTTTACGGTTCCGATTGTTGGGATAATGACTAAATTAGACATTGACAGGCCATCAACATTTCACACAAAACGCTTAAGAAGAATACATAAACTATTCTGGCCATGAACAATCTCTAATGAAGACCTCATAAACCAGTGTAGTAAAGACGATGTGGCCACAACCCTGTGTTGCTGGGCATACCGGACAATAAGTAAGTTAACTTAGTAAACACGAGAAAACAAAGGCCAGTTGTATAGCAAATACTCGATAGTAAAAGTATTTGTTATGCATATCAGCGACATATTATGCTCAGATCAACGTTAACCAGGGTATAAGAATTTGGACTTTTAGTTTTAGCTCTATTTCGCTGTAACCATCGGTAGGATTTCAATGAAGTTTCACAAAGCTCTCGACTCAGGAAATATATTTGAAGTTAGTCGTCATCTTCAGTTGGGATCTCATGACCCTTTTACCTTATTTCAGTGGCTGCACTATCGGAGTTGACGAACACTCGCTATTCTTCCGGTGTTCAACAATATTCTGTCCCTTTCTTTATCATTTTGTATTAAAACAGCTCAACACGCTCACTTAGTGTAGTATGGTTGAAATACAAGCTATTGAAAAAACTCAGTATTACTCACCCCGTGTACCCTGATAAGACGTGCTAGCCTGAATACTGCTGTGTTAGCCTACCGCAAAAAATTCAACATTCAAGAGGTTAGGTATTTTGTGCCTGTTTCATTTATTTCGTGTCTACACCAGTAAAACGAAGAACGTGTACATGTGCAGTGGTTCTTCCTCGACACGAAGATGTGATTTTTTTCGATCACAAACGTCAGATTATATTTTAAACTTAATAAATGTGTCAAAAAGTCAGCAGTTTGGCCTTTAAAAAATAATTAAAAATACTTATAGACCGCGGAGAACGCTCAAATTTCATGAACATGTAGTGAAATAATAGTAGCATATTTCATCATATTGATGTATGCACTGGCATCGGTATCTTTCAAAAAAATAACAGGTTTTCCACGCTTGGTGGCATAAAATGGATAGTGCACGAGTTATACCGTAGATACTGCACATGTCCACTGTAAAACAATTATTATACTGCCTGTGTTGTCTGTTTTAATACTTGTTTTATGGATAAATGCAGGCCTGGAATAGATAATTTAACATTTTCATTGGATGAAATCTGCATAGTTCTTACTAGAGATAATAATATAATAATATTGTTCGGCATCATTGTTACCTGTAAAATCACAGGTGCCAGTATCGTACTGTAAGTCTGTCTACTTACGAGTAGAATCTACGAGTAGAATCTACAAGCCATTACATAAATCGAGTAAAGAGCGCATTGAGCTACATGTTATCACCATGAGAGTTGAAGACATGAAAAGCCAGATTGTTCATTCTATACAGAGCGTCTGCTTGATCCGCTCATGCGAACCCAATATATCACTTTTCGTTAATTACTGTCCACGTCACTTTACTTGCGAGTAGATCCATATGTGTATTTTGAAACCACTAGTCCCCTAGACATAATAACCCCTACTAACAATGCTCTCCCAAAATGTAAAAGAGAAGCCCCGCTGTATGTTGTCTTGAAGTACTAACAAGCCCGCTCATGATTGAACGATGCCTATCGGCCTACCATTTACACATTTATTCGCATGACTATTGATAATATTATAAAAAAAACATTGAATACATGTGTCCGGCCTATTCCGTCAACAAGAATGCGGAAACACTGCGGTATACAGTACACCGGCTATTGCTAGTAAGGTGAGTAATGTTATCCATTTTCGCAACCTTCAAGTGCACAACAGGGTAAGTTCAGAGACGCTGTTTTGTCTTTCTGTGTGTGTTGAATGTAAATTATATACAAAAGTATCTACCGGCAAACGACCAGGGACTGCTTAAAGGGGCATTTAAAAGACCAAACTCGTATCGTTCCTCACGCTAAACATATGCTCGGTCTGTCAAATTAAGATGTTTTTGTTTATATTCCTCGTTAAGCTACACAATTTGAATCGAGCAAAAGAACATCCCAGTGACCAAGCATAATATGTTGTTAATGTTTTACCAGTAACGGAGTCATAAATAACGGTGGATTTTGAGAATTTTAGTATTGCATTAGTATTGCTCACTGTTGTACAGAGTATTGCTGTTCAGTGTACGGAGTATTGCTCACAGAAATTTAGTAAATGCTAGGTATAACCAGATATATTACTTATTTTGTCTACATAATTATGTTGAAAATTGGAGAGTGTAAAAACTACATGTACATAACACATGCTGGAATGACGAATTCTGAGGTGGGTCCCTCGAGATTTTAAATGTAATACTGTATATGTACACAAGTTTGAGATATACTTATTTTAACTATGATATGGACGCGTTTTTGTATTGTTCAAAATTACAATCAATACTTACACTCAGCACTCATATTCGAATTCACTCTTCTGAGGTTCTTAAAATAGTTATAATGTTAAATTGGTACTAAGTATTATTTTTGGTTGATTTCCTAGTTTAATAAGAGTGAGCTAATGTGCAATACTCTGTATGTAGTAAATATCAATACGCTGTACACGCACTTATCTACATTTGTATTTTGGTGTGTACATGTATCTTTGTTGAAGTTCAATCATTTTTTTCTGAAATTTGGACTTACGACATTAAAGTTCAGTATAACTAGAATGCCCAGTTCAAACGCATTTAAAGTGTTGTGGGCAAAGTTTGCGAGTGAGCAGCGGACAATAACTGAGTAATTTGAACACTTCTATGAAAAATATCTGTTATAATATGGCGTACTATAAAGTTATAAAAATATCCGAATACATTAAAACCTAGTTGAGATGAAGAAAGTAGTCAGTAATTTGGAAATTATCGTCTCTGAACTAATCCCAGTGAACACTATAATGTCGCGAAAATCGATAACATTACTCCCATTCACTAGCAATATCCGGTTTATGGTATACCGCAGTGGAAATACATGATGTATAATTATATAATAGAACCTACGTTACATTTGTCTCATAATCAGACATTTTTGCAAATGGCAGATTTCATACAAACGGATATGACATGAGGCGTTCAACAAGAGGACTACCTAATCAACATAGAAACACTTCATAAATTTGTTTGGCCTAACAATTTTCAAACATTCTTCATCAATAGACCCCCTGTCGTGATTCAAACATTGAGAACATTTACAGCAGAGGATTGGCGAATTCGTGAAGATGTGTCTAGACGGTACATCTCCAGAAACTGTGTGGTAGAAGTATACTACATGTAACTACACAGTACATTTTTAACCAAAATGTACTGTCTAGACTCACCTTAAGTCAGACTGACACATTAGCCAATCAGGCATTGACATGTGGTCACGTGCTCCTCCATAGTCAATTTTATTTTGGCATTCCAATATATCCTCGGCCTCTAATTGAAAGGATAAATCCCGTTTGTTGCGTGTTTTGTTGTTGTCTGTTATGTTACGTTTAGTTACCAGTTTTCGAGGGCCTCCTTCAGCAATCAAGCTACCCTTCGACATTTAACTTCCCATAGGCATTGGGCTACCTAAGGAAACCTGCGCTCGAGTCCTAATATGGAGACTACTTCTCTCTTGGTTTGTGTGAAGACAACATCGAGATGCGACGACCAAGACTATCGAACATGAACAAACACCACCCTCACAGGTACCAATTCACAGCTTAGTCGAGTTGAACATTATTGGTTAATTTTGCTCCGAGAAAATGAGCAGTGGAACAGACGGAAATAGAACCCGGACCTATATATCTCCAAGCGCGTGTCCTACCTGTAGGCACCCACAGTGAGTTTCGTGCCCAGCTGTTTCCGTTTAGTCCTGCATTCCCTGTCCGATCTGTCATTATCTTATCGAAAATCCGCTGAATAGCTGTAGTACACTGAAAGTAACCTTGCGGCATTTGTTTTCTGGATTCCAGTTTGATGTATAGTGGAAGACACACATTAAATAATTTTGGGAATGGAAAAAACGTCACTAGCGAGTTGTAAAATTGAGTGTCAGTGACTTCACTGTGAAATTTTAAGCGTTTACGACTTTCTCATAAACGCTTTAACAGATAAGCTGCGATCTAACCCACAATAATGGTTTCTTTATATTTGTTAATTCAGAGTACTGAAAACTCATGGTACTTATTGGATACTAATTCGTGAAACGGGGCGTCTATGTGATTTTAAAATGTAAGGTTCAAACTGCAAACCACTTGTGATCAAGCGACGTACTAACTTATTAGACCGCTCAGCCATTGCAATAACCCCTAAAAAGGTTGCGTAACCAGGATCAATGTGACTGCATTACACCACACCGGTAATTGGTTGATATAGACAAGATCTTTATACAGTGTACTCTTATTGACAATTTTGCTATATGTATGTGTACGTCTATATTACCTAGGCCATATTTTTCTGATTTACAAGAATGGTTAAAGGTATCTTTACATGCCGATTTGCTTTAAATAAATGGTAAATTGATAAAAATAACACTCGTTACATAAACGGAAAATGCACTAATAGCGCTTCTGTGAAATAAAAAGCAAAGAACGAACGCATTAGATATATACGTCCATGCGAAGATACCTTGGTATATGTGTGGTGTAACTAAGAAAATAGTTCACGGGATTTAGACAGGATATTATATGGGGATTTATATTAAATTCAGCAGATCAATGCAATTAAAACTAAATACATGTTTTATATAGATAGACAAGAATTGTTATATGAAATTGTGTCGTGAAAATGTTGTTTTCAGTCCTAAAACATTAAAACTGTGAGCAACAAGGGCAGTATTCATCTACGACTCGGGCAGTATCTAGACAATTTCACCATATAACTCGTGCACTATCCATTTTATGCCACCAAGCGCGGAAAACCTGTCATTTTCAAGAAAGATAATGATACCAGTGCATACATCAATGCGAATAAATATGCTACTATTATTTCACTACATATTCATGAAATTTGAACTTTCCCCGCGGTCTATAAGTATTTTTAATTATTTTTTAAAGACCAAACTGCTGACTTTTTGACACATTTATTAAGTTTAAAATATAATGTGACGTTTGAAATCGAAAAAAAACACATCTTCGTGTCGAGGAAGAACCACTGCACATGTACACTTTCTTCGTTTTACTGGTGTAGACACGAAATAAATGAAACACGCACAAAATACCTAACCTCTTGAATGTTGAATTGTTTGCGGTAGGCTAACACAGCAGTATTCAGGCTAGCACGTCTTATCGGGGTACACGTGGTGTTACTTGGTATTTTGTAATTATATAAATTGTTCTGTCGATATAAATAACTGCAAATGTTGGGAATGTGCGTTCATTGTTTTGATTGAGAACGTACTTGATTTATTTCACCGCGTAATTGCATTATCAGAACAATAACTATAATTTTGCTAATGTAACATTTTACGCAGTTCGGCATTGTTACCGTTATTATTCATATTGGAAGACATTTTTGTCACGTTTTCAATCATAGCGAATGATTTTGATTTACATGTGACATATTTTGCAATCAGTAATCATGAAATACACGTATTGCTCGCAGGGAGATTGTACCACTCCAGTTTAGGGAGAGTTGCCGGAATCATTATCCTCAATAAAAATGAACTACTCGCCAATCACGTTGTGCATTAGAACGCATTTGTAATAAGACAAATCATTCATGTAAGTTGTTGTTTTCTTTTGTAATAAATTGTATTTTCGGTAATATGAAATGTACATTGTATTCTATATTCATGGTTATTGCTAAAAAATAACCACATTTATTTTAGCGAGATCTGTGCAATAGTAATAGGTCCCTTCTTAACTCATTTCTAACCGAACGTTTTGAGTCCAGCTGATCCGGTCAATACAGAACTTTATTGCATTCGATGACGTCACTTCGTCTTTCCTGTATGTATCTCCAAGGGCAAAGTTTACAAAAATGAAAGGCCAAGTGTATCTGATTAAATCGTGGAAATCCTGCTTCCGAAGTTTATATGATTGGTATTAAACGCTACACGAAGGGTTGATGATCATACTGGCGAGATGTAGAGGGCTATTTCGTGGCGATTACGATGATGATGACAAAAGTTGAGAGGCGCTAGAGATTTGTTTTAAGCAGACTACAAAATCGGGTACTCATGTTTTATTTCAAGCTCTATCGATTGATTTAAATATTTATTGTATATAAACGTTGTGTGTGTATGGCAGTAGGTAATCGCCTACGTGTGATATAAATACGTAGCATGCAGATGTCGACTCGGTTGGTTGTGCAGACCGTTTCCGGCACCGGGTTGAACTGAAAGATTTAAAGCATACGGCCAGTCATCAAGTTGCATACTGAAATGCTATTTTGGTTGCATATCGTCCAAACTCAATACAGGCTATAGAGCAACTAGACCCTTGTTATTCTGAATCAAAGCACTGTAAGCAATGACTGTTTACTCGACACTCTGAATCAAAGCACTGTATGCGTTGAATGTTTGCTCGACATGCTGAATCAAAGCACTGTAAGCAGTGGCTTTTTGCTTGACATTCTGATTTAAATCAATGTAACTTGTAATCAATGTCTGCTTGCTCGACATTCTAAATCCAATCACTGTAAGTGATTGTTTTGGTAGACATTCTGTATCACAGCACTGTAAGCAATGTGGTTTTCTCGACATCTTGAATCAAAGCGCTGTATGCTATGGCTGTTTGCTCGACATTCTGAATCAAAGCACTGTAAGTAGTTGGTGTGTACATATCGGCCATAGACCCACTAATACATTCTGAATCAAAGCACTGTAAGCATTATATTATCGATGTACACACGGCAAGTTCATAGAGCCTTTTTCGTCTCTACTTTAAATCTTGTTTTGTTATCGTCTTGCGTGCAGTGTATACTTGTATGCTTTGTACGACCCTTATTAATATATATATTAAACTAGAAAAAGGCCCTGGCCTTATTTATATTGTGCTATAGTTGGTATGTAGGGTTATTATAATACACACGCTTTTAAATATGAAAGTACAGTCAGGCTGTTATAAATATTAAAATTGCCCAGCTTTAGTGGGTATATTTGTGTTTATTGCATAGTTAATTTGTTATTGGTTCGGCTAAATTGTAGACTCTATCCTTTAGCATTATGGAACCCGAAATGCCCCCGAGGTACTGTATTTCAATTTGGTACAAGTACGTTGGTGGTGTTCAGTGTTCTCACTTTGGTTGTGAACGAGATAAATAGAGTTAGCTATATTTTCTTTAGTGTTGTAATGTGGCACTTGGCGGGTATTGCCAATATGTCATTAGGTATTCAGTATATGCCCATCTAGTATATTTTAGTTCTAGATGACAAAGTGTTTAATTGTAGTCAAATTATATAAGTATTGTAGATCTACACGGGTATTGACTCATACACTTTTGCCTACATGCGCAGGTCATGCGGCCAAATTTGAGGTATTGGCCTAGGGTAACAGTTGAGCTTGGTCGACTTGTAAGTCTAATATGTATTGCTCGAATTTGGGGGAAATTTTTTCAGGTAAACATTTTGTGGCGGAAATTCTAGCTTCATAGCTTTAAAACTAGAACACAGTAGTATCATATAGTTCAAGTATTACTCGTAATATCGACTGTTGTTTTAATCAGTACTATATAGGTCTATTTTGTCGGACGTGTAAGTTAAGGCATCCCCTGTAATTATCGCACGTCAAAAAAACTAAAGGGTCTTGAATCGCTCGTATAACATTATGTTAGGCGTTCTTGAGCTACCCTCGTTCTTTGGCTAATACATCCTTGTTTTAGCACGGCAGTGATGCACGGTGATGCGGGTCATAGCTGCTAACATGGCGGCGCTGCAAGGTAGTGCTGGTAATAAGTTGCACGGTAGTGCGGGTAATAACATGCCAGCACTACACAGTATTGCCTGGTCTGTACAATTCAACCAGTAAAGCGGGGGAATGCTTTAACTTACTTAATGAATTGAACATTTACATTTTGATAGCTCTGAGGCTGGGGTTTCTGTCAGAGCCACGAGTCATGCCAAGACACATGCATGGCGGTTAGTCTTACGTAGCGGCCCAATAACTCCAAAAACTTAATTGACTCCTCAGTGCTTTCTTAGATGAACGCGATAGTGATTGTGATATGATCATACATATGGTATATTATTACTAGAAAAATCATGACTATAATAGCTTAAAGATCTAACTGTAGCCATTTAGGGTATCTCGGTAGATCTTAATTTTAGTGTTCTTTGTGCGATCTGACTGCAGCCGCATGGTACCTCAGCAGATCTTACTTATTGAAATTTATTAATAGATTATCGAAACATGAGGTCGGTTTGTTTTCCTTTTGTATAGCTTTCCATGAGCGAGTCTTAAAATAATCATGGTTATTGCTAAAAAATAACCACATTTATTTTAGCGTGATCTGTGCAATAGTAATAGGACCCTTCTTAACTCATTTCTAACCGAACGTTTTGAGTCCGGCTGATCCGGTCAATACAGAACTTTATTGCATTCGATGACGTCACTTCGTCTTTCCTGTATGTATCTTCAAGGGCAAAGTTTGGTACTTTGTAATTACATAAATTGTTCTTTCGATATAAATAACTGCAAATGTTGGGAATGTGCGTTCATTTGTTTTGATTGAGAACGTACTTGATTTATTTCACCGCGTAATTGCATTATCAGAACAATAACTATAATTTTGCTGATGTAACATTTTACGCAGTTCGGCATTGTTACCGTTATTATTCATATTGGAAGACATTTTTGTCACGTTTTCAATCATAGCGAGTGATTTTGATTTACATGTGACATATTTTGCAATCAGTAATCATGAAATACACGTATTGCTCGCAGGGAGATTGTACCACTCCGGTTTAGGGAGAGTTGCCGGAATCATTATCCTCAATAAAAATGAACTACTCGCCAATCACGTTGTGCATTAGAACGCATTTGTAATAAGACAAATCATTCATGTAAGTTGTTGTTTTCTTTTGTAATAAATTGTATTTTCGGTAATATGAAATGTACATTGTATTCTATATATAAATTAGAGAAAATATGTTCAGTTTCCTGATTAACGAGTGTCCTTGTACAGTACTTGTCACATTATCTAAGTGTCAGAATATAACCAAAATGGATATTCTCAATTATTTTTCTTATTCTTAGATCTCATCATTATATACTTTCCAATTTTCTTGAAACTTGACACAACAACCACTCAACTATGCTTATGACGTGTTAATGAATTATATAGTACGGAAAATGTGTCATTAGAAACCAAGTGCTTTACGATTATTTATCTTGGCGATATCATATTGCTTTAACTGTGACTTCATCCGTCATCGTAAAAGGTTTTTAATTGAAGGATGACTGTACATGCTGAAAACTTAGGTCCGCTCATTAAGCATAGTGTCCTTTTCTTATCACCCATCTATCCGGATCCGGTTCCAATAAATCGGCAAATTATGTTAGATAGTGTCTGTGATGTTACCTATAAAATACTTTCGACACAATATTAACAGTGGTATAAGACTATACAAGAAGGCTATTTTGTGTCGGTTAAAGATCATATAAGAATTTTATATCAATGAAGTACAAGGGAGCGTTACATGTAGCACCGATGCACTCAATTTTGTATAATTCTAATATCAAGTAGCGGGTATCGGATATCTTAAAAGTCATTATGCGTCCCCTTTCCAGTTTTACGCTGGAAATGATGGGGTCTGAAATTCACAAGAGTCAACAACAACATCCATGGCATTTACAACAACAATGTGGCGCTGTACCACACCCCCCACATGTACTTCTTTGTTTCTTATCTGAAATTTAAAGGGAATTGATCTCTGTGAAAACAACAAACAGTTTAGCCGCCCCTCTCCTCAGTTTGACTTGTTTAAATTATCAAATACAACTTGGCCGAGGTGTAGAAGGCAATGACATCTGGTAAAGAGATGACCAAACTGTGTCTGTCTTCAGAAAAATCAATGTTCTCAATAACAAGTTGTTAGCTCTATTATATTTGCCCCCGCAATTCTCGTCTGACATTCCTCGGTGCGTTTTCCACCAGAACCCATCTCTTATGTCCAAACTTGTACTAGACAATTTAATCAGAATTAAGCGAACGGTTTAATCCCAGGATATTGTTGATTAATTAAGTTGTATTCACCAAAACGTCAGATTTTAGACCATCATATAAGTAAAATTACTGCTTTTGCTCCGCCCATTATCTTGAAATTACATAGGCCTTAAAACACTGAGTATAAATATATATAATTTATAGTGGGATTGTGTTTGTTTTTTCAAAAGCATTTTATTCCATAAATTGATATTTGTTGGATACAGTTAAAATAGTATTATGATTTACTACTTTTACCCTTGAAGATAAACAAAACAATAACCTGCAGCCATTACAAATTGATGGAAATAACCTTGCCAATACAGACATAGTCATAGTGTTGTTCTAAGAAAGGATGGCGGAGCTTGTGATGACATCCAAAACAGACTTTTCAAAGCCAGAAACACCTTTACGTCACTCAACGTACTGAAATCTTCTCAAAAATCACCAAACTGAAACTCTTCCAAAGCTGTGTACTTTCCACCTTTCTTTACGGTTCCGATTGTTGGTATAATGACTAAATTAGACATTGATAGGCCATCAACCTTTCACACAAAACGCTTAAGAAAAATACATAAACTATTCTGGCCATGAACAATCGCTAATGAAGACCTCATAAACCAGTGTAGTAAAGACGATGTGGCCACAACCCTGTGTTGCTGGGCATACCGGACAATAAGTAAGTTAACTTAGTAAACACGAGAAAACAAAGGCCAGTTGTATAGCAAATACTCGATAGTAAAAGTATTTGTTATGCATATCAGCGACATTTTATGCTCAGATCAACGTTAACTAGGGTATAAGAATTTGGACTTTTAGTTTTAGCTCTATTTCGCTGTAACCATCGGTAGGATTTCAATGAAGTTTCACAAAGCTCTCGACTCAGGAAATATATTTAAAGTTAGTCGTCATCTTCAGTTGGGATCTCATGACCCTTTTACCTTATTTCAGTGGCTGCACTATCGGAGTTGACGAACACTCGCTATTCTTCCGGTGTTCAACAATATTCTGTCCCTTTCTTTATCATTTTGTATTAAAACAGCTCAACACGCTCACTTAGTGTAGTATGGTTGAAATACAAGCTATTGAAAAAACTCAGTATTACTTGGTACATAAATTGTTCTGTCGATATAAATAACTGCAAATGTTGGGAATGTGCGTTCATTTGTTTTGATTGAGAACGTACTTGATTTATTTCACCGCGTAATTGCATTATCAGAACAATAACTATAATTTTGCTGATGTAACATTTTACGCAGTTCGGCATTATTACCGTTATTATTCATATTGGAAGACAGTTTTGTCACGTTTTCAATCATAGCGAATGATTTTGATTTACATGTGACAATCATTATCCTCAATAAAAAGCAATGTTGTTTTCTCGACATCTTGAATCAAAGCGCTGTATGCTATGGCTGTTTGCCTTACATTCTGAAGCAAAGCACTGTAAGTAGTGGTTGTGTACATATCGGCCATAGACCCACTAATAAATTCTGAATCAAAGCACTGTAAGCATTATATATCGATGTACACACGGCAAGTTCATAGAGCCTTTTTCATCTCTACTGTAAATCTTGTTTTGTTATCGTCTTGCGTGCAGTGTATACTTGTATGCTTTATACGACCCTTATTAATATATATATTAAACTAGAAAAAGGCCCTGGCCTTATTTATATTGTGCTATAGTTGGTATGTAGGGTTATTATAATACACACGCTTTTAAATATGAAAGTACAGTCAGGCTGTTATAAATATTAAAATTGCCCAGCTTTAGTGGGTATATTTGTGTTTATTGCATAGTTAATTTGTTATTGGTTCGGCTAAATTGTAGACTCTATCCTTTAGCATTATCGAACCCGAAATGCCCCCGAGCTACTGTATTTCAATTTGGTACAAGTACGTTGGTGGTGTTCAGTGTTCTCACTTTGGTTTTGAACGAGATAAATAGAGTTAGCTATATTTTCTTTAGTGTTGTAATGTGGCACTTGGCGGGTATACCAATATGTCATTAGGTATTCAGTATATGCCCATCTAGCATATTTTAGTTCTAGATGACATAGTGTTTAATTGTAGTCAAAATATATAAGTATTGTAGATCTACACGGGTATTGACTCATACACTTTTGCCTACATGCGCAGGTCATGCGGCCAAATTTGAGGTATTGGCCTAGTGTAACAGTTGAGCTTGGTCGACTTGTAAGTCTAATATGTATTGCTCGAATTTGGGGGAAATTTTTTCAGGTAAACATTTTGTGGCGGAAATTCTAGCTTCAGAGCTTTAAAACTAGAACACAGTAGTATCATATAGTTCAAGTATTACTCGTAATATCGACTGTTGATTAAATCAGTACTATATAGGTCTATTTTGTCGGACGTGTAAGTTAAGGCATCCCCTGTATTTATCGCACGTCAAAAAACTAAAGGGTCTTGAATCGCTCGTATAACATTATGTTAGGCGTTCTTGAGCTACCCTCGTTCTTTGGCTAATACATCCTTGTTTTAGCACGGCAGTGATGCACGGTGATGCGGGTCATAGCTGCTAACATGGCGGCGCTGCAAGGTAGTGCTGGTAATAAGTTGCACGGTAGTGCGGGTAATAACATGCCAGCACTACACAGTATTGCCTGGTCTTTACAATTCAAGCAGTAAAGCGGGGGAATGCTTTAACTTACTTAATGAATTGAACATTTACATTTTGATAGCTCTGAGGCTGGGGTTTCTGTCAGAGCCACGAGTCATGCCAAGACGCATGCATGGCGGTTAGTCTTACGTAGCGGCCCAATACCTCCAAAAACTTAATTCACTCCTCAGTGCTTTCTTAGATGAACGCGATAGTGATTGTGATATGATCATACATATGGTATATTATTACTAGAAAAATCATGACTATAATAGCTTAAAGATCTAACTGTAGCCATTTAGGGTATCTCGGTAGATCTTAATTTTATTGTTCTTTGTGCGATCTGACTGCAGCCGCATGGTACCTCAGCAGATCTTACTTATTGAAATTTATTAATAGATTATCGAAACATGAGGTCGGTTTGTTTTCCTTTTGTATAGCTTTCCATGAGCGAGTCTTAAAATAATCATGGTTATTGATAAAAAATAACCACATTTATTTTAGCGAGATCTGTGCAATAGTAAAAGGTCCCTTCTTAACTCATTTCTAACCGAACGTTTTGAGTCCGGCTGATCCGGTCAATACAGAACTTTATTGTATTCGATGACGTTACTTCGTCTTTCCTTTCCAAGGGCAAATTTTGGTACTTCGTAATTACATAAATTGTTCTTTCGATATAAATAACTGCAAATGTTGGGAATGTGCGTTCATTTGTTTTGATTGAGGACGTACTTGATTTATTTCACCGCGTAATTGCATTATCAGAACAATAACTATAATTTTGCTGATGTAACATTTTACGCAGTTCGGCATTGTTACCGTTATTATTCATATTGGAAGACATTTTTATCACGTTTTCAATCATAGCGAATGATTTTGATTTACATGTGACATATTTTGCAATCAGTAATCATGAAATACACGTATTGCTCGCAGGGAGATTGTACCACTCCGGTTTAGGGAGAGTTGCCGGAATCATTATCCTCAATAAAAATGAACTACTCGCCAATCACGTTGTGCATTAGAACGCATTTGTAATAAGACAAATCATTCATGTAAGTTGTTGTTTTCTTTTGTAATAAATTGTATTTTCGGTAATATGAAATGTACATTGTATTCTATATATAAATTAGAGAAAATATGTTCAGTTTCCTGATTAACGAGTGTCCTTGTACAGTACTTGTCACATTATCTAAGTGTCAGAATATAACCAAAATGGATATTCTCAATTATTTTTCTTATTCTTAGATCTCATCATTATTTACTTTCCAATTTTCTTGAAACTTGACACAACAACCACTCAACTATGCTTATGACGTGTTAATGAATTATATAGAACGAAAAATGTGTCATTAGAAACCAAGTGCTTTACGATTATTTATCTTGGCGATATCATATTGCTTTAACTGTGACTTCATCCGTCATCGTAAAAGGTTTTTAATTGAAGGATGACTGTACATGCTGAAAACTTAGGTCCGCTCATTAAGCAAAGTGTCCTTTTCTTATCACCCATCTATCCGGATCCGGTTCCAATAAATCGGCAAATTAAGTTAGATAGTGTCTGTGATGTTACCTATAAAATACTTTCGACACAATATTAACAGTGGTATTAGACTATACAAGAAGGCTATTTTGTGTCGGTTAAAGATCATATAAGAATTTTATATCAATGAAGTACAAGGGAGCGTTACATGTAGCAACCGATGCACTCAATTTTGTATAATTCTAATATCAAGTAGCGGGTATCGGATATCTTAAAAGTCGTTATGCGTCCCCTTTCCAGTTTTACGCTTGAAATGATGGGGTCTGAAATTCACAAGAGTCAACAACAACATCCATGGCATTTACAACAACAATGTGGCGCTGTACCACACCCCCACATGTACTTCTTTGTTTCTTATCTGAAATTTAAAGGGAATTGATCTCTGTGAAAACAACAAACAGTTTAGCCGCCCCTCTCCTCAGTTTGACTTGTTTCAATTATCAAATACAACTTGGCCGAGGTGTAGAAGGCAATGACATCTGGGAAAGAGATGACCAAACTGTGTCTGTCTTCAGAAAAATCAATGTTCTCAATAACAAGTTGTTAGCTCTATTATATTTGCCCCCGCAATTCTCGTCGGACATTCCTCGGTGCGTTTTCCACCAGAACCCCTCTCTTATGTCAAAACTTGTACTAGACAATTTAATCAGAATTTAGCGAAGGGTTTAATCCCAGGATATTGTTGATTAATTAAGTTGTATTCACCAAAACGTCAGATTTTAGACCATCATATAAGTAAAATTACTGCTTTTGCTCCGCCCATTATCTTGGAATTACATAGGCCTTAAAACACTGAGTATAAATATATATAATCTATAGTGGGATTGTGTATGTTTTTTCAAAAGCATTTTATTCCATAAATTGATATTTGTTGGATACAGTTAAAATAGTATTATGATTTACTACTTTTACCCTTGAAGTTAAACAAAACAATAAATATTAATAAAGTGAATTTATCGAAGCATGACTGTAGTTTCATTGTAAATCTTGCTCGTTCACAAACAAAGTCAACATGGCATTAAGATCCAAAGTTTGTTGTGTGGGACATAGTCAATTTAAGGTACGAACTCTTACAAAGAAATAACTGCAGTGTGAAATGATGTATGCTTTAAAGGTGGGTTTCGTCGGAGAAATTGTGTCGTAGTTACGCCTAGGTCTAGGTTCAAGTAAGAAAAAGTCATATGTGATGTGGAATTACACATTTTTTCTCGCGATATCCACGGGTGGCTCCTGATGTTCCCAATATAGATTGTAAAATGGAAACTGAATATCACATTAGAAGAACTGGAGTTTGCATATGGCCTTGTCCTTCTCACCTATGCACACAACCACATACAAGAGCATTGCACATTATGCTAACCTATTTAGACTGAACATCAACCCGACAAAGACAGAATTAATGACACTTAACATCAATAACCTGCAGCCATTACAAATTGATGGAAATAACCTTGCCAATACAGACATAGTCATAGTGTTGTTCTAAGAATGGATGGCGGAGCTTGTGATGACATCCAAAACAGACTTTGCAAAGCCAGAAACACCTTTACGTCACTCAACGTACTGAAATCTTCTCAATATGACAAAATCACCAAACTGAAACTCTTCCAAAGATGTGTACTTTCCACCTTTCTGTCGGTTCCGATTGTTGGTATAATGACTAAATTAGACATTAATAGGCCATCAACCTTTCGCACAAAACGCTTAAGAAAAATACATAAACTATTCTGGCCATGAACAATCTCCAATGAAGACCTCATAAACAAGTGTAGTAAATACGATGTGGCCTCAACCCTTTGTTGCTGCCCTACATGCCAGAGGGCATACCGGTAAGTAAGTAAGTTTACTTAGTAAACACGAGAAAACAAAGGCCAGTTATATAGCAAATACTCAATAGTAAAAGTATTTGTTATGCATATCAGCGACATTTTATGCTCAGATCAACGTTAACTAGGGTATAAGAATTTGGACTTTTAGTTTTAGCTCTATTTCGCTGTAACCATCGGTAGGATTCCAATGAAGTTTCACAAGGCTCTATACTCAGAAAATATATTTAAAGTTAGTCGTCATCTTCAGTTGGGATCTCGTGATCCTTTCACCTTATTTCGCTGGCTGCACTATCGGAGTTGACGAACACTCGCTATTATTCCGGCGTTCAACAATTTTCCGTCCCTATCTTTATCATTTTGTATTAAAATAGTTCAACACGCTCACATAGTGAAGCATGGTTGAAATACAAGGTATTGAACAAACGTAGTAATACTTGGTACGTTGTAATTAAATAAATTATTCTGTCGATATACATAACTACAAATGTTGGGAATGTGCGGTCAGTTGTTTTGATTGAGAACGTACTTGATTTATTTCACCGCGTAATTACATTATCAGAACAATACGCAGTTCGGCATTGTTTCCAGCTTTCATTCATACTGGAAGACATTTTTGTCACGTTTTCAATCATAGCGAATGATTATTTGATTTACATGTGACATATTTTGCAATCAGTAATCATGAAATACACGTATTGCTCGCAGGGAGATGGTACTAATCCGTTTTAGGGAGAGTTGACCTAATCATTATCCACAATTAAAATAAACGACTCGTCAATCAGTTCTTCATTGAATATTTAATTGTTTATTATTACTATCATACATAACACTGTTTAAAAAATGAAATACCAAGTAGCTTGGTATTTGAACGACTATTGTAGGTGTCTTACGATAACATTATAGCCAAAATCAATTAACAAACTGTCACAGCGTCATCAGGTCTATCATATGAACATTAAATACTAGTATGCTATTATGCAATTATTTGTATATCTGGTAATTCTTGTCTTATAAGTGTTGAGTGTAACACATTACGTATAAACTCCACAAATAAAGTGGACGAAGAACTCAAAATGTAAGAAAATACGGTGTTATTTGTACATAATAGTCGATATAGTTGAATGAATCCGTATTCTCAAAACGAAGGAGTAGTTTGTATTTACAGACCACAACGTCATAACGTCGCACAAAAATTACTATAATATTGCGTAAATGTTCATTTCACGTCGATTATTGGTGAACCTGTCGCGGTGATCGCTATTAATAATTTTCGTCGATAGATGAAGAAATTATGCCGCAGTATCTCAGCGTAAAAATGTTGCATAAAACTGATATTACGTCAGCCCGGTGGCGTTATAAAAACAATGTTAAACGGCGCTCCGTCAGAACAATTCGGACAGCCTTCTCGCCTCGTACTTTATTTTTAGTTTAATTTTTTACATTTAAGGTCGTGGTCTTGGCTTTTCAGAGAATATCTTTATTTTTGCTCAATTGAGAAGCGTATATGTATATACACTCATTAAAAGTTATAAGTACACGAACTTGTTACGCTTGTATCTTTTTTATTATACATGATAGCTAGTTAATTTTTTAATGTGTTCATGCGAGTAGTATAACCACAATATCCAATAATTAGATATTTGTATTTGGCTTGGTGTAAGCAGTGAACCGTGAATTCTCAAAATTCAGAAACATGCACGTGTACAACACTGTGTATTGCACGATGTCTTGAAATGTTGATTACACATTGAGTAGCAATACCAAAACCCCAAAAAACATAAACTCTGAAGAACTCTGAATACAGAAAGAACAAGAGATGTTTGTAAAATATGCATGTCTCATGACAACCGAATAGCCATGTATACCTAAGGCCATCCTGACCTTGACCTTTGACCTATTAACCTACAAATGTGTAGAAGTCTTCGCCTGATAATCAGCAACCAGTCTATGAAGTTTTACGATCTTAGAATCCACCGTTCTTATAGTGTGGATTAGAAACCATTGTGTATTCAAAGGTCACTGTAATTTTGACCTTTGAACCATAGCGACCTCAAAATCAATGGGGGTCATCTACTGATGATGAACCACCTCCACTTACAGTTTGTGGGCTCTAGGTCTGTTCATTCTGGAGTTATTGATCGGAAAACATTTAGTCTACCAACCGACCGATGGACATGCAAGTGTTCAGTAATAAACCCCACATCTACGATACGGAGACATAGAATACGTCACTACTTACAATTCGTAACATGTTTAAACATAAAAACTTTAAAATAAACATAATATCATACATGTTGTAGATCTATATTGTGTAATATTTCAAGCTAGAAGCAAAATAATATACACTATTTGCATGTATCGCTATTTACTGTGTTGGTGTACTTATAAATTTTAGTGAGTGTACATCGGACAATTCACAAAACCTTTAAATGTCACCAATGCCCGTACAGGACGTAAAGTAATTGTATTGCGTGAATCGATTTGTTTTAAATTTATCTTCAGAAACTAGAGGTTTGTAGATTTGTAGTTTAAACATGCGTTAACAAAGTATTAAATCACATTAGTATGGAAAAGAACAACAAGCGCTAATATATATCTTGGTTCATTTTACATTATTTTATGCAGCCTGGTTGTGACACAGTAACCTCTTTTTGAAACACTGAGTTGAACTTAAATAGCGAATCATGCAAATTACGGATGTGCCTGATTACTTTTGGAGGGTTATTTATGTAAAATAATACGTCCAGATCTCATTAACAGAACAAGAACTATTAGGTTATGGTGTCATTGCAACACACCAGAAATCATAAATTTTGACCCAAATAATGTAGAAATTCGTATCGACGAACATGTTGTTTTATTTCTTTTCAGTTTTAACCTCAGAAAACGACATTTTGTATCAGACACTGCTGAAACTCACTGTCATGTTTGCAATGAAAAAAGGAAATGGCCAGACTTACAGGAAGGAATTCCAATATTGTTTTGGTAATCTTCCAAAGATCTATGCGCTACATTTAGTTCAAACCTATTTAACTGCATAATAGTAATGGCGAATTGGTTGAGCAGCAAGTTCCCAAATATAGGTACGTCTCACCCCATGACACGCTAGGATAAAGACACTTTCGTGCGGTAAATCTGTCAGTACCAATCATCAATAGCCACTATTCCAAACCTTAATCAAAATTAGAGTAATGTGTTTCTTTTTTAACGTAATGCCTAATGAAAATATGTAATTCTAAATTGTGACTGGGTAACAGACGATTCTAACCAAACCATTAAATTAACCTCTGCTTACGTCACGACGACTTTTTCTACACATTTGAATTCATCAAACAATATAGCATATATTATAAGTGAGTTATAAGATGCTGAGTCTGATGCTCGTATATGTCTTCTCGAAAATATCATTCATCTTAGTGTTTACCTTTTAGACTATTTGCTACAAATTAAAAACAAATACAAGTTCTATTTCTGAGAAACTCTATACGATGAATAGCAGGGCTCTTGCTGACATTGACATGCTTTAATAGAGTTACGAGCAGATGGCAGATCCGTACTAGGAATAGAACATTTGTAAAACATTCAAGTTTTACTGGCAACCTGATCGTGTTTACAAACTGATTAAATACAATACATAAATTACTACGAAGAGAGCGAAGTGCCGGTTTAATTTGATTGAGACTGTTCGTAAACAGTAGGAACAGTTAGAATAGAAATAGTGAATACGTACCTGTGTTTTATCTATATTAGAAATAGTGAATACGTACCTGTGTTTTATCTATATTAGAAATAGTGAATACGTACCTGTGTTTTATCTATATTAGAAATAGTGAAAACGTACCTGTGTTTTATCTATATTAGAAATAGTGAATACGTACCTGTGTTTTATCTATATTAGAAATTGTGAATACGTACCTGTGTTTTATCTATATTAGAAATAGTGAATACGTACCTGTGGTTTATCTATATTAAAGCAAGGTGATACGCGCACGTGATACCCTCTCGTGATTTAATTACTACACATCCGAACTCGTGACTATGCTATATTCTACGATAAAACACAGGAACATATTCATTCTTTCTTAATCAATACTTTATTTTTTAGTATTTTTACACGAAACAAACACATACACTTAAGCGGTTTTAAGCGCATTTTTGTCATCAATTTAAGCGTACATGTCTAGCTAAATTGAACAAACTAATTAATGTGTGAAGTATGTGTGAAGTAAAAATCAAGTGGAAAATGAAATACCATATTGTCAAGCGCGTGAATAGATGCTATACCGATTTGTGACAAGCGCGACGGAGAACCACTAGAAGTGGTTAAACATAAACACAAACGGTACTCTCATAGACACGCATAAGTAAAAAGTTTTTTCAAATCAACAATTCAATTTTGGAATTTTCAATTTAGTTACGAGGACTTGGATTTTCGTTTTCTCATTCAGTTTTGTGTTTGATTGTGGTCTGTTTTATTTCTGTTTCTGTGCTCCGCTGTTTTAGTTGAGTGTTACATTCCCTGTCCGATTTGTATTATAGTTTGCCTGTGTCACGGGTTCACTCAGCGGATCAGATCACCACTTGGTACAGCCATGTACCACAAATGATTTATGTAGGTTCATGCCTTCTGGAGTTGTTGGATGCATACAAATACTGAAACAATTACGTCAAAGACATTAATTATTTAATATATATAGATGGTAGTTTAATAAACCGAATGTAGTTTACAACAAAGGTACGTCCGTAGGACGAGGTACCAATATGAGAATGCCAAGAAGCACTCTATTTACAGACAATAATACATGTACTTCGTATATGATCAAACGAAGGCCACTGTTACACGTGGCTTACACAAAATATATAAAGTCAAATTAACACATGAACTAGTTATGAAATACAATAATGCATTTAGGACAATAAAAGTAACTAAAATATGTAACTAACCTGAAACAATTATGTCAAAGACATTAATTATTTAATATATATATATATATGATGGTTCAATAAACCGAATGCAGTTTACAACGTAAAGGTGCGACCGTTGGACGAGGTACCAATATGAGAATGCACCGAAGCATTCAATTTAGATAGCCACATCGGTTTATAGGTTAGATTCATATAAAAGTTTATATGGTCAAGCACGCTATATAGGACTAGGTAAAGGTTTTATATAGGGAAAAGTGGATTTGTATAACATGTGATATTGATATTTTATTATAATTTATATTCCTATTTATTTATTTAGTAGTAATTAGTAAGTTTATTTAAAGTTTATAATGTAAGGTTGTATTGGTATATATTTTAGTTTATTTTATTTGCTTATTGACATTTTAAAGCATGTTATATTTATATATAGATAATCAAATGCATTGTATATTTATACTCTATGACACCTGCACGTGGAACTCGTTTAATGAAACAAATATGAGGCTCGCCAATGCTCGCTTCTTATCATTTTATTCAACTCCTCCCAGCTGTTAACGATTAGGTGAACCAGAATCCAGTTATACAAAATTTGAGTATAATTCAATGTGGGATGTCGAAGGATATAATATGTCTAGATGAAATCAACCAATTATCAAATTCAATTCCAACTGATAATCTCGAACCAAAAATAACTAAAATAGGATGTGACCTACATTTAATACCAATTTAATTCAATACACTTTTAAACACATTTACCTTTCGGTGTATTTAGATAGCTTGTGCTAATGTCTGAAAGATTATATTAAATACGCTGAAAATTAATGACGTTTGAGCTGCCTTACCTCCAGTGACGTTGTCATTGTAAACCGCGTTCGTTCAAACTTCGGTTATTGATACGAATCAGTGATGAATCAAATAGATGTGTCTCCATAATTATTCGGAAAGTTTTATAGACTAACAGCATTATTCCGGATATTTTTTGATCAACCTTCGTACAACTAACAATATACTCACAGCACATGGTCCAATATAACCCTCGTACAACTAATAATATACTCACATCACATGGTCCAATACAACCCTCGTACAACTAACAATATACTCACAGCACATGATCCAATACAACCCTCGTACAACTAACAATATACTCACAGCACACGACCCAATATAACCCTCGTACAACTAACAATATACTCGCACCACATGACCCAATAAAACCCTCGTACAACTAACAATATACTCGCAGCACATGGTCCAATACAACCCTCGTACAACTAACAATATACTCGCAGCACATGGTCCAATACAACCCTCGTACAACTAACAATATACCCACAGCACATGGTCCAATACAACCCTCGTACAACTAACAATATACTCGCATCACATGGTCCAATGCAGCCCTCGTACAACTAACAATATACTCACATCACATGGTCCAATACAACCCTCGAACAACAAACAATATACTCACAGCACATAGTCCAATATAACCCTCGTACAACTAACATTATACTCGCAGCACATGGTCCAATACAACCCTCGTACAACTAACAATATACTCACATCACATGACCCAATATAACCCTCGTACAACTAACAATATACCCACAGCACATGATCCAATACAACCCTCGTACAACTAACAATATACTCACATCACATGGTTCAATACAACCCTCGTACAACTAACAATATACTCGCAGCACATGGTCCAATGCAGCCCTCGTACAACTAACAATATACCCACAGCACATGGTCCAATACAACCCTCGTATAACTAACAATATACTCACAGCACATGGTTCAATACAACCCTCGTACAACTAACAATATACTCACATCACATGACCCAATATAACCCTCGTACAACTAACAATATACCCACAGCACATGATCCAATACAACCCTCGTACAACTAACAATATACTAGCAGCACATGGTCCAATACAACCCACGTACAACTAACAATATACTCACATCACATGACCCAATATAACCCTCGTACAACTAACAATATACCCACATCACATGATCCAATACAACCCTCGTACAACTAACAATATACTAGCAGCACATGGTCCAATATAACCCTCGTACAACTAACAATATACTCACATCACATGACCCAATATAACCCTCGTACAACTAACAATATACCCACAGCACATGATCCAATACAACCCTCGTACAACTAACAATATACTAGCAGCACATGGTCCAATACAACCCACGTACAACTAACAATATACTCACATCACATAGTCCAATACAACCCTCGTACAACTAACAATTTTCTCACGGCACATCGTCCAATACAACCCTCGTACAACTAACAATATACTCGCAGCACATGGTCCAATATAACCCTCGTACAACTAACAATATACTCGCAGCACATGGTCCAATACAACCCACGTACAACTAACAATATACTCACAGCACATGGTCCAATACAACCCTCGTACAACTAACAATATACTCACAGCACATTGTCCAATATAACCCTCGTACAACTAACAATATACTCACATCACATGGTCCAATACAACCCTCGTACAACTAACAATATACTCACAGCACATGGTCCAAAACGACCCTCGTACAACTAACAATATACTAGCAGCACATGGTCCAATATAACCCTCGTACAACTAACAATATACTCGCAGCACATGGTCCAATACAACCCTCGTACAACTAATAATATACTCACAGCGCATGATCCAATACAACCCTCGTACAACTAACAATACACTCACAGCACATGGTTCAATACAACCCTCGTACAACTAACAATATACTCACAGCACATGGTCCAATACAACCCTCGAACAACAAACAATATACTCACAGCACATAGTCCAATATAACCCTCGTACAACTAACATTATACTCGCAGCACATGGTCCAATACAACCCTCGTACAACTAACAATATACTCACATCACATGGTCCAATGCAGCCCTCGTACAACTAACAATATACTCACATCACATGGTCCAATACAACCCTCGTACAACTAACAATATACCCACAGCACATGGTCCAATACAACCCTCGTACAACTAACAATATACTCGCATCACATGGTCCAATGCAGCCCTCTTACAACTAACAATATACTCGCATCACATGGTCCAATACAACCCTCGAACAACAAACAATATACTCACAGCACATAGTCCAATATAACCCTCGTACAACTAACATTATACTCGCAGCACATGGTCCAATACAACCCTCGTACAACTAACAATATACTCACATCACATGGTCCAATGCAGCCCTCGTACAACTAACAATATACTCACATCACATGGTCCAATGCAGCCCTCGTACAACTAACAATATACCCACAGCACATGGTCCAATACAACCCTCGTACAACTAACAATATACTCACAGCACATGGTCCAATACAACCCTCGTACAACTAACAATATACCCACAGCACATGATCCAATACAACCCTCGTACAACTAACAATATACTAGCAGCACATGGTCCAATACAACCCACGTACAACTAACAATATACTCACATCACATGACCCAATATAACCCTCGTACAACTAACAATATACCCACAGCACATGATCCAATACAACCCTCGTACAACTAACAATATACTAGCAGCACATGGTCCAATATAACCCTCGTACAACTAACAATATACTCACATCACATGACCCAATATAACCCTCGTACAACTAACAATATACCCACAGCACATGATCCAATGCAACCCTCGTACAACTAACAATATACTAGCAGCACATGGTCCAATACAACCCACGTACAACTAACAATATACTCACAGCACATGGTCCAATGCAGCCCTCGTACAACTAACAATATACCCAAAGCACATGATCCAATACAACCCTCGTACAACTAACAATATACTCACAGCACATAGTCCAATACAACCCTCGTACAACTAACAATATACTCACAGCACATGGTCCAATACAACCCTCGTATAACTAACAATATACTCGCATCACATGGTCCAATATAACCCTCGTACAACTAACAATATACCCACAGCACATGGTCCAATACAACCCTCGTACAACTAACAATATACTAGCAGCACATGGTCCAATACAACCCTCGTACAACTAACAATATACTCACAGCACATGGTCCAATATAACCCTCGTACAACTAACAATATACCCACAGCACATGGTCCAATACAACCCTCGTACAACTAACAATATACTCGCAGCACATGGTCCAATACAACCCTCGTATCACTAACAATATACTCACATCACATGGTCCAATACAGCCCTCGTACAACTAACAATATACTCGCATCACATGACCCAATATAACCCTCGTACAACTAACAATATACTCGCAGCACATGGTCCAATACAACCCTCGTACAACTAACAATATACTCACAGCACATGGTCCAATACAACCCTCGTACAACTAACAATATACTCGCAGCACATGGTCCAATACAACCCTCGTACAACTAACAATATACTCGCACCACATGGTCCAATACAACCCTCGTACAACTAACAATATACTCGCAGCACATGGTCCAATATAACCCTCGTATAACTAACAATATACTCGCAGCACATGGTCCAATACAACCCTCGTACAACTAACAATATACTCGCAGCACATGGTCCAATACAACCCTCGTACAACTAACAATATACTCACAGCGCATGATCCAATACAACCCTCGTACAACTAACAATATACTCACATCACATGGTCCAATACAACCCTCGTACAACTAACAATATACTCACAGCACATGGTCCAATAAAACCCTCGTACAACTAACAATATACTCGCAGCACATGGTCCAATACAACCCTCGTACAACTAACAATATACTCGCACCACATGGTCCAATACAACCCTCGTACAACTAACAATATACTCGCAGCACATGGTCCAATATAACCCTCGTATAACTAACAATATACTCGCAGCACATGGTCCAATACAACCCTCGTACAACTAACAATATACTCGCAGCACATGGTCCAATACAACCCTCGTACAACTAACAATATACTCACAGCGCATGATCCAATACAACCCTCGTACAACTAACAATATACTCACATCACATGGTCCAATACAACCCTCGTACAACTAACAATATACTCGCACCACATGGTCCAATACAACCCTCGTACAACTAACAATATACTCGCACCACATGGTCCAATATAACCCTCGACAACTAACAATATACTCGCACCACATGATCCAATACAACCCTCGTACAACTAACAATATACTCGCACCACATGATCCAATACAACCCTCGTACAACTAACAATATACTCGCACCACATGGTCCAATATAACCCTCGTATAACTAACAATATACTCGCAGCACATGGTCCAATACAACCCTCGTACAACTAACAATATACTCGCACCACATGATCCAATACAACCCTCGTACAACTAACAATATACTCGCACCACATGGTCCAATATAACCCTCGTATAACTAACAATATACTCGCAGCACATGGTCCAATATAACCCTCGTACAACTAACAATATACTCGCAGCACATGGTCCAATATAACCCTCGTATAACTAACAATATACTCGCAGCACATGGTCCAATATAACCCTCGTATAACTAACAATATACTCGCAGCTCATGGTCCAATATAACCCTCGTATAACTAACAATATACTCGCAGCACATGGTCCAATATAACCCTCGTATAACTAACAATATACTCGCAGCACATGGTCCAATATAACCCTCGTATAACTAACAATATACTCGCAGCACATGGTCCAATATAACCCTCGTATAACTAACAATATACTCGCAGCACATGGTCCAATATAACCCTCCTATAACTAACAATATACTCACAGCGCATGATCCAATACAACCCTCGTACAACTAACAATATACTCACATCACATGGTCCAATACAACCCTCGTACAACTAACAATATACTCGCACCACATGGTCCAATATAACCCTCGTATAACTAACAATATACTCGCAGCACATGGTCCAATATAACCCTCGTACAACTAACAATATACTCGCAGCACATGGTCCAATATAACCCTCGTATAACTAACAATATACTCGCAGCACATGGTCCAATATAACCCTCGTATAACTAACAATATACTCGCAGCTCATGGTCCAATATAACCCTCGTATAACTAACAATATACTCGCAGCACATGGTCCAATATAACCCTCGTATAACTAACAATATACTCGCAGCACATGGTCCAATATAACCCTCGTATAACTAACAATATACTCGCAGCACATGGTCCAATATAACCCTCGTATAACTAACAATATACTCGCAGCACATGGTCCAATATAACCCTCCTATAACTAACAATATACTCGCAGCACATGGTCCAATATAACCCTCCTATAACTAACAATATACTCGCAGCACATGGTCCAATATAACCCTCGTATAACTAACAATATACTCGCAGCACATGGAAAAAAAAACATGCGTAAACGCTATTATAGCATACAAAATATCAATTAATGCGTTTGTTTGTCAAAATAATGATATTTTGGCGGGAGATTTTGTGGCGACGTCACGAAAACAAACGTAACGTCATACCAGTTATTGTTATGCACGTCAACTTCCGGGATCGGCAAATACAAAGAAAACATGGATACTGCGGGTTTGTTTACATTTATAATTAAAATATTATGGAAATATAATAGAAAACTAACTAGTAGTTAGAAATAAAATGAGAATTACTTTTCATTTGACGCTGTACAACGTTTCTAGTCGCCGACGAGGCCCTGAAATAAGCATAGGTAAAACTGGACGTTAACAGCGCGTGAATCTTTATGTTTACGCATGGTTTTCGTCCCGTTAACGTATGGGCTAAATCACCGTTTTTATGCTATAATAGAGGATATTACGTCTTTCCATAGTGAATTTATTAAACGAGTTGAATAAAATAATAAAATTGTATTTCAATATAATGATATTTTGGCGGGAGATTTTGTGGCGACGTCGCGAAACAAACGTCACGTCATACCAGTTATTGTTATGTAGGGTTAACGCATGCTTTTTCGGGCTATCACATCTGTAGAGTCCCGAGGGACGGTTGTTGCCCAAGCCCGCCAAGCTCCCGAGGGACTCTGCATATGTTATAACGCGAAAAAAGCATGCGTAAACGCTATTATAGCATACAAAACATCAATGAATGCGTTTATATTTCAAAATAATGATATTTTGGCGGGAGATTTGTGGCGACGTCGCGACAACAAACGTAACGTCATACCAATTATTGTTATGCACGTCGACTTCCGGGATCGGCAAATACCAAGAAAACTTGGATACTGCGGGTGTGTTTAAATTTATAATTTAAATTTGATATAAACTTAATAGTAGTTAGAAATAAAATGGGAATTACTGTTCATTTGACGCTGTATATTGTTATTAGTCGCCGGCGCGGCCCTGAAATAATCATACGTTTATGTTTACGCATGGTTTTCGTCCCGTTAACGTATGGGCACCGTTTTTATGCTATATTGAGCGTCAACATTATTTATACTTTGTCCACCAGCGACCTATTGGTCAATGGTTAGTTTGTGTTGTCCATCGGTCAATATAGTAATAAATGCGTTCCGTTGCTTACGCAAGTTGAACCACAATTTCCTTCCATCTCAAAATGCAATGTAGTGGTGACATTCATGTTCTTTAAAGTACTTTAACCAACTAGGACGTATAACTACTTATTTGCCCCCCTCCCCAGTTTAACTCTTGAAGTACCATTCGTAATTACCGTTGTTTGTTGAGAACGTTATTTAATGTATGTGTGAACTAATATACTTGTACTTGTGTGTTCATATTTATCATAATCCCTGGACATCACCACATCTACAGAGATATCCATCATATTATACAATAACAAAAGACGTTCGTTATCAATCAACAGAATTATTCCACTATAACGTGACAGTATATACTTGCGAGTTTAATGCTAATCAGGTTGTCCTAAATCAATGATGTTAGCCTAGGTTTATATTGTACTCTACGGCGCCATGATAGTTCTTTCATCAGACTTCGTGGATTTACTCTGACATTGTAAGGTGAATATCTCCGAGACAAGGTTATAGCCCTGTCCATGTCAGCATAAAAGTGCATTTTCTGAGAAGAGTATATTTTCTTGGAAGAGTATATGCATTCATAGCTAGAGTACTTTGAAAGTTACACATACTTTTTAAAACACTTGGCTGAGGATTTGGTAACATGACGCTTTTGTAAATTACTAAGCAAATGTACTTTATAAATTTACCCTTGTGCACAAGATACACGAACTCAACCAACAACGCTTCCAAGTATGGATGTGATAAGAGGACAAATTGTTCGCACAGCCAACAACACTGTCACGTCAGAAAGGGAAAGGCATAGAAACCTTAACCGAAACCTTAAGGACATAACCTTATGTAGATGATTAATTAGGTATGTATAGGATACACGTTTACATTTAACATGTGCTATTGTTAATCAACTCATGTATACTCAATGAAATTAGCAAACAGCAATTAAATTATTGTAGGGAAAAGGTACGTTTCTAGCATGCCACCGTTCGTATGTTTGGTTTTATTTTAATAATAATAAATAGTACAAATACACTGTGTGAACTTGTAGCGAATTTTGGGAAGCAATTTTACTTCTCCCGGAAATTAGTTTTGTTTTACTCGGCACTACCAATATCTATAGACAGATTATCGGTGTTCCTATGAACACAAATTGTAGTCGTAAATGAAATGGAAATTTCAGCTCATATGACGCTGTAAATCGTTTATTATCGTCGTTGGGGCCCTAAAACATAAATAAAATGCGAATATGTAAACAAAGGTGTTAACAGCGCGATAATCGTAGATGGTAATAACAAAGCGTCAGATCGACAAATTGTTGTTAAACAAAAGGAAAACTAAGGCTTTTTGATATATTATTTCGATTCTTACGTGATGGAAACGCGCCATTAATTCAGTGTTACTTTGCGAGAGAATATTGTTTACTTCTTTTCATGTATGACGTAATAAATGGAATGTTAGTGTCTGCAAATATGAGCATCTGCAATCACATTGCTTGTGTTGATTACTGCAGTACATTTCTGCTACTCTTCATGTATTGATAAACAATCTGTTCACGCTCTTAATTCAGATGTCATAATATCAGAAAGTAAATATTGTCTGTTTGGTAATAAGAAAATAATGTCCCAGATTCCTGATTGATGTATGTTCTTGTTTTACAAATATGCATGTTGGCGAAATACACAATGGATGTTCTCACTATTCGTCAAACTCATCATTATATCCAAGCAAATGAACACAACTATTACTCAACTATTTTAGCAACAGTTAACGAACAATATAGGACAATGATACTGTTCATTGTTCTTATGCTAAATTTGATTGTTCAAATATACCAGAATCGTTTTTACTTAGTAATGATGTTATTACTGAAGTCTGTAAAACCTTTGATGATATTGAGAAGGGTATGCGAACTCAAACCGATATTGATATCGCATATGATACGTGGTGTGCGATTTTAAAAGATAACATGTTCAGTTCTATTCCGTATAAAACTATTACACCTGGTGCTAAGAATAAGTCATTTAGACCCGGTAAACCCTGGTGGAATACTACTCTATCTGCACTATGGTCTTCGGTATCAGTAGCGGAAAGGAAATGGTTGTCTTGTTCCAACACTTGTTTAAAGAAAACGTTTAAATCAGATTATTCTATCATTCGTAAACAATTTGACCGTGAAGTCCAGAAAGCAAAGAGATTTTACTGGTATTCTATGCAAAATGATTTATTACATGAGTGTAATGTTGACCAAACTAAATTTTGGAAATCCGTCGGAAAAATCGGTGTTTGTAAAGCCAAGGTTAGGCAAATTCCTATGGAGGTTAAAATGCCGGATGGTTCAGTTTCCCAGTCAGTTCCGGACATCCTCAACAAGTGGAAAAGTGATTTCAGTTCACTATTAAACAAATCTCACCAGTCTGACTCTGTCAACATAGATAATGATGATGTCCGTACTGGTCATATTCATGAGTCGTTTAATGACAATATTTCTATATTTGAAGTTAAAAAAGCAGTTGATGATGCTAATGAAGTTTTGCAAAATGACACTTCAGTTTTATTTTTACACACATTGTTTAATGCTTGTTTCATTAGTGGTTATGTACCATCAGTTTGGGGGAAGTCGATCATTAACCCGATCCCTAAATCATCTACTACTGATCCGAGAGACCCTCTTGCTTATAGAGGCATTTCACTGGCCTCATCTATGTACAAAATTTGTTGTAGCGTACTTAATTCTAGACTCAGTGTATGGACAGAAAATAATGGCAAAATCGTAGATGAACAAAATGGCTTTCGCAAGAATCGTAGTACTATCGATCATATTTCATCATTGTCTAGTATTTTGGAATGTAGAAAAAAACGCAGATTATCTAACTTTTGTGCATTTATTGATTTTAGCAAAGCTTATGATTTTATAAATAGGGACAAGCTTTGGAACCGACTAAAAGCTTCTGGTATTACTGGAAACATGTTTCGAGCTATAAGGAATCTTTATTCGTCAGTATCGTCATGTGTCAGGGTGAATTATTTCAAGACAGAATGGTTTGATATTCATTGCGGATTAAGACAAGGCTGTGTCTTATCACATATTCTGTTCAATTTGTACATTAATGATCTTGCCATATATTTGAAGTCGTTCAACATTGGATTAACTATTGATGACTGTTGTGTATGTATTCTTATGTATGCAGATGATATTGTTTTATTAGCTGAAACCAGTACAGATCTTCAAGTTCTGTTGAATGCTCTAAATGACTGGTGCTCTTTGAATGACATGGCTATAAACATCACAAAAAGTAATGTTGTACATTTCCGACCGAAGTCTCTTGCAAAAACTGATATGATTTTTAAATGCGGTGATAATTTGTTAAATGTTGTTGATAAATATACATATCTTGGTATATTATTTAACGAGTACATGGACTTTGAAATTACGGCTAAGGCTGTTGCCCAGAGTGCCAATCGAGCGTTAGGCCTTGTCATTGCTAAATGTAAGCTCCTAGGTGGTGTTCCATATAATGTATTTTCTAAACTCTACGACTCAATAGTTTGGCAAGTTATAGGTTATGGCGCCGCTATATGGGGTCATAACAACTTTTCTTGTATAAATGCCGTACAGAATAGAGCGATGAGGTATTTTCTTGGTGTTGGTAAATATACCCCCAACGCAGCTGTCATTGGTGAAATGGCATGGAGACCCTCGTCTGTCCGACAGTGGAGTTGTATTTCTAACTTTTGGTGTAGATTGGGTAATACGGACGTTTCTAGGCTTAATAAGCGTATAGCACTCTGGGCAACCAGGCTAGCGGGTACAGCTTGTAAACACTGGTTTTATTCTGTTAAGCACAAGTTATCGTCACTTGGTTTAACTGATCATATTGACATTGCTTTGCCAATTCCTAAATTAAGTCTTAAGAAATCAGTTGAAGAGAGTATGTTGAATCTTTTTCAAATTGATTGGCTCCATTCAATACAAAATGTATCTAGTACAAATGGAAGGGGTAGAAATAAACTCCGTACATACCGTTTATTTAAAAACACATTTACTGTTGAACCTTATTGTACCATGATTTTATCTTTTTGTCATAGGTCAGCATTTAGTAAATTTAGATGTGGTGTAGCCCCCATCCGACTCGAAACTGGAAGATACGAAAACTTGCCAATCAGTGAAAGGAAATGTCCGTTTTGTAATTCCGTAGAGGATGAATGTCATATTATTTTAGATTGTAATTTATATAATGATATTAGGGTGAAAATGCTGGCAAAAGCAATAGCAATATGTGATACATTTGAAAATCTGCCAAATACTGATAAACTTGTCATTTTATTTACACATCCAGCTCTGATTAGGTTATGTGCCAAAACCTGCTTTGATATTTTAAAACGTAGATCATTTTACCTTTGTAAATAATGTAACTTATTTATTTATTCATACTTCCCTGTTTTACAGATCCTATGTAGCAATTGTTATTCAGTTTATTTTCGATCTGATCGAAGGTGATAAATTTATTTTAAAACGTTTTGTAACTATACACATTAGTGTGATTTTGATTTTCAGTGTTTTATTTGATAGATATTTTAGGGCAGTTTTTATAATTAGAATAACAATGGTTACATAGATTTATATTGTAAATGTTTAATGAAATTGTGATTTGATAGTCTCTTATAATTCGTTTAGAATGGCTTTGTACTGTGATACATGTAAATTGTATAGTTTATGTGTACAGAGGTGAGACTTAAATAAAGATATATATATTAGAAACAAACGGATGCACTTTGAGAGTTTTTATTGTGGCGACATCATATCTGATGATCGTTTCAATCAATACATTGTGACTTCATTCCCCCTAAGAAAATGTTTGATCAAGGCGACAGCTTTGTATGTACTTTGTTTTACACCTAGCAATAAGCTTAATTGATATGGCACACGCCTGCCAACCGAGCGATTCGGGTTCGAATATTGGATCCTGACCAGTCTAGTTAGATCACTCTGGCGAATCCACGTTAAAAAGCTGTGATTCAGAGCTTAAATATCTCCCCTCGGGTATTCGCGAAGACCAACACAAACTACCAACTATGTATTGGATTCCTAAACTACATACGACCCCTTACAAAGCTCGTTTTATTTCTAATTCTAGTGCTTGCACAACTACAAATATTTCTAAGTTACTAACTTCATGTTTAACTGCTATAAAAGTTCATATCCAACGATATTGTGAAAATTCGGGTATTAATTTATTTTGGTCTGTTGAAAATTCTGGAGTTATTATTGACAAAATTCAAAAGAAACAAGATGTTTCTTCTCTTAGTACTTATGATTTTTCTACATTATATACTACGCTGCCACATGCTCGTATCAAAGACAAACTTATAGCGCTGGTAGAAAAGACACTTGGTAGAGAAAAGACTACATTTCTATCGTGTAACTATTCTAAAGCATTTTTTACTAACACTATATTGGAGAAATATACTATGGGGACATGCAGCGATGTTTGTGAAGCCCTTATATTTCTCCTTGATAACATTTTTGTTAGGCTGGGCACTACCATTTATAGACAAATTATCGGTATTCCAATGGGAACTAATTGCGCACCTCTTGTCGCAGATCTGTTTTTATACTATTACGAACGCAATTTCATGTTAAAATTGTCTTCCGAACACCAATCTGATGAAATTACAGCGTTTAATAGGGGATTTATCGGCCGGGAAAATTCCCATTAACGATTACATGCGAAAAACACGTGATTGTTGTTGTTGTAGTTGCATTGGCTATGGTCTATTTTATTTTGATAGACCGGATGCAGAATAATGATTTGGTAGACTTAAAATTTCACGTCCCAATTCCGGTAGAGGCAAGTTGTTGCTCAAGATTTGAGAACCAATCTTGTTTAATTTATTTTTTTCCAATATGAAATATGAATACAGTTCCACTCTTTTAATAACGTTTGGGCATATAATTATAAGCCGGAATCAAACCATGAAAATTATTGAAAAAAATACATATCCTATTCAATCCAACGTAAAAAAACAATACGGTGACGTCGGAAATGACGTCACATCATTTAACGCGACGTCATCGCACGTTAACGCGACGTCGTCGCACAGCATAGCGCGCCAACTTGTGAATATGTTGAATTGAATTATAAATAGCAAATAAAAGACGAGTGTAAAACTATAACTATTTATATGGCATATCTGTGCAACCCGTCTCCTAGATCGGAAAACACTCTTTTCTAAGTATTTGTTCGCCTGGTCTCCTATGTGGTGTTGCTTGGCAGCCAGAGGCTAGATCTGTAGTCTCTGTGGAGCATTTACAAATTCCTTAGTCATTTTTTTCCTCGGTCAGATTATCCAAAAACCTAATGGGAAATCCCCGCTGGATGCAGTGCATTTGTTCATATTAATACTTCCCGATACCTTGATGACTTTTCGAATAAGATCATAGAAAGTTACCCTGACGAGTTAACATTAAACAAAGCTAATTCATCCGATACACACGCATCATTCCTAGACCTCGATCTTGCAATAGAAGCATGTCAAATTAATAGTAAAATTTACGACAAGAGAGGTGATTTTAATTTCGATACTGTAAATTACCCACACTTGGATGGAGATGTTCCACGGTCAACTTCATATGGTGTTTACGCTTCTCAATTAATCCGTTTTGCTAGAGCTTGGTCTCGAGTGGAAGACATAAATACTCGAAATCTTTGTTTCTGCAACAAGGCTATCGCTTCCATAAACTTTGTAAAACTTTTGCAAAATTTTTCAGGCGTAATTCAGCTCTCATTTCTAAATATGGTATTAATTTAAAGACACTTCTGAGACAAGGTCTGTCTCAGTCTGAATTTTATGATGATGTGCTTTACAAATTTCGGGAGGTTTTGGGTCATAGTCACTTTCATGATGTGTTTATCAAGAATATAAAACGTTTTCTGAGTAGAGGAAATGACCCTTTAATTTTGCAAAGGACTGCATGCTAAGAAGTGGGTCCATTTACAGCTCGCCATTATGCTTCCTATTTCATTGTGCGATGACTGGGCAATATACAGACTCTATGATATGCCTAACCTCAAGCTTTTTTGGACGGCTGGCATTGATGCCTGTCTGTTACATTGTCTTGTCGTACCCTTAAATGTTTTGCTTTCTTGTTGCTCTGACTTCTGATAGGTTATTGAGTAATTTCTGTGCTACATGTACTCGATGGACGTTATTTATATAATGTTTCATGTTTTACATTCTTTTATTACCTGTCACTGTGGCCTATTTGTTAGAGGGCATTACATGGCGGGAAACTTTTATTTACACTGTAATGTGCTATAAGGTTGTCTATTGGGTAAGTGTGAGGTTTGGTGAACTGTAAAACGTTTAAGCCCCCAGTGACATTTGTCGCTGTCTGAACCAATGCGGAAGCCCTTTTGTCAACCTTCCACTATGTATGTATTGTACATTTTATAGTAAAAATACAAAAATATTTCGCCTTTGTGCCTTTTGTTGAAGTTTGATCATTTTGTATGTGCCATTCTGCAATTTAGTTGTCCAGCTGCTTCGTATCTTTAAAAATTGCATTTACACTATATATATGTTGTAGATTGTCCTTGTGGTGTCCGGTGTCCGGTTGTTGTTTTCTCGTCACGTGGCTCTCGTTCCGTTTTAGTTTGACTGACTGAGGCGGCAGACTTTCGGGACGGGATGCCGTGTTTTCAGTGCATTGTGTGTTTTTATTGTTTTCTGTGCTCGGCTGGTTATGTTGAGTGCTGCCTTCCCTGTCTGACTTAATATAATCTTTTTACATAATACTTGTCACTTTCTTAATAGTGTATGAATTTAAGTAAAATAGGGGCGAGCTTCTTACTCTAACGAAGGTAATCTCTCGTAAGAGTTGGGTTAGAAAAGAGGCTACGTACGTACGATGTGTTGGTCAATATTGGCTGGGTTTTTTGAAGTAAAGTTGATTGCAGGTTTAAGCTTGTACATAGTGTTAATGGAAATTACTTTAATTAGCAATAATTCCAAATGTTTCTAATTTTTGGCTAATTAGGCGTCTGTTTACGTGAACGAGCAATTGCATCTGATTACTCTGGCTTATGGGATTGAAATAGTGTGTAATAGTTGCATTTGATAAACTGGGCTTAACTCAATATCCTAGTTATACCAAAGACGAAATAAACAACAGAGCAGTGTTGCGGTGTTTGTGTCCTACATCTTGACACAATGAAACCAGATTTTCTTATTTTATAACCTCTCAGGGATAACCTAAATAATTGGATGTCGATAGTGATTGATATGCGTTGTCAATATGCGTTCATGAACATAATTTCGATTCTCACTCGTGCGACATATCCCACTATAGTACATATCCCACAAAAGTACTAACTACTTAAACATCTTGACGATATTGCCTGCTTCAATCGGTGTGTGGTAATAAGAGAAAGAATTCCGGTCTGCTGATTGACGAGTGTCTTTGTACAGTACTTGTCACACAATCTAAGTGTCAGCTGATATCCAAAATGGATATTCTCAATTATTTTTCTTATTCTTATTATTCTCATCATTTACTTCCCAATTTCCTAGAAAATGGACACAAACAACCACTCAAACTCTTGAGCTCTTGTAGTTCGGAAAATATGTCATTATAAAAACCCAGTACTTCGTGTTTATTAATCTTCGTTAAATCATGTTGATTTAACTGTGACTTCATCCGTCAGGGTAAAAGGTTTTTAATTGAAGATGGACTGAACATTTAGCCTGCTCAATTAGTGCAGTGTATAAAACTCCTGTTAATCAACCTATCTGTTCGAATTGTTAGTTGGTGTACGTAAGATAATTGTTACCAATGCAATACTTTGAACACAGAATGTTATTAGACTATACAGCGATAATTTGCAATGTCAATATAAACAGAAATCACTGACCATTTCGTAGATTGAGTTAGAGCAGAGGTTTGTCCTATCATTTTAAACACTTTTACCAATACAAAGTTCTAAGTAAAAATAGGTCTTGGCCTAAAGGAATACATGCTCGCCTGCCAATCGTTCCATCGCTTTCGATCCTACGTCCGCTCTTTTAATGTAATTATTTATGTGAAATATACAAACACATTCCTTAGATTATCGTATTCACAAATGTTTTGGCTTCGTCTTATGATTAAAGCTTTCAACTGTTTTAATTGTACACTAGCAGTATAATGTTTTCTGTATTTAATTCAACTCGGCTGTGTGTCGCGAAAAAATTTACTTGTCTTGTATGATTTGTTCAGGTTAGAAAATGTGTATGCTGGTTTATAAGAAATGAAGCATCATAATACATTTGCATTTGATTTGATGAGAAATTGATAATTAAAGCAATGATAATAATTATCAAATATTAGACAAACGATTTATGCTTTTCAAACTGAACATAAAAAATAAAAATATAATATATTATATACTTATGTAAGGCTTGAACTCGTGTTTGCATTTGGCTCAAAAATACAATATTTCCCCATCGCTAAACCACTGACAGAGGTATTTTTGTCACATGAGACGGATGGTCACTTTTTCACCATGTCAGTTTAAATAACGATGTTCATTGAAAAGATCCTTTTTCGAATATCCCTGTATTTTTAAACCAGCACTACGTTCAATGAAAGTTACCTGCAAACATGTTTAATAATCACGGATTTTTATCGCTATAATCCTTCGTTGTACGCTTCGTTTGCGGCAAACAATAAATCCCCGTTTTTTTCGTTCTCAGTTCGAAATATGTACGAATGCACGGGTTTTACTATTCATATTCTTTTGTTTGCCTCTGTCTGCCATTTTGTTTAATTGACCAATACACGCACACCATCTCCGGATGTGGTTTGCCAAACTTGGCGTACGTGTCAAACATGTTTTTTTTAAATATACCGTTAAACGAATAACAGGTGCGTACCAGGTGCAAAGCGTACGTCACGTAATGTTTTCTTGAACGCAAGGCTGGTCCACCTGTTTACATTTAGTGGCACAGGTCCCAATACCGCGTTTGAGTTATAACTCGTATATCTGCGGTTGTAGGGTCAAGCATTTACTGTTATTCGTAAACATCTAAGGACTTTTTGACAGGCAAAACTATGTCTTTCAGTCTTTTTACAACTGAAACTAGGTTAATCAGCTTTAATATATCTGAAACTAGGTATTTCCGCTTTTTGAAAGCTGGGACATGGAATTTCGACTTTCTGACAGCTGAAACTTCGGTCAGCAGTTGTTAAGTTCATTTTCTCTTTCAGTTTTATGTTGGGCATTGTTCCGTGTATTTTTTGTATGTTATGTTTTTATGCTTCAATTTTTAGCTCGGCTGTTTTATTTGAGTGCTGCCTTCCGATTTCTATTATATTTAGGTTATAAATTATAGTATTACAACTATACAACAATGACATACAAGGCAGAGTTTAGCGACCACAGCGCTAAAGTAATGAGGTATGAGGTAAACTATGACTTAAAAGTCGGAAACAATCGGACATTTGAATACATTTCTACTTTCTTTCTGAACAACAAACGCTACATTATTAACTGATGAATTAAATACAGTTGTATTTGGATTTCATATATTTGTTGCAAAAACTTTTCGAAATACAATGTACGCAGTCAGTATATGTGATATATGCGTCAAAATGGCAAGAAAATCCATTCAATTTACGTTAAGAAAGTCTGAAATGATGTTAGGGGACCTTTATAAGTTATGATCAGTGTAGTTATGTAACATGTAGTACATGTTCAATACTCTTCCAGTTTCACCCCGAAATGCTAGGTCTTAAAGTACTAACAGCAATTTACCAAAAAACTAATGCTATTTACCTTCAATATGACGCAGTGCCAAACTTTGGAAAAGTGATTTCTCTGAAAAGAGATATTGTTAGGCCAACCCAACTCTCGCGTCGGTCTAGCTTCCTAACTTCACTATTTAAGTAACCCGGGGGTAGATGTCAAATGGATTTATGTCTGGTAAATAAAGTGTCAAAACTTTTAAGTTTTCCGAATGATTGTCTTCCTCATTGGTACAGGCATTACCCCCGATAGTATTTGTCACTGCCGTATGTCAATGCGTTTCCCTCAGAATCCCTGTCTCATGTCTAAAATAGTACGAGGTCTAGACTGTTTACATTTTGTAATTGTAATTTAACAAAGAGCGCTGGAAATATTACTAGGATACTTTTATCTAAATTTTCTATTCACTAAAAGATTTAAGGTCATCATATAAAACTGTTTTTGCTTTGGCAAATGTTTTAGAATACTGTTAAAAAGGCGAACTTTGGATGATTTAACATAGACAGGAAGGTCAATGAAGTAGATAAGAAATAGAAGTGGTACAAGGACCGAACCTTGTGGAACGCCGTAAGAGACTGGTTAGTGCCATTTACAACTACTGAATGTGACCTATTATCTAGGAATCCCTTGATCCATAGTTCTAAGTGTTTGACCTCTGATGCCATAGAACTGTAGTTTATAAGGAAGTTTGTTCTGATTAACCATGTCAAAGGCCTTTGGAAAGTCAGGAAGAATTCAATCAACTTGCCTTTACAAGTTCAGATACTGGAGAATGTCATCAACCAGCATAAGTAGATGGATTTGACAAGATCTACGTTTCCTGAAGCCATACTGTAATTCATAGAAAATGTTATATTTTGTAAAGTGTTTTGTGACCTGAGAAGCCACAGTGTGTTTCAGGGTTTTACACAGAATATAGGGGAGACATATAGGGCGGTATGGCTAGTCAGATATGGTGCTCTTTTTATAGACAGGAGCTACGTTAGCTATGTTCCAGATTTTAAATAATGTACCAGTTTGGCAAGGACTTTTTAAACAAGTATTCTATGATGGGGGCTATTTCTTTAAATGTGGTATAGAGTTTGATCGGTTTCATTGGTCCGATTCCGCAGTCTTGTAGGCAAGTAGTAGTTTCCCAATACCCTTTACTGACCTGTCAATATTTGGTATGGGATTGCGAGAGCTATAAGACCATTAGGGGGTCTCCTAACCAATTTATGTGATATCCTGTACTTTCATTTCAGCTATTGGTTTAAGAGATGTAAGTGACTTAGGCGTGAAGACCGATTGAAATTGTTCATTTAGTACTGTTGCCTTGTCTTGATCTGCAGTGTATAGTTTGTTTTGATGTTAAGTGCGTCTATACCAACAGAGTCTTGTTTGAAGTGCTTGAGTAGAGAATATAGTTTCTTGGTGTTTGGTCTGTTTAGTGTTTGTTCATGTTCTAGTGATTGATTATTTATGTTTATGGTATTTTCAATTTAGTTTTGATATGTCAGTTTTGTTTCTTTGCTGTCATGGTGTTTCAGCTTAAGGTAATTTTAGATTTACTTGTGTTACATGCTAATCGGTAGGTCGAACGTTATACAACGGTTCTTGTTTGTTCTTATATGGGCAAAATCTTTGGTCATATTAGAATCATAATGACATGTATGAGTGATTGTATGTATGGATGATTGAATAGTTTGAATGTATCTAATATGTTATTTCAGATAGAAGACCACATTGTTAAATGCATGATTTGTATAATCTCAATGTGTCATCTTCTTAAAATAAAATTATTGTTATCATATAAGGTGAACGTCCCAGAGAAAACGTTACAGTCCTGTTCTTGGAGGTACAAACGAGCATTTTCTAACTGACTAGTTCTCTTGAAAAAGTCACAGATAGAATGCTTTAATGGTCTCAAATTGTTATTTCATTGCTGAAGATTTTAGTAGCCCGACGCTTTCGTCAATTACTTATCAAATGTACTGTATAAATTTACGTGATGATGTTATAGATGAAGTCTTCCATCACAGCTTCCGAGTCTGGAAGTGAAAAAACGATCCTGCCACATAATAATGACAAAGCCAAAGAAATCTTCAACAAAATACATGATGCATGAGAGGATTAAATAGGTAAGCCGATTATCCATGACTGCGTGTCGCATTCCGCATCTGTAGTTTGTCGTAAATGTGTTATTTTATGTATGCGTTTTATAGTGCTTGAATCCAATCATATATACAGATTGAATGAAAAAAGACATATCACACGTCGATTGAAATAATACTTGTTTTGTTGTTCTTCATCAAAGGGAAGCTAATTGCGCTGGTATGCGCTTATTCTAATGCCTTTTGTAATATTAATTGGATATATATACTACGTGGGCCTGAAGCCAAGTTTGTGAAGCGCTCTTCTCTATGACATTTGTGTCAGATTCGCAACTATCATCTATTGGCCGATAATCTGTATTCCTATGTGAACAGGTTGTGTACAATTTGTTGCAAATCTGGTTAGTACTGTAACGAACGAGATTGTATGCTTAAACTGTCTCCCGAAAACCAATCAGATATAATGGCAGCGTTTAAAGGTACTTTCCGATATACCGGTATATTGCTGATATTTTCAATATTGTTGATCCTTTTCGCGTATTACCAATTTAGCCTTAAGAACTGACATTAAATATGATTATACGTCTGATACACGCGCCGCTGTCCTGGATCTACTAGTATATCTTACAAGTGAAACTGGCCATATTGTTAGTAAGATGTACACCAAAAGAGATTATTTGAATTGTGAAACTGTAAATTACACACCACTGGAGTGTGATGTTCCTTGGGCAACTCCATATGGCGTTTATGCTTCTTAATTGATCCGTTACGCATGAGCTTGTTCTTGAGTGGAATAAACAATTTACTCCAACAAGATTACCGTTTCCATAAACTTCGTAACCTTTGCTAAATTTATCGTACGAATTTTTCTGCACCATGATCAATATAAACATGGTCTTGTAATTATTATCAGAAATGGTGTGAATTCTTTATTGTATATGCTCATATGTATTGGCTTCAACCGAGAGTATGATACTAGCATTTTATTGGTATGAACATGTAATGTAATTGACAATACCAAATGGTGCTGTTCAGTCTCGTTTGATACGAGTATTTCGTTTTCCTTAAGCTGTGAAACATAATTACTGTTTGTTGTAAGTAATAGATTTACGACGAAAGCCGTGGACTATCTGATGTTTAATATATTTCATAATCGACAGTTCTAGTCGTTTATCTTACTTAAAACTTTGTTTAAAAAATGTATGTTATTACTAATCGTTTTGTTGCAACAAAATAGTGACTACTACAATTATAGTTGTCTACATAGCATAGGTAGCAATGAAACTCAGTGTAGCAATACCATGTGACGTTTATATCACAAAATACTACAAATCCAAGACGAAATTTGTTTTGCTTCGAAAACTAAAATAGCCGTAAGTATTTTATTTCTAAACTGATTTCTATTAAACATACTCCAGTTTAGGATAATGATATGTGAATTATATAATCATAATATTCCTCTAACAAATGCATCATTTTGTCACAGTGTATCAGCCTCTCTGTAATGATACATGTATTTTGTTCAGTTTTCAAACATTTATCCTGTAACGGTTTCATTGTACGGATTATATTATTACAGGAGATTGATAGAGTCCATGTCACCTACGTACACTGAAGAGACTGGAGAAACAACATTTGGTGTAAGCTGATCAGTGAAACCAGATAGGTCAACTCGCTGATTGAAATGATATAAAACAATATAACTCTAATAAAAACAAAGGAACTCGCGATGATTTATTCTTCAAAAATAACCATAACATCAAATGAAACACGGAAATGAGCTGTCATAAAGCTTTTTGTAATGCTGTCTTCTATCGATATCACAACTATTTAAACTACGGTGATTGATCACCTCTGTGCATGGAAAGGCAACTCATGTATGGTATATTACTTTACAAACAATTGAATGGTCTTGTAGAAGCTATATCTATTACACGTGTACATGGTCAGGATGTTTGTACTCTTATTGTCGTAAAGTTGTCAGCCAGAGTTCAGAGTTGGTCACTAAGTTCAGCAGAAGACAGTACAATTTACCTATACCTGTTTTATTATAGTCCTTGACTTCTATTCTACATGTTTTATCTGGTATAGGACCAGCAGTAGCAAGAGATTATCATACTGTAAATTGGTATTCTATTGCTGATGAAAAGGTTTTGCAAAACAATAGAAATATTTAAGGCAACATTCGAAAATTCAAGAGGATGGTCGGTGCGGTTTAACCAAAGGAGGTAGAGGCAGGAAAGAGTCAGACGTGCGACATTATTATCGATGTGGACGATGAAATTACTGTTTATTATTGTTGAATATTATGCTATTTTACAGGATACAAGTACACGTGATAGTTGTAATAATTAGCAATAAATGAGGGGTGTCGTGTATAAACCGATTTCGATAACATGGATTTCTTGGTTCAGCGCATTCAAAGCGTTTAGGGGAGCATGTTTTGTTATCGGATTAAAAAAAATTGCATCCATTTACTTGATAAAGCAACGTGTTATATTCAAGTGCCTCAGTGGCTAAGTTGATATGTGCGTTGACATAATTATATTTGTCGTTTGAAATCTTTGGTTTTAAGTTCAAGCCCAGCAGAAGTCGTCTTTTTTATTTTGCAGAATTTAATTTAAACTTGTTCGTCTGAGTTAACTTCTTCTGTTTGAATTTAATTTCATACCTTTTATCAGCCTGATACCATAAAACATTGCATTAACAAAACATTCCATCACTCATTATGTTCCGTATGCGCCCCCTCTTGTAACAGTAAACAATACAATTGGATTTATAAGTAAATTTCTAGGTTATGCATATTGTTGTACCATAAACTGTGGACTAATCCGATTAGAGGTATACTAAATAAGCACGTTGATTTTTACAGCTGGGATGAATACCCAGCATGAAAGAATGCCTCCCCTTTTCAGAAGACGATTCCGTGTTTGGATTACCAACGTTAATTAAAAAAACACCTATACAACAGGATCCATGTCGCGTTGAAACGAACGCATATCCCTTAGTGATGTTCTTTAGTAGCTTGGCAGCTGTATGTAAAAGTCTATAGCGATTTTCATCATAAGATCCACAGGGAATTATATTGGATGTTAATGATTAGCTGAAGATGTCCTTTCTTCCTAAAATGGCTGATATTATCGAGTTTTGAATCTCTCAGTTCTAAGATAATCATTTACACTATACACCAACATAACATTTTTTAAAATCAATGTTGGTACATTGGTAACCGTTACCATAACGCGTATGTTGAGGGGGATAGAATTTCTACGGGCAACTGGACTTGACTTCGACCGGCACGTAATAGCGACAAAACACGATATAAAACTCGATGAATACAATTGCACTGAATTACACTGAATTATATCACATATTCGTTATTTAGAAATCAAAAGCCTTCTTTAAGGGTTATCGTTTAAGTTAGTTTATACTTATTTATTTAAGGTCGATTGTGAAACAAGTTTTTCCAACTTATATTAATCACTCTCGACACCTCATTCCTGATGTAATCCATCGCTACGAGGGTATGAGAGAAGAGAAGCCAGTTTCCCTTTTATGCTGAGCGTCTAGCAAGGGAATTTCTGGTACCATATTTATTTCGTCTTTGGTATGACGCGCCCAGGGATCGAACCCGAGACCTCCCGCACTCGAAGCGAACGCACAACCACTAGGCTATCGAGGAGGCGTTTAAGTATTGGGCAAATCAGTATTTTACATAGTAAATGTAATTTTTTTCAAGCGATCTTTGCTCACCAACTTCTATATCGTAACCTAGGAATTTGTAACGTACATGACTTTAATTGATATTTTTATAATACTCATAAATACTCTGGCCACACATACAACTAACAACTAAGTGAAAATGTAAGATTGTAGATCGCTGCCATTGTTTCACAGTCTGGGGTTGTTTCCAGAGTTTAGGTAATGTTTTAATTTCAAGATATTTGTTAAAAAAAGAATAAAATCAGGTGGGCAGCCTTATATGTTTTTTATGTTTTCTGTGCTCGGCTGATTAAGTTGAGTGCTGCCTTCCCTGTCTGACTTAATATGATCTTTTTGGAGATATATTTGTAGTTTAGTATTTTTTAGTTTATACACGGTTATAGTTAGGTAGGGTTTAGTGAAGCATTGATACTTACAATACGGATGGATGTACGCAAATTCGACAATTTGTTCGGGCTTTTGTTAAGGGCGTGCAGTGTAATCCATAGTCCTTTAACTCAAAATTTTCTGAATACAGTAAGCATACTAAGATTCAATGCACTTGCCATTAGAATCAATCAAAACATAAATAATAATAAAGTGAAATTATCAAAGCATGAAGTTCTTCATGGTACAAGTTTACAAGCATGTTTCCTAATTATTTCTTTGTAAGAGTTTGTAATATCGACATTACCGGATAAAACCAGTCTTCTGGGATTATGGAATTAATATACATCAGTGGGGTGGCTGCATATAGCGTATAGAGCAACCAGAAACAATAATCGAAATTATTTTATCCAAAAGATAAGAATTTGTAAATACTTAAGTCTTACATGTACATGACAACAATGACAACACTATTGGAAGCATAAAACATTTTTGTAGAGCCCGCTTGCGGTGAGCGAGACTTAGTCGCCACTTTTGTGTATGTGCGTAAGTGCGTCCGGACCATAACGTTGTCATGATTTGACCAATCTTGATGCTTATACTGTATTTGGCATGAATGTTCACCTCCGTGGGAGGAAGTATCATGCACAATTCCCAGGGCCTATCTTAAAGGTCAAATTTAAATTCGTCCGGACCATAACATTGTCATGCATTGACCAATCTTTCTTATAATTGGCATAAATGTTAACCTCCATGAGACGGAGTGTCATGCCCAACCCCTAGGTTCCTATTTCAAAGGCCAGGGTCACTGTTGGAGGTCAAATTGTCTTGACTGCCAGGATTTGAACTTAATCTTCGTAAACCAGAGTTCAAATAATATAAACAACAAAAGTTAAAAAGTTGGCAACAATGAGGTGGATGATATCCAAAAATACCCCTGTTCCATGATGCAGACATTAACTACATGCATAAGATGTGTGTCGATATATTTTTCTGCTGTTTTTGAACCTCAACAACTGACAGTACAAGGAGTCGGACCGGAAAGCAATGACATTTCTTTTTAACTTCTAGGTTAAATCAACTAGCCTAGTGTATTATTGTAAATGATATAGCTGAGTTGTTCTTTAATGTTTGAGATATAATCCGCTAAAATAGGATGTGCCTTAGTTATTATTATTAAATGCTCTCGACACCTCATTCGTTATATAAGGTATGAGAGAGTGAAGCATGTTTTCCTTTTATTTAGTATCATTGATTGACAAAATAGGGTTAATGTAAAATACAGAAACAAGATCTGGGTCATTCAAGCACATGTTTATAGTTAAGCCATACCCCAGTAATAGTATCGTAAAATATTGAGTATTTCAAATAACGGCATCGAATTGGAAAATGACATCATTTCAAGGACGGTGTTCGTTGGGTTTGATAAAAACGGAGAGATTGGAGGATATTCAAGTAGAAAGAATCGGAAGCTTTTCTGACATGCAAAGAACTTGGCGAAAAACAAAAAAGAACCAGAGAATGAAAATGCAACCGAAATCTTTCAATTGTGTAAGAGTTCAACAGAATCCCTCGAGGGAACAACACATAATTGCAATACAACCGAGGTGGAGGAAATTGATGAGGATACGGACGATTCTGGATATAAGCGTTTTATTCATAAGGGTTGATATTTGAATAATTTAAATTAACTTGTACGGTGGAATGGGGGTAATATAATATCACATTGTTAGGCGCTACTCTTACAATTCTCAAGCATAATACAAAAATGAGGAATATTAGTGCAGTTTGGATATCCCTATCAGCTTTGAGACGCAAGTACACATGCCCTTGTAAACTGTCCAAAAATAATTGATACCCTCATTTACATGTAATAACACGATATTATGTTTTTACAAACTAAATTTTGTGTAGGAAAGATTGATTAACAAACACGCGAAATGATTTTTCAATAACATAAATAAAAGTAATATTTGACTTTGAGTCAGGTGAGGCGTTTTTAAAGTCCTTGAGTGTATATACGTACATATACGTAGATTTTGATTAGACCTACTGCTATGATATTTTATGGATATAATTTCAAATCCCTGTGGTATTATATGAATAGAGAGAGCGATTTTGATTAGATTGGCTGCTATGTTATTTTATGGATAGAATTTAAAATTCCTGTGGGTTACGTTACTAGCATGTTAACTCCGCCTTCGATATTACCTCCAGTCTTTCTGAAAATTGAAAGTTACGTTTAAGGAACTTCGATTTCACGGAACAATTAGATTGAGATGTCACAAAAATGAAGAATACCCGAACGCCTATAATGTTAGTTGAACTAGACATACAATCGAGCGTGATATGCTAATATCCCAAATACTAATTGGAAGTTGATTGATGATTGGAATACAATTTATATTCTACGAATATTCTATGCTCACACTTTCTGAGCGGAAATGATCTGGGTATCTATTCTTAGGCATGGCTTTGTCGAAGCCAACGAAACTACGACGACCTTTAAATGTCAAAATCATTTATAACAAAAAGTAGAAAATTTCAATTGACTTGCGCGCTAATCTCCGAGGTGAAAATGATATCTTAAAATGGTTTTGCTTACGATTGAGACACACGGCACAAACGAAAAAGCGAATTCGAGAATTTCGTAAGCTGTTCGTCGTCACGATGGTTCGAGTGAAAAAGAGATTAGTTTGTTGCTGAACGACATGTAAGGGAATTACTGGTGTAAAACATAGTGTAAAATAATTATATAGCAATTTGTCTGGTTTTGGTAAAAAGAATTGCATACACTCCCCAAAAGTGCTAAACCGCCAGTTTATATGAAATTTCGCATACCGATACATGATTAAGAGATGCAGCTGTGTATTGGTTTTTTTGACCGTTTTGCAGTTAATTTCACTGCATTCGGTGTATTGCGTAATAAAGCATTTTTATACGTGCAATTCACGCGCCAATGAACAAAATCGGCATTACTGGTGACTGTTCAACTTGAAAAACACATAAACTGTTGAAATTGACTCCAGAGAAACACTCATGAGATTACGAAAAACCACTATTAACCCAATTCCTAGTTGACATTTTTCTTTTTTATTAATGTTTTTTAATAATGCATTTATTAACACGAAGTTTCACATAATGACATGAATATCAACTGAAGCCAAATATTTGTGTTTTTTTTGGCCTACCTACAGTCAAATATTTGTGTTTTTTTTGGCCTACCTACAGTCTAAGTCACCGTTTTGAACTTGTAACGTAATCTAGCATAATTTACACGTGTAATGCATGCGCGTCAAAAAGCACGTGTTCGTGTATGGTGTTGATGTTCGTGAAGATTTTCCTACGCGAAAAAACACCTAACATGTTAAATTTGGCACAAACAGAACGCGGTAGACCTGTCGGAATGTCATCAGCTTGGATTAAGTTGTGGCCCTTAGTTTTGCTTTTTATTACAAAAATGATTTTAAATGTTATTTTAATGATTATTTCGGGGTTTTTAAAATCAACACCCAAGCAAAATTTGCAAAATTGACATCTCATTGAAATAGCATTTGTGAAACATTGTTGTAAGATTCTTACACTTCATCCAAGTTCGTTTTGCGTCAATCTCGGCATGTTACGTTTTTTTCTTGGAGGGCAGACATCGGTTGTGCTAAATGTTAATGAACACGTGCTTGTTGCGTTGCAATATGCACGTGTTCATGAACAATTTGGGTGAACTATGTTGTGACTTTGTAAAAAAGACTTCATTACGTAACGCGCCTATAACGAGTAACATGGCCGTGTATCTGCCAAAATGAATCAATGATTAAATGCAAGTATTATTCAAGAATTTGTATGCAAAATTTCACGAGAGTACGTGCAGTATTAACACAGTTATAACACATATTTATGTTGGCAGGTTAGAACTGTTGGGTAGTGTACTTATTCTGGATTGTAATGGACATACCAGACGTTCTTGATGCTGTCTGCTCCGGTAATAGTGTGGTACGGATTCGTCATATTTTAGCTTCTACAACAAAAGATAAATATTTCTCTGTAATTATCGACATTACAGCTAAAGAAAGCACTACATGTATTAAGACGCGCAGTATGAGTTCTGTCTAGGACAGACCTATTATGACATATAAACGTTGAATGATTGATCTAACATTCATCGTACTTCTATTAACATAACACTGCACAAATATGTTGCTTAACACATGATAAACATGCTTGTGGTAAGGTTTGCTTTATATGGAAGATTAAAACAAAATACACCCTTTTTTGCTTTGTTAAGCGATTATCAGTTGTTTTGGAGACTTTGTCTTTGAACTATTACATAACATAAAACTTGTTGTTGCTGCTATACTACATATTGCTTTCGATACGAACTCAATTAAGCATTTTTGTATATTACATCGTACATCGTTTACTCCGCTACCGTTATCAAACAATGACCTTACATGCATTCACCTTTTGACAAAGTATTATTTTATATGGCCTGTCTTTACACATAGGCACAAAAGTTTGCCTACCTATTTCCGCGAACAAAACGTGTATTCGTCCGTCAACCCAAACAATCCATCACATGCCTTAATCCATCATCATCAATGAATGCCTACCTGTAGATACATGCCTACCGAAAGGTACCAGTCACACGATGATTTACATGCCCTCAATTGTCGACACCGACGTTGCATACATATACAAGTCTAAGCAATATGTTTATGCTACCGTCGACGCAAAATACAAATGTAGGTCATACGTACACTGATATACGCGTGTTACACGCGTGCTACGAAGACGCAAGTATTGATGTATGGCTTCAACAATTTGTAAAGCAGCAATAAAAGAATATTACTTTTATACATACTTGTTGCTAATACAATGATCGTTTATTTGTATCTAGAAATCCCACAAGTTCTAATGATGTAATATTCGTATTTATTTATTGTTATTGTAACCATTATATAAGTCGTACATTCAGACATGTCATTTTTCCTTGTAACCATTATATAAGTCGTACATTCAGACATGTCAGATATTTTATAACAAATATTGTGCTTTCGATGAGGCAAAGATGAACTGTTTGTATGGTTTCTAATGGAAATTATTCATGTTATCACATGTGGTTTTCAGTATTGATGGCGTTGCACTTTAAAATGTGATATTTTGGTTAATAAGTATTGTAGTAATTAACATTTTGACAGTTAGACGTTCAATATCTGTAAATGATTCTTGTCAAAAGATTTCATCAAAATATACAAATTGTTTTATCATAGTTTCTAATTATGTGATTACTGTAGCGTTATTAAAGTCTCTCAGTGTACATATTAATTTATGTAAGGCAATGTCAAGTGTATCGTTCTGATTCGGGAACAATTTTCAACGATACAATTGATAACATCTAGACGACGGTGATTATTGTTGACGTCCCTACCATACAATGTTTCCAAACAAGGGGGGGGGGAACTATGAAATAAATAAGTGCTATGCCACTCGTGAAAATATTAGTTTCCGTGATCAATCGTGAAATCAAATTTGATCTTTCACCAAAACCAACAAATTTTCTGTTTATTATATGCTTCGATTCCTCGAATAATTGATACAGTAGTTGGCTTAATTGGAAAAATTACGTTGAAGTTGGTTCACGACGTGGCAATTATGGCGCCATAATTTGAAGCCCGGTGCCGCTGTCGATACGTTTCTTTTTCTGTAAGTTACTGGATCCAGCTTCTAAAACAGTAAAAGCAACAATAATAAATTTCTATAATTCATTGACAGCATAGGATATAAATATATTGCACGCACTCCACGATGATAATGTAAATGGTAGACTACAAACTTGCATTGAACGATGAAACATTAGCCCTGAAATTTGTATGGTGAAAACACTGATAATAAACGACCGTTGATGTATGGAAACCTTTGTCACACTTGTACGATGAATACATACTTCAGGAATGTTCGCTCGTTTATCATTTTCAAAACGTTAAGATGAATCTGATATTTTCGTTTTACTTCGCAATCAGAGCACGCGACTTGTGCTCGTATGTTGTTTATAAACACGACGAGTATAGTCTTGATAGCTTTCTTGTGCTTGACATTTAATATGCAAAGCCAACATGATGTATTTATCTAATGTCAATGATGAGGAATTGAGTGTCTAGACTTTTACAATGTAAGGGACCAGACGGTTAAATGTTGGCTTACATCGCTTATTGTTTGGCATTGAAGTTATTTATGCCAACGCGGGAAATACACAAACGGCGCTCCACATTATAAAACAAAAGCAATCAAAGACTGTGACGTTGCAAACCACATTAGTTTCGAAGCGTTAATTAACGGTTACAGACTGTAACATTGTTTTATGTACGTTGTTAAAATCATTGATATTTTCAAAGTATTCTGCATTGTTAAATTTTATTAGTTCATTAGAATGTGGATTACTATTTAGTTGGATATTTATGTGCGCAAATGAAAAACAGCACAAATGTTATTGCCACAATGTGTACAAATTTGTAACTAATAAATTAATTAGAAATGGAAATAAGGAGAATCAAAATCACTTATTACTTGTACAAATCAAATTTAGGTTAATACGAGCGTAAATGTATATTTCCGTTCGTGATCAGTTTAATCAGTAATCAGCAGGCTTTCGTATAATATTATCCTAATAAATTCTATCTAGTTATACATTACTGTCAGGAAAAAACGTCCGTAATTGGTAGGTACATTCATTTCAAATTAAGTCATTGTAAAGTGTGGTCATCTATGGATGTGTGACGGAAAATGATTCTATATAATACCAACGACGCTCAAAGCCAAGTTGCTCAATGGTCCTTTACATTAAATGTCGTACATTGTACTTGGTCAATTGTGGTGGGTAATGTACAAGGTGTCCCAAATAAAACGGGGACCTAGGTTAAACATTCATAACTTTTTATCTTTTATGAATAAGACATTGTCAATATGACAAAACATTAAGGGATGAATACAGTTCAAAATACCAACATCACAATTGTTATTATTTTGTCCTAATATCCAGAGTTATCTCCCATGTTTTCAACCACGTATTTCAGTATATTAGCATTCCGTGAATATGGAAATTCAGCATGTTCATAAACAGATTTACATGTTGACTGCAAATGTCATCCAAGGTGTCTCAAAGTCAAGGATAATGAATCTAAATACACTTGTTCATCATGTATGGCAAACAGATTCACTATAGGGCCCATCTTCGAGCTCTATCCAGACCAGTTGCTTTAAGGTATGAGGTCAAATGTCAGTACTTTCTTGCGAAAATATCATGATTTCGCTGTTGATTTGTTGTATTAAGTGGTTTCTGCTTTCTTATGAATGCTGACACACTAAATGACTCTGATATACATATATGCACTTTTTATTTGGATATAAGTTCACATTATTACCTTTTGCTTCTTACTAAGCTTTCTTGTTGATTGTTCTCAAAAATAATAAATTAATAGTTATATTTTGCTTCTTTGGTGATTGTTATTGAATATTTTGAAGGTTGCCTGCTTCCCTTTTTTTAGTAAACTCACGACTTTCTCACCGCTTTCATTATTTTATTGAAAAGTTCTTCGAATTTCACAAGGTTTTCATCACCCTATGACTTTAAAACTTTGTTTTCTCAAAATGAAAACTCAGACAACAATGTCTTATCAAATGATGACATTTGCCACGCAAGTCAGCAAAAAAAAGGAAATGACGCCATAGGTAAAATGACGTCACTTCCTGTTTTTAAGCAAACCATATTAATAAGTACTTAGAAGTAGAGATCCCTTTTACATGATCTCACAAAAGAACAGTCCAATTCATTAAAAATAAAAAAAGTTATATGGGTTTTAGGTAGGTCCCCATGTTTTTGGGACACCCTGTATATTATCTTTCCATTAAGTCACTTCCTGTATATCTAAATATCCTAATATAAATTGTATTTGTTTATATTTTTAGTGTCATTTTACTTTACGCATTCAATGCATGTATGCCAAATAATATGCCCTTTTTACAATAATTTAGTTACGCAACATGCCTATAAAGCCTATTTTGACATTTTACAAGCTCGGCAGGAAGAAGACGAATATAAAACGTACTAAGTAAAGTTTCTTTGAGCTTTAATAACAGCATCCAGATCGCCTCCCTTCAGCACTCTTAGTGCTTTGATTTAGTTGATCTAGAGGTATTATATTATTCACAAACTAAGTTCAACAAGTCAAATAGTTCCTGCGAGCAAATGATGTACCGACTTCATTTGACAGGGAATTGACAGGATCCTCGACCTTCTATCTGCATAATTCAACAGCTGATGTGTAAAAAATTAAGTATGAAAATCTCGAAATTGTGAGAGAACAAAATAAGCGCGATAGGCCGCTAGCTTTCAAATTGGGAAAACTATATGCACGATAATTTGACATACGAAATGTATCAACAAATTGTTAAATAATTTCATGTATAACAAATGGGAAGCGCTGTGCTTATGCAGCTGCAGTCACCTGCTGTTTAGATCCATGATCTCAATATTGCCTAGCGCTCACTGAAATTTCGGACAGTTCTGATTTCTTCGGTAAATAAACTATTGCAATGCGACAAAGACCGATGTTATCCGCATGGAATAATGGAATTAGTCTGGTTCTCGACATTCTTACAAAATGCATCTTTTGGGGGATTTTTTTTTGAAATCGCAAACCATCGAGAACAGGTCACGTGCCCCTCCATGGACTTTTTACTTTATGCTATCCAATATACCTGCTCGCTCAAGGCTTGCATGTAATAAATATGCAGAAAATATCAATCAAAGCACCGAAAGCACTATAGTTGTTCGAATGAATGAGAGGAAGTATAATTAAACTTGGTTTAACTGTATTTTTCACAATCTTATTTTTTCTTAAGTTTATTGTAGATTTATTAGTACTGGAAGATATATCTTTCTGGCATGATCATGTATATTGATCTAAAAGTTAAGACTAGAAATCTTCCAAATATGCCATTTTAAAAACAAATCATACCTTCACATACAACGTACACATGTATAATGGCTAATCAGTCAATGTTTTTCTCTCAGCAAAACATGTGACCCAGTAAATGATATACTAGTACATGGTTTATAAATAGAAACGGTGAAATCGTTCTATTTATTGACCGGGTGGTAAACAGATACATTCATTCAGAAGCATGGTCTCAATTATCTAGCGATAAGGCTCTGTAGTATATATGCTGTGATTGATGAACTATTTTGCATGACCGGTTTACATACGCGTCGGTGGTTACGCAATATTACTGACTGGTCGCTTTACTATTTTAAAGGTGGTGCTGCCTTAGCGGCGGCGTAGGAATAAAAGTAGTTTCATAAACTAAACTAGGGCTGATTGTTGAAACGTGTGTATATAATTACACTAAAGAACAACTAAAAACGAGGGACATTCAAAAGGTACGTAGATACCACGGTATGTTAAACTATCAACCATCCGAATTTCATCAAACGTTGTATAAATAACTTCAAACCATTAACAAATTCAGTCCCTATATTAATAGAGTAAAATGCACGTTATATTCTGAAATATAGTTGTTATAAGCAAGGTCGATTTATTCTGTCTATTTGTTTAGTGAATGAGAGATCGGGGCGTCGATACAGACCTTTATGCATACTTAGAAGTGATTTATTTATCATATTCGTTCGTCACAGTCTTTGGGAAACGATGGGCTCAATATCGCATTTAATGTGTATAAGATTGTTGTTTGATATACAAGTATAGATTTACTGTAATGCTAGTAAGGAGTACCCTGTTTGCGACAGTGCTCCTTTCAGTGGCTGTGATGAGATATTGGTGGTAACAATGACTTTGTGGTATTAGGTAATGTAGTTTGGTTGAAAGGTTGTTGTAAGGATGTTGGTGTTGAAGACCGGAATAACCCACTTGTCCGCCTCATAATAAAATAAGAATGGTTTCAATACTTGTTTGCCGCTAATCATTGATAAAGGAGGCATTGTATACCATTAGGAATGAGGCGTAGAAATGGGTTAATGTAAATGGCAGAACATAAAATACTTAGTAAATAGATAAAGACTAAACTAGAACTTGGAGCAATTGGAGAATTTTAAGGTTCTATGACAGAATACACATACGATCCAAGAAGCAGCGTCTGACAGTGATCTAGACTAATAATTCTGAACGTTTGAATCATGATTGATTGTGTCACATATAAGTCAATGTTTAATTCATCTTGTTTGACATTATGACACTAATTGTATATGTACATGAATGATTTGATTGTGTGTATGATAGTGTTTGTTTTACCGGCGTAAACCTTCTGTAATACGTTATAGAGTCGGTAGTATCTCAGAAATTAGAAATGTTTGCATATTGAGTGGCTTATTTGTGGTAACATAACAATGCTTCTTGTGAAACATCAGCATATAATCCACTAGGATTTTTGAAGATTAAGTACAATAAATAAATTATTACAATATGTTATTAGTGGTTGGTGCACAAAGGATATTTTGCAGGAATTGCTGTCTTTGATGAGGACAATAGAGTAAGTAAGGTGAGGCATTTTCAACAGAATTGCACGTACAGAGAGAAGATTCAATAATGTTTTTTCCTATCTAGATAATAATTTAGCGAGATACATCCTAGTCGGAATCGGGCGTGTAAAATTTGTCCTTTTCGGGTACCGACATTATACAAGGTCTGAAGCTTTCTTTTGTTTGTTTTGAGAACGTTTTTTAATAATTTGTAAAGAGTTTGAATTACGGGTGGCAACCGGCAATACGTTCCATTATCGAACTGTTGCAGGGACAAATGAAGTATTGTACTATTGTGTTTTAGTCAAAATGCTTCTAAGAGGTTGCACTAGAATTAAAAGAATTCCTGCGGTCCGCTAAAGTTTCCCAATCAAATTCTACGATTAGGGATTGAATGTTACAGAACTTTGTGGCCCAAGATACAGTTCTGGCTGTATCAATTTGCACAGCCTCAACTTCGTTTTGTTGCTCTACGGTACAGTTGTCCCAAACAACATCAGCGTACTCTATAAGTGGTCTAATAAAGCAAATATACCTTTTCTCAAGGCTAGAACGAGAAAGAGCGAATTCAGGGAGCGTAGAAAGACAATCCTAACCCATGCTTTTTTGACCATTATACCGATGTCGTCGTCCCATTTGTCATTCTCTCAAAATTTAAGTCCAAGATGAGTATGACATTCAACTTGATTGATAGTGGTATTATTCATCGCTAAGGGCGGATGGTGCGTCTTGTCCCTTTTCCTGGAAAATATAATTTTTGTTTTTTGTTTTTTAGTACATGTAGGATTAAAAATGACTAGCCATTGGGTGGACCATTCAAATATGTTTTGAAGGTCAGAATTGAGTACGATAGCTGATGAGTATGGTGTTTCAACAATTACGTAGAGGTATGTGGCGTCAGCAGAAAGTCGAATACTTCCATCAACTTCAGAAACAATATCGTTGATATACAAGACAAAGATAAATATGAGGCAAACCAGCTTATAAGATTGCCACCAATAAATAGAATTGAGTTTGTGGATGAGACCCGGCTGCCTAATCCTGTCAAATGCCTTTGACATACCGACCTGGCTTCTTTTCCTTCATCTTATGCCTGGCATATTTCGTTGTAAAAGAATGCAAGTTGATTGGTAGTTGAATCGCCTTTAATGAAACCAGACTGATAAGGCGTGGCAGATTTATTACTAATGACATAATTGTATAAATGCTTGTGTACACAACTTTTCACAAATTTACCTAGACAGCCTAATAGAGACACAGGTCTGTAATTGCTAGTTTCCAACTTGAATAGGAATTTAGAGTTAGTCAACAGATAATTGTAATAAACGGAACGAGGAGTAGCGCCTTCACGGATAAGTCTTGGGCTTTAAAGGTCTGGACAACTAGCCTTAGAAGTGTCCATGACACGTATTGCGTCTTTTACCTCTTGGACAGAGATATTGATTTCAGGCAGAAAACACGTTTCGGTTGTAGTGATATTTGGAAGAGATCGATTAGAGTCATCAAGGTTGGAATGAGAGCAAAAGTAACTGTTGAACATGTTGGATTTGTCTTCGTTACTACTAGCTATTATATCGCCGTCGAAGAGTGTCGGTATATTCTTAGAAGGTTGCCTTGTTTTAAGTTGACTTGCTAGTTTAAACTTTTGATTTTCTAATAAGCTTAGTAACCTCATTCCTTGTCCGTCTAAATTTTATCAAGAAGTCAAAATTATTATTAGACGGTGTTGCAGCTTTATGAAATATATTGCGCTCTTTAATCAATTTACGAATTGTATTGTTCATACAAGAACTATCATTTGGTCGAATGGTAACAATTTTGTTTGGTACTGTGCGGGACGCTGCTGATATTATATTATCTGAAATACGGTCTGCTTTGTTGTCTGTGTTTCATTCATTTATGAAATTCCAATCACCCGTTTCAAGTAACTGCCTGAAATCTGCGTAATTACCATATGACCATAAACGGCGTTTATAGGTACTCTAAGCAGGTTTACTATATTTTAACACACAAACTACTGGGCAATGATAGCGAACAAGATCAAGTACCAATGGATCGGCGATAAAACTAGATATCACTTGAATAGGGTGTTTTATAAACATAAGGTCAATGAGTGAATTGTATTGTTCAGTAAAATGGGTTGGTGTTTCGATAGGCTGTTGTACGCTGTATGACGAGATGAGGCTAGACATTTTGTTCGAAGTGCAGTTTTGGTGGAATGCTTGATCTAGATTTTGTTCGAGAAGTATCCAATAAATGTTATTTGCATTTGGCGGTCTATATACACCCCCTATAAGAACCTCCCGGTTGTGAGTTTTGACTTCTACCCAAACCACTGCGGTATACCGAACACCGGATATTGCACATTAATTTGAGTAATATCATTACTTTTCGCGACATTGGACTGGAAACGAATGTAAGTTCAGCCACAATATTTTCTATACGACTGCTTCTATCACGCATCCCAAATGACTTTAAGCATCTTCAGATATTTATATAGCCATAGGAGACATCAAACTATAGCAAATGTTGATAGTAATGCCTCAAATGTGTTTGGAATAATTCTATATTACAAAGGTATAGATGTTTTAGAATTGAGCACTCTTTTTGTGATGAGCCAAATTATGTTTAGTTCAAATTTCAGTAAATATGACGAAAGTATAAGAAAGATACTTACTAAAACATAAACAAGTAACAGTACAGAGGATTCAGTAACTATTTTCTTAGCCATATTGTCTATATATTCTTTGGAAGCTAATGTACTCGGCTTTTCATCAAAAGACTGCATTATTGTTATTAGATCTGATATACTCGATTCCTTATTAGCTTGTGAAAGCATAGTGTCAATTTTAGTCTGTTTCCCATCACTTTTTCCAACGGACTCTTCTTTTCTTCCTCTCCTTGTAGTCGACATTTTTTTACTAAGTCCGTTTTATAACTTCAGGCCTATATCTATCAATCCAGATAAACAAACACTGGGTGTATCCCTTCTAGATACACAGCACAGTTCAGTAGGAGCAGTCTTTTTAATCCACTTTATCTGTGTTATTGTCACAGTGTGTATTGATGATCATCTATTCTATATGGTTCACGCCCGATTGCACACAGATTTTTTCACTGATAAACTGTTTAAAACATTTCCAATTAACTCCTTTATTTAATTATTTTTTCCATAATAAAGTTACTGTTATCCACACAAATATTTTAAACTACTGCATGTCGAATTTAAGGATTGACGCAGCTCTTAAAAGTAGTTTAAACACTCAAAATTACAGGAGCTGTTAAACCTGTGTATTACACCTGAACTTGGTGTGTTCTTGTACTCCATACATTAAATAATATAACTCTCGCGTTTTTTACTCAAGTGTTAAACATTTAGAGCTAGAAAAAAAAACCTGGAATTACGGGAAGTTACAAACCTTGGTTTTCACATGAAGAACTTTGTCTCCTACCAACATGAAATCATATTTATGTATAAATATTTCTCACCTTTGCCACAATATGTAAACATTGCAATGAACAAGGAGCCATCTTTTTTTTATAAGGTGCCATCTTTGCATAAGGTGCCATCTTTGAGTATTCATGTAACTTTTCACCTTTGCCACAATTTGTAAACATTGCCATGAATAAGCCATCTTTTTATAAGGTGCCATCTTAAGGAATATTCATGTACATGTATTATATTCACCTTGGCCACAATATGTTAAGATTGTCATGCATTAGTTGCCATATTATTTCATGTAGCATTCCTCTGCAAAGGAGTATTATGTATAAGGTGCAATCTTTGAATATTCATGTAGCAGTCACCTTTGCCACAATATGTAAACATTGCAATGAACAAGGAGCCATCTTTTTTTATAAGGTGCCATCTTTGCATATGGTACCACCTTTGAGTATTCATGTAGCATTTCAGCTTTGTCTCAATTTGTAAACATTGTCATTTATAAGGTGTTATCTTTGCAAAAGGTACCACCTTTGAGTATCCGTGTAGTATTAATATTTGTCGCAATATGCGCTAAGGTGTTAGTTCTGTATATTAAGTAGCATTCATCTGTGTCTCAATATGTAAACATTGTCATATATAAGTAATATTCATGTATTATTCACCTTTGCCACAATTCGTTAAGATTGTCATGCATTAGTTGCCATCTTTGCAAAAGATGCCATCTTTGAGTTTTCATGTAGCATATATCTGCAATGCAGTACTATGTATAAGGTACCATCTTTGAATATTCAAGTAGCACTCACCTTTGCCACAATATGTAAACATTGCCATGAATAAGGAGCCATCTTTGCATAAGGTGCCACCTTTGAGTATTCATGTAGCATTTCAGCTTTGTCTCAATTTGTAAACATTGTCATATATAAGGTGTTATCTTTGCAAAAGGTACCATCTTTGAGTATCCGTGTAGTATTAATATTTGTCGCAATATGCGCTAAGGTGTTAGTTGTGTATATTTATGTAGCATTCACCTGTGTCTCAATATGTAAACATTGTCATGTATAAGGAATATATGTTAATATATATGTCATGCATTAGTTGCCATCTTTGCAAAAGATGTCATCTTTGAGTTTTCATGTAGCATTCATAGATCTGTGTCTCAATATGTAAACAAGGTCATGCATAATGCGCCATCCTTGAATATTGGCATTCAACGTTGACTCAATATGTGATCAATGTCTTTTATAAGGTGCAATCTTTGCATATGTGGCCATCTCCGAATATTCATGTACCTTTTATATTTGTTTTTAATGTGTAAATATTTTTATGTATAAGGTGCCATTTTTGTTCAGATATGTAAACATTATCATGCCGAAGGTGCTCACTTTGATCATACATGTATAATTAATTATTGTCTTACATGTAACAATATTTATGCATATGGTGCCAACTTTAAAAATTCATGTAACATTTACCTATTGCTAATAACCAAATACTTTCTTGCCTCTGCATGATAAGCAAACATTAACATGTGTAGGTCCAATTCCGGAATATTCACGTAGCCTTTCTCTCATATTTAAACATTGAATAAACTAAGTCTCAAATTATAACAAGTTTGGAGCCTCTGCACACAGTGCACAATTGGTATATGAATACGAATATGAGTTTGAATACGAAAGTACTGTTATCTACACAATTCTTATTCAATATTTATCTATGGTTTCTTTCTGTCTTTTTCTGTCTTTTTCTCTTCGTAGCAACACACACCCCTATCCATTTTTATGTCGAAATACCAGACAGATCTCAGGGTGCACGGCTGAATTGGGGGGTCATAAGATGTCAACAAGACTCTCATATTGTTATTTTCACCTATGAGTGATAATAATCTTAGTATCGCATCAATGAATACCCACTCTAAGAGGCGTGACGTAATGAACTATCTAAAGAGACTTAATTTTAACATATACTGTATTCAGGACACTCACTTTGTAGATAAGGATATTCCTTATATCAGAAGTCAGTGGGGGGTTGAATGTCACTTCAGTAACTATAACTATCAATCTAGGGGTGTAGCTATTTTATTGAACAATAATTTTGACTATAATTTTTTAAAAATGGAAAAAGATGACAATGGCAACTTGCTCATATTACACTTTATAACTAATAATGTAACTATGACATTGGTAGGCTTGTACGGTCCAAACAGAGACACACCTCAAGTCTTTATTGATTTAAAGCAAAAACTAACAGAAATAGACAATCCACTAATTTTAGTAGGTGACTTCAATTTAGTTTTAGATCCGGAAAAAGATTATTATAATTACTTACATATTAACAATCCTAGAGCTAGAACAGAAGTCTTGAATATTATGCCTGATCTTGATTTGATAGACTGTTGGAGAGAAGAACATATAGAGGATGTTAAGTTTACATGGTTGAAAAAAAATCCTATTAAACAAGCCCGATTAGATTTCTTTCTAGTCTCTGACTCGCTATTCACAGACATAAAATCCACAAATATTAAACATGGATACAGATCAGATCACTCTTTGGTTACAGTTTCGTTTAAAATAGGTCAATTTGAACGAGGAAGTTCATTTTGGAAATTCAACAATTCTTTACTTAAAGATATTGAATATGTACGGGCAACCAAAGAGCTTATAATAAGAATCAAAACTCAGTATGTCGCGGACCTTCAAACTAATAATAACCCAATAGAAAATATACCAAACAACGATATTCAGTTTTCAATTAGTGATCAACTTTTTTTCGAAACTCTACTGATGGAAATAAGGGGCTATACTATTTCTTACTCTTCTTTCAAAAAGCGCCAGGAAAGGTCAAAACAAGACGAATTAATTAAAGAAATTGAAGTATTAGAGGGTGAAAACAATATTAATGATAGTAGGTTAAATGAAAAACGCATAGAATTAGAAAATTTAAGAAAAAAGTTGTTAGAAGGTAAAATGGATTTCAGAAGGAGAAAAACCAAGCAATTATTTTTGCAACCTAGAAAATAGAAACTTTGTCTCTAAAATGATGAATACACTATATTCAAAAGACGGAACACTATTAACTGAACAAAAAGACATACTTCAAGAAACACAAGATCATTACAAATATATTTATGCAGAGAGAAAAGTAAAACAAGTAGATCTATTTGAATTACTGAATGCAAATAACGTTTCAAAAATATCAGACACAGACCAAGAACTTTTAGAAAAGATTTAACATATCAGGAAATGCTTACTAGTTTGGAAAATATGTCAAATAATTCGTCTCCATGTAGCAGCGGCTTTACTTCATCTTTCTACAAATTTTTCTGGAGTGATATCGGCCATTTTTTGGTTCGCCCTATCAATGAAGGCTTTAGAACAGGTGAATTATCTATTACACAAAAATTAGGCGTCATTACATGCATCCCTAAAGGGGATAAGGATAAATCATTTCTTAAAAACTGGCGTCCTATTTCCTTGCTAAACGTATCATATAAAATCGCCTCAGCATCTATTGCAGCCAGATTAAAAACTGTCTTAAAAAAGATAATTAGTGAAGACCAAAGTGGATTTTTGCCTGGTAGATTCATTGGCGATAATATCAGACTAATTTATGATGTAATGTATTATACAGAAAAAACATAACATCCCAGGTATGATTTTATTAATTGATTTTGCAGCTGCCTTCGACTCTATTTCCTGGAATTTTATGTATCAAGCTTTGAAATTTTTCAACTTCGGTTCAAACCTAATTAATTGGATCAAGCTATTCTATAATAATATAATGTCATGTGTTATAGTTAACGGTCATATGTCAAATTGGTTCAATATATCTCGTGGTTGTCGCCAATGAGACCCCTTATCCCCGTACCTTTTTATCATATGTGCAGAAATTTTAGCTATTCTCCTCAAACAAAATAATAGCATAAGAGGTATAAATATAACTGAAATAGAATTTCTAGTATCGCAATATGCTGATGATACATCGTTATTTTTAGATGGATCAGAACAATCTCTTCGTCAAACTCTATTAGTGTTAAAATTATATGCAGAAATTTCCGGACTGGCTGTTAATGTAGATAAGACCAAAGCAATTTGGATAGGCTCAATGAAAATAGTGAAAGAACACTATGTCTAGATTCAGGTTTAAGTTGGGAAAAAAACACCGTCAAAATACTAGGAGTAACTTTTTCTACCAATTTAAATGAAACCTTAAAAATAAATTATGACAAAAAAATACAAGATATCAAAACGATGCTAGCAGCTTGGTCAAAAAGATTACTCACACCAATAGGAAAAAATATTGTTATCAAATCCTTAGCCCTCGCCAAACTTAATCACTTAATAATAAGTTTACCGAATCCAGACGAAAAAACCATATTAGAAATTAAAAATATATTTCTTAACTTTCTTTGGTCAAATGGTCCTGACAAAGTAAAAAGATCTACCATAACACAGAGTTACAGTGATGGGGGATTGAGAGTTATGGACATAGAAAACTTTATGTATAGTTTAAAATTAACTTGGATTCGGCGCATATTATTAAGTGAATCAAAGTACAGTACATTAGTACAAAACATGTTTCCTTTTCTTAATAAGATTGCAAACTATGGTGGAGACTTCGTACAATCTAAAATACCAACAGTCAGAAACACTTTTTGGAAACATGTTTTTCAGGGTTACTCCATTATGACAAATAATGTTAAAGTCAACACACTGAAAGATTTATCACTATCGCCATTATGGTATAATAAAATCTTCAAAATCGGAGGTAAAACCTTTTGCTATAACAAATTCTTAGAAAAAGGAATACTGTTAGTTAACGACCTTCTAAGCAAGGATAATGACGGGAACTTTTACTCATTTGATTTTGTCAGAAACACTTTAAATATACAATGTAACTTTTTGCAATATAGAGGATTAATTAACTCGATTAGACATTTTATGAATAAGGCTAATTTAGACCAGACCTTGATAAAGAAATTGATTAACCCAGTACAGCCACTATATATCTCATACATTATGAGCACACAAAAAGGGTGCAGGGTATTTTACGATATTCTTATTCTCAACAAGTCTGAAATTAAGTCAAAGGCAAAATGGAATGGGGCGCTGAATAACAATAATATTTACTGGAAACATGTATACGCATCTCCTTTTAAAGTAACAAAATTTCAAAACTTCAATGGCTACAGTTTAGAATTAATCATAGAATTTTAGGCACAAATTCTTTAATGTCAAAAATGGGCATAGTAAACAACAATCTTTGTGGTTTTTGTAACCGAGAGGTGGAATCAATATCTCATCTGTTTTATGAATGCCCTAAAACCCAAGTATTTTTAGAACAAGTTAAAACCTGGTTCGTGAGACTCATTCCAAATTTCAGTACTAATTGGACAAAGGTGGATATTATTTTAGGAAACCCTTTGCTCCACACGTCTACTACCTTATTACTATTATTTGTTAAAATGTACATATTTCAATGTAAAACATGGTCCGTTGAATTAAATATTAATGCATTTAGTAGACAATTGTTACAATATATCAAGACAGAAAAATATCTGGCCACTATTAGGTTCACAGAAAATAAGTTTAAACGTTTGTGGGGTAGTTTATGTACACTGTTACGTGTCGACCAAATTGACTAACCAGTTCAGCCACGCAACACTTGAAAATATATGCAGCAATATATATATATATAGGAATATTGTTTTACTATAGTATTAGTAACATGTACCATGGTAGTTGTTGTTTGCTACGTATATTCCTTTTTTCTCTCTTTCTTTCTTTTCTTCTTTTTATGTTATAAGTCTCACCACAGTATGTAGCAATAACACTGTTAAAAGCTTGGGAATTACAAAGCATGTACACAATACTCAGTGTGTGTAAGTACAAACAATTGTAGATATTTTATGGGTATAGTTCAATTTTGAACTCTGAGCCATGACCTATCCGACTAGTCCATTTTGGCGGGTAGACTATCATTTATTACGCTCGGAGCGCATCTTTTAATGATATGATTCTTACAGATATCTGTTTATAATCAAATTACAGTTTAGTGCAGTCGGCAACGTTCAAAATTTCTAACCCACAAGTAGGTGGTTCGATTCCCTGATTTGCTCATTTTTTTAATTCGTTATGTTATGTGAAGAGATTGTGAGTTAAAGATTTTGTTTATATTTTTAATTTATTCATTGAAAGGTGTCGATTCAATATATTTATCATTTTCAATCATTTCGATCGTTGGTGTATTTCGAGCTTAATGACATCCTATATTCAGTTGATTAGCCTTCAAAACGTTCTACAATATACATGTAACAAATATGGTTTGTCACATATACTAGTATAACACGGATTTTACAAGTTGTGTGCATTAAAAAAAATACAATAAAAATGAAAAACTATTTTGGTGGGATTCGAACTCGCCCTGATCGGACAAAAGTTATTTTACAATGTATCAAGCGCTTTACCGTCACGACCAACCAGACACTTGAAATATTTGGCCTTAATTGTATTACTTATCGTACTGGTCAAACCTATACCAACCTATATCGATTAGTGGTTAAAACCTTAAAAGTGCAGTCACGGCTCAATGCTCGAAATCGAACTATATATGCAAGGTTAAATCTGTGACCTGACACAGGCTTTGTTCTTTTTTTTCAAATTCTTTAAATCAATCTGTTCATCATATGTTGTGCTCAATACATAATTTAAACTTTGACAGGATAAGTAAAATATGTTTAAAAGAAAACTTATAAAAAATCTTAGCTGAATTCTAATATTATAGGCACTCCTAATTATATATCAGATTTCAATAAATATTACGGCATGCTATTGGCCAATTTAATTTATAAAACACAGTATCTGACTTGCTTAGATAGAACCAAACATATTAGCATTGATTATATTATTGTTGTGTAGACACTATAGCCTATAATATTGAATGTTAGCATGTTATATGTATATCTATTCTTTAATCTATATATGCTTGTAATGTGTTGTTTGTTAGTATGTATTGAACACTACATGTAAAAAATAAAAAGTTACAAAAAAAAAGTAACAGTACAGAGTATTGCTTTCTACTGTACCTAGTATAGCCTAGTATCTCGGTTGTGTACGGAGTATTGTTTCTACTGTACCTTGTATTGCCTAGTATCTCGGTTGTGTACGGAGTATTGTTTCTACTGTACCTAGTATTGCCTAGTATCTCGTTTGTGTACGGAGTATTGCTTTCTACTGTACCTAGTATTGCCTAGTATCTCGGTTGTGTACGGAGTATTGGACAACATTATGACTACATTACTCTTTTACTCGCAATATACAGTGTACCGGTATACCACAGCGCAAACAGACTGCAGACCGTTGATTAACAAATACTGTCTACACCCCCACCTAGTCGATCTTTTCTGTCATGGCGATAGGGTGGAATAAAGCCTAAAATTTCTATCAGATAACCACGTTTCTGGAAATACCAAAAATACGGCAAAAGTTGATACCACATGAGTGTTTGGCTACATTCCTAGCATAACCTTAGCTTAACAGCTAGGACATAAGGTTGATGCCACCAGACCACCGACTTACTATTACGTCACTAAGGACATTTAGAAGCATTAGATTTCAGTTTAATACATGCGTCATTGAGATTATACTTGATAAAAGTGCACAACACCATTGCTGAGTATATTCACCCGGAATACTTAATCAATTACCATAATATCGTAAAAAGCAAACAATCTAGAAATTGACGTCTGTAAATTATGTGATACATTATACAACGGAAATGCATATCTCTCTTTATTTAATGGGATTTCGAAGCAATACTTTGAACAATACAGTCCATGCCAGTGTAGTAAGTGTTTGTATCTATGCCCAAGCAAACATGTTGTGTGAAATTAAGTATTAAATCAGCTTCCAGAAGATAAAGCATTACGTATAGTAAGCCCAGGATAATGTGAAAGGCGGGCAAATTTGGTATAGTCCACGAAGGTGGATTACAATTCTGTGCACCAATTATCAGTGATGATTTCAGTACAATACTAACCTTATCTGTTTATTTAAGTAATTTGTAAAACCAATTTTGTCATAGTTGACCAAACCGATTCATGTTTGTAAACATCACATTATCCTGGGCGGACTATACTGCGAACACGATACAAACATCGCATGGTATAATTCTAGTAATGACATATTAAGTAGGAAGACTGTTGACACCAATTGGTATTCAAATGTCAACGAACAATAATGGCCCTGCTAATTGAAGGATTTAATTGATATCCCCGCAAACAACGGGTGTTATTAAGAGTTCAATGACCGAACTTAACCACTATCCACTTCTCTCACACTCCTGAGACATTCCTTACGTCACTTAAACAATCACTACATAATAAAAGAAAATGCATTCATCAACTGTTAACGGTTAAAACTACGTCACTATGGTCGCCATGAAAACAACAATTTAATATGGCAAATAGAAATGACAAAACCTCGTGTACACAAAGTTGTTGAAATGTAATTTACCCAAACGTTCAGTTCTACAGACGAACCGTTTAGTAGATGTGTTATCTCCAAATTGTCACATTTTCTAACACGAGAGGTACCATCGTATCATTACTTGGAACATACACTCGAGCACTTTAAAAACGCCTCACATGATTTAAAGTCAAATATCGTTTAAATGATTTATTGAAAAATCATTTTTCGTGTTCGTTAATTATTCTTTCTTCTAATAACTCAATGTATTTCGTAATAAAATGTTATCTCATTATTTTCTGGGAATTCTGCAAGCGCACTCATCTTATGCAAAAGTGAGATTTAGCTTAATGTGCTTCTATTTGTAAGACCGTGTAGTCACACTTTTGTTTCAAAGCATATGTAAGTTTTCATAATGCTAGTTAATTTTAACGCACGCACCTGCCTACCTCATTACAACATGCCAGTCAGGATAAGATAATATTTGGAATTTGCCTATTTTAGTTATAAAACTTGAAACTTTGTGATTTTGAATGTCTGTCTAATGCGTGGACGTTCTGTTGTTATTGTCTTTGTTCATGATCTTTTTTTTTTAAAGTTGATTGTTGTAATTGAACATGCGTAGATATTATTGTGAACATCTTATAAATGACATGAGGTTTGTTTGAGGACTTAGTAGACGAATGTCATCCTGCATATTAGGATTAACTGCGCCTATAGCCAGTATTGAAAATCCCACACTTTTGCGTGAGGTGAATGTGCTTGCAGTATACTCAGTTAAAACGAGATAGTTATCAGTTTGTTACAAACTAAATTGAAGCATATGCAGGAAATATCAATTAACACGCAAGTAAAATTGGTTTTTCAATAAAATTAATAATTTAAGCGATAGTTGGCTTTAAACCAGGTGAGGCGTTTTTGAAGTCGCCGGGTGTTCTGTACATTGTTATGTTGTGAACGTGTTTAGCGCCATTTTAACTATGTTGAACTCATATACGAACAAGTTTTGTCAGGAATCAGTTACCAACCATTAACTAACTCTTGTCTTAGAAAGCTGTATATAGTTTCTCCACATGTCGAGGATATTTATCATATATGATGGTAGAATATTCATGTATTATTCTAACCCTGATGAATCGGGTGACAAATGAGTGATCTGTGATATCCAACCTGGCTGTATGCGAACATGATCTAAAAACCATGGGGAGACTGCTTGAATTGACGGACATTTACATCGTGGCAGCATTTGACCAAAGAAACTAAGAATCTTGTTACTTCCCAACGGTTTTTAAAACTGACGATGTCGCTTCGTGTCTTACATATTCTGATCATCGTAAAGCAAATGCATTAACAGCATTCACCAGCATGATTAGTTAAGTCTTGACAAATATGCCTTGTGCATTAAAGTTTCTGGTGTATTTGTTCACACATCATCCAAATTACACAATTAATGACATCCAGCTGCATAATGCTAACTGTCAACTATTCCTATCGGAGGAAAAAGTATTGCGGTTGATATATGGCCGGGAGAACAATCACGGCATTTTATAGCTGCATCAATATACCCTAGAGGGAGAGATTTGAACCAAACCACGTCCACATGCATCCCCATGCGCAGATGACAGCCGGCTCCAGGAAATTATGACATTATGTAATCACTAAAAATATGTGATAAGGGTTTAAAAATACTTCTAAAATCATCAAAATGACACATCTATTAATTAAATTTTAGTAATTTTCCTCAAAGAGAACTGCCTCTAAGTTTGAAAATATTTCATGATCCCCGGTAGTATTAAAACGGTTTTATCGTTTTTCCAAAAAGTACCCAGATTTAACTGAAGGGTGTGTTGGTTGACTGTTTGAAAGAGTAGTAACCTTTCTTAAAATACGAATATTTACGATTGTAATATGTACTTTAAAAACACTTAAACAGTATTCTAACCCTTAATACAATTTTATGTCAAGAACTTATCATCATAAAATTTATGAAACACCTGTTATAGCTTCGTCAAGGCTTGCAATCTAGCGCGAAATGGTTAAGAACAAGGGCTCTCCAAAAACAAAAATGACTTCTTAACAAATCAGCAAAAACTATTTTTCCAGTTTTGTTTCTTTCTTCTTACTCTGACCTTTAAGTTATTGAAAACTCAACATAAAATTTAATGTTTTGTTAAATCAGCAGTTTTTTCTAGAGAGAGCTCATCAAGAAATATTCGTCGATCATTGGTATTCATAACAAATGTAACATATGCACAAAACAAACAGTGGATTGAGTTATGAGCAGGATATTACAATGGACTAGAGAGCCATGAGCCGATGTAGTATCTGTTGTGTACCTTCGACTTTTTGATTGCTATCTTTTGGTCTTTCAGCGGTCAAGTTCATTTTCTCGTTCAGTTGTGTGTTGGGCATTGTACATACCGTGTTATTGTGGAATGTTATGTTTTTATGTTTTCTGTTCTCGGCTGTTTAAGTTTATGTGGAGACGTCTTGTCCTTATTTTCGAATATTGAATCTAGTGTTCTCGTCACTAATGTTTCTCTAGGAATACAGACGTATCTTTAATACAATGATATGTACAACTATTGTCCTCTCAATGTTGTCTTTTGTCCTCTCAATACTCTGAACACTTTTTCAATTAAAGATTAAACTGACTTTATTATTATTCGAATAATTTGACATAGAAAATATTACTGAATGGGGATTCCATAGCATGATTAAAGATTATACGTGAAGACAAAATCCTTCAGGGAGATTTTATAGGTTACTGTCTAGAATTAGAAGAGACATTTAGAAATATGCGACGATTATGGGATGTAGTAATTGCTTCCCGTACGTAATGTTAATAAATGTCGAAGATTTTATTCAATCTTTCCACACATAGTAGGTAGAGAAATAATTTGTAGCAACAATCTTATATGGAATACTGTAGCGCACAGACAATCCAATGCCACACAGAAGCTACAGCATCGACTAGCCACCCACGCAAGTGTCAGACATAGAACAAACCAAGCGCTACATAGATATGTTTGATTAATTACACTTGTAAGTATTAGTTTATTATGGATAATCAGAAACCTAATTCTCACTGGTCAGCATTAAACAGATGTTTACGGGAATAAAACATGGTAGGAAACACGAAAGATACATAACATATTCATGAAGCAAACCAGGAAGCGTCAGATTCCAAGACGAAGTCCATCAGACAATGCCATAAACTATATAGTGACATGAACATATACTTTATTGGCGCACAGACGTACTTGAAGACATTACAAATGCTATCCAGATTTGATACAAAAGTAACTTCTTATGATCGGTGTCAAAGTCGCTGTCTCCTTCATTGTACTTTTTATCAGCCCTGGACGAACCCCAAGGGAGAATTGATCGGAATTGGAAATAAACTTTTTATAACAACGTGTAATATGTTTTGTCTGAGAGTCATTCAAGTGCGTGGACGTTGCATAAGCTTGTATGGCTCTACCAAAGCCATACCGAGACGGGCAACGGTTAGTGACGGACCGAGATGCAGGCGATATACACTTAAATCATAATATCGCAATTAATTCCTTGCAATTTTATTATACTAGCTATGAAGATTATGAATTTTGGACTTTTTTGTTGTTTCATCCATTAAATGTGCATTTGTTCATTATGAGTTCAAGTACTAATGCAACCACATGTAGAATAAAATTAACGTTTGGATTATAACATTACACATTCGTAAAACATGATCATTGCGTCGCTGTTTAATGTGATGAAAACAAAAAAGACTAGGAATGCTCAAATAGCTTATGCCTTTTTGCTCTATGCCACAACACGACTGTAACCGCGACTTTTGCCGTTTTTCTCTCGTTGGAAGTGAGAGGTTTCCTATTTCATTATGACACCTTATGAAGTTTAGGAGCAAGCTAACCACAGACAATTTTATCCCTGAAGATTTTATTATTCTTGAATAAAGCGTTGGCTAGATGCTGTCCGATGTTTCCTTGTCGTTTCAGCACATTTAAATCATGTTGCCTCACTTGACATTTACAGCATCGATAGGTCGAAGAGCGCAATGGCATTGCCTTCAAAAGACGTTAACCCATTATTTCCATACTCTTAAAAAGTTGACGTCTCACAAATTAGACATCGGAAATGAACATCTCTATGAGATGTCGAATTAAATCTCGAGTAATAAAGATAGCGATGGCAAGCTAACAGAGGAGCTTTTATTAGCATAGCTTTAATAACACCTACAATTATCCACTGCGTTAAAGTCATTTTAACCCTTTTCAGTCACACACGACAGCAGTTGGTGTAAACATTTCCTAGAATTAACAAACTTTTGCATTAAACATCTCTGAAGTATGAAGAAAAGCTTCATTTATGTTATTGGTTTATCCGTGTTATTTCCTGGCACATTTTCGTAGTTCAAGACCATACATAACTTTAATTAAACTCATCTGACATGGTGGATTTCAGACCATTGCGACACCGTTATAGACAAAGGACAAAATACTAATGTTGCCCCAGACTGAGTATGATTATCGTACTGATTTAGTGATAAATTTTGAACGGATAAGTGTAAGTGATCCACTTTTCGCAGCATGTTCGACAGACCTAATAGCTGTAACTCTCCGACAGCCCTCTACATACTTGCCAACACATTGCGTATCTAAAGACTATCTTTTTTATTGAATAAGTTTGCTTTGAATAAAATGTAATTGTACCTGTGATATCGCGACATCGGGGTAGATCACATATAGTAAACTATCTTTCCGTACTAAGTCAGTAATTAGTTATATAATGTTCTTCTTTTTACATAATTTCCTATGTCATCGGATGTTTTCTTCCAAATTAAATGTATTGGTGATATATGAAACTGTGTTTTGTCAATGAACATTACCGATGGTGTTTTGTCAATATTATGATAAGCTTGATTATTTTATCAAACGTGATGTCAATCTTAAATGACAAGTCATACCAGGCAACTGTTAATAATGGTCGGAATACTAGTAAGTATGTATTTCGGGAACTTGTTACAGTTGCATTGTTTATGAACACTCCTCGATACTTTACATGGTCACATTTGATTGAAGGTGTGTGACTGGGTATCATACAACAACCGAGCAAGTATGCTGCGTGTAACCCTTATTGGTTACATTAGATATCAGTTGTGCAAAAAGGTTGCGTGTATCTAAGAATAAAATCAGCTTCATTATACCTGGAATGATGATAGTATTCGATAATAATTACGTCAAACGTTACATTTCATACAAAGATTCTATTAATGACATACTGTAAAAGCATTTATTTTCGCGAGGCTAAATTTTTGCGAATTTCTTATTTGGAAGTAGTTCGCGAGGGTTAATGTTTGCGAATTTCAAATTTCAGAAAAATAAACTTCTACTTTGTCGTCAATATCCCTGGTGCATTATTTAGTTGTCACGGCGTGATAATCACTTTGGTAATTACGACTATTGTTTGTATAATATAATGGTCATCTATCCAGGCGTATTAATTCTTAATTGGCCGATTGGCTAGCTTGTTGGTATTTACTAGTACTCAATTAAGCCAAACCAGAATGTACCACTGTGTAATGAGAAAACTGTGAAAGTATATTGTATTCAGTCCATTGTTTCCGAGCTTATCGGAACAAGCAATAGCCGTGGGTGTTAAACGTTGTACCTGTAGACAGACTTTTTATCACAATCATTGAACTATTCAATTGAACTACTAAATGAATAGAATTTTACAGAAATATTTTATGTTCACATTCTCTGTTATATATTAAATGTTTTGTAAATATCAATCAAACAAAGTAAGTTTATCAGGCAAAGTTATAAAGTCAGCGTAGTCGTCAGTATTTTATCAATTCCGAGATTGTAATGGCGTCGCTTTGCCGTAATCAATATTGAAGTGTAACATATTTGAAGCTATTATGTAGCTAATAATTTCACGAGCATCAATTTTCGCGAATTTATCGGACTCGCGAATATAGCGAAAATTAAACCCTCGCGAAATATTCTGCTTTTACAGTAATTACCAAATCTGATACACCGGTGTGGTATTTAAATGTTAACTGTAGCGTCAGATTGATATCCCCGGAGAGCACAAGTATGGTATTACATGTGGTTGTAGTATATTTTAGTATATTTAAGGTCGATTGGGAAGTTCAACGACTTATATTTGTCACTATCGACTTCTCTGGTATTTTCTATGTTACTCAAGGGTGTATTTAGAGGGGGCGGAAGAGGGCAAACGCCTCCTCCCCAAATCGTCGGAGCATGGATATTTTGTCGTTTGTTCTAGGTGAAATCAACATCAAATATAAATTTAACGCGCTAGCTACGCTCGAAAAATACATTTTAATCAATCAAAATATAGTATTAAGTAGCTGTTGGAATACGAGGGCCACTTAAAAAGTATTAATCAGTGGCCAATAACATGTTTAATATCCACTTAATGTGTATAAAAGTGGACATTTTCAGAAAGATACAACCTTTGCCTAGCTAACCAATAAAACAATAATGCAATCGGAAAACTATCCATTCATCGATATGACATTTAACCAGTAGGGGTATGGAACACTGGAATTTCGAGAAAATGAGGTATATTAGCAGTCGAAAGGGTGGATATTAATGTTCATAATTTCTACAATTTTATTCCAATTGCTTTGAAATTTGCACATTAGATGCATCGTATACTTGTTTAAATAGTGGTAAATCAAAATTATTGTTTGAATAGTCTACATGGCTTAAGTTGTACAAGGAATCTGCCATGTTCCAAATACTCATGGAAACAGCATTTTACTTGGACTATGCCATAAGCGCTGTTACTGTATTGTACTATTGGACGTCTTAAGTGAGAAAGTTAAACATGTTGCTATTTTAAACATTTATATATGTTACTATCTCTTACATAATAAATAAACTCTGAATTATTCATAATTTGTCCTTTACAACAGCTCAAAGAACATGATCACGTGACCAAGAAATACGTATTTTGGATTTATGACGTCATATTCCTAAAACAATATTACAGAAAACAGAAATAAAAACACATGGTGGTAATTTCATATAAAAGAATACATGAAATGGACAACAGGGTTGAAAAAAATATTTTTTGTCATAAATTGGGGGGTATTACATTACCCCACCCACTTATTCAAAGATGGGGTCGAACATAAAATTTGGTTGTAAAAAATAAAATTGAGGTTAAAAGGATTAAAATCGCCCGACGAATAATTCTACATATCATAATCTAGAAATTTTGACTTATTCAGAATTAATTTAACTAGTAGATATCTAGTATTAAGGATGTTGGAGCGCTTAGGACCCCACCTTCAGAATTTGCTCAAATTTTGCCAGGAAGTAAAGAAATCTATCCTGACACAAAATATGATGAGAAAACAATAGGTCACGGAACTCGTTTTTCGGGTAATTACCCCTGATTGAAGTGTGTATGAATTATTTTTATAATTCCATGGAAATTGGTAAATTGGTGGTGGTGTTCAAATTTGACTTTTCTATTTGATGGCTGTGATCTAAATAATAAAATATTTTTCAATATAGTTTGGGTACACATTGTTATACATGATAAAGATACCAAAAAGGGTATATTTAATTTTGGTCTAATATATATTGCTCTTTTACCCCACCACTTCATATTTAATGCAGCAAAATAGCACCCAGGTAAAATCCTAATAACTTTTTTTCCCACCTTAAACTTTTTTTTATATTTTATTAAATAAGTCTAGTGACATAGATCTTCAAAATTATGCAATAAAAACTATATGTCACGGAGGTACCTTTTTCGCAATTTTTGTTTGTATTGATGTGGTTAAATGTGGCTAAAATGCTGAGAAAATCAATAAAACGCTTAAAATAAAATTTATTGAACATGTAAATATCGCGAAAACACATCAACACACAATAAACAAACATTACCAAACGAACCTGACTCCCAAAAAAGTAATTGGGCATAAATAGCAATACTTTTATTCTTTTTACCCCACCCACCTATTTTGCAATGTAATATTTTTCTCAGAATGGAAACCGTCATTTCGATTATTATTTTCTAATTTTATTGCATAATACTTATCCAAACTGTTCAATTTGATTTATTTTAGATTATTTTTACACATTTTTACATTTTTAAGGCACATAACGTATTATGACAAATGACGCATGCGCATTAAACCGATCCAGCATCCTTAATTAGGATGTATATGTGGTAGGTTGGGTCTCAGATATGACTTGTTTATATTGCTATAAATTGGTAAAAAGTTAACATTTTTAAAATTATGGATCGCCATTTAAGAGTTCAATGATACATATTGCAAATAATGTCAATTCAATTTTAATCAGCCTGAATAACATTTGAAAATGACGCTCGGTAACCGTAGGAGTCCATATAAAACAATGTTCTTACGCCATGTTACGCGTTTATGAGAGATTTTTTGTCAAGTGCTTTAAGCCATGTCCTGTTTGAATATCAATAAAATGGAAATGCATTCATATAAAATGATGAAAATACCACGAATGTCTAGCTGAAAGATTGGTCTTTAAGAAAATGTACACTTTTAATATAGTCAGGGGCAAAGATATTGATTTATCGCCCACTGATTAATACTTTTTAAGTGGCCCTCGTACATCTTTGCTTTGAAGAGTCAATTGGTTTGGCATGTGGCTCAGATAAAAATCTACTATGACTCTTATTACCTGGCTATGAACACCTCCTCATAAAAGTGCTCAGAAATCGGATTGAAAATACCGATATATATGTGAACTATTAAGTTTCATAATACAGGACTCTGCTTGGGTTGATTTTGTAATATGCCTTACTCTTTCAATTACCAAAAAGGTACCTCACATCACATCCATTGCATTCAAAACAACTAAGGGAGCATGTCCCAGGACCACCTAGTTGCTGATTTTCAAAACAATCTATCCATCCCTTAACACCTAGAACATTGGCAAGTACGGAATGGGTTTACGCAGTATGCTCTAAATGACCGATAAGTGCAAGGGTACCAAAGCATGATGCTATCTAATCAAAGTACTGAAGTACTGGTACTTGGGGGATATCGCAATTCTTGGTATTAATATAGGGCTACATCATTCAGATCTCACCAAAGTTTGAAACGGATCCATAAAGGCAATCCATCCATAAAAAGTCCAACGCACTAGTTTCAAATGTAAAAGGGGGACTGAACGGCCTAGCTTAAAAAGCTGAGAAAAGCTATTAAAAGATTAAGAATAACAGTAAATGGTAATATCATGCAGCTGCACAAATACTGTTTGACGGCAGTAAAAAAAATGACATAAGTAGATCTAATCGGATAACGGATGAATGGGCGCAAAAATATATGAAAAAATAGCACCAAAAACTACACTAAGTCGTACTTTCATAACCACAGCTGCTTTATAAACGAACCGCATAGGGTGTGAATTGCGCGAACGAATCAGATAGGGGATGAAAGAAAAATCGACAGACATGGTCTCGAATCTCGGGCGGGAAATTTGTATGGAAAGGGTTGTTTTAACGATATACGCAAACTATTTAGCTAAATATATGTGGTCAATTAATTGACACAACGTTGATCGAAACTATTATCACGAGGTGCTAGAAAATAAAAAAAACCTAGCAACTAAAACTACACAAAATCCAAATTTCATATACTTAAACTCTAGCTGCATACGAACTGGATATGGTACGAGTAGCGCGAACGATTCAGAATGGGGACGAAAGTATGGTATCGATCTCGGCGGGAAATGTGTAAACAACAGCGCTTGGAAAAGGGCTGTTCTAAAAATAGACGCAAACCATTTAGCTGGAGATCTGAGGTAATTTAATGGATGAAACGTCGATCAATACTACTAACAAATGCAAAATATTGTAAATAGTGAAAATAGGCACACATTATAATAGGAGTTTTTAGTTAAACTGTTATATGAACATTATGAAACCAAACAGTGTAAAAAACGTTTACTTTAACAGTGACATTTTTATCACCCATCAAAATTCATTAGTCATTTTACAGCGCGTAGGAATTTATTCGCACAGATACATTAACTCACAGAAACAAACATTCCAAAGTATCTCGCATTACAAAGAAAAAAAAATAATTAAATTGCTAGGGACAAATATTCTTAAAAATGATTGAAATTTATGATATTGGTTGAGATTGGCTGGAACTCGTTTCTTGCTCGGATGAATTGGTTGTGGATAAATAACATGGTTAAAATCGTAGTGATTTCTGAATTGTATGTTTAAGCAATACTTGGAATTCCCTAAGTACGAATGCCTTGCACTTTATACAACGGTTACGATATAATAAAATGGCGAAATGACATTAATTCAATCATGTAAAATAAACATATTTATAATCAATAAATTAGAAATAAACATGAGTACACTAAAATGAGTTTAAATGCATGTATATAAAACAACGTAAACAACACATATAATTGTTCACAGTTGGTTTAAATGAATGTTCTTATCTTTATGCGATTCTTAATTTACCTATAGACTAGCTAATTATAGAAGCAGACTAGCAAATCCTAAACGATACAGTATATAAGACTTAAACAAGTTAAATAAAACTATATCATTTTTATAACTGAATTATGTATTCATAGTAATAGCACGTAACATGCAAAAGTAAAGATCTAACTTTACAACACCGTAAAACCTGACTTGAGTATATTAATGTTGTCTTTTGCAGAAGAAATTAATTCCTACATACAAGCAAATTTCATCACATGGTCTAAACCGTTCGATCTATTGTCGACTGGAAGTACGAGAGGTGTTCAACTTATATTTCAACTAAACTGAACATCGAATTTTGTCATACTAACACAATAAAATCGATTTATTTCTATTGAACCATGTAAGAAAATGTGTTCAGTAGTAAATACACACAGTTTGTTTCATATTTGCATTATTTTTCTAACAAAAACCATCCATCTTGTAGAGGGCATTGTGTTTTGGTTTTTTTAAGACAGATTCCCCCTATAGAAGCATTAGTGTTGGTTTATTATGAATTACCCGTGTCAGTGAAGCCAATCAGTAATATTTGTCATATGAAGGGTGATATACGTTCACCTGCTTGTTTTGGCGACATGGCGCCAAATATTAATAATCACCAAAAATGCACCTGCAATCGCCATGTCCATTGGTTCTTTGATATCTAGGACAAATCCAATAGCCCAGAGTAGGATGGTAGCGAAGTTGTAAGTATTAGTAGCAACTTTCAATCGATTTGTTCCGAAAATGTTAGATGTAGAATTTCAGAAAGTGCGGTGTTCATTAGCTTAATGCCAAGCACACCAAAGCGCACAGACAAACGTCTTGGAGGCTGTATATGCGACTACGAAACAATGATTGAAAAAAATGTGTCGTTCCTGGGGGGGGTTAATGTTTTATCTTAGAGAATTTATTACATAGACAGAGTCTGCTATTTAAAAGGGGTCACGATGATAGACATAAGTTGGAGTAAGTTAAGCTTGGTGTATTCCCGGCCGCTTTTATGACATGGTCTTGAGTTTGATATTTTGGAAAAGCGGAGCTAAAAATGATTGAAAATAGGACAAAAGTGAACGCATATTTTATTTATGCAAAAGGTTTAAAAGTTTTGTTTCGACAAAAATGTGACACGTCCTTTTCCTGGTAACATACCGAAGACAGGGTGTTTCTCTAATACCGAATTTCCTGTCATCCTACAAAATATGTCATTAAGTACCTCATTAATTAGACTTTGAAGTATATTTTACACAAACAGTTGATCCTATTGAAGTATCAATAAGATTTAAATCTTGAGAAAATATTGATTCATCGATTCGAGAAGCGAATTGTAAGCATCAGCACTAGGAGGTTTTGACCTAAAAATCAACACGATCGATACAATAGTTGATTTTGTTCTAAAGAGATTACATATACATTCTACAATGGTTGTTTATATGTATTGATACATTACTATACAATTTTGAATAGACACAATTCGATTTCGATGTGAAATTATGAAAATACTGGGTGTCCAATTCTGATCAAATATAAGTTGAACAACTCTCGTAGCTACTTTTTGTTTATTAGGTGGCTTTGTCTTATAACTTGCATAACACAATATTTGCTTCAAAACCTATTGTTCATCAACTACAAATACGTACTACGTTCTCTCTCACTATGAATGCTGTCTAAACATTTCAATCATTTGTCATTTCTAAAACAATAATGTAGAAGTTAGAAAAACTAAAGAGTACTATAAACCAATCACAATTTCTGAAACACGTAAAAATAATTCTACAAAATGTATTTGTAAGTTCCAAACACACACTTTTAACAGGAGTAAGTTCTAAATCGGATTGAACGTATAGAAATTATTAACAATAATGTTATCCATTCCAACGGCCAATATGCAATTGAATAGGTTATATATAGGGTGATTTTTAATATCTATCTGTCCATGTTTATCGTTCTTGTACAAGATACATAAGTAGCATATATCATTTGAAAGCTTATATGATCAAGTGTTTCTTATATAAACTACAAGGATGATGTTTGCATCATAGTGTTATAAACGATGTCTTTAAAATATGATGGATTTCCAAGACGTTGCTTTCAAGCATAATGTAAGCTTAATTTGAGAAGCTGTGTATTGAAAGTCATTCTCGAACTATAACCATCACATCACTGCAAAAACAGTATTCTGGTTATGATTCACTGTTTTGTAGAAAGACACACAGGCTTGTTAAATGGTTTCAGCAAAGTGTAGTGGTAGAAGATGGATAGCTTTTAAGCTAAATAAAACATTCGTTGACGTCAGCATCACACAAAATTAAAATTAATTACACAAATTAATTCCATCTGTAGACTAAAATGTACTACCAAGTAAATGATATCTTGTATCATATACAACATTAAAATATATGTATTTTGGATGTGTAAATTATTTGTGGTTATACTCAGATAAATCAAAACTGTTTCATTTGAAAAGTGTGTCATATATTATGAATCACCCTGTACCTACACGTATAGATGAATATTAAATTCTCTAATATTTATATCATGATATGTTTTCGGTGGAGGAAGGTTGTTTCTTTCAGAAAATGTGCACTTTTATATATATTTAGTGAGTATTAAACAATTTACAGACCCATTATTGGAACTTTTAAAATGCCCCTCGTACAGTTATACAGACAGTCGGTTTATTTGCTATAACGTTATCTCCAAATTTATTGGCATATGTCTAACAGGAGGAAGAGAGGTACCATCGAACATTCCTGGGAAGATACTGTTTACCTTTGTCTCATATGTTCGTGTCTTCTCCTGAAATCAGTGCCTGTTGTAATCAAGCTCAAATACAAGCGCTTCATTTGGTATTTTAGTAAAATTACCGAAAACAAACATCACACAAATATTCTGTATCAATTGAGGCGGCCATTTTGGACGACAAGTCATAGTGGTCACCTGGACGATGTCGTTCAAAACGTAATTACATGTTTTCCGATTGGTATAGCATCTGTTAATTGTTTTTGCACACCAATCTCGTTACGCATTTTATTTATCACCACAGTCTATCAACACTGTGTGGTAGCCTGTATGCCCAAAAATGCGCTGTGGATTCAAGATGGCGGACGGTAAACGCGAGAAAAGTAAGTGTCTTTTGTTTTCGACCCAATCTTTTTAAATATGACAACCTACATTGTGAATAATTATGAAATGAAAGAGCTTAAATTGGCGATTCTAATGGGACTATCCGTTTGTGATGAAATGCCAACGTATTTCTGTAAAGTTTAACTGAACACGATGTTTTGTGAAAGTTGAAAAGTGAATCAAGAGACGGCGAGAAAATTGACGATATTTTCCCCAATAAGAATATCAGTACCTAAATAATCACCCAAATGTGTAGAAATCGTCCTACCCGTCACATGTACCAATTGTTTTCTGATAAAAAATATTTAATAAAGATGTTTGAAAGGTTTGAAATTTTGGCTACTGTACTGTGCTGTGCAAAACGTGAACAATAACAAACATACCACTGTATAGCGCTGTGTGTGCAATTTCTGTATAGCGCTGTGCTGCAGAACTAGCCAAAAATCTGTACAGCGATGTGCAATTATGAACTGATGGAGCTGGTGGTCAAAGTTCTTTCTCTTCTTTTCGATGTAACATTCAGATGCCAATTTCCTTTTATGTCATAATCATATCGTTATCAAAACGTTAGAGTGACATCATGTTTTCTTTTTATTCTACAGATTTTTGATGCACAGTCAAAGGCATACGTTGTAGAAAATGATGGCAGAGAAGGTTGATGCCGAAACGTAAACATTTTATTGTATTGCTATTCTTCAATGTCTGCAATATATATAGTGTTTAAACTTTCATCCTGATGTCCGTCTCAGCACATGTTTGGGAGGGGGTATCAATTCCACGAATTAACAAATTCCAAATAAAAAAGGTTAATTTACTAATTTCCTAGCGCTGCTTTTAGCAGTTCAGCCGTTCAGCCACCCTTTTACATTTTTACTTCACATAGTCATTGGGCTAACTTAGGAAACCTGCATTCGAGTTTCATTTGGGAGACTATTTCTCTCCTGGTTGGTGTGAGCCAACCTCGATCTGCTGCCCCCAGGAATATCGAACAAGTGCAGACAAATCCCTCACATATACCACTTCACAAATTGGTCTAGTGGAGCATGCGGGTTATTCTTGCTCAGAAAATTTAAGTAGTGGTCTAGACTGGGGTTGAACTCGGGACCTCTCGATCCCGAAGAGCGCGCTGTACCTCTAGGCCATCGCTCCCCACTTTAAATAACATTTGACGTATTTAAAAGTCAAATATTTATAACAACGTTCAGCTTTTAACATACAGACCTTTTCGTACCCTGATATTCTTTTTCTTTATTCATATTACTTGTCTGCAGTAATTAAGGATGTTGGAGCGGTTTGGATTCCTCGCTTAGATGTTGTTCAATGTTTGCAAGGAAGTAAAGATAAATCTATTTTGACACAAAATATGATGTAAAACACTAGGTCACGGAAATCGTTTTTCGAGTAATCAGCCCTATTTGAAGTGTGTATGAATTATTTTTATAATTACATTGACATTGGTAAATTGGTGGTGGTGTTCAAATTTGACATTTTTATTTGATGTTTGAGATCTAAATAATAAAATATTGTTCTAAATAGTTTGGGTACACATTGTTATACAAGGTCAAGAGATCAAAAATGGTATATTTAATTTTGTTCTCATATATAAATCTAGTGATATACATCTTCAAAATTATGCAATAAAAAATAAATGTCACCGATGTATCTTTTTCACAAATGTTTGTTAAATGGGGCTAAAATGCTGAGAAAATCAATGAAAACGCTAAAATTAAAATTTATTGAACATGTATGTATCGCAAAAACACATGCACGCACAATAAACAAACATTTCGAAACGAATCTGACTCCCAAAAAGGTCATTTGGCATAAAAATATTTTTATCCCACCCACCCAATTTGTAATGCAATAATTTTTTCGGAATGTCAACCGTCATTTTTGGTATTGGTATTGGTATTCTCCATTTGTTTGCATAATACTTATCAAAACTGTTCAATTTGATTTATTTTAGATTATTTTGGCACATTATTACATTTGTAAGGCTCATAAAGTACTATGACAAATGACGCATGCGCATTACACCGCTTAAGCTATTTCAGATATTCATAAGATTTACTTTTTGACATGATTTTAAAGAGAGATAAAACTTGTGTGTATTTTCAGATTCATTTATCGATGCCTATTACTGTGAGTATGGTGGTAAAGGGGACGATTGCTTTTGGCACACAGTAACAACTCATTCCAATCAAATTGCAACATTAAGAAAGCGAGAATTGAACAACAAGAACGGTAGTCCAGGATACAGAACTCTCAACTTTCAAGTCATTCCAAATATTTTACACAAAACAAGAAAAACAATACATCAATATTTTTCAAATTTATTAATCATCAGTGAAGTTGAAAATAAACGTCTGTATACATTTTGTGTAATAAGCAAAGTACACGATTTACTGGAACAACCCTAGTATATACATGTATGACAGCACAGGATATATCATATTTCAGCAGTTGTCGGTATTGAACAGTAAACTTTGTTGAATTTACCCGATGCCGTTTTCAAGGTAACTTTCGGTTGGCTGATAAGTGTGGATGACCGACGGTCCAATGGCCGATATGTATGGATGGCTGACGGTATGTGTGGATGGTCGACGATCCAATGACCGACGGTCCAATAACTGTGCTGAGACGGACATCCGGATGGACAGTTCAAACACTATATATATGTGGGACATTGTAGAATAGCAAAACAATGAAATACGTTTCTGCACCAACCTGCTCTGCCGTCATTTACTACAACGTATGCCTTTGATTGTACATCAAAAATCTGCGGAATAAAAAGAAAACATGATGTCACTCTTACGCTTTAATAACAATATGATTATGACATAAAAAGAAATTGGCATCTGAATGTTAAGAACTTTGGCCACCAGCTCCATCAGTTCTTAATTGCACATCGCTGTACAGATTTTTGGCTAGTTCTGCAGCACAGCGCTATACAGAAATTGCACACACAGCGCTATACAGTGGTATGTTTGTTATTGTTCACGTTTTGCACAGCACAGTACAGTAGCCAAAATTTTAAACCTTTCAAACATCTTTATTAAATATTTTTTATCAGAAAACAATTGGTACATGTGACGGGTAGGACGATTTCTACACATTTGGGTGATTATTTAGGTACTGATATTCTTATTGGGGAAAATATCGTCAATTTTCTCGCCGTCTCTTGATTCACTTTTCAACTTTCACAAAACATCGTGTTCAGTTAAACTTTACAGAAATACGTTGGCATTTCATCACAAACGGATAGTCCCATTAGAATCGCCAATTTAAGCTCTTTCATTTCATAATTAATTCACAATGTAGGTTGTCATATTTAAATAGATTATGGCGAAAACAAAAGACACTTTACCGTCCGCCATCTTGAATCCACAGCGCATTTTTGGGCATACAGGCTACAACACAGTGATCAAATTGATAAAAACTCCTCCAAATTCACTTAATTTAAACACGACTCATGGGGCCACAAGACAGACACGGTTTTTTGGAGGCACGGATTTCATGCCACTTAAAGCAATCAAAAGGATTCGGAGCACCGACTTCGACATATAAACGCTGTGATCTTTCGTATTTTCAGAAACATACGTCATCTAACTTATTTTTATTAGTTTAGTTAACTATTTTTCTTCCGACAATGGTGCAGATATTTTTTTAACTTTAATGCGCGAGTGTGCATGCGCCGATGAAACTGCTGAGAAGCACGGATATATACACGACAACAGGATACTACTCGTGTGTTAAAGTAATTATCACCTATATCGACCACTTGCCTTCTAAAGCTACTAACAGTGTGTCCACATGGCGATGATATAACTGTTGTCAATGTGACGAAAAAACATAATATACAAACTGAGATGATTCCGGTGATAAATGAGTGATATGTCTACTGGATAGCTAACCGGGTGTGTCAAACAGATCTTGGCAACAGGCTGTATGTCACAATCAAACCTTGGTATTGAAACAATGGGGATAAAGCGTGAATTAATGAAAACTGACATCTTGACAACATACATTGGCAAAATTCCATACAAAATTAGTAAGGTCTTGACAATTATGCATTGTTGTTTTCGGTGGTTTTGTTCACACATTATAAAAAATCACAATTAATGACATCCTACTGCATAATGCTAACTGCCAACTATTTCTACCGGAGAAAGAACGATAGCGGTGATATATGACTTTGATAACACGGCATTCTATAGTTTGATCAATATAGCCTATGTATATATACGGGGGTTGACCTAAACCTCGTTACAGTGCTTCAAAGTTTCTTCCGCGAGCACATGACAGCCAGCTCCAGCAAAGTATGACATTATGTAAAATTTATTATGTGATAAGGGTTTGAAAAACTTCTATAAAAAGAAAATTTGACATAATTATGAGTTTATTTAATACAGTTACTTATTTTAATTATAACAATCTTGAATAAATTTTTTTTAAAGAAATTTGTCATTACTATGGTGATCAATTCCAGAAAAGTACTCAGATTGAGAAAAATAATATGTTATTTGTATCAAAAGTTTATATGTTTAACCAATTAAAATATTATTCAAAACATAGGTCCAAAGCTTATGTCTACTTGTTACAGTTACGTCAAAAGATGTTTGAATAATTACAACTTCGTGTATTGTCACATAAATGCTGCATTCTGATTGCATAAAACAGTCATGTGACATGTCTTACTAAACAACGCATATTTTACCAAAATAAATACACTAACATGTTTGTTTAAACCAATTTTCAAGAAAATGGGCCAACATTTATTCTTTTCTCGAGAAACGATGTCATGCACCTTTAATACACTTCAGCACCTGGCTATGAGGTGATAATCCGCCCAGAATGAAGCTTCGAGGTTGCTCATGTAAGAGCTGGTTTCGAATTTGGAATCACGGTAAACAATCAGTAAGAATAAGGCGTTCCTTTTCTCGTCACGTATTAAAATGCTTCTCTGGCCAGACAGTCGTTATGCTTGGTATACAATGATGTAACTACGAGGGTCATTCAATAAATTCGTGGACTGTGTTAATCATTTTAACATCCAATGACATAGCGAAAAACATACTACATCACGTTAAACTGCAGCCTTTCGGACACAAGTGCAGAAAATATTGCGAGAAACAACGCATTTTTAAAGAAAATAAGGCTAAATTAAAAACATCACCTTACCGGTACCACAACACACCGCTATTTATGATTTGACGTCAGTGGCGGTATTGACGTTTTGCTGTTTCTCAACTGGTAGCCCGAGATGAAATTATGTTATTTATATAGAAATAAACATAAACATTCAAATTGTATATGATTTAATATATCTTTCACAATATCATATATAGTCTAAGTTAAGGATTAAGGCTTGGCATAATGGCTGTATATTAAAATGAAAACACATTGCACATTTCGACGGACGTTGCGTGAAACGTACCAAAGTTTGCCAATCTGTCCATCCCTATATCGTTTTCCATACCATGCTGTACTTCAGAAATTTGTTTTTGCCACTTAAACACAATACCACTGCATGCTGTATGTTCTCATTTCGCTCTCTGTAGCAGCTCTTGGGTGTGTGTTATGTTTTCCAAGCCCCGTGCACAATTTTATAGTCACAATCATAAATTTCTTTGCGTAAAGTCAAAGCCATTTTGACGTTATTAAAAACGCGAATGGCCTTGATAAAACTGTCTTAAATTCCCTATCCAGCCTCCAAATAACATGTCATGATGATATTTTGTTATAATCTCGCATAAATATTGGAATGTAAATTAACTTAATCGGAATTTGTAACTAGTTGAACAAATATCATCTCACCTATCTGAACACTAATTCAATTTATAATTATCCGATCATTTGATGTAGGAAATATCACTGAACTGGGATTCCATAGCATGATTTACGCTCGTACGGGAACAAAAAACTTTCACGCTAATTCTATGGGTTGCTGCCTAGAATTTAAAGTAATTTAGAAATATGCGACGATTATTGGATGTAGAAATTGCTTCCCGTATGTAATGTTAATACATGTCGAAGATTGTATTCAATCTTCCAGCACATAGTAGGTAGAGGAATAATTCGAAGCAACAAAATGCATATATGTGCTTTATTTTTGCCCGTTTCTAAGCTGGCTTAAATGCTCATCTACATACTATTGTACCAAGCATCAAGCCTTGTGTATGATTTCCAGCTAAAAGTGAACGCTATTTTGGGTAGTGGTCTCTTGAGTTAAGTCACAGCATACCAAAAAGCGTAAACAGTCAGCCAGCGGATAACAGAAAAGCCCATCCGTCCATATTTTTTCGTAAGCGTTTGACTCCGTTCCCATGGTATTCATTCATTTGTAAGTTCTACGAGTCGGTGTAGATAATGCTACAAGTCACACGGCACACATTACTCGACATAATTCGATGCAAAACAACATCGGCACAGACGTTTCATCTTTTATTCCATTTCTTAAAGCATCTCTAATAAGTGTAGCCAATTACATGGCTTCACATGAACGCAAGGATTTAATTCAGTGTGTGAACAGAAAATAGCAGCAGGATACCAAGTCTGGTAAACAGGGTAAAAGCTCCAAAAAATTGCATACTGAAGAATTCTCCTCAAGCGGGTATCGATTGAAAAATCAATAATCAAGGGACGCTAATGCTACAGTATGTCTTTAGTCACGCTTTACTTCCCTTGTCGGTTATCGATTACGTATATTGGTGTTTGATTTTGACAGGTTTAAGTGCAGACAGGCGTTAAAAAAACCACGCTAGTTAATTAACATGCGTGTAAAAACGAACACGAATACGAAAGTTAATTTTGCATAACGCATAATACAATGCTTATAACAAATAACAGAGATGAGTAACGGTGTTTATAGTGTAGTGTAAAAGTATTCTGTCGATATTAATTATTTCTCTATTAATTTATTTCCATTTCCCTCTTGTTATGTTTATATGCATGTTCATAATTTGTGTTTGACTATAAACATGTAGTTCTATGCTAATAAACTTTATGATACGTATACATATGATCATCTGTCCTTCCATTATTATACAAAATATTGTATTGAATTATAAGAGACATTTAACGTAATAACACTCATATTTAGCATCCCATGAATTACATTGCATCAATATTTACGCAAATAACACAAAGAGACTGAGCTAAGAAATCGAAATTTGGAAATATTCCACTTATGCACACTTAAAATATCATATCAACCCGTTCATTTATATGTATACATGTAACTTGTGAGAATGCGCAAATAGCATAAATCTAAAAAATAAAGAAATATCTAACTCTAGCAAGGTGAAATACTAGTCAGTTTAAACTGTGTTTCAGTTTTTAAGTTTTTTTCAGGAATTAACCCCCAGTACCTGATCAATTGTAATATAAATATATATAACGGACATTTATTATGCATCAAGCATAATACAATGCTTATATGAGATATAAATGCAAAATAAAGAGATTAAAATCGATGATTTATGATAATAAAACAACCATCTGTAGCCACGCGTTACATATTCGATACAAGGGATTGTTTACTCCGGTGTTTGTTTAGCGCGTGTCAGTTTTATGGGGGGCAATAAACCTTCATTGGTCGCTGAAACTGTTAGTTACCTAAAGTTATATAGACTATGTGTTTAAAAGAAATTAAATATATATGTATAGTTACCTAAAGTTATATAGACTATGTGTTTAAAAGAAATTAAATATATATGTATAAAGTTTATATTAATATCTGAAAATTATCAATTGTTAGATTTTTTGAAGTTCTTAAGTGTGATGTTGCCACGTTATAACAAATATTAAAATTAGGTTTTGTTCTTTTAGAAATTACTAGCTAGTAGGTTCTTGTCATACACAATTTAATAATTATAATAATTATGAGGAATTTTAATAAAAGAGTAAATTTGGGATATTAACTAACTGCTTCCTCATTGATATAATTCATATTATTTTGTTTTACATTTTTGACGAATGATGCCTTTTTTGGCCATTTTTGATGGTTCTGTATTCACGCATTAGGCGTTCATCATTTTTCTACTGATTAAATCATAAAAATGATTATTTATAGTATCTGTTGGGTTTGATGCAAGTATTTCCATTCGTTTACTACACGTATGTAATTTCCTTTTGCTATGAAAATTGTTTAATTTTGTACATAAAATCAAAGTGAAAAATACAACTGCTCATATTGATACACCCCAACCACTTATATAAAGTTTATTACTTGTTGTTGTTGTAATAAAACAGTAACAGTATGAAACAGGCGATAACCTATATATACACGCGATAGAGCGATCGTCTGTCAAGCTACTACAACAACAACAACTGTTAAGAATGACAAAAATTGCAAATTTTAGTCAAAAAGAACCTTACAATAGGCGATCTTAATTTAATCTTAAAATAACGAAATATATATCATTTAAAGGGTAATTTTAATATCTGTAAAGAACCATTTGCACCTAAGCATTGACTTTGAGTTAATCTGTTTAAAATCCAGGTTAAAGATACCCATGTTTGGTCATACGCCCATATTGTATATAGACAAAGAAGGAACAACTCACTAGCAAAGTGGTACCGGTATAAAATATCTTCAAAAAGGCGATCTAGATATTTATTAAAATGCATGAAATTAATATCACATAATGTGTAAGACATTAAAGATTACAGATCTTTTTGCACCTAAGAGTTTGCTTGTCTAGTTTTTTCGTTATTAAGAAAAAACTATATTGTCCCTTCTTATTTCTATATAGAAAAATGAGCGCTATCGATTAACCGCTTGAGGAGAATTCTTCCACATGGATTGCCAGTTACATTTATCAAGTTTGAAAAACGCTTATTACCATATTTCGAAAACATCTTCTGTAGCGTATTGCAGGTCCTTTTAAAACACCCATGTTTGTACTCCATTGCCAATAAATTGGGAACCCGACGGTACCTATCATAGTTAACTTAACATCTTCGTCTATACTCTCAGTACTATTGATTTCTTAAGTGGTTTAACTTGTTTTTCTTTTTGATGGTTTACAAGTAAGTACTTTTTAATTGCTTCCTTTCAGAATTAATTCTCAAAATTGTACTTAATGACCCATTTTGTGTCCATAAACATAACACATTTCATTGCCACTGTATCTCTTCCATTAGCATGACTAGCTTGAATATAATTATGATCAAATGTGCGGTCAATTTTCAGACCACTTTCCATCCAGTATAGGCTGCAGTGTAACAAATTGACATATTTAACACTGCCTATATTCGTAGGTGGCTCTGCAAACAGTTACCATAGTCCAGGCAAGACAAGTTGAGTGATTACTCATGACAGAAACTGATTTTACAGATTGAAGTATGCATAACTTGAACTGTCACTGCCGGGGAATTGTAACACGTGCATTGTTTATGAAACACCCCTCTTATCTAGTGGAATTGTTCCGTTCAGATGAATTTTGAGTTCGACTAATTTTGTTACAATGTGTTGAATACTGATCGGACAATGCGAATATCCTTCATTATCAGTTCGAACGATAACATTGTCTGTAACAATACCCGACGTACTGTTAGTATCATTAACAGAAATATGTTTGAATTGTCTATCAAGTTGTGTGCATGAACAACAATTATTAATCCATGTGTTACGACAATTACTCTAGATTAATCAACGGAGAGACAGAGGTGTGATACAAGGAATCCGGGTGTGTTACCCTAGCTTACACTGAATGTGATTGCAGTTTACGAACAGGTTATCAAAAAATTGGTACTTACGTGTTATAACTATTATTACAATGTATCATTATTATTACACTGTATCATTATTATTACACTATAATACTTATGTTACTATATATAGTAACAAATTTGCATTGAAAAAAATGTATTATGCGCCCTTTTAAATTATTATCAGCTTTTGGCCCGCCTCGCGCAGGGCTATTATCAGTGATAATAGCCCTTGGAATACGTACACGCGCAACGTTACGTCATTTGCGTCTCAAAAATGACCAGCGCCGAGCGTAACGTAGGCCTTCTGGAATCACTTGCAAACCAGATTGATAGATTTGGACATGCTGGATAGCACATTTCAAAATTTTATCAATCCTTAATCAGATGGATCTAAATCTACACTTATTTTCTAAAATTTAGACATTAAATCTGTGTTTACTAGATCTAGACAGATCTACGCGAATAGATCCAAGTTTGACAATTTTTAAAACGACGATGGGTTTGTCGATCAATTACGGAACATTTTATGTCTTGTAAATGTTTTCTTAAATGAGTAGTTTTATTGAAAACAACAACATAAATATTATACAGAACAATGAATGGCTGAGCAGTGCCATTGAGTGATAATCGCCCCGGTAGATTATAATTGCCCTCGGGCTAGCGCCCTCTGGCAATTATCAACCTACCGGGGCGATTATCACTCAATGGCACTGCTCAGCCATGTATTATTCTATAAGTATCATTATTATTACACTGTATTACACTGTATCATTATTATTACACTGTATCATCATTATAACACGTATAATGTCTGATTATGTTGCAGTATGTCAGCTATCATCACGACCCTATATCTTCTACACTGAGAAGTGGATTGCTTACTCTGTCCACCATTTCTACACCCAGTCAACATACCGGTACTTAAGTACTAGAACCTGACCTTCCATAGTTTCTAGAGGAGCGTCTATTCGAGTATCTGTATCTTGCGGACACCTCCTTTATTCTACTACATGTATATAACTTACGTTCCAATATCAAATACGGGAATCAATCACTTAGGCCTACTTCTTGTTCCATGCCAAGTTGTTTTATATCATCATTATCAGGAACAATATCAGTGTCACATCACGGAAACAAAGTTCACATATAAATTGAGCATTGCTTTCTCTGAGACTTATTATACCATAATTTCAGAGATCCACTGACAGCTTATTGCCTTAATAAAAATAAAAACAACTTGAAACTTGACATTGACATAATCTGCCTGATCCATGTTGAATAACATTGGGTTTCAGTCCTAGAAGCGTTATCACGTCGATATCGCTCTCCAATCAGCAGTATGAAATACTTGATAGGAGTAACAGATACCTCGTAATAATAATACTATTGAGGTTGGGCATATCAGCACATAATATTTTGAAGTAATCTTTATTAGTTTACAATACATGTATAGCAGATGTAAAAGTAGATTACATATAAATTCCATCAGTCCATCTTATTCAATTTTCCAAATAAAATAAAACAAAAATGTGTTGACCTCTATCAAAGTTTTAGTAGTGTATTGGACATTTGAAAAATTGTACTTCGAACTGTTTAAACCACATATAACTGTATCATTGATAAAGAGTAAAAACAAATATTATAACATTTATGTTATCTTAGAAAGGTGCATTTGTACTAAAGTGGCCAGATTTCCATGGTATCAAAAACAAGAATTGGCTTTCATAAAGTAATTATATTCATACATAACCTTGTTAGAACTACCTCCATGCAAAATCCCATCGAAATTGATCTACTTATTAAAAAGTTATGCTATGAAATGTATATCACGGTGTTCAGTCAATCACTAAGGTGCATTCAATAAATACGACACTATTATAAACAAGAAAAAATAATTGATTGCACGGCCCTAGAGGTTTATTTTTTTATTGATAGTCGTATTTTTTAAAGATTGGTATCAAATTAAAGCTCTCTAGTTTCTGATTATGTATACATATATATACATATATATATAAAATAAGACCAGTATTAATGAAATGTTTATAAAATCAAAATGCACCTCAGTGATTGTCTGGTTAATTTCCCGTCAAATGAACGTTTCGAAGATAACATAAATTTTATATAAAAAATGTTTAGTCTTTATCAATGATACATTTATCTATGGTTTGAACCTATGTATTCAGAATGTATCCATTCAGTTTCTCTGTACAATCGTAAAGTACATGTAGTGACAAAAGTCACAACCAGTATGGATGCCAGTTTGTAACAAGTGGATACAAGGTTCGTGTTATTCAATATAGTAAAGTCATAACCACTCTTAATGTTTTAAATTTTAAAATATATCTTTCACAATATCTTATATAGTCTAAGTTAAGGATAAAGGCTTGACATAATGGTTGTATAATATGAACTAAGGCATTGCATAAAAAGGTGAGTTATTCATCCAAAGATAATAAATGAATAAAGTTATTAATGAGTAGGTATTGTAAAAAGAGAAAATTGGTTGCTTTTCATTTGCTACAAACAACGCAAATTTTATTAATTAATACCCCCTGCCTTATTGGTAATCAGTAAAATTAAGCAATAAAAGACATTGACGAGCATCATCACAGTACGAGTGTACATAGTTATTTTAAGTTTCATGAATTCTACCAGTTGATCATTACCAGGGGACAAAAAATCAGTAAGTCAAGGGCAATAACTCCAAGGAAAATGACCATTAAGGACGAATGTGAATGTCGTTTCTCAATTTTCTGTATTAATACTTTAAATAATAACTAACAAAAATTACAATTAAAACATAGGTCCCATGCTAAGTTTTGAGTTATTGGTAAGCAAGGGGGACAACTCTGTTCCGAAAAGACTGAAATCAGACTCAAACTCATAAAAAATAACCAGAAAAAAATACAACTAAATCATAGGTCCCCATGCTAAGTTTTGAGTTATTGGTAAGCAAGGGGGACAACTCTGTTAAAAAATACTGAAATCAGACTCAAACTCATAAGAAATAACCAGAAAAAAACAACGAAAGTTAAAATAGTTTTTGTTTATTCTAATTATTCCGGGGCGACAACTTGGTTATTCTGATACGATTCGACTGCAAGGTGAAACCGGTTTCAATTTAGCAAAACCGCTAATCGTTCTAAAACATACACATCCCACAATGCCATTAAATCTTATTTTGGTATTGTATACCTCGAATGATAAAATAAACACACATGAATTCTGCTGAATGTACCTGGATATATTGGTCCTGATGGAAGAAAACACCATTTTCAATATGGCGGCCAATTAACCGATTCGATTGGATTTCATACCATAGATTAACCGATTTCAAAATATTGAAATCGTCCCGGTCCTAATTCTGATACACATTAGAATTAATACGAATTATGTGTGTAATGTCATAAATGTCATGAATAAAACGTTGCGTCATTTTTTGCATTGTGATCTAAAACAAACAATATTTAAGTGTTGGTCTGTTTTTTTTTAGTTTTTGTTATACTGAGCTAAGTTTTAAATGTCATGCTATGTGATTTTTATTTTATTTAAGTTATTTTCATACGGTCAACTCTCGTTATCTCCAACTCGCTTATATCAAATTTTCCGTTACGTCGAAGTTTCTTTAAAGTCCCCATTGTTTCCTTTCTTTGCCTACATATGACATCTGGACACCTATCTAGAAGTCTTTATAGAAGTTTTTCGTTATGTCGAATTTTGTTTTTGGTCCCGATAATCTCACTGGCACTTAAAATCTATTGTTCAATTCAAACTTTGGCGCCAAATGTTTCCACGCCTCACCTGTATGCATTATTTGATTTACCTGTAATTTTTACAACTTCCATTAAAGTGAAAGTTTAGCATTTTTTTATTTTTTGATATGTTGTAAAGAACCCAAAACTATCTTCAAATTCAGTGTTTATAGCCCCCTATTCACACCCTTATTGGCTAGGGTAATTAAACTCTCTCTGACTTGGAGAGCCGCCATATTTTACCCAGGTATCTTTGCAGTACTACGTCAGTGCAGCGTCAGTTAGGCTCTGAGAAGACAGTAGTATATGCTAGTGGGATATAATAGTTTTAGATAATAGTGTTATCATTTGACATAATTTGGCAATAAAAATACCTCAGCGCAAAGCCAATCGTTACAATGTTATGCATGGGCAGGGAATGAGAATATTTGCAGACCCTGTAAAACATAAACAACTGTGTGAAAAATGGATCTTTAATCTAAGTACTGAAACCCTGAACATTAAAAACTATTTGTACTCTCAAAATAAAATCATGATTTATTATTGTTTCTGAAAAACGATTTATAGAAGGCAAATAATTAAAGTGTTAAAAAAGAATTTTAAAATTAATTTCAGTCAACAGTCAAAACAATACACGTTTCCTACATACAGTGCTATAAAGTATACAAGGCATTCTGTATCAGTTGACTCTGTGACATCACTAGGTACGGGTTTATCTGATAAATAGAGAGTATCTCTGGCCAAAATGGCGGCGCCCTTAACCCCTTCTTGGAGGTAGTTAATAAGGGTTTTATTGCCATTACAAATTGGATGCTCATTAGTAAGTAGGATATTTAGATACAGCTCAAAGAAAATAATAAATTAAGATAAACTATAAATTATCCCGGAATATCACTTTAATAATCATTTAAGTGTGAGCATCAATGTGCGCAAACATAACTCATGCAGCTTCGAGATGCGACCAAACATCAGAAATAAAAACAACTGAAAATACGGGGCAATCCTGGACACGATAAATCCCCTTTTAACCTGTACCGTGACTTCGACAGCAAAAGTGGTTCTCTAACTTATTTTGAATTTCAAATATTTCAATCTGTATGTTGCCTTAACCAAACATTAAAGCTAGTAACAAAAGTCACGTCAGAAAGCCAAACATGCAAACTTATGTTCGCGGAATATGCTTAAAAATACGTGGAAATCCTAGACACGATAAAACCCGTCTAATCCCGTACCGTGACTTGGTACGGAACAAAATGACTTTCAAACTTGTCGAATATCTCGAATTTTCGTTATGTCAAAATGATTTTCCTGGTCCTGAAAAATTCGAGATAACAAGAGTTGACTGATGACAACAACAAACAGACTTTTAACAATGTTTTCAGAATATGCGCAGAAATATGCTCACAAACAACTGTGGTATTCATCCTTAAAGCATTCTTTCAGGGTTCCCACAAATATTTTGACACAAATTTTCCTGATATTTCCATGACCAAACACCAGCCTTGCGTTCAAGGAAACATTATGTGACGTACGTTTCACACCTGGTACGCATGTTATTGTTATTCGTTGAACGGTATGTTTAAAAAAAACATGTTTGTCACGTACGCCAAGTTTGGTTAACCATATCCAGAGGTGGTGTGTGTATTGGTGTAATTAAACAAAGTTATATTATTATTTTATCAATGTTTTCTTGGTATTTGCCCATCTGGGAAGCCGAGACTCATATCTAAAATTGGTGTGAAGTAAGTTTGTTTACGCGACTTCGCCACAAAGTCTCCCTCAGATGCTATAAATTATAATAGGCTTTATAACGTTTACACATGTTTTTCATGTTATAACAAATGCAGAGTCCCTCACTAGCCTCAGGAGCTTTGGTGCCCCCGCTATTTTTGAGCGTCAACACCCACACAACGATCATCATCACACCTGTGGTCACTTGGCCGCCACACACTGTCTAGTGCTACCGAGCACTTTCTTGCGAACAGACCGCTTTGGTAGCGCTTTGCTGTTCAATCGTCTGCTATCCACGACCTCTCACTGGTAGCATACAATTATTTAGCTTTGTCACCTTGATAGCGCTTAATTCTTTTGAAGCAAGCGAGCGCTCGGTAGCCGTTTGATTAGAAAACGGGCTCCTTTCTGCAGTCTGGTTCATATACCATGGGACTGTGACTTTGCAAATCAACATTGATTATCAAAATGTTACTTGAAAATATATAACGTACTTAATGCTATGGCAGGTCCATATCCAAAGACAAAAGTGGTCTATGCTATATTTTGAGCGTTATTTTTCCTATAAGAAAGTGCACATTTGGGTAAATTTTCATATCATCTGCGTAGCTACGGATATGTTATCTATTGAAAACAGTAGTGGACAGTTGTCCTACAATATTAGTAACATGATCATCCAATACAGGATCATTGTTGATGATTGACAGATTCAGTTACAACTTACAATAAATTGTTGACACTTTGTTTGGGTACGGACTGTTTTGGTCCGAACTCGTTTATGTTGAAAATCGGCTTCGGAAGTTGAGTTCATTGTATACCTACGTTAATAATGTGTATCAAATACCATTTTCCTTGTTTTAAACAAGTACTTCGATCGTAAAATCAGTAATTAAACTAATTTTTGGCTGTCCACTTTTCGACCTGTCTACATTCAAGATGGCGGCCAAACTACATGTACTTCCTTAGCAACCGCATTTTATATCTCCCTTTTCATTAATGTTTTCTATAGACTGGAGTGTTTGATAATCTAACGGATTCATTTTAAAAATCATAAAAACATAAATAATTTATTAGCAACATTTTTTTTTAAATTAAATGATTTTCAAATCATTTTGTCAATTCCTTATTCACATCTTCAAGGTACCGAACAAGTACACTTGTTACGAACGAACTACACACAAATTTTAAAGGATTAGGGTTGACCAAAATTCGGCTTGGCTAAAAACTCGCCCGACACGTGATGCCGTTATAGTGATGAACAGACGTAGCGTCGTCTGAATCACCTGTTAACATGAAAACTCATTGCACAATTCGACGGACGTTGCATGAAACGTAACTTAGTTTGCCAATCTGTCTGTCCCTATATCGTTTTCAATACCATGCTGTGCTTCGGAAATTAGTTTTTTCCACTTAAACACAATACCACTGCATGCTGTATGTTCTCATTTCGCTCTCTGTAGCAGCTCTTGGGTGTGTGTTATGTTTTCCAAGACCGGTGCATAATTTTATAGTCACGATCATAAATTTCTTTGCGTAAAGTCATAGCCATCATGACGTTATTAAAAACGCGAATGGCCTTGATAAAACTGTTTTTATTCCCTCTCAAGCGTCCAAATGACTTCAAAATTTCATGAAATGTCATGATGATATTTTGTTATAATCTCGCATAAATATTGGAATGTAAATTTACTTAATCGGAATTTATAACTAGTTGAACAAATGTCATCTCACCTATCTGAACACTAATTCAATTTTAGCTTAAACTAACTTAATAATAATCCGTTCATTTGGTGTAGGAAATATCACTGAACTGGGATTTGATAGCATGATTTACGCTCGTACGGGAAGAAAAAACTTTCAGGCTAATTATATGGGTTACTGCCTAGAATTAAAAGTAATTTAGAAATATGCGACGATTATCGGATGTAGAAATTGCTTCCCGTTCAATCTTCCCACACATAGTAGGTAGAGGAATAATTCGAAGCAACAAAAATGCATATGCGTACATGTGTGCTTTATTTTTGCCCGTTTCAATGCTGGCTTAATGATCATCTACATGATAATGTACCAAGCATCAAGACTTGTGTATGATTTACAGCTAAAAGTGAACGCTATTTGGGGTAGTGGTCTCTCGAGTTAAGTCACATCATACCAAATACAAGAGACAGAGGTGTGATACAAGGAATCCGGGTGCGTTACCCTAGCTTACATTGAATGTTATTGCAGTTTACGCACAGGTTATCAATATGTTGGTACTTACGTGTTATTATTACTATTATTACAATTATTACAATGTATCATTATTATAACACGTATAATGTCTGAGTATGTTGCAGTATGTCAGCTATCGTCACGACCCTATATCTTCTACACTGAGAAGTGGATTGCTTACTTTGTCCACCATTTATACACCCAGTCAACATACCGGTACATAAGTACTAGTACCTGACCTTCCATAGTTTCTAGAGAAGCGTCTATTCGAGTACGTAGGTCATATAATAAATTCGTAGACTATGTTAATCATTTTAACATCCGATGATACAGAGAAAAACAAACTACATCACGTCAAACTACAGCCTTTCGGACACAAGTGCTGAAAATATTGCGTGAAACAATGCATTCATGTCCAACTTTGGGTCCCATGAACAGCGACCGATAAGACGTTCAGATCTATATAGAGTTAAAGAGGGAAGATTTAGAAAAACGCTCATAAATTAATAACCGTTATAACTATCGACCGTGTGCGAACGGGGTGATTTATGTTAATTATTCATCTTTTAAACAGTCTTAATTTGGAAAAAATAAAATAAAAACATTTTGGTCTATTTTAATGTTTTATATAGTCACTTTCATTCACAAAGACAAAGAAGGAATCGGAAAGAGTCGTTACACTGTCAGGTCGTTTGCTATTTTAATAAAAATCACATCATCCGTGTGCGAACGGCTTCGTTTAGGAAAATAAATTATCTTTCCAATGATGTTATTTGTAAAAAAATATTTTAAAAAGTTTTTGGTCCTTTTTGATGTTTTTGGGGAAAAATACCATTATTTCTTTCCATTTTTTACCGATACAGATTACGTAATAACCCAGTTAATTGTTTTATGGCCCTTCCCGCTGCGATCGTCTCAGCATGCGGTGTAATTATACATTCGCCTGAGGGGTTATAAAGCTGCTATATATTTCAGGTTTGCTAGATTATGATTTTTAGATCGAAGATTTTGTATTGTATTGGTTGGTTTAATTCGCGTTAATCTAAAATGGTAACATCTGCCGACCATATTCATGTACATGTATATAATATTAATGATATGTTTAAGTACAAGTGAAGTGCCGTTTATATTGACTAATAAATAATTGTATGTGTAGATGTATCATTTGTTGAATAACTGCATTTGATAAGTCCTGAATTATTCTATAAAGTGTATATTGTAGTAAAATTAACAAGAACCTTACTAAATCAATATGACCTATAGATGTCGATGTAAATGAAATTGATCATTTTGTATACCTTTTTGGCCAATATCTATGTAATTGTGTATTCTTTGATTGATCGGTGGCTTTTTAGTTTAAACCAGCCTGTTGTAGTAATAAAAGTTGTTTGGAATTGAATAATAAAATATACATACACTATATTGGAAAATGTCACTACTAGTAGTTAATTAATTATAATTCGCGCAGGTGATATAATAATTTCTTGAAAATTGCCAATATATGCCATATACGATTACAGGTAAATGACATAACATTATTAAATAAAACACAAATTGAATTCACGTACTATTCTATTAATTAATGTTATGGTAGACAAATCGCAAGCATTGAAACATAGGGTTTTATCGTGAAAAATAAATAATCTTTAGCTATTTGCTTGGAAGTACTCATTTAATAGACTGATCCATGCATTTTTGTGAAAGTTTAAATTATCTTCTTATTTGTTGCATTGTAAATCAGTAAATCAAGTTACACATTGAGTGTAGCACGAGAACAGTTTTATGATCACGGATCAAGCTGGCGGTATTAAATCACTTAACAACATTGGACGCTTAAAACAGATGGTTGCTTGATACGGATACATGGGTCCATCTGGCGGTATTCAATCACTTAACAACAGTGGACGTTTAAAACAGATGGTTGCTTGATACGGATACACGGGTCCATCTGGCTGTATCCAATCACATAACAACATTGGTTGCTTAAAACAGATGATTGCCTAATACGGATACACGGGTCCAGTTTGCTATATTCATTCGATTATCAAAAATGAACGCTCATGACAAGTGCGTGCTTATATAAAAAAAAATATGATATAGTTAACGAGGTACGAATAATTAATGCGCGCGACTAAATTCAGTGTCAGGGATCAGAACATGCAGCATTATTATCAACAATAAACTTAGGCAGAATTAGTTACTACTCGTAAATCGTGCTAGTTTTTAGTTATAATATTTTATAATCGAATTGTAATTATTCAAATCTAGACATTATTAAAGGCAAAGTCGATGGATGACTTAGATATAACTATCGGGTAATTTTAACATTCTACATTTGGCCTGTAGTTTTCGCGTTATCTAAAAACGCTAACATTTCACTTCGAAAAGACATCAGCATTAATTTTGTTACAAGTTTATAAAACAACTATATTTTACAGTAAATACTATATACTCAAAGAATTAAATTAGACATGGCTTCATTAATAACATAATTGTATAATAGAGTATTTTGAAATCATATAATCATATTAAGATGTATCATGTTAAATTCCAAAAATTAAATCTTTCAACAAATATCAGTTACTATATACATGACTGTATAACTTTCACTTATAGATAAATATGCATACGCGTACATGTATTGTATCGATCTTAATAGGTTGCACTATCTTATCTTTAATCTATACGCCATGCTGGGCGGAGCAATAAAACACCCGGAAATATACTGTTACAGTAATGGTATAACCGCCTATCGCTAGTTGATCCAAAAAATACTGTAATATATAAATGTACAGTCATGGGATGGAAACTTGGGTATGGTTAAAGAAAATATGGCTTAAATATATATATCACCATACCGGTACCACCACACACCGCAATTTATTATCTGACGTCAGCGACGTTATTGACGTTTTGGTGATTCTCAAATGGAAGCCCGGAATGAAATTATGTTATTAACATTGAAATAAACATAAACATTCAAATTGTATATGATTTAACATATCTTCCACAATATCTTATGAAGTCTAAGTTAAGGATTGAGGCTTGGCATAATGGTTGTATATTAGTATAAAAACACCTCGCTCATTTCGACGGACGTTGCGTGAAACGTCACTACGTTTGCCTATCTGTACATCTATGTATCGTTTTAAATACCATGCTGCGCTTCAGGATTTTGTTTTTGCCACTTAAAGACAGGACCACTGCATGCTGTATGTTCTCATTCCGCGATCTGTAGCAGCTCTTGTGTGTCTGCTGTATTTTTCCCAGCGCCATGCACAATTCAATAGTCGTATGAATTTCCTCGCGTAAAGAAATAGGCATTTTAACGTTATTGAAAACGCGACTCGCCTTGATCATTAGCCAAAAGTCACGTGGTATTGCTACACTGATTATGCAATTGTCTTTTTATAAATATATCTTTCTAACAAGTAAATATAGCAAAAACACCCGTTGATAAAGATTATTTTAACTTTAAGTGATATATGAGACTTATTGGTTATTCTTTAAGAAATGTATTTAATTCACTGAAGAACAATACACATTTTCGCCCCTTATAATGAACATTAACAGGAACAATATCAGTGTCACATCACGGAAACAAAGTTCACATATAAATTGAGCATTGCTTTCTCTGAGACAGTATAGTACCTTATTTCCAGAGATCCACTGGCAGCGTTATTGCCTTAATAAAAATAAAAAACAACTTGAAACTTGACAATGACATAATCTGCCTGATCCATGTTGAAAAAAGTGTTATCACGTCGATATCGCTCTCCAATCAGCAGTTTTGAAATACTTTAAAGGAGTAACAGATACCTCGTAATAATAATAATAATATTAATAATATTGAGGTTGGACTTATCAACACATGGAATTTTGAACTAATCTTTATTCGTTTACAATAACATAGCAGATGTAAAATTATGTTACAATTAAATTTCATCAGTCCATTTTATTCAATTTTCAAAATGAAATAAAACAAAACTGTGTTGACCCCTATCAAAGTTTGAGTAGTATATTGGACATTTGATCGTGCTTAATACAGAACTTGTACTTCGTACTGTTTGAACCACAGGTAACCATGGTAACTGTATCATTGATAAAGAGTAAAAACAAATATTATAACATTTATGTTATCTTAGAAAGGTGCATTTGTACTAAAGTGGCCAGATGTCCATGGTATCAAAAACAAGAATTGGCTTACATAAAGTGATTTTATTCATACAAAACCTTGTTAGAACTACTAGTCCATGTGACAGACCGAATTTCATTACCAAAAAGGTGAACAGATCCAACAATGATTTTTGGTTAGCTTGATATCTCAGCAGTCTGAAAATGGTTGATGGACTTGCGGGTCACTTTGCCAAATGACCTTTCGGTGGCCATCTTTAAAGATTTTTTAAGCAATCAGAAGCTTTGGGAAAACTTGAATGATTCCTCACTCAATAGGGCTATTGGCTTGCAATATGTCTTAAAATGTTCGTATTTCAACCCAACATATGTTGATATATACATAATAATATTATGATAAAGTGATAAGTTCGAATTTATTGATATTCTAAGAAAATCTAGATATTTTTCACTTTTTTTAATTATTTTTGTCTTGTAATTCTGATTGGGATTTGTATTTAGCCATTTTTTGTTTGTTACATTCAGTGAATAATTCTAGGCATCCATTATATACATTACATTGATAGATTTCAACTTCGAAGTCCAAAATAGGTTAGGAATATATGACAACTGATGCCTAAATTAAATAGATATTTTAGGGCATATGAATAGACCGTTTCCAACAATCTCAGGAAAAAATATTCTTTTTTTATTCCATGGCTACTTTGTTGATACGATGTGTATATATATGCGTAGGTGTCCAGTACCATGTCACAAGGGTGTTAGTGTGGTACCTGACCCCTAGCTGGATGGTTTGGAGGCTCGGATCCGACCAGTTGTATGAGTTCATATGACATTATTTTCAAAACAATGGTTATTGGCATGAAAACTTGAATAACAGTGAATGGAAGTAAAATCTACATAAAGATGATTCGAAAATAATTTAATATGAGTTTATACATATTTATTTTTGTTTATAAAGTTCCGAATATTACAGTAAAAATACATTATTTTAACGTTGTTTTCATAAATTCTTCTTTAATAATAGTGAAGCATGTTAGGATTCATACCTCCCACTGTTAAATTCTGTTCTTTGGCGCATTCACTAAGAAATGAAAATGTGAAAGCAGGAATGTACTCGAAGGGAAACAATAAGGGATAGAGGGGATACAAAATAAACAAAATTATATATTGAATCAGTTGATCTTTGTCTAGTGTCTAGCTTACTACTTTTCTGACTCAGGTGGACCTTAGTAACCTTTAAATAACCGTTCTGGATAGAATTTGTAAAAAATATAGACACACACTTAAAGCCTCAACAACCCTACCACAACTTACGTTTTAATTGGTGACATGATGGTGGCTGAGGGGTTAATGCTCTTGACTACCAATCTGGAGATCCCTGGTTCGAAATCATTGACCAGTGTTCAGTATAATAGTTCCCACCCAACTACAGATGAACTGGTTGTTAACCGTGTGATAGTCTCACGAGTATCGGTGCTATACACTGGGCAGCACGTTAAAGAACCAAAAATGAATATGTTCGGAAAGAGCTAGGGTATCCCATCCAGATTCATTGTATCACACCACTGTTACTTCTGCTTGTTGTCCCTTCAGCAAAGCACATAACCCCATATGAAGTTATCCTTGACTGAAAGGTTTAAATAATTACAACTACAAATACCACTACAAGGTGTCAACCACGGGGATATTTATCCTGGGAGTTATGAATGTTTTCAGTATCACCACTATCTCTGCCATGCCTGCAGGCACTACCTTTTAATGTGTGCATCCATAATTACATATGGGTATACTTTTCTTGTTGGTTGCGTCATATGGTATTGCTCCGTGATGTACATCCAAACGATGATCATACTTATTCCTGAACTCATGGATTACTAGTATGTGTCGGCTACAGTCAAACCTGTTTTGTACATATTACGGATGGACAGCCCCATTCCTGACTATATGGGTTATTAATGCATACCGGTACAAGATGGGTACAGTAATTTGTAACCATACAAGATACATATTACAGATAGGTTCATTCGTTCCTGACCATATTGGGTACATACTACACATGAATACAAATATTCTTGACCACATATGATACTTAGTACACATACTAACCATATGAGTACTAAAACATGCTACATGAAGGAACATTCATTCCTGACCATATGAGGCACATTCTACTGATAGGTACAATTGTTCCTGACCATATGGAGTCTGTAGTAGATGCCTTACCATATATGTGGTACGTACTACATATGGGTACCTAGATTCCTAGCCATATGGAGTCCACAGTATAGTCATTCCCAACCATGTGTGGTACAGCCTACATATGGGTACATACTGTAGATTCCTGGGTACTGTTTTATCAAAGCACTTACGAAAATCTTAAAGTTACGTTCAAATTTCAATTCTTTATAATTATTTTACAACTGCAAATTGGAGCCAGATATGGTTTGTAGGAGTTCATTAACTGATTCATTGTTAATAGTGCAGCTCCATTTACCACCCTACATAACTGTAAACAAAATATAAAGACTAAGTGCCTTGATAAAACAGTACCCTGGTCATGTGGGGCACATATTATTTATAGGTACATTTGTATATCAATTCCTTATCATATGGAACCCGTAGTACAGATGGGTATACAACTATTCCTGACCATAACTATGTCATACATATTACATATGGGTACACCCATTACTGTCAATACAGATACATACATACAGCCTTTCATAACTGTGCAGTTGGGCACGGGTATTCCTGACCATATGGGGTACATCATACAGAGGGGTAGAATGAGTACAGCCACTCCTGACCATATGAGGTACATTCTACTGATGGACACATTTATTACTGATCTTATTGGGGGTACTAGAACATAACCATATTTATATGAGGTATATACTACGGACAGATTCCTGGCCACAAGAGGTACATACTATACAAAGGGCAAATGGGAAAATCCATTCCTAACCATATGAGGTACATATAAATGATTGTTTATACAACAGATGGTCACAGTCATTTCTGATTTAATACTAGTAGGTGAATATGCATGGTCATTCCTTACCGTATTGGTCTTAATATTTTATCGGTATAGTCATTCCTGGTCCTTAAAGAACACCATATTTCTAAGTAAACCATTCTTAACCACATGGGGAATATTCCACCGATTAAATCCGTCCATTTTCTTAATATATAGAACCTTCCTTCAGAAATGCTTCTGTCCATTCCTGTCCCAATGAGGTATATTCTACTGCCCGTAGATCATTTTCTCTCTATGGGAGTAAAGTCCACCACATAGTACATCCACTTTGGTTCCTATGGGGGTACATTCTGCAGTCAAGTTCAGCTATTGCATGTACTGATTAGGGATAACGACCACTAACAGGAACAACACTTCCTCTCCTAATGGGTATCCCCCACATCACATTGGCTGTGCTTGTGTCATGGGCTATCCATATTCAACAGGCGAAGCTATACCTACAAGATCGTATGATGCGTCTTACTACACGGTTTGATGCTATTCCTGTCTCCATGATGAACATGTAGATAAGTAATTCCCTGCCAGATTGGTTCCCTACAACCATTGGGTGCAACTACCACTGGTAACAGTTATCTAATATCATTAGGCATAGCAACTCCTAGTCCTACTGCTTTCCTACAATCAAGGGGTACGACTAACGTCGGTCATGAATACCTACAAAACAGTGTACATCAACTCCTAGCCCTGCAATCAAGGGGTATGACTCTTAATATAAACACCGGCCATGAATGTAGGAACAAACGACTTGCATCTTCGATATTAAAGTTATATTGTATGTAAAAAGCATCCAGTTAAGTCAATATTTTAAGACATTCGACCGACTGTACATTTAATCATTGAGTCTCACGTAAGCTGTAACACTCGCTCGCTGTTGGCTGCTGACTGCTGGCAGGCTTATAACCACCTCAAGTACCTATTTATACATTTGGGTAAGTGGGGCAGGTGGATTATTCTTGCTCAGCGAAATCAAGCAGTGGTCCAGAAGGGGATTGAACCGGGTACCTCTCTATCCCGAAGCGCGCACCCTAAATCTAGGCTCCCCACAGGTATTGTTATAATTCACGCAGCAGTTTTTAATCTTTTAACTTAAACATAATGTCAGTGATGGCAATTATATAGACCAAGATAGTCAGTCTGGTGATGCCAGATACAGAACCCTTCGCTTGAGACAATAGTATATTTCATTATTACCTCTCTAAAACGTCACCGAAACATACTTTCAGAACACAACATAAAACTTAGGAACATAAAATTTGGCATACATTCGTATTGAAAAATAAGAATGCAATTCGCTAATGATTCACTATTTGGAAAAGAAAGAATCAAATATTAAGTTATACTGAATCAAAGGCCCATGGCGTGTATGATCCTGTACTAATAGCCGGACCCTCGCCTGCAAGACTACTAGCTGGGGTCCGGTATCACACTCACAGCCTATTAGGCATAGGATTCGATTTCCGGATACCTACACATGTTTAACTATGGGCATATGAACAAGCAAAGTAACTATGAAATAATAAATCAAAATTAATGTTTGTTCCTGAGATGATTGGAAAAGATATATTCATGCGTCTTAAAAATATCCATTTAAAATGATATCAGTTGTCATATATTCCTGACCAATTTTTGACTTCAAAGTGAAAATCTATCAATGCAATGTATATTATGGATGCCTAGAATTATCCTCTGAATATAACAAACAAAATATGGCTAAATACAAATCCCAATCAGAATTGAAAGACAAAACATAATGACAAAAAGTGAAAAATATCAAAATTTTCTTAGAATATCATGAATTTCGAACTAATAACTTTATTATAATATTAATATGTATATATCAACATATGTGGGGTGGAAATACGAACATTTTAAGACATATTTCAAGCCGATAGCCCTATTGGGTGAGGAATAATTTAAGTTTTCCCAAAGCTTATGATTGCTTAAAATAATGGCGGCCATCTTTAAAAATGGCCGCCAAAAGGTCATTTGGCAAAGTGAACCGCAAGTCCATCAACCGTTTTCAGACTGCTGAGATATCAAGCTAACCGAAATCATTGTTGGATCTGTTCACCTCTTTGGTAATGAACCTTCAATTTTCAAGACCTGGGACATTGACTATACCTCCATACAAAATTCCATCGACATTGATCTACTAGTTAAAAGGTTGTGCCATGCAATGTATACCACGGTGTCCAGTCAATCACCGAGGTGCATTCAATAAATACGACAATATCTTAAACAAGAATAACTAATTGATTTTACGGCCCTAGGGGGTTATTTTTTTAAATATGGACAGATTTTTAAAATATTGGTATCAAATTAAAGCTCTCTAGTTTCTGATTATGTACATACACTTATATAATAACACCAGTATTAATGAAATGTTAATAAAAACAAAATGCACCTCAGTGATTGTCTTGTTAATTTCCCGTCAAATGAACGTTTCAAAGATAACATAAATTTTATAAAAAAAAAATGTTTACTCTTTATCAATGATACATTTATCTATGGTTTCAACGGATGTATTCAGAATGTTTCAATTCAGTTTCTCTGTACAATAGTAAAGTACATGTAGTGACAAAAGTCACAACCAGTATGAGTGCCCGTTTGTAACAAGTGGATACAAGATACGTATTATTCAATATAGAAAAGTTATTGAAGCTCTTAGTATTGTACATTTTGATGTAACAATTTCGGAGAGTGTTGGATATTTTGATGTAACAATTACGGAGAGTGTTGGATATTTTGATGTAACAATTACGGAGAGTGTTGGATATTTTGAAGTTTTTCTGAACAGTTTAATGGAATTTAGACAGGTCATAAATTGTTGATATTTTAACGACTTGGTTTAGGAGACAGGAATAAGGTTTGAAAAATGTATAAATACATTTATCGTCGTGTATTGTCATCTACGCAATTTTCTAGTATTAGTAAATAGCTCATATTTCATGGGTCGTTTACCAAGTTGAGATGAAAATAAAACTCACCCGAACTGCCAAACCAAAAGATTATATTAAGTCAGACAGGGAAGGCAGCACTCAACTTAACCAGCCGAGCACAGTATCACAAAACACATGCAAGGCACAATACCCAACTAAACAAGCAAAGAACCGCCCAAGTCCAAGCTGTCGAAAAGTATAATAGATTATTAGTATCAGCAACCAAAAAGACTGATCGCCCTAGCTGATAGACCCAGTTTCCACAGCAAAACGACTATAATGCCTAGTTTAACACGACTGTCACCTGGACTGTTTGGATTCCAGTACTGGGTTTGGGATAGTTTTTTCCCCTGACATAGACTATCCATATCAATTCCGCTATACATATTACATGTATAAATGACTGAAAGGGGTTGGAAGCGGTGGCAAATGTGGTCGAAACATAAATCTTTACTCCAAACTAACAATGTTTCAGTTAATTGAATCAGTTCATGTGTTCAGCTGTTCATCAATGATTCCTATGGCAGCTCATGTGTAAATGTCCTGTTTCAATCAAATATCCATCTGATACCACAATATCTATGACATTTTTTGTCATAAAGGCATAAAGGATCTAATTATTGAATATACAGTAAAACCTCGGTAATACCAGCAGCGATTATTCGAGCAACCGGCCTAATTCGAGCAAATTTCAAAGTCCCAGCGAATTTGCTCTATATTAACATAACATAAATCGTGATAATCACATTTTATGACAATAGCGTAATCCCTAACACTTCAATTGATTTCAGTATTATCGATTCGATACATTAAACACGACGTAGAAAATCCTTTAATAATGAGCGTGATTTTTTGAACATTGTGTTCCTTAATTCCTTACGTTTGATTGTACGTCAACAAAACAGATGTTTTATCAAGTATATATCTAACTGGGATATCTGGTTTGGAGAGGGACGGGTTTAGAACGAGTACCAGATTTTAGAAGTACCGGTTTAAGTGGGATTATGCCTAGGCTTCAAATCGTAGAATAGAATGCCAATGGCATAATTAATTCTTGACTAATAAGATCTAACACCTTTCAAAAAGTCCTAAAAGCAATTACATTCAGTGTCTGGATCCTGTCTCCCTGTCTCATGGGGCTTGTAAATCTCCAATATAACACACGCGTCAAATATTAGACAAAAATAATTATCGATGTAAAAATGAGGTGATTTCTTTATAAATATCTATATACGTTAGACGTGTATCACATCCCAGCACCAAATCCCTCCCCATCCGAGACTCGCAAATACTCCAAATTAAATTTTCAGAATACATTAATTTAATCAGTGAGCCGATCTCCAGGGAACAAAACTATCTACATTAATAATATACAATATTGTTAGATATAAAGCAGTAATTTAAAATGTAAGAATTCACCGCTAAAATATACCGGTAATGTAAAACCAATTTGATAGTTCATTTGTTTTATTACTTTGTGTTATTTAGATGTGAATACATTTGGATATTTTAGGCTTTTTGCGACACAAATGAGTCATTCCATTCAATGGTTTCATGGGGTGTTGTGTATTCATTGTTTTATTCAGTATAGATCTACAGGTGTATTTGCATATCAATCTATTGCAATCGTAAATTTGATCACCGCGGAAACAACCCTGCAAACAGATGATACCATTAACATCACAAATAACATTTGGAAAAGAATGACACAAAACATTTATTGCCATTTAATACATTTTGTAAAAGTCGTATGTATCGTTTTCGTAGCTCATACGATAAAACAAGTGTGCGTTCATTCGGTTATTTCCATGCCAGATTAGCCAATGACATCCGACTTGGAGGTGAGAGTCTCGTGTGAAACAAGGAATCTGGGGGCGATACCCTAGCTCCTCCTGAGTAGACTATGTGTACAGCACCGATACAAGCGAAACTGAAAGAAATTATCAAGTGCCCCAGGACGAGTATTGAATCAAGAACTACTCGATATGTTATCAATAACTTTATACCCACTCGTCCACCGTGTCATCCCTTATGATACGTCTGTTGAATGTGAACTGTTAGCAGTATGCTTTACACGTACATGCTAATGCTTTAGAAGAACAAAACGTTTTATTCAGACTAAGCTATATCGCTCATTATAACCATGTCCCGCAATATTTTAGATTACTAATTCATAAATCAACTTTCCAAATAACTTTTTTATCGCTGCCATGACAGGTTAGGCCTAGTTTAGTTTATACTGATCAATTTTATGTCGACTGTGAAACAAGTTTGTTACGAGCTGTATCAATCATTCTAGACATCTTATTCCTGGTGTTATCCATTGCCACGACGGTATGAGAGAAGAGAAGTCAGTTTTCCCTGTTGTTGCTGAGCGTCTACCAAGATAATTGATGTTACCATTTTTATTTCATATTTGGTATGACGCGGCCTGGTATCGAAACCGGGACCTCACACACTCGGGGCGAGCACTTGACGACGCATGTCATGGTAAGAATAGCTGTTGCTAAGACGGGGTTCCAGACAGACAAACGGATGATGGATGGACGGGCGGATGGACGGCAAGGCGAGACGGGTAATGTAGGGATGTCTCTTCCTGTCATGGTAACCTCATATACCCAAACCAGACAAATTACTACCACTTGTACATAACCCTAACTTATAATAATTGAATATCAGTCTAATCATAAATGGAATGTGTCTCTTTTAAAACAACAAACACAAAAATAATGAGCAATCGACTGTACTACTTCTTTTCTGATGAGATGGGGAGATGAATGGACGGACAGACAATGGCATATATGCCGCTAATGGTAGTTGGGGGACACAAAAATACATTTATCATTTGTATAATGACGTGTGTATCTTTGATTTCTAGGATCTAGGCTATGCGTCCGTCATTCTGTCAACAATATTAATTTTCTCAGAACGTGTTCAGCAACCAAGACGTTATCAGGACATCTCCTACACGCTATATTCTACAATCAGTGTTTCGTAAATAACAGAGCTGTTCCGATTGCAAAAACGAAGATAAATCAAACTTCTCATAGATACAAACTTAGAATACAACAAGACTGCATTCAATAAACGCTTATGTCCCCTATGGAAGCCTTGTCCATAAATAAGTCTAAGTCCAAAATTAGGTCAAGGTGAAGGTCAAAATGGGGTCAGGTGATACAGGTGTGTGGAGAGTGTTCATATACAACATCCATGCAAGTTTGGAAGCTTTGTAGCAAGCCATAATGATGCTAGAAGAAACGGTCAATTTGGGTTAACCAGGACGGACGGACGAACGAACGAAAGGACGGACAGGTAAATCACTATATGCCTCCCGATCTATCGATACGGGGGAATAAAAATTATTTGCTTATTATAAACAAGGCCTATATATCGCTCACATGAGATATTATGAATGAATTCGAAAATGTGGCTTTTATGACCTATAGATATGTGCATCAACTATTTAGACATAATTTAAAGAGTACCAAGGATGTATATATATATATATAAAGTAGTGTTTGGTCAATATATGTTCTGTGGTTTAGGAGAATACTAGTATGTCAGTTAAAGAGATTCCATTCGTAAATACATGTACCTACATTTTGATCCCGTTACTAACATATGCTTCGAAGCTGATCGCATGTGATCATTCCTGTGCAGTTTGGTCGAAACCTATTCCCCTAGTTTAGGACAGGTGTCCATGATTTAAGGAATCTGCTATCTTAAAAACCCTAGATTGTGGCCCTTGCCATACATCCACGGACCGGTATAGTTAGTCAACGTTGGAAGAGGACCACTTGACGACCGATCGTGTGCACTTTGGTCATTATTAATTCAGCGGTTTAGGACGGATTTGAAGAAATTGTTGACGTATGCTGTAAAGCACGACACACGATATAATATCCCATCATCATAAAAACTCACATTGAGCACGTTGTGTTCAGATGAGCTAAAACCAACTAAGAATAAAAATAATCTAATTGTTTCATGAACATCGAAGATATGTCTTCAAGAACACAAACCTCGACACACAATTTCACCATTTCTGACTATTCAAATGGTTTCCGTTTAATAACTCAAGAACGCTTCGCGATAGGATCTTCAAACTTTACATGGAGGTTGGTCATTAACAGCAGATGACCCCTACTGATATTGAGGTCACTAGGTCAAGGTCACTGTGACCTTCACCATTTCTGACTATCGGGCTACCATGTCCCATACGTGTCTTACATACATCTCTTGTATGTAATTGAAAGGAAGCCATTTGATGTCATAGTGACCTTGACATTTGACTTACTGCCCCTTACAGCAATAGGGGCTATATACTGTTGATGACCAACCACCATGTGAAGTTTGAGGTTTCTAGGATCAAGCGTTTTTTAGTTTTTAAACTGAAACCATTGTACTAATAGTCTCGACTTGTTTGGACTTTCTATTGCATCTACTCGTAAATCTCGGTGAATTCACGTCATATCAATTATTTCAATACTTTGATATTCTATGGGTTCTGTTATTGATTGATTTTTAAACATGTAATACTGTTTACAGGAAATAAGCTTTCCTCTATGGATTCTTTTGACAAATACTCAGCCAAAAACGGAAACCTGACATGGTGTTGTTTACTTATTGTCTAGGAATCAGACAGAGAAATTAAGAAGGGTCAAACATCCGTTTAAGAGTTGTTACTTTACAGACTTGGTCATAGATGATATTTCGTCAGATCTGTGAGGTTAAATAGCTCAAAACTATTGCAAACAGTTTAATTTCAGGTAATGAAGCTGAGATTTGTACATTATTTTATGCGTACATGTATCTGTTATAAAGATGCGCTACCAGCTAAGATTGTTGTCACATACAGTTAGATTAAATTGAAATCTTGCAATGAAGAATTGCTGGTCTGAAATCAACCACCACTTCTCACCAGTTTAAGTTATCAATGATTACCTCTGTTGGATACTCATCACTCTGACGGACGTTCATCGGGTTATAAATACCATGCGTGTTATACCCTGCCTAATCGGACTTAAACTTCATACCTCCTGTCCTTTTTCTTTCAGCCTCTGAGAACCCCAATATCAGAATTCAGTTGAATAGTGTATTAGTAATCATACACACGGGTCCACCTTATAATTGTACATGTATTTATTTTTCACAGACATCCTTGACAAGACTAAAGTATATCACTTCTAATTGTTTTATTATATTGCACTTAGGAACCAGACAAGAAAAAAATTTTGAACATATGTTAAAATAATCAGATTGTGACAATCACAGATTCTAACTGCCACAATATGCAAACTAAGAGAATATCCATATCTTCAAACGTCTGAGGTAAATTTAATTCAAACTAATTTAGTCTGGCTACCAACTAGATAGCTTTCTTTGTGAAAAAATAATCTATAAATAATACATTGACTCCTGTTGTCTGAAGATACTATGTATTATATATGTACGTCAATAGCAGGCAGACATGCAGCTAGGGCTAAACATTATGATATACAAATACTTCCAAGACACTATTTTGCTTTTTATGTAATCTTATTACCTCCCTTTTTCAACTTTTTTGTATTGTACACACCTTAACAAGAAACCAAGGTTAAAATCAATTTGTTCCCGTTCTGTGACTTTCTGTTCTGAATAAGCCAAGTAGTAGGACTGTGTGTAAAGCAAACACATCAAGTGACTTCATAATGGTTCATATCTGCCTGGAGTAAGCCCATTACCGTTTCTCTAGTTTTCAAAACTAAATCTCACCATAACAGAAGCACTATTTCTGTGTCCATTGCCACTATGTATCTGAGGTAGCAAAGCAATGTCCAGTGAGATGATTGCATACTCGAATTCGCAAGTTTTTCGTGTATGTTACAAAACAAGATTTTCTATGAAGTGCATTTGCGCACTGAACTACTTAAACAGTCTGTTTTTAACCATTGGTTCTTGTTTAAAACACCAGAACAAACTGTCGTAGATTATTTCTTTTATCTTGTTAAACTACTATCATTTTACAATATACTTGTGTTAATCACAACTGCAGTTCTAAGCTCATAGACCAATGTGTATCACAAATGTTGGTACCTTCATTTGTAAGTCTGACCTCTGTAAATCTTGTACCAGTGTTGATGAATTGGTAAATGGTGTGTGAAATGGTCAGAGAAATAACAATGAATGCATGTTTTCATGTTGGTTTAATTAAAAATGATATAAGTAAGCTGATGTACAAGCAGGTATCAAGCATGGTTGTAGCTATCATACAATATAACACATTTAAACAAAATGTCCACATTTAGTGTAGACCTTGCAACAGCCATAACTCCTACGGAATGATCTCCCTTGCTCTTACTACAGGTAACAAACCACCAAATGCCTACGCAGACCAAAATCAGATACACTCAAGTAGTCCTGTAAAAAACTTTGATTTGGCTGAAAATGGTCGTGTGTCTTGACTAATCAGCATTAGAATCATGTTATTGGGTTTAAATGCTTTGTACACATGTATGTGATGTAGTGAAACTTTTTTATTTAGAAAATTTTGATATTCTGGCTTAAATATGAAAGTAAAAGTAGGGTTGCGGCTAACGGACTTCGAATCAGTCCTCGTGTGCGAGAAAATATGATCACCGTGTTTGACGAACCAAATTTTTCTTATATGATACGCAACCCCCTGATTTTTTTTTCATTTTCTTGAGGCTATATGCTATTTCTAGTGATTGGTGGATTTTGAGAGGTCCCCATGGGCAAAAGTTTGAAATTTTTTGGGTCAGCAATTTGTCACTTTACATTGAGTTAAAGAACAAATTTATTTGGTGGTTTGTTACCTACAGCAATCTGTAACGTTTAACATTGTGAGGAATATTTGAACAACCTTCAACAATATAATGACTGAAATACACTTAAACTCCTTGTGTTAAAATATCACCGGATTAGAACAGCCACCTATCTTAAGTAGCCAACATGGCTATATTGTTATAAACGTACTTGTCTATATTGAATACCCCAGCATGTATCTTTTAAATGGTGGATTAAGCTAGTTAAGACTGGCCTGATTACACATTAATATTCAGAAGCAAAAACTAAACATGTAACAGCTTCAACAACGTACATGTAGTATATAGGGATTAACATTTATTATATATACATGTATATAGGTTTGCCCTCCGTCCGTCAGTCAGTCAGTCCGTCCAAAAATCTGGATCCTGACATAACTCAAATTTTCCAAGCTAGGTTTATGAAACTTGGTATGTGGATAGGGGGCAATAAGGGGATAATGCACGTTCAAACATATTTTGATTCCGACCAAAATTGTGGTTGCTATGGCAACAGAACCATTGAAAATGGCTTAAAACGGTAGCGGATTTCTGTATTGCTTGCAATTCTTAATTACTTGTTGATTATCACATGACAGCATTATCAAGTATAGTTTGGATAAATTACCCTATACCTCGACCTTTATGCATGAATATATTACAAGCTTCTTGCAAGGAATATATAAATTTTCCGCGAGAAAGTCACCTTGTTGACAATTTAACTAAGTGAGTATAATACACCTCGTACAAATTCATAATACTCTCCACTTTAGAAAACACAAAAATTAAATTACAGACAAGAAATCAACTGTAAATTACTAGAAATTATTTCGCACGTTTTAGTTTCCAGGAGTTGCGAATGGTAGAATTTCGTGAAATCAAGTTGTTGCGAAAGTGCTAAAAACATTATTACAGACACTACAGGAAACTTAAACAAGAGGGCCATTGGCCTTATAGCGCTCACCAGATGACTAACAGTTTAGACAGAATCAGTGACCTGGTAACCTTGTTTTTTACCCCAGATGACCCAGTTGCGAACTTTACCTAGATTTCATAAAGCTACACATTGTGACCAAGTGTCATTAATATCACATAACAAGAGGGCACAAAGGGCCCTAGGTCGCTCACCTGTTATAGCAGTACATGCAAGACCTGTGATTTGACCTAGTGACCTAGTTCTTGGCCCCATATGACGCAATATCGCACTTGACCTAGATTTTGTTGAGATGATCACTCTGACCAAGTTTCATAAGGATTAGGCTAAAATTGTGACCTCTAGTGACTATACAAGGTTTTTCTATGATTTGACCTTGTGACCTAGTTTTTGACCCCGGATGACCCAATATCTTACTTGACCTTAATTTTGTTGTGATGATCATTGTGACCAAGTTTCATAAAGATTAGGTCAAAATTGTGACCTCTAGTGACTACAGAAGGTTTTTCTATGATTTGACCTTGTGATCTATTTTTTGACCCCGGATGACCCAATATCGAACTTGACCTAGATTTTATTGTGATGATCGTTGTGACCAAGTTTCATAAAGATTAGGTCAAAATTGTGACCTCTAGTGACTACAGAAGGTTTTTCTATGATTTGACCTTGTGATCTATTTTTTGACCCCGGATGACCCAATATCGAACTTGACCTAGATTTTATTGTGATGATCGTTGTGACCAAGTTTCATAAAGATTAGGTCAAAATTGTGACCTCTAGTGACTACACAAGGTTTTTCTATGATTTGACCTTGTGACCTAGTTTTTGACCCCGGATGACACAATATCGAACTTGACCTAGATTTTGTAGTGATGATCATTGTGACCAAGTTTCATAAAGATTAGGCCAAAATTGACCTCTAGTGACTACACAAGGTTTTTCTATGATTTGACCTTGTGACCTAGTTTTTTACCCCGGATGACCCAATATCGAACTTGACCTAGATTTTGTTGAGATGATCATTGTGACCAAGTTTCATAATGATAAAGCTAAAACTGTGACCTCTAGTGTCTACACAAGTAATTGTGGACGGACGGACGGACGAAGAGTGATCACAAAAGCTCACTCTGTCACTTTGTGACAGGTGAGCTAAAAACAGATACATACGGTGCTACGTCAAAAGAGCGCACTCCACAGAGCAACAACCTCTCTAAAGCAAAACCGGTACATATATAACCATTTTGTTGCAGAAAAACCATTTACTTACCTTTTACGTCTTCAGAGAAACAACCTTGGAACAAACTTTTGAATTTCACAAAGGACATTGCTCTAGAGAGGTTATACAGTATTTTGAAGATATCTGGGGTGTCAACAGGGCCAATTAAAAATCCAGAAAATCATACGCGGAATAAAATGGGATGATCATTGTGACCAAGTTTCATAAAGATTAAGGCAAAATTGTGACCTCTAGTGTCTACACAAGCAAATTGTTGACGGACGGACGGACGGAATGACGACGGACGAAGAGTGATCACAAAAGCTCACTCTGTCACTTTATGACAGGTGAGCTAAAAATGTGACATATTGAGTGTAAACAGGGTTTTTTTTATGTGACCTAGTTTTTGACCCCAAATGACCGATTTACGAACTTGACCTAAATTTTATACAGACAAACATTGTGACCAAGTTTCATAAAGATTATGTCAAAAATGCGACCTCTAGAGTGTTAATAAGGTTTTTCTTTGATGTGACCTTGTGACCTAGTTTTTGACCCCAGATGACCCAATTACAAACTTGACCTAAATTTCATTGAGACATACCTCGCTCACCTGTGCACATAGATCCAGATATTTCCATGTTTTTTTTTTTTAAAAAGTTTTCTTATCGGTTGCCGGTTGCCATGGCAACCAGAGTTCTGAATGGATTATAGTTCTTTTAGCTCTTTTTAGAAAGGATAATCCCAGGAACAATGTTACCAATATAACATGAAATACCAGAACCTTTAGAGAAGAAGATTTTAAAAGATTTTACTATAGTATATAGGGAAAACAGGGCCCAACCCACTGGCGGCCATATTTTTTGACGAATCACGATAAAAATGTCAATTTTGTAAGAGCATCACCCATCAACTATTTCTGTAAAATTATTTCGAAATCTGGCCAGCGGTTGATTTTTTACGATTTTTTAAAAGATTTTCCTATTGGTTTCCATGGCAACCAGAGTTCTGGATGGATTATAATTATTTTAGCTATTTTAAGAAAGGACCACCCAAGGAACAATGTTACCAATTTATAATGAAATCCAATCAGTCCTTTTAGGAGAAGATTTTTGAAGATTTTACTATAGATATATAGGGAAAAAGAGCGCCCCACCCACTGCCGGCCATGTTTTTTGACGAATCAATACAAAAATGTCAATTTTGTAAGAGGGTCACCCAACAACTATTTCTGTAAAATTATATTGAAATCTGACCAGCGGTTGATTTTTTATGATTTTTTAAAAGATTTTCCTATTGGTTGCCATGGCAACCAGAGTTATTTATAGATTCTTTTAGCTATTTTTAGAAAGGACCACCAGAGGAACATTCCTGTGAAGTTTGGTTGACATTGGTCAAGCGGTTTAGGAGGAGAAGTTGTTTGAATGAATTGTTGACGCACGCACGCACGACGGACGAAGAGTGATCACAATAGCTCACCTTGTCACTATGTGACAGGTGAGCTAAAAGATTAAGTGAAAATTATGACCTCTAGAGTGTTAACAATCTAATTGTTGACGGCTCACGGCGGACGGTGGACGGGTGATCACAATAGATCACCTTGACCACTTCGTGCACAGGTGAGCTAAAAACGAGAAAATTTGTAGTTGCGAATATGCCCATGATCAGCAAAACGTGAAAGTTAATTGGTTTACAGTTTGCCAACAGAAGGTTCAAGGACGAAGTTTATTTGTTTGCACTATCATAATGATTACACATTTTATTACATCATTCATATAACAAGAGTCTACTTTCAATAGAACAATGTGTTTTTTGTGTAATTAGGGTCATGTGATAAAAATAATCTAAGTGTTGTCAATCAGATGTTATTATAACTCTCAATCAGGGTCCCTCTCAAGGTCTACACAGAACACAAACATGGACTGAGATGATAACATACAACCATTGTTTTTCATACATAACTAATCTATTGATTGAATGCAGACAAACACAGACATAAAACATGGTAGAAACAGCAAGAGGATAAAGTGAAACGTTGTAAAAAGGTGAATAAAGATAACAGTCCAGATTAAAAAATTATATACCGGTATAAATTATGTATAGTTATAAAACATCACAAACAATCATATATACACCAGACATGTACGAGAGTACATAGTCAACTGCCATTTATATCATCAATTCCATTCAATGTCTCCTCAGCTACACATACTTAGGTCCAAGTTTTTGTATTTTTAGGTTTGCAGGATATTTTTTATATTTTTGCTGTCTGGTTGAGGGAGCCTGCCATTGTGTTAGCATCCAAGGACCCTTTTACCATATTTCCCCTTATCAGCAAAATTTTCAAAAAAATTCTGCAAACCTAAAATTAATAATTAAAAACTATGGCCTTATGTTTAACAAGTAATATATTAAAGCAACATTAACTGCATTCATCCTCCAGTGGGCATATTTATGTTTACCAGGTAACATATATATATATATATATATATATATATATATATTAAAGCAACATTAACTTGGTTCCTTCCGGTGAGCATAATTTTGTTTAACAAGTATATATTAAACTAAAGCAACATTATCTTCGTCAAGTTTGTGTAGTTTGATCATGTTTTTACTTAATCATCTAAAATATATACAATACAGTTTGAAAAATAAATAAATATGCAGTAACAAATGATAACATCAAAGTGTATGAATCTATATTTGCCACAGACTGATGATCTAACAGTTAATACAGTAAAACTTGGTATGTATTCCAGGGGTCCTGACATGTTATCATAAGCATTATATGCTCTATTAATGTAACCAAATTCATTATAAAGCATGGTACCTCAACATATGCAAGTCTGTTCTTGAAGGAGTCAGTCTGGGACTGACACTAAATTCACTATAAGAAGAAATTCGATTAAATAAAATAGTTCATTCCAGTTTTTTGCAAGCATCATATCCTGTTAATTATAAAAAATAAAATATAACAAATTTTAACAAGTTGGGTCTGCTTCAACTATGATAAAACAAAACTTTAACCATCAGCACATCGTCAGTTAGTAAAGTGCAGGTTTTTGATATATCAAAATTTACATAATTACAAGGTAGCTGCACACTATAGACTAGTACTGTAAACCTAGAAATTATTTTGCGCGATTTAGTTTCGCGAATAGAAGAATTTCACTAAATTAAGTAGCTGCAAAAGTGCTAAAACATTAATATGGACACTGCAGGAAACTTAAAAAACGCAAAAATTTGTAGTCACGAATATGCCCACGATCAGCAATACACGAAAGTTAGTATTCGTCAAAGTAAATTGGTTTACTGTAATCCTCACCAACTCCTCAATTGTGTACAGTTACTGTGAAGTTATGTATTTATTGCCAGGCCAATAAAACTGTACTATATGAACATTATAAACAAATTAACATTTTAATTTAAAATTTGTATTTTCCAATGAGACAGATAAATACTCAAACCTAAAAATAGAGCTTGAATTTAATAAAAGTGAGCCCAGTCCTGTCTTAAATATAAGACTGAGATGTAGAAGTTATAGCATTGCATGCATGCATACATCCCTACACACAGCTATGATTCACTTCATAGACCCGTAATATAATAATATATAATGACCTACAATAGACCTGTAGTATGTGCTACATCATCTGCATACAATGACAATCATTGGTAATAGACATCTATTACATCATTAGCATGCACATCTGATAGATACATCATTGATACATTTTGAAGTATGCTGATGGAGTGTGGTAGATACACCCAATTGTTTCCATGGAGTAAAATGTCAATAAAGGAAAAAAACATTTTCAACAAACATACAGTCTAAATAGAATACACCTCTTGACACACTGCTGGTGTTGTTGTAAGAGTGTATTGATGTATTTGGCTTGTATAAGGGGATGCATTGTTTTATATGACATAAACCAACTTTGTTAGGGGACATAAACATGCAGTTATTAAAATGATTGAGCAACATGAAATAGACATGTTTTGTAGGCCTAACAAACTGTCAATATACAGTGAATATGGCAACAGTGTATCAACAATAGAAGTGTGTATTATCACTAATTAATAAATAATTTAACGATGGATGAAATAATTAAACTGATTCAATGAATGACACAAATTTCAATTTAATGGTGATGAAAAATGGAATTTCAACTGAATGATGCATAACAGATTAAATTAAACAATGAATGATGAATTTGATTGCATTTGTAAGTAGAACATGATGTGTTATTGGCACATATGCATGTAAATGATTGAATCTTCATGCATACACAACATAACATGGCACAACAGTTTTTATGAACATGTCAAAATGAGCATACACATATTCGGCACCTGATGAGCAATGATTTCACATTATGAATGATATGATAACTATGTTATACTTCTAACACAAGCTTATTTCTTCTAGTTTTCCGTAATGAATATTCTTCCTCAGTCCCTTTCAACCTTAATGCATTTAGATTATACTTCTGTTCGTATTCAAACTGTTTCTGTAGCTGTAAAGCCATCCTACGATCTCTCTCTTCTTGATCTAAGTCCTCCTCGTCACTTTCCACGTCTACATTCCCACTACTCAAGTTACTGAAGAAATCATGCATAGTTCTATCTGCATTCACTCCATGTTTCACATTTACACTCTTTCCTAACTTCCCTGCTTTCAATGTTGACTTAGTTTTCTTTAAACCAGATTTTAAACCACTAGTTTTAGAATTTACTACAGGTTTACTAACAGTAGACTTATTGCTTGTTTTTAACCTTTTCTTTGGTGTGGATTTTGAATCTGATGCTTTTCGTTTTCTATAACTTTTAGTGTTTAAGAAATCTCCACTGCCATCATGTGGCAGAGTGTCACGATCATTTTTATTCTTTGGACTTTCTTCGTAAACAAAATCAGGATTTTTATACATAGAAGTGTTGCGTCTAGAACGTTTAGGACTATTAGTGTCAACTGTTGTCACACATTCATCATCGTCATTATCTCTACCGTTACATTCGATACCATCACCACCACCACGACTAGTATTCAAACATACTGTGTCACCTTTCTTTATCCAATTCATTAACGAAGCCTGTGAAGACTCACTGGAATATCGAACTTTGGGATTTTTTCCTTTACGACTATGAGACAGTTTTCCATACTTTAACTGCCTTTTACTCTCAGCCAGTTGCACTGGAGAGCTTGTTTCTATGTTCAAAGGGGAAAAACTTGTACTAGATGTCATCCAGTCATTCTCTAACTCTGGCTCTAATGGAATGATCAGTTTACGTCCGGCATGCATGTCATTTGTAGTTAATGGGGAGTTTGATATATCCTTCAGTTCAGTGGCACGGTTTCCAACATGAGTAAACGTTACTTGTCTAGAAACATCATTGTTCTCTGGATTAAGGTTTTCATTTGGTGATATGACTCCAACTGTACTTGTAGATTTACTCAACCGTTCAACCTGAAATATCACACATAACATTTATTTACTATAATTTTTACTTCTCCAGAGCAACCACCTAGGAACAAACTTTTGAATTTCACAAAGGACATTGCTCTAGAGAGGTTATACAGTATTTTGAAGATATCTGGGGTGTCAACAGGGCCAATTAAAAATCCAGAAAATCATATGCGAAAAAAAATATTTGCCATACAATAGGCCTACAACCATATTGTTTAAATAATTAACTCAGTTTGTATCAAAGAAAGTCCTATAGACCAGATTAAACTTACAATAACTTTGCCATTTTGTGAGATAATTCATCAAATAATCTTTATGTTGGTCAGAAGCCATTGCTCTTTCAGGAAAGATAAATCTGGAATTCCGGACAAATCAGGAAAATTGACACCCCTCAGATATATACTCAGGATACCAAATGATTGCGTACTTCACATAGATGTTTTTTCATACAGATCAGGATATATCTTCTACATTGTTAGATTAACATATCCTGATCTACCAATGCTGAAAGCAGCACACTCTTGAGTTAAATCTCAGCTTAAATATCGTCTCAAACAATTGAAGAATTTCACAAGCCCACCGGAAGTAGCTTTCATCCATAAATCAGCACTGATTGAGACTTAAATGAGAACCTGATACTAATGGTGAAAGCATTACAATCATAGTTAAATGAGAACCTGATACTTATGGTGAAAGCAGTACAATCAGAGTTAAATGAGAACTGGATACTTATGGTGAAAGCAGTACAATCAGAGTTAAATGAGAACTGGATACTTATGGTGAAAGCAGTACAATCAGAGTTAAATGAGAACTGGATACTTATGGTGAAAGCAGTACAATCAGAGTTAAATGAGAACTGGATACTTATGGTGAAAGCAGTACAATCAGAGTTAAATGAGAACTGGATACTTATGGTGAAAGAAGTACAATCAGAGTTAAATGAGAACCTGATACTTATGGTGAAAGCAGTACAATCAGAGTTAAATGAGAACCTGATACTTATGGTGAAAGCAGTACAATCAGAGTTAAATCTCAGCTTAAGTATTGTCTCAAATAATTGAGATATTTCAAGAGCCCACTAATTGTAGCTTAGTCATTATCAATCTCAAAATTAACTCAGATTGAGATTTTTATGAGAATAAATGACCTTCATACATACTTGATCTTTGCGTTCATCAGCTAACTGGCTGAGTCGTCGTTGCATCACTGGACTACCAGCATCAATATCAGATAAATTAGTCTCAACAGGGGAAGTAAATCCTGATCCACTCAAATTTCTTGGAGTTGTTCTAATCAGTTTGGGTTCCACGACTTTACCACTAGGTAGTCTACGAGGCGGTGTAAGAGGGCAAGATCTGATTGGCCGAAAATGATTCAACTCCTGTGAGATACTGTCGATACTGTGACTACTGATACTTCGAGGAACTTCTTCACCTGCAACAGCAAGCAAGACAAATAAATTAATACATAGATCTATCTAAATACATTGCTTCATATATATAACAAATTATGGGATTTACCACTAACAAAATATGTTAATTTATAAGTTGTTATGATTTCAAATATATGCATTTCTCAAACAAAATTTGCCTGTTAAAAGTTTCCCAATCAAAAGTATAGGTGGAGATTGCAGAAGCATGTTATTATTTATTCTGAGGTGAAAACAATTAATCATGTAACTCTAGCCTCCATTGTTGGTTTTTTTCACAATCAATAAGCTGGACTACAAGACTAGTATGGATCACCAATTTGGTTTAAATAACCTGGAGATAGTGTAAACTCAGGGTATGCTACATAGATTGGTTACCTTTCACAATCTAACTCCAGTAACACCTCAATACCACTATTGGGACCCTATAAAACTTTATTGAGGTGGTCTGAATTTTATGTAAAAGTTGAATAGAGAGGAAAGCAGTGAAAAATCAGTTATTTTGAGGATTTACTGTAATGCAATATTGATATAGCGAGTGTACAATGCCTATAAATGGTGTATTGGTGTTCAGGGGTGGAATTCAATATGGATCTTACGGATAAGGACAACCAATCAGATTACACCATATTAAACTCTTGGTCAGTAACAGGTGATATGATTGGCTATCCTTATTCTCCAATTAAATAAGATCAATATTAAATACAACTCATGGTGTACCAACAGTAACGCTGACCTGTATCTGTAGATGGAGGTATCATCAAGATATCACTGTTACTATTACTGTCATCATCGACAAGGTTGATACAAACATCGGTCGACATCTGATTCAATATCTCACTCTGATGTAAACTTGCTGTACTCATTGTGTTAGTTAGCATCGATGGTGAGGATGTCTTAATCACTGTAAATAACATACATTATACATAATTATAGTGATTCTGATATCGCGTATCATCAAAACAAATAAACAGCATACATATTGTAACATATAGTGGCTCTCATAACAAACATGTATTGTCCAAATAAATCAATCTGACCCCTTAACTTTTATGCACACATTTTTTTAAATATATATCAAGGCTATCAAGATCCTTGCATGGAATATATCAATTCCTGAAAGTAAGCAAGCTTTACCAGTCATTTAGATAAATTAGTCTTTATAGTTTTATAGTACACCTTGTAAATATTTGTAGTCCAGTCCGCTTATGAAAACACAGGCAGGAGTGGGCTTTCTGCCTTTTGTTTGCTGAATCCTTTTTTTCAGTTTTTAACAATGAGACTAGGGGCGTTTAATTTTCTTGGTCGGTAGTGTGTTGGGCACTTCTTCGTTTTAAGATTTCTTACAGCTAAAGCGGGGCAATATAGTCCTTTTGCTGTGGAAACTGGGTCATTCAGCTAGTTAGTAGGTCATCCCACTATACGGGCCTTTCAACGTTTTAATACTGTTATTTAACTTTTGAGACTAAAGGCTGCTATAACTATGTAGTTCAGCAGTTTTACTGTTGTTACTAGGTCATTCAGCGTAGGCATTCCGCCTTTTGGTTGCTGTATCTTTTCTACTGGGTCATTCAGCTAGTTATAATTTATTATACTTTTCGACAGCTTGGACTTGGGCGGATCTGCGCTTGTTTAGTTGGGCGTTGTGCTTTGTGTGTTTTTAATGTTTTCTGTGCTCGGCTGGTTAAGTTGAGTGCTGCCTTCCCTGTCTGACTTAATATACTCTTTTTTTATTATATCAATTAAATATAGACAATAAATGATCTGTTTAATTATGCTAATAGAAGGTAGGAGGGCCAGAGTGATTCATTTGAGCAATAGGTGTAATGTCTTCAATATAGCCATGTCTGTATCTTCACTGAGCAGTCAGCTTCATAAACATCTTGTAAGCAGTCAATGTTATAAAATACCAATCAGCTAATCATACCATATTCATCAGTAAGAATCCTTACACCTGCTCTTAGCAGTCACATTTAGTATGAACTAGGGATGGCAACGAGTACCTGAGTACTCGTTCAAAGGTCCGATTATCGAATATCAAAATCAGTATTCGAGTACTCGGAAAATAATACAAATAATAATTGTTAATCTTGTCTTGTACAGAATGTGTCAAAGTGTTATCTGGTCTACTAAAATTACAATTAACAACGTGTGATCAATCCTTAATCGTCGCTACACAAGGTCGCTAATTGCAAGCGTAATCACAACACAGACCTGTCAATCATCGTCTGTTAATTCGTTTATGACACGTAGCTTGGGGTTCTTTTGTTGACACAAATCCGAGTAATTGTCATTGATCTTTAATTGGCAGTTATTGTTTATTGGGTGTGACAATCGATTAAGAAATTAATAAAATATTACTTTAAATCATAATCGTTCTCACGAGTACATGAATATACGATAACGCGACTGTGTCACGCTGTGTAAATATTACTATGTCATCGGTTGATAAGAGTATTCCCCCTTAGTTATTTATTTGTTTTTGTACAATTTTCTAGCGTTATTGACTATAAGTTATACTGCATTTACACTGTATTTTTGTTCTTTTAGTTAGTTTTTATGATTTCAACATTCTTCTACCGATCTAGATTTGACTATCAACTGAACAAAACGGACAGGCATATACAATGTTTTATTTGAAGTTGAACACGCACATTTGCAGTACAACATTTCTGTGTCCCAAATTCATCATTCACATTTATAGTTTTACGAGTACTCAATCGGAAGAATGACCGAGTACCCGAGTACCGATTTTAGTACTCGTTGCCATCTCTAGTGTGAACCCTTACACCTGCACTTAGCAGTCACATCAGTATGAACCCTTACACCTGCACTTAGCAGTCACATCAGTATGAACCCTTACACCTGCACTTAACAGTCACATCAGTATGAACCCTTACACCTGCACTTAGCAGTCACATCAGTATGAACCCTTACACCTGCACTTAGCAGTCACATCAGTATGAACCCTTACACCTGATCTTAGCAGTCACATCAGTATGAACCCTTACACCTGATCTTAACAGTCACATCAGTATGAACCCTTACACCTGCACTAAGCAGTCACATCGGTATGAACCCTTACACCTGATCTTAGCAGTCACATCAGTTGTATCACTAGACAAACTGCTTAAGATCATTTTGTCTTTCATGCCGTGACTGTGTGAGGGTCAGTGTGAGATCATTTTGTCTTTTATGCTGTGACTTTGAGGGTCAGTGTAAGATCATGTTGTCTTTCATGCTGTGACTGTGTGAGGGTCAGTGTAAGATCATTTTGTCTTTCATGCCGTGACTGTGTGAGAGTCAGTGTAAGATCATTTTGTCTTTCATGCCGTGACTGTGTGAGGGTCAGTGTAAGATCATTTTGTCTTTCATGCCGTGACTGTGAGGGTCAGTTTAAGATCATTTTGTCTTTCATGCTGTGACTGTGTGAGGGTCAGTGTAAGATCATTTTGTCTTTCATGCCGTGACTGTGTGAGGGTCAGTGTAAGATCATTTTGTCTTTCATGCTGTGACTGTGTGAGGGTCAGTGTAAGATCATTTTGTCTTTCATGCCATGACTGTGTGAGGGTCAGTGTAAGATCATTTTGTCTTTCATGCCGTGACTGTGTGAGGGTCAGTGTAAGATCATTTTGTCTTTCATGCCGTGACTGTGTGAGGGTCAGTGTAAGATCATTGAGAAGAGAAACCAGTTTAACCTGTTTATGCTTTAACATCAGCTAGCATGGTAAAACACTGGTACCATTTTTACATCATCAACTTTGGTATGATACAGTCACAGTACAGAGAGTGATCCCTGGACACCTTGCACTAAAAGTGGACACTCTATCACAAGGCAACAACAACACAGACCTAATTATTCTTACAGTTCATTAAAACCATACACATGAGTGCTCAAATTTTGCCCATGCCATGAAAAACAAATCTTTCAGATTGGATACTTTCATGGAAGGATCTACAACCAGTTACCATAGTACAGGCAGATAGTCTACAGAATAATAAACTTACCAGGCTGAGGAAGTTCAGGTATTGCAATTTCTGTAGAAGAGGTAAGCTTTGATCTCGCCTTGGAGAAAGACAATTCTAATTTTTCAATATCAGTCGTAGTAATCAAATTTTTATCTCTTCGAATTTTTCTTTTCAAGAAATTCTCTTCCAGCTGCCGAGCCTTGTCCTTGTCTACACAAATCTTTCCACCACCACTGTTAATGGGAGTCAAACAACTATATGGATAGGGACTTCTTGAGGGGCTGCGTGTCTCACATCGATCTTCCTGTAGTCGACTGATAAAGCCTTCCATAGTATTCTCTCCATCATTGGTCACACCAAGATTAGATCGTGTCCGTATTTCATTTTCAGGACTAGTCATCTTTTAAAAGAAACAGTATAATGCATTTAACAGTTAATAAACATCATTTATAATTTAAATATATGGAAGATACTCCTGCATGGTCCAATGGCTGCATTTTTCACAATAATTTCATGCATTAATTACTATAATTCCATGCAATTAAAATATACTCCATTAAAGTCATTCTGGCTACTTGAGTATACAATTTAGTGCCTGCCAACACATCACATACATGTATATAGCAGTTAAATAAGCTAGGCCACAATTATCCTACCAGCTGCATAAAGGAAATTTGCATTAATCTCAAATTGAGATGAGAATTCTACCTTAGACGCTTTAGGAGATCAGTGCCATTTATCAGAACTGTAAATAAATTTAGCATTAAGAACTGCCTTCAAATAAATTGAGTATAAAGAATTGCTTAAATTATGTAATGCATTTTTTTTTATTGAAAGTAATGTAATCAAAAGAAGTTGAAAAGTAATTGTAATCAGAAAATTTGAAAGTAACTGTAATGTGATTAATTACTGGTCCATGTAATCAGCCCCAAGTCTGCTCATGATTCGTGAATTCTCACACAGAAAGGTCAGGATTTCATTGTATTACAAATTTAAGACTAAACTACGGCAGTCCGCACTACAAAATGATCAAAATGAAGCTTAGATTAGGCAACTAGTGTAACAGTCAGGGGTTCTACCGAGGCATGATGCTCAATCCTGAAAATATGACGCAAGTCTGTTTCGAGTGCCATAAGTACACATCACTACACCAAAACTCACATATTGTTCAATTGTCAAAAATCATCATATGAAATTTCAAATGACCATAACTCAGTCAATATTTTGATTTTTTTCTTCAAATAACTTTTATTTTTTGAAGACACATTCCTTCTTTTAAGTGTAGTAAATCCAGATTTCTGGATTATTCTCAAATAGTAGGAACCCTGAACAGTAGATTACCTGTGCTAATTGTTTAGCAAGTTCTTCATCTTCTTTCTCACGTGCCATCAGTTGGGCGTGTCTCTTATATTCTTCATCTTGTAATTGTTTGATCAATCTCTCACTGGCTTCCAGTTCATTCCTCCTTTCTTCTGTACGCTGTTCCTGAAGCTGAAACAATGTGATAATTATAACTAGTATTCTAAAATACTCATTTATTTTCTACATATTTATTTCATACTTTTTATATTTATTTCTAAAAGTCGATTTTTAAATAAGCTGATCAACATATGTTTTATATAATTCTATCACTGTCGACACCTAAATCCTGTTGGTTTCCATCACAATGAAGGTATGAGAGAAAATGTCAGTTTTACCCTTTATTTATAAGTAAAATTTACAACTTGTAGGTATTTGGCCACACAATTCCAAATCATTATTACTACCATAATAATATATCTATATATGGGGTTACTACAGTTGCAAAAATTCAACTATTTAAAACTGATGGACCAACAAGCAATAGTTAGATAAGTCACATCATCTTTATTAGTTTCAAAATTGATATACGTATGTACAAATTTTATTAGCAGTAAAATACAAGTTAAGCGGTTCAGGATTCAGTGAGAGAAGTGTCTCATGCAAACAATGGTCTCATTGTTGAGACATTGTTATGGTCTCATGGTCGAGACATTGTTATGGTCTCATGGTCGAGACATTGTTATGGTCTCATGGTCGAGACATTGTTATGGTCTCATGGTCGAGACATTGTTATGGTCTCACGGTCGAGACATTGTTATGGTCTCATGGTCGAGACATTGTTATTGTCTCATGGTCGAGACATTGTAATGGTCTCACGGTCGAGATATAGTTACTCATTAGAAGTATACAAGTTGAACAGACAATCCTCCGTACCATACAGTACAACATAGTGGCTACTATGAAGATAAAACTGTTGGAATAAAGGATAATTGTTAAGAGCACTAAAAAGTCTTGCTGCTCATGTTTGGACCGCTATAGAGAACTGTGGACTTTAGATTTCTATGAAATGTTTAGCAACAATCAGATTTCAGCAATTTTTGTTTTTAACGATTACTAACTATTAAACTAGTGCATTTATTATTGATACCATTAAGCCTAGAGTAACCCCACTAGGAAAGTAAGAAAAAATTTGTCCCAACAACCTTCACATCTCAAGTTATGATTTCAGAATAGATGATCAAATACAAGGCACTACAGTAACTTACCTTCCTTAACTGTTGTAAGTATTCATTTCTGATCTCGCCTGGTTCTGATAATCTTATTGATACATTCAAAGCTGAAACACCAACCAAGCAACATGTAACAGATATATGCACTACACATAAAAAACAATGTTACTTTATTTTGTTATAACCGTCATGCTTACACACTGCTCAAGCTGAGTTCTGGGGGTCCACAGGCACTGAATATTAAGCCCCAGTTTGATGGATTAAAATTTTTTAGTATGGCAAAAAAACTTTAATTTAAAGAATAATTGACCATTTGTTTAGAATCAAGGTCAAAACTCAAAACGTGGCTTATGAAAATTTAGAAATTCATTGGAAGCCCTGGAGGCTCAAAGTTACATATGTATTTTGCATGGGATGTGTCATAAGAATAGATTTTCAGATTAAAAGGTCAGGATTAAATTCATAATGGCAATCACAACATTATTTACCATTTATTTCATCATCATCATCGTCCCCCTCTAGACGTTTCTTCACCTGAGTAGGAAAGTGTTTCTGAATTTCTTTCCATTTTCCCTCATTTACGAGACTATTAGTTCTAGTTTTCTTTCTAGCCCAAGATGATATCCGGCACCTGTAAAAGATATCAATAAATTAATAATAAATAATAATACAAACCTGATGTATTGTAGAACAAATTGTAACAATTTAAAACATATACATGTATAAACAAAAATTACTACGTAAAGCTTTAGGGATTGATTTGTACAGGTGCACTATAAAAACAACCTATCAACAATTCTTGAGTTAACTTATTGTACATGAAAAATAGATACTTCTACTAGAGCCGGGCCCTATTTTTTCCTTCTTTGTTTGCTACCGGTAAACGGTACCTTCCCAATTTGAAAAAGGCTAAAATTCCCAAATTCGAAGGGAGATATTCCCAATGAACATTTAAAAACAAAAAATTCAAAATCGCACATAAAATGACAAAGTTATGAACATTTTTGACAAAAGGTCCAGCATAAAAGTTTACAGAAACCAGTAAACAGTCACATGTAATCTATTTTTCTGTTTTATTTGGCCTTTCTGCTTCATGAAAATTCCCAATTGCAAGTTGTCACAACGCAAAAATTCGCAATCTGAACGGACCCCCGACCCTTTCCCAAAGAAGCAAAAAAAAATCACTGAAATAGTACCATAATTTTTTTTTTATAAACTGACAGTTGAAATAACTTTGAGTTAAGAATGTTAACTGCCCATATGGTGTCTGACATTTTGATTTCAGGACCGTAAGATTTTAAAGGTTTGTCATCATCTTAAGTAATTGCCTCGCTCCAAAAGGAGTATATATTCACAATTTTACATTATAAATGTAAACATGCACAGCAAAAAGGTCTGACTTTGGAGGGTAAACCAAAGTAGCAATAGATTAAAGAAATAAAAGTTTTACTATTTACACAATATTTAAAAGGATAAAAATATATTTAGGATCTAGTGATTATGTTGACTGGCAAGAGCTGATTGAAATGTAGCAAGGCTAGTCTGGTCAACGGTGGTTTGAGGTAGTTGATTCCAAAGGATAACGGTTGCTTGAAAACTGAAGTTCTAGCTCGGATTTGAGAAAGATGATAGTTATAGAATCTGATAGATTTAGAAATCTGGAGAGGTGGGTCAGGTGTGATATCCACTAAATTGTGCAGGAACTTGTAAAACATGGTGTTTCTGGTGTTATCACGGCGCTTCTAAAGTGTGTCCCATTTCAGGTTGTCCGCCCATATATCCGATAGATTTTTTCAACTTTCCGGAAGTCTGCATAACAGTCTCTTCCTTTTAAAGTTGGCCATCATAGGCCAATCTGGCAGAGAAATAACTGAGTGACCATGCACAAGCGAATAACATGGAAAAAAAGTGGGATGCCATCTCCCACAGCATGTCAAACATCAAAAAGTTTGATGAACTTAGGTGACTGTTTGAAAAAAAAAGATATATATACAATCGACAAACTAGGTGTATTGGAAACCATAGGGTAACAGTCATAAACCATTTGAACCTAGGTTTCTTGATGGAACTATTAATTTCTGTCATTTGAGTCAAATTTTTACTCTGACATTATCATCTGTTTACGGCGCTGCATTATACTATTTTTATTGGCTTAAGCAATATTTCCAAGAATTATTTACTTACAACCTTAAACATGGGATCGCTCGAAATACAGGTTATGAATACAGTAGACTACTTAATTTGGCTTGCCATAAAATGATAAATGCCTGACCCAATTTGCCAGTCCACAAATTGTGGATTGACACTCGCTTAAAAAGGTAATCATAGGGATCTCTACCACCCATATATTTCAATACTGGCAATATCCGGTCATCTTCCCCTATCCTGGCCGCCATTATGTTCATTCCGTGAACGTTGCTTTTATTTATGTCATTTTTTCGAGGCATTTACATTAACATGGTTATAAACCATATATTTAGCCGATATTTAGTGTTTGTTAAGTAAATGGCAGTGGCTAGCCGTCCGGCACCGGACGACTAGACAGCGAAATTAGTCGTTCGGCATCAGACGACTAGCAAATGCTATGTGCATTGGCTAGGGAACCGTCATTCTATTTCTATGCATTAGGCATACAAAATTTAGTTATTTTCTTATGATAAGTATCACATATGTTTCTACCTTGTAATAAACTACGAATTCGGCAAGACATGTCAGTGCATTTATCTGCATCCATTTTGTGACCGGTCGTGTATCTCTGTATATTGTCCGCCATATCCGATGCCGGACGGCTAGCCACTGCCTAAGTAAATTATGGCAAAACCAAGAGTTTAGTTCACAGAATGAACACAATGGCGGCCATGACAGGAGAGACCGGACATTGCCTCAATACTAATGAATCGAGCAAATATTTGACCATGAATTAACTGGCAATAAGGATTTGAATTATCTAGCCGGCTTTCGTTGAATTTCAATATTTGTTTACAAAACAAACCTGCAACAAGGACAGCAAAAGTTGGCTTTCTGAACATTTTCCTCAAAACATGGTAAACAAAGTTCATGTTGACATGGCATTGTAACCGGCTGAACCAATATGTGCAAACATATTGGACATATATTGTCCTCCAGCTTCATAATAAACAATATTTTGTAAGTCAGTGAAATTTTTAGCCACCGGAAGTCATCGCTTACGCGCACTTGTCGAACCCCAAAGTAGGCCAATTGTCCTAAAGATATTTTAATAGCAGCAAGTCATAAAACATCGCAAATAATTCGGTTTAAAATAAGCCTTTCTTAGAAAGAGCCCTTTTTCTTGACCTTAAATACAGTATTTAATCATTGATACATCATGTTTTTTTTATGGTTTATTGCTTATTGAGTTACTTACAGCTTTAGCTAGTGTTAGTTATCTCGAAGATCATCTTTGGGTTTCTTTAGAACAAGCTTTTGTACGACATTGATTTGTTTACGTTTGAACTTGTCAAAATAAATGGTTATATTGTGTTGTTTGCCTTAAATGCTGATCGTAATGTTTATTGTATTTAATGCACGTTATGTTACATTATTACTACAACGTCTAAAATGGCCCATTGGATGAAGTGTTCTGTCGAAATGAAAATATTGACACTCCGAGGTTTAATCAATGTTACAAAACGCTTTATCAAAAGCGCGGGCAATTTAACCGCCAATTTAACAACAATGTCCAGTGAACGAGGAGCCTTGATTGTTTTTGAAGGGTGTGATAGAAGTGGAAAGACCACACAATGTAGTTTACTTGCTAAGCATCTGTCAAGCCAAGGAGAGCAAGTCGAACAAATGAAATTTCCAGGTGTGTAAAATTGTCACTAACATTTTTATGCAAAAAATTCTACTTTCACTTTCCAAATAAAAAATAAAGCAACAACTTGAACAAGTTTAATGAAAGGCCTAACTTGATTTAATCCTGAGGTATAACCCTATTTTAACTTGTATCTGGAGAAAATACAGTATACAGTGGCGAAGCTAGAGGTATTTGAATGTGTATGCAAAATGGCTAGGGGGGTCTGTGGGTCGACCTTCTTTCGTAACCATTAGAGTTACCTTAAGGCACAACCACTTGAGTTTAATGAGGTAGGCGGAGTCTGGGCGGCGTCGGGAATAGGCATGGGACTACTAAATCTTTACTAGACACATTTAATACTATTATTTTGCAATAAAGACTACAAGTTTATAGGTCTAGCATTAGTAAGATTAAACATAAACTGTTCAGGTTTATATTTATGACAATATATAATGTTAAAATGCTGCGTGATATGCATATAATCCCGTTTGTATATGAAGGTATAATTTTTGCAGACATGTGTAAACTCCACCCAACGATAATTTAACCTGTAGTGGTTGGAATCGGGTTCGAAGATCTTTCGATAATTTAATATTTATTTTTCATTGAAAATCGATTGAATTGGCTACTTGTGTTGGTTTACAAACCTTGATGGCGCAATAAAGAAGCTTTTTTAGTTCAAAAACATCAATAATACGTGTCTATGTGTGTTTACAAACAATAAGACTGCGCTATTTGAAAACGTACAAAACAAAAAGAATACAGTAGCTTTGGTACTTGGATGGTAACTGTCATATTAAAGCCAGGGTACTTGAATGGTTCCAGACATATAAAAGACTTATTACTTAAATGGCTGTTCTCATACTGTTGCCGGGGTACTTGAATGGTTACTCTCATACCGTAGCCAGGGTACTTGAATGGTTGCTCTCATACTGTAGCCAGGGTACTTGAATGGTTACTCTCAAACTGTAGCCAGGGTACTTGAATGGTTGCCCTCATATTGTAGCCAAGGTACTTAAATGGTTACTCTCATACTGTAGCCAGGGTACTTGAATGGTTGCTCTCATACTGTAGTCAGGGTACTTGAATGGTTACTCTCATACTGTAGCCAATGTACTTGAATGGTTACTCTCATACTGTAGCCAAGGTACTTGAATGGTTGCTCTCATACTATAGCCAGGGTACTTGAATGGTTGTTCTCATACTATAGCCAGGGTACTTGAATGGTTGCCCTCATACTGTAGCCAGGGTACTTGAATGGCTGTTCTCATACTGTTGCCAGGGTACTTGAATAGTTAATCTCATAATGTAGCCAATGTACTTGAATGGTTAATCTCATACTGTAGTCAAGGTACTTGAATGGTTGCTCTCATACTGTAGCCAGGGTACTTGAATGGTTGCCCTCATACTGTAGCCAGGGTACTTGAATGGTTGTTCTCATACTGTAGCCAAGGTACTTAAATGGTTGCCCTCATACTGTAGCCAGGGTACTTGAATGGTTGTTCTCATACTGTAGCCAAGGTACTTAAATGGTTGCCATCATACTGTAGCCAAGGTACTTAAATGGTTGCCCTCATACTGTAGCCAGGGTACTTGAATGGTTGTTCTCATACTGTAGCCAAGGTACTTAAATGGTTGCCCTCATACTGTAGCCAAGGTACTTAAATGGTTACTCTCAAACTGTAGCCAGGGTACTTGAATGGTTGCCCTCATATTGTAGCCAAGGTACTTAAATGGTTACTCTCAAACTGTAGCCAGGGTACTTAAATGGTTGCTCACATACTGTAGCCAGGGTACTTGAATGGTTACTCTCATACTGTAGCCAGGGTACTTGAATGGTTACTCTCATACTGTAGCCAGGGTACTTGAATGGTTACTTATACTGTAGCCAAGCTACTTGAATGGTTGCTCTCATACTATAGCCAGGGTAATTGAATGGTTGCCCTCAAACTATAGCCAGGGTACTTGAATGGTTGCTCTCATACTATAGCCAGGGTACTTGAATGGTTGCCCTCAAACTGTAGCCAGTGTACTTGAATAGTTGCTCTCATAATGTAGCCAAGGTACTTGAATGGTTACTCTCATACAGTAGCCAGGGTACTGGAATGGTTGCTCTCATACTGTAGCCAGGGTACTTGAATGGTTACTCTCAAACTGTAGCCAGGGTACTTGAATGGTTGCCCTCATACTGTAGCCAAGGTACTTGAATGGTTGCTCTCATACTATAGCCAGGGTACTTGAATGGTTGCCCTCATACTGTAGCCAGGGTACTTGAATGGTTGTTCTCATACTGTAGCCAAGGTACTTAAATGGTTGCCCTCATACTGTAGCCAGGGTACTTGAATGGTTGTTCTCATACTGTAGCCAAGGTACTTAAATGGTTGCCATCATACTGTAGCCAAGGTACTTAAATGGTTGCCCTCATACTGTAGCCAGGGTACTTGAATGGTTGTTCTCATACTGTAGCCAAGGTACTTAAATGGTTGCCCTCATACTGTAGCCAAGGTACTTAAATGGTTACTCTCAAACTGTAGCCAGGGTACTTGAATGGTTGCCCTCATATTGTAGCCAAGGTACTTAAATGGTTACTCTCAAACTGTAGCCAGGGTACTTAAATGGTTGCTCACATACTGTAGCCAGGGTACTTGAATGGTTACTCTCATACTGTAGCCAGGGTACTTGAATGGTTACTCTCATACTGTAGCCAGGGTACTTGAATGGTTACTTATACTGTAGCCAAGCTACTTGAATGGTTGCTCTCATACTATAGCCAGGGTAATTGAATGGTTTCCCTCAAACTATAGCCAGGGTACTTGAATGGTTGCTCTCATACTATAGCCAGGGTACTTGAATGGTTGCCCTCAAACTGTAGCCAGTGTACTTGAATAGTTGCTCTCATAATGTAGCCAAGGTACTTGAATGGTTACTCTCATACTGTAGCCAGGGTACTGGAATGGTTGCTCTCATACTGTAGCCAGGGTACTTGAATGGTTACTCTCATACTGTAGCCAGGGTACTTGAATGGTTACTCTCATACTGTAGCCAGGGTACTTGAATGGTTACTCTCATACTGTAGCCAGGGTACTTAAATGGTTGCCCTCATACTGTAGCCAAGGTACTTAAATGGTTACTCTCAAACTGTAGCCAGGGTACTAAAATGGTTGCTCTCATACTGTTGCCAGGGTACTTGAATAGTTACTCTCATACTGTAGCCAGGGTACTTGAATGGTTACTCTCATACTGTAGCCAGGGTACTTGAATGGTTACTTATACTGTAGCCAAGCTACTTGAATGGTTACTCTCATACTATAGCCAGGGTAATTGAATGGTTTCCCTCAAACTATAGCCAGGGTACTTAAATGGTTGCCCTCATACTGTAGCCAGGGTACTTGAATGGTTGCCCTCATATTGTAGCCAAGGTACTTGAATGGTTACTCTCATACTGTAGCCAGGGTACTTAAATGGTTGCCCTCATACTGTAGCCAAGGTACTTAAATGGTTACTCTCAAACTGTAGCCAGGGTACTTAAATGGTTGCTCTCATACTGTAGCCAGGGTACTTGAATGGTTACTCTCATACTGTAGCCAGGGTACTTGAATGGTTGCCCTCATACTGTAGCCAAGGTACTTGAATGGTTACTCTCATACTGTAGCCAATGTACTTGAATGGTTGCTCTCATACTATAGCCAGGGTACTTGAATGGTTGCCCTTATACTGCAGCCAGGGTACTTGAATGGCTGTTCTCATACTGTAACCAGGGTACTTGAATAGTTACTCTCATAATGTAGACAATGTACTTGAATGCTTAATCTCATACTGTAGTCAAGGTACTTGAATGGTTGCTCTCATACTGTAGCCAGGATACTTGAATGGTTGCCCTCATACTGTAGCCAAGGTGCTTGAATGGTTGTTCTCATACTGTATGGCTACAGTATGAGGGCAACCATTCAAGTACCCTGGCTACAGTATGAGGGCAACCATTCAAGTACACTGGCTACAGTTTGAGAGTAACCATGCAAGTACCTTGGCTACATTATGAGAGTAACTATTCAAGTACCCTGGTAACAGTATGAGAACAGCCATTCAAGTACCCTGGCTACAGTATGAGAGCAACCATTCGAGTACCCTGGCTATAATATGAGAGTAACCATACAAGTACCATGGCTACAGTATGAGAGCAACCATTCAAGTATCCTGGCTATAATATGAGAGCAACAGTTCAAGTACCATGGCTACAGTATGAGAGCAACCATTCAAGTACACTGGCTACAGTATACGATCAACCATTCAAGTACCCTGGCTACAGTATGAGAATAACCATTCAAGTACCCTGGCTACAGTATGAGAATAACCATTCAAGTACCCTGGCTACAGTATGAGAGTAACCATTCAAGTACCTTGGCTACAGTATGAGGGCAACCATTCAAGTACCCTGGCTACAGTATGAGGGCAACTATTCAAGTACACTGGCTACAGTTTGAGAGTAACCATGCAAGTACCTTGGCTACATTATGAGAGTAACTATTCAAGTACCCTGGTAACAGTATGAGAACAGCCATTCAAGTACCCTGGCTACAGTATGAGGACAACCATTCAAGTACCCTGGCTATAGTATGAGAGCATCCATTCAAGTACCTTGGCTACAGTATGAGAGTAACCATTCAAGTACCTTGGCTGCAGTATGAGAGTAACCATTCAAGTACCCTGGCTACAGTTTGAGAGTAACTATTTAAGTACCTTGGCTACATTATGAGAGTAACTATTCAAGTACCCTGGTAACGGTATGAGAACAGCCATTCAAGTACCCTGGCTAAAGTATGAGGACAACCATTCCAGTACCCTGGCTATAGTATGAGAGCAACCATTCAAGTACCTTGGCTACAGTATGAGAGTAACCATTCAAGTACCTTGGCTGTAGTATGAGAGTAACCATTCAAGTACCCTGGCTACAGTTTGAGAGTAACCATTTAAGTACCTTGGCTACAATATGAGGGCAACCATTCAAGTACCCTGGCTACAGTTTGAGAGTAACCATTCAAGTACCCTGGCTACAGTATGAGAGCAACCATTCAAGTACCTTGGCTACATTATGAGAGTAACTATTCAAGTACCCTGGTAACAGTATGAGAACAGCCATTCAAGTACCATGGCTACAGTATGAGGACAACCATTCAAGTACCCTGGCTATAGTATGAGAGCAACCATTCAAGTACCCTGGCTATAATATGAGAGTAACCATTCAAGTACGATGGCTACAGTATGAGAGCAACCATTCAAGTATCCTGGCTATAATATGAGAGCAACCATTCAAGTACCATAGCTACAGTATGAGACTAACCATTCAAGTACCCTGGCTACAGTATGAGAGTAACCATTCAAGTACCCTGGCTACAGTTTGAGAGTAACCATTCAAGTACCCTTGGCTACAATATGAGGGTACCATTCAAGTACCCTGGCTACAGTTTGAGAGTAACCATTTAAGTACCTTGGCTACAATATGAGGGCAACCATTCAAGTACCCTGGCTATAGTTTGAGAGTAACCATTCAAGTACCCTGGCTACAGTATGAGAGCAACCATTCAAGTACCTTGGCTACATTATGAGAGTAACTATTCAAGTACCCTGGTAACAGTATGAGAATAACCATTCAAGTACCCTGGCTACAAAATGAGAGCAACCATTCAAGTACCTTGGCTACAGTATGAGAGCAACCATTCAAGTACCCTGGATATAATATGAGAGTAACCATTCAAGTACCCTGGCTATAGTATGAGAATAATCATTCAAGTACCCTGGCTACAGTATGAGAATAACCATTCAAGTACCCTGGCTACAGTATGAGAGCAACCATTCAAGTACCCTGGCTACAGTATGAGAGTAACCATTCAAGTACCCTGGCTATAATATGAGAGTAACCATTCAAGTACCATGGCTACAGTATGAGAGCAACCATTCAAATATCCTGGCTATAATATGAGAGCAACCATTCAAGTACCCTGGCTACAGTATAAGAGCAACCATTCAAGTACCCTGGATACAGTATTAGAGCAACCATTCAAGTACCCTGGCTAGAGTATGAGAATAAACATTGAAGTACCCTGGCTACAATAGGACAGCTATCATTCAAGTACCTTGGCTTCAGTATGAGAGCAACCATTCAATTACACTGGGTACAGTATGAGAGCAACCATTCAAGTACCGAAATGCCGAAATGCCGAGCATATCCTTTATTTGCCAGTCAGCTTTCAGCTGAAATATGGCAGGCATATACATGTATGTGTGTACCTCTAACCGGATTTGAATCCGGGTCGCCAGATTAGACGACAAGCGCTCTAACCATTGAGCTACGGAAATAGTCCAAACTAGATTGATATATTGGCTAGTTGAATTTCAATTGTATCTCCTCAGTGGTATGATTTATATTTAGGCAGCCTCACAACTTTCCTGACATCCTTCGTATCTGCAGTCCTGATAGTAGCCGAATATTAGCAAGATATGTGATGTCATAGTTTCCGAAAGTTTGCATCTGTAATACGATTGTAGCCATCAAATTACGATATCTCTATTATAAATGCATGTACAATGTACCTTCCATTTTCGAATTGTTGTCCTTAATGCACAAATATGGCCATGTAATATTTGCTTTTAATGAATTACATTGTTCTGATGTGTTATAAACGTTAATGCATGATAAGTGCTCTCTATGTCATCTGTACGCATTGGTCGGGATTAAATCTGAATCCCCATATAGATTTCTCCAATATGTTGTTCTCACAATGAACTACCCAGGCTTTGTACACACTTTCAAGTGCATGCATTTTATTAGAGTAAAAGTAAGTACTTTCAGGAATAGTATGTGCTATTTTGCATTCGTGATTTCATGTGTTTAGAGTTAAGGACTTTACAATCATTCTGACTTACAGACAAATAGACAATTTCGCCATAGACCTACGGAGTCATTTTTGGATGCATATGATCAGCGGTTATGCACTTTATCTGCATCTGTATTTACATTCCTGGAGTGAATAATAACACAACCCCTATAGTTGAACTATGTACTAAGAACGTAAGACTTGGAGACCATCCATGGGAGCGGAAAGTGAAAAGCACAAACACTGTTGACGATAACACTATTTATTGCACGATGAATCCATTTTAGGCTACAAAATGTTAAAGTTGATATGACAAATGGATTGAGATATCCATTCTTATAGCTTTGTTACTGTCCGTTCCATCACAAAACAACATCACAAAAACATTCATATGTACATCGCTTAGAAACCATGTTTTAGAGTTAACCATGATAAAGTAAGAATAGATCTAAAATATAATACAAATGTATGTAATGTATTTTATTTTCCAATCATATCGACCAATGCTGGCATACATTTACATTTAAATATACATGTATACAAATGTAAGTGTATACATTTAAAGTACATGCTTACCAATTTAAAGGCTTGATTTTTTATGAGCAACAACCTACGTGATGATATAATTCCATAGAATAAGTTATTATGCTATAAAAGTGAGCACTAATATTGAACATTTATACTTTTTCACCAAGGACAAAGGGCTATAATATATAACGAGACTATTTAGGCTGAAGCATTTGAATGTATTTGGTGGGGCCTTATCTATTTCCCCTGTTCTGACATTGGGGGTCTGTCTCCCAGCCCCCGGCTCCTTGGTCCATGAGCAGTGGTAAGCATAATGAAATAATACATAAAAGTACTAGATGATGTACAAAAATTGAAAAGATTCTAAGTCAAATATGCATCTTGGTGAATAACATTTGTTTCTGTGACTTCATACAGTAGGCCTACGCAACCTGGCAACTACATACAGCTGGCAATCAATCGTCGGTCGTGGTCTCAAATAGCTGCTTTTTAGTCAACTGGAAGAGAAAAATGGAGTCTGTGGGGAATTGGGTTATTAAATAAATTGATAAAGGCACGAACGTTTTAACGAGACGGTATTTATAATAAGGCTGCAGCTTGAAAGGACGGTAGCACACACATTTTTAATATTTCTACTCAGTGACGGTAGTTATTGGTATAATTTTAGCAACATAAAAATGATCGTATCAATGCAAATGCGTGCTGTAATTAAGTTACGGCGACACACTTTTATACAAATTTATACGAATTCACTGTGTACATGTAGGCCCTATTCGTAAATAAAGGTGAAATCTACGTTCGTTTTAACGGCTTCAATTGGTTTGTTCGAATAAAGTAGCAATTAAACGTATAAAATTATTCGCACGCGCATCAAGACAATCAAATGGACATATATATTGATTGACGCCATAATATAATATTATTAAACCAGCGACGTGACAATTCATTATAGATTGTAAAAATATAAATCATACTAACCCTGAATATTTAGCGGTTCTATACCTACATCGTATGAATAATGTATAGCTAGCTCCGCCCATTTATTAGACACGCCCTGGTACTCAAATGGTTGGTAACTTAAATGGTTACGAAAGAAGGTTCATCGGGTCTGTGGGCATGCTCCCCCGGAAAAATTTTGTTCGCTAGAACGTCTCATGTGCGTTCTGGCGTGTTTTTTGCTTCATCTTTAACATTATTTTACTGATAAAACGACAATATCCGGTCATCTTCCCCTATCCTGGCCGCCATTATGTTCATTCCGTGAACGTTGCTTTTATTTATGTCATTTTTTCGAGGCATTTACATTAACATGGTTATAAACCATATATTTAGCCGATATTTGGTGTTTGTTAAGTAAATTATTGCCAAACCAAGAGTTTAGTTCACGGAATGAACACAATGGCGGCCATGACAGGGGAAGAAGACCGGCATTGCCGATAAAACCAGGTTGTTGTTGTTGTTGTTGTTGTTGACGGCTATAGAGCCCGAATATCCGTCGCTAGTACGGTCTACGCAGGTAACGGTTTCTCATAATGGCACACAGGTAGTGTTTCAATACATTTTAAAGTGAAGTTCGGTATTTGAAAATATAAATATTAATAACAAATAAATAATGAAAATAAAAAATAAGTAAATATTAAACTTTGTTTTTAGAATCTTTTAGTTTTAACTATAAAAGCACCCAAATGATTATTTATGGTTGACTTGTATTCAATCCATGGTGCTTCCTTGTCACAGGAGAAGAAGAAGGCTGGGGAGATCTGTGTGTGTCTCACTCCTATTTCATTGCATAGCTGTAGGTACATCTCTTCTCTATGAGTACTATAGCGAGGACAACTCATCATATAATGGTCTACTGTTTCGGGTTCACTGCAATCACACGCTGGACTGTCTTCTATACCAACCCTGTATAGGTGTTCTTTCAGCTTGCAGTGTCCAGATTGCAGTTGCAGCAATATCCTTTGGACAGTAGAACCATTGAAGTCCACTTCTTTGACGTCAACCATCTTCTTGTATGTGTATAGTGCCCTACCCTTTTCTGAAATGTCCCACCTTCTTTGCCATTTCACCTTCATAGCGTTCAGTGCTGCTGTCTTGACATCTGCCTGGGAAATTGGGAGTGTTGACTCTGTGCCATCCATTTCATATGCCATTTGGGCCGCTTCTTTCGCCAGCTTATCCGCTATCTCATTACCTAGTATATTGGCATGACCTGGTGTCCATTCTGTAGTCAAATTAACTCCTTTTGCTTGTGCTGTATGCCAAAGTTGTTTGATGTCTGAAACGAGTTGGGTATGTAATGTGCAGTTCCATCCAAGTGTAAGTACTCCTATGGCTGATTGGCTGTCAGAAAGAATTTTCAATTTAAGTATTGGTCTCTTTTGCATTTCTTGGATGATGAATTCTATTGTGATTTTTATGGCTACCAACTCACCAACCAGGATTGACGCCAGTTTTGAGACAGGTTGTTTCAGGTCCACTCTTTCTTGGTTAGGGAGAAAGACACAAGCTCCAGCTCCACAAGCACCAGGGTTGCCTTTGCACGATCCATCAGTGAAAGCTATGATGGTGTTTGGATCTTCACTTTGCAGTATTTCCTCGATATGTGTCACTGCAGCTTGTGCCTGGTCTTTGGTTCTAGATTTAGAAGATCCCAGGTTGTTCCAGTATGTTGGCTTTCTTCTGCATGGCTGCAAGCATTCAACATAAGACTCTTCTGGCTCAATACAATTTGTGTCAATTTCTGTGATTGCTTCCATGTCAGCCACCTGTTGTATCATTCTATGGAATGGCGTGTCTGAATGTTGGGAGAACTCCGGGTCATTTCTGCAGTTGTTTAAGCTCGCTTTGATCAAACATTGATCATCTTTTGCCATAATTTTGGTGCACTCCCTTATGCTGATTTCCTCCCTTCTCAATTCCAATGGTAGAACATTTGCTTGAACTTCAAGGGCTTCGCAACTATTTGTGTGCAGTCCGCCAAGACAGAGTCCCAGTCCTCTTCTTTGTACAGAGTCTAACATATTTACATTTTTACTATGTTGCCAAACAGGTGCTGCGTATTCGAGGTGAGGTAAAACTATGTTTTTGTATAGCTTGACCATATTGGAAGGAAGAATTTTTTCAGTCTTTGCCAAGGTGACTAAGGAACAAAACGCTCTAAATGCTTTTGATTCAACATATTTGATATGCTCCTTGAATGTCAGTTTCTCATCTAGTATGACGCCCAAAACTTTGGCTTGTGTTGCTCTCTGTAGTGAGTTTCCTTTAATGTTTAGTGAAATGTTTGGAACATTATCCTTTTTTCTGTTAAATATGCAGTATTCTGTCTTGGCGGTGTTAATCTTTATTCTCCACTTGTAAGTCCAACTGTTAACCGAATCTAGATCTTTTTGCAATGACCTTTCTATGGCGTGAAGAGTATCTCCTGTCTTCCAAATTGTGCCATCATCTGCAAATTTAACTTTCTCATTCTGTACATTGCTGAAAATGTCGTGCAAGAAAAGGTTAAACAGTAGGGGTGACAGCACTGATCCCTGTGGAAGCCCCATATGTGTCTGGATACTTACTCCCTTGAATTCCTTTATGCAACCAACTGCCTCTCTTTCTGTCATAAAGTTGTTTAACCATAGCCAAATTCCACCAGTTATACCTATGTCATGTAACTTTACAAGAAGGCCCTCTCTCCAAACAGAATCAAATGCTTTTTCCATGTCTATATATATAGCAGCAGTACATTCTTCATGGTGAAAACCTGTTGTTATGTCTTGGACCAGTCTAAGTAAGGCTTGTGTAGTCCCTCTTCTTTCTCTGACACCTTCCTGTTCTTGGTCTAGTAAGTTGTTGTGTTCGGAAAACGAGTAGAGGCGCTTGTTTATTATGCGTTCCATGCATTTACCTAAGATGCTTGTCAAGCTGATTGGTCGGTAGGAGCTTGCCTTATGGTATGAATCTTTTCCTGGTTTCTGAAGGAATTTAATATTTGCACTTTTCCACAATTTAGGTAATCGTCCACTTTGGAAGGATTTTTGAAAGACTGTTGTAACCGCACCTAACAGTTCATCATTATAGTTTTTCAGAAGGTCTGCATATACCTCATCAGGACCAGGAGCTTTTCCGATTTCTAGTTTTTGTAGGGCTGCCTCTACTTCCGCCTTTGATATGGGATCGTTCAAAAAAGAGTTGTCCCTGGTGTTTTCAGTTGTAGTTATTTTTTGTTTGTATGAAGTTTTTTAAAAGTTTTTCAAAGAAATGCTGAAAATACTAAAGGCTTATCGGCATCAGTTTTTATTGCATTTTTCGATCAGTTATTTTTTCACTTTTTAAAAAGCATGTGTACGCAGCTGCGTATTCTGCATACAGGTAGCTACGCGCCTGGTATATACTTGCTTTATCCAGTACAACTACCTGCTTTATCCAAGTCCAGTAGCTGGTGATAATAATATAGTTCTTGATACGAATGTCAGCTTAATATTCAACCCCAGGCTCATCAGGTCTAGTAAAGTGCTTGATACTACACAATTGTGCACAATGTGTGAAATTAAACAATACACGTCGATTAGAACACTTAAATGGTAACAATAGGGTGTATGTCAACTGATTGCTGAAGTCAATAAAAATTTACCTCGCTGTCCACGGAAAGGAGAGTGCAATTAGCGGTTCAATTACCGTTTGATTTTCACAGCCCATGCTTTGAGAATGAAATATTTTCAGCAGTATCGCTGCATTTATTGTCCCAAATGCATTTATTTACGATAAATATAATGAAGCAGACGAAATTTAATCGTGTATTTTCGAAAAAATCGATAATGAAAGTGAATCAACGTGAATATTTACGCACACATTGAAAGTTGACATTAAAAGCCGTTCCGTCCGGTCCGGACCTGGATTATGAACAAAAAACGATGTATAAACAATTTCTTTTTAAAAATAAATTTTGGTGACGGTCACGGGGCTGTTCAAGAATGATAGTTTGTGAAATATTTATGTTAAATTAATATGTTAAAATCATAATTAATGAGAGAAATAATGCCAATTATGAATGTAAATGTATCCAACACTGGGCCTATATACAGTCAGGCCTAAAAAAAAAATAGTTGTGTTTCTGGTGGCATGGCCAAAAATAATAGGGTCGGTAGGTAGGCATTTTTTTTTTTTTTTTTTTTTTTTTTTTTTAGTGTTGGCAGGTTCCTTGACTAAGAACTACGGTATATAAAAAAACACACAGTTGTAGTTGTCAGTTCTTTATTAACAAGACTACATTTATATTGAGTCCATAATCGAATGTCAGATTGATTCAAGTTAAATGAAGCATCTCACACAACACAAGTAAACTTAACTAAAAACAGCTGAAACGGACCAGGAATTTCAATGAAAGAACCCGTGTACTGTAGGGGTTGTGGTCATGATGGTGAACAAGTATGAAAAATATCAAAGCAATATGTCAATGCAGTTTGAAGATATTAAAGGTTAAAAATTGTGAACATAAACTTTTAATAACATTTGCATTTCTAAGTCCAAAAGAGGGCATAATTTCAAACAATGTTTGATAGAGTTACCTTTCCCTGTGTAAGGGTTGGGGTCATGATGGTAAACAAGTATGCAAAGTACCAAAGCAATATGTCAATGCACTTTGAAGATATAGGAAGTTAAAAAAACTATACCTAAACTTTAGCATTTGCATTTCTTTAAAAACCTGTCAGTCATTCGGACTGACAGAAACAAAAAAGTTGTCTGTCCGATCGAACATTTGTCTGTCTGAAAAAATGAAGATAGATGTAAAGATAATGCATGTTTTTCTTAAATTGCCTACTGAATTCAGAGGTAAATAATTAAGGAATGCATTGTTAGCTTTAACACACAGTAAACAAGTGATTTCAAATAGGCCTAATTAGATTTACAATGGACTTATTCAGCCCATTCAATGAGCATATGTCAGACAGGACTTTCTGTCAAGAGAAAGGTTATTTTCATTTTACCATTAAATATCAAACATCTTTAAACTAAATCACAATTTCGTGTTAAAAAGACCCGTCGCAAATCGTCAAAACTAAAAAAATTCAGACTGGATGCACGTCGCGAAATTCCGGAATCCGTACCGTGTACTACGGGTTTTATCCGCATCCAAAAAATAATAAGTTTTCGCGACCTTCATTCCGCAGAAAATTGTTACATTTTTGACGATTTCGGAGGGATTCTTGTTGCATCTCGACAAGGATTTGCCGAAATACATTCGTGTTTCATTCTTTACAATAGTCATCAACTACGATGTGGGAATATCACCGTCCAGACTCAAAATCTCCGTCGGTCAAACGGTCCGACATTCAGTCAAATTTTGCCGGACCAAAACATTTGCTGTCGGTCAGGACCGACGGTTTTCACGATGCCTGGAATAATGTCGATGTCATCTTCACACGTAATTTCGAGACAAACATCGGCGATATTCGTTATCGTCTGCCAATCATTCACAATAAAAAAAATACGATCGGCAGTCAGAAAATAGGGTCGGTCGGGCCACCGGAAACAGAACTATTTTTTTTTTAGGCCTCAGTCAACCAGTTTAGTTTAACCCAGCAACTTTGTCTCAATCCTTAAGCTAGAATAATTTCCTTTGGGATTTGGTGTCAATATGAACACATGTAAAACTTAATGGTACAGTTTCATTTCTTATGGTAATAGATTAAGCCAGATGGCTTATCAGTTTTTTGGTGAAAATTGCCAATTAAAGTCCACCCTTAGGAAAATTGTACAAAACCATAAAAAATACTGAATGAATGTTTCAAAACATTATCATAGCCTTTATTTTCATTATTGAAAAAGATTATTTAAAAATAATAAGCCTTCTACTTCCATAAGGATAGAACAATACTTGAGTCATTCAACCAGTTCAGGTTAACTTTTTATGCGCGCGTTGAAAACGGGACGTATTATGTGAACACCCTTGGCGGGCGGGCCGCGGTGTCCAGTAATTTGTCTGTACTCTAACGCAAACAGTTTCATCCGATCATCTTCAAACTTTGTGACAATGCTTATGTGCATTATATCTAGGCCAAGTTCGATTATAGGCCAAATCGGCCCAGGCCTTCTTGGGTTATGGTCCTTCATTACCAAAAAAATGTGAAATTGGCCTTGTCTGTACTCTAACGCAAACAGTTTTCATCTGTTCATCTTAAAACATTGTGACAATGCTTATGGGCATAATATCTAGGCCAAGTTCGATTATAGGCCGGTTATGGTCCTTCATTTACCAAAAAAATGTGAAATTGGCCTTGTCTGTACTCTAATGCAAACAGTTTTCATCCAATCATCTTTAAACTTTGTGACAATGCTTATGGGCATAATATCTAGGCCAAGTTCGATTATAGGCCAAATCGGCCTAGGCCTTATTTGGTTATGGTCCTACAATTACCAAAATAAATGTGAAATTGACCTTGTCTGTTCTTTAGTGCAAACAATTTTCATCCGATCATCTTCAATCTTTGTGACAATGCTTATGGGCATAATATCTAGGCCAAGTTCGATTATAGGCCAAATCGGCCTAGGCCTTATTTGGTATGGTCCTACAATTACCAAAATAAATGTGAAATTGACCTTGTCTGTTCTTTAGTGCAAACAGTTTTCATTCGATCATCTTCAAACTTTGTGACAATGCTTATGGGCATAATATCTAGACCAAGTTTGATTATCGGCCTAGGCCTTATTTGGTTGTGGTCCTACAATTACCAAAATAAATGTGAAATTGACCTTGTCTGTTCTCTAGTGCAAAGAGTTTTGTCCGAGTATCTTCAAACTTTGTGACAATGCTTATGGGCATAATATCTAGGCCAAGTTCAATTATAGGTCAAATCGTCCTAGGCCTTATTTTGTTTTTGTCCTACAATTACCAAAATAAATGTGAAATTGACCTTGTCTGTTCTTTAGTGCAATTAGTTTTCATCCGATCATCTTCAAACTTTGTGACATGCTTATGGGCATAATATCTAGGCCAAGTTTGATTATCGGCCTTAGCCTTATTTGGTTATGTTCCTATAATTACCAAAATAAATGTGTAATTGACCTTGTCTGTTCTCTAGTGCAAAGAGTTTTCGTCTGAGTATCTTCAAACTTGGTGACAATGTTCATGGGTATAATATCTAAGACAAGTTCAATTGTAGGCCAAATCAGCCTAGGCCTTCTTGGGTTATGGTCCTTTAATTAAAAAAAAATGTTGGATTGTTTTGTTTTTTTCATTCACCATGCCCTGAGACTCACCATGCCCCAAGACGGGCGTATTTTGTGACATTTTGGAACTCTTGTTTATTTTGCCCTGAGACTCACCATGCCCCGAGACATGCATATTTTGTGACATTTTGGCTCTTGTTATCAATAATTATATATCTCTAAAAAATAAAAATACATTCATGGAAATAAACATTTATCTTTCAATATATTTAAAATCACAAAACACAAAATTAAAGAATACCCGGGTAACCCCTACCTAACATTGTTTTCATTGGGGTTGAATGAGCCTTACATATCTGGGGTTGAATGAGCCCTGGTTTGGGATTGAATGAGTTTGGGGTTGAATAATACTTAAAAATGCTTGGGGTTGAATAAGCTCGGGTTGAATATGACTGTTTCCCTGGATACCATAACTAAATGGGTCTTTTATTTACACTGACTTGTCGACCTTTTAAATGAAATGATCATCGTCAAAGAGCTTGGACTAGTGATAGTAAGTTTATTTCAATTTTCATAGTCATAGTAATAGATGCTACATCTACATGGTACGTGGACGCGGTCACACTTGACCATTTAGCGACATTACAGTTAATATAAATGTTTTATGTTGTAATATGTTCAGCTGCATGACTTGCCCTGCAGAAACAAGGTGGCTATCAATGCTGTTAATTGGGGTCAAGTTAACAAAAGGCAGACAATAAGGTGTAAACAAACAGTGATTTATGATGAGGTACCCAAACAAAAACGGCATGCTTAAATAAGCGTGCAGAAAGGTTGCAGTATGACTGCGGTCTCAATCTTTTTATGGTGCTGCAACCTTAATCTTAAGATATCTCGCGCTTGACAATCCAATGCCACACAGAAACGACGACAGTGCCTAGCCATCCGCACAAGAGTCAAACAACGAACGAATATCTCCAAAAAATGGACACTTCAAGCAAGCCAATTTACTCACCCGTCAATGAATGACTCACTGCGGATGGTTGCACACTTAAATTAAGGTTGCCAATTAACAACTTGTCTTTACAGACAACTAGAAATTTACAAGTTTTTTCGGTCACTTAATGAAATTTCACCAGTCAAAATGATATAGTGGTCACTGTTCATATTAAACAAAAGTCGCTTAATACCACAGAAAAATAGAATAAATACGTTAATACGAGTTAAAACTGGTCATTTAAGACAAATGTCGCTTAATAAGTGTTGTGACTTGTCGCTAGTTTAAGTTGGAATGTATTCTTAAACCCTAGCTTCTAGGTCTGGATGTAGATTGTGAATTATAATTTGACTTTTTTCTCTTTTCAGATAGAACAACAGTTATAGGACATATGATCAATGATTACCTTAGTTGCAAGAAAGATGTTGAAGACCATTCTGTACATTTGTTGTTCTCTGCCAATAGATGGGAACTGGTGTAATTATTTTATTGACTTGTAACTCTTTACTGCTGAATGCCCTACCACCAGACCTGGTGCAGACTACTTCTGCAGGGGAGTTTAACCTCGCTGTGCAGAAAAACACGGCCTAGACAGTGCGCTCGGTTTTTATGTTTTTAAACTGTAAATATATATTATGCTCACATTTGAGATTTTTTTAAACATTGTGATGATGTCACTTGCCCGTGATGCGTTATAAGCCCTGGGCAGTAACCAAATAGAACTAGAATTGCTTTAATATTGATGAGTTTACAGTATTATACTGTGTGCCTGTGTCTTTTTAATGTCTTTTTTTCCAGCATTAAGGCTTAAACAATATGTTGTTCACAATTCAGGTAACCCTAGTACCAACCCTATATTTTAGGCTCGAAAGCTCATCTGAGCACCTTGGGGTTTTTTTGTTAAATTTTTTAAATGACATCTCCTACTGACTATACAGAAATGATCCTTTAAGTTTGGTCTTCTTGGTGAAAATATTTGATTGTTGCAACAAAATGTCAATGCTGATCTTTATTTGCTGATATTAGTGATTTTTTTCCTTCTTTGTTTGGGTACCTTCCCAATTTGAAAAAGGCTATTATTGTCCCAAATTTGAAGGGAGACATTCCCAATGAACATTAAAAAAAAAAAAATCAAAATCTGACATAAAATGAAGAAGTTAATGAACATTTTTGACAAGAGGTCAAGTATAAAAGTTTACAGAAACCAGTAAACAGTCACATGTAATCTCTTTTTCTGTTTTATTTGGACGTTCTGCTTCATGAAAATTCCCGATTTCAAGTTGTCACTACACGAAAATTCCCAATCTGAATGGACCCGGACCCTTTCCCAAAGAGGCAAAAAAATCAGTGATCAGTTACTGGTAATGATTTAATTTATTTCAGACCTAAAATGTTGGACTTGTTGAACAATGGTACAACATTGATAGTGGATCGATACGCTTATTCTGGTGTAGCATTTACAGGAGCTAAACCGGTACATTCTATTTATCTATTTCTCTATATTTGCTAACTTTCAAGGGTTAGGTCATGAAGTCTAAACATTTTTTTCTCAGGCTTTGCAGTTATACATGAATCCATTTAATCCAATATATAAAAATATACGATTACTTACTTGTAAAGACGTTTTATCCATAAGCAATTCTGATTGTCTTCATTGAGGTGTAGTGGTTAGTAAGTAAGTAACTAAGTTACAACTTTATTAGTCCCCTACCGGTTTTTGACCGGAGGGACTATCTATAGGTTTGCAGTCCGTCCGTCAAAAAATCTGGATCCTGACATTTATAACTCAAAACAGTTTCCAAGCTAGGTTTATGAAACTTGGTATGTGGATAGAGGGCAATAAGGGGATTATGCACGTCTAAAAATATTTTGATTCTGACAAAATTTGTGGTTGCTATGGCGACAAAGGAGTGAAAATATGCTCAAATCTGGATCCTTCTATATCTCAAACAGTTTCCAAGCTAGGTTTATGAAACTTGGTATGCATGTCTGAAAATGTTTTGATTCTGACAAAAATTGTGGTTGCTATGGCAACAGAAACATTGAAAATGGCTTCAAACAAGTAGGGGACTTCTGTATTGCTTGCAATTCTCAATTACTTGTTTATAGTTGATAACATTTTTAGTGTTACACCAATTTTCAATATGGTCTACATAATAAACATATATATACATTCATAATTACATGATAATATACACTGATTTCAGGACTTCAATTTAGATTGGTGTAAACAGCCTGACATTGGTCTGCCACGTCCAGACAAGGTTATATATCTTACTCTCAGTAGTGAGGCTGCTGCCAAGAGAGGAGGATTTGGTGAAGAGAGATATGAAAGAACAGAATTCCAAGAAACTGTGGCCAAAAATTTTGAGCTTCTGAAGGATCGTGATTGGGTGGTAAGTGAATCACCCTGATTGTAAACTGTTCCTTTCTGACATGATTAGTGGTTCGATTTGACACTTGAATTGGCCCCAGAAAGTAATGCTTATTTAGACCCTCAATTCTGACTGACAAGTTAAATTCAATTATCAAATACAAAACACCGAGACTGGTTAGTAAAAAGATTATATTAAGTCAGACAGGGAAGGCAGCACTCAACCGAACCGGAGGGGACTATAGGTTTGCCGTCAGTCAGTCCGTCAAACAATCTGGATCCTGACATAACTCAGTTTCCAAGCCAGGCTTATGAAACTTGGTATGTGGATAGGGGGCAATAAGGGGATAATGCACGTCTAAAAATAATTTGATTCTGACAAAAATTGTGGTTGCTATGGCAGAGTGAAAATATGCCCTAATCTGGATCCTGCCATAACTCAGTGTCCAAGCTAGGTTTATGAAACTTGATATGTGGATAGGGGGCAATAAGGGGATTATGCACGTCTAAACATATTTTGATTCTGACAAAAATTGTGGTTGCTATGGCAACAGAAACATTGAAAATGGCCTCAAACCGGTAGGGGACTTCTGTATTGCTTGCAATTTTTATACGCCCGTTGAAAACGGTGCGTATTACAGGGCTCGACACTAACACTGGTCCGCTGGTCCGAGACCAGTAAAAATCCAGAAGGACCAGTGAAAATTCTGGAGGACCAGTAACTGTCCTATTTACAAATTCGGTGCTTTTGCCCTGTCGGACCAGTGCCCAAAATAGTTAGTGTCAAGGTCTGTATTATGTGAACACCCTTGGCGGGCGGGCGGCGGCGTCCAGTAATTTGTCTGTACTCTAGGGCAAACATTTTTCATCCGATCATCTTCAACCTTGCTGACAATGCTTATGGGCATAATATCTAGGCCAAGTTCGATTGTAGGCCAAATCGGCCTAGGCCTTATTGGGTTATGGTCCTTTAATTACCAAATAAGTATGAAATTGGCCTTGTCTGTACTCTTACGCTAACAGTTTTTATCCGATCATCTTCAAACTTGCTGACAATGCTTATGGGCATAATATCTAGGCCAAGTTCGATTATAGGCCAAATTGGCCTAGGCTTCATTTGGTTATGGGCCTAAATTAATTACCAAATAAGTATGAAATTGGCCTTGTCTGTACTCTAATGCAAACAGTTTTCATCCGATCATCTTCAAACTTTGTGACAATGCTTATGGCATAATATCTAGGCCAAGTTCAATTATAGGTCAAATCGTCCTAGGCCTTATTTGGTTATGATCCTATAATTACCAAAATAAATGTGAAATTGACCTTGTCTGTTCTCTAGTGCAAAGAGTTTTCATCTGAGTATCTTCAAACTTTGTGACAATGTTTATGGATATAATATCTAAGACAATTTCAATTGTAGGCCAAATCAGCCTAGGCCTTCTTGGGTTATGGTTTTTTAATTAAAAAAAATGTTGGATTGTTTTTTTCATTCACCATGACCTGAGACTCACCATGCCCCAAGACGGGCGTATTTTGTGACATTTTGGCACTCTTGTTAATTACTTGTTTGATATTTGGTTCAATTAGGACTGAGCTGTAACATAGGATACTATATGTATTGTAAATTATGTTGATTAATGATTCAGTGTTATAGTAGTTAGAATGGTATGATTGTAATGTAAATATCTCTTGAAATTAACTGAATATTATGTACTCTAAATAGAGTCGGGGAGACGCATGTTGTTTTGTGCTGAATGGACATGAGGGATGTCACAAAGGTTGTTTGCACTTGTTCTCCTTAATCATTAATCAGATTCAATGAATCGTCACACAAATGCTTGGCACCAAGCCTTGTCATCAGATCTGGCAGACTTAATTCATCCAGAGGAGTTGGTGCCAAGTACAGGATCTGATGACAAGGCTTGGTGCCAAGCATTCGTAGAGCAGTCTTTCATTAAAATCAGTTTAAATTTTCTATCCTTACAGACAATCGATGCAGATAAATCTGTGGACAATTTACAGGATGAACTGTTGACTATATGTATGAATACGATCAATCAAGCTAAGGACAAATCCATCTACAAGTTATGGACAGATGGAACGTTCTAGAACTGTATGATATACTCCAGCAGGCTGGAATGTCACAGGAGGGCAAACTGAATTGTGTTCATCCATTTCTGTCTACATACTCCGTGTACATCTATTTATTGTAAGCTTTAAATTTTGTTATATTTTCATGCCGAAATAAATTTATTTATAAGGAATTCATGTTTTTGTCTTCTTACTGAGAGCGCTGTATACTGAAAGTTGTTCATTATGTTTACCTATTCATTGGATGTAGCCATACAGACTAGAGCTGCTCTTGTCAGCTCTTGTGCATTCTACTAGCAGGGAAGGATTCAATTTGTGCCATGTTAATGTTATCTTACTATACACAGGCTTGATTGATGAGGTTAAAGAGCATGTTCTAATGACATGCCCATTCATTGGAAATTGGGAAATAATTCAAGTGTACACCATTTCCTTCTATATTGTTTGCTAAACTTGGACCAATCAGCAGAATTGATATCCGTCTTCTAATCCATGAAAAACTTTTCTATTTTTCACCAAGAAGTAATTTGAAGTAGACCGTGCCTCTTCTTGCAAGCTAGTGTGTGGTTTTGAATTCTAACAATTTTGATGTATTTGCTTTTATTTATCCTGCACCGGAAATCCATATGGGCGAGGCACCCACAAGAGGTTAGTGACAGTGGGGATAGTGCATGATACAGAAGATGCCCCAGCTCAAGAAGCATCCCTGGTTCTTTTACGTGCCTGATGTAAAGCATCATACACGGGACCTCGCTTCAGGTCTCATCCGAAAGACTGTTAGTAAGTTTAGTTATGTTGGGTGGGAAATACTGAAAAGCATTTGTTTTGACCCAGCTGGAGGCGGGATCGAATCCACAACCTACAGATGAGCTGTCAATAGCTCTAGCCACTGCACCATTTGTCCACCCCTGAAAAAACTAACAAAACCAGTGGTTTAGCTATATACTGTTTAAACACATGGAGGAAACCACTATGTGCACGAACTACCGATCAAACAAAACTACGGCTGAACAAACTGTAAAGAAGCCTTTTGAGGAAGAAAAAAGTGCAGCGAATATTGTCTTGATGTGTTGTCAAATGCGGAATATTGGCTACGTTGGAATCAAAATAATGTTTCATCTTTAAAGGGACTGCCTCACGCATTGGTGTATTGCAAAAATAAAATTGTCAAATATTTGAGTAATTTTGGTATAGTTGCCTGTATTTGCCATAAAAAACCACACTGACATCTAAAATAACTTGAGACACTGGCATTTTGTATTTATTTAGTATTTTAACATCAAAAATTCTCTAGAGTATTAATACCCTACAGAATTATCACTACTATTACTTAAATTGCCTGAAATTTGTTCGCATTTGATGAAAACGAATTGAAAAACGAACCAAATACCTCACTGATATTTACGCTATAGTTTGTTGATGTTACAGTTCGATAATGTGTGAATTACATGATTCGCAAAACATGTTGGAAGGAAACTTAGCGCTTTTTTTCAAGAAAAAAATACTCAGTGGGCGATACCGAGAGTGGTTACAATTGCTTATTTACACCAAATCTTTCATGATGCAACCGTCCGTGACTTTCTATTACATCAATACTTGGTTAGGTTGGAAAATCACAATATGCAAACTTTTTAGCCCAATCTGTGAGGCAGCACCTTTAATGAAGCACAGTCACTTGTTCAGATGCGCACTCTTGATTTCATTACTAGGCATCCAAACTCATGACTGCTTTATTTTAGTCCCCTACCGGTTTTTGACCGAAGGGACTATAGGTTTGCCCTCTGTCCGTCAAAAAATCTGGGACCTGACATAACTAAAGTTTCCAAGCTAGGTTTATGAAACTTTGTATTTGGACAGGGGGCAATAAGGGGATAATGTACGTCCAAACATGATTCCGACCAAAATTGTGGTTGTTATGGCAACAGAAACATTGAAAATGGCTTAAAACGGGTAGGGGACTTCTGTATTGCTTGCAACTCTAACCTATTATAGGCAAAGCAAAAGATATCATACATCTTCCAATCAATGAATGTTAACAGTTTGGCTCGGATGTTTTTACAACCAAAATTACCTTTCATCTGTCCATCTATATTGGACTATGGGGGTTTTGTTTGGAGTCCAGGGACATGGTCAAAGAAAAATCTACGAATGGTCGAGAATGTACGTCGTGCAACAAAATTAGTGCCAGCATTAAGAAATTTGTCATATAGAGAACGCTTAGAACATTTAAATTTACCAACTACAGGCGCAACCGCTACGATCTAATAACTTTTGTTTAAAATAATTCATGGTTTTGAAGATATAAAATATCGCAAGTTCTTCGAGTTTAAAATCGGCAAAACAAGAGGCCACCGTTTCAAAATCGACAAGAAAGGATGTAACAAATCCAAAAAGCTGAACTCATTTCCTGCTAGGTGCATAAATGCTTGGAATGACCTCAATGACAGTACAGTTTGTTGTGATACTATTGTCAGTTTTAAATCTAAACTGGATAAAGAATGGAGACTTGAACGTTTTAATGTGAATATCCATATATCAACCGGGCTCATTAATTGAAAATCGTATAAAAAAAAAAGGGGGGGAGCAAGTAAGTAATCTGAATTCACAATTGTCTTCAATAGTGTTATTTCTTTGGCATACAACAGAAAATAAGACAGTTTTGAATCTTATACATTTTATTATCATTGATAATCGTTTTTATACATTTTAACAACAGGTATATTGTAAAAATAAACAGATCCATTCCTCAAAGTATGAAATGTAGTTATCTTTGTACAAGGTAATAATAATTTTATACTTTCTTAAGAAATCTGTACATCAGTTTTAGTAACAAAATAAACTCTCCCTTTCTACACAATGTATCACACAAATACAGCAAAACTCAACTTAAAATCATCATCCATTCATATATATCATCCTTATATATGTCAGTGATAGTGATGAATGTATATATACTACAGCACTTCAAAATTGTCCCATTGTAATAAAAGTCAAATACAGTCCTGTACCATCAAGTTGTTTCATTTGTTCAAAAAACATTTTTGAATGAGTATTAACTAACATAAATAAGTTTTTAATAATAAAAATGATAATTTTTATTAATCAGTACTCATAAAAGAATCGATGTTTGACTTTCATTTCAATCGGCTGTTTTAAAGGCAGAACTTATTCATAAAAAATTCATATCATTATAAGCAACAAAAACTGTATAGCTGAACTTCGTAGTAAGGCAACGCAATTTAGATTAAGTTAACATAGTTCGGGCAACTTTGCAAGATTTCATCAAAATAAACCAGACTGTTAGGATAATAAACATTTAGCACAAAACAATAATCACTAGGCTCCTTGTTTGTTAGATGATCTGAAGCAATGTGAACTATTTGATGTATGTCAATGTATACTGTGCATGTATTGATGATCAATGTAGATCATCTCAATGTATGATTTATGAATCATTCATTCCATAGGCTTACACTTAATCTTCACTCTATAAATGTTGATACATTAACATACCTAGGTTAAAATAATTCTATAAATAATGATGAATTCTAACATGAATTGACCTACTGGCGGTGTACTCACTGACCCCTATCAATTGTCTACTTACATGTAACTATCTTACCCAAACTATAACACTATGCTACCTAGGATGGATTTAATTCAGTGGCACAGGAAACTTGGTTAAGCATCAGTTAATTAAAGCACACACATTATTTGCCATTTCTTATTCTTTATCATACATAATGAAAGGATTAGTTTTCCACAACTTATGTACAACATATGTATCTTGCCTACTCCGACCAATGACACATTATCAGGTATTTACACCTTTCAGTTTATTTAAATCATTAGTTAGATATAATATTTATTGTCGGAACATTGATTACATACTAACACACTAATACATCCGCAATAAGCATGGGTGAAACACAAGCTGAGATACAAACAAACCTTATAGAGATGCTCGGTCATAGCATGTATACTTAAGATTAAAAACGTCCAATAGAAGTCAAATGTCAATTTGTTATTTCATTTATTGAAAATATTCTTGCACAAATACATTCATTAATAAGTACTCCTTACTAGGTTTTCAATAAATGATATTGATACTTGGCCTTTATTGCAATGAGGCGTTTCAAAAGTCATTAAGTTTATAAAGTGAAGAAGGCTTGTTCTTACATAAAAAATATATGAGACTAATACATTGAAATAGATAAACACTGCATAAGCCAATAAATAATGTAGGATTTCATTTAGCAGTATAACAAAGTTTCCAAGTTCTTGCTGTGTAATATTATGCTTGAAATAATATCAACTCTATCAGCACTGTAGTATTTCATAAAACATTGCCTTGTAGTGTAAAATGTAGCCATCATGAATTATTCATATTACAATTCTGCCCAGATCAGAGATAATTCAAGGGAGATAATTCACCTGTCCAGATCTGGAATAATTCAATGATTTACAACAACGCCACAAAAAAAACATTACAGATGAATTGAAAGATAATGACACATTCAACATGGTACTGATTTGATTTTACTGTTTCATCGAGTAAGTTTGCAAATCAATTTAAAAAATTAAGTACTCATAAGCATAAGTCATTTGTTAATGCTATGTGTTTATTTACAGAAACATCCCTGACAGTTTATCTCTGTGAATATATGCTCCACTTATATCGCTACTATATCAATATAATTCTAAATCTCAAAACCTAACTACAATTTATTAACACAACTCCATTTATTTAAGTGTTCTACTATGTACAGGAGGGAATCTTAATTTTAAGGACAATCATACCTGTAATACACATACATGTATACACTATCACTATGGTTTCTTGATGTATTAAATATAAGTTAACGAAAAAAAACCAAATAAGACAGACATGTGCAAAGCAATAAATGCACACAACTGTGAATAGCAGGCCAAAATAACCTGGTAATATTTCAAAATTTACGAAGGAAAAAATACACCAAACTGTAGAAACAGAAGGTGCTGACAGTTGTCCACGTACAAGGTTAAAAAACATGAATGCCATTTTATATATTAGACAAATCAATAAAAGATGAGCAGATTATATTGGGTGTTATATACGAAGTGCTAGATTGACAGAATACAGTACATATAGGTATAACATGTCCACATGTAATTGAGGTAAAGCATGGGAATGTACAGAAAAGGAAAGATATGAATCTATATCAAAGATGTAAACCTACACCAAAGACATAAATCTACACCATAGACATAAATCTATATCAAAGACGTAATTACACCAAAGATTTAAACCTACACTAAAGACGTTAATCTACACCAAAGACGTAAATCCACCAAAGATGTAAATCTAAATCAAAGACATAACTACATTTGAGACAATCATGGAAAATCAACACTATGGTATTATTTATTTGAGTTTAGGGAAACAAGTTGAGAATATAGTACTCACAACACTCGCTGCTTCACACATACCAGCAGAAATCCCGAGTTATATTCACACATACCCGCAGAAATCATGAGTTATATTTACACATACCCAAGATTTCCCGAGTTATCACACATACCAGCAGAATTCCCGTGTTTTATTCACACATACCAGCAGAAATCCCGAGTAATATTCAAACATACCAGCAGAATTCTTATTCAATACTTGGAGTAGACAATTCAGACAATTACAACATCTTTGCATAGCATATAAATGGATGGCCAAGGACAATTATACAAATGACATATGATAAATATTTGGTAAACATTAAGTATAGCTGTATTCTAGCCAGCAAGAATTACGTACAGGTGTTATATAATACATCATACCAGAAGTAAGGCATTTGCAAACATCAGCTACATACTATCATAGACTAACGTCATTAAATCAGCAACATGCAGATACCCAGTCAAGTTACATAGGAACAACTTGCCATCTAATATATCTACCAGTATAACAGGAGTAAATACTGGTGAACCCTAAGTGTACAAGAAACTTGTGACAAAATGTATCAACTTTATAATTAAGTTGGTTTTTTTCATACAACACATCGCTATGATATCCAATCTTAGAGATAGGTGTGTCACTGACCATACAAATATGGGTAATCCCATCATATCATAAGAAATATCAAGTATGCTGAAATTGCAATTAACCATTCAGAGAATATTGTCAAAATAGTTAACATCCAAAAGTGGACAATTGTGTACATTTTACCAAGATTGCTGAAGTCAATGTTATCGGTGCTACATGACCTCGTACATATAACACAGTATGGAATGATAAATTTGATCGTGTGAACACTTTCTCTGAAACACAGATTTATTTTTAAAAAAAGATTTCAGCCCAAAATGGAGCATGGAAATCTGTTCAACAACTATTAACATAACAACACTACACAGTCAGAATGGAAAACATAAAGTGCAACAAAATACGAGAAAAATAAAGAAAAACTCTGTTTGAAAGATATTGGTATATTTGATAAAGGAATGTGTTAGTGCATTCAACCAAAATCTGACAGAATTAAGCAATCTTCAAATTTAAAAATATAGCCCTACAGAGAAAATAAGCCCGCCTCAGACCCCCATGTCACTCAACCAATCAACAAGAAAAACAATAGAAATTCAATACTCAGGTAATCTTAAAAAAATTAAGATTGGGCGAAAATACACTTCAAATTAATTTTATCTCATGAATTTTCATACATATTTAACTTAATAGGTTTCTGGTCTGCAGTAAAACAGGAGACTAGTAGAATAGATAGTAAGATTGACTGGGTTATAATTGAAGTGATGGAGAGTGGAAGCTGTATCTACGTATATATAACATACTTACACAAGCACATACATGTAGAATGCTCACATAGCAAAATGTTCAATACAACGATTGTCAATGTAAACAATTCTAACTAAAATAAATAAGAGGCCATTTACTGTAACACCACTGTTCTAATGACACCGGTGTAGCTTACATAGGGACTTACACAGGGACACAGGGACCCTTGTACAAATAAATCTGTTTTTCATACAATATTTCGAAACCTTCACTTATATTTCACAGTTTGCTAAGATGTCCTACATATGTCCATACAATGCAAACATATGAGACGCTGTATGTTATGGTCACTGTACAGGTGAATGAATCTAGTGCACTAAGATGATACTATATGTCAGCATCAGTCATCCAGTGATTGCACCAATCGTACAACAGCTCAGTCTATCCCAAACATTTTCACCAGTTCAGATGGAATAGGAAAGGCAAAGCGGCTGACACCATCAGAGAGGAGACACACTATGATCCCTGGTTAGTAAACGAGCACAGAATGAGGTTTCAGGTCTAGGATGATTGTGTAATGTCTCATCACTACATACAACACAGTCACCATACAGTCACAGTCACCCATTGAAAGCTTTGGCACACTTTACTATTCCAGCCATAGGTTCAAGTTACATAAAATAAAACAATAAGAAATGTCAAGTTCTAACAATTATGATATCAGTATCTCAATCAATAACTCATAATCATCAAAACAACGTCAAGTTTATACGAATCAATGTTCACCTTAGATATTGGCACAAATTAAAGAACTACACTCGATATGCTCTGGGATTATTTTCAGGTTTTTCATACCTGGGTTAGCTTCCAGTATGAGACATTGGCATCTCAGTAATCAATCAAATAATAAGTAGAAACTCAATACGTAATAAATATGTGCTACTTGGGACACGATCCTTTAATACACAAATGTGGAAACATAAGATCACCATTTATTCCACACGAAACAAACGTCTAATTAACCAATATATGTTTTCATAAAATAAGACCCATCATTTGTTCTATATCAAATGAATGGCTGTTAACAGTCTATTCCTCCTACAATATACAAACATTAATGTTATATATATAATATATGTGCATAAACCCGAAAAGGTTTTAAAGAATTTAAACAATGGAGTCGCGAAAACCTTGACTCTATTAAAGTTGCTATAACAGAGTATATGTATTTCCATGGTTTAAAATCATTGAATCAGTCTAATGTATCGAAGTCCACTTGTTACAAGGCGTGGTTATTCTTGCTACATCCAGTGTATAATATACAGACTTGGCACATAGTATACACAGATTCTGTATAAAACTGGTCACTGTTAATGCTATCCTCTCACACACACACAGTGTGTCACCATGGTCTCAGCACACTAACACATCCAACGTCGAGGAATAACATGGTGCTCTAACATTGTCAGTCTCCTTGATACATAGTGGTATTAGTGTTCAATGAATGTACAGTGGAAATGGAATGGACATTTTGAAGGATGAAGACCCAGCCTTGCCTATCACTACACCGGTCTGAAATCATAAACATACATTCAGTTATTCATTTTACATTTCAACTGTCGCACAAACAGTTAACTTACCCAGTTTTCCTTTAATTTATGTCACTACTAACTTGCTCTTCTGCACACAATTGACAACTTTTAAGATAGGTCTAAGACACAACTGTGGCCAATATCATTGAACAAACTAGAAGGGTTTTTGACACAAAAAGGTTTGTCGCACACAAAGGGCCGCAACTCTTGCAATAATCATCCAACCTAAAATTCCTGACAGTATGCCCAACTAACCTTGTAGACTACTGGAACCATGTGTTTGTGAGAAGTTTCATTGATACCCTAGCTCTATCCAAATAGACTACTTAGTTCTTAACACGACCGATGTATAGCACTGACACACTTGAGACTACCTCTGGCCTATTATCAACCAGTTCATTTTCAATTGGTGGAAAACACTGAAAAGCATTTCATAAATGACCAAGTGCACCGGCCGATATTCAAACCATGAATCTCTTGATCTGTAGCATTACCCACTGACCACTGTGCTACACTAACCCGCAATGCAATCTTCATTTCACAAAATATAGGCCTTGCAAATCTATCTTCTTTACTTCAATCTGACCAGTTTACATGCTCGAAACTATGGACACTCAACGGAAGAATGAGAAGTAAGTGAAAGAAGAGCAAACCTTTTTATTCTATCGACAGCTCTTCTTATATCACTGTCTGACATCGTCATACTACTGAGCTTGTCTATAATACCAGTAACTAGTTCATCAGCAATACCAGGACATGACCTCTCAGCAAGGTCAAACGCATTCTTCAACTCCTCTGCTGCTTCAGTTCTCTGAACAGGTCGACCATTTCTACGATATTCTTCCCGATATTCTTCTTTAAGCTGAAAAGTTACATTTATAGTTTAGACCATAGTTTATATACCGATGGCTAATTGAAATACTCTCTGATTCAATTTGTCAGCTATGAGTCGAATAAACCCTACAGGTATTTTTTATGAGTGAGACATTATCCTACGGAGGAATGAGGCCAAATCTTGAAAATAAGGCACAATTCTGATTCAGGTTCCATTAGCACCATAGAAATACAGCACATAATTAAAAGGACCTAACCAGTTTTTCTCGAATCAACAATCAACCAGTTTTAAGTATTTCTGTTCTGTTTGCAAGTAACTGACAACTTCTCCACAAGTTGGGGACATAACAGTAGCTAATATCATGGTAGAACATAACAAGTCTAATCTGGGAAACTAACAAGTGTAAAACGTCTAGCACACAACAGACTGCACTTTAATCCTACAAGGAGTGTATTAACAATAGATGTTTGTAAAACATGTATGCCCCCAAGGCAGCCTAACAGTCAGAAATGGTAATGGTCACAGTGACCTATTGACCTCAAAATCAATAGGGGCCATCTTCTGTTGATGACTTACCTCCATGTAAAGTTTGAAGATCCTAGGGCAAAGCGTTCTTGAGTTATGGAACGGAAACCAGTTGAATAGTCAGAAATGGTAAAGGTCACAGTGTCCTTGACCTTTGAGAAAAAGTGAAAAGTTTTAGCACTAACAATGTAGGTTTTAGGAAGTGAGAGGTTTGAATGCTTACCTGTACAAGCAATGGTAATATAGCAGTTGTTAGACTGACAGACAATTGTGGTGCATCTCCCATAGATACTGGTCGTGACGGTTTAGGTTGTACCGGAGGCTGTAAACATACAAATACAACCATTCAATATCAATGATATATATCTCTACAAGTGCAAGTATAACTTTAATACTACAATAGCAGTAATTTAAAGAATGAGCACAAGGTTTAGCCAAACTATGAATATGTTGTACAAAAGTCAATAGCATTATAGCAATAAATTCAGCAACATTAGATCAGACAAGTCATTAAGAATTGCAAGCAATTCGGAAGTCCCCTACTGGTTCCAAGCCATTTTCAATGTTTCTGTTCCAAAGCAACCTCAATTTTTGTCGGAATCAAAATATTTTTAGAAGTGAATTCCCTTATTGGCCCCTTTACCCAGTTTCATAAACCTAGCTTGGAAACTGTTTCAGTTATGTCAGGATCCAGATTTTTTGACGGACGGATGGCAAACCTGTAGTCCGCTCCGGTCAAAAACCAGTAGGGGACTATCAAACTGTAAGAGTATTTACAGAAAATCATCATACGTATTGATCATTATATATTATACAGTGAACAAAAACAGTTCAATTAATACAGAAAACAATATCATATCTATAGAAGAGAATTAAGGAATTACCATAATTAAATACAATGTACTTTAATAGCAATAATTATGATCATATTAATTATATATGAATTAAGAAGAGAAAATTTAAACAATACACTGCTCCATTACGACACAAAGAAAGCAGTACATCTAAATATCCAGCGTATCCCTCCATATAAAGCATCATATAAAACACCAATATACATGTACACTTTCTCTTATACACTAAGATATCATATCAACAATATATCATGCAAGTTTACATATATTATACAACACTGAAATACAAAAGTACATACCCGATACATATACATTTACATTCATTCTTAGTTTATATAATTGCACAATGTTTTCTAAAATTAATATCTTCCTATAATATTATATAAGGTTTTATCAGCTTAAACTAACCCAATAAGACGCTTCCTTCGAAGAAGGAATCTATAAAATGGCCAAAGGAAGAAATATAGTTCCTAAAAAGTACCTAAAATCGGCCCAAAAATGGCTTAAAAGGATGCCGTTTAATTATCGTTGGGTTTTAACTGAAATTTAAACACCAGACCTAAGATTTTTATACTTAAAGCAGAAACTCTTAAACTCATTGTTACAATTCAACCATCACATAAATTTATTACAATATTATCATCTGAGTTTGTTGTCAAACGTTGGTGGGAGAGTACCTAATTGATAAATAGCCAACATTTCCTTAATTCTAGTAGACCTTGTAATGCAGACAACTGAAACAGACAACAGGAGATGCCATGCAGCAATGTTCAAGAACTTGAGTATAGAGAGTATAAATTGAACAACAAATGTACATCAAATACCAGATCTAATTTACCAGGTGATCACAATAATATTTACAGACATAAACTTATATTACTGTTGTCCCACGTCATGCTCATGCACATGTCTTATAACCTAACTAAACTAGAACAAGTCACACCTGCCATTAACAGAGTTATGCTAAAGTCTCACATTATATGCTAGTAAAATTCAACATTCAAAAAGCTGAAGAAATCATAACCATTAAACATGCCTAGTAAAATTAATTAAAATATTCAACAACATGCCACATGCAAAATGATAAGTACACCATGCAAACTGATACATACACCAATATATGAACCATGCAGTAATATCAAATAATCAACAGTTATACAATACAGAAATTAATATAACTTATGCAACTTTAAGTGCTGAGTTCATGGATTATTCTGTTCACACTTACTTGACCGCCGCTAACACGGCGGTGTGGTGAGCCCTCGTGCCCCCCACGCACGAGATAGCCCGGACTGGATGATATTACATGTGACTGTTGTTGATGATTCGGTATATCATACTGAGATTTAGGTCTGGAAAATTGCTACAATAAACACACAATACTAAAGGATTAAAGCTAGACCACTGGTTAGATAAACAAGTAGAGGGAGATATACACTGGGTAAAAACACACACAAGGGTGACACAAAGTTAAGGTGACACATCGGTACTTTGATTTGGTTTCGATGGCTCCTCCACCAGAAATAAGAACACAAATTAATGCTTAAAGCAGTTAAAAGGCAAGTTCAATGTTATGTTTGCATGTACCAAAAGTTCAAAGTACCATGGAAGATGTTCATATATGACATTATCATAAATCACAAGCTGTCGCCCTATCAACCATCTGACTGTTATATATCAAATATCCCGGTAATCAAAAATATTATAGACATTACATTGAATCATAACACCAAAACATGTACATCATGAAAATAAACAGCCAATGTTAAAGAGACACTGACGAGCTTGGGCACCAACCGTCCCTCGGGACCTTGCAGATGGTATAGCACGAAAAAGTATCTGTTAACCCTACATTATCAACCATTATTTCTTAAGACTATCAATGCATTCACTTAAATGCCTTCAACAAACTACAATCAACAAATCATTATACAGGGCAATCATTGGACAGTAAGTCCACCTGGGATTTCCACTAACAAGGGAGATAATCTAAGTAAAGTCTCTCAGTGACAACAAATGTGTACAGTACATTTATCTATCCTAGACGACCAATCAGTGAACACTGAATAATCTTAGACAGGGGTGTCAACACAGCCACATTTAAAATCCTGAAAATCATATGCAGCCAACCATTTTTACTAAACAAGAGCTCGATCGACCTTCAACCACATTGTTTCCATATATGAATATTTATTGAATAAATTCCTTGAGATATTTTCATGAAATAACTTTTATTTTGGTCAGAAATCATAGCACTTTCAAGATAGATACATTCAGAATTCGTGATAAAAAATCTAACAATCATAAATGTTAAACAAATATATCACACAAACATATCACATAATTATATGACGAATATATTAGATACGTTTTGAACATAAAGAGGCTCACAGGGAACACTGTGTATACCCAACTGTGTTGCCTCTTTCAACCAAGTCTATATTAATTATCATTATCATAACATACAATATTGTAAATATGACATGTATCACAATTTTAAATGTTTGATACGGAAACATAACACAAATGTTTTATTACAATTTTGTATATAATGGTGAATACATGTATAAACATATTGACGGTGAATGTACATTGTATTAATCATACGGTAGGTCAGTGTTTAAACTTACATTACAAATACTCATGCTTGCATATAGATGGGTCCCTTCGGTTACATGCAGAAAGACAGAGGCTGACTTTTGCTGCGAACTGACTTTGGGCGACAAAACAGTTACCAAAGTTTTCAAAAGAAGTGAGTCAATATTTCCAGATATATAAAAGCAGTGCAATAATACAGCACTAGAAATAACCTTCAAAGCTACTGTGACTTAAAGCTACGGTCACACCTTGATAATTCAAAGCCCAAAAGTTAAAATGTTTCTAGTACAGAATAGCGAACATGAATATTCATAATGTAGGAAACATAATTATATAGTATATAGGTTAAATGTTTGGTTAAGTATTTATGTACAATACATGAATGTGGTTTAATATATACAGTATAACTTCGAGTAATATACACCGCTTACAGTGGATAGTGTTTACTGTATTAACATGGCAATAAATGAGAATGTAAACAAATCGTGGACGATGGATGACAAACCTAACAGCTCAGCTTGGACACTTTGTATGCATGTGAGCAAATAACTATATAAACTAATACCCGGGCACAAAGATAGCCCATAGACAAGTGTAACTAAAGCTGTCGCCATTCGGCAGACTAATATACCCCAATGGCAAAGGGCCATAATTCTGCCAAAACTCATTGCAGCGCAAATTCCTTTCTTTATGCACATCTATATGTTGAGGTTGTTCATCTGTGAAAGTTTGAGCGAAATCCTGCCAAAACTGTAGGAGTTGAGTCCACAAGAATGCGCCTACAGACGGACGGAAGGACAAGCTGAATCCAGTATACCCCTCTTACAACTCGTTGTGCGGGGGTATAACAATGATTAATGTGCACATCAGATGGACTAACAAATATTACTAATGAATTAATCATCGAGTTAGTTGTAAAAAGTTAACAAAAGATGATTAAAACACATTATGAAAGGTATTGAGCAAACTGTAATCTTTTTAATAACTGAAATGAGGGAAATATTGAATTAATGTACACAATATTTGTGTATTTTTGTGTAAGATCAATAACAGGTATTTCATGAGTGAGCAGCAGACGTCCTATTTTCACAGTTGGCATTTTATATGAACACATCTGTTTTACTGGATGACATTATATTTCAGCATCCCTGCATATTCTCGACGTTGCAACATGTGAACATATCAGCCTTGACACTGAGGCACTACATGAAACAACTCTCAGATTCTTACAATGACAATTTAAGTGTAAATATTCATTTCATTTCATGCTTCATAGTGTGGTCTGTTGTATTCTTTCACTTGTTCATTATAATCAACATTTATATGATTCACTATGTATTTAATGATACATAATTTAAATGATCGAATAACAACAAGTGACTGAATTGGCACTAGCATGAAAGAAATGGAACAATGATTGTTAGTTAAGTATAAATACGGTCATTTAACACACTTGTTGAAATCAATACTTTGATAATATGAACAAACAAATGACAAATGAAGAATGACATGTAACAGATAAATAGTATCCATAGTAACCTGTCTCACACGTTTGTAAACAAGAGGGCCATTGGCCCCGAAAGCGCTCATCACCCCTTAAGCGCTCATCTGAGAACCAGCAGATAAGACAAAATCAGTAATTTTTAAGACATGACCTAGTGTTTCACCCAAGAAGACCAAGTTGCAAACTTTACCAATATCTTGAGAGTCAAACATTGTGATCTCAAAAGAGTTAGTAAAATTGTTGATGATGGACGACAGACAAAGGGCAATCACAATAGCTAACTTAGATTGTGAGCACACAGGATGAGCTAAAAACACAATATGGCCACCTACGACATACATGTACAAATGCAATATGGCCACCTATAACCTTCAAGTACAAACACAATACGGCCACCTATGACCCAAACGTACAATCTTACACCCATAGAAGCATCTTACACCAACACTGCGTACACCCAACAGTATAACACCTACATACAAAGCATCATAATATATTCTCTTCCACATAGCATGGGGCAAGTACCGATAGAATCCAAGGAATGGCCCATCATTCAGGTAAGGTATTCTTGAATACATGAGTAAGGGTATCAACATGGATTATGAAGTTGGTACAGATGTTTACAGGTCTGCATGGCATGCAATATATATATAGATGTCTGATTGATGGTCGCACATGCTATAGGGTTACAGATATACGAGTTCAAACTTACAGGAATGTTTTCATACGTAGGACTGATATACACTGCGTTAGGTGGCTGACTTGTACGGAACGATGGTTTCGGTGAGACCACCGGACCGCGTGATGATATATCAGACCTACTCCGTGAATGCACTACATGCACATACTCCGACCTCTGTAAACGTACATATACACACACAATTACATACAATCATCATAACACAAGATGCATAGAGAATATTACCCCACCTCTCTAGCTGAAGGGCAATTAACTGAAGACTACTCAAAGTGTTTAACAAAACAAGGGAATACTAGGCTTTAAAGCTACTAAATGATATAAATTACTGATGAAATAAGAATGAAATAAATAAAAGAGGTAAGATACAAGCAATATAAATAATGAAAGATAAACTAAGAATAATGAACATAATCTAAGACAGTTAGCAGAAATGAAAAGAAGACAATTTCATTATATTACAATGCAAGGTGAACAGTGCACATAACTACACTCGGTGGACACATGTGCACACCATGATTCCAGTAACTGGTCCATCATACACTCTATGTTGGCTTTGATTTTACTCCTGTGTAGCACCATTTATACATCAGAATTTTCAATCAAATACTCTTGTCAGTTGACCAAGCATACCAGTCCAAGAATTAATTATCTACCAGTACAAACTTGTTCTTCCGCAAGCCACTGACAACTTCTCCACATGTGGAGTTGACATCAGTAGCCATTATCACAGAAGTACATAGCCTGTCCAGCAATATGATCCATTTAATGCAATTATTGAATTGTACTTTTTCTGTCTTTGCAATTATTTATTTGACTTTCGCGCTATGCGACATTTGTTTAAGTATGATTATGAAACAGTTACTGGAAATCATGTGTACAATATGGTGAGAGTTGAGTGTGTAATAGAACAAGCAGATGTGTGAGGATGGTGTATGATTATGATGAGGTCCTACAGAGGCATGATGCCCAAGTCTGAAAATGAGGTGCACGTCTGTTTCAGGTGTCAATAGCACACGTCCCTACACTAAAGGTGTGTTTCAAACAATGTTCTTTGTTAAAATTCAGCTTATGAAACTTCAAATGACCATAACTTTTGTTAATTCTTTGAATTGTTTCATTAAGTAACTTTCATATTCTGCAGAAAAGTTCATTTTTTCTAGTGCAGCAAATCCGGATTTCACGAATTTTCCAGAATTGTAGGACCCCTGTGTATGGATGATGCAAAGACCTAAATATACATATATTTGATCTTTGGATGATGATATATGAGCTATGAGCAGAATGATAGCAATCAGTGTTTCCAGGTTTAAATGTAACCAGAATATAACTTCAGTCAGTTCAGACCGGGACATGTCAACTTTTGTCACTATCAGACCAGCTACTGTCCCTGATCTCCCGAAGCATTCCAAGTAGAAATCTCAATTGAAATTTTACTGAAATCAGATTGTAAGATTGAGAAAATCTCTCTCATTTTGCTGTTATAAACTGCGGTAATACACTCAGTGTTTTCATTTGGTGATACCAATTTTGAGTCTGGACTCGCATTGAAACAATCTCAACAATAAGCAACAATACTTAAGCCGAGATTGTGACAAACCCTTAGTATACGCGTAATCCAGAATCACAGGTTGATATTATCATTGTTTATCTTGCAAAGTTAAGGTAACGATAGATTAACCCCATCCTGTGAAATTGGGGATCTTGTTCCAATTTGGAAATCTTTGATACAGAGTCTGAAGTCTCGGATGAGAAAAATCTAAAGAATTTGAGACAATGTTTGAGCTGAGATTTACTACAGATTGAGATGGTTAGGAAGATCAGTGCCTAGGTTGTGACATTCGGTGCCGAGGTTGTGACATAATGTGACTATATTGATACAGTGAAGAAAACAGCTGTAAGACAGTACTACAGTATAGAGTAGAGGCAGTGAGATGTACTACAGTATAGAGTAGAGGCAGTGAGATGTACTACAGTATAGAGTAGAGGCAGTGAGATGTACTACAGTATAGAGTAGAGGCAGTGAGATGTACTACAGTATAGAGTAGAGGCAGTGAGATGTACTACAGTATAGAGTAGAGGCAGTGAAATGTACTACAGTATAGAGTAGAGGCAGTGAAATGTACTACAGTATAGAGTAGAGGCAGTGAAATGTACTACAGTATAGAGTAGAGGCAGTGAAATGTACTACAGTATAGAGTAGAGGCAGTGAGATGTCAATGTGGTTAGAATCAACATGATACCATAACTAACAGGTGAAGCATTAAAGCACAAAGGCAGTAATATTATAGAGCTGTAACGGTATGACCCCCTCCCCCCCCTCGGGAGGTTCTGTACTGTTTTCTCATTTCTATACATTAAAACAAAGCAGACATTTTACTTAGGATTCTAAACACAACTTTATTATGCAACTATTTCAAACTAAAACAAATACAGCTTCAAATTGATCGTCAATTTTAGCACTATTCTGGTTGTCCGGGACAAGTAATTATCAATTTGGGCAAGTAGCTTTTGCAGTAAATATGTATAGATTATAAACTAAAGGAAAACTATTCACTTTTGCTAAATTCACAAACTGTCTTCAAGTTCAAAATTTAATGCACCATCGTATGACGAACAGACAATGACAAATATTAAATCATTGATAGGTGGCCGTTCCATTAAACCAGCAAAATGTACTGCGGTACTAAGTGAACCATGACCAACCATTAAAGCTCTATATAACATGACATCTAATGTGTGCTATTCTACATAACTGTGTGGGGAAAACTTGGGTACAATGATTTCTTTGATGTGTAAAAGGAATGGAGCATTATGTTATACAAGCGTTCATCAGACAAATGTTGGCAGTCAACTAGTGTATGACAGTTGTATGATAACTGGCTGTCAAGCAGTGTATGACAGTTGTATGATAACTGGCTGTCAAGCAGTGTATGACAGTTGTATGATAACTGGCTGTCAAGCAGTGTATGAAAGTTGTATGATAACTGGCTGTCAACTAGTGTATGACAGTTGTATGATAACTGGCTGTCAACGAGTGTATGACAGTTGTATGATAACTGGCAGTCAACGAGTGTATGTTAGTTGTATGATAACTGGCTGTCAACTAGTGTATGACAGTTGTATGATAACTGGCTGTCAAGCAGTGTATGATAGTTGTATTATAACTGGCAGTCAACTAGTGTATGATAGTTGTATGATAACTGGCTGTCAAGCAGTGTATGACAGTTGTATGATAACTGGCTGTCAAGCAGTGTATGATAGTTGTATTATAACTGGCAGTCAACTAGTGTATGTTAGTTGTATGATAACTGGCTGTCAAGCAGTGTATGACAGTTGTATGATAACTGGCTGTCAACGAGTGTATGATAGTTGTATTATAACTGGCAGTCAACTAGTGTATGACAGTTGTATGATAACTGGCAGTCAACTAGTGTATGACAGTTGTATGATAACTGGCTGTCAAGCAGTGTATGACAGTTGTATGATAACTGGCTGTCAAGCAGTGTATGACAGTTGTATGATAACTGGCTGTCAACGAGTGTATGACAGTTGTATGATAACTGGCTGTCAACGAGTGTATGATAGTTGTATGATAACTGGCAGTCAACGAGTGTATGATAGTTGTATGATAACTGGCAGTCAACGAGTGTATGTTAGTTGTATGATAACTGGCTGTCAAGCAGTGTATGACAGTTGTATGATAACTGGCTGTCAAGCAGTGTATGAAAGTTGTATGATAACTGGCTGTCAAGCAGTGTATGACAGTTGTATGATAACTGGCTATCAACGAGTGTATGATAGTTGTATGATAACTGGCTGTCAAGCAGTTTATGACAGTTGTATGATAACTGGCTGTCAAGCAGTGTATGACAGTTGTATGATAACTGGCTGTCAACGAGTGTATGATAGTTGTATGATAACTGGCTGTCAAGCAGTGTATGAAAGTTGTATGATAACTGGCTGTCAACGAGTGTACGTTAGTTGTATGATAACTGGCTGTCAAGCAGTGTATGACAGTTGTATGATAACTGGCTGTCAAGCAGTGTATGATAGTTGTATGATAACTGGCTGTCAAGCAGTGTATGACAGTTGTATGATAACTGGCTGTCAAGCAGTGTATGACAGTTATATGATAACTGCTGCTTACACCAGTATTCACAATCATTCCAGATAATATAGTGAAGGACAAGCGACAACTTCACTCAAAGTTGGAATTAAAGCAAAGGCTTTGGATTGAGGAGTTTAGTAGTTAATCTCTCTTATTTGACAGGAATGATGTATCTCAATATGTAATCATCAATCAAAGTACTGAAGCAACCATTTAAGACAATGAGAGACAGGACAGTGCATCTGTTATATATAAATAGATGAGTGTTATAATTTATATCAAAGTTACCCAGACACAAAACATGGCAATGTTATGCAAATTAGTCACTAATGATGAAATAATATGAACAAACATTTTGATGGTAATGAAGTTTAACATACTAGTGCAGAATTATGTACATATGTGTACATATCTTGATGTATACAAATGTAGGTCAGACCGAAGGAACTCAGGGACACACATTATCAGTGAAATGGAGTGGAGGTTTTTTTAAATACACTAAAATATGTCTCATACAAAAAACAACCAATCAACATAAAAGAAATTGTTTGATTCCAACTTACAGCTATAACAGACCTTATCCTGCATGTACACACATTTGCACAAGATGGACAAATAAACAAAGGAGATACATTGTAGTAATGAAGTTTTATATCAAATCATAAATGTCAAAAATGAAGATGTCTTCGACTAGAGTTTATGATCTTAAGGTATACTCTATCAATGACAAGACTATACATTATGTGCAGTACAATCACAAATATGGGATTATCAACACATATAACAGGAAACTACAAGAAAGCTCCCCCTAGTGGTAAGTCTAGCACATGTGGGTGGGGTAAGTAGCATAAGCAGCTCTGGGTTAGTATTAAATGTTGTATTGCCTACACTTACTGGGTCCTGCCTGGAATCACCAAGTGATGGGGCTGAATCAGACCGTGAATGTATGATAGGCCCTAACTGGGGACCAGCATGACGTGCAGCCTTCAACAAGCAGAAAGAAATGTTAAGATATCAAGGATAATGTGATGACTTATTAAATCAGAATCTTATACAATGCAACTAAAACCAAACATAAAGGAGATCCAAACTGTAGTTAATGTATTAGTCTTATTGACAATGACATTATTCATTACATTTCTATTAAATAATGCAAATAGTAGTTCAACATATCATAAAACAAACACTAGTCTGTTTAACAGATGGTTTAGTCTCCATTTTACTGTACTGGTAAATGGTATGTAGCTATTGAATAGCTTAAAATTCTAAAATGGTTATTAAAACCTTAACAAAATAACGGATTTCAAAATCAACTTGAACAAGCTTAATCAATAAATTAATTATTGAATCAAGTTACCCACTTATTAAAACTATAGCACTAGCTGCATTTATAAACTGCAACAGCAATGATTTATATGGCATATAGGCACATTTCATATTATTGTTTATGTTCTAAAAATAGTAACAATATATCATCAAGGTATGGATTATTGATTTTATCTGGATGGCAGGAAATATACGGTTGATATTGACTTAAAAACTAGTAATCTTAAATTTGAAACTACTAATTCAGTTTTCGTACAATTTACAAGTATCTTATATCTGTGGAAAGCTCTTTAAATTCATATTTCAAAAATTTGATTATGTAAACAATATTTTTCTAATCTGATTTTCCCAGTTTTAACAATTATTTAAACTTGACATCTGTTGATGGTAAAGCGGATGCGTAATATTGGTAATTAAAATCATTATTTTTGTAAATTTAAACTGTAAACATATTAAACCGATAGCATTTTTAAAATATGAAAGTCATGGGCTTTCCATGGATATAAATGTATTGAAATTCGGCCGAAAAACGAAAAAGTTATTAAGACAAGACTGCGTTCAATAAACGCTTATGCCCCCTGTGGAAGCCTTGTCCATAAATAAGTTTAAGTCCAAAATTAGGTCAAGGTGAAGGTCAAAATGGGGTTAGGTGATACTGGCGTGTGGAGAGTGTTCATACACAACATCCATGCAAGTATGAAAGCTTTGTAGCAAGCCATATTAATGCTAGAAGAAACGGTCAATTTGGGTTAACCAGGACGGACAGACGAACGGACAGACGAACGGACGGACAGGTGAATCACTATATGCCTCCCCATCTATCGATAGGGGGGCATAAAAACAAAATTCATGTGCCTATGTTTGTTTATAAATGCTGACCCCTTTCTGCCATCCAAACAGATAAACAGGTAAACAGTTGCAGGTGCTTGTTACGTCACACTGAAATGTGTCTATTGCAGAAAATCAATCACCAAGGGAACTTACTCTTGAAATACTCATGGTGATAACATTGGTCACCAAGGGATCTAACTCTTTCAATCCTAAATCCTAGTTTTTAATAGAAATATATATATTTACTGCCCTTGTAAGAACTGCAGGTAACATAGCGTAAGAGAATGCAGATACAGGTCATGCTGACACTACTGCCATACATTGCAATACATGTATATAAATATGCATACATGCAGACAGGAATAGATCCTATCATCTGTTATCATAACAAAAGCTAGAAATATCCGATTTCAAAACGTTCATATATACACTACCATAGTAGGATCCTATTATAGTAACATTACATAGCATAATTATTACATCAAGAACAACAAAATATTAATAGTATTAATTTCCCTGAAAAACAAATGGGGGTGCAACATGTCACCATTCCAGTATCGCTACAACTAGATGCATTTCTATCAAACAGGGGGGTTGCACCTTGTACCATGTGGTTAACAAATTATGGATCATATAAAATGTACTACAATAGTTGTATGAATTAGTTGTACTGAGAACAAGTTATGTATTTACTGTAACATCAGGGGTACGTTTCCGTAGCTCTACCGAGACGCTTTACTACCGAGACGCTTTACTACCGAGACGCTTTACTACTGAGACGCTTTAGACAGTTACCTCCCTTCAATTAAATAAAGTTGGCAGGCCTGATAGTAGGCATGGATTACAAGCTGTGAACTAACTCAACATATACAATACTTGTACAGCTGAAATTATACATAACTCAACAGCCCTTGGTAACAGCGTCAGTAGTCGGAAATACAAGACAAAAGTAGAATTCAATCCATATCTGACAAGGACCAAGCATCCAGACACTAGGGTACCAGTAATAAATGAACAATTGAAACACTACAAGTAGTAAGGACAGTAAGACAGAACTTGAGCTCAGTATATGTAATTATTAGGGTGTCAAACTATTAAACAAAGCCTGGACAGTAATGATAGAACATACTGGAAGTTATCACTATGTGGTGGAGATGGTGGTGAGATAAATAAAGTTACACTTACAGGATTATACGGTTGAGAAGACCGAATGTCAGACTGCTGTTGTTGTTGTTGTATGTTTTGCATGCTATTGGAGACATGCCTTGGAGGTTGTTCGATGGGGCTTGGTCGTTGTTGAGACTGCACTGAGGGAGGGGCATGCTGGAATATCCATACAGGTAACACATGGGTTAGAAAAAACCAAACAACAATCCACATAACATAACATCAAAAACAGGTAAATCAACAAAGCAAAATATCAAAGCAGAAATTTAAAACAAAACGTTACTGGGTTAATGTTCTAAAAGGGGGTTGATCACAATATAATAATACAGGTAAGCGTGTAAGATCAAAAAGAAATATTAGCAAAATTAGACGCTGGTTAACACACACTATCAAATCTTTGGTCATGATAAAGTGGGGTGGTAAAATCTACAGACTAAAACTATTAAATAACGGGAGAAAACTGTATTCAAAAACAATTATTAATGCTAAAGGTTAAACATCAAATATAAAATGTTCGCCAATTATTAAAATACTGACACCAATGCACTTATATGGTAAGTCTTACACATACACGTATATACCAGGAATGACAATAACAGGGGTGTCAACAGAGCCAAATTAAAAATCCTGAAAATCATATGCGGCCGACCATTTTTGCCAGACAAGAGGCCTTCATCCACTTAGTTTCCATATTTAACAAGTTTTTATTGAATAAAATCCTTCAGAGCAGATTAAAATGACCATAACTTTGCCATTTGTTGATGTATTTTCATCAAATAACGTTTATTATTATCAGAAATCATAGCTCTTTCAGGATGGAAAAATCCGGAATTCCAGATTTATCAGGAATATTGACATCCCTGCAATAATATATGTAAACCATCACCATAGCAACAACTAGCTAATCAAGCAATCAGCTAATTGTACACGTTATATCATTCACGACATGTATCCTTACATGATAAGTTCAGTCTATGCTTCACAATATTAAACCATTCTTTGTTTGTTTCATGCCTTACAACAATTTTAGAATCATTTTTCAATCAAACACTACAGAAAAGTAGAACAACCAGTTTCCCTGAAATGAATTATCAACCAGTGCTAACTAGTTCTTTCAATTATCAACCAGTAATAACTAGTTCTTCCAATTATCAACCAGTCCTAACTAGTTCTTCCAATTATCAACCAGAACTAACTAGTTCTTCCAATTATTAACCAGTAATAACTAGTTCTTCCAATTATCAACCAGTCCTAACTAGTTCTTCCAATTATTAACCAGTAATAACTAGTTCTTCCAATTATTAACCAGTAATAACTAGTTCTTCCAATTATTAACCAGAACTAACTAGTTCTTCCAATTATTAACCAGTAATAACTAGTTTTTTCACAAACAGCTGACAATTTCTAAACATGCGGAGGACATGAGCCAACTTCACAGGAGAATGTGACGAGTTCAATCAAGCATCAGAACCCAGATGGCTCAAGTGACCAGTAGATGCTCAATTCTCTACAGGCAACATAACTGGTAAGGCTTCATTTGATATATTGACTGCGAAACTAATATTTCCTTTACTTTCTGAAACTATGTTTTATTCAGTATATCGATGGTCTAACTCTAGAAGGCCTGACTAGATTTTTGCCAAGGATTCTATTTTATTTAGTCTCGAAAAAGCTAACTGTTTCAGAACCGCATCTTTTGCCAAGATATCAGATAGAATGGACAATGGAGAAAATTGAAAGGAAAGGAAATAAAATAAATTCCTGAAATTTGACTGAGGTTGGTCGGAAATAAAATGCAATAAATAAATGTACATGTATTAGGAATGATTTTCAATCATATTCAACTATAGATCATTTATGCGCCAGAATGTAGTGAGATTTTGCATATATACTCCTTTACTGTAGTGATTTTTTCAAATCTAAAAACATGGAAGATATAAAACTGTTTTTGAATTTTCCTTTTTTCAGTCTACTAAAAAGATGGTAGTTTACAGATAACATAACCGGGTATATGCTTTTTGAGGAAGACCAATGATATGTGCTTCATATAATACAAGGAAAGGATTGTAAAATATGTAAAACCACCTCATTCAAAGTGGAATTCAAACCAGTGGCCTTCAACTGTGAAGTTAGTTACTCAACCCCTAGACAAGTATTTGTTTATATACTGGGTTAGTATTTAATGTCAGTATATCAACAGACACGTTATACCTACAATGACAGTCTATCTACACTCATGTTACATTTCAATATTCATCAATTGTTAGTGTAACCTGCCAACACTGTATTAGTGATTTACACAACTTGGCTATTCTTACATGCATCAACTTACAATGTTATTATGATTTTGTTGCTGGGGTACTGCAGGAGCTTGTCGTTTGTTGCCTCCGATTAGAGAAGTACGATTCTACAACATGCAAGAAAGGTATATACCATCACAAAGCTCTCTACACATCACATCCTGTACTGTCTGGGAAGGACAACTATATAACACTGTAAACCTTGCAGCATCAGGTTGCGATCAGTTACAAGAATTGGCAAATAAGTGCATAATGTGTAAGGGTTTTTTTCTGTGGAAGATGCCTTTAAAAATTGATGGCCCCTATCATATATTATATAAAGGAAAATGCCCGGTAAACATCCATTTTAGATTGTTGCTATTACTGAATAGAAGGTTAATGTTTTCCAATTAGACACAAGTTTCAGTTTGGAAAGCAGGAATTTCCAACACCACTTTTTTATTCAAAGTTCATTTATACAAAAAATCCAAATCTTGCCTAATGGTGGGCATTTAGAATTAAAGATATAAAGAAGATTTGAACTTATTACAGGCAAAGCATTCCTTCCCAGACACCAGGCAAACAAATCATTTAGAAAATAATGACAAGATATAAAATAAACAACAGTAGATGTAAACACTACATTCAATCTTCTCATTCAAATGCATTTCACTTAGAAACTAAAAATTCAAGCAAATGAAACAAAAGTATGCTAACAAGCAAAATGACAGAGAGGCAATTCAGTGTAAAGCAAGTCAGAGTCCTCCTTGCAAGAGCCGGACAATAAAGTGTTGAGGCAAATGGTGGTATAAAATTAAAACACCATTCAAAATTTCAAACATACAATAAATGAACAAGATAAATAAACATCTCACTACAGATAGACAAACAGTTCATAGCACTCTATGTGTTCCATATACACATTCATTGTGTAACACACCCACACATACACATACATATAAAGTATCGATAGCAGCATTTCATAGCAAAAAGGGTGTATTTCTGAAAATTGGAGAAAATTTAAAACCAAAAGAGCTGTTGAAATCAGTTTTTATGTGTTGAAATGAATCAGTTTTGAAATATTTTACTATGATTTGTATATGTGTCAGAATGAGTAGCTTAGGGTTAAACTTGGTGGACTGAAACCCTTAACCTATCAAATACAATTTTTAAGTTATTATCCTGGCAGTTATAGAGCATAACAAAAACCCTAACCACAAAACAGTGAAAAACTGGCTCTATGACTAATACATACAACAAACACCACCATCAAGCTGACATGTCTCAACTTTCAACTTATATACATGGTATCTGCTGTTTGACAACACATAGATTGCCTGGTATCTGCTGTTTGACAACATATAGATTGCCTGGTATCTGCTGTTTGACAACATATAGATTGCCTGGTATCTGCTGTTTGACAACATATAGATTGCCTGGTATCTGCTGTTTGACAACATATAGATTGCCTGGTATCTGCTGTTTGAAAACATAGATTGCCTGTAATCTGCTGTTTGAAACATATAGATCACCATTTGTTCACAAGATGCACGTCAAACGTATACTTTGTACAATATTCAACAGGCTGCAGGCAAGAGGTAAGCTGTATAAGTCACCAGACTGTCAGTACATAGTCCAAGATGCAAACACTGATTAATTTATCAGGAATGATTAGTGAAAAGTTTGTGGTAAAAGATGACAAGTACCATAGTTTGTTTACTAACACAGCCACCTATATCATTATACCAGAGATGAGAACTGAATGAACAAACAAGCACGAATATTTTACTCATGGAAAAATAACCAGGTACTTATAATCTGCCATTTCACTGAAATACAGTAATTACGCATTTACCTCCCCTGCCATATCACTGAAATATAGTGATTATGCATTTACCTCCCCTGCCATATCACTGAAATACAGTGATTACGCATTTACCTCCCCTGCCATATCACTGACATATAGTGATTATGCATTTACCTCCCCTGCAATATCACTGAAATACAGTGATTACGCATTTACCTCCCCTGCCATCACTGAAAGACAGTGATTACACATTTACCTCCCCTGCCGTCACTGAAATACAGAGATTACACATTTACCTCCCCTGCCATCACTGAAATACAGTGATTATGCATTTACCTCCCCTGCAATATCACTGATATACAGTGATTACGCATTTACCTCCCCAGTCATGGTATACTAGGTACATATAAACATACAATTCTCATCTCTGTTACATACAGGGTATTACAGCATGATGCAACGACTATCAGCTCATCGTCCCAAGTATCTACTCACATTTTCCGCTTCCCCATTAGGTATTTTATTACTTAATTTTTCCAGTACGTTGGGATCGTTGTCTCTGACCGTGTCTAACAACCATCTTACACTTTCCTGTTCATCGTCTGAATTCACATCCCTAAACATACAGATAAATACAGAATAATAATGATTCTTCCACGCCTGTATTCACAAAATCTTCACATGATTATTAACTTCGGTTTAATGCAGCGTTTCTCAATAATTTTTCAGTTATATTCCGCAGTCGGTTCACCTAACCTATTTTCCTGTACTAACCAGTACTAACGTACTCTTTGAGAAGAAACCAGCATCTCAAGGGAGGAACAATCTTCCTTAATAGCAAATTTTCTTGGAAAGGTTTGTGACGGAGAATCAAATCCAGATCGCCAAGTTACAAATCCAGCGAACTGACCACAAGGTGAAGATCAAGTTACTTATTTACTTATCCTCTTTGTGCCTGCTGGCACATAAGGCTGATCAAGTAGTTTATCATATTATTTCAATTTACGCCCCTGGACCACACACCACGACCGTGTGCTATCCTCAAATGACTTAGGTAACCTTGCAAGCATATTATGTTTGATTTTGTTTTTAACATGTTTGGCAGCATTTTTCAACAAATTGTAGTCATACAATTATACAACAGTCAGCTGACCAAGAATTAATGAAACAATTGAAATTTGGACATGAGCATGACTGTAGCTTGACCCAATAATATATTCAAACACAATCGGGTCGCAAGTGCTTTATGCACTGATCACTTGGGTGACAAGCGAGTGCTCTAACCAGACAGGCTACAAGGAAATGGAATGGACAAGAATAAAACCATGTTCATACTCGTTGCTATCATCACTATCTAAATCATTCTGGTTTCCTGTCTCTAACTTCCAGCGTTTATAACGATCTATCAAATCTTGTAAAAATGCTGTCTTTTTGGCACGCCTTATAAACTGATTTTTCAGTAAATCTTTCGCCGAAGGTCTCTGCAACAGAAAGCATTAAACCTCTTTAAACATAACATTGGTAAGTTTGATTTCACAAAACAAGCAAGTTTTTAAGTAATTGAAATTCCAACCATGTTACATTCACAAATTTCATATACCCAGCACCGTAGGAGAAGAAGATACACCAGCAATAAACTAATTCAAATGCATCACTTTAGCTGTACCAGTAATCACCTGGGTACTGTTTTATCAAAGCACTTTTAAATTTAAAATAAATTTAAATAAACTTATCAAATTTAAATTCTTTATATTCTTTAACAACTGCATATTGTGGACACATATAGTCTGGAGGAGTTCATTAAATGAATCAGTATTTGTTTTGCATATCCATTTGATACACTTAGCAGTTGTTAAAGAAGTATACATACTTTAAATTTGAATGTATATTTACGATTTTCGTAAGTGCTTTGATAAAACAGTACCCTGATTTCTGCAATACGTGTGTGCCAGTTTCCAGGAAAACCTGCTATTTTGACAAAAATATCTACTTTGAGATTTTTCATTATTTAAAAGACTTTTCTTAATGAAGCAAAATGTAAAAAAAAATTGGTTAATGTCTCGATTTTTATGGAAGTTCAAATCAGTGTTTTTCGCAGCCCAGTAATTTGTATTGTAATGCTTTAATTATGATTAATAATTGAACTAAGTAAATAACATTGAAAAATGTGTCTTTATGATAAACTCTATAATGTTATAACTCAAATAAAGAAATGCATACAGTCATATAAAACATTCGTAAAAATTGACTTCAGACATGTGGAGTTTAAACATCCAGCAAGCTTTCTGACGAATGAAGACCCCAGATGTCTCTTAAAGCATTACTTTGGGACTTTGATCTAGACAATGTGAAGAAGGATTATATTATACTTACATTATTAGGATCTTTGTTAAGACACAATTCTACAAATTCTTTGAACGGTCTACTGTAATTTCCAGTGAGCTGGGGAGGGGGATTTTTTGGAATAAGGAAAAGGACCCGCATTGGATGTAAATCTGAGTATGGTGGTTCGCCTTTAGCTAATTCAATCGCTGTGATACCAAGGCTCCATATATCAGCCTGAAAACATAAAGTAAAACAAAACTGTTATGTAACGAGCAAAGAAACACAGGTAATGGAGCACACTTGTTAAACAGGATGATCATATTTTTACTGTTACTTTCAGTTTCACAGTATTTTGTCATTTCAATATCACATAATAATATCTTATAGAAAACGAATGTTCTAGCACCAGTTGTTTTTGTCATGAAAAACATTAGTTTGTATTAATTTTTTTAAGATCGATTGAGAAACAAGTTTTTCTATCTTATATTAATCACTCTCGACACCTCATTCCTGATGCTATTCATCACCACAAGGGTATCAGAAAATTGTAGCCAGTTGCCCTTATTATGCTGAGTGTCTAGCAAGGGAATTTCTAGTACCATTTTTATTTTGTCTTTGGTATGACGCAGTCTGGGATCGAACCCGGGACCTCCCACACTCAAAGCAGATGCTCTACCACTAGGCTATTGAGGCGGTGAAATACATTAATATGACTTTCATTTTGTCCAATACTCTAACGTCAGATTTTACTGTCAGATAATGTTAGATACAGACCAGTCCAATACTGTTGTGTTTCATTTAAACGCAACCTTATGCACGTATTGTACACTTATTTAGGGGTTTTCAAGTGGTATGTCACTACAGGGACATTGTTGAATAATGACTTCAAACTTGAACATTTATTATACCATACAAACCAAAACCATCCAAACAAGTTCAATAAAACGTACGGTTAAATTGCATCATAATGTTGAATTTATGGACTCCAGTAGGCATAAAATAGTTGATTAACATTTGAAACACCAGTTAAACATATGTAAGCTGCAGGGTAGAGTACATAGTTTACATCATAGATGCATTAAACAACAACAACCCACAGTATACAACCACACTGTTCTATCTGTGTACAAATCCACAACAACATACATTTGTAATGCTTTCTCCCAATCAGAATAAAATCACAAAATATATACAGTAACAAGTACAAAGGAAATAAAACAAATATATATATAAACACTGCCCACCAAAAATAAGTATACAGATGTTATTTGCCCACTTACTTGCCTGTATTAATACTATCTGCAGAACAGCGAAGCAACAATATATTTGAAGAAAAGGAATATCTTTGTTTGTTACATGGAAAGGCGATACAATAATTGATACCCTAGGTGCAAAATCTAAAGTTTCTTTGTCCCTCTTGAATGGTAACTTTGTCATTAAAAGATGGAAATTTCAGCCTTTTTGATCACATGGTTATTTTAGTAGTAAACATCTTCATCATTATTTATATTTCTATTTTGCCTCATTTAGTAACTATAGTTTCAGAAACTAGTATAATTGTGACCATCTGATCAACAGATATTGAATAATTTCCCCCTGTCACGTGGTAGAGGGAGACAACATGTCCACACAACAACATGCAGACTTTGGTATGGTTATGTGTTATGTATGAATCAACAGGAAACATGAATTATTGAACACTTTCAGAGAATTGTATGCTTACATCATTGAAATTGTTCTCACCCGAGACTACACTCAGACAGTATCATTGTGATGAGATTGTCACAGCTAAAATGTAGAGCTCCAATTTTGTCGAGATTTTTTGAGATTTTGATTTGAGAAAAATCTCAACTGTAGGTAAGAGTTCTTTTTAAGACGCATACAGAGTCGAGACCTGACAGTATAATATACAGTACAACTTTGATGCTAGGTACAGTTTGGCCTCAAACACCCTAGAAACCTCAAACAGGTTCCTCGGTCCCGGTAATATGATGATCGTATACAGTAGATGCCTAAAACAGGTAGTCTGAGGTAGATGGCTTAAACCATTTTCCCTGTTCGAACGGTAGTTTGAGTTACCTACCTTAGTGTCATATGCTGATTGTTTTATCACTTCAGGTGCCATCCAGAAAGGTGTACCCACAAATGTGTTGCGTTTATTCATTGTGTTCGTAAGCTGACCTGCCACACCGAAATCTGCCAACTTCACGTCCCCTTGTTCTGATAACAGCACATTGGCAGCTGTAACAATCAAAGTAAGAATCAGTATTCACAAGTAAAAACCTAACAAAACATCTGATCATAACACCTGGCAATGAAGTACAGTCAAACTTGTATTTAAAGTCACCTGATTAAAGCCATCACCTGTCTAAAACAACTATCAGCTTCAACATTAAATCCCCTATCAGTCATGTTTATAGTTACTTATATGTCAGTGATTTTTTTCGCTTCTTTGGGAAAGGGTCCGGGTCTGTCCAGATTGGGAATTTTCGCGTCGTGACAACTTGAAATTGGGAATTTTCATGAAGTAGACAGGCCAAATAAAACAGAAAAAGAGATTACATGTGACAGTTTACAGGTTTCTGTAAACTTTTATGCTTGACCTCTTGTCAAAAATGTTCATAACTGTCATTTTATGTCCGATTTTGAAATTTTTTTTTTTTAAATGTTCATTGGGAATATCACCCTTCATATTTGGGAAAATAATAGCCTTTTTTAAATTGGGAAGGTACCGTTTACCGTTAGCAAACAAAGAAGGAAAAAAATCACTGTACGTATACATGTACTAAACAACCAGCTACCTGCTTTATAATTTATGCTACAGTGATTTTTTATGCCATTTTGTAAAAGGGACCCAGTCCGGTCAAATTGGGAAAAAATCGCGTTGTTTTTGTCCCAATCCGGAATTTGATTACGCGTGAAATTCCTGCATACATGAGTATAACATATCTATATCTATATCTGAATGACAAACACAGTTTAACAATAACCACTATAAGAGAGGTTTCTTAGTCACAAATATATAACATTGTCTTCATAGTTTGTGAAATTTTAGGTTTGAATTGGAAAAATTGATCATTATTTTCAATTGGTAAAGGGTCCTTTTACAGGTAAGAATCAAAGAAGGAAAAAATTTGCTGTGCTACAATATAGTCACTGACTGGATACTTACAAGACTTTATAGATTAAATTGTAACTTAAGTATATGTAATGTAAAATTATAAATATTCACGGCTGACTAATTTTCTTTAATTTCTTGGATGAACTACATGTAGATCATGAAATTAAATCACCTTAAATAATTGACCTCATAAATATGTACACCGGGAACAAGATATTCTTCTTTCATAATTATTAATCCATGAATTTAAATAACTATCAGATTACTATACTATACTATATGTAAATTTTAATATTCACAAAAACTAATTATATTACAGTATTAACTTAAACTGTGCATGACATTTATTTTGACATGTTGCTCTTTTCTATGATGGTCAACATTGCCAAGTTACATCCAAATCCCACCATGTATGAAGGAGCAATGTACTAGACAAATTTTAATTTGACCATTGACCTTCCAACTATGACCTTGACCTTTTAGAAAATGCAAGATTTGTCAATGCATCGAAAGTTATGTTCCCAAATGTATCAGATGGCAGCATGCAAACATGCATGCACAGACTGAAGCACACCTTGTATACTCTACACAAGAGGGCTAAGATGGCCCTTAAAATATTATCGCTCACATACGTACATAGAACCTAGAATTTGATTTCAGAGGACTAGAAGTGCAGACATGACCTAAATGTAGAACCTAGAATATTATCCCAGAGGACCCAATATCCGACATGACCTAAATGTAGAACCTAGAATATTATCCCAGAGGACCCAATATCAGACATGACCTAAATGTAGAACCTAGAATATTATCCCAGAGGACCCAATATCAGACATGACCTAAATGTAGAACCTAGAATATTATCCCAGAGGACCCAATATCAGACATGACCTAAATGTCATAAAAGATCATCATTGTGACAATCTTTTTTGCTAAAATTGTGACTTCTACTCAATGTGTTCACCATGTTTTCCGTTGATTTTCACATGTGTGCTAACTTGTTACAACTAAAACTCAATAGTACTGGTCTGATAGACTTTAATTATACATTTTTGGAAAGCACAAATAGTCATTTACAGCGGCAGTAAAAATGTTGACATATTTTGTATTATATTGAAAGATTTTCATATTGATAACTTCTAACCCTTACAATTTGCATAGAAAATCAGGAAAAAATAAATTAGAAATTTCGCTGAATAATGGGGTTGCTTCAACCTTCCCTTTTTTGTAAGTTATAAACAAAATAAATGAATACAAATAAGAACAGACATTCTATAAGCCTATATTAAGCTTTCAGACAAACCAAAGCATGTGCTGGTAGTAGTGTGGTAGGACTAAAACAAAGTTTTATTTGTTACAAAATGGTCAATTGTAAATTATGAGGAATTGAAGCCACAAGGGTGATATTTGGTAGGTTATAGAGGTAGTTGCTTTTCTCTGTTATCTATTATAGTCTCTGGTATATCCCAATATCGAACTTGACCTCGACTTTATAAAGATGATCGTTGTGATAAAGTTTCATAAAGATTAAACTAAAATTGTGACCTCTAGTGTGAAATTTTGAAGGGACGGATGTTCTTACTGAACTGACATTGTGGGGTTTTCTTGTTCTCGTTCTTATTGTTTGATCGCACCCCACATGCATGTACGCATCCCACAAAATCCACGGAATGAATGGAATCTTAAAACCTGATAATTCCTGTTCACAATTAATATAACACTACTGGTTGACAGAGCAAATTTGTTAAATCGGAGTACACTGGTATTGAAGTTTTTCTCGTCACCTTTAAATTTTGAATCTGATTTTTTGGTACAATTATTTCGCTAAACTCCAGTGAATCACCTTCAATAATAAGTGCATTTTAATACTGACACTTACATGATACGTAAAACATGAAACCTGACATTTAATGGAAAGGTTATTAAATTTGCTAAGTGTTGCACATTTTTTTCCCACAAAGATTGATCAGATACACAAAACTTGTCACCTTCCAAACCATTTTCATTGATTTTAACGACTTCAAAATATGCTGCATGCCTAGGTTATCCATGCAAGAATAACACACAAGAAGCTGCGTTCAATAAATTCAAGTCCCAGGAAAAAATTTGGTTACCAAAGCTAGACCGGCATATTGACTTGTATAGTCACAGAATAAATTTTTACCTAAAATGACCTAGATTTTATAAAGACGCGCATTGTGACCAAGTTTCATAAAGATAATGATTAGACAAAAATTGGACTTCTAGTGTGTTACTGAGCTAAGAAGTCGATATGTGAGCAATGTTTTGGATTCTATGTCTCAAGTACTGTATAATTTAACAGGGGTTCCATTTGACTCGGGAGTAGGGGTTTTGACCCTTGAAATTTCCAAAAGTCCACATTTTGACCCTCAATATTTTCGTTTGAAGGGTCATTTTCCCTTAAAATCATGGGTACTTTGTCTATAAAATGTAGTCAAAAGTATCAAAATGACCCTTCAGATTCAGAAGCTAGTGGAACCCTGATTTAACAAGTCACTGAGAATTGCAAGCAATACAGAAGTCCCCTACCGGTCTGAAGCCATGACCTTTACATTATTTCAATGCTTCTGTTGTCATGGCAACCACAATTAATGTCAAGGTGTCATTCCAACATTGATCTCTATGCATATACCATAAACTGTCAACATAGCATTGATAATTTTTGGTTTATACAGAGATCCAGTTAAAGGGAAGTAATTTAACTATTTCTGTATCCATAGCAACCACAAATTTTGTCAGAATAAAAAATATTTAAGTGTACACAATCTCCTAACAGACTCCTTTCCCTATACCAAGTTGCATACCCCTAGCTTATAAACTGGTTGAGTTATGGCAGGATCCCACATTTCAAGTATTTCTGTATCCATAACAACCACAATTATTGTCAGAATAAAATGAATATTTAGATGTGCATAATCCCTTTATTGCCCCCTATCCACATATCAAGTTTCATAAACCTAGCTTAAAAAATGTTTGAGTTATGTCAAGCAGAAGATTTCAGCGGACGGAATGACGGACGGAGGGTAAACCTATAGTCCACCTGTAGGGGACTTATATTTTTTATAAAGAAGAGACGTCTGTAGAACATGCGTGAGCAAAGCCATATATAAACCTCATCACAGTTGGTGGGAGCATAATTAAGGTGATAATATTGTTACAACTTTGATAGGGGGATAATAATAAAGATATGGATGAACGGACACAACCAGGAACCAACTGTATAATGGACATTAAAAATAACCACCAGAAACTCCCTCCAGAGATGTCGAGAATCTGAATGTAAGTATATACCCAGGTATCCACCACGACACACATACAAACCATTCCCTACATTCACTTTTAATCCATTTATCAGCAACTTAATACTCCTTCAACTTGTATTCCTCCATTAACATGTATCATTTTACCATTAAAACATGGTAACTACATCAACACCTGTAATTCCCTCTCGCCCCAAACCCAGCATTTATACCCACTTTCAGCTGATATGATACGTATCTAAACTATTTTAACACTTGTAAGCACAAACTTATATCACACCTTTTATGTCTCTGTGCAGTTTACGCTCAGAATGTAAATAGTCCAAGCCCTTGATAATTTCCCTTAATATAATTGCTATATCGTTTTCTTGGAATGGTCCTGCTTTCATAAGGTCAAGGCCGGATCCTCCACCCAGATATTCCATCAATATCCATAGTTTGGAACCCTAAAAGCAAAAATAAAGAAGTATTTATAATAACTTATCAAACAAGAGAACTGCAATGTATCAACAAATCGCTGGCTTAGAATTGAAATTATAAGACTGATACTTATTTGAAATTTGCATCAGAATGCGCTTCTTATGAGCCTATTTTAATGAACATTGGAACTGGTCATGTTGATGAAATTGAAGTTTTGAAGTCATTATCTCCGATAGTAATTGACAAATTGTACTTAAACAAGAAGTTTCAGTGTAAAAAGGGCAATAACTCCATCCTCAAAATCTTTGATAGAGTTACACCCTCTTATCTACCGTATTGGGTAATTACTGTGATCTAGTGTGTTAAGTTTGAAGTCCCCCTAGCTCATGAGAAATACCAAATGGTATGTGGAAGTATTTGTATATGCCGAGCCTTAGGTTTGCAAGATTATAAAATTAAACTAAGAAACAGGTTTGACATTCAAACTTTTTTAAGTATTTTACTATGTGAATGAATAATAAAATCAGTAACAACTTTCGAAATTTATTTATATTACATCACAAACCTATCCTAAATAGTCTACCGGTTCTATGTAACACATTCAAATACAACCTGCAGTTTCACCTACATACACATAGAGGAAATCATGAATTACCATAAAACACCGATACAGCAAATAACTTAAAGCGTTCCGAGAAAAAAATAGAGCAGCAGTTACTTTGTCTTGATGTGTTGTCAAATAATGAGGATGTGCCTGTGTTATATCTATAATAAAGCACAGTCACTTGTTCGGTTGCGTACATTAAATACACATCCAAACTGACCGTGATTTATTCTGCGATAAAACACAGGTACATATTCATTATTTCTTAACTATACTATAAGAAGAGCACATACCTTGAGATATGAACCGTAATACTTTGTAACAAAGGGACTATCACATTGTGAGAGAACCATAATTTCTTGTTGAATATCCTCTATCTCATCTTCAGCCTCTTCTAAATCTATAATCTTTATTGCTACAACTTCCTGTGATTCATTGTCTATACCTTTAAACACTTCACCAAAAGAACCTTTACCAATCAACTGTTGCTTTGTGAATCGTATTTCTGGATCAACCGCCATTTTGGAAGCTCGCTGAAAGTCAAACAGAAAGAACTTTACTAACATTATATTTTTAACTTTTAACAGTTACCAAGGCTATTAGCCAGGATAATGTGAAATGCTGGGAAATATTGGTATAACCCACTTAGAGGATTAATCAATTACGTTACCATGATTAGGTATTTTATTGGGATTTCTAACATAATTGTCAGACATATATTTCATAGAAGTTGACAAAATGAATGTGACATATGATAATTTGTTCGTTATTATCTATAAATAACAACTGACATTTTACACACAACAAACCCTCTGACAATAAAATTCTACATAAATCTATTGAGAACATGGCACAAATAATGTTACAAATGTACCATAGTTTCACAATATCTATCATGAAATGAATTATCTGATAAATGCTAAGAAGCTGACTGAATTCCCTAAAACAAACATTTATAATGCTGTCAGTGTATTGGCATAGTTTGACGCAGTGCAAATTTTACAGTCCTTTTACAAGTTTCCTTAATCCATTTTGTGTGTAATTCTTTGTAGTAATAACATGATAGTAACATTCCACAAGAACTCAGAAACTCAGATCCAGACAGGCTGTACATCATATAGAAGCATTGTTAGAAAGTCTGAACAACTACTGGTAATCTAAACTCTAATTTATACTTCAGTCTTTTCTTCAATAACTTATAAGCAAAGCTTTGAAGCTTAACAATGAATAAACAACCCTCACCAAAACAACATGGTTGGATATCCACACTCAAATCATACAATAAGACAGGACCACGCTTCATACAAGTACAAAATGACAACAAAATTGTATAAATAAATTTTGTCAGGTAAGAGAATGCTTCACAAAGTGAAACATTCAAATATTACGAAGAATTTAGACGGAACTTTCGACTGAAGTTCAAAGTCAAGATAATAGAAGTTCTGTATTAGAAGTAAACAATGTGTCATGGTATCAGAACTCAGGGCATGCATATTATTATATTGGTACATTATTATACAGGCATTCTTGCAAACATTTCATTCTGCAAACAGTGTTAGAAGTATCAGTAAATAAGCAGCAATCTATAGAACAGTAGGAAACAAGGAACATGTAGTAGCAACGCTAACGTCTGTATGCCTGGGCGTGTCTGTATGCCCGGGCGTGTCTGTATGCCTGGGCGTGCCTGTACACCTTGGGGAGCATGAACGGTCAATTCAAGTGTCAAATGAAATCCTCAAGATTTATAAATTTATGTAATTTGTATTTACTAAATCAGAAATTACTCACCAGGTGATTTATATAGGAATAAAACATTAACAATCACATACAAACTAACCTATTAACACAAGCATTTACTTCACTGAGAATACAGAAGGGCTTTATATATAACACACAAGCTTCACATTTCACACCAATGTGAAAATAACAAAAATCATATATCAAGATTTTTATTCAACAGAAAGCGTTGAATACAATTTAAGGTGGAGATATTTTTTGTGTAATATATCATTTCTTGATCCAAACCATCCATTACTAGGTCATATTTGACATTTTATACAAACATATTCATCACTAGAAACAGGTAAAAACCAATCGAAGGTTTTCTAAATTAATCCAACATATTATACTTTCTGAAAACTGATACATATGAGTAAGAGATGGAGAATGAATTATATTGTATCCGTTGATACGACCTGATAATTAGTACAAAAATGTTACAGGATGTCGTGTGAAGACATTTCATTAAAACAAAGTATTTCTTGATGTACTATGTAACAACTGTTTTTTAACTTATTATTTCACAGTGGCATACAACACTGATTCATTATTTGAAACAAGTAATTAAGAATTGCAAGCAATACAGAAGTCACCACCGGTTTGAAGCCATTTTCAATGTTTCTGTTGCCATAGCAACCACAATTTTTTTGTCAGATTGAGAATCAAAATATTTTTAGACGTGCATAATCCCCTTATTGCCCCCTATCCGCATATCAAGTTTCATAAACCTAGCTTGGAAACTGTTTGAGTTATGTCAGGATCCAGAATGTTTGATGGACGGACGGACGGAGGGCAAACCTATAGTAGCCTAATAAGCCTACTATCTCATTCAACTTAGTAAAAGAAGTAACCTTTATAATATCACCTTTTGATGGTAGAATCATTTATAACCAGCCCACACACAGTACTATATAGTACACCATATTTAGAAATGAACATTTGCCACAAGAAACCAGCATTTCAATATATGTACCACACAGAAAGTTAGAAATCAGCATTTACCACATAGAATTTAAACCAGCTTTTACCACATCATCAAAATCTGCATATCATAGAAATCTGTGTTTGCCACATGTATAGAAGCTAGCATTTACCTGGGCACATAGAAAATTTCTTTTATTAAATCATTTTTACCTCATTTCTGAGAGAATCATTTAACTTAAACATGATCAGACATCAAGTCAGTATGCCTTCACAGTATTAAGATGTGCAAGCGAGTGACTTTTTACCATATTAAGTACTAACCATACATTAAGTCATAACGTCATGTTATTATCATATATAATAGGAAATCCGTACTTCTTGACTTCTAATTCTTCACATTGTTACAATATCTCAGTATTTCCTGGTACAAGTCACATGATTATCTCCCAGTCCGTACAAGTCACATGATTATCTCCCAGTCCGTACAAGTCACATGATTATCTCCCAGTCCGTACAAGTCACATGATTATCTCCCAGTCCGTACAAGTCACATGATTATCTCCCAGTCCGTACAAGTCACATGATTATCTCCCAGTCCGTACAAGTCACATGATTATCTCCCAATCCGTACAAGTCACATGATTATCTCCCAGTCCGTACAAGTCACATGATTATCTCCCAGTCCGTACAAGTCACATGATTATCTCCCAATCCGTAAAAGTCACATGATTATCTCCCAGTCCGTACAAGTCACATGATTATCTCCCAATCTGTACAAGTCACATGATTATCTCCCAGTCCATACAAGTCACATGATTATCTCCCAGTCTGTACAAGTCACATGATTATCTCCCAATCCGTACAAGTCACATGATTATCTCCCAGTCCGTACAAGTCACATGATAATCTCCCAATCCGTACAAGTCACATGATTATCTCCCAATCCGTACAAGTCACATGATTATCTCCCAATCCGTACAAGTCACATGATTATCTCCCAGTCCGTACAAGTCACATGATTATCTCCCAGTCCGTACAAGTCACATGATTATCTCCCAGTCCGTACAAGTCACATGATTATCTCCCAATCCGTACAAGTCACATGATTATCTCCCAATCCTTACAAGTCACATGATTATCTCCCAATCCGTACAAGTCACATGATTAACGCCTGTGATCAATATTTCCCATCATGTAGGTTTATTTAAATACTTTATCATATAAAAACCAGCACAATATGATCAGGGTTTCATTTTGTGCCATTGGAAAATACAGATAATCTTAAACAAAACTTTTAGTGACATTAACTTAGTGTCAAGTAATTGTTCCAGATAAGGAAGTGATGCAGGAATTCTTTAATAATAGAGTATATCGTTCACTATCAAAGAACAAAAAGTGCATACCATGCCTAACCTAGAATTGAATTAAAATTCTCAACCTTCAGAGTCACTCTACCTAAAGCCTTCATATTTTGGCCTACTATTAGACCTTAAAGTTTCATTTAAACAGAAAACCTAACACAAGAATTATGGGACTAGGAACTATTAAACATGAAGTGGAATGTTGTGAATTTATAGAAGACAGCACTCCATGTTTGGTAAAATTTATATGACGTACAAGCACCTTATGACTCTCAGCAGGAAGTCTCAACAGATAACATTAAACCATAAATCATACCCTACAAACTCTTCAGTAAATTGTCAACTCATAAACATAATATTAAAAACAAAATATGAATGTACTATATATAGATTGGACATGATTCATTAAGCTATTTAAGTATGTGAAAATCAGGACATCTGATCATATTTCATATTCTAACACGATCCGCAGATTAATCCATATACACATAGAGAAAACCTGGGCATGTATTATTACCGCAATAAAACATGGTATCAAATTGGCTGTTACTATTTACGACCCGTATCACGCGACATATTTATGAATAAATGAACCTAAACTTTATAGTAAAAACTTCAACTGGTCGCAAGTTCCACGAGTATCCAGTGTTACAGCTATGACGCATCTATTTTTAGAAACTCCAATATACTCTCAAAATTAAGATTCATAAAAACTTCTGATAATCAATTCATTTATATTTTTCATTTCATGAAATAGATACATTAAACTCGTGTTATTAAAATTGTTTCAATGTTTAAAATGTGTTATTTCCTTCAGAAAATTACGAAGGTCATTTTCATTAACGAGGGAGGTAATTGTACCAGCTTATAAGCCACTCAATTTCAGCGTGGAATTATGTTCAATGTCAAATGGGTGAAAATGAAATGCGCGCAGTTAAATAGTGCGGGATATAATCGTATTTAGAATCGAAATAAAAACTCTGTTCTTGTATTTTGTCGGTGAATAAAACACGGGCACTCATTCGGATGCGGCAAATTAAATCACTTGTGCCACGCACTAGTGATTAAATTTTTCCGCATCCAAACTCCTGCCCATGTTTTATTCACCAACAAAATACAGATTTTTATTTCTTAAATATTAAGTAACATTTCAACCCAGTAAAACAGAACTTTTATTTCATTGACAGCAGTATTTTTCACCAGAAATGCTCGTAATGTTGAATTGATAGCAGTATTTTTCACCAGTAATGCTCATGATGTTGAATTGATAGCAGAATATTTCACCAGAAATGCTCATGTTAAATTGATAGCAGAATATTTCACCAGTAATGCTCATGTTAAATTGATAGCAGAATATTTCACCAGTAATGCTCATGATGTTGAATTGATAGCCGAATATTTCACCAGAAATGCTCATGTTAAATTGATAGCAGAATATTTCACCAGAAATGCTCATGTTAAATTGATAGCAGAATATTTCACCAGTAATGCTCATGATGTTGAATTGATAGCAGAATATTTCACCAGAAATGCTCATGTTAAATTGATAGCAGAATATTTCACCAGAAATGCTCATGTTAAATTGATAGCAGAATATTTCACCAGTAATGCTCATGATGTTGAATTGATAGCCGAATATTTCACCAGAAATGCTCATGATGTTGGATTGTTAGGAAACTGACTCTCATCAGAATTCTAAGGCTTTGTAAAAATATTGTTTATTATACTTATAATGTCGCTCAATTGAAAGGACCAGCTAATTTTGACTGACCACACGCCTATGATTATCTTTAGTGCACACAGTACCTCCCATTAAGTCCCTTCTCTTAATCTTACTGTCAGGTGCCGGGCAGAGATGGGCCTACAGTAACCATTCTTTGGGCATACAATAACCATACTTTGGGCATACAATAACCATTCTTTGGGTGCCGGGCAGAGATGGGCCTACAGTAACCATTCTTTGGGCATACAATAACCATACTTTGGGCATACGATAACCATTCTTTGGGCATACGATAACCATACTTTGGGCATACGATAACCATACTTTGGGCATACAATAACCATACTTTGGGCATACGATAACCATTCTTTGGGCATACGATAACCATTCTTTGGGCATACGATAACCATACTTTGGGCATACGATAACCATTCTTTGGGCAAACGATAACCATACTTTGGGCATACGATAACCATTCCTTGGGCATACGATAACCATACTTTGGGCATACGATAACCATTCTTTGGGCATACGATAACCATACTTTGGGCATACGATAACCATACTTTGGGCATACGATAACCATACTAAAACAAGCTGGTGGCTTACCAACCGACTGCATCAGTCCTAACCCAGCTTCAGTTGGGATTCAAACCTTTGAGCTCCCGCTTCCAAGATGGATGGCACCTTACGGTCCTTACCACCCAACCACGGTCGCAGTATCATAAACCCCTATGTGTGTAATATGATCATCTGTCTCTCAGACAACCTTTATTGAAATACAGTTTACTTCTGTTTGTAAATGTTATACAGGCTGCAAGATATATCTCTGTGATAAATCAGTATATGATAGCAATGATAGCAATGAGACAAAGATCACACACATATCTGGTAATCAACATGTAATACTGTACAATCAATCGAGTACAGTACTTGAACATGTTTGACATTGTTAAAACAAGATAGCGTGCTGATAAGATTTTATACCCTAGACGAGGAAACACCCACCAACTAACACACACTGTCACAGTCTACTTTAATATTTTTTTTCCTTCAATGTTAACAAAGTTCAACTTAGAACAGCTTGGAACAGACTAACCCATCGACCAACACACTGTCACAGTTAACCTTAATATTTCTTTTCCTTCGTTCAACTTGCTTTGAATAGACTTAACAAGAGCTTTGGCTTTGAGAATTTGGCAAACTTATAAAATTGAAAAGTTGAATGATTTTATCTTTTTACATTCACATTTTATAAAAAACAATTCCTAATTGACAACTTCACACTCCCCATATTTTTTCACCACAATAAAGACAGAGAATATAGTAGTAAACATCCTCTGTTTAAATGCACTTAGTGACAGCATCTTTATCTTACAAATGAATTGCAACTAGAGTAGTTTTAATATAATGTTTTTACATGCACATTAAAAGTCTTCCCAACAAAATGCTAACAAATGCAAATCCTCAGGCTAACACATCCATATGAAGAAAATATTGAGGACACTTTTCAATGAAGATAACAGTTCTGCCTACCTATCAAAGTTAAACAACTGCAAATTTCTATCCCACTTAATCCAACAGGAACAACTTCACTTGTCACAAGTTTTTTTTCTACTCATGAATTCCAGAGTTGAATGTCACAAAATATCAAATTAAAAAGATAACACAAAAAACTATGTTTAATAAACCACAATACTTCCTTGTAAATGAAGAGATCTATATGGTGATAGGAGAGAAGTATGGCCTGTTTTTGGGTGTATCCCAATAGAACAAACAAGCCATATCATATATTGCTGATTACTCATCCACACACAACCCCATATATAGCGATAAATGTGAAATATTTACATACCCTCGCTGATGTTAGATTATTGTCATTCCTATAAAATATTTACCACTGTCACTGAATGCAGCCATACCCCAGGTAAATTACATGCTCTAATAAATGTATATATACCTATCTTACTATCTTGTATTGTATAACAAAGCCTACTAGTTCAAGTATTAACACTTTGTATAAAACTATAAAACCAAGATCAAAAGATGTTATATTCAACCATGAAACTGGTTAAAAACTACTTAAAATCTGCCTTGACCCATCAGTAAACATCACTGGACATAGTAGTGGGTGGTTTCTTATAGCATTTTATCAAATATGCATCCACATTTATCAACTCAATCAATGATTCCGGGTGAAAATCCAAGACTGCAATTATTATAAAGATCAAGTGTTTCATCATTCAACCGAAACATAATTATTTATATTATATGTAGTTACCATAGTTTTGCGACGAGCCCTTTCTACATGTATACATAATGTACCTGAGCTTACTGAGACACATATATGACATTGCATAATTATACATGAGCTTACTGTACATACATATTTGGATACAGGAGTATAGTCAAGACAATTTGACACGATCCTCAACCTTCTATAAGCATAATTTAACATCTGATATATTGTCTATATTTGTAATCCCGGTTGTATGTTTCACCGTGTTAGGTCATTCAAAATGTCACGCTGTTTAAACACTCTGATACAGTCCTAGTTAGGACATCCCGAATGTCACGCTGCAGGGCTTTTTTTCGCTGAATTGTGAAGAGGCCCAAGCCCTTTTGTTTTGTGAAAATTTAGCGCGAAAATTCTCAAAATTGTGAAAGAGTAGGCGCGGAAACTTTTTAAATTGTGAAAAACTTTACACGATGAATCATCAAATTATGATACAAAATTTTTCAGATGTTAGTTCATTTTTTGTCAACTTTTCCCAAACATGCATGTATCTATAATATAATACTTTATATCAAGTCCTGTACAGGAATATATGACTGTTATCTGTGATTTGTTTGTTTGGTGCTTTGTGGTGAAGTTGATTTTACAAAAAACATGACGCAAATTCTAATTGTGAAGGGGCCTTTTGGGTTTGTGAAAGGGGCCTATAGCAAATTGTGAAAGGGCCTAATATAGGCCCCTTGTATATAGTAAAAAAAAGCCCTGCGCTGTTTAAACACTCTGATACAGTCCTACATGTAGTTAGGACATCCCGAATGTCACGCTGTTTAAACTCTTTGATACAGTCCTACATGTAGTTAGGACATCCCGAATGTCACGCTGTTTTAACACTCGGATACAGTTCTAGTTAGGACATCCTGAATGTCACGCTGTTTAAACACTCTGATACAGTCCTAGTTAGGTACATCTCGAATGTCACGCTGTTTTAACACTCGGATACAGTTCTAGTTAGGACATCCTGAATGTCACGCTGTTTTAACACTCGGATACAGTTCTATTTAGGTATATGTAGACATATTACAACAATAATGCGTGTAATGACACATCACTTTTTTAATCAAGAATAAGACTACAAACTGTGTAAATTACATGATGAGTGCAGTATGTCTGTACTTTAACTATTGTCTACATTGCAGCATGTTGCACCAACACAGATGAGCAACAAAACATTTCAATGTACCAACACTTATCATAAGCTCTATGTTATATAATATATATGTGAACAACTGAAGCTGAAACTAATGTACTATAGACTAGTATACTGCAGAGCTTGAAGCTCTATATAAACCAGACAGAACATGAAGTTCTATATTGTGCCAGGCAGAGCTTGAAGCTCTTTATTGAACCAGACAGAGCTTAAAGCTCTATATTGTACCAAACATAGCTTGACGCTCTATATTGTGCAAGGCAGAGCACAAAGCTAAATATTGTACTGTACTAGGCAGAGCTTGCAGCTCTATATTGTACCGGTCCGAGCTTGAAGCTCTATATTGTACCAGACAGAGCTTGAAGCTCAATACCGTACTCAACAAAGATTGAAGCTCTATAATTGTACCAGACATAGCTTGAAACCCTATACTGTACCAGGCAGAGCTTGAAGCTTTATATTGTACCAGGCAGAGCTTGAAGCTCTATATTGTACCAAACATAGCTTGACGATCTATATTGTGCAAGGCAGAGCACAAAGCTAAATATTGTACTGTACTAGACAGAGCTTGCAGCTCTATATTGTACCGGTCCGAGCTTGAAGCTCTATATTGTACCAGACAGAGCTTGAAGCTCTATACTGTACTCAACAAAGATTGAAGCTCTATATTGTACCCGACATAGCTTGAAACCCTATACTGTACCAGGCAGAGCTTGAAGCTTTATATTGTACCAGACAGAGCTTGAAGCTCTATATTGTACCAGACAGAGCTCGAAGCTCTATACTGTACCCGACAAAGATTGAAGCTCTATAATTGTACCAGACATAGCTTGAAACCCTATACTGTACCAGGCAGAGCTTGAAGCTTTATATTGTACCAGACAGAGCTTGAAGCTCTATATTGTACCAGACAGAGCTTGAAGCTCTATACTGTACCCGACAAAGATTAAAGCTCTATAAATTATAATTGTACCAGCCAACCAGGCAATGTAACAACAAGCTGAGCAGATCGAAGCCCCAAGTGTTTTATTATTCTACATGCATGACTTGTTTACATTCATTGGTCAAACAAAGTCAATGATGAGGCAGAAAACATCATGCACTTCTAGTTTGAAGAATTCGCAGTATGGAGTGTAAGGACAAATTGAGTAACATTTCTCAAGAGGGAACTTAGAAGTAAAACCAAGAGTTGTATTGATCATGATAATAAATTGATTGAATACATGTGATGAATGTTCTATCATAATTATACTGCACTGACACACGATGTTTAATTAACTTTTGAATCTGGTAAAAAGTGTAAATTCACAGAAAAAAGCTGCTGACAAAGTGCATTTCCCTATATGCATTAATAACAAAAATATCACTGAATGTGATGAATACCCCCAGAAACTGCTTGACAGTCAAATATGCACAACTAGACTTGGTACTGATCAGTCATGCAAAGTTTCATTGAAATCCGACCAATGGTTACAGAGAAATAGCGCGGACAAATTCTGCACGGACCAACAGACCAACCATCCTCAAGCATGACTCCAATATAGCCCCCATATACTAAAAAAAATTACTATGTATCTGGGGGTATAAAAAGATGTGGTACTGTACTAAAGAGTTTTTGAGAATTGGAATTTTGTCTACCGATGCATTTGAACAACTGACTGACTGAAAGCATGACTCAATATATAATTATAGCCCTGACATAAGAAGTAAAATAAAGGGAGTTAATCATACAATTATGTTGTAATGATTATTACTAGTATGAAACATACACATGTACAAGGAATATAATTAATGGTCAGTTAATGGTAACAACAGTAAATGCATTCTGGATCAAGCACATATTAAATCAACCTAACAAGGAAATAAACGCAGGGGTTATGATATTTCTATATTATCAATCTTAACAGTTACCACAACACATTTATTAACAGTCACTGTTATTTCTATTATTTTAGTTACAATAAAGGAAGGGTTCACTGTGAATGACTCACATTCAACACTGTACAGGGGTTACACTAGCTGTTAACAATCATTTTCAACTGGATTTTATCATTGTGGAATTTACCTCAGATGAGTCAGAACAGTGAGGATCACAATAAGGCCCTTTTTACATTTTGTAATCGATAAATGACAGAAAACCCCTGAGTCAATGTGAATATTTCACTGAGACATGCAGCAAGTTGGAACAAACGTAAGATCAGGAAGAAACCATATAAACAAGTCATACATGTTGCATTCTGTCAGCAGTAGCAGCGATGTCACTTACCAATCCATATCTTAAACTCTCAAGCCTCACAGGGCTCACCTGTCTGTACTCTACTTCCGAATCTTTGGACTGAACAAATGTATATATATATACAACATACATGTATCAAATTCATGAATCAACATGTAAAGTAATTTCCAATCAACAAGTAATAGACGTTCAACTTTTTTAACCACTTATAATCATCTTTTGCAAAATGACATTTTCTTAAGACTTAAGAAATTGACAGAAGTTCAAGGAAGGGTATGACCTGCCGCAACTGGGAATCTAACCCAGACTGCCTGGTCACAAATCTAGCTAACCAACCACTGGACTACACTTGCAGCTTTGTCAAATAAAGATGCTATTGGAGAGTCAAGTTTTTGTGAATTAACCAAACTTGTGAAAAATGGCATGGATGCCCCCCTCCCCAAACACGGGCCTTATCTCAGTAAAAGGACACTGGTTGATTGATAATGTTCTGTATGGTTTTTAAGGGTCATATTTCTGCAGGTATTTTTTGTGATAGATCTAGCATATGTCATTTTGTGTAGTATTGACGAAAATGACCTGGTTAAGTAAATTGTCACAAGTTTTTTTATAAACTATTTTGGTGACATTGCTAGAAATTCTGGTGTCTTTTTTTGGGTCCAGTATTGATATTTTCCCAAAAAGTTTCAGGTGTAGTGATTGCGTTTTCTTTGAAGACTCTGTCATTTTGTGGAACTGACTGAACTGGTCTTGAACGAGTTGGGGATCGAAGGTTCCAGTGAATCCTGCAATGTGATGTCATTCAGTTGTGCACAAGTCGTGGAACAACAAGGCATATCAGCAGGTCCCTGTAGTACTATATTCGTATAAATTGTTTCGCACCTTTTAAGTTAGAACTAGAAGTATTCATAGTTCTAGTAGGCATACCCCCGTGAATTTTATAGCCACAGGGAAATTTTTTGGTAAATTTCTTAGGTATTTTTGAATATGCATACACATTGCCCGTGCAGATTTACTGATTAAGAACCACCGAATCATTAGAATATTGCGTACATCGATTTCCTTATGTATAAATGTGTTAATTGTATTGCGGGACAGAAGAGGGACTTTACTACAATGTTGATAAATATAATTTGACAGCAATATGCTGGAAATGTATTCCTTGACGGTTGGTACGTGTTTTTGTTTTACTTCAGTGGTGAAATTGATTGGTGACAGGGCCGCAACACAAGGAAACGCTTAAATTATAAGTACACACATAATGCAGACTCAAAGCCAGCAAATTAAGCAACACTGGCCAACCTCCTAAACATTCATTTTATAAATAACTTTAATTAACAACCTGTTTACGACCAAAATGAATCAATCACCAGTCTAATTCACGACATAAACCACACTGCCATTAGAAGCAAGTCAGTCTGATACCACGAGATATACAGTCAACTAGGTCCCTGTCAACTAGGACACGAACTGTCCAACCCACATTCCGACCAGTGCGAGTGGTCCAGTGGGTGGGGTGCCATAAATAACACTCTACCAAACGGTATTTCTAAATAATAGACTGTATTATTAAATACAACATCATAACAGAGTTGTTAACCATTAATACTTACCGGCTTTACATGACCTGCCATGATAGTGACTACAACAAGTGGGCCGATTTCATTCGTATAAACACTGCAATGTTTTCAGTTCGCACCTGCCAATATCAACACTAACTACAAATTAACGCTTCCTTCAAAAGTAATAAAGTTTTGTTGGACAGTTGTGGCAGGTATTATTGTATGAAAGTTGGCATGCACAATGCATGTAAGTCACAGAGTAAATATTCAGGAGTTGCTCAAAATATCACTAGTGTTTCGGATAAAATTTACACAGTCCGCCATCTTGATTCAAGGGTGTGCCCTCGTTTTGGATCGTCACCCCGAGACAAAAAGTAGTTCTATTTTAATGTTTAGATCATACGTCGAAAATTAACATTTCAACATAAATGTGAAAAGATATCATACTTACAAATCTTTCGTTAATGTATTATTGTACATATGAAATTGTAATAATTGTGAAAGTATTTCAAGCGCATGAATTTGTATGTCAACACAAAACTTGACCTTTGACACCAGTGAAATCGCAGCCACTGGTTATTACGTTGTGCTACACAATATTTACATTTATTGTACCTCGATTGATATGAAGCCTCCATAGCTCAGTGGTAGAGCACTGGTCTTGTAAACCAGGGGTCGTGAGTTCGATCCTCACTGGGGGCTGATAAAAATATTTTTTCTTCTTAGTTTCAAAAAGAAGCTTAACCAGTTATAATATTTTGTTCAAGTGCAACCGTAAAATTATTCAGACCCAGATAAAAACACGTCTATTTATCGAATTCCGCTGATTCTTTCTTTCCCTTTATTTTAATAAGGTCTTTTAAATACTCAATAAATCCAAATAATTTATTTAATAAATATAATTATGTCAGTTGCGTGCTAAGTAGCCAAAGACCTAAATGTTTAGGTATTTGATGTAGCCAAGGTCAAATGTAGGCTAGAAAATGAAAAATTCACATCTAATGAATAATAATAATAACGACTTTATTTAACGAGGCAATACAGTTGGGTTAGCCTAGTCTCCACTGTGAGCCTCTATATAGTCTTCCCTGTGAGCCTCTAGACTACATCCCCATCAGCGGTAAGTCAAGTTCACCAAACTCCTAAACACATATTTAAAACTAAAATTCCGATAGTTCCATGGCCAAACAATGTAGTAGGCCAAATTAAAAAAAATCAATCAGAATCATGTATATCTACCAAGGGACCGTAGTTTGTTACTCGGGCACAGATTTACCACATAAATTACTTACCGTAGGCTATCGTATCTTCCATGTGAGAACATATCGTGGAACACACGGGTGCAAGACACAAAATCTTATTATGCTCTAATAGGCATAAATCATAATGCAAGACTCAAATGATCTTATTTGGCTCTACGCATGTTAATTAAATGTATATGACACTCTATATTAACGTTTGTAAAAGGTGTAAATATGCTGCCGCTTACACATATCGATAGGCCGATTAACAATGTTACCGTGTTAAGCGTAAAACGCACTAGTCAAATTCTACCCTGCTTTATGTAAGACCTCATAATTTTCGTATCTATTATCCGATTTTAAATATTTAAAGTTTGTAATGAAGCAGAGATATATGCCTGTCTATTAATACAACATTCATCACGATACCCTAATTATTAAATCCACGGCGACGAGTAAGAATCCGTTCCGCGTAAAAGTAAGTTTAAAATATCCCGTTTTTTACCAAATAAAAATATAATCAACGGTCGAAAATCATCAAACATTAATCTAATTTTCGATCGATTTTGTTCATTAAAGCTTGTTTTAAAAGCTTATACTGTAAGGTTTTATCAAATGTAAAAACTTATTTTTAAAGCATTTGCGAGTTGTCGACCGCCAACGAAATAAAACAGAACGGACGTATTCATAATAATGTTTGATGTAAACTACGCCGACCATTGATCATCTTTTGTTGCGATTTTTTCAAAGGCTAGCATCATGGTTCGTAATTTAATGCAACCAATACCTCTCAAAATGCATTTAATAGCAGGTTATATTGTAAATAATCGCCATTTTATAATTAACATTCGGCAATAAGTCCGCAAGTTCAATAGTCCCGCATCGTGACAAAAATCACTATTTTTGACTCCATTCTGTAAATACAGAACCAATAGAAACCAGAAAAAAGTACAACCAGTACCTCAAAACGTATTTAATCTCACACTTTAAACAAGTTTCAATCAAAAATATGTTTTCAATTAGCGCATGGAAGGTGTGCAGGTGCCCGTTTCACACGCGTTTCGACGTGATTCCGCCATTTTGAAAATTTATTTGCAATAATTAGTACATAAATGCACGAAGTTTAATCAAATCGTTGGCGGTCGACAACTCACAAATGCTTTATAAATAAGTTTTACATTTTATAAAACCCTAAAGTATTAGCTTTTAAAACAAGTTTTAATGAACAAAATCGATCGAAAATTAAATTCATATTTGATGATTTTCGACCGTTGGTTGTATTTTTATTTGGTAAAAAAAGAGGTATTTTAAACTTACTTTTACGCGGAACGGATTCTTACTCGTCGCCGTGGATTTAATAATTAGGGTATCGTGATGAATGTTGTATTAAAAGACAGGAATATATCTCTGCTTCATTACAAGCTTTAAATATTTAAAATCGGATAACAGATACGAAAATTATGAGGTCTTACATAAAGCAGGGTAGAATATGACTAGTGCGTTTTACGCTTAACGCGGTAACATTGTTTATCGGCCGATCGATATGTGTAAGCGGCAGCATATTTACGTTAATATAGAGTGTCATATACATTTAATTAACATGCGTGTTTGGCTCCAATACTATTATAGGCCTAATAAAAAGGCTAATAATTATGTATACATCTTATGATTTATACATGATAGGCCTAATGGAGCCAAATTTGATTTAGTGTCTTGCACCTGTGGTGGAACATTGCTTACCATCGGGGTTTTCCAATGTGTATGATAATTAATGTGCATATGTGGTCATTCCAAGACGGACACTGGTCACCGTTTTGGCGCGAAAAGTAATGTCGCTTTATAACTTGTGTTTCTAGACTCGTTTGAGAAATGTTTATGCCCACACGTCCAAATACAACTTTTATTTTTTATTCTTCCGTTCACCCTTTAATTCCGTAATACCAAAAAGTTACCACATGTTACATAAAAACGAAGGAAATAAACAAAACAAAAAATGGTTTTACACAATATTCGTTCCATTTACAGAACAAACTGGCAAAATTAAAGTGCCCATTTTCAAGTCAAATTGTTGTCTCCTGTATATTTTGCTTTATAACTGTTTCACATTCATAGTCACATGTTCCAGTTCCTTTGGTCAAACAGATGCACATAAAGATAATTTATTGTTAGATAAAATAATTAATGCTATTGTGTTTACACTTCGGCTGCAATGTACAGCCATTGTTAACGCTGAAACAGACCAAATGTCACACCCCTGTTTAGACCAAGTTTAATTTACATACAAAGTCTGGGAAGTTGACTTTTTCCACGGTCCTAATAATATTAAAATCTTGCAGACGGTGTCGGATACTGGTACTGGGTACTGGTCAGTGATCGGTCATACCTTGGCCCTGGATTGAGTATATTTGAAACATAGGTTATGGACTTGTTTGCAATTAAGCTTTCTTTAGAATATGTCTGATGCGTTAGTCTCACACCGACAGGCATATGTCTGATGCGTTAGTCTCAAACCGACAGGCATATGTCTGATGCGTTAGTCTCACACCGACAGGCATATGTCTGATGCGTTAGTCTCACACCGACAGGCATATGTCTGATGCGTTAGTCTCACACCGACAGGCATATGTCTGATGCGTTAGTCTCACACCGACAGGCATATGTCTGATGCGTTAGTCTCACACCGACAGGCATATGTCTGATGCGTTAGTCTCACACCGACAGGCATATGTCTGATGCGTTAGTCTCACACCGACATGCATATGTCTGATGCGTTAGTCTCACACCGACAGGCATATGTCTGATGCGTTAGTCTTACACCGACAGGCATATGTCTGATGCGTTAGTCTCATACCGACAGACATATTTCTGGTTCGTTAGTCTCATACCGACAGGCATATTTCTGATTCGTTAGTCTCACACCGACAGGCATATTTCTGATTCGTTAGTCTCATACCGACAGGCATTTTTCTGATTCGTTAGTCTTACACCGACAGGCATATTTCTGGTTCGTTAGTCTCATACCGACAGGCATATTTCTGATTCGTTAGTCTTACACCGACAGGCATATTTCTGGTTCGTTAGTCTCATACCGACAGGCATATTTCTGATTCGTTAGTCTTACACTGACAGGCATATTTCTGGTTCGTTAGTCTCACACCGACAGGCATATTTCTGATTCGTTAGTCTCATACCGACAGGCATATTTCTGGTTCGTTAGTCTCATACCGACAGGCATATTTCTGGTTCGTTAGTCTTACACCGACAGGCATATTTCTGATTCGTTAGTCTTACACCGACAGGCATATTTCTGATTCGTTAGTCTCATACCGACAGGCATATTTCTGATTCGTTAGTCTTACACCGACAGGCATATTTCTGATGCGTTAGTCTCATACCGACAGGCATATTTCTGATTCGTTAGTCTTACACCGACAGGCATATTTCTGGTTCGTTAGTCTCATACCGACAGGCATATTTCTGATTCGTTAGTCTTACACTGACAGGCATATTTCTGGTTCGTTAGTCTCACACAGACAGGCATATTTCTGATTCGTTAGTCTCATACCGACAGGCATATTTCTGATTCGTTAGTCTTACACCGACAGGCATATTTCTGATGCGTTAGTCTCATACCGACAGGCATATTTCTGATTCGTTAGTCTTACACCGACAGGCATATTTCTGGTTCGTTAGTCTTATACCGACAGGCATATTTCTGATTCGTTAGTCTTACACTGACAGGCATATTTCTGGTTCGTTAGTCTCACACAGACAGGCATATTTCTGGTTCGTTAGTCTCATACCGACAGGTATATTTCTGGTTAAGAATGAGAAGGTCGTAAATACAAAATCGATATTTTGAGAAAACAAAAAAAAAACTGTCTGAAAACTACTCCTTACTTAATATGAAAAAAAAAGTTTTTAAACTTCAGTTTGGTCAACATGACCTGTTAAAATAGGCCCATAAGAAGCGCCTTGAGATACAGACTTCAAATATGTATGGGTCTTATAAGGAATCTGAACCTTCTCATTCTAAGCCAGCGATTTATACCTACCTACCTAATCCATCTTCTGGCTTTGCCCCTAAGGTCACATAGGCATGTATATACAGGGGCTGTAAATTTCTCGTCAGTGATCTAGAAAGTAATAAAATAATGTTGAAAAATTGTATGGCATTAGTCTGGTTCACGACATTCATACAGAATGCTTCCTTTTTAGATATTATCTTTTTTTAAATCTTAAGCCAGATTTAGAACAGGTCACGTGCGCAATCATTCATGTTGAAAAATGAAATGGCTATGTTTTAATGTCAGCAGTTGAAGTTTGTGATAAGTCTACCTGAAAGTTTATGTCCATCGATTTTATTATTGCCAACTGATATCATCTGTTTATTTTGTGAATTATTAAAATTGGAGGATATAATTGATAGGAAGACTATTAAGCAAGATTCTGGTTGTTCAAAAGAATAAAAGATGGTACAATGATGAAAACGCTAAGTATCGTTGCACATCATGGTAAAGGGAGAGAAAAGGGTTCAGTATGTCCAAACGGAGCACCGTCACTCAACAGCTTGTGTCTGTGCTGGATATAACAGACGGGTGTATATCGCTGTCTTAGATCATAAGTACAAAATCGATATTTTGAGAAGACAAACAAAAATTGTCTGAAAACTACTCTTTACTTATGGAAAAACAAGCTTTTTAAACTTCGGTTTGGTCAACATGACCAGTTCCGATTTTCATGAAAATCGTGATGCAGATTTCTAATATGTGTGAGTCAGCCCGTGATATGATGCGGAATACATGTACATCAATTTCCGCGAGAATGTCGTGCCTAGTCGGTGATTTAGAATAAGGTTTATACATGTATAATACACCTCGTACAAATTCGCAATGCTATCCGCTGATGACAAGATTAACTGTAAAATGAAGCCAGTAGAAGGGAGGATCATATTAACTTGTTCGCACAGGACCTATAATATAACTACAGACAACTCCAGCTGGTATGTAAATACTACATTCAGCGGTTGTCTCCCTTGCATTAAGAAAAAGAACATGCCGCGAATGTAAACATATATAATAATTTGAACGGATACAACGAAATAAATCTGGTAAAATTCAGTATATTATTTTATACATTAAATCTTATTTTATATATTAAAGTTCAAAATACTAGTACGTTACTGCAACAATCAGAATCACACCAATAATTGCAACTATATATTATGTACTTAATTAAAATAATGTCCATGACCAAATGCTATGGTCCAAACCATGAACAGTCGATCGTTTTGGTTTTCCTCAACCGTATTACAAAACTGATCGACTAGTTCGTACAGAATCTATCACCAATTGACCAACTTTCTCTCAATATCTGTTTCATTACCACCATAATTATAGGAATGCCTTGAACCGTCTATTTCATCTTATTTTTAGTTCTTTTTTCTTTTGTGTCTGTCGTATTAAATAAATACTTGTTAAATACATACTAGGAACTCGACAAGTTTGCGAAATGATTCATTGCATATCAACCATTTTATTAAACATGTCAATTATTTGTACATATTGATAGTTTATTAGATTTTATAAGGAGCAGACAACTCCATACTGGCCATTAATTGCATTTAAACAGATTTAGTTCCCTTTGACTGCAATTTTTGGAGAAAATATATCGGGAATATTTTGCTGAAAAACATATATACGAAAGATGTAAGACGAAAACACGACACATTTTTGGTGTTGTACTGTCGCCGTTCTTTTGTCTTTTTTTCGCCTTTTTTTGAGCTGCATAATAGTGTGGTACCTCAGCTGAAATCGTATATGGTGCATAATCTCGTCGTAAAAGAGAGATTGTTGGTTTTCAGTGAGGTGTTTCGACTCCTTGGACTAATATAATGTTTATTATATAATTCCGGCTGGTGGAAGCCAATCGGATTTGAAACATTCAATGTTTATATTTGGTTTAATTAGTCTGCTGGAAATTCATATTTTGAGCTTAAAACTTTAAACTGTATATTAATTATACATTTGTATACAATTATTGATATGTTTTGCATGCATATATCTATTTCAAATTGTTTTAACAATGTCTTAATTGAACGTGTAATTTCATGACAAAAGTGCTATATAAATACATGTATGGTATAATAATAATAACAATGGTGCCAAGCGTGTAAGTCAGAAAAGTGCTATATAAATACATGTATGGTATAATAATAATAACAATGGTGCCAAGCGTGTAAGTCAGAAAAGTGCTATATAAATACATGTATGGTATTATAATAATAACAATGGTGCCAAGCCTGTAAGTCAGAAAAGTGCTATATAAATACATGTATGGTATAATAATAATAACAATGGTGCCAAGCGTGTAAGTCAGAAAAGTGCTATATAAATACATGTATGGTATAATAATAATAACAATGGTGCCAAGCGTGTAAGTCAGAAAAGTGCTATATAAATACATGTATGGTATAATAATAATAACAATGGTGCCAAGTGTGTAAGTCAGAAAAGTCCTATATAAATACATGTATGGTATTATAATAATAACAATGGTGCCAAGCGTGTAAGTCAGAAAAGTGCTATATAAATACATGTATGGTATAATAATAATAATAACAATGGTGCCAAGCCTGTAAGTCAGAAAAGTGCTATATAAATACATGTATGGTATAATAATAATAATAACAATGGTGCCAAGCCTGTAAGTCAGAAAAGTGCTATATAAATACATGTATGGTATAATAATAATAATAACAATGGTGCCAAGCCTGTAAGTCAGAAAAGTGCTATATAAATACATGTATGGTATAATAATAATAACAATGGTGCCAAGCGTGTAAGTCAGAAAAGTGCTATATAAATACATGTATGGTATAATAATAATAACAATGGTGCCAAGCGTGTAAGTCAGAAAAGTGCTATATAAATACATGTATGGTATAATAATAATAACAATGGTGCCAAGCCTGTAAGTCAGAAAAGTGTTATATAAATACATGTATGGTATAATAATAATAACAATGGTGCCAAGCGTGTAAGTCAGAAAAGTGCTATATAAATACATGTATGGTATAATAATAATAACAATGGTGCCAAGCGTGTAAGTCAGAAAAGTGCTATATAAATACATGTATGGTATAATAATAATAACAATGGTGCCAAGCGTGTAAGTCAGAAAAGTGCTATATAAATACATGTATGGTATAATAATAATAACAATGGTGCCAAGCCTGTAAGTCAGAAAATTATGCCATGATTTATAGCCCTTTTATTTGTGAGAGACGTGCATACATTTTTGCGTCAAGAACCCATGTTAGTTAACCGTTGAAGTCGCGGATAATAGCATCGAAATCAATATAACTATCCACAATGTGAGGGCTAACATTTACTGTTCTCAGGGTTTCCCTATGTGTCAGTCACGTCTAATACCAATGCCTGCAAATAAAGCTACATATGTCATTAAGTCGTCCTTATTAAGTCAGAAAAATCACTGGACGCCTTGAAGAGTTATAATTTAGTTTACAGCTGTCTTGTTCAGCAAGACAGGTCTCCATCATTATAACAAGGAAAATTAGGGTCGAGCTGAGGACTATGTCGGTTTTAGATATAATACAATTATTGACAAACCCTGGCATTGGAAGTATTTCATATAATAACAAATATATTTTGATGGATTAAATATATTGCCCGTCCGCTAAGAAAAAAATCCTCGAAAATATAAGCCAAGCTTTCTCCGTCTGTGGTCTCACATAGTTCGGCAGTACGTTAAGTAAATCAATCATGTTCGACTGGAAATATATACTTTATATCACTGTTTGCTAGGATAAAACATAGCTTGATCTGTTATGACTGTATTTGAAATGTTTTTTTTTCATGTGCCGTGTGTATATATGGCATGTGTCTGTCTTGTGATGTAAGTGTGATGTGATTTGGCGTCTAATGATAGCAAATACTAGAATGTTGAATCGGCACTACCGGTACTATTTTTATCGATTTCAGTGCCGTTTCAACGACGTTGTCTTCCGTTACACACGGCAGTCAGATGACATAACGTATTACGAGTATTGACTTTCCGCTGACAATGTATTCACATTTTGAGAAACCATGGACGCTATGGAACCCAGATCGCTCGTGCTCTATGTACTATGCTAATACCGATAATTAAGATGGGTGCACGCCACTCGCCGTTCTTACCATCGGTCTCTAAATTAACTCGAAAACCCATATGTTTTCTATGCTCGACAGGTTAAGTTGACGGCTGCCTTTCCTGTCTGATTTTCTATTGTCTTTTATTTCATTTAAACTTTGGCAAACTCGTACGGCGACCGTTCAGATATCGTAGGCTTAAACGCGTTTCATGCGTATTACCTCAACTCGTAGAGAATCACTCGCATAATAGACATGCCGCATTTTGAGAACTGCGAAGCTTGTCGATGCCTACATTATAATTAACATAGCTTGCCTGCAATGTCTATACGGATTTGGTACGGCTGCATCATCTGACGATCGTACGGTGTGCTGAGACCGTAGCAAGGGGTTTAAAATTGGTGCTATCATCGAATGATGTTTATGACAAATGCTTTACTAGGCGGGATTATACAACTATGATTATATGGTTTGCTAATTTTTAACAACACATGTACGTGAATACATTAATCAGGGTACACTATATTGATTCATCATTCCATAACATAATTATTGTAGCGAAGACTCTCTATAGAGGAATGCAACTTCCACACCAAGTGTAACGATTTTGTGTGGAATCAGTATACAACTGTACTACAAACATTCTAATAGGTATTGTATTGTACTTACTATAACTTTGGAAGTTTATTTTGTTTCGTGTTTTCATACACAATTTTATTCACTATTAACGTTGTAATTGTACGTGTTTCAATTTATCAGTGACTATACATAATTATGTACATGTATTATTACTGGTGCCATTGACCATTGTATGTTTAAATTTGTATTGTAAATATTTGTAATGCTCATAGACTGTAAAGTCTCATGTATTGGAAAAAATAAACTATATAAACATTATGAATGGAGTTTCAAGTTGCGAGAAGATGATGTTTTCCTTGTTTTGGTAATATCATATAAAAAGCTCCAAACGTATCAATCGCATCATGTGCCGCCAACAAGGGGACATACTATAAATTGTTTGTCTGTTTGCAGAGGAGCAAACCCGCTTACGTCGATTGTTATCTTTTGTTCAGTAGTATGAGTAATACAGGAGAGTAGTCGAGGTGATTGGTGAAATCGTAACGTGCTGGATTGGTATTCCAATGGTTACCAGTTCGATTACCTTGGTATTCAAATGGTTACCAGTTCGATTACCTTGGTATTCCAATGGTTACCAGTTCGATTACCTTGGCATTCCAATGGTAACAAGTTCGATTACCTTGGTATTCCAATGGTTACCAGTTCGATTACCTTGGTATTCCAATGGTTACCAGTTCGATTACCGTGGCATTCCAATGGTTACCAGTTCGATTACCTTGGTATTCCAATGGTTACCAGTTCGATTACCTTGGTATTCCAATGGTTACCAGTTCGATTACCTTGGTATTCCAACGGTTACAAGTTCGATTACCTTGGCATTCCAATGGTTACCAGTTCGATTACCTTGGCATTCCAATGGTTACCAGTTCGATTACCTTGGCATTCCAATGGTTACCAGTTCGATTACCAACTACACGATTACTAGTAACTGTACCAATAATCTGTCAAATGAAACCATATAACCAAGATAATGGGCGTAATTCTTTCAATGAGCACGAAAATAAGAAAGGCTGTTCCTGAACTGGGAAATCCTCTGTACCACGCATACAGTATCCTCCATAAAAATGGCTGCTAGACGCATCGTCCATATAATATAAGCAACCGATGGCAACGATGTATTAAAGGAATGAACCAAACAAGTACTTTAGTATTCGTTATTTGCATGATCTTGAGTCATGGTTAGCATTGTATATGTATGTGAGACCAATATTTACACAGACGAGGGGCAACATGTCTCGGCTTTCCATCTTCGCTAACGTCCTCCAATTTTGTGAAAACCTTTGAAGAGTCTATACAAATGATTGCTTATATGGATAGAAGGCTGCAATATCACAAATGTGATTAATCCGGTCTTTCTACCAATCGTGATTGATGTCCAATGAATGGCATGCGCCAATTTTGTCGTCCGGTGAAATTGCCAACTGTTTGCTCAATTTGGGATCCAATTTCGTCTTTGGGTTGAATAAAATTGGAGAGTAATTCTTGGCTTCCAAGTGGTAATTGCCTGAACAAATTCTTATAGTTATTCTAGAAATTGTAAAAGCGAATATTGATTAAGAAAACACTATCTTTGAACGTGACCCGCCAATTGCGCTCATAAATAGGCTTGTTGCTAATTAAAACTTGTTTCCTAGTCATGTTATCATTTACATTAATAAAACTAAAAACTGCTAACACTTTAAAGCAAAACTCTGTGTTGCAAACTATTTTCTAAACGTAGCTTACATTTGAAAAATGTGTGCAGTGTTTTGGTTTAAAAAGTTACAATAATACAGAGTAGAAGAATAAATAATTCAGAATACACGAAACAATTTGCAGTATTTTATTACAGGTCTATGTGCAATGTTCATGCTTGTCTTGCTTACTGTAACACTGCAGTCTTATCCGACAAAAACAGTAATTATACCAACACCGTCACCAGCCATACTCGGTGACAATGTTCATATATGTGAACACATAGTATCCCGTACTGACGATGTACATATATACACATTGTAGTATCCTGTCTTAATGCTTTGTTCAGGATATATCAAAACCGCACATCTTGTAAGTTTGGTTAAGCACTGTTACAACCCGTTTTGTAATAAAGTTGCAAAGTGTAATAATTATTACAAAACGGGTTGACAGCTTATTACACTTTGAAAAAATGTTTGCAACCCGTTTTGTAATAAAGTTGCAAAATGTAATAATTATTACAAAACGGGTTGAGAGCTTATTACACTTTGAAAAAATGTTTGCAACCCGTTTTGTAATAAAGTTGCAAAATGTAATAATTTTTTTAAGATCACCTCAAAAGTGAGGTATTCATTACAAAACGGGTTGAGAGAGTTATTACACCTTGAAAATAACCTTGTAACCCGTTTCGTAATATATGTTCAAAATGTAATAAATTTTAAAAATGTAATAAATTTTTGAAATCACCTCAAAAGTGAGGTATTAATTACAAAGCAACAAAAACACTTTTCAACCCGTTTTGTAATAAATTTTCGAAATGTAATAATTTTTTGAAATCACCTCAAAAGTGAGGTATTCAATACAAAACGGGTTAAGAAGTGTTCTTTGCTTGGAAATGACCTTGCAACACGTTTTGTAATAATTTTTCGAAATGTAATATTTTTTTGAAATCACCTCGAAAGCGAGGTATTCATTACAAAAAAGGGTTTTGATGTGTTCTTTTGCTTAGATATGACATTGCAACCCGTTTTGTAATAATTTTTCGAAATTTAATAAATTTTTGAAATCACCTCAAAAGTGAGGTATTCATTACAAAAAAGGATTTTGAGGTGTTCTTTTGCTTGGAAATGACCTTGCAACCCTTTTGTTATAATTTTTCGAAATGTAATAAATTTTTGAAATCACCTCAAAAGTGAGGTATTTATTACAAAACGGGTTGAGAAGTGTTATTACACTTTGAAAATAACCATGCAACTCGTTTTGTAATAATTTTTCGAAATGTAATAAATTTTTGAAATCACCTCAAAAGTGAGGTATTTATTACAAAACGGGTTGAGAAGTGTTATTACACTTTGAAATAATCATTGCAACCCGTTTTGTAATCAAGTTGCAAAATGTAATAATTATTACAAAACGGGTTGAGAGCTTATTACACTTTAAAAAAATGTTTGAAACCCGTTTTGTAATAAAGTTGCAAAATGTAATAAATTTTAGAAATCACCTCAAAAGTGAGGTATTTATTACAAAACGGGTTGAGAAGTGTTATTACACTTTTTAATAAAGTTGCAAAATGTAATAATTTTTTGAAATGTGTTAAATTTTCAAAATGTAACATATTTTCTGCTCTTCGTCCATGATTTGACATTTAACAATTACCGGATGTCATTGAATTGAAATTTGATATTGGTATTCTAAACATCTAGATTGACATTGGAAGAAACATTACTTTTTAAGAAAAAAATATAGCGGAAAACTTTGGGGCCTTGTCGTAAGCGAAAACAAGCCGATTTACGCAGTGCAACTCTTTCGATCAAATGTTCCCTTCTGTTCATTTCACCCCACGGTAAAACGTTGTGAATGTCAAATATCACGAAATTTAGTATTTTTTGTGTTATCCTCTCTTAATGGTCGTATGCTTCTTAGAAAATACATGCCATGTTTTTAAATTTGATTTTATGTGAAGCTCAAATGTATTGTTTTACACTAATACTTATATAAGTGTCGGGTGGCCATCATTATACTATATAACATTTGCGACTAAGCGTAACCAACAGAAACCGCCGAATATCCAATTAGTATACGTATAGCCAAGAAGTAAAGCTCAACATACAAGTATACTGATGTGTATTTTATGAAATGTTTACAATAACAATTGTTTGCTAATAAGACATGCTCAAAACGGCAGTAATAAATTAATGTAAAGTACGGAAAATTTGACGTGATTCTCAATTTAACAGCTGATAAAATGCCTATATTTATAACTCCGGTGGTATGTTTTCATAAGCGTGAAAAAACCCGAAGACGCTCGGTGTATACTACCAACACAAATTTTAAGGACCAATATTGCACGATTTGTTCGCGAAAATTGATATATTCAGCGCGACGGACCCTGTTATATGCAGGGATTTCCGGGACTTTTCGAATAAGATCCGTTGCTCTACCGTCCTTCTAAATGTCATACCGGTATGACGCACACCACGGTGAACACTGGCCGGTAAAGAACGACAAAGCCCCGTTTCGTACCGACGGAGACAGGCATAGAAACGGTATGAGCCAGTTACCATCCAGGAACTGAGGCTTGAGAATGAGACGTTCTACAGAAATTCCTTTAACCTGTATTCAGAATACCACATGAACTATTTCAAATAACAGTACATCTAAACTCCAGAGGAGATACTTGATACATCAAGTTTCAAACTAGTGTTCAACGACGTATGTTCATGTCCTGGTCAGACGGTTGTGGATGAACATCCTGTACAAGTTGGGTCTGGTAGTAAACCGAAGTCAGGGAAAACTGTTGATGAATGTAGTTGTTCGTAGTACATCGAGCGTAGTGATGAGCAAAGTTTGAACTCATTATTTGTCTGTAGTTAGTTAAAAATGATCTACGACCAGGTTGGATGACAGGACCCCACTGAGACAATGCACTACGGGTTACGACATACTGTTCCGTACAATGCCGACGTTGGCAGTTCGCAGTTGCCTATTCAACCCTTTACTATAAATCGAATTGGCTACTATCCCCCGGGCCCAGTTCGCAGTTGCCGACACGCTCGCGAAAATCGAATCGGCAGCAGGATTGTGTAGTTGAATCGGCTACTGGCAACTGGCAGCTAGCTGCTTACTTCACGCATATTCACATACCAACTAGAAAAACCTCAAAAGTACAGTTACGATTCAATGCTCGAAATCGACCTATAATGTTTTATGGTATAGTACGGAGAATTCGACACGATTCTCGACCTTCTATTAGCATAATTAGGAGCTGATATATTGTCTATATTTGTAATCCCGGCTGTTTGTTTTCATTAGCGGGAAATATGAAAAAAACTCGAGGCGTAATACCAATACAAATTTAAACGACCGGTATTGCACGATTTTCTCGAGGTTTTTTATATTAAACGCAATAACCTTCTAAAAAACATGTATTAATGCATATAAGGTCAGGATCACGTCAAATTCTCAGTGCTATAATGATGTTCTTATCGTTCTTATTTATATTCATTGTCATTATGTCATTTCATGCTACACAGTCATGGAGGAAACAAAAACTACTACTATAGATGTACAACGACCTTCGCAATATGACCTTTGGGCGAGTTCATCTGCTAAGGTTGAAACGATATTTACCGTTATTTTTCTAATATATTAGGAATGTATCTTATAAATCAACGTTATCTTTCAAGTTGACAGCGTGGCCTAGTGGTTAAGATGATCTATACTCTGAACTAGTCTGTACTCTGAACATTCTTTTTATACGGGCTGTGGGTTCGAGTCCACTGCTAAACTCGTTTTCAATAATTTTATTATCATAATACATGGGTGTTTTTTTCATATATTTTATTACTTAATGGATAATAAAATTATGTTTAAGATTAAATACAAAGTTGCTTTGTTTCGTTTATTTTACGATTTTAGCCTGCCCTGGATATTGTATTTACTCATTTTATTGCTCATAAGACACTCGGGTTGAATTACAAACTATTTTCATCATTGGTTTCGCTGGAATTAGAATTGGAATCACCACTCTAAGAATATTCTGTAGAAACTTCAACATTAATAAGCATTTACTCCGGTAATACAGGGAGCACAGTTCGGGTGACCGTTGACCGACTGTTCAACAGTCTTGACGTGGTTGTGTTTACAAGGATTAAGATACAGAAAAAATGTACAAAGGAAATAGTTATTTTTTGGAAATATATATAAAAAAGACATGCACGCGAATGTTTTATTTAGCAAATTTAAAAAATATTCAAAATGGGTGGGATTCGAACCCATGCAAAAAAATCTATGAAGTTTCATAAGCAGTAGCTTAGCCTACTGCGCCATGGAGGACGATCTAAGCAACACTTTCAAATAAAATATTTCTTTTCCGAATACACCCCTTTTACCTGGATTATTTCATTATTAAAAGTACAGTTACGCCCGAACGATTGTGGTTTATCTATAATAGTAATAATAATTTGTCAGTGGAAATCGTGTCATTGTAACGGAAGGTAAAATCACAAAAATATTTCTCATTGAGTAAGTGTCTTGAAAAATGAAAATAGTAGCCTAACTACATTGACGCAGAAGAAGCAAGAGAATGTCTCGTTCTATCAACATTTCATAAAAGTTCTGCCTTCCCTGTCCGACTGTCCTGTCCCCGCGGGCTAGGATCCAACCCGGGACCTTCTGCACTCAAAGCGGACGCTTAACCACAAGGCTGTAGAGGAGACTACTAGGCATATAAGCATTATTGGCAGGGAACAAAGTGACAAGAATTATATTCTCATACTGTGTAAGACCTAAAATGTCAAAAATGGACCGATATTTGCTATAACAAAGACATGAACACACCACAAACATTTTAGTGCGGTTGAGCTTATCAGCACTTGGACATCACATTTAGAAGTCATCTTTATTACAATATACACTATTGCAGATCTATGTCAAATAGGTAACACAAAAAATACTCAATTTCATGATTTTTGACATTCATAACTTTTTACCGTGGGGTGAAATGAACAGAAGGGAACATTTGATCGAAAGAGTTGCAGTGCGTAAATCGGCTTGTTTTCGCTTACGACAAGGCTCCAAATTTTTCCGCAATATTTTTTTCTTAAAAAGTAATGTTTCTTTCAATGTCAGTCTAGATATTTACACTACCAATATCAAATTTCAATTAAATGACATCCGGTATATATTAAATGTCAAATCATTGACGAAATGCCGAAAATCGATACGTTTTGAAAATTTATTACATTTTGCAACTTTATTACAAAACGGGTTGCAATGTTATTTTCAAAGTGTAATAACACTTCTCAACCCGTTTTGTAATAAATACCTCACTTTGAGGTGATTTAAAAAAATTATTACATTTCGAAAAATTATAACAATATGGTTGCAAGGTCATTTCCAAGCAAAAAAACGCATCAAAACCTTTTTTTGTAATGAATACCTCACTTTTGAGGTGACTTCAAAAATTATTACATTTCGAAAAATTATTACAAAACGGGTTGCAAGGTCATTTCCAAGCAAAAGAACACCTCTTAACCCGTTTTGTATTGAATACCTCACTTTTGAGGTGATTTCAAAAAATTATTACATTTCAAAAAATTATTACAAAACGTGTTGCATGGTTATTTTCAAAGTGTAATAACACTTCTCAACCCGTTTTGTAATAAATACCTCACTTTTGAGGTGATTTAAAAAAATTATTACATTTCGAAAAATTATAACAATATGGTTGCAAGGTCATTTCCAAGCAAAAGAACGCATCAAAACCTTTTTTTGTAATGAATACCTCACTTTTGAGGTGACTTCAAAAATTATTACATTTCGAAAAATTATTACAAAACGGGTTGCAAGGTCATTTCCAAGCAAAAGAACACTTCTTAACCCGTTTTGTATTGAATACCTCACTTTTGGGGTGATTTCAAAAAATTATTACATTTCGAAAATTTATTACATTTTGAACATATATTACGAAACGGGTTACAAGGTTATTTTCAAGGTGTAATAACTCTCTCAACCCGTTTTGTAATGAATACCTCACTTTTGAGGTGATCTTAAAAAAATTATTACATTTTGCAACTTTATATTACAAAACGGGTTGCAAACATTTTTTCAAAGTGGAATAAGCTCTCAACCCGTTTTGTAATAATTATTACATTTTGCAACTTTATTACAAAACGGGTTGCAAACATTTTTTCAAAGTGTAATAAGCTGTCAACCCGTTTTGTAATAATTATTACACTTTGCAACTTTATTACAAAACGGGTTGTAACAAAGCACTACGACCGTCATCCGACACAGCTAGCACAGATGGTAAAGCAGAGTGCTACGACCATCACGCGGTCCAGAATGTATAGTTGCTAGAGTGCTACGATCATCACGCGGTTCAGAATGTATAGTTGCTAGAGTGCTACGACCATCACGCGGTCCAGAATGTATAGTTGCTAGAGTGCTACGACCATCACCCGGTCCAGAATGTATAGTTGCTAGAATGCTACGACCATCACACGGTCCAGAATGTATAGTTGCTAGAGTGCTACGATCATCACGCGGTTCAGAATGTATAGTTGCTAGAGTGCTACGACCATCACGCGGTCCAGAATGTATAGTTGCTAGAGTGCTACGACCATCACCCGGTCCAGAATGTATAGTTGCTAGAATGCTACGACCATCACACGGTCCAGAATGTATAGTTGCTAGAATGCTACGACCATCACACGGTCCAGAATGTATAGTTGCTAGAGTGCTACGACCATCACGCGGTCCAGAATGTATAGTTGCTAGAGTGCTACGACCATCACGCGGTCCAGAATGTATAGTTGCTAGAGTGCTACGACCATCACGCGGTTCAGAATGTATAGTTGCTAGAATGCTACGACCATCACACGGTCCAGAATGTATAGTTGCTAGATACTACGACTATCACCCGGTCCAGAATGTATAGTTGTTTGAGTGCTACGACCATCACGCGGTCCAGAATGTATAGTTGCTAGAATGCTACGACCATCACGCGGTCTAGAATGTATAGTTGCTAGAATGCTACGACTATTACCCGGTCCAGAATGTATAGTTGCTAGAATGCTACGACTATTACCCGGTCCAGAATGTATAGTTGCTAGAGTGCTACGACTATCATCCGGTCCAGAATGTATAGTTGCTAGAATGCTACGACCATCACGCGGTCCAGAATGTATAGTTGTTAGATACTACGACTATCACCCGGTCCAGAATGTATAGTTGCTAGAATACTACGACTATCACCCGGTCCAGAATGTATAGTTGCTAGAGTGCTACGACCATCACCAGTTTCAGAATGTATAGTTGCTTGAGTGCTACGAAAATCACCCGTTTCAGAATACATAGTTGTTAGAGTGCTACGACCAGCTCCCGGTCCAGAATACATAGTTGCGAGAGTGCTACGACCAGCTCCCGGTCCAGAATACATAGTTGCGAGAGTGCTACGACCAGCTCCCGGTCCAGAATGTATAGTTGCTAGAGTGCTACGACCATCCCCCGGTCCAGAATACATAGTTGGTAGAGTGCTACGACCATCACGCGGTCCAGAATGTATAGTTGCTAGAGTGCTAATACCATCACCCGGTCCAGAATACATAGTTGCTAGAGTGCTACGACCATCACCCGGTCCAGAATACATAGTTGTTAGAGTGCTACGACCAGCTCCCGGTCCAGAATACATAGTTGTTAGAGTGCTACGACCAGCACGCGGTCCAGAATGTATAGTTGTTAGAGTGCTACGACCATCACGCGGTCCAGAATGTATAGTTGCTAGAGTGCTACGACCATCACGCGGTCCAGAATGTATAGTTGCTAGAGTGCTACGACCATCACGCGGTTCAGAATGTATAGTTGCTAGAGTGCTACGACCATCACGCGGTCCAGAATGTATAGTTGCTAGAGTGCTACGACCATCACGCGGTCCAGAATGTATAGTTGCTAGAGTGCTACGACCATCATGCGGTCCAGAATGTATAGTTGCTAGAGTGCTACGACCATCACGCGGTCCAGAATGTATAGTTGCTAGAGTGCTACGACCATCACGCGGTTCAGAATGTATAGTTGCTAGAGTGCTACGACCATCACGCGGTCCAGAATGTATAGTTGTTAGAGTGCTACGACCAGCACGCGGTCCAGAATACATAGTTGTTAGAGTGCTACGACCATCACGCGGTCCAGAATGTATAGTTGTTAGAATGCTACGACCATCACGCGGTCCAGAATGTATAGTTGCTAGAATGCTACGACCATCACACGGTCCAGAATGTATAGTTGTTAGAGTGCTACGATCATCACGCGGTCCAGAATGTATAGTTGTTAGAGTGCTACGACCATCACGCGGTCCAGAATGTATAGTTGCTAGAGTGCTACGACCATCACGCGGTCCAGAATGTATAGTTGCTAGAATGCTACGACCATCACACGGTCCAGAATGTATAGTTGCTAGAGTGCTACGACCAGCTCCCGGTCCAGAATACATAGTTGTTAGAGTGCTACGACCAGCTCCCGGTCCAGAATACATAGTTGTTAGAATGCTACGACCAGCTCCCGGTCCAGAATACATAGTTGTTAGAATGCTACGACCAGCTCCCGGTCCAGAATACATAGTTGTTAGAATGCTACGACCAGCTCCCGGTCCAGAATACATAGTTGTTAGAGTGCTACGACCAGCTCCCGGTCCAGAATACATAGTTGTTAGAATGCTACGACCAGCTCCCGGTCCAGAATACATAGTTGTTAGAATGCTACGACCAGCTCCCGGTCCAGAATACATAGTTGTTAGAATGCTACGACCAGCTCCCGGTCCAGAATACATAGTTGCTAGAATGCTACGACCAGCTCCCGGTCCAGAATACATAGTTGCTAGAATGCTACGACCAGCTCCGGTCCAGAATACATAGTTGCTAGAATGCTACGACCAGCTCCCGGTCCAGAATACATAGTTGCTAGAGTGCTACGACCTCCATTCTGCCTAAATAGCGCAGTCGGCATATAGTACTACGATCATCACCCGGCATATCTGGATATGTTAGTCTTCTGTGAGTGTGTCTACGTCTCGATGTCCTACATACCGTCACGTATACATGCTCTATTGTATGTGGAGGAGTTAGGAAGTATGTGTTGTTAATTGATTCTACGATGACTGATTTGATCCGCCATTAATTCCATGGATACATGATTGTTGGCAATACACTACGTATATAACCAATTTAAATGAAATAATTCTGCTTTTTTAATTCTCTGCCAAAGTTTTGAAACTGTGAATACGAGGTGAGAATTAGGTTGGATGTCTTGTTAATCAGGAAGTGTTTGTACAAGTGAGTGAAGACACGACACATCATCCCTTCGTTAATTTCAAATTCTACCAATTTGTTTGTACTTTCAAATTGAACATGTTTTTTGTGTACTTTTCAACAATTGTAGGAAAGATAATTATATGAAGTAACAATTCAATAATGATGAGTTTTGTTATTTGAATCCATAATTAAACTATGTGATTAAGTTCGTTGTACATGTACTTTTCCCCAGAAAGGTGCACGTGTATATATGCGTGTACATGGGTGTACAGTTTTCGAGAGGGTGGGGTGTGCGTGTGCGTGTGTGCGCGTGTGCGCGTGTAATAAATGTATAAAAATGTATACTCAACATTGAAGCTTAGTTATTCTCTTTGATATCCATTGTACGACCAACGACAATTACATATTTGGACTGTCCCAATCCTCCAATATTGAGATTTGAACCAATCTGAGCTTTGAGACCAATCTTAACCTGACAAAAATAACAACACCAATATAATGGAACCAACATTTTATTTTGTTGATTTATCACAATTTTTGTTACAAAAATATCACATTGCTTCATAAAATCGCAATGTTCAATCTGAACCATCAATAATGAAGTGTAGGATAGCACAGCACACGAAACAATAAGAATGTACGCAATGAGTTAATATACACGAAATGTAAGTTTGTGTTAGTGGCCGTATTCGGTGTCTTGATCAACCACAATTATTAAATGCCGGATATAGTCAGCCATATTGAGAACTGTGTACTCTATATTCTTTTTATACAGAATATTCACGAAATCTTTTGCTACAGGAATACAATTTCTAGAAACGGATAGTTTTCTCTTTTTCTTTCCGAATACAACAAATGTATGATGTGTTTCGTGTATACTAACTCATTGCATACCGGGAGGAAATGACGTTATAACATATTGTAACATTGCTTTATGAACGATATCATGACTTATTTTCATCTAACCAAACTATTTGAGACAACATTTTCGAGTTACATGATTAATAGCTCACAATCCTAATGTTAGATCTCAGGATTATACATCAGCCTACGAGTCACGGAGGTCGAACTATTCTCATAGCTCACAGTCACTGTGTATAATTTGACGATTTACCTAAAATACACGAAATTGCCAAACGTTCGAAGAGAAAATCTCAATTTAAGATCATCTAAATAGCAAGACGTTCCCAAATAATCAGACCTTCGCCAAAAAGAAAACGCCGCTTGAAATTCTACCAATAAGACCGACTCAATTTCGTTGATTGAAGGATCTTATGGAAGATTGATTTGTATTGTCAAATAAGTTTCCAAGTCAATAAATGTCTTTAATATTATTATTTTATTATTATTATTATATGAAGAATATTTTTCTCAAGTCAAATAGTGGTGTTATTATCGAGGGACGAATGTAACTGCAGCCTGATAGGTGGAGTACCAAACACGTGATCAACGAATGTAAACAAAGGCGATTCTGAAGCAAAACATAAACATATAGTTAGGCATATAATTGATTTATGGGAGTACATAAAAGCATACCATCTTGAAATCCTAATGTATAAACTGTGTAACATAAAAATAAAAACAATATGTAACAGCTATAGAACTAGAAGAATGAGATTCGACAATTTTAAACACATCATGTTTTAACGTTTCCTCTACAGTCTAGTTGAAATACCATTTACCAAAACAACTATTTAGCAAATGGTCGTTGGTTGTTAAAAATATATCCCAAAATATTTCGGATTTTTCACAAATGCTCTTAAAATAACAGATAAATCAGTTTTTTATTTCTAGCAATATGTTTCATAATGAAAAAAACCCATGTTATTTTAATCAGTTGCTAATTAAATTGCAATTAAACAGCAGCAATATGATAGAAAAATGTAAAATCAAGAACAGTATTTTAGCTTTCTTAATAGGATGAATACAATTTAAACAAATGCACTGACTCTAAATAATATTTACATTTGAAAACAAAATTGTAAAAATGAGTAATTTGGAGCAGGAACTATCTATCAAATTGGACGAAATAAATTTTATCTTAGTTGCTGGTCTTTTTGACAGACAACCCCTGCTTCAAGATGTTAGAGTAAATGTGTGGTTCTTATATTTAGTAAAAAACGAAATAGTTGACTAATCTAAAATAATTCAAATAGAAATAAACAATGTGTTGGATGTCATTTTAGGGCCTCCATAGTGTGAGAAATATATGAGAGAACACATAACTTATACAGTCCCTGGTGACCGTATGTTTTCCTACTGATTGCGTTGCTATAGAAACGACGTCCATGTAATGTATGAGAATACACAAAATGATTCAGATTTTCTGGAAGATATTATAACAATGTATGATATTAACACATATACATGTACTTATATATAAAAAGCCTCACTCAATCATCACAAAATCTCAATAAATGCATGTTTACCATTATGTTACCTAGCAACACAAACAGTGTCACATGACATGTCGTATCAACAAAATGCGCTTGAATGACTCTATATAAAACATCCAGATACATAGCTCTACATTTATCAAAACACATTTTCCCAAAATAACATGAATAATGAAAAACTAGATACAAATGCACGGGGTAACATCCCTGTCATACAAGAAATGGATGCCTGACCAGCCACTAAGGATGTCACTAAATTGGATGCCAGCTGAGACAAACGTTTTAACAGCTGACTCAACAATCATCCACTGCTTAGTGTGCGGACTACCATAGAGACTCGACACAATCTCATTTCTCGTGTCACAGAGATGTAACCCTGTGAAACTACACGCATTTAAAATCAGAAGCACAAGCAATAAACGGTGAACTTGTACTTGCTTCTTTGTTGACAATCATTTTGCATTTCCGGTGTCGGTAAAAGATCCAAAAACACGGAAAAGGGGGATAACTCATCACAAATAACAGCACTCATAATAATGATAATATTATGCATAAAAATAAATGGGACAAAAACAGTTTAAAATGATATACAAGCATATATGTACAGGGCAGTTATATGCTAACATAATCCCATATTACCCCTCGAATATTATATATAGTAGAATGAGATGATGTTAATAAGGAGAACACTGTATTACGACTATACAACTTTGTAGAGATAATTGTTATTTCTGAACAAAAATATTACTGTAACGTCATCATGGAAATACTATACACAACAACAGTGTAGTCATATAATAGGTAGCTGAGTTTCAGTAAGCAATGCTAAAATTGTACGGTTGACAAAATGTTTTTTAGTGAAAAACTTAAAGCGAATATCTAAATTTCGGGTAAATCCAATATGAAATAACCATTTAAACATTAATAATTCAAGACAAATTGCGCATTTTTTTCAGACCATATTGATGCTTGATTGTGAACTTAAACAGATTTATGTAGAACGACAATGTAATCATTAAATCCTCTGATTGAACCAACATGTCCCATTTATTTACATTAGAATCGTTCTTGTTCACGCCATGACAGTTTCCACTTGGTAGAATGAGTAAAATGTCACAGTCAATAGTATTCCTCTTGTGAAAAAAACACCAGACAGTGATCCTTTAATCATGTAAGGGATATTGTTTCAGCTTGCAATTCCAATTTCAAAATTGAACTTAAGACCACGTGGCTTTGTTGTCAAACATGGGGTCGTTGAAAGAAAAGAAGTAACTCCATCGAGTACGATGTATTTGTAAATTATGACAATACAGAATATATGCTTCAACAACCAATAAGCGTTAAAAATTAATACTAATTAAGAATCATCAAAGAAGATCTTTGACAAATGGTGGAATTTGGCAGGGCGACAGTTTATACAAATATTTGTATATATACATCAGAGGTATGGACCCTCCATAAAAACTACAAGTTGTATACTCGTTCAAGCCTATATACAAGATGTACATGTATATAATTATATGTGTTACACTTACTTAACGATAGAATATCTTTTGTAAAGTTGCTAACTGACAGACTAAACCGTTAAAAACTATGATTTACTCGTATATAACTATAAATCGTGTCAAGAAAACAACACGAAACAAATTTCAAATTATCTGAAACAGCCGAGTAATATTGTTTTTCCGTATCAAATCTAAGCAACCCGTCGCTAATAAAATTGAAGTTTAGATAGAAAATAGTACTTTCAACAAATTTAATTTTCACAAACATGTATTTTTCCGTGTTATAAATGAGAAGTTGATATAAAATATAAATTCCCTGGGAAATGATAGTTGTTAAATATTGTCTTACAAAATTGCGCAACTTTAGGGTATTAACTTTCAAGAATTTTGTATAATTAAGTAAGGATGCTAGAACTTCATTACGTGAGACATGCGATACGTATCAAATATCTTCAGTTTGTCGATCCTACACATAATAAGAATGACACAGGGTTCAGGGAACTTAAATTATCTGAATATCATGCCTTGAATGGAAGATTCTGTATTTTATAGCGTTTTTAATGTCAAAGTCGAACAAAACGTATAAATACTACCGACAGCATTAAACTCATAGACGAAGCTCCTAATGTTACGTCTCGGAAATAACAATCGAAAGGATAGTTTATTGACAAGAAATAGTATTTTTTGTCTATTAACAAGAACTATGTTTTGTTTTATTAATAGAAAATATCAATTAGTAAAATGGTTTATTTTTGTAAACATTATATTAAATACATGACATTGTATTTTACAAAACCGAAATTCAAATGTATAGTTTTGTAGAAATTGATGTCAGAATGTCCCTTGCACGTTTCCGTATTTTCAGTAGTTTTTTGTTCGTACATTCCAATAATACACGATGGAAAGCAGTGTCTTCAAAAATTTCCATTGAGATTTACTTTTGAAATGACATTCATGCACCAAGACGGACACCATGCAACAATCTATACTCAACTTACACTTAAAAACGGCAAATTGTGAGTTTTCTCAAATTTCCTAAACGTACATCTTAACATGGTATTGTATAATTTAACGCGAGTTATACATTTTGAATTGTCTTCCAAATAATAAAATGCTCTTTTTAACAGATGCTTAAAAGACAAAATGCAATTATATATTGAAACGACGCGTTTCTTACTGTAAAAACTGTACCCAAAGATATATTACACGCATAAAAGGTGCACTTCAAAATCTACTTAGCATACATGCAGACTGGTGGATGAAAGTCTGAAGAAATTAGAATCTGTAAAGTCAGCTGACGATACTTGGGTTAGTTGAAGAAAAACGTACCTAATAAAATTATAAAGTTGAAGTCCATAGAAACCGAGCACTTCCCACAGCAACAACACTAGGCATTGTAAGAAGACATGACAACACCACAAACAACGACAACATAAACAACAGCATGCAATGATGAACATTGATGTTACACATTAGTACACCATTGAAGAGCACATGTTTTGTGACATAAATTTGGCATGTATTAAAGTAAATAACTAACACAGACTGATTATAAGAACAGTAATTAGCACATATCAACAATACTAGTTAAAATAACCATACTAATAACATTAATAATTATATTATTTTCAAACTAATTACAGACATATATTTACACCAACATATAACAGACAAGGTAGTACACATGGACATCCAGCCTGTCTTTGATTCCAAATGTCTACAGAACTACAGTCACCCTATATGATCACCTAAACTCTTAATATAACCAACCATTGTAATAACATACAATTCAGTCACTTTTATAGCAAATACAATTGTATTTAACAGCCACACAATTTAAGCAGTTAAAGTTGATGTGTTCATTCAAGGGTTGCTCAACACAGGTTTTTAATGAAGGTCATTTGTACTTTAGGCCAATAAACATAGAATTCACAAAGGCTAGTATTTGTTATTTTTCGTTTTACGAAGAGCCAATCCTGATTTGTTTTAAAAATTCAAGATGAAAATCGTAAACGATGAATCTATTTGAACAATAGAAAGAAGAACTGCATGACCTTAATGATATAATAAAATGAATCCCTCGTAACCATGGCTTGCTTTCATCCCTTGTTCTTATACTGCCCAGTTCAGGAATTGAATATGGGGATACATAGCTTTACCCTTAAACGGCAGTCGATTTGTATACATTCAAAAAACCTATAACACTTATAAAAAATAACAAAAAGACCATATTATTTATACAGTATGAATGCAATAATAACGTTAACTCAATGGCATAGCTAAGACGATCTGGCTTTTGTGATCATTATTTTTATAATTATTGAACGCATAGTAGTAGATCTACATTGGGAAGTTTCTTGTTCGTATTTTACATTTGTTCTGATCTGCTCGAAACATCCAGACAATGATTGTTCTCAGACGTATGTAGTAAGTTTTTAATCCGGTGTTATTACAAGCAGTAAATTATGTAATGATGAAAGAGTTATTGAAAGTATTATCACTCTATATTTACAACATACGTCAAGAACGAAGGTGTCGTTGACTTGTACATGTATCGTCTACACTCTGAGAAATGTGACAGAATTGGATCCCCAAATATACACCAAGTGTGCAGTGAAATTTGACACCTCACGGGTGCTAAGTGTGGTGTTCTTCCAAATAATGGAGCACACCAATGTAAAATACAATACTTTATTGACGTAAGCCAAGACGAGATTCTCAAATAGGAAACTCTTAATTGAGAGTTGAGACAACTTCGACATCATACGGTAGTAATTCAAATGTCTATAGCTTTATTAATCTTAGGCTGTCATAATAATATGTTTGTTTTCCTATTAACCTGTCCACAGGGCATCTAATAAATGGATTTAATTGCCCAAAAATGTACAAATCATTACAGAATATTTCTAAAAATACCGCGAGTACATCAATGGTAGTAAATAACATCATCAAAAACATATTCAAGCCCTAGTAGTAACACATATTTTGCAGGAGGAAACATAGAGGTTAGATACTAGTGATAGTCAAAATGACTTTAAACTTATTTTTGTCAACGCCATTAGACAGAACGGGTAATGGAAGCAAAGTATGATCAATCTTCATTTATTTTTAGCATCAAAATAATAACAAGACCACCTCGAAATACGCTTCTCAGAAATGTTCATTAATCTGTTTAGCTTTTATTCTAACCTTAGCATCAATACCAACTCAACATGAAGATCAGTTTTCAAAGAGTTGACTGTAACATATAACATTTTAAATCTTTTTGGTCTATATTTTACAGTACATTATGACATGTACATAATTATGACGTCACATTATGGGGATTGTGTCCATTTTACTTATTACTACAACATTACAACCTATCTACTGGACATATAAAATACAATTACCAAAACACAGATACTATAAAACCATCAAAATTCGAGTGGAATTAATTTTCAATTGTTTGTATAAGAACATGACCACGTGACGAAATCGAAACCAACCGTTTTTTTTTGGAAAAAATGTAACGATCGGTTTCCATTCTCATTTGTTTAAATAAAATTTCCGACCACAAAAATCGTCCATTTTGATAAATTCCACGAAATTAAATGCACTCGAAAATGAATGATTTGCCGTATAATAATTTAAATATCAGTTACTAGTATTAAGGAAAAGATCATCTTCACCGTAGTATGTGATAATATAAAATAACAACCATTCTGTTTGTAAACTATGAATGATATAAAATGTGACTTTATAAGCCCAAGTTTATGATAGTTTGTGAAATGGAGAAACATATGAGAGGTGTGTTTTTATGAACTACATGTGTAGTTCTCATTTAAACCATTGGTATTTAGTTACATTCATACATAATCTAAACCCATTCTGACTCTCTTGCCCATCATACTTTGAACAGCGCCGTGGACGTATTACATGCATATATATACAGAGTAACGGCCCTTTGTTGATACATAAGCTCACACGCTGTAACCAAGTAACACATTTTTGACCATTTACACATTTTTTAAGACTTAATGTACTGATACTGAGATTTTGTATGACGTACGAATGCCAGTGAGCCAATGTAATTATAGCTGAATAGTTTTCAACCTTCTTTAAAGATGTTACATTGTACCAGATTTACGGACGAGAACCTACGTCAGTGTCTTAATCAACCAACACAGTAATAAGATATTGTAATCGATAAATCTAGTAAAAATGTCAATTAGTTTGAGTTTGATCTTCAATATCTTCAATATCAATATAAAGGTGTACATGTAATTCTTGAAACCATACGTGTACTTTCATATTTATACAATGAACAATGGAATAGTATCATCAGTGGAATTACCAAGCAGTTTGTCCTTGTGTTAATTAGTTCACTTTGAATAGACCAAAATAATTGAGTTTTGGTTCTCGTACAATAAGAGTCAAATTTGATACTTTAACGAAGAGTTCATCTCCCTGGCGCAGGTGAAACACAGCACCAAGATAACTAGTATACTCGCCAAACGCTTTGTTCTGTCCCCAGCACTTTGTTATACTATTCTGTATCATAGATTCCTCGCCACCATGTGGGTAGATGATATTATAACGATATATATAATGTGAGAGAGATTGAGATCCGGTATCAATGGCTCCAGGTTTGTCAAATACTTCTAGGAAAGACAACTGGCTGTAAACATAGTATAATCCTTCTTCCAGAATCACAATACGTCCGTGTCTGTACTGGACTTTACTTGTGAACGCCAGATCTTCTTGGCTGATCCAATGTGAGATTGGAAACTGACGCCCGGGCACTGAAAATACAATACAAAACATTAGTTCATGTGCCAAATAAAAGTACATGTAGCTATGCATCGTCAATAACTACTTGCAAATAATATGTGGTAAGCAAACTAAGAGAACATATTACAAACGGTCGCCAATGGAACACAATGGTGAATACAAAACTTTGGCGTGGAAACCAAACATACAACAACGTTGTACAATGTGAAGTGATCGGCTAATGAAACCATCATGTTTTGCAAACAATTGACCACATGCATTCGGTAAACACAAACTAAGTGTGCAATTCAATGTTCTAATAAATTCTGTATACACACAGATGCCAAGCATAAGCATTTTCCAAACACAAAGGGTCTGTTCAACACTCTCATACGTATGCGCATAACGCCCCGTTGGTGATTTTGACCACATCGTGGTTTGAACCATCTAATGTTAACATCAGTTTCGAAGACATTCTGACGTACGCCTTAATATTTTTTCCTTGGTCGAAGCAATAAATTCATGACCAACGGGCTAATTGTTATGTTCCGATCCTGCGCATGCGCACAGTAGTGTAATCTATACAATACTTCTTAGAAGAGTATTTTGAACATTCCAATAATGTCATGTTTTTTATATCTGATGTCGAGAGTTTGCTGTGAGCTAATCTTGAAACTAATTAACACTAATTGCACATTCTCTGTAACTTCTGTCGGCATCGTTGATTGTTCGTTTTCTGATTACAAAACATGGCCAACTTTTCAGTCCGTAATCAGTATGTCAATAGTCGTTACCTCGGAATGTATGTATACTTCTAATTGCTGCATCTTAAGCAGCATTAATGTTTTTGTATAAAATCATCGAACAACGCCGAGTTGCTTCGAATGTGTTATTATATTAAATTGTTGTTGTTATAATAAAAATATGGTGATTGTGCAAGTTTTTAATGTTAGGTTATGATTCTATAAGAACAATAACGATGTTGACTAAGATCCCAAATAAAGCATTTGTTTATTAGTTGTATGTTTGTACTAGTGTTGCAATTTAGGTTTTTGACGACGCCTCTATTTTAAGGGAAGCATCTGCATGGGCTGCATTCTTACTTTGGCCATCACATATAGGTGTCATCTTGGTTCTATTTTACTATAGTTTCTTTGGTATGGCTATAATTACTTTCTCACTCGAACCCTTTAATGCCTGGCATTCCGGAAATTATTATATGTCAAGCTGACGGTTAAAAGCCCCGGTCATATCAAAATGAACACGTACAAACAATTGACCCCCGGTTTCCGACACGGACGCCTTACACACGTGTGCACGCCTAACTGTAGGGAAAGTAACCTGATTTTGAATTGATGAAATATGTGAACATGTCGTTGCCATGCGTTGTTTGACCATCGCCCCAAGCGGGCTAGTTGTTTAGGCACCCGTCTTGGGAGGAGCGGAAGATAAAAGGTTCGACATCCGGAAGGGCCCGGGTGGGTTTGTTTTGATATGGATAGTTAGTTAGCCGCCACCTAGTTAAATGTAATGACCATCAAGCGCCTCCCTGTCCGGTGTCTAATATTAAAGGGTAGGAGTCATGAAGGAAATGCGCTTAGAAAATGCATTTGTATATGTGTCTTTTCTTCAGCCAAATAGACTCACTCTCAAATATGGGTGATACTATACTAGTAAGACTTGCTATTACCAGGAAGAGAGAGTAACAACCTGACAATGTTTTATCAATTACTTGAGTAACGAAGAACTAATTAAAGAAGAGTATTAGGTATAAGTATGATTAAAGACTTATAATTTATGTATAATGTTTAGTAGAAATTTAAAGGAAAAGCATTTTGTCTTCATTTATATAATTATAGTAGTAATCTGGAATTTTAAGACAATTTACAAGAACTGTTAAAGGGAGACGACCACGGTGTATGCTACTGGTATTTCCACTCGGATATTACTCGAATGAATGTTACAAACAGTTCTTATTTTGTAAAAATCGGTGTAGTTTGCACGCAACGCGTCACAAAAAGTACAAACTTTCGGTTGGTATCTAAAAATCGACCAGTGCATTTAGATCAAATAACATCAATTGCAAAGCAACGGAACTCGAATGATCGCAGAAAAATACACGATAACAGATTTCATACAATGGTAAAGCAATCAGAGATATCGCAAAGTTTGGTCTGTCCCTTTAACAGAAGACCACATAATTCCAAATAAGACAAAACAGATGTACCAGAGACAATTACAATGTATTACAACAGAATGAACGGGGTAATATAGTTTTAATTGACATGAATTATTCAGTCGATTAAGAAATCAGTAGCACTAATACGACCCTGTTATAGCTGTAGGGATCTGCTTCATACGTATAATACAATAATTAATGATCCAACTTGGTCCACAAATGGACTTTGAAGTGAAGACTATGTTCATGTTTGATGCCCCGAGTAAGCCAGTGTTTAATATTGTTTTAGGCAGGTTACGTTCTTAAGTGACTTAAGTGACACCATCAGTAACACTTCGGTCAATTATTCTATATGAGAAGGAGTTGTTAAGTAACTGTTTGAAGAGAATGCTAGTAATGATTTATCCCTCATTCCAAAGAAGACTGGTTAAGTAAACTGACTGTCCATTACTAAACACGTGTAGCAACAACGACGCTTAACGTAATAGATTAAGATAAACATATTTTTTTTCGGATCATTTGGATACCATACCGTTTTGTCAACCGTGTATATTGCAAGCATAATTGTGCCCAGTAGAACTATCTACATTTTCTGGATTTGATTAGATCTACCAACTTACGTTGACATGTTCGTTCTGGATAGAATATGTGCATGATGGGGGAGACGATGGCCGCGAGAACAATACTGAACACATAATAGTTTAATAGCTGTAGTGCCTACTGTGCATGAATGAGCCATTTATGAACAATGAGAGCCCGTATATAGTTCGATGTATTAAATTACCACGATTTTACGGAGACGAAAACATCGCAATCAATCATTTCGGGCTGTGACAGTTACAGTGGTCATACAGACACACCGTGTCTACAGCTGAATCCCCATTGGGAGCAGTTGTTGTATACATATACTGTAAGTACTGGGTACTCTTCGCCGAGCATTACTTATACCGTCCATCATCTAGCCACCTCAAGCGTACTAGTATGTTCACTCCTAAGTGTATACAACCAGACAGCATACTTGTTTTTTATTGGGGTGTAGTCCATGATGCAACCGCTTGTCTTTGATACCAATGTTTCCATTATAAAAACAATAACACATCTTGAGTCAATTCTCTTATTCTCGAGTGACAATGGTCACCATAAAGAATGAGGTGTCGAGAGTGACTAAAATAAGATGTAGAACTTGTTTTACAATCGACCTTAAATAAGTTATTATAAATGCTGGTCATATACGGCAGAAAGTATTTCTAACCACTCTTTCTGCAATGATTTACCATAATTAACCTACTCTTTTAGAAGTAACTTATTAAGCAGAACTGTTTGTGATTAGATATAACTATTTTCATACAAGGAAGTTGAAGGAACACAACAGGCGCTTTTAAAATGCTCTCACTTCTCACAAATAACCAAACTATTTTACTACCATATTAGGTTGCTATGGAAACTTGCACTGTTTATATGTATACTTTCCGTGCTGAAAGCTCAAAATAACCATTAGCCAAATTTGCACCGGTAAAACTATTTGAATAACATTTTCAGTTATACGACAAGGTCACATTTGTGCGGGAAGACATCGGAATGTGTTATATTTAATAACAATGTTCTATAATTAGTTGAAGAAGTGCGTGGATTCTGTGATACAATATACGGGACTATGACGCACCTATGTACATAAACACGGTCTATTTTCTAGAACAGTCGAGAACTAACCAGAGGTCTTGTCAAACATGTTGAATGCAGCGGTATAAGGACCCTATATGAGTTATTTCCCATCAATACATGCCCAATCAAAGCGTCTTTGCTATTACGGCTGACAAAAATTAAGTTTTATGGAGCATATTTAAGTATGGTAATAAAGGTAAAAAAGGTAGGTTACTACATGTGTACTTGTCATAATACAGTGCAGGAAAACAGCCAGAATATAACTGAACAATTGTTGAGTAGCGTTTAGCCCAAGTAACCAAATTGTTGGAGTAGAAAATGTGTATGAATTATTTCCCTTTGACCATCACGATAGAAGAATAATCCGGTATACATAAACCAAGAAAAGAGGAAGGACACGCAATCAAAACATACATGTATGTTGTTAAATTGTGGAGGTCTTACCAAAATGATCGACAAATGATCTAACCTATGCATTAAACCAGTATATATAAGTAACGCCGGGTTCTCATTTGTCTTTTTTTGTACCAGTAAACACATATAATTCTTCAACCCTTTATCTTCCTATGTAAATATCCTAATTCGATATAAATCAGTGTTGAAGGACTTAAGGTAATAATCGAAATTGGCAGTTCTTCCTCCGTGTTCACAACTTTCAACCAGCAAAAAGTGCAAAGTCGATTTATATCATAAATAATAGATGAACGTAAGTCTGATATATTGTTATATTTCATACAAACTTATGACTCTGTCGATGAATCATTATATGGTATTACATGTAAACTTGTACGGTTACTCAATATCCTTAGGGACATATACATGTAGACGTCATGAAATCTCACACGACCAGTAGATCTGTACTATTAGAAAAACCATGTAAAGCAGAAAACATGGTCGTAATTCAATTATCCCACACATACTGATACTTTCTCCTACGCAATGTCAACTGATCAAGATGTCTGACATGCCAAGGTTAGTTCATGTTTCAACAATATTTACGTTACAGGAACTCAAACATTAGACCATAAGTCCATGAAGATCGCTTCACAATTATAACAATACTGATCCGCATCCATTTACATAATACTCATGACCGAGTTATCTACAATTCATGGCTTCTTAAAGCAAGCAGGTCCTTATTTGAGTTACTGAACACATCATAGCGGCCACAATACACTTACAACATGTATATGTACATATTAGGGAAAGTGACCAACATAGGTATTTCGTTGAGCTCAGTAAATGCAGGATTTATCGTATTTGTTTTGTCTGTCACCGCTAGGGGTCGAACCAACGTGTCTGGTAGCGCTAGGGGTCGAACCAACGTGTCTGGTAGCGCTAGGGGTCGAACCAACGTGTCTGGTAGCGCTAGGGGTCGAACCAACGTGTCTGGTAGCGCTAGGGGTCGAACCAACGTGTCTGGTACCGCTAGGGATCGAACCACCGTCCTCAACATCTACGTATAACGACCTTTTTAGTAATAACTATTGCAGGTTATAATACAATGCCTAATGATGCCATACAGATGTCATTTCTACAGACTGCATAAGACATAATAGTTGACACTTTAAAATAATAATATAGCCTATGGCCACCGAGATAATTACACAATTCTAGAATTGTTCTGTTTTCTATCCTACGTTTCCACAACAACCCTATATTTAAACATGCGTGTTTGTCAGATAAAAGCTTGGCACTAATAGATCCCAATTCCAAGTAATTTTGTTAAAACCGTTTCCCGGGCAATATACCTAATATTACCTATAATTGAACTCGCCTAATAGATAGCAATTTTCGGAAGGGCTCGTCATTTTCTCTTGCAATGTTTAATTACACATGCGGCAATTGTTCCTAAACTACATTAAATACCTTAACAGGATCAACGATCCAAACCCTATTAGTTTTGTAGATTGAGAATTTTTAGTCAAAAATAAAAAATCTGGAATCAGAAATGATAGTTGTTGTTTGGAATAACTGAGGCAACGGTATTTTCAGAATTGTAAGAACAACGTACAAAGACATGGCCTGACTGGGTAACGGTAATGTCTCTAATTAGAAACAATCCCGGGCAGATGTAGTTACATACATACTGAGCCTAAATACTCAAACAAACATTCCTGGAAATTCATTCATTTCGTTCGTATTAATTTTCGTAGATGTTTGGTAAATTGACAATATACGTGTTACAGTAGTACAATCACATTACATTATTTCAGAGCGTTTTAACAATCTTAGCAATTATTTATTTAACTTTCAATGTAGCTACACAGATTTGTCATAGTTTTCGTCGAATTGAACAATTATTTCTGTTCAATAGTTTTGTATAGTCGGTGTATAAGCTAAGATGTAGAAGACTACAGATATGTACGTAATCAGTGAATGTGTCGGTGTATAAGCTAAGATGTAGAAGATTACAGGTATGTACGGAATCAGTGAATGTGTCGGTGTATAAGCTAAGATGTAGAAGATTACAGGTATGTACGGAATCAGTGGACGTGTCGGTGTATAAGCTAAGATGTAGAAGATTACAGGTATGTACGGAATCAGTGAATGTGTCGGTGTATAAGCTAAGATGTAGAAGATTACAGGTATGTACGGAATCAGTGAATGTGTCGGTGTATAAGCTAAGATGTAGAACAAACATAGATATAGGTGAAACCACTTACCAGTAGGTTGTTCTAGGGGTCGAACTGAACCCATCAAATGTGCGGCTGGTTTCATGGCCCCGGGCTCTGTGTTCGTACTAGCATCTATCTTGATATTTCCTGAAAATAGAAAACACGGACAATTAGTATGGCTTGAACAAATGTACAAGTATATCATTTCGATATTACTATGTTAAATGAAGGAATGCTGTTTTTTCATGTTCAACGGAATAACAGCATTCTCCTTCCGTTCCATTTGCCGTCGTCATGCAGCTCTAACTTAGGTCGGTCAGAACGCTCCTTATCGTAATGTAGGTTGGTGAGGTTCATGTATTTATCGAACTTTTGGTGAAAGATAATACAGACAAATATTAAATGTACGCGCTTAAATAGCTGGGTATAAGCAGGTTAGAACTAGGCAGCATCAGGACAAACGAGCTGTTGCTGAGCGGGGTATAAATTTACTTATTGTTGTATGGAGTTCTTAGTAGGAATAAATATGTTTCTGCACTAAATCCTTGACATATACATGATAGTGAGTATATACGTATGTTTCCTCTTCCAATGTTTTACATCATCATTATTATAACCAAGATTTATTACATGCATGCACTACGAGTTATCATACACTGTAACTGAGAAATAGTCCAGAAATCCAGTAAGATATTATATATAATAAATTCTCTACACAATCATGTAAACGTGTACAATAAATGTCTAGTTCCAGATCATCTGTATACAAGATTACATCGTTGTTTCGGTATATACGTTGTACTTATCGCTGTCTAATTATACGTACATTGTTAATTATTAAGAGTTTGAATAGCCAACTTATTACAAACAACGACCACACTGCAAGATCTCGGACCAATCATGGATATATTGCGGCAACTGGTGTGAGTTCAGAAACACTAACTATGCTTGATCAAAACGAAATGTAACTCCATCAAAGGCAAATAACGGCATCTCTGCAGGCATCTCTGCCGACACCTCTGTTCAGAGGCAACGAAAGACAGCTCAGCACAAAGACAACAAACAAACAACCCCGTATTTGATGGACTAACAGCAATTCTACTCAGATGCAGGACAGAGGCCAAAAACAAAAACTCAAAGATAACAAACAACAGCTACATGTATTATCAATATTTTATCAAGTACATATTTATAATAACATAATTGTATGGTAAAATACAGGTTTTAATTTATAAAACATATTGTTAACCACCAATTATACGTACCACTATGGATACAATTATAATACATAAATACACACTTGGGACATATTTCAACGCTGAAACTAGAAACCAATTTGAAAACGTGCCAAAAAACGACAAAAATAAAATTTAATGCAAAATTTCTCGCCTCAATGGTGCGATTCGAGGAAGATTCCAAAATAATTTATCATGTATAAAACTTGTTCTATGTTTACCAGGCGTATAATTGTACTTTCAAACAGCGCACCATTGTCTCCAAACGAATACTACACTTTTTTCATTGCATCAAATTAAATATTAGCGACTGCATGTCGCCTACAGCGCGTATCATTAACCCAACCTAGAAAACAATTAACCCATTGAACAACAACGTCATTTAACTGTTCAAACATTACAATATCAATTTGTTCGACATCTGAACAAGTTCGGGAATATTCCACTGTCATGTAATCAAAGCCTGCTGTCTTAATATACATGTAGTATGATAAGTACTGTATGTGGTGTCTTAATTGTGAAATCGAAGCCAGTGTACATGATGTTATTTTATTTGTCTGTATCAAGACATTATCAAACTTCAGTGCGAATTCTAGTTTTGAGTTGCAAGAATGATAATGTGTTGTAAAGGTTTAGTCACTTACAGTGACCAATGGACCTGAACAGTTTGTCCTAACATTGTTTTCAACCAGTCCTAAGTCAGCCATAAACAACATACAGTTTTATCACATGTGGAGGACATGGCGGTAGCCAGTATCGGAAGAATAAAACCCAGATCTGTCGGCAGAAAATCTTAGTGACCAAGTCTGGTTAGCATTCCTGCTTCTGACTAAACAGGTATGTACATGCATAAAACAGTATCTTCATAACTCATTGTTGCTAAAGACAGGGCCACTTTAGATGAAGAAGCATAACAGGAAAAATACCATGTCGTATTGTTTTATGAATAACGAAATAAACTCACAATCAGATTTTCAACAAGAAAGGAAATATAAAATGATGTGATGGTATTTGATAAGACAGGTGATTCTACACTGAACAATGTGCTAGTAAATGTGAGCATATTGAAGAAGAAGGCAGACAATGTTAAGGAGGAGAAGTATCCAATAGGCAATAATATACTTCATCTGGAAGTAGAATGAAGGAACAATTGTAAACATTGACACGTGGAATGTGCACATGATAGACGGAACCAACAGAACAGCTTAATCAACAATACCAGCCCACATTTGTTTTGGTTTTAGAAAATAATACCGATCTCAAAAATACGATGTTTTGTTTCACCCATCGCACAAAGTTACACACGCGGTAAGCCTCATATAAACAACATTTTTATAACCTAGACACATTCTAATTTGAGACTACTATACTAGTTTATGAATCTATAGTTTTGTACTTGTTCTTCATTTATTCCTTGTGCTTGTACTATTGTGTGTGTATAAACATTTATATCAAAGTGGAATACGTTCACCATAGTTGTATGATCATTTATGTCAGTGAGAATATAGTGTTGGTACAAATCACAGATAAAACGAGAGAATAGCTTTGCCTTTTTTGGAGAGTTCAAAATCATAACACCAGACACACGTATGCAGGCTACGTCACATTAAGCATACATTGGGTTAACCAGTACGGGAGCTACACGCACGATGAACGCCATGTAATGGATTTATTCGCTAATACCCTTACATTGTCTGGGGTTTGTTGCAAGCTGGGAACGAACTTACAAAATGTGGTTTCTTGTATTGTGGATGTAACTACTAAAAACAAACATTCCCGGGTACAAGTGATCAGTAAGTGTTGATGAGACCGGTGCCCGTCTTTTGGTCGAATTGTGTGAGTCCGGCGAGATAGAACCTAAAACTTTACAATCACTGAATGAGTGGCTAGTGACGCATTTTCGCGAACGACTTGAACAAAATCAAATACCATTGGCAGCATTACCTATAGTTTATGATCAATTGAATTTTCATAGTTTTAAATTTGAAACCATTACATGAAATTCCCGCTTTTCAAAAATAAAACTCAATTGAAATATCAACGAATATACTACTAGTAAATCGAGTAACAGAAAATGCAATAAAACGTATATCCATGTTATTTACTACTCACAGAGCTCTACTCATTATAAAATGTTTTCCTGCGCCAAAATTGAAATACGTTTAATTAAAACCGACCGCATTTCAATTAAAAAAGAACCGATTGCATTCTTATCAAATTAAGATACACACACGGAGTCTCGTGATTCGGGAAATGTGTGACTAATCATCGGATAATATAAGAGAAACGGAATGCAACATTTTAAAAGAAATCTGCTTAACTAAACTGCATGTTTCCGTTTTAGTCCACTGCGCATGCGTGCTTCTGTAAAGCGCTTTTTGTACTTTATGTGAACATTCATGTTGTTTTATAGGGAAATAAATATAATTTACAAATCACTGCGGATTATAACAATAACTACTGCAAATCATTTTATAGTCCCGTGAACTTCATTTTGCGAATTTCGGTCACAGTTGAAGTGTTCATGATAAGTCTACATGTTATGAAAATCTATACCTATTTTATTTTATGCAGATATTTTTGTTTGCGAGGAAATCAATTCGCGAAAAATAGCGAAAAGAAAATATTGCGAATTACATCCGATGTACGGTATTACTTTCAAAACGACAAATGCATGCTGACATCAGACAAACTAAGATGTATTTATCTTGATCTTCACATGACTCAAGCTACAGTACCGTCAGTACGTGTACATAGTTGAACCCATACTACATACCTAAACATACATTGACCGGGCCACTGTCTATATGTACGAATATATTAACTTATATATTATAAACGTTTGTATATTAATTTATCAGTCATGTATCACTTTTTATAGCGTCCTGGGGGTGAACAACTGACACAAGATGACCACAACCACGTCTGGTCATCTACGTCTAAATCAAGTAAATAAATCAAGAGTATATCCTTATTTCTTTCTCACCCCTCCCTCACATATTCATACATCAAGCTGCAAGTCATCAAGTGTACTACGTTCTACAATGGTGTTCTTTTTATTCAAAATTTCAGAAATCAGTAAACAGAAACCTTGAAAACACCTGTTTAAAACAATTTAACAATGCTAGCAAAGCTATGTAGTTAAATAACTTTAAAACATCTGGTCATTAAAATTCACTAAGTTTATAAATTACAAACACACTTCGCAACATTGTATTGATTTAATTTAAACATACGTAACGTTATAATTTGGTTCTATAAATGTTTCATAACATAAATACAGTTTATGATGTTCAATAATAATTCAATTTTTGAATGAAATTTAAACATCATGCTTGTAAGTGTGAATAGGTGTGTTCAATTTTCCTGAAAATTAAATCTTTTTACGCTAACAATTAAAATTGAAATACCAGTAACGTTTTGTAATTTTATCAATTGAAATGATATTCTGCATTTTCCGGGATAATTTTCACAAATAGTTTCGAGACAGAAATAAGCAATACAGGTTTAGACTAAACACTGAATGTTCTTTCGCTCCCATGATGTTAAAAAATTCTTCTTGTAATATAATTTAGTTCCAGCGAATAGTGGGCCGTGACAATTATACAGAAATGCTATCAAGTTTAAACACCGACGTAAGAGTAAAAGGGACACAGGCATAGAGAGATTCAGTTTTACTTGGTACACTAAAAATTCAACATCAAATATTTAATTCAATTTTATCATAATCTAATGATCACATTTTTTCTGAAAATCGGTACACATCTACTAACATGCTTAATTGCCTGCCGGTTGGTGTTCCTCTATACCCTGTAGCTGGCCTTTACGTTTACCACATTTTCAGTCTTAGTCTAAGCTTTAATGTCTTATTTGTGAACGTAGCGCCTGGTCTGTCTCTCAGTGTAACAACACTACATGTTATAAGTTAGACGCAGGATAAACATAGCCAACCAGGATCATCTAAATATTTGTGTTCCCACTTTTGACAAAGTGATGAACGTTTCTGACAAATGATTTGACAAGCATTTTGCTGAAAGTGTGAAGTACGCGATCACAACGTATGTTTCGTACTCTGTGTGGTTCGTCTTCTTCACAAGTCAGGTATTTTTGTTTACACGTTTTTACCGCATCTAATCTAACAAAAAACGACAAACATCTAGGAATATCTTCACGAACGATAAGATTGGAATTATATATAACAAATTACCAAGGAGTGCAAGGTTCTAGTGCTTACTATGTTTTATATTTGGTAATCTAATACGCCTGTATGTCGCCAGCAAGTATGCGTTATAAGCGTGTTTGGTGTAGGTCGAATTTGTGTGTTATTACTTCACAGAAAACAGTGCACAGTTCCATTTATCTATAATAATAACTACAAATGTATGTCTTTTAGTCTCAAATAGATACGCTCAACAAAGCGTTTGCACTCCTGTAATTATAAATACACACCGAACCTTTATACAACCTGGCACTTTTTTATCAAAGCACTTACGGAAATTATTAACTTACGATTAAATTTAAAGTCTTTATAGTTTGTGTAAAATCCTAAAGTGTTGTTAATGAGCTGCAGTACTAATAATGATTCGGTTAATGAACTCCTACAAACCATACCCGTTATCATTTTGCAGTTGTAAATGAATTGCAAAGAATTAAATTTTGAGCGTAACTTTCAGATTTGTGTAAGTGCTTTGATAAAACAGTACCCAAATATGCATTGTTTTCAGTATGCGTGTACGTATTGCAATGTCATGTGGTATTTCTCTTCAAGGGCCAGAATTGTGCTCTCCAGTAATTAATAATAATTAATTATTGCATACATCACGTCCGACTAGCTCTGTTCGTAGGGCGGTCACTAGGGGATCACCCAGCAGTTTGGTTGTACAGGTTATGAATACCAATGTCATTGGCTGTGGTCATATCCTCGCGACATATATGTCTGACAAATTGCCTGGTCGTTTTCTTTTCAAACTGTTAAAACAATGTTGACAAATGCAGTAGAAACTAGAAAATGTGTAAGGTTTAAGCAAACAAAGCCAGTCTTCATTCAATTACAACACACAGTTTTAGGAAATCAAATAAGTTTCAATTTAGGAATGAAACGTTCAGGACAAGTAGCGGCACTTTCTGCATGAAATAAGGACACTGGGGAAATCGCATCAATCCAAACTAATGCTTAAAGAAGACTTCGTTGGCATTTTAGACGTAATGAGTAAAAACCGTTTCAATGTATTTGCTGTGGTCTTGGTTTGCTTTTCTCTAGTTTTATTCCGCTTTTCAACATTTCTGTCAGGCATGTAGTGACCTGACTAGTTTTCCGGGAAACTTACAGCGACTGGCGTTCTCTACTGCAAGCAGCTGTAGACATACCAACCGTGATTTGTTAGACAATCCCTGATTGTTTAATTATACTTTATGTATGGTCTGGAGACATTTTGTGCAATTATTTGAGTTTATGGAGGACATGACGTTAGTCAATGTATCGGAAGCACATAACCTGTACCCAATATGGGAATCGAACCATCGAGCGGCACCGAGACTTTCATATCAGGTACCAGGTGATGGTCACGACTGATACGAGTATGGCACACTTACTTGACATTAGATCGACTAGATGACGGGGATGACCTGTCCGGAGGTTACACACATGGTCAAAGTACAAGGGTTCAAATAAGGACTAGCCAAGTTTATATTCAAATCAGGAATGATTGATCATTTGTAATACCACAAACTTCACCAAACGTTAACTGAGTTTATACACATCAAGGACAGACATGAGGCATTCATAGTATGACCGCCATAAACATGGACAGTCATTTGTCTACCATGCAAATATGGCCGTCAGGGGGTCAAACATTGGTCAGCTGCAATATGGCTTAAAGCAAGACCATAAAACTACCGGTCAACATAGACAACTTCATCCACCGGACAAAACAATGACAAAGAGAGTTAAAACAAAGACATTGTAAAATTATCATTTGTGAGATTTTTATCAGATATGACCATCATACTTGCACTTAGTAAAGAAACTGAGTTCGCCATCACATGGTCAAAACCACTGCGATATGATAAATCTATCATCCACTCATCTCTCCACTCTCCCAACAAATATAGTGAAATATGTGTCGACAAAACCATCTGTATTTCATTTAAACTATTATAGTCTAAATCCCTCCTTTCTGTTAACCGTCTTATACTTTCTGCAATGGCTTATGGGGATTTCGTGACATGATACTATACAACCCGAGGGTCATGCATTGTTTTGACTGCAACAGGGATCCAAGTGGCTCCCAAAGAGACTCGCCTGGAATGTTGTTCTCGTGTGAAAGAGATGCGACCCCGTAGTATACATTACTGTTGATCGGTTGGTTCTTTATTAAATTTGTCTTCAAGTATGGAAATAAACTTATGAGATAGAGAAGTTATTGTGAAGTGCAAAAAAAACATACTCGTGCCACACCAACACCAACCATGTGTGAGTTGCTCGCTAACATCAGATTTGTATATTGCTGGAAGATGCTTCATAAAATCACCCCGACCATTTTCTGTCTGATGAATAATGTTTATTTTAAGCAATAACCTTCGTGAAACGACTTTATTTTTTGTAGAAGCTTTCCCGTGATAGGAATTCATATTTCGAATTATACATTAAGTATGCAATGCATGGATTGTGGCCGACACTTAATGTGTATAGAGGATATTACTTGGTACTACTTAAATACGTGTGAATAGTCACTTATAGAATTGAAATGAATTTGAAATGGAAATTGGAATGGAAATATCTCCAAGAGCGCCACTCACATTCCCCGCAATTATACAAAGAGGCAATTCAATGTTAAGCACATAATTGAAATAAGCCAGCCAGCTACTGTGTACATCATCTTGAAGAAATGTCGAGTAATCTGAGAGATACAATCGTGTGTTATATTCTGATGCCTAAAATCACACACGACTTACATTGAATACTTGGTAATACAAAGTCTCCTACATATACATGTATATACTGGTGAGGAAGCGTCGACTTTTGGAACGGAAAACGGTCGCGGGTTCGATCCAAAGTAACTCAACAAACTTAACGTCATTAACATGGTACTTGTCATTACACTGTAACTTAGCTCTTACCTCAAAGTCTAGACCCAAGACTATTTGGTTAGTGTCAGAATAATGTGATTGAGTTGTACTGTAAGCGGAATTTCAAAACAAAAGAAAAGAAACAGTAGTCAGTCTAATGCAGATATAAAACCATTTTAAAGTAGCATATAAATTTAGTTATGCGCCTCATGAGCACGAGAAAACACCTGCTAGTCTGGTAAAGTCTGAAATAATAAACTTTAAGAACCAATTAATGGTTAAAATGTTTTTGAGTTGCTGCTTCAATGGTATAAGTATACTGTACATAACAATAGAAAAGAATGTGTTTAATAATTAGCACAATTCATCGAGTTATCATACCGTACTTAATTGAGACATCTTACACAGGTGCCCCAATCAAAATACTTCTGGATCCGTATAAAGTCTTTTAATGGCCGTTAATTACACTTAATATGTTTTTTTTTCGACGGCGAAATTAGATAATAATTTGGATGAAGATAACAACGAAGTCTTCAAAGACGATCTTGATACACGAGACTATACGGATACTATTCTAAGAGAAACATAAGCTACACCAATTACGTGAAGTTATCCGGAAGCCAAGCCTAGTACATAAACTGTTACAGTATCTTCATGTTTTGTCTCTGTTTGTTAATCCTAGTTAATAACTCATTAAACATTAGAAACACGTTTATTTGAGCAGTATGTCTCAGTATTAAAATACGCACTGTACAACTTATCAAGAACAAACAGAGACACCAACGGCAACCTCTAGTCAACAGTACAAAATTAAAGGGTTTACATCTACAGCCTCGTAACAACAGCCGCATGCCTTCAGCTTCCAACGTCGCCGGTCTAGTAATGTATTTAATTTGGGATTTAAGCTACATAAAAAAATAAATTACCACCGGGAATGGGACCACGGACAGTATTTCAGACATATGGAGATATCGTACTCCTAACATGGGCTAACTAGTCCTGTAACTACCATAAAAGCAGAGCATTAAACAACGGAGCTATAAGAGAACCTTTTTAACAACTTTCGTATATCGCCGCCTTGGATCGTCCGTTTCCAAGGCGACGGTACTAATCGCTGGACCACCGGAGCCGACCGCATACGCAATTATGGATGTTCCTATGAGTGAATTATAAGTGTTATATTCGATCCAAAAAGCCTCCCTTGATCGTAATGGATAACCTCCCTTCCCTCAAAATGCTCAAAGCAACAAAACAAGTTTGATAATCTAAGAAATAATAAGATTATTCATCTTTAATCCTCAACATTCCTGTATTACAACTGATGATTAAAGGCGTACACACAAGGTGATCACTTACATTATTAGTGGGTGGGGTAAGGTGAAAGTGTTTCAGAAGTTAGTCTCCATTATTTTATCTTATTATATCATCAATGCTGCAAATAATTTTACTTTATTAGCAACATGAGACACATTTTATCATGGCAAACGTGTTCAATTAATTTCAAGCTAATTATCAATCTATTTAAGCGACAGTAAACAATAAATTCTATCAAAGAACGTCGCACACATGATCATCAATCATCGTTAGAAAATCAGACTGTTATTAATGATGCATTCCTGTAAGGGATAAACGACTAATGATCCAGAAATTCCTTAATGCGATGGAGAAAAAAATGCTGGACTTCTTTTGTACTGAACGAATCAGCGAACGACATTCATGGTTTATGGACCCATATGCAATATTTCACTAACCATATTATCATGACAATGGATAAAATTGTAGTTATACCAGTACATGAGGTAGAATGATATTACTGTATGGATGTGCGACTGATTGGTCGCTCTGAAGAGGTTTCAATACCAATCGTAACGGCTCGGTGGTGTACGGTGAAGATCGGCCAAATCCGTAATGCTCGGTGGTATCCGGAAAGTTCGGTACCTGGGATAGCTCGGTGGAATCCGGAGAGTTTGGCGGTATCCGGAAGCTGTGTGGCATCTGGCAAGCTGGGTGATATCCGGAAAGAACTGAGAGAAACATGTTTTCCAAGTGGTTTTACACTAAAAGTCTTTGTTTTAGGAAGTTATGTTGTTTTTATTTTTATTCTTGGTCTTTGTTTTTGTAATGTATTCTGACAACACTATATTTGTTCTACCTCCGCTGATTCCATTTTGAAGATCCAGATACGAAATACAGAATACTGGCAAAATCTTACATTCCTTTAACCTTTCTTAATATAAAATATAAAAAATATAAAAGTTCGACTGAACTTCTTGAATAGACGGGCAGCAAAAAAGCACGAGGAAATAAATGAAATATAGTATGACATCTAAAACACAAGTAACAGGTGAAATAAACAGTTGATATATAAGTCTTTGAGTTAAAATTATCCTAGTGAAGCCAATTTGTTCATCTGGCTAATAAATTTAGCGATAAAATCTGGCAGTCGATGGAACATGATAATCGTGTAATGTAGAATTATATATTTTCCTACTAATGATGTCAAATTAACCAGAAGTTTACATCATTTTCGGTTCATTCGACAAGAATAAGGTAACTAAGCGTAACTTAGTAATAAATATTAATTTCTCGGAAGAAAGCACTTCACATAAATAGCTGTCACTTTCTACCTGTGAAGAAGGTTATAAATCTCGTGCTAAGATCTCGTGCTGCACGTGACCAGCACGTGTTTTCCAGAAGTGGAAGTGGACTACAAGAAAACGCTTTTAGTAATGACGTCAGAGATCGCCATTTTTTATTTTTATTAACTGTTTTGAGATTAATTAAACTTGCCAAACAACATACTGCTGAAAATTTATATTTGTTTGCATCGATGTAAATTATTCGGAAATGTGTACGTGAATAGAACCCCGGTTTAATGAAAGACAGACTTAGCGTCAATTAAGTACCACATGTATTTTAAAATGTGTTATTCTATCAAAATGTAAATATTATCTTTTTTCGCTGCCCTCTGTAAGCAAATACATCACGTAAAAGTATACAATAGACCAATTTTATAACAAATATGCTAATTTAGTAATGTAAGTAAACTTTACACAGAACGGAAATACTTGATTATAGTCAAAATGACGAAGTTAATCTCACTGAAACACTTTCCCACACAAGGTTAGAAATAATACAATTATCGTTTATAAAAAAGTCACATACGAAATACCACCGGGATTTAGGAAACGGACTTGAAGTTAATGTAAGTAGATCTACAAACTACATTTAGTGCTTTGATTTTTAGGAACCGGAAATGTAATTAGAATATAAATTTCTCTGAGAAAGGAAAATCTTATTGCTGTTTATACAGTCAATTATAAGAGTTACTGCTGACCGATAAAATTAAAACACGAATGAACATAATTTTATTATTAATAAATTGTATGATATAAAACATTGGTAAAAGCGGTACATTAATAGATATAAAAGACTGAAAGGAAAATCCCTATGTACGGTATAATGGAGATTTTTACAGAATTGATTTCGTTGACGATGTTATGCATTAAGTCAACATAGAAATTTGTTGGCGATAAATTCCAATGAGTTTCTACTACAAACTATAGGCAAGCCTATGACGAACAGTATGACAACACTGGTCTGACCTGGCTAATTTTAATTTCGCAATAAATGAAATCTACCTAAAGTCAGTGACTTAACCACCGTAATGTATGCAAACACGACCACGACAAGGAATTCCTATTACACAAGATGACTCTTCCTCCTACGACTTTGATGCCAAATTATACCAAATTATACTACTTATCTCGTATCTGACAGTTATTTTAAACTACTAATCAGCATTGACACGCAAACCCAATTTATGTTCCCCTTATTACACAAGCCCTTAGCCTCATCGGTTCAATGGGATTGACTAAATGCTTAAGTCAATATGGAGAAATGTACGTAGTTTCATTCTATTTGATCAAGGAGATTTTGAGATCAACGCGTTTTCAATACCTTACAAGAGACTGATAAAATCAACTGTCAAATGTAAAATGTAGATAAATTAATTTGCAATTTATTACTGTATACACCATTGTCTGTCCTAACGTTTGACCCCACAACCATTGAAAGCGACAGTGCCATTTTATAGATCTGATTAGATCACATAACCAACATGGTTTTAAAGGTTAAATGGAGACCTTAGTGTAAGTTTTAAGATGTAAATGTTCGGTTCTGTTTCGCCAGAACGTAGAAGTCAGATTCGGTAATTATTTCCGTTCCGTTTTCACAAAGCCCTTTTCGGTAATTCAGTATCAAAGTCGGTAAATTGTGCACGTAAAATGAATAATAAATCATGTTTCATTGAAATTTAGAAAAAATTATGTGGATGACAAAACTTTTGATCTAAGAGAAATGTTTCACTAAAGAGAAAATAACATATTTCACCAAAGTTACCAAAAACCTGTTAGACGGGTTTTGGATTTCTGAAATTCGAAACGCTAAAATTCTTCCCTAAAAGCGAAAACTTACATCAAACAAAAAAGTGATAAAAAGTCATGTGCATAAATTATAAAATAAGGTATATAATATAGACGCTAATTACGATCTGCATAGATGTTTTGGAAGGTATAGAACAGGTGCCTGGTATATGAAAGGGTTACATTACTGCAAGGTGACACTGTCTGAATATAAGTCACATGATATCAAAGCTTTCATTTATTTACCTCGATTCATATTAATGAGATAATCCAATTTCAATTTAAGGGGTTCACACATGAATATAAGAATGATTATATCAGCTAGGATGGTATGGTGGAATTTAATGAGGTTATTTTAGATTCTGGTCATCTGATACCCACGTTTAAAGAGATACCCTAAAATAGACATGGCTTTCATACACCCTTCTTTACTGTTGATCATAAATTTTCACTTTACGTCAAAGAAAAATTACCAAAGCATATTTTTTAAAAATGTAAATGAGAATTTTAACATGCATAAGGCGCAATAACAAATTTAATTCACGTCTGCACGGAATTTTAGAATTACTTAAGTGAATTCTAATGGCTAATTTGCTTAGGATCATTTTTCACCGCATAATTATGCATACATGTATTAATTATTCAAATAAGATCATTATCAGGAACTTCCAATTAGCACAGAGAGAATAATGGAATCATGTCCAAGAAAGAGCAGAATGTCTCAATATATTTATAAATAACTTGAATATAAAAAAATGAGATTTATGACGTAATTAGAACAATAACGGCATCATCAACAACAACAACAACAACAACAACAACAACAACAATAACAACAACAACAACAACAAAACGTTTTTGCTATTAATTTTCGTAGAATTTGGAATAGATGACCGCCATAATTACATTCTCAGCAATTTGATTATGTTCTTGCAACCTATAATTACATATGTCAACCATGGCACGAAAACGTAACATCGTATAGTTAATTGCACATAAACATTTAATTACAATTCCATTTTTTTCATGTGCAGTTTATTAAGTCTTACAACATGTATCATTACCATTAATAATAATTGTCATCATCATTATTAATGATAATAACAATAATAATGATAATAAAAACTTCATTTCACGAGGAATCGCATTTTTATTCGAATTTTCTATTCTGTCAACATTTGATAAATTTGTTCTGCCAGGCTATACACTGACACCCGCATGAAAGTGTCGAGATACTGAATGTGTTCAAACCTGGCATATTTATCTTAATATAAACACAACTTAGAACCAATATTCAATAAATTATACGAACAGATTTCCTTCAAGGGTAATCTGATTTTCACTGTTCACAGCCCATTTACATTTTGTACTTCCCGATGCATATCTTAAATTCCAGACACCAGGACCGGTTTCATAGACACATGGAACTCCAACGCATGGATCGCCAAACGGCCTTATCAGACCGGACTTCCGGGATTACATTACCCGACCCCTTGCCATCAAGGCGGGTGCATGGATTCATTCACTGAGATACGCGTTTTACGATATACAGTATTAGATAACGGATACAGGTTCAATGTGACAATGTTAATGAGCATGCATAGTACTAATGCGTATTACTCGTGGATGGTACTCCTGCATAATACTCGTGTATGGTACTCTAACATGGTACTCGTGCATGGTACTCATGGATGGTACTCTAACATGGTACTCTATTATGTTACTGGGTGTGCATGATACTCGTGGATGGTACTCTAACATGGTACTCGTGCGTAGTACTCGTGGATGGTACTCTAACATGGTACTCGTGCAGAGGTCGTTGAAGGACGCCAACCAATATAATTCAACCTCAATATTGACAAAACCCTTGAGATCTTTGAATAAAGATCAGAGTGAGTGTGCTTTTTATAGTCTTCTTATTGTATTGAAGTGGTCTTTTAGGTTGGTTTGATGGAATTGCAATACTCCAAGCGTTGAATCACGACTGCATAATTATATCTGCTTCAGGTCGCGTGTGACACGCCCTCTAGAATGTAAATACGCTGATCGAAGCATATGTGATAACATTATGCCTCAAAGACGAATAGTTCGGCCATATTTGTTTACTTCAATTTAACAAACAAACCAAGATGAATTTCGTCATACTGAAGGTCAAGGGCATCATGCTGACAAATATTTATTGTGTAATATTATCTGGCTTGTTTACATTCGGACAACATGTATGTCGCAGCGCCATCCGAAACGTTAGAATTAAGAAGAATAGTCGCTTAGTAATTTACATAATTTTGTAACAAAATTATTCAAAGTTACATATCACATTTTATTTATTTAATATTTGTTCCATTAGTTAAATAATATATTACACTTAAAAGTATTAAAAACAGGAAATAGAATAGCTGAATGCGTCATGTGACTGCCGACATCCGGTATAACTACATAGCCTTTAGTGTCAAATTTTAAATACAATACCAAAACAACCGATTTATTTGTTATAATATACAACTATGAAAATAAAATTCCATAATATTAACATATATTAACATCTAAGATGCAAGGATAAAATTACAACACTCAAAAGAAAAGCACAGTCACAAAATATGTTTTGTAATTTTCGAAAACCTTAATCCGAAATTTTGAGAATGTTAAGATGTTGTGGCTCATTTAAACGTATAATTATTGTATCACTTCTTGCTGCTTTCCAACAAACATATTTATCATCAACAAATAACGTGGGCTACAATTTAAAGCATATTGGTATTATGATGTTTGCATAATGTATGCTCTTGTTTAAAGCATGCGATCAGACATAGGCTGTTTGTTTTATTTAAAGTCTCACAGACATGGTTTTGAAGTCAATGTGGAGATCACCAATGACTTACGTAATCCAGACGATAGTTTCGACCAGTTCCTGAACTTCCATTACAAGCTAAGCTACAACAAGGTGATTACATTATTGCCTTTAGAAGACTGTTGTATGTCGTTGTCTAGGATCGAAGTCCCCGCAATGGCCAACAATATTCCATTCCTGTGGAAACTGTCCAGTCAAATTATCCCGACACTCGGAGCACCAGCTGAGCTGATACCTGGAACTAACTATTTAGAGATTCAAGCCAGGGTGTATACGTGTGCATTGTTAACGACTTAGTTGATCAGTTGTATGTTAGGCATTGCGCCGTTTAATTGTGATCTGTGTTGTTTTTATGTTTTCTGTGCTCAGCTGTGTAAGTTGAGTGCTGTCTTCCATGTCTTCCCTGTCTGATATTTTTATTATTTTTTGGTATGTCGCGGCCAGGGATCAAACCCGATATTTAAATTAGAATGAATGTAATATTTGAAAGAAATCGATGTTTTAGTATCTCTGATGATCTATTATATCCATTATACCATTGACATTTACACGCTACATTGTTGTTAATCAAATCATTCTGATGTATCCATAGTCTACGCCTTTACTGGTATTACCGAACATCAGAAGTTGGGGACCTTGGGAATTTCAAATTATACAATTATAATTCAGCGAACTATCTTCAAACAGTGAGACATTTCTACACACGGTCGTCTTATAAATTATAATAGCATAACATAACTATGATTAAATTTTCCATAATTAGTTTAAGACCACAGGGAAATGATACGATTTCCATGATTACTATAATGTAATTACGGGTCTTAAATCAATACGCCAGAATATGTTTTTTCAAGATTCCGGTGATGATAAAGGAACTATCATATGATTGTAGCTATCATTGAATATTATAGGATTAAAATTGGCCCCAAAGGAATCTGATCTAAAATTGCTGTACGAGTTAATGTCTTTCTGACAACTGTATTAGACTGGGGAACCGCGTGTTTATAGATTATGTTTTAGTACTGTGTAATGAAACCGCTGTTATTTCGTAGATGTCTGTTTTAAGGAAGAATAAGAGCCTACAAATTGCTGGTGATAAATGAGCACTGATTTGTCAAATAGAAAACATTTTTATATCTATTTCATATGTACGTATGTTTAATTGGCGATCGGTAGTTAATCAAAAACATTAGTAAATCATTTCATAATATATTCTATTGACAAGATACTTGGAAAATGAAAATAATTGCTTAATGCAATAGACAAAGTGCCATATATAAACCGTCCACTAATATAATTTATAGCTTTGACCTGACACGCGTCTCAATAAATCATGAGTCAGAGCTAAAAACAAAAGTATAATTAAATAAACAATTGCGGCTAAAACACCAAAGTAATTCCTGTGTTTTATTTAATGACCGAAACACATTTAGCCAATTACATGAAAGGAAATTCCGAACGTCCGCTGATAAAAATCTTTCTAGCGTGCGAAGAACCACTTGAGTTCTCTGCCGTCTCTTTTCGCTCATAACTCATACTCAGCAAAGGAAATAGAATCAATTTTTGACGAAATAATTTTCATTACTTTCTTGGTTTACGATTTATCGCGAGAACATGACAAATTCACCGAACATGTCTACCGGACCATTTCTTGCAAATTTCTCAGAAAATGAATCAGTTCCAAGCTCGAATCAATAACAATCGCGGTCTCAATTATGCTTCAATTAGGAATTCGCACGAGGAGCAATCTATGTGACGGAGGCGCTTGTCAACCAATTTACTTCAAAGAAAAGTAGCAGTTCCAAGCGTCCATTAGACAAAGGCTTTTCTCACTTTTAATCTGGGTGTTGTGTAATGATATAAAGAACTATCAGAGAAAACAATAACCCACACTTTTATGTCTTATAAGACATTATTATAGAAGACTGACAGTGACATCTTCATATATCGCAATCATAAAGTTGCAAAAACTTCAATCAAGGAATTACGCTTTTTACCTATTCACAAGCTGAAGTCGAATAAGGAATGCATGACCTGTGTGATTCTTCTGTTCATGAATGCACGAGAAATTCATAAACTAGGAGTTTAACAGAACATGAATACTAGTTCACAATTGGATAAAATTTTGAAAAGATGTTTAAAATGACACCAAGAACTTCTCAACGTTAGTAAATCATGAACTTGTGACAAACGATCTCTGGTCTGCCGTGTAAGCTAACTCGGACAACGCGTGGTTAAAACATCTCCTTTGAGAATCATGAAAGGGACTTGTTCAGGTATATGACTTGTAACAGAGCCGCCAGATATTTAACATACTAATGATTGCCGGCTATCAACATAGTTGGGAGTATGGCATTAATTGCCGCATTATAGGGAATGAATCGGTAAGATGGTGTCCTCATAATGTAAATGTTTCATAAGAAAAAATGTCTGGCACTGTAACAAAACAAAAAGTTGACTTTATTTCATGAATGCGAGCCACAAAGCCTGTCTTAAAACCATGAACAAATTTTGTATTCACATTCCATTAAATTCATATATATACTTAGTACGTGCACGAAAATGTCAACACAATATGGCAGACGACAGGAACTAAAGGTCAGAAATTCAATTTTGTAGTGTAGTCTCAGCGACATTACAGGAGAAATTGCTAATGAAACAATTATATTTAAAACAATCAATACCATATATGGTAGGGGACATGGACAATTTTTCTGTCCTTTTATGGATTTTATGCAGAGCAAAACTGTAATTTAAATTGCCAAATCGGTGATACCTTGTGATATTTAGATTTAAATCTGACACATTCAGTAAAGTTTTTGTTTTGCATTTCTGAACGACAAATAATGGAAAATGTGTGTGCCTGCACCACAATAAGGCAATTTGTACACGTTAAAATAAAAATACTTATAACATCAGAAGTTTTCGTGAGGGATTACTTTTCGCTATTATCTCTCAAATATATACTCGTGGACTCTCCGGGAAAAGTCGTGGTGATTAGGTTGGCGTTTCACAAACTCATTAGACTGCACATCAACCGTGAATGACCTTTCTGTAATATCTGAGATCACTGCATTATCAGCTGCACACAGGAAATAATCGCAATACGATGTCTATATAATACTACAGAGAAAGTCAAACACAAACCCGTGGTTTTTGACTTAATGTTGGACATTAGCATTTTGAACAGTAAGCATGTGGTTAAGTCATACGTCAGACGACGGTATAAAACCCATCATACAGTCTGCAATCGTTACAACTTGAAACAAACGATAGAGTAGGTTAATGGAGAATTCTGAAAGGGCTGTCGTTTTCAGACAACCATGTTTTATTTTCCATCTAATCACAGAACTTGATGTTCTAGTCGATACGGAGCAGTCGATATAGACCGTGCGAACTAACAAACATATTCACTTAACTTTGACATAAACATTTTAATCCAGCGGATATCGACACAAGGATAATGAACGAACATTTCCGGATGGTAATTTAACAATTTCATTTATCGACTTATAGGAAAATGTCCATGCACGTTATGTTTAGCTTAAACATATTTTTTGACATGTTATAATCATTATTATTACATAAGTATAGTCCAGTTAGGATATTGTGACAGTGATGTTCCAGTGTATGTGTACGCAAAATATCACAACCATTGTCTAAACAGGTAGAGCGAAGTTTAGTATGTTAGTTTAGCATTGAAATTATAGTTGTTTGTACTGTATAATCCTTTGTAATTGGTTTTCATCGTAATAGTGGACTCGACCGCTGCGTCACCGAAGTTTTACCCTGACTGGACTATACAGTACAGACAATTGCCAATAGAAACATTGACTTTGACTATTTAACTCATGCTGGACTCTCTCCACATGTTGAACAAACTGGTAACATTCGTCTTGGAAGTTGATACTTGTATCAACAAACAGTTACTTAATTTACCAAGATCCCTAGTATATCATTTGAGACACACATTGCGTCGCACTCTAATCAAAAGATACATACAATGTATACTAGTATTATGCAAATCATATAAGAAGAACACGATATTAAATTGTCAATCGTTTCTATATCTAGATTGATAGTTAAATAACATCATCAAAATGCCATCAGTAACTCTCATAATTACATATACAGTACACTATAATATACTACTCAAAATTTGATAAGGTCCAAGCAATTTTCCATTTGAATATTTTGCAAATTGAATAAGATATAACACAATACTATATCTGCAATATTCGTGCTGCATTCAAGCATCTGTAGTAACATAATGCGGTCATTTTCTTGACATTTTGGGTCTTACACGATATGTTTATAAAAACGGGATAAAAATACTATTACCACTATGGACGCCACCAATAGGGCTAATCAGTTACTTGGAAAACGTCACTTTTTGGCAATGCGTATCAAATGCAAAACATCAAGTTTCGAAATTTAGCAGCAGATAAGATGACAATTTATTCATTGCATAACGTTTGCTTCATCGGTTTCGTTTTGTATATTTAATGTAAGATGGACATCAAAATCGATTTCTTGGCCCTAAGCAAAGTTTGAGTGCAGTATACATGTATATACACAGATGCATTAATTCAGTAACTCACAAACGACATTGTGTTTCGAACGATGTATTTCGTAGCATCGGTTTATCGACATCGAGCTTATTGTTCCGGACCATATACTGATTTCGAATTATACCGAGTATTTGAGTAAAGGGAAGTCGAAATATAGAGAACAGACTGTTTTAAACCTAAACCTTATCATAATGATTAACATTAACCAAATCGGAAATAGTTTGGATTTCAATATCATGCGCTAATTTCTTATTTGTAGTCAGTGATTATTTACAAATATTCACAAGAGCCGACATTGAAGAATGGCTGCAAAAAAACCATAACAGACAGAATGCAATGCTGGTAGTTCAGCACGCCATGTCCTCATCATCCGAACAATATTCAATCAAAGTTCACAAAGAACGAAAATAGTCGATTTCAGATGAAAGTGCTAGCTATCTGTTGGAATCACGAGCGCCCATGAATTATCAAATTGCGGGAAGTGCATTGCCTCGCCGAAACACAATTTGAAAGAAATTCGATTTGAGTATTGCGAATTCTAGGCGTGTTCAATCAATATTTACACACAATATTGAATAGAGATCTTGATCTAGCAAATATTATGAAAAGCTTTGATTTTGATTAACGCGTGCAGGTCGCTGGAAACTATTGATTCACAGAGCAGGCGCTTCCTCCAGCAGTAAATAAGACCAACAAAGAACCTCCATTAGTAGACATATATCGCTCTTCCGTTATTGTCAGCGTCGTAAAAGCTCTTGGAATCGCCAAGTCGTTAAAACGCTTTTATGCATGCTTTCAAGTGACAAGGATCATTGTAAGAGAACTCGGCCTCACGCTATTACAACCCATATGGTACACCATTACAATATGTTTCTACTTGGTACAAGATCGATACAAACGGACATATAGTCGATGTTTTATTCCGACAATATATATTTTACTTCTATTTTGTTGCAAGAACTTAATCTTATATCGTGCAGTTAATGCATTATTCAAATAATATCGCGATTTCATATACAAAGGAATCGATTTATTACGAAGCGTCTTCATTTAAGAATCACTCTAATCGCGAAGAGTAACTATAAGAGTTTGCAGATGTGTATGACTTTGTACACTTTCTCCAGAAATATCACATCAGATGAATCTTCTAAGATGGTATTTATAAAGTACACATCATCAGATATGAAAGTCTATTCTCAGAGGTAACCACATTGAATATCGACCATAGTACCAGAATACCGCTATCTCTGGAATCTTAGTGCACGCTACCTCTAGAAACGTTACATTGCTTTTTGTCAATTTAATGAGCGCATGGTATTTATTATAAGATACTTGACAAATACATTCATTAGGTTGTTATCTGAAGAGCAACAAGACTAAGTAATTAAACCCAATTACTATTGAATTCACGAAAAGGTAACTCATTACCAGCGTTAGAAGTGGTTATCATCCTTGAGATGTCGACATTAGACAAACAGCAAACAGAAAGATAGGAACTGGTAACACATGTTCACAATACCAACACTCAAATAATGCGTTGAAAGAAACAAACATAATGGAGATGTGTGAAGTACACATTTTGACAGTTTTATCCAAAACTAACATCATTGTTTCCCAACTAAAACGTTTTTTTAGATTAAGATCTCTCGCAAACAAAACATAATCCCGAGCACTGTGAAGACTGACAGACAAAATCATACAATCTGGAATTATTTACAAACCTTGATTAATGGAAATCTCGTCAGGTTTGGTTCCCATTTTAAGCAAATGATAACATCTCATATATACGGCCGGGTGCCAACAAGTATCAAACGATATTTGAACCAGAAAATTATTGTTCCGCCTGACTTAAACACCTTTGTAAATAACACGATATCGAAGAAGAATTCTATTTTATAAAAAGTGTTACCTCAGCAATTATTGGCATGGAAAAATGATTACAGGCGATTGGAACTTTAAATTTTGGTAATATTTATACTGTAGGTTATATGTAAAAAAAGGTTGTACTTTCCACTCGCAGTTGAACAGCACATCAATCTGATTGCAATCACCTCAAACCCACTACGCTTGTCGTAAGGAAGATCAAGTACTTTGCACAAAAAGTATCATTTAAATTATCTCCCTTGTAAGTGGCACATTGTTCCTAAGTAGTTGGAATCCTCGGTCAGTATGCTTGTTTCTTATATATATAAATGTAGTACTGTTCTTAAGGTGAAATAACCTTAGTTTGACTGTATTATAAAAGAAGAAGCAAAACTCATTATTTAATTTGTTTTTAACACGCAGGAATAATATGCACCATACAAAACAGCGATCAAAGTAGAGTAATACGAATGAAAGGACCATTGTACCTTAGGTGCCTCGGTAAAGTCCTTCATTGGTCCATAATTACACAGAGATAGAATTAGAAGACAGAAGTCATAATTAAAGAACTAGAAGGCAATCAGAAGTGATCAAAATACGATAAATAAGGAACAACGTCCGAGTTTTATAGACGTATCGGCTTACTAGGGAAAGCACTAAATGCTAATAACGGAATAATGATCGCGGGCATGATTGCAAAACTATTTCTCTCAAAGACAAAAACTGATTTTTTTACTAAACTAATTACAATAATGTATCCTTACCAGACGAAACAAACTGTGTTTATCTACCTTCATATGCTATGGTTAATTCAATACCTACAATTCATGATAATTGTAAGACTTTTATACCATTTCACCGTCCTATAACTATACAGTTGAGGAAGATTTCGGCTCATTATGGCGTCTGGAGTTATTAGTTTTATATTCTACACAGACTCATAGACGTTTTTGAAAAATCACTGTATATTGTAAACCGCTTGAAAAGTTTGAAATAGTTGGTTTACGATTCTAAATTCATTGTTCTAATACAGCTTAGAAAGTTGCCAAAGTGTTGAAATTAATTGCTCTAAGATTAATCAAATCTGTTTAAAGTTCTAAAATACACCTGCAATTGTAAATGAATATTAACTTCTTAATCGTTCTATAAATAGATTCATCTTAATAATGAGTTTTCCCGAGGTGATTTAAACAAAGGTTTTGGCAGGCACGTGCCGGATGGAAACAAAAACTGCTCACTTGTCTATTGGTGTTTCCAATAGGGTTTGGTGCTTATCAGCAACAGACAGACGGAAGCATCTGCTGAACTTCATTAATTGTTTGTTGATGTGAAGTCAGTGTGTTTATCTGTAGTAACTCATAGTTCATTATAAGTTTAATAACAATACAATAGTACATTGTAGCCACTGAGAGCATATTCAAAATGTTATCTTCGACTTACAGTTGTCGTAATTACAACAAATCATATATTGAAAATGACACATAAATGTATATAAGCTGACAACAAAAAGCAAGACACGGAGGTCCAGTGCTATTGTTCATTTATATTGGGCCAAACATCCTTTAGTTCCGATATGCAAATAATTTTAAACAAATTGCTATTATGATGCCCTAACAAATAGTTTACTAAGTACAATAAATGTATGCTTGTCGTTTTAAATGTTACATTGAAATAGACTCTAAAGATTCTCGACGAAACCGTATACCTTATGACTTGCAACTCTTAAAGTAACTCCGCGTACATATTGTTATAACATCAGGGTATTCATCATATTTCAAAATTGTCCGTCATTTGTTTTACAAACTTTGCAAAATGAACCTGCTGACTGCAGATCACAATTAGTTCAGATTACAGTGGAAACCAAGGAAATTAGAGCTGTGTGTTACATGATGCCACACGTTCACACGACTGATACTCCTTATTTTCTCACTTAATATCATTATATCAGAACATATAACACTTGGAACGACATTCAGTGTAAACGCTGGTGGAAATATGAACGTGTTATGCGAAATATTGAGACACGTTATATTAGATATTTAACACGAAGTAGAAAATCTAGTATCAAAATTGGAGCCAAAGTAATAAATGAAATACGTGTACAAATATGAACAGACTATTCTCTTGTTGCTATGGTAATAAGACAAAAACAGAAAATGTTGTTGCTATAGTGATATCATGACTTATAATATTATAGAAGAAGTTTTGGGGAAAGACTCTAGTCTAGTATTGTTTGAAGGACAACTGATAAAAAGAGAAGGAAGCAGGTAGCCTATAACACGGAAGTGGGTTTTATTTCTGTATTTTCTTTCTGTATTACGTATTATGTTCAGTCAGTTTTAGTTAATATCACCAGTTTTTACTGGAATTAATTATCAAGCAATAACCGTTCCTACTCATAGAACAACAGAAAACTGCTCCACATGTGGAGTATATAACCATACTCAATGTCACGGAAGAAAATACAGTAACCTTGGAATCAGGACTCTCCCTATAGCCAAGTACCTCCAAATAGTGTTAGCTGGCTGACTGGCAGATATAAAGATTGAATTGTGACAGGTTCAATAAAATATTCATTCGTTAACAACTAAATAAGACAATTTTATTCAATTTGATAAATAAAACTGTTATCAACTTTTCTCGATACCAGCATTTAGAACATAATACAACTCTAACTGAAAAAAATCTCATATAAAGTATAGTAACATCAGTCATTTATTTTCTCCTGTACATAGACAGGAACATCCCGAATATTGTTTCCTATCATAAAACATGAGATAGTCTAGCTCTCTCCCCATGAGGTACATTTAGTCTCTCACCTACGTAACAGTCTTTATTGAACGCATGTTAAAAATATATTGTTATAATATATTGTATGATAGCGTGTAATGTATGATGTTATAACGGAAAGCCATCATGTGAAGTGTTATCTCACAATTAACACCCAGGATATATGTAATTAGTGATGCTGTGACTCAATTAGTGCTCTTATCAATGTTGTAAACACACGGAGTAATAGCAATCATATAATCAATATACCAATTTACCAAATCTCGTCATCTCACGTCAAATCTCGTCATCTAACGTCCAATCTCGTCAATTCACGCCTCATCAAGCACGATATAAGCGTGTGCGAAATAAACACATTTATTTTGATAGCAATCATACATAATAATTGATATTTCTCTAGATCTATATCTCCCACAATCTCACGTATCCAGCGTCAAATCTCGTCAAATCTCATCTCAGCACGTCGATTATCGTCAAGTCTTGTCACATCATGAACATATTTAATGACTGTCAGAACATAAAATGAATATAAATCATACTTCATAACCAATGCTCTAAATCTCGTAATCTTACATCAAATATCGTCTAATCACGTCAATTCTCGTCATAACTCGTCAGATTACGTCATTACTCGTCAGATTACGTCGTTACTCGTCAAAACTCGTCACATCAAGCGCAATCTTAATTGGTTCGTGTAACATTAAAGCCCTTTAAATATCGCCAAATCACGTTAAATCACACTATGTACAATGCTAGTGTAAGTTTGCACATATCGCACATTTTAGGAGCATTTTAAAGGGCATCCTACATTTCCTACTAGGTTAGATTAGAAAAATAACATTAATAATTTAGTCCTGAAGTACAACACGAGCAACCCACGTTTGGTAACGTTTAACACTGTGTTTAAGCTTCAAACCAGCCATGCAATAGATGCTCGATTATGTTGTACCCGGTATTCTTGAGACGCGAGTGTGTGTTCACTGTTTACAGATGCTTAGCTGAAATTAAATTACTTAGATTATATTCTAGACTCTGGACCGACCTCCGAACGTCCATAAGGTTAGATACAGTTGTTGTTTGCTGCACCAGTGCGTTGTCCATAGCCGTATCACATTGATCAATTACTTCTTTCGTTTTATTGTCTGAGCGGGAGGTGATTTGTCTTAACGCGTCGTTGAAAGATGCTACAGTTTCTTCTAGCTCTTCCGCCAAACGTTCGTTTGACACTTAGAGTAGAGTCTGCCCTTCTAATAATCAGTCTCTGTAGTTCTGTTATCTGTACTTCATGTTCCCATAATACAGTATTACTAATACCCTCCACAGTGTTAAGCACGTCAACAGTTTCAATAGATGTATTCATCAAGTGTATTTGATCATAAACTGTTTTCTGAAGTTCGGTAAATCGCTGTTCGTATTGAGTTAAAACATTGTTTACTATTTTAATTTCCACACAATGCACTTTTATTTATATTCGGTGACCTGTTTTGATAATTTACCTACAATGTACTTGTATTTTTAAAACTTGTAGAAGCCAAATTCCTTAAATATGTCATGTTAACAATCATAATGTGAAATATGGACTATGGACAACGGAAATCAGTGGTCCTGTACTCAAAAGATCAATCTTTTGTGGAATGAACTGAACAACGAATTCCGACGCGAACCCTTACTATATCTCCATTACCATATTTCATTCTCTGAGCCCATCAATATGATAGCTAACGGAAATACAACGTACGGTTTTAAAATTTTCCTGTCTGTTTCTCAACAAATAAATTTTAAAAACCAACTAATTTTAAAACAATAGGCGTCTGTCGTTTTTGTTTCAAGTAAAATTCGCCACATTCCTGTTCACGATTCTTTGGCATTAAGTCTGAAATTTCCATTCAGCGTAACAGAATCATTAAATAACGCCACGTTACATTATGTTCTCAACTTGAAAGTTGAATTTCCCAGCCTAGAAAACAGTGCATATCGCATGTATAATTCCTGATTTAAATAAATACAATGTTCCTACAACTATAGGGATCGATTAGCAATGGACGTGATGTGTGTACAGACAATAGAAGACGAGGTATTATCAACTGTTTTGCATGTGTATACATGTTAAAATCCATTCTGGACTACAAGATGTCTAACGTTTCGTCCAGAAATCCTTGTTCGTCAGAATAATTTGTCTGATGTCTTTCTTCATTTGGGTTGCAAGTATAACCGACAGTATTTCAATCTTAGACTAAGTCCTTGAACTAACCTTACGCTACTGCCATACCGATACCATGAATTTGGCATGTCCAACGTGGCAAATCATATCATGGCCCTCTAACAACTTGGAATCGAATCGAACAGGAAAGAAAGGGATTTATATTATAATATATTTAAATCGCTATGATTCAAAACGCAACCAAAGTGTGCATACTCATGTAGCTGAAGTACTGCTATATACCACCAATATAATCATTGTTCACTTGTACGTCTTCTCTTTGATAACTACTCTATTGATATTTCAAACCAGTTTTGAAATTAGATCTAGATATTCAGTCGTGTTGCGTGATACACGAAGATATCCGATTCACTCTAAAAACTTTCACCGTATTCTGCAATACGTATCTAATATAAGCATTCAGATGTTCTACAGGCATGCATGTAGGAATGTAAAATGTGTGTTCTGGGTAGTAAACCTCTTCCGTATAACTGGTGTAGGTTCATAGTGTTTAATCGACTTTGCTTGTTAGATGGAACCTTGTTAGGTTTAGGTTGATCTAAGACATGAAATAGATGTTTCAAAGGCAGTATGGTGAAGTTGGATAGGTGAATAGGTACAACTGGTCACTTTAACTGTGCACACACATACTTGTAAAATGTATGCATTAAGCCAACGAGTTTAATACAATGAAACAAGACATAATCATACGTACACTATAAATTCAACAAGACCGCTTCTTTCATTGTCTGAATCTTAGTTCAGAGTATTTAGTAAAGCAGTTGTTCTGTGCTCTGCTCATATTTTCGGCTAGTAACCGAACTTGAAACAAGTGGTTTATACCAGAAATTACATTAATAAATGTAAATGCATGGGAATGCAATGAAATACAGCGATTTATAACCACAGTATAATGTATAGTCTATATATTAATATAATAATAATACAATATATAACAATAATGTTAATGATGATAATAGTCCTGATAATGTGTATTGTATATTGAGTGTGCAATCTAACTGTGCTATTATTGCATAATGTACGACAGTATATAATTACTTCATTACATAATACATAATTAATGTAAATCAGGTAAATTGAACCACTATATTTATGCATCAAAGTAATTCGCTTGGAACAACCTGAAATACAAATCATAATAGAGAAAGTCGTGTTCCTCATATAACCCTCTAACTTTATTTGACATGTTCTGGTATTGAAACAAGTCTGTGAGTGTCTATAACATACGTGCTTACAGATGTAAATTGAATCTGTCATCGCTCATATAACGATATATAGACCTGCCATGGAATGACACAAATTGAAATTGTCTACAAAGTAGTTATGTAAATTTAATTCGATGATTCAATCCCCATTTCATGCTAAAACAACAGAACAACATAATGCCAGGTTTGACGTTTATTTCACATGTTACATTCAATTGTATTTTGATGCTCAGTAATAGAAATGCAGTCTAAATGACAGCACTTGACATAAGTATGTAGAATTAATGATCTTACATCGCTTTGATTTTTATATAATCATTATAAGAATAATTTGTTCGTAATTGATTTCGAAGTGGAAATAATCAACGACAAAAATGTTGATAAAATATAGAGAACTACATCAGAAAACATCAGAAAAACATCAGACACATAATGAATTTATTGTATAGATATAATAGTCACAAGCACTTAGATACAATGATTATATGCGGAATCAAAGCGCTGTAAGGGATATAATTCTACTCACTTACGACAAGTTCACATCTGCTATGCCGTATACAGAAGTGAGTGTGATTTGTATACTTCTGTACGGACAGATATAAACACGCCAAGCAGTTATTATTAGACTATACGGACTAATGGTAAGTACATGCATATGATTCGAAACAAACAAATCCAATTAAAATTATAAAACGCTAAAGCATACGCATGCATGTGGTTTTAGATCGGAATCATGCTTCAGATACATAAACTAATGATAAAACGAACCCTTTCAAATCTTATCAACTGTTTACAATATTCTATCTTTATTAAATTTTATATTTTAACTCATCGGCCGTATGATGAATGTTTTAACTGATAGTTTATGTCTGATGAAATACAAACGTAAAGGATTCCACCTGCTTCTAGCGGTTTGTTAAAACATCGAGATAAATATTTTGATGCTAATCATTTCAGAAAAATAGAGAGCCTGTACACTAGACAAAGATGGTTTTGACATTAGCTCAGGAATCGTGCATGTTTGAATATTATCTCAGTGATGCGAGCATACAGGTTGTATACAATGACGTGGGTTCCTAGATTGGTTCCTTCACTGCTACACGTACATCGCACGTACCATCAAACCTGCGTTAGTCGGCACATGAATTGACCAGACCTTAGGGTACTGTTTTATCAAAGCACTTACGGAAATCGTAAACTTACGATCAAATTTAAATTCCTCATGATTTGTTTACAATTATAAAGTGTGGTAAATGGAACTTCAATACTAATAATGATTCAGTTACTGAACCCCTACAGACCATATCCATCACCAATTTGCAGTTGTCAAAGAATCATAAAGAATTTAAATGTGAGATTTGATAAAACAGAACCCAGAGGTAAATCGATGATTCAGTTGACTGATTGAAGGGTTTAAGTGTGGTTGTTAAACATTGTAAATATTGCACATGTTTGTCTAATCCTATGAATTCGCTTGATAATCTTCGACAACAAAATGGGCGGAACCTTAACAAAATGAGAGCGCTTTCTTCAGTGACGTCTGGTGAATTAAGCAGCCCTTAGTCCTGTGAATATCATTCAACCACATTAACCCGGTCGTATATTATATAAACCATCATGAAACAAACACATACTTTAAGTAGTAACATTCAATGTATCCAACGGTAAATGAGTACTTTAAACACGAACATCGTCTATTGGCAGAATCTGTCTTTGAATGAGTACACATTCCCGTTAACAAAGGAATCAAAGAAATTCTGGCCGATTGTTGGCATGTATGTCTTGACTTGGATAAATAAATACATATAACTAAACAAGCAGGGCATACGACAATGTTGCAAGAGAAACAAAACAACGATGAAACGAAACTAAAATGTTGAACAACGTTGCAAGAAAAACAAACAAAGAGTAAACTAAAATGTTGGAGAAAGTACAAACGATATGTTTAGAGGAATACCGAATTATTTTTGATTACAAGAATTACCTTAAACTTTGTAGTTCAAGAAAATTGTTTGTTGCATACAGAGGGAACGTGAAAATTTGTAAACACGTTACCATTTAATAAATCAGTAGTATTAATGACGAGTGACACCAGGGTACATCATTGTGTATGATGTCAACATTAGTGTAAATAGCTTGCGATTCGGATAGGTCTATATTTTCGGATAAAAATGTAGCCAACGTTTTGTCAAATGTAAAATGCCAAATGATAAACTACGAAGAGTGAACGCACTACAGTCGTAACACATAACCATATGTGCTACAGATTCAGTTGCTTTACTTGTGTAGTCTTTTAATAATGAAGCCAAAAAGCAGATGCTTACAACACCGAGTATCAACACTCCTCCTACACAAAACACCTTTAATAATACATAACCTGACAAACAAACTAACACGTCTTGTGGTTGATTACAAAGACACCATACTGACAGATGAATCGAGCACAAAGAATCAAGCAACCATGGGCGAATGTCGTAACCAATGTGAGTATAACACGTGGCATGCCAAGCATGTGATCATTGGTCCCCCGGGTGGCGGTCTAGCTACCGGGATTTTGTGTCTAAAGGAAAGGCGTTAAGAGCAGAGTAAGGCAATATTCATAAATGACGACACCGTGTAACTCATAGTCAATCTGGTGTTACTGAACAAATCGAAGATCTACCTCGACACTTACAACTTGCAATTACTCTAATCAGAGATTGAAACATATTCATTTAGTATACTGGATAACAACCAATCAATAACGTATCTGATCATTGGACATGACATTCAATAAATAACATCATTCAAATGCGCATTAATCAACGTGTTGACTAACATTCACAGGTGTTAGATAAAACAGTTTGTAAATACTGTAATATCATAAACTAGAGTATTTTCGCGAGGTAAAAACTCGAATCTGAAGTAGTGTTCGAATTTCAAAATTGGAGGCAGGATTCACCCTCTTGACTTTAGAATCAGTGGTCAGACACTATACCCTCCACCACACAGCCTAGAATACTAGACGGCTTTTACCAGGAGGATTTGAATTCAATACAAACGACAAACAGATTTAGTAGTTTCGAGACTTTGACTATGTACAGTAACTGTCAATTGCTCCACATGTAGACTAGATGTCAGATATGTGTGGAAGAACTAGAGAGTACTGATTGATCATTTATTTCAGGAGAACTGGTTGGGTCATTATTCTGCCTTAGTGCAATGAGGTCATCATTCAGCCTTATTGCACAGAAACTTAATGACAATTGGCGGATACGAATCTGCAAATCGGTACACACACTCATAACAAGCGTCGCACATAGTTATGATTTAATTAAGCAAATGTCCATTAAATTCTGGTTTTTATTTTCATCCAAAAATCTCCCACAACATTCTTTGGTTGCCCATATTTCAGTTCTCAGGACGGTGATCTTATCAATGCATCGCAATCGATATACAACAACCTAATACTGGGGTTAATATAAGTAATTACTAGCACTTAGTCCACCAATCCATTAACTAAAAGTAACTACACACTCTTCCCTCCGATACATCAATAATAATCGCTCCAAGTTACTGAATTCTACGAGTGTATATTTTGCAAATGTTACAAGCGTGCTTTTATTACGCAGACACCGTATAATGGAACCGACACATGGCTGGAAGGAATGGTGAGTTTCTTTGACAGGAATATCCGCTGACAAACTCAGTTTTTACGTGTATACATACCTTTTACCAAAGGCATCAGACATGGTACTTTATACGAAATTGACATTGTCAGCACGACAATTAGCTTCACCGACAAGTCGACAGTAGTGCCTGAGAAATACTCAAACAGGAACCTTTCGCTCACAGGAATCTGTATATTCAATGGCCATAATATACAACCCAAGAGCCCGTGCATTGACGCTCATAGTTCCATTCGAGGAATTATTGTTTGTATTATTTAATTTATTTAAACCGATTTCAAATACCTTTTATGAAAAACATTAAACTTCGCGAGAATGAACAATTAGGAATGCACTCAATCCGCAAGATGTTATGGATAAGATTGGGATTTCAAAAGTCAACACTTAACCCAACGGGACTGGTCTGTAGCTGGACATAAAGATAACCAATTTTAGATAAGCTCAGCTATTATAATCCCCACCTTAATTAACTCCGCTACACGTACACATTGTTAAGGAATCGTGACCTTACGTTCATCATGCATAATATCGTAGGATACTAAAGTCTTGTGCGTACCATGTAAATTGTTACGCATTTGCGTTGTATGCATGTCAATGATTAAGTGATATACGTACGATGCTCGTCGTTTAACACACTTTTTGCAATGTAAGAATAGATAAGCTGTAGGTAACATGCTTGTAAAAACATCCTACATTAACAGACTCACTGATTACCTCGGGGAATTACTGTCAAATTATTGTTTTCTGTAAGGGACTAACTTTGTGTGATTTATGCTACGGGTGAACATAACTACGAATGAAAATAATTCAACCACCGCGGTCTTTTGATTATTTCGATTTTATCAATTTGAATCGCACGTGTTCTGGACACCAACAACTAAATACCAAACTAATTTTATGTCAACGAACATACATCATTTTACAGGGAGGCTATACATGAAGTATTCTGACACAATGTAAAGCGCGGGTGCCAACCATAGTCCAAAGCTTTCATCAGCTAAATTTGCATTAAATAGTGCCCAATTTGATTTAAGTACACACATAATTTTAACGTGTAAATAAAAACATGTTTGATGCTAACAAATTCTTTAGATGTGGAAATTGTATGAGTATGTCAAAGTAGAGTTTTATTCATTTATTCACCATTTTATCAACAATATCAGCTAATTATATATTCATCCATGGTTATAAGCGATGAATCCAAATGTAAGTCCTCATTAAATCTAATGGTTAGTCCGCCTTTAAGGAGTTTAAGATTGTCCCTTGATAACATTTCTGATGGACAAAAAATCAGTGTATTATCATGATCAATGAATCGTTCTCGTTATTATCACAAGCTGTTTTGTGGTTAGAATAAAAGGATGACACACGAGTACTCGTACCTTTCATTCTATAGTTAAACCAAATCTATTGACATAAAGGGGCCAAAAGTGCAACTGCCCTTAAGGGTTAAGGACAAAGAAGAATCGTGTATAGATGCGATAGTCCCCTTATTTGTCGATCAAATTGTATCTCTTGAACGTCTTAATTAACTCAGAACTTTAAAATGAATTTTCCGCATGTTTGCTTCATAAAACTGCGACATTATTCTCATCTCACAACGATTTGATCATCTTTGGAAGAAGAAAATTACTTTAGACATAACCTAACCAAGAGATGCCGGTGCAGCGTGACAATAGCAATTTGTGAAAACCACTCGATTATTTTTCAAAAACAATCACGAAAAGCAAAAAAAACCGCACCAACACGAAAAGCACATCGCAAATGAGGACATCGAACGCAAAACAAATCCCCCGTGCACTACCACGATCGAACAAGGAGTCATATTCAAACGAAATATCTGCTTTAAGATCGAGACTTTGAAACGATATGATCAGAGTGTACATGGAATAATGTGGAATTATAAGACACAGGATAAACAGGCATCGGTTTGCCGTATTTTCATGATAATTGCTTTCTCTTTTACATCTATCTCTACAACCATGACAAGACAAAAAGCAGAACAAAGAATATATTTGTATAACGAACTCTGATTTATCAATTCTCCGGCAGCCGGAATGGTAAGCACAGTGTGTTTCTTAATGGGCGAAAATCGTGCAGTGTTTTCGTTTCATTAGGTAAAGACAAATACTAGAACAAAAGACGGGTGTTTTCGTATACTGAGATAAGAAAATAGAACTGTTAACAAGATAAACATGTACACTAAGAAACCATTGTATATTACACATATATATGAGCCGTTCTCCCGGAAAACCGGGCTTAGTGACAAAAATATGAAAATCATGATAATTTAGCATTATAAAGACAAGACTCTTTTGAACAGTTTCTGAAAATGTAAGCAAAACATAGCATCAAATTACAAAGTTACAGGCTTTTAAAACCAACCACTCCCCCTTCTTTGTTGGTGACGTCGCAAACGTCATTCAAACGTTATTTGACGTTACGTTAACAATTCAATTCAATTCAATTTATTAGCAAATCGGCACTTATATTGTGCCTTTGGCCAAATACAAATGAACAAACAAAGGAACATGACAAACATACAAAAAAACCCATAAAATACATACAAATACATGTACAAAGCAAATATTAAATATGTACAAAAAGAAACAGTTTAATAGTTCAAGACATTTTTTCTTTCATTCATGACTTTTGTTAAAAATACAGAAATTTTAGTAAGTTTATCAAGTTTATTCGATGACATTAATGTAGTGAATTTATTTAGATTTGGGAATGTTGTTCTTCCTAAATAGCGTGTCCTTAAGTTATAAGATTTTGGACAGCATAGTAGCACGTGATATTCAGATTCAATACAGTTTAAGTTACACATTTTACACAGTCTTAATTCACGATTAATACCCAAATTTCTACCATGTTCAATCTCAAGAGTATGAGAGCCTAACCTGAAGCGTGTTAATCAACCACTAACCCCTCGTTTTCTTAATATGGATACTCTTCAGAAATTGGTCACCATAGCAACGACAGACGATATTTTAACATGATTCGTGAGAAAAAATAAATCTAAGACATAGTTTTTTATTATCCAAGAACTTCAACTTAAATTAAAGAGCATGACCTTTTTGTTATTTAAGAGGGTTGTCTTAACCTTATTACATAACTACTCATACAATGTCACTAAGCCCGGTTTTCCTGGAGAACAGCTCATATGATTTCATGTACATGTGGACTAAACCATTCGTCGTCACTTACTATACTAGTTGTAGTATACACCTTCAGGTAAAGTCCAACTCAATAATAAAACCATGCTTACTCTTCACTCGTATTTTGATCACCTCGGCCATTATAAATATATTGTAATATTGTATTTACCGGAAACAAACGGAAATTACCGAGCTTTTACGATTGTGAACTCAGTGTACGTTGTAAACTACATATGAATTGTCTAATCCGAGTCGAAGTTAATATGACAACGAGCAAATAAATCTGTTCACAAATATTTAAATGCACCTAAGGGATCAAATCGTTCAATAAATGTCCATTATCTTTCAGTAATAGGTAGTTATAGTAATTTTGAGTCGTTTAGAAAGAACAGGCATCTATTACTGCAGAGCATTGTTGAGAAGCGATACTTGTGGGGACCGAGCTCTCAGTATGTTCAGACAGTTACGGGGTATTTCGCTGACTTCAAAAGTAAAACTACATACTTAAAGGATTTCAACTCGAGTGATATTTTTGTACAATGTTGAGTTTTTTATACAGTGCAGCAGGGTTTTTTTTACCACGCACATTCTGTACACTTGATAGAAACGACAACCAAGACAATAGTTTTCTTGCATACAGCTTTCAAATCTTTACTGTGAATACAAATCTTGCTCCTATTGGTTTCCAGTAGCAGGTCTAAGTAATAAACTTAGTAATAAAGCCATTCTAGAAGAAATATTACATACAAATATCATAATATAAAGCCATGGTGACAGAGACATGAATCATTACAAATACACTTAACGTACACTAGACAAATATAACCGTAAGCATAAGTTAGTTATTGTAACTAATATATACATTTAGAATAAAGCCTTTCAGGGAATCAGAAACCTAGTAGCTAGACAAAAGTGTCAAATACAGAACATATTTTAATCCAACTCATTTCCCCCCGGAAGGGAACATATCATTTTGCGGAAGAAATTGGTCCAACACAATCGGTAATCATTTACATAGAAGCAACTAAAGGAAATATAATGACTCCAACTAATTGTTTTCTATTGACGGCAGTCATCGGGGAATATAACACAGTGCACACAATAGAACCCAGTCAATTCAGTGTACGTTTTGAGTTACTGTAGTTAGGCAACCAACTGTTATAAGCACCCACTATCTATATGTCGCTGGGGACTGGTAGCTCAATGTGCTAGTCATCACCTAGAATGGCTAAACGGTATTACACCGATTTGACTGCTCATGTACTTCTAAAGGTTTCGATCCATTAAGGAAGTGTACGTGAGACCAGTCTGTAGGTGTTTGTACACAGTGTATGATAATGGACGCATTAATGGATATGTCCTTAAACATGTTTAAAGAAAGAAATACAGAATGGCAAAATGAATGAGTATATTAGGTGGTAGACGTGGTAAAACCGACAGTCAAGGAACGTTTCCTTAAATGTACGCTACTTGCTCAGCAGTATTAGCTTACATTATTTTACGTTACACACATTTTGCACCGAAACTATTGGTTCACAAGTATTGTGCCTAAGCAATGTAATACCAAAGCAAACACCAACACGAGTCTTTGAGGATGTAATATTATAAATATCACATAACTAAGGTTAAACACCAAACATATCAGAATTATGAGTCGCAAATTCCATAAAATATCACCGAATTTATTGTCGAGAGATATAAAACAAAACGAATCAATAGAACATCAGTTTGACGCCTGGATACTGGGGATAAAGCGTTTGGAGTAAATCTCTAAGATTGTAACCATAAACTTGTCATGAAAATGTCCCAATAGACAATCGGTAGATGAAAGCGACAAAGTGTTAGTAGTCCCCAGACAGTTTACATCAATGTTTCTCCGACCATTCTCTGTTTATCTTAGGATTTATCTTAATGTAGCGGAAGAGAAAAGTAATCACACATCTAGTCCTAGTTTTTGAGTTATTAAATAACTCTAATATAACTTGAAAGTAATGCTTTATATACGTGAATGGTTTGGAATCGAACTTATACCGTACGGCGCTATCGCCTAGCAATGTAAGTACGCACGCATTATGATTAGACTACTCGGTTATCCGTTAAAAGGTTTAAGTAGGACCTTTTATGATCAACCCTCGTCCATCCGAATTGCCGGTCCATCCGAAATAAATATGTTACTGAAATTGTTACTATTTATAGTAACATTATAATGTTGAGTCCACAACCTTCGATCGAAACACTCCGTATGACCATATAGAGATATTCTTCCTATATACTAGTTTTCCTAGTATGTACATCAATGTATGAGGGTCACAAGGAATCTACATGTACCATTCTAACATATGGTATAATTCGAAAAGACGATTCCAGACTTTATATGCAAATCGACTAAATGCATGATGATTTTTAATAATAAGTCATAAAAACCTTGAAAATACGAGGTTGTTATAATATTATACTAAACTAAACTCAGGGCCGATAGCAACAAATCTGTACATTGCCGACAGAGAGCACACGTGTACTGCACGTGAAACCATACGGCACCATTATGCACCATTGTCGAAAGAATTGATCCGAGATTGATAACAGTTCTGGAAGCTCTTCGTGGATAGTCGTGAGACTTTAACCTTCGGTATTGCATGTGCAATAGTCACGGTGGAATAGAGTACAACAACAGCTATACTGTTACTGACTGGAAAAGAAGCCAGCAAATCGTGTTTCATCATGGCCAAAACTTGTTTGTGTTTTTGTTTAGATTGTGTCAATTTCTAATTCTAGCAGAAAGATAACAAATCTGATAAGATTAAACAGGTTCATAGCAGTATCATAACATTTCGTTAAAATGAAAAACCAAATTAATTAATCAAATTAAAATGAAATAAATATTGCCACGAAACAGACCGCCTGAAATTAAACGATTAGGGAAAAGTCAGAATTTACACAAAATGGATTTTCATTCCAAATCAAAAGATTTAGTTCTCGTGAAAACCAATAATAAATGATTTGTCAGGCTATGCACTGACACTAATCAAATCAGTATTCACAGAGAAACCAAGTTTTTCCCTTTTCAATTAGATACTACTTTCAAAATTCTGCAAATATTTGCTTTAGTAAATCCTATTATTTTCCGAAAACGGCACGTTTAAATGAATTTTTACTAAAACATTAGCACATCAAGAAATTTCAATAGTTTGCAATACGTTTCAATCATCTTAATTCAATAAGCGTTTCTACTGCAACTGTAAACATATTAATCGCTAATATTTCAACCCAGATATTAGATTTGAACCAACTAACCAAATCACCACCACGAGCACGTGCGTACACACCAACCAAACGCTCAGAAAGCTGTAATATTACACCCGAAAACAATTACACGAACATCATCATCAGATGTACAGCTACATACACATGGCAATTATCGTACATTTTTTTCACACTTAAGAACACATGAGTCTTACATGTTTCATCATGAAATATGTGTCAATGACAACCTAGCATCATAAAACAACAGGTAACAGCGTTTATTGCCTCAGCAGATTACCAAGTCGATCCAGTACTAAGGCTGTGTCGTGTATTATTTACTAACAACCTTGCTCAAACTAGCAATGACGCAAAAGAATATGTCCTTAGCACGGAGCAGAAAATTCTTTCGGAGACAAAAAACACACAAAAGGTATTCAAAGACAGGGGTGTTAGGAAACTATAAATATCAACAATCATGGTAATGAGAAAGGCAACATTCCGTACATTACAAGCCATACACAAGTACAAAGCACGACACATGTACTGCGGGTGCTATAGTTGTCTCAGATGCCACCAACACAAATTGTACTCTTAGAAAGCTTATAGATCTAGTTATATTCGCATGAAAAGTAAGACATATGACAGAATATATGACGTCATTAATGCACTTGTATCAAGGTACGATTAATGTAGAGATTTGTATCTGAATGTCACGTGATGCGCCAATCAAGGACACCACGTGTGGTATGTGCCAAGTGTTATTTATATTAATACACGTATAATGACAAGAGTGACGTCAATGTAAAAAGCAACAAACACGTAAGTCAAGGCCCAACTTTAGACAACACTGAACGTTATAAAATGACAGTCTTTATTTTTTGTTTTCATTGGGTATTAACACAGTTTTGAGCAGCACAGTTTACCGTATATACACACTTAGAAGTCGACCTGTATTATTAGACGCACTCGGATAATGACGGATTGGGAATTTCTTACCTTGATCGTCATATATGCCGGATCACCTTATATTAAAGCAGGAATATGTACGGTAGTCTTAAACGACGATTATTTAACATTACCAGTCTTCCTGGAATTATTTAACCAGTATAGTAAAAGATAGGAACTGCCACAAAATAACGTCGCCACATCTTGAGGACATGGTATTCTGTTTCACGGACGAACATATTTGCCCAACAAGAAATACGAACCGAAATCTGTTTAATTGGTGATAGTTTTGTTGTACTGACAATACGGGCTGACGCCGTTAAAAGGTCGATCATACCATACCATTCCATTAGACATTATTTATTGTTAAGTGCGCGTGATTGTACTGCCTTAACCTGTATGGTATTGATAGCACGTTAGTATTGCCAGCATAACCATCCAACATCTACTTTAACCCCAAAACAAAGACAGTGTGCATCATAACAAGGTAATATAACTATATAATAAACTATAATCCATACAATTGATTGTTATATAAAGCACATGAACAGTGGTAAAACAATCGTATAGACAATGTTCCAATGTCGTGCTCCAAGCAAAACAATGCCATTGTTGGTAGCCAGTTGTTTAAATTCTTTCATTTCAAAATTATCATTAAACACGTGCGACAGTGTTATGCTTCGTCGGGGTGCATTCTTGCTGAGTTGTTTTAAATACCAAAAGCAACGCGTGCCAAAATAAGACAACACAATATCTATACATTTCTCAGTGCGACACTTGCACGCTTTGGTCACTCTTTGTTATAGATTGGGTTTCCAGGACGGGAAGGGGGTTGGCCGTTTTTTAATTGTTGCCTCAGTTAGTTGATCAAACAAGTTTTCTGGAAACTAACAACACGAACTAACATGCTCTTCTTCAAATAACTGACACTTCATCCAAATGTTGCGAAAGTACATAACATGCCTCGCTCGGGAATCGAACCTCTAAATAAGTGCGCCAATGTGTTGAAAACAAATCATAGCAACCTACTCAAAATGACTTAATGAGAAAACTAACTTCAGCAGACGGAAAATGTTTTAAATTCGCAATCGAATACATCAAAGCGAACATTTCGTGAGGCGGTCTGTTACACACATTCTATATGTCTAACTATTCTAGGTCAAGCATTGAACCTTTTAGACACAAAATGTTTCCTTCAATAGCCATATACAAATTCACATTAGTCGTTTTCTAAACATCGGGGAATAGGTAAACGTCACATTAACAATTGCACTAATTACATTTTGTAAGACTTTTCATCCAGCAGAGAACCATATGTGACAGTATCGACCATCTTTGCTAACAAATCTATATGGTTAAACAAATGTTGTAATTAAGAAAACATGTAACAGTATTTGCGGGCGGATTAGAGAGAAAGCTGAACGATTACTCAATGTAATCAAGCGACGTATGTTTCTCATTATGCTCGATTAGTTGCTTTACACCATGATCCAATTGTAGCGAATACTTTAGGGAACAAATGCTGACATATGGATATATATATATATATTATGCGTGGCAGAATTAGATTGGTCCGGTCTTAGGGCAGCAATATTAACTAACCTGCCTTCAACAAGAATTTCTTGATGTCAAAGGAGTGTTGCGAACGTCAAATTACGGACTGCGCAAATGTTTGTTAGTTATACACGAACGTTTCAGCCTCAACAGTTGTAAAGAATCTTTTGGACGTTTTGCTAAAGTTTGGATTTTTATCAGAACAAGAAGTATGGGTTTCTATCTCTGTTAGAACTGAACCTCTTGTAGATATGTTTAAATATCGTATTTTCATGATACATGCTGCACTCGTAAGTTTTCTCCGTATGCATATTGAGGCCATAGCCTTAAGATTTTGACGATACTTACAAGGACCCTGACCAAATGTTGCTTGCTTTTTTCTACATATTCTTCAGTTCTTGAATATACAGCTCCATGACCTTTCTTGTAGGTACCCCAATATACATGTATTATCTACAACGGGTAGCTAAACATGAATATCTATTTGACATTTGTTATACATTTGTAACTGATTGGGTTAATATTGTTTCCATGGCAACAAAGAAGAACAAAGAAAATCAAAGAAAAACAAACATACCGTGAGCCATCTGTTCTCTGTACGTCTTTTCAACAAACTGAAATGATAAAATAAATAGTGGTTAATTATGATAATCAAAATAGAGTAAAACAAGTGGAAACGTCAGTTGTAATGCGTTATCGCTGTCCAGTGCCCGTTACGTATGGAAAGCACACGATTGCGCTTTGCCAGAAGTCAGTCTGAATGTATATTTAATTGAACGGGGGTATCCCGACAAAGCACATAGCTTTATTTTGCGATTTTAATTACCAACGGGCCCCTGGTCTTCAACCCCGAACCTAACGGTATGGACTAAATGCAATCAACCCTCAACCCGTACCCGATGTCCGGCCCGTTACCGGAATAAATCATATCGATCTAACTACCTTAAAAGGTTAGTTATACAAGGTGTATGCCATTAAGTTATTTTCCAACTCTCGACATACAAACACTCCAATCCACCCAAGGAGGGGAATAAACAACTTGTAGGATATAAACAAACAAATAGAATATTAAACTGTGAATATAAACAAACAATACGGACATATCGGGAGATACTGAGAACTATAGACATGAATATATGACCCACTACGGTAAATGGTCACTTAAAACGACAATGTAGATCAAGTTCGGTAAAAATAAGTAGAAGAATAAGCGATACTTTCGAATTTCGGGAAATATTTGGGTATCCGAGACGAAAAATGCCGTCACCCAAATGTTTCGGTAAAATAAGCAGAAAAAGGTGATTCATTCGAATATCGACACAATTTGTATCTATATAAGAATAACATAACGTGTCAGTCGATTTCTAGAAATTTTTCACACTCTTTATTAATTTAGATAGCCACACTTCATAATTGTCAAGTATTGTCTAGTCTCGTTCATTCTTTTAAAGTAATTGTTCAATTGTCACATATGTCTTAAAAACCATGGGATACACTAAATGGGACTGCTTACATCAAGTTGAATATAATACATGTACCACCAGGTACCATCAGGAATGATGGGTCGAGTGTGATTGTAATATGTCGTAAAACATGTTTAAAACTATAAATAAGCTGAATTTGATTTAATAGTATTTGGTATTTACGACATTTGTATGTTTAATACAGGTGACCACAACTAGATTTGATTTTACATTGGAAGTCACTATTTTTCACTTCCTGTTTGTTGACATATTCATTAGACAATGACGTTGCTTTCTCGTAAATGTGCAGCTATGACATTCTAAGACAGTTCTAAGAAATTTATTCTTATAAGGCAAATATAAAAAGTTACTTCTTATAATTATTTGATACTATTTTCAATAAAAGCCTGTTGTCTCGACGTTTAATGTCATTCTACATTATACTAATACGGGGTAATCATTATTTTAGCTATTAGATGTAAATCACCACCTTTTTATTTCCCCTGAGTGGATCTAACTTGCAGGTCTGTCTACATGTAATCTCCAGTAATACAGAATACAAGATGGCCAACAGCAATTTATATCTCAGAAATTGATTGAGGATAGAACGGTAATGAACAATACAAAATGTTCTACTGTTGTAGATTTGTACAAGACATCTCATAAAATCCTATGCGGATAAAAGGAGCATCGAGGAACGGTTTCGTATGCGGGAATATACGGTATTGGACGCATTACGGAACAGCCAGACGCGCACTACGGAACAGCAAGGTACGCCAGGTACGAACTACGGTACAGCAAGACACGCACTACGGAACAGCAAGGCACGCACCACAGTAGCAAGAAATGTACTACTGAACAGCAAGGTACGTACTACGGAACAGCAAGGCAGGCACTACGGAACAGCAAGACACGCACCACGGTAGCAATAAATGTACTATGGAACAGCAAGACACGCACTACGGAACAGCAAGGCACGCACCACGGTAGCAAAAAATGTACTACGGAACAGCAAGACACGCACTACGGAACAGCAAGACACGCACTACGGAACAGCAAAACACGCACCACGGTAGCAAGACACGCACTACGGAACAGCAAGACACGCACTACGGAACAGCAAGGTACGCACTACGGAACAGCAAGACACGAACTACGGTACAGCAAGACACGCACTACGGAACAGCAAAACACGCACCACGGTAGCAAGACACGCACTACGGAACAGCAAGACACGCACTACGGAACACCAAGGTACGCACTACGAAACAGCAAGACACGCACTACGGTACAGCAAGACACGCACTACGACACAGCAAGACACGCACTACGGAACAGCAAGACACGCACTACGGAATTGCAAGGCAAGTACTACGGAACAGCAAGACACGCACTACGGAACAGCAAGGCAAGTACTACGGAACAGCAAGACACGCACTACGGAACAGCAAGGCAAGTACTACGGAACAGCAAGACACGCACTACGGAACAGCAAGACACGCACTACGGAACAGCAAGACACGCACTACGGAACAGCAAGACACGCACTACGGAACAGCAAGACACGCACTACGGAACAGCAAGGTACGCACTACGGAACAGCAAGGTACGCACTACGGAACAGCAAGACACGCACTACGGAACAGCAAGGCAAGTACTACGGAACAGCAAGGTACGCACTACGGAACAGCAAGACACGCACTACGGAACAGCAAGACACGCACTACGGAACAGCAAGGCAAGTACTACGGAACAGGAAAACACGCACTATGGAACAACAAGGCAAGTACTACGATATGTTACAACAAGTTGTACTACGAAGCAACAAGTATCGATATATAATTGTAAGAATCATTACGGAACAAGAAGGCACACTTCCTAAGGGAAAGTCGCACTACAGTGAGACACATTATTACGGACTTCAGAGACGAACTTCAACAAGACAGACGCACAGCGGAATAGTAAGGCGCATTACAGAACATTAAGACGCACTACGGAGCAGTTACAGAAAGGTGGACCACGGAACAGTACGAAGCAATACGGAGATAGATGGATTAATGTACCCCCACCAAGATGTCATCATTCTTGGTACTATACTGATGTAGGAAGTCAAGTCACTTGTTTGGTTATGCCACATATGACATACACGCGAATCCGTAATTGAATGTATAATAAATAATGAACAAAAATAACCTGTTTAAATGGCAATGGAATAAAATCTCCCACGATACTAGACAAGGGGTCTTTGTTGTGTAATATATGACCCTTTCAAATTAGGCATCAGGTGTGATCCTAAGAAATAGAAATGATTTAAAATACATAATGTTATCATGTATTGGACTATGTCATTGTGATGGTGATTTATACGTAACAGAACATATTAATGTATCACGGATTATGGTATTATATGTAAGTTCCACGGAAATATGATCAGTCGTACATAATACGATAGACTAATGAAATGTAGTATATATTATACATTATTGTGTATTCACTTACCACAAAGTCATGAAATTCTCATGAATCAAGCACAGAACAAAGATGGTACTTTATATTACATATGTTATTCGTTTTATAATAACGTGTATCTTTATTTCCTCATAAATTGATAACATTTTATGAAATAAAAAATGTCTCCTCGGCATAACTCAACAAAACCAAAGTACCTAAATAGTTATGATATGTTATGTACCGTCACATCATAGACATTTAATTTCGTGTATTTTTTTGGGAAAAAAATCAATCAACGAAAAACAATTACTCACAATAGTTAGTGTGTATAACATTTACTCGAAAATCGACCAAAGGTTCTTTCATCCGCGTTTCTCGCTAAAATTAAAAGTAAATACTGCATAGGTATGTTGAAACATTTGCCAATGTAGTTTTAGAAGAATTCTCAGATTCTGGGGAAACGTTTAACGATGTTCTATCGATTAGAGATGGTGAATGTTTCAAATACGTATTAATTATACGAATCTATCTTTCAAATTTCGAATTCAGTGAATGCAAAGTTTTGTAATACAAACGAGCTCAAAAACAGATGAATCCGGAGTACGCATATACAACAATGACTGCAAATGTGGTTGGCACATGTTGTATAATGTATTTTAAATCACATGATATTTCAGATCAAAATTTGTACGAATGTATAATGTTCCAAAACACACAGTAGGTATCCGCGTACCTGAACTGATTACAACATTTTAAAGCCCCTGATATGGTATAAACGATCAACAAAATCGCTTTTTAAAATCACAGATTAGGCGAAATACGTATGTTTACGTAATTTATGGCAAAATAATACTACTCAGTAGTAAGTCGTATTTTTTCGATTTTTTTACAGCTCGATTATAAAAGTATTATATTCACTATTGATTTAAACCGTCTGTTAAAATTCTCGGAATCCAACAGTTTTGCTAAAACGATAACATTAGATCAAGCGGTGATGTTCTGTGTTCTAGCACGATAGCACGTGTCAGTCACATCGAGCTACAGGAGGAAGTGATGCACGAGCGATTGATAACCTCATATCTAATAATGAGATAGGATATCTCGTCCATACATGATAGTATGGTGATAATATGGTGTGTATGACCAGATATAAGTTATCGAAGGTACCACACACACATCCTAGTGTGATCCTAACCTTTAACAAGAAAATACAATTATTATTAAGTTTCAGTAATGTGTTATGTTTGGAATATATAACGACCCTAATACTAATACATGTAGTACGAATTGCAAATGTCGTTATATTCCGAAAACGTTATGCTTGTTTGACCAAGTCATTAAATTGAAAACGTCGTTATTTTGAATAAGCCATCAAATATGGAATGTGTCGTAATATTGAATGTGTCGTAATATTGAATCTTTCGTTATACAGAATGTGTCGTTATATTAAATAAATCGTTATATTGCATAATATTTAGCATGTCGTTATTTCGAATTACAACAATAAGACGATATGAAAATTAGACATTTTCGGAATATTATTGTTCGAAAAATATTATGTTATATCGAATGTCGTTGTAACGAGAAGAGACACAGTGTCTTCATCTATCGTTGGTACGACACAAATATAGAATATACTTCCTGATGATTGCACAATTAAGTCGCATAAGTACATTTTCAAACCGTTTACTTGTTATTTATATCCCAAGTATACACAGTCTTCCTGGAACAGATGCCTGGAAGAAATAGACAGAGCGTCTGTGAGTTGCATTTAAAACCTAAATATGTGAAAAGTGTAAATTATGGTGCCTTGAATCGCTTTCATGGAGAAAACGAATATAATTCTACCAATAGATACAGCGGCCACGTTATATAGCAGATAAGACGGACAAGTTGTTTCATATAATTGACAACAAAGATCTTTCAGATAATGAATTGCATTTTCTACGTCTCACATTCAGCATAATTGACAGTTATTTACAAGTTTGGATGTATATACACATCAACAGTTATTATACTCAATACTCTTATACGAGCCCATGGTCTTGTTCTGTCTTGTTCTGCCTTGCTTAAGAATTTTGTTGCTTCTTATGATGAACAGCTATATTATCCATTATCCAATGGTTGCTGTATTATTGTAGGTCCTGAATAATCGTGTTCGTTAGCTAGTTCTTGAAATTACCACATCGTTCGGTTCATTGCACGTCATTGGATTGATTAGAACTTCTTTTCGTTTCATTAGACACTTTCGTGTACACTTTCGTGTATTACTTGTAGTTGTTGCTGGGCTCAGAATTATTTGAAGTCAAGATTAAATTTATAGTTGAATCATCATTCTAGTGCCAGGGTGTTATATATAACGCTTAGAAGTGAGGCAGACGAGTGTTAAGGTGTACATTGTGTAGATTACTTGCATGTAGATCATTGGCCTCCTGCATCGCCATGGTAACATGACACGTAAACTTACGTTATTTATGTTAAAGGAAGTTCTATTCACTCCATCTGCTTTGGTTAAAGGTCCTCAATCTCCTTATTTTAACATTATTCCGGTTACAAACACTCATGTGTCACGCTTATTTACCTTGAATTGATGACCAACCAGTACTTACTTGCTCTTCCGAAAGCTATAGACAACTTATTCAATTGTCACGGAAAACATTACTAGTAATCAGGAATCTAACTAAGACCTTCCGGGCTACAGTCCATCACTCTACCACCATAAGCAAGATGGCTGTTGAAGCTGCAGCCTCCAGTAATTGTATAATATATTGAAGTCCCACTGGTTAACAGTACGTCAGTCATATGAAGCCTATCCAGTCACGCCGTCCTTACGCCGGGCGAACAAGCAGTTACCTAATTTCAGGCTTTCAAAGATTCATGATAAAGGACAATCACATACCATTGGATTAAAGCATACATTTAGTGTCGGCCCAAAAGCCTGAAGACAATAGTCGTTATTAAGTTAAAATGTATTAAACTGTTCTGAAAGCAAGCTGGAGAAATCAAACGTGTCTATTTTATCGTCCATGTAATAGTGTAGTTAATATACAAGAAATACTAGTCAAATTTCGGTCAATACGTAGTCTGGACGAAACAATAAGGCGTGTTCAACAGCCAAGTCTCTAGTCTGAACATTGATTCTATACCAACAGTGAAATATATCATACAATTTAGTTACACACGTACCAAGCCAGACAGGCATTAAATTATAAACAATATCATCATAGATACAAATGTAGATACGCACATAGTTTCGGATTATGACCTCTGAATACTGCATATAGTCACAAACCGGTTTTAAAATATACATGTTTGTACATGTAACATAGCACATACTAAATACATAAACATGTTCTTGCAGCCACCAGCCAGGAGTTCACAGTGCGTACTCGGGGTGTCCCATACGTCTTACTTAGGTTAATCTACTTTTAATCAAATCGAGAATGTCTAAACGTTCGCGTTCAGAGTATTACTGTCGCATAGAGGCTATAATGTCATGGAACGACGTTTGTACATCGGGTGCATCTCTTGTAGCAAAGAGGCTATACACATGTTCCAGTATTATCATTTTAAGGACTTTGGTATCGGCCTTGGAGTCCGTGCTTTAAGCCTACCAGTCTGTCAGTAATACAGATGAGAAATTAAAGAATACTACACGACAAAACAAAGATGAGTTTTATTTGATTTATATTTTAGATACATGTATAGATTTATCCAGACATGATCTGTACGTTGTTTCATTCAATTCAACAACCCGGAAATACCAATTCGTAGATCCATTGCTGGCTACATTGATTTCATTTAATGGCGACAGTCGACCTAGGCACTCATTGATTGTGTAGTTCAACAATACCCTTATCACACAGAAACAACGACTAATGGTTTTAATGGAAATATTGAGTTATCTCATCAGACACATATTAAAATAACCATGATGGCGTCCTCGCTCTAAGTGATCATTGCCATCACACGGTGGACATTTTGTTGACTAAACATCGACCGGCATTTCCGGACACTCAAATACATCTCTGCTTTATTTATTCTCGTTTAGATTTTCGATTATTTCTATGATTATCGGTTTCGGCGCTAATGTCAACAGCTGAAGAATTTTGTTTCTACTAAACAAATATGACTTCCGTATAGCTGCGTTTGATTCAGTTCGATATTATAACGTCTTATGTTCTGAATAATTAATCGAGTCGATTTGTCCAGCAGAGCAAAATAGCTGCAGCGTATTATTGACAAGACAATACTCATTATGTTTTATTACACCTCCTTTAGGTTCAATTAAGAGGTCTCTTTGTAGCATCCAATCAAGAAATACTCGAGTAAATTCCACTTTTACTGGCAAAATGACGTTAATATAACTAACACGTACATAAAAGGAAGAAGTCTAAATGAAGTTACCTTTCATTTAACACCTCGCACGCGGCACCGGGATGAGTAACTTCAAAGGTACACGCTCATAGATTGTATTCTGAATGGTGCATTCTCTCAGATTTTCATTTATAAAGGAACAGGCTCACATAATAATATTCACAAAAGTACATTTCGTATACACATGTAATACAAAAACCCGATCAAACAAAAAAGTATATCACGTGACACGTACACCGGCCCATGTATGTCACAATACGCACGGTAACTGTACTGGTAATTTTTACTGTACTGCCAATTGATTGCTTCATTTATAGTTACTGGCATACACAAATGTCAAGCTGACAGAAGCAGGGGTAAAAATGTACTATAAACACAAACTATGGCGACAGAACGTAGTAAAAAGCCATAGCAACCGAAGTATGAGCGTATTTCCGTAGAATTCTCCATCAAATGGATCATGGTTACTAGCATACCGATATAACTCGCGCATTATCATGCATTCAATATATCATGTCAACCTGGTCATTTTCGACAGATTCCGTAAACAGTTCGTCACATTCCGTGACATTCCGTCATAATTCAGCACTTATATCAATACGTAAAAAATCATATCGCGAAGGGTAAATCATTTACCTGCGTTTCTATTAGCACAACATGAAATGTTTACGAGTACGTAGCGTAAAACTACTAACAGAACACATACAAAAATCAACTATCATCGGAGAAACATCACCTGGAAAGAATTATAAAAGACGTAAACATCGCCCGTACCCTGGTGTATTAATCACCAAGCGATTATCATAGTTTGTTCAGCAATGATTTTTATTTCATTGATCACTCCCGCTGATGATTGTGTACAGCCAAGCAAATATAAGAAAATAATAATCTTGACAGATATGATGGTGGAACATATGTCGACTTGTATTAAGTTATCGGGAGTACTTCATCAGCTCATGTTCTGTATTCAGTACACGCGTCCTTTGGTCTCGATTTCTGCATTTCTAAACTCGTAAATCATTTCACTGACAGCATATAACAACGACAAAACACTATCTATCGACAGCAAAGTATTTTCTGGGAACAATGACAGACTATCGACTCTGATGTGTGTCAATTTCTAAATTGCATACCACTTCTCCTAAACTATCGGCACTCCACAGAGCGCCTGCGTAATATAGACTCAATATTCCCTACAAGACAGCGTTTAAAAGACACCGATGATTATTTCTTAGAATTTCTAGTTTTGCAAGATGTTTTTTTATTGCGGACCTGACACTTCTAAGAAATAATTGCAAAGCAGACTTTTATATAAATACTACATTATTATATTTACAAGTCATCTAAACCTATAAATAAAGCGTGCCATTATTACTAACATAAATCAAATAAATGTGGAATCAGACGCCGATTTTCTCTTAGAGAAATTTAAATGACATTGACTACAAAGACTTCTCAAGAAAACATCACACCATATGAATATTATTTGTAACTAAATTGACAAAAACAGTTCATTTTGCAAGGTTTCTAAATGGTATCAATAAACACTGTCATTATTAAGTATAAAGACATGTTTTGTTCGTGTACACTACAAACCTCTACTATCCCGACAATCCAGTACATGTTATGTTGTGTTTGAATTCCAGTCGGTTGTGTTGTTCGCTCCCGACCAAGCCACGAATACATATCAAAGTCGATAAAGTAATACTTAAAATCTTGTATAACCACCTTGCTTGGCGCTCGGTATATAAGAGGCCACATCGACATAACGTGACTTGGTCACAATTACCCTACGAGCTCCGTACCAGTTAAATTAGGCACACTTGTATGGTTTTAGTACAAACATCAAAGACTCAAACGAGTAGCGTACGAAATTTTGTAAATCGTTGAAGACTCGGCAACTCAATGTTGACTACAAAGTACGAACTCGTTAAAGTTGTCCATGTCTGTATAATCTCATACTAGGTCCGTCCAGTACGCCTGAGTTTCGTTCCTATGCATTGGTGGCAGGGTGGTGTGTGCTTAGGGTACCAGAGGTCCCGAGTTTTATCATTGGCCGGGTCAAACCAAAGAGGGAATTAAGACAGTAGGTCGGTAGGTAACATCAGGAATGAAGTGTATATAATGCTTAACATAGTAATAACTTGTTTTTATAATAGATCTAAAATAAATTTGTATATTTGGACTAATGACATGCTATTGATACATGTTAGAACGCTGGTCGATGGCACTTTGCTCCCAAAATAAAAATAATTTCTCGTAAATAGTATGACCATAACGAGGCAACCCAGACATACAATTACCTTGTCACATACATTATTTGATCTATTTTAACATCATGAATAGTCTGTAAAAATCTAACAATTCATTTTATGCTTAATATTCCAGTACAAATACATGCCAAAATCGTCGATACAATTTAAATGTTCTCTCTTGTGAAAACCCCCGTATTTTCCAAGTGAAACATTGATATATATACGAGCATGAAAACATAAATCAAATCATATAACAATGTTTTATTTCATTTGAAGACATTGGGGGAATTATCTATACACTTTCTACAGAAATACTCAATAAGTGGAATTCAACACATGTCGACATTTTATTAATAACAATGAATTATTCATCCATCCTATTCTTGCAAGTTTATAGAGGCACAATGAGAAATTACATCTCGTTATAGACCATATATTGTAATTTATGACACTAGAGAAATGAGAATTGTGAAATATAAATATACTGACAGGACAGTAGATGGTGACAATGGAAGTGGATGTTTTATGTGATACAAGTACAAACTGTATAATGAATCTAACATCATGCCCAAAAGATCAATGACGATGATGGTGATAATGATGGTGACGATGATAATGATGTAGGTGGTGGTGATGATGATGATGATGGCGGCGGCGGTAGAGCACGATGACGAATACGACGATGATGTTGATCATCATCATGATGAAGATAGCGATGGTGATAATGATGATGATGGCGGGGCACGACGGCGACAATGGCGCACGACCACGATAACGATGGCGGCGATGATGATCGTTATTATGACGGCGATGATGATCGTTATTATGACGGCGATGATGATGATGGTGGTTATGATACATGTAATAATGATGATAATTGTGGTGGTGGTGATGATGACGAAAACGTTTGTGAAAAATGTTGATGATTAAATGCACACAAACCGAAAGCCGAATACCAGTAATTAGGATTTGTAGGACAAATGTTCACCCCGTGTCACCTCAACATAGTTTTACCTTAACGACGACCAAGTGTACATCAATATAAAGAAAGTATGCTATAAAATATCTCGAAAAATCAATCACAATCAATCGAGTAAAGACACGCAAATTACAGGACACGACTGTAAGATGACAGTCGAGTGTACAACGTAACCTGAGTGAGACTAATGAAGCGTGAACTCAACCCACGACATTCGATCTTCATTTGAATACTGTCTATACGAGTACATGAATAAGACAGTATTGAAGGATCTGAATACAACTTTACGTTATTTATCATACTACGTTATATACATAAATATGAGGTCTGTTTATATTTTAAATAATATTGAAAATTAAGCATAGACATGTCGAAGAGTCGCAAAACAGGACAACGGTACACAATTGTTCAGACGTATAGAAGTGTGTGTATGTATGTATGCCATACACCGATCGTTCGGTACCGAAATCTAGCGATATTTGGATGTAGGATATATAAGAATTCTATATACAAGTGACCCAATAGAACTATTTTGAAATTATTCGTAATTTTAAAAAGTTAATGAACTGTATACATAACTGTCGTAGCTCAACTTATCAGGGTAACCCGCACCCCACTCAAAAGTAGGTTGAACGAACCATTTTGTAATTAATATAAATGTCCGAGGAAAGTTCCCAAATCCACAGGCAAATGATTCAACCGCGTCATGTCGAAATGGCCTAGCGACACCCAACGGCACACCGGGCATACGTTCCCTAGATGAACTATAGTCATCTCCAACATGAATTTCGGCAATATATAGTTTCTGCATTATCTGCATTACATCTGTAATGTTCGCATTATATGAGATTATATATCTAGATATGTTAGATTGTATACTCATTTACATATATTTTGACTTACTGACGTGTCATCAGTCAGATAAACATGGTGTTAGAATCAGATTAATTTATTTTATTCATCCCCACGGATGACTAATATATTATACTGCATATAAACAATACTTCACACCATTAAAAAGGCGCCTGCGATACAAAAAATGTAATTTGGACCAAAACGGTGAGCGCACAGCTATGAGCTAGGCGCAATCATTTAATTAACACATGAAAAAAATCGTCAATGATAACAATTTTTGTTAAGTCTTGCTGACCATTTTAATTGTCATCTATTGTGAAATAGACTAATTATACTTCTTTATTTCTCACGGACCATGGTTTTAATTGTGTTTACTATACATACATACATAACGTTTTTATTCATGCATAGACAAGCGGAACTCTATTAATAATGTTGATAGAAAAATATAAGTACTCAAACAAACTACTTGTAAACAATATAGATATTTACTCAACTACTCAAGTCACAAGTACTAGTATCACGTCCTGACTATACAATGTGGAGAGGGTAAGTACGACCGAAAGGTCAATTATCTCCACATGACATTCCCCGAAACATAGTACAACAATATTATATACATGTATTAGATAAATCAAGGAAACATGACTCATCGAAAATACAAATATACAATGGTTTGTTGGTTATAAATACTTATTGGTATTACATGTATATAAATTCAATTGTTAGAAGTATAATGTAAGTTACGAGGGATGTCACAAAAAAGATCGGTTTCCCTTGCAGATAGTATGAAGGTTAATGACAACAATCTACGTAATTCTGGCATAACCCACGTTGAAGTCCTAGGAAGTAACGTCTTTATTTTATTCTAGTACCGTCAACATACTTCTAGTCTATCTATGCAGACCTTATGTTAATTAAAGGAGACAACTCATCACTCTTCTCTTTTTCATGAAATTATTTCCCTTTGCACCCTCGAACATAGGAGAAAATCAAGCCCAAAATAAAATCTAGCTAAAATTGAAAATAAAGTTATGATAATTAATTGACAAAATATTATCTAGTCGGGTAGCCAGACTAACATACTTCCAGTATAAAGATACTACTCGACAGTAACATTATGCTGACACCGTACCAAGTTCACTACCCATGCCACTATCCAAGTATCTTCATAACGAAACAAACGAACATTAACCACCCCTCGAATAATCACCATTATACAGTAAGTCACTGATGCGAGATTGTCAAGTTACGCAGCTGAAATCCGATTCCCTAAATTGAGGAAATGTAAACCCACTACATTATAATATCCTAGCATTTTCGTATAATTTTCTCGTATAAATTTATATATTTCATCATCCTCAAAAAAACTCAAAACAGTAATTATAAAGATGAATTAGAAAAAAAGTTTATTTGAAAATGACAAATTATGAGAATTACGCAATTTCACCAAAAAGAATTATTCATTTTGAAACCCCAAAATGTTGACGGATCACCCGAAATTTTGTAATTTGTATTTTTACTATTTATCAGATATCTCATATAATATATGTAAAATATTCATAATAATAGATATTGTTTATAACAAAACCGGTTTTTGTTCAGTAAAAATGTCACCAGATGGCGACAGTAAGATATTATGAGTAATTCGCAGACAATACATCATTAATATTACAGACGTTTTACGGTTGAAATAATACTTATTCAAAGTATTTAGTATATAAACTGGTTTTCGACGGAGTGTTCTCGACATGATTCAAGTGAATTTTAAATGTTAATGTAATTGTTTTGACTGTTGTTTTTTTGTCAATGTTGTTTTGTTGTAACAGCTTATGTTGTTGTTTTGGTATCGTTTGTTGGCTGTTGCTGTTGTTGGTTCTGTCGCTGCTATGCTGTTAGTATTTGTTGCCTTATTAATGTCAGTTAACATAGACTTATTACAATAATTCACAATTTTCACATGAATTCTTCATGTTTAGCACAGAAATATACAAGAAAAGCACCACGTAATTCACGGGAAACAACAGGTGTATAACAACAAGCACGGGAACAAATGTTGATCGTAACGTGTGCACACAAAACAACATCAACTCAGTAAGTACCACATAAATACGGTTGATGAGACAAAACATCACAAGTTTGTACAGCGATATAAAAATTGTAAACAGCGTTTTTGTTCTAAGAAAGCGTACAAAGTGCGAATTTGTTCAACATCTGTTAGTCGTGAAAACATGTTACATTTCGGAGAAAACGCGGCACGTGCCATCAACTGTTACCTGATTGTCGTCTGCACGTATATTGATTAAACTACTGATATTGATCATCACAGGTCTATTTTTATGTTGTTTTGTATTTTTTTTTAAATTACGATCAATGAAGACAGATGCGGGTCTTACCCGCTGAACAATACAATGTATCGCGTCATGGTAAGTTGCGCTTAGTTGAACATACAACATTTAACTAGCGTTATATAATGAAATACTGCGGACACGTAATGAAATAACCATTATGATATTAAATTGGCCATGTTAATTAGATAACCAAAATATTTTTTTGGGGGGACGCCTGACACCAATACAGCTATAAACTTTATTTAAGGGACAAAGACTTCAATATCATCAGAATATTTCTCAGTTATATTTTACTGTCTCTCGTTTAATGTGAATTTGTTTATCGATTCTATCCCACAAAGCGTATGTTCAGATAAAATCGTTGATAATCGTTGTTTCTCTTTTTTCATAAAAATCATTTCCAGACGACAATGTTCATGTAATTTCTGTCATATAATCATCGTGTAAAATCTTCACCGTCGACATTTTCACAAATCGGAAACGCGATTTCAATGGATCTCAATATCGGTATGCTCTGATCACCTCGGGCTTTATGCATTGCAATAGAGTATTTTTACCAGAGAAAGCGAACATAGTAGACTGATTGATACATCTGTCCGATTATGACCAACGTCACAAAATATGCGAACGGGAACCAGTCTAAGGAAAAAGTCGATGTTTCACAATTGTGGAATTATAGTTTTTAAAACAAATATAGCCAAGATGATCCGGTTGCTAACATGACGGCACTTACCGTTTAAGACAAAAACTACGTGGAATGAGATACTAGTATGCGAAAAGTCAGCCCTAACTACCGGCTCTGTCACAATGACATTAACATAGCTGTTGGTAAAATAGTCAAATTGTCGATTGTATTTTGAGTGTGAAACTAATGAGAACGAACGATCGCTACTTTAATAGAAAACGCAGGTTTTCAGCTTCGTGCTGTTCTCTAAAATTGAATAGAGAATAGACTGCCGTGAGCTACAGCCCATTATAAAGGCTATTTCCATCACACAGAACAATGTACGACAACAATGAACGACAATGCATGACACCAAGCGAGTGAAAAAGTTAATATCAGTGCATTAAAGTAGAAATATTGTCCTTTATAACAATAGGGATTCGCTTTAAAGTCAGATTTTAGGGATTAGTTTAACTTAAACTATGTGAAATAGGGGACACAATAGGGGTTAGTGTTACGTATGTAAATGAAGGGTGAATGATCTTATGCAATAATCAAGTGAAGTCTTTTGATACAGAAAGACAGCCAGTCTACGTCATTTAACATTATAAACATCCTTTCGATATCGAACTAGTACAACATTACCTTACTGTAATTACTAATAGAAATTGGTATAAGCTCTAAGCTTTGTTTCCAATTTGTAGGCTTTACGACTTATTGTTTGTGCATATAAATTCGTAAATATGTTTTTTAATGAATATATACAGTATAAACTCACATAGGCAAGGTAACAAATATAAAAAATATCACCGCCGTGAAACTGCAACACTGGGACGTAAACACTTAACCGTAGTACAAAAGTCGTGTTTTTGTCAAATCTATGTATAAATTCGATGATCGCATAAACAACAAGGGATCATGTCAACCCAAGATTATAATCTAAACATTTCACAACAGCATTTATAATTTATATATAATATACATTCTTCTGTACAACAGACACGACTTGTTGAAATATGATGCTTTTAGCTCTCAACAATGAATCATTATTCGGATATTACAATATATCGGACACGTAATATGAATTAATACGTTATAAGCGACTTACGAATAAACGGGTATTGAATGGCCGCGTTATTTTAGAGGATTATATTCATAACCGTAGATCTTAAGCTATTAATATTCATAATACATAATTGTCCCCATATTCTATGACAAATCTACCCCGAATAGAACAGGCTTGTGTTTACCGTAGGTTTAAAATCATTATCATTACAATAACTTTACCTATACATACATACTTCGGTCAACAATACAATGAATTTTCAAATTACAATTGAATCCGTTCATAAGGTTGAATATTTGTGAATTGCAATATAGATATACCCATTGAATAAAATAATTTAATTAAAGTTGGTGTACCCTGTGAGGTCGGGTAGATAAGTCATGTACATTTATTTTCTCTTCCCGTATTGTTCGAATATGTCCTAGATAAACAAATACCATACAGATTGAATTATCAAATAGATCTCTAAATAAATATGTTTATGTTTGTTAAGTTCAAAACAAAACTACACCTTAGTATCAAAAACTAAGGTTAAATCCAATTATAAACAATGATGACCGTATGAATATTTGACCCGTTAATCCATTATTGATATAACTTTTGACTTTAAAGTCATTTCAATTACACGTACATGCACTAGTATATGAATTATGTTAGTATATAAACACAATTATATGCCCCTGACCGAGTGATTATTCCTTAGTCAGGGGGGGGGGGGGGGGGGTGTATTATCAGTGTGCATATGAATTATGTTAGTATATAAACACAATTATACGCCCCTGACCGAGTGATTATCCCTTAGTCGAGGGGGTTGGGCGTATTATTGTGTATATAGACTCACATAAAGTCGCTGCTCTGTCTTGTGAAACGACATCGAGGGGTCGAATGCCAGAACAGACCCGATTAGGTATAGCTGGTTGGGGTGACCCAAGCTTCTGAAATGTCCGTTTCTGCTGTGTATGTAACTGCCGGCGAAGTGCAAGGTATAAAGGGAGGTGTACGTGCCCAGAAACGGTTGACGTCATCAGTCGAATAGGTTGGCCCATTGAATATGAGTGAGACTGACGCTTTAACAAATTGCTGACAAGTTAATTATATTTCGGAAACCATACTTCATATAGTTGTTACATAGACAATAGATGAGTATATAGGTTTACAGACCTATAGAAAACTCACCACAAAGTTCATACGACTGAGTGAGGAATTTCATTTGTATTTAACTGATTAACTATCACCTCTTTCATTCTCTCTCTGTCATCGGTATTCTATGGTACTCTGTCAACCTTACATACGGGTCGGATGACGAAGTGCATAGCAGTAAATACCCGGATATCACGACCGACGCAAGTTACTTTCAGTTAAAAGAATATCTCAACTACAAAGAAATCGGTTTCCACCTCAAAGAGGAAACTTCGCTGTCGATAAATCAGTGTTTAAGGTCTCAATAAAGTATAAAAGTATTTGAAACTAATCTCGACCTTCAGCGTAACTCCAATTTTCACAATCTTGTCTTTACGACGCGATATCTTAATGAAATTGGAACTTAAATGCACAAAAGCGTGTTAAAAGAATAAAATTCTCAGCAGAAATTTGGAATCTATTTGAAATGTATCAGTAGCACAGCACGTATTTCTCGTGTATTTAACATTAAGAACGGTAAAGCCGAGGAGGTTTACTAAGTAAAGAGCTCTAGAGATAGTTTTTTGTATAAAGTCGTAAAATTCATCTGGCACTTTAATTCTCAATTAAGGAATATACTGCTTTAACGATGCTACGTATCACTACATTATATAAAATAACCATAACATTCTAAAACAAAGTACTGTGAGAACTCCCAACATGTGACGGCGGTACAAGTGTTGCTGTAGACGATAATGCTAATATAACCGGTATACTGGTGATCAACGATCGACGTAATGACTGTATCAGCTATGGTTTGTAGCTTCAAATTGTTTACACCTAACCACTGTTGGTTCGATTCCATTCAGAGTTGTACAATATGAGAGTGATAATGTCATCAGACTAATGGAGGGGGCAGAGTATTTCTGTCAGGTGTTGGTGTTCAACAAAGTGTTTTATGTTAAATCATTAAAATCGTACTGGTATAGCTCTCTAGTCAAGTTGATGCTCAGTGTATAAGAATTGATTGTTGTAGAACTGGGTGTCCCAGTGTCAGGGTATTGTGACTCATTCTGTGGTGGACCACTGGTGGAATATTTAGTAATACATAATATAACCAATAAAGGAAACAATAAAGATACTAGCTGATTTTCGATACCAACAAATTTGTTGATGACCGGTCCTCTAGAGATTTTAAAGTCTATACAACATTTACTGCACGATTCCTTGATAAAGCATCAGAAATGATCATCCAAACTAATCCTTAACATATCTTAGCAATTATTCAAACAAAATCCGTTGATTTTTAGAGATATCCCCGGATGTTTTTGAAGTTTATCTCATGTTAATGCTATGAGTAGTGCGTGTGTTCGTATAACTTCAACAAAGAGCAAAGTGGAGCAATTTTTAAGCATCTTATACAACAAGCATAAACTGGCATACTATGTACACATGTGTGATTCACATCAGTGTCTATAACCAGTCAAAGTTTATAAACAAAAGATAAACAATTAAAATACACAGGCAACATTTCTTTCGTTCTTTACTTCAATGAAATCGTGAATCATTTATGAAAAACCTCACATTAAGGTAGTAATAATCGATTGCACTCGTTCGTGATTGATCGAGAAGTTAAAAAAAGTTCAAAAACCGAGATTCATCATTTACCATTCCCTCGTTTGTAACTGATAAACGATCACACGCGGTTAATAACGTTAAATTCGTAATTTCCACCAAAATATAAGCATCGCCGTTTTTAAATAGAACAACAATAAACACTCATGGTCAGACGCACGAACCCGCCCAAAAATAACAATACGCAAAAAAATGATCGTAAATTTGTATTACATGTCGGTTTACTGTACAGTACATATCTGTATGCTGGAACCTAAGGCTGGGAGGGTGTTCTGGCTAATTGACCCCAGATATATGTATGCTGGAACCTAAGGCTGGGAGGATTTTCTGGCTAATTGACCCCAGATATCTGCACTTTATAAGCCGGTTTAATTAATAGCGGAACACACATGTACGGTAACTTACAACATATTGTAAGAATGTACACCATGTACTAACGGTATAGAGGAGGAGTACTAGTATCATGTAACTATGATTATTTTCAATCAAGACCATTCTACAAACGAGTGCAACTTAGTCTGCCGGTAATCACCAGTTGGTCTGGCACGGTATATAATATATAGTTCATTCATTACCTCCAACATAGGAGAACAACAATTTGAACAAGTACATGTATAAAACATGCATACATATTAAGCAGCCATGAAACTTTATCACTTAAGTGCTTGCTTAAGAAACGTTAGACTGTATTAAAGTTTATAATCCTCGTTGTCAAACAATGTAGGGACAATATCGTTAAAGGAAGTTATTTTTCTAAACCTCATATCTTCAAGGAATAAGCGTACATGTACAATCAGTGATAACAATATATTAGCGTACATGTTAGCGTACATGTTAGCGACTTGTTATCACTTATGAGAATGTCGCTGTGAGTCAACAGTTTATTGTTTAAGTGATAACTGTCATCACCACATATATTCCACACAAGTGTTCGACGGCTGGCTGTTTCCTAAATTGGTGTTACATTTTAAAGTAGCTATACATCGAGCACCTGTGGTATAGACAATCAATGTGTTAGTGTCGAGCACCTGTGGTATAGACAATCAATGTGTTAGTTTCCAGCACGATGTAGTTTTAACTATACGGACATATCAGTCTCAGGACCAGCATGTACTCGTGCACAGCTAATATCAGTCTCAGGATCAGCATTGAGTCGTGCACAGCTAATATCAGTCTCAGGACCAGCATGTACTCGTCCACAGCTAATATCAGTCTCAGGACCAGCATCCACAGCTAATATCAGTCTCAGGACCAGCATGTACTCGTCCACAGCTAATATCAGTCTCAGGACCAGCATGTACTCGTGCACAGCTATAATTGCTGATACATTATGTACTCGTAGCTGTTTATGCAGTTTTGATGATGTTGTTATGATGATGTTTTTTGTTGTTGTTGCTGCTGCTGTTGCAGCTGAGTTTTTACTGTTGATAGTATTTAGTCATTTATGTGTTGCTATCGTGTTTTTCTATGTTGTTCTTGCTTGTTGTTTTATTGGCGTTATATTGTTTCCGCTGTATAAACAACAAGTCCCTTGTACTCCTACATGGATTATCACAAAGGTTTAGTTCAATGTTAATAACCAACACTTAAACACTAAGTATCAGTATTAGTACATAAATGTGAATTACTCAAATTTCTCAGTAAGTAGTAAATATGATAATTTTATGTTAATTGCAGCGGAAAATATATATCAGATTTCAAAGATCCTAAAAAATAAAATATGGCACAGTATTACATGTGTTTTTCAACCTTTTACATATCATAATAATAGTACAAATGTATTACAAATTTGTGAATACAGTACAACCTCTCGATAGCGACCTTCGACTGGAAAATCATTGTTCAACTGTAGTAGAGAAGTTTTAAGAATAATATATGATATTGTGGTACGGTTTGTAAAGATATTAATGATTATAATAATAACGTCGTTAATTTTTTGTGGATAATTGGCAAATTAGACGGTTGTCTCAATAATAAACCCAGACCAGTGGATGAGTTAAGCTGTTGTAGGGAGGGTGTTGCTGGGAATGGAATAAATGTTTTGAAGCCAGGTAATTGAACAAACTAAGGTCGCCCTTGGTCGTACACGTTAGGTTGAACTGTATTATTGTCGATATTTGTTAACGTTTCACATACCAGTTGATAAAACATGCATTGTTTCATGTTTGTCACGTAACAACAGCGAACCGTGCAAGTCTCCGATAACACGCCAGGCAATGTGATAACAGGTGTCGTCAAAATCTTGGTTGGAAGTAATTCTGCCCGGGTATTTGATCAAATCCTAATCTAAGAAACATGAAGCATGACTTTGCATTTGATGACATGCATGTGGTGTTTTAGGTTTTTTTCGTACATGAATATAAGCCTGTATCTATTCCGTATATTTCACTTAATAACCTTCTTAAGACCTTATATAACGTTTTATTGAATCGTCGCTTATACAAGGTATAGTCAAACTTATGTTAAGAGGTTATCGGAATCAAACAAAGATCTATCTTAAACAACCACATTATCACACCTGTATTTAACAGTCACCTCATTTAAGCAGCCAGATTGAATGTTGCATGTTAGAACATGTTTTATACATTCTAGAATGAAATTCGTTTTTTGTAATTGTCGATCTTTTTATTGCTTTTGCAATTTGATATTTGGAGGCACGTATATACATTAATTCCTCCCTTAAGGTCATCCCACATATAAGTACACAATAAACCCACGTTAATTTCCGCCGTTTTGTTCTGCAACTTCAATATTACGACACACTCGATATAAAACCGTATTCAAGCGTCCAAATCGGGGCTTTATCATCAATATTTCAATCCATCTCAATATTAAGGACTTCATTAAAGATATCAGTTTTCAAGGGTAACAAAGGTGGAATTATTATTGATGTTTTATAACATGTAGTAAAGCATGTGTCAGTCAGTTCTGTGTTGCGTCAAGATAGGACTTTGAATATTTGATTAAAGTTTTAAAAAATCACAATGTTAGACAATTAAGCTGAGAAATTACCGCGAGCTATTTTATATTGCTATTCACATAGACAAAAACGTCGTTGATTCGATAATGGGATCTCAATTAGAGTTTCTCCAAATAATTATATAAACCTAAACCTCCAAATAATGATATAAACCTTAACCTCCCTCCTGAACTAGTATACGTCAAAATACGTTCTGTAACAAACATGTGGGATAAACTTAAATCGACGTCAAATTGAATTGATGAGTTTATATCAGCCAAGAATTGTCGTCAAATTAAATATTCAAAGCTTTTTCTCAACTTGGAAGACAGTTTTCTCGAAGCATGGGAAAGTAGGAACTTTTTTATACGACACGAAAAGATTGGTCGAACTTCAGGACGGTGTTTTACTTTTGCTGGCGCTTTAAGATTTAAAGTTTCAGACGCGGAGTGCGTTTTAACGGATCGTCAATCAACGTTCAGGCAAATTTGCACAAGTAATTAGTAAAACTAACACGCTTTGTACAATTCATTTGTATTTCATCTGATTTAACGATTTTCAAAGTTTTCCCTAGGTATGTTTATAAACCGCTTCGATTTACAATACGAGCTACGAGCTTTGAATACAGGATGTCCCCATTACTCCACAGCCTGATCTAGTCCGATTCTCTCTTACATAATTATACTAATGTCATGCTTAATATAACAAATGCTTTATTTCAATATAATTCACAAAATTGCAGAAACTATGTAGAAAACGAGCTATTTCTATGATTTATCCGACAATTGTAACGAAAAGTGAATGATTACCAGATGTAATAGCAAATTACAACATTTATACACACTTAACGATCATGAATTTGATGGTTTAGACGAACTATTTGAAGATATAGTCGTGTAAGTCACACGATATACAATACGGCATTTTTTCTTTCTGTGCAAATATTGGAACAAGACAATTAGCGTGTGTGTACACTTACATGCTTATATTATGATTAAGAATTGATTTACATTTGTATACTAGACGATATTGGGAAAGTCTAAATTTGGCTTTGAACCAGTTAACTTAAATATGACTCACGTCTGTTCGTACCACAATATATGGCACCGGTATAATTTGTATTTCAAATTTGGAATAAAAATACTGTTAATATTGTGATAAACAATTAAAATGGATTTGAAAGGTAGAACACTGACATAGCCGCGGTATACGTGTTATTGAAAATATACATTCTGCCGGTAATAAGATTTACAAAGTCACATTATACTTTATAAGCAGGTCCAAAACAACTGTAAAATACAATGTAACTTTAAATAAACAATAGGAGAATTAATGACTCTTACCATTCTAAGTATTTTGAGAAGTTGTGTGGGAGTTTCTACACAACATTGTTCATCCTCCTTTCTTCCTGTTTCTCCTGACTTTCTCTTAAAATCATCTAACATTTGATCTTCTTCAACACTAGGACCAAGTCTTACTTCATTACAAGGTAGACATAGTTCCTCTTTTTCCAGAACTTTGTTCATTTGAGCCCCGATCTTTGGAGGGTGATCATGATTCTCGATATCCCATTTCAAATTCGCGAATAACACTGAGAATGTGATGATCAGAATAACAAACGCGAAGGCTAGAAGAACTGCCAAACCTAACATGTAACGTTTTAGCTGTCTGATCTGACGACTAAGGTTGCCTTGTGAGTCCATGTGAACCCCATTCATTTTCCCGTTACTATTACCCCCGGATCCCTTAATAAAAGCCATACCTTCCTTATCGTGCTCAGACATTTTTTAATCAGTTAAAATATAATTCCGCAATAAATTCCTGAATTTTTATAAACGTGTTTTAGATAGTCACACACGTTAACTATTCAACTGTTGTTTTATAACTTTCAATCTAATCTAAATGAGAAATGAGCACTGCTATAAGTATTCGCTCGTAGTGCTTAAACCATAATCTGACAGCATCCGAAACGTAGCGTAGTCTATCAACATGTATTTTAGACAGTTGTATGATAAGCTACAATAATACTCTATATACCAACTATCCGTTCAATCCAAACCAATATATAGATCAATGATCTTGCACTTTGTATATATAATTAGTTAGATCCTAGTAATATACATGTCTGAAGTTTAAACTTGGCACTATATAATATCCCTCTGATAGAAAAATATAAATACACTAGCTTACACACAAAGCGAATGAGCGTTTAGCACCATCGCGTATTGACTCGGTTGTTTTCCAATTTGTCATGTGACCGCCTGAGGACCAATCAGAATTCACCTCGCTCTATTTACAAAAAGGTTTTTCCAATATTTTCCCGTCATTCGGTATACGCGTTAGACGTTGAGATTTGTTATGAATTAATAATAATATCCTCTGTTAGTGAAGATGCAGTCTCTAACGGGTCTTCAGTAGCAGACGACCCTAGAGAGTGTCTTAAATCACCAAAATCTATAACTATTAACAAATCGCTTTCAGTTTAATTAATGTTTTTCAGCCGAACAGCGCAACGGCGCACTCAGTGTGTGTCATACCCTCCGGTCTTAATTCAACGTTATTCATTTAAAAGAGGCGCTTCCTTATAAATTATGAACCACGTTTAAATCGAACAATTTGACAATATACGAGCAATTTTAACCACAACGGAACTTTGTGCATTGGAATTTATTGAGTTTGATGAAATAGATGGGCGCAAAAATCAGTATTTGTAAAAAGTGTAAAACGGAAAGAAGTCTTGCACAAACCAGTCGGGTCGTACCAAACCAGTCAGTCGATCGGTAGGGGCCGTCAAATCAATCAATCAATCAATCAATCAATCAATCAATCAATCAATCAATCAATCAATCAATCAATCAATCAATCAATCAATCAATCAATCAATCAATCAATCAATCAATCAATCAATCAATCAATCAATCAATCAATCAATCAATCAATCAATCAATCAATCAATCAATCAATCAATCAATCAATCAATCAACCAACCAATCAATCAATCAATCAATCAATCAATCAATCAATCAATCAACCAATCAATCAATCAGACCGTCAAAATATGAAGAAATTTGTAAAGAAGTACAAATTACTAATAACATAACAGTTTAGAGTTATAATGCAGGGCACATAAAATTATTTTCAAGTTGATACAAATAAATGAAGCATTTATTATAAGTATAACAAGAGTGACATTTATATGTGGGATGTTTGTCCTATAACTGGTATAACCTGCTGTAACATGAAGCTCAAAAATTCAGTCAGTGGTCGTTGAAAAAGTTCATCAGCACACTGCAGTACGTTGACTATGTTGTTGATTTACTAAACAACATTTAGTGAAAAGTTGAATTATTGCCTTACAGTCGATCACGCACGTTAATTAAATTAATAAAATTTAATAATGTATTTACTATAATAAAATGTTAATATATCCTGACAAAGAAATTATTACAACTATTTAAGTGAACTATTTAATAATTGATTATTAATTTATTTCTAATAACAGATTAAGTGCCAATTATTTTTGAATAATTACGTGTAAAATATTTCTACTATGAACTGTTTTATACATGTATACATCTGATCTGATCGAATAGTGACCAAACAGTGGCATATTTGATTGATTCATTGAAGGTAAAATTCGCTTAATAATGTTGTAAAACAACCATTTTAAACGTACGTTTTAAACAGCTTATAGTACAATCGGTGTCAGTGGTCAATTTTGAATTAAGCAACAATCTACTTTAAGCAGTCAATTTTATTTACGCCTGTTTTAATAAGGTGTGTCCCCTTGCACGGTTTACCCCTTGAGACATGTTAATCTCTACTTGTTAATTTCCATAAAAAAATAGATAGAAAGCGAGTTTAACTAACTAAGATATTTCTAAGCGCACTGTTCCAAATAATCTAATCCAAAGCTGAACGACACCAACGACTTTTTCAGTAACAAGAATTTAACAACTTGATACCAAACTACGAATAATCCGCACCCAAATACGGTCATCCACATAGAACTTACGAACATACGGTTAATAGATTTAGCGGAAATGACATTTAATACATCAAGTTATTATAAACTCACTCTAATGTCCCAGATGTAAATAATGGTCAGTGTTGTTTGACCAGAGACATTATACGAGTATGATAGTGAATAACTGCGCGTTAGATATATTTATATTATACGTTTATGTACACTTATGCTACTTGATACCGTTTTTGACAAACTTTATCCTCAGCCAAAGTATAAATTTAATATACGGGGTCATTTTACATCGGAAATGTCTTTAGACCCTTTGATTCTCAAGTTTATTGTATGTAAAGCCAGGTTTTATGCAAATTAATTCATAAGATGAAATCACACCAACGATAATTTATGCGTGTTTTCAAACAGATACCAAAACTATTTCAACTTGTAAACTAATATTTGTACATGTATACACGTGAATGTAGGTATGTAAATATAGTAGTAAAATATCAATACGATTCACATGTCAATACATACCGCGAACAGATCGATATTTGCTAATAAAATTTAATTACATGTACAAAACCACGACGAAAAAAATGTAAATATACAGTCAAACGTTTCGTTAACGTAAAGTCAATGGGTACTGTTTTAAAACACAGGGCTGTTTAAAACAGGTGTTGTGTATTTCATACATGTTAAGTAGAATTTAATCATATTGAATGTTTAAGACAGATGGTCGCCTAATGTAGGAGACCACTTAAAGACGCTTAATTGTATAAAAAGTATGATACATGTATATTACTGTTGTTATACTAGGTAAACTATGTTCACCATACCCTAAATAGAGGTCAGAATATGATTAATATACCAGAAGTAAACCGAGTATTCTTCTTAAAAGGACACCTTTGATGTACTACCACACTGGCTGTTAACGACAGGTTTATCACACTGACTGCTAACGGCCGGGTTAACTGTATCGGATCATTTTTGATAGGTAATCAAACATTCAAATTAATGGACCTGACAATTTACTGTACCCGTGATGAGGCAACTATTGTAACCCTTATGCAAATCACGTTTACATATACATGCATGTATACACATTTAAGTTGATTAAAACATGTCTTCAGATAGAATATTAAAATAAGTTACAAAGAGGTTCAGTAAGTAATCATGAACTATAAACATCGAAGGTGCCCAGAACAATCATATCTTTTACATTACATTACGATTTAAAAAAATATGTACTGTTTAATCGTAGTTGTAGTGAAACCTTACTGAAAGACCACCTCGATAATGAGACCGACTAAAGTGAAAACCATACTTTTGAAGCTCATTTTATTACATTCAGCTCCCTTTTATTTCAACTCTAATAGTAAAACAAACTCCATGAAACTGACGGATTTTAAGAGTCTAAAGCATGGACGTATTATTGAGGTTTCTCGGTAATAAACAATGGGGAATATTGTGTTCAATCAGTCTGGTAATCAAAGGAACACATCAAAAGTGACTGATTAAAACAGATGACTGTTTAATTAAGGTTTAATATAATATGACTGGTTTTGATTTAATCAAATCGACCGTTCAAGACAGTTGGTCACTTATTCTCAAAATACTATACTCACATGTTTGATTACATATATTCTGACATTGCCGGGACCATTAAAGTTTTAATCATAGTTGATTGAACTGGTGAAGACCTTGAACTCAATTTGTACATGTATACTTATATTCAACTTTCTAATTTTCTTAAATATACCTAAATGTCAATTCTGTTAATTGCCTTCTATTCAGAATGTATCGCTTTATGAAAAAAATAAGATTTCAATAAAAACCCATTTCACACGAATAAAAGGAATACACACCGTTTGATCAGATACGCTGTAAAGACAAACAAATAGAAACGATAGTTTAGACTTGCATTAAACGTAAGCACAACCAAATAAGCCTAATCATATACTATACGTTAGATAACCGATACTTTTGTAACCGTTACATGTCACCATTGAAATATCAAACGCTACTAAACATGTTCTAATATACTTAATTCGTTTTCCGTTATTTTCCCTACAGGGGGTCGTTCAAAACCACTGACTTGTATTTTGTGTGCATAGTTATACGTATTAAATGTATATACGATATAGTACGGTAAGATGGTTAGATAAACAATTGAATGCCTTATAGCTTATCCTATAATGTGAAATACTTAACGTTATAATGCGATTAATAATACAGATACTATGTACTTTACTATCTCCCGAGCTAAGCTTTGAACACGTAAAAACTAAAAAACGTTCAATTAGTTTAACATTTTGTTTACGTATTGTTGAGTAACGTTTAAATTATTCAGACTGGATTCAGAATTAGTGCTGAGGCTCCGTCTGAGAGTTCGGGTACCAATACCTTTTTATAAATTTGTCATTTGGCTGAGAGTTCGGGTTCCAATTACTTCTTTATATATGTTTCACTTGGCTGAGAGTTCGGGTACCAATAACCTCTTCATACATGTGTTATTCGGCTGAGAACCGAGGTACCAAAAGACTCTACAGATACGTCACTTGGCTGAGAGTCCGGGTACCAAAAGCCTCTACAGATACATCACTTGGCTGAGAGTCCGGGTACCACAAGCCTCTACAGATACATCACTTGGCTGAGAGTCCGGGTACCAAAAGCCTCTACAGATACATCACTTGGCTGAGAGTCCGGGTACCAAAAGCCTCTACAGATACATCACTTGGCTGAGAGTCCGGGTACCACAAGCCTCTACAGATACATCACTTGGCTGAGAGTCCGGGTACCAAAAGCCTCTACAGATACGTCACTTGGCTGAGAGTCCGGGTACCAAAAGACTCTACAGATACATCACTTGGCTGATAGTCCGGATACCAAAAAACTCTACAGATACATCACTTGGCTGATAGTCCGGATACCAAAATACTCTACAGATACATCACTTGGCTGAGAGTACGGGTACCAAAAGACTCTACAGATACATCACTTGGCTGAGAGTCCGGGTACCAAAAGCCTCTACAGATACATCACTTGGCTGAGAGTCCTGATACCAAAAGACTCTACAGATACATCACTTGGCTGAGAGTCCGGATACCAAAAGACTCTACAGATACATATCTTGGCTGAGAGTCAGGGTACCAAAAGACTCTACAGATACATCACTTGGCTGAGAGTCCGGGTACCAAAAGACTCTACAGATACATCACTTGGCTGAGAGTCCGGGTACCAAAAGCCTCTACAGATACATCACTTGGCTGAGAGTCCGGGTACCAAAAGGCTCTACAGATACATCACTTGGCTGAGAGTCCGGGTACCAAAAGTATCTACAGATACATCACTTGACTGAGAGTCCAGGTACCAAAAGTATCTACTATATAGTATATAATACATCACGTGGCACTGTGAGTCCGGGTACTTATAATCTCTAGAGATTCGTCACGTGGCACTGTGAGTCCGGGTACCATTAATCTTTATTGAGAAGCACCTGGCTGTGAGACCCAGTCCGCCTCAAATATAAATATGGCCTAGCCTGGGGAAGGGAAAGCAGCCTAGTCACATTGCTTCACAATATTCTTATTCAATATTCTTATGTCTCTCGGAACAAGGATATTTTGGTAGGTTTTTGAAAATCCGTCAACTTGTATACATGTACATTTCGTGAGTTTTAATTTTCGTGAAGTTTGGATAAAAGGTCAGTTCTTAAAAATTATAAATTCACAGAGGAGCCATTTTATCCGATGTCACTATATTCGATCTAGTACAATACATGTTAAATTCGACCCTAAGTGTATAATTTTATGTACATACACGCGTATATTTACATTAAGGTAACTTTAAGGCCAACGTTCGGCCATCACAATTCTATCAGGCATGTTTGTTTGTTTACAAAAGTTTTAAATTTAAACTTTAAAGTAAATACGACGAAGAATACACTAATAGAATTCATGATTTCGTTTCATATGTACGTTAAAATTTATCAGTGCTAATCAAACATGGGATAATGATAGGAGTATGTATTAACTATGCATACCACACAGACAATTTATATACACCAACTATGAGTAAATATTGAACACCGTAATCTGATCCCTTCTGTCCCCTCGGGGATTGATTTATATAATCATATCTACGTGTACAGTAAATTAGCAAATAACAAATAACAAATATGTGTACATGGGACAATTGAATGGAACATGACAAAAAACACGTACGTGGCTACTTATTATACCTTAGGTTTATCCCGACTGCGTGTATTTCGTACAGAAAAATCGGGGTGTTGTCATCATCAGTATTTTTGGGGTTTTTGTTTCATTGTTTTATAGGTCTTTGTCCGGTATTTTTCAACATTTTTTCAGTTATACACACGGTATTTATTTGACCAAATTATTTTCTTAGAGAAATTACTAGTATTAACTATCAATAATATTATTATTATTACTTTCAGCACACGTTCTTCCGTAAACAAACTTCTCCGCAGGAAAAGAACATAACGCTAGAAGCGGGCTAATATACTGTAGGGTTAGACCTGTTGCCAAATCTCATTTCATATTATTATTAAATAAAATAAAAAACAACCGTTACCGATACCACTGATGGACAAGATATTTATAACTAGTCCAATCCGGATATCAAACCTGTCAGTTGTTTTTGACTGGGACAGTCGTACTGCGTGGCCATTCGGTTTTATCCCTGCCTTATTGTCCTATGACCCCCGGCTTCGCGGGAGCGATGGTGGTTTAGCACACTACTAAATGCGCCAGTGTGACGGATCTATCTGTTCAGATTTTACTTGCTTTGTGTAGAAACAACAAGCTGTATACATTATTTTTACCTGTTCGTGTGTTTATACTTCAACAAATATAGAAACTGCTCATATCATGTGAAGTTGTTTACGGATCAATGTATATTAAATAATTCAAGAAAAGTACATTTCTTGATTGATATAGTCTGTACTAGTATAGTTTCCTAACATATGTCATACACGTTTATATTTGCAACTCTAGTAAATTCGCATCAATATTTGAAAGGTACGATAAAATGGGCCATACCAGGGTAACGAATGAAACATTCGCATGCGCATTACGGTAAATAGTTAGTCTATACTCTAACCCCAGATTACGACCACCTGAATAATAGAACCACTCCATGATTAAGACCACTATTTAAGGTTTATTATACTCAATATTAAGACCGACTCAATAATGCGATCAGTTTTCAAGCGTCCGAAGGGTCCTCTTATAATTAAAGGTTTTACTGTATATTATATTTGAATCTTCTAATTCATAATGTCTCGTATAGTAAACTCTGTGTTGTTGGTTACCTGCATTATCACACAGGTAACTGTATCATTGATAAAGAGTAAAGAAATATTTTAAAAAAATATGTTATTTTAGATAATATAAATTATATAAACAATAATTTTGTTTACTATTTATTAAAGATACAGTTGTATGTGCATTACCCCACCACCTGTCAACTACTATACAATGTAATTAAATCTATAAATAAAACATACATTAAACAATCACTTGTGTTGTACAATCATCTATTGGCCAAGTGACAAGTCTCTCAGGATAGGTTACATTATATGTTTAACAATGTTGCAGGTTTTCTGTAGTTTTATTCTAAAATGTGTTCTCTCCCCCTCCCCTTAAACACAGAAAAGGGTTAACAAAGTCAGTTACTTAACCTTCAAACATCGAAATAGGCTGACATAATCGACCGGTTGCCTCCCTTGAAACACAGACATTGATATACAGAATCGGTTACCTCCCTTTTAATACAGAAATTTGGTAATATAATCAGGTACCTTTAAACACATAAATGGTTTAACAAAGTCGGTTAAACACAGAACTAGCTTTACACAATACTAGTATACTAAATTGAGTAACGATGTGTGTATAAAAGCAACCCGTATACTTTACTTCGACTTTAAAACACCTAGAAATGTTCCATAATTCATGACTCCCACATCTACAATCGTACTAAAACTTCCCAGTTGAATACCGCATGTAAATTAACGAAGTACTATTGATAGAAATTGGAAATGAGCGAAATTGTAAGTTGTCGTCCGCAGATTTTATTTCCAAAATATGGAACCGTATTATCTATATCCTTTGAGGATTGTTTAAGCTAATAATATTAAATGTTAGATCATATTTTTGACAGGACCGTATAACGTATTTATTCTTCCCGTGCGCACGTGCAAAATGATAACTTATCGCAATTATACTTTCAAAAAACGAGATTGTTTTATCATGACCCCCTAGGGACATTCAGTTATTTGACATGAAATCAAATTCATAATTTAATAACGAGCATTGTTCATTTATCAGCGAGCGGTAATTACTACCACCATACATTTTGCGCTGGTCATAAAGTTATATTATGCTTACACATTTTCGGAAACTATGCCATATTTTATAATTAAAAAAAAAATGCTGCAGCATGAAGTAACAATTCAGTTGGGAGCACAACGAGCGGGTACCAATGAACTTTGAGCCATGACAACGAGTTGGGCACCAAATAAGTTTGCCTCTATTGTATGTTACCCTCGCTACAGCGGTCCCTTCCAAGCGTGCGTCCCTCAAAGCACGTGCCACATTGAGACGTGTCTCCCTCGAACTATGTGTCCCCTCCAAGCGTATGCTCCCTTTAAGTGTGTATTCCCCCCAAGTGTGTGTCACCTCCAAGTGTGTGTCCCCTACAAGCGTTTGTCCCCTCCAAGTGTGTGTTCCCTCCAAGCGTGTGTCCCCATCCAAGCGTGTGTCCCCTCCAAGCGTTTGTCCCCTCCAAGTGTGTGTTCCCTCCAAGCGTGTGTCACCTCCAAGTGTGTGTCCCCTCCAAGTGTGTGTCCCCTCCAAGCGTTTGTCCCCTCCAAGTGTGTGTTCCCTCCAAGCGTGTGTCCCCATCCAAGCGTGTGTCCCCTCCAAGCGTTTGTCCCCTCCAAGTGTGTGTTCCCTCCAAGCGTTTGTCCCCTCCAAGTGTGTGTCCCCATCCAAGCGTGTGTCCCCTCCAAGCGTTTGTCCCCTCCAAGTGTGTGTCCCCATCCAAGCGTGTGTCCCCTCCAAGCGTTTGTCCCCTCCAAGTGTGTGTTCCCTCCAAGCGTGTGTCCCCATCCAAGCGTGTGTCCCCTCCAAGCGTTTGTCCCCTTCAAGTGTGTGTTCCCTCCAAGCGTGAGTCCCCATTCAAGCGTGTGTCCCCTCCAGGCGTTTATCCCCTCTAAGCGTGTGTCCCCTCTATGCGTGTGTCCCCTCCGAGCGTGTGTCCCCTCCAAGCGTGTGTCCCCTCCAAGCGTGTTTCCCCTCCAAGCGTGTTTCCCCTTTGGGCGTGTGTCCCCTCCAAGCGTCTGCCCTCTCTAAGCGTGTGTCCCCTCCAAGCGTGTGTCCCCTCTAGGCGTGTGTCCCTTCCCTGATGATGCCCGCCTTCCCTATTTTGTTCTGCCCCCAAATATGCGCCCCTCCTTGATGAGTATGTCCCATCTAAGCCTCCACTTGTAGCTCCCTGTCAGATCGTGTCCTCAAGCGTGTGACCCTTCACCCACATAACCCTCCCCTGTGTGTATCTACTTCCTACTGGTACCCTGTCCGTGTATGTGTCCGTACTCTATCTGAGTCAGACCAGGGACGTTCATATTGCCTAATGTGGTATTACCGCTATGCGTTTAATTTGACTTTTTAAACAGCTGAATAAAATGTTAGCGCTGGTACTATGTTTATGTAAAGGTGCGTAAATGCATTAAACATACGTTCTCCGTACAAAAATAGAGATTGAGATCAAAGAAGAAGTCTTAGTAGCCGAGATGGTAATATAAAAACAAACAATGATAGATTTAATACCATACATCGTAAATATATCTTCAACTTGTCAGGGTTGTGAGTATAACGACCTTTATGTCATCTGTACAAATAAAATTTATCTTCGAAATTTGTTCACTAACACTGAGGTATTACATTCACAAATCGCTTTCACTGATATAAGGGGTTGTTAGTTTAACACGTTTGTTATCAGTCCCTTAAGTGTTAGGTTGGCAAAAGCTAAGGGCCTCTTTTCTTACATACACTCGAATTTATATTAAAACGAATACAAAAGATAAGCACGTCATTTTAAATTTTATTGAAAACCATTCATCACCCCGTTAATACCCACCCAACATAGTTACGGTCAATAGTAAGAGTAGCAGTGGTCGGAATTAAGAGGGTAATGGGGAGTTATGACGAATTTAGGGACAATGTGTACAAGTGGAACCTCTCTTGTAAACAGCATTATCCTTCTTAATGTGACAAGGCTCTTACTTTGACAACGTAATTATGTCATAAAACATGCTTGTTTTACTTCAAATAATACAACCGAACTTTAACCCTGCTAACAAGAATGGTGACGAAATTTGCCTACCACTTACAATATCAAAAGCATTGAAGACGTGAACAAATGTACTTATGCAGTAAAGTCACAGTGAATGGCAACTCAGAAGATAATGTAAAAGAAGGGATAATTTGCAGCCCTTTAATCGGTCATCGGTGAAACTCGGTCACAAAAAACAGGATATTTATTGGTGTCACAAAGTGAAGCTCTAAATCTTGAAATGACTTTTTAACAAAGTCCATCTACCACACCCTAGACCACTTCCAATTCTAGACCCTTCTCATAATCTACCGATTCAACTATCAATCTTTGAATTTAATTAAGTGTAAGTGAAATGAAAACTGTGGTATAATTATCATACATGTATATCTATTTATCTTTGAAACAAATTAAATGGTGAAAAGTAATAAGTGTTTAGTTACATAATCATTTCATCGGACATTTGTGCACCTTATCATCAAAACACATACAATGCCACCTTATGGCACGCTTCAGTCGTTCAAACATAACTAAGTTACTTAAGAAGTATTTTTCAAATATATGTTCGGTTGTATCTCCTCCTGTTGTGAACCCCGCCTGTTCGGTTGTACCTCCTACTGCAGAGGACCCCGCCTGTTCGGTTGTACCTCCTACTGCAGAGGACCCCGCCTGATCGGTTGTACCTCCTCCTGCTGTGGACCCCGCCTGTTCGGTTGTACCTCCTACTGTTGTGGACCCCGCCTGTTCGGTCGTACCTCCTCCTGCTGTGAACCCCGCCTGTTCGGTTGTAACTCCTACTGCTGTGAACCCCGCCTGTTCGGTTGTACCTCCTACTGCTGTGGACCCCGTCTGTTTGGTTGTACCTCCTCCTGCTGTGGACCCGGCCTATTCGGTTGTACATCCTCCTGCTGTGGACCCCGTCTGTTCGGTTGTACATCCTCCTGCTGTGGACCCGGCCTGTTCGGTTGTACCTGCTACTGCTGTTGATCCCGTCTGTTCGGTTGTACCTCCTCCTGCTGTTGATCCCGCCTGTTCGGTTGTATCTCCTCCTGCTGTGGACCCGCCTGTTCGGTTGTACCTCCTACTGATGTGGACCCCGCCTGTTCGGTAGTACCTCCTGCTGTGGACCCCGCCTGTTCGGTTGTTCCTCCTCATGCTGTCGACCCCGCCTGTTTGGTTGTACCTCCTACTGCTGTGGACCACGCCTCTTCGGTTGTACCTCCTCCTGCTATAAACCCCGCCTGTTCGGTTGTACCTCCTACTGCTGTGAACCCCGCCTGTTCAGTTGTACCTCCTACTGCTGTGGACCCAGTCTGTTCGCTTGTACCTCCTCCTGATGTGGCCCGGTCTGTTCGGTTGTACCTCCTCCTTTTGTGGACCCCGCCTGTTCTGTTGTGCCTCCTACTGCTGTGAACCCTGCCTGATCGGTTGTACTTCCTACTGCTGTGGACCCCGCCTGTTTGGTTGTTCATCCTACTGCTGTTGATCCCGCCTGTTCGGTTGTACCTCCTCATACTGTGGACCCTGTCTGTTCGGTTGTACTTCTTACTGCTGTGGATCCCGCCTGTTCGGTTGTACATCCTCCTGCTGTGGACCCGCCTGTTCGGTTGTACCTCTTACTGCTGTGGATCCCGCCTGTGCGGTTGTACCTCATCCTGCTGTCAACCCCGCCTGTTCGGTTGTTCCTCCTCCTGCTGAGAACCCCGCCTGTTCGGTTGTACCTCCTACTGCTGTGGACCCCGTCTGTTCGGTTGTACCTCCTCCTGCTATGGACCCGGCCTGTTCGGTTGTACATCCTACTGCTGTGGATCCGGCCTGTTCGGTTGTACCTCCTCCTGCTGTGGAACCGGCCTGTTCGGTTGTACCTCCTCCTGCTGGGGATCCCGCCTGTTCTGTTGTACCTCCTCCTGCTGTGGACCCAGCCTGTTCGGTTGTACCTCCCCCTGCTGTGGACCCGGCCTGTGCGGTTGTACCTCATCCTGCTGTGAACCCCGCCTGTTCGGTTGTACCTCCTCCTGCTGTGGACCCGGCCTGTTCGGTTGTACCTCCCCCTGCTGTGGACCCGGCCTGTTCGGTTGTTCCTCCTCCTGCTGAGAACCCCGCCTGTTCGGTTGTACCTCCTCCTGCTGTGGACCCGGTCTGTTCGGTTGTACCTCCCCCTGCTGTGGACCCGGCCTGTTCGGTTGTACCTCCTACTGCTGTGGACCCCGTCTGTTCGGTTGTACCTCCTCTTGCTGTTGACCCGGCCTGTTCGGTTGTACCTCCTACTGCTGTGGACCCCGTCTGTTCGGTTGTACCTCCTCTTGCTGTTGACCCGGCCTGTTCGGTTGTACCTCCCCCTGCTGTGGACCCGGCCTGTTCGGTTGTTCCTCCTCCTGCTGAGAACCCCGCCTGTTCGGTTGTACCTCCTCCTGCTGTGGACCCGGCCTGTTCGGTTGTACCTCCCCCTGCTGTGGACCCGGCCTGTTCGGTTGTACCTCCTACTGCTGTGGACCCCGTCTGTTCGGTTGTACCTCCTCTTGCTGTTGACCCCGCCTGTTCGGTTGTACCTCCTCCTGCTGTGGATCCCGCTTGTTCTGTTGTACCTCCTCCTGCTGCGGAACCGGCCTGTTCGGTTGTACCTCCTCCTGCTGTGGATCCCGCCTGTTCGGTTGTCATTCCTCCTGCTGTGAACCCTGTCTGTTCGGTTGTACCTTCTCCTACTGTGGACCCCGTCTGTTCGGTTGTACCTCCTCCTGCTGCGGAACCGGCCTGTTTGGTTGTACCTCCTCCTGCTGTGGATCCCGCCTGTTCGGTTGTCATTCCTCCTGCTGTGAACCCTGTCTGTTCGGTTGTACCTTCTCCTACTGTGGACCCCGTCTGTTCGGTTATACCTCTTACTGCTGTTGATCCCGTCTGTTCGGTTGTACCTCCTCCTGCTGTTGATCCCGTCTATTCGGTTGTACCTCCTACTGCTGTGGACCCGTCTGTTCGGTTGTACCTCCTACTGCTGTGGACCCCGTCTGTTCGGTTGTACCTCCTACTGCTGTTGATCCCGTCTGTTTGGTTGTACCTCCTACTGCTGTTGATCCCGTCTGTTCGGTTTTACCGCCTCCTGCTGTGGACCCCGTCTGTTCGGTTGTACCTCCTCCTGCTGTGCACCCCGTCTGTTCGGTTGTACCTCCTACTGCTGTTGATCCCGTCTGTTTGGTTGTACCTCCTCCTGCTGTGGATCCCGTCTGTTCTGTTGTACCTCCTACTGCTGTTGATCCCGTCTGTTCGGTTGTACCTCCTACTGCTGTGGACCCCGTCTGTTCTGTTGTACCTCCTACTGCTGTTGTTCTGTTGTACCTCCTACTGCTGTTGATCCCGTTGTTCGGTTGTACCTCCTCCTGCTGTGGACCCCGTCTGTTCTGTTGTACCTCCTACTGCGGTTGATCCCGTCTGTTCGGTTGTACCTCCTCTTGCTGTGGACCCCGTCTGTTCGGTTGTACCTCCTACTGCTGTTTATCCCGTCTCTTCGGTTGTACCTCCTACTGCTGTTGATCCCGTCTGTTCGGTTGTACCTCCTCTTGCTGTTGATCCCGTCTGTTCTGTTGTACCTCCTACTGCTGTTGATCCCGTCTGTTCGGTTGTACCTCCTCTTGCTGTTGATCCCGTCTGTTCTGTTGTACCTCCTACTGCTGTTGATCCCGTCTGTTCTGTTGTACCTCCTACTGCTGTTGATCCCGTCTGTTCTGTTGTACCTCCCCTTGCTGTTGATCCCGTCTGTTCTGTTGTACTTCCTACTGCTATGGACCCCGCCTGTTCGGTTGTACCTCCTACTGCTGTTGATCCCGTCTGTTCGGTTGTACCTCCTCCTGCTGTGGACCCCGTCTGTTCTGTTGTACCTCCTACTACTGTTGATCCCGTCTGTTCGGTTGTACCTCCTCTTGCTGTTGATCCCGTCTGTTCTGTTGTCCCTCCTACTGCTGTGACCCCGCCGGTTAATTTTTCAAACATACACACAGGAAAAGTCAGCATTTAGTTTATACTAATTTATTTAGTTTATACTACAATGTAATTTATTTAAGGTCGATTGTGAAACAAGATTTTCAAACTTATATTAATCACTCTCGACACCTCATTCCTGATGTTATTCATTGCCACGAGGGTTTGAGAGAAGAGAAGCCAGTTTCCCTTTTATGCTGAGCGTCTAGCAAGGGTATTTCTGGTACCACTTGATCATTGTGATTGAACCCAACTAACATTTGTGAAGGTGGTCGACTGCGGTGGGTTACAATGTTGTGCAAGAAAGTGCGCATTCAAACATAATTACCTCATACACTTGCAGTTAAGTTTCAAAATGCATTAACAGTCATGCAGCAGTGTAAATCTCTTACGAGACTGTGAGGACGAAACATGTAGATCTTCCACTAAAACGTCTAGACCAACATATCAATTTACGCTAGGTGTCCCATACACTCCCGCTGCCATAGTTAGTCTGTGGTGATATTTAATAAGCAATCATTCTACAAACAGACAGAACGTAAAGAAAATTCTACTTTAAAACGCGTGCTTTTACTTTTATCTCAGTACGATAAAAGAGTCGAAGATTGGGTCGTTTGTTGTGATATATACTAGCATTTGGGACAAAACGGTAGTCTTAATTAAATTTTGTCTTCCACTTGGTTTATCTTTATCTTCTTCTTTGAAGAGTTCACTTGTTTTGGCGCGAATTCGATAAACGTGTTACGAGCATGTTATAATTTACTTTCTGATTAATTTCTGCTTGTCTGTGCAATATACTTCTTTTTAATCACAAGCTTTGTCCTTATCACATGAAATGTCGATAAATTGTGACCAATTAACGATACATGATGGCAAGATAAAATATCAATTAATGGTTGAAGATAAAACTACGACATACGGTGAATGTCAGGATTCCGGGATTCACAATAAATGAGAGTAAGATATAATACGAGTAAGATCAACACATTACGGAGAGATTCCAACAAAGTTCGTCCCTGTGCCTTACAACGCAAGCTGTAATCAGATGTGCCCCTTTGCAACTCAGTAGATCAACAAAAGGCTGCGTCACTAAACAAATTGTCTTTAGCATCACTTCAAAATGTTGAAGTTAAATCTGGTGTTTTGGGAATTTTACATCATTATAATCGTAAAGACAAAGTGCATCTTTCTGCACAATGCCGAATACATCGTTCCATCAGAAACTCCAACAAGAGCATTTTGTGGTTGCAAACCACCAAACCTACTGTATATCACAGTTGTAGAAAGATTAAAGTTCAGCTTTTTGATTCGTTTTTGACGTATTACATGTGTTAAGGTCGAAGCTGCACCACATATCTGAAGCAAAATACCGAACATGCAAGTATTTACAAAAACTACATTTCCTTTCCCCAAACGTTCGTCCTTCTGGTTCATTCTTGTCTGCTACCTCTTGTCAGACTGTTTATGCGCATTATGTATCCAGCAATCAAATCGTAGGTCATCGGGCTTGTTAATGAGTTATCTGCCTTTAAAACATGTTTTTCAACTTCGCATATTCCAGAACCGATAATTCCAGAACAAGCACAATGGCTTATAATTTGTTTTGCATTTGTCTGTTTCAAACATGATATTGTGTTCATATACAAATTCTATTATTACGCAAGAACTTGCAAGTGTCTCTAAATGATGTGTACATAAAGAACGTTTCCTCATTCAAATTACGATATAATTATTTCCATGGAAAAATAAATCTCATATACTTGTCACAAAGTTCACAAACTCTAACTAGTGGCTTTGTGCAATGGTAATTATTACTAGAACATATTTCACAAAAGTCGTTATGCGTACTAACCAATTTCAAACATTCTCACCACACAATTATACATACGTTTGCTATCTAAAGACGTTCGCCATTCACATAAACACGTCGCTTCTAGTCTCTAGTTTGTGATAAAATGTCCCTGAAAATTGTATTACAATAATATCTCTAGTAAAATATGACATTCTAGATTCCATTATTACTGTTGTTCATGTCTTCAAATTGGATTTTTTATAAGACACTGAACAGGTTATTTCAACGCCGGCGTTGTTCTTGACTGGTTTATAATCTGACGATAAGGCAACGAGCGAAAGCAATTTTCTAAGCTTAAAAACCGAACACCAGTCCGAAAATTACAAAGCATCCATTTTCCCTCCTGCTAAGATAGTAATATTTACACTAGAGACTCGTAAAATAAAATTGAAATTGTATAATGGATGCTGAAGTTATTGTTTCAACCATTGCAAATGTCTGAAATATGGTAATTTCATTTAGGCGGAAAATTTACGGTAAACTTGAGACATATACTAGACGTGTTGATGTTAGGGTAGCATTAAACCAATCTGAACGGAAGTATGTTGATATATATTTATACCCCATTAACAACACTGATACAGATATGAACATATTTAAATAAACTTTTTTATTCCATGCTTAAACTATTTCCAATGTAGTTGTTTTTCGTTAAATCATAAATTCTTCTCAGGTCTGTAATCTGATATTGGAAATAAACCTTAGTCAGTACTTTTAAACTACGAATCTTAAGCTAGAAATTGTTGTGGTCAGAAGACGTGGGCAAAAACAAATGCCAGAAAGGATTGTACCAGTTACGTTACCAGTGATTTTACTCGGATCACAACCGGCGAAGTTCATGCTGGACAAAGTTAAGGTATCAAAAGTCAAAGGATAATTACAAATCGGACAGGGAAGGCAGCACTCTGCAGAAACAACAAACCACGAAAGGCACAACAAGAGCACACGAAAATGAAATTCAACATATACCAAGTACAAGTCACACGGACATTCACAAATATGAACCAGAACAAAATGAAACGGAACGGCCACAAAAACACGCCATTTGCTGTAAAATATTCTTTCAGTGCTTGTTTGCATTATCTGAAAATAAGAAAAAATAAAAAATTGACGAATGCTGTTTAAAAGACGAAGCGATATTATGCGTATGATTTGTTGACAATCGGGACCAATAAAACAGAAATACGATTAACTGCTCTCTAGAATTGTAATCACCTTGAAGACAACATCATTGTTAAACAGTTTTACTCGTAGTGTTGGCCACATTTGTTTAAATACTGTTCGTATCTGCAATTTTACGTGTAGTCTTATGTAGTGGGAAATTTATACGCTGGAATAATCAACTTAATGAGGTTCAGCGCATGCGTGTCACATACCATATTTCCGGTCCACCGGGAGTTGTCGTCATTTTTGACACAGCGTGTACGGAAATGGTTTTTATTGGTAATTTAAGCTGATATTATAGTACCGAACTGATCCCCGGTGTCCTATCACACAAATAGCAGTGGTTAATGAGACGATTACAGTGTGAAATATGTGATAAATTGATGAAATATTGTATTCAAATAGCGTGGTGTCAATAGCTAGAATACAATAGACGATACATATCGTCAGAAACAAGACAAAGTCTTACTTCTGTACAATACAGTAAAATCTCATATAAAGACCATCCATACACAAAGATCACCTGAAAATTAAGAACTCTCTTTTTATATCGTTATTAATGCTATACATTTTTATTAATAAACAACATCAATGCTCAAAGATGCTCACAGTGAAAACTTGACATGTCCAACTGTATTGCATCTATATATAAAGTCTTTATTATTACATGCATTAGTATTAATCGGACCAACTCAATCAAAATCCAGTTTTTACCGATTGCAATAGGGGTTATTTTGTTTGGGTGTTTCTGTATGGCTAATGATCAATGAATGGGAAACAAATAACAATATTTATCAATGAAATTTGTTGATGAATCCAATTCGTATGATACATGACGTCAATATGAGAAACAATGATGGGTATACATGTACATACACATGTAGCACTACAACTATATGATATGTTAGCGGGCCCATTACCGACGACTGCAGCATACCCAGTGCAAGTGATTTGGTACTAGTATATGGCTACATCGATTGGTGATCCGAGTAATTCAAGGATTGGTTCGCCTTGTCAGCATACAAAAAGTATGAAGTCTCCGTGGCATTAATAAGTGCTTATCCTATATGCCAGTATATGGTGCTGATGTTTTTATTTTAAATAAACCCAAGTACATATGTAAGTAAAAAAAGATTATATTACATTTTAATAATGAACGAGGGTCAGTTTTCAATTACAAATAATGTATATCAATAGGCTCATTTAATTATTATATTTTTCCCGACAAACTGATAAGGTCCACAGACCGTCTTTTTACTTAAATGTCGTGTTTGGGTCTTTTTGCACATTTTGTGGTTGTCCTTGTAGTTTGTACTTGTGATCTGTCTTTTTTTTTATCTTTTTTGTGAATTTCCTACTCTACTGTTTTTGCTGGGTGCTGCCTTTCCTTTTGATTTGTTTGTATGTATTTGCCATAAAACCTCACTGAAAGACTGGATCATTCATAAGACCACCTGTCAATTATCTACATGTATAGTGTAATTGACAACCACTTTTGCGATTGTCGAACACTGCAATTATACTTGAGTATTGTTAAATACTTCAATTCTGCCCCTATATTGAATCAGAAAATTCTGAATTTAACAAACTGGACATATTCGAATATTTCAATCAACACTGCAATGGTCATGATACTTATCTAGATCCATTTTCTCGTTCACATGCTTGTGTAATTATGTAATAGATAGTGTACTAGTTATTCGTCAAAAGTGTCTTCTTACAAGGGTTATTGTACAGTTTTGCGAGGACTATATCTGACTTATACTCCGACAAAAACAAAACGATCACCAGAGAGACAATGATTTTCAAAATCGATTCTGGCACAATTCAAGAATAGAAGATGTTTTGCATTTTAGAAAATATAATTCTTATGTTCAAAATAAGCTTGGACTAATGATCCTTAGGGATTATCTAACTGTCCATTCATACAGTGATGAGCATTTATTAGCATGTGAACATTTATTGAGTGAACATCAAGTGTGCACATGTGTTATTACACCTCATAAAAGAATACACATCTATAGGTTTCAACATTGGTGACTGATGATACAGCCTTGATGCACAAAGGTACATATCTGTGCATAGCATTTGTCTTTTATTTTGTATTTGAAAAATAGACAATCCATGAAAATATTTTCAAACAGGTTCATATAAAAAAGCTTCTACATTGTAATAAATTTTAAACTGTTTTCTAAATGTTAAGACAATGTATCTGGTTTATGCTTGTATTATGACATGATTCTTAACGAAATGACATATTTTTTAGTTTAAACTTTTTTCACATGGATATATTTATTGATATAATGTTATATTGAAGTGATACTTAATAGCATCACCAATGCTTATGAAAAAGGAAAAAAAGTTGTAGCCACTAATCGGTTGATGTACTAGTATATAATTCAGGTTTCTTGCAATTGATTGTTAATTTGCACAATATATGTTTCAAGCTTACAAATAGTTTGTAGTTCTGTTTCAATTGCTACTGATAATTAATACTGTAAAATCATTCAATTTAGAGGAGTTTTACTCTGGGGATTATAAAAAATAAGCCATTGTTGTATAATTGTTGAGGTGTAGATAAATTGTGTTGATTGAATTTTATGATAAAGTTCAACCTATACATTGAATAAAATTTAACGCCACAAACTGGATGTTTTTTACAGTAATACAGCATATTAATCCATGCCAGGTGTTTTTACAATTTCCTAGCTCCATGTTTTATGCTTTAGGCAATAAGCTATTATGTCGTGTATTTAAGTGTTACACATATTTGTCATAGTTTTCGTCTAATTGACCGTTTATGGCAATTATTTTCTGAGTGAAACAGTTTTATTATAGCTCACAAAAGTGTCCGCTTACGAAAATAATGTACACATTTTGAATGGAATCAATGGGCGTGTCGGAGTATACATAGTTTAAAGCTATCTAGATCTAATATACGAGTAACTTTAAATATGTTTTATGAGAACATTACGTAGGGTCTTTCATTGGTGTTTTTTCTTGGAAACTACAATTCTTGGGAATATTCTCACTCATCTAGTACAATGGCTTACAGAACTTTGCCTTCAAACTAAAACACATTTACAACAACTACTGCACTAAATCGTTGTATAAGAGCTTTTGCATTTTTATTGTTTTTTGGATGTTTATGTGTTATAGAATATGGTCGGACTTGATTTTGCAATCTTAAAAGACAAGATTAAAATAAACGCAAAACTGAACACAAATTGCAAATTCAATATCGTAACCAACTTTCATGAAAAACTTAAAAGCTTTTGGACGTGAAATCTCTTCTATCCGTAATGTCGCGGAAATCCGCAGGCTTTCAATTTAATTGCTTTTCAATTGGAAGTCGGTGACTTCTTAACATTCTGGTATTAGCTGTCAAATATTGAAAATATTGATGATGAAATAGCGTGGTGTTTGAATCTTGTTGGGAAAATTGTCTCTTCTCTTGTTAAAGTTCTGGGTAAATAAAACATTTATAAACACGTGTAAACATACTGAACACGTTCGACAGCGTGCACATATCGGCATATGGGTGGATCCTCTTGCACTTTGGGATACCTGATATGATTTCTAAGATCCCCAAAATGCTGTATACAGACTTCAGCGCTAACGTACAATGTAGTTTGCGGTACAACCCTTACACCCGACTTCCAGATACAACATGGAGTTTATTAACGTTGTTGGATGTCCCCTTCACTCATTTCAATATGTGTGGATTGGCTGATGAGGGAAACTACCAATGACATTGAAAGGGGTCTTCAGTGGACATTCAATGCAACTGATGGCGATTCTAGTTACGTTCTGTCATGGACAATATTGAGCGATATTGGCATACATTCTGATATCATCAGTGATGTTTGGACATGTCACGTATGTGTATACGGGTATGGTTTGAATACCAACACACTAGCATCCTTTGGTGCTGGCGATTTCAACACCATACTATGCACAATGTAATGACGCGATGCATAGGTAATACCCGTAGACTGCCGGTCCAAAATCTAGACTAGGGTTACACGTTCATGTTTTTCATTTAAATCACAATTTTATATACGATGGTGGTTATTCAAACAAGGTCATGTTTCTAAAAGGCCTTGCATTTTATGCCTCATAAATCTCCAACAATTGAATAAAATGCCTTGCAGATTCTCGTCTGTCTCCTCAAATCGGCCTAAACCGTACCGAAGTTTGTAGCATTAATGTCTACAAATTGACAAATCTTGGACACTCGAAGACATACTGTGTGACAACTTAATTCTTTGTTGATTTAGTTAAAACAAGACTTTTAATGTCCTCAGAAAGTTTAGACACAAATAATTATACTGTGCACCTTAGTTTACATTAAGACCACTAGTCGTAGTCAGTCACCTATGATTTCCAGAGTTGATTCCCGAGATGGGTATATGATTCCCATAATGATATATAGTTTTACTGAATGTGATCCAGTTGTATTGAGAGGTCATAGTCGCATACAAGTTACCTGTCACTCATTAGGGATCAAGTCGAGTTATACGACATAAAACATGAGTACACAAATTAAGTAGAATGCTACAATTGTATGTACATTCACCTTGGACGATATAAACCCTGCCAAAGACGGTCCCAATTCTGGTAACTAGCTTTTATTTACACAGGGCTACTATAAACCGTAAAATGCTTATTCTCGATACTTTCAGGTTGAATGTTATTATGGTTTAGAATAAAAACAATCTTCAATGTGTTAAAAGGTATCTAAAAGGGTGAGCATGTTAATTAATAAAGACGATAAATGCTTTTCCAACAAAAGTTAACCAGTTTAAGTCTCATTCATATATACATGACAATTATTATAAAACAATATATCACAGATAAAAAGAACATGTACATATATATGGCCATTCTATATAGAATTACAAGAGACTCAGTATGTGAAATCGCATAAATACATTAAACTCACAATTTCATACACATATAATTTACACACATATCAAAACGGTATTGATTAAAACTGAAACAACCTTGTTAATCGATCGAATTAAGAAGCGATAAAATGAAATGCAACTTAAAAAAAAATGCATATTAAGTTAATATGATATAGTTAACTAGAGACCCGATGATCAGATCATTGCGAGTTGGATTAACAAAATTGTTTCAGGCAATATAAAATAAATCATACGGGACAAATAAATTAATAAGCATTATTTACAATAGATAAGATCATTTACATGTTAAAAACATACGTCTTTGTAAAATTTGAAAGCAGCTTTTGGCACAGGTTCTTATAATTTCTGGGTTGGAAAACAAAAATTTAAATTTCTCAACCTCGGGGAATGTCACAAACATATTATTGCACAAATCGGCTTGCATATATAACTGCTCTCGTATATCACAATATGCCGGACATCTAAATAAAGCATGATATTATGTTTCAACAGTATCGCAAAAAAGACATAATCGTTCATTAATGTCTAAGTGTTCATAACGACCTGTTTCAATTCTAAGAGGTGCTACACCAAAACGATACTTACTAAATGCTGACCTATGTCTAGGTGGCATAATAATTTTACAATATTGCTCAGATGCAAAATTTGATTTCACAAGTTTATACAATCGCAGTTTATTACCGCCTTTTCTAGATGGACCAACATTACTATTAATTCTACTGTTCCATCTAACAATATAATCTTTAAAAATATTATCAGTGACCTCGTCAATAAAAGATTTTGGTAATGACTGATCTATACTACTTAATCTATTCATATTATAATCACATAACATCTTCTTGATCTTAAAAACCCAATTCTTACATGAATTGTTCGATTTCGAGCCAACCCAGAGTGCTATACGATTACTGATTCTTCTTACATCAATAGAGGATAGTCGAGCCCAATGGAGTAAAACTGCCTTCCATTGCCTTACGACCGTGGGGCTCCAACCCATATCCCCTGATACCCCATCATTAGGTGTAAATTTACCCACCCCTAGAAAAAAACGCTGAGCTCTATTATGTATAGCATAAATGCAAGAGTATGACTTGGAACCCCATAATGGTGCGCTATAACTTATAACAGGCCATACAATAGAGTCATATAGATTGGAAAAAACGTTAACGGGTACACCACCATGATCTTGCACTTTGCAATTATTAGACCTAAAGCGCGACTAGCACTCTAGGACACAGCTTTAACAGTAATATTGTTATCAAGATGTTCATGTAAAATAATACTTAAATATGTATAACGGTCAACGATATGTAGTACATTATCACCACACTTAAAAACAACATTGGTACGTATTACAGAGTTAGGACGAAAATGAATGATGTTACTCTAAGACGGGTTAACCGTCATGTCATTATTACCACACCAGTCTCCTAACGCTGTTAACAAACATTGTAGTTCTTTTGCACTCTCAGTAATCAAGACAATGTCATCTGCATACACCAGTATACAGATCTTTTCATCTCCAATGTTAATACCCACATTGAATGTTTTAAGAAATACTATTAAATCATTGATGAACAAATTAAAAAGTAACGGTGATAAAATACATCCTTGACGAAGACCACATTTAACGTCAAACCAGTCAGTTGTAAAAGAATTGATTCTGACACAAGACATGACAGATACATACAGTGACTTAATTGCAACTAACATTTTGCCACATACCCCTGTCTCTTTCAATCTATTCCAAAGCATATCTCTATTAATGGTATCATAAGCTTTCTTGAAATCAATAAAAGCACAAAAGGTTGATAAACCAAGCTTTTTTCTTGTATCTATAACATTATGCAACGATATGATATGATCCACAGTACTACGACCTTTCCGGAAGCCATTTTGTTCGTCAGCAAGTTTTGCATTTGATTCGACCCAGGTACTTAACCGACTATTCAAAATCTGACAGTAAAGTTTGTATATAGAAGGCGCAAGTGATATACCACGGTACGACATTGGGTCCCTTTTATCTAAAGTAGATGATTTAGGTACAGGGTTGATAATTGACCTACTCCACAGGGAACGATGCCACTATCAAAACAAACATTGAAAAATACATGCAAGGAAGAAACAGCCGAATCAGACTTTAAAACTTTCGCCGGAATGTTATCTATACCGCAAGCTTTGCCAGTTTCAGCGTTGGACAATGCTTTCTGCACTTCCGTGATGGAGATATGGTCATTGAAACTAACATGATCAGATTGTAACCATGTCATTATCTTAAATAGGGAGTACCATTAAAGTAAATATCTAAACTTTTTAGTTATACCACTGTTCTATTAACCTTGCAATTGTTTGATGATCTCTCTTTACTCGTTTAATTAAGAGATATACGAGGGGTGATCAACAAATACGCGGAAAAATGCTCTGAAATCTTTGTTACGTGACCAATATTTTAAAACATTGGTCAGATTATACATGTACTTTGATGACCATGGACTAATTTTTGGGATTCCGGAATTTAAATGCATTTCAGTTTATGTTTTTAAAATAGAAGTAGATAGAAGCACTGACTAGATCCATTGCCACGTATAGAAAGGTTAGGGAAAGTGGAGGAACGCATTCAGTCAGTTTTTGCAAGGAGAATATTCTTAAAACATGTTCTTATGAATCAATACCCATTAGTAGAATCAACTTCTGGTGGAAGTACAGACTGAACGTTAATTTAGGATTCTAGGACAATGGTGCTCGGTAAAACTATTTTACGGTGAGTGTTATTACGATTTGAGTAGAGTGTCCATAATATGGAATAATCTTACCAAGAATTACATGACTTTAATGCATTGTTTGAATTTCCAGTTTTAACAGAACAAATTGATTAAGTCTTGCAATAACTGACAACTTTTTATATCTCGTCTTTAAGCATTGAATTTGTCATGTACTATACAATCATTTGAATACGCAGAGATTAAAAATCGTGGTAGTGGAATAAATAAGAATTTTTTGCGCGGACTGTATTTCACGCATTTTTATATCGCGGGATTAAAGTAACACTTCGTTCAAGCAAAACTAGATTTTATAAATTATTGTTGGTTTTATTTAAGTTATGTGAATGTTCGGAACTACAAAAAAGGATGTAGAATGTGACGTTCTAAATATATACTCTGAGGGTTATTGAATATTAAATGTAAAATACCTTCCAAGCTCCATCAGCTGAAATTGATCAGTGTAAGTCAGATAGCTGAGGCTCACAGGGAAGACTGGGTATACCTAAATGTGTTGCCTCTTTGAATAAAGTCTTTATTATTATTATTATAGCTCGAAATTATTTTCTATTTTACTTAAAACAGTCTGAGGGCATCTTTCCTGACTTATATAGACCTATATATTTGTAGTGTACTTATTAAATTTACTCTCATTGTCGACAAATTGAAGTCTTAATGCAGTTCTGAATATAAAGTTGATCTCTTAAGTTCTCTGAATATCACGACATGTTTTATAGTATATTAATCATCAGGTGACAGACTTCCGGCTTCACACTAACCACTAATTGCTACCGGAAGTTATCTAACTATACAGTGCAATGTTTTGTAATGCGTATGCATAACTTATGAGTCGAGAAACAACTCATTTGTCTTTAATTCTGTGATAACATTATGGTTAACGGTGTTGTGGTTATATTATAACACTGGCAATTTGTGTTCTAATCCTCGGTCAATTTCAAAAGGTAATATGCATAAGTGTAATTTAAAATTGTTAAGCTGCAATTTTGGAAACTTCTGCTCAGCTACTTAGCTTAGAACACAAATTGCCAGTGTTTATGTTTATTTTATTCATCCGTTTCCGTAAAGGGGAATGATTTCCCGCTTATATCTTACAATTTCGCTTTGCGTGCACGGTTGCAGAAAATTGGAAAATTAAGTAAAGCTCTGAGATCCATTTAAGAAGAGAAATTACGAGAATTCGGGACAAAAATGAGTCCCATGTGGCTATAGGAGTCGAACGATTTCTGACAGAAAGCAAATGTATTACAAGGATTGAAAATGTGTCCGAATTACCAGAGATTAACCAAAGTGAGTGATAGTACTGAAGTGAAAAGTTAGTGTATGAGTCGATCACTGACGCGCTTCATGTCGCTTAGTGTCGACATGTTTGTTCGGGTTATTCGCGAGAACGATCGAGGTTCCATGGTTACGTATTTACGTAGGAAAGTAATTGCATTAAGTTGAGCATGTTTGTCCACGCGGTTTCCTCTCTGCTTTACATAAGAATTTTTGCAGATTTGCAATTGAGATCAATGGCTTAAAAGTTGCACCTTTAAAATAATTGGAACAATAAACATTATTTTAATTGTGATGGTAATCATCGGATTTTGCATCGTATTACAGTGATATTTCAGTCATATTCGGGTGTACGTATAATCTAACAAGTGTTGTCGGAAATTAATCAACAATCAGAGCGAAATGTCCTGGTCACTTCTCTCTAAAGAAAAATATGGAACCAGAAACCTCTCGGTTAATATCATTATGCCGACTCAGGATAAACGCCCATTCTGTACGGCCTAGCGAAATCCGAACGTATATATAACTGTCCGTGTAACAGCGAACGAGAATAAGATCCTTGTCCTGTTGTTCAGTGCATAAGTTATTAATTCTAAAATGAGGAGGAGATAGACAGAACGTAAAGAAAATTCTACTTTAAAACGTGTCCTTTAACATTTTTCTCAGTACGATAAAAGAGTCGATGATTGGGTCGTTTGTTGTGATATATACTAGCATTTGTGACGAAACGGAAGTCTTTAATTAAATTTTGTCTTCCACTTGGTTTATCTTTATTTTCTTTTTTTGAAGAGCTACGTTGGTTTTGACGCGAAATCGATAAACGTGTTACGAGCATGTTATAATTTACTTACTGATTAATTTCAGCTTGTCTGTGCAATATACTTCTTTTTAATCACAAACTACGTCCTTATCACATGAAATGTCGATCAATTATGACCAATTAACGATGCATGATGGCAAGATGAAATATCAATTATTGGTTGAGACTAAAATTACGACATACGTCTTTCAGAATTCCTGATTCACAATAAAGAGAGTAAGATATAATAAGACCAACACGTTATCACAACATTACAACAATATTATCCCTGTATGCCGCTTTGCAACTCTGAAGACAACCCACAGGCCGTTGCATTTTGCTTACAAGAACGTGTCGAATACAAGTTATACTTGGTGTTTTTAAAATTTATTTCATTATGATTGTTAAGACAATGTGCATCTTTCTGCAAAAATGCCGAAAATATCGTACATTGTATTATCAAAAAGCCTACAAAAGCATTTTGTGGTTGCAGATCATCGAACCAACTATAGCTTTGGCATATTGATTGGAGTTGTAGAAAGGTGCATGTTCGGCTTTTTTGACACGTTATTTGACGTATTACATGTGTAAAGGTCGAAACTGCACCAATTATTTGAAGCGAATTACCGAACAAGCAATTGTTTACAAAAGTGCAGTTCCTTTTCCCTACAGATCGTCATTCTGTTTCGTTCTTGTCTGCTGGCTCTTACCAGACTGTTTATGTGTTTTATGTATCCAGAAATCAAATCGGAGGTCATCGGGCTAGTTAAGGAGTTATTCGCCTATAAAGAAACTTCGCATGTTCCAGAACCGATAATACCTGAACAAGCACAATGGCTTATGGTTTGTTTGCATTTGTCTGTTTCTAACATGATATTGTGTTCATTGACACATTCTATTATTGAGAAGTGTTTCCCCATCTCTTAAGCAAAAACTTGCAAGTGTCTCTAAATGATGTATACAAATAGAACGTTTCCTCATTCAAATTACGATATAATTATTTTAATTGAAGAATAAAGTTTATATATTTGTCACAAAGTTCAAAAACTCCAACTATTGGCTTCGTGCAACGGTAATTATTACTAGAACATAATTCACAAAAGTCATTATTCGTACTAACCAATTTCAATCATTCTCACCACACCATTGTGGCATGTGACACAACCGCTCCTGACCATCAGACGTTTGCTATCTAAAGACGTCCGCCATTCACATAAACACGTCGCTTCTAGTCTCTAGTCTGTGATAAAATGTCCCTTAAAATTGTATTACCATCATATCTCTAGTAAAATATGACATCCTAGATACTACCATTACTGTTATTCATGTCTTCAAATAGGATGTTTATAAGAAACTAAACAGGTTATTTCTACGCCGGCGTTGTTCTTGACTGGTTTATGGTCTGAAGATTAAGCAACGTGCGAAAGCAATTTTCTAATCTTAAGAACCGAACACCAGTCCGAAAATTACAAAGCATCCATTTCCCTCATGCTAAGATAGTAATATTTACTCTAGAGACTCGTAAAAACAAATTGAAATTGTATAATGGATGCTGAAGTTATTGTTTCAACCATTGCAAATGTCTGAAATATGGTAATTTCATATGGCGGAAAATGTACGGTTAACTGGAGACATATACTAGACGTGTTGATGTTAGGGTACCATTAAACAAATCTGAACGGAATTTTGTTGGTATAGACTTATACAACATTAACAACACTTATACAGATATGAACATGTTTCAATCAGTTCTCTTATTTTATGCTTACAATATTTCCAATGTAGCTGTTTTTCGTGAAATCATTAATTGTTCTCAGGCCTGTAATGTTTTTTTAATTGGAAATAAGCCTTAGTCAGTACTTAACTACGAATCTTAAGTTAGAAATTGAGAAATGTATACAAGTTCGAATATTGAGAAAGGTAGGCTCTATTCGTGGTATGGGGCATTCAGTGTCTAGCTTATAAGTGTATTCGTCGCATCAATATAATGTGAATACAAAACATGTTTCGAACATTGCTGATTCCCAATGTCCTGCTCGATATTCGTATATGTAGCTCGGTATTGACTTATGCTAAAACTTACCACCTTGCTAACTTCACAGACGTATTTCTCGCAGACTTTATTTCGTGTCTATGTGCATCAACTATTCCGCATGTTTACCTCCTATTTCCAATCATTACGGATCATCAACCTGTAATATTATAATGATAACTTTGATAAAATCAAACACGCTGTAAATTACATTTATCATTATAATTAACATTATGATTAGCAATATTTTATATTTGCATCTATAGTTGGATTTTAACCTACATTGTATGGCGCCATCGTCTATTAATGCGAAATACGAACAGATTAATGAGACCATTCGAGTTTCGCACCAAGAATAAAAACATGCACAAATAACCAATTGAAATGTTATTTAATCACACCTTACTTGTTTTTGGTTGACGTTGAAACTATACTAAATATACACACATTTTCCACGCAAATGCTCGTAGAAGATATGGACAAAACCAATGTAAAAAAGGAACATACTGTTCACATATGTAGCGAGTCCAGTAACCTTTGCGGAAATCACAAACCCTCACTGTCCGGCTAGTATTATGCTGGACAAAGTGAAGGTATCAAAAGTCAAAAGGATAATTACCAATCGGACGGGGACGGAAGCACTCAACATAAACAGCAAAGCACGAAAGCCTGACACAAGATCACACAAGAAATCCAACATATCCCGAGTACATGCCACAAAGACATTCACAAACATGAACCAGAAAAAATGAAACTGATCGGCTACAAAAACACGCCATTTGTTGTAAAATATTCTTTCAGTGTTTGTTTGTATTATCTGCAAATCAAGAGGAATAAAACTCTAATGAATGCAGTTTAAAAGACGAAGCTATAGTATGCGTATGATTTTGGACACTGGTGACCAAAACAGAGATACGACTAACAGTTCTCCTAGAATTGTAATAATCATGAAGACAAAACGGTTGTAAAACAGTTTTACTCGTAGCGTTGGCCACATTTGTTTAAATACTGTTCGTATTTGCTAATAAACGTGACGTTCTATGTAGTGGGTAATTAATGCAACCTATCAACCATTAGAATAGTTTACTTAATGAGGTTTCCGGTCCACCGGAAATTGTCGTCATTTTGTCACAGCGTGTACGGAAATGGTATTTATGGGTAATTTAAGCTGGTGTTATCGTACAGTACTAATCCCCGGAGTACTATCACACAAAGAACAGTGGTTAATGAGACGATTACAGTGTGAAATATGTGATAAATTGATGAAATATTGTATTCCAATAGCGTGGTGTCAATAGCCAGGGTACAATAGACGATAATTGTTTTCAGAGCAGGACCTTTTTTACTTCTGTACAATACAGTATCATCTCATTTAAAGACCATCGTCATACAAAGACCAACTGGAAAGTAAGATATATGGCCATTAATCATTTTCAATGCTATGCCTTTTAATTAATAGACAATCACAAAGAGGCTCGCAGCCTGGAAGACCGGGCATTGGTCCTGATAATCTCCTCAGGTTTCTCGTTCACAAGCTTATGTATTGAAACTATAACAAGACAATACCTAATACAACAATGTATTTGCTGGTAAAAGTAGTTCAGGTGTTTTCTAAGAACATTATTTAGGGTCTTTCTTCGGTTTTATTCTTGGAACACTTTTCCGTGTGTTTTCTTCGAAAACTATTTATGGTGTTTTTGGAAATTTCTCTCTTATCTAGTGCTGAAAGCATCATATGGGTTTATAGAACCATTCCTCCTAATAAAACACATTTACAACAACTACTGCACCAAAGTGTTGTATAAGAGCTTTTGCAATTTTGTTGTTTTGTGGATGTTTAGTATTATAGAATATGGTCGGAAGTGATTTTGCGATCTCAAGAGACAAGATTAAAATAAACGCAAAACTGAACACAAATTGCAAATTCAATATCTAAACCAATTTTCATAAAAAACTAAAAGCTTTTAGACGTGAAATCTCTTCTTTCCGTAATGTCGCGAAAATCCGCAGGCTTTCAATTTAATTGTTATTCAATTAGACGTCGGTGACTTCTTAACATTCTGGTATTAGCTGTCAAACTACGAAAACCTTGATGATGAAATAGCTTGGTGTTTGAATCTTGTTAGGAAAATTGTATCTTCTCTTGTTTTAAGATCACGGCCATACCGGATAAGATTTCTAAGCTCCTCAATATGCTGTAAAGGGTTGAGACACAAAGAATTATATTGTGCACCTGTTTTTGCATTACGACCACATGGCCACACACACAAATACATGTGGTTACCTAATATAGGAACTGTGTACGCATGCGTGTCCTACTTGTACAGCTAGAAGAACACTAATCTGTCAACTAGATTTTCCAGAGTTGATTCCTAAGATGGGTACATGATTCCCATTATCGTATAGTGGTATAGATCTACTGAAAGTGATCCAGTGGTATTGAGAGCTCTTGTCACATAAAAGTTTCCTGTCATCCATTAATAGTTAAACCCTAATAAACAAACAAACAAACAAGAGAGCTACAAATTGTGTTACTGTATACCCTGCCAACGACGGTTCAAATCCCGGTTGTAAAAAGAAGGTAGTTGGGTGTAAGTCTAGCAACCCAATCCCGTGAAACAAGTCAACACTTCTGGAAGAGGAATGACGCCCAGATTGTATACGTCAAGTATGTTTGTCCCATATGTGTATACCCATGGTACATAATAAACACCATTGACATGGATAACAATAGTCATGACATTCATCACAAAACCAAGGATAACCAAGAATTAGAAAACAGTAAGCCGTTTATTATTTACTACGTGGATACTGTTTGATATTATTATTGCTTAGCAATAAAAAACCCTATCTAAAATGATGACCGTGTAAAATATTCAAGACGATACTGTTTGCTGGAGTATGCCGGTATCGCACAAGATAGAAACCACGTTACAGTTTGTCTCGTGACGTCATCATACATTTAAAGATTACAAACCACTTCCTTAATATTCAGAATTCATTTGTTTTATCTCGGCAATTATCGTAGAACACCATTAATTGAATGTGAATAAACGACGTGACAGTGGTTACCCCGTAGATAGAAGCACTGGCTAGATTCATTAACACATATACAAAAATGTAGAAAGGTTGGGGAAAGTGGAGGAACACATTCAATCAGTTTTTGCAAAGGAGAATAATCTTAAAACATTTTCTTCTAAATCAATACTGTTTGTAAATATTGTTTGCAGTGCTTTCAAGTTTTAACAGAACAAATTCATTAAGATGTGTAATAAATCGCACATTTTTATTACGCTTAAGCCTAACATTGTATTAGCCTTGTATTGAACAATTGTTTGAATTCGGATACGAATACGAAAGTTTATTTTGCATAAAGCAAAATACAATGCTTATAACACATAAATACAAACAACAGAGATGAAAAACAAGAATTTTCCGCAGACAAACAAATATGGAATGAATATATTGATATTAAGCCTTGTGTGTTCGAAGTCCGGCTGGCTTCGTAAGCTGTCTGGCTAGTGGAAACGCTCGTTACTCCACCAGCTTTGGGCAATCACAGGTAACAAGAGATAACACATACCATATTACACGTATAATATTTTCATCAGACAATCAGTCACATATATGGGATGGATTTAGACAATAGACATTCAACCCAATAATATAAATAATTCCAACATTAGGACATTAAGAGATACGCACATTATTTGCAAAATATAATATTTAGCGAGAGCACAAATAGTTTTCTTTGACTTTGAGGACATTAAATTTTCAAATTTTTTAATGGTTGGCCAGTGGCAATAATACTGTTTAAAATATTTTATAGGTCGCGATACAGCGGACAAACTAATAGGAAATGAAATTCTGTCTCGACTTTCTTCATTGTGCAAGACATACACAATCGTTCTGATCTGTGTGTTGTCGTATCTTCCAGAGTCTATACAAAGGCTATGAGAGGAAGTTCTAAACCTAGCTAATGCAATTCTATATTTGTTCTCCGTAATGAAATCAAGATATTTCTCAGGTTCGAAGTCAAACTTGAATATACAATACGTTTGCAAACGACTAGAGTTATTGATAGTGGCGTACAAACTTTGTAAAAATGTATCAATGATCCTTTGTTTAATGGAAACAAAAAGGTATATCTATCTCGGACTGATTATTCCACATGTACGTAAATCCATGTGTAGTTAATATATTTTTAATACAAAAGGCCCAATTGTTCGAGTTATATGTATTACCAGAATCAACATCTACTTTCAGCATTAAGTATACTAGCTTAGCAAGTTCTGAATTGTCAAGTTGTAAGATTTTCGTCCAATACTTAACCCATCGAATTTATCGCATTATGAAAAAAATGGTAATCGCCCTAGCTCCCCATACAATGCTGAAAGATTAGTTGATTTTCTAACAACCAATAATCGTTTTAGAAATGTTGTATGTATTTTCATATAGAATAATTTTTGCAGTTACAGTATGAATTAAAATTTTCGCGCGGGTTTTATTGTGCGCATTTTTTATATCGAGGGCACCAATTCGCACTTCCTGAAATCAAAACTAGGGTTTTTCAAATGCTGGTGGTTTTAATTTTTAGATGGTATCGATAAAGTGCTGTGAATTTTCTGAGTAGGAATAGTTGTAGTGGGGTCCACATAAAATGAGCAACAATTTTGACCGCTAGAATATAATGGTTAATGAGTATCAGACATATTTATCCAACCTTGCTAAAAATGAATTTAGAGTATAAGACCGTAGTAAGCCAGACATCTGACAATTTTACTTAGGAAGTTACTTTTATATTCTCAACACTTGGACAGCATTTTGTCTGGCTACATTTTTACTTATACAATCATGCCATAATTATTGATTTTGTCTCATTGTCGAGTCTTAATGCATTTCTTAATATAAAGCTGATTTCCAAAGTTCTCTGAGTATCAAGCCATGTTTATCATTACGTGACAAACTTCCGGCTTTCCATAAACCACCAGTTGCTACCCGAAGTTATCTTACTATGCAGGTCCATGTTTTGTAGTACAAATGCACAACTTATGAGTCGAGGAACAACTGATTTGTCTTTAAGTCTGTGGTTACATTATGGTAAACGGTGTTGGGGTTATATTATAACACTGGCATTTTGTGTTCTAATCCTCGGTCCATTTCACAAGGTAATATGCATTAGTGTTATGTATAATTGTTCAGCCGCCATTTTGCATACGTCAGCTCAGCTAAGTTATTTATGTTGATTTTATTCATTCGTTTCCGTAAAGGGGAATGATTTCCCGCTTATATCTTACAATTTCGTTTTGCGTCCACAGTTGCAGAAAATTGGAAAATTAAGTAAACGCTCCGTGATCCATTTCAGACGAGAAATTGCGAGAATTCGGGACAAAAATGAGTCCCAAGTGGCTATAGGAGCCGAAAGATTTCTGACAGAAAGCAAATGTATTATAAGGATTGAAAATGTGTCCGAATTACCAGAGATTAATCAAAGTGAGTGATAGTACTGAAGTGAAAAGTTAGTGTATGAGTCGATCACTGACGCTCTTCATGTCGTTAAGTGTCGACATTTTTCTGTTCGGATTATTCGCGGGGAAACAATTGCGATTCCATGAATATGTATTTCTATGGGAAAGTAATTGCATTAAGTTCTGCATGTTTGTCCACGCGGTTTCTCTTTGCTTTCAACATGCACTATTGCAGATTTGCAATTTTGATTTATGGCTTAAAAGTTGCACCTTTAAACGAATGTGGAACAATAAACATTCATAACTTTTCGTTGTGATGGCTCCCTCGGATTTTACATAATGTTTTAGTTCCATTCGGTTGTACATTTGATCTAACAAGTGGTCCTAAAAACTAATCAACAGTAAGAGCGAAATGTCTCTTCCTCAAGCAACAGGATCATAGTCACTTCTCACTGAAGACAAAAGGAGGTTCATGGGATCAAGAGGGGTGACGTCAACATTCTGCCGACTCTTCGATCCTCATAAGGTTTGCATCGGATGAGGAGTTCGAGCCCTTACTGTTCCCGCGCCATCGACTAGCAATGCGGTATTCGAAAGCAGTAGACCGTTCAATTATCACAAATACCTCAAAAAGGTTGCGCATATAGCCAAATTCTTAAGTATCTTCACCACACCACACCTGACAGGTGTTAATATATGAATAACAACAGACCTTTTTCGGCTCCAAATAGTTGTGGAATAAATATTTTACATCGTTCTGTCGTGGAATTTGAATCCATTCTGTATGGCGGCATCGCCCAGTAATGCGAAGTATAATAATAGAAGTATTAGATCATTAAGATCTTCTTCTAATTTTCTTCTTCTGTGACATGCGGAGATGTTGTTGTCAGTTGTTTGTGCAACTTTGAGAAATTAGAACGTGGTTTTGTTCGTAAATGTGCTCGGTGTATTCACTAATCAGCTATACACAGCTGCTGGAAGAACTTCTGCATCGGGATTGGCTTATATAACCATGTACGCTCCAAACTTAAGCAGCTCCACAGTGTTTCAGTCCATTGCATGTAATAGTTTATAAACTGGTCATTAACCTAGGGCATAGGCTTCATGGAACATTGACTTTTAACATTTATTTTCTTACCAACCATTTAATGCACAAGCATTAACACAGCCATTCGTTTAGACTTCTTTATTAAGCATTCGGAAACAAGATGTTTTATAACTTAAACACACTCGAAGCCTATGCCCCCTAGGTTAATGACCAGTTTAAAAACTATTACATGCAATGGACTGAAACACTGTGGACCTGCTTATTATTATCATTCGAAAAACAGAACTGCCTATTTCGTTAGCATTATTTTTGTACCTCGTTCAATTTAAACCTCTGTATTTTCACAGAAATTGTACATTTCCCAAAACGGAAACGACAGATATATTGAGGAAGGATTGAAGTTGGTATTTAATGTTTTAGAATTGTCCCAAACCACTAACCATTAAGTTGAGAATTTAATGTCAAAGGCGAAAGTTTCGAACTTTTGGCAAACATCGCATACCTAAAACCTGTTTACTCGATTAATATAGCATTTTTGGGCACATAAATTGTGTATACTTATTGTTCATTCGTCGCGTCAATGATATATGTAAGTGATCCCTCTCAAAAGCAACGCAAAACACATATAAAATAACCAATACTTACCCCACTCTAGTGGCGCAAAACGTGTGTGTCTCTGCCTTCGACATACAGAACTGCCTTACACACAGCGGGTTGTACGGTATGTATTAAATGTGTAAAGGTTGAAGCTGCACCACATATCTGAAGAAAATTACCGTACAAGCCATAATTTACAAAAAGTACAGTTCCATTTCCCTAAAATTATCGCTTACTTGACCACGCCAGTTTCATGCGGTCCTTCTCATGTCATCAACGTTTCCGTAAAACTTCTGGCGTTTGCATTTTTCGATGATGTATTCAGCTGTCTGGTATACTGCGTCACACGGCCATGTCGGGGACGGGCTAGTCTGTATTTCTTGTGCATTGGATCGGTTGTGCCAGGACCGGAGTCTCTCACACAAGTGTCTTAAATATATCCTTATACATGTAGACAATTAATTGCGATATACATGTAACTATTTCCTTGGAACAATTTATCTCATCAATTCGTCAAAAAGTACACTAGTGGCTTCATGCAAATGTTATTATTACTAGAACATAATTCACACAAGTGTACTAACCAATTTCAATCATTCTTACCACACCATTATGACATGTGACACAGCTGCTCCTGACCAGCAGACGTTTGCTATCTACAGACGTCCGCCATTCACATAAGCACGTCGCTTTTAGTCTCTAGTCTGTGATAAAATGTCCCTTAAAATTGTATTACAATCATATCTCTAGTAAAATATGACATCCTAGATAGCATCATGACTGTTATTTATGTCTTCAAATTGGATTTGTATCAGACCCTGAACAGGTTATTTCTACGCCGGCGTTGTACTTGACTGGTTTATGGTCTGAAGATAAAGCAATGTGTGAAAGCAATTTTGTAAGCTTAAAAATCGAACACCAGTCCGAAAATTACAAAGCATCCATTTTCCCTTCTGCTAAGATAGTAATATTTACTCTAGAGACTCGTAAAAACAAATTGAAATTGTATAATGGATGCTAAATTATTGTTTCAACAATTGCAAATGTCTGAAATATGGTAATTTCATTCAGGCTAAAATTTACGGATAACTAGAGACATATACTAGACGTGTTGATGTAAGGGTACCATTTAACGCAATCTGAACGAAATTGTGTCGATAAAGACTTAAACCCCTTCAACAACACTGATACAGATATGAACATATTTTAATAAGTTATTATTTAATGCAAAAACAATGCCCAAAAGGAACATACCTGTAACGCACTTATCCTAGTAACCTAATCCAGAGCAAAGGCTCGCACTGTCCGGCTATTTTCAAGCTGGACAAAGTTAAGGTACCAAAAGTTAAAGTGGAATAACATCTGACAAGGAAGGCAGCACTCTGCAGAAACAACATAGCACAAAAGGCACAAAAAGATCTCACGAAAAGAAAATCCACAAATACCAAGTACAAGTCACACGGACATTCACAAATGTGAACCAGAAAAAAAGAAACTGAACGTGCAATGTGCTGTAAAATGTTGCTGCAATGTTTGTTTGTATTATCTGCAAATCAGGAAAAATAAAAATCGGGCGAATGCTGTTTAAGAGACAAAGCGATAGTTTGCATACGATCTGTTGACAATGGGGACCAATAAAACAGAGATATTACGATTAACTGTTCTCCTAGATTTGTAATAGTCTTGACGACAAAACCATTGTTAAACAGTTTTACCCCTAGTGTTAGCCACATTTATTTAAATTCTGTTCGTATCTGCTAATATACCTTAAGTCCTATGTAGTGGGAAATTAATACAACCGTTAGAATCCTTTACCTTATGAGGTTCAGCGCATGCGTGTCACATACCATATTTCCGGTCCTACGGGAGTTGTAATCATTTTTGTCACAGCGGTTACGGAAATAGTATTTATGGGTAATTTAAGCTGATAATATCGTACAGTACTAATCCCCGGAGTCCTATCACACAAGGAGAAGTGGTTAATGAGACGATTACAGTGTGAATTATGAGATAAATTGATGAAATATTGTATTCAAATAGAGTGGTGTTAATTGCCAGGGTACAATAGACGATAATTATCTTCAGAAGCAAGACCTTTTCTTACTTCTGTACAATACAGTAACATATCATTTAAAGAACATCGGCATACAAAGACCAACTGAAAATTAAGATATATGGCCATTAATCATTTTCAATGCTATGCCTTTTAATTAATAGACAACCACAAAGAGGCTCGCAGCCTGGAAGACTGGGCATTCGTCCTGATAATCTTCTCAATCAAGTTTCTCGTTCACAAGCTTATTTAATGAAACTATAACAAGACAATACCTAATACTGGAATGCAATTACTGGTAACAATACTTCAGGTGTTTTCAGGTGTTTTCGGTTTTATTTTTAGAAAACTATTACGTGTGTTTTCTTGGAAACTTATTTAAGATGTTTTTGGAAATTACTCTATAATCTAGTACTGAAAGCATCACATTGGTTTACAGAACTATGCCTTCTCACTTATCTGCATTTACAACTTCTATACTTTCAATCGTTGTATAAGAGCTTTTGCATTTTTTTTATGTTTTGTATTATAGAATATGGTCAGACGTGATTTTGCAATCTCAAGAGACAAGATTAAAATAAACGCAAAACTGAACACAAATTGCAAATTCAATATCGTAACCAACTTTTATGAAAAACTTAAAAGCTTTTGGACGTGAAATCTCTTCTATCTGTTATGTCGCGGAAATACGTAGGCTTTCAATTTAATTGTTTGCAATTGGAAGTCGGTGACTTCTTAACATTCTGGTATTAGCTGTCAAATATTGAAAATATTGATGATGAAATAGCGTGGTGTTTTAATCCTGTTGGGAAAATGGTCTCTTCTCTTGTCTTTCTGGGTAAATAAATCATTGACAATAAACGCATACAGAAAGCGTGCGAATCGTGCACATTTTAGCACTATTGAAGATCCTCATCCATTTCTTGATACCAGAGAAGATCACTAAGATTACCAAAATGCTGTACACAGACTTCAGCACTAACATCGTTTGCGGTACAACCCTTACACCCGACTTCCGGATACAACATGGAGATAAGTAAGGTTGATTGATGTCCCCTTCACATATTTTAATGTGTATTGATTGACTGGTGAAGAACGCTTCATTGAAACGGGTCTACAGTGGACATTCATGCAAATGAAGGCAATTCTAGTAGTCGAATTGAAAACCCTTGGACACTTGAAGACGTACTGTGTGACAACTAAAGTTTTTGTTTATTTAAGATTAACAGAACAAATTGATTAAGCTTACACCTTTTTATTACTCTTAAGCTTAAGCATTGTATCAGTCATGTAGTGTACATTTATTTCAATTCGAATTTCGCAGTAACAGTATAATTTAGAATTATCGCGCGGACTTTTCTTCGGGAAGTTTTGTATCACTGGATTTAATACACACTTCTTTCAATGAAACGAGGTTTTATAGATTTTAGGTAGTTTTAATTTTTATATGGTTTATAATTATGTGCAAGTTTAGAACATGAAATCGATGTAGTGACGTTTTGAAAAAGTTGACAACATTGTTGAACACTAATGGTTATTAAATATAGAATCTTTTCATGTCATACCGGTACTATTGTTGACACGGAGAAGTCTTAAAGGGACTGCCTCACATATTGGTGTATTGCAAAAATAAAATAAAATTTTCAAATATTCGCGTAATTTTGTTATAGTTGCCTGTATATCTCATAAACAACCCCACTGACATCTAAAATAGCTTGAGAAACTTCGGCATTTTGTAGTTATTTAGTATTTTTACATCCAAAATTCTATAGGGAATTAATACCCTATAGAATTAACACTACTATTACTTAAATTGCCTGAAATTTGTTCGCATTTGATGAAAACGAATCGAAAAACGAACCAAATACCTCACTGATGTTTACGCTATAGTTTGTTGATGTTACAGTTCGATCACGTGTGAATTACATGATTCACAAAACATGTTGGAAGGAAACTTAGCGCTTTTTTTCAAGAAAAAAAAATACTCAGTGGGCGATATCGAGAGTGGTTAAAATTGCTTATTTGCACAAAATCTTTCATAAAGCAACCGTCAGTGGCTTTCTATTACATCAATACTTGGTTAGGTTGGAAAATCGCGATATACGAAATTTTTGGCCAAATCTGTGAGGCAGCACCTTTAAAGATGCTACCTCACCTATTGGTGGATAGCAAAAGTAAAATTAAATTGTCAGATATTCGCGTACTTATGGTATAGGTGCCTTGGTATCCCATAAACAACCACACTGATATTAAAAATAACTTGTAAAACATCGGCATGTTGTAGTATTTATTTTGCATGTATTCATCCAAAATTTTATAGTGTATTTATACTTATAGAATAAACGCTGTTATTAGTGAAATTGCCGAAAATTTGTCTGTATTTGATGAAAGCGAATTGCAAAACGATCCGAATATCTCAATGGTTTTTACGCTGTACTTTCTTGAAGTTACAAATGATCATGAGTGAATTACATAATTCACCAAGCATTTAGGAAGGAAACTGTGCTATTTTCAAAGGAAAATACCGAGTGCGCTATACAAGATTGGATTAAATTGCTTATTTGCCATAAATCTTTCACAAAGCAACCGTTGGTGGCTTTCCGTTACATAAATACATGGTTAGGAAATTACTTCATGCAAAATTGTATCCCCATCTGTGAGGCAGCTACTTTAATACATTTCTTAATTGAAAAATGCTCAACATAGTTCTCTGAATATCAAGCCATGTTTATGGTAAATTAATCATCACGTGACAGACTTCCGGCTTCACATTAACCACTAGTTGCTGCCGGAAGTTATCTGACTATACGGTGCAATGTTTTGTAATGTGTATGTATTACTTGGAAGTCTAGAAACAACTAATTTGTCTTTAAGTCTGTGATTACATTATGGTAAACGGTGTTGGGGTTATATTATAACACTGCCAATTTGTGTTCTAATCTTCGGTCGATGTCACAAGGTAATATATATTAGTGTTATTAAGAATTGTTCAGCCGCCATTTTGCAAACGTCAGGTCAGTTATGGTATTTATGTTGATTTTATTCATCTGTTTCCGTAAAGGGGAATGATTTCCCGCTTATATTTTACAATTTCGCTTTGCGTCCACAGTTGCAGAAAATTGGATAATTAAGCAAAAGCTCTGAGATCCATTTCAGACGAGAAATTGCGAGAATTCTGGTCAAAATGAGTCCCAAGTGACAATAGGAGCCAAAAGATTTGTGACAGAAAGCAAATGTGTTACAAGGATTAAAAATGTGTCCGAATTACCAGTGGTAAATCAAAGTGAGTGATGGTATTGAAGTAAAAAGTTAGTGTATGAGTCGATCATTGACTCGCTTCATGTCGTTGAAGTGTGGACATTTTTATGTTCGGGTTATTCGCGAGAAACGATCGAGATTCCATGAATTTGTATTTACATAGGTAAGTAATGGCATAAAGTTCTGCATATTTGTCCACGTAATTACTCTCTGCTTTACAAATGAACTATTGCAGATTTGCAATTTTGATTAATGGTTTAAAAGTTGCACCCTTAAAAGCATTGAGACAATAAACATTCATAACTTTTGTTTTGTGATGCTTTTCATCGGATTGTACCTCGTATTTCAACAATGTCTTAGTCGCATAAGGTTTTACATTTGATCTAACAAGTATTCCTGTGATCAAAACAGCAAGTGCTGAACCGAAATGCACTTCCTCAAGCAACTGACAGGACCAATATTAACCAAAGGAAAATGAAGATTCAATTAACCGAACCTGAGACTTTCCGGGTGATAACAACATTCTGTCGACTGTTCTTTCCTCATTTGTTTGCACCGGTTGTCGGATTCGAACCCATACTGTACCGACTATATCGACCAACAATATGGTGTACAAAGGCAATAGGTCATTCGGGTACACCGAAAATAAAGGTTGCCCATATAACCAAATTGTGACGTATCTACGTCACACCACACCACACCACACCAACATACCTTTTACGACTCCACGTGGCATAAATGTATCTGTCGTGGAATTCGAACCATTCTGCAACTTGGAACAGTTAAAACGTAGTTATGTTCGTAAATCTGCTGGGTGTATTTACAGTCATGCGCTGAACATCATGTTAAGTTAGGTTCAGCGCATGTGTGTCATATACCATATTTTCGGTCCACCGGGAGTTTTCGTCATTTTTGTCACAGCCTGAACGGAAATGGTATTTATGGGTAATTTAAGGTGATATTATAGTACCAAACTAATCCCCAGTGTCCTATCACACAAAGAGCAGTGGGTAATAAGACGATTACAGAGTGAAATATGTGATAAAGTGATGAAATATTGTATTCAAATAGCGCGGTGTCAATAGCTAGAATACAATAGACGATAATTATCGTCAGAAACAAAACAATTTCTTACCTCTGTACAATACAGTAAAATCTCACATAAAGACCATCGATACACAAAGATCACCTGGAAATTAAGAACCCACTTTTTATATCGTGATTAATACTATGCCTTTAGATTAATAAACAACCTCAATGCTCAAAGTTGCTCTCAGTGAAAACTGTCCAACTGTATTGCATCTATAAATAAAGTCTTTATTATTACATTATTAGTATTATTCGGACCAACTCAATCAAAATTCAGTTTTCACATACGGCAATATGGGTTATTTTGTTTGGGGTTTACTGTATGACTAATGATCAATGAATGGGAAATAATATTTATCAATGAAATATGTTGATGAATCCGATGTGTATGCTACATGACGTCAATATGACGTCAATATGACACACATAGAGGGATACACATATTAGCCGTATACAGAGGCCAAGTGGTTTTAAGATGTTCGCCATGGGAACGGATGTAGATGGTTTGAATCCCGAGTATGAAATGGCTGGTTGATGAGTCACCAGCTACTGGTTATCATGCGCATAGCAGATTGGTGTATAATACATTAAATAAAGGAAGGTAAGTTCGTCATATCGAAAATTGACTGGTATTTGAAATATGGTTGTCACTATAATACATAAACCGTTTATAAAGACGTTCATTATCAGCCCGGATTATCTGTTTAGTCGATCCCTCTTCTTCAACTATATGATATGTTGCCAGGTATAGCTACATTGATTGTTGAGCAGTGTAGTTCCACAGTTTGTATTTTAAGTTAGTATGTACGTAAAAAACATTATATTTCATTTTAATAATATACGAGATTCTTTTCAATTACAAAAAGCTACAGTCGACAAACGAAAACATATTCCAAGTCATCAACAGTACAATGTACTTGCCTCAGATAGATCTTACCAGGTGGCCGATGTTTTTGTATATTTACGAAACATTAAAAATATGCTATTTTTACATTCGCTAAATAGAGTCGTTATTAATTTATTATTATAAAGTTTGTAAAAGGCTACCTTTTTTATTACAGCAATGGTTTTCTTGTTTCCTCTGTTTTAATAATTGACATATCGCCCGGCTAGCTCAGTCGGTAGAGCATCAGACTTTTACAAATATGTAGACATCTGAGGGTCGTGGGTTCAAGTCCCCCGTTGGGCGCACATTTTTTCTCTCGATTCATTGAGGTTTTATATTAATTAATACATATTTGTATTTTCAATTTGTTTATTTATTTTTCGCGGTCAAGTTTAACAAAAATGACCACTCCAATTGAAATTATACTCGTTCTACTCGTCATTTGAAAAATAACTATATGTACTTAAAAATCAGAAATTCTAAGTTTAATGTTCGCTAACTTGTTTTCTTGGGTAGTTCACGAGGTTAAATGTTAAACTATATCGCGCGTTTTACTTTTATTTCATTTCCACGAGTTACTGTTATAAATTTTCGAAATATCGAATTTACGAATATAGCGAAATTTAATCCCTCGCGTAAATGTCTGATTTTACAGTTATTGTGTGTTTAAAGTTTTAAAGATACTAGTAATTAAAAATCCGTACTCATATAGAGTGATATTCAATTATACCAGGCTGTACCAGACAACAAACTCTAAGTTGTGATCTTACATTTGAGCGTGGTGTAGTAAATAAATGCATTGAAACGGAAACATATTTACCAACAGATGTTGAATATATCAGATCTGTTATTTATCTACCGTGATTGAGTATGACAATTTATAGTTATGAAGTGCACGCCATTAAAAATCTATTCACTGAAAACAGAGTTCCTTGTAATGTATTGAATGCTAGTGAACCTGTTTTTATCTCGGACCTATCGACCTACCAAAGGTGATTGTAAACACTACATTAACCTTGTCATATTGTCTTACTCACATCAAATCTTTTTTTTATTAGTTTGGGGTTTACAATTGTTTCAAGTGGAATTATTGTGAGTACACTAATGTCCAGTTAGAATAAGAACCGAGTGACGTAGGGGTCGAGTCCACTATTATGGTATAAAATAATGATAAAGTCTTATTCAGACATGTATATATTCAATGCTATACTAAAATTCTGTACTGTATTTTAGATCGTGGTAGAAGCGGGCCCAAGTGTGAATGAGTTTTTTAAGATATACATAACAGTCAGCACGGTCAGATAATGCGGCAACTACTACGAATAGAATTTCAGAAATGTACAGTTCTCATGTCGGGGATTGAATACACGACCTCTGGATTGACATCACAAAGCGTTACCACTTAGCTATCACGCTATAAGTTGTAAACCATTCGGATGTTGACGGTTCGATGTTGACCGTTTTACCATTTTGGTATAGTCACTTGGTGAAATACCGGCTTCCACATGTCTTTAGAAATATTTGGGGTCTGGTACTAAAGGCCTTTGGGAACTACATGTACCCTTCTTGGACAGCAGGTGTCTCTTAGGAACAGATCACATTTTATTTGATCATTTTGTCACGAAATGAATTTTACAATTTTTAAGAAACAATTAAATAGTGTGTACGTTTGATGAATATCAGATACCATGTATATATAACTATGGGTGACGCGATATAGTCGAGAAAAATATTGTAAGTTATATGTTATATATTTTATAGAATTATAAAGAACCACTGTATGCACCAGCTGTTGAATTAAGTATAAACACTACAATAAAATATGAAGCTATACAGTAGTGTTGAAAGAACACATGTGCTTTTATCATATGTTTTCTGTATAAATCTCTAGAAATTATTTCTAAGAATGTCATTATAAAAAAGAGAGACACCAACCCACAATGACTATAAAGATGTGTCGCAAGCACATTTTTTTCATTTCACGTAAAAGTAATTGTTTTACCTAATTTATTTCATAGCCCTAGTTTTTTAAATGGTTTTTTATTTCACATTAAGACAATTCATAGAGATACTATTATTTTATATAATGTAAAAATATCTTTCGATAATTTTAGTAATGAAACCGTTACCTGTGAATTCGTATAAATATTTCGAACATAAATAACGGCCAAAACAAAACAATATTGTGGTTCTAACCGCTCTGGTAACCCTATCCATCCCATTTTTACCCCTAAACAAGTTTTTGACATTTGCTTGAAATTCCGAAGATCGTTATATATTATATTATAATTATCTTAAAGGTACTGTCTCACGTTTTGGTGTATTGCAAAAATAAATAATATAAATAAATAAGTGTCAATATTGACTTGCGTTACTTTGGTATAGTTTCCTGTATACCAATGTCTCTTATTTTCGAGTCTTCTCCTGAAATCCGTGTTTAGTTTAATTAAGCTCAAACATGCGCTGCATTGTTATTTTAGTAAAATTACCAAAAATAATAATCACACAAATAGTAGGTATCAATTGAGGCAGTCATTTTGGACGACTCGTCATAGTTGTCACCCTGACGACGAGGTAAATACGGGTAGTAAGTATTCAAAATGGTATTCTTCAATTGGTGTTAATTATTTTTGCACGCCATTTTCATTATGCATTTTATTGATTAACACATACTGTAACACCCAGACAGAAAAGACATTTTGATAAGTACTATTCCAAATTTACTTAATTTAAAAACAAATTTAAAATTTCACCACATGGGCCCCAGTACAGACACATTTTAGAGAGGCACGGATTTCATAGTTACCAGTCATCAAGATTCAGAGCACCGACCTAGCGTAAAGCTATAATTTTACATACATTTTTTGTATTTACATAAACATTTGTTGTAGTTTTTATTATTTTATTGTTAAGTAAAAAAAAATTCTTTAAAAGTGGTGTTGACCATTTTTGAACTTGGTTTCGTGAGTGCGCATGCGTCGATGAAACTGTTATGAACCACGGATATACGAGACAACAGGATATATGCCATAAACAACAATATAATGTATTGTTGTTTATGGCATTTATTATATACATGTGTATATCAAAAGTATGTATGTACATGTTCAATATTTATGGGCGACGTACTTTGATGATGGCTGCACATCCACCAGGAGAGAAAAATATCCCCAGGGATACTCGAACGCGGGTTTTTTAGATAGCCCAATGACCGGGGGAAGTTAAAATGTCAAAGGGTGGCTGAACGAAAATTGGTACCCTAACTTTTAATTATTTGTGTAACGCTAAATACTTCAAGTAAATTGTATAAGAAAATTCTGAATTTAACTAACAGGACATTTTCACACTTCATTCGTCCTGATAATCATCTTAATACAGTTTTCGTTCACAACGTTTGTGTATTTTTCTGGTAAACATTGCTTCAGATTTATTCTTGGTAAAATATTATATGCGTTTTCCTTTATAACTATTTACGATGTGTTTGGACAGTTCTCTATCATCTAGTACCATGCCTTCTACATGAAACACATTTACAACGACTAGTACACTAAATTGTTGTTAAAAAGTGTTTGCAGTTTTGTTGTTTTTGGATGTTTTGTGTTATATAGAATAAGGTCGGAAGTGATTTTGCAACCTCAAGAGACGAGATTAAAATTAACGCAAACTGAACGCAAATTGCAAATTCAATATCGAAACCAACTTTCCTGAAAAAACTAAAAGCTGTTGGACGTGAAATCTCTTATATCTGTAATATCGCGGAAATCCGCAGGCATTCAATTTAATTGCTTTTCCATTAGAAGTCGGTGACTTTTGTGGTGAAAATATAACATTTACAGTTACCATATAATTAACGATATTACCACATACTTGGTCATTGTCAGTGATGTTTGGAAACGTCAAGTATATGTATACAGATTTAGTTGGGAACGCATTTTTGTCAAAACTAGTATACTTTGGTGTTGGCAATTTCAATACCATACTATTCAAAATTATAAGCCGCTTTGCAAAGCACTATTGTGTTCCGCGTTCAAAAGGTTAAAATCTAGACTTGAGGTACATTTCGATGTGTTTGATTCAATCTCAATTTGAGATATCATAGGTTTTTATAAGGCCTTGAATTCTATGCCTCATAAATATCCATAAAACGTATTGAGGAGTCTCGTCTCTCTTCTCATATCATCCTAAATCGTTCCGAAGTTTCCAACATAAAATCTACAAATTGTCAAATATTGGACACTCGAAGACATACTAGGTGATAACTATAGTCTTTGTTAATTGAGTCACAACAAGACTTGCCCTCAGAAAGTTAAGACATTATATTGTGCACCTTAGTTTACATGAATACCACTAGTCGTAGTATGTCACCTAGAATTTCAGAGTTGAATCCCTAAATGTGTAATCTATGATTCTTATAATCAAACATGTATATAGTCCTACTGAACGTGATCCAGTCGTGTTGAGGGCTTCTAGGCACAAACAAGTTGTATACTATTCATTTTGGGTCTAGCTAGACATTTATACGACGTTAAACTTCAATAAACAAACAAAGCAGAGAATGCATGCATATGTATGTATATTCACCTGTGAATTTGTAAACATAGCCTAAGACGGTATGTTAAGGGGTTAAAAGGTATCTAAAAGGTGATTAAGTTAATTATTTAAGGGTGTTGCTTACACTTGGACGGATCATTTACTTGATCAGTTGGGCATGGTACATACCTTGTATGTTTATATGATGTCTGTGCTCGGCTGGATAAGTTAAGTGCTGCCTTCCCTGTCTTACTTAATATTATCATTTTGGAGCGGTTTAGATCCCAATTAAGATTTTGTTTAAATTTTGCCAGGATTTAAAGTAATCTATTCTGACACAAATTATTATAAAAATAAACACTAGGTCACCGTACGAGTAATCAGCCCTGTTTGAAGTGCGTATGAATTATTTTTATAATTACATTGAAATTAGTAAATTAGTGGTGATGTTCAAACTCAGGTATTTTTATATTATGCCTGAGATCTAAACAGTACGTGTAAAATATGTTCCAATTTAGTTTGGGTACACATTTTTATACATGACCAAGAAACCAACGTTAAACTTTTTAAAAGTTCTTTGTAGTAGTTCTAGCGATATAGATCCTCTAAATTACCGACGTATCTTTTTCGCAAAATCATGGTGTTTTTATTTTTGTTAAATTTGGCACAAATGCTACGAAAATCAATGCAGACGTTTAAAATAAAATTCATTTAACATGAAAATAACGCGAAAACACGTAATCACACGATAAACAAACATTACCAAACGAACCAAACTCCCCAAAAGTCGTTTGGCATTAATAGCAATATTTGTTTTTATTTTTTACCCCCCCCCCTACCTATTTTGTAATGTAATATAGTTTCGGAATGTAAACCGTTATTTCGATTAGTATTATCTCTTTTCAATGCACAACATTTATCAAAACCAGGTTCAATCCAAGGCCGTCACATACAAACGTCGTTAAATTGTTACTGGTTTATCTCCCTTGCTTGATTCATAATATAGTTAGTTCATGGCAACTGTTGGTTCGTCCGGTGACAGGATGATATGACTGGGGGTCTACAAATGACTGCAATACCATTGATCTGTTTGAGTTCAAACACTATTTAAAAAAAGCAATGAAACCAACCGAAATGTTTCGATTGATCACATGGCATCAGTCTCCATTTTGTTCAAGAAGGGAAACATGTGACAAATTGTCACGTGACGTCATGTTACGTTTAAAGATTTCAAACCACTATCTTAATATTCAGAATTCATTTGTTTTATCTCGGTAACTATCGTAGAACATCATTAACTAAATGAGAATAAACGACGCGACAGTGGTTACCCCGTAGATAGTAGCACTGACTAGATCCATTAACACGTAAAGAAAGGTTGGGGAAAGTGGAGGAACGCATTCAGTCAGTTTTTGCAAGGAGACTATTCTTAAAACATGTTCTTCTAAATCAATACCCATTCGTAGAATCAACTTCTGGTGGAAGTAAGGACTGAACGTAGATTTAGAATTCTAGGACAATGGTGCTCGGTAAAACTGTTTTTAATGGTGAGTGTTATTACGATTTTAGTAGAGTGTCCGTAATATGGTATAATCTTACAAAGAAAGACACGACTTTAATGAATTGTTTGAATTTCCAGTTTTAACAGAACAAATTGATTAAGTCTTGCAATAACTCACAACTTTTTATATCTCTTCTTTAAGCATTGAATTAGTCATGTACTATACAATCATTTGAATACGCAGAGATTAAAAATCGTGGTAGTGGAATAAATAAGAATTGTTTGCGCTGACTTTATTTCACGCATTTCTATATCGCAGGATTAAAGTAACACTTCGATCAAACAAAACTAGATTTTATAAATGATTGCTGGTTTTATTCAAGTTATGTGGATGTTCAGAACCACAAAAACAGATGTAGAATGTGACGTTCTAAATATACTGACGTCAAAAAGAAACGCTACACCTACCTATATGTTCAGATATTTCATACGTTAGGATAGTAACAATATAATTTCTTTTCAAAGACTAAAATATAGAGATGTGCAAACATGTCTGCAAATTCTAATTTGATATTATTGCCATTGAGAGGTTCAAAATTGCGATACAAAAACGTTACCCTACCCAAAATGTCAGTATCGCGTATGACCTCCATGTTCTGCAACAACTGCTGGCAGTCTTCGCATAGTTAATCCACACACATTAAACAACACGTACCTTGCAATAGCGTGCTCACGCCTAATGTTAAGAGTAGGTAATGCCTGAACGTTTCGTAGCTGACGTTAAAACGGACGTAAACGTCTATCAAGGACGTCCCACGTTTGTTCCATAGGAATGTATTCCAGGAAAAAAGCTGGTTATTGTAAAACATCACAGTCCGACCACAATTTACTTTTCACATGAGAAGAAGTCAAGTGTTACGTTGTCAAGCGGCCACGCGGGTGACGTTAACGGATATAAACGTCTTTTCGTACAGTGATCACAGGCGGCTTATCTGAGCGAAACCTATCTGATAAGTGCCTAGTGATATTTACGCGTGGAAATAATCTGGCTATAGTGGATTTTGAAGCAACAAATCATCCAACGACGTCAATTTGCGAAATTCCACATTCCAGCATTAAAAAACCCGTGTTCGATTTTCCATTTTTAGACGTGACACTTGAATTGCTTGTATTTCCCAAATTTCCCTTCGAATTCCAACTTGTAAATCAACTGCAGCATGTAACTACGGTTTTGGTACCCGGAAATACCTCCTGGTAAAAGAGCACGAGACGCACGTGCGAATCGTGCGTCGTACTATACATTGGCACATCGGGACCAGTTTGGGAATTTATTTTAGCTTCGGTAGGCGCGTTCTTAGCTAGATATATGGTGTGTCGATAATCACGGGAATACTTTGAAAAATAAAAAAGTTATTCGCTTTTTTCATTGTATCGTTTTTATTTGACGTCAGTAAATATACTCTGGGGGTTATTGAATATTAAATGTTAAATATCTTCCAAGCTCCATCAGCTGAAATTGATCAGTGTAAGTCAGATAGCTGAGTCTCACAGGGAAGACTGGGTTTACCCAAATGTGTTGCTCGGAATTGTTTTCATTTTCACTGAAAAAGATTCTTTATTTCCCCACTGTCTGAGAGCATCTTTCCTGACTTATATAGAACTATATATTTATAGCGTAAATGTACTTATTAAATTTACTCTCATTGTCGACAAAGTGAAGTCTTAATGCAGTTCTTAATATAAAGTTGATCTCCTAAGTTCTCTGAATATCACGACATCTTTTATGGTACATTAATCATCACGTGACAGACTTCCGACTTTCCATAAACCACCAGTTGCTACCGGAAGTGATTTAACAAAACAGTTCAACGTTTTGTAATGCGTATGCACAACATGTGAGTCGAGAAACAACTGATTTGTCTTTAAGTCTGTGAATACATTATGGTAAACGGTGTTGGGGTTATATTATAACACTGGCAATTTGTGTTCCAATCCTCGGTTGATTTCACAAGGTAATATACATTAGTGTTATTTAGAATTGTTCAGCCCCCATTTTGCATACGTCAGCTCGGCTAACTTACTTATGTTGATTTTATTCCTCCGTTTCCGTAAAGGGGAATGATTTCCCGCTTATATCGTACAATTTCGCTTTGCGTCCACGGTTGCAGAAAATTGGAAAATTAACTAAAAGCTCTGAGATCCATTTAAGACGAGAAATTGCGAGAATTCGGGAAAAATGAGTCCCAAGTGGCTAGAGGAGCCGAATGATTTCTGACAGAAAGCAAATGTATTACAAGAATTGAAAATGTGTCCGAATTACCACTGATTAATCAAAGTGAGTAACAGTACTGAAGTGAAAAGTTAGTGTATGATTCGACCACTCACGCGCTTCATGTCGCCAAGTGTCGATATTTTCTGTTCGGGTTATTCGCGAGAAAGGATCGAGGTATCATGGTTATGTATTACATAGGAAAGTAATTGCATTAAGTTCTGCAAGTTTGTCCACGCGGTTTCCTCTCTGCTTTACACATGAACAATTTAAAATTTAGATTAATGAATTAAAAGTTGCACCTTCAAAAGAACCAGAAAAATCTCGGTTAACATCATTATGCCGACGCAGGATTAACGCCCATTCTGTACGGCCGAGCGAAATCCGAACGTATATGTAACTGACCGTGTAACAGCGAATGAGAAGAATATCCCTGTCCTGTTGTTCTGCGCATGAGTTATCAATTCTAAAATGAGGAGTAGATAAACAGAACGTGAAGACAATTCTACTTTAAAACGCGTCCTTTAACATTCATCTCAGTACTATAAAAGAGTCGATGATTGGGTCGTTTGTTGTGATATATACAAGCATTTGTGACGAAACGGAAGTCTTAATTTAATTTTGTCTTCCACTTGGTTTATATCTATCTTCTTCTTTGAAGAGCTTCGTTGGTTTTGGCGCGAAATCGATGAACCTGTTACGAGCATGTTATAATTTACTTACTGATTAATTTCAGCTTGACTGTGCAATATACTTCTATTTAATCACAAACTTTGTCCTTATCGCATGAAATGTTGATCTATTGTGACTAATTAATGATGCATGATGGCAAGATGAAATATCAATTATTGGTTGAGGCTAAAATTACGACATACGTCTTTCGGAATTCCTGATTCACAATAAAGAGAGTAAGATATAATAAGACCAACACGTTATTACAAAATACAACAATATTATCCCTGCATGCCGCTTTGCAACTTTGTAGACAACCCACAGGCCGTTGCATTTTGCTTTCAAAAAACATGTCGAATACACTTCAAAATGCTGAAGTTATACTTGGTGTTTTTAAAAATTATTTCATTATAATTGTTAAGACAATGTGCATCTTTCTGCAAAAATGCCGAATACATCGTACATTGTATTATCAAAAAAGCCTACAAGAGTATTTTGTGGTTGCAGCTCATCGAACCTACTATAGCTTCGGCATATTGGAGTTGTAGAAAGGTGCATGTTCGGCTTATTGGCACGTTTTTTGACGTATTACATGTGTAAAGATCGAAGCTGCAAAAGTAATTTGAAGCGAATTGCCGAACAAGAAATTGTTTTCAAAAAGTACAGTTCGTTTTCCCTACAGTTCGTCATTTTGTTTTGTACTTGACTGCTGGCTCTTGCCAGACTGTTTATGTGCATTATGTACCCAGAAATCAAATTGAATGTCATCGGGCTTGTTTAGGGGTTTTCTGCCTTAAAAACATTAGTTTTCAACTTCGCATATTCCAGAACCGATAATTCCTGAACAAGCACCATGACTTATGATTTGTTTGCATTTGTCTGTTTCTAACATGATACTGTGTTCATATACAAATTTTATTACTAAAAGAAATGTTTTCCCCATATCTTACGCAAGAACTTGCATTTGACTCTAAATGATGTGTACAAATAGAACGTTTCAAATTACGATATAATCATTTCAATGGAAGAAAAAATCTCATATACTAATCCCAAAGTTCAAAAACTCCCAACTATTGGCTTCGTGCAAAGGTAGTTATTACTAGAACATAATTCACAAAAGTCATTATTCGTACTAACCAATTTCAATCATTCTCACCACACCATTAAGACATGTGACACAACCGCTCCTGACCAACAGACTTTTGCTATCTATAGACGTTCACATAAACACGTCGCTTATAGTCTCTTGTCTGTGATAAAATGTCCCTTAAAATTGTATTACAATCATATCTCTAGTAAAATATGACATCTTAGATACCAGCATTACTGTTATTCAAGTCTTCAAGTTGTTATAAGAAACTAAACAGGTTATTTCTACGCCGGCGTTGTTCTTGACTGATTTATGGTCAGAATATTAAGCAACGTGCGAAAGCAATTTTCTAAGCTTAAAAACCGAACACCCGTCCGAAAATTACAAAGCATCCATTTTCCCTAATGCTAAGATAGTAATATTACTCTAGAGACTCGTAAAAGCAAATTGAAATTGTATAATGAAGTTATTGTTTCAACCATTGCAAATGTCTCAAATATGGTGATTTCATTTTGCGGAAAATTTACGGTTAACTGGAGACATATACTAGACGTATTGATGTTAGGGTACCATTAAACAAATCTGAACGGAATTCTGTTGATATATACTTATACCACATTAACACTTTTACAGATATGAAAATATTTCAATCAGTTCTATTATTTCATGCTATACTATTTCCTATTGAGAATTGTATATACAAGTATACAAGTTCGAATATTGAGAAAGGTAGGCTCTATTCATGGTATAGAACATTCGACGTCAAGCTAATAAGTGTATTCGTCGCATCAATATAATGTGAATACAAAGCATGTTTCAAACATTGCTGATTCTCAATCTCTTGTTCGATCTTCGTACATGTAGCTCGGTATTGATCTATGCTAATACTTAACACCTTGCTAACTTCACAGACGTATTTCTCGCAGACTTTATTTTGTGTCTATGTGCATCAACTATTCCGCATATCCGTGTAGGGTAGAACGATATTGTCATCTAACATTTAACATCCTATTACCAACCATTACGGATCATCAACCTGCAATATAATAATAATAACTACAATAAAATATATCAGACTGTAAATTAAAATGTTATCATTATTATTAAACTTATGACCTATCATTGTCTGGCAATTTACATGCTTGACAAAGTTAAGGTATCAAAAGTCAAACTGATAATTACGAATCGGACAGGGAAGGCAGCACTTTGCAGAAACAACATAACACGAAAGGTACAAAAAGAGTACACGAAAAAGAAAATCCACATAATTATAACAAGTACAAGTCACAAGGACATTTACAAATATGGAACAGAAAAAATGAAACTGAACGGCTAAAAATAACACTAACACTAACACAGGGTGTGTTTGTATTAACTGCAAATAAAGAAGAATTTAAATCTAGTGAATGCTGTTTAAAAGACGAAGCGATAGTATGTGTATGCTTTGGTGACAATTGGGACCAATAAACCACAGATACGATTAACTGTTCTCATGGAATTGTGATCGCCTTGAAGACTAAACGATTGTAAAACAGTTTTACTCGCATTCTTGGTCACATTTGTTTAAAGAGTGTTCATAGAGTTGTCGTCATTTTGTCACAGCGTGTACGGAAATGGTATTTATGGGTAATTTAAGCTGGTATTATAATTAATGAAATATTGTATTCAAATAGCGTGTTGTCAACGCTTATAACACATTAAATAAAGGACGGTAAGTTCGTCATATGGCAAATTGACTGGTACTTGAAATATGGTTGTTACTATAATACCTAAACCATTAACAAATACGTTAATAATCAGCCCGGATTGTACGTCAATTCAATCCCCTCCTCTACAACTATATGATATGCTGCAAGGTCCATTAAGGCGACCACATCATACCCAGTGCCAATTATTGGGCACAAGAATGGCTTCATGGATTGGTGATCAGAGCAGGATTGGTTCGCCTTGTCGGCATACAAAGAGTATAAAGTCTATTTAAGTGGCATAAATAAGTGCGTATCCTATTTGGTGTTGATATTCTTATTTTAAATAAACCCGAGTTAGTATTTATGTAAAAATAGATTATATTACATTTTAATAATAAATGAGAGTTTTTGTTTAAATTACAAATACTGTATATCATAAGGCTCCTTTCAGTGATTATACACTGTATGTATTCCAGGAAAACTGGACCGCCACAGACCGTCTTTATACAAAACAACAATACCTGATATACATGAAATGAGGTTTCCGTCGCATTGTGGGCTTTACCAGTGGTTTATTCTTGATTGCTGGTTCTTGTCCTGGTTGTGCGTTGCGAGCTGAAGTGATAGGTTGTCGGATTACCTAAATGTCGTGTTTCGAGCTGGTTGGGTCTTTTCGATATGTTGTTGTTGTCCTTGTAGTTTGTAATTGTGGTCTGTGTTTTATTTGTTTGACCTTTGTTGTGCCCTTCTTACTCTTCTGTTTCTGTAAGGGGTTGCTATTCTTTAGATTTGTTAATATGTATTTACCATACAACCTCACCGAAAGACCAAGTCAATCATAAGACCACCCTTCAATCGTATTATCTATAGTATAACTGACAACCAGTTATGGGATTGACCAACACTGCAGTTATACTTTCGTATTGTTAATACTTTAATTATGCCTCTTTATTGAATAAAACAAGTCTGAATTAAACAAACTGGACACATTTGAATACTTCAACCGACACTGCAATGGTCATGATACTTATGTAGATCTATTTTCTCGTTCACGTGCTTGTGTAATTATATTATTTCAGCCTATCTAAATCTAATATACGAGTAACTTTAAGTATGTTTTCTTGTAAAAGTACTTCAGGTATTTTCTTAGAACATTACGTAGGGTCTTTCTTCGGGTTTTTTTCTGGAAAACTACAACTGTAGTCCATGTACTTTTTTCGGAAACTGTTTAAGGTATTCTTGGGAATTTATCTCTCATCTAGTACATTGGCTTACAGAGCGATGACTTCTAGCTAAAACACATTCACAACTACTACTACTCTAAATCGTTGTATATGAGCGTTTGCAGTCCATTTTTTGGATGTTTTTTTGTTATAGTCTTTGGTTGGAAGTGATTTTGTAATCTCAAGAGACAAGATTAAAATAAACGCAAAACTGAAAACAAATTGCAAATTCAATATCGTAACCAACTTTCATGAAAAACTTAAAAGCTTTTGGACGTGAAATCTCTCCTTTCCGTAATGTCGCGGAAATCCGCAGGCTTTCAATTTAATTGCTTTTCAATTAGAAGTCGGCGACTTCTTAACATTCTGGTATAAGCTGTCAAACTACGAAAATATTGATGATGAAATAGCGTGGTGTTTGAATCCTGTGGGGAAAATTGTCTCTTCTCTTGTTAAAATCACGGCAAAATTCAAAAATATGTTTTCTTTCTTGGCAAATAATGCATAAACACGTGTAAACCGCATTCGACAGCGTGCACAGATTAGCACATCGGCGGATCCCCTTATACTTTGTAATACCAGAGAAGATTACTAAGATTATCAAAATGCTGTATACATGTATACAGACTTCAGCACTAACGTCGTTTGCGGTACATCCCTTACACCCGACTTCCAGATACAACATGGAGTTAAGTAGGGTTGTTTCATGTCCCCTTCACTCATTATAATGTGCATGGATTGGCTGATGAAGGAAACTAATAAGGACATTGAATATGGTCTTCAGTGGACATTCAATGCAAATGCAGCCTATTCTAGTTACGTTCTATCATGACAATATAACAGTTACCATATAATTAACGATAAAGCCATACATTCTGACATTGCCAGTGATGTATGGACATGTCACGTATGTGTATACGGATTTGGTTGGGAACACACTTTGGTGTTGAATACCAACACACTAGCATCCTTTGGTGCTGGCGATTTCAACAACATACTGTTCACAATGTAATGACGTATTGCAACGGTGTTACATGTAGATTGCCGGCCCAATGTTTAATATCTAGACTAGGGTTACACGTTCATGTGTTTCCTTTAAATCACACTTTTATATACGATGGTGGTTATTCCAACAAGGTCAGGTTTCTAAAAGGCATTGCGTTCTATGCCATAAAAAGCTCCAACAATTGAATAAAAGGTCTTAAAGATTCTCGTCTGTCTCCTAAAATCGTCCTAAACCGTACAGAAGTTTGTAGAATTAATGTCTACAAATTGACAAATCTTGGACACTCGAAGACATTTAATTTAGTTAAAACAAGACTTTAAATGTCCTCAGAAAGGTTAGACACAAATAATTATACTGTGCACCTTAGTTTACATTAAGACCACTAGTCGTAGTCTGTCACCTAGAATTTGTTTTCCGAGATGGGTATATGATTCCCATGTAGGTCTACCGATTGTGATCCAGTCGTATTGAGAGGTCATAGTCGCATACAAGTTACCTGTCACTCATTCGGGATCAAGTCGAGTTATACGACATTAAACATGAATACACAAATAAATTAGAATGCTACAAAAGTATATACATTCACCTGAGACGATATTAACCCTGCCTAAGACGGTCCCAATTCCGGTAGCTAGCTTTTATATACACAGGGCCACAGTAAAACGTAAAAATGCTTACTCTCGATGCTTTCAGGTTGAATGTTATAATGGCTTAGAATAAAAATAATCTTCAATGTGTTAAAGGTATCTAAAAGGGTGAGCATGTTAATTAATAAAGAAGATAAATGCTCTTCCTACAAAAGTTAACGATATCATTATTTTAAATAGGGAGTACGATTGAAGTAAATATTATGTTTTGTTTTTAAAATCGTATTTCGATACAAAATTCACGATACGTAGTTAGGAAATATAGAAGGACATGACATACAAAAGATGAAAAAACGGGTACTGGAATATCTCCCTTGTATGAAACTAGGTATAGTTGGTTCCTGGTAGCTGCTGGTTCTTGACAGGATAATATGACTGAAAAGTCTAAATATGACTGAAATAATGTTGACCAGTATTTCAAACACGTAACGAAATTATCGAAATGTTTCCTTGATCACATAACATCAGTCCCCATTTTGTTAAAGAAGGGAAACATGCAGTGACAAGTTGTCACATGATGTCATGGTGTGTTTAAAGATTACAAACCACTACCTTAATATTCAGAATTCATTTGTTTTATCTCGGTAATTATCGTTGAACACCATTAACTAAATGAGAATAAACGACGTGACCATGGTTACCCCGTGGATAGAAACACTGACTAGATCCATTAACACGTATAGAAAGGTTGGGAAAAGTGGAGGAACGCATTCAGTCAGTTTTTGCAAGGAGAATATTCTTAAAACAATTTCTTCTAAATCAATACCCATTAGTAGAATCAACTTCTGGTGGAAGTAAGCCTGAACATTCATTTAGAATTCTAGGACAATGTAGCTCGGCTAAACTATTTTTATCGTGAGGGTTATTACGATTATTATGTTGTGTGTCCCGATAATATGGTATAAACGTAACAAGAAAGAAAAAGCTTTAATGAATTGTTTGGAGTGCTTTCAAGTTTTAACAGAACAAATTGATTAAGATGTGTAATAAATCGCACCTTTTATTATTCTTGAGCCTAACATTGTATTAGCCATTGTACAATCGTTTGAATTCATAGAGATTAATATTTGCAGTTACAGTATAAATCAACATTTTCGCGCGGGTTTTATTGTGCGCATTTTTTCTATCGCGGGCACCAATGCGCAATTCCTTAAATGTGCTGCCTCACAGATTGGGCTAAATTTTTTATATATCTGAATTGTTCAACCTAACCAAGTATTGATGTAATAGAAAGTCGTCACTGACAGATTTGGTGCAGAAATGCAAATTTAACCACTCCCGATGTCGCCCACTGAGTATTTTTTTCTTGAAAATAAAGCGGCAAAAAGATTATATTAAGTTAGACAGGGAAGGCAGCACTCAACTTAACCAGTCGAGCACAGAAAACATTAAAAACACACAAAGCACAATGCCCAACTAAACAAGCGCAGATCCGCCCAAGTCCAAGCTGTCGAAAAGTATAATAAATTATAACTAGCTGCATGACCCAGTAGAAAAGATACAGCAACCAAAAGGCGGAATGCCTACGCTGAATGACCTAGTTACAACAGTAAAACTGCTGAACTACATATTTATAGCAGCCTTTAGTCTCAAAATGTAAATAACAGTATTAAAACGTTGAAAGGCCCGTATAGTCGGATGACCTACTAACTAGCTGAATGACACAGTTTCCACAGCAAAAGGACTATATTGCCCCGCTTTAGCTGTAAGAAATCTCAAAACGAAGAAGTGCCCAACACACTACCGACCAAGAAAATTAAACGCCCCTTGTCTCATAGTTTAAAAACTGAATAGAAAATATTCAGCAAACAAAAGGCAGAAAGCCCACGCTGAATGACCTAGTTACAACAGTAAAACTGCTGAACTACATAGTTTTAGCAGCCTTTAGTCTCAAAAGTTAAGTAACATTATTAAAACGTTGAAAGGCCTGATTTCAGCAACAAAAAATCTGAAAACCTTAAAACGAGTTTTCAATGTGTCTGTTGCCATATCAACCACAATTTCCGTCAGAACCAAAACTGACGGACAGATGGCAAACCAATAGTCCCCTCCGGTCAAAAACCGGTAGGGGACTTAAAACTACATTAAATGACCTCAGGGGACAGAACACTACATCCATAACTCCACAGCTGTACATAGACTCATGAACGAACCAGGTAGGATGCGAATCGCGGGGACGAAATAGTAAGAGGACAACCGGCAAATACGAAAAATAACTCCTAGCTCCTTTTGGCCCCGGTCAAAAAATTAAATACTGAGAAATTATGGCATATTATCGATTATTTAAAAATGAAAAACTTGATTGTAAACAGAATTGGCGTTTAAATCCAGATACAAACCCATATTATAATAATTAAACAAAATACGAAACTACCGGAAGTAGCACCGACCCCAACAGAAACCGCGGGACACGCGAGAACAAAAAGGCACAGAAAATATACAACTTCACTCGAAAAGGCGCGGAACATGCCCAACATAAGAAACTAGCACAGGAACATGTAATACAAAACCGGGCATCCAATTCCGAAAGTCTGCTGCTTAAGTCAGTCAAACTAAAACGGAACAAGAGCTAGTTGGTAAGAAATTAACAACCGGACAAAACATACACCACAAGGACAATCCACAACAGACACTGAGTTTATGCAATTTTGAAAGATACGAAGCAGCCTTGTGCTTGACAACGAATTTGCAGAATGGCACATATAAAATTAATAAAGTTTAACAAAAGGCACAGTGGCCAAATATTTTTGTATTTTTTCCAATTATACTATAAAGTGGACAGTACATACACAGAGGAAGGTTGACTAAAGTTTCCTTCCAACATGCTTTGTTAATTATGTAATTCATTCGTGATCGAACTGTAACATCAACTAACTACAGCGTAAACACCAGTGAGGTGTTTGGTTTGGTTAACGATTCGGCGATTTTAGGCAATTTAAGTAATAGTGGTGTTAATTCTATTGGGTAATAATACCCTATAGAATTTTTGAAGTAAAAATACAAAATAACTACAAACTGCCGAAGTTTCTCAAGTTATTTTAGATGTCAGTGTGGTTGTTTATGGGATATACAGGCAACTATACCACAATAACGCGAATATTTGACAATTTTATTTTATTTTTGCAACATACCAATATGTGAGGCAGTCCCTATAAATCAAAACTAAAGTTTTCAAATGTAGGTGGTTTTAGTTTTAAGATTGTCTCGATAAAGTGATGTGAATTGTCAGAGTAGAAATAGTTGTAGTGGGGGTCCACATTAAATTTGCAACAATTTTGACCGCTAGAATATAATGGTTAATGAATATCAGACATATTCATCCCCCCTTGCTAAAAATGAGTTTAGTAAGCCAGATATCTGACAATTTTACTGAGGAAGTTACTTTTATATTCTCAACAGTTGGACAGCATTTTGTCTGGCTTCATTTTCACTTATACAATCATGCCATACTTATTGAATTTACTCTCATTGTCTCCAAAGTGAAATATTGATTCATTTCTTAATATAAAGTTGATTTCAAAAGTTTCACGACATGTTTATCATCACGTGACAGACTTCCGGCTTTTCATAAACCACCAAGTGCTACCGAAAGTGATCTAACTATGCAGGTCCACGCTTTGTACGAATGCATAACTTGGGAGTCGAGAAACAACTGATTTGTCTTTAAGTCTGCGATTACATTATGGTTAACGGTGTTGGGGTTATATTATAACACTTGCAATTTGTGTTCTAATCCCCGGTCCATTTCACAAGGTAATATGCATTAGTGTAATTTAGAATTGTTCAGTCGCCATTTGGCATACGTCAGCTAAGCTAAGTTATTTATGTTGATTTTATTCATCCGTTTGCGTAAAGGGGAATGATTTCCCGCTTATATCTTACAATTTTGCTTTGCCTCCACATTTGCAGAAAATTAGAAAATTAAGTAAAAGCTCTGAGATCCATTTCAGACGAGAAAATGCGAGAATTCGGGACAAAAAATGAGTCCCAAGTGGCTATAGGAGCCGAAAGATTTGTGACAGAAAGCAAATGTATTACAAGGATTGAAAATGTGTCCGAATTACCATTGATTAATCTAAGTGAGTGATGGTACTGAAGTGAAAAGTTAGTGTATGAGTCGATCACTGACGCGCTTCATGTCGTTAAATGTCGACATTTTTCTATTCGGGTTATTGGCGAGAAACGAGCGAGGTTCCATGAATGTGTACATAGGAAAGTAATTGCATAAAGTTCTCCATATTTGTCCACGCAGTTTCTCTCTGCTTTACAAATAAACTATTGCAGATTTGCAATTTTGATGAATGGTTTAAAAGTTGCACCCTTAAAAGAATTGGAACAATAAACATTCATAACTTTTGTTTTGTGATGGTTTTCATCGGATTGTACCTCGTATTTCAACAATGTCTTAGTCGAATTAGGTTTTACATTTGATCTAACAAGTATTCCTGTGATCAAACAAGCAAGTGCTAAACCGAATTGCACTTCTTCAAGCAACTGACAGGACCAATATTAACCAAAGGAAAATGAAGATTCAATGAACCGAACCTGAGACTTTCCGGGTGATAACAACATTCTGTCGACTGTGCTTTCCTCATTTGTTTGCACCGGTTGTGGGATTCGAACCCATACTGTACCGACTATATCGACCAACAATGTGGTGTACAAAGGCAATAGGCCATTCGGGTACCCCCCCCCCGAAAAAAAAATGTTGCGCATATAAGCAAATTGTGACATAATACGTCACACCACACCTGATAGGTGTTAATATTATGTGGTTATTTGTTTGGGGTTTACTGTATGGCTAATGATCAATAAATGGGAAACAATTAATACTATTTATCAATGGTATTTGTTGATGAATCCGATTCGTATGATACATTACGTCATTATGAGAAACAATGATAGGTATACATGTACATGCACATATACAGAGGACGAGTGGTTTTAAGGTATCAGTATGGGAACGGATGTAGACGGTTTGAATCCCCAGTATGATATGACTGGTTGATGAGTCACCAGCTACTGGTTATCATGCGCTTAGCAGTCTGGTGTATAATACAGGAAGGTAAGTTCGTCATATCGCAAATTGACTGGTACTTGAAATATGGTTGTCACTATAATACTTAAGCCGTTTATAAAGACGTTCATCATCAGCCCGGATTAAACGTTAATTCTACACCCTCCTCTACAACTATATGATATGCTGCAAGGGTTCATTACAGGCGACCACAACTTACCCAGTGCCAATCATTGGGTACAAGAATGACTTTATTGATTGGTGATCAGTGTATGATTTGTTCGCCTTGTCAGCATACTGTACAAAGAGTATAAAGTCTAAAGTGGCATTAATAAGTGCTTATCATTTGGTGTTGATGTTTTTATTTTAAATAAACCCGAGTTAGTATGAATGTAAACATAGATTATTTTACATTTTAATAGTAAATGAAAGTTTTTGTTTCAATTACAAATACTGTATATGAAAAGGCTCCTTTCAGTGATTATACACTGTTTATCCAGTCACTTCCGGCAAAATCTGCCAGTTAACGGGTCGCCGATTAAACTTAGCTATAATCGGTCACCTGGTCATGTGACTAGTGATTATCCGTCCCCTTACCACGTGATCTGACGGACTTCTTTTTATATGAGAGTCGCCGGTTGCAATTCCGTGTCCGATGGTGATGTTTTCCTATCCTAAATGAGCTGGTGGTTGATCGGTTATTTTCTTCGACTAACCTGCGTCTACAAGACGTCTATCAAGATGTCCGACGTCGTTGTTTATCATGACGTCACGGAACGAACGTGACGTTGCGCGCTAGTTAATGAAAGAGTAACAATATAGTCCCGAGTTTGATCCCCTGACCTTCCCAGTTTTCCTGGAATACATATAGAGAATAATAGGTTAGTGCTGTGAATGAAGTAAAAGTTTATCCGGCTCGGCTGAGGAAATTATCGGATTCGCCTACGGCTCACCCGATAGATTCCCCGCCTTGCCAGATAAACTTTTTCATCCACGGCAATAACCTATTATTCTCTATATGTATTCCAGGAAAACTGGGAAGGTCCTCAGACCGTCTTTATACAAAGCAACAATACCTGATATACATAAAGTGAGGTTTCCGTACATGTTATGATACCTTGCTTGAGTGTTACAGATAACTCTTTAACTTTAAAAGCTTCATTGATTGACCTAACTAAGAAATGTCCAATATCATTCCAAAAGAATTTTTAAAATGAAGTTGTTAAGCCACTACTTCCAGGAGATGTGTAGTTTTTCATCTTTTTTTAAACTTGTGAGCATTTCGTCATAAGATAAATCTTTTTCTAAATTTCCCTTTTCTATTTCATTTAGTTTTAAAATGGTGTTATCAGCAAATAAAGAGCTTAAATCTACGTTATCGGTGGGTATATCTGAATAAAGTGATTTGTAATGTTCTTTGGTTTCATTTAAGATTTCAGATTGATCCTGCAGTAAGCTCCCTGATTTAGAGTGAAGTTTTGACATTGTTTTTGATACTTAGTTTCTATTTTCTAAGTTACAGAAATAATTAGTCGGGTTTTCGCCTTCAGTGATCCATTTTGCACGTGATCTTACAAGTTTACCATTTAAATACTTTTTTCTAAATTCTAATAATTCATTATTTTTTTCCTCAATTATTTGTGAGTTGTTTCTATTTTCATTTTGTAGATTGTTTATTTCATTAACTAACTTCATTTGTTTATTTATGTCGAGTTTCTTTTTATGAGAAGCATAAGATATTGTTTGACCTCGAATCTCCATAAGTAAAGTTTCAAGAAATAATCTGTCATTTGTTGTGAACTCAATATCTTTTATGTGAATGTTTTCTATTTCTATGTTTAGAGCTCGATCTTCCACTATGTATTGGGCTTTCACCCTATTGATAGTTTCCTTTACCTGGGTTATATATTCTGTATCTTTTAATAAAGAGTCGTTAAATTTCCAATAAGAGTTTCCTCTAGTTATATTCCCCATTTTAATAGCCAGAGTGATCATTGAATGGTCAGTTCTATATCCTGGGTTAATAGTTGTAGCATCTACCTCGGTATATAACGTATTTGAGATAAGAAAAAAGTCGAGTCTTGCTTAATTGGGTTTTTTCTATGCCATGTATATTTTTTTTTCAATGTGATCATTACGCCAGCAGTCTATAAAATCGAATCCTAAAATAATATCAATTACTGTTTCTCTGGAATTTGGGTTGTTACTATTAACATAATTAAAACAATCTTTTGTAGGGTCAATTACTAAGTTAAAGTCACCTACTAAGATACTTTCATTGTCTAAAGCGGTTAGTTTCTCTTTTATATTTTCATAAAATAAGGGTTCATTATTTCTATTTGTTAGTTCTATTTGGACCATACATACAGAATAGAGAGATGTTTTTGTCATAGGCGCTAAATTGTAAAATTATCATATTCCCATTGTTATCTTTCTGGATATTTTTGTATTTAAAATCAAAGTTATTATTGATTAAAATAGCAACGCCTCTAGCTTGTGAGCTAAAGTTATTGAAATAACATTTATACCCCCATTGACTTATAATGTATGCTGTTCTTTTCCTGAATAAAACAAATCTGAATTTAACTAACTGGACACATTTGAATACTTCAACCGACACTGCAATGGTCATGATACTTATGTAGATCTATTTTCTCGTTCACGTGCTTGTGTAATTATATTATTTCAGCCTATCTAAATCTAATATACGAGTAACTGTAAGTATGTTTTCTTGTAAAAGTACTTTAGGTATTTTCTTAGAACATTACGCAGGGGATTTCTGCGTTTTTTGTCTGGAAAAACTACAACTGTTTTCCATATACTTTTTTCGGAAACTGTTTAAGGTGTTCTTGGGAATTCTCTCTCATCTAGTACTTTGGCTTACATAACGATGGCTTCTAACTAAAACACATTCACAACTACTATTCACCTGTGACATTGTAAACCCTGCATTAGACGATCACAATCTCGATTGTAAAAAGAGGAGGGTTAGGCGTGGGGGTAGCAGCTTCCCTCCCGTGTGAAACAAACCTTCGCTTCTCGAAGTGGAATGACGTCGAGACTTCAAACATCAAGTATTTTTGTGTACCATATTGGTATACCTATAGTACATAGTAAACCTCTAAAATGGATGAAAATACAGGTCCGTATCTTTTATAAAAAAAAGCGGTGTTTGTCTATAAATCCTTAAATAATTTATTTCCCCGAGTACATGTCCAACCTATTTATTGAAACTAATAATACATCCTTAAGATCTCATTTAAACAATACTCTCTACATTCCAAAACCTAGACTAGAATTCTGCAGAAAATCTCTTGCATACTCTGGTCCAAAAATATGGAACAAAATACCCCTAACCATACGTCAGTCAAGTTCACTAAATATATCTCACATGGTTTAACGCTGTTGGACAAAATGATATGTCTTTGTGATATTGTCACATATATTGTAAAATATATTATCTTTCAAGTAGGTTTGTGAATATTGTCACATGTTTGTTATTTACATATGTATTATGAAATGCGTTGTTTTTTCAGTAGTGTTATCATCAATTTATGTTTTGTTTGCTTACTATTGTTAACATGTACATGTATATATATGTGCTAATCATTTGAGGCTCGCACAAAAGACTGGGCTTGCCCAACTGTGTTGCCTCTTTAAATAAAATCGTTATTATTATTATTATTACCTAAATATTCTTCGCGTTCTTATTGAATTTACTCTCATTGTCGACAAAGTGAAGTCTTAATGAAGTTCTTAATATAAAGTTGATATCCAAAGTTCTCTGAATATCACGATATGTTTTATAGTATATTAATCCTCACGTGACAGACTTCCGGCTTTCCATAAACCACCAGTTGCTACCGGAAATGATCTAACTACACATATCAACGTTTTGTAATGCGTATGCATAACTTAGGAGACGAGAAACAACTGATTTGTCTGTAATTACATTATGGTAAATGGTGTTTGGGGTTTTATTATAACACTGGCAATTTGTGTTCTAATCCTAGGTTGATTTCACAAGGTAATATGCATTAGTGTAATTTAGAATTGTTCAGCTGCAATTTCAGATCAGCTAAGTTATTTATGTTGATTTTATTCATCCGTTTCCGTAAAGGGGAATGATTTCCCGCTTATATCTTACAATTTCGCTTTGCGTCCACGGTTGCAAAAAATTGGAAAATTAAGTAAAAGCTCTGAGATCCATTTAAGACGAGAAATTGCGAGAATTCGCGAAAAAATGAGTCCCAAGTGGCTATAGGAGCCGAATGATTTCTGACAGAAAGTAAATGTATTACAAGTATTGCAAATGTGTCCGAATTACCACTGATTAATCAAAGTGAGTGATAGTACTGAAGTGAAAAGTTAGTGTATGATTCGACCACTGACGCGCTTCATGTCGCTAAGTGTCGATATTTTTCTGTTCGGGTTATTCGCGAGAAAGGATCGAGGTATCATGGTTATATATTACATAGGAAAATAATTGCATTAAGTTCTGCAAGTTTGTCTACGCGGTTTCCTCTCAGCTTTACACATGAACAATTTCAGATTTGCAATTTAGATTAATGACTTAAAAGTTGCACCTTTGAAAGAATTGGAACAATAACCGTTCATTAATTTGTGATGGTTTTCATCGGATTTTGCTTCGTATTACAGCAATATTTCAGTCATATTCGGGTATACGTTTAATCTCTCAAGTGTTGCCGGAAATCAATCAACAAGCAAAGCGAAATATCCAGGTCACTTCTCTTTAAAGAAAAAAATGGAACCAGAAACCCCTCATTATGCCGACACAGGATTAACGCCCATTCTGTACGGCCGAGCGAATTCCGAACTTATATTATAACCGTGTAACAGCGGCCGAGAAGAAGATCCCTGTCCTGTTGTTCTGCGCATTAGTTATTAATTCTAAAATGAGGAGAAGATAGACAGAACGTCAAAGAAAATTCTACTTTAAAACGCGTCCTTTAACATTTATCTCAGTACGATAAAATAGTCGATGATTGAGTCGTTTGTTGTGATATATACTAGCATTTGTGACGAAACGGAAGTCTTAATTTAATTTTGTCTTCAACTAGGTTTATCTTTATCTTCTTCATTGAAGAGCTTTCTTGGTTTTGGCGCGAAATCGATGAACGTATTACGAGCATGTTTTAATTTACTTACTGATTAATTTCAGCTTGTCTGTGCAATATACTTCTATTTAATCACAAACTGTGTCCTTATCGCATGAAATGTCGATCAATTATGACCAATTAATGATGCATGATGGCAAGATGAAATATCAATTATTGGTTGATGCTAAAACTACGACATACGGCGACTATCAGAACTCCTGATTCACAATAAAGAGAGTAAGATAATAAGACGAACACGTTATCATAAAATTACAACAATATTATCACTGTGTACCGCTTTGCAACTCTGTAGACCAACCCCCAGGCCGTAGCATTTTGCTTTAAAAAACATGTCGACTACATGACTTCAAAATGCTGAAGTTATATTTGTTGCTTTTATAATTTTATGTCATTATAATTGTTAAGACAATGTGCATCTTTCTGCAAAAATGCCGAATACATCGTACGTTGTATTATCAAAAGAACTACAAGAGCATTTTGTGGTTACAGATCATCGAACCTATTATAGCTTCGGCATATTGGGGTTGTAGAAAGGTGCATGTTCGGCTTTTTGACACGTTATTTGACGTATTACATGTGTAAAGGTCGAAGCTGCACCAAGTATTTGAAGCGAATTACCGAACAAGCAATCGTTTACACAAAGTACATTTCCGTTACCCTACAGGTCGTCATTCTGTTTCGTTCTTGTCTGTTGGCTCTTACCAGACTGTTTATGTGCATTATGTATCAAGAAATCAAATCGGAGGTCATCGGGCTTGTTAAGGAGTTATCTGCATATAAAACATTAATTTTCAACTTCGCATATTCCAGAACCGATAATTCCTGATCAAGCACAATTGCTTATGATTTGTTTTGCATTTGTCTGTTTCTAACATGATATTGTGTTCATATACAAATTCTATTATTGAGAAATGTTTCCCCATCTCTTATGCAAGCACTTGCAAGTGTCTCTAAATGACGTGTACAAATAGAACGTTACCTCATTCAAATTACGATATAATTATTTCAATGGAAGAATAAATCTCAAATACTTGTCACAAAGTTCAAAAACTCCAACTATTGGCTTCGTGCAAAAGTAGTTAATACTTGAACATATTTCACAAAAGTCATTATTCGTACTAACCAATTTTAATCATTCTCATCACACCATTATGACATGTGACACACCCGCTCCTGACCATCAGACGTTTGCTGTCTAAAGACGTTCGCCATTCACATAAACACGTCGCTTCTAGTGTCTAGTCTGTGATAAAATGTCCCTTAAAATTGTATTACAATCATATCTCTAGTAAAATATGACATCCTAGATACCATCATTACTGTTATTCATGTCTTCAAATTGGACTTTTATAAGAAACTAAACAGGTTATTTCTTCGCCGGCGTTGTTCTTGACTGGTTTATGGTCTGAAGATTAAGCAACGTGCGAAAGCAATTTTCTTAGTTTAAAAACCGAACACCAGTCCGAAAATTACAAAGCATCCATTTTCCCTCATTCTAAGATAGTAATATTTACTCTAGAGACTCGTAAAAACAAATTGAAATTGTATAATGGATGCTGAGGTTATTGTTTCAACCATCGCAAATGTCTGAAATATGGTAATATCATTTGGCGGACAATTTACGGTTAACTGGAGACATATACCTGACGTATTGATGTTAGGATACCATTAAACAAATCATGAACGGAATTATGTAGATAAAGACTTAAACCACATTAACAACACCGATACAGATATTAACATATTGAAATAAATAGAGGATATTTGTTTGTTTTGATTGAATATGGTTTATATCTCATCGTGTAGTGATAAAATTCAATATTTTGAAGAGCGCGTAGCGCGAGTGAAAATATTAAAATTTTATCACTACAAGATGATATATTAACCATATTCAATCAAAACAAACAAATATTCTATTTATTTAATGCTTTTATGGTGTCAAAACTGGTACTATTTATGCCAAATTACCACTGTGGTTAGGCTACGTATGAATATGTTATTCCATTCATATTTTTCACTTCATAATCCGCCATCTTGGATTATGTTGAATAGGTGAAAACGACTTTTTTGAGAATTTTGCATTAAATCATACACCAACTTGTAGGAAATGGTCTAACTAAGAATAAAAACCCCCACATGACATGTTTCCGTTCAGTAATAAAAAAAGTTACAGACATTTTAGTGTTGAGATTTTGGTGAATTAAAGTAGTCCCTATGAGGGGGCGGAGCTTATATCAGTCACATTGTAGGTGATAACCAGTGACTGATATAGGTTTTATTTCACTGATAGAACTCCATATCTCATCAGTTAGCATTAAATAAGTTCTCTTATTTCATGCTAACAATATTTCCAATGTAGCTGTTTTTCGTTAAATCATAAATTCGTCTCAGGTCTGTAATCTTATATTGGGAATATGCCTTTGTCAGTTAACTACGGATCTTAAGGTGGAAATTGAGAATTGTATATACATGTATACATGTATATGAGTTCAAATATTGAGAAAGGTAGGCTCTATTCATGGTATAGAACATTCGACGTCAAGCTAATTCGTGTATTCGTCGCATGGATATAATGTAAATACCAAGCATGTTTCGAACACTGTTGATTCCCAATGTCTTGCTCGATCTTCGTATATGTAGCTCGCTATTGACTTATGCTGAAATTAACACCTTGTTAACTTCACAGACGTATTACTCGCAGAATTTATTTCGTGTCTACACTGTGGTATACCGTACACCGGATATTGCTAGTAAGGTAAATAACAATATCAAATTTCGCGACCTTCAAGTGTACACCAGGGTAATTTCCCTAGACCCTAAAACATTCAACATTCGACCAGAAATGACTGAAAAGGGTAATTAAAATACCAAACTCGTATTGTTACTCACGGAAATAATAAGCTCGGTCTGTCAAATAAAGATGTTTTTGTTTATATATTTTATGTTAAACTACACAACTTGAATCGAGCAAAATGACATGCCATCCCTCAAATATTCAAATTCACTCTTTTGAGGTTCATAGCAAGCAACATTTCTTAGAGCAAAAGGTTGTTATAATGTTAAATTTGGACTAAGTATTATTTTTTGATTATTTGTAGTTTAATTCAGTGTATTTGTAAGCGTGAGCTAATGTGCAATACTCTGTACAGTGTATATCAATACTCCGTACCAAACTTATATCTATTTTGGAGTGTATCTTTGTTGTGCTTTGATAATTTTTTGTCAATATTTGCGAGTGAGCAGCTGCCCAATACTGAGTAATTTGAACACTTTTACGAATATATTATATATCATGGCGTACTGTAAAGTTATAAACATATTCGAAGACGTAAATACCTTGTTGGGAAGGTGTAAGCAGTCAGTAGTTTGGAAAATATCGTCTCTTAACTTACCCTTGTGTACACTAGAACGTCGCGAAAATGTATAAAATTACTCACCTTTACTAGCAACATCCGGTGTACGGTATGCCGCAGTGGTCTATGTGCATCAACTATTCCGCATATCCATGTAGGGTCGAACGAGGTGGTCGTCTAACATTTTACATCCTATTTCCTATGATAACGGACCACCAACTTGTAATATTATAATGATAACTTGAACGCTGTGAATTACATTTATCAATATAATTACCATTATGATTACCAATATTTTATATATTTATTTGAACCTACACTGCATGGTGCCATCGTCTTGTAATGCGAACTACGAACAGATAATTTAGACTACTCGAGTTTCGCAACAACCATAACAAAGATGTACACATAACCAATTTTAATGTTATTAAATCACACCTCACAAGTAATTGTTGATATTGAACCGATACTTAATTGCTCTTTCGGCACGACTGCGCATATGTTTCACATATAGGAGACGTGGGCAAAACAAAAAAGGAATATACCAGTAAAGTAACCAAGTAATCCTACCCGGATCATAACCGGCAATTTTCATGTTATTAAATCACACCTCACTAGTAATTGGTTGTCATTGGACATATACTTAATTGCTCTTCTGTAACCAATGCGCATATTTTCCACATATACGCTCGTAAAAGATATGGACAAAACCAATGTCAAAAAGGAACATACTGGTCAGAAACGTAGCAAATCCAGTAACCTTTTCAGAAATCACAAACTCTCACTGTCGGCTAGTTTTATGCTGGACAAAGTTAAGGTATCAAAAGTCAAAAAGATAATTACAAATCGGACAGGGAAGGAAGCATTCAACATAAACAGCAGAGCGCGAAAACCTATCACAAGGGCACAAGAAATCCCATGTATTCCAAGTACAAGGCACAAGGACTTCAACAAACATGAACCCAAAAAAAGAAACTCAACGGCTACAAAAACACGCCATTTGTTGTAAAATGTTCCATCAAGATTTGTTTGTATTAGCTGTAAATCAAGAGGAATAAAACTCTAATGAAAGCAGTTTAAAAGACGAAGCGATAGTATGGGTGTGATTTTTGGACAATGGTACCCAATAAAACAGATGCGATCAGCAGTTCTCCTAGAATTGTAATAGTCTTGAAGACAAAACGGTTGTAAAACAGTTTTACTCGTAGCGTTCGCCACATTTGTTTAAATACTGTTCGTATCTGCTAATATACGTGACGTTCTATGTAGTGGGAAATTAATGCAACCTATCAACTGTTAGAATATTTAACGTAATAAGGTTCCGCGCATGCGTGTCACATATCATAGCGAACCAGTATTACGATAGGAATGTACTATAAGACCCACCTAAAACTCCGAATACTTCCAAATGTGGTCTCCAGCTTCGGCTTCTTTATGCCTTTATCACCAAAACGAAGCCAGGTAACAATCAGAATGCCCGACAATTGTAACAGACAGCGCGATTGGTTAAGACAAAAAATAGCCAATGATAAATGGCCTTTTGAAAGCGGTTAGGACTTCCCGGATTTCTCACGGGTGCGGCCATATTTGCTGTTGTTGTTGTTACAAGGTAAGCTTTTAAAAAAGCTAGAAGTGGCTCGGTTCGTATACCTCTGTCTCTTACTTTCGTGTCTTCTCCTGAAATCCGTGCTTAGATTAATTAAGCCAAACCACATGTTTTACATTGTTATTATAGTAAAATTACCCAAATGATAATCACACAAATAGTAGGTTTAAGGCGGTTTCTGAACAATTTATCAGTTATATATGGTTTCGATTAACCTTACTAGTTTTCCTAGACTGCATTGTAACCATTACCAATTTAAACATGAGAAATTGGACACTACTTCGTGGAAGGATACGACCTGTTGCAGTTGGATGTCGAACCCGAATGGCCGGATTGCATATTCAGTGCACTAATAAATGCTGCTGCTAACCAAGTAATATGTACGCGTAGACAAAGATCATATAACAGATATTCCATGGTGTAGATTATTATCTGAACTTTATTGTTATGTTCGACGAAATATTTTTTATTGTAACCATAGAAATATACATGTAAGTTATAGTGAAGACATTTTAAATAGCTTAATAAATATAAGAAATTTCTTATGAAATGGTTTAGACCAAAATTAAACGAAACCATATACTAGTACTTGTATAACTGATAAATTGTTCAGAAACGGCGTTAAACCCAAAACACAAATACAATTGGGTAACCATTTATGCACATTGTTCTGTTCATGTTCACAGCTCTCCTGTTAAAAAGTACGAACCGAACCACTTCTAGCTTTTAAAAAGCGAAACTTGTGTGTAATTTAAGCTGATATTATAGGCGGTACTAATACCCGGTGTCCTATCACACAAAGATAATTACTTACAGAGGAGAGACAATTTAATACTTCTATACAATACAAAAAACATCTCATTTAAAGACCATCGTAATACCAAAGACCAACTGGAAATTAAGATATATTTTTCATTAACCATGTTCAATGCTATGACCTAATTAATAAACAATCTTCAAGACTCTTTTGTATTCTTCTGGTAAAAGTACTTTAGGTGTTGGTTAAGAAAATTATTTAGGGTCTTTCTTCGGTTTTATACTTCGAAAACTATCACGTGTGGAAATTGCTCTCTAATCTAGTACTGAAAACATCACATTGGTTTACAGAACTATGCCTTCGAACTAAAACACATTTACAAATACTACTACTCTAAATCGTTGTATAAGAGCTTTTGAAGTTTTTTTTTTTGGGGATGTTAAAGAATATGGTCGTAAGTGATTTTGCGATCTCAAGAGACAAGATTAAAATAAACACAAAACTGAACACAAATTGCAAATTCAATATCGTAACCAACTTTCATGAAAAACTTAAAAGCTTTTGGACGTGAAATCTCTTCTATCCGTAATGTCGCGGAATTCCACAGGCTTTCAATTCTGGTATTTGCTGTCAAACTACGAAAATCTAGATGATGAAATAGCTTGGTGTTTGAATCTTGTTGGGAAAATTGTCTGTTCTCTTGTTAAAGATCTGGGTAAATAAAACATTTATAAACCCGGGTAAACATACAGAACTCTTTCGACAGCGTGCAATTATCGGCACATGGGTATATCCTCTTTCACTTTGGGATACCTAATAAGATTACTAAGATTCCCAAATGTTGTATACAGTCTTCAGCGCAAACATTGTTTGTGGTACAACCCTTACATCCGACTTTCACATGTAATATGGAATTCAGCAGGGTTGTTTGATGTCCCCTTTAACTCATTGCAATGTGTGTGGATTGGCTGATGAAGGAAACTACCAATGACATTGAAAGGTATCTACATTCGACTATCATGCAAATGCAGGCGATTCTAGTTTCATTTTGTGATGAAAATATAACATTGACAGTTACCATATAATTAACGATATTAACATTTACTTGGACATTGTCAGTGATGTTTGGAAACGTCATGTATGTGTATACCGATATGGTTGGGAACGCATTTTGGTGTTGAATACCTCAAAACTAATATACTTTGGTGTTGGCGATTTCAACACCATACTATTTAAAATCATAAGCCGCTTTGCAAAGCACTATTGTGTGCCGCGTTCAAATGGTTAAAATCTAGACTTGGGGTACATTTTTATGTGTTTGATTTCAATCTCAATTTTAGATACCATAAATCTCCAACAATTGAAAAAAAAGTCTTAAAGAGTCTCGTCTCTCTGCTCATATCATCCTATATTGTTCCGAAGTTTCCAACATTAATGTCTACAAATTAACAAATCTTGGACACTCGAAGAAATACTGTGTGATAACTGTAGTCTTTATTAATTTAGTCACAACAAGACTTTAAAATGTCCTCAGAAAGTTTAGATACAAATAATTAAAGTGTCCACCTTCCTTTACATTTAGACCACTAGCTGTAGTCTGTCTCCAAGAATTTCCAGAGTTGATTCCTGAGATGGGTATATGAGTCGCATTATAATGTATATTCCAACTGAAAGTGACCCAGCCGTATTGAGAGCTGTATGTATGTACATTCACATGTGACATTATAAACCATGTATAAGACGGTGTAAAAAGTGGATGGTTAGACGTAGTGGTAGCAACCCTGTTTGAAGTGTGTATGATTTGTTTTTATTTTGTGTTTTGGTACACATTGTAATACATGACCACGAAACCAAATTGTTTGTCTGATATATATTGCTCTTATACCCCACCCACTTCATATTTAATGCTGCACCTAGGTAACTCTTTTCCAACGTTAAATCTTTTATAAACATAGTGTAGTAGTTCTAGTGATATAGATCGTCAACATGATGCTATAAAATAATTATATGTCACCGTCTTATCATTTCGCAAAATCATGGTGATTTTATTTTGGTCAAATTTGGCACCAATGCTAAAGAAATCAATGAAAATGTTTAAAACATTATTGAATATTTAGTACTCTATATATGCTGCCTCTGCAATATGCCTCGGGTTCGATCCAAGGTCGCAACATACAAATGTTGTTAAAATGGTACTGATATATCCTCAAACTTGTAAGTAAAGTTAGTAAAAACGATGGAACCTATCATGATGGTTTAATTGGTGGGAATCACGTGACATTTTGTCACGTGACATCATGGTACGTTTAAAGATTACAAACCACTATCTTAATATTAAGAATTCGTTTGTTTTATCTCGGTAATTATCGTAGTACCCCGTAGATAGAAACACTAACTAGATCCATTAACACGTATAGAAAGGTTGGGGAATGTGGAGGAACGCATTCAGTCAGTCTTGCAAGGAGAATATTCTTAAAACATTTTCTTCTATAGCAATACCCATTAGTAGAATCAACTTCTGGTGAAAGTAAGGACTGATTGTTGATTTACATATTCTAGGACACTGGTGCTCGGTAACTGTTTTATGGTGTGTCGTATTACGATTTAGGTGGAGTATCCATACTATGGTATAATCTTTACAAGAAAGAAACAGCTATCATGAATTGTTTGTGTTGCTTTCAAATTGTATCAGAACAAATTGATTAAGTCGCGCAATAACTTCTATTTTTTTACTCTTAAGCTTAAGCATTGTACCAGTCATTTACTAGAGATTAAATTTTGCAGTAACAGTGTAAATTAAAATTTTCGCATGGACTTTACTTCGTGCATTTTTATATCGCGGGCATCAATTTGCACTTCCTTTGATCACAACTAGTTTTTCTAATTTAGGTGATTTAAATTTTAGATTGTGAATTTTCAGAATAGGAATAGTTGTATTAAAGTTCATCAATTGTGCATCAATTTTGACCACTAGAATATAATGGTTATTGAATATAAAACGTATTCCTCCTCCCCAAGCTAAAAAAGAATTTAGCGTATAAAAGCAGTGTAAGCCAGATAGCTCGGCAATTTTACTTAGGAAGTAACTTTTATTTCCTCCACAGCCGGAGAGCATTTTGTCTGGCTACATTTAGTTTCATACAATCGTAGCAAACTTATTGAATTTACTCTCATTTGTCGACAAGGTAAAGTCTAAAGGCATTGCTTAATATAAATCTCCGAAGTTCTCTAGATTATATATCACGACATGTTTATGGTATATTAATCATCACGTAACAGACTTCCGGCTTCCCATAAACCACCAGTTGCTACCGGAAGTTATCTAACGTTACTATTCAACGTTTTGTAATGCGTATGCATAACTTGGGAGTCGAGAAACAACTGATTTGTCTTTAAGTCTGTGATTACATTATGGTAAACGGTGTTGGTGTTATATTATAACACTGCCAATTTGTGTTCTAACCCTCGGTCGATGTCACAAGGTAATCTACATTAGTGTAATTTAGAATTGTTCAGCCGCCATTTTGCATACGTCAGATCAGCTAAGTTATTTATGTTGATTTTATTCATCCGTTTCCGTAAAGGGGAATGATTTCTCGCTTATATCTTACAATTTCGCTTTGAGTTCACAGTTGCAGAAAATTGGAAAATTAAGCAAAAGCATTGATATCCATTTCAGACGAGATTTTGCTAGAATTAGGGACATAAATGAGTCCCATGTGGCTAAAGGAGCCGAAAGATTTCTGACAGAAAGCAAATGTATTACAAGGATTGAAAATGTGTCCGAATTACCATTGATTAATCAAAGTGAGTGATAGTACTGAAGTGAAAAGTTAGTGTATGAGTCGATCACTGACGCGCTTCATGTCGTTAAATGTCGACATTTTTCTGTTCGGGTTATTCGCGAGAAACGATCGAGGTTCCATAGTTATGTATTTACATAGGACAACCCATACTGTACACGCGCCATCGACTAACAATGTGGTGTACCAAACCAATTGACCATTCAGTTATCACCAAAAAGGTTGCGCATATAACCAAATTCTAAAGTAACTACATCACACCACACCAAACATGTGTTAATATATGGATAACAACATACCTTTTATGGCTCCACGCGGCACAAGTAGCACTGTTGTGAAATGAATATTTGCATCTGTCGTGGAAATTAAACCCATTCTGTGCCGCGTCATCGCCTAGAAATGGGAAGAACAAATACATTAGATCATTAAGATATATTTTCTTCTTCTGTGACTTGCGAAGATGTTGTTGACGTCAGTTGTTTGAGCAACTTTGAGAAATTAGAACGTGGTTTTGTCCGTAAATGTGCTCGGTGTATTCACTAATCAGCTATACACAGCTGCTCAACTTGATTTATGGAAGAACTTCTGCATCGGGATTGGCTTATATAACCATTTACGGCCCACACTTAAGCAGCTCCTCAGTATTTCAGTCCATTGCATGTAATAGTTTTTTTAAAACTGGTCATTAACCTAGGGCATAGGCTTCGAGTGTATTTAATTTATAAAACATTTTGTTTCCCAATTTATGCTAAATAAAGAAGTCTAAACGAATGGTTATGTTAATGGTTATAAATTAAATGATTTGTAAGAAAATAAATGTTCAAGTTCAATGTTCCATGTCCTTTTGAAAATACATCCATAACAAATATACGGTTTCATTGTTTAAAATGTCAAATATATATTTTTACTACACATCCTTGTACTTTCCCACTCAGTAACAATACACTCAAATATATTCAACAGCATTGAACTTATTTATCATTGTAAATAACATTAGTGAGCACGAGTAGCCACACGCAATGACGGTAATGCCTACACATCAAGATGTCTGTGGATATACATTAAAAGTTAACACGTGCGATTTCTTACACTCTCGAAAACAAAGTCTCCTTTCGTTACTTACACTATTCATGAGGGTAAATCAATGTTTGACAAGTTGTCTTTCTTAACATACAATTAACAGAGGTATTATGCGGTAGAAAAGCGACAGGTAGCATTGGTGTTGAACGTGTCACATAGCGTACGAATTTGGAACCGATTTCAAATTAATGGAAATTCGTGCAAAAACGCATGTTGGTCCAATATAAGTCGACAACACATGCAAAATACACTTTTAATGTCCTCCAGACTCAGATGCTTTATCGTTGCTTTACAACTTTCAAAATGTGACTGCAATACAGTATAACCTGGTTTATCCGGAACCTGTTTGTACCGGCAACCTGTTTTAACCGGCATGGTTTGTCGGTCCCGGCAGAACTCCACTGTATTTCTATTAGATGGACCCTTACTTTAACGAAACCTGCTATATCCGTTATCCGGCATGGTTTGTCGGTCCCGACAATTGATAAATAGTGTGTTTTAACACTTAATTAACCAGCATGATATTATATAAAACTTAATGTGTATCATCAGCAAATGTTTTTGCACATAATCTTTAAGAAAACCAAACACACAGCAATTAACAACTAGTTTATGTCTAACTAACACCATTGGTACAATGACATGTAAATACTAATGACATTGGACACCTTAATATTTGTTCATATGTTATAATTTTGTCTTGTTATTAGCAATTATACAGTTATATGTATTTCTATATAACCTGGTTTTACCGGCACACTGCTTTATCCGGCACGCTTATCTGGTCTGATGGGATGCCAGATAAACCAGGTTATACTGTACTTATTTCCAATCAAACATAGATTTAACAATGGTGGATTAATGACAAAATAGCTCATTGGTTGTTTTCCTCACAGCCGCACTATCGGCATTATAAGCCCTGAACAACAACAAACAGCCACATCCAGTATACGCCCTACAAATACTCATAGTCGCACTCCAGTAGATATCCGCCTCCAGGCTCAGATGCTTCATCGTTGCGTAACAACGTTCAAAATGCGACTGCAATACCGATTTTCAATCAAACATAGATTTAACAATGCTTGATTCAAGACATGAACAAGTTATAATGGTGGGAATGGGAACAGGGCACAACAGACTGAATGCGCACATGCACAAAAACAAAATAAGGTACACACACCTGTCTGTCAATGTCGTGAAGACGATCAAACCACAGAGCATGAGCCCCCATATTGTAAAAGACACTGCGCTCGTATATGGAGAAACCTGCAACATAGCCAACAGAGACGACACTTCATCAGAAGCTACATGGTGATGTAGTTTCTTTATGCTACTGAACTAAACGTGTAACAGCGTACAGAAAAAATTATGCAAGTGCTTTTGCAAGCTGTTGTTTTACGCATAAGTTATCCATTCTACAATGGGGAGGAATATAATTACATCAACAACCGAGCATGTGTTATCCTTGTGCATGATCTTGACAATATCAGTCAATTTGAGTATTACTCCATATGCTGCAATGATATTTATGTTTCCACAAATCTACGAAGCTTGTACATTGTATTTATAATATAACCTACATTCTGAATCAATGAAATCGTCGATCTGCGCTGGTTCGATGAAACTTTAATCATTACATTTTTGCTCATAACAGACGTGACGTCATGTCTTGGCGCTATATAACCATCGGCTAAATGCTGGATTTTACATTCTAAGCTATCTAGAACATATAAAGTAAATGTTTACTGACTAAAAAGGACACGTTCACTCTGCACTTTTTTACCACTAAAAATTGACTATTACTTATCTCATACAGTTGCAATTTTACAATGCCTTTACAGTCACAAAGCAGTGTAAATCTTTAAGGAGACATCAAGGACCAAACATGTTGATGTACTACAAAAGAAGACGTATCCATTTTACAGACTATACCAACCTATCAATATACTCTAGATGTTCCATATACGCTCACTGTCACAGTTAGTATGTGGTAATGTTTTGGAAGCAATCATTCTACAAACAGACAGAACATAAAGAAAATTCTACTTTAAAACGCCTCCTTTTACTTTAATCTCTGTACGATAAAAGAGCCGATGATTGGGTCGTTTGTTGTTATATTTACTAGCATTTGTGACGACAGAGAAATTTTCTTTATCTTCTTTGTTGAAGAGCTTCCTTGGTGTTGGCTCGAAATTAATAAACATGTTACGAGTATGTTATAATTTCAGTTTGTCTGTGCAATATACTTCTATTTATTCACAGGCTATGTCCTTATCACATGAAATGTCGATCAATTATGACCTATCGATATTAACGATGCATGACGGCAAGATGATACATCAATTATTGTTGAGGATAAAACTACGATATAGGGTGACTGTCAGGATTCCAGGATTCAAGATTCACAATAGTAGAGATCTAATTGCAATTTGAGAGAGATTACAATAATTAATGTCCCTGTGCCTTATAACGCAAGCTGTGTTCACTTTGTTTGTGCCCCTTTGCAACTCAATAGATCAACATAAGGCTCCTTCATTTTTAAAAACGCAAACAAATATCACTTCAAAATGCCGAAGTTAAAATCTGGTGTTTTGTGAATTTCACATCTTTATAGTCGCAAAATACTGAAGATATCGTCCCATCAAAAAATCCTACAAGAGCATTTTATGGTTGCAAACTACCAAACCTACTATAGCTTCAACATATTGGAATTGTAGAAAGGTGCAAGTTCGGCTTTTCACACTGCGCATCTCGCTCCGAGTAGTGACATTTGCATCTCTTGAGGATGTATTCAGCTGTCTGGTCTTCTGCGCCCAAGGACATGTGTTGGTGACCGGGCCAGTCTGTATTTCTTGTGTATGTGTGCATTGGTTCGGTTGTGTCCGGACCGGAGTCTGACCATTCCCACTTGCTCTGCGCTGCTTAGGAGATAATATGGATCTGCCTCTTCTCTCGGCCTAGTTAGTGACCTGCTGATGGTGAGGTTCTCCTTGTAAGTTGCTAGCACTGGTAGTTGCTTGGACTGTTCACCTTGCTTTGCCAGTTTGTCAGCCTCTTCGTTGTCGGCCATTCCACTGTCGCTATTGAAATTGCATTTGTAATGATAAAATCTCAAACAGAAATTAAGAAAACTGTTGCTACTGAAAGCCCAGATCTTTGTAGCTGCGGCATTTTGACGTGGTTCCATCAATGTATATTGTCTCTGTTGAGTTTGGCTTAGTGGGTTATGCTTGAGGTGTATGGACGTCAGTCTGATTCGTTCTTGTCAGTTATTTCTTATATATGTGAATTATGTAACCAGAAATCAATTCTTACATCATTGAGCTTGTTATTGCGAACCCACTCTCTCACAAATTGCGATATAACGATTTTCATGGAACAATTTATCTCATCAATTCGTCAAAAAGCTCACACACTCAAACTAGTGGCTTCATGCAAAAGTGATTATTACTAGAACATAATTCACATAAGTCATTATCTGTATTAACCAATTTTAACCACACCGTTATGTCATGTGATACAACCGCTCCTGACCAACAGACGTTTGCTATCTATAGACGTTCGCCATTCACATAAACACGTTGCTTTTAGTCTCTAATCTGTGATAAAATGTCCCTTAAAATTGTATTACAATCATGATTATCTCTAGTAAAATATGACATCCTAGATACCATCATAACTGTTATTCATGTCTTCAAATTGGATTTTTATAAGACACTTAACAGGTTATTTCCACGCTGGCGTTGTTCTTGACTGGTTTATGGTCTGAAGATAAAGCAACGTGCGAAAGTAATTTTCGAAGCTTAAAAACGAAACACTAGTCCGAAAATTACTAAGCATCCATTTTCCCTCATGCTAAGATAGTAATATTTGCTCTAGAGACTCGTAAAAATAAATTGAATTTGTATAATGGGTGCTGAAGTTATTGTTTCAACAATTACAAATGCCTGAAATATTGTAATTGCATTCAGGCGGAAAATTTACGGTTAACTAGAGAGATATACTAGACGTGATGATACTAGGGTACCATTAAACTAATCTGAACGGAATTGTGTTGATATAGACGTATGCCCCATTAACAACACTGATACGGATATGAACATATTAAAATAAGTCCCTTATTTCATGCTTACACTATTTTGAATGTTTTCTTTACATAATAAATTCTTCTCAGGTAAATCGCCTCGTTTGTAACCACTGCGCATATGTTACACATATAGAAAACGTTTGCAAAAACAATGTAAAAAACATACTGGTATTTCATAATTATTGCCAGTACATTTAAAAATTATAATATCAAAATTGCTGTTTTTGACTGTTTTCACCCGAATATCTGCTTCAGGTGTTAATATGCATACTTCCACTTGTGTAACTTAAATTATGTATTGTTGTAAATTTTGTCATTTGCATAAACTTGTACATATATCTCTATTGTCATTGTGGACCATAATGAAAATTGGTTTGCCAATTATGTTATCCACAGAAAATAAGGACGTTATTATTATTATTATTATTAAAAAGGAACATACTAGTAACGTGACCAAGTAATCTTACCCGGATCATAACCTGTCATTTCGGTATCAAAAGTCAAAAGGATAATTACAATTCGGACAGGGAAGGCAGCACTTTGCAGAAACAAGATAACACGAAAGGCACAAAACAATGCACATATACCAAGTTCAAGGTACAAGGACATTCACAAATTCGAGAGGTTTTCAACTTACATTTGAACAAAACATCGGATTTTGCCATACTAAAACAATATAATCGATTTATTTCTATTGAGCCATGTAAGAAAATGTGTTCAGTAGTAAATAGTATTACACTCATTTTGTTTCAAATTTGCATTAGTATTCTAACTAAAATCAATCATCTTGTAGAGGGCATTGTGTTTTAATTTTTTTAAGACACATTGCCCCTATAGAAGCATCAAAAAGCGTTTGTATATTATGCATTACCCATGTCAGTGAAGACAATCAGTAACATTTGTCATACGAAATGGCACCAAATATTAAAAATCACCAAAAATGGTCGAAACCTGCAATCGCCATGTCCATTGGTTCTGTGATATCTAGGGGTAATCCAATAACCCAAAGTTGGATGGCAGCGAAGTTGTAAGTATCAGTTGCAACTTTTAATTGAATTATTTCGAAAATATTAGATGCTGAATTACAGAAAAATGCGGTGTTCATAAGCCCAATGCCAAGCAAAACAAAGAGCGCAGACAAAGGTCTTGGTGGCTGTATATGCGACTACGGAACAGTGGTTGGGAAAAATGTGTCGATCATGGGGAGTTAATGTTTTATCTTAGAAGAAATTCTTACATAGACAGAGTTTGCTATTTTAGAAGGAATCATGATGACAGACATAAGTTTGAGTTTGGCAAGCCTGGTGTATTCACGTCCGCATTCGTGACATTGTATTGTGTTTGATATTTTGGAAAAGCGAAACTCAAAATGATTGAAACGGGGACAAAAGTGAACATAAGTTTTATTTTTGCAAAAGGTTTAAAAGTTTTCTTTCGACAAAAATGTGACACGTCCTTTTCTTGGTAACATGCCAACGACAGGGTGTTTCCCAAATACTGAACATCCTGTCACCCTACAAAATATATCATTAAGTACCTTATGAATTAGACTTGGATTATATTATCCCCAAAGAGTGGATACAATAGTCTCCTGATGAGGTATCATTAGAATTTAAATCTTGAAAATATTGAAACATCGATGAGTGATGCGAATTGTAATCCTCACCACATGAAGGTTTTTGGCCTTAAAATGCAAAATCAACGCACTCGATACAATAGTTAATTCTGTTATAAGGATATTACATATACACTCTACAATGGTTGTTTATGTCTATTGATACATTACTGTACACTATTGAATAGACACAATTCGATTTCGATGTGAAATTTATGAAAACACCGGATGTTCAATTATGTTCAAATATAAGTTGAACATCTCTCAAATAAACCAGAATAAAATGAAACAGTACGGCTACAAAAACACGCCATTTGCTGTAAAATGTTCCTTTAATGTTTGTTTGTATTATCTGCAAATCAGGAAAAATAAAAATCTAATGTATGTTGTTTAAAAGACGACGAAGTGATCGTATGCGTACGATTTGTTGACAATGGGGAGCAATAAAACAGAGATACGATTAACTGTTCTCCTACATTTGTAATATTCTTGAAGACTAAAATATTGTTAAACAGTTTTAGTTGTAGTGTTGGCCACATTTCTTTAAATAATGTTCGTATCGGATAATATACGCTAAGTCCTATGTAGTGGAAAATTAATCCAACCTATCAACCGTTAGAATATTTAACCTAACGAGGTTCAGCACATGCGTGTCACATACCATATTTCCGGTCCACCGGGAGTTGTCGTCATTTTTGTCACAGCATGTACGGAAATGGTATTTATGGGTAATTTAAGCTGGTATTATCGTACAGTACTAATCCCCGGAGTCCTATCACACAAAGAACAGTGGTTAATGAGACGATTACAGTGTGGAATATGTGATAAATTGATGAAATATTGTATTCGAATAGCGTGGTGTCAATAGCCAGGGTACAATAGACGATAATTATCTTCAGAAGCAAGACCTTTTCTTACTTCTGTGCAATACAGTAACATCTCATTTAAAGACCATCGCCATACAAAGACCAACTGGAAATTAATATATATGGTCATTAATCATTTTATTTTCAATGCTGTGCTTTTTAATTAATAGACAACATCAAAGAAGCTCGGAGCCTGGAAGACTGGGCATTTGTCCTGATAATCTCCTCAATCAAGCTTATGTAATGCAACTATTTAAAAAAGACAATACCTAAAACAACAATATATTTACTTGTAAAAGTACTTCAGGTCTTTTCTTAAAACATTATTTAGGGTCTTTCTTCGATTTTATTCTAGGAAAACTATTCCGTGTGTTTTCTTGGAAATTTATTTAAGGTGTTTTTGGAAAATGCTCTATAACCTAGTACTGAATGCATCACATTGGTTTACAGAACTATGCCTTCTAACTAATATGCATTTACAACTACTACTACTCTAAATCGTTGTATAAGAGCTTTTGCAGTCCTGATATTTTTTTATGTTTTGTATTATAGAATATGGTCGGAAGTGATTTTGCAATCTCAAGAGACAAGATTAAACTAAACGCAAAACTGAACACAAATTATAAATTCAATATCGTAACCAATTGTCATAAAGATAACTTAAAGCTTTTGGACGTGAAATATTTTCTATCCGTCATGTCGCGGAAATCCGCAGGCTTTCAATTTAATTGCTTTTCAATTAGAAGTCAGTGACTTCTTAACATTCTGGTATTAGCTGTCAAACTACGAAAATCTTGATGATTAAATAGCGTGGTGTTTGAACCTGTTTGGGAAAATTGTCTCTTCTCTTGTTTTAAGATCGCGGCAATATTCGAAGATATGTTTTCTTTCTGGGCAAATAATACATTTATAAACACGTGTTAACATACAGAACGCGTTCGACAGCGTGCACAGATTAGCACATGGATGGATCCTGTTGCACTTTGTGATACCTGATAAGATTTCTATGATCCCAAAAATGCTGTATACAGACTTCAGCGCTTACGTCGTTTGTGAAATAACCCTTACAACCAACTTCCAGATACAGCATAGGGTTGTATGGTTGTTTGATGTCCCTTTCACCTATTTCAATGTGTATTGATTGGCTGATGAAAGAACTACACAGGACACCGAAAAGGGTCTACAGTCGACATGTGTAGATATAAGCCGCTTTTGAAAGCACTATGGTGTTCCGCGTTCAAATGGTTAAACATAGACTAGAGTTACACTTTCATGTGTTTGATTTCAATCTCAATCTTAGATACCATAGGTTTATAAGAGGCCTTGAATTCTATGCCTCACAAATCTCAAACAGTTGAATAAAACGTCTTATGATTCTTGTCTCATTGCTCATATCATCCTAAACCGTTCAGAAGTTTCCAACAAATTGACATATCTTGGACACTCGAAGACATAAAATAAATAAAATATACCAGATTTATATAGTGCCCTTTTCATGCGAACGCACGTTCAAAAGCACTTTACATAATTGTGTTGCAGCCACAAGGGCGCAGGTGCATCCTCTACCAGTGCAGATACAGCATGATCTGACCAGAGGGACAGACTGAGAGAAAGCCCCTGAAGGGAGAGAGATACATTAGATACAGGCATGTCCGGCGCTGCAGAAGTGCGACTAGCTCTTATTTCGAATAGACAGCCTGGTTCTTTAATGTGTCCCGTGTATAGCACCGATACACAGCTTCCTGGCACTTCCAGATACTTTGCAGACCACACGGCAAGATATAGCGGGAAATATTATAAATATTTCAGAAATGTCAAGTTCCGATGTCAGGGATTGAACCCACGACCTCTGGATTGACATCCCAGCGCGTTAACACTGAGCTAAATCCGCTTATAATAGATTGTATAAGTGAAAATGTAGCCAGACAAAATGCTCTCCGACTGTTGAGGATATAAAAGTAACTTCCTAAGTAAAATTGTAAAGTGTTTATTATGTACCATGTGTATACCAATATTGGACAAACATACTTGACGTATACAATCTGGGCGTCATTCCTCTTCCATAAGTGTTGGCTTGTTTCACGGGATTTGGTTGCTAGCCTTACACCCAACCATCCTCTTTTTACAACCTGGATTTGAACCGTCTTTGGCAAGATTTACAATAACACAAATTATAGCTCTCGTATTTGTTTGTTTATTCGGGTTTAACTATTAATGAATGACAGAAAACTTGTATGTGACAAGAGCTCTCAATACCACTGGATCACTTTCAGTAGAAATATACCGGTGTACACCGGTATACGATAATGGGAAGCATGTACTCACCTTAGGAATCAACTCTGTAAAATCTAGTTGACAGATTAGTGTTCTGCCAACTGTACAAGTAGGACGCGCATGCGTATACAACATTTTCCTATACTAGGTTATCACATGTATTTGTGTGTGTGGCCATGAGGTCCTAATGCAAACGAAGGTGCAAAATATAATTATTTGTGTCTAAACTTTCTGAGGGCATTTAAAGTATTGTAGTGACTAAATTAACAAAGACTTTAGTTATCACACAGTATGTCTTCGGGTGTCCAAGATATGTCAATTTGTAGACATTAATGTTGAAAACTTCGGAACGGTTTAGGATGATATGAGCAGAGCGACGAGAACCTTTAAGACGTTTTATTCAATTGTTTGAGATTTGTGAGGCATATAATTCAAGGCCTCTTATAAACCTATGGTATCTAAGATTGAGATTGAAATCAAACACATGAAAGTGTAACTCTAGTCTGTATTTAACCATTTGAACGCGGAACACAATAGTGCTTTCCAAAGCGGCTCATGATTTTGAATAGTATGGTGTTGAAATCGCCAACACCAAAATATGCTATTGTTTTGGTATTCAACACCTAAGTGTGTTCCCAACCAAATCTGTCTACACATACTTCAAATGTCTAAACATCTCTGAAAATGTCAGAATGAATGGCTATATCGTTAATTATATGGTAACTGTTATATTTTCATCTAAAATGCATGAATGTTGACTGTAGATCCTTTTCGATGCCCTGGGTAGTTCTTTCATCAGCCAATCAATACACATTGAAATAGATGAAGGGGACATCAAACAACCCTACTTATCTCCATGTTGTATCTGGAAGTCGGGTGTAAGGGTTGTACCGCAAACTACGTTAAAGCTGAAGTCTGTATACAGCATTTTGGGAATCTTAGAAATCTTATCAGGTGTCGAACGCGTACTGTATGTTTACACGTGTTTAGAAATGTATCATTTTCCCAGAAAGAAAACATATTTTTGAATATTGCCGTGATCTTAAAACATTTGAAGAAACAATTTGTCCAAACAGGATTCAAACACCACGCTATTCCATCATGAAGATTTTCGTAGTTTGACAGCTAATACCAGAATGTTAAGAAGTCACCGACTTCTAATTGAAAAGCAATTAAATTGAAAGCCTGCGGATTTCCGCGACATTACGGATAGAAGAGAATTCACGTCCAAAAGCTTTTAGTTGTTTTTATGAAAATTGGTTACGATATTGAATTTGCAATTTGTGTTCAGTTTTGCATTTATTTTAATCTTGTCTCTTGAGATTGCAAAATCACTTCCGACCATATTCTATAATACAATACATAAAACAAACATCAGGACTGCAAAAGCTCTTATACAACGAGTGAGAGTAGTAGTAGTTGTAAATGCATATTAGTGAGAAGGCATAGTTATGTAAACCAATGTGATGCTTTCAGTGCTAGATTATAGAGCAATTTCCAAAAACACCTTAAATAAATTTCCAAGAAAACACACGGAATAGTTTTCCTAGAATAGAACCGAAGAAAGACCCTAAATAATGTTTAAAGAAAAGACCTGAAGTACTATTACAAGTAAATACATTGTTGTATTAGGTATTGTCTGGTTTAAATAATTGCATTACATAAGCTTGATTGAGGAGATTATCAGGACAAATGCCCAGTCTTCTAGGCTGCGAGCCTCTTTGAGGTTGTCTATTAATTAAAAGGCATAGCATTGAAAATGATTAATAGCCATTTATTTTAAGACTCGCTCATAGAAAACTATACAAAAAGAAAACAAACCGACTTAATGTTTCGATAATCTATTAATAAATTTCAATAAGGAAGATCTGCTGAGGTACCATGCGGCTGCAGTCAGATCGCACAAAGAACAGTAAAATTAAGATCTACCGAGATACCCTAAATGGCTACAGTTAGATCTTTAAGCTATTAAAGTCATGATACTTCTATTGTAATATACCATATGTATGATCATATCACAAGCACACTCGCGTTCATCTAAGAAAGCACTGAAGAGTCAATTAAGATTTTGGAGGTATTTGGCCGCTACGAAAGACTAACCGCCATGCATGCATCTTGGCATGACTCGTGGCTCTGACAGAAACCCCAGCCTCAGAGCTATCAAAATGTTCAATACATTAAGTAAGTTAAAGCATTCCCCCGCTTTACTGCTTGAATTGTACAGACCAGGCAATACGCTGTAGTGCTGGTATGTTATTACCCGCACTACCGTGCAACTTATTACCAGCACTACCTTGCAGCGCCGCCATGCTATGACCCGCATCACCGTGCATCACTGCCGTGCTAAAAACAAGGATGTATTAGCCAAAGAACAAGGGTAGCTCAAGAACGCCTAACATAATGTTATACGAGCGACTCAAGACCCTTTAGTTTTTTTACGTGCGATAAATACAGGGAAGCCTTAACTTACACGTACGACAAAATAGACCTATATAGTACTGATTTAATCAACAGTCGATATTACGAGTAATACTTGAACTATATGATACTACTGTGTTCTAGTTTTAAAGCTCTGAAGCTAGAATTTCCGCCACAAATTTTTTACCTGAAAAAATTTCCCCCAAATTCGAGCAATACATATTTGACTTATAAGTCGACCAAGCTCAACTGTTACCCGTGGCCAATACCTCAAATTTGGCCGCATGACCTGCGCATATAGGCAAAAGTGTATGAGTCAATACCCGTGTAGATCTACAATACTTATAGAATTTGCCTACAATTAAACACTATGTCATCTAGAACTAAAATATACTAGATGGGCATATACTGAATACCTAATGACATATGGGTAATACCCGCCAAGTGCCACATAACAACACTAAAGAAAATATATCTTACTCTAATTATCTCGTTCAAAACCAAAGTGAGAACACTGAGCACCACCAACGTACTTGTACCAAATTGAAATACAGTATCTCGGGGGCATTTCAGGTTCCATTATGCTAAAGGATAGAGTCTACAATTTAGCCGAACCGATAACAAATTAACTATGCAATAAACACAAATCTACCTACTAAAGCTGGGCAATTTCAATATTCATAACAGTCTGACTGTACTTTCATATTTAAAAGCGTGTATATTATAATGACCCTACATACCAACTATAGCACAATATAAATCAGGTCAGGGCCTTTTTCTAGTTTAATATATATATATTAATAAGGGTCGTACAGAGCATGCAAGACGATAACAGAACAAGATTTACAGTAGAGACGAAAAAGGCTATATGAACTTGCCGTATGTACATCGATAATATAATGCTTACAGTGCTTTGATTCAGAATTAGTGGGTCTATTTGCAAATTAAAGTGGCCGATATGCACACACCCACTGCTTATAGTGCTTTGATTCAGAATGTCGAGCAAACAGCCATAGCATACAGCGCTTTGATTCAAGATGTCGAGCAAACAATCATTGCTTACAGTGCTGTGATACAGAATGTCGACCCAAACAATCATTGCTTACAGTGATTGGAATTAAAATGTCGAGCAAGCAGACATTGATTACAAGTTACAGTGATTTAAATCAGAATGTCAACCAAAAAAATCATTGCTTACAGTGCTTTGATTCAGAATATCGAGCAAACAGCCATTGCTTACCGTGCTTTGATTCAGAATATCGAGCAAACATACACTGCTAACAGTGCTTTGATTCAGCATGTCAAGCAAACATTTAACGCATACAGTGCTTTGATTCAGAATGTCGAGTAAACAGCCACTGCTTACAGTGCTTTGATTCATAATAACAAGGGTCTAGTTGCTCTATAGCCTGTATTGAGTCTGGACGATATGCAACCAAAATAGCATTTCAATATGCAACTTGATGACTGGTCATGAATGTGCTTTAAATAGATCTTTCAGTTCAACCCGATGCCGGAAACGGTCTCCACAACCAACCGAGTCGACATCTGCATGCGACGTATTTATACCAGACGTAGGCGATTACCTACTGCCATACAAACACGACGTTTATATAATATAAATATTTAAACCAATCAATAGAGCTTGAAAGAAAACATGAGTACCCGATTTAGAAGTCTGCTTCAAACAAATCTCTAGCGCCTCGCAACTTTTGTCAACATCATCGTAATGGCCACGAAATAGCCGTATGATCATCAACCCTTCGTGTAGCGTTTTATAACAATCATATAAACTTCGGAAGCAGGATTTCAACGATTTAATCAGATACATTTGGCCTTTCATTTTTGTAAACTTTGCCCTTGGAGATACATACAGGAAAGACGAAGTGACGTCATCGAATGCGTCATCGAATGCAATAAAGTTCAGTATTGACCGGATCAGACAGACTCAAAACGACCAGAAATATGGTATGTGACACGCATGCGCTAAACCTCATAAGGTAAAGGATTCTAACGGTTGTATTAATTTCCCACTACAAAGGACTTCAGGTATATTAGCAGATACGAACCGAATTTAAATAAATGTGGCCAACATTACGAGTAAAACTGTTTAACCATGATTTTGTCTTCAAGAATATTACAAATCTAGTAGAACAGTTAATCGTATCTCTGTTTTATTGGTCCCCATTGTCAACAAATCGTATGCAAGCTATCGCTTTGTCTTTTAAACAGCATTCACCAGAATTTTATTTTTCCTGAAATGCAGATAATAAAAACAAACATTGAAGCAACATTTTACAGCAAATTGCGCGTTCAGTTGCTTTTTTCTGGTTCACATATGTGAATGTCCGTGTGACTTGTACTTGGTATAAGTGGATTTTCTTTTCGTGTGCACTTTTTGTGCCTTTTGTACTCGGGATATGTAGCACTTCTTGTGTGATCTTGTGTCAGGCTTTTGTGCTATGTTGTTTCTGCAGAGTGCTGTCTTCCCTGTCAGATCTGTAATTATACTTTTAACTTTTGATACCTTAACTTTGTCCAGCTTGAAAATAGCCGGACAGTGCGATACTTTGCTTCGGATTAGGTTACTAGGATAAGTGCGTTACAGATATGTTCCTTTTGGGCATTGTTATTGCATTAAATAATAACTTATTAAAATATGTTCATATCTGTATCAGTGTTGCTAATGGGGTATAAATATATATCAACATACTTCCGTTCAGATTAGTTTAATGCTACCCTAACATCAACACGTCTAGTATATGTCTCTAGATAACCGTAAATTTCCGCCTGAATGAATCGTATGATATGTATCGTCTATTGTATTCTAGCTATTGACACCACGCTATTTGAATACAATAGTTCATCAACTTATCACATATTTCACACTGTTATCGTCTCATTCACCACTGCTTTTTGTGTGATAGGACACCGGGGATCAGTTCGGTACTATAATATCAGCTTAAATTACCAATCAATACCATTTCCGTACATGCTGTGACAAAAATGACGACAACTCACGGTGGACCGGAAATATGGTATGTGACACGCATGCGCTGAACCTCATTAAGTTAATTATTCTAGCGTATAAATTTCCCACTACATAAGACTACACGTAAAATTGCAGATACAAACAGTATTTAAACAAATGTGGCCAACACTACGAGTAAAACTGTTTAACAATGATTTTGTCTTCAAGGTGATTACAATTCTAGAGAGCAGTTAATCGTATTTCTGTTTTATTGGTCCCGATTGTCAACAAATCATACGCATAATATCGCTTCGTCTTTTAAACAGCATTCATCAAATTTTTATTTTTTCTTATTTTCAGATACACGTAATGCAAACAAACACTGAAAGAATATTTTACAGCAAATGGCGTGTTTTTGTGCCGTTCCGTTTCATTCTGTTCTGGTTCATATTTGTGAATGTCCGTGTGACTTGTACTTGGTCTACTAGTATGTTGAATTTCATTTTCGTGTGCTCTTGTTGTGCCTTTCGTGGTTTGTTGTTTCTGCAGAGAGCTGCCTTCCCTGTCAGATTTGTAATTTCCGATTTGTAATTATCCTTTGACTTTTGATACCTTAACTTTGTCCAGCATGAACATCGCCGGTTGTAATCCGAGTAAGATCACTGGTAACGTAACTGGTACAATCCTTTATGGCATTTGTTTTTGACCACGTCTTCTGACCACAACACTATCTAGCTTAAGATTCGTAGTTTAAAAGTACTGACTAAGGTTTATTCGCAATATCAGATAACAGACCTGAGACGAATTTATGATTTATCGAAAAACAGCTACATTGGAAATAGTTTAAGCATGGAATAAAAAAGTTTATTTTAATATGTTCATATCTGTATCAGTGTTGTTAATGGGGTATAAATATATATCAACATACTTCCGTTCAGATTTGTTTAATGCTACCCTAACATCTACACGTCTAGTATATGTCTCTAGATAACCGTACATTTTCCGCCAAATGATATTACCATATTTCAGACATTTGCAATGGTTGAAACAATAACTTCAGCATCCATTATACAATTTCAATTTGTTTTTACGAGTCTCTAGTGTAAATATTACTATCTTAGCAGGAGGGAAAATGGATGCTTTGTAATTTTCGGACTGGTGTTCGATTTTTAAGCATAGAAAATTGCTTTCGCACATTGCTTTATCTTCAGACCATAAACCTGTCAAGTACAACGCCGGCGTAGAAATAACCTGTTCAGGGTCTTATAACAATCCAATTTGAAGACATGAACACATGTAACAGTCATGATGCTATCTATAATGTCATATTTTACTAGAGATATGATTGTAATACAATTTTAAGGGACATTTTATCACAGACTAGAGACTAAAAGAGACGTGTTTATGTAAATGGAGGACGCCTATATATAACAAACGTCTGTTGGTCAGGAGCGGTTGTGTCACATGTCATAATGGTGTGGTAAGAATGATTGAAATTGGTTAGTACTTATAACGACTTGTGTGAATTATGTTCTAGTAATAATTATATTTGCATGAAGCCACAAGTGCACTTTTTGACGGATTGATGAGATAAATTGTTCCATGGAAATCGTGATATCGCAATTTATTGACTATGAGGATATATTTAAGACACTTGTGTGAGAGAGTGGGTAAACATTTTGCAATAACAAGCTCGATGATGTAAGATTTGAGCTTTGGTTACAGAAGTCACATATATAAGAAATAAAAGAAAAGAACGAATCAGACGGACGTCCATACACCTCAGGCATAACCCAAATAGAGCAAGTGGGATGGTCAGACTCCGGTCCTGGCACAACCGATCCAATGCACACAAACACAAGAAATACAGACTTGCCCGTCACCGACATGTCCGTGTGGCGCAGTAGACCAGACAGCTGAATACATCATCGAAAGATGCAAACGTGACGACTCGGAGCGAGATGCTTAGAGACACAACCCTTCACAAGAAGCTTTACGGAGACGTTGATGACATGACACTGACCGCATTCTTCATCGCAGATACTGGCGTGGTCGTGTAAGTAAGTAATAGCGATAGTTTTAGGGAAATGGAAATGTACTTTTTGTAAATTATGGCTTGTACGGTAACTTTGCTTCAGATATGTGGTGCAGCTTCAAACTTCACACATGTAATGAGTCTTATAACGTGTCAAAAGCCTAACATGCACCTTTCTACAACTAAGCTATAGTAGGTTTGGTGGTTTGCAACCACAAAATGCTCTTGTAGGATTTTCTGGTGGGGCGATATCTTCGTCATTTTGCGATTAAAATGATGTGAAATTCACAAAACACCAGATTTTAACTTCGGCATTTTGAAATGATATTTGTTTGCGTTTTAAAAAATGAAGGAGCATTATGTTGATCTACTGAGTTGTAAAAAGGCACAAACAAAGTGAAAATAGCTTGCGTTATAAGGCACAGAGACAATATTTGTTGTAATCTCTCGGTAATGTGTTGATCTTACACATAATACATCTCTTATATTGTGAATCTTGAATCCTGGAATCCTGACAGTCACCCTATATCGTAGTTTTATCCTCAACAATAATTGACGTTTCATCTTGCCGTCATGTCTCGTTAATTGGTCACAATTGATAGACATTTCATGTGATAAGTACACAGGTTGTGATTAAATTGAAGTATATTGCACATACAAGCTCAAATTATTCAGTTAGTAAATTATAACATGCTCGTAACATGGTTATCAATATTGCGCCAATACCAAGGAAGCGCTTCAATGCAGAAGATAAAGAAAATCCAAGCGGAAGGCAAAATTAAATTAAGACTTCTATTTTGTAACTAATGCTAGTTTATATCACAACAAACGACCCATTCATCGGCTCTTTTATCGTACTGAGATAAAACTAAAAGGACGCGTTAAAGTAGTACCCGTTGGCCTCCGCTAGATAAACGTTCGACTAAATTCATTATCACCACCAGCGTTTCAGCAGACGTTTGCCAACGGAGTTGTACTTAAGCAAACTTTAATCTACTAAATTCAGCGTTCAGGAACGTTTATAAACGGAGCACAACTTACATCAGCGTTTATTTTGAAACGTCGGCAAAGTTTTTGCATGTTAAACATTTTCAACGCATACAACGTTCTTCAGCGTTTACCAGCGATCGTCAACTTTTCAAAACGTTTAGTAACTTTTACTAGCGCAAGTGAACATTTGCCCAAACGTCGGTAAACGTCGGTCCAAACGCTAGAGTGTGAACCTAGCTTAAAAACGCACCACTTGTGAAATGTCAATTTCATTGTTGAAAACATTGTTCTATGGTTCTGAAGAGATACTCTAGAATATGAATTTCAGGAGAAAATTAATTTTGACAATATTTAGTATGTTTTTATACCGGTGCGTTTTTAAATCGTTTGAGTGTATTTTCTTTATGTTTTGTCTTGATTGTTTCTATAAAATTACCATATACTAACTGTGACAGCGAGAGTATATGGAACATCTATAGTATATTGATATGTTAGTATAGTCTGTAAAATGGATACGTCTTCTTTAGTAGTATATTGTAACGTTTTCGGCCGTCCCCAGTCTCTTCAAGGAAGCTACCCACGGCTGTAAACCAGTCTCCACACAGTAGACACACACAACCCTCGACTGTAGCTCTAACCTACTACACGCTGCACAAGCCTCACACAATATGTTCTACCACCGTGTCTCTTCTCAATAGCCCTTCAAGGAAGCGATGCTTCTCAAGAAGTCACTGACAAGAGACACTTGCGACAATGCAGCGTACCCAGCTACCCACCCAGCTACCCACCCAGCTACCCACGGCTGTAGACTGTACCACACAGCAGTCACACACAACCCTCAACTGTAGCTTTATCCTATTACGCTGCACCAGCCTCACACAAGACGTTCTGCCAACTTCTCCCTTCTCCCAACAGACGCATCAACCAAACAACACCTAACTGGAACCTATCAACTATTTACCACGTTACTGGTACTCCGCAACTATGTCCCCTTATAGCTCTTCAAGGAAGCTAGGCTTCTCAAGAAATCACTAGCAAGAGACACTTGCGTAAATACACAGAGTGTAACGCTGGTCAATAATTCACTTCGTTTAACCAAAGTGAACGAGTCAGCTCTCGCAAGCCGACTGGAGAGCACAGTGCTTGCTGCGGTATATATACCCTCATTCGGTAAGACACGCCCCTTTCTGTCAATTCAATGAAACACCCGCCATCTAGCGGGTTCCGAAGCTGAACGTAAACTAACGGAAATAACCGATACGTACCGACATACTTTTAACCAATGTTGTAGGCAATATCTCACAACTATACCAATAAATATAATAACCATGCAGTGTACTAACAATTACCGTGGACACCAAGCCCACATGTCTTACCAAATATGTTTAATTAATAAAAATATACTACCAACAACCGAAACATACCGAGGTTTGTTGACTTTGATGCAAATGGTGTAAAATAACCAAAGGGGAACAACTCCCGATATCTTAATAACGGGTAGGTCTAAAACCCTACACGTTACAATATCAACATGTTTGATCCTTGATGTCTCCTTAAATATTTACACTGCTGTATGACTGTAAAGGCATAGCGAAATTGCAACTTGACGAGAAAGGTAATAGTCAATTTTTAGTGGTTAGAAGGGCGGAGTGAACGTGTCCTTTTTAGTCCATAAACATTTACTTTATATGTTCTAGATAACTAAGAATGTAACATGCAGCATTTTGCCTATGGAATATAGCACCAAGACATGACGTCACGTCTGTTAAGACACTATTAATCGGGGATTCCATTCTAAAAGGGATTAACAAGCGGGGTCTTGATGTGAATACAGATATAGAGTGTGTAAGTGGTGGAACAACGGGCTATATTGCATGGACTCTGAGAAACTGGGACATTAGCGTATACAAGACGGTAATTATCCATGTTGGTGGAAATGACGTAAACTACAGACACACCAAGTCGATCTGCTTAGATTTACAGAAAGCGGTTAATGCACTCGGACAGAGAAATATCGCTACCTATCTCTGCACACTATGCCCTAGACAGGATACGGATGTTGTACCTTTGAATACTGCCTTGAAACAGCTTGCCCTGGAGAAAAACATTAATATTATAGACCTGTATAGTTCTTTCGTATTTGGGAATGGAAACGTTGCAAAAAACTTCTATTTGAAAGATGGCATTCACTTGAACAACTTTGGAAGTAAGAACATTGTGGCATGTATAAATAGCAGCGTGACTATCATCAAACCAAAATCACAAACAATAGAATCCCCCAACCATAGTGCTACAAGAGAACAACCCATACGTCCAGTACAAAGCCCTCAAATAATGTACTGCAGCGTTTGTAATATGCATAACCACAGCAACCAAAACTGCAGACGACTTGAAAGGCACACAAATACACAGACCGGAAGTCAAAACAACATACAACAGCTTTCCAATTATGAAACGCCAAGCACCCGAAGAATGTACTGTAGTGTCTGTAATATGTATAACCATAGCAACCAAAACTGCAGACGGGAGAGGCATACAAATACACAGACCGGAAGTCCGAACAACAGACAGCAATATAGAACTTGTGAAAAACCAAACGGATCTCGACGACTACCTTATTGTGTGAACTGCAGAGACTATAGTCATCATACCAGAAACTGTAAGTTAACAAACAATAGATGGTCAACTGCGTATGTAAATGAACATTACAACTACATGAGCGACCGACAGATGTCAGATAGAAATAACGCATAGGAGCTATCCGACAAACATTCAATATTGAGCCCAAATATTTATGAACACTTATTCAGTCGCAATAAAGTTACATCGATGATAAAGAAAAGTAAAAAGGCCTTTTATAACAATGCCGTTAAAGATAAGAAAAACTCCTCTGAAATATGGAAAGCACTTCACAGTATAAGTCAGCAAAATAATGCAAGTAAAGAAGGAGTGTTGATTCCAAAAACATTAATAGTAAAAGACCATGCCATTGAAACGCAGAATGATATTTTAAATGTACTGAATGAACATTTTGTTAATATTTCAGATATGATATCAAAAACAAAATTTGTGAAAGAACATTTTAAACCTTTGCAAATGTATTTAGATGAAAGACTAAGGTATAAACAGTTCAATATTAAACATATAACTCCTTACGAAGTCAAATTAATAATTGATAAACTAGATGTAACGAAGTCAACTGGCCTAGATGGTATAGGCCCCAAGATATTAAAGAACTGTGGTGATTACATAACGACAGCTCTTGCTCATATTATAAATACTAGTATAAATCATAGCATTTTTCCAGACTCGCTAAAGGAAGCTTTTGTCATACCTATTTTTAAACAAGGTGAAAAGACAAACCCTTGTAATTATAGACCAATATCAATATTATCAACTATATCAAAGGTATTCGAGCGACATATTGCAACACAGCTCCATGAATACTTTGAAAATAGCAATGTTTTACATCAAACGCAATCTGGTTTTAGGAAGAAACACTCTTGTCAAACGGCACTTATACGTTTAATAGATACTTGGTTGAAGGACATAGACTCGGGAAAATATGTTGGAGCGGTGTTTCTAGATTTGAGTAAGGCGTTTGATCTTGTAGATCATGACATATTAATATATAAACTAAAATTATACCATTTTTCTGAAAGTACCGTAAGGCTTTTTGAGTCATACCTAAGTAACAGGAAACAATGTATTAAGGTAAATAATTGTTATTCCGAAACTTTAAATACAAAATCGGGTGTTCCTCAAGGGTCTATTCTTGGACCTCTTCTTTTCTTAATTTACATCAATGACATCGGATTGAAAACAACGATGGCTAATATTGACCTATATGCAGATGATTCAACCCTTTTTAGCTCACATCACAATATTGAAGATATAGAACTTAATATTCAACTAAACTTGAATAATATCAACAAATGGTGTGATATTAATAACATGGCTTTAAATCCGTCTAAAACTAAATGCATGGTACTTAGTTCTTACAATAAATTAAAAAATGCAAAGGAAATGAAATTGTACGTAAATAATATGCAAATTAAAAATGTAGAAACCCAAAAAGTGCTTGGTATATATATTGACAACACACTATCGTGGAAATATCAGATAAACAGTGTCTCAAAGAAACTTAACTCTAAAATAGCTTCATTGAAACAAATACGGTACTGTTTAACTGATGAGATGCAACAAATGTTTTATAATTCTTATATTATAACAAATACAAACGTCATGTTTAATGATTTACAGTGGCTAAATTTTGAGAACAGATGTGCATATCATATTGGGCTACTTGTTTTTAAATGTCGACATGGTTTAGTACCTAAATATATGTCTGAATTTGTAACTTTTTCATCTAACAATACGTACAATTTGCGCTCGAATGAACGGAATGATCTTGTTCAACCGAGACCAAGGACAAACTATTTAAAGGACACATTTGCATTTAAAGGATCTCAAATATGGAATAATACTCCACACAATATCAGACAAAGCAATTCTTTAAAAACATTTAAAACCAAATATAAGAAATTGCTCCAAGAAAGACAAAATAATTGAGACTCGTAAAACTATGTATGTTTGTACATTGTATATTTTTATTTAGTCTCTTCATCAAACGAATAGTTCATTGTTAATGTATGTTATTATGCATGAATGTGAGTCGTAGTAATATAATTCAAGTGAGTGTTTGTCGGAAATGTATACATGTATGTTTTTGTTTTGCTTTTGTTTTATTCTTGTTAAAATGTTATTTCAACGAAGGCCGCATTGGAAATAAGTGTATATATTATGTATGTAACTTAATGTGTTTTCACCTTCGGTAAATAAAGTCTTTATTATTATTATTATTATTACATTTTCATTTAACCAACGCAGATCGACGATTTCATTGGTTCAGAATGTAGGTTCTATTATAAATGCAATGTACGAGCTTCGTAGATTTGTGGAAACATAAATATCATGACAGCATATGGAGTACTACTCAAACTGACTGATATTGTCAAGATCATGCACAAGGATAACACATGCTCGGTTGTTGGGGAAATTATATTCCTCCTCATTGTAGAATGAATAACGTATGTGTAAAACAACAGCTTGCAACAGCACATGTATCTTTTTTCCTTCGCTGTTAGACGTTTAGCCCAGTAGCAGTAAGAAACTATTTCACCACACTGATTCCGATGATGTGTCGTCTCAGTGACCGCGTTGCAGTTCTCTTCGGATAGTGTCTTGTACAGTATTGAGTACAGTATAGATCTGTGGTTTGATCGTCTTAACGACATGGACTGACGGCTGTGTGTACCTTATTTTTCTATTTGTGCATGTGTGCATTCAGTCTGTTGTGCCCTGTTATCATTCCCACCATTATAATGTGTTCATGTCTGCTAAGGATGTGGTAGTCATCTTTCTGTCTACCCGTTTTGATAATGGTGATCTTGTCAGGATAGCTCACAATATCATGCAGTTGCCCTACGTGGGCACCCTCGGTTGTGAGCTTGTCTGCTTTTTCGTTTCCCGGAACACCACAATAGGCGGATATCTACTGGAGTGCCACTTACAGTATTTATAGGGCGTATACTGGATGTTGCTGTTTGTCGTGGTTCAGGGCTTATAGTGCTGATAGTGCGGCTGTGAGGAAAACAACCAATGAGCTATTTTGTCATTAATTCATCATTGTTAAATCTATATTTGATTGGAAATAAGTACAATATAACCTGGTTTATCTGGCAACCCATCAGACCAGATAAGCGTGCCGGATAAAGCAGTGTGCCGGTAAAACCAGGTTATATAGAAATACATATAACTGTATAATTGCTAACAACAAGACAAAATTATAACATATGAACAAATATTAAGGTGTCCAATGTCATTAGTATTTACATGTCATTGTATCAATGGTGTTAGTTAGACATAAAATAGTTGTTAATTGCTGTTGGTTTGGTTTTCTTAAAGATTACGTGCAAACACATTTGCTGATGATACACATCTTCTAAGTTTTATATAATATACAGCCGGTTAATTAAGTGTTAAAACACACTATTTATCAATTGTCGGGACTGACAAACAATGCCGGATAACGGATAAAGCAGGTTTCGTTAAAGTAAGGGTCCATCTAATAGAAATACAGTGGAGTTCTGCCGGGACCGACAAACCATGCCGGTTAAGACAGGTTGCAGGTAAAACAGGTTCCGGATAAACCAGGTTATACTGTATTGCAGTCGCATTTTAAAAGTTGTAAAGCAACGATAAAGCATCTGAGTCTGGAGGACATTAAATGTGTATTTTGCATGTGTTGTCGACGTATATTGGACCAACATGCGTTTTTGCACGGATTTCCATTAATTTGAAATCGGTTCCAAATTCGTACGCTATGTGACACGTTCAACACGAATGCTATCTGTCGCATGGACACGCTTCTCTACAACATAGTACCTCTGTTAATTTTATGTAAAGAAAGACAACTTGTCAAACATTGATTTACCCTCATAAATAGTGTAAGTAACGAAAATAGACTTTGTTTTCGAGAGTGTAAGAAATCGCACGTGTGAACATTTAATGTATATCCACAAACATCTTGATTTTTAGGAATTTCTGTCATTGCGTGGTGCTACTCGTGCTCGGTAATATTGTTTACAATGCTGTTGAATATATTTGAGTGTATTAGGATGTGAGTAGGAAAGTGCAAGGATGTGTAGTAAAAATATCTATTTGACATTTTAAACAATGAAACCGTATATTTGTTATGGATGTGTTTTCAAAAGGACATGGAACATTGAACTTGACCATTTATTTTCTTACAAATCATTTAATGCACAACCATTAACATAGCCATTCGTTAAGCCCTTCTTATTTAGCATCAATTGGGCAACAAGATGTTTTATAACTTTAACACACTCGAAGCCTATGCCCTAGGTTAATGACCAGTTTTAAAAACTATTACATGCAATGAACTGAAACACGGTGGAGCTGCTTAAGTGTGGAGCGTAAATGGTTATATAAGCCAATCCCGATGCAGAAGTTCTTCCATAAAAAAGTTGAGCATCTGTGTATAGCTGATTAGTGAATACACCGAGCACATTTACGGACAAAACCACGTTTTAATTTCTCAAAGTTGCTCAAACAACTGACGTCAACAACATATCCGCATGTCACAGAAGAGGAAACATTTATCTTAATGATCTAATGTATTTGTTCTTCGCTATGCTAGGCGATGACGCGGCACAGAATGGGTTTAATTTCCACGACAGATGCAAATATTCATTTCAAAACAGTGCTACTTGTGCCGCATGGAGCCGTAAAAGGTCTGTTGTTATCCATATATTAACACCTGTCAGGTGTGGTATGGTGTAGTTACTTTATCATTTGGTTATATGCGCAACCTTTTTGGTGATAACTGAATGGTCAATTGGTTTGGTACACCACATTGTTAGTCGATGGCGCGTGTACAGTATGGGTTGTCCTATGCAAATACATAACAATGGAACATCGATCGTTTCTCGCGAATAACCCGAACAGAAAAATGTCGGCATATAACGACATGAAGCGCGTCAGTGATCGACTCATACACCAACTTTTCACTTCAGTACCATCACTCACTTTGATTAATCAGTGGTAATTCGGACACATTTTCAATTCTTGTAATACATTTGCTTTCTGTCAGAAATCTTTCGGCTCCTTTAGCCACATGGGAGTCATTTTTGTCCCGAATTCTCGCAAAATCTCGTCTGAAATAAATCTGAAAGCTTTTGCTTAATTTTCCAATTTTCTGCAACTGTGAACTCAAAGCGAAATTGTAAGATATAAGTGGGAAATCATTCCCCTTTACGGAAACGGATGAATAAAATTAACATCAATAACTAAGCTGAGCTGACGTATGCAAAATGGCGGCTGAACAATTCTAAATACCACTAATGTATATTACCTTGTGACATCGACCGAGGATTAGAACACAAATTGCCAGTGTTATAATATAACCCCAACACCGTTTACCATAATGTAATCACAGACTTAACGACAAAGGTGTTGTTTCTCGACTACGCATTACCAAACGGTGTAAAGTTAGATAACTTCTGGTAGCAATGGGTGGTTTATGGGAAGCCAGAAGTCAGTCACGTGATGATTAATTTACCATAAACATGTCGTGATTTCTAGATATCGTGATATCTTAATTGAAATATTTATCAAATATTTGATACATTTCTTCGTTTTATGTCTAGTCTGGTATAATTGATATTTATTAAACGATTTGACATTTTTGAGAAAAATGATGAAATCTTATTAACATTGTCTGTATAGAGCTCATTTGGTAGGTTATTGTCGAATGCTTCAAATCTAATATCTGCTCACACAATTCGAGGATTTGAAGTGAGTCTGTCGTAAGAGCATTTAAACTTAAAGAAGAACCGTCTCTGTAAGCTGAAGTAGTAGTGTCCGCATCGACTGTGGTACTTTCAAAAGTTATTTATTATTATTATACCATTATAGTCCTTGTTTGTGGTATATGTAGACACGTTCAAAAGTTATGTTCCATCAGTGGCTGTGTCATACCAAAGACGAGGGAAAAGGTAAAACATGTTTTCATTGCTTGATGGTTGTAGCGCAAAAAGACAAACAAAACTGCCACCTCTTCTCTCATAGCCTAGTGTAGATAGATACAATCAGAACTGAACTATCGAGAGCGATTCATATAATTTATAGAGATAGTTTCATTTCAATCGACCAACAAGAAATATGTATAAACTAAATTAAATAAAGCAGAAAAAGCAGTAAGCGTTCTATTAAAATTGATCACAAACACAGCATAGTTCAAATGATCGGACATTGATATTTGTTATTCTATTCATGTAACGAGTTCTTAATTTAGTCACATAGCAATCGTAGCCTGTTTTGTTAGCAGTTCAATACCCACTTGTCTTGATTGTTTTGACATTGTCTGTTTTGTTTGACTTGCTCTTCGATTGTTTCCCTGTACCCCTTCCCTCATAGTGTATATTTATGCAACATAATACGTTTTTACATTCGCTAGATAAACAGTGTAGCAATACCACGTGACTTTGACATCATTAAAGGCTACATATCCAAGACGAATGTTGCTTTGTTCGAAAACAAACTAGCCATAAGTATTTAATTTTTATTTCTTCACATATTTCTATGAAACACACCACAGTCTAAGGGAAAAAATAAATGCTTTCCACGAAATAAAGGAGCTTTTTCAGCAACTGGGCCATTTTTGCTAGCACCCTGTGAAACCGGCTTCGGCCGAGTGGTTTTATGCGATCGGACTACAGTTTCAAGCTGTCTACTTTTCCAATGTTTCTCATGGTGCTGGAAGAAAGGCTCAGCTGCTGACAGACATTGTACATTTCGTGGGAAAGCTTACAATATCCCCTTAGACTGGAGAAGAAATCTATGTTTCATAGATAAGATAATTACGGCTATTTTTGTTTTCATATGTTGACACATTTTGTCTTTGATTTGTAGGCCTTAGTGATGTCAAAGTCACGTGGTATTGCTACACTGATAAAGTCTTTATTAATTTATTATCATAAATTTTGTAAAAGGCTACCTTTTGTGTTTACAGCAGTTGTTTTCTTGTTTCACGTACTACGTCTGTTTTAATGTATGGATCGTCATGTCGCCCGGCTAGCTCAGTCGGTAGAGCATCAGACTTTTACAAATATGTAGACATCTGAGGGTCGTGGGTTCAAGTCCCCCGTTGGGCGCAAATTTTTTTCTTCCCGATAAATTGAGATTTGATATTAATTAATACATTTTTGTATTTTTAATTTGTTTATTTATTTTTCGCGGTCAAGTTTAACAAAAATGACCACTCCAATTGATATTATACTCGTTGTAATCGTCATTTGAAAAATAACTACATGTACTGAAACATCAGAAATTCTAAGTTTAATTTTCGCAAACTTGTTTTCTTGGGTAGTTCACGAAGTTAAATGTTAAACTATATCGCGCGTTTAACTTTTATTTCATTTCCACGAGTAACTGGTATAAATTTTCGAAATATCGAATTGACGAATATAGCGAAATTTAATCACTCGCGTAAATGTCTGATTGTACAGTTATGGTGTGTTTTAAAATTTTAAAAATACTAGTAATGAAAAATCTGTACTCTTATAGAGTGATATACAAGTATACCAGGCTGTACCAGACAACAAACTCTAAGTTGTAAACTCTCATTGGAGCGTGGTGAAGTCAATAAATGCATTGAAACGGAAACTTATTTACCAACAGATGTTGAATATATCAGATCTGTTATTTATCTACCGTGATTGAGTATGACAATTTATAGTTATGAAGTTCACGCCATTAAAGATCTATTCACAGAAAACAGAGTTCCTTGCTAGTATTGACTGCTAGTGAACCTGTTTTATCTCGGACCTATCGACCTACCAGAGGTGATCATAAACACTACATTAACCTTGTCATATTGTCTTACTCACATTATATACTTTTTTTATTTTGGGGTTTACAATTGTTTTAAGCGGAATTATTGCGAGTACAGTACTATTCAGTTTGAATAAGAACAAAGTGACAAAGGGGTCGAGTCCCCTATAACGGTATAAAACCATGCTACAGTCTTATTCAAACATCAATAACTTCAAAACCTATACGAAAATATTGTACTGTATTTTAGATCGTGGTAGAAGCAGGTCCAAGTGTGAATGAGTTTTGTAAGCAGATACATAACAGTCAACACGGTCAGATAATGCGGCAAATACTACGAATAAAATTTCAGAAATGTCGAGTTCTCATGCCGGGGATTGAATACACGTCCTCTGGATTGACAGCACAGAGCGTAACCACTGAGCTATCACCGTTATAAGTTGTAAAACATTCGGATGTTGTCGGTTCGATGTTGACCGTTTTGCCATGTTGGTATAGTCACTTGGTAAACTACCGGCTTCCACATGTCTTTAGAAATATTTGATGTCTGGCACTAAAGGCCTTTGGGAACTACATGTAGCCTTCTCGGACAGCAGGTGTCTCTTAGTACACATTTTATTTAATTAATTTGTCACGAAATGAATGTTACAATTTTTAAGAAACAATTAAATATTGTGTACGTTTGATGTAAATCAGATACCATGTATATATAACTATGGGTGACGCGATATAGTCGAGAAAAAAATCATTTTTTAGTTATATGTTATATATTTTATATAATTATAAAGAACCACTGTATGCATCAGCTGTTGAATTAAGTATAAACACTACAATAAAAAATGAAGCTATACAGCAGTGCTGAAAGAACACATGTGCTTTTATCAAGTTTTCTTCATAAATCTTTAGAAATTGTTTCTAAGAATGTCAGTATAAAAAAGAGAGACGCCAACCCACAACGACTATTACGATATGTCGCAAATATTTGACATAAAAATAATTGTTTTACCTAATTTATTTTATAGCTCTTGCTATTTTTTGTTTTTTTAGTTGTTTTATATTCATTGAGACAATTTATAGATATACTTTTTCTTTATATGATATAAAAAATTGTTTCGATATATTTAGTACCGATATGGTTACCTGTGAATTCGTATAATTATACTCCGACACGCCCCCTGATTCCATTCAAAAAGTGTACATTATTTTCGTAAGCGGACACTTTTGTGAGCTATAAGAAAACTGTTTCACTCATAAAATAATTGCCATAAATGGTCAATTAAACGAAAACTGACAAATCTGTAACAGTTAAATAAACGACATAGTAACTGATTGCCTAAAGCATAAAACTTGGAGCTAGGAAATTGTATAAACACACAGCATGGATTAATATGCTGCATTACTGTAAAAAACATCAAGTTTGTGGTGTTAAATTATATTCAATGTCTTGGTTGAACTATATCATAAAATTCAATCCTCACAATTTATCTACACCCAAACAACTATACAACAATGGCTTATTTTTTATAATCACCAGAGTAAAACCTCTCTAAATTGAATGATTTTACAGTATTATTATCGGTAGCAATTGAAACAGAACTACAAACCATTTGTAAGCTTGAAACATGTATTGTGCAAATTGACAATCAATTGCACGAAACCGGAATTATATACTAGTACATCAACCTTTTTTCCAATTTTTTTCATGAGAATTGGTGATGCCATTAAGTATCACTTCAATACGACACTATATCAATAAATAAATCCATGTGAAAAATGTATGTTGAAACTAGAAAATATGTCATTATGTTAAGGATCATATCATAATACAATCAGTTTTTTCAAGTATAAATCAATTACATAGTCTTAACATTCACAAAACAGTTAACAATCTATTAGAAGCTTTTTATATGAACCTGTTTTGAAAATATTTTCATGGAATGTCTACTTTTAAATACAAAATAAAAGACAAATAATATGCACAGATATGTACCTTTGTGCATCAAGCCTGTATCATCAGTCACTAATGTGGAAACCTATAGATGTGTATTCTTTTATATGGTGGGTGTAATAACATATGGGCACACTTGATGTTTACTCAGTAAATTTTCACATGCTAATAAATGCTCAGCACTGTATGAATGGACAGTTAGATAATACCTAAGGATCATTAGACCAAGCTTATTTTGAACATTAGAATTATATTTTCTAAAATGCAAAACATCTTCTGTTCTTGAATTGTGCCAGAATAGATTTGGATTATCATTGTCACTCTGGTGATCGTTTTGTTTTTGTCGGAGTATAAGTCAGATATAGTACTAGTTATTCGTCAAAAGTGTCTTCTTACAGGGGTTATTGTACAGTTTTGTGAGGACAAACAACAAATTATCCTCGGCTTCGCCTCGGACAATTATGTTCTTTGTCCTCACAAAACTGTACAATAACCCTTGTAAGAAGACACTTTTGACGAATAACTAGTACTGTATCTATTACATATTTCGAACACATATTTAGGCCAAAACACAAACATCTTATGGCTCTAGCCGTTCTAGTTAGCCTACTTATCCCATTGTACTCCTACCATAAACATATTATGGTTCTAGCCGTTCTAGTTAGCCTACTTATCCCATTTTACCCCTACCATAGACATCTTATTGTTCTAGCCGTTCTAGTTAGCCTACTTATCCCATTTTACCCCTACCATAGACATCTTATGGTTCTAGCCGTTCTATTTAGCCTACTTATCCCATTGTACTCCTATCATAAACATATTATGGTTCTAGCCGTTCTAGTTAGCCTACTTATCCCATTTTTACCCCTACCATAGACATCTTATGGCTCTAGCCGTTCTAGTTAGCCTACTTATCCCATTTTACCCCTACCATAGACATCTTATTGTTCTAGCCGTTCTATTTAGCCTACTTATCCCATTTTTACCCCTACCATAGACATCTTATGGCTCTAGCCGTTCTAGTTAGCCTACTTATCCCATTTTTACCCCTACCATAGACATCTTATTGTTCTAGCCGTTGTAGTTAGCCTACTTATCCCATTTTACCCCTACCATAAACATCTTATTGTTCTAGCCGTTCTATTTACCCTACTTACCCCATTTTATCCCTACCATAAACATTTTATTGACATTTGCTGGAATTTCCGAAGATCGTTGCTTTTCCAGTGGACAAAATCAATAAACAAATAAATTAACAAGAGGGCCCAAAGGGCCCTAGGTCGCCGACCAGTCGAACTTGACCTATATTTTGTTGAGATGATCATTGTGACCAAGTTTCATACAGATTAGGCCAATATTGTGACCTCTAGTGACTACACAAAGTTTTTATATGATTTCACCTAATGACCTCGTTTTTGACCAGGATGACCCAATATCGAACTTGACCTAGATTTCGTTGTGATGATCATTGTGACTAAGTTTCGTAAAGATCAGGCCAAAACTGTGACATCTAGTGACTACACATAGTTTTTCTATTATTTTACCTTGTTACCTAGTTTTGGACCCAGGATGACCCAATATCGAACTTGACCTAGATTTCGTTGAGATGATCATTGTGACCAAGTTTCATAAAGATTAAGTCAAAATTGTGACTTCTAGTGACTACACAAGGTTGTTCTATGATTTGACCTTGTGACCTAGTTTTTGACCCGGATGACCCGATATCTAACTTAACCTAGATTTTGTTGAGATGATTATTGTGACCAAGTTTCATAAAGATAAGGTCGAATTTGTGACCTCTAGTGACTACACAAGGTTTTTCTATGATTTAACCTAGTGACCTAGTTTTTGACCCCAGATAACCTAATATCGCACTTGGCCTAGATTTTGTTGAGATGATCATTGTTACCAAGTTTCATAAAGATTAGGCTAAAATTGTTACTTCTAGTGTCTACACAAGCCAATTGTTTACGGACGGACGACGGGCGAAGAGTGATCACAAAAAACACCAAATGAAATATGTTTTTCCAAACACAGCGTTTATTTGTTTTGGCCTTACCTACTAACTTGAATCAGATATATATAATTTTCTTAAAGGTGCTGCCTCACGACGTTTTGGGGCATTGCAAAAATAAAATAAAAGTGTCAAATATTCGCGTTACTTTGGTACAGTTGCCTGTATACCCCTGTCTCTTATTTTCGAGTCTTCTTCTAGAATCCGTGTTTGATTTAATAAAGCTCAAACATATGCGCTGCATTGTAATTTTAGTAAAAATATTAATCACACAAATAGTAGGTATCAACTGAGGCAGTGATTTTGGACGACTCGTCATAGTTGTCACCCTGACGACGAGGTAAATACGGGTAGTAAGTATTCCAAATGGTATTCTTCAACTGGTGTTAATTATTTTTGCATGCCATTTCCATTATGCATTTTATTTATTACCACATACTATAACACCCAGACAGAAAAGACATTTTGATTAGTACTAGACGTCCAAATTTACTTAATTTAAAAACAAATTTAAAATTTCACCACATGGGGCCCCAATACAGACACATTTTAGGGAGGCACGGATTTCATGGTTACATGTAACAGTCAAATAAAAGCTATACTTTTACATACCATTTTTGTATTTTCATAAACATTTGTAGTAGTTTTTTGTTTTTATTAGTTAAGTTAACAATTTTCCTTAAAATTTTTGAACTTGGTTTCGTCAGTGCGCATGCGCCGATGAAACTGTTAAGAACCACGTATATACGAGACAAAATGATATATGCAATAAACAATCATATACAGTAGAACTTCGATGCCTCGAACAGTACTTGCCTCGAACACCCTAGATGCCTCGAACTGGTTCTTCGGTCCCGGCAAATCCCTTCTTTATTCATATAGTGAAACAATAGATCACTCGAACAATATCTAGGTCGAACACTCGAACTGATTGGACGGTCCCTCGCTATGATTTACCCGTAGATGGGTCGAACAATGCAAGTTTTCCCACCTTTCATTAAGTGTTGAACTCCATTGTTCAACCGCGGGTAGTCGGCGACAGGTGTATTAACAAGTTATGATAATTACTGTATAGATGTATACCTAACAATTGTTGCATTGTATAACAAGTTTTTGAGAAACTTAAACACTTATAGATCCATATAATAGCTAACGAAGGCCAACCAAGAAATTATAATTTAATTATTTTTGTTAATAATATTCAGAAGCAACAACATATCAGAATAAAATAATCATTATTTAAAGTTCTCATACGTCAAAAGTGTTTGTTTCAGTATCATTTATTTATTGGTAGTCGAACTTGACATCGAACATGATAATAATTCGTGACTCGCTGCTTTATATAAATGCGCTGTATAACAAGTTACCTTACTAAGACTTCTAAACATTCGAAGAGCTTGCCGAAGATAAATCAGATTTCAGGTCAATTTCGTCTAAATATATTATATTTTGTTATTATAATGAATAATTTTAGAAATGATACACGTGCATTATTTAAGTAAAGTAATAAATATTATACAATGCACACACGGATTTTCAGTTCGAACTTATATTTGAATACCATAGATGCCTCGAACACCCTAGATGCCTCGAACTATTTTCCCGGTCCGAAGGTAGTTCGAGGCATCGAAGTTTTACTGTATATGATTATATACATGACGGTAAGAAAGCTGGTACCAAGTGTTTCAACAGTTGTCACAGCAAACACGGATACCAGTTCCTGTAACGTCATATCCGTTGCGGCTAAACGAGGCCGCTGCACTACTTTCTATATATATAGGGTACAATCAGATAATTTGAAACCATCTGACTATGATCGAAATGTGTTTTCAAAAAGAGATAACTGATGAAACAATGAACTTGATGACTTATTTTCTTACCAATTATTTAATAGACACTCATTAACAAAGTCATTTGCTTAGACTTCTTTATTTGGCATCAATTGGGAAACAAGATGTTTTATTACTTAACAATATTCCAAGCCAATTTTCCAGGTTAATGACCAGTTATAAAACTGTTTTTGCAATTAACTGAAGCATTGTGGAGCTGCAGTGACCGTGAATGGTTATATAAGCCGGTCCCGATGCAGACGTTTTACCATAAAATAAGTTGAGCAGCTGCGTAGAGCTGATTAGTGAATACACCGAGCGCATTTACGACAAATATTTCTCCAAGTTGCATAAACAACTGCTGACGTCAACCAAATCTCTGCATGTCACGGAAGAAGAAAATCTGGCTTAATGATCTAATGATCTTGTTCTGCCCAATGCTAGGCGATGACACCGTACAGAAAGAGTTCAAACTCCAAGACAGATGCAACCTATTAATTTCACAATACATGTAGTGCTATTTCTGCCGAGTGAAACCGCCAAAGGTCTGTTGTTATCAATATATTAACACCTGTCAGGTGTGGTGTGGTGTAGATACTTTAGAATTTTTTTATATGCGCAACCTTTTTAGGGGTTTTGTGATAACTGAATTGTCTATTGCTTTCGAATACCGCATTGTTAGTCGATGGCGCGGGTACCGTACAGAATGAGTTCAAATTCCAGGTCAGATGCAACCTATTTATTTCACAAAACATGTAGTGCTATTTCTGCCGAGTGAAGCCGCCAAAGGTATGTTGTTATCAATATATTAACACCTGTCAGGTGTGGTGTGGTGTAGATACTTTAGACTTTTTTTATATGCGCAACCTTTTTAGGGGTTTTGTGATAACTGAATTGTCTATTGCTTTCGAATACCGCATTGTTAGTCGATGGCGCGGGTACCGTACAGAATGAGTTCAAATTCCAGGTCAGGTGTAGATACTTTAGACTTTTTTTATATGCGCAACCTTTTTAGGGGTTTTGTGATATGCTTTCGAATACCGCATTGCTAGTCGATGGCGCGGGTACAATATGGGGTCGAATCCCACATCCGATGCAAACCTTATCAGGATCGAAGAGTCGACAGAATGTTGCCGTTACCCTTCTTGATTCAATGAACCTCATCTTTTCTTCAGTGAGAAGGGGGTCTATGATACCGTTGTTTGAGGCTCTGATTGTTGATTAGTTTCCAGCAACACTTGTTAGATCAAATGTTCAACCGAATGGAACTAAAATATTATGTAAAATTCCAGGGAGCCACCACAACGAAAAGTTAAGATTGTTTATTGGTCCAAATTCTTTTAAGGGTGCAACATTTAGTCATTTATCACAATTGCAAATCTGCAATAGTTCATGTTGAAAGCAAAGAGGAAACCGAGTGGACAAACATGCAGAACTTTATGCAATTACTTTCCTGTGTAAATACATATTCATGGAATCGAAATCGTTTCCTCGCGAATAACCCGAACAGAAAAATGTCGACACTTAACTACACGAAGCGCGTCAGTGATCTACTCATACATTAACTTTTCACTTCAGTACCATCACTCACTTTGATTAATCACTGGTAATTCGGACACATTTTCCATCCATGTAATACATTTGCTTTCTGTCAGAAATCTTTCGGCTCTTATAGCCACATGGGACTCATTTTTGTCCCGAATTCTCGCAATTTCTCGTCTGAAATGGCTCTTAGAGCTTTTAGTTAATTTTCCAATTTTCTGCAACTGTGGATACTAAGCATTATTGTAAGATATAAGCGGGAAATCATTCCCCTATACGGAAAGGGATGAACAAAATCAACATAAATAACATAGCTGAACTGACGTATGCAAAATGGCGGCTGAACCATTCTAAATAACACTAATGCATATTACCTTGTGAAATAGACCGAGGATTAGAACACAAATTGCCAGTGTTATAATATAACCCTAATACTGTTAACCATAATGTCATCACAGACTTAAAGACAAATCAGTTGTTACTCGACTCCCAAGTTATTCATTCGTACAAAACGTGGACCTGCATAGTTAGATAACTTCCGGAAGCAACTGGTGGTTTCTGGAAAGCCGGAAATCTGTCACGTGATGATAAACATGGCGTGATACTCAGAGAACTTTGGAAATCAACTTTATATTAAGAAATGCATTAAGACTTCTCCTTGTCGACAATGAGAGTAAATTGAATAAGTATTGCATGCTTGTATAAGTCTAAATGTAGCCATACAAAATGCTCTCCGACTGTTGAGGATATAAAAGTAACTTCCTAAGTAAGATCGTCAAGTTATCTGGCTTAATCCGGTCTTATACACTAAATTCTTTTATTTAGCAAGGGGAGGATGAATATGCCTGATATTCATTAATATTGATATTCATCACTTTATCGAGACCATCTAAAATATAATCAAAGTACTGAAGTATTGTTTCTGGGGGAAATCAAAATTCTTGGTAATATTGGGTTTCATCTTTTATGGTAATGGATTTCCAAAAAAATGTGAATATTGTGACAAGGTCTCAGAGACGCGATAGCAGCTGACTTCATTTAAATCACACCACAACGGACCCATCACAATAACAGAGCTCTTGACGGCAAAACACCTACTGTAGTCCTAAGTAATATGCCACATTGTGTGTTCGATTCCCTGTATTTTCCGTTTTTCACTCACATGGACACCAAGACATACCAGTCCTGGTATATAGTATTGCAGGTCAGACTCGCGTAATTTAATAGAATAAAAATCTTTGTTAAAACGTGTCCGCGCTAATTATTTAGTAGTAAACCTTAATAATATTATAAATCGGATAGGGTATGAATGGGCTCAAGAAAATAACAAGAGGGCCATGATGGCCCTGAATCGCTCACCTGAATCACCTTGCTAATGATAATTTTATATATGAAACTGTAGCCTCTTAAATAGACAAGTGCCCTAAATTTGAGAAAGGACCTTATTAGGATGCTACAGTCCAAATTTTATGAAGATCCATCAAGCGGTTCAAGAGAAGAAGTCTGAAGTCTGAAGATGGATCAACTTTATTTGAGCAATTTTTAAATCCCCCTATGTCAGGAAAATCCAGGCAAATTTCATCAATATTGGTCAAACGGTTTCAGAGGAGATGTCATTTGAAAGTGTGGACGGACGGACGACGGACGGTGAGTGATCACAATAGCTCACCTTGAGCACTTCGTGCTCAGGTGAGCTAAAAACAAATCCAGTGTCTTAAATTAAACTACAAAACTATAAACCATCCGGATAGGGTACGGTTAGCGAGAACGAATAAAATAGGGGTCAAAACACAAATGCACGATATAGTCTCGACTTTCGGTAGGAAAATTGTATACGCAGCTCAGCGCTCAGAAAAGAGTTGTGCTATCGACAGACGTAAACTTTTTTGCTTATATTCTGTGGTAGTTTAATGGATCAAAAGTCGATCAATACTATTAACATGGGCGCAAGAAAATAAAAAACTTTAAACCGAACACTACACAGAGTCCTTTTTTCATAACTCTACCTGCATATGAACAGGATAGAGTGTGAATATCGCGAACGAATCCAATGGGACGAAACACAAATAACTGATACGGTCTCGATTTTAGGCGGGAAAATTTATAACACAGCGTTGGGAAAAAGGGTCGTTCTAACGGTAGACCAAAAATATTCAGCTGAAGTTCTCTGGTAAGTTAATGGAAGAAATGTGGATCAGTACTTTCAACAAATGCAAAATATTGTAAATAATGAAAATTAAGCGCACGTTAGATTATTAGGAGTTTCTTGCTAAACTGTAATATGGATGTTAAACCATGAACTCTGTAAAGTTCGTCTGCTCAACGGGTTACTTTTGACAGTGACATTTTTATCGACCCTCAAACATCATTAGTCATTTTACAGCGTGTAGGAATGTATTTGCACAAATACATTTATTCATAGACAAAAACTTTCAAAAAGTTCACACAATACCAACAAATAACAGATAATTAAATTGGTATGAACAAATCTTCTTAAAAAAGGTTGAAAATTACGATATTGGTTGAGATTTGCTGGAACTTGTTTCTTGCTCGGATGAATTAGTCGTAGAGAAATTACATAGTTAAAATCGTTGAGATTTCTGAGATGGTATTGTAATGTGAGGTACTCTTACAGACCAAGTCATCGGGTGTCCAGGATTTATATAGCTGGGATACATGTTTATATGCAATAAAGGAAGTTCCCAAAGTTGTAATATGTCGCTAGCGTTTTTAGCAAGGCTGTACGGGAACCTCGAAGTTACACTTTCTTAGACCAGGTCGCGGAATCATATGACGATTACCGGACGACTACAAATGCAACGTCAAAACTATTGCAGGCATTTACATCACAAGTTGGTACAATTGATGGATTGATTAAGCATTCATCACTTACACATTCACAGTTGATAATACTTCCATACTTGGTAAATCCAGAGGAACACAGTTTACACACATGTTTGCAGTATGCAGAGATTACTTGTTTCTATTTATAGAAGTACATGTATGTCACGTCATGGGGATTCCTTGTTGTCACCATCGATACAGTTGAAGGGTGCGCTGCACGACCAGTACTCTCTGCATACGTACTTATGGATCACCATAGTCTTTATAATACCTTTTTATTAATTGGAAGCTCATATTTTATACATATGACGGCGGAATACATTCCACGAATTCAATAGTAGCGGAGCGGACTGTATGTTCGGATCTAATTTCTTGTACGGCGTAAGGACGCATTGTTTGAGAAATTCCGAAAGCCCGCTGATTGGTGGAATAGAACATAGGCAAAGAAAGCGGCTTCAATATGATTGGTTGATACTTCACACGTCACCGCTCTTTTGTTCTTAAGTATCAAAGCGCGGCAAATATAAAAGAGAGAGCGCGCAGAAGCCGGGAGCTTTTCACTTTCGGATTTCGGCAAGACAACATCCAAAAACTTCAACATTAAATAGAATCTTCAAGTCCTCACAATAAAACTTATCATTAAATAGTATTAATACATTATAAACTAAATACATACTAAGAAGACCTACAGTAGATCTTCCTGCGGAATACAGTACAACTCTACGGATCTACTTAAGACGGACTTTGGTGGATTACTCTGAAGAATAGCGGCCATGTAAATAAACATACTGACATTATAATATAACATTATAGATCTTTAGAGCCAACGGCAACTCTCGATTATTTTGTAGTAGATATCTTTGTCTAGAATATAATTGTTATTTGTTTCAACTAAATTCGTATTGTTGTATTTCTATTGTTTGTGTACATTGAGCCACGTCCACCCTCCCCCCGGCCACAAGTCAAGCCCGCACATAAATATCGTTGAGACCGCCGTCATGTTACAAATGGTGTCTGGAAGTGGGATGTTAATATACTTTTAACATCTAGGACCAAATCTATCTAGCGATATTTGCATCATTGGAGGGAGGTATTACAGTAGATCTACGCTATACTATCGCAGATCCGTACATATTCGGATCCGCACATCAAGACTTTTCGGATCCGCACACTGAGAGCCACAGCGTCCGTAGGCCTTACGGATTAGTACATTTTTTGATCCGAGCGTCGGGAATTTTCAGATCCGCGCACAGAGGGATATAACGTCCGTAGGTCTTGTAAATCCGCACATTTTCGGATCCGAACATCGGGAGTCTTTGGATCCGCACACTGAGAGTCACAGCGTCCGTAGGCCTTACGGATTAGTACATTTTTTGATCCGAGCGTCGGGAATATTCAGATCCGCGCACAGAGGGATATAACGTCCGTAGGTCTTGTAGATCCGTACATCTTCGGATCCGCACATCGAGATTTTTCGGATCCGCACACAGAGGCTCACAGCGTCCGCAGGTCTTGGAGATCCGTACATTTTCGGATCCGCACATTGGGAGTTACAGCGTCCGCAAGTCTTGGAGATCCGTACATCTTCGGATCCGAGCGACGGGAATATAGGGATCCGAACACGAGGGTTATAGCATCCGCAGGTCTTGGAGATCCGTGCATCAAGAGTCTTCGGATCCGCACACTGATAGTCACAGCGTCCGTAGGTCTATTATTTCCGTACAATTTCGGATCAAAGCAACGTGAGTCTTTGGATCCGCGCTCAAGTAATCTGAACTGTATAGATCCGCACGTGTTCGTATACAGGTGCTCGCTAATTGTTGAAGTCCGTACGTATCGGATCCGAACATCGGGAGTTTCCGGAACCGCACGTCGTGAACTTTCAGATCAGCTCAAAGAAGATATAAAGTCCGTACGTTTTCGGATTTGAACATCGGGAGTTTCCGGAAAACGTCGGTAATTTTTGGATCAGTATAAAGTCCGTACATTTTCGGAACCGGACGGTAACTGACACGTAGGACCTACACGTTTTAGAAATATACTTGGTATTTGTTGAGGATCAGATCCAGCTCATATTACAATCATAAGAAAAGCTCAAAATAATATCATAATTTAAATAATGGCTGAGATCCAGGATTCTGATTCTGAAGTTAATTTTAATATGAATCATCAGGAGAATGATGATGATAATTTGGGGGTAAATAATGGTGACCATGGTTACGGTGCTGGTGAGGTGGCAGTGCCTCCTCGCAGACGTAGGTCACCACCACACATCAAACCTGATCCTTTCACTGGTGAGGAGGACTGGGAATCGTATAAGTCGTATTTTGAGGACTGTGCTGACTTAGGCCAGTGGACAGAGAAGGAGAAACTGTTGTATTTGGCTACATCACTGAAGAACCAGGCAAGGTTACATTATAGTGCCCTGCCTGCTCTTGAAAAGCGTTCATACAATATACTGATAAGGCGTCTTGAACAGCGGTTTGGGACGAGGAGGCAACAAACGAGATGGCTCTCAAAGATGCAAAATAGGACCCGTGGAAGTGATGAGTCAATAGCCACATTTGGTGATGAAATTCGTCTGCATGCTCAGAAAGCGTACACGAATCTCGATTCGGAGGCTCAGGAAATGCTCGCGCTGCAACATTTGTTTAAGAATGTATCTCCAGAGATGAGATGCAAGTTAATGGATAATGATTGCAGGAGCATTAGGGAAGCCGTGGAGGTAGTCGAGAGGTACGAGGAGGTGCTGGGGTAGACGAGTGTGGATGTGGGAATGACTCATATTCGAGGGGTCGGCAGTGCTTCATTGGAGCGTAGCAATGAACGACAGCCTGTGTTTCAGCCAACATCACATGGTATGGGAGAACTCAAAGACGCAATCCTTAGAATTGAGAAACGTCTAGACACGTTGGAGAAAGGCGACAGCCGTAGGGGCAGGGACAATAGCAGGGACAAGTCTTGTTACTCGTGTGGTTCCCATGACCATTTTGTCAGAAATTGCCCTACTCGGAATAGGCCATACAGGAAGAATCCTCAGAACCAGGAAAACTCCTATCCGTCACCTCAGTAGGTCGTGGGATGACGGGCACTGGTGAAAACCGACCTAGCCATAGTGATATTATACATAGTACGGTAGATTCAACCCCAAGGATAGGACAAGTGGGTAGGAAACCAAATTCTTGGGACAATGGGTTGTACACTGAGGGCAGTGTCAACGGTAATAAAATAAACTTTTTGCTGGACAGTGGAGCTACTGCAACACTCATTTCAAGAGAAACATATGAACAATGTGGAGGTGAGAGTAGCATACCATTGTATCAGCGGGACCTTAATATACATGGTGTTGATGGTACAAATATTACAGTGTATGGGTACATTGAAACAACTGTCACACTAGGGAAATATACAACACAAGTAAATATTCTTGTCTGCAATATATCTTTACCAGGGATATTAGGACAGGACTTTATAATGAAAAATGTAAAAGTTTGGGACTTGGATGCATTAGAGTTATGTACTAGGGATGGGAGTATCATAGAATGTTACTCAGGTGACAATAGAGGCAAACTATGCAGGGTGATGGTGGAAGAGAAAATGGACATACCAGCTAGAACCTGTACCTTAGTACCAGTAAGAATACATAATGCTGACATTCTTTCAGACATGGCTTATGTTGATGACAATCAAGCAGTGAACAGTGGGGAAATTAAGCTATTGCAAGGTGTTCTAAATCCACATGGAGAAGACATGTTTATCGGTATAATGAACGAGACAGACAGAACGGTTACAGTGGATAGTGGCGAAGAGTTAGGACACTGTCATCCAATTCTTGAAGAGACGCATGTATATTCGGAAGCAACAGAGAGGTGTGCTGCTTATACGTCTGACTCAACCAAACGGCCTGATTTATCTGAAGAAGAATTATTGCCAGAGCACTTAAAAGATGTGTTTGAGAGAAGCAAAGTGAATTTGGAAGCAGGGGAAGGAGAGAGATTTGCTGCACTACTTAATGAATTTCAGGATGTATTTGCAAAGTCTACCCATGACTTGGGCTGCACCAATAAAGTTAAACATACCATTAATACTGGCGCGAGTCCTCCAATACGGCAACCAGTTCGCCGTCAACCATATGGCAAACGAGAGAACGAACAGCAAGAAGTTAAGAAGATGCTTGAAAAGGGAATTATAGAACCGTCTAATAGTCCATGGTCTTCACCGATTGTCCTTGTTTTAAAGAGAGACCTTTCGACTCGTTTTTGTGTGGATTACCGACGGCTGAATGAAGTGACCGTCAAGGACGCCTATCCCATTCCACGTGTGGATGATTGTTTTGATGCTCTGTCTGGCGCCAAGTGGTTCAGCTGCATGGATCTTTGTTCTGGATTTTGGCAAATAGAGATGGAAGAGCGGGATAAGCTGAAAACTGCATTCTCTACCAGCCAAGGGTTATACCACTTCAAGGTTATGCCTTTCGGACTTGTCAATGCCCCTCGACATTTCAACGTCTAATGGAAGATGTCTTACGCGGCCTACAGTGGGTAGAATCCTTACTATACATGGATGATATAATCACTCCGATGGAAACTGTTGAACAATGTTTACAGCGCCTGAGGAATGTGTTCACTCGTCTAAGAGAAGCTCACCTGAAACTAAAACCATCCAAATGCACGTTCTTTCAAAAGTCTGCAAAATTCTTAGGACACATTGTTTCTGAAGATGGTGTTAAAACAGATCCAGACAAGGTACATGCAGTTCGTGAGTGGCCAACTCCTGGGAATGGCAAAGAGGTGCGTAGCTTCTTAGGTCTCGCTTCATACTACAGGCGGTTCGTACAAGGCTTCTCGGACATCGCTAGATCGCTACATAAACTTGCTGAAAAGCAAACCAAATTTAAATGGACGGATGAGTGCCAGAAAGCATTTGATACGTTGAAGGAGGCACTTACCTCTACACCTATCTTGGCTTACCCAGAGCTTGGTTCCAAGTTTATTTTAGACACAGATGCATCAGATTCTGCTGTAGGAGCAGTTCTTTCACAAGTTCAAGACGGCAAAGAGAGAGTAATTGCTTATATGAGCAAATCAATGAATGTTCATGAACGAGCATACTGTATAACAAGGAAGGAATTACTAGCTGTTGTAATTGCCTTGAAACATTTCCATAGCTACCTTTATGGTCAAGACGTTCTCTTGTGGACAGACAACGCAGCAGTAAGCTGGATGCGAACACTAAAAGTGCCAACTGGTCAGGTAGCCCGATGGCTACAGGAGCTGAACACATATAATTTAGAAGTTATTCATCGGAGCGGCAGGAGTCATTCTAACGCCGATGCACTCTCGAGGATACCATGCAAAGCATGTCAACACCAACAGAAGATCCAGGAAGAATTTGAAAGTACAGAGGGTCATACCGATGAAGAGCAAATAAGGGTTATCACAAGAAGCCAAGCACAGGATAATACCCGAGATCTGACAACAAACCACTTTCTATTAAATGGATGGGATCATGTTGAAGTCTCAACCAGTCAAACGATGGATATCAACATAGGTCAAATAAAAGTTGACATACAAGACGGGAAGCCAAGACCCGATTGGACCACTGTGTCGGCGGCTACTTCAGAATTGAAAACTTTGTGGAGACAATGGGACCAGTTAGAAATAATAGGCGGCATGCTGTACAGGAAATTCCACATGGACAATGGTGATCAAGTGTATCAACTAGTGACACCAAAGGACAGACAACAAGAAGTCATCAAATACCATCATGATATAGCCAGTAGCGGACACCTTGGCATCGAGAAAACACTCGGCAAGGTTCGACAAGCTTTCTATTGGCCTGGTATGACCAATTCTGTCAAGCGATACTGTGGGGAATGTGATGACTGTACCGCCAAGAAGCTTTCAAGGGAATCCAATAAGGCACCCCTGGGACAATATATAGTTGGAGAACCTATGGAAAGAGTAATGATGGATATACTAGGACCCCTTCCAGTTAGTGTTATTGGAAACAAAAACATTCTTGTAATTTCCGATTGGTTTACCAAGTGGACAGAGAGTGTAGCCTTACCTGATATGGAAACTAAAACAGTAGCAAAAGCAATCTTAGATAACTTCGTGAGCAGGTTCGGAGTTCCATTGCAGCTTTATTCGGATCAAGGGAGGAGTTTTGAATCCAAACTGATGGAAGACATGTGTAAAATGATGGGTATTGAGAAGACCCATAGTACCTCTATGCGGCCTCAAGCAAATGGACAAGTTGAACGGTTCAACAGGACTCTGATTTCAATGTTAAAGTCTTATTGCAAGTCACAGCAAAACTGTTGGGATATTTACCTCCAACAGGTAATGATGGCCTATCGCTCATCTGCCCACAGCAGCACCAAGATCAGCCCAAATAAAATGATGCTTGGACGAGAGATAACTCTTCCCATGCAAGCCATTGTTGGACGTCCCCGAGACGCAACTGAACTGGATGATTACCACGACTATGTAATTGATCTTGAGGACAATTTGCAGAAATGTCATGATGTGGCAAGAAGAAATTTGAAAGTTGCCGCCACATACCAGAAGAAGTACTATGATAGTAATTCGAGGAGGAAAACTTACACACAAGGCCAATTAGTATGGTTACATAATCCCACAAGGAAAGTAGGAGTAAGCTCAAAGTTGGTAAACAAGTGGAAGGGACCGTTTTTAGTGAACAGAGTGGTTGACGATTTAATATGTATGGTGAAACAAACGCGGAAAGGAAAGCCGAAGGCTTATCATATAGATCGATTGTATCCTTATCGAGGGAATAAGATTCCGTATTGGATACGCAATGACCAGCGTAATATTAAATAGTTTAATATTGAGGATGAAGGCACAGTCTCGTTGAATGCCATGGTGCCTATATCGTTCGTAAACAGTGTAATATTTGTCGCAGACAAACAGTGTACTATATTAATCTTTCATAAACAGTGTAATGTTGTCGCAGACAAACGGTGTATAATATTTGTCGTGAATAAACGGTGTAATATTTGTCGCAGACAAACAGTGTACTATATTTATCTTTCATAAACAGTGTAATGTTGTCGCAGACAAACGGTGTATAATATTTGTCGTGGATAAACAGTGTATAAAATTTGTCATGGATAAACAGTGTAATATTTGTCGTAGACAAACGGTGTATAATATTTGTCGTGAATAAACGGTGTAATATTTGTCGCTGACATACAGTCTATAATATTTGTCATAAATAAACAGTGTAACATTTGTCGCAGACAACTGTGTATTATATTTGTCGTAGACAAATCGCGAAAGATGATTTTGTCGCGGACAATGTATAAATTTGGTGTCACAGACATCAGTGTACGATATTCTGTCGTGAACAAATAATAAACTTTTATTGAATAAAGAAAACCAAGACTTCGTCATATTTGGGAGCCCCTGATGTTGAATGGGACGGCGGCATATTTTGTAAGAATTGGCTATCAAACCTGAGGGACCCGGCCCATGCTCAAAAGTATTTTTGCTTGTTACTTACGGTTGTCTTGTATTACTATATTTCAGGGAGAACTGCTGGCTTTGTGACGCTATGTTTGGTAACAGAACTTCGCTAGTCAAACATCTGACGTCAGCAGCACACCACAGATTGATGGTCTTGTGCCCATGGTGTCCTGGAGTGACCAAGACTTTTACGAGGATAAGTGACTTGGAAGTGCATGTGAAGGGTAGCCATACGAACATCCATGTTCAGAAGAATCATTTCACAAGATCCAATGGCTTCTACTTCAGTATGTTCCCTGATGATTATGTTAAAATAGTGGAAAGTATCACACTGTACGACAGTGATGAGGCCTACGACGCCAGGAAAGCCGTTAGGAAGTGGGCGGAAGGGTTTAGTGACAGAAAAGAGAGGACACTGAGATGGAACGATGGATGGAAGAGGGGAGCTACGAGTGAGTGGAAGAGAAGGGTTCAAGGTGGGAGTGGACATAGAGATAGGAGTAGAAGTAGGCCGGTACAAGAGCAGGGAGTTAGTATAGGTATGGACGAGAGAAGAGTGGTGGACAGTAGTGTTAGTGTAGTGATGGACAAGGGTAGTGCGGATAAGACAAGGGATGGACGGTCGAGTACTGTATGTGACAATCAGGACGGTAATATGTCAGCTGAAAGGAATAGTAGGGGACAAGACGGGAGAAAGGGAGAAGAAAGAAAGAGGGCTTGCAGCGAGAGGAGGGAGGAAGCAGCTGTTACAGAGAAGGTACCAAGACTGGAGGATTTCGATGATTACTCGGACAATATTGAGTTGGGAGAAGTGGTGGACCCGGTGGTTACGGTAGAGCCAACTCAACCTGTGGCACAGGAGATTGTGATTCCTGCAACAATTCCCGAGGAGCCAAGACGGGAGAAGTTAAACCAGCAAGCAACTACCCCAGTAGCAGTGGCCCCAGTAGCAACAGCCCTAGCAGTAACGGCCCCAGAAGTTATGGCCCCAGCAGCAATAGCCCCGGCAGCAAAGGGCCCAGCAGCAGCAACCCCATTAGCAACGGCCCCAGTACGGAGAAGAGCCCAAAGTGTATCGAGTTCTTCGTCTTCTAGCAGTAGCTCCTCAAGCAGCAGCTCATGCAGAGACCTTGGGGGTAGTTTTAAGGCCAGGGCCATCAAAGTGCTGAACAGAGGGGCGATGCCGGTGTGCCCTCCCGCCAGAAGGGATTGGAACCATGTGGTGGAGTTTAACGTGTCAAACAGCAAACGGGAATTGCGCTGGCCACCAGTCAACTGGAGAAGTTTGACAGCAGACCAACGACTGATGGCCAGGGAATATGCTGCCATTTTCCTAGAGCAGGCCAAGGTGCCAGAATACCCCAGGCTGAGTAGGAAGGCCATTCTGGATAAGTACAACTTTTTAGCACTGGAAGGTGAAGGTAAGCCAAAGGAGGATGAGGAGAGCATAGAACAGGTAGAGACAAAAATTCGCCAGTACAACTTTCTATACATCAAGAGTGTTGCAAAGGGCGAGGTAGAGGAGAATAGAATGTCGTGTGGTATAGTGAAGAGTATTGAGAAGGCCCCAAGATGGACGGATACGGACAGCTTAATTGAAAAGCTTGATGACGCTGGAGTAAAGATTAAGATTTGAAGTACATGTACCATTATTTATATATGTTACGGTTAGATTGGTGTTTTGCCAGGAACCTTTTGGAGAAATAGGACTTGTTCTACCATTAATTTAATTTCCTGAATGTTTAAATTATTCTTCATTGGTTTTTGCCAGGAACTTTGGAAGGAGATAAATCATAAGTTTGATTTCTTTAACGTTTGTATCATTATATAAATGTATTGATATTTTGATTATTTGTACAATACTGTTGTCGGGAATGATTGAAAAATTACAGAATTGTCAGGATATCTCATTGTTGTCTTAGCTGAAGGTGTATAATCCAGGAGGATTACTTAACAAGGGAGGGGAAAGTGTAATGTGAGGTACTCTTACAGACCAAGTCATCGGGTGTCCAGGATTTATATAGCTGGGATACATGTTTATATGCAATAAAGGAAGTTCCCAAAGTTGTAATATGTCGCTAGCGTTTTTAGCAAGGCTGTACGGGAACCTCGAATTTACACTTTCTTAGACCAGGTCGCGGAATCATATGACGATTACCGGACGACTACAAATGCAACGTCAAAACTATTGCAGGCATTTACATCACAAGTTGGTACAATTGATGGATTGATTAAGCATTCATCACTTACACATTCACAGTTGATAATACTTCCATACTTGGTAAATCCAGAGGAACACAGTTTACACACATGTTTGCAGTATGCAGAGATTACTTGTTACTATTTATAGAAGTACATGTATGTCACGTCATGGGGATTCCTTGTTGTCACCATCGATACAGTTGAAGGGTGCGCTGCACGACCAGTACTCTCTGCATACGTACTTATGGATCACCATAGTCTTTATAATACCTTTTTATTAATTGGAAGCTCATATTTTATACATATGACGGCGGAATACATTCCACGAATTCAATAGTAGCGGAGCGGACTGTATGTTCGGATCTAATTTCTTGTACGGCGTAAGGACGCATTGTTTGAGAAATTCCGAAAGCCCGCTGATTGGTGGAATAGAACATAGGCAAAGAAGGCGGCTTCAATATGATTGGTTGATACTTCACACGTCACCGCTCTTTTGTTCTTAAGTATCAAAGCGCGGCAAATATAAAGAGAGAGCGCGCAGAAGCCGGGAGCTTTTCACTTTCGGATTTCGGCAAGACAACATCCAAAAACTTCAACATTAAATAGAATCTTCAAGTCCTCACAATAAAACTTATCATTAAATAGTATTAATACATTATAAACTAAATACATACTAAGAAGACCTACAGTAGATCTTCCTGCGGAATACAGTATAACTCTACGGATCTACTTAAGACGGACTTTGGTGGATTACTCTGAAGAATGGCGGCCATGTAAATAAACATACTGACATTATAATATAACATTATAGATCTTTAGAGCCAACGGCAACTCTCGATTATTTTGTAGTAGATATCTTTTTAATTTTAATTTATACTGTAACTGCAAAAACTAATCTCTATTAATTCAAACGATTGTACAATACATGGTTAATACAATGTTAGGCTTAAGAGTAATAAAAAGGTACGATTTATTACACATCTTAATCAATTTGTTCTGTTAAAACTTGAAAGCATTCCAAACAATTAATTTAAGCTGTTTCTTTCTTGTTACGCTTATACCATTTTATCGGGACACACAACATAATCGTTGTAACACTCACCATAAAAATAGTTTTACCGAGCATCATTGTCCTATAATTCTAAGTCAACGTTCAGTCCTTACTTCCACCAGAAGTTGATTCTACTAATGGGTATTGATTTAGAAGAAAGTAAATGTTTTAAGAGTATCCTCCTTTGCAAAAACTGATTGCATGCGTTCCTGGACTTTCTCCAACCTTTCTGTACGTGTTAATGGATCTAGTCAGTGTTTCTATCTACGGGTTAACCACTGCCAAGACGTTTATTCTCATTTAGTTAATGGTGTTCTACGATAATTACCGAGATAAAACAAATGAATTCTGATTATTAAGATACTGGTTTGTCATCTTTAAACGTACCATGACGTCACGTGACAAACTGTAACGTCAGTGGTGAGTCCATTTACAGCTCGCCATTATGCTTCCTATTTCATTGTGCGATGACCGGACAATATACAAACTCTATGATATGCCTTAACTCGAGCCTTTTTGGACGGCTGACAATGAAGCCCGTCTGTTACATTGTCTTGTCGTACTCTTAAATTTTTTGCTCTCTGGTTGCTCTGACTTCTGATAGGTCATTGAGTACTTTCTGTGCTACTTGATGGATGTTGTTCATATACTGTTTCATGTTTTACATTCTTTTATTACCTATCACTGTGGCCTTTTTGTTAGAGGGCATTACATGGCGGGAAACTTTTATTTACACTGTAATGTTCTATAAGGTTGCCTATTGGGTAAGTGTGAGGTATGGTGCACTGTAAAACGTTTAAGCCCCCAGTGACATTTGTCGCTGTCCGTACCAAGGCGGAAACCCTTTAGTCAACCTTCCTCTATGTATGTATTGTCCATTTTATAGTAAAAATACAAAAATATTTCGCCATTGTGCCTTTTTATAAAACTTTGTTCATTAATTGTGTGCCATTCTGCAATTTCGTTGTCCAACACAAGTCTGCTTCGTATCTTTCAAAATTGCATATACACTATATATGTGTTGTAGATTGTCGTTGTAGTGTGTAATGTCCAGTTGTTATTTTCTCGTCACCTGGCTCTCGTTCCGTTTTAGTTTGACTGACTGAGGCGGCAGACTTTCGGGACGGGATGCCGTGTTTTCAGTTGAGCATTGTGCTTTGTGTGGTTTTAATGTTTTCTGTGCTCGGCTGGTTAAGTTGAGTGCTGCCTTCCCTGTCTGACTTAATATAATCGTTTTTCATCTTGTGCGATACTGGCATACACAAGCAAACAGTAACTGTCATGTACTCAAACAGTTGCACACTTATGGTAATGGAACAATGGAAGAACTGTTAGATTTTGTCAAATGAAACTCTTCCCTGAAATGTCGATTGGTACTCCTTATACAAGATATTCACGTCTTGAACCTTTATCGTCTTGAATAATTTACTCGGTCATAATTTTAGATAGGGTTTTTTATTGCTAAGCAATAGTAATATCAAACAGTATCCACGTAGTAAATAATAAACGGCTTACTGTTTTCTAATTATTGGTGGTCCTTGGTAGTGTGGTGAATGTCATGACTTTTGTTGTTCATGTCAATGGTGTTTATTATGAACCATGGGTATACCAATATTGGACAAACATACTTGACGTATACAATCTGGGCGTCATTCCTCTTCCAGAAGTGATGGCTTGTTTCACGGGATGGGGTTGCTAGCCTCCAACCCAACCATCTTCTTTTTACAACCTGGATTTGGACCGACTTTGGCAGTGTTTACAATATTACAAATTGTAGCTCTCTTGTTTGTTTGTTTATTCGGGTTAAACTATTAATGGATGGCAGGAGAGCTCTCAATACCACCACTGGATCACTTTCAGTTGAACTATACCGGTATACGATAATGGGAATTATGTACCCATCTTAGGAATCAACTCTGGAAAATCTAGTTGACAGATTAGTGTTCTGCCAACTGTACAAGTAGGACGCGCATGCGTATATATTTTCCTATATTAGGTTACCACATGTATTTGTGTGTGTGGCCATGAGGTCTTAATGCAAATGAAGGTGCGAAATATAATTATTTGTGTCTAAACTTTCTGAGGGCATTTAAAGTATTGTAGTAACTAAATTAACAAAGACTTTAGTTATCACACAGTTTACTCTCATTGTCGACAAGGAGAAGTCTTAGTGCATTTCTTAATATAAAGTGGATTTCCAAAGTTCTCTGAGTATCACGTCATCTTTATCATCATGTGACAGACTTTCCGGCTTTCCATAAACCACCAGATGCTACCGGAATTTATCTAACTATGCAGGTCCACGTTTTATACAAATGCATAACTTGGGACTATTACCAAGAATTTTGATTTCCCCCCAGTAACAATACTTCAGTACTTTGATTATATTTTAGATGGTCTCGATAAAGTGATGTGGATTTTAACACATAAAATGTGCCACAATTTTGACCACTAGAATATAATGGTTAATGAATATCAGGCATATTCATCCTCCCCTTGCTAAAAAAGAATTTAGTGTATAAGACCGGATTAAGCCAGATAACTTGACGATTTTACTTAGGAAGTTACTTTTATATCCTCAACAGTCGGAGAGCATTTTGTATGGCTACATTTAGACTTATACAAGCATGCAATACTTATTCAATTTACTCTCATTGTCGACAAGGAGAAGTCTTAATGCATTTCTTAATATAAAGTTGATTTCCAAAGTTCTCTGTGTATCACGCCATGTTTATTATCACGTGACAGACTTCCGGATTTCCATAAACCACCAGTTGCTTCCGGAAGTTATCTTACTATGCAGGTCCACGTTTTGTACGAATGCATAACTTGGGAGTCGAGTAACAACTGATTTGTCTTTAAGTCTGCAATTAAATTATGGTAAACGGTGTTGGGGTTATATTATAACTCTAATCATCGGTCCATTTCACAAGGTAATACGCATTAGTGTTATTTGGAATGGTTCAGCCGCCAGTGTGCATACGTCAGCTCCGCTAAGTTATTTATGTTGATTTTATTCATCCGTTTCCGTAAAGGGGAATGATTTCCCGCTTATATCGTACAATTTCGCTTTGTATCCACAGTTGCAGAAAATTGGAAAATTAACTAAAAGCTCTGAGAACCATTTCAGACGAGAAATTGCGAGAATTCGGGACAAAAATGAGTCCCATGTGAATATAAGAGACGAAAGACTTCTGACAGAAAGCAAATGTATTACAAGGATTGAAAATGTGTCCGAATTACCAGTGATTAATCAAAGTGAGTGATGGTACTGAAGTGAAAAGTTAGTGTATGAGTCAATCATTGACGCGCTTTATGTCGTTATATGTCGACATTTTTCTGTTCGGGTTATTCGATGGGAAACGATTTCGGTTTCATAAATATGGATATACATAGGAAAGTAATTTCATGAAGTTCTGAATGTTTGTCCACGCGGTTTTTCTTGGTTTTCAATATGAACTATTGCAGATTTGCAATTGAGATCAATTGCTTCAAAGTTGCACCCTTAAAAGAATTTGGAACAGTAAACATTCTTAACTTTTCATTGTGATGGCTACCTTTGATTTTACATAATGTTTTAGTTCCATTCGGTTGTACATTTGATCTAACAAGTGTTGCTGGAAACTAATCAACAATCAGAGCGAAATTTCTCTTCCTCAAACAATGGTATCATAGTCACTTCTCACTGAAGAAAAGATGAGGTTCATAGAATCAAGAAGGGTAATGGTAACATTCTGCTGACACTTTGATCCTCATAAGGTTTGCATCGGATGTGGGATTCGAGCCCATACTGTACCCGCGCCATCGACTAGCAATGCGGTATTCGAAAGCAACAGACCATTCAGTTATTACAAAACCCCTAAAAAGGTTGCGCATATAACTACATTCTAAAGTATCAACACCACACCACACCTGACAGGTGTTAATATATTGATAACAACAGACCTTGTGCAGCTCAACGCGGCAGAAATAACACTATTGTGAAATAAATAGGTTTCATCTGTCCTGGAATTTGAACTCATTCTGTAAGGTGTCATCGCCTAGCATTGGGCATAACAAAATCATGAGACCATAAAGACATATTTTCTTCTTCCGTGACATGCGGAGAGGCTGTTGACGACAGTTGTTTGTGCAACTTGGAGAAATTAGAACGTGATTTTGTCGTAAATGTGCTCGGTGTATTTACTAATCAGCTCTACACATGTGCTTAACTTATTTTATGGTAGAACTTCGGCATTGGGACCGGCTTATATAACCATTTACGGTCAATGCAGCTCCACAATGCTTTAGTTAATTGCATTAAAAGTTTTATAACTGGTCATTAACCTGGAAAATAGGCTTGGAATATTGTTTAAGAAATAAAATTTTAATTTTCCGCATCCGAACGAGTGCAACCGACACAATACAAGAACAGATTTTTTATTTCGATTCTAAATACGATAATATCCCGCACTATTTAATTGCGCGCATTCCATTTTCACCCATTTGACATTGAACATAATTCCACCCTGAAATTGAGTGGCTTATTGGCTGGTACAATTACCTCCCTCGTTAATGAAAACCTTCGTAATTTTCTGAAGGAAATAACACATTTTAAACATTGAAACAATTTTAATAACACGAGTTTAGTGTATCTACTTCATGAAATGAAAAATATAAATGAATTGATTATCAGAAGTTTTTATGAATCTTAATATCGAGAGTATATTGGAGTCTATTAAATAATTGGTAAGAAAATAAGTGATCAAGTTCATTGTTTCATCAGTTATCTCTTTTTGAAAACACATTTCGATCATAGGCAGATGGTTTCAAATTATCTGATTGTTACCTGCGAGCTTGCGCGAGCAGGTATATTGGATAGCTCAAAGTAAAAGTCCATGGAGGGGCACGTGACCTGTTCTCAATGGTTTACGATTTCAAAAAAAAATCCAAAAAAGATGCATTTTGTAAGAATGTCGTGAACCAGACTAATTAAACCGGTCATTACAAATTTTTCTTGAACGAAAATAGGTTAGTTCTATGGTTAATGTGTCAGGATTACGGAATTTCGGTATTTTTAACGCAACCGATAATTTTCTTACGCAATAAGATGACTGACGTATGTCGGCCAGGGCAAGTCGAAATTCTAGAAAGAACTACACAATTATCCTTAAAACCCGTCCCTACGATAAAAATGTACACGCAACTCGATTAAAAGAGTATAAAACACGAGTATAAATAGTTTTATCGTTGGATAAATTCTTCGCTAACGTTTCATACTCAACACTTTCGTACCACGTCCCAACGTTCGCCCTGAATATATTTTTCGTACTCTACACAATTCGTACCCGGCACTTGGCTCCGTAAATTATTTTTCGGATTATTTTAGGATCAGCGGGTAAAATTAGTGCTTGTTGTTTCACTTGATAAAATTAACCACATATACAGTTTCTTTTGGTCTCCAGAGTCATATTAGGAAAATTACCATTCAGTGTTAATTTCTATTAAGAGACTTAAAATTCTAAATGTCTCTTGTCTATTGTCATGGAATTATAGGAATTGGTTTATGATCTTTGATATTGTTGAACACTAAAAACATGTCTTATGATAATACCTTTTAATGGACTGATATGAGGTTTTATTTACATGTATAAGCATATACATATTATATGGAACAAGGGAGCCATAATATGCAATTATATGTCTTGGGAAATTGGGAAAATTACATGCACGATAATTTGACATACGAAATTTATCAACAAATTGTTAAATAATTTCATGTATAACAAACCAATTTTCAAGACACATAATTGCATATTATGACTCCCTTGTTCCATATAATATTTATATTCCTATAAATAAGACCTCGTATGACAGAGGTAGGGTAAACTCGACCCCTGTGTCACTCTGTTCTTATTCTTACTAAAAATAGTTGCACTCGCAATAATTCCGCTTAAAACAATTGTAAATCCCCAAATAAAAAAGTATATGATGTGAGTAAGACAATATGACAAGGTGAATGTAGTGTTTAGGATCACCTCTGGTAGGTCGATAGGACCGATATAAAACAGGTTCACTAGCAGTCAATACTAGCAAGGAACTCTGTTTTCTGTGAATATATCTTTAATGGCGTGCACTTCATAACTATGAAGTGTCATACTCAATCACGGTAGATAAATAACAGATCTGATATATTCAACTTTTGTTGGTAAATATGTTTCCGTTTCAATGCATTTATTGACTATACCACGCTCGAATGTAAGTTTACAACTTAAGAGTTTGTTGTCTGGTACTGCCTGGTAATATGAACTAAGGAACAGCCAATTTTGTAGCGAATTATATCTTAAATATTAAAGAACAGCTCAGCTATATCATTTATCATTTACACTAGGCAAGTTGATTTAACCTAGAAGTTATTATGAAATGTCATTACCTTTTGGTCCGACTCCATGAACGATTGTAAGTTGTTGAGGTTCAAAAATGCCAGAAAAAGTAACATGATCATCCAGTACAGAATGATTGCTGATCATATGATTCATAAATGTACAGTCAGTAGATAATTTGTGACATTTTTGGGTACGAAGTAACGAAGGACGACACGAACCTGCTTTCGTTTTAAGTTCACTGTATAACTACGTTGATTATGTGTATACAAATACGACTTTCCTTGTTGAAAACAAAAACTTTCATGGCGTAATCAGTTGATCAATAACTGATTATAGACAAGTTGTCACGTTCTGTGGTTTCTCTATGTTTTCGAAGCGTTCCTATTCCAAGATGGCGGTCGATCAAAATGCTATACTAATCAACAGAGCATTTATCTCCCTTATTAATGTGTTCTAGATACCAGAGTTTTTTGGAATATTTTTAAACATCATTAAAATATAAAAGAAAATTTATGAGCTATAGAATAACGCATTTTAGGTAACTTTTGTTATTCTATAGGCGGCCATTTTTCAGTATCTTTCTGTGACTGCGAGACGGTAACACAACTTTTCAGATCCATTAGTGAATTCAAACTCTGACCAAACCACGTGACACGTTGACTTAATGCGAAATTTATTCGCTATAATTGAATATCACTCTATATATATGAGTACGGATTTTTAATTACTACTAGTATTTTTAAAATTTTAAAACACACCATAACTGTAAAATCAGACATTTACGCGAGGAATTAAATTTCGCTATATTCGTAAATTCGATATTTCGAAAATTTATAACAGTTACTCGTGGAAATAAAATAAAAATTAAACGCGCGATATAGTTTAACATTTTACCTGGTGACATACTAAAGAAAACAAGTTTGCGAAAATTAAACTTTGAATTTCCAATTTTTCAGTACATGTAGTTATTTTTCAAATGACGATTACAACGAGTATAAATTCAATTGGAGTGGTCAGTTTTGTTAAACTTGACCTCGAAAAATAAACAAACGAATTGAAAATACAAAAATGTATTAATTATTATCAAATCTCAATTTATCGGGAAGAAAAAAATTTGCCCCCAACGGGGGACTTGAACCCACGACCCTCAGATGTCTACATCTTTGTAAAAGTCTGATGCTCTACCGACTATTTAGAATGGTTCAGCCGCCATTTTGCATACGTCAACTCAGGTAAGTTATTTATGTTGATTTTATTAATTCGTTTCCGTAAAGGGGAATGATATCCCGCTTATATCTTATAATAGCGCTTTGTATCCACAGTTGCAGAAAATTGGAACATTGACTAAAAGCTCTAAGATCCATTTCAGACTAAGTCATTGCGAGAATTCGGGACAAAAATGAGTCCCATGTGGCTATAGAAGCCGAAAGATTTCTGACAGAAAGCTAATGTATTACAAGGATTGAAAATGTGTCCGAATTACCAGTGATTAATCAAAGTGAGTGATAGTACTGAAGTGAAAAGTTAGTGTATGAGTCGATCACTGACGCGCTTCATGTCGTTAAGTGTCGACATTTTTCTGTTCGGGTTATTCGCGGGGAAACGATTGCGATTCCATGAATATGTATTTACAAAGGAAAGTAATTGCATAAAGTTCTAAATGTTTGTCAACGCGGTTTCTCTTTGCTATCAACATGAACTGTTGCAGATTTGCTGTTTTGATTAATGGCTTCAAAGTTGCACCCTTAAAATAATTTTAAACAATAAACATTCATAACCTTTAGTTGTGATGGCTCCCTTGGATTTTACATAATGTTTTAGTTCCATTCGGTTGTACATTTGATCTAACAAGTGTTGCTGGAAACTAATCAACAATCAGAGCGAAATTTCTCTTCCTCAAACAACAGTATCATAGTTACTTCTCACTGAAGACAAAAGGAGGTTCATAGAATCAAGAAGGATGACGGCAACATTCTGCCGACTCTTCTATCCTCATAAGATTTGCATCGGTTGTGGGATTCGAGCCCATACTGTACCCGCGCCATCGACTAGCAATGCGGTATTCGAAAGCAATAGACCATTCAGTTATCACAAAACCCCTAACAATGTTGCGCATATAACCAAATGCTAAAGAATCTACACCACACCACACCTGACAGGTGTTAATATATTGATAACAACAGACCTTTGGCGGCTTCACTCGGCAGAAATAGCACTACATGTATTGTGAAATAAATAGGTTGCATCTGTCCTGGAATTCGAACTCATTCTGTACGGTGTCATCGTCTAGCATTGGGCAGAACAAGATCATTAGATCATTAAGACAGATTGTCTTCTTCCGTGACATGCGGAGATGTTGTTGACGTCAGTTGTTTATACAACTTAGAGAAATTAGAACGTAAATGTGCTCGGTGTATTCACTAATCAGCACTACACATGTACAGCTGCTCATTTATGGTAGAACTTCTGCATTGGTACCGGCTTATATAACCATTTACGGTCACTGCAGCTCCACAATGCAGAAACTGCATTACAGAAACTGGTATCCGTGTTTGCTGTTGAAAAACTGTTGAAAAACTTGGTACCAGCTTTTTATGGCATATATCCTGTTGTCTCGTATATCCGTGCTTCTTAACAGTTTCATCGGCGCACGCGCACTCTCGAAACCAAGTTCAAAAATGGTCTACACCACTTTTGAATGAAAATTGTTAACCTTACTAATAAAAACAGAAACATACAACAAATGTTTATGAAAATACATGTATGTTAAAGTATGGCTTGTATGTCTTGGTCGGTGCTTTGAATCTATTTGACAGGTAACCATGAAATCCGTGCCTACTAAAATGTGTCTGTATTCTGGTGAAATTTTAAATTTGTTTTTAAATAAAGTAAATTTGGAGTAGTACTAATCAAAATGTATTTTCTGTCTGAGTGTTATAGTATGTGGTAATAAATAAAATGCATAATGAAAATGGCATGCAAAAATAATTAACACCAGGTGAAGAATACCATTTGGAATATTTACTACCCGTATTAACCTCGTCGTCAGGGTGACAACTATGACGAGTCGTCCAAAATTAATGCCTCAATTGATACCTACTAGTTGTTTGATTATTATTTTTGGTAATTTTACTAAAATAACAATGCAGCGCATTTGTTTGAGCTTAATTAAACCAAACATGGATTTCAGGAGAAGACTCGAAAATAAGAGACATGGGTATATAGGCAACTGTACCAAAGAAACGCGAATATTTGACACTTATATTTTATTTTTGCCAACACCAAAACGTGAGACAGCACCTTTAAGATGATTATATAGATATCTGATTTAAGTTAGTAGCTAAGGCCAAAACAAGCAAACGCTGAGTTTGGAAAAACATATTTCAGTTGGTTTTTTAGAATTATTATTTTATTGATTTTGTCCACTGGAAAAGCAACGATCTTCGGAATTGCCAGCAAATGTCAATAAAATGTTTATGGTAGGGGTACAAATGGGGTAAGTAGGCTTACTAGAACCATAAGATTTTTTTGTGTTTTTGGCCTAAATATGTGTTCGAAATATTTATACGAATTCACAAGTAACCATATCGATACTAAAAATATCGAAACATATTTTTATATCATGTAAAGAATATAAAGTATATCTATAAATTGTCTCAATGAATATAAAACAACTAAAAAAACAAAAAATAGCAAGAGCTATATAATAAATTAGGTAAAACAATTCTTTTTATGTCAAATATTTGCGACATATCGTTATAGTCGTTGTGTGTTGGCGTCTCTCTTTTTTATACTGACATTCTTAGAAACAATTTCTAAAGATTTATGAAGAAAACTTGATAAAAGCACATGTGTTCTTTCAGCACTGCTGTATAGCTTCATTTTTTATTGTAGTGTTTATACTTAATTCAACAGCTGATGCCTACAGTGGTTCTTTATAATTCTATAAAATATATAACATATAGATCTAACTAACAAATGATTCTTTTCTCGACTATATCGCGTCACCCATAGTTATATATACATGGTATCTGATTTACATCAAACGTACACAATATTTAAGAGTTTCTTAAAAATTGTAAAATTCATTTCGTGACAAAATAATCAAATACAATGTGATCTATTCTTAAGAGACACCTGCTGTCCGAGAAGGCTACATGTAGTTCCAAAAGGCCTTAAGTGCCAGACACCAAATATTTCAAATGGCATGTGGAAGCCGGTAGTTTACCAAGTGACTATACCAAAATGGTAAAACGGTCAACATCGAACCGACAACATCCGAATGTTTTACAACGTATATCGGTGATAGCTCAGTGGTAACGCTCTGTGCTGTCAATCCAGAGGTCGTGTATTCAATTTCCGGCATGAGAACTGGACATTTCTGAAATTCTGTTCGTTGTATTTGCCGCATTATCTGACCGTGTTGACTGTTATGTATCTGCTTAAAACTCATTCACACTGGGGCCCGCTTCTACCACGATCTAAAATACAGTATTTTAGTATAACATTGAATTTATTGATCTTTATCATGGTCTAATGCTATAATAGTGAACTCGACCCCTGCGTCACTCTGTTCTTATTCTAACTGGTCATAACTGTACTCGCAATACTTCCGCTTAAAACAATTTTAAACCTGAATTAATAAAGAAAAGATATGATGTGAGTAAGACAATATGACAAGGTTAATGTAGTGTTCATGATCAACTCTCACAGCATGAAAAACGGATTTAAGTGCAAATAATATTTTATTATATTTACTTTTATTTGGAATTTCACAAAAACGTCAAATTTAAGTCGATTTATTTTCCGTATAATAACTAAATTTAATTTGTAAATTTAATCGCAAATAATACTATATTATCTTTCCGTTTATTTGGAATTTCACAAAAACGTCAAATTTAAGTCGATTTATTTCCGTATATTAACTAAATTTTATTTATTTATATAATCACAAATAATACTAGTACAGGTATCCAACTAGATTCGCGTTTAGTTTACATGTAGATCTCTAAATTTTGTTTCACAAATTTTAAAATTAGAAGAAGTTAAATTATGAGTACAATTTGTATATATCTTTTCCTTGCCGTTAAATATACTTTAAATACAGATTATACCGTTAAGTAGTTTCATAGTGAACTAGTTTATGTGTAACATCTTTAAATTCTACTTCATATTTGCTCATGAACATTGAAATAAAAAGCAGTACATATAGCTAACATAAAAACATATGGTTATACTTTATAAATTGCACAAAGAATTATTTTTATTGCTTACTGCTCTACTACTACTGAGCGGTTTGTTGTCTTAATTGTACAATATGTGCAGAATAAATTATATTAAAAACAAAAAAAAGATATTTAATCACCTTTAATGCAACTTAAATTTCAAATTTAAGTTAAACTTTAATCGCATTTAACTTTGCGTTTATATTGCATAAACATGCATTTAATCCCATTTATATTCTATATTTAATCACCTTTAAATGCAACTTAAATGTGACTTAAACTTGTAGGAATAATTCGACTTAAATGTAGTATTAAACTTAACTTAAATATGGAATTTAATAGCTACTTTTTTCTGATTAAATGTATTTAAATTCCGAATATAATTAAATTTAAGTTAAGTTTAATAGTAAATTAAACGTAATTTTTCATGCTGTGTCTGATAGGTCGATAGATCCGAGATAAAACAGGTTCACTAGCAGTCAATAGTAGCAAGGGGCTCTGTTTTCTGTGAATAGATCTTTAATGGCGTGTACTTCATAACTATCCATTGTCATGCTTAATGACGGTTGGTATAATTGTATATCACTCTATAAGAGTACGGATTTTTAATTATTAGTATTTTTAAAATTTTAAAACACACCATAACTGTAAAATCAGACATTTACGCGAGGGATTAAATTTCGCTCTATTCGTAAATTCGATATTTCGAAAATTTATAACAGTTACTCGTGGAAATGAAATAAAAGTTAAACGCGTTATATAGTTTCACATTTAACCTCGTGACCTTTTAAAGAAAATTAAACATAGAATTTCTGATGTACATGTAGTTATTTTTCAAATGACGATTTCAACGAGTATAATATCAATTGGAGTGGTCATTTTTGTTAAAATTGACCGCGAAAAATAAATAAACAAATTAAAAATACAAAAATGTATTAATTAATATCAAATCTCAATTTATCGGGAAGAAAAAAATTTGCGCCCAACGGGGGACTTGAACCCACGACCCTCAGATGTCTACATATTTGTAAAAGTCTGATGCTCTACCGACTGAGCTAGCCGGGCGACATGACGATCCATACATTAAAACAGAGGTAGTACGTGAAACAAGAAAACCATTGCTGTAAACACAAAAGGTAGCCTTTTACAAAATCTATGATAATAAATTAATAAAGACTTTATCAGTGTAGCAATACCACGTGACTTTGACATCTCTTAAGCCTACCAATCAAAGACAAAATGTGTCAACATATGAAGATAAACAAATAGCCGTAATTATCTTGTTTCTATACCGATGTCTATGAAACATAGATTTCTTCTCCAGTCTAAGGGGATATTGTACGCTTTCCACGAAATGTACAATGCCTGTCAGCAGTTTGGCCTTGCTTCCAGCACCATGAGAAACATGGGCAAAGTAGACAGCTTGAAACTGTAGTCCGATCGCATACAACCACTCCGAAGCCGGTTTCACAGGGTGCTAGCAAAAATGACCCAGCTGCTGAAAAAGATCCTATATTTCATGGAAAGCAATTAGTTTTTCCCTTAGACTGGGGTTGTGTTTCATATAAATATGTGATGAAATAAAAATTTAATAGTTATGGCTAGTTTGTTTTCGAACAAAGCAACATTTGTCTTGGGTATGTAGCCTTTAATGATGTCAAAATCACGTGGTATTGCTACACTGTTTATCTAGCGAATGTAAAAAAGTATTATGTTTCATAAATATACACTTATTAAAATGCTGTCTTTGCTGAAATACAAAAACAAGATAAAATAAAACAGGATCTGTCTAAGGCAGGTACTGTTGATGACTCGAAGGTTGTTGTTTTTAGACATTCTAGACTCTTTGTACATCACCAAGTAGTGTACGGATAAATAAGTATAACATCTATTGGAATTTTTTAACTCGATCATGAAAAATAATTGAACAAAGCTGATATTAATATTTACCTTCGATATATGTTCGAATAATTCGATATAACCCCAAAGACGAGCTCCGCAGTCATTCCGTCTTATCTAGGAGGAAAGGGGTACAGGGAAACATCCGAAGAGCAAGTCAAACAAAACAGACAATGTCAAAACAATCAAGACAAGTGGGTGTGGAACTGCTAACAAAACAGACTACGATTGCTATGTGACTAAATCAGTGTAGCAATACCACGTGGCTTTTGACTACAGTTACAAGTAGAAATTTGTAAACATTGGAACACAAATATAGCCATAAGTATTTCATTTCTTCATCGATTTCTATAAAATATACGCCACGCTAAGGGGAAAAACATTTGCTTTCAATGAAATATAAGACATTTTTCAGGAGTATTACCGATTTTTCCATTACCCTGTGAAACCTACACGTTCCACGGTTTCGCAAGGTAATTGACAAAACGGCACAGCCGCTGAAAAAGATTTTATATTCCATGGAAAGCAAATGATTGTCTCCTTAGCGTGGTGTATATTTCATAGAAATCGATAAAGAGATAAAATACTTATGACTATTTTATTTTCCAATGTTTACAAATTTCTTCTTGTAACTGTAGTCAAAAGTCACGTGGTATTGCTACACTGTAAATTAAGAACTCATTACATGAATAGATTAACAAATATCAATGTCCGATCATTTGAACTATTCTGTGTATGTGATCAATTTTAATAGCACGCTTACTGCTTTTTTCTGCTTCATTTAATTTAGTTTACACTTATTTCTTGTATGTCGATTTTGAAACTAGCTCTATAAATTATATGAATCGCTCTCGATAGTTCAGTTCCGATGGTATCTATCTACACTAGGCTATGACAGAAGAGGTGGTAGTTTTGTTTGTCTTTTTACGCTATATCCATCAAGGAAATGGAAACACGGTGTACCTTTTCCCTCGTCTTTGGTATGACACAGCCACTGATGGAACAGCACTTTTGAACGTGTCTACATATACAACAAACAAGGGCTATAATGGTATAATAATAATCAATAACTTTGAAAGTACCACAGTCGATGCGGACTCTACTACTTCAGCTTACAGAGACGGTTCTTCTTTAAGTTTAAATGCTCTTACGACAGACTCACTTAAATTCCTCGACTTGTGTGAGCAATTATTAGATTTTAAGCATTCGACCATAACCTAACAAATGAGCTCTATACAGAAAATGTTTACCAGATTTCATCATTTTTCTCAAAAATGACAAATCGTTAAATTAAATATCAATTATACCAGACTAGACATAAAACGAAGAAATTTATCAACTTTTTGATAAATCTTTCAATTAAGACTATATATATTTCCTGAAGTTTGTGGCTTTCTGACGAATTCGTTTCTCCCAAATAAAACACATTTAGCAATACATCATCCGCAAATATCTCCGAAAACAACGTAATTTACATGTGTGCCCTATAAAATAATAACACGCTTTTTGTACCAAAAGCACGATATTGCTTTCTTTGGTCGTAATTCTTTGGAATTATTTACAACATTCATTCGGTAACCCCTGTCTTAAATCGTACATGTATACTCAGCGTCAATGAAAAGTTACCACTCTATTGACTCCTCTACACCGTGTTAAAAGCCGAACACGACTCTAGTATGTTTTGACTTTACTGTGTTGTCAGAGCTATCCTATTTAACAATATTCAAATGCACACACTATAAAACTTTTGTACCGATAGGTCATATTGTATACAAAATACAGTGGTATATTAAGTGGTAACTTTTCAGTGAAGCCTAGCAAATACACTGTCAATGTTACAAAGTTATTTCTAAAGTTAATGCTCTATAATAAAAGAATACAAATGTACTAACTTAATAAATGGTACACTTATTCATAGTTCCCTATTGAGTGAAGACAGAATTACAAAATTATTACAACAAACAACATGGAAACAAGTTTGGATTGAAAAAGTAAGCATAACAAGTTTGAATTGAAAAAGTAAGCATAACAAGTTTGGATTGAAAAAGTAAGCATAAAAAGTTTGGATTGAAAAAGTAAGCATAACAAGTTTGGATTGAAAAAGTAAGCATAACAAGTTTGGATTGAAAAAGTAAGCATCTGTTATCCTTTTCTCGGTCTGTTTAATGGAAATGGAATCGATTAGACATGTACGGCTAAAACAACGCTAGCTTATTGAGGACTTTAAGTCTCTGGAAGAATCGGAAACAAAAATAGTACTACTGGGTCTAAAATTGAATGGCTAGATACTCGTTAAAGTCGTTATGTGAATGTGCACAAGTCACGGAAACCGTACATTATAAATCTATCTCGACTTGAGACAAAAAACAATATAATTATACAGAAGCGTTCAGAAAATGAGTACCAGTTGTACGAGCGTTTAATGCATTGTGATATTAAATTGTCTGGATTCATATAATTTAAAATGACCCATTTATATTGTTATATTATATTACTTATATCGTTAAATGCGTCGTCATTTTGGTGTTTTCCCTGACTCGGACAATGGCCTACGATGTTGAGGGAAGAGACACGGTTGTATGATACAATATTTATCAAGGAATCTGGGTTCGCTACTCTAGCTCTTTCAAAAAAGACCCCTTGGTTCTTCAACAGCACCGATACACGCGAGACTACATCTGGGTTACAAACCAGTTTATCTCTAGTTGGGTGAGAAACATTAAAAAGCGCATCTGAAATTTCCATTACCTCGGACTAGTTTCGGATTGGTAGTTGTATTGTTTCGTAAGATGATGATTAATTGAAGAAGTACTAAATTATAAGGTCAACCAAACTGAACTTCTGTCGTCAGGGCGTTATCGACAGCGGCATCGGTGAGCTTGGTGTTGATGTTTGTTATTCCGTTAGACTATATGATTCACCGTTTGAATAACTGAAACGTCCGAACTTACAGCAGAATATTATTGTTTAAGTTAATGGCACCATTTAATAACCGGGTGCAAAATTAAAGTGCATAGCAACAAAACACTGCTCTCTGCATAGTAGGAGCCTGCTGCTAAATTCACCATAGATCTACATCTAATTTACGACGTTATCGTATTTAATAATATTACAAGTTTATATCTAATTAAGTCTCTAAATCAATACTATCTCAGAATAGCTTTCAATCTCGCAGAAATCGTGCGTCGCGTGCATCTGAGCAGCAAATAGCTTCATTACTGCGACACGTGCTGAGACACAACTTTCCCATTAGTCTTTATTTATCTAGGGTTAAAAGTTGTCTAACTGACAAGCAGCGTGAGCCATCTAACACTCCCAACATAAAATTTAATGAAATCGGGCGATTTGAGTTGGTAGTTGGTATAATTGAGAACCGGTGATAATTTAAAATTATAGATACAGTAGAGATTTCGCTGTTATATTGATAAAATGCATTAGCAAATTTGCAGTATATCTGATAAGTTGTGCTTTTTTAGTAATTAAATTTGAAGAAAGTTTCTGGATCATTGAAATGCCGCCTAACACCAATATATTTTCAAAATTATATTTTTTTGTGTTGAAGTGATAGTGTATTTCCAGGCCGAATATGGAATATTTACGACTAGGAAATTATTTGTATCTCGATTATAGAAGCACGAGTATCAATCCGATGCAAGAAGCAAAACAATCGAAATACAAATGTATATCAAAAAACGTAAACCGTCGCGAAAATCTAATTTTACAAATTAAGTACTTTCTTTATGATGAATCGCACCCTCTCGCTTTATATTTATGGTTATAAATGTATTTCCAAATTAAGAAATTCTGATAAATGTTTAGAAAATAAGAATACATTAGCGGGGTTGTCATGACACCATTGTCATCGATCATCCAAATATCTTCTAATTTGTCAAATTTTATGAATATGATATACTATTATTTCATTATCATTATATTAATTTTCGTGTTTCAAAGTATTTAACCGTATGTATATACTAAGTGTGTAGTGTGTAACAATAAAAGTGAATTTCAACGATTTGTTAGGTTCAAACAAGGAAAAGAAAAGGAAGTCAAACTAACTTTTGTAAAGTGTAAGTCTAAGTATGGGTTTAAGTCTAACCATCTGTGACTAACCATAACTCGCAGACACGGCTACCTCGGGTTGGAGTCCCACAAGGCGATATAGGGTTGTCCAAATATATCACCAAATCTTAGGCCTCCTGACTATCAAATCATTGCCATGTGGTCCGAGGGTACTGACGTCAATGTATAAATCGCTGGCTTAGAATTAGAGGGTCAATGTTTTGAGAAAACAAGAAATTAAAAATTTGAAGAAACATATGTAGCAGTATTGGGAATGTTGACAGTTTCTGGAACAACTTGAATGCGGTCTCACATTATTTAGCCTAAAGGCTTTCAGGTTGCATTGAGAAATGGGCAATGATAGCATGGATAGGCTACCGTCTGAAAACTACTCTTTACTTACGGAAAAACGAGTTTTTTCAACTTCAGTTTGGTGGTCAAGATGATCACTTCCGATTTTCATGAAAATCCTTGAAATGCAGATTTCAAATATGCACGAATGTTATCATGCTAAGCTAGCGAAATACTGGGGACATAGTCATGAATGGTGTGACGTATTATGTAAAGGGACACAACTCTAAGAACACGTTTTGATAATTGTTACAAACGTTACCTCCCTTAAAACATTTAACATTAAATAATTCGTCACGAAATAAACTTTGTAATATTTATCATACGAATAAACAAGTAACAGCATAAACGATTTGTGCATAAAAAAGATGTTATTATTGATTCAATAATAACATCATTTTTACGAAGGTTACCTTAAAAACTTTACAAAGTAATCAAACGACACATATCTTATAAAACACTTTAATAGTATTTGTCAGGATAGCTATCGATGAGCAGCGGAACTATGGCAGACAACAAGCAATGACACATATAAAGTCCAAACGAGATTCATTTATTCAACACAAAATAGACCAAAAGTAGAATTTACATGTCAAATACAAATACAAATGTACAATAAAATATTATAGTTACATCATAATCCTTCCGTAGACCTAGAATATCTAACAACGTACGTAACGGTCCCTTTTCCCAAAGTAATCTTATACAGTTATAAAATGGAAAAGTTGAAGTTTTAGTGTTGTTTCCTTCAAGATCCGTTTTCAACAAGCCCGCGATTTGAAATGCTGCCGCGTTATATAGGCCTACACCAAAAAAGCGAAACTATCTTTAAAAAACATGGGGTAATACTACCAATCCAATGGAAGTATAATAATTCAAAACTACGTGGTTCAGAACCAATGAGGCGGATGTGCCGTCTGATGAGCAAACAGGCTTCATACGACGTCCAACAACGAGTTCCAAGACAGAACACAATAATACAAAATATTGATTTAAAACCTATAAAGTCACAAAATCATAATTTATCGACTAAAATATGAGATACTCACAAGAGGTCACAAGTAGGTTTCCGTTAATAATATATTCAGTGAAATGATTTACGACTAACATGTGTATAAAACATGCACCAATAGCGACAAACGGAATTTTCCGATGCGGCTATTTCCCCCACTGATGACAGACAAAATGCTATTGGGATAATATTAATATTATTATTCATGTTTTGTCAATGACACACTTGCTTGCCAGTTGACCGAACCAATTACCTTAGGATAAAGTATCCACCGGTTAATGCCAATGGTAATGTCGTAATCTGCAACACAACGCTTCTATGTACCAAGGATCGAACTACAGGAAAGTATTTATCAATAACGGCATAAATTATCACTGTGTGTTACTGTCACCGTATGGTCCGTTATCCGTGTGTATAGGGACCTGCAGGGACTGTTCATGGTGGTCGCTGTAAATTACAACCACTGTATGGTCAGTTATCTGGTTGTGTAGGGACTGTTCAGGGTGGTCGCTGTAAATTATAACCACTGTATGGTCAGTTATCCGGGTGTGTAGGGACTGTTCAGGGTGGTCGCTGTAAATTACAACCACTGTATGTTCAGTTATCCGGTTGTGTAGGGACTGTTCAGGGTGGTCGCTGTAAATTACAACCACTGTATGTTCAGTTATCCGGTTGTGTAGGGACTGTTCAGGGTGGTCGCTGTAAATTACAATCACTGTATGGTCAGTTATCCGGTTGTGTAGGGACTGTTCAGGGTGGTCGCTGTAAATTACAACCACTGTATGGTCAGTTATCCGGTTGTGTAGGGACTGTGCAGGGGGGTCGCTGTAAATTACAACCACTGTATGGTCAGTTATCCGGTTGTGTAGGGACTGTTCAGGGGGATCGCTGTAAATTACAACCACTGTATTGTCAGTTATCCGGTTGTGTAGGGACTGTTCAGGGTGGTCGCTGTAAATTACAACCACTGTATGTTCAGTTATCCGGCTGTGTAGGGACTGTTCAGGGTGGTCGCTGTAAATTATAACCACTGTATGGTCAGTTATCCGGTTGTGTAGGGACTGTTCAGGGTGGTCGATGTAAATTATAACCACTGTATGGTCAGTTATCCGGGTGTGTAGGGACTGTTCAGGGTGGTCGCTGTAAATTACAACCACTGTATGGTCAGTTATCCGGGTGTGTAGGGACTGTTCAGGGTGACCTCAACAAGGTAGAAACGTGGGTTCTGCGCATCTCCTCCATTAGTTATACATCGATATAAGTTCCATGCAATTTGACCCAAACGCTAAAAAGTACAACGCGAACAGAAATGAAACCCTGGTACCTAGAAGTGGGACCTCGAGTCTGCACGTTTGAAACTTAATTTCTGCATATCGTTTTCAATAGTAATACACTTGTAACGAGTTTCAGGCAATTCAGCCCATACGTTAAAAAGGTATGGAGCGGAAAAAAACGCAAAATTCAAACCTTTGACCTAGAAATGTGACCTTGACCTTAAGGAGGTCCGAGCTGCCTTGTGCGCATGCGCGAAATTTCAAAGAACAAACATGAATTTTAGTTTCAATGATCGCATATATGAATGTTGATTAATGACAATAAACATAATACTATTCAGGGCTCGCGCTGTCGCGGGCCAATCAGGCCAATGGCCCGAAGAAATCAAAATTGGCCCGAAAAAAATCAAATTGGCCCGAACCATCGAAAAGTATGACTTTACAAATATTGGAAAATCCAGTTACTAAAAATAGCACGCTCGAGATTTTTTCTAGACTGGTTTTACAATCAACTGTTACGGGCGACGCTAAATGAACGAAAACTGGTAGACACAGTCCACGTGTCATAAAATTAGGTCAATAAACAGCTTGTTAAACAAACTATACATGACAGTTTGTGAGATAATTAGCGGATGATTATCTAATCAAGGCGGCCTGATTGACTGATGAAAGAAATTTGTCGATTGACCGTCACGGGTCACGAATATGAAATGCGATAAACGCATGATCCAAGCCATAAATCAGGTAATTATTGATCGTATTTTTCAACATTGAATTATTCAGTCTTAATCATTATATTACCATTTAAAAAGTTTGTTTACGCCAGTTTATCCAGGGAATCGTATTTATTTGTGAAGAAATTGACGTGAAAAAAAACAGCGGATCACGTGACTTCATTTTCGTGCATTTTCTAAGCTAAAATAACGTTAGTTTTGGTGTTTTACACGATAAATTAACCCATGAACATTGTGTGTGGATAGCCTATGACGTTTTAAAACATAATTTGACTTATATTCCTAGAAAATCTCGACGGTCGACTTTTTAAGAAAATTTGTCAATTCTGAAGTGACCGCATTTTCGGAAATTCGTATTTTCGGACAATGCAGTTTTAAGTAGGGTTGTATAGCTCACACACACTTACATCTTTATATTTTCTGTTAAATTTTGTATTGGTCTTATTTTGTTTCAGATTCAACAGTGTATTGTGATAAATGGTTGATCAGCTGTGATGTCAAGTCTTCTAGATGTTAAGATGCCAACAAAATCTGCCACAGGCTTCTAAACAAGTTTCCCACTTAAACCTACCAATTTGCAATTGTTCATGATCACACTTTATGTGGACTTGTGTTGGAACTTAGCAAGTTTGTTGGTCAGCAGCAGAAGCTGCATCAAAGACAGAACTTTGCTGACTGGCTACAGCATATCGCACAAGGGATGCAGACTTTAGTCTCAAGTTAAAAAATATCTTCACAAAATTTATATAACTTGTGTAACAAGTCCCCTCGCAAAAACAATGTGTCATCATCAAGATAGAACGTGTACCCATATAGTTTATACTAATTTAATTATTGTTGGTAGACTGTGAATCATTTAGGATGCATGTTTTAATGCCACTTTTGAAATGTCACTTTGTGTTGTGCTATAGAGAATAAACGTGAAAAAGTTCTAAAATGCTATTTTGTTTCTGTCATTCATTATACATATAACTTTTATAAGTTTCTTAGACATGGAGATACAGGAAAAAATAATAACTTGAACAGAAGTCTACATTCATTGAATCATTCAAATGAACAACAAAATTTCACATAGAAAAAAACCATACATGAATATACATCTTTGTCAAATTGATAAAGTTTTATACCATTAAAATAGTTACAATTCAGGGTTTCTCAAGACTGAATATAAGGTGAAATGATATATCTCATAGTGGATTTTACTGTTCTCAAACAGCAAAATAGCAGGAGCTTCCGGGGGCCTCTGGCCCCCTGGTCCCCCAGCCAAGGCTTCGCCCTGGACCCACCGGGGGCCCTCGCGGCCCCATGGCCCCCGGCCGCTATTAAGGTTCAAAAATTGGCCCAACAGAATTTTGAGCCAGAGCTAGCCCTGCTATTGCACAAAATATATATTTTTTAACTTTTTATTTTTTGCATGCATGAAAAGATGGTGGGGAACGGCAAACTTGTGAATAATATGGGTTCACAATAAGTCCCTGCAATGGTACAAATGCATATGCTTATATATAATATGTAGTGCATGGTTTAGTTATATGAAGTAGCCTCACTTTGAAATATTTTTAATAAAAATTTATTTCATTACAATATGCAAATTAGGTTAATTTTATGCAAATTTATTCATAATAAGTACTTTTTGATGAATAGCTCCCAAAAAATGCTGGTGACCCCTATTTTTTATTTGACTGTTATTTGGTGTTCTATTTAATACTCAACTTATGGCCAATTATAAATCATTTTCGATCGTTAGATATTTTTTTGACATTCATTTGAAAATCACACTTTTTGCACTTTTTTTGTAAGTGGGTGGGGTAACTATTTATCATGTTCAAATACTAAAGTTGTTCACCAGGCAGCCGGAATTGTGACTAATGTCAACAGGAATGACCATTGAACACATAAAATATCATGCATTGCTTAAAAGTGGTTTCATATATTAAAAATCTTAAAAAGAAAATAATGGTGCCATAAATGCAGGAAATAGATAAAATGAACAAAATACAATGGTATTTCATTAGAAAGCCATGTATGTCGAAAACGAGCCGGGTGACATATCATTTTTATGATTTCAATGTTGTTCTAGAAGATTGTTCTGTCATTTTAAGATGTTTCAAGGAAAATTCGATCGTTAGATCAAAGGTGCGCGTAACTCCTTAAGCCCACACAATTGGCACAGTTGGAATGTGGATTCTGCACGTCGTCTTTATTAGTTACACATTTGATATGAGTTAAAAACTGTTTCATGCAATTCGGCCCAGGTATAAAAAAATTATGGAGCGGACACGACTTGGTAACGGACAGTCGGAGACCAATCCTATAGTCCCGCCCACGTCGAACCGGTGAATTAATAAGAGAACAAAATGCAATGTGAATGTACACAATGTTACTGACCTGATTAATCGGTTTATACATGTAGCTATTTATTGGTCAGACCAAGCTACTGTATATATTTACAACATAAAAGTAAAACAAACATTTATGTCACCATTTCAAATATTATTTAATAACAGTGTTTGTTTGCCTTATACATTTTTTCTAAACTTATAAAAACTTTGACATATATAAGAGTTGCTCTATTTAAATTGTTTCTATTTCATTTTTTTGAGAATATTCTATTCCATTAATCGAACATATCCAAAATCTTCTTCATTCTCATCAAAATCCACCACCTCGGTGATTTCATTGGAATAATTTGTTCCTCTCTGATGGAATTCTGGTTTGCTCTTAATAAATTGAAAGTCAATGATATCTCCATTATCATTCTCAGATTCAGCGCCCACTCTTTGTTTCTTGCCTTTCTTGAATAACTTTTTCAGTGTTGAAAACTTCTTTGATTTTTTGTTTGGCATTTCTGGCATATCGCCAATATCTTCTTCCTCATCAAACCCCATGACCATTGTTGTCGATGTCGAAGCAGACTGAAGTAAATGATGTTATTTTACAATACAATATCTTGTTCAATGTTTTTAAGTAGTGTAATATTTGCTTAGATTACTGATTTTGTTACTTGGTCTCGCGTGACTTGTAATATCATTACACATGAATATATCAATTTAACTTGGTTACAACAACCACCAGCTCTATTGGATTTTTTGTTTAAGATAATTAAATGTGTGATATTACCTATGAAACTATACATTTTATTTACTAGTTACCAATGACCACTGTGTGATACTTGTGAACATATCTTTAACTAAGATTAACCGATGTATATACTATGCAAGACATTTCTGTAATACATGTTTTCTGCAGTAAGAGATCAGTGGTTATGAAAATATAAAACACATGCTCACCTCACTTGGTCTCTCATGTCTTACACCATGTAGTGCTTTCATTACTTTCAAAGGGTTCTTCGAATGGATGTTCTTCCTGTATTTAGCATTTTTCTCATCACCATCTTCATGTGTGTATTCGCTCTTACTCTGTCTCGCTCCTACCATCACCTTCTTCAACTTCTCCATCTTTCCTTTCTTCCTGTAGAGAGTCAGAATGTCGTCAACTTCTTCTATTTCCTTCTCAAACTCCACGATATCATCTTGGTCGCACTTAGCCATCTTTCTCGAATCTTTCTTCTTTGGTTTTACTGCACCGACTAACTTCTTGAACTTTGACTTTCTGTGAACTTTTTTATTATCGCTTTCTGCCTCTTCATCTTCATCCATATCCAGACACCATTCAAATCTTTCATCTGCTCCTACTGCTTGTTCTACAATTGACAATAGAACATGAGTCATTGGATACATTAGGTGCATACATTGTATATACGAGTATCTTCAGCTGTTACAATTAGCTTATTTGCATTATACATAATTAACCCTCACCATATTTGAGAATTAAATAGTGTATATTTCTTGTAAAGTTGTATGTTAAAAGCTTTCTGACATTGCCTGGCTATATTTGATATACTAGTAATCGTGATTTTTCTTTGGTATTATTTGTGAGAAAATGCATAATAATTGGTTAGTTTGTTTGGTTTGATTTAGGTTTACAACCGTTGTTTAAAACTTCAGTTGACCAGTTTCCCCGATGTTCATTACCAGTATCATGTAGCACTTCCTCAACCAATTAGATGGTATGACAATTTTCTGAATCACTGTACACAATCCAATCTGAATGATCTAAGGATTAACCGTAGCAAGGTAAACGTTGGAAACACAGCAAATATGATACGGCTTAAACGGCGTGTCATTAGTAACGCCTCTCGTGGAAATATGATGGTTTACGTATATATATTGTACTGTATTATAAATACATAATACACTAACCATTATCCAATCTGTCATCACTGACACATTCTAAACGTTTTGCCTTTGCACGAGCGATAACTTTCTTAACTAGTTTCTTCTTGTGTTTACTCGTGCCTTCTTCCTCGTCATCCTCCTCACTATCTAACAATTCAATCAAGGTAACATTGCATTCTGGGTAATATCCTTTCTTCTTCTTCTTCCTCATCTTTCCATGATTTACTTCACCAAATGCGTATCCTTCAGCATTAGCAGGCAGTAATTGTTTAACTCTTTCGCCTAAATAGTAAGAAAAATGGTCCCTTCGTGTAAATGACGTTTTAAACTTACTCGCATTTTGATTTTTTGACATCACATTCATTTACAAAATGGGAGCTACTAACTGACGATGGCACTGATGTACATGAAGGCGATTCGGGTAAAGTATGAATTTGACAGTAGCTCGTTCTCTCATGTTAATTCTCATATTGCTAATTTAAACAAGGTTAGTAAATTTCTAATTTGATACTTTATACACACAGAATACATGTAAATCAAACATAGACTACTGAAATATTATTCGTTTTGAGAACGGAGCCTGTACAGCTACGTTCTCAAAACGAATTATATTTCAGGAGCTAGCTTAAGCTCAATTCTGTTTTTGATATTTATTGAAAGTTACGCAATTCGATTTCTTTAGCATGTACAGAACAACTTAACATCTCCCTTGTAACACCTTCAATCATCAATTTTCTCATAAAAAAGGATATACTGTATTCACGCACGTTAATTAACGTGCGTGCTGTATTTGAGACCGAGACCGATGTCAAATATTCCTAATGTCTAAAACCCAGATTCAGTTTATTACATGTATTCACAGTATTTCGATATATATGAATAAAAACCTATTCATTTGTCTTTAAACTCAAAGGATATGTCGATATTACTTCCTCTGTATAATATAAATTATCGTTGATTTGATAATTTTATTTATTTTCTGTATTAATAATAAAACAAGTTTGAACTCGATACTGAAAATTCATTTTTTGTGAAAACGAGGTCTGGATAGTCTACCGATTTTTCCTAGCACACTGGTAACTGTAGTTCTTGAACAGGATTGCTTGTAGCCTTGTACTTGGTTACTACCAGTTGTTCAACCTCACAGATAGAATTTCTAAAAATAGTAACAAGTGTTGTTTTCCACTCGGATCATCTCATCCTTTATGCACAGCACTACACTTATTTGTGTGTCTAAGTGTGTTTCAATCTTATTTACAGATATACGAAGATGTTTACGTACCAATTACAAGGTTAATCTCTGATGGGTTCCTTTTTTCATACTCTTCAGTTACAATAAAGACCTGAGACTTTCTGAGCCGTCTTAATTTCCTGTTGGCTTGTAGTTCATGTTTGAACTCCGCATCTTCGATGTTTTCAAGATCTGCGAACAAGGAATAAAATGGTCTATAGAATCAATAATTTACTACATTGTATATGAATAACTGCATGTGGGCAATCTTAGAATAGTGAAAAAGTACAAATCTATAATTGAAATATAATCGAAATCTCTGTACAGATATTAATATGAAATTAATAAATGGACGACGTACATTGTAATGCAAACAGTAAACAATATTTGAAAACATCTTAATGATAACATCGCCTGAAGATAACACCGCCTGAAGATAACACCGCCTGAAGATAACACCGCCTTAATGATAACACCGCCTGAAGATAACACCGCCTGAAGATAACACCGCCTGAAGATAACACCGCCTGAAGATAAGACAATATTTTGGAAGTCCACTTTACACTGTAAGTGTTCTATTCACAAAAGCATGCACTTTACCTGAATCTCCATCATCTAGAGCAGTGTCATCATCAACATCTAGCTCACTCTTTGCAGAGGCATATGTGGCATCAGTTTGTCCAGGTATGTAAGGCTGTGGGAAGAGAAAGTTCATCGTTAATTCACATTGTTATTAATTAATTATGTATGCCCCCTATCGAAGATAAGTTCGGCATATCATAATGAATATCATATGACTGACATTGATATTGTCAACCCTTGAAACAGATGCAGACTTATGATACTTTTATGATTTTAATGTAATGGTGAAGTTGGGTATACTTTAAAAAACTAGAGTAGCCTGTTGGAAATTACCTCATAGACTGGTATGGCGATTGTTTCTGTCATGTCTTCCACAAAGTCTGTGATCAATTCGTTGCCATTAATTCCACGGAACAACATATCGCTGCAAAATAAAACAATAGTTTTACTGATATCAAGATCTTGTTTAACCCCCAAGAGGACATCAGGCACATATAATCAGCGTTGTTAACATATCAAGCCATTACTGTATTAGTAGTGTGGTACGATCTGTAGTTACATTAATGTTGTTTATTTGCGCAAACATTTCTGGGACTGTTGCGAAGTGGTCTAATGCTTTCGTACTTGGCATTTCGAGGCGTTGACATCGTGTTATATGCGTTCATATATGCCAGATGACTTTAAATCATTTCCCGATAAATGACGGACACATACTTATAGGTGTACAAGAATAATATGTTATTCTGCCAGACCTTGTTTAGTATTATCAATCATTCTCTGACTGTAATATAGCCATGCAGCTAAGGGATGTTACGCATTTTAAGTCACATCTTATAATAAACTAGTATAATGACACTACGTATATATTCTCACCTATCATCATGTGACTTTAGTCCAGTCTTTTCATTATTAAAGCATGCTCCAAGATTTCCAATGATCAAGTTAACACGTTTCCCTTCTCTTTCTATAAACTTTACTTGAACGTTAGCAGCTACCTGTGTTAAAGTATAAAAACAGTTGTAAAGTATCATCATCTTAGAAGTATACTTATTTAACACAATGCTTCATACACCATATGCCAAAAGACCAATGAAGATGCACTCAAAACACAGGGGAGTTCTCTATAATATGCATTTTATTGAATTGAAATATACTCTACAATAAAGAAAGTATCAATCATGCATGCGTTTATAATATTAATGTTCTTTAACGAAGCAACCAAGCACACACGTTATGGCATTGTAACTGCGTATACCCTTTAAGAATTCCTCAGACAACATCATTTTGTTTACAACTCGCTATGCTTATTTATTGTACACGAGCTGGTAATATTGTTAACATCAGAACATGCATCATTGCGCGAAAAATCAATTTAAACATTTTGCACATTTTTTTTTTTAAATTATATATGGAATGGATATGTTGGATGTATTCCACTACATACCATATCACTAAACTCTATCATTGCACGAGACCTTTAGGTGAATAAAGAGTCAATTAATGTCAAATCGAAATTTGCATATTTAGTGTTGTTGATTATACAATCAAATGTAGAAATAATGAAATAATAATTGTTTCATGTTTTAACCATAAAATGTACCTGGCTCAGATGTTCGGCATGTTTTCTCCATTCTATTAATGAATCTTGATACTTCTCATTAGAAACTTTACTTCTTTCATTCAGAGCTCTAATTCTCTTCTCTGCTTTGTAAACTGCGTTTGGCTGAGTTGCTAGCATGGACTTTATTGTTGTCTTCTCGATTTTAAACATGTCTTTATGATATCTCTGTGAATATAACGAAGACAACTCAATAACAACATTTACAATAATTAGGGCTTTGTTATGGTACTTTTATGACATGGTGGTCGAGTGGATAACTCTATTGATTACGGATAGAGATGTCCCTGGTTCGATTTTCGACCGGGCAATGGTCATTTGCGGGAAGCCTCCATGTTCTATAAACCTTATTCGGTTTCGATAGCTAAATTTTACGCATGGCACGATAGTATCATATAATTCCTACGGACCGCCTTGTTGCGAAGTACAAAATGTACATAACATTGATGGTGGTTTAGATATACAGTAATCTGAGATAATAAATAATACCATGCTCCTGAAAGAAACGCACAGAAAGAAAACAACTAACCTTCTTGCAGTGTTCAACTTCCATTGATTGTTTGTCCAGTGTGTGTCTGGCATGATCATACACTTTCTCTAACTTTAGATTCGGTACGTCCTTCTCTATACTCCTGTTTTATACAAAATATTCCAGTTTTATATAAAATATCGCTGTGTGCGGCATTATACCAATCGGTGCAACATTAGTTAAAAAGATTCGGCATTATTTTTATTGTGATTTTCTCAATTATGAAACAGTTATTGTTTATAGTTACGACAGAAAAGAGTGCAGTAATTGCAATACTGCATTTGAAAATAATGCGATAACTAATCCTAAGCTGTGTGTGGCCAACACCCTCAGCTAATAGTACATGTAAATAATGATACATAGCACTTACAGAACTAACTATATATCATATAGGGCAACAAACAATAAAACGATGTATATTCTAGTGTTTAATTATATTAACACATGCCATGATATAACTGTATAAGTCGATAGTTCCGCGGGTCAAAAAAGTATTGCATATCGAATTCTGAATTTCCTTCTTCTTGTAACAGAAATATGCCAAAACCACAGTAGCTTTTGTGTTTTGCTTCCATAAAAATTCATGTTCAGGCTTTTCTGGTAAGACTTGGCTTCCGTATGTGTCAGAAAGATGCACCTCGGTTTTACGATTATAATGATGTAAAAATCTCCAAATACCAAAATTCTAACTTTTTAAAATTTTAAATACCATGGCTACTTTATTAAGTGTGCAGAATATTGGTGCTTGTGGAACACTTACTCTTTTAATGCTTTATGAATGTCACTGAATGCTTTCTGTGCTTCATGGAACTTTCTCATATCATCTTTCCGTCTCTCCTGAAGATCTTTGATGTCATACTGTATCATGTCGACACCTGGTTACAAATGAAACGTTTTTTAATTATCTTAGTTTATCCTGGTGTAATGTTAGGAAGTTTTGCAACTGAACCATTCTCGATACCTCATTTCTGATGTAATCAATCACCATGCGGGTAAGATAGAAGGCAAGCTAATGCTCAGCATACCAGTACCATTTTTAACTCGTCATAGGTATGGTCCAGCCACGAAGCTAACCCGCAAACAAACCACACAAAACGCGTGTCTTGTAATGGGTGTATTATCAAGCCAATAAACATAGTACATGTATTTACTAAGTTAAATCCTTCGGTTTAAACTCAAACATTGATCATTTATACATGTAACAAAACTGTGTCACTTAGCGAGACACATGATGTATTGCCATTCTCGTTTAAGAATAATAACTCGCATGAGGGTCCCGGGAGGACCGACCATGAAAAGCAATAAAACCTGTAGAAAAAAATAAGAAATAGTCCCCGTGAGGTGTACGGATTGAATAATGTTGTACGTACATGTACGCTCCTATAATTACGAGAGTATTTAAAGCCTGTGTCACATCAGCTGCACAACATATTAGACGCAACATTTCTTACCCACGAGAGAAGACAATATACAACCACACCACAGACAAAGAACAAGACACACAGATACATCGTAGACAAGCCCGTGTGACTGTCTCGTGTATCGCTAGGGCTCTGTATCAACTCACGTCCTCTAATTGACTAACTTTATAAATGTTTTATTTTTATTTATAATATCAGTGAATTAGAGACCAAGATTCGATACAGACCCATATGATCGCATGTACATACATACAATACACGCATCCAAAGCCAAGTGCAGAAAAGGTTGACACATAGCGTGCGTCTTGTGGCTAAATGATTTGATGTAACAGTCACGGGACAGGCTTACGACAGTCGCACAATACATTTCCTCAAATGGTGCCCACAAAAATATTCAAAGCAAAAAAACTTTCATTTGCAGAAGTGTAAAGGAAGTGAATATAACGATACAAACATTTGAGATATATCTTTAGTTTGACTTACTTCTTGGTACAAATGTGCTCTTTTTGTACATGATGCTTGGTTTACAGTATTGATCATTGTCTTCATATAGTTCTTTCAGTGATCTGCGATGTTCTTTGTTTATCTCACATAAACGATTATACTGGTCCATCCAATGTTGTCTATTGCTGGCAATACTGTAACAAAAATATGTAAGAATCATAACTGTGATACAATAATATACATTATGGTGTAACTGTTTAAATAAAACATTTTACTTGCATGTTTGAAAACCAATGCCGGTATTCCATGTGTACGCGTCCCTAGACATCGTCCGCGTTCCGCATACGGACACGGAAGCCCTAATCCGTGTATCCGCTTACTGGCCTCTCCGTGTAAGCACATCGGTGTAGTTTGAACCAAAGCATCGCTTATAGAATACATACGGAACGTATTACTTTTCATAACAAAGTACCCTTCACCAACAACACACCCCTTCTTCACAACAACAACTCTACAGTAACATGTTCACCAGGTCACCTTGTGTACTGATTTGAAACACATTACAATGTGTGTAGTTGACGGAATGTTAGGGAGGCGGTGGAAATTATTCGACGTTCATAAAGTAAGGGATCATCGGGTGTTATTTGGTGTTGAGTAGAGGGTTTGCTAAATAAAATAAAGCATTGGGAGGTACGGTCATCGAATGGGAAAGACTCTTGACTACGGATCAATACATCACTGATTAGAATCTCGGCTAGGCCTCTTGGTCATTTTTGAAGCGTGCTTTTCAGTCTGTCTCTCCTACCTAGAGGTGGAAATGGTTGTAACCTCGAATTAATCTCGCCTGTATCGGTGTGATGATGCTATTCGGAATGGACAACGGTACATCACCACGGTTCCTTGTATCAAACAACTGTCTCTTTCCTCTAAATTTGAGACCATTGGTCAATCTGGCAGGGAAAAGGCAGAAGAACACACCCTTACGACTGCCTCAACCGAACGCACAGAATCAAACATTAAATCAACTCTTTTTATAGACTGTCAGAATAATATTTCAGAACTTGGATTCTTAGAACTTGTGATGTTTAGTAGTAATTTCCACTGTACAATTGTAGATTTAGTCGCGTCACCATGACCAAAATTGACTAAGTAACTAAGTGCCTTGTAGAAGGGGAGAGCCGTAACTAAGGTTTGGAACTTGTGGCTCAAACCTTTTACCTATGTATATGAAATATATTTATAGATATATTTGTATGACAGTGATTGTATATTTTGTTTGAGTAACAAAATATGTTTAAACTCAAATTTTAAACTCCTTGTAGAAACCAAGCGATGCTTATGTATACATGCTTTTAATTATTCAATAAACCAGGAAGTATTAATTGGTACTGCATCCATAGACTACCAGTATACACCGGAGTGTATACGCACAAAAAACGTAAACCAAAGAAAAAAACATAGATAGATCTATAAACTAATACATTTCATCAATAAATAACAAAAATAATACATACTGTGCCGAATGAAGACCTATTGGTGGACGAAATATTCTTATTGTGTTTGCCTGACTCATTATCAGCATTAATGTTGCTTAATAAAAATCTACTTCTAAATGCACGACTTTTTCCAACCGATGACGTCGTTACTATGAAGGACAATACATGGCTTGGGCGGAAGTGACGTTTTTGACGTCGTTTTACGTCATGATTGGATAACACGTTTTTGACGTCGGTCTGTCTCATCAAAGCACTTATACGGATATATCCCATTTACAAGACTTTTCCGGGGGGAGGAGCTACAATAATTACTTAAGACTTTTAGTGTCAATTTCCTAAATTATTGTTATGCAGAAGACACATATCTTTTGAAGTATAAACATATTTATTAGAAACTTATAACATACATCTAATGTCTGATAAACAATCATATGAACTATATCCCATAATTATAAGATGTATTTTGATGGCGTTATGGTCCTTTTTTATACTTTCTGTACTTATAAAGTTTGGGTAAAAAGTGAATTTCCCTGCATTAATTCAAATGTTACCAATATTATCTTACAATATAAACCATATTCATAGTCATATTCTCCATTATTTGACTAGCATCCATTACTACTAAAAAGTATTGTGACAAGAGTTACGGGCCTTTGAACGTAATTTCTTATTGTTGTAAGCATGTTAAGTCCAAAGTATTAGACATAATTATTTACTCCACCCTTCAAACATGGAACATTTTGTATTGTATAGATCTAATGGAAGTCAAGTTTTTTCTCATTATTTAAGTCAAGATTTAATAATAAAAAAATGCTATAACAACGTAAACTCGGTTTTGTTTTGTAAGTCGTTGATCATCTGACAGACTGTACATGAGCAACGGACATAGAAGACTGGACTATAAGTGGACAGACTGGGTACTTGTTCAGGTATATGGTATTGTGAGAGCGATGCGATGGTCAAAGGCATTTCAAATGTCGATAACATCAACATAACTGTAAAACTGTTAAAACGCATTGCTTATCTCAGCAGCATTCTACCGCACAACTCATTCTCGAAAACAAACCATCATGCTCACGATGCTACAGATTCGTTAGATACGCATGAGCGTGATAATATTGACTGAAATGGTTATTTTTCTAGCGAACAAGCAATAAAAGTTGCAAACCTTCATTTGTGCAGCATTCAACATTTATAACTGGAAAATTTTGAAAACAGCAGACTCTATTTGAGCCATTTGAGCATTCTCTAGAATATAATTTATAGTATTGAAAAAGTCAGGTTGGATTAAGATAACGAGTTACGTAAGTACCCCTGACACTACTGCACACTGTCAATGGACATTTGAATACATTTTTCTTTTGAGATTTTAATATTCAACTATACTCGATCGAGTAAAAGAGTATGCGGCTATACGCGCCTGTTATGTCCCTTTTAACTCCCATTTCTCTGAACTGCTCTGTCAACGGCCCCCATTACAAACAACGCTTTCGACCAGACCCCCACTACAAACACTGAACCACTCTGTCGACCTGACCCCTACTTCAAACACTGAACCACTCTGTCAACCTGACCCCCACTGCAAACACTGAACCCCTCTGTCAACCTGACCCCATCTGTAAGCACAGAACCACTCTGTCAACCTGACCCCAATTGCAAACACTGAACCACTCTGTCAACCTGACCCCCACTGCAAACACTGAACCACTCTGTCGACCTGACCCCTACTGCAAACACTGAACCACTCTGTCGACCTGACCCCTACTGCAAACACTGAACCACTCTGTCAACCTGACCCCCACTGTAAGCACAGAACCACTCTGTCAACCTGACCCCAATTGCAAACACTGAACCACTCTGTCAACCTGACCCCCACTGCAAACACTGAACCACTCTGTCGACCTGACCCCTACTGCAAACACTGAACCACTCTGTCGACCTGACCCCTACTGCAAACACTGAACCACTCTGTCAACCTGACCCCCACTGCAAACACTGAACCACTCTGTCGACCTGACCCCTACTGCAAACACTGAACCACTCTGTCAACCAGTCTCCCATTACAAACACTGACCACTCAGTCAACCAGACCCCCATTACAAACACTGACCACTCTGGCAACCATTCCCCATTACAAACACTGAACCACTCTGTCAACCAGTCCCCCATTACAAACACTGACCACTCTGTCAACCATTCCCCATTACAAACACTGAACCACTCTGTCAACCAGTCCCCCATTACAAACACTGAACCACTCTGTCAACCGGCCCCCCATTACAAACACTGAACCACTCTGTCAACCAGTCCCCCATTACAAACACTGACCACTCTGTCAACCAGTCCCCCATTACAAACACTGAACCACTCTGTCAACCTGACCCCCACTGCAAACACTGAACCACTCTGTCAACCAGTCCCCCATTACAAACACTGAACCACTCTGTCAACCAGTCCCCCATTACAAACACTGAACCACTCTGTCAACCTGACTCCCACTGCAAACACTGAACCACTCTGTCAACCAGTCCCCCATTACAAACACTGAACCACTCTGTCAACCAGTCCCCCATTACAAACACTGACCACTCTGTCAACCGGTCCCCCATTACAAACACTGACCACTCTGGCAACCATTCCGCCATTACAAACACTGAACCACTCTGTCAACCAGTCCCCCATTACAAACACTGACCACTCTGTCAACAGGTCCCCCATTACAAACACTGACCACTCTGTCAACCATTCCCCATTACAAACACTGAACCACTCTGTCAACCAGTCCCCCATTACAAACACTGAACCACTCTGTCAACCGGCCCCCCATTACAAACACTGAACCACTCTGTCAACCAGTCCCCCATTACAAACACTGAACCACTCTGTCAACCTGACTCCCACTGCAAACACTGAACCACTCTGTCAACCAGTCCCCCATTACAAACACTGAACCACTCTGTCAACCAGTCCCCCATTACAAACACTGAACCACTCTGTCAACCTGACTCCCACTGCAAACACTGAACCACTCTGTCAACCAGTCCCCCATTACAAACACTGAACCACTCTGTCAACCAGTCCCCCATTACAAACACTGACCACTCTGTCAACCAGTCCCCCATTACAAACACTGACCACTCTGGCAACCATTCCGCCATTACAAACACTGAACCACTCTGTCAACCAGTCCCCCATTACAAACACTGACCACTCTGTCAACCATTCCCCATTACAAACAGTGAACCACTCTGTCAACCAGTCCCCCATTATAAACACTGAACCACTCTGTCAACCAGTCCCCCATTACAAACACTGATCACTCTGTCAACCAGTCCCCCATTACAAACACTGACCACTCTGTCAACCAGTCCCCCATTACAAACACTGATCACTCTGTCAACTCACCCCCATAACAAACACTGAACCACTCTGTCAACCACTCTCCCATTACAAACACTGAACCATTCTGTCAACCGCTCTCCCATTACAAACACTGAACCACTCTGTCAACCACTCTCCCATTACAAACACTGAACCACTATGTCAACCATTCTCTCTAAACAAACACTGAACCTCTATCCGAACCCGTAGATACTGATCAATTGTGTCAACCATTCTCCCACAAATCAAGGCAGCATGTGTCATCTATTTCAAACACGGAACCACTCTGTCAATCTATTCTCCGTGTTGCAAAAAAAAATAATGCACCACTCTGCCTACCAGCCCCCATAACAAACACAGAACTACACCGCAGTTTACCCGACATTGAAAAAACCGACTCAAACAGTCTACAAGACGGCTTACGGATACTAAATCTTTGAAAGGTAGTTGGATACTGAGAAAAGACCCCCACTAATAACAAAATTCTAAACACAACAGAAAAAGAAAGTTCTTTCAGTTATAGACTGATGACGATCCACATCACGTACAGGTACTGTCTTAGGTAAGACGTGTACAATCACAGTAGAATGACTTTTTTCTTCAATGGCTGAAAGTATTTCAGCACCATTGTGAACGCCAGACCCTATACTTGTTTGTTAATTCTGATTTAACGCCGTTTCTTCACATTTTGTCAGTTATATACAGCTGTTGATTCACCTAACCAGTCTTCATGGACCGTATTCTAACCAGTCCCAACTTACCTTTCCACATGCAACCACGCACGTTAAACTGTTGGTACCGTTAGGCTACACACATTTATATATAAGACACAAAGTCATATACATACCGTACACACATTTGAGCAATAAATGTATAAAACAACTTACTGTGCCGATGCTTTACACGTGGGTGGTCGAAATACTCGTATATTGTTCGTCATTGTAGTCATTTTATGCTTCATAAGTACTCTGTTTCTTAATACGTGCCTATAGTCAACTGACGACGTCGTTACTATGAAGAACAATCAAAGCCTTGGGCGGAAATGACGTAATTGACGTCGTCTGACGACCTGTGAGGGTATTACGTTTTTGACGCCGTCAAAACGTCGTGGGGATAATGAATGCTTCCAGATCTAGTAATTAGTGAGCTTAATTGTGATTTTGGGTATGGTTGTACTCTAGGAACATGTTAGAGAATCGTTTCATGTCAATTTGACATGCTAATATCCGGATATCCGTACATATATTTTACGTTGCGCATGTAGTAGGTAATAAACGGATTATCTCCCTTTGAAAGCACCGGAAGACGGAATATTTACTGACACACAGATCATGTGACAATTATTATCATCAGTATCTTACACGATCTGAGGTATAAAGTATTTCAAAAACACGCACACACAATGTATCTTTATTTCAATATTTGTGGTAGCATAGCTTTTTTCTTGATTTTTCTGCTATTATACTATTTGAAGGTTAAATGATCTTAAATGAAAATAAAAATATATTCTAATTTTATTGATCATTTACTCTGTAGATTTATATCGAAACCTTTGTTAAATAAAGATGCCATTATATTTTTTTTTTATGGTATACTAAAACGAAACCTTATGCATCCGATCCAATGGAACTAAAGGTAATATATGATAAGATGACATAGCACTAAATACACACATTACACATTATGCATCAGAATGGTAAATTTACCATTCTAAACCATGACTGGCATTTTACCATCATGTGTAATGCTCCCTCAACAAATACGAACATCAAATATGCTCAAACAATTCAAAAACTTCTATTTGTAGTTGACGTACAAAGTTGATGATACAAACTGTACGAGGGTGATCCAAAATTACGTGGATTGTTGCTCTAATTCAAAAGCCATTATGCATTGTACCTACAGTTACAAATATGTGGACCATTTAATATTGTACCACGTTTCATTCGGATATGATCATAAATAACGCAAATACAACGTCGGTGAGAGGGTATGGTTGTGAATCGCGGGGCAGCTCAGAAATGGCGTACGAAGTCACTTCACGCCTGTATCATTTCGTGAAGCTTTTGACCACTGTTAATCAACTGTTTTATATTCTCTAACCCATTTATACAAACGTACATTTATATTAGATAAGGGAGATAAATAATAACTAATCAATAAATAAACAAATTCGTCAACACACACCAAGAAGTTCATATATAGTACGCCCAGGATAATGAAAAAGGCGGGAAATTTTGGAATATTCCACAAAGGTGGATTAATCAGATGTGCACGATTTATCAGTTGATGTTTTGAGTACAACACTGACCTTATTTGTTTACTTTAGAACTTAGTAAAACCATTTTTGCAACAGTTGACCTATGTTTTAAAATATTACATTAGCCTGGGCGCACTATATATAGCTGTATCACAGTTACGACAATTCACATTGATGTTAAGTGAATAGGTGGGACTAAATATGTTAATTGATGGGTTGTGTCTTAATTTCAAAGGAATAGGTGAACTAACAAGTGAGTAAAATATAATGCACAGTAGTTATTGCATTCTCCTTTGTTTCAACCAAGTGCTGCGGTACTTGACTATTTAATCACTGGCTATTGACTAATACTGATTCACGAGAATTTCGATTTATAATTTTATGAATGACATTCTGTTGATACAATCATCTTGTGTAAGTCAATTCCATTGGTTGAATTGTGTTGTGTTTTTATTTTAAAATGAACAAACCATGTATTAAGTAATTGGCAATATTTAATGGTATGCAGAATACACACGCGATATAGACTTTGTGGTAGGACGACATTAGTACAAGACAGATAGCAAACTTATACGCTAGTGTCTGATTTCGTCTCGGGACACGCCCTCGAAATATAATACAACCTCGTCTTCTATCTATAACTTATCATTTAAATACTGTCAATTTTCAGTAAAATAAATAATACGACTAAGGTCAACATCCATACATAGATCTAGCCTACGTACATAGCACATGAAGCTCTGTACGTATAGAAAACATTAACATTACTGAGTATAACATCCATTGTCTTAAAATTGTGTTGTCCATGTAGTAAAATAAGGATAAAGAAATTAAGTAAATTAAAATATAATATGCAAGTACATTCCGCTTCGTGAATGAACTGCACACTCGTTGCATATTTTGCACCCACTTTCAGACGGAAGATGGTAATTTGACTGCGCCGTGTCGTGCCGTGCCGTGCCGAGTCTTGCCGTGCTGTGACACAAGTTTTTACAAGGTGTTCATCGCAGGTCTGTACAATAGTAAGTCAAATATCACAAGCCATTTAAAATTTTGATTATATCCACGCACGTCAGATACATTAGAAAAAGCGAATACCTCATCCATGTTAAAGCCTCTTTGAATTTTACTATAATTCCACGCGCTATTAAATAAATCTGGGATAAAATCAATTTAGAAGGTTTTGACCTAAAGATTTATATGTGCATTGCCTATTTTTTTAGAAATAATCGCAATTGTAATGCCGTTGTTATTATTACGCACCTTAAAATAAAGTCCTTGATTTTTCAAAGTTCAACCCTCACACCCAAAAAGTATAAATAACGGCGAGAACCTGCGCTGAAATCACAGTCGTCGCGCAGCTAGCGGTGGAAAAATTTGAGAACCGGAGTTGCACCAAACAAGCAAATAAAAGAACAAAACGTGGGATAATTGTGATAAAACAATTACCCACGTTTATTTGTTTAATTAGAATAAACATTATATTTATATGTGTTATTTTGATGTTATAAAACTCAATAAACCGTCTTTGTCTGCGCGTGGACGCCATTTTGGATTTCACAATCTGTGAAAATGGCTTACACCGGCGATTCTAACGCCACTCTTCGAGATGCCAAGCGTGTGCAGTTTGGAATCCTTGGTCCCGATGAACTTGTACGTTTGTTTCTCACTACAACCCAGTTTCACAATTATTAAATAAGTGATTTGACTGCATTTGCACGAAAAGGTGGGTGGGGTAATGTAAATTTGCTTCAAAATGTAAACAACGCCAGTTTAACTTGTGGGTCATCATTTCGTTAAACAATCACACGTATATATTCTAATAAATCGATGGCCTTCATTATTGACTTACACTAGTGATAGTTAAGAAAACAGGCCTAATTTAAAGAGCTTGTCAAGGCCCAAGTTTGTTTGAATCTGTGGCCCTGTTGGTCTAATTGCATAAGAAAGCTGGAATTTTATTTCAAGACCATCTTATAATTTTGCTATATCGTATGCCCATAGTTTTAACTTTCCTTTGTACTGTATTGTAGAGACGTATGTCCGTGACGGAGGGAGGACTTAAATATTCAGAGACAATGGAAGGGGGACGTCCTAAGCTTGGCGGCTTGATGGATCCGAGACAGGGAGTGATTGACAGATCAGCCCGATGTCAGACCTGTGCTGGTAACATCTCCGAATGTCCTGGTCACTTTGCTCATATAGAACTTGCTAAACCAGTATTCCATGTTGGTTTCCTCACAAAGACTATAAAAATACTGCGATGTGTGTGTTTCTACTGCTCCAAAATGCTTGTTGAACCGGTAAGTTAGTACAAGTGTCTGAGTGGATCAATTAACACTGGGGTACCCCAACACTTGTATATATATTTCAATTGGAAAGATATTATTGGCATGGTAGTCGAGTGGATAACACTTGACTACCAAAAAAGACGTCCAGTGGTTCCATTCTTTGGGAAGGTTCTCAACTATCCTGACCTGCACATCTAAGCATGTGTAAGATGGGAGAGAAAGAATGCACAGCCTGATGCAGGTTTGAAGTCTGGTGCTCTACCAACTGAGCTAATCAATATCACTATCACAGGCCCTCGCTAGTGAACAAGAGTAATACTTTTCCGGACCCTAAAATCACATCGAGAGTCTGATCAATATATATAAGCTTTGTTAAAATTTATACTCGCTGCCACCACATATGAATTATATTTAAATATGTTATGATAGGAAACTAGGAATATAATTTGATATTGCTTGTAATATACATACAAATCTCATTTTCAGTCATCACCCAAGATAAGAGACATCCTTGTGAGATCCAAAGGATTTCCAGCCAAGAGACTGGCTCATGTGTATGATTTATGTAAAAGCAGAAAAATCTGTGAAGGCGGGGATGAGATGGACACCAAGTTAGAGAAAGACCAAGTTGAAGGTGCTGACGACAAAAAGGTTTGTATTTATGAGACAGTTATAAGGGGATTTCCCATGTAAATAATTATTCTAATATGGCAGCTATTTTTTGGCCAAAATAATGGGGGAAATTACAATTGCATATTCTTTACATTGTTTTATGTATGGAAATATGTGGAACTTTGTCTTGAGAAGTTGGAAGTAGGACTTGGAATTTGTATTGAGTAAAAAATGTTGAAGTCAGGGAGGACTGCATACATGTTAACTACTATATTCTGATTGTTTATTATTTTTGTGTTGTTCAGGGTCACGGTGGTTGTGGACGATACCAGCCAAATATCAGAAGAATGGGGTTAGAGTTAACTTGTGAATGGAAAAAAATTAATGAAGAATCACAGGAAAGGAAGATATTGTTAACAGCAGAACGTGTACATGAAATCTTTAAGAGGATATCTGATGAGGAGGCTCTCATTCTAGGTACGGAGGATGTTTGAAAACGGATGTATCAGAATATTGTTAGATCAATGTATCGTAGCACTTACATTGAAGATTCAGTAATGGTTGAACCTATTCATGAAAGGGGTATTTTGCTTAACAGTAACACTACAAATTCAGCTGTTCAACTCTTGAGAAAGACCCAAACTCTTCCCCTAATGTGATTTTTATGCCCCCGTATCGACAGATCGGTAGGCATATATAGTGATTCACCTGTCTGTTCGTCCATCCGTCCCTGGTTAACCCAAATTGACCATTTCTTCTAGCATTAATATGACTAGCTACAAAGCTTTCATACTTGCATGGATGTTGTATTTGAACACTCTCCACACCCATGTATCACATGACCCCATTTTGACCTTAACCTTATTTTGGACTTAGGGCCAAATTCTTGGTTAACCCAAATTGGCAGACCGTTTCTTCTAGCATTGATATGGCTTGCTACAAAGCTTTTATTCTTGCATCCATGGATGTTGTATTTGAATACTTCAGATGCACACACCTATATCACCTGACCTCATTTTGACCTTCACAATGACCTAATTTTGGACTTAGACTTATTAAGCATCTAATTCTTGGTTAACCCAAATTGACCGTCCATCAAGGCATTACTTTCAAACTTGGCATACTTGTTTACCATCATAAGGCCCTTACATAGTGCCATGTAACACTATCCAACATTTTAATAGAATTATGGCCCCTGATTGACTAAGATTTTTTATGGACAAGGCTTCCATGGGGCCATACGTGTTAATTGAACACATATGTGCCCCCATTTTATGCCCTATTTATACACACATTATCAGAAATGATTCAAAAATCAAACCGATATAACAATATTACATGTTAATATAATTATGCAAGTAAACTTTCCAAAAACTTAGTCTTAAAACTGACTGAATATTAACGATTTCACAGTATAATACAGTATTACTGACTGGTATGGGTATTTATTACAGGTATGGACCCCAAGTTTTCCCGACCAGATTGGATGGTGATGACTGTAATGCCGGTACCTCCATTGTGTGTACGACCTGCTGTTGTCATGTTTGGTTCTGCAAGAAATCAGGTAAACATTTAAGCCAGTTAGTGTCCTATTATTTGGTGCTTACATCAAAATATTTGGTAACTTCGTTTACTTTTGTATGTGAAAGAATTGTCTCCTATGGCACTGAAATTACCTTTGTAACCTTATTAGGAAATATTTTATTAGTCCCCTGCCGGTTTTTGACCGGAGGGGACTATAGGTTTGCCGTCCGTCAGTCAAAAAATCTGGATCCTGACATAACTCAAACAGTTTCCAAGCTAGGTTTATGAAACTTGGTATGTTGATAGAAGGCAATAAGGGGATAATGCACGTCCAAAAATATTTAGATTCTGACCAAAATTGTGGTTGCTATGGCAACAGAACATTGAAAATGGCTTAAAACCGGTAGGGGACTTCTGTATTGCTTGCAATTCTTAATTACTTGTTTTTCCGGATTTTGGCATTATGCAGTTGGACCATGCATTTATGCTTTTGACTTTTATTTATTTAAATACACACTACATAACCATAAATTATCGATGCGATGATAAACTCTTAAACTAGGATGCTGCATTAAATTGATTGTCTAATTTGATTTCTTGTTCAGGATGATTTGACTCACAAATTGTCAGATATCATTAAGGCTAACAATCAGTTGAAGAGAAATGAACAGAACGGTGCAGCAGCTCACATCATAGCTGAAGATACAAAGATGTTACAGTTCCACGTTGCTACACTCACAGATAATGAACTTCCTGGTCTGCCCAGGGTATGTCACTTTGTTTCCACATGTCACTTTGTTTCTACATGTCACTGTTGCTTAATGTCACTTTGTTTCTACATGTCACTGTTGCTTAATGTCACTTTGTTTCTACATGTCACTTTGCTTTTTCATGTCACTTTGTTTCTACATGTCACTTTGTTTCTTCATGTCACTTTGTTTCTTAATGTCACTTTGCTTTTTCATGTCACTTTGCTTTTTCATGTCACTTTGTTTCTTCATGTCACTTTGTTTCTACATGTCACTTTGTTTCTTCATGTCACTTTGTTTCTACATGTCACTTTGCTTTTTCATGTCACTTTGTTTCTACATGTCACTGTAGAAACAGTCACTTTGTTTCTACATGTCACTTTGTGTCTACATTTCACTTTCTTTCTACATGTCACTTTGCTTTTTCATGTCACTTTGTTTCTACATGTCACTTTGTTTCTTCATGTCACTTTGTTTCTACATGTCACTTTGTTTCTTCATGCCACTCTGTTTCTACATGTCACTTTGTTCGTACATGTCACTATGTTTCTATGGTAACACATATTACTGAGGTAAGAACATTCTGTAACCTTAATTTTCTGTCATCTGGGTGGTACCGTATTGTTGAGATCAATGTTAATATTGTCCCTGTCTGGAATTTGGCTAAATTGTGGTTATCCTTTGTATTTTCATTGGCCTGTTTGCAAAGGCTTAAGTTTCTGATCAGTTCAAGCCTCTACATAATCTAGCTAATCAAAATAGCTGGTCAGACCCTGGAGCTAAATTAATTTGACAACTATGTTGATTTTCCTCCACATAATGCGGATGTAGTCCGTTCATATTGGAAGGGTTAGTAAGTACTGGTTAGGGTACTGTCAATGGATACTAGTTAGGTGATCGACTGCCATATATGACTGAAAAATTGTTGAGAAGCAGTGTTTAACCTGATGAGACAGGAACTGAGAATAAATAACTGGTTGGACCCACTCAGACAAACTTACTGAATCATATTGGTAATAAATCTAAAAGGTGTGATTTTGGAGGCCATGTTCCCTGAAGTTAAGAGAGGATATTGTTTTACAAATCTTAACTACTTCCAAACTAAATGTAAAAAAAATGTTCAACAGGCTGTACAAAAATCAGGAAGACCACTGAAATCTGTGAAGCAGAGATTAAAGGGAAAAGAAGGTCGTGTTCGTGGAAACTTGATGGGTAAACGTGTGGATTTCTCTGCTAGAACTGTCATCACACCAGATCCCAATCTACGCATTGATCAGGTTGGGGTACCTCGTACGATTGCACAGAACATGACATTCCCAGAGATTGTCACACCCTTCAATATTGATAAGTAAGTTTAGAAATGAATTAGAAAGTGCTTCTTTTATAAATGCTACAATATATACTTTCGTATTAGTTTTGAAATAATTAAATGTTGCAGTTCATTAGAATATTTCGCTTAGATCAAACCTTATCAACAGGCTGCTACATAGCACTGTCGTTAAACTTGTACTGGCAGAGCTGTCTGGTTGGAAGTATATATACGGGTATTATAGAAACTGAGAGTGCTTGGCCTGGTGTGAGGATAATATTACTATAATGCTGTTGGTGGTAAAATTATAATGCTACATTTGCCTTGAGTTGTTTGTTAAATAAGAATGGTTAAGATGAAGCTTATTATATATATATGTTTATATCTATGATTTACAGCCTACACACATTAGTAAGGAGAGGTGCCAATCAGTATCCGGGAGCCAAGTATATAGTACGTGATAATGGAGAAAGGATTGATCTCAGATTTCATCCTAAAGTCAGTGACCTTCATCTACAGATTGGATATAAGGTAAATAAACTGTGATCTCAGATTTCATCCTAAAGTCAGTGACCTTCATCTACAGATTGGATATAAGGTAAATAAACTGTGATCTCAGATTTCATCCTAAAGTCAGTGACCTTCATCTACAGATTGGATATAAGGTAAATAAACTGTGATCTCAGATTTCATCCTAAAGTCATTGACCTTCATCTACAGATTGGATATAAGGTAAATAAACTGTGATCTCAGATTTCATCCTAAAGTCAGTGACCTTCATCTACAGATTGGATATAAGGTAAATAAACTGTGATCTCAGATTTCATCCTAAAGTCAGTGACCTTCATCTACAGATTGGATATAAGGTAAATAAACTGTGATCTCAGATTTCATCCTAAAGTCAGTGACCTTCATCTACAGATTGGATATAAGGTAAATAAACTGTGATCTCAGATTTCATCCTAAAGTCAGTGACCTTCATCTACAGATTGGATATAAGGTAAATAAACTGTGATCTCAGATTTCATCCTAAATTCAGTGACCTTCATCTACAGATAGGATATAAGGTAAATAAACTGTTTTCAGTTGTGGCTTTTGCAATATGTGTATAATAAATAAGTTATTAAAAAATCAGTATCTTTAACCTTGAAAACATGACAATGTGAATGAAATTTGAAACTGGTTACTGAAAGACCAACAACGAACAAGTCATTTAAGAGTCGGGGATTTGTAAGACTAAACCATCTTAATAAGATTTGAGCTCAAATTGCTCACAGGACAAAATAGTTGATTTTAACCACCCACCATTAAAATTTTAACATTTTGGACCCCCAACCAAATTAAAAATAAAGTAAGGACCTGTCCCGTACTCATTTGTTCCTGGTAAACCCCTTAGAGAAAAAATATCAGTGTATTTTGATAGTGAACATGAATGCATCATGTATTTATATATTGTAGGTGGAACGTCACATGCAAGATGGTGATTATGTTGTATTTAACAGACAGCCCACACTCCACAAGATGAGTATGATGTGTCATCAAGTCAAGATATTACCCTGGTCTACATTCAGGATGAACCTTAGGTGAGGGTCTACGCCATGTTTAGATAATCACACTATGCCAAACTGGTCAATTTACACAGAAATGTCATGGCAAAATCTTTCATGGAGAAAAGATTCAATTGGCCTGACTGTTTGTATTTTGTCTATTAAGTATAACTGGTTGGTCTGACAGATTTTCATGTTTTATTCATAAAACTGCGTGGAATTTGGTAAAAGTACAGGTTCTTTGTTTGTTTTGTCATAGATTTGAGTTCCAGTGGATTGATATTCATGAAGAAAGTTAACTTATTGCACAGTGTTTAATTTCATGCAGTGCTGCAGCTAGGATTTGAAAAGGGCAGGGTGCAACTTTGTAAAAAGGGCACTTTTGGGGAGGGTGCGGGAGGGGGTGTCCCCTGCCGCCTTAAAGGGGGGATTGGGGGTCCTCCCCAGAAAATTGCCGGAGAGGTTGTCCCCCGCCCACCTTAAAGGGGGGATTGGGGGTCCTCCCCCAAGAAAATTTTGAAGTTTTAGAGTCTGCTTATGGCATCTCCTGTGTTTTCTGAAAGAAATTGTTGTGTTTCTCCAGTGAGCAAACACTTCCTTAAAAGGTAAACAATACATGTCACAAGTGCAGTTCTTTGCCAAATTATAGATTTACTTTTATGTGTAATCTACACTTATATGATCAACTCTGATTGTTCTTTCAATTCATAAACATCATAGTAGTTAATGTTTATTCTTTTGTCATAATTCATTAACTTGGATAAATAATCGTACGAAGTAAAACATATAAAAAAAAATCACAAAATTTCTCCAACACCACGGGTCGGGACGGTGTGCGAGTTTTATCATCAACCCAAAAACGAAAGTAATTTCCATGCGATCTTTGTATGGTAACATTGAATCAACGATTTAAAGAAGTGTTCAAATAGAATAAGTATGCCAAAGAAGTTTTTAGATCCTACTCAAAGGTATCGAAATTCGGCAAACTTGCGCGTACGGCAATTATTCGACGTCGAGAATACGAAAGTTTAGATCCCGTGGATCTTCATAGATTTCTATCTATTTTCTTCATCGATACATGATGTATGTCTATGTAGTTAATATCTAGAAAGAATCTATTGTCTTTGGGAAGTATGACTTTTCACGTCAAATAATTTATAATCTAATCATTGAAGGATTGAACGAGATTGAAAATTGTCAAACTTACACGGGCATTGTGAATTTTGTCAAAATCCACAACTTTCCAATGGTTAATACACGTACATCATCAAAGACATTTCAATGCGCGAATAATTCATTAAGATTAATTTTAACATCATCCAAAAATATAACGTGTACGCCGTGATGTTAACAGTACTCCCAAATTCTCCTAACGTGTGAGTTGTACATAATTATGACGTCACTGTGTAACTCACGGTAATATGTATACACGTTTCCTTGGTAAATTAACGCGTTATATGGCGAGGAGTTTGTGCTCTTGGACTTTAAATTCTTTTTGGAAATAACCAAATAATTTTTATTGAGGATTATTTATGCTAGTCTGCGGATTACATTGGTTAATTAAGGTAATGTAGAGCTAGCATGATTAGCGCGCGTTTAGTTCCCGTAAGATCCTGGGGCAAAAATGTGCATTTAAGAATCAATTTATAAATAAATTAGGTTAAACATTTCTGTTGAAATTGACAAGTGCCCTCTCACGTTTTTACTTGACTAGATTGAATTCTCGGACACTCTGTGATCTATTTTACTTCGATGAATGCCAATTAGCTATTCACACGTTGCTAATGCATGAACGCGAGACACGATCTCATTGGTTGATTGCCACGTAGTAACGCCCTAAATTGTCACTCATCGTAAGTTTGGCTGTGATTGACAGTCTGTAAAGGTCGATTGAGGCTGATCATTGTAAACCGACTTGATGAGCACAGGGGGTCGTAGGATTAGCGATTTAACAGCGGTATGTGTCATTATCTTGTTTATTGCAATAGCGGCCTTTTAAAAGAAGAAGGGACTCGTATGATCGACATAAAAGGGCACAGGGCGCTTTCATAAAGGGCAGGGTGCTTTCAAAAAGGGCAGGGCGTTAGTAAAACGAGGCAGGGCGTTGCGCCCTGCTATCCCGCCCTAGCTGGAGCACTGTCATGGTTGATCTTCAAGATAATTTATATCCATCAAATAAGTACAATTTTACATTATTGTTATAATTTCAGTTATACCATGCTGATTTTGATATAATTTCAGTGTAACCACCCCATACAATGCTGATTTTGATATAATTTCAGTGTAACCACCCCATACAATGCTGATTTTGATGGTGATGAGATGAACTTACATTTAGCCCAGTCACTGGAGACACGTGCAGAGATTTCCCAGTTGGCTACTGTACCTCGTATGATCATCACACCACAATCTAACAGACCTGTCATGGGTATTGTACAAGATACACTCACAGCTGTCAGAAAGATGACAAAGAGAGATGTTTTCCTGGACAGAGTAAGTCCTGTATAACAGTTAATCCAATAGATTTAAGGACTAGCCCAGACAATCAAGGTCTGGCATTTGTCGCATATATCTTTAAGTATTTTAGTTATGATCATTATTTTCCTTAATGGCATAGTGTTTAGAGTATACGCCTTGAAGGTTGCAGGTTTGATCCCAGGCCTCAATAATACCAAATATGTTACAATTGGTACTGAGCTCCCTTGCTTGACACTTAGCATATGAGGGTATAAGTTGGTAATGAAATACTAGTATAAAAAACCATCGTCTCATTTCTAGTTACCAGGTAACTGTCAGTATCTTTGGTAACTTGCACCTAACTTCTATCCAGTAAAAATGAATTAAAAGTATATTTTTAAAAAACTTAACATTTTACAGGGTCAAGTGATGAACATTCTGATGTTTTTACCAAGTTGGGACGGTCACATGCCACATCCTGCCATACTGAAACCTAAACCACTGTGGACAGGAAAGCAGATCTTCTCACTGATTATCCCAGGACGTGTTAACTTGATCCGTACACACAGTACACATCCTGACGAGGAAGATAAAGGTCCATACAGATGGATATCACCTGGTGATACTAAGGTAAGTAATTATAACAGATTGTTGCATGTAGTAGGTTGGGCTGTTGATAACTTGTACTTTACTAGGACTGGTTGGGGAGCCACCAACTACATGTAGTTAAATGGGAAAGTTTGTGTTGACCAGCTCAATGACCTTTACCCCTTGAGGTAGTATTAAATGATTTACGTATGGAAGTAAGACATTCACTAGACTTCCAAAAGTGAAGAGTCAAAATTGACTAGTAAAGAGTCAGCAAAAAATTGGAAGAAGATTTGTAATGCACGTAAAGCAAATTTGACTCTGAAGATTTAAATTTATATCAAATCAAATTTGAAAGTCAAAATTCAGTTTCAAGAGTCAGTTGAAAGCTCTGAAAGGTAATTGTAGCATAAGCAGTATTGATAAGATTAATATGTTATATACTTAAGGTATTGATAGAAGATGGTGATCTGATCTCTGGTATTCTGTGTAAGAAATCTCTTGGTACCTCATCTGGTGCCTTAGCTCACGTTGTATTCCTGGAGATGGGTTACGAAACAGCTGGTGAGTACTGCATAGTTAATAGTCATCCAATTAGAGGACATTGTCAATGTGGTTGAATAGTTCTTAACAAGATTGCTGTATATATACCCAAATTAAAGCTAGAAGGTGTACCCGTCTTACTTCGCCATAATAGCTCAGCTGGTATAGTCATTGCACAACGGCTAGTCCTGCGTATCTCGAATTAAAGTCATTTTAAGAACTATGAAATTTAAGATGTTTACTAGTATATTTGAGATCAAAGTGGATGTGATTCATTTCAGATTTTGGTAGGCACTGGCTTTTGTATCATCTTCATTTGCAAATGTTGACTATTTTCCAAGCCTTAACAACTGTATCACTGCAAACCACTGTTACTAGTTTCTGTGCTGAGTTGATTGTTTGAAGTATCTTGTTTCATGATTTCCTTGATTTTGCAGGTTTACTGTACGGTAACATTCAGACTGTTGTCAATAACTGGTTATTGATTGAAGGACATAGTATTGGTATTGGAGACACCATTGCCGACCCTCAAACATACATGGACATTCAGGATACTATCAAAAAAGCTAAAGTATGATTATTATGAAATTGTATCTTGTTTCAATGTGTAAATGTATATCTTAATAATATTTGTCTTCTGGATGTTTCTAGTTCTTTGTACATGTTGGAACTATACATTTTAAATTGATAGCATTGGATAGAAAACCTTGAAAATTTATGTTTTAGTTTAATAGGTCATGAATTTTATAGCTCATATCTTGGAATATTTGTCCCCCTCATATAGTAAGGAAGACATGGTAATTTTGTGCTGGATGAATGGATGCTGTTCTCATTAACTATTGGTCAGATTTTAAATCAACTTTTCATGAATACCAAGACTATTTGTGCATATTGTCAGGATTTTTGCCAGAGTTATGACCCCTTGATTGGAGACCTATATTTTGTGTCACACCCTTTTATTAAATGTGCTTTGTTGATGTTACAGTCTGACGTGATAGAAGTGATAGAGAAAGCTCACAACGATGATCTAGAACCTACACCAGGTAACACACTGAGACAGACGTTTGAGAACCAGGTGAATCGTATACTTAACGATGCCAGAGATAAAACTGGTAGTAAAGCTCAGAAGTCTCTGTCTGATTTCAACAACTTCAAAGCTATGGTGGTGGCAGGCTCAAAGGGATCCAAGATTAACATTTCACAGGTAATCAATCTTGATGTTATAATACATCGAAATCACAACCATTGACTGTAGTGCTAAGCTAGTCAAATTAACAAGACATCCGAAACCTGTCATTTTGACAGGTAAATAACAGACATTGTGTGATTCGAGCTGACATTTTAACTGAAATCAGTCCGAATATCAGGCAAATTTGATATTTTGTCTATTTATTAATATCTGTTGTGATCTGACAGATAAACCTTAGGTCTTACTAGTTACCAGTATTTGTCAGTCTGTGAGTCTTACACATTTTGTAAATGGTTAGATTGCCATAAAAGAAGTAGTGCAAAAAGGTATCGGTTGATAATCAATTCCAGGCCAGTTTGGTCGACTAGTTGCTGTTTATGACCAAAATGTTTCAGAAAATAATGAGCTATAAGTCAAACATAAGCAATGAAAAAACTACATCATTATTTGTATATTGTAGGTTATTGCCTGTGTGGGGCAACAGAACGTTGAAGGAAAGCGTATTCCATTTGGTTTCCGTCACAGAACTCTTCCTCATTTCATCAAAGATGATTACGGTCCTGAGTCTAGAGGTTTTGTAGAGAATTCTTACCTGGCCGGTCTAACACCATCAGAGTTCTACTTCCACGCTATGGGAGGACGTGAAGGTCTCATTGATACAGCTGTAAAAACTGCTGAAACAGGTAAAATATAGTATCATGTTACAGGACTAGCCCATCTACTGGATGAAAAAAGTCTGGATGACTCTTAATACAAATCATGGCAGTTTCCGTTTGCAATTTACGGAAATTGCAACAAGATCAGAAATGTTATATTTGATAATCAAAGATATTATGATGTGCTTTATAGGGTTTTTGCAATAAGGAAAGATTGCTCATCGATATAACAACCAGCCAATAAGCATACAATATTTTTGATGTCAAAATTACCCTTGTTGGAACAACAACTTCAAAGATCAATTTCGCCTTGAGTGTAACTCATATAGAAAATCGTTTTATTATTTATGTCATGGAAAATTCTAACTCAAAATTTCAATACAAAATGAGTCACAAAATCCAGGACAGGATCTTTCACCCACATGCAAAAAAGTATGTCACAGGAAGCAGTAATTTTATCATGGAAATGTCATGGAATATTCTGTTTGTTCTCTTTCTAGGGTACATTCAGCGTCGGTTGATTAAAGCTATGGAAAGTGTGATGGTGAAATATGACGGCACTATCAGAAATCAGGTAGAACAGTTGGTACAGTTACGTTACGGTGAGGACGGGTTGGAAGCCACTCATGTAGAATTTCAGTCTATGCCTACATTGAAACCATCTAACAGAGCATTCGAGAAGAACTTCAAATTTGATCCTAGCAATGAGAGGTAAGACCCAAGATAAATACTGCTTTGTTTCCCCTCATGCTACCAAAAAATGCCCCTAAGGTTTTAGTACCAGGCTACATGTTTAAGAATAGTACAGATTTATAAATTTGCAGGTTCAAGGGTTGGTCTGCATGTTTAAAAATTAACTTGGATTTATAAATTTGAGATGAATTTAATGTGTGCAAATAACACCAGATGTACAATATTAAGCTCTTTTATTTCAGACAATTGAAGAAAAGTTTGACAGAGGAAACTATAAGAGAACTATTGTCTGATGCTCATGCATTGTCTGAAATAGAACAAGAATGGGACCAGTTACGTGAGGATCGAGATTCACTACGTCAGATCTTCCCGTCTGGTGACAGTAAGATCGTGTTGCCATGTAACCTACAGAGAATGATTTGGAATGCTCATAAAATCTTCAAGATTGATAAGAGGAAGCCTACAGATCTACACCCATTGAAAGTTGTTGAAGGTATGCAAGATTGGATATTCACTAACTAGTGGTTCAATTAGCGGTTGGAAATATGGGCATATTTTGCTCATTTTGTAAACATTACCTCTACTGTAAAATATGCCCTTCAAAGAACTCTTGTAAGAAAGAATAAAATCGCTTGTATCGCCGAACGACGGAAATACAAAACTTCGATAACTTTTTGACTCGCAGAAATAGCTATTTATGCAGTATTTTATTCCACTTTTATTAGATTGGATTGGGTTCTTGTAAATCAAAAAGTGAAATCAGCTAACTTCCACATTATAAGGTCACTAACATCTAAAAATGCACATTTAATGAGATTTTAAATGTTTGAAATAAATTGTTATTAATGTTCCATAGAGTATCAAATTTATAACTAACCACACTATAATACTCTCTCTCTCATACATTAACAGATGTGAAACATTTATGTAAGAGACTAACAGTTGTACCTGGTGAGGATAGGCTCAGTATCCAAGCTAATGAGAATGCTACAATCTTGATGAAAGTGCTCATCCGATCTACATTCTGTTCCAAACGTGTTATTGAAGAGTTCAGATTGTCAAATGAAGCATTTGATTGGCTTATTGGTGAAATAGAGACCAAGTTTCAGCATGCTCAGGTCAGTATATCATTCGGTATTGTGAACATACTTCTTGTCTTAAGTTCCTATGGCAAAGCCTGGCCCCCATTCTCAGAAGGAGTAAGTTTCAGAATTAGGCTCTAAGTTAAATTGGTTCCCTTTCACATGCAGTTATTATCAGGCTGGTTATTATGTACATTTGTTAATGGAAAGCTAATTTCTTTTCACAGATGAGTCATATCTCCTTCAATTTCAAAGACAAAGTTAAGTTTTCAGGGGTGTAAATTTTCCTGATTTATCCGGAATTCCGGATTTATCTCTTCTGAAATAGCTAGAAATTATGAAAATATAAATTATTTGATGAAAATATCTCAAGAAATGATAAAGTTATCATCAATTTAATCTGCTCTGAAGGATTTTCTTTGATACAAACAGAGTTAAATATGGGAAAAAATGTAGTTGAAGGCTTCTTGCTTGACAAAAATGGTTAAATGCATATGATTTTCAGGATTTTTAATTTGGCTCTGTTGACACCCCTGAGTTTTATTAAAAATAGTTTAGCTGCACAAAGTCTTAGTTTCACTGTACATTAAACACCAGATTATGATGTTGTAATACAGGTACACCCTGGAGAGATGGTTGGAGCTTTAGCTGCTCAGTCCCTTGGTGAACCAGCCACACAGATGACACTCAACACTTTCCATTATGCTGGTGTATCCGCCAAGAACGTAACACTCGGTGTACCACGTCTCAAGGAAATTATTAACATCTCCAAGAAGCCAAAGACTCCATCACTGACCGTATTCTTGATCGGTCAAGCTTCCAGGGATGCTGAAAAAGCAAAGGTTTGTTTCATCCTATTGTACTCCCGTCCTAGTATTAACTATTTTCAACTGACTGGAACAAGATTGACTAATTCGTAAAAAAATGAATAAATTGACTGTTTTGCCTGTTTGCAACAATTATTTCAGTTTTCACCATATTTGGCTAACATGTCTCAAAACAAAGATGCTGTTTGTTCTTAACAAATATGTCACTATAACGAATACGTTAATGTACTGAATTGATACAAAGAGCATTTTAAAACATTTGTCCCCATAAAATGATGTCTGTATCTGAATTTGTCAGTATCTGTGGTGTTGTTGTATTGAGACCTGACTGTAATGAGTTTATCAACTAGTACTCAAGCCATAGACAACTTCTATTAATATGAAAGACATGAACATAATCTATATATATTGCACTAAACAGTGATATCATACCTGGTGTCAGACTGGCTTATGTCCTGACCACCAGTGACCACCAATGCCCCCTTATAGTTGGCCTAAATGGCTGATCACCAAACATCTCTGATAATTGTTATAATATCAAAGGGAAATCATTTTCATTTTCTGTAGACTTCCTATTGGATGAATGTATGTTTGTGTTTTATACAGGGTTTAACAGATATTTCATAAATTTATGACATTGTTTTCATTTACAGGATGTTTTGTGTAGACTAGAGCACACGACTCTACGTAAAGTCACGGCTAATACGGCTATTTATTACGATCCCGACCCACAGAATACTGTTATTGCTGAAGATCAGGAATGGGTGAATGTTTATTATGAAATGCCTGACTTTGATGTGTCTAAGATCTCAGCCTGGTTACTCAGAATAGAACTGGACAGAAAGAGAATGACGGACAAAAAGTTGACGATGGAACAGATTTCAGAAAAAATCACTGCTGGTATGTTTGTTGTTAGTTTGATTGAGTTAGTCCAAAGTGCTTGGTCGTTTGTTTGTTCCCCCCCCCCCCCCCCCTAATTGACCACCGACGTCCAGCATTAGAAAGAATGAACTTTTCTGCAGAAAATAGAAGTTATTTAATGAAAAAATTCCAAGTTCTAACAAAGTTACAGTCATTTGTAATTTTATAAGCGGAATTTTTACAATAGAACAATGTTTGAACTGAATTAGGGTGTGGGGTGTGTGCTAATGGTGCCCGAAACAGGCTTGTGACTTGCTATCTGGATTAAGTAGGAACCTCAGTAGGAACCATGTTCCTATGGTATGTAGCACCAGTACACACAAACTATAATAAACGCTGCACAAGCATTTTGTGTCCGGTCTCGTATAGAAAAAAGTTTTAAAAAGACTATTTCAGCTGAGTTTGAACTCAGGGCCTGGCCTAAATGTTTGTCTCTATAAAAAAAGGTTTATATGTGGACTCAGAATGTCAATTGATGTTTTGTGTTTTAATTTTGAAATGTAAAATCTGTGCTATAGTCTTCCTATGTCTGTGTTGTTCTCAGTACATAGAGTAATTATATAGCTATAATAAACTGTTCTCAAATCAAGCTGAGAAATTTGTTTCCCAGTTCAAGAAGTGAACTACATTCATAACATGCAGAAATATTAGCAACGTTAGTGTTCATACTAACCTACTGGCACGAAGCTCAGAGCAAGTGAACTTAAATAGTAAAATTATAAATAAATTCTATTAAGCTGAACTGACTAATTCAAAATTCGTCAAGTTTACTACTATTTGGGCAAGTGGTCTGAAACTTATAATTCTATGACTGCAAAATGATGATTTTGTGTCTTTTTGGCAGTATTTTAGTATATTTCATGAAATTTGTTGCTGTTTCTACTAGACTTACTAGGAATGTTAAATTTTGCTGTACTTTATTAGTCCCCTACCAGTTTTTGACCGGAGGGGACTATATGTTAGCCCTCCGTCCGTCTGTCAAAAAATCTGGATCCTGACATAACTCAAACAGTTTCTAAGCTAGGTTTATGAAACTTGGTATGTAGATAGGGGGCAATAAGGGAATAATGCACGTTCAAACATATTTTGATTCTGACCAAAGTTGTGGTTGCTATGGCAACAGAAACATTGAAAATGGCTTAAACCGGTAGGGGACTTCTGTATTTCTTTGTTTTACTATGTTTCAGGTTTTGGTGATGATTTGAACTGTATATTTAATGACGACAATGCTGAGAAGTTAGTGTTGAGGTTGAGAATTATGAGTACAGATGATAGTAAGATGCATGATGTAAGTGATACTTGTAGATTCATGTGTTTGATCTGATGTATTTTTTGACACTTTTTAAAAGTATTTATTCCAATGAACTGGACTCTGGTCATTCTGGTAATGGCTGGGGAAATTTGAAGTCACAGGTGGGCTAAAAAAGCCTTAAATATATTGAGAGCTGCTAATTTATCTAAATGCTAAAAAATTCAAAACGTGTGTACACATACCTTGAGTCATTATGCCTCCCCGATATAGTGGGGAATATAGTGATTTTGTGCTGGATGGATGCCACAGAGTTTGGCTGCACTATTATACTGTTAAATTGCTCTCAAATCTTAGTACTGAGTCTAGTTGTGCATGTTGTTAGGAATTTGAGGTTGGAGGATTTTTGTCTGAGTTAGGGCCCTTTTTGGAAGAAAAATATTTGTGTAAAAACCCCTTCTAGTTCTATCTATATGTTAAGATATATTGTTTATTACAGGAGGAAGAGGTAGCAGATAAGATGGAAGACGATGTTTTCCTGCGTTGTATTGAATCCAATCTCCTCTCAGACATGTCTCTACAGGGTATTGAAGCTATTGCCAAGGTAACTCTACATCTATACTCAAATCTTGCGGTGTAGTTTACCTGTATAAGCAGTCGCATGTCTAAAACTTACGTCATTATAAAATTACATATGGCAAGTTTCAATCATGTGAAGGAACTCTGTTTTAAACAATCACTTCTTTTACGCAGCCTTATTTGGGTTTGTCGTCCTAGAAATCTTCATGTTCAAGTAATTTTCATTTGGCTTGTTATGGTTCTGCTGGTTGGCCAACAATCAGTATAATGTAGTCTTCATACGACTGAAGTACCATTGACCATTCGGACTTGAAATAATTATAAAAACGTGTTTGCAAAAGTTTCAGAAGCGTTCCGATTTCCTCACATTAAAACAAACAACAGCAGCGTAACATGCCTTGTTCTTAAACTTGACTATCATACCATTTGGATGTATTTATTTCAGGTGTACATGCATTTACCTAACACAGATGATAAGAAGAGGATCTTCATCACAGATGAGGGAGAGTTTAAAGCTGTAGCTGAGTGGATATTGGAGACTGATGGTACATCATTAACACGAGTACTCAGTGAGAGAGATGTAGATCCAGTCAGAACTACCACCAATGATATTGTGGAAGTGTTTTCTGTAAGTATTGCAATGTCCCCCTGGATCCAATCTCCTGGCCCCGATCTCCCGTCCCCCAGGACCCGATCTCCCGTCCCCCAGGACCCGATCTCCGGTCCCCTGGCCCTGATCTCCCATCCCCTAGACACAATCTCCCGTTCCCAGACGCCGATATCCTGAAACATCGCAATCGGTGTCCAGTCTTATCTCAAATATTGTAATTTGTCTTTTAGAGTTAATTTCCATGAAAGGCTGGACTCAAAATTGGCATCACAAAATGGTACCATTTAATAATCTGTGTTTATTACAGTAAATTACAGCCACTTCCCAAGTATTTGTTGTACATGTTTATATACATTGATAGACAGATTCTCCATTTTATTAGGTTCAAAAGCACAGAATTGAAAGTAGATTTCTGGATTTGGAAGTAGAAAATTTTAGAGCTTGCATATTTTTGAGTGACATCAAATTTGGAAGATGTAAATGGCCTCCATAGATTGCGAAAAAGAGAAAACTGCTAAAGATGCACCGATATCAAACTTAATTTTGGAGTTCTTTGACTCCCTACAACATTACTCCGGGATTATATGTACTGGTCTTATATTGCAGTGTTTGGGTATTGAAGCAGTACGTAAATCCATTGAGAAAGAAATGAACCATGTAATCTCCTTTGATGGTTCGTACGTAAACTATCGACATCTGGCTTTACTGTGTGATGTTATGACAGCAAAAGGTCACTTGATGGCCATCACTCGTCACGGTATCAACAGACAGGAGACAGGGGCATTGGCTAGATGTTCCTTTGAAGAAACTGTAAGTATTCATGAATTATCGTGTTTTGTTTGCGCCTTCAGTCGGGGAATTTTCAGGGAATTGCATTCTTCATTTTCTGTGGCCACCCTGTTATAGAATAGTATGCCCAAGGTCCTAAAACTTGGATGTGCAGGTTTGGCATGACCAGTAGATGACAACAGCAGATGACAACAGCAGATGACAACAGCAGATGACAGTTTTAATGTCCCTATTGATCCTGAAAAATGCACCAGAGACCAGTGATTTTTCTTGAACAAAATTCTACAGCCTGTGCCTTTAAAATTGGGAAATTTAGCGCAATTTGGGAATTATTAAAAAATATGGTTTTGGTTAAAATTGTTCATAAATTGCTATTTTCTACTGATAATACTCTAGTCATATGTGACAATGACTATTGAAAATCCATTGTTTTGAATATAAAGCAGCTAGACTGTAGTTGCTTTGAAACCAGCGAGCACAAAAGGGGAAAAAATATGCATCTTTTTGGGAAAAAATTAAGATTTTTTGGGAAAAATGGAGGTTATTTTGCTAGTGGAAGGGGCCTGTATTTGGCCCCAAAAATAGCCAAAAAAAATCACTGGAGACACAGAAAACATCCACTGATCCAGGTTATCCCTGGTACTTGATTATATACACAAATCAACATACAAATATTCCTGGAAAAGCTTCATGTCATGTTTTCCAAGCATACTTAACTTTGTACACAGCAAGTGCAATCTGCAGTACATTGCCTGCTGCATACCATACTGTTGTTGCATTTTGCAAAAAGTATAATACCTGGCTTAGTTATGTAGTAAGGATTTGTCATTATAGAAATATATATCAACTTGTATCTATCATTTTGCCTCTTAGATGGTTTGTGACATGGCTAATGGAATTTGCAGACTTACTGTCTACTGTTGTATTTGTTGGTATAAAGAAAAAGATACTGTAATAGCGTTGAATTTGATACACTTAACGGATTAATATTCTTGTATGAAATGAAATCCCACAATTCATTGACCTATGTAATAAAGGGCATTCTTTCAACCCTTATATTACACAAATAAAATGCCCCAAGAACTATGTCTGCATTATACCAATACCATTGAAATTGATACAGGGTGTGGCTGATGGGATATACAGTTTCCATTATTATAATAAAAAAAGCAAATGCTGCACAAAATGCCTTCCCCCCCCCTCCCCCCCCCCCCCACCCCCCCCCAAGATCCACATGTCACTGTGTAGGCCTGGAAAATCCGTTGTAACTATCAAATAAACAAATATTGAATGAACTTGATGTTTTCCCTGCTTCAGGTTGATATTCTGATGGAAGCGGCCGCCCATGCCGAGGTGGATCCAATGAAGGGCGTGTCTGAAGCAATCATGTTAGGTCAGCTGGCACGTATTGGTACCGGATGCTTTGACTTACTGTTAGATGCAGAGAAGTGTAAATATGGAATGGAGATACCTTCAAATGTTGGTGCTGGAATGATGGGAGGAGGTGAGTTATATGTTGTTTATACACTGGGTTCCTTCATTCAGGGGTTTACAGATTCAGCTATATATTGGGTTTCCAGTTGCAGAAGGTTGTATTCTTCTATGAACAATGTCAAATTTCCTCCACATTCAGAGAGGTTGCTGGTTAATAGAAGGATAAATTGGCACTTGTTAGAATACAGCCAAGTAAAACTGCTATGGTGAACCGACGGCCCTTTATAAATAACTGTATTGTTGAGAAACAGTATTAAACCAGGAGAAACATCAGCTACACATATTGCTCTTACTCTGTTTTATAGGTCTGCTAATTCTTGGGACATTCCAAGATGTTTGGAGGAATGAATATCGCAGTTTGTCTGTGCTTGTTCACCTTAACCACTGGTCAGATTTCAGTGAAACTTTATATAAAAACTTGGTACCAAGCGGAGTTGTGCATATTGTCAGGAATTTAGGTTGCATCACTTGCGTACATATTTCCTTAATCTAGTCCATTGTGCGAGAAAAATATTAGTGTGCCAAAAACCCATCTAAGTGTTGTTTATATATACTTGAATGTACATTATGTAATTGATGTAAGTTAAACATGTTATGTTTTCTGTGTTTCAGTTGGTACTGGAATGTTCTTTGGTGCTGCTGGCAGTCCGACACAGGGAATGTCTCCACAGATGACTCCCTGGCAACAGAGTGCTACACCAGGTTATGCTAGTGCCTGGTCACCTGGTGTAGGTAGTGGTATGACACCGGGTGCTGCAGGATTCTCACCTTCCTCTGCTAGTGAGAGTGGTTATAGTCCTGGTTACAGTCCAGCCTGGTCACCTCAGCCAGGCTCTCCTAGTTCACCGATGAGTCCGTATATACCTAGTCCACGAGGAGCCATGTCACCAAGTTATTCCCCGACATCACCGTCGTACATTCCAAGTTCACCGGCTATGTCAGGTGGTGGTACGCCACAGAGTCCAGGATATTCACCGACAAGTCCTTCATACAGTCCGACAAGTCCTGGATATTCTCCTACATCACCTAACTACAGTCCGACATCACCATCATACTCTCCAACCAGTCCATCATACAGTCCAACAAGTCCATCATACTCGCCAACATCACCTAGCTACAGTCCTACATCACCAAGTTACTCCCCAACAAGTCCATCTTACTCTCCAACCAGCCCTAGCTACTCGCCAACAAGTCCGAGTTACAGCCCAACATCGCCGTCATACAGTCCAACTTCTCCAAGTTACTCCCCAACCAGTCCATCTTACTCGCCAACGTCGCCGAGTTACAGTCCTACGTCACCATCATACTCCCCTACGTCGCCAAGCTACAGCCCTACGTCTCCCAGTTACTCGCCAACGAGTCCAAGCTACTCCCCAACCAGCCCCAGTTACAGTCCAACCTCGCCAAGTTACTCACCATCATCCCCTAACTACAGCCCTTCATCTCCATCATACAGCCCCTCGAGTCCGAGCTACTCACCTACGTCACCTAGTTATTCTCCATCAAGTCCTAACTATAGCCCAAGTAGCCCTAGCTACTCACCGAGTAGTCCTAAGTACAGTCCACAATCCCCATCATACAGTCCAACAAGTCCTAGTTATTCTCCTTCAAGTCCTAAGTACAGTCCTACTAGCCCCAGCTACTCGCCAACAAGTCCGAGTTATTCACCAAGCTCACCCCAATATTCACCTACAAGTCCCACTTACAGTCCGACTTCTCCAGCCTACAGTCAAGGCTCTATCACCAGTAACCAGTCACGTAACTATAGTCCTACATCGCCTTCATATTCTCCATCAAGTCCACAGTATTCTCCAGCCAGTCCCTCATACAGCCCCTCTAGCCCACAATACTCCCCAGCTTCTCCATCATACAGCCCCTCCAGTCCCCAATACACTCCATCATCCCCAGCATATACCCCGACAACCCCTAAATATTCACCGACTAGCCCCACATACAGTGCTGCTGATGATGATAGTGACATGGATTAAGTTAGGCAGAGCTGTTGAGATATACTATCAAACTCAATATTGCAGACATTGTTTTTAGTGTTACACATTTTCTCATTAATGAAACATAATTTGGGTGATTGTGCCAAACCTGGGCGTTTACACACATACTGAAATGAACACTTTCATAGAATGTGACTTTTGAAGAGCACTTGTTGTAGTGACTTTCAGCGAACTTGTATTGTGTGTCGTTTGGTGAACATTTATGTGACTTTCAGTGAACACTGTGTTATGTGATTTGTATTGAACGCTGTGTTATATAACTTTCAGTGAATACTGTTATGTGATTTTCAGTGAACACATAATATGTAACTTTCAGTGAACACTGTATTATTTGGCTTATATTGAACACAGGATGACACGTGATTATGTGTGTATGTGTCCATTTGATATGAATAAAAGTGTATATATTTTGATAGGTTACAAGTTATTTATTAAGCGATGAATCAGTCTGATGTATACCTGTAATGTGAGGTTGCTTTGGTAGACATTTTGAACTTGACATGATTTTACATGTATAGTAAATGTTGATTATCTGTATAACTATATCATTGTGTCCAACACAATACGTTTCCTATCAGTGAATCATGTTTTAGATAATGAAGGTTGTCAAATCTATAGTATGTGCCTTGTTTTGATATATTGTACTTCACCCTTTGTAAGTCAGATAGTATAAAGATATATATTATAATTGATATAGTTATCATAAAGTTTTATATGAGAGTTACAGTTAAAACTCTAATAATAAGGCTACCTTTAGGACCTTTAACAACTAGACCTATCATTGAGTTTGTCTTTGTATAAAATTTTCAGTTGAATAGAGAACGAAACAGTGATAATAATTTTTTTAAATATTTTCTCGTTTTGAGAAGTAGTCTTTATGTGAGGTTTTGATGTCCATTATGTCATGATCTGATTGTAATTGATCTTCAGTATTTGAGCGGAATATTTTGTAACTTTATTGTTTTCTGAAACGTTAAGTTACATTTCTGTTGTTTCCTGATGTTAAACAGCTTGTCTCATTTACTTAATTAATATTCATTATCTTCATCCTCTCATTTATATATAAATATTCATAGTTTTCATCTTCATTGTCTCATTTCTTTAATGTTCATGATTTTCATCTTTTAAAATACATTATATAATAAAAAAAAGCATTGATGTATGTTGACAGAGGCCTCTTGGAGCATTACTGCATGTGAAAATGTGTTCATATTGTTCATTTTAAAACTTTGTTTGTATATAGAAGTCTCAAACATGTATATAAATACTTGCTCATTATGTCAAAATAATAAAAAAAAATGTAAATAATCACGATAATTGTGTGTACAATTATGTAAATAGTTGCTTGTACATATTATGTGTGAAAATTCAGGGTGATTTTGTTATCATACATACAGGTATAAACGTTCAGCCTGGCTTTGTGATCACTTTTGTACAACCGTTGTATACAGAATAAGTGAGTGACTGTTTCTATCAAGGTCCATGAATCAGAACAAATCCATTTTTTGCCAGATACTAAGTGTACCTATACTAAAGAAAGGCTAAAGGGGACAGCTGTTGACTGACTGGTGTAGACATGTTAGTTAGTCTGATAGCTTGCTATATTTACTGTTGAATCTTATTGTACATACGAGACATGTAGTTGTTCATTCCAGTGCTATTATTATCAGTGGAGGATCTGACACTGTTATATCAAATTCCTTCATTTGTACAATTATTAGAATGTGTAGCTAAGTCTAATCTGCGTGCAACATGGTGTGCAAATCTGGAATGTTTTTCTGTTCTGACTATGCATGTATGTGAAAAAATATTTGAAAAAATAGTTTTAAAAAATATGAAAACATATGAATGTGTACTGAAGTGATGTAAAAACTAGTCATCATATTCATTCCACATAATGTTTAATTATCAGTCATATTGTTGCTGCCATCTTGAATGATTGATGTATTGTATCAGGGTGTTGTCAAACTGAGTTATCTCCCTTGATGATTTGATTGTTTTCTTTTTGTGTTGTTATCTCCCTTGTATCATAAACTTGCTTTGTTATCCAATATAGAAATACTGATTACCGGATTGTGTAGAGACTTGGAAGTTAATACCAACTGTAGTCATAAACTAGTGTAAAAAACTGCAAAAAGCTAGATTGACAATTATTTTTTATTAGCAGACAGGCCTTGGAATGTTCCCATGGCACATGTCTCTAAAACTGTTTCATTTATGTTAATGAAACTTTACAGGAATGTTTTTCATCGTTGGAAGTTATCCTGCATCTGGGACTTTAGTTTGAGCTATCCTAGTTGTGCTATCATTGGCTACGTTTCATTGACAGTTTGAAAAAATTGAATTTCATCCAATTTCATGAAAACCTGAATTTCTTAGAATTGTTTCTATTTCAGTTTATGTAAACATCTAGATGTCTGTTTATATACCTTTCATAATAATTAGTTGGCACATACCTGTGGCAGTTGGCAGATTTGTGTAATTTCATGTTCGTTAATTGTTATTCTCGTTCAAAATTCTAAATCATGTTATTTTGTATTCATTCTCATCTAAATATGTACCATTAATTTGCTGTAACATATACCTGTTTAACATTTTATTCCCATATATAATTGATAATCATTTGCTGATGATGTTAGTTATGTTGCTGAAAACTAAATTGTTTAAACTTGTCAGCATAGGGGAGATGGCCATGATGCAATTCATTCATTTGCTATTAATGTGCCAACCAGTAGTCTATTGGTTGGCAGAATCTAAGACTTGTCATTGACCAATAGCTTGCTGGTGGGCAAATTATTCATACTAATACAACTTAGATCATGTGTGTTGTTTAACATACACAGTATATGTTTGGATGCACCAACTCTTGTTTGGTTTCCTGTCTATACACAGTGAATGATGATGTGATTTATCTAGCTTGGCTATATAGACAGGATACATAATTATATTACATGATTCTGTTGGGAGCTGTATTGTAACAATGTTTGATGGCGGAGAGTGTATCATTAATCTACCTTCTTTCTGAAGAGCAGTGCTGGAATTCTGTGTAGCAGATACATTGCTTAATGGCAAACAATCTAGTTAATGGTGTTTTTACTTTGACTTGGTGCCAACAAATACTGTTGTAATCTGCGTAGAGACAAATCGTGTTCTGTTTGTTCAACATTGATTTGGTGCAAATAATTTGATATGATACTTGATGTGCTTCTGAAATAAAACATTAGAAGAAATCAAATGTTGTGTTAATTGTCTATTATACTTGTTAATTATGTAATTAATTATATAAACCACAGGGTATAGATGCCTTGATTGGTCCCGAAATAATTTTGAAAAAAAAAAACGCCTAAGAAACTTTGTAGGCTTAAAAAGCTTAGACCCCCCCCCCCTTCAACATTTCAAAATTATGTTTGGACCAATAAATAAACAGGTCTGTCACCTGTGTGGCAGTGGTATAAAAACTAATAAGTATATACCTGTACTATTCTACCCGCACTTGGATAAGGGTCTACAGATTTCTAGTAGATATTTTGATTATAGGTGGCCTGATGGAACTGTCAGAAAACAATGTTTCATGTAAAATTGCTTCAACATTTTATGTAAAAAGTGCTGATAAGCCCATCCCCACTCAATGTTGGAGTTACATTAACAAATCTTTATCAACACAATGTGCTCCATACATTTATCTTTTTGAGAATGAAAACAAGACAAAGATTTACATGTTGTTCTTGTCACTTGAGCCACAGTAGATGGGCTTATCAGTACCTGGAAAGGAGTTTGAGTAGTATGTGAGTATACATACACCAGCATTTGATTAAAGACCGATCTGTTGTCTGTGAACCAGACTCGTATTTGTTACAAGTTACTTCTATCTCGTAATATGCTTAGATCAATGTACTACAGATAGTTTGAGAGCATTCAGATATCTGTTACATTATCATAAACCCATGAAAAAGTGAAGAATTCTTCTGTATATGTTAGAAAAGATTCTATCTTAATGCACTGGGCCATTAACGTTTGTCAATTTAGGCAATAAATAATAAGAGCTAATGCAGTTGCCCTTGCATCAGTGTTGGCGTTGTAATTGTTTCAGCGGGTCACTTGGTGCATACTGTTGTGGGGGATAGGTCGGTCCTTGTCCGTCAGTCAAGCCAGGTAAGACTGCAAATCCAAAATGTGTTGCACGTAATTTGAAAAGTAATTTGCACTACAATCATCAAACTTCATAGGAATACATGTTCTAATCAGCATGACTTGTGAAGTTGCTTGTGTCACACATAACTAGAAAAGTATTTGAGTTGTAATATTCAAAAGGAATATTAGTCAGCATGTGTAGTTGTGCACCCAGATATTTTGATTGAGGTTCATCTAGTGTAAGTTATGGCCGTTGGAATGTCTAAGAATGATAGAGTTATGACTCTTTTAAGTTAGATTTCTAATTTGCCTGTGTCACACATATCAGTATAAAAGTATAAGTCGTCAAACTTTGTGGGAATTCTGCTCTCCATTCGACCATAATATTAAAACTAGCTCCGTAAGACACGATTTCAGTTCCAGCGGTAGTCATATTATTGAGGTTTTACTATGAGTTGTATAAATGGATGAACTGTGAAAGAATTATGCTATCTAGAAGATTCGCCTGATTCTGTCTGAATTACTCTCACATTGGATGGTATACCTGGAAAAAATTATACATTTGTATACTGTTTATATAGGTGAGAAATGGTACCCGAAGTATTACTCCTGGGTCATTAGAGACTGGCTTCTGGCTCCAAAATATCTTCACTCAAATTATTACGTTATTTAGCGTATACTTGAAATCCTCTAAATGCGTATAAAAATGCTACTGCTCGACCAAATAATGTATACAAACAGTTAACGTTTAGTTACCTGTTTTCGTTCAGCCACTCTTTGACAGTTAACTTTCCCTGATCATTTTCCAACCCAGGAAACCTGTGTTTGAGTTTCCCCTGGGAGACTATTTCTCTCCTGGTTTGTGGGCAGCCAACATCGAGATACGTCGCGCATGAATATCAAATATGAACAGACACCACCCTCACATGTATCAATTCCAACCTTGGTCGAGTTGAGTATTGTGGGTTATTCTTGCTCAGAAATTAAGCTGTGGCACAGACGGGAATCGAACTCGGAACCTCAAGGCCATCGCATGCAGTTAGGTTCTGCTAATAAGGCCAGACAATTTAAGGTGGTCTTAATAGTGGACCATTGTTGCTCTAAGTTTAAGACGTTGGTTCTTTCCATTTGTAAAATTAATATCCAGCGCATGATGATTTCAAAATAATTGGAAATGATCATGATTATTAGCGGAACCGCACCGGACGTGGTAGGTTGTTGAAGGTTCGAATACCGACAGAGATCCGTTCTTATATGTAGCATGCTGCTGCTGGTGAACCACCAACGTAGCAAAAACCTTTATTTTAATTTAAAGACTTGCATAAAGCGATAAAGTACACATCTGTTGATGTTGTTACAAATCCTTCGCCATAGTATGCACACATGTTTGGCACGGTATGTTGGTAAACCCGTGAAGTATATCGAGGTATCCTTTCTGTTTCTACTGATGTGCTTCTCATGTTAAAAGGTTGATTTAAACTATGCCAAAATTATACTAATAAACATTAGAAACATGGTTAATTCAACAGTTTTGACCGCGGTCCTTCTAATAATCGTTCTATGTTCGACCATTTTCAAGTTGAACGCTATAATAAGCATTCATGCTGTATATAGCATTGTTGTTCTCATATATTTCAATATTCAATATTTCAGTCGAATATTTCATTACTCATATTAAACTGAATTATCTGGATCAACATAATCATTTCGAGCTAGTTAAGTGGGGGATATTTGCTTTTTTGACACTTAAAGTGTGTACGTGTTTAGTAATTAAACGTCGGAAAGAAAAATCCAGATACATGATTCACGCGGCATAACACTAAGAACAGTTCGAGCGCACAGTAGCGTCCAAGATGGAGGACATGTTTGCATTTCTTTAAAATTAATTAATTGTTGGATTTCTTAGAAATATATTTTGATTGGTATAATTTGTTGGACATCTTGACTTATCATTACCTGGTTGTCTGTTTGACGTGTTGTTATTGTTCTACATCTTTGATACAATCTGCGTCTTTGTATTATAATATACCAGCATACCACGTGTCCTTGCCAGATAACGATCTGTATGCTAATTGTTACCAGAGGTATTTACAATGCATTGGATGTAGGTATTCTAAGTACTAGAATTTTGCGTATTGCGTGTATTTTGGAATGTACTTCATAATTCTGCTACAGTACAATAAATGTTGTCATACAGTTTGTAATTAAATAACGTTTTCCCTGTACAGTGCATTCAATAATGTCCTAATCAATAAATGTTTCTCTGCGAACATATGCATAGACTATCTACTAGCGTAAGTATAACTTAATTACAAAAATATTTTAGGTGAAAAACATAAGGCTTAAAAATGATCAGTGATATACTTGAAACCTGGATAAGACCAAGAATAAAATATGTACACACTGTACATCGACACTACGTGTTGTCCATAGAGCAGCTGATATTATAACTAGACGATACGTGACTCTGTGATACAGAGCTAGACGATACGTGACTCTGTGATACAGAGCTAGACGATACGTGACTCTGTGATACAGAGCTAGACGATACGTGACTCTGTGATACAGAGCTAGACGATACGTGACTCTGTGATACAGAGCTAGACGGTACGTGACTCTGTGATACAGAGCTAGACGATACGTGACTCTGTGATACAGAGCTAGACGGTACGTGACTCTGTGATACAGAGCTAGACGGTACGTGACTCTGTGATACAGAGCTAGACGATACGTGGCTCTGTGATACAGAGCTAGACGGTACGTGACTCTGTGATACAGAGCTAGACGGTACGTGACTCTGTGATAGTGAGCTAGACGGTACGTGACTCTGTGATACAGAGCTAGACGGTCCGTGACTCTGTGATACAGAGCTAGACGACACGTGCGTCTGTAATAGAGAGCTAGACGGCACGTGACTCTGTGATAGAGAGCTAGACGGCGCGTGACTCTGTGATAGAGAGCTAGACGGCACGTGACTCTGTGATAGAGAGCTAGACGACACGTGCGTCTGTAATAGAGAGCTAGACGACAAGTGACTCTGTGATACAGAGCTAGACGGCACGTGACTCTGTGATAGAGAGCTAGACGACACGTGCGTCTGTGATAGTAAGCTAGACGGCACGTGACTCTGTGATAGAGAGCTAGACGGCACGTGACTCTGTGATAGAGAGCTATACGACACGTGACTCTGTGATACAGAGCTAGACGGCGCGTGACTCTGTGATACAGCGCTAGACGGCACGTGACTCTGTGATACAGAGCTAGACGGCACGTGACTCTGTTATACAGAACTAGACGGTACGTGACTCTGTGATAGTGAGCTAGACGGTACGTGACTCTGTGATAGAGAACTAGACGGTATGTGACTCTGTGATTGAGAACCAGATGGTTCGTGACTCTGTGATAGTGAGCTAGACGGTACGTGACTCTGTGATAGAGAACTAGACGGTACGTGACTGTGGATGTTTGCATCTGCTTATCTGATCACCAAATGAATGAAAACTGCTGAAAAAGGCACGAGCAAATGAAAATCAAAAACCTACATCGAGTCATAAAGCAACAACACTTATACTGAGTACAATATGTACCGCACATGTTCCTGTGTAGCTAGAAATCATGTTTATTTCATACACTACCCCGCTATATGGTTGCCATCACATATATTGATGTTATATTTATTGTATGTGTATTGTTATACAGTTATTGAACGTTCTAGAAGAGTTTTAGCTATAAGGTCAAACAAAATATATTATTTTTAGTCATATCTACAACTACAAATTTGGAACAGGTATGGTTTTGTAGGAGTTTGTTAACTGATTCATTTTTAATATTGCAGATCCCTTTACCATAATTTGTAGTTGTTTAAGAATTATAAAGAATTTCAATATGGAAGTTTGTTTACGATTTTAGTAAGTGCTTTGATAAAACAGTACCCTGATGTTGCTCGTTATGCCTGTAGTCATTGTGGGTTTTCATTTTTCTTGTTACCTTAATAATGTGTACTACAGTTTTCTGATAAATGCTGATTGCTTGTCCGGTTTGATTATTATGTTTTATGAAACATACAGTCACTACAAGACCTCTGTCGGGATCTACAAGTATACTGTTTAACCCAAGCTCCACCAGGCAAGGTGTTAGACAATTTAACAATTGAAGACAGCTGCCAACAAGTCAGGTGGTATGAGTAAAAACTAATTTCGGAATAATTTGGTACAGCCTTATTCTGGAATATTCTCTTATTATTTCCCTATGCCACCTATACAACAACTACACACAGGTACGCATTGTGAGTTTGCTGATGAGCGAATAAAAATCGGGAGAAGAGTTGCATTCTTTTTACATCTGTTTTCTATATCCTAGCCACCGTCACCAGTACAATGTATATACACACGTTCTGAGCGAGGTTTGAGCAACATTGGCAACCAATCATGACTATCATGTTTTATGTATACATGAATGACAAGTACGGTGGATCATGAAGTCATAGAAGTCACGTTTTCTTCAACAAATATTCTGGGACAGAATCATGGGCTCCAAACACAAATAAATACTATAGTCACGCGACCGTGACACCAGCGAACCAGCAGTCACCTCAACCAACTATGCAGGGAAATCTATACATATGTACCAGTACAGTTTTACTATGCCGTGATTTAGAGATTTCTCGTACTCGAAGCCGACGGTAGATACACCTATCGTGATGTATCCACACACGAGGATATCAAATAGTTGCGTCTTATCTGATATCAAATCTGTATAATATGTTTTAAAATATGTCATGTATACAGATGTCATCTTATGCTAATTATGTATCCAGTCAGTGGGGTGCCAATATAAGTTATGCACTGTTCTAATTACTCTACATTGTTTATTATAATGATAACGAGTATGAATGACGACGGGTGGTGCACATGTACGGTGACATCCAGACAGGTTCCTAGTTAGGTCTACAACACAAGAAGGCAATGTGGTTAGGAAGGGATTTACAATTATTTAGACATTTAATCAACGCTTGAAGTTGTCGTGTCACAATTTATATTTGTCATATGTTAATTATATCTTATCGTAAAATCGCAAAACATCCGACTCGATATTCTAATATCTTAACAGTAGGGCGTCCGCTTCAAGTGCCAGAGGTCTCTAGTTCCATCACAAAGTTGCTGGTTCAGGATAACATGACTGAGTAGCCACCGTATGACTGACTGTTGACCTATGGTTCCGTATACCATATAGAATCGTCCGATATGTTGGTATGTTAAAGTTCAAACTTAGTTTCAGAAAAATGTCCAAATATCTTCACCCAACTAACTAAATAAACTAGTTTATTTAGGACTCTATAGAAAAGTCCACCGTGACGTAATCCTGCAAAGTTGCCCACCAGTTGTGGATTAGCTGAATGAATAATATTAACTAGCCATTGACCTATAACTCCTTGGTGGGCTAATTTGCATATAACTGGACACGATCTCAATATTTAATTTATTGAAATATTTTATTAAAAACAATCTTATATATTTTCATCTTAGACTATTTCAACTGTTTTCATAGTGAATTTTACAGAATCTTAGATAGAAGACTAAGATTCTTAGAAAATGATTGAACGAACTAAGAAAGTTTGTGATTCCTAGACAGCATAGTATAGATCGATCTAAGAAGCTTTGTGGTGAGATTTCTCAGAGCGTTAATATCGGGACAAATGCTGAGGTGTATATATACCTAAACAGATCGATCAGTTTTCTCTAGGAAAATCATAACTGACATACGTGTAGATGAAATGATTCTCAGAAAGCGTGTAGTGTGAAACATCGACAGTTTATGTGGTTTGTTCTGTGGTTTGTTCTGTGGTCGGTGATGTTCCGTAGGAAGATAAACATCCGTACGAGTATTGATGCTGTAGTACAAACTGATTGATGTATCGGTGATAATGTATTAAAGGTGGATAGCCAATATAAATATTAAATTGGCATCGAGTTATAGCGGCAGCATAAGAAATGCCATTTCTAGGTTTAAATAATTCAGGTTGGGCCTACCAGCTAAATTTTTACTCACGTTTTTCAGTTTTTAAAATAAAGGTATACTATTTTAGAAAATTTTGGTATGCTATTTTCTCCGAATAGTAAAACATAATTATAGTTATAACTAAAATAGCGATCTACCTTTAACACAATAAAGAACATTTTCTTCGCATTATTCAGTTTCATAATACATTGTATATTAATCACAAAATTGGTGATCTACCTTTTACCTCATATATACATACTTCGTTTATAAAATTATACTTGTTTTGCTACAACTTCCTTACTGAATACATTTTATACCAATGGCAAACATGACCAGAAATTCCTCTCAGAGTCTTAATCAATGGAAGTCTTTTATACATGTTTAATGACTGTAAGATCTAGAACTTGTAAAATATAAATTACTTATATGTTAAACCGTTGGTTCATTAACTTAGCGAAATCGAGTTTTTTTACCAGCAAATATATAATGTGTTCTTTGTAACGTCAATAGTATAGAGAATGAATATCATATTTGTGAATTCAAAACCAGTTTTACAAACCATGCTATATATAACCGCTTAAAATAAATTTCATCTCTAAATGGTATTGAATTGCAAGTTGTATTATTTTTTTAGATATCTGGTAAAGTTGGTGTGATGTTTAAGAGAGGTTTAATTTGCCACAGAAAAATGATATTCATCCTCTACATGTATATCAATAACGTTACAAAGCACTCATGTCACATTTGCTACATCAAATAAGGTGTCAAGTGTTTCAACGTAAAACTAGGGGATAGTTCATATTGCGTATAACAATCAACATAAAACATCCACCGATTTTCTAGAATATTCTGGCAAAGATGATGAAACGCGGTATATATCAGATTATATCAACCAACACACACACGGCGATCAGACTGGCTTCTGATAATTATATAAGTGTTTGCAGATTGACTAATCACGCATGATAATCTATATTAGCAACATTTTATACGCAAATCGCCACGTGGCATCATGTGGACTTTCCCAGCGTCCATCTCCTACTCGACACGTGACCAGTCTATACTGAGGTCACTGTTCGTGCCGAGGGCGAGTTCATTATCAAACGTCAACTAATTATTGTCAGCACTCAGCAGTTCTACAGGTATTCAGTTTTCTTCCATATAAGTATTTAAGTTGCATCATACCAACATTTACTTAGTGAAGAATGGTTTAAGTGTAAAATCGTAGATCTGTCGTGATCTGAAATGTAAATTGTATCAAAAGTTTTAATATGTTGGGGTAACACACTTTAAGTATTTCAAATTAAAAACAAAAACTGCAACCCCTGAAATTCCTTAACAGGAGGTTAGTCTTAGAAATTTTTTTCCCGCGCCTTTACGATCCCCATGAAAAAATATTATAATAAAATTCCTCTAAAATGTAATGCCAACAAAATACTCGAAATTCCAGTACTGAATAAATGTTATTGATAAAGTTTTCCAAGAACATGCTAATCAAGTGCCAGGCTACAAACTGTTTTACTGATAGTTACATCTGATATTATATAATTGTCATTGAGATGAGATATCGGTGCTGTAAGATAGGAAAGTATGACGTTTACAAAGAAGTCTGTCAAGTGCTGATTAAACAGTTCTATTACGGTTTGTAGATCTGGCCCCGATCTCCCAAAACATCTCAATATTAGCTCAATCTCAACGTTTAAGATCGTTTCAATGCGAAACTGTCCTCTAAATTGATATAACAAAACAGAAACATTATTCTGAGTTTATTACACTAAATTTTCGAGAGCTCCAGCTTAACATCTTTCTCAAATTCTGACTCTGATATGAGTATAATCTCAATTGAATTGAGATGCTTCGGGAGATCGGGGCCTGAACATAATTTTACCAACTCGCATTCTCTTGTATACAGTATAACCTGTATCTAGCGGGTAGTCCATGGGTCAAATAATTATAAATATACCCACTTAACACAGATCACCATTCAATACAGGTATGTTGATATAGATATGACGGATTGAGGTCCGATCATATTGGCTGCCAAAGTCAGATGTCTGCTTACTTGAGGTGACTACTACAACAAGGTTGACTGTATTTGGAGATACGAGATGTTAGACCTAGTTACAATTTGATTGTTGTATTATAAGTGCTTTAATCTAACTCTTATACTAACTTAATATTTGCATAAATCATTATTCGGAATTGAACTTTCACGGTTCATTTACATTTCCACCGTAATACATTATGTAATACCACGCATGTTAATTAAATTTAATTTAATTAACATGCGTGGTAATACCGAAAAACATATCGACATCATAACTAATAAAACGTAGCCTACTAATCGAATATATAGGGAGTAGGAAGGGTACGTTGTACACAATCATAGCATGACACTATTTGCTATACTTTATGGTGTTTCTAACACACATATCCGGTAACATGGGTATATCATTCCATTGCAATATCCGGCATTCTTCTCACCCAAATCACACAGATGTAAATAAAAGTTAACAACAAAAACTGGCGAGAAATAACACTAAGAACTACATGATGGTGAAACAGCAAGATAAATGATCCTGTTGTTAAAATAATGCTGCAGGCTCACACTTTATTTTATTCAAGACTCATGTGGAAACTGGTGGTATAAAGGGCATACAGTAAACCCCCATTAAGGCTGCTAGTCTCGTTGAGTTAGGCTAACTATTAAGGTTGAAACACTTCAAATGGACTTTAAAGTTATGTTTTGAATTTTATTCCTTCGTACGAAAGATGTTTTATCAAACATAGTGTAACCTTTCCAAAACGATCCTCTGTAGAACGACCTCTCCTAGGCATAATTATGTTCAAGAAGTAATCATAACAACCAAAATTTGTGTTTCGCAAAATTAATGGTGACTATCTACTAGGGAGGTAATGTATACAGTAATATAATACTGAATGAAACTTATTTAAATATGTTATCGTGGATGGATCAGATATTAATAGCCTAGTATAATAAACCTCTATAACTAGACCACAGTGAAAACTAGGGGTGACTATTGAGTTCATTTTTGACTATTGCAATACTATTGCTATTGCTGAAAGTACTATTGCGATACTATTGTATTGCTGGAAACTATTGCGATACTATTGCAATAGTTATTGCCAAGATTAGAAAACCAGAGATTAACTTGTAAATGCAAATATGCACTGTGTAAGATATCACTTTGTTGTACAACTATCTGTGGAAATGATTCAAAATGAATTGGACATAAATAGTTTAATAAAATTTACCTAATACTGCATTGTTTGCAGTTTGGATGCGTGGAATTTTTTAAAATCAGTTTTCTATCGAGAATGGCAGTTGTTCTAAATTGATAATGAACTACATTTATAAAAAAGGAAACTATCGTAACTATCAATATTTGAGCTAACTATCGGCGATAGTTATTGGATAGAGACTTTTACTATCGATCCGTACTATCGGGACACTCGGAATCGCAATGCATCGATATTTCGATGTATCGGCTCACCCCTAGTGAAAACTGGTTTGTTTATCAAGGTGGCCTTACTACTAAGATTATCGATACAGGTAATACAAATACCAACTACATATAAAAACTGGAAGGACCACCTATTGGTCTTTGTTGACAGGTGGTCTGTGTTAAATATAACTATCTTAACAGAATAAATATAACTATCTTAACAGAATAAATATAACTATCTTAACATATTAAATATAACTATCTTAACATAATAAATATAACTATCTTAACAGAATAAATATAACTATCTTAACAGAATAAATATAACTATCTTAACATATTAAATACTTGTATAACTGACAATGTTCATTATAGTGGTCTTTTCTCACAGGTGGTTTTAAACACTTTAACTGAACACACAATTTTTCCGAGACAAACGGACATGCACGAAAACTATACCTTGACGTTATGTTCTTAATTTTAGGATGGTCTTATATTGAGGTGGTCTTTATATAAGGGTTTTATTTTGCAATCGCCTGTTTGCAAACGGTTGTGCGTATTGTATGAACTGCGTATTACATGAAACAAGGAACTCCTATCAAAATGCAGTGTCCAAAAATCTGTCAAAATAACTGGAACACATAGCAAGAAGCTATACCCGTCTTGTAGTCAACAATGTATTGACATCGCTTTCAGCGTAAAAATTGGACAGTAAAAACGTTGCAAAACTAATGTCTATTGTGTATCTATTTCGAGATATAGTTGGAACACAGGTATGTGTTGACTTACCACCTGACTAAGGCCTAATAAACAATATTTTCTGAATTTATTTGCAGATATTGAGATACTGAAACGATTTAGCAGTTACAAATGTTTGTTATACGAAGCATGGCGAAATTCCCATCAAAATTCGTTTAGGTATTATTTATTATTAGTGCAAAAATGAATCTGATATAAGCCCAGATTGATGCTACTGTGTGTGTGCTTCATTCCCACAATGACATGTTCTTTGAAATCATAAAACTGAGTAGGTTACAACAGCAGAACGAGTCCCTGTGTAACAGACAATGACCCTGTGGGAAACACCGCTACCTCAGCTTTGACGCAACTCACAGAGCACTCTTCTAACCTTATTTGAAGCGGGAGTGAAATCACATGCAATGTTTATGTACAGTTTAAGTTAAAATAAAATCATCACAATTTTCAAAAAGATGGCCATTAAAACTTTATAATTGTAAACAATGCACGTCGCCTCGTAAATTTAGGTTAATATACATAATTTCGGTTTCCAAGCAACGTAAAAATAGATCGCATACGATAAGATGCACTGTAATCAGTGGGGGAGAGCTATTGTTTTAAACAGATATCAGAGATTAGGGTCAGATAAGTATTAACATTTGGTCTCTTATTATATGAATAATTAACTCATTAATTACCATAATCGATTAAAATCAGCCTGGCATATGCGCGCGCCGGGGTCTGGTTGCCCGCTGCGAAACAGCTGCCGAAACCGACACCCCTGACGAAATAATGGGTCGGTCTGCTCATTATATGAATAGGTAAAAAGGCTGATGTGCCAAAAATAATTGTCGGATATTACACGAGCTTTCAGTTGTACCGGTACGCTTGTAGACTCTAAGAAATAACAATCATGGTAAGTTTGATCTTATATTATTTACTATAGCTAGACAGTTTGCAGATTTTCTGTATTGTATTATTTACACTGTACTTTTATTTATTTCTGGACATGAATGCGCTTGTGAATTTGAAATCATCATATATTTAAGAATAAATGTTAATATGTGTATTGCACTTTATGTTTCGTCCGAAGGAAAACTTTATATCTTATACTAAGACTGTTTGAATATATCTTCATATATACATATACCTGTCTATTTTACATTATATGATGCATTTGTATGTATGAGAATATTTGCCGTACGATTTGTATAGCGAATAAAATACAAAAGTAGCATGTCTGTAGACTTAGTGCACTTCTTAAAGGCATGAGTAGAGTTAAAGTCTAGATATGTTCATACTCCAGTATATTGATCTTACATACAATATAAAGATATCCGGTGGATATATATAACTATATAAATGCAAATGATCGAGCAAAAATGATTGTACTCTTACTGGAATGAGCTCCATATCTTTTCATTTACGCATATCTTAGCCGCAACATTTTTATCATACTTTATATACTTTTTTCAGAGCGGTTTATCTGAAGGTGAAATTGAAGGTAAGCCGAGTGAACCGACCACCAACTTTACCCCAACTTTCACAATATTGCTTGTATTATTCACAACACCTTCATTTCAAATCTGATTTATCTTAGATCTAAGATTTGTAATACTAGTATAAAACCTTCCCTTCTCACTAACTTACCGATATTTATTTCACCAGAATAATCTAGTCATTTATACTATACTTGTGTTTCAACCTATCCTCTATATGTTTTGGACTTCTACATATATTTCTTACCCCTCTTTGTGTGGATATATATACCTGTGTGATGTGTGCATTTCTCATACAAGTGTGGATTTAATACACATATATCTTACCATCGTGGATATTCTCTGGAATGCGCATGGAATATTACATGATGCGAATTAAGTCATTCGTTTGTGTGTGGAAAAGATCACGTGATATCGTATAGGAGGATATCGCACGTGTGAATATTCTGCGCTCGTGTGCAAAGAAACAGCTTCGTACAGCTATACTAGTAATACGGAATGTGTCATTGAAAGAGATAGCTTAGAGTGCTGCTTTGATTTGTATGTTCGAAACATCTGTAGATTTAAAAGTAAAAGTTCAGAAGTGCTGCAAAAGCCAGTCTCATATATACATTTTTTCATTTAAAAGTCTCTGGGTCCACTACTTTCTGCATAATTTGTACAAGTTTGGACGAGCAAATGGTCAATATATTTGCTTCAATTCAGTGTCGTTGCTTGCACATAGTTTGGACACTGTAATGCGAGTTCTTATCGAGCTGATGCTTAGGACCGGCTTCTAGGTGTTTCATATTGACAAAACATTTTCATTTTATATTTAAGAATAATTACGAAAATTCGGACTCAATCGAAAATATTTAATTGCTGACTTGATTCAGTTTATATTAAATGAAAACCCATTGAAGCATTTAATGTAAGACAAGGCTTAGATGTATGTGGGGTATTGCCAGGCTAAAGCATTCCAACGCATGATTATCATTGAACTGTGGAAAGTTATTCTGGCAGAATGTCAAAATGTAGATTTCTTGCTTTTCTCTGATAAAACACACCTGAGCTTGAGGGCTTCAATGTAGGAGAGATGCAGTTTCTTCTATGATATGATAAAAATGCTACTTTCGAATTACACGTAGTTCATGCATCTAGCATCCAGCATCCAAACGTATATATGTAAAGAAATAAAGAGGCACAAAGCTTTTCCCATGTTTTTGATAGATGTATTTATTGAGCATTGCTGCATTTTGTGATATTTTTTTACATATGGGTTGTTAAGTGTACCAAAAGTATTTCCTCATTTTCATATACATTGTCATTTTTTGAGGATTTCATGTTTTTCAGAATTTCTAACTTTCACACATATATCTTATCAAATTACAAATCTATATTATAGTTCACGAAGCACTTTGAACCAAGTCTAAGCGAGAGTTATGAATTTGTATAGTGTTCATGCATGTTTGTTTTATGTTGTTGTAATTGCTTGCAATTTTAATAGACCGTGTAATATGTATTTAAGACTTAAAGGAATGTCTCCAGATTGTGCTGAAGAAACCTAATAAAATTTTATTTATCTGACCAGTTTATTAAGTGTAAAAATATTGTCGTATCCGTGGCATAATTAATACAATGTAGCTACTAATTAGTTTTTCCTCATAGCATATGTGTAATCTTCAACCGACGTAGCAAACTTACAGCGTGTTAGAACTTGGCACATGTTTCTATGTTTATACCGTTTTACCTTTGGTTGCTATGGTAACCCTAATCCGGCTGGTGTAGGTATTCATTATTGCGATCTGCGGGGAACACATGATCATATGTAACTAGAAACCAGCGCTAGCGTGTATGCAAAGCCTAATGGCTTATCGGTATCATTACTAACGTGTACTCCATATTAGGAGATGTCAATAATTATGAATCGGGGGCGTATGTTTGCAGGAATACATGATAGCCGTGTGCTTAATGCGCTAGTGTTCCATCATATGTGTGTATAATACACAGATGTTCTATGATGATTTATAACCTGGTGAGGGTTCGTCAGTTAGATATAACACGATCGATAGGAAGATAAAACTGTCAGTAATGTACATAGTACGTACTCTTCATGCATATTCGCGCATGCGCGGTTCTTAATCAAACATTCTTTGAGAAAGTAACTGATTCAACAGGTTTTTTCTTTGATGTTAATTAATTATACTTCGTCATCCCTCGTTTAGTGATTAAACGCTAATTGATTTAAAATAGATGTTAATTAGACAGGGAAAATTAAACAATCATTGTCAATTACACTCGGGGAAGCAAAAATACTTAACCAACTCGGCTACCGTAATCTGCTGAACTTGTTTAATTATAAGATTATTCTTGTCGTGTTTTGTAGGCTAATTGAAAATAAAGAAATGTTTATTTATAGATTTAATTTAATTTAAGTGAAAATGGAACTTAGTGTGAAGATAATAAACATATTTTATTGACAAAAGTATATTCATTTGATTGTAGTTGATCAAACCATACACTATGGTAGTAGACGTTTGTACATGACTCATCGAACATACGCACCGTTAAATTGTACTTTAAAATTTATTATCAACATTTCATACTATATGAATTTCATTTTGTTTTATTGCAATAATAGTCAACAAAACAGACACATTTCAAATAAACTAAACCAAAAGCTCCTTTTTTCATTTCATAAGTTACTACAACAAGTTTATTCGGATTGATAAATACTACATGTATGACATGCTTTGCTAATTAATTTATTTAATTTGTTTTCCACCATCAAGCACGTGAATTGATAGACTTAGACAATAACGGATTACATTAAGCATGCGGTTATATGTTATCTGGAAAGTTGGCAACTACATTGTACAGTACAACCTCAGTTAAAGGCCACCTCAAGCAGTTTTCATGATCTTATCTATGCCAACATGTTTATATGTCTAATAGTTAAAAAAAATACAATTCTTTTCGTGCGTTTTGATATGGTGAATTGACCATTTTGTATTTAAAAGATTCTCAATAGTTTAACCAAATCAAAATCACATAGAAGAACACATTTATAAGTTGAAGCTCATTTCACTGTTTTTTTCTTTGTCAATCACAAGGTTAAAACTGCCTCAATAAACATAATCAGTTTGAATGATATACATGTATACATTGGTCTTATTGTTACGGTTATACATTTCGTTACTTTAAATGCATCCCACTGGTCTATTTAAATACATGTTCATTTTGGACAGGTGGTCACTATGTCAAATATACGATATTGGTCATTGTCACTGATCATAAGATACCGCGTATCGTATATATCCATGTATTAGACGCACTTACACTATAGTCGAACTTTCATTTGTAATACCCCGTTTTCATCTCTGTTTGGATCGTAGCGTATGCCAGAAATTTAACATTGAGCATATTTATATTTCACAAATATTTCATATTATCAATCAATTAGGGTAAATAGTAAGCATATCCGTGTATAACTTAAGACAGTCCTAACCTTTTATATACCAAACAGAGAAAGAGTAATTGTGAGCTTAGAAAAAATTAGGTTAGAGTATTCAAACTTGTTATGTTATGTCCAATGTACTAACTGGACGTAGTCTGGACTGGACGTGTATATGTCACAAATGTCTCTAATAGGTAAACGATGCTCTGTACCTGACAATGATACTTTATATGCCACACATAGTTCATAATGTTCTCAATTCATTGCAGATGCCCGTGAGGTGTTCGACCTCTTCGATTTCTGGGATGGTCGTGACGGAGAGGTAGATGCCTTCAAACTTGGAGATCTCCTCAGATGTCTTGGACACAACCCAACCAATGCCATCGTCAGCAAACACGGAGGCACTGAAAAAATGGGTAAGTCTGTCATCTTTGTTTTTTCGCCGCTGGGCGCCACTGTTCAGCCCTCAACCAAAGAGCTTTTACACACATGTGTATACTACATGTTATCTAATCGCGAAACTTTATAGTTGATTCAACTTTCGTCCACATTTCAACTTAGAACACTTATATATTATAATAGTACCATACATATTCACATAAATGACTTATTAACTTTATTAATGTGCCTCCACATGGTATGACAATTACATTTTAAAGGATTTGCGAAAACGGAGAGTTAGGCTAATGACAGGTTGTATGACTTCACGTTTTCCAAATTTTCAAAAATAAAAATTCAACTTTCTATTATTCCAACATTACACCATTGTATGATTACAGGAGAGAAATCCTACAAATTCGAAGAATTCATTCCACTTTACAAAGAGTTGATGAATGAGAAAGATACAGGAACTTTCGCCGACTTCATGGAAGCTTTCAAGACCTTCGACCGTGAAGGACAAGGTTTCATCTCCGGAGCTGAACTTAGACATCTTCTCACATCTCTCGGTAAGTCAACTATGCCACAACCATTGGACATTTGAAAATGCTGAAGATAACAATGTTACGTCACTTGTCGGTTCTACATTACTTTTGCGGGTAATAGTTATGTAGGTAAACTATGGTCACGACAGTTGGTTCTGGATCATCCCAAATGACATTTGGAAATGCTTAATACCATAGAGGCGTCAATTGACAGAATCGAGAGCATGATGGATTAAGAAAAATTGATGACGATATTGATATTGGGGACATGGCGGTTTAAGGAACATTTGAAATGTCATTTAGAAATAAAACCTCTAATATTTTGAAACCGAGGTCGTAGTTTCGTAGTAGTGCAAAGCTCTCTTCAACATAAGACCTATAGCTGGTAGTCGCCTGTGACAATCCAAAAAACAATCCATACAATATAGTGTATGGCGACTAATATATAGTTACTAAACATGTATACATCCATGTACGTATATTACTTAATCATTTAACTTATTATTTTTTAGGTGAGAAATTGACAGACATGGAATGTGACGATATCTTGACATACATCGATTTGGCCGAAGATTTGGAAGGCAATGTCAAATACGAAGGTAACTTAGACAATTTCAGTTGATTAAATTATTTCACCAATAAGGGTATTCTAACAAAACCATCCTTTAGTTATCTACAGTGGTTGGAGCTCAGACTTGTCCAAATCGGTCTGATAATTAGACAAGCAAACCATATTACATCATGATAGCTCGACATGTTTCTTTCGTTGTTTGATCGGCACCCAATCCTAAATTCAATATGGCGGCCAAATCTAAGATGGCGATTTTACTGGAACCCGAGTATTGTCAATATGTTCCGAAGGTGTTTGTCCTCCTGGTTCATTTTGTAAGACTTGAAACACGATAATCTTGATTAGACATTTTGTGAGTATGTAGGACTTGGAGACATGTAGATAAGATATACCATATTGCAAATACATGTAGATATAAAATATTATAACATACAGCAGGAAACCTGGCTCACCTGAACGATTGTGAGGCCGTATACATTGTATGATCATACTTTATAACTTGGAATGGTTCCAAATGTAGCGTTGATGTTTATTATGTATGATGGTACAATGTAGGATGAACTTGCGTAGGAATATACCACTAAGTAGAAGCATATTGCTTATGTTGTGGTATTGCCAATTCAACATAATTATTCAGGATGGGTTGTGAGAGTATAAACAAAACATGTTGGTTGTAACATCTAACACAGGGCTAGGTTACAGTAACTGCAATCTACTACGGGGCACTATAGTTAGGCCAACAAGGCTGATAATGGGTTCCTTTAATAACAAGAGAACCCTAAGTTTGTGCCTTCTATTCCATTTTTTTAGTTTGGGGTTAAGGCCATTTTAAGGCTAAATGTCAGGCCTCGTGGTTTTGTTCTAATCCTTTCGCTTTGTCTTTTTCAGAATGCATCAACAAAGTGATGGCTGGACCCAACTAAACTTTCAAAAACAAAAGACAATTTAACAAATCAACATCCACAAAATCATCTCATTTTTGAAAGCATGTGAACTTAATTCCAGTGATAAAGGCATTCGATGTTAATAAAGTGATCCATCACATTTTCGTACGAAAAAAAGCGACCCCTGAATTAGGAGCTCCTACTTTTGTCGGTCAAGGACGGACTTACTTGTCACGTGACCCCAAATGAAAGACCACAGACGATTATTTTGATTCTCGATTTAAAAAAAAGAAAGCCTCGTTTTGAAAAATAAAATGGAAACCATATATTTGTAAGACCGTCCTTGCCGCGATGTATAACATTTGGCCGCATTTTTGCCGTGTGTACATGTATTATTGTTTGTTAAATTTCTGTTATTTATTTGAATATTTTTAACAACTCTAACCGGTACCGGCTAAAGCTGTATTGATCATGTGACGTTATGTTGACGTCACATGGTTTTATACTTTTTATACTGTGATTGATGAATAGTTAGAATGAACGAACGAGGAAATAAGAACAAAAATATGGGTATCCCTTTTAATATCCTCGATGTGTATATAGCAGCGGTATTAAAAGTAATTATTAATATATTTTTCCCAAACAAAACTTGGTGTTGTTGTATTTTTATTAGCATGTTTTGTATTGATATATGTAGAACTACGCCATGTGTCAGTGACGCAATAAAATGTACCAGTACTGCCAACTGACCATACTCTTGATGTTTACACAATTTTAACCGAAAGTTGCCCTGGCCAATGAAAAAACATAAGTTGGCTGTAAAATGGTTGGCGATAATACACATGTTTGCATAACGCAATAAAGTCACTTGATAACCTTTGACAAAAACCTCCGACACATATGGGCGGAGTGTTCTCTTCACTACACTAGCGTCGGATAAATTCAGCTACATAATGAGAAAATGGAGATCATCATGGCGGGGATTGAACATTGAAACATGTGTAAAGCAATACCTTCTTTATGACACGTAGACTATTATAAACAGGAACACAACAGTCACCCACCTCTACAGTATTAGAGGGACATAGCCATTTGCTTGCGGGAGAAAATGTGATAACATTTAAGTTCACTTTCATTTAATCATGATTTGCCTTTTCGGCCATGATGATGAATGAATACGAGGTTTTACACAAGTTCACTCGAACTCTAAAACGATTCACATTAGTTTCCACAAGCATCTGGCATTATATCCATATATTTAGTCTGGTCAAGACTGTACATAGCCAATAATGAGTCGGTATGAACCTTCTCGACACAATGATTGGCACACGGACCAGCAGTCCAACATTTTACAGTCAAATGTTAGAATTGTTCAGTAACCAAAAACGCGTGGTTAGCCAAAAATACCAACGTTTATAGCTCAAATAGTGTTGAACATTTAACAAAAGTAACTTCAATTTCAATCTGTGCATGTACAAATTATACAACAGTTATGTACGACAGCCGTTAGGGTGGTGTTTTCACACAGCAATTCCTGAAATCACAAATATCAATTCTTTTGAACAAATCAAATTGTGGTAATAAAGATTTCAAGCATTTGCAATATCAATAATGTTTCATTTAATGAAATATTTCAAGATAGTTAATATTAACCCATATATGTAGGTACATTTGAAAAAGAATGATAATTTAACGAATTTAGACGTGAATCATTCATAATGAAACTTTAAGATTTCCGTAAGTGCTTTGATAAAACAATGTACATTTTGTATTATAAATACAACATGTACCCCGAGTGGTATTAAACTACAACATGGTTGATTTAGACCGCTGTATTCTCACATTAGTGTTTCAAACACCCCATCCATACATGTACTATAAAATCATTACTGTAAGATCAGATTTTTCTAGCAAGGCCGATGATTTCGATAGTTTCATATTTTGAAGTGGATTCTATAAGTTTGCGAGAATAAATGTTCAAATTTCAGGGGAAAAAACATTCAAAAAATTCACGAACGTAACATTTCGCGAATTCATCCAACTCATGAGAGCCAAACAAAAACCCTAGATGATGTTTCAATAATTACATGTATTATGTTCTAATTTGCCATGACAGTTTTATTTAACGCTATCGGACACGAAATTTGATATCAGCGAAAATGAGCGATTTGGTGTAAAACATAATATTTGGAACACAGTGAACTTCTTTGGGGGGATATACGCACGACACATAAATCAGTGTGTTTGTTCACAAACATATGCTTCCAGTAATCATTTACACGGTTGTCGGTGTTAGAGTACATCTTAAGATTTTCTGGAATTAATTATCTATGACTAGACCAACTACCATGTTCAAACAATTAAAACCTTCTCCACATGCGGAGGAAAGTACATGCACTTGAAGAAAGGGAATACCTGTCAATAATCAACAGCATTTTGTCTGTTACAATAGCTACATGGTTAGTTACAAATACAACACATAGAAGTTCTTATAGAATCTATTTTAAAATTACCTCAGCGCATACCTCATTACGCCCAGCGCAGTCTGACGGATATACATTGTACACAAAGGTGTAATGATGATACAATACAACTCACGTTATATAATTCTTGGAAATGTAGCAATGATAACACACATGCTTAAACAAATATTGATAATTGTAACCAATGCTACAAAATAGTCTGGATGCCAGGCAGTGAAGCATAATTATATTATGAATTACTAGTATACCGGTGCACGCTACGCCGGTACTAGAAATTACACGAGGGTTGCCGAGCAAATGCCGAGCATAGCCTTTATTTGCCAGTCAGCTTTCTGCTGAAACATGGCAGGCATATGTGTGCCTCCACCCGTATTTGAACCCGGGTCGCCAGATTAGACGGCAAGTGCGCTAACCACTGAGCTACGGAGGCCGACAATACTGTGATAATAGCTCTAATTTAGACTAAAATAATAAGCAGTTACTACAATATTGCGGAAATACCTCAAGTTCTAAATAACCCAACCACACAAAATGTTATGGTATCATTATGTTCATGATACAACGGGCGCACTTTGAAATCGAACCAATATCTCTCGTATGATGGGAAAACCTGTCGAGATACAAACAGTGCCAGTCAGGAAAGCTGAGACAAAAATGAAAAGATTATACTGTTCATCTCCTTCATAATTCCATCGTTACGAGGTATTCATAATTGAGAGGCCAGCTTTCCCCCATTTTGCTAGGCTGGTACCACGACCCTCGCACACCGGAAACGGACGCTCTACCACTGAACTGCTAGCAAGTTTATTTGTTAGTAGATATATTTGATCAATTATAAATAATCAAGAAAATCATTTGGTGTAAAATGTACCAAAAATCTCACAAAATGTTTAGAAATTAATAATTTATTTGCATGTAAAGAAAAGAAACAGGTCAAATTTTGGACCAACATGATTTGTAAATTTATGAACAGAACCCATCACCTTTTCACAAGTTTTCAAAACAAAAACGGACAATATCTAATTCAATTCATTAAATGATATAAGGTAATAACCAAAGTGACTATATATTTAAAAATTATACAGCATTATGTAGAGTAGTCAGTGACATTACACCCTCAGTCAGACGATACTTGACAAGCTCGTAATACACGGAAGTTGATGCACGCGCTGACGGGTATAAAAGCCTATACTGACGTATATAGGTCACTATTCTAAGGTAGTCAAAGCCAAATCAGGTAAGTTCATTTAGATATGTATACATTTTGATTTCATAAATAATATAAAATTTTCAATACTATAAACACATCTTGAAATAGCTTTTTTGAATAATGTTAAATCCGTGTATTTTAAGTATTAGTTTTCATACTGAGATTTTACACGAAAACTCAATTTGAAGAAATCGAAATACACTTGTGAAACAATGCAGACACATCAACTTTAATAAAAACTTGTTTCGTGTATCGTTATGCAGTTGCGATTTTTTTGTCAAGCTGAAATCAAAAGATCCATTGAAATTGTTCTCTGTGCAAAAAGCGTGAATTGTAGTAAGTTTCGCTCCAGGGAGCGAGTAATGGAAGGGCATAGTGCAATCCTAAAGTTCGACCTGGGGTTGAAATTCACAAATTCATATGTCCGTACTGTGAATTCATCGTATACTCGTACCGTGACTGTAAGATTGAGCTTACATGTATCTGAAAAGTCGAACACATGCGTTAGAAAGATAATTTCTTAAAATTGTACGGGTTCGTATCTTGGCCGAATAATCTCTGAATTGGCCAACAGCAAACTGTACGGGTGTCCGTAATGGATTTTGACTAAGCGTATTTCAGGGGGGTTGGTCGGTTCATAGACTGGAAATTAATTTCGCATTGGATACAGGTTCATCCGCGAAATCAACGAAAACAAATCAATAATTTCGATTTTACGATACAAAATGTATAATTTTATTTTTTCCATGTTTTACAGCATCATGAAGATCTCAATCCTTGTATTCGTAGCTTTGCTCGGTCTTATTGGTAATGCTATTGCCATGTACGGGTATGGTGGAGGTTACCAGTATATACCAGTCCAAGGAGGGTATGGTGGTGGTGGATACAACGATAGCACATTCAGTAAGTAATACTATATTAATGTACATTATTGTATAATCATGAATTAATCCATCGTTGAAATACATGGTAATACATTTCGTTTCTACTACCATTTATATACTTGATCATTGTGTAGCGTCATTGAGCGACCGTTGGTCCGATGACTAGTATAATGTATGCTTTATTTAAACATTACATACGGCGAGCAAGCAGTTGAGCATAATGAGCATAAATAGTTATCACGAAATCGACAAATTCGTAGTAATTATAACGTGTTCTTTCACAAGCTACTGACAACTTCCCTACATACGTAACCAATATCACAAAATGTCATAAAATGTGAAATCAATGAATAAAAGAAATGTTGCACGTGTGACTCTAGTACGATAACGTTCATTCATTGGCTAATCTATGTTATGCAATGAAACTAGTTGGTTTAGTCTCAGCGAATTTGATTGGCTAATGTTCATCACTTTACATGTTTCTGATTGGCCAATTTCAATGTGCTAATTTAAAAGGAAGGGTAATTTATCATTTTATAAAATTATGTTTGTTCAATGTCAAATTTGCAGCGTATTTTATAGGTTAATCTCTCAACATGATTCTGATTGGTCAATTTAAACTCTTCACTTTACATAATTCTGTTTGACCAAATTTTAAATTTCTAGTAAGTTTGATTGGTTAACTTTTTGCATTACTGTATTCTGATTGGTCCAGTTCAAATTTTCAGTGATGCTGATTGGCTTCCTATTCCTCATCCTGATCCTCTTCCAAAGTGGTTTGTTTAACAACACATCAACAACTAACACCACCACACCAACTGGTATCACACTCATCCCGGGTAAATAAACTGGTAAGTTCATTTGGTTTGTTGTATTAACCGTTTTTATGTAAAAAAGTGAATTTTGAGTAGATCTTACAAATGCTCCAATGTATCTTATATTATCTCATATAGGATTTGTTGTCTTTCAATCTAGGTAGATTTTAATTGGGTTCAATTGTTCATGTTCTGACACTGAAGGAGTTATCTGCCCTTGATATTAGTCCTATTGGAGACTCCACAGCAAATAGGCCTAATGCCTAAACAAGTACATGGTCAACTATTATTTTTGCAAAGGCATGTTTCTGTTTCTGATATGATTCCACAGTCATTATACAAATTTCATCAGTTGGAAATGTCTGCACCTTCTGCAATACACATCCTCATACATCAGTGGTTAGTCAAATTGCCAGACATTTGATTCTCGTGAAGAATACGCCGGTGAACAAGAATGTTAATGTAGTACAAAGCCATGATTAATTTGAACTTCATTTTTTGTAATATAAGATATACATGTAATTTATGTTTGTAGGTATTACAAGAAGTTCTGCAGCAAGTTCTTGTTTATGTGCTGTTACATGCTGGGAGACAGTCGAGGGAATCCATGTTCATCATATAATCTTCATACACAGCAATGTCTTTATCATGTATACATATCTCTTCACAATATCAACTTATATAACAGTGATATCTTCGTTTGTCTTTCTTTAATCAGGCCAGTGATTGCTCCAAGAGCAATAAGGCTAAAATATCATACCTCTACCCCCTCACAAATAATGTTTGAAGTCAGACTGAATCTGCAGGGTGGTATTCAATATTGATCCACAGGCCTTATTATATCACATATAGTAATGACGGGAAGATGGGAATTTCAAAACTCTGTATTTTGTGATATAATTTCTTAGACCTGTGATTGATCTTACTTGACTTAAGGATAAGGACAACCAATCAGATCACACCATATTAAACTATTGGTTAGTAACAGGCGATATGATTGGCTATCCTTATTCTCCAATTAATTAAGATCAATATTGATTACCATCCCATAAATAAAGATTTTAAGACCAAAAAGGAGGAAATCAGACTATCGGAGGAAGAATTACACCACTGCTTAATGGCTTTATTAATCACACCATTTAGCAATTCAGATGACTAAGACAGCCATTGACCCTGAAGCACTCTCCTGAGGACATACAATTTTGGCTCAAGCTGTACAATATTCTTGGTTTAGACATTCAAAGTCTAAAACGGTAAAATCAGGAATGGCCACATTCTTTTCATGTTTTTCCCTGGAATACTCTTCCTGTGTTTACCTGCGTCTAATAAACAGTTGTGTGCAATACTTGAAGGATTACAGTAGAGTGTATTACATAGCATGTGTGTGATCCCTTACCAGTTTTTTCATAATCTGAGCAGTTGTTCTAACCCTCAATGTCTTCATAGAGTAAAACAAACACGCACAATTTTTTTTGTCTCAAGTTTATTCAAAATAACAAATGATAGAATTACAAATTTATTGATATTAATGCAACAGACAGAACGAGACAAATGCCATTTACTTTCCCTGGTCGAAATCTCAATGTGGCTTCAGCTTACCCCGATAATCACACTGCAGAAAATAGCTAACACTTATCATACCAAACAACAAACATGGGAATGTCACATTAAACCATGTCTTCAAACAAGGGTGATAACTGAAGCATAATTCCATCAAACAAAACAGGGGTGGTATTCAACATTGACCTTATTTAATTGAAGAATAAGGATAGCCAATCATATTGCATGTTACTGACTAAGAGTTTAATATGGTGTGATCTGATTGGTTGTCCTTAAGTCATGTAAGATCAATATTGAATACCACTCAGAAACCACAAATTAATCATTTTATTTGCTGATAAACATTACGATAAAACTAGAAGGGTTTTTGACACAAAAAGTATGTCTCCAACAAAGGGCCATAACTCTGGCAAAAAAAAATAATTCAACCTATCAGTCCTGACAATAAGTACAACAGGGCTTAATACTGACTATTTGTGTGGAGTTACATTAAAATTTGACCACTGATTACGGACAACAAGCACAGACAAACTGTGTGATATTCATTCTGACATTCAGCAAAAACTCAGTAAGTCTCTAAGCAAACAATTCGGCAGTCACTAAACATGCGTCACTCAACATCTTCGAAGCAGAATAATCAGATCAGCAAAAAGTTGGCTTGAATACAATAGTCATAGTCAACATATAATTAGACTTGGCTAGAATACAACAGTCATAGTCAACATATAATCAGACTTGGCTAGAATACAATAGTCATAGTCAACATATAATTAGACTTGGCTAGAATACAATAGTCATAGTCAACCTATAATCAGACTTGGCTAGAATACAATAGTCATAGTCAACATATAATCAGATTTGGCTAGAATACAATAGTCATAGTCAACATATAATTAGACTTGGCTAGAATACAATAGTCTTAGTCAATACATAATCAGACTTATACAATATCACACACCATTAAAATTCCCTAAGCAAGAAAACATAAAATTCTGTACTCAAAGTATAAAACTTATGTAACAATTAAGATCTTTATATGAGAATACATAAAATTCTGTACCATTCTATAATGTTCAAATCCATGAAATTACAAGAAAACTATTGTTGTAAATAAGTTTGAATAGTAAAACATTGATATATATATATATATATAGACAACATCATGACTAGACTGACTTGTATCTTGATTTGTTCTTCGGAGTACTGACTCGAATAGGTCTTCCCTTGTTTCAACTTTGCGAGTTGCATGCACATCACTTTGGCACACCAGAGGGACATGCAGATAGCCCGAGTGAAACCATGCGGGATATACTGATTCTCGTGGTCTTGCTATCAAAACAATAGGAGCCATAACATGAGACAGTTGGTACCAGGCACAGTGGCCATGTACTGGCCCCGATCTCATGAAGCATCTCAAGTAGAAATCTCAGTTCAAATTGAGATTTTGCTCAAATCAGAGTCCGAATTTGAGATAAAACTGAAGTTTGATATCAGGAAACTTTACTGTAATAAACTCAGAATAATGTTTCTGCTTTGTGATGCCAATTTTGAGTCCAGTCTCCCATGGAAATTAACATAAAGACATATGACAATATATGGGATGAGATTTAACTGAGATTGAGATGCATCAGAAGATTGAAGCCTGATCACATGACCAGCAAATCCAGATAATGTACAATCAAGTGCATCTACAGTCTACTGCTGTATGTACCAGCATATAAAGTAATTTTGCTATGCAACACCTGAAGACCAGTATGAAAAGAACAAAATGACCAAAGGGATTCAGCCCCTGATTGAAAACATAAAACACCAAAGCATGACACGATGGATACCTAAGGTATCATACCTTACATGTTTTATCAAATACAACAGAATAATGAACTACTGCATAGAATTATTGAATATTAATGTACATACATATGATATAATATATATAGAGATGATTTGAGTATAAAAACTATTGAATATTTATTTACATACAAGTATCTAGATCTCTGTATAGAGTATATAGTTCAACATTTATATAATTAATTAACATCAATACATATTATGAATAAATAAAATTATGTAATCTATTTGATTTCTAATAAACAACTTTCTATTCACAATAACTTCAGGGTGCAGTGTACATACTGTCTAATGGTCAGTTGTTTGTAAAACATTTTTTATTGGCTGACCTTCTCCAATTGTTCTCAATACTGGGGGAAGAATTATAAAAGAAGTAAAGGCAAAAATATAAAAAAGAATGAATGCTCGCCCATATTGGAGATCCCGGTGGTGAGGGTAAATAAATCTATCTAGACAGGCCAAAACTGTTGTGTACCATAACAGAATACCTAAAATAATTAACCCATCTAAGAATCAATTTATTAAATAGTTTATTCAAAATTTAGCAAAACTGTTCTTCAGTATACGAGTCATCTTTCCTAAAACTGGGAAGCATTACCAAAACCCAGATATAAGACGTCCAGATAAACTATTTGCTGTTGGCTAGATATTTGAATTGAACTCAAGTTTGATTGGCAGTAACCGAGAATAACAGAGTAGCTGGTGTATGACTCTAGTCAGAATTTGAATGAAACCGTCACCGTTCTTTAAACATAAACATGTAATACCTGTATATATAGAATATAGAAACTAACACTACATCCATATACCCCAGAATTAATGATCTAGATTAATATACATACACATAATATACTAAATAAAGTAATGTACAAAAATATCACAAAAAGTGTGTAATGTAAGAACAAAAGGGAAACACTAAGAAGAATCCGGTGAGATACGTTTCAACCGAGTTGAGTTCACCAGGATCGTAGAATTCAGCTGAACAAATAAATCATCGGAAAAAAATCTTAATTTTATGCATGAAAACTGTAATAAAATGCTCACACAATAATAACTAAAATCAAGGAACACCTAAAATTACATGAAAAACCAGGTTTTGAACCAAGGTGTAAAACTGTGCTGAAGCTTGGACCAAGCCTAAACAACACAAACAATGTTAATGACCACTCTTCTAACTGACCACATCAACAACCGTTCATAAACATAGTTCACAAAAATTCAACAAATTAAATAACCTGCGTAAGATATATAAATACAAGAGCCATCAGAGACAGGTGATGCTCCCACTTGGGGTGTTTGTCACTGCACTTCTCCTCAATGAGATTTATTTAACTATGAAGTTTCAAATTGGCATTTCTAATACTGTATGAGATATGGCCCGGAAAAGAATTAAGTGTGAACAAATACAAAGGGGATAACTAAAAAATATGCATAAAAGAGTTATGGGTCTTTGGCACTGCACATCCCCTCAATGAGTTCTATTCACCTATGAAGTTTCAAATTGATATCTCTAATACTGTATGAGTTATGGCCTGGGCAAGAATTAAGTATGAATAAAGGGGAATAACTCCAAAAATATGCAATAAAGAGATATGGTACTTGTGGACTTCCCCTAAATGAGATCTATGCACATACAAAGTTTCAAATTAATAGGTGTAATAGTTTTTGAATTATCATCTTGAAAAAAATATGTCCGACGGACGGACAGACAAAGCGGGGACTATATGCTCCCCCCAAATTTTTTGGGGAGCATAATAACACAAGAAATTAATACAACATAAGGCAAATTGCAAAAATGACATTATGCTACCATCAATATTAACCCTTCACTTCAGATTTTGATTTAACTGTTCAGACCTCTTGGTCATGCACCATTTTTCTACAATTTTTCATATCATTATGCAATCAAGACTCAAAATAAATATTGTATAATGACATTTGCTGTAGAACTAAATACTTATTTTAGCCAATTAATTATTATTATCTGTCAGACAGAAATACAGTTACTGTATAAAAGACTATTCAGAATTATTCAGACCCACTCATGGGTTTATCATTGAGATCTTACTCAACTCATACGGTCCTGGCAATAAGGTATCCAGAGTGATTAATAAGGTATCCAGAGTGATTAATATAAGTAGCAAAGCTTGTTTCACTAGTGACGTAAAATAAATGAATGGAAAAAATAAACTACTGATTTGTGACACGATACATGGTGGGAAAGTCCATTCAACCACAAACACATTCTGTACTGTACATGCATTAAGTTTAAATTTAATCTATATTATACAGGGGTTTCCATTTAACTCTTAGAATGACTCATCAACCCTTGAACTTTCCAAACAGTCACATTTGACCCACATAAGTTTGACTGAAGGATTGTATTTTCTTTAACTGCATTCAGTACAAAATTATCCAAGTTACAGGCCCCTAGTGGGACCCTTGAATACATAAGGGCACTTAGGTTAAACAGAAACTACTTCACAGACAAACTCTACAATCTAGTATTATGCATACAGTTAAAATCCATTCAAAATCTGGTTAAAATTTCAAGGTAATTAGTATCAGTACATGGGTGAAAGTTGAGAAATATGAAAATACTGAAAAATACGCTGGGGGCCAGGGGGCCGCAGGACCCCCGGTGGGTCCAGGGCAAAGCCTTGGCCATGGGTCCAGGGGGCCGGAGGCCCCCGGAAGCTCCTTGAAAACAGCATTTAAAGTACTTCTGAGAGCAAATTCTGGCACTTCTAACTTGCTGTTATAAAAAAATAAAAGGCCTCCAAAAAAGCTTGTTTACATGGTGATTTTGTTTTCACTTTCAACCTAAAACCTTTGAATTACTATTTGACTTCTAGTGAGTAGAGGTTGGGGTTCTAATAGTGAACAAGTGTCTGTGCAAATTATACAAAAGTAATAGTCAAGTTAAGGTTGTACCTTGTCAAGAAGTGCAGATAATTTGGACAAAAATGCTTGATAGTTGCCTATTCTTGTCAAATAATACAATTTGTGTATGATCTTTGTTCTTGTGTAGAGGTTGGGGTCACATTAATAGTGAACAGTATCATCCAGTAAAGTATAAATCCAGGGGTATGTGATTTTGGTTGCCAATAAACAGCTTAACCCCAGCATCATGAGGTTGCCAAAAACCGACCTACTGCCATGTAAAATGTCTGATAATCTGATAATGCACTAAAAAAACAAGTTTTTGTTGTAGATTAATTAAGTAAGTACTGTATCACTAAGGGCTATATTTGGTTTAAATTGTTCTTTGTAAATATATATTTTGTAAGCAAGACAATGACTCTGCTTCAGGTAAATCACAATTTTCATTAAAACTTAAAAAGTAAACATGAGATGTTTGTAAAACATGTATGCCCCATGACAGCCAAATAGTCAAAATAGTAAAGGTCAGAGACCTTGACCTTTAACCTACTGACCTCAAAATCAATAGGCAGCATCTACTATTGATGACCAACCTCTATCTAAAGTTTGAAGATCCTAGGGCAAAGCGTCCTTGGGTTATTGAACCGAAACCATTTGAATAGTCAGAAATGGTAAAGATCACAGTGACCTTGACCTTTGACCTACTGACATCAAAATCAATAGGGTTCGTCTACTGTTGATAACCAACCCCCATGTAAAGTTTGAAGATCCTAGGGCAAAGCGTTCTTCAGTTATTAAATATACCGCCGGTAAGAAAGAAAATAAAGTTTTTGTTTAATTTCTGAATTGTGCTGTGTCCCGCCGTCTTTAACCTCTTTAACTCTTCCCTGTAAATACTTGTGCGGCGCTCACACGATCTTGTAAATATAAAGTACAAGATTGTCCCAGATTGGGACCTCTGAACTGGAAGAAGAAGGTCCCTGTTCAGCAAGTAGGCCTTCTGAATCATGTTGACAAAATACAATTTTTCTCAAGATTCTAGGGATCTAAAGAGGATATTGTTTGGCATAATATTCCTCATATTGACATTAAATGAATTGGTTTCTTTGAATCATCATGACATGGAAGTATAAAATATCAAAATGTCTGTGAGTGTACCTCTATAGATTCAGAGTACTGACTGACTATTTATTATCATGCTTGTAACTGCTACAAATAACACTGTGTGTTCACCAACACCACACACACACACATACAATGCTGTGTGAACTTAAAGTCCCATTTATATTGTCAAGAGGCTTTTATGGAACTTATTTGCAGCAACAAAATATTACAATTTCCCGAGTTTTTGACGGAAAGAACGGCGCTGGACTTTACCTAATTTCTTTTTAATTCAACCATTCAAAGCTTTGTCACGCTCGTATCCGATTCGCCAATGTATTTCAATCGTTTCCCGATCGCCAATTGTGCCTGACATACTTTTCTCCGAGCTTAATTGCGTTTGAAAAATATGAAATTCCACTTTCGATTTGATGACAAATGTCGTACAAACAGGTACTGAATACCCGAATAGCGGAAAGATCGAGTGCCGTGATTGGTTCAAAGAATTAACAGGATACATGTAGAGGTAACTTCATCGGCCAATCAGAACGGTCGTTTCATTTGGGCACTGGAAAACCAATACGGTCTAAAACAATTATGAATACCGCGGTCGCGCTAGCAAAAGTCGGCATACCCCCCCCCCCCCCTCAAATTTTTACGACGGATTTACGCGATTTGGAAAAACGGTCTTGGGACATGTCTAAAATACGGAAATCCGTCATAAAACGGAAAACTTTCACCCATGTCAGTATGATTTTTTTAGTAAATTTCATTAAAAACAAGTAAGAAAAAGATATCACAAATAATGAACAAATAAAGCACCACATTATCAAGACATTATAAGTTTATACCAACATATACTAATACACCCCCTTCTATATTATTACAATTAAATAATCCGGTGTTCCACTCCTTACAATAGCAAACCAAACAAGTTTATTAACCATTATTATATAGGGTGAATTGCTCTTCAGTAACGTGTGGATGATTACTTATCTATAATCGAAACAAATTTCATAAAAGAACCCATCAAACTGCGCAACATGATCTAGGTGACAATGAAACTTTTTTCTAAGAGCCCTGAACATACCTTTGTGGGTGTTGTTACAAATTTTACAGTATGGAAATACAGTTAAACCTGTCATAAACAGCCTGTTTCAAATACAGCAGTTAGCCATTTACAATATGTGAATTAACTTAAAGTTATGATGTTAATTTTTGCTGAACACAGGTGGTAGATTAATACATAGGTCACATACCACCCGTATGCCGGGCGATGTCTGAGTATCCAATGTGTTCTTGGTGTCTAGGCAACGTGCAGACATCTGCCGAGTAGCAATACATATGGCAAAAGAGACATAAATTAAACAGATCGCCACCCGATGACTGGCCGATATCCGTCCAGCTTGATTTAGACTAAAGCACTAGTACATCATTGTGACCCAGGTATAACACAGGTGACCACTGACACTGATTTAACTTTATAGTTGCATGGGATTGGTATAGAGCTGTCATTTATAGAAGCGATATTGATGTATTGGCGATATTTTTTAGCCAATCGATTCCCATTTTGAAATATCGATACATAGGTAAACAAATGGAACCACCCAAAATCCTCATTTTCCTGCACAAAACCTTTTCTTTGTCAAAATTGAAACTCACAAATTGTCAAAATGGGTCAATTTTTAACTCAAGCCAAAGATGCTATTTTCGAAAGCAAAATCTATACCCAACGTAATCAGTGTAGAATGGCTAAATAAGTGAATCATGACTGATGGGCCTGTTTCTTGTTTGTCTATATGTGAAAATTGATATATTGAAGTATTGTCGATATGCCTCGGGTCGAATCAATGACAGTTCTAGATTTGTATACACAATTAACATCTGTTATAGCATGGTAGTTGATATCATCTTTGAATGTCTTTGATTGAATCACTGGTAAAGCATTGATGAAGTCCGGTATGGATATTGCAGAAGTTTATACAATGCTTATTTCCCCTTTGCATTTACAGCACACATTTAATGTGAGATTATCGTAGTTGGCGAATGGATGATATCTGTCAACCGACATCGCTCCTGGAGCCGGCATCAATGATCTAGATGATACCAGACATCGGAAATCTTCAGGTCGCATTTCACGAGACAGCAACTAGTAATATACAAATACAAGCATTATATGCAAGAACGGCTGATTGGGACAATTTGACGGAGACAACATAATTAATAATTCTGGCAGTATACAGGGTGTCCCAAAAAAACGGGGACCTAGGCTAAACATTCGTAGCGCTTTCTCTTTTATTAATAACATATTGTCAATATGACAAACATTAAGGGATGGATACAGTTCAAAATACTAACATCATAATTGTAATTATTTAGTCCCAATATCCAGAGTTATCTCCCTTGTTTTCAATCATGTATTTAAGTATATCAGCATACAGTGAATAGGAAATTTCAGTGTGTTCATACATAGATTTACATGTTGACCGCAAATGTCATCTCATGTGTCCCAGAGTCAAGGATAATGGATCTGCATACACTTGTTTATCATGTATGGCAAACAGATTCACTATAGTGTCCATCTCCGAGCTATATCTAGGCCAATTGCCCAATGGTATGAAGTCTAATGTCAGTACTTTCTTGCAAATATATCATGATTTTGCTGTTGATTTGTTGTAATAAGTGGTTTCTGCTTTCTTATAAATGCTGACACACTAAATGACTCTATGAACATCTATGAACTTTTGATTTGGATATAAGATCACATTATTACCTTTTGCTTCTTACTAAGCTTTCATGTTGATTGTTCTCAATAATAAATGAATCTTTATATTTTGCTTCTTTGGTGATTGTTAATGAATATTTTGAAGGTTGACTACTTCCCTTTTATTTAGTAAACTTGCCACTTTCTCCCCTCTTTCATTATTTCACTGCAAAGTTCTTAGATTTTCACAATATTTTCATCACCTCTGTGACTTTAAAACTTGGTTTCTCAATATGAACACTGAAGACAACAATGGCTTATCTAACAATGACATTTTCAAGACAAGTCAGCAAAAAATCACAGGAAATGACGACGTATGGAAAATGATGACGTCACTTCCTGTTTTAAAGCAAAACCTATTAACAAGTACCTATTTTAGAAAATAAATTACTTTTATACACTCACAAAACAACAGTCAAATTCATTGAAAAATAAAAAAGTTATAAAGGATTTAGGTAGGTCCCCGTTTTTTTTGACACCCTGTATATGTAAAGAGAAAGAGGGACAATTAGTATATAAAGAGGGGCAACATGGCCCTTCGTTGCTCAACTTAGTTATCTTCAAACATGGGACCATTAGATAGTGGAAACTGTATGCTACATACATGTACTTGCATATTGGAGTGATTTAAAAGACAAATTACATTTTATCAAGATTGCTTAAGATTGAGTGTTAACAAGGGTTTCCTTATAAGACCCAGTTTTGATATCAGAAAGACAAACATGGTGACAATGTGAGCTATAACAAAATTTACCTCTTTAGCATGAGCTTCAGCTTGTGTAAGATAATCGTGCCAATCCGGCTCAAGTCTATTACTCATAACACTAGTCACATGACTAGGTAAAAGGCGGTACTTAATGGATTCAACCAGCTGCTGATTGGTCCGTGCTAAATCTATGACATTCTTCGATGCCAACAATCTGGATCCAGCAGATTGACTTCCTAGAGGATCAAACGCTTCCTGTACTTGCTCCAGACCTCTGTAACATACAACAATATCGTGTCAGTGATCATATCCATGGGCCATAAAATAGGTCACCTTTTAAGGCAGCCACTTGTCTGTCTATACACACCCTATGTTTAAACGAGACAGCTGATCAACCAACTCTTTTTTCATGAAATTACTTCCCTTTCCACCATCAAACATAGAAAATGAAGCGCATAATATATCAAGCAAAAATTGAAATAGAGTTATGATAATTGATTGACAGCAGACTAGCCAACCACAAACAACACTAGATTGTGAATGAATCCGATTAAGTCTGTTAAATTCCTACAAAATAATGAAATAGCATTAAATCAGAAACGGAAACAATTCATCAAATCTTTCCCAGTGTACCCTATAATTATTCAGTTTGGGAAATAACAAGCAGTACAAACTGGCTTTTTCCACTAGGGTCGTCCATTAAAAATTTTCGTCTGCAGTAACGTGACCCAAGATTTATTTTTAATTTGATAGTTACATCTGCCTATCACTGGGTATTTGTAATAATAACAAGTCACTAAGAGTTGCAAGCAATACAGAAGTCCCCTACCTATTGTCAATGTTGCTGTTGCCATAGCAACCACAATTTTTGCCAGAATCTAAAAATATTTAGATGGGCATTATTTCCTTTTTGGCACTTACACACATCCCAAGTTTCATAAACCTAGCTTGGGAACTGCAATTTTTCGTGAACTCTTTCTGTCTTCATACCAACCACAATTTTTGTCAGAATCAAGATTTAGACATGCACAATCCCCTTATTGTTTCCTATATACATACCAGCTTTTTTACCAAGTTTCATAAACCTAGCTTGGAAACTGTTTGAGTTATGTCAGGATCCAGATGGTTGAAGGACTGACATACAGACGGTCGGACAGAGGGCAAACCTATAGTCCCCTACCAGTTGAAAACCTGTAGGGGACTAATAAATAATGATATATTTCATGAATATCATTATGGGATAGTAATCGCACCAACCTGTAAGTATCATATAGATTGGCACGTAATTGATGACGTTCATTTAACATTTTCTCCAAGGCTAGCTGACTTTCCTGAAACTGCATAGTGAAGAATGCTTTTGACGATGCTAACTCATCAGACATCACTCTGAAAAAACAAACATTTTTATGATTTATGTATGCATGTTATCTCCAGGCCTGGTAATTGGCAATTGTTCTCAGGTTTAAAATCCCTATTTCAAAGCCTCAAACTGTATTTTTCAATATTACCAAAGACCAAAAATTTAGTTATCAAAAACCTGAAATCAGGTACAGGGCTGAAAAATACCAGGCCAGTATTCTGTGAAATAACATCCTGTTGAAAACAGAAAAACATTTTATATCTAAAGAAAGATATGAGCACATTTCTGTTAATGTGCTCTTACTGGGTGTTAGACACAACCATACAAAGCTTGGCGTTAAAAAAGGGGTCATAACTCTGTTTTTACTATTCTGATACAGACGTTAACACAGAGTTACAACATCCCAATATACATTTGTATAGTATGTAAGAAGCATTCTAATAATAATGCATAATTTTACCATACAGAATGCCATTACTTTGATATATACAATATATGTATCAAATCTAAAATCTAAACCACAGATGCACAACTCCTAAAGCTAATAATCATGTGCATAAAATTTGGCAAATCATTGTCAATTACACAAGATGGCAGTGCTTACAATATCAAAAACTTGCTATATTTAATGCCTAGATTTGTTCATTCAGGGTTATTTAACGCCATCTCTAAACACATTTTCCAGTTATATACGGTGGCAATATAACCTAACCAGTGTTCCTGGACTGTGTTCTAACCAGTATATGTACTATCTTACCCTTCCACAAGGAACCAGCAACTTGTCAACATTTGGAGGAAAATCAATATTGTTGTCTAACTTTCATTAAAGGGTATGCCCTGCAGCGACTCAGAATGAACTAGGTGTTTACCTGCAAGCCAAGTATTTACTTCTCCACATATCAGCTTGTATAGAGATTTTATCTAAATGTTCATAATCATCACAAATCTTCTTAGAATAATCTCCAATCTCTAATGACAACAATGCTTTATCTCTGAAATATAGTGTTACTGTATATGTTAAGTGGTTCAATTAGCAACATGGAAATATTGGCGAATTTACAAAATTTGCTAATTTAGTTTATACTTATTTATTTTAGGGCGATCATGAAACAAATTTTTCAGACTTATATTAATGAATAATCAGGGGTTCCACTAGCTTCTGAATCTGAAGTCATTTTGATACTTCTGACTAAATTTCATTTTAAGAGAAAAAAATGTGGCTTTTTGGAAATTTCAAGGTTCAAAACCCCTACTACCGAGTCAAATGGAAGTTCTGTTAATCGCTCTCGACACCTCATTCCTGATGTAATACATCGCTAAGAGGGTATGTGAGAAGAGAAGCCAGTTTCCCTTTTATACAGAGTGTCTAGCAAGGGAATTACTTGTACCATTTTTATTTCGTCTTTGGTATGACGTGGCCTAGTATCGATCCCAGGACCTTCCCAATCGAAGCTGATGTTCAACCACTAGGCTATCGAAGAGGCTAATTATAAATACAATTTGGACTACAAAGAAGATGCTAATTTTTCTGTACAGCCAACGTCAGAAATTCTAAATATGCTAACTTTTTGACGGGCAGAAATATCTACTGCTCCAGAAAGAATAGCTGTATAATTTCGAATCACACTACAGCCTGTATAGATATTTAACACAATAGTGAATATTACAGTGTAATCTGAGAAAACCAGACTTGGAGAAAACCAGAAGTCTGTCCACAGAAAATCAGTCCACAGAAAACCAGACAAACCGGAAATCGGTCCAAAGAATACTTATTCAGAACATTGTGGTCCCAAGTGTTTGGTTTTCTCAGATTACACTTTACATAAATTTATAAGATCCTTATATTGAGACTGCCTGTTTTACCTTGTTAATCTTTCAACTCTATGTTGTAAATCTTCTCCTACAGATGCAACAAGCAACTTCTTTAATTCTTGATTTACCTGAAATAAATAAATACAACAAATAAACAGACAGGCATATTTGTTTTTATCTGGTAAGCATAATTTCCGACAATCATTTCAGTGTGTAGACCTAACCAATTTACCTGGTATTAATTATTAACCAGTAATAACTTGCTCATACACCACAGAAATGTTTCCATATGTGCATCGTCATGATCACAGAAGAACATCACATAACCGTCCAGGTATTCAAGCCCAGATAGTTCATTGACTGACATGCAAGTGCTTCATGATTACCGGTATCCAATGTGTTAAATTCTGTGTCTAGTACATGTATGGATGGCTAATCGATGTTGCTGTTTCTGTATACGGTATGGCTTCGAGTTGTCTGAACATGTACAGTATTTATTAGATATACTTTACATGTCCGATCATAAAAATCAATTAGTTACATGTACATATTATATTATTTCATTTCAACACGTTTCTACACAATTTTTACTGTCAAGAAAAGTTGACTGTAAGAAGTTTCTTAGCACAGGTAACTGTATCAATAAAGAGTAAATTGTACCCATTTTATTTTTTATATAATTTACAATATCTTAGAAAGGTTTATAACACGGGAAATTGACCACACAGTCACTGAGGTGCAGTTTGTTTATAATAATCATTTTATTAATACTGGTGTTATTTTAAACATATTTATCTAATCAAAAACTAGAGAGCTTCGTCTTTAATTTGATATCAATATTTTAAAAATTTGTCCATAAATAAGAAAATAAACCCATAGGGCGTGAAATCACTTTCAGTTTTCTTGTTTAGAATAGCATGTTGTATCTATTGAATGCACCTCAGTGACTGACTGGACACCGTGGAATACATTTCATGGTATAACTTTTTAACTAGTTGATCAATTTCGATTAGATTCCACATGCAGGTAGTTCTAACGATGTTGTCTATGAATGTAATTACTTTATGAAGATATCGAAAGCATATTCCTGTTTTTGATACCCTGAAAATTTGACCTCTTTAGTACAAATACACCTTTCTAAGAAAACATAAATTTTATACTCTATCAATGATACAGTTAACTGTGTTTCTAAGGGCAGAATAAATAAATTCAGGGCTTTCAGTTGAATCTTGAAACTGCATTAAAAATTTATAACTTTTGAATTTGACGAAAGTGCCAGTTTTTGACTCACGAGACAAATATGCTTTACATACAAAATTTTACAAATCTTTTTATCTTTTGATGACTTGAAAATTGAAGTTCAGGAGTCAGTAAAAGCCCTGAAATTCTGATATGCATACAAGTCCTGGTGAATTGTAATTCTCATACCTGTAATTGAACTTCAAGTTGATTTTTGAGCATCTGTTTTTCTTCTTCCAGGTGCAGTACCTTCTCTGCACATTTACACCCCCTCGTTCCTTCTGTACTCCTTTCAGTAACATTCTCAGCAGGTGCAACTGTCTGACAACTGTGACACACTGGCAGTTCATTAGATGCCGCAGTATCTGTAGATATATCGGGTGATGATAATACAGTGGCTGATGACTTTTCCGGGACATTTATAACAGAATCACTGACTGAATGAGTCAAAGTATTTCCAGTATTTTTACTGATAGGTCCAACTTTATTGACAGGCTTATCACCATTTTCTGACTTTGGCACTGTTGATGCTTCAGTCTTGTTGAATGGTATGTTAGCTGAGGTATTTGTTAATGGTGGCAGTGTGTCAACTAATTCATTGAGCGCTATTTCACCATTCTCAGTCTTCACTCCACTCTGTTTCCTATCACTAACTGGTTGAGTATCTACTGTTTCTTTATTATTATCAGCAGTTCCTTTTGTGTCTTCACCTTTTGATTTTATAGTTCCTATTGTTGTACTACCAGTATTTCCAGTTTCTGATTTTGTTTTACTTTTGTCTTTAGGAACTGCTAACTTTTGTTGAAAGCTGTATTTTGGCAGTGGGTTACGTACTAGAACTGTTCCTTGATTTTGTTCAGCTGATGATGTCCTTGAAGATCGAGTCTGAGGAGGTCTACGACGAGGTTTAACAGTTATAGAATTTGATGACATACTGAATCAATTTTGAGCAAAGGACCAAAAATACCTGAAACAAAAAGAAACTATCATTTGTTGCTTTAATTTGATACAATTCAACAATACAAATAATACAGAAACAAGACCCCTAACATATCAATTCTGCTGATGGTTTTATCATCAGTCGTAACCCATCCTCATACTCAGTGAAGAGACCAGGCCCTGATCTCCCAAAGTATCTCAACTTGGGCTAAATCTCATCTCAAATATTATCATTTGTCTTTGAGGTAATTTACACGAGAGGCTGGGTTCCAATTTGGCATCACAACACAAGATACACCATTCTGAGTTTAATACAGTAAAATATCAAAAGCTTGAAAATCAGATTGATCCAAAATTCTGCCTCTGATTTTAGCAAAATCTCAATTTGAGTTTAGATTTCTACTTGAGATGCTTTGGAAGATCGGGGGCCTGGTGAAGAATATGCTGGTGGACAAGAGTGTCAACATATTGTTAGTTCTTGGGCGTTCCAACTTTTCAGTAGAAAACAGACTTTCTATGACAAAAGCTTTTTATAACAATATATTTTATCTGAAAAACTGATTAAGATACTACAATGCAGTTATTTATGTTATCATATATCAAAGTGAAAGTTTACAATTTCTTTTTTTGATATGTTGTAAAGAACCCCAAACTATCTTCAAATTCAGATCACCCTGTAAATACAACAAAATTGGGTCAAAAAGTTTATATTGAGATACACAAGATACATCTACAAAACTCTGTAACTGACAAAAAGTTACATACCCGTAATGATTATCCTACCACGTGGAATTTACACACACTAAGCTTATATATATATATATTCTTATCTCTTTGATTCTCAAGTGTAAATCATGTCACATTTAGAACAGTAATGTAGTGTAAATCATGTCACATATAGAACAGTAATGTAGTGTAAATCATGTCACATTTAGAACAGTAATGTAGTGTAAATCATGTCACATTTAGAACAGTAATGTAGTGTAAATCATGTCACATTTAGAACAGCAATGTAACTTGTAAATCATGTCACATTTAGAACAGTAATGTAGTGTAAATCATGTCACATTTAGAACAGCAATGTAGTGTAAATCATGTCACATTTAGAACAGTAATGTCAATAGAATGCCTATTAGCACGTTAACGTAGATTAATGTTGACTTCCTGCATGAAAACAGATAAAATCCAGCATTTATTGCATTCCAAAACAACTACTCAAAAAGTACTTACAACTACCAAGAACAGTGCTCACACTAAAAAGTATTAAATAATCAAAGCAAATACACTTAGTGTATGATCAAGTCATTATTAAGATGTCACTTGTACAACATCATTAGCGGCCTGTCTTAATTTAGCTACAACATATATTTGCCCTTAGGCTATTTTGTTACCACATGTCATCATGAATAAACTATAAAACAAGATGTATGGTTTTGTACATGCGAATCCGAATCCGTAAGATGTTTATAACAATGATGAATCATTGAACCACTTAGAACGTAGAACCTGTAATCAAAGAGACCACCCTCACGACTGACAACAAGTAGTTAGTTGCTTCATTAAATGGTCTCTAATTTAAGTTATTAGATTGTACCAGAGTAAAATGGTCTCCAATTTAGATATAAGTTAATGAATAAGATGATCAAATGTTCCAATGAATCAATCACAATTTAAAGTATGTAAGTTGAAGACTGAGAAGGCTGCGAAGTGAAGAGCTAGCAGTTGAGCTACTTCACTCAACTATCTAACACTGTAATGTTTCACTATTTTTTGTGTTTGACTGGGTGGTCATGCATGGTCATTTGGTTTTATCTCTGAACTAAATGACTCCTGACCTCCTGCTTCGAGGATAGAGACAGAGAGTGACTTTGTGTGATTTATCTCTAGTTGGGTGGGAAACACTGAAAAAAATTTCAGATGACCAAATGCCCAGGCTGATATTCAAACAAGCGACCTCTTGATCTGTAGTCAAGAGCATCATCCACTAGACCACCATGCCAACCTGCTTCAATAATGAAGGTTAGTCCTCCAATGTCCCTCAACTGTTTAGTTGAGTAGCGGTTAAGTAACAGAACTTCATTTTTTCTTTCTATTAAGCAAAGGAGCTTACACAAGTCATTAATCCTCATTTTGATTGGGCGAGCAATTTGTGCCTTGATTATGCGGCCTTAAATATCTTATATATAATTATCTTTTTACAAATTTTTCTGATTGTATGAGCAAAAGTTAAGCATTAGACATATTTCCTGAATATTTTTTGATGTTGGCGCTAAATTAATTGTAAGGAATGTGATTATCAGTCAGATACCATGTACAGGTACTGGTAGGTTGCGTGGAGAGGACACTTGGGATTCATCATTATTAGAGAGTTACTGGGTTAAAGGTCCCAGTCTCCCAGATGGTAACAGCTACTTTGAATAGAAAATAGATCTTTTGAGGACACACCTCCCATAACCACTCAAGTTCAAGCTCCAGCCAATCCAGACAGGGCTTTTTTCATTATATAATAGGGGCCATTATAAGGCCTTTTCCCCTGGAATGTCTGTGAAATGCGTGAACATTATTTTGTTATTGACTTTATTTTATGCTTGTTTTAAACAACATGACAAGTTATTGTTGAATTTGAACACTATTGTGAAAATCTTATAAGTCACAGGAGCTACGTTATAGGACTTTGTAGACGAATGTGATCCCGAATATTAGGATAAATTGCGCCCTTAGTCGGTATTGAAAATACCACACTTTTGCTAAGGGTGAGTGCACTTGCAGGATTCCCAGAAAATAAAGAGACAACATTTCATTACAAACTAAACTGATTTAAACATAGGAAAGATCAATTAATACACATGTAAAATTATATTGTACATGTAATAACATTATGAATACTTTGAGCGATATTGGGTTTTGAATAAGGTGAGGCGTTTTTAAAGTCCTTGAGTGTACATAAATACAATGTATGTCGGTAATTTTCCTGGACTTAGTTACTAACCCAGTACTACATGTAGCAGATTTGATATACGAGGGGTGATCAACAAATCACAGAAAAGTTCTGTATTTTCTTAATTCGTCATTATAAGTTGATGAAACTTTCTAAATATGAAGATAAATTTATTTCAAATTGATCCACGCTGTTCATCAATATTAACGAAGGAAGATATTATTATTTATTTAGTTATATACTATGAATTGTTAGTACCGAAAATGAGTATGTTTACTGTTATTTTTAATGACGTCGTGATGACGTTAGGGCCGGTGTAGCCACAGTGATCACTGATGTTACAGTTTCTATGTTTTTTCTACCAAATATGTCCTGGTGTTTCATGTTTTATGCATAATGGTTATGTATAAGTAATACGCCAATCTATTATCTTACAGATTTTTATAACAATTAGTCAAGTTTCAAATATCTCAGAGCATTTTTCCGTGTATTTGTTGATCTCCCCTCGTATGTACAAGATGAGAATTTTGTCCATTTGGTATTTGCTTTAAGAATATTTGTTTGTTCACATGTCAGTATTGACATGACAAACAAAACACATCCTTTAATCAGATATACAGAGACATGTTTAAATTTTGAATGATTAATATACTTTTGTAAATAAATATTCAAAATTGTGATGTTCTTCTTAATGGACTATACCTGAAAGTGAATTATAGACAGGGTAATTCATTTGTAAACATACTTAATTTAACTTTGTTAAATACGATAAGTACAATGTATGTGTAATGAAGCGCAGTTAACATGCATAATATTTTCAAACTCAATTTTGAAATATTTTTTCCCATAATTTCCTTTATTATTTTATAACTTATTTTTTATTAAGGTTACTACCATGTTCATCAAAATCATTTTGATAACTAAGGATTACGTTTTTACTTCAAGTATTACGTTATGACTAATACAGGGATTTCGTTTTGACCTACCTGGTGTTACGTTTTGACTGTAACCTCCGAGGATGCACACACAGAACTTTGCAAATGTGAGTCCAGCACCAAATTATTGCGTTAGGGACTCAAGAATCCTGTGTACGGGAAATCCCTCAACAGTATGTTGTTGGACAGTAAGCCCTCACTAATAGCAAAACAACTTGATTACTGGTAGCGTGTCATTGCTTTGACATAGGAAAGTTATTGTTACCCTTTTGGTATTTCTGATACCGCGCCACAACCCATACCACCACGATATATGTTAGGCAGTGGCTAGTCGTCCGGCACCGGATAACTAGACAGCGAAATTAGTCGTCCGGCGCCGGACGACTAGACAGCGAAATTAGTCGTCCGTCAGTGGACTACTAGCAAACGCTACGTGTAATGGCTAGAGAACCGTCATTCTATTTCTACGCATTATGCATCTACCTTATAATAAAGGTTATAATAAACTACGAATATAGGCAAGACATGTCAATGCCTTATCTGCAACTATTTTGTGACCTCCCGTGTATCTGCGTATATTGTCTGCCATATTAGAATGGTATAAACTGGCACGAATGAATGCGGACATCGCTGTCGGCATGAGATCTATAGTACAAAAAATATCCAAGTTGATTGAAATGGTAATGCTTTGTTAAAGTGACATGCAGTAGCATTTTTCTTTGCTCATTATGATAAGTAGTAGGTAATAGAGATGTAGAATAAATGGTGTCACAATCAAAGCGAATGTGGCAATTAATTATTTTTCATTCGCAGTTTTAATGACACAGTCATATATACAAAACAATACAATTTACAATTGTAATTTTTATTTGTTTTCATTTTAAATACAACAACAATATACAATAGGGTCTACCATGATAACATTTATAAACGGCAACATTGTTTTCACACTATTATATAACCAGTGACATTCCAAACTGCTAATTACCTTACACAGCAGTTTTATTTTTTCAGCATGAAGTATAATTCGTGCCAGTTTATACCATTCCAATATGGCGGACAATATACGGACCTATGGTTGCAGATAAGGAATTGGCATGTCTTGCCTATATTCGTAGTTTATTATAACCTTTATTATAAGGTAGATACATAATGCGTAGAAAAAGAATGACGGTTCTCTAGCCAATACACATAGCGTTTGCTAGTAGTCCACTGACGGAAGACTAATTTCGCTGTCTAGTCGTCCGGCGCCGGACGACTAATTTCGCTGTCTAGTCGTCCGGTGCCGGACGACTAGCCACTGCCTATATGTTATTAGTTTAATTTTCTTCGTGGTTGTTGTGATAGTGGAGTGGTAGAATGCATTCGTATTTCGCATGGCTAGTAGATAGCACCGTTAAGTAGATCTGTGTTCGAATCGTAAAAAATAATGGGACAAGTAAGTCATAAGATATTGTTTATCCGGATATATAACATCCGAATACTACTTCAAATCTTTAGAAACAAAATTCACATATAAAAGAGATTTCAACTAAATAAAAGTATCCATTGGTTTGTTTAAGTATATTTCTTACCAAAATGATCGAAATCCAAGGAAAAAGATGATATATTACCTGATTAAATTGAAAAACTGCAAAATTCCAGTCAACTTCCTATCCGGCGTCAGGGTGATTGAAGCGCTCAGTATGAAACAAGCGTCCCTCGACGTAGACGTTAATTCCGAAAGTAAGACAATTTTGTAAGACTTTACAGCCTGTCACAGACAGTTCGGGCGTATTTATTATTTATTGATCATTTACATTCTTATCAGAACACGTTTTTGAGGTAATAGTGTGATTTTCTTGAAATTTATTGAATTCGTTATTCGTCCTCAGAATATTTCGTACCAGTCTGTCTATATTCGTACCCGATATTTCGTACCAAACATTTGCTCAGCATGACAACATCTATATGTCTTGTATGAAAGTCATTAGAAATTAGATTTATATAGACCGTATACATAGAATACTATGTGATTAAAACCCTAGTGATTCAGTGTCAGGGCATGCTGCCCTAGCTCTTTCCGAACAGATTCATTGGTTCTTTAACATGCAGGGCTCGACACTAACACTGGCTGGTCCGAGACCAGTGAAAATCCAGAAGGACCAGTGAAAATTCTGGAGGACCAGTAACTGTCCTATTTACAAATTTGACGCTTTTGCTCTGTCGGACCAGTGGCCAAAAAAGTTAGTTTCTAGGCCTGACGTGCACGATGTATATATCAGTGATACCCGTAAGAGTATCTCTGAGTTTCCAACCAGTTCATCTCGAGTTAAGTGGGAAACTCTGAGAAGCGTAGAAGAGTGTAGTAATAATACTGTGTTAATAGGTCACTTGTCACTATTTGGTCTTTGGCAATGCATGTGGTTAATTGCGTCCACTTGTCACGCTGAAGGTCTGGGTTCGATGCTCTGTTGCTCCTTAGGATTTTACTGGTAGGTGTACAAGAGAAAATCTTATGAGCCACCCACTGGCACCAGAACACCAAACTTTGGTTTAAATTATGTCAAAATAAGTTTTAAACCAAATCAAGCCAAACACAAACCCGCAGATTTATTGACATGTCCCGTTCGTAGTTTGTCTATTATAGACAATTATGAACGGGGCCTAGTCCATAAATTTGTATTTTTGAGTTTGTGTTTGGATTGTGTGGGCTTAAAACTTATTTTGACATAATTTAAACCACAGTTGGGTGTTCTGGTGCAAGTGGAGCCACCTACTTACCTTTTGTGGGGCATGTAAAAGCCACACATTTAGAAAAATATATTTGAAGATATATACAAGTTCAAAGCTTATAATGATAACTGTCAAAGATCTCATGTATTCTTTGTAACTGTGGACAATATTGTTTCAGATGGCTGGAGATTCAGCAACTAAACCAACAGTCATTGTGTGGATTGTTATACATGTTTTTGTTTGGATATTGACAATAACCTTGGCAACAGACAAACATATTTATGAAGATGACCCAAAGAGTCAGGATGGTACGACTTGTGCCGATATAGAATACAATGTAAATGTGAAACATATGACAGAATGTGATTACTATCATGCTGGCTCTGTTAATGTGTTAAACTGTTCTAATATCCAACAACATAATCTCAATGTCTTGGACCATGTGAATGACAATATTGACATAATCCATGTTTATGATGTAAGCAATGCATCATTAACGGAAATGATTACACTAAGTTACTACAAGTTATTTGGACAGTTGAAGATTCTAAATGCTAGCCATAATCAGATTAAAGAGCTCCATGAAACATCATTTAAAGGATTGATTTATATAGAAAAAATAAATCTTTCCCATAATAAACTAATGCAGTTACCTGATAATGTCTTTGCTGATATGATGGAGCTTAAGTTTTTAGACATTTCGAACAACATTTTAATAACGCTACCAGCTGCCATGCCTATGTTAGACTGGTTTGATGCATCTAGTAACCATATCACTACATTACCAGAAACTTTCAGTTCAATTCTATATCCACAAAGAGTTGTTTTAATCGGAAAAAATCCGTTCAGATGTGATTGTAAGATTACTTGGCTAAAAGAATGGTTTAATACAAGAATGTATTTGTTAAAATATGTAACACATATTGACATTGAAAAATTTATTCCTTCATGTTTTTGTCCCGAAAATCTGAGTGCGAAAGGTTGGGATGTGTTGGAAGATGGAGACTTTAAATGTACTGAATCTGATGATCGTAAAAGTAGTGAAGCTTCGATCAATGTCAGAACTGCGAACCATAATTCTGAGATTGAAATACGAGCTTGGGTGGAGGAAGTTAGCATTCATTCAGTGTTGGTAAAGTGGACAGAAATTACAAAACATCCAACAAGCTCAATTGAAATTCGTTTCCATACATTTGGGAAAAGCAAAGATGTCCGAAAAATTGTGATACCATTGACTGCTGGAAGCTTTAGACTGAAAAACTTGGATGAGGGCACTCCTTATATAATATGTTTCTCCATTTTACCAGAAGCTAGAATAACTTTAGATTGTGAAGAAATAGTGACTTCAAAAGCACTGCAGAAGTCAAGCTCTTCAGAATTTTTAGTGGAGAAGGTTTTTTTCTTTATTTCGGAGAACATTGTCCATATTGTTTTATTGTTTATTATTGTTTTTGTAACATTATGTGCTTTAAGTCATGTTTTATTTGAAAATGATAAAAATAAAGTGAAGAATGATTTGTATTTGAAAATATTTGTTTTTGAATAGATATTCAGTTCGAGTATCATCAGTATATTTGTATATGTGTGTTTTAAATCTGGCGAAATTGTTTCTACAAAATGTATTTCGAGGGCTCAGTGCAAAACAGTTGTAACTACATAATTATAGTACATGTTACAATGCACTGAACTCTAGATTTCCCAAACTTCTCCTAACACTGCATCAATGACGCCTAAACAATGGAAGTACAGCATTAAATAAGTACTATTGTGTTGTCTTTTTTTAGTTGTACTCATGGATTTAATCAAATCATTTTATCTTCTAATAACGTATCGAATACTAGTAAATTGTTAGTTTCCACATTATTCCGGCCTACTCTAAAACTTTTTTACAATCCTAAATATTTATAGCATTTAAAATAGTTCTTGCTATTTTCATACCGGTATGTACTTTTTAAAGGGACCTCATTGCCCTTTATCTGTGTAAAAAAATGTTCTGTCCTACATGTACCTCCCCTATTTTTGTTAGGACATGTCATTGGAAACAAACACTTTTTAAGCCAACGTAAATATACTCTAAATCCTACTAAACATGAATTTTACTCTCTTTCATCATTATTAGGGCTTAGTAATGTGCGGGGTGAAAAGTTAGCAAATTATGAATTTCTATAGTGACCTGAATATTCAGCTACAGAGAAACTCACAAGATGACATCTCATTAAAAGAACAAATCATTTCATATATATAATTAGATTTTATTTTCCGTAACCAACAACTTTGAACAGCACAATAAATAATATAATAAAAATATAGTTCTCAGTACAGTAGCAGAAAGCACATAGAGTAAAATATTTCATAATAGCACAATGTATAAATATAGCACAATGTCAAATATATCCTTAACCATTATCATACACGAGGGTTGTTTAAAAAGAGCTGTAACTCTGTCAAAGGGCACATAGAATATATATTTGTTTTAACCAGTGTAAAGTTGGTGTGTGCATGGAATTAGGGGATTGTGATGATAATCTATGAATTCATACAATCATGCCAATCAGACTATCAAGTGTGCAATCATAGACATACTTTAATCATCACATTAACAAGTGACTCCATTGTTTTTCCTTCTAGTGAAGGCGAAAAAAGACATATTTTACAATCTAAATAAAGCACTAAATTCTCGTCCAGGAGCCTGTTGCCGAAGCAAAGTGCTACCAACAAAGCGCTATCAAGCACTTTCCTATGTCTATGCAACGCCAATGACATGATACCAGTGAGTAGTTTATGTGGCTATCAGCGAGTGCTAGTCCAAAGCAAACTGTTTCTCAGTGCTTTGCTAGGTGATTGCTTTCTAGTGCAACAGACTGCTTGAGTATTACTTAATACTAAGTTAATAGCAATTAGCTGTGCTGCAGTATGCTATAAATGAGTGCTCAATTAGCTGTGCAGCAGTATGCTATCAATGAGTGCTCAATTAGCTGTGCTGCAGTATGCTATCAATGAGTGCTCAATAGCTGTGCAGCAGTATGCTATCAATGAGTGCTTAATTAGCTGTGTTGCAGTATGCTATCAATGAGTGCTCAATTAGCTGTGCTGCAGTATGCTATCAATGAGTGCTCAATTAGCTGTGTTGCAGTATGCTATCAATGAGTGCTCAATTAGCTGTGCAGCAGTATGCTATCAATGAGTGCTCAATTAGCTGTGCTGCAGTATGCTATCAATGAGTGCTCAATTAGCTGTGCAGCAGTATGCTATCGATGAGTGCTCACCGGTAGCCAATTCATTTTAGACATTCAAAGTGCTTTCTAGTAGTGAACGGGCTTGGTAGTGCTTTCCTAAGACACCAGTGCTAACACCCTTTAAATGTAAAATGATAAAATATGTTTAAAACATTATTATAGAAGTAGTTACTTCATTAAGAGTGTTTATGAGACAAATAGAAGTCACTTGAAGAATGTGGACAGGAATAAAACGGTTATAATACTTTTATACTGGTACACCTTCATCGTAAAATTTTCACACAAAAAATGAAAACTGAATGTCAGAACTAATGAAGGCAATAATTACAACATTTAATTCAGTACTTGTACACAAAAATACTCAAATTAATTTTGACTCATACATTTGTACCTGGGTCACATATCCAATTTAATTGCGGTCTGATCACCAGGTCTGATCAGCAGACAGCGTACTTTGGTCTAATTGGGCCAGACGTCAGGTGGACATCGGCGGGTGTCCACACTGCCTAGACATCGGGTATACATCAGATAGGGACATGCTACTGCATCTAGGGTACTGTTTTATCAAAGCACGGAAATCTCAAACTTGCGCCCAAATTTGAATTCCTTTTATTGCTTTTAACTACAAATCCGGAACAGGTATGGTTCTGTAGGAGTCAATGGCTGAATCATGGTTAATATTGCAGATCCCTTCACAATAAATTATAGTTAGATAATAATGAAGAATTTATATTTGGAGGAAAGTTTATGATTTCCCGTAAATGTTATGATAAAACAGTACCCTGGGTACTGTTTTACTAACATTGCGTAAATGTCGCGTAAGTTTACGCATATATTTGTCACTTACGCAAATCCTTAAGTGTGATTTACTAATTGATCGCAAGTTGTTGCATACATTTACGTAAAAATATTGAACGTAGACCGGGCCACAATATTACCCATATAACGGGAACCAGAGTGGATAAATTGACATAAAAGTTCGATAGGTTTTGATGATTAAACATGTTTTTATTACTAATCACGGTCTATAACAACAAGTGACGGTCGAAAATCAACAGTGCGTGGCAAAAACTCCTCACTACGTTCATATTTGCTATTTACGGTTACTCCGACCTTGTGTAGAATTACGCCAATACCTACGCCAGAACTTAGTAAAACGCATTTGCGCAAATATTATTGACATACGCAATATTTACAGAACACTTAGAGTTACGCTAGCGTAAATGCTTTGATAAAACAGAACCCTGGTGATTTGTGACCCAGGAATTATACAGAGTTCAAATAAATATTATGAATTAAACATTTCCATCCCAGGTACAAATAAGATAATTATATGATCAATACAATATATGAAACACTTTGACAAAGTATCTTAAACTTTTTCTGGCCTTTGAAACAGGTCGGACAGATTATATTCTACAAATATATAAACAAATATTTAATTTAACAAGAACACTAAGAAAACACAAACTGCAGCATGCCCACAACCAAGAATGATACAGCTACATAATGTAGGAATGGTAATTAACTGGTTATATAGAAATATTGGCGATTTTCACAAATTATAAAATTTGTTTACATTTCCTCTAGCACAAATTTTGGCCTACAAAGAGAACTGCAAAGAAATATAAAAATCGCTAGTATTATCTCTTTCTAAATTTTTTAAGTTCAAACTTTTCGACTTGCAGAATTATTCTCTTACTGGCAATAAAATCCCACATAATACGAACATAATGGTAGCGAAAGGAAATCTTAACATTGGGAAGTCCAAGTCTGCATTCTAGTCTTAAAATGTTTGTGAAATGTGTTTGTCCAAGTAGGTGTGGTAGTGTCCAATGATGCACATACAGTGAAGATATCGGAGTGTATGTAAGTACTGCTCTCAGAGGATTGCACTGACTTCCGAGCTTGTCGTACTGTCGTCACACATCCCTTCATCATCGTCTTCATCATCAGGTGTGAACAATTCATATCTGTAACAGACAAGATTACTGTTCAACAGTTTCGTTAGTAACATAGAAATACTCGTGTGAATTTTCATTGAAATTTGACCAATGATTAAGGGTGAAAAAAGAGGCGGAGCTCTCCACAAGCCCAAGCGGTCAGCACTTTCACTCATTGGACGGAATTACTACATGGGCTACATGTCTCAAACTGAACCAGTTTGAACAAATTCAATGTTGAACATGATAGAAAATCAATGGTTGAATGACACCAAAACAAACTGCATTTTATGCACCTAAATACTGCTTGCCGAGTACTTTGTCACAGCCAATGGCTACAGCAAAATTTATTGAGAGCCCTGGTGCAGACAACATTAGAAAAATCACCCAGACAAACATTGAGCACAAGATCAAATATGACTCACCATCCATATTGATAATAATAATGTAGGAGACATAACTACATGTATGTAAGTACCCAGAAATATGTAAATGATCATTGAACACTTCATGTATAATCATTATTCTTATAGTTTGAGGTGGACCTGACTTTTCACTGTGCAACTAAAAACTGATAGTGATTGTCTACACAGACAGATTGAAAACCGTTTTAAACGGAAGGTCAATACGAGTCATCTATGGATTTTGACAAAAGGTTGAGGTTCCTTGAGGTCAATGAATACTTAGTGATTGATCAGAAACAATTTGGTCTATTGATGGAATAACAAACAGAATGTGCAAAGCAATATAATTATAATATACCTGTATAAAGGTACATGTATAATTTTAATGCACACATAAAATCTTTATGTTTTTCCAGCCGGATAGGAATGTTTTACAGATTTGTCACCGATTGTATAATTTATATAATATACCTGTTTACTAAATCAGCAGAATGAGCAAACGTTCTCTCTTCAGTGGTTGGAGACCTGCGTACTGGACTCACTGTTCTCTCCACACGTACATGATTGTGGACACGCCCAGGACTGATTGCACGAGATTCATGACCATGTCGTGAACACGGGCTCAGAGCACGACTCAATACAGGAATGTTAGTTCTGCGTACACTCAAGAATGGACTTTTCTGGAATGCCATGATACAGTGTAGATTCCCTCCAACCTGTAGTAGTATAAACATATATGTGTAATAAGTGTAGATCTAGAGTGTGGGGATTTGCCCCCCCCCCCCCCCCCCCCCTCAAAATCAAATCCCATCAATAATCAATCAGATAATTAATCTCAGAAATGCCTGAATCAACAATTATTTGCAATGACCCCCACAAAATTGTGTTTTTACCACTCCCATATATGTCATGTTTTGCAGACACCTTTGCATTGGATTGGTGATTGTTCTGGAACCAGTCTGTGTTCGGTTAAATTTTGGAATAAGAACTTTCTGTAAACCGATGAATCAAGTTGTATTTGTGGGAACAAGATGTTTTTTCGAGCGTTCTCACGCTTCCTGATATCTTGGTCTTATGTAAGCCCTCACAGTGTATGTATTAGTTTATATTGTCTGTAATAGCACTTTTGTATTGCCTACTGAAGTTCTTGATATGCATTTTGTTCTAATTTGCTTAGAAATATCGTCTGCAGGAGATTGTCTCCCTTGCTTGCATTTGACGGAGCTGTACGAGTTGTCTCCCTTACTTACCTTTGACAGGGTTGTACGAGTTTTCTCCCTTATGCCTCGTGGAGGTTGTGTACGAGTTTGTACAAGCTAAAGTATGATTATTCACATGTAGTTTTATTTTACATACTTTGTTGTTTAATGTGATTTGTTGTGTAATGTGAGTTGTTGCTTAATGTGCTTTTTTGTTTAATTACAGCTTTTTACGACACTCACAGTCAGTCGTTTGTTGGTTATACTCGCTGCTAGGCACCACGTTTGTCGAGGCAGTACAGTGATGGAAATGCAGCAGATTTTATTGAAATGATAGTGATTTTCCAAGCTCAAACTTTAAACTTAAATTAATGAAGTTTGTATGCATTTTTCACTCATTTTACTTTTGTGACAATACCATGCACGCTTCAAGAAGCAATTTAAACTAATATTAGAGATCATTTTCAAAATGTAAACAAAAACATCAGGCTCCATTATGTCCAAGAAATGTGTGAGCATTGATCAATTTGCCTCTGATCATGCGTGAGTAGAGTCTCAAATGTGCGAATGTACGCAAACCCACCAACTTCAATGCCCACAAAAATAAATTATTTTACAGTTCTTAGTGTAAAAGTGATTACTTTTTTGGTATTGCGTTTCTGAAGTCCCTTATCAAGTCTTCTTATATCCAAGTATTCTGGATTCTTACAATTCAGGTCTGCTGCAATATCTTCCCATCTGAAAAATATCATCATTTATTCATAAACATATGTGGCCAGGGCAAAGCCAGGCTTGAATTAATGTTACGCGCACAAGATTTGAAGTTGGGGTAATGGTTGGGGACTTTAATGCCATTTTGGCCATATTTATATTTTTAGTTTTCTAATTAGGAAATAGATCACAGTTTTGCGTGATATACCCGTGAATAGATCACGGTTAAGAGTTCATATGCATAGGAATTAATCACGAAGGCCGTAGGTCTATTCACCGGTATATTATGCAAAACTGCGATCTATTTGCATACTAACACGTGTAATTTGTGCAATTTTCATACGGACTAATTTATTTGCGGAGTTGATGAGTTATTTATCATGTTGCTATAGACACCTTCCGCTGTTCAAAGTATCGTAACGGCAGCCACTGGATTTTTAAGCTTTACTATTATCTTAATATATCACCAAACTGATGCTTATTGAACGCCAAATTCCAATTATGTATTTCACGTTTACAATTCATGACGTCATGAAATAAACACGACATAAATTTCATTGATAAAAATCGCAAATCATACGTGGGAGATATATTAAACAGCTGAAATTCTACTGTGATATACCATTTATTAGATGACACTACAGCTCTATACGTTTACATGGAGCAAAATACAGACATTGTTAGAATTAATATTACGCACATGAGTAGTTCCGTGTCGCTGGCTACGCCCCTGGTGGCTATATCCAAAAGTAATTTCACTAGTGTTATTAAATCAAGTACATGGTAAGAACATGTTCATACAGCAATGGTTAGTCAAGTTCTTAGACATTATGATGTCAGAAGAATATGCTGGTGGACGAGAATGGGTAAGTAATACACACCATTGCACACACAGTTACATAAACTGAGTTCCAACAGATAGCTAAACTTGATAACAAAGCACAGACCAGTTATTGAGATATTTGCACATATACATGATGTATACTAACAATCATTGCTGGCAGTCTGACGTCAACTAAGTCATAATGATGCTGCTTCCATGAAAGTAACTTCTCATAGAAATATTGCCCCTGATGTTGCTCTTTGGAATATATTGAAACATTTATTATTAGTAATATATATCTAATAGAATAAGACCCCTGATGCCTGTTGTGTCACAAAAAACATATCATGACAGGTTTAAACCAAGTTAACCTTACGACTCATGTTAACTAAGAATGCAGTCAACTATAATGAACGAAGCATGAGTTTTTATTCATATTGATTTTACCAATTACTTGGTGGTGAGATGTAAGTCACATTGGTGCTGATTAATGTGCAAACTTTTTGGGAGGTTGTTGCAATAGCTGAGAGGACTTGCATTTTACTTCATACTGCTAAACAATGGCGCCATGCAGTATAGGTTCAAATCCCACTATAGTTACAAACAATTTACCATATATTTATTTAAGTACCTTTTACAATGAACACTTGGATGTTTTCTGCTCGGGTCCCCAATCAGTATCCATGTATCAGTATTGTCTATGTGTCCCCTGAAATAACAAGACACAGATACATACAGAACTTTGAACGGTCTGGCCCTGATTTCCTAAAGCATCTCAAGTATAAATCTCAACTCAAATTGAGATTTTTGCTCAAATCAGTCAGAATTTTAGATAAATCTGATTTTGAGCTCCACTAATTTTACTGTAATAAACCCAGGATGATGTTTATGAGTTGTAATGCCAATTTTGAGCAAAGCCTCTCGTGGAAATTACCTCATTGACACATAAGAATATCTGAGATGAGATTTAGCTCACGTTGAGATCCTTCAGGAGATTGGGGCCTGGTTTAAAGGTGGAGAACTCAAGATACATATATTCGTTTATTTAAGGTCCAGTGTAAAACATGTTCTGACAACTCATGTCAACCACTCTCAACTCCTTATTCTTAATATGGGTGCTGAAGATTACAATGTACATTTAGCTGACTCATATACTTGAGCCATTGTGAGTCCAGTGCGCTGGATTTGTAACCTCATGAGAAGGTTTGAATTTTGATTGCGGCAGAGCATACCCTTCTGTAAAGTTTTGATGACAATGTGATTTTCTTCCACATGTGGAGAAGTTGTGGTTTCTTGTTGAAAGGTAATTTAATATTGCATAACTTTATGGTATGCATACAGTCCATGAAAACTAGTCAGGTGAATTGACTAACAATTGATTCAACGTGATTTACTTAATAACTAAAAATTGTAAAGAAATGATGTAAAACCATAATAAACCTACTCATATGCTTGTGTAGGACTCTGTGGAACATCCTCGAATCCGACCGGACAGAAATAATGATTCTGACAATGGTAGATGTACGTAGTGTTAGGATCATTCAATCCTTTCTTTACAGCATCCAGAGCATCTTCAGCTGTAACATTCTCAGTTTTATTTTTTCCATGTGGTTTATAGACGTAATAACATCGACCTCGTACCTTATAATGTTCATTCAGCAGCTTAAACCATCTGTAATAGAAATACCTCATTTCAAATTATGGTATAAACAAGAGATATTTGTAAAACTTGTTTGCCCCCATGGCAGCCAAATAGTCAGAAATGGTAAAGGTCACAAACACCTTGACCTTTGATCTACTGACCTCAAAACCAATATGGGTCATCTACTGTTGATGACCAACCTCCATGTAAAGTTTGAGGATCCTATGGAAAAGCGTTCTGGAGTTATTGAATGGAAACCATTTGGTCTACCAACCAACCAGCAGACTGACTGACTTGTGCAAAGCATTATTAATACCCCCTCATCAAAGATAGAGGGGCATAAAAATGTCTTCAAAATTCGCAAACATTTCCTCTAGCTTACATATTTGACTGTAGCATCAAAAGTACTACTTTCATTATCAATTATAATTGACAAGAATTAATCTCCCAAACACAAATATACTATCATTTTTATGTTGTGACTTAACACACAAAAGTCATGCAATGTTAAACCTGTGATTACATTACTATGACAGTATTCAAAGTTCATTCTAACATGACAGAAGACTTTGCCTATATAGACAAAGTAAAACAAAACATTGTATAACGTTTGATATACGATGCAAGTGACATCACGCCGTGCAGGTATTCCATTTATGACATCATGCCGTGCAGGTATCCATTTATGACATAATGCAGGTATTCCATTTATGACATCATGCAGGTATTCCATTTATGACATCATGCAGGTATTCCATTTATGACATCATACAGGTATTCCATTTATGACATCACGCCGTGCAGGTATTCCATTTACGACATCATGCAGGTATTCCATTTATGACATCATGCAGGTATTCCATTTATGACATCATGCAGGTATTCCATTTATGACATCATGCAGGTTAACAAGTAAAGTAAACAATATACTCTTGCAAAGTAACACTGACTTAAGATACGATTGCGCATTTGAATGATGTTAGAATCGTAATAAAATATTCAAAAGCTGTAGCATACCTTGCCGTTCTGACGCTTTGTATTAACCACTCAGGCCTACGGTCTTTGTGGTAAATTCCTATGCATCAGAACTCCAAACCATTGTATAACAGCTGGTATACTACGGGTTTTCATAATTTTTATCATAAATATACAAGTATTTTTTTAATGTACCTCATTAATGTAGTATTTCCAGTGAATGGTCCGAATCTGATATCACTAAACGGTGGCTTGAACGTTAATGTGGTCAGGGCTTCTTCTTGTGTGATAGGATGAAGGCTGTAGAAACAAGATATTAATTACAAACAAGTATGTCTCTCACAAAGGGCCATAAGTTATCACTGGCAAAAATGATCAGACCTATAATTCTGGACCATATGCCCAAGCAGGCTTGATACCACTTAGTATTCATGTGTTTCATTGAAATCAAACCAAAGGCCGGGATTACAACGAATACTTACACTCAGCACTCAACACTCAAATATTGAAATTCACTCTTTTGAGGTTCACTGTGGCATTTTTTTAGAGCAAGATGTTGTAATAATGTTAAATTGGTACTAAATTTTGTTTTTGGCTTACTTCCTAGTTTAATTTAGTGTGTTTGTAAGCTATAAATGCAATTCATCAGTCTGAGTGCTGAGATTGCACTCAGATTCTATAATTAAATTTACACCTCATAAATAGTACAAAATGCCAAAGAAAATTTATCAAATGTTATTTTCAACACTCATTAACTATCTTATACATTTTCCTTATCTATATTTGCAATCTAGGACAAATAATAGCTCATCATATTACATTTTCAATATTTGAGTGTTAAGTGCTGAGTGTAAGTATTCATTGTAATCCCAGCCCTGGCCCCTGAGCTTATAAAGAGACCAAGCGTAACATAACATTGATCTATCCATCTAGACAGACTGATTCAGACTTTCAGATTTCCATCAAAAAATGTCCACCCACTACACGCTTGTGGAAGACTATAATCGCTGCCACCAATCCTACTCAATGACACATATAAAACCATTTCCTTTGCCAACAAGATCCTGAAATTTTCCCAATATTTCCCCAGTATTTTAATCTATAACAAGCGAGCAAAAAAGCCGAGATCATTGAAACTTTGAATGAACTAAAATACTATCATACATGCCATGTTTTGCAGACCCATATGCGTGAGAATGGTGATGGAAATGCAGGAGAATTCATTAAAATGCAGGAGATTTTCCTTGCTGAAACTTAAATTATTGAAGTTTAAATGCAGTTTTACTTATCTTACTTTGATGACAATACCATGCATGCTTCCTGTAGCAATTTAATCTAATATTTGTGATCATTTTCATAATGTTAACAAAAAATGTCAGGTTGCAGTACGCCCAAGAAAATGCGTGAGATTTAATAAATTGGCCTCCGATCATGCGGGAGTAGAGCCTCAAATGCGTGAGACTCACGCATGATGCAGGAGATCTGGCATGTATGATTGTACTATTGGCTCCTGTCACAGATCTACATGACTGTGCAGCAGATCTTAACTGCTTATACAACATTGAAAGATAAATTGACCACTTTCCAATTTAGGGGTCAATTTAAGGCTCAAATAGAATTCCCTGACTTTAAATTTTATATTTAACAATTAAGTCTCACTGATCAACAGTGTATAAGTCATACGAAGATGACACAGTGACATTATTTTGACACCTGGCAAACCAGCAGTTAGCTATTACTTACTATGCTGAGAATCAAGCAAGGGAGATTATGCCAGTACAATAATTAATGGTCTGGGATCAAACCCAAGACTTCTCACACTAGAATCCATTGAGGTGGAAGTTTAATTACATGTATATACAAATATACTTACTTTCCATGGCCTAGTGTGCTAAACAAGTAGTTCCAACATGACACAAGGGAAGATATTCCACAAGATGTTTTATACTGTGGTCGACTCATACAGTACCTGCATACATAAGATCATAAAATATTAAATATTATGTTTTATGTGTACATAAAAGAATGCATACACTAATATACTTGATTCTCATCGACCCGATCCTTCTCATCGACCCGAGCCCTGATTATTTTGGCTGAATATATTTACGTGCAGTGATGGTTCCTATCAAAAACATATGCAAGTTTGAGGTTCCTATCCAAAAACAAATGCAAGTTTGATGGTGGACAATTTCTCGTTGCTGCAGCAAAAAAATGTTCATGAAGGCATAAGTAAATAATTTTTGTTCACTGATTTACAACCAACCCTGAAAAATTCTTTTTGGAGAGCAGTAACACCTAAGTGTGTTACCATGGGTAATGTAGTCTTAAATGCTCTGTATATATACACTATTACAGTACGACCTCTAAAGAGCAACACCAGCCATGTTGGGAAACACAAATTTTGGTTGTTGTACAGAGGTTGTTTACTATGGAGACATAAGATACTTGTAAATGTTGCTAAAGAGAGGTTTTTGATCAAGACAGGGCAGTTGTGAAGATGTTACACGTTGTATATCAGTTAGTCATATAAATTTTGTATTGCAAAATCTTATACAGACATAAAATTATCAACAGTATATATTTACCATCTTTTCAAATCCAGTACTTTTCTCTGTGCAATCTGATTGGCTGATACCAATACCTTTGGTGGAGTATACCTCTCCCGAGTTGACCGAGTCCTTGCCTGCTTCAGGGCTTCAAGTCTTTTACTTTGTTTAGCTGGTGGCATTGTACCAGAACCTATATCAATATCCCAACAAGTTGCAACCTTCTCCGATGATTCTCCTGTTGCTATAGGTGACTCAGTATCACTGTCACCTTCGGGAGTAAATAAATCAACCTTATCAATCTTCTCATTCAAATTGAGATCTAAATTTGTTGGTCTATCTCCGTCACCTTTCAATGTCATAGCTTCTAACTGTTCTAATACTTCTACCTTAGTATTATTATCTGTCAACTTAGACTCCCATGTCACTTTCTTCTTCACATGGTCTGTTTCCGTGTGATCAAATACTTCAACCCTTTCAATAACTGTTTCATCACTATTAAATAAATCATTGGACTTTTCACTTGAAAGTTTTGTCATATCAACAGGTGCGATAGTTTCATTATCGATATTGTTGGGAAGTTTTTCTGTATCAGCATCTTTTTCAAGCTTGTCTTCCTCAGTATTAAGCTTTTCAGTTTCAGTTTCATTCTGAGTAGATTCCTGGTGACCTTCTGGCTCCACATCTTCTATTGGTAGCTTCTCATAAGCTCCGGTACCCCTCCAGTAACCTTAAATACAAACAAACTGGATCATTATACATCAATTTGTGCATTACATCAGCATTACACATACCACTAGTATATATTTCATTAAAACTTCAACTGTTATATATTTTACAGTATTATTATAAATAGTTAAATGTAAGAAAAAGTCACAACAATTTGCCCTTATTTCAAACATATGGAGGCTAACCAGTCACATTACAAAATACAGAGGTTACCCAGTCACATAACCTGATCCTTGACTAACTATACTGAGAGATATCCTTATAAACTGAGCACTATATATACCAGTAAGCAAGGCAATTATATAGAGGATCTTGCATGAGTGCTCATGACATAGGAGTTTTATTAAACGCGTGGACAAAATGATATGACACGAGGCTTTGCTGAGTGTCATATTGTTTTTGTCGACGAGGTTAATAAAACTTGTATGTAATAAGCATGAATGTAAGATTCTATTTATCACATAACCTTTAAAAATGCACATTATTGTTCAAAAGGATGATGTACGCTGCATAGGTTTCAGCCAAAATTCAGCGGTACAATGAGCGCGACTTCATGGCGACGTTGATTTTATCCTGACGTCATTGACAGATCAATGCATGGATTGGCTAAAGTCACGCTAATTTAAATATTTATTGCACAGTCTGGGAGTGCCGAACGATATTTACGGCACGGCTTTACGGCACTCCTTGACCGCAGGTTATGTGATAAACTAAGCTTTCAAATTGTCAAAGTTTGTTAAAAAGATCTTAGCTTTTATTTCAGATGAATATTTCTCATTGTGATTTATGCTACAAGAACAAATGGATTTAAAGCTAGTAGTTAAATTATTATTTTTTGACATTCGTCTTTTTAATGCTACAAGAACGAAACTCATATGGAAGAAGTGATTAACAGTATTATGTTTGTCCTACTTACTTGGCCACACATATTTAAACATGTTTGAAATGTACACAACAAAAGTAAGGGTCCAGAAATATTCCACAATGTTGTTAGATTTCATTTAGAATCCTATGTATCGGTTAATCCTTTTCCATGATTCAGAATCACTGTTACATGCAGTGCAAACAGCCCAAGGAAAGTTATTACTAACAAGTACAACAGATTTAAGACTTAGAAGAAAACCGAGCCTGGATATTGATCAAGTTCAACATTCCATACATGGTAACAAAAGTTAGGGATCAGTGCTAAGTTATGAATAATAAGTTAGAGTAATAGTGATAATAAGAGAAACCAGAGATCTACTGTAACACCTAACGAGATCTACTGTAACACCTAACGAGATCTACTGTAACACCTAACGAGATCTACTGTAACACCTAACGGCACTTCTAACGCTACCTTTTAAATTTTCCCTATATCTTCAAATCTGTTTGAGGTATCTTCATCAAATGTTCACCAAACTTAGTTGAATACATTTGCCTGTTACTGCACTTGTCAATTTAGAAATTGATTAATATGAAAACTCGTGGTAAAATCGTAATTTACGTCACCCAAATTTCAAAACTCACAAAATTAGACAGCGTATGTATTAAGAATAAATTGAATATTTTCAGTTTTTTATTTCCTTACAGTTTCAAATGTTATTTAACGTGTGCACTCAATAAAAATATTCATGAACGTCATCTACGTAACAACTTAGTAGCATTGGTAAGCTAAGACCGCCTCAAAATAAACGCCTTTTCGGAATAAAAACTTATCCATTCAATATAGACGTTAAACCTGAACGGGAGCTACATGTTTTATACTTGAAAGGTAAAATATACATCATTTCTATACCATGAATATGTTAAAATATGATTGAATATGTTAAAGTATGATATTGAATTGAATTTAATCAGTTTAATATCGTTTTTGGTCACCATTAGTTCCAATTTAACGTGTAGTTCGACTCCCGTTACTTGCAGGAATTGTATTCTCTCAACAGACTCGTTATGGTATCGGTTTACATTTGATTTCGCAGCAAAAAAACAACATCATTCTATTTACTAGTAGGTTGGTGAATAGTGTCAATACCTATCAAAAACATGAGTAAATCAAATATGGAAAATCGATACATCATCTACAAGCATAAGTAACAACCGGGTGACCAACATATTGCGTGAATAAATGCGACTTTCAATATTAGGAGCTATTCAGTTGTAGACGTGTCTTGTCGTTGTCTATAATTCTATTTAGATGAAGTTTGGTCAGAACCAGTGTCAAATATTGTCGTTTAAGTATGCCGAATTTCAAGACAATTCATGGAGGAGTTTTAAAGAAAACTGAAATATAAAAAAGGTAGCGTTAGAAGTGCTGTTAAGTGTAATTATATAGTCTCTGGAGCAACTACACACATGCCTTAATGGATACTTTTGTCCCATATTTTCAAGGCTTTTCCCAGTCTCCCTAAGGGAGATGAAAAACTCCCTTTAAAAAGCTGGCTGAGGATTACGATGTTGCATAAATGAATTAGGAGCTTACTATATCTATTGCCCCATATCATAGTGCCAGATACCTGCATAATGGACAAATATTATAAATTATATTCTGGTATACTGTTTAATCAAAGCTCTGACAGAAGCCTTAAACTTGTGCTCAAAGTCCATATACTGCTTTTACAAACCAATTTAAGACTGATATGGTTTTGTACAAGTGCAGGAGGGGAATGGGGCCGAATTTGGCCCAAAAAATGGTGAAATGAGAACCCTGACATACCAAATACTCAAACATTGTGCAGATCAACTTATTACAGCAGATTTTCAAGGGCTTCAATTTAAACTAAATCTTAAACTCAGACTCTGATTTGAGCCAAATTTGAGATTCAAATCCTTCACACTGAACTTGTCAGCTAAAACCAACATCAAGGATGCCCATACCAGTGTAGCAAAGTTTTCACTAACAGTATACATCAATAGAGGTGCCAGACTGGCAACAGCTGTTGTAATATTACAGTATATCAGTGTACTGTATCTAATACTGTACAACATCTACTTATAACCAGCATCCTGGAAAGGGCTCTATTGATTATTAATACTTTGTAATTAATTTGTCTCTAAGTTTTTTTCTTTTTATCACAGTGTATATAGATCTACTGTAGTTGTATGACACTGTCACATGTGTTAACAACATATTATAACTCTTAATGTTATAAAACATTATGGGGTACTCAGCGGTTCTAATTGACCCTTGAAATGACCCCTAACAGCGGTTCTAATTGACCCTTGAAATGACCCCTAACAGTGGTTCTAATTGACCCTTGAAATGACCCCTAACAGCGGTTCTAATTGACCCTTGAAATTACCCCTAACAGCGGTTCTAATTGACCCTTGAAATGACCCCTAACAGTGGTTCTAATTGACCCTGAAATGACCCCTAAAAATCACATTTTGATCTGATATCAGGATTTTACTGATGGTTTAAATTTTCTTTCAATATTTAACACTCAGGTATTTTGATTTTAAAATTGTTAATTTCAGTACAAATTTATCATGATTATAGCGAATAAATTTCGCATTAGGTCAACGTGTCACATGGTTTGGTCAGAGTTTGAAATCACTAATGGATCTGAAAATTTGTGTTACAGTCTCACAGTCACAGAATGATACTGAAAAATGGCTGCCAATAGAATAACAAAAGTTACCTAAAATGCTTTATTCTGTAGCTCATAAATTTTCTTTTATATCTTAATGATGTTTAAAAATATTCCAAAACCTATCGTGAACACATTAATAAGGGAGATAAATACTCTGTTGCTTGGTGTAGCACTTTGATCGACTGCCATCTTGGAACGCTTGGAAAACATAGAGAAAACACAAAACACAAAAACGAAAGCAGGTTTGTATCGTCCTTCGTTACTTCGTACCCAAAAATGTCACAAATGTTCTACTGACTGACTACATTTATGAATCATATGATCAGCAATCATTCTGTACTGGATGATCATGTTAATAATAATAAAGGACATCTGACAAACTTGTGTCTACTGCTGTGTTTAAATACTGACATGTAGCTATGAGAATTTATCAAAATTATGAAAATGAACAATTTAATACATGTATTTAAGATATAATTCCCTAAAATAGGCTGTGCCTTAGTTCATATTAGTCTGTCAATGGTCCTTGAAATTAAGCCCCTCATTGAACCCCTGGTATTTTTCTGAGAAAAAAATAAACATGAACTAGTCGAAATGGTTTCACATTTGCTCAGCATTGTCTTTAAAGTGCCTAATCATAAGCTAAACAAGAAAATACTGGTTCAACTATCCTGACAATGCCCCACCAAGTTCCAATACAGTCTAACTTGTATTAAGCGACCACCCTGGGGAAGGTCTGAAAACAGTCGCTTAACGGAATGGTCGTTTAACACAAATGCAAGAAACATCGAGTGTATGTAAAGAATTTCCGACTTTAGGTTGTCCGAATACTACCGGTAATCAACTTCAATTGATAAACATTAGTGTGCAAATATGTTTTATGATGATTCTATACTTGTATGCATTGTCTTCATAAGCATTTATCATTTTAATAAACTTACTCATATATCATGTATATTACACAATGCAATTAACGTAAGTGAGTTTTGTTTGCCCAGTCGACGAACACAACTGAATAGACCGGGTTTTTACCCCATTCCAAATGGAAAGTGACAACAAGCTGATTGCAGCAAAAGGGGCAACAATTAATCCGTTTTTATGTGTGTAATCGGATTAAAAATCATCTGTATGACATGCGCTACGGACACAATTGTGATTATCAATGCTGTTAATTGGGGTCCGGTTAACAAAAGACAAACTCTGAAGTGTGAACAAACAAAGCTTAATGACGAAGTATAGTGTAATTAACAACCTGTCACTGCAGACAACAAGTGATTTACTTTTTGTCGGTCGCTTAATGAATTTGACCAGTCAATTTTAGTGCTTAAATAGTGGTCGTTGGTCGCGTTAGACAAAAGTCACTTAATACAATAGGAAAATAGAACAAAAACGATCGGGAGGAGTTTAAACCGGTCGCTTAAGACAAAGGTCGCTTAATACGCGTGGTCGCTAGTACAAGTTAGACTGTAGTTGGAAAAACAACTAGTGAAATGTCCATTACAATGCCATTACAATGCAACACCAGAATGATGTGTGCTAAAACTCTCATTAAAAACTCTTTGTTTGGATTACCCGAGATATCGACCCAGAAGATTTTAGGTGGGTATAGGTAGGCATTTTTAAAATTAATTTACGTACAATCAGTGTAAAAAAGAAATGCTTCCCAAGAGGCCAAACAAAGTTGAGTTGCAGAGATTTCCATGAGTTGCCTCAGACGGTAGTAACCAACTCCAAACATAGACTATGTTAATGTGTTGGGTTACAAAAGTTACCTACCATTTAATTTCTCCAAGTTTTTCACTTGTTTCAATGCCAGACTGAAATTTTCAGTACATACTGCATCAAGTATATCAACTATACACCTCATGTCATGGTAGGAAATAATGACATCATCTACACAAGTACCAACATCATCTCTCTCTAAATAACACTGGTTGATAGAGTTGTTTCCCTTTGCACTGTTTTGTCCATCATTACCTCCCCTTGTTTGATCAAACCTGTCAGAATTGTCTTTCGCACAAATGTTTTCATCAGCTACTGGTGTTAAATACATCAAAGGGCGAACAACTCTTCCAAGTACATTCCCCATCTCAACAGATATTGTATGGTTGTACAAATATTAGACAATCAAGGGAAGAGGTCACTTTCGTATTTCAACATTTTCATTGGTAAACTGATGAGCTTACTCACTGCTAGATGTTTCTCAATGAATCTGGAAAATATTAATAATGAAATATTGTACAAAAACTAACACAGTGATTTTATTTATGACTTTATTATGCAGGGATGGGACATTGTTGTCATACTTTCATCGAATTGATATATGACCTATTGTGATAGGGCATCAAATCCAGATGGCTGGGAACTGTACAAATCCAGCACACTAACCATGGCTAAATGAAATTAATAAGGTAGGTTAAGCACAAAGAAGGAGCAGAAGAGGGACATTGACTGGGATAAAATTTGTAACTAAACTTATATAGCTATGCCATTTCAATTCTAAATTAAGGATGTTGGAGCGCTTAGGACCCCACCTTCAGAATTTGCTCAAATTTTGCCAGGAAGTAAAGAAATCTATCCTGACACAAAATATGATGAAAAAACAATAGGTCACGGAACTCGTTTTTCGGGTAATCACCCCTGATTGAAGTGTGTATGAATTATTTTTATAATTCCATGGAAATTGGTAAATTGGTGGTGGTGTTCAAATTTGACATTTTCATTTGATGTCTGTGATATAAATAATAAAATATTTTGCAATATAGTTTGGGTACACATTGTTATACATGATCAAGATAACAAAAAGGGTATATTTAATTTTGGTCTAATATATATTGCTCTTTTACCCCACCCACTTCATATTTAATGCAGCAAAATAGCACCAAGGTAAAACCCTAATAACTTTTTGTCCCACCTTAAACTTTTTTTTATATTTTGTTAAATAAGTCTAGTGACATAGATCTTCAAAATTATGCAATAAAAAATATATGTCTCGGAGGTACCTTTTTCGCAATTTTTGTTTTTATTTTGGTTAAATGTGGCTAAAATGCTGAGAAATCAATGAAAACTCTTAAAATAAATTTATTAAACATGTAAATATCGCGAAAACACATCAACACACAATAAACAAACATTACCAAACAAACCTGACTCCCAAAAAAGTCATTGGGCATAAATAGCAATATTTTTATTTTTTTACCCCACCCACCTATTTTGTAATGTAATATTTTTCTCGGAATCGAAACCGTCATTTCGATTAGAATTTTCTAATTTTATTGCATAATACTTACCAAAACTGTTCAACTTGATTTATTTTAGATTATTTTGACACATTTTACATTTATAAGGCACATAACGTACTATGACAAATGACGCATGCGCATTGAACCCCTCCAGCATCCTTAAATGCTCACATAAGTATTAACAGCAACGCAAATTGCACCGATGCCAAAAAAAAACTATCTAGCGAAAATGACTGTTTTAAAAAAATTGAAAATGTTGGATAGCATTACAGCTTTGCGAAATCCGTAGTATAGACACTATCGGAATGCTGGCGTCGTTTCTGAAAACTCTCGAGTTTAAAACACTTCTTTATAAAACTAATGGGATAAAAATTTGGCAGAGAGAATTTGGATGTTTTTACAGTTCAAGGGAGTTAATAGTAAGAATCTTTAGTATTCAAACAGTGTAGGATTTATTCCCCTTGGTTGATAATAATGTTTATTTTTGATGTTGAATTGAATTCAGAAGCAAGAAAGTGACAACTCTCTGTCCGAAAAATATGCTACTGAAATGCCATAGAATAGTGTGATTTGGTGACCCCTCTTAAAAGGACAAGGTTCATTTGTGGCTTAATTTGGCCCTGAGTTTTATCGAAAAATAGAAATGCATCTTCCTATAAATCTGTCTATGTTTCTAATAGCCTAACATTGTCTTTCAAAAAATTAAGCATACTTTTCAAAATTTCCCTCGTTAACCTGCGGCCTTGAGCCGCAGGTTATATTGGATTGCCAAAAGTAAAATGACTATGGAGGGGCACGTGACATGTTCTCGATGGTTTACGATTTCAAAAAAATATCCAAAAAAAGAAGCATTTTGTAAGAATGTCGTGAACCAGACTAATTCCATTATTCCATGCGGATAACATCAGTCTTCATCGCATTACAATAGTTTATTTACCAAAGAAAGCAGAACTATTCCGAAATTTCACTTTGAACGCGAGACCACAAATCTAAACAGCAGGTGTCTGCAGCTGCATAAGATTCCCAGTCAGTAATAAATATAGTGGGCAATGGACTACATCCCGTAGAGAACACATCGCTAGATTAACAGAAGCATGGTATTGATACATGATAATTTTTTTTCTAATTCTTTTGAATTTGTTCCACAGGTGCAAGACACAAAATAAAATTTGGCTATATATAGGCCTATTAGTATGTATAAGAGAGAAAAGGTACACAATGAAGAGCAAAACATCATGCTGAACTAACATAACACTGCTGCAAGAAACGACCAGGTCACAATTATCTCTTTGTGGTCGCTTCACGGAAGCATTAATCTAACAGAAAACACTTTTTATTTCATGGAAATCGATCAAATAGCAAAATAAATACGAAAAAGTTCCCCCAAAACACCTCCCAAATGGTCTATGTAGATTCCGACGTCCTCGCACATTTGAATAATAAACGGGTACCCTGGCCGATTCCTACGAAATAAACAAAAAAACGGCTAGATCGTTCACATACTTTCGATAAACGAACTGTATTTCTGTCAATCTGTGAAGTAAAATCTCACTGACAGCCCGCTACAACCCCCCCCCCCCCTGAACCTCAACCTTCAGGTGAAATCACTTTAGTATCTTCTGTAGAAGATAGATTGACCATATTGGATACTGTCGTTCAGATTAGCTACTGATAACCAGGACGTGTACTTGAGACAAACTCATAACAGTCGTGGTAAACAAGCAACATGTCGCGAAATTATGTGACACAAGAGCAATCAGATTCGTTCAGTCAATCAACGAGTTATTTTTGTAAGACAATGTCGTACTCTAAGATACATCTTTAAAACAATACAATGAAACCTACATTCAGACAGAAAAAATATTGCAAATTGAGGAAAACTGTCCTCGGCGTACCTGACAACACAGTAACGACTTGTTTTGACAGCCATTCGCGCGCTTTAGTTCTTCGGACCGATTTAGTTCGAATATCGTGGAAGCGGACCCGTAATTTATTGGATGGTGGTAAATGTTGAAAATTAACGCAGTCCAGTTTATCTTGCGCAATTTGCTATATGAAAACCTACATAAATATATTTAGTTTGTTGTTTCTGGCAAAGATCATTATTTGTTGTAAAATAATGGAACACGTCATTTCTAGTAACATGATGTCATTTCTGGAAAAACATAATATCTTATATGACTTACAACATGGGTTTAGATCCTCACGTTCTTGTGAAACCCAGCTCATTTCATTCATACAAAATCTCTGTCAATCATTTAATAAAAAAATTCAAACTGACGTAATCATAATGGACTTTGCAAAAGCATTCGACAAAGTACCACATAAACATCTTCTTTATAAACTAAACTATTATGGCATTAATAGCGATGTTATTGACTGGATTTCAGACTTCTTAGGAGATAGGACCCAGACTGTTGCCCTGGACGGTATCATGTCAGAAAAAGTCCCAGTGACTTCAGGTGTACCCCAGGGCACAGTTATGGGTCCAATCCTATTCTTAATCTACATAAATGACTTTGCAGACTACATCCAACATAGCACACTCAGACTTTTTGCCGATGATAGTATTATTTACAAAGAAATAAAAACCACTAACGATGCTAAACTCCTCCAGTCTGACCTGGATGCTGCTGGCAGGTGGGAACAGGACTGGCTCATGCACTTTCATCCTGATAAATGCAATATCCTTACCGTTACACAAAAAAAATCTCCAATAAATTTTCAATATAAACTACACAACCACATTCTCGAAAAAGTTGACTCTGCTAAATATCTAGGCGTAACACTACAAAGCAATCTAAAATGGGACAAACATATAAACTCAATCTCCAACAAAGCTAATCAATCCCTAGGCTTCTTACGTAGAAATTTAAAAATTAACTCTCCAAAAGTCAAAGAACACGCATATAAAGCCATTGTGAGACCTAAATTAGAATACTCCTCTTCTGTCTGGGACCCACATACCAAATGCCAAAAAAATCAAATTGAGAAAGTCCAGAGAAGGGCCGCTAGATTTACCACCAATCGCTACCATAACACAAGCTCAGTTTCAAACATGATGAACACTCTAAATTGGCCATCCCTAGAAATTAGAAGAACACGAGCTCGCTTAATTATGTTTTACAAAATTATACATCATACTGTCGCAATACACCCAGAAAATAATTTATTAATCACATCGGATCCCAGAACTAGATACAGTAGTGGGTATGGCTACAAGCATATCGGTACATCCCAAGATCAGTATAAGTTTTCATTCTATCCCAGAACAATAAGCCAGTGGAATATGTTGCCCGTAACCGCACACCAAGCAGACTCAGTTGATGTTTTTAAGACCATTGTCACTGTTCCTGTCTTGGTCTCCACATTCACATACTAATGGCAACCATTGTACAAAGTTTTAATCTTAATGTTTGATTATAAAATCAATCTTTTAACTTGCACATGTATTACAATACAAACCATTATTTCTGTGTATCATACACTCACATCCAAAATTGTTTTTAAAACTAGCGCCTACACATAATCTTCAGAGCTTTGAAGGAGTGTAGTTCATTTAAGAAGAAGAAGAAGATCATACACATTTATCTAAATCAGAAATCAAATATCAACGTCACTAGCCGAATAGTCTATATAATATATGTAAGTATAAACATTTAAAACTTGTGCGTCCACGATAATGAAAAAGGCGGGAATATTATTCACAAAAGGTGGATTAAACCAGTGCTCACGACTTATCAGTGATGTTTTAGCATAGATCAAATAAAGCATACTGGTATTCTTTGGTTTAAGTAAAAAAATGACCGTATCTGTTTTCTTAGGCATACCTCTGTCTCATAATTTCGTGCCTTCTCCTGAAATTCGTGCCTGGTTTATTTCAGCTCTAATATATGCGCTACGTTGTATTTTTACTAAAATAAACCCAAATAATATTCACACAAATGGTCTGTATCAATTGGGGCAGTCATTTTGGACGACTCGTCATTGTTGTCACCTTGACGACGAGGAACAATACGGGTATTGCTTATTCCAATTGGGATTCTTCAACTGGTGTTAATTGTTTTGCATACCATTTTTATTACGCATTTTAATTAGCGCCACAGTTTATTACACTCAAAATGAAAACAGATTATGACGAGTACTACTCCAAATTTATTTAATTTAAACACAAATACAATTTTTTTTTTTATTTGTTAAATTTAAAAAAAATTCTTCCAAGATTGGTGAAGATCATTTTTGAACTTATATGCGCGAGTGCGCATGCGCCAATGAAACTGTTAAGAGGCACGGATATACGAGACAGCAGCATAAATGTAGTCTTAATTTGGAAAGAAATTGCATCAGTTGATCAAACATCTTCAGTTTGTAAACATCACATTATCCTGGGTACATTACACTGAAAATAAATAAAAAATCATAATAATAACACGAATTGTCCACTGGTGTAAGATTTACAAAATAGTAGAAGTCAATGCTTCGAGGTCCTAATTCTGATATGACGTTAAATGGCTGTTGGAATGTTTAATGTTGCCGAATGTCCCAGTGATTGCCCTTTTCTAATAGCAACTATAAATTTCGTCCTTTATCAGTCACGCAATTAACTGCCAGTTGCTGATGGTTTATTTTTTTTATTTATTTGCTTTAACTAACATTTATCCTCGCTACCGGAAATCCATATGGGCGCCCCAGAAGAGGTTAGTCACTTTAGTTCTCGGGGGATAGTGCATGATACAGAAGATGCCCCAGTTCCAGAAGCATGCCTGGTTCTTTTACGTGCCGATGTACGAACGAATGTCAGTAATTATATTTATGTTTTTGACCGCCTGGAGGAGGGATCGAACCCACAACCTTCTGATCAGTCTCATCAGTAGTCAGTTACCCCAATACTGGACCTCTTGTCCACCCTATGTACAGCAATCGTTCTTATAGAAGCCATTGGCTAGATTACCCAATGCAACCGCGGTACTGTTTGTCCAAACTCTGTTGTGCAACAAACTATGCAGAAAAATGGCACAAGTTGTTCAATGTTCAAATCAAGGATGAACAGGTCTTCAATACTAACAAAGCAAACATCGAGGTAAAGGAAGGTGAAGGAAGGTAAGATTATTTAGACCTAAAGCCTTATTTATTTGTGTTACCAAATCAGAATCAAGCCTTATTTACTTTCGAAGTTCTTAATTGTTATGTTTATATTTTTCAACCCGTTATGTTTTATCTGTGGTTCATATGTCGTGTTATATGACCCTTGATTGGAAATAAACGTTATCTTATCTTTTCTCCTATCAAACAAAATTTTACAGAATTTAATGTTCTTCTTCGAAATGATATTTTTGCACTTTGATCACTATTCGAGCCACACGACGAATTATGTTAGTTACATTCAAACCACTCATGCATTTGTGTACGGAGTACCATTCATTGTATTTTCATCTAACGGAGTGGACCTTATACTGGACACACAACATCTGAATAATACATCAATTTACCCCTTCAAGAATGTAGGAAGCTTTACAATAGGTAGTGAACTGATTTTCCTGAAATTAAATACATGTATTTGCACACTACCATTCTTCCTTATACGTGACATTACAATTTTGCGATAACATTTTTGTTTCTCCACGAAACGACGGAATTGACCCTAACGAGGACATGCCACCAGAAGGCCTTATACTGATCAACTCACTTACAAATGTAATAGTGTTTACAAGGAGAATGGAGTTGCTCATTTCTATATTTGTTATTAGTGCATTCGCAGGTGCGTAATTAACATTGTTTTACATGTACACCGCACTTTAAAAGTATACATTGCGATGTATGAAACTATTGTATACCATTTTGTTTCTAGCTTGAACTATAACAACTGTATAACTTTATGATGATATTATTATATGTATGACTTATCATACTAAGAAGTCAAAATGTACAACTTAATGTATTTTTGTTTCCCTCTTATATTATACATCCTTTGACCAAATTGTTTCCAATCGATTACTAGTACTTAAGAACGGGAGGGTCTATGATGTTCACACTATATACGGAGGTTGGTCATTATCAGTAGATGACCCCTACAGAGTTTGAGGTAATTACGTTCAGAGGTCAAAAACACCACGTTATGGATTTCAGTTCCGTGAGAGAATTGTTCTGTTTTCATATGGCTCTGACGGAACTGAAAACCAATGTAACACTCAGGATACATGGAATCTGAGTTCCGTTCTGGCGTTACAGCAGTTTTTAGTTCCGTCAGAGCCATATGAAAATAGAACGATTCATACCGTGAACACGGTGACATTCGTCTGCAAAACTCTTGGATCGAACATTTAAGAACAGTTAAGAAGTTTCGTGAAAATCAGCTGTTGACACAATGTCATAATAATTTTACGGTCAGTAGGTCATAGGTCAAGGTCGTGATGACCATGAAACTATATGACTTTTTGGCAGCCATGAATATACAATGTACGTACAGGCTAAAAACAAATATCCCTTGTTCTTTCTGCACAAGCAAAAAGTTCCCTATTTTGCGGGGTGTTATTGGTGTGGGTTTTGATGAACAATGTGTAGTCAGCAAACATCACGTAATGTTTTGCACGTGTATTGCGAAGCACGAGTGATTTAATTTTCCGCATCCGAACGAGTGCCCATGTCTTATTCATCGACAAAATACACGAACAGAGTTTTTATTTCGATTCTAAACACGATCATATCCCGCACTATTTAACTGCGCGCATTCCATTTTCACCCATTTGACATTTAACATAATTCCACGCTGAAATTGAGTGGCTTATTAGCTGGTACAATTACCTCCCTCGTTAATGAAAACGACCTTCGTAATTTTCTGAAGGAAATAACACATTTTAAACATTGAAACAATTTTAATAACACGAGCAGGGTAGTGTATCTATTTCATGAAATGAAAAATATAAATGAATTGATTATCAGAAGTTTTTATGAATCTTAATTTCGAGAGTTTATTGGAGTTTCTAAATATAGATGCGTCGAAGCTGTAACACTGTATACTCGTGCAACACGCGGTCGGAGTCGGGTCCGTTAAAGTTTTTACTATAAAGTTTACGTTCATTCATTCATAAATAGGTCACGTGATAAGGGGCGTAAATAGTAACAGCCAATTTGATACCATGTTTTACTGCGGTAATAATACATGGCATTGTCTGCTCTATGTTTAATGGATTAGTCCGCAGATCGTGTTAGAATATTATTTATGATATCTTGTTCAATTTTGGTTTGTGTTATATTGCATACTATAGTGTTCTTCAGGGATCAGTGATTCGGCTAATCCATGCACGAGTTACAGTTTGGATAGAGAAAAGTTCCGGAGTGTGGATAACTATGTCAAAGACAAGACCTACCAGAATCTGCTGTGTGACTATGCTAAGGTGGATGGCCATACGTGGTATAGGTTTGATGGTGGTATGTGGTTTTACCTGATTCATTGTGACATAAAACATGGTCTATTCCATACACAGTCAAAACACCAAGTCTTCTCCAGACCAAACAAATCTTACCATTAATGTAATTAACATGAATTTACCTCCATGTCCGTTTTGGTTAAACTAGGTTACGTAAGTTGCCTGCTTGCATATGGTTACTTGACCTAAAAACGCCTTGATATAATAGCGACAGTTTTACTTCCCTTCAAGACTGAGTAAGTTTTCTTTGTGCCAGTTTGTAATCTCTATGTTATAAAAGTACATGTAAGTCATAATAACTCCTAACACAAGATAATATTGATGCAAGTTTAGGCTACTAGACTACTGAGGTATTTAATACAGTTTATTATGTAGGTTAACAACGCTTTTGGTGAATGAAATATATATATAAACACCGCACTATGGTCGAGCAAACTTGTAGGTATAACAACAGTTTGGGTGAAAATAAAAATCTCAATCACAATTTGCCTTTATGGACAATCACCAAATAATGGCTTGATTCTTATACTTTACAGGTGGCTCGGTAGTCGAGTGGATAACGCTCTAGACTACTGATCGAGAGGTACCTGGTAATTTCTGAAACGCTTTTCAGTGTTTCCCACCTAACTAGAGACGAAACTGGTTTGAAACCCAGAGGTAGTCTCGCATGTATCGGTGATAAACACTGTGCACGTTAAAGAACCAATGAGTCTATTCGAAACGAGCTGCGGTAACGAACCCGGATTCCTTGTATCACACCTCTTTCTCTTCATTGATTTTAAGTCTTCCCTTGACAGACAAATGTCTACATCCCCGTAAGGGGTTCGACATTAATGGAAGATAGATACAATCTAATCTGTCTAAAGCAGCTTAAGGCACTTATCTTGGCTTACATTAAACATGTATTTGGTATATAGGTATGATGACCAACACGTGCACGAGGACATATCACTGTGGTACATTTCGTCCTATGTGGATGAATGGAAACCATCCATCAGCTACTGATGGTATAGTAACCAGAGAGGTAATCTTATGTTACAACTGTGTTAGGGTTGTTATGATACCAGTAGCTGATTGGTGTAATATGAATGTTAGGTGATGACACTGTTTGTGCAGGTTCCAATCTGACTTTAGGTTCAAATTAGCATACCATTAACTTTAAGATCCAGGACTAATATATAGGAGATATGAGTCCACTTTCAAGGCACTTTTTTCGTATTGTTTGTGTCAATTCATACATAGAATGCTCCCCGGTCCCTCAGTACCTAAATTACTAGTACTTCCTGTCCTGGTCATGTATTGGCGTTGATTTGGATAAAAGTGTCTAAGGCGGGTGCTACATCAGGGGTGATCAGCGCTGTCTTTCCGCACGACAACGTCAGTCGTCAACTAGTAGTGCGTTGGATGCTACCCTGACTGGGGATTGGGGTCTCATTCCACAAAGTGACACCAAACAGCTCATACGCAGCTTCCAGTCCCGAGTCACAGAGGTTATCAGAGCGCGAGGAGCTCGAGGTCATATCAGTTTCTACAAAGTTTAACTGGTTTCCATATTTAACACATCCACCCACTCTCAAACACTTAAAAACTGATAGCCGTTTTATGTTTAAAATTTCTGTACTCTGTTGGTTCAGTTGGGCATTTTCCCTTGTGTGTTTTAATGTTGAGTGCCACCTTCCCTGTCTGACTTATTATTATTTTTTTGTCTTTGAGTATTAATGGAGTGCTACTTTTTGTTTACATTGGTCACAGATATAATGTATTATTATTGGTTAAATGTAACCCTTAACAAAGTTAGGACTACACTGATGTTTTGTGTTGAATATTTCAGGTCTGTGCACCAAGCGATGACAACTCTAACTGCTGTGATGAGAAGTTAAATATCAGAGTTTTAAATTGTGGAACATTCTACGTTTATGAACTGAAGTCACCTCCAGGCTGTTCTATGTCCTACTGTGCAGGTATTTGATTTGTGCTCGACACTCCTTACGACAAAGGGCAAGGTTCAAAAATGACTAAATTTGGCTCTGTGATTTTTCAAAAAATGAATGTTCCAATTAATATGTCCTATCTATAATTGTAATAATCTAACATCTCCTGTGTAAAAGGTGAGAATACATATACCAATTTTCATTGTAATATGTTGACAAAACTGCAAAGAATATTTCATTTTTGGTATTTTCACGACTATTTATGACGTAAAATCTTCTTAAAAACACGTCAAAATATTCAATAAGAAATGTCTGCATACAGAAAATGGCCAATCTTATTTCCATCTACACAGCAATGCTGTTAGGAATACACAAAGTTTGTTTGTTGTACCGAGGTTTGGTTGTTGCTATGAAGGAACACGCTTGTTAGCAAATTTGCTTTTGGACAAAACCGATAATCACACCAACTTTAATATTTCAGCAAAATACCCCTTTGTCAACAATAAAACAATTGTTAACGAGAAATTGTTTCTGAATAGTTGTACAACTTTGACGCGACTGGGGTGACTTTCCGACTGGTGAAGAAATGCGTTTCTGAAATGTTGAAAAGTTGAGAAAATGTTTGTACTAAACATTTCACTATTTTATGCCATACAATAATTGTAAATATCTTTTCACAAGCATCTGGAAATGTTTACAGAATGTTTTCAGAATGTTTCTTTTCTACTATGATTCCATTTACAAAGTTACCTGATTTTCGATGACTTCATTCTGTGCGAACGCTGCCTGCAGTGTGCCATGATATTAATAAAAAAACTACTATTTGTTAAACTATGTTTTGTAGGTACCGGCGTTCCATGTCCGTCAAATACATGGTCACCAACGGGATATGAACCTGGTTGTTTTGGTAAGCGATTTTGTACATTGAACACATTTTCAAAATAGTCCATATTAGTGTGTGAAATATATAAGCGTCCGTATTCGTTTACCATGCTTCAAGTATGTACCGCAACACATGTACTTTGTAGCATTGGTGTACAAATTAAACAACTTATGTCAATTTTCTAATGTTTTGCAAACAAATAATGTGAATACTTATACGAGTAGACCAATACAAAAATACTCGCCATTCATATTTTAGTGGTCATTTGTCAGACGGCCTTCCTGGATATCTCCAGGAGCAAGTTCATGTTGAGATTTTCCCATTGTGTTTAATGCAGATGTAGTCTCTGGAAGTTTTAACTTCTAATGCAATATTAATATATTTTTCAGATGTATACCCGAAACTGTTACACAGTCCACATCTGTCAAACCCAATCTTAAAAAACAACACCTTTGAGTTTCATTGTGATATCAACTTTGACCCTACCCGTACAGACGTCGGCTTCGATATTGCCTGGATGTTTGATAATAAAACAGACTCACGTGTTCCGGGAACCACCATTACCGGAAGTGCTCGCTCTGTATCATTGGATCAACACTATTTGGAAGATCATATGCAACAGGAAGTATGTTTTATGTAGTTCGTTTGTGTCCCCCAACACTTTCACTATATGGTAGCTTTAGACTAGGCGAAAATAATTCCACACGTTCATCATTATATTTTCCACAGGAACAAAAGTACATGTATACTCATTAAAAGTTATAAGTACACCGACACAGTAAATAACGATATATGCAAATTGTGTATGACATGTTGCTTCTAGCTTGAAATATTACACAATATAGAACTACAAAATGTAGGGTATTATGTTTATTTTAAAGTTATTATGTTTAAACATCTTCGGAATTGTAAGTTGTTAAGTTTTGTATGTCCCCGTATCGTAGATGTGGGGTTTATTACTTCGATCAGTCGGTTGGTTGAGTAAATGTTTTCCGATCAATGACTCCAAAACGGTCGGACCTAGAACCCACAAACTTTCAGTGGAGATTGTTCATCATCAGTAGATGACCCCCTATTGATTTTGAGTTCACTATGGTTCAAAGGTCAAAATTACCGTGACCTTCGAATACACTTGCAACGGTTTCTGATCCACAATGTAAGAACGGTGGGTCCTAAGATCGTCAAACTTCACAGACAGGTAGCTGATCATCAACAGAAGACTTCTACGAATTTGTAGGTCAATAGATCAAAAGGTCAAGGTCGGGATGGCCTTAAGTATACATGACTATTCGGTTGTCATGAGACATGCATGTTTTACAAACATCTCTTGTTCTTTCTGTAATCGGAATTCTTTAGATTGTGTGTTTTTTGGGGTTTTGGTATTGCTGGACAATGTAAAGTCAACATTTCAAGACATTGTACAATACACAGTGTTGTGCACGTGCATTATTCTGAATTTGGAGGGTTCACGGTTCACTGCTTACATCAAGCCATATAAAGATATCCAATTATCGGATATTGTGGTTATACTACTCGCATGAACACATGTAAAAAAATGAACAAGCTATCATGTACAATAAAACAGATACAAGCGAAACAAGTCGGTGTACTTATAACTTAAAATGAGTGTATAATTTATATTTAAATACTTTTTTTAAATCAACCATGGCTATTAGATTCGTCATTGGCAAAATCGGTGTGCGGTTGTGTGGATTGGTGTGGAAATGTGCCGTCAACGATGTCCATGATATGGAGTGATATTACGTAATTTCACCGGACGTCATGACATTCTTATTCATGCTTGACCATTGATGTTACCAGTTCAGACATATCTTAATCGACTTAACGATAAGTAAAATCATTACAGTAATCACACACATAATTAATCAGGAAGGAAGGAACAAATGATTTAAGGCATACTTGCTGATATTTCACGTGTATTTCAGATTAACTTACTTATATTTCACGTGTATTTCAGATTAACTTACTGATATTTCACGTGTATTTCAGATTAACTTACTGATATTTCAAGTGTATTCCAGGTTCACATACTGATATTTCACGTGATATTTCACGTGTATTTCAGGTTCACTTACTGATATTTCACGTGTATTTCAGGTTCACTTACTGATATTTCACGTGTATTTCAGATTAACTTACTGATATTTCACGTGTATTTCACGTTCACTTACTGATATTTCACGTGTATTTCAGATTAACTTACTGATATTTCACGTGTATTTCACGTTCACTTACTGATATTTCACGTGTATTTCAGATTAACTTACTGATATTTCACGAGAATTCCAGGTTCACTTACTAATATTTCACGTGTATTTCAGGTTCACATACTGATATTTCACGTGATATTTCACGTGCATTTCAGGTTCACTTACTGATATTTCACGTGTATTTCAGATTAACTTACTGATATTTCACGTGTATTTCACGTTCACTTACTGATATTTCACGTGTATTTCAGATTAACTTACTGATATTTCACGTGCATTTCACGTGCATTTCACGTTCACTTACTGATATTTCACGTGTATTTCAGATTAACTTACTGATATTTCACGTGTATTTCAGGTTAACTTACTGATATGGCGCGTGTATTGCAGGTTCACTTACTGATATTTCACGTGTATTTCAGGTTAGCTGTAAAGTAAGGGTATACAACACAAGCATGCCACATCCGATTAAAGGACCATTTATTCCTAGTAATACTTATTGGGCTGGGATAAAGGTGAATCATTTATTTAAAGTCGAATATGAACCTTTTTAAAAAATCCAAACAATCGATACTAAGAATTATTTTGACGAAATTGCAACTGAATATATCTCTTATAACAAGCCATCTCATCAATAAACGCTGCGCATGGTACTGTCAGGAGTAGATAAAATACAACAATCTACTCAGTTCTAAGCGTTCTAGATTTCTAGTTACCATGGACAATATACACGTTTTTTTCTAATGCACTCTGGGCAGGTATTCACAATAAGTTAAAATTGAGCTGCGCAACAACCCATGTTTTATTTTAGAATATTGCAGCTTATTACATAAAACTTCTGTTTAGCTGATACACTTGAGTAAATGTTAAGATTTTAAGAATGTTCTACGTTTTCCCTAAATATGCTTCGTGAATTCTACCCTGATATTTCACTTCACTTTTATTACAGTTGTCACAGACGAGTATAACTGCCAGTGAGAAAGGAAACTCTACAAAAGTAGATCTTATATCTACAGTGCCCATTATTTGCCATAAACCGGACCAACATATCTGTCACGTTGATATAAGATTGGATAACAATGGCCGTAAGTAACTAAGATTCAAGTTTCATGTTTGTCTTGAAAAAAGACGAGGCACGTATGAGCATCCGACCGATGAACCAAAATTAACTGTATACATAGTTTGTGTTATCAATGATTGATTAATTGGTGATATTACGATTTGAAGAAGTCGGTTAGTAGGTATAAACTTGTGAGGAATAATAATTTTCAACAGGTATAACTCGCTTATTCAAGCCAGTCATTTGTATACGTAAAACATTGTGGACTTGAACAGTGTAATTTTACTTATTAGCTATTTTCTTCATTTCACAGAAAATGCATATATATAAATATGTTTCTTTGTGGTTAAGATATTGGTTTGTCACCGTCTTTTATGCTATTAGAACGTTGTTAACAATTAAACAGCCGCATTATGTTTTGGTACTACATTGTTTGTATACAAGTGACAGACTTAAATAAATGGGCTGTATTTGAACGAAACAGCGTAATTGTGGTCATGGCAATAAAATAGCTACATTCTTGGTATTGTCAAACCTCCTCATATAATGTATACATTGTGTATTCATACTATATAGATGACATCCAAGCGACCATGAAGTGTACGTACAGGCTGTCACCTACCGACTGGAATAGTGCAACACACGAAGCAAGGACAACCATAGAAGTACAAGCACAAAGAGACTTTCAGAAAGACGGCGATAAAAATCTGGAACTACATTTCCAACGGTTGTTCACTGCGGATGGTCCCAAAATATTTCAACACGTCAATATACCGTATCTACACGTAAGTTGTTCACTGCGGATGGTCCCAGAATATTCCAACACGTCCATATACCGTATCTACACGTAAGTTGTTCACTGCTGAGGTCCCAGAATATTCCAACACGTCAATATACCGTATCTACACGTAAGTTGTTCACTACGGATGGTCCCAGAATATTCCAACACGTCAATATACCGTATCTACACGTAAGTTGTTCACTGCTGAGGTCCCAGAATATTCCAACACGTCAATATACCGTATTTTCACGTAAGTTGATCACTACGGATGGTCCCAGAATATTCCAACACGTTAATATACCGTATCTACACGTAAGTTGTTCACTGCTGAGGTCCCAGAATATGCCAACACGTCAGCTTGCTGATATTTTACGCGTTATAATAAGCGGTACAAAATGGCATAGCATCTTTCCATTCTCCATTTTACAATTTCTCATAGAAGATCGACTGAAAGATTGCAAGTTTGGTGCAACTGAAAGAATCAGAACCAAATATTTAAATATGAAGAAACATAGACAATCATTGAGTCATTTAAGTAGTGTGCCCAGAGAATACTAAATATTAATCATCAAATCAGCTTTCCTGATCTGCTTTATAATCAGTATCAGGTTCCACAATGCACCACCAACCTGTTCTGCCTTTGAGGAAAAATAGCATTGTTGTCGCATGTGTAACAAACGCAGCGTACTAACCACCGTACTAGAACATTAGTTGTAGATAATTGATACGCCGCACCAGTGTCTGTTTTTGACTTACATTGGACTTTATCTGTTATACTATGGATCGTTACTATCCTGTCACTATTGTCTTTTATTGGTGTACTTGTACTTATTTTGGTTATTATAAACATAATGCCAAACTGTATACCTTCAGACGTTTAAATTCTCATTGTTGGTTTAACGATTTCAGATCCGTACCCAAGACGCTGAAACTGCTACCTGCAGGTGTTATGGCGATCCACATTGCAAGACGTTTGATTATTTCTTGAAGACAGGTCTTACCTGGCCTAAAGAGTATGTCATTATTCAATAAGCATTATATGGCAATTATATTTTCCTACACAAACTTTTTATTACAGTTATTGTCACAGTCCGGTATTATCAATACTAATACATTATAATTATTATGCATTGTGTTTAAAAGAGAGGGGTCGGGGTATCGGCATCATTTCAAAGTCATGCTTGTCATGCAATGCATAAACTGTTTCCAGCGTTATAGCTAACACTACATACATAATTATATCTCAACATTTTTATAACTGAGTTAAAAAAATATGTTAATGTCTGTGAAATTGAAAGATATGACATGATCTGTCCACCTGTATAAGATGGATTTTTGTCGGTATTAAGCTTAACATTAATATAGTTCCTGAATTTAAATGTGAATTTATTTTGAGCTTGATCAATATCCAGATCCAGAAAATCATTCCTTTGTGACCTCATTGTTGATAATTATTGCTACGTATATTTTTAGAAATAGGTTCTTCTGAATTGTTCATTAGATTATTTATTTAGTAATGTATTTACAATTAAGTCCAGTTTTTGGTATCGAAATATGCATAACACTAGTTTACCAGTATTTATGATGAGTTACGGATATATAATCGTATCGTATATTGTACTTAATGTAGATTAATATTGTACATGTATGGTGCTTCGAAATGTTGTTTCCTTTTAAGTTTCTATGATTTCTACAAACTTGGCGAGTTTTCTATGTACCAGAACACCCTGCATGATGGATCACCAAGCCAGGTAATAAAACCATCATTTACGGTGTTATAATGTTTGAATACGCAAGTCGAAAGTCAGGGCATATTATGTGAACACCTCTGGTATGGCGTTTGGCAGCGCCATAAATTTGTCTGTACTCTAATTCAAACGCTTTTTCAAATCACCTTCAAATTTGATGTCACGGTTTCGTGCTCTGTTGCTTATGAACACATACGGCCGGGGTTATAAATATTAGCAATATATCAGCTGTTAAATTATGCAAATTTAAGGTCGAGAGTCTTGTCAAATTCTCTGGACTATATGTGCATAATATCTATGCCAAGTTCGAGTATCAGTCAATTGCATTAGGTCTGTCTAGATTATGGTTATTGAACAAGCGTATTTTTGACAGCTTGTCACTCATGCTGATTGCGCTATGTGGTTTCAAAGTGTCTCACTAAGGTCAGAGTTCTTCGAATTTTCGTTACTCGGACCCTCCTGTTTTTTTTGTCATTTAACAAAAAATGCTTGAAAACCCAAATTTGAATATATTTTTTTTATAATACTTTAATGGTAATGTGCCCGCTTTGTTTTTTGTTATTTTGTTAATGATATAAAGTTAATTCAGTAAGTGCTTCAGTGCAGTGTACTAGTCATAAGATAAATTGGCTGTTTTCTTGAATGCTTTCAATCGGCCTTCATTGCTTAAACCCACCACCAAGAGCATGGTAGCTCTATTTTGGAGTTTATTTTTTTCCTCCTGCTCCTGCGGACATTTCACTCGCCAAAGTATGTGTAACAAAATTAAAAAATATCACAAGTATGCTCATTTTTAATTGAGCGAATTTGACCTGTCGCGGTCTTGGACTTGGACCGGGCCAATGTTTTAAAGGTTATGTCTTGAATGTATAAAACGTTATGCTAAGGTTGATAGGAAATGTGGAATAAAAGTACACTGTATGTTACAGGTTCAAATACGTACCTGGTCATGTGGTCATGTGACGTGTATATGTGCTGTGGCAGCCAGGGAAGGTAACGATGTTATCGTCATTGATATGTGTCAAGGTCACTATGGTAAATCCTTTCCACAAGAGATCGACAACAGTAACCATGGTTTAACACACGGTGCCACAATGACAAAGGACACTTCAGGTAACAATTACTTGGTGAGTGAAATAATTGCAATATATACATATATCCTACTCAATTACTATATGTATGACGTAAATTGAGACATCCCTGTTGTGTAATGCCACCGACTACAATCATAGCGAATCGTTGTTGCATAATTATCCTATAAATCTAGGGCAATAGTTTGCAAGTATACTAAAAGCTGGTTGGTTGGTTCTCGGTCTTTTGTAGCCGCAATATCATATCACTTATGAAAGCATAGCAAACATACGAAATAAAATACGGATATTCTAGTTACAGTTAGTGACTGTTGCGTACATAATTTTATGGACAGCAATGTGTCTGACGAAACTGCGTTGACGTGCATTCAAAATTGTAACCGATGACTGGTCTAATTTAAAAACTACTTTCAGATTGACTTCCCTTCTGGTTTGCAAGTTAAAGTAAGAAATATGGGAGGACATTATTTTACCGTGGACGTGACAGCCCCTTCTGATGCGCAAAAGGGAACAGGAGGTCTGTGTGGGTATTTTGATGGAGATAAAAGCAATGATTTGAAGCATTCAGATGGTAAAGTGGACCCTTACAGTCGTCGGGTAGACTCATTCGTTGAGTCGTGGAGGTATTGTAGCTTTACTTCTACCGTTTAACGTCTCTTATAACGGCGAACGGTTGACTTAACCCTGTTTATTTGAATTAATTATCATTCGCGAGTACTGTTAGTTTATTTTCAATACATTATGTCGCCGAAAGGGGATAAAGAAAAAGTATAATCTATAGTGTATCTTAATCGACTGGAACCTAATCATTTCTCCGAGCCAAAACACATTACAGTAATACAGTTAAGTACATCACTGACTTGCCTCCGATGGTTGTTGTTTTTTACACTAAACGACTGTGCAAACGCGGTTGCTATTTGAATATGACAGCACTAGCGTCGGCCGTTTTGAATTATGCCTTTAGACTGTAATTATTTTGTACTTCAACAATAACTCTACAATGTTATAAAATAGAGAGGATAAAAAAATATAGAAACAATAAAAACAGAAAGTCATTCTAAAAAAGTGCAATGTTACAGGTAAGAATAAGTATACGCGTGTCTCGATGGAGCAAACGGTTAATTGAAAGGTTGTTTTTCAGAGTTCAACTCGGTACATCCTTATTTGATCAAAAGAATACACTGGTGCCGAACAATAAATACGACCCAGACTTGTATTACTGCAACTGTGATAAAACTACTGGTAACCCGGATTGTAAATTTGACAACAATGTGAAAGTACCTGCAGTCCATGTATGTATACAAAACAGTACTAACTTACTCTTCAACAAATGTTCCTCATCTCTTTGCCGTGTTTCTGAAATTGGAGCATCATTACCCTTCGACGGAGAAGGGGGTGGGTATATTGCTTTTCAAAGGCCAGTCTGTCGCTCCTAATCATACAAATCAGTTAAAAGAGAACACTAGCGCGTATCGCCTTTTATGTTTTCTGTTCTCAGCTGGTTAAGTTGAGTGCTGCCTTCCCTGTCCGACTTTCTATTATCTTTTTTTTAACTTTTTGCAATCATTGATCAGTAAAAATAGCAACAAAAGTTGCAACAGAAACTTTATTACGAATTGTTATGTTATTACTAGTAGTAAAAAGTCCTCAAAAGTTAGATGAGGGCAAAAAGAGGATAATCCAAGATGACGTCCACGGTGGCCGCAATGAATTGCACTCCATCCCCAGAAAGCAATGTTCATAACCTGCAGAAGAATCATATGCCATATGGTAAACGATAACAAGGTAACATTACGGTATAGCACTACTTACATAGGGCGTATGTTGTTATAGAAACATATCTTCTTTATTTATGTCTGTTTTAGCACCGATGTGCTGGCTGCAATGTACCGGTCTTGTCGAATGGTCTGCTCAACATCAATGCATTAAACCATGGACGTAAGAAGAGATCTTCTACATACGCTAATGCCGATTATGAGCCTATGATATATTTCTTTGAATACGGACTAGGTCAGTACTATTTAGTTATGCTTATAGATCTATCCACCACCTTCGTTGAAAAGGGTTTCGAAATTAAGAAAATATCTATCCTAATCTAAATCAATGTAATGTACTTATGCGTTCTGATTTAAATCAGTGCAATTTTATTGTTTAATATAATCTTGATATTATATAATGACATGACTTACATTCATGAAATTTGTTGCATTTATATTTGAAAAACATGCATGAATTATTGTTTATGTGTGTGCGTGCGTGTGTGCGTGTGTGCGTGTGTGCGTGTGAGGGTGTGAGCGTGTGTGCGTGTGTGCGTGTGTGCGTGTGTGCGTGTGTGCGTGTGTGCGTGTGTGCGTGCATGCGTGCGTGCGTGCGTGTGTGCGTGTGTGTGTGCGTGCGTGTGTGTGTGCGTGTGTGTGTGTGTGTGTGTGTGCGTGCGTGTGAGCGTGTATCCAATCCAAGTGTAGGTTGAGTGTGAAGTGTGCGAGTTTGAGTGCGTGCGTGTATGCATATGTGCATGTTTGGTGTGTGCATGCATGTTAGTAAGAGAGTAAATTATTACACTTGTATAATGTATGTTTATATTTGTGAACTCATGGGCATAATGTCTAATGTTTTGGAAATAAACTATATCCGATATATGTAAAACCCTATACAACGTTTGGCCCAAACTACCAGGTTGAAGGGCGTCTCCAATTTTTTTTCATATTTACACTCGTATGTACAATTCCATAATGATTATTGTTGTAATCTATATGATTCCTTTTTTATTTTCACTCAGCTTACGCGCCAACGATACGAAATTTCCCAACAGAAAATGGAAAGTCTAAAGCTGATGCGGAAAAGGCTTGTAACGATGCATTTGCCAAAAATCCGATAATACAACAATGTATAACAATTGCTGGAATGGACTTCTCGCCTGAGAAGACGACGTGTGTGGAAGATTTTAAGGTAGCTCAATTGTTTAAATACATGCCGATTTGTGTGTGTGGATGAAGGATTTTATGTAAAGTCTCTCGTGAGGAAAGTGTATAGAAATAAATAATACTTAACACTTATTGTTATTCAATTTTAATTAGGTTCGTTAAACATCATAGAAAACTATACGAAAGTTGGTCCAATGGATGGTCCTAAAATAATCAATCAACAATTAATATATCTCAATGTTCTAGTTCTAGTAATCTGTATGCTGTTCTTGTGTGCATTTTGTGCTCTCCTGCCTTCCATGTCCTATTTGTAATTGCATGATACCATTTTCATCTATGTAAATAACTTCTAAATCCTATTTTTCTTCTGTAAGGAAACATGTTTTCATAACCTTTACTGTGTTGGTGGACATAGAACCCAACGGAAATTAATTAAATATTAATATTTATAACTTCCGATTTGAAGTGAACCCATTTTTATTGTATCGGATTCATATTTGTTTTAAATTACACCGTAATGAAGAATCTAAATATATAAGACTTAGTAATTATTCATAATTACCCCTTTTATGGTTATTTATGCACGGACATCGAAGTCCACAGTGTGTTATTTATTGCGGACTGTGTATATAGGCTTGCTTGAAATACCCATTTTTTTGGGGATATGTATGATCCGTTCTATGTCTGACTCTTGCGTGGGTGGCTAGGCGCTGCCGTCGTTTCTGTCTGGATTTGGATTTTCTGTGCACTACAATATTAAATATCTGCGTTATCTGTTACAGTATTTTGACGACGGTTCGTTTATAGATGGTGCAGTGGATTCAGCCATCGAAGCGTGTAGATATACAGTACTTCCAGATCTGACACTTTACAAGAACGGTACTCCACCAGCCTTTATAACCACCAACCTATGTCCCAATCACTGTTCAGGTAACGGTGTATGTAATACGGGTGTATGTACATGTAATCACGGATATACAGGGGATGGCTGCGAAATAAACACGCTTCTTCCACCACAGCTACATTTTGTTGTGAGGTTTGTTCATAATTAACTTTATGCCTTTTCATTTTGTCTTGTTTAACGGTTGAGCATGTCTCTTCTGAAAACTTTTTTTATGCGTATATTGTGCATTTTCGTTTTTAGAGTTACGTTTGTGCTTTTGTGGTTGTGTTGAATGATGATTTTCCTGCCCGATTTATTGTCACAATTTTTTCTAATTGTATACATATAGTACCAAAGACAGTATTTATGCTTTCGTTGATGTGAAAGACTCTTTATATGTGAATAGTAGACTAGGGCTGATAAAACGTTTTTATTAGTTAAACAATTGAAGATTAGGTTCGTCCGCGCATTGATCACGGGTGAAACACTGGCCACCTGTCGGCGCATGCGCATATCAGTATATAATTGTTGATTCGCCTCTTCCAGGAGTGGGTACCACTATATTACATATTGTAACTGTCAGTGATTGACTAGTTACTATGCTTGCGTTTATACCTGCTTTATTATTCAGTATGTTTTGTGTATATTGGTGTGTTTCCTTCAGGGAAGCCATTGTATACTTCGAAATATTTATCAATGTTATGCCGATATGCTAGATATTTTTAACACATAACCTGCCGCCCAGCAGTGCCGTAAAGCCGTGCAGTAAATATCGTTCGGCACTCCCAAAGCATCGTTTCATATTATTATGTACACTAAAGTCGTGTTTAATATAACGCGTACGTCATGAGCACTCATTCCAAATCCTCTATATCTGTTTTGTCAAAGCGAATACAATGATTGAACATGTACGAAATATATCTTTTAACACACCTCGTATATCGAATATTAAAATATCAATTACAGTACCTACAAGGATTCTATAGTGTGTGACATCTCAATGAGACCATGCAACCTAATGTTCGTTTCTGGAAATAACATGCTCAATTCTTCCAGGCTCACGTGTAAAGTTGAAGTGTCAAAAGTAAGTAAAACATGTATTTAAAAGGCATTGATGTACGTCTGGAATATAATGTCGTCATGGATTTCGGGGATGACCTCAAACAAAGAAACCTTAAACGAATAAGTGTACTAGATGTAGTATGACATGAATAATGATTGGTATGGTTTAAGCTGTTGACCAAAGTCAATTTATTATCAGTTTATTATGACATCGTAACACTAGAAATTCAAAATTTTGAATTCAGAAATATTCATTTGTTTGTTAAAAAGATGCACCGTTTAAGAATACTTCAGACGGCCAATTGATGTATCCATTAGCTACATGATGAAAAACGGAAGGCATTTGACGTAATATTTGATTGAAATATTGAAATAATGATAATGTTTGAACTTTATTTGACAGTTTGATGGTGCAAGGTTTGTTACTACGGGACAACATTATACTACTGGCACTGTATATGACAATATGTATCACGTGGGATGTAAACTACCAACACCAAGCATGGTCGATGGTACACACTTTTGTTACCAAGTTCTTATTTATTTTTGTTACTTACTGCCTATCCAAACCTTTTTTGAACTCATCCTTTCGTGCAGAGCTGGTAACTGTATTCGATTCGTGCGCTGTTCTTTTTTGTGCCTTGTATGCTTGTTTCTCACCTGTCCAAGTTGTTATTATTGTATTGTTTACAACCGTTTGAATTCATGTATGGAGCTGCAGGGTTTTATACTTTCTTGTTCATTTGTATGTTTATCCTTGTGACGTGTAATTGCCTGGGATCCTTGGCTTCTTGTTGTGTCTTCTGTGCTCTGTTGTTTCCGTTAAATGCCGCCCTCTTTGTCCGATATGTTATTATTAATTTTTTAATATGATATTTGGTATTCGAAAAAAAGTTTCTTGACTTATCGATGTTCACATACTGTGCTTGATTTGTTATTAAATTTACTTTGAAATTCCAAATTTGTTTTTACAAATGGTTCAAATGTTTACGATTGCTTTAACTTGATATATAATTTACCAGTAAGTCACTAATATTTATCCCATTAGAGTATTCGACAGTATTCTTGAGCAGAAATATTTGTCGACATTGTGAATATTACTCGTGGTCTGTGATTTCTTCTTTTTGTGGGTTATTTGTATGCCAGTCTTACTCTAATCTTTCGTTTTAGTGATATCCGATTTTTTATAATTTTCTTTTTAGGTCATACCAATGTGAAATATGCACTATCCATATCTAACGATGGACATCACTACAGCAACAGTTTGGAAATGGTGAAGATAGACCCAACATGTTTGGACTGTGGACAGGATGGCCGCGCTAATTGTTATATTAAGGTAAACTATTGAAACTGTAATTAGTGACCAACACCGATAAGCTAGATCTAAAGTAATCAGAGTGCGCAACAGGGGAAATTGTATTGTTGTCGGACTGTCCTTTTGATTCGGTGTTACGTGCTGACTGGTTATGTTTAACTCAATGAAGCGACAGGCTGCCAGAGCAGGATTTCGTGTGGGTTTTGTTTCAGTTAACAGTGACATAGAATTTCAATTGACTCCAAAACTTCTAATTAAGCTTGCCACCTATTTTATGACTATAAAAACACGTATGCAGAGTCGCTCGTCTTGTGTCTAAACCGCATCAACATTTCAATTGCATTTGTAACTAAATGACGTGTAGTTAAATTGTCATCTTGTGTAAGTATGATTTGTGTACATTTAGGATAAAACGTGTTTGATAGATGGTAATTGTCACAGTAAAGGAGAAACTAACACCGCCAATACCAACCAGGCATGTGATTCATCCAAAGATAAAACTACATGGACTTGTAAGTGTTCGCTGATAAACTGGTAATTCAGATGTATAACAATAATATCATGTTCTCATAATGCGGGGTTGCCATTGTATTTCCCTAATATTCTAATACTTTAATTGTCTAGACATCTTCTATATATGTGGAGTCGTATATATGATCTTCTATTGACATTGTAAATAATGTTTCTTTTTAAACGATTCTACTGTGTTCTAGTAAAGGTATTCAAACTCACTGACCAATGCATGTTTTGCATATATAGCAAATTAATTGTGTTTGGTCGTTAGTCGGGTTCCAGTTAAAACATCAACGTTGATGCTCTGTCTTATGTGTCAATTCCCTAGCAACCAGTCTGTTGTAAGTTGCAGTGTTGTATATGTGTAGAAATGTAATGTTTCTAAGTACCTATTACTTAGTATATCACAGTATATTAACTAACCTTACTTTTTCTTATGATGTCCCTATATCTAATTAAGCTTTATAGTGATTAATTATAAATTTAATTCATTAGCATTTTGATTTATACCTTCCTTTTATTGTAGATTCCATACATGTCGGTTTCGCACATCCTTTCACTGAAACTCTTTTATGAAATTCCCCAATTATATATAAAATTATGATAGTGTGGACGTCATATGGGCCATATTGCGATTATGTGTTTTAAATTTTATGTACTAGTGTTCTTGTTCAACTGTTTATTGTTGAGGATCTCATGGAAGATTGCCATTTAATTTAATTGTCAAATGAGTTTCCTCGTAAAATAAAGTCCTTATTATTATTATTATTATTTTTATTACTTTACTTGCAAACGACAGCCAAAGTATCATCCGGTCCAGTGACATGGCCTCAAGTATCTGGTCTTACGGTGGCACCTTTAGGCGGAGTTCCCTACAACAGATTCGATATTTGGACCAGGTTAGTTATTGCATGTATACATTGGTATTAATTTTATACTTGCTTTTAAAACTGATTATTTCAGGACTCTTAGCCCGACAAAAACCCCAACCGGCACTCATTCTTCCGCGTCCCTCCATTATCCTATTGGGTTTGGTATTGTCACCATTCAATACGCGCTTACGGTGTGTAGTTATAAATACGAGAGGACCAATGAGTGCCCGTTCGGTGTTGCCAAACTATTATGATCAATAACGACAACCACTTTGTATGATTCATACTGTATAATTCTAGCATTTGGTACTTCTATATAACCAATTGTTATGATAATATATTTCAAATATATACGTATAACAGACGGATTAATGTGTATTTTGGCAGATATGGTCATGGCAGCGTAGAATTAAAACAAGTAATCACTCCGTATTTAAACACTACGGAGTTACACATATGACGAATTCCTCCGCATTTATACACTGCGGAGAAAGATATGCTATTAATGAATTTACTTGGAGCGATCAGGGGCGACATTTTTGAAATCCGAAAACCCTTCCCATGTTGCACGGTAACTCTCATTATGTTGACGCCGCCTGGCGTATGAAGAATATACATGAATGCCGCATGGCATTCAAACGAACCATGGCCGCATGGCCTACCATTTTAACTATTATAAACGCCGCCTGGCGTGCAATAAAACCAGTCAGTCCGCAAGGTACCCGCCTGTACCCAAGTGAATAATCGCCGCATGGCGAGCAATAATCGGCGCATGCCGAGCAATATTCGCCGCATGGCGAGCAATAATCGGCGCATGCCGAGCAATATTCCAATACTAGTATTCGCCGCATGGCGAGCAAGAATCGGCGCATGCCGAGCAATATTCCAATACTAGTATTCGCCGCATGGCGAGCAATAATCGGCGCATGCCGAGCAATAAGTACGCTTGTACATAAATAAACCAGTGCAACAAATAAACCATCGCCGCTTGGCGAGCAAAGATCCTACTCAAAAGAAAGCTATTAAAGAGCGCCTAGTCAAAGCTATCTGGCCAGTTCTTTAATGCTTATTTAACCCAAGCCCGTAGATTAGTTTTAGAAGCTTATTACTCGCTGTTCACCCCACATTTTTCACTGTGGAATAAAGCGATTATAAGCATGCAATGTAGTCAATGTATAAAAGTTATTCTATCCACATTGATTAGACCCATGTACACCCCCGATCGCTCCTAAATTGAAGAATTTTCCGCCACAAAATAAAATAATGATTTTATTTCCCCAAAATTCCTATACTATTTTCGACAATAATTCTCTAGAGCTATCTAATTCGGTCTTGAAATGTAGCACCCGTCGGCCCTGTGGAATCCAGTCGTTGTAATATCTATATCTACTGTTAAAATGTAATTGTTTTAATTTTGAATATGTTTAGGCCCAAATTGATTAATTATCTTCTTTTCAATAGCTTTGTTATAACATTCCTCTACCACCATGAAATTATCTCAAGTATCCCAATTCAAATGAAACATGACTCCGGAAAAGGCCCCAGACAAATATTCGATGCTTCATGCATCATTTTTAAAATGTACACGTTTGATAAAACATTCACATCATTTCAAACATGGTTTAAGAAATATTCGATAAATTTCACCTCGTTTTCCCCGAGTGTAGTATGTGGGACCCTTAATAAGACCGGAAGTTGGGCACAGCTTTAAATCTCGTATGTTTCTGAATATTACCTTCTGTCCAACCAAGTAAGGGATTGAATCCAAGTAAAAAATTGAAAGACTAAATTCCAGCTGTCAAAAATTCCGAAATTACAATTTTATTCATACTAAGCCTTTCCCTCTCGATTGTACGTCAACAAAGCAATACCGAAAATATATAATGTATCATTACCGGTCAATTACCTAACAGGGGAATATTTATGCTCTGAATGAACTCATCATTGTATTTTAAAAGACCGTTTTCTTTTTCCCTAACACGTAGTATTTAGTTTCCTGTTTCAATCGTCTCAGATGTTAACAATAAACTGATATACATATCGCATGTATAAATAACCACAACCAAAGTACCTGAAACTAAAGTGTATACATTAGTTATAATAATGCCTAGCGATATAAATACTGTCGTATTTCATTTTTGGAACTGCCAATACCTGTAATTACATTTTATACCCTGAATGTACAATCCGGAATTTGCTAGCGTCCAAAAGAATGATGCCATTTCGAAATACGTCCAATGAACCATTACCATGGTCTTGTGATTATCTTACTCGGGATATGGCGTTTGTTTTCATATCAACAGCGTCTGATTGGAATTCCTTTATGTCGCCATATGCATATATGCAGTTGCCATTAAAACATAAACTTGAATGTATAGTAAACTAATGTGACCGCCGACAGGATACGTTAGTCCACATAAAAAACTTAGTGAACTTAATGACCTCAAAAACAATGAATCTATCATATCATATATAGTGCGGAGATAATGACCCGACCCAAACCCCAGCAAGAATCTGATACAAGGCCCTGTGCCGACTATATCCATTTTTCAAGCAAATCGCGCAAAATCGGCCCTTGCGCTCTGTTTTTGTACCACACATCGAGCGCCAATGTGATATTCTCCTATGAAAGCATACAATCGGGTCATAGATATACACTGTAGCCAGATAACCGCTGTTTAATTATGTTTATAGAGGGCGAGGATCTCGCCGAACTCCCCGCACCATACATTCTTCTGATGTAAAATTGCATACCGAACCAACAGCATTACCGTAAAATTACTAAACGTCACATGTGCACTCGTAACTTTGACATCTTCGCAGTAACAGACTGATGCTAAACAAATATGACAAGCACAAATTAAACTATGTATGTATTAATTATACTTAACCTAAACTGCAGTTTTGATCGGATGCCCTTTTAAAGAAGTGGAATCAGAACCAATGCCTTCCGTTGACGTCAATCCTTTTCCTAGCTCCTGCAACATTCCAGTTTCTCTTTAATCATATTACAACTACAATAAAACATATAGAAGTGTAATAAACAGTGTCTTCACTTGATAATTTTAACTAATCGTGATAATTATACAAAATATACATAATTCCTTCTCTTAAAGACCCTAATAGTGTAGTCTGCCCAGGACCACATGATCCTAGATTCTATTTCAATATAGACCACTGGTAGTATAATGCAAGTATGTGTTAATTGAACACCGTGGATAAACCTACTTAAAATGCTTACTGTACCACGAGTAAGTTTTGAATCTTGCTACAGCTGGGATGAATTGACATGATCCCGGCCCCTATGCACACACAACCCGTAAGGTTATTGCGTTGAATATATAAATTTCCGCGAGCAAACTAGCAGTATCGGTCACCTAGATTTGTGTTTGCATCGCACCTAAGCGTCCTCTGACACTTCCAGCCCATGAAAACATACCAACGACACTATAGATATAAACAGCATAATCAACTGTTAAATTATGCTAATAAAAGTTCGAGGGGCATATCAAACTCGCCGGACTATCCTAATTGTTAACCTTATAGCCTAGATTTGAAAAAACAGTGATCAGTCATCCACTACTAAAAAGTTAGAAGAAAGTCGTGCCGTTGATTGGCATAACAAAGTACTAGTTACAATCTCGTGCTCAACTGTAGGTGATTTATAAAAACACCGGCCGCTGTTAAACACTAAACATAATGACACATTCGCCGATCTTAAATCCATTCCAAAGTACACCAGATATGCACGTGAATTCCGTGGTACAACAAGCGTACTCTACTACCCTAGAGTGTATCAGTATAAACATAATACAATGTAACCAAAACAATTTTTATCTTTACAAACCAAGTGTCGAATCAGTCAAACGTCACAGTGGCAAACTACAAATGTAAATGATCAGTCAAAGTTTACAATTGTTAATCAAGTCTGCTAATTAATTCACCTGTCAGGTAATACAAAATCATACCAGTACACCAGATATTCGCCCGGGTCGCTAACTATAAGCCACCAAGTAGTAAAACAAAATAAAATTTCACCACGTGGCTTTACCCTGTGCTATAAGAAGAATAGCCGACAGCATTTGACCTGTCGCTAATTAATCGTCGTGTGTTTTCGCTACCCTAGCATAGCAGGTTTCGATAAGTTAAAATGAAGACAATGTACGGATGTTCAAAGTTAAACGTTCTTAGCTATAAACCAAAACAATAAAACATTTCCTTTCCGAGACAAACGCACTAAGCTGTACTGTTGTACTGAAGACAAAATAAAAATGGTACCAGTAACTTTTTACCACGTGGCGTTTAGGCGACAAACCAAGAGTACTAATGTAAGTGCATGGTCCGCTTCACGATTAACTCCAATAATTTATTAAAATCAATATACATCACTTGTCAATGCAGAAGTGTTGAAATAACAAACAGAACATACACAACCACCGTGCGACACGACATGTTCAGACTAAACCCAACTCATGTGTTTATATAGATATGCCAAAACTTGTGCTATGAACAGGCTCGTGCCACAGCTATCATTACATGAACATATTCATTACAGACTCATGACAAAACTATCATGAATGTTCGATATTTACCAAAGCAATATAAATTCAACTCATTACGTAAGGCACAAAAACTGTGAGTCAAGTAAAAAAGCGTGCTGCATGAATTCAAATTAATTACTTGTCACATTTCTTCGTTTCTTTGATACCTTTTGAATATATGACCTGTTCCACGTGTCATGCAATGACTACAAAAACAATAAACACATTACTTATCTTTTCTACCATCTTCAATGTCTCACAGCAATATTTGTGTTCAAATTCGCCGTCCCACATTCATTTGACCTCAAAATCTCGCCGTCCAAGGTGTGCACAGTTGTAAAACATCTAACTCGTAGGTTTAGCTGAAGCGTTTGTTAGCAGAATGAGGCCGAAAACCCGGTTACAAGCGCTTATAAAGGGTGCTTGTATACGTCACAATAGTTTACATTGGATGAGCAGTATAAATTGTAACGGTCGATTGGCCTGGTGTGTAGTGACGATAAAAACTACACTCATGAGTAATAATAATAAAGTAATACAATAAAACCCGTGCATGATCGAGCCGAAATAAAATGGATTGAATTTTGATTGAAATTAATCCTGAATATTCAACAACCGACACATATTATGCACAGATACTTGCCTGCAATCTTATGAGATCAATTAAATCCGGTCTACGAAACCTTTTGAATATAAAAAATGAAATGTACTTTGAAAATAAAACACGGTTGTGAAAACCGAATAAAATATGTGTTCCGAAAGTACTTGTTCGGTTTTCTCAGATTACAATTGGCGTTATAGAACAATGTGAGATTTTAAGCAAACCACATTACTACGTCTCCGTTGATACGTCACGGGTATATGTTGTGACTTTTCATCATCTAACGTTCTTGTCTTTGTGAAATAGTCATCGTAAGATGAAGCTACATATTGCCAGCTTACACTTATATAGATGACATACCTTTATCAATAAATAACGAAAATGTTCTCTGCACGTGTTTGTCCAACACCGTATCGTCTGCATATTAAATTATAGTGAAACGTCTTGTAATAATGATGTGTACATAACTTCTAGTTTTCACATTTAACTATTCAGTTCTAAAACCGGATGTGCGTGTGCGCATGACCCAACACAGACCACATGTGCATGTTGTGACGTAGATGGTTGTCAATGTCCTGCACCAAATCAATTTCAATGTGTAGCATGCCGGGATAAAGCCAGTTGTGGTACTCGTAAGTATCTAATGTCGCTTGCATATGGGTAAAATGTATAGGCTTGGTATCCCACTGACAGTATTGGTTCAAACTTGGAGTGCTTATTTCCCCGAATATATATATATATGTTTAATGTTCCGAAAGTCATACTAATTTGAACATTTGTTGTCAATCAGGAAGCTATTCATTAGCCATTTAACGGTATTTATTTAAGGCGGCATGGCAGCAGACTTTCAACCTCTTGTTCTAGAAGTGGACATTTAAACCACCGAACACTCGAGTCCAATTCCATGTGATACATTCTCTTTAAACGTCTTTTCCATACGCATCATTCTGTTATTATAAGCAGTTTTAAGTACCCCTGTAGTAATCGTTTAGCTCATCCTTCGATGGAGCTATTAGTTCTCTCAATAAAGCCAACAGTTGCACCATTACCATAAAAAGGTGTTGCCATTGCTTTGTTGCACAGACTTTTGGAGTGAAATATATAGTATTAAGTTGGTTACTTTTGAAGGAATCTATTTGGTCCATAAATCGTCTTGACATATCGATATCGATTACATCAATTAAATCGAATCGACTGACGGAGCCATTGTTATTTAACGTTTTCAGCTAAACCAGGACCTATTTTCGGCCTAGATGGCTATACTTTGGCATTGAACGACTGTGAATGTAGATATGACGCTAACAAGTTTGATTGTGCTTGCTGCAACTTGGATATCGATTATTTGTTGGCGTGTCAGTGTGGTGCGGAACACAAGAATCAATGTGTTAACTGTAATCACTTGGACCAATGTGGAAACAAGCCATGGATTTTCGGTCCAGCTTTCCCAAAATAATCGATTACAGTAAAGACATAGTTTTCGTTGTTGTGTAATTTTCGTCAATTTCACAGATACAATCGATCTGCCCTTGAACATGCGAATTTGAAAAAACTTGCAGTTTAAGTATAGTGTTTTTGTGTTTGCTGCTATAACATGATATTTTGTTTATGAAATCGAACAAATTCATGAAAAAGAAAAAACCCGAAACTGCTGTATGCATCCTTTGTTACATGTTTCGCTTTATTCCACGAAATTTATCCATTTGTAAACTTTTATGACAACGAATTATTTGCTGACGTACAAAATAAGCAATAAGTACCTTAAACGTGTATTACTTTATCATATAGATAACACATTTAAATTACCAAACAAAGAATGAATTTATAAGGACATTGTTAGCAAAGAATCATAATGTACAAATAAATTTCTTACCGTATAGCGGATTAATCCTGCGATCTTTTGTTATGCAACCCGCATAAATTAATTTCCAATTTTCTTGCATGTCACGGAAATAAAAAACGCAGACATAAAATAAACATGTTTAAGGCCCAAATCGCAGACTTTTTTTACTGGCTTTACTAGCTTCAAATTTTAATGACCGCCATGTTCACGTAACCGGAAGTTTTAGTAATACTCACGTGTTACGCGTACAACATAATCCGAAGACATTCGAACATACGCCAAAATAGTAAACGTGTCGTGCAGGTCGATACTTACCCCTATGGAGAGGACAGTTAACAACATGTATTCTTATTTCTGTAATAGTGAACACCATCACTCGCTACAACACTTGACGTATAGTCATGATCATACAACAGACATGCTCCGGTATTTACGTTCAAAGTAAATGAAACACATTGCTCCAGTCTTTCACACAACATCGCACATTTTAAACGAGATGGTGTAATATGTTCCTTCAGTGCTGGGTACGACGAATCAACGCCTGAATTATGTTGAACGATTTCAAAATACCCACTTTGACTTTCACATGCTTGGTTTGTCACTGTAAGAGAAAGGCAGTAGCACTCTAAATACATGGTTTGTCACTGTAAGAGAAAGGCAGTAGCACTCTAAATACATGGTTTGTTACTGTAAGAGAAAGGCAGTAGCACTCTAAATACATGGTTTGTTACTGTAAGAGAAAGACAGTAGCACTCTAAATACATGGTTTGTTACTGTAAGAGAAAGGCAGTAGCACTCTAAATACATGGTTTGTTACTGTAAGAGAAAGACAGTAGCACTCTAAATACATGGTTTGTTACTGTAAGAGAAAGACAGTAGCACTCTAAATACATGGTTTGTTACTGTAAGAGAAAGGCAGTAGCACTCTAAATACATGGTTTGTTACTGTAAGAGAAAGACAGTAGCACTCTAAATACATGGTTTGTTACTGTAAGAGAAAGGCAGTAGCACTCTAAATACATGGTTTGTTACTGTAAGAGAAAGGCAGTAGCACTCTAAATACATGGTTTGTTACTGTAAGAGAAAGGCAGTAGCACTCTAAATACATGGTTTGTTACTGTAAGAGAAAGGCAGTAGCACTCTAAATACATGGTTTGTACTGGTTATTTGTTTTTGTTTGGTTGTTGTTACGGCCGAGTGATCTTCAGACAAATTTGACAAAATTCAAGATAAATGGCGGACATTTTGGTACAAACGTTCGGAGCTCCTTTATAGCCATCTAGTTTAATATCAATCAATTGACATTAGGCTGTTAATAAAGATAATAGAAAATCGGACCGGGAAGGCAGCATTCATATTTACAGCTGAAACTTTGTCATTCAGCTTTTAAGTTCATTTTTCGTTCAGGTATGTGTTTGGCATTGTGTCGTGTAAATTGTGGTATGTGATGTTTTTATGTTTTTTTGTGCTCGGCTGTTAAGTTGAGTGCTGCCTTCCCTGTCCGATTTTCTATTATCTTTTTTAAACAGCCGATCACAGAAAACATATAAACATCACATACCACAATTACACGGTACAAAGCCCAACACACAACTGAATGAGAAATGAACTTTACCGCTCGCTGAAAGACCAAGTTTCAGCTTTAAAAAAAGTCGAAAGTCCAAGTGCCAGTTGTCTAAAAAGCTGAATTTCAAAAATGATAACACATCGGACAGGAAAGACAACAATAGGCAAAACCAGAAGATCCCGAAAGGCACTAATTTAACCCACGAAGCGAAACAAGGAACAACACAGACCACAGGTGCTAGAACAAGTCACAAGGAACAACACAGACCACAGGTGCTAGAACAAGTCACAAGGAACAACACAGACTACAGGTGCTAGAACAAGTCACAAGGAACAACACAGACTACAGGTGCTAGAACAAGTCACAAGGAACAACACAGACTACAGGTGCTAGAACAAGTCACAAGGAACAACACAGACTACAGGTGCTAGAACAAGTCACAAGGAACAACACAGACTACAGGTGCTAGAACAAGTCACAAGGAACAACACAGACTACAGGTGCTAGAACAAGTCACAAGGAACAACACAGACTACAGGTGCTGGAACAAGTTACAAGGAACAACACAGACTACAGGTGCTAGAAAAGTCACAATGACAAACAGAAAAGGTTCAAGCATAAATGAATAACCTATTCCGATACCCATACCGCCTCAGTTAGTCAAACATACCACCAACCAACTCACCCAGCAATATTCAACGCAGCCTTATACTGACTACAAAGATGTAGTTCGCATTTTCACTATTATATTATAAAAGCGAAGCCACAACTGGAAACTAACATAAATGACAGATTGAATGAAATAAAATGACTGAAACCATACTAGTAGTTACCTGCTGGAGGCCAGTTGGACGGTAAACATTCCTGCATCGTGCTATAAAATTCATTGTCTTTAATCCTAGCGTCGAACAAGTTGAAGCATATAATATCCCCATGGAAACCTGGTGAACTATTATCAAACGAAGCTCCAACTCGGATAGTCCCTGGTTGTCCAAATTCTGGTATACCGGTCAATGTTATGTCCACCTTTCCATGATTCTGTACTACCAGTCCTAGTTTACCTTTATTGCCATCGTATCGTGCCACAAACCCTAGCCAATCATCCATAAAGTCAAGAGAGTTAAGGGATTTCTTCGTTTCCCCTAAATTCTGCCCCGACGCCCCTCGCACCGATAACACTGCATGAGTTGTATTGTAAGCAAGCATGATTTCGGCGATGACGTCACTTGAGCTTGTGTCGGCTCGGTAGTGGAATATCGTCCCTCCGACGGAATTTTGCGGCTTAGCAAAAACAAGAAATGAGAATTCCTCGCTTATATCTATATCCCCAATGGTTAGATCAACGTATGAACCGCTCGTTCCGTGTAAGTGGAGTCCGTTATAGTTCAATGACGAATGAAGCTGACCTTGTGGTCCAGGACAAGTATCGTACACACTAGACATTTGTTGGATTTCTGTTGTCGGTTGTTTATAGTAAAGCGGCCATGTAGTTATTGGAGTATGACCGGTTACACTAGTGCCATAGAAGTCTAAAATACAATAAGATATTCAATAACAAAAGTCACGATCACATAGCCATCCCCAGCCGTATGTGTTTGCCACTAATGGGTGTTAAATAGAAACAGGACTAGATAGAAAAAGAAGGTAAGAGATGTTAGCGAAAATAAATAAAGTGAGTTAATTAATGAATTGGAACTAGACAGCGTTCAAAAGAAGGGGCAATGTAAGGACATTACATCAAGGGAAATATCATTACTTGTTTGGTTAAGGCAGCGTGAGTGTAATACAGACATCTTCAAATGTTGACGCTTTATCATTTTTATATTACTACACATACTAAGCAAGAGTAATGTGAAATATGAAAAAATTCTAACCACAGGTTTTGAAAATATTTTTTGGTTTATCATTCCCAAATTTGCAATTTGTCGAAAAAATGTGAGGATTATACGGACAAAAGGTCTATACAATCATCAAATTTAATTTAATTTTTAAAATTAAATGATTTCCCATAAGCCTAAATTTATATTAATAAAAACAAAAGCAATAACTAGCAGAAGATGCAATTTAAGATAGTTATGTTCATATACATGTATATACCAACATAGGTGTAAAATTTTGTGATTTTTTTCATATAAAAATATATTATGTCTAAATTCCTAAATAAATCTCCAATCAATGGGCATATATCACTATCAAATAACCAAAAACACTTTTTTGATACTGTTTGGCACATATTTAGACCAAATAAAATACAGGTTCACCATGAAATTATCAAGATATAACCTTTTGTTTGACCAAACCTCCCCCCCCCCCCCCCATATTTCATGCTTAACGATGTATAAATTCCTGTGATAAACAAAACATTTTTGAAAAATAGTTTCCACCATATAACCGTGTATAAATGCATGTTTCAAATACAAAACAATACATAAACACTTTAAAACATGCTCCCAGTGAGGTTTGAACCCATGACCCTCAGGAATATGTCTGGACAAAAAGTTACCTTAAAATTAAACAAAGGGAGATAATTTCAAAACTGGACTACATAGAGTTATGGTTTTTGGTCACTGCACTTCTCCTAATTGCCATCTAGTCTTATATAAAGTTTCAAAGCAATGTCTTAAATAGTTTTAGAGTTACGCTATGGACAAAAAATATTTAAAAAATATTTAAAAAATAAACAAGGGGAGATAATTTCAAAACTGGACCATTTAGCGTTATGGTTCTTAGTCACTGCACTTCTCCTAGTTGCCATCTATTTACATACCAAGTTTCAAGTCAATACCTCAAATAGTTAAAGAGTTATGCTCAGAGTTATGCTCAGAGTTATGCTCAGAGTTATGCTCAGAGTTATGCTCAGAGTTATGCTCCGGACAAATTATGGGACGGACGGACAGAAGGACAGAAAGACGGACGCATACTATTACATAATAACTACATCCCTTCGCCTTCTGCGGGGGAATAATAACATAAAACAATGAATGGTTGTATACACGGTCGTAATCCATATACACCGCTTCTCACGACATCTATGTACCGTCCGGTCTATAAGTTATAAGTTCAGTTAAAGCTATATGAAAACAGTACGATTCTCCGACTGTACTGAGAAATGATGCATTGGTATCACTATAGTCTGGCTACCCGACTAGATAATACTTTTTCAATCAATAATCATAACTTTATTTTCAATTTAAGCTATATTTTATTTTGGGCTTGATTATCTCTTATGTTTGAGGGTACAGAGGGAAATAATTTCATGAAAAAAGAGTAGGCTGATGTGTTGTCTCCTTCAGTTACCACAGGGTCTGTATAGACAGACTAGGATCACTACCGTGTATACACTAATAGAGTTATATAAAGCATAATAAGTTATATTAATAATGTTGCCATCAATAGTAAGACATTTCTACTTTCTTTCTGTGATTACAGGCTTTGTCAGACCATTGTAGTCCGCCCTCACATGGTTCAACAGATTCGAGTACAAGCTGGCTCTGTAAGCAGATGCACACTATGACTTCTAGGTTATTGCCAAAACCCTCTAAACAACCCACGGGCCTTGCAGTTTTAACCCATGTTCCACGGGAAATATCAAAGCTCTTATACTCGGAACCATTCTGTATATTGTTTGTCTGAAGGCCACCTATAGGGGTTTTCGCCATATACAAAACTCCGGCGGCCGTCGGCCATCCAGGGATCTTGATAACTAATTATTGGTGTCAAGCAATAAAGTATTAATATGTAATTAACATTTATGATTTAAAACTTCTTAAACTTAACAAACAAACATTTAAACCAACAATTTAAGGAGATCTCAACTACAAAGAAATTTATAATTTATAAGTAAAATCGAAAAACTTACTTGAAAATATGAGGAATATTACGTAAACACGAATCATCTTGATGTGGTTAACATGTATCACAGGATATCCTTTTACATTGCCAGACTTAAAAGTATTCGACTCTTAAAATCATATAGGATCTTCCTTGTATTTGCTCTGGCAATTGATTTCTATTAAATGTTAAAGTAAAGGTCCTTCTACTGATGTGTCGGAGTCTGAAGTATTAAAGGTGATGTATCTGCATCGTTGAATATAATCACTTCAAGGGAATTCCGATATCGGTTATAGGTTTATAAATAATGTTGCCTGGCAAGGGAAGGACAGAGGGTGGACAAGTGATCCAGTGGTAAGAGCTACTGACAACTGATCCGAAGTTTGTGGGTTCGATCTCTCCTCCAGACGGTCAAAAATAGAAATGCTTTTCAGTGTTTTCCACCCAACTTAACTAAAGTTACTAACAGTCTTTCAGACGAGACGTTAAGCGAGGTCCCGTGTATGATACTTTACATCGGCACGTAAAAGAACCAGGTATGCTTCTGGAACTGGAGCATCTTCTGTATCATGCACTATCGAAAAGAACTGTGACTAACCTCTTCTGGGGGCCTCACCTATATGGATTTCCATAGGCGAGGATAAATAAAAGCAAATAAAGCAAGGGAAGAACACCAGTATAGTATACGCGTTTTGTCCAAGCAACAGAGCGATTGAAAATATTGTATATTCAATGTTTAAAATTCATTCTTTTCTATGGTAAGTGTGGACATATAAATATTTAAGAACAAAATCTTTATAACGTGGTATTTTACGTAATATTTGGCTACGACCGCCAGTAGAAACAACAGTAAGTATTCTATTTTTCGACCGAATTTAACGAGAAATCACCGACACTCAAGCCGCGAATGATCATATCTACATGCAACTTTAAATTTGCCAATTAAAATGTCAGTGTTTGTTTGAAACCGACTCAACTGCCTAGATAGCAATTGAGCCGCTTTCAGGGAAAATATGTATTTTTTTACACAACAATATTAAGTAGCATAGCTCTTTTGTTCTACTGACAGCGTGAACGCATGCCCTCGAGTATCTTCTTTGGTTACCTGGCAACAGGAATCTAGTTACTATATATACATTATACAAGAAAGGAATGATGTCCGTCCCCAGAACGTATATATCAAAAAAAAAAATGACGAAATGAGTATCAAAACTCAATTATTTAATCAAAATAAACCCAGGGTTTTTTTATTAAATAATTGAGTTTTGATACTCATTTCGTCATTTTTTTATTTTGATATATTATACATATATATAATATTGGAATTCGCCATAACATCAGTGAACTATCATAGTTCACCATATTATGTGACGAACACTTACATACCTTTTCATTTTTTTGACTAACCCTCATACTAGTAATCTAAAACGACCTGTACTTCTTTGACGTCTACATTAAGAACTTTAAAGGATGATTTCTCAAAACATGAATCTGTGCAGTTTTGAATTAAGTCGACGTTTGGTGTGACCGGGGTATAACATTTCAGACACTTAGTTGGTAAAGAAAATTTAATATGCTTTATGTGAACGAAACATCGTAAACATGTTTACAGGTTTCTATGAAGTTTTTTTCTTTGATTACGGATCGATCAGCTACAACAATAATCTCAAAGATATCGTGTTTCTTATTGTCTCGCGGTTGTTATGTGAACTCAGTTGAAGCTTAACAATACCATAAAAAGACAGCACACCAATTAGCCCCTTCCGCACAAGAGCATCAGATATAGTAGGGATTAGAAAATTCAATTACCAGTGACACTAATTAGACGAATCCTCTAATAAAGTACTATGACATATACATTGTGTGTTGTAAATATAAAATAATATAAAGGTAGTTGTACGGGTGCCAACCTCGGTTATTTCCGTGTGTCTCCGGTAGAAACACCTCGTGTCTAAGTGTAGTAATACACCAAAATAGTTATTCTGAGTTATCAGTCATCCTACGTTCGCGTGAAAGTAACACATGATGTATCCGTCAATAAGATGGTTATTTTTCTTTCCATATCAGTTTCTTATTTTTACGACCATAAGAAGCCAAATCATGACAGAAAACCAAATATTTTTAAATATTATTCATATTTTATATTTCCCATCACGTGTTGAAAACATCAACACAAACGACCCATACTTAATTTTCGGGAAAGCAGATTTGTTTACAAAATATACTACTTGACTTTCGGTTCGTAACAAGTTAAAATATCACCTGCACACACGTGACTACTCGTTGCGGGGAATTTTCTAGTGTTTGCTACGTATCGACCGCCCATCGGTATTCCTAGTGATTCCCGTGGTACTCGTATAAATTCCCTCATAAAGTCGACCAGAACATTAAATGCAAATAATGAAAATACGTTTGAATAAGCGTATTGTTTTTGCCGCTTAGCGTACAGTCCATATTTTGCAAAATGCGACTAGTGGGTCAGTCACGTTTCTACTAGTCTTACAGTGTAAACGGCATACATGTCCCAAAAAACACATTTTCTAAAAAAATATCCGTTACAACAGAGCCATGCTAGTGTGTATCGATGTGTTATACATTCATTTACAATGTAGAAAATGATTAAACACTTTGTGAATGCTAAATATACTACCTTTCAAAGAAGTTGTCGTTTTTTTACAAGCTTTAACAAATATCTAACCGTGATTTGAATTTAAAATAAAAATTATAAGGGGTTGTATCAGGAATGTTTGGTATCTACGTAAACAGTATTTTATAGACTACATTGTAACTAATAAAGTACACTTATTTTATGCAATACTAAGGAATAAACAAATAAAATCCGAACTATCCGAGATGGTAAACACGATCTGAACGCCTAGTGTGAATACACTTCCGGTTTGGGGTTCAGTGAGTCAACATACTGTGATACTAGTATTAGAACTATTTTTGGGTAACGTTATAAAATGGTCGCCCCCTGTCACCATGGTCACAAGTACACATTATGTCAATACAAATGTAAGGGAACGGTCAATACATAACACTAGCATTGAAAACAAGTCGTATTGTTAGTATGGCAGATCCATTAACCACTTTGTGATAAAGCCTTGTTTGAACTTAAGTTTAAGATGTTCGTAAGTGTTTTGATAAAACTGGACCCACCAGTAGAGTCATTCCTCGGTCTTTATGCATATTAATAGTATGTTAACCGGAGTCAAACGGAAATGGCCGAACTTTCACGATTTTGCGAGGTTTGTGGACGTGCATTTTCACAAAGAAGAAGTCTGAAGACTCACACACTACAATAATCTTAAAACTCATATGATCGTACATACTGGTGAAAAACCATTTAAATGTGACATTTGTGGATCTGCATTCACACGAAGTGATATTCTGAAAACCCACATAAGAATACATACTGGTGAAAAACCATTTATGTGTGGTGTTTGTGGTTGTGCATTCACACGGAGTAGTAAGTTAAAGATTCACAGAAGAATACATACCGGTGAAAAACCTTTTAAATGTGATATTTGTGGATCTGCATTCGCACGAAGTGATAGTCTGAAAACCCACACAAAAATACATACTGGCGATACACCATTTAAATGTGATATTTGTGGATCTGCATTCACACGAGGTGATATTCTAAAAACCCACACAAAAATACATAATGGTGAAAAATCATTTAAATGTGATATTTGTGGATCTGCATTCACACGAGGTGATATTCTAAAAACCCACACAAAAATACATACTGGTGAAAAACCATTTAAATGTGATATTTGTGAATTTGCGTTCACGCAAAAAGTTCACCTGATAGATCACATGTCAATACATACTGGTGAAAAACCATTTAAATGTAATATTTGTGGATCATCTTTTGCACACTACAGGTATATGAAATCTCATATGACCGTACATACCGGTGATAAACCATATAAATGTGACATTTGTGGATCTGCGTTCAAGCAAACATCTCCTCTGAAGATTCACAGAAAAACACACACTGGCGAAAAACCATTTAAATGTGACATTTGTGGATCTGCGTTCAAGCAAGGAACTCAACTGAATATTCACAAAAGAACACATACTGGTGAAAAACCATTTAAATATGACATTTGCGAACGTTCATTCACACGAAGATCTACTCTGAAAAGGCACACGCGAATACACACTGCAGCTGAAAACACGTTTAAGTGAAATATTCATCGATATGTATTCACACAAAATTCTGAAAACTGACGCTAAAGTACATAGTGTTTAAAAACCGTTTTAGTCTGATATTTGTGGATTTGTATTCACATGAAGTAAAATTCTTAAAGCTGACTCGAGATCGCATACTGGATAGAAACGCGTTTTAATGTGATATTAGTGTATCTGATTCAGAACTTTATGTTAACTAAAAAAAGCTTGGAATTTGTACCAGAACTATACCTATATAAAATAATAATGTATACTTCTTAATATATACTATGTCGATTAGTAAAAGGATCGTTTCAATGAACATAATTATGCTCGGTCCTACTTTATTCGAATTCCCGCCAGTACAAATACACTTCATATTATTTCGTATTATACCGGGTAATCGGTTGGTATGTTGAATGAATGATTGTGTCGAGGGCGTATCACTAACATCTTACACAATAGTATAGCACGAAGCATTTGACTTTATCATGACCTATAAAAAATATGCATGAAACTATTCCAAGGTTCTTGCGTTTAATATATAAATTCCCGCGAGCAAATCATGCAATTTAGTCATTTAGATTAATTTTGTGTTTTTGCACCTCGAGCATCTTCGAGATACTCCTCGCTAATGTATACATAATTATTATACCCGGGGTTATGAATGGAGACAATGTATTAAATCATGGTAATAGAAGGTCGAGCATCGTATCAAATTCTCCGTACTTTACAAACACAAATATACAGGCCCAACAATGCCTCACGAAAATTGATATTTTCAACACTGATTAGAGTGGCAATACAATTCTGTTTTAGTTTGATATCATTCTCGTTCACCAGAGTATTCTTCGTCCGAAACATAGACTGGGAACTTGACTAACCACGGATGTATGAGGATGGTTTTATATATGAGGTTGTGTTTTATCTGTATTTGTATTGATGAGACGAAAATAAACTATAATATAATATTCATGCATAAAAATCATGACCACATTAATATCTCCGTACTATATAATAACGCTATTAATTATCATGACATGACATCTATAGTCAAAAATAATTTGCACCTACGCGTTCATTTTACGTGTTTTGATGTTTTATGGTTCAGTGAACCGCTGTGTTTAATTTTGAAGAAAACACCTTTATTATTCCAATCTCGTGTTATGCAATAACATATACACACGTTTTCATGCAAAAATACATTAATTTTGGATTCATAAATAAAAAGGTTATTCGGTAAAAACACGTGCACACTTATAAGATTTGTAAAGTGTATAAACTCTTTCAATCTACTCTGATAACAAGCGACCACTCGACCGTGCAGTGTGTATATCATCCATATTTATTTATTTATAAGGCTAGAGTTATCCCCGGCGATATATACATATCAGTTGTTTTCTGGAACAACAACAACAACCACTACACAATAAATAAAGAGACAAAGGAAACGATGTGAACTTTAATACAGCTTGGTACAGATATGATAGTGTACATAATGAAGGTATAACTGTGTATGTTTGTGATAATAAATTAAAATGGATGATATTTTGTAGGCCCTCCTGGTGCCTGCCATCTTGTACAAGTACCATGCGTGTATAAACAGTCACATAAGGTTGATATGAAACATCAGTATCTGTAAATAAAGGAAGGGAAACACATATAATAATGTATTCAAAACGATAATAACAAAATACCAAATCTGACATGCAGCAGCAATATCAGAACACAACGAGGAGCAACCGAAAGACACAACACATGACCTTTTGTACAGTCCGTTTATTCAGGTCTGTCACTTGTATATTAACATTGCATTATCATAACACTGCATATGTAATGTTTTAATCATTTTAATTTGAGCAAAGAAAATGGAAACCAATACCTTATTCACGAACTACATACAAATACATATAATACACATGTATATAATTAGTTTAAGTACATAGTGAGTAACATAGAAATACAGACAAAATGCCATTGGTTAAAATTAGATGGAGGAAAAATACTAATACGTGTTAATGTTTGCCTTTTAAAGGCTGATTGTCCCCTGATACTATAAGTTATTAGAAATACGTAATTCCAGAAAAAAGTGATGTCAAATGGCTGTAGAAAACGGAAATTACCGATGTTTCACGATCGGTTATCGTATACGACAAAGTAACAAACCAAATGAACTTACCAGTTTATTTACCCGGGATGAGTGTGATACCAGTTGGTGTTGTGGTGTTAGTTGTTGATGTGTTGTTAAACAAACCACTTTGGAAGAGGATCAGGATGAGGAATAGGAAGCCAATCAGCATCACTGAAAATTTGAAATGGACCAATTAGAACACAGTAATGGAATAAGTTAACCAATCAAAATCGCTGAAAAAATTAAACTGACCAATCAGAATCAAGTAAATTGATGAGGAAGCCAGTCAGCATCACTGCACATTTGAAAAGGGCTAATCAGAATTATGTAATTTGCAAAGATTTAGCCAATCAAATTCACTTAAAATTTGAAATTGATCATCATAAGTATGTAAAATCAAATTTGCTTGTGATTTAGATTGACCAATTATGACATCTAAATTGATGAGTTAAAATATGAGATATATTAAACAATAAGAAGTTAAACGCATAACACCGTACATGTAACGGACACATGTTGGATACTAAAAGTAAGAACAACGCCCATGAAATTGACAATTTGTCGGATGATGGTGAGGTAAACTGTCTGTCATCAGTAGGATAGCATTGTATCCATTCTATCCGTTAGTTTAAAACATTCTCGACACTTTCCGCTGGATAGAACGGATATTTGTATTGAATGTCCGATGAGATGTAACTACACATTTTACTTTAGAGATTGTCACATAAATATGAATAATTTGGCAGCTATATTCGTTCATTAACGTCATTAAACTTGCAAAATATTGATGTGGCTTGTGTATTATTCAATTTTGCTGATTTGCAAATACAGTCATAATACCCTTAAGTTTTCAAATACATGCATGTACGAGTTTGAGAGACATTGTAGGCCTACTTACTGAATGTGCTATCGTTGTATCCACCACCACCATACCCTCCTTGGACTGGTACATACTGGTAACCTCCACCATACCCGTACATGGCAATAGCATTACCAATAAGACCGAGCAAAGCTACGAATACAAGGATTGAGATCTTCATGATGCTGTAAAACATGGAAAACATAAAAATGATTATACTGTACATTTTGCATAGTAGAATCGAAATTATTCGTGTGTGATTAGTTTTCGTTGATTAGGTGGATGACCTCCATGAAACGATTCATCATGGACTGCATTACAGGGAATCAAAAACTTTTCCACATGTGGAAGAAAATTGACAATGATTCAGTTATTACTTTTTCATGGAAAAGTATGACCCGCCGCGACCGGCAATCGAATCCGGATATAATCATTGTGTATTTTACGACCGATTGAGACGCTCGAAAATTATTCTCACTTATACATGAACAGTTTAGTTTGTAAAATTAATACTTTTATTATTTGATATTTATTTTCCGAACATTGTTGCGATTTTTAACTTGATGATACTCGAAAAAGTAAAGTTGAACATAAGGCATGATAAAAAGGCAATGTTTTGAAAGAAATATGTGTTCTAAGCTTTAATAGAAACTTATAGAAATAAAGGTCACTTAAACGAGTTTCGATTTCATTTTTCGATATAAATTAATAAAACTCACTTACCTAGTAATGTATTCCGACTACACGACAATAGTACGGTCGTAAGTACGTGAACGGGTTTTATACCCATCCAATTTTAAACTCTTCATTTCCGGGTAGGAAAATGGTGTTCAATTTGACAATCAGCGAACGTCTGGCTTGTCAATATGTCAACGTAATATTTTCATCCTATGAATTACACTGGTGACTGCTTCAGTCTTAAGTAATAACACCAAGTATCGGAAGTTTAAATAATATTAACGTAACATAAAATATAACCCAGTATGCATACACTTGGACTATAATTAAATAAGTAACACGATAATTTAAAGTACGGTGGAGGGACATTAATACACTAATACTAATTAAATCTTAATAATTAAATTTAATGTTTACCAAAGCAATGCTTAATTTTTACTGTTTTCTGTTGGATAAGTTTAATGGGGTAAGCTCAGTATGTGGAGCATCTGACTTTCAATCATGACTTCGTGGTTCAATTACCACCGTAGAGCAGTACTAGTTTTAGCAAGGTGTAAATAGGCGCTTTGTCTGGTCCATATATGTTTTCATTAAACTTTTATTTTATAAACAAATGTATTGTCATGTAGGCTCTATTTAGTAAGCCTACTTTTCATATATATACTATGTTAGAGCCTTATACTATGTATAAGGTATATGGCTTTACAAAATAAAGCCCTCTTTCAATTCAAATCTGTGTCGTTCTGATTTAAACATACAAGCTTCAGCAGTCACCAACACCGAGAGTATGATAATCAACGGAATAAACAACACAGAACACGTCTTTATCTGAAATTCTGTTGAAAAATGGACGATAAACCAAAACAAATAATTGAAGCAATGTAAATTAGCGCAGAACTGAATTTAGGATACAAAATCAAGGCCTTGTACCAAGACATATTCGTGCTTGAAATAACTTATTAACTCTGTGCTCTGTACACTGTACTGCTAAAAGACCGTCATTGGGAAACTGTACTAATTATATAATTTATAAATATATCCCTTTGACTTAGCTTCATACAGCTTATGTTCGTTGGTTCGAGTCTCGCTGCTAGTATTGGTTGTCAAAGAAAAAACAAAGACTTAGAAACAGTAACTATTTGTTTAATATTCTAAGATACCATTATTAAAAAAAATATCCGATGTAAAAAATATCAATCTAAAATAGCAATACTTAAGGAGGTACGCGCACCTTTGATCTAACGATCGAATTTTCCTTAAAACATCTTAAAATGACAGAAAAATCTTCTAGAACAACATTGAAATCATAAAAATGATATGTCACCAGGCTCGTTTTCGACATACATGGCTTTCTAATGACCTACCATTGTATTTTGTTCATTTTATCTATTTCCTGCATTTATGGCACCATTATGTTATTTTTAAGATATTTACTATAATAAACCACTTTTAAGCAATGCATGATATTTTATGTGTTCAATGATCATTCCTTTTGACATAAGTCACAATTCCGGCTGCCTGGCGAACAAATTCAGTTTTTGAACATGATAAATAGTTACCCCACCCACTTGCAAAAAAACGCAAAAAATGTGATTTTCAAATGAACGTCAAAAAATATCTAACGATCGAAAATAATTTATAATTGGCCGTAAGTTGAGTATTAAATAGAACACCAGTTTAGTCAAATAAAAAATAGGGGTCACCAGCCTTTTTTGGGAGCTATTAATAAAAAAGTACTTATCATGAATAAATTTGCATAAAATTAACATAATTTGCATATTGTAATGAAATAAAATTTTATTAAAAATATTTTAAAGTGTGGCTTCTTCATATAACTAAACCATGCACTACATATTATTTATAAGCATATGCATTTGTACCATTGCAGGGACTAATTGTGAACCCATATTATTCACAAGTTTTCCTGCATGCAAAAAATAAAAAGTTAAAAATATCTATTTTGTGCAATAGTATTATGTTTATTGTCATTAATCAACATTCATATGCAATCATTGAAACTAAAATTCAGGTTTGTTCTTAACTTATGCGCGCAAGGCAGTTCGGACCTCCTTAAAGTAGTTTTTTATTATTAAATATTAAAGGGACATGCCCTGGAACTGAAGTGTCTCGAATAGCAATCAAATTGGTATTATTTTAATACCTAAGTCAAAAAATGAAAACCCTGCAAAAAAGTTATATCCCGCTAGTTTTTTAAAAAAAATATTACGAGAATAACAAAACATCTTTGTCGTCATTAAAAGGGTAATAGTTGGTTTTACAATTGCAATTTTGTGGCATGCAAACCAAGACACTCCAGTTTCTGGACATGTCCCTTTAAGAAATGCATCAATCATTGATTATATTATTCGCACTGTAATGGTTGATTGGCCGCATTGGGGGTCAGTGTCTTCTTTCAGCCTCATTTTACGCTATAATGATTGGACGGGGGACACTTTCCTGGCCAACCTGCAATAGGCATACTTCTGCAAGATATTGCAAACATTTCTTATATAAAGAATTTCGTAGTTACAGTGGTACACAATCCCATACCCCAAGCAGTTATCCAATATAGAACATGTAGATAAAATATGAACGCAAACCACACAGCTGGTTCATTAAACAACCATCTGATTAATATCTATTTTAACATCCGGTTCCTTCATTATTTACACCGGAAGCCACACCTTTCCCACGCATGCGCGTTGACTTGTGGAGTTTATAATGTACCGATAATATTAAATAATTGGAATGAATATAAACATCAGTGGGTTTTGATGAAGATAGCCATGACACACATGACCAGTATGTACGTTAGTGTCCCATGATATATGGAACATGCGCTTGTATGGTCATGTTTAACAACGTCTATCCAATCATCTATAACACCATCCAGGACGTTCATTGGCATCGCACCGTTCTCTAATATCTGTAGATGGAATTCCTTCACATCAAATTTCGAACCTGAAACATAAATGTTTATATAACGTTTCTAAACAGTTTCAAAGAATGGCTAATGGAAGTTACGTTCAAGAAAACTATCTAGTAATATAGTTTGTTTGTTGCTATATAAGGGAGTTTCACAACACACTGTTTTCCAGTAGTTAGAGTGGCCGCCTCGAAGACAGCATTTTGTGGTTTGATCACATTGTGGGGCGAATCAAAGTCATTAAACGTGTATAGGAGAAATCATGTTCGTATACAAAGGTATGAATCATACCACCAGCTAGCTATTGGTGAATGGCAGGTTTTTATTGTTCATTCATCGAATAGATTGTGGGTGGGCATTTTGCATATGAATACGGTGATCTCTCCTATTGGTCTATCTGCAATTCTTAGCGCTCAGCGTACACTATTAGTAATCAGATTAAAATGTTCAGTTTATGTATTATTATCCATTGGTCGATTATGAACAAGTTGGTAGAACTTATATTAATCCCTGTCGACACCTCCTTCATTAGGGATTTTTTGGCCACTAGACTGTTGGGTGTGAGAGCCAAATTTCCTGTCGAGCATTTAGCAAGGATATCACTGGTAACATTTTTGTTTCATCTTAGGCCTAACGTGGCCATAGATCGACCCAGGGGCTGTGTAGACTCATTGTGATAAAAAATCCAGAACTCGGAAAATACATACCTAGTTCTATTTCTGCCTTGTGTCGCATTTGCTTCATTTTTATTTCACCCAACTTGTATGCGCATGCCTGGCCAGGCCACGTGATGTAACGATCGATTTCATTGGCTGAACCTCCACCAAACAAAGCTGTATGATCTTCCAGGTATTGTATGGCCTCATCACGTGACCATCTGATACATAATGATAATAAATAATTCTAATATTTGACATTTTTAAAAGGAGGCAAACATAGCTTTTTATATTTGCATGGAATATACCTTTAATTGCTGTTGAATATTTTAACCTGAACCCTGAGACCTTTATTAGCACAACGACTTCCTGTTCCTGTCCAGTATACTGGTATTGGACTTCAATCGAAAGTATTTCATACATGCGGTTATGTATACTTACTAACGTTTGTTATATAAGCTGCTTAATGGCCGATAATTAACTGTTTAGAAAACCGTACTTTTTGTAGTGTAATCCAGTATCAACTACAAGGCGGCTAGCTCGCAATATCTCATAGCTGTATCTTCCCATCCTGAAATATATAAATGTATATATTTTTGATATTTCATTAAGTTCTACTGGTCAATGGTAGTGTGGTCATATGGAGACTATCTAATCACATTATCGTGACACCGGGAGAACCGGCAGTTACGGTACGTGCAACTAACTGTCACGCTAAGCGTCAAACAAGTGAAATATACCAGTACTATTTAATCGACTCTCGTATCCTATGTCGCGGTCTGAGATCGAACGAGAGACAACTCACTCTCGAAGATGACGCTTACTACTAGAATATCGAGGCGGCCGCATGCCAGATAAAAACATGATTCGATTATACGATATCCGTCGTTGTCCAGGTATCTCTCCACGACAACACCTCTCGGAGACATACATTCCTGTTGATCTATGTTGATGCGTTGATGTTCTGATTCGATTATTTCATTGTTAAAAACGTGAGTCTTGACGTCGTCTGTACAACGAACACTGTATTTTACACATTCATTATTATTCAAATATGTTAGTATTACCGGCCATAATGTTACCTTTGTCCATTTATTGCATTGTCACATCATACATTTTGTCATATGAGACCATACTGCTTGAATTGACTACCAAACTAAATGTAAATATCATTAGTGTCCAACACCACACTCACTGGTAATCATTATTTAATTACTAATATAGCAACATTATGGTGACATTAGAACCAATCCCCTTCAGGATTCGAGTCTCCGACCTTCCGCTAACAAACCATGCATTAATTACTCGGCCACGAAAGACAGTTACAGTATAATTACGGTAATCATGTAATTACTTACATCTCATAATCGTCCTCATACAGACCCATTTCTTCACCAAGGTATTCCGAGTACAGACCCCAGCCCTATAGAAACAAAAATATCAGTTAATCCGCGAAATCAACGAAAATTTATTCGCCATGAATATTGATACTTTTTCAAGATTATATATACAATTGAAACATATTAACAATATATTTTATCTTGCATATTGGGAACAAAATGGACGTGCCATACAGTTAAATACTTGTAATATAATAACCATCTGATTTATGCTAAAAAAATAACAACGCAAGTAGCAGCACAGGGATTCGACATTGTATCTTAAAATGCTCAAACAAGTTTGCAAGTGCCAAATCGTGTACATTGTTCCTATTTGTCTGGATTGAATTTCGATTTCCTGTGGTACCAATCTATTTACCTCACCATATGATGAATAGTACGGGAACCAGTTCGGTACATTGTAGAAAGACAGAATTGTATCCTTTCTGAATTTTGGTAAGCTTGCTTTCATGGAATAACTTTGCTGTAAACCAAGACATATTTCAGTTATAAATGTCGTACATTAGTGTTACATATGTGACGTCATACATTAGTGTTACATATGTGACGTCATACATTAGTGTTACATATGTGACGTCAAACATTAGTGTTACATATGTGACGTCATACATTAGTGTTACATAATTATTAGACGTTATATTTGGCAATCATTGTCGAGTTAAAACGAATGGAAGGTAAAAACTATACTTTAAAAACATTCATGATGAACGATATTTTACGAATGAGCTCCGCTGGTTCATATTCTTAATTTCATTGTCTACTTTTACAAAACATGTGTATATACATTTTAAATTTTATAGTCGGGTATGCGACGTTACGAGAGAAAATGGCCCTCAATGACAGAGTAAGTGTCGTTGTTTTGTTCTATGAATTTGACTACAGTTAGTAGCTAGTGTACTGTTAGTGCTGTCGGTAACGGACGTTATGGTGAGGGAGGGGCGTCAGAACGAAATAACGCCAAATAAGGAAACTGTTGACACTGGCAGAAACCCCAATCATCATACAAGGTTTGAATATGTGTAATTATGACTGAACATTGATATAGTACATCAAGCAGCAGATAAACAAGTACCTGCATATGATGTCCAGGATTAGCTTCATGAAGAGATAAGGCCATCATCTCGAAAAACGCTCTGTAACATACACAAATAATTCACTATACGGCATTTCCAACGCTACCATTTAGGTTTTGCAGGTATCTCCAAAACCGTTCAAGATAAATTCACAAACTTTTCCCCAAATTGAGTTGAATGTATTATAATATAGCTGCACTTGACAGATTACTATGTATGAACGCTTTTGTAACAATGTTACATACGTTACCTCCGTATTTCAAAAGTCACGTAATTAATTGGCGTATTGCGTAAACGTAGAATAAGTACTTTTTAAGTTTTATTTCATCAGTACTTCAAATTTATATAAAAAGTGTAAATAAATTAAATCATCAATAAAATTCATGATCGTTACAAAATCCCCCCAAATACGAAATAGCAGTGGGTAAGCTGAGATCACTTTAAAATAAACACCTTTTTCTGAATAAAGAACTGAAACGTTAATATAACAAACCTAATGGAAAGAGAGGATTACTTGGAAGTTAGACAACACTTAAAGTTAATTTCATTTCAAAACATTAAATCGGAAAGAATAATATGCATTTTACCAGTTCGGTTTAATACTTGATAAGGCTGCCTTTAGTTTCAATGACTCGGCCTCAGTCGCGTAGAGATCATCCGTTCTACAGAAACGCTGTGGTAACGATTTACCCAGGAATTTATAGCAACATTGTCCTTGTTTTATTTTCAGCTATGTTGGTTTATTTGTAAATGATTATCAAAATCAAATTAATATAATCGTAATCTTGTTTTACTAAGAAATGACGTCTGCAAGAGCAAATCAAATCGAGTATTATGTGCAGATTTTACGACTTTTGATTTTTGGATTGCTTCAATTAAGAGATAGTGTTGCAAAAGTATGTAATCCGATGATTATATAACTGCATCAGAACTTGTGTCTTATATTGTTGTTTATGTATTCCAAATTTCCTTACAATTCATTGGGCAGTTTGTAAAAAAACAAGACAATATTAAAGGTAGTGTTAGAAGTGCCGTTAATTAGTTATGCTTTCCATATCGAATTCAAACAATAACAGCAATATGGTCATGTCTTGGCTAGAAATGTAAATCTAAACGCTTTAAACTTCACGAACGACGCCGAAAACAGTCTTTAAATGAACAAGTTTGCACTTTTATTTAACAAACTGTCAAACATATAGATATGTTTTGTTGTTGACCAATTACACAACTTTACAAATGTCAGAGTTCAAACTCGTATCTTTATCTTTCGTATTTGTGGTATGTTATACATATGTCTGATGTTCGTATGAAAAAAAGGCGTAGGCGGAGCACCAAAGGATCAAATTCCAACGACGTTTCCGAAACAAAGGAACAGGTAGAATCCAATATGGCGGCTAACGCGAAAACTAGTAAAACTTTACCTGTTAAGCCTCCTGATGTAACACCAAATGATCCAACTCCTCAACATATAGGACCGACAACCAGTACGAGTTCTGTATTTAATGTTGGAAATCTTGGAGGTCCAGCAATAAATCCGTTTTTGGTATATACACAACCGGACCAACAGGCGAATAAGAATGCTCCTACATATCATAATCCAAACCAAGCACATATGATGCCAATGAATACTGACTTAAATTCCAAAATAGACATTATACTGTCGAAAGTGTCCAAATTAGATGCAATTGAAGAGCAGCAAGCCACTATAGTCAGTCGTTTGAATATGATAGACGCTAAAATCCTAGACAACAAACAATTGATTACAAATGCACAAAGTAAAATCAACGAAATTGAAAGCACCACTTCTTTCCTTAGCCAAGTTTATGACAAGGTCAAAACCAGCAATGAAATGTGTAGCACAGAAATTAAAAAGCTACAGGGTGAGGTAAAAGTATTATCTACAGCAAACACTAACTTATCCAAAGCTAACAATGAACTAGCAGATGACATTCTAGATCTAAAATGTAGATCTATGAGGGACAACATGGTTTTTCTTGGAATACCTGAATCGACGAGCACCTTCGTACCAGTATCAGACCCGAACATGGCAACCAACACATCCCAATCAGGGGAGGTAATTGAATCAACAGACGCCTCCATACCCGTACAACAACAATCCATGGAAACTAACTCCTCACAACCAGGGGAGGTAAATGCTTCGACAAACGTGTTAAATGGTTCTTATGCAAATGCTGTTTCTGAAAATTGTGCTGAAAAATGGTTCATGTTCTGCGAACAAGTGCTTAACATACATGATGCTAGATCAAAGATAAAAATAGACCGAGCTCATCGATCCCCAGGCAAACAGTTAGCTGGTAAAAATCGTGCCATCATTGTGAAATTTCTCGACACCGATTCCAAAGTTCATATTAAATCAGCCTTGAGAAGCGTTTGGTTAAACAAAACACCTTACGCAGTATTCGACCAACTGTCGCGTGAAGTGCAGGATCGTAGAAAAGCGCTAATTCCAATACGAGACAAAGCCAAGACTGAAGGGAAACGTGTTTCACTTGTCAGAGATAAACTGTACATTAACAATCAGCTATACGTACCTGGCAATAATTAGGACAGGCGAGGAGAGTGTGACTTATCCTTTCTAGCCTGGAACGTTGAGTGCCTTAGTAAATGTTTATCTGATAATGAATTTGTAAATTTTGTTTCAAATTATGATTTTGTATTTTGTTCGGAGACATGGCAAACTGTATACGATGTATACGAACTAAGTGGTTATGTATCCATCAGTGTACCACGGAAAGAAAGTGTGGCTGTTAAGAGGAAGAGTAATAGAGGTCATGGTGGAGTTTGCTTGTTTGTTAGAGAAGCATTATTTAAAGGTGTTGAGATATTAGATAAAGACCCGGATGGGTTTATTTGGTTAAAACTTAACAAAACTTTTTTCAGTCTTGAGTTTGATATATGCATTTGTTTTGCTTATATTCCTCCCAGTGAGTCTGTGTATTTCAAATCACATGACATTGGTTTTTTTGAAAAATTAGAACAAAACGTACGTATATATTCTGACGTTGGTAAAATTGCTATTGTTGGTGATCTAAACGCACGGACTGGTGTGCGAAATGATTTTACTGATTCTCCAAATATGTTTGATACGTATATTGATGTTATTGATGGGCAAGACCATGCCAATACCGACCATATACTTGGTAATAGAACTAGCGAGGACAGCGTCTGTAACTCGTCAGGTTTAAAATTGCTAGAGTTATGTAAAAGCACCGATATTCGAATATTAAACGGTCGTATGGGTGAAGACGACGGATTGGGGTTGTACACCTTTCTTTCTTCATTAGGTAAAAGTGTGATTGATTACGCACTTACTTCTATTGACTTGTTTCCATTAATTTCCAATTTTATTGTACATGATTGTTACACATTTTCCTCACATGTCCCCATACAAATGAATATATCTGCAAATTTTGTAATGCCGATTCAAGATACTAATTCCCACTTTGTACATAAACTTAAATGGGATGCGTCTATGGGTGACACATTTAATAATACATTAATCCACGAACGCCAAAGATTAGATGACATCGTATCTAGTATCATATCTAACGATGTTGACATTTCCGATGGAGTTCGAACTTTTGGAAACGTACTGTATGATTGCGCGTTTAATACATGCGGTGTAAGTCGTAGAATATATGACGCCAGCTGTGTGTCGCCTAACACAAAACCCGTGAATCAGTGGTTCACGCATGAATGTAAAACTGCTAAAAGTGATTTAAATCGAGCTAATAAACAATATAGGAAACACAGAACTCATGAATATTCGTGTATCGTCATTGACAAACGAAGGTATTATAAAAGGGTTAAACGCCAAGCAATAGCGCGTTATAAAAATAAACAAAAATCGGATTTACAGCATGCTGCTAAGAATAACCCAAAACGATTTTGGGACCTCATACGTAAATATAAGAAAACGAATGTTAATAATAATAACATTACAGCTCAGGAATTTTTTAATCACTTCAAAGAGTTATTTTCTGAAAACGATATTTTTGTTGATCAAAATGTTGAAAATGACGTTAATGGAAACGCTTTTAACGACGTGAATGTAGCCTCTTTAGATATTGATTTTTCTATCGAGGAGATACTTAAGGCAATAAGTAAGTTGAAAAGAAATAAAAGTTCAGGCGATGATAAACTAATCGCAGAAATTTTTATTGATTCTAAACATATAATAGCTCCTTCATTACGTAAACTTTTTAACTTTATCTTTAATAGTGGTGTTTATCCTGAATCTTGGACCCGTGGTGTCATAGTGCCAGTCCCGAAGAAGGGTGACAAAACAATGTAGATAACTATAGAGGTATTATGTTGACAAGTATTTTTTCAAAATTATTCTCCCTATTGCTCGATGTTCGTGCTAGTAAATTCATTGATGAAAATAATATTCTTACTGAGTGCCAATTTGGCTTTAGAAAACAAAAGAGCACTATAGATTGTATATTTGTTTTACAAAGCATAATTAATAAAGTAATTTATAATGAAAAGAAAAAACTATACTGCGCATTTGTAGATTTTAAAAAAGCATTCGACACAGTTTATAGAAATGGAATTTGGTACAAATTGATGAATAGTGGGTTTTCGTGTAAATTTATTAAAATGCTTAAATCTATGTATTGTTCTGTTAAAATATGTGTTAAAGTAAACGGAAATTTATCAGATTATTTCGATAGCTATATGGGTGTCAAGCAAGGCGAAACGTTATCACCATTACTTTTTATTATGTTTATTAATGATATGGAGGAAAGCCTGTATGATGTTAACGCTGATATTATATCTTTGAATGAATTACAAATATTTATGTTGCTTTTTGCTGACGACACGGTGTTATTTTCTTATTCTGTAAATGGATTACAAATATTATTGAACAACCTGAAACGCTATTGTACTAAGTGGAATATCACTGTAAATACAACTAAAACGGTTGCTATGGTTTTCAAACCAGGTACCAGAACTGAACATTTTGATGTATATTATAATGATTGTAAATTAACTATTACCAATAGGTTTGTCTACCTAGGCGTTACATTATCCTCAAATGGTAAATTTTATAATGCTCAAAAAGCTATGTCTGAACAAGCATTACGTGCCATTTATACATTAAATACTCTATTTAAACATGTAGCACTTAACGTTAACGAAAAAATTAAATTATTTGATACAATGATCATGCCAATACTTAATTATGGTTCAGAAATCTGGGGGTTTCATAAATCACCAGATATAGAAAAAGTCTATATTAAATTTTTAAAGCAAGTTCTTCATGTAAGACCACAGACCACGAATGCAACTGTATATGGAGAGTTAGGAAAAATTCCACTAGATATTTTAAGAAAAGAAAGAATTTTGAAATATTGGAGTAAAATTATTAATAATCCTGGTAGTTTGGTACATAAGGCTTTCATACATCAAAGAGAAACAAATGATATCTGGGTAAATAATGTTAGAGTATTGTTAAACAATCTTGGTTTTACGTATCTATGGGATAGCGTGGGACCGATATCAATTTCACAAATGAATAATGTCATAGAAAGACTGCATGATCAATATTATCAGACCTGGTATTCTTCCTTGGACAATCTTTCAAAATTAAGTACTTATAGAACACTTAAACATACTATTGGTATGGAAAAATATCTAAACTCTATTACGAATGACAATCACCGAATTGCATTAACAAGGATAAGATGTTCAGCTCATAAACTAGCTATTGAAGAAGGCCGATTTAGAAATATAGAGAGAAATAATAGAAAATGCTTATTCTGTAATATGAATGTTGTAGAAGATGAATATCATTTTATACTTGTATGTCCTTGCTTTCGTGATATTAGGAAAACATGTTTAACAAATTATTTTTGCCACTGGCCAACAAAACAAAAATTTATCAACCTGTTGTCGTCTTCTAAAACAAAGCTTATTAATAAGCTCGCTAAATACATATATACTGCAAACCATCTACGTGAGTCTTTGTTGAATTAAAATGTTATTATTATTGATCCTGTATTTACAATTTTCCATTGTTCGATTGTATAAAGAAAATATAAATGCTATGTTTAACATCAGTATGTTTGTACAACAAGACCCTTATATATGCAATGTTTAATGACCAGCAAACATGTGCTTATAAAATTTATATATGGATAACCATAAAATCTTCTTTATAAATACATGTATTGAAATAACAGTATAATTACTATCTATTGTGTACTATGTATGCTTTATATATACCATGATGATTGTAAATATATGCTTTATAGATACCATGATGATTGCAAGCTGTGTGGTTGTGTGTGTGTGTGTGTGTGTGCGTGTGCGCGTGCGCGTGTGCGTGTGCGTGTGCGTGTGCGTGTGCGTGTGCGTGTGCGTGTGCGTGTGCGTGTGCGTGTGCGTGTGCGTGTGAGTGCAACATACTCTTCTCATGTATGTAATTGATGCCGCCTTATATGGCGAAGAATGTATTATATATGTTCATATGCCAATAAATTGAATTGAATTGAATTGAGTAAATCGTATGAATAAACATGTTATGTAGGATGTGAATGTGAATGAACATGTTATTGACAGATAAGCAAGTGTGAAAAATAGGAATAAAACACTCAAACAAATTCACCATTGCGATTTAAGTTCAAGACATCATGACGTTGTTTGTTGTGGTTGTTTGTCACGATTGGCTCCAAGTTGTTGTTGGTTCAATGTAGCAATATCAGTACTGACTATGTTATAAATACAGACCCTTACATTCGAACCGCATTACAAACCCTGGGAGTTAGCTTTGAAATCAACCGTTCGTACTCAAGTCATTTCGTACCAGACACAATGGGAGCAGATGAACTCGACCTTGTCAACAGGGACCCTAACAATCTTAACGACCATTTAAGAGTAAGTTTTTATCTATATATATTTTAAAATTTATAAACATGTATCAGAGCTGATGTAGTTGATAACTTCTTAAATATTCACATTGGATACATTTACTTTAATTTCGCGGTTAAACTAGATCGGGAAATTAAATCCCATCTAATAATTGACCCCCAAAAATACGTAAAATGAGGTTTTGTTTCAATATTCTAAATCCATGAATTCAAAAAACACCAACAAGTCATTTTACCAATGTCCGCGAAATTTAATCATGACTCGCGAACTATTGTAGTTACGATAAACATTAAACTTTAGCATTTTATTTTAAATTTAGAAGTCGCATATTAATAAAATACATACATTAATATGTTTCTAGATTTCTCAGCCAGATTCTCGAAAATCTTCGTTTGACGGAATATTTCATAGCAGTAACCGTCTGTTTTCTTTGCTCTAACAATTATATTAAATGAAATAACACATTTCGTTGTTTTATTGTAGCCATCTCCGCTTTTGCGCTATTTAGGTTTTTGTCGGTGTTTTTCGAAATATCTCGAGTCTTCCGCGTTATTTCCCGTGTTTCTTCTCGCATGTAAAATATGTGTTCTTCATGAAATTAATCTTTAAATATATGTTCTATCATTTCAGGTACAATTCGAAGATGTTCTTGGCGAACCTGAGGGCGCACACAGCATAGATTGTGTATGGAAATTATCGTACACATGTTTTAATTTATGGCTTGGACTTTGTTACAAGATATCAACCCTATGTTTTGGAATCTGTATTGCGGCTGAATGGGGATGTGAATTTGCCGCGATAGCTTTCTACCATATCTGGTACATCACACCATTATTGAGAGTTTGCGAGATCAACTGTGCAGTATTACGGAAGATGATGGACACCTTATTGTCATGCTGTGTAACTCCATGTTGTGAGGCTTGTGGAGGATTTTTCCACCACTTCAAGAAATAATAACAAAACTTTTTAAATGTAATTTTAAAATTTTGTATTCTACATGGTTTGGACAGAACTTGTGAAGCTTAAAACGGCGTTTCCCCATTTGAGAAATTACACCGGGCTTTGATAGTTTAGTCTTAAGTTACTACTGTAACAGCGCATGGGCAAAGCGTTGATGAAAATTTTATTGAATGTGAGCTTATTATATAAAAACTTTAGAAATGTATGAACAACTGTGAAAATGTGTTATACCGGTTTTCTTACAAAATGCATCGATAATAATTTATTTTGAAAAAAATCGATTTATTTACATAGTAACACTGCAATAAATCATATTTATATATAACATATTCTTGACTTTTATAACGTGTTTTTACATTAATCTTTTAAAATGCATTGTTCAATAACAAAAAGCGTCTGTCTGCTTGTACAGATTGCAGAGCGTTAGATTTCCATCCAAACATTACATTCGAAAATATTTTAATACCGACACAGGTAGTTAACTAGTCCATGGGTGGTATTCAATATTGATCTTATTTGACTTGAAGGACAAGGACAACCAATCAGATCACACCATATTAAACTCTAGGTCAATAACAGGCGATATGATTGGCTATCCTTATTCTTCATTTAAATAAGATCAATACTGAATACACCCCAGATAACTGGATAAAGGGAAGTAACTGTTGCGACAACACAGAAACTACTATAAGTATACAAAGTAGTTTGTCCAATGATTGTAACGCAATTGAACAGGGCCAGGGGTGGTATTCAATATTGATCTTTCTTGACTTAAGGATAAGGACAACCAATCAGATCACACCATATTAAACTCTTGGTTAGTAACAGGCGATATGATTGGCTATCCTTATTCTCAAATTAAATTAGATCAATATTGAATACCACCCCAGGTCTTGTAAAACTATCATAAACATACCACCCGGCATATTTTTGTGCACAAGACATCTTTGATTTTGTGAGACAATGGGACTTTAATGCACGACGGTTATACCTTCCAGTCACTATAAGCCCCAGGGTACTACTTTATCACATCATTTGTTGAAAGCTTAAACGTTCGCTCGAATTTAAATTCCGTATAATGCTTTTACAATAATGGAACAGATACGGGTTGTTAACTTTGCAGATCCCTTTACCACAATTTGCCGTTGTTCAAGACTGATTATAAAGAATTCAAATTTGGTCTTAACCTTAAGTTTTCCGTTTGAGCTTTAACCAAACAGTACCCATGCGAAGACTATCGTGAGCAACGTTAGACATATCACATTCACGACAATACTTACACTTCCAACGGTCGATATAAATTTATAGAAAATACTCCAGGCGAATTTTCAGTAGCTGACGAGTAGCCACCACCAAGCCCATCCGCTGCCGAGGCCTGTACCCTGCAAAAATGAATATTATTATCTGTTGGTGCTTAAACTATTCAAACACTTTGAAATATTTATTTCTTTGGTTGTTAAAGGAGCTTCAATCATTTACCACTCGATACAAGTGTTCTTGTTACATTCAACAGAGACTCCACACACTATCGAGCAAACGTAATTTTAAAAAAATTGCTCGATAAACTGTACATGTATGTCTGGAATCAGCCTAACTATCGTTTACACCTCCCGCTGTCGACCAATGAAATATAACAACAAACGCCCGAATACATATAACATCATTACCAAATATGGGTATTTGTTTTAAATGAGTTTGAGGTAACCGTATAACTGCGGCGATAGTTATATGCTTATTGACTGAGTGTACTTGTAACTTACAACAGAGGGACATCAGGAATATTCTTGAAGATAGAGGATAATTTCGGGTTGATTCTCTGGAACACTGTGTCATTATAAGTCTTTAAGATAAATTCCTATAAAAAATGAACAATCGTGATACAGCGGCTTGTTCCGTTTTTTCGGTAATTAATTGGCATGAAAGCCGAGGTTATCAGAATGACAAATGAGACGATCAGTCCTCTGAACATCTTGTGTAATGTAAGCATCCATTCTGACAGAACTACAACCTCAGCCTTTATACATTCCTACCATGAACTACACGTAGAGCGCCTCAACTCTGTGAGGTACTAATAAAACATTACATACAAACGTATCGCTAGGTAAAAGTGACTGTAACTCGAATATTTAAGACAAAAAATGGTTTCAAATAACTAAATTTAGTACATTTATGATGTATAATGAGCTATATACAATATACCCATAGTGGGGTGGTCACGCATGCTAGAAACATACCGTATCATTAGAATAAAATCTCGGATCACCTTCCAAACTCTTAAAGAACTCGGCGATAGATCCATTAAACCCAAGTCTGACCATTATCTGCAAAAAAATATTTCTTTACATACTCATGTTTATAATCATTTCATGACTCGATGCAAAATGCGTCATCTAAAATAATTATATATATACATTGTAGTACATTTTCTCTGAGGAACAAAGCTAGTAACACTCACACAGATCCAACACAATCATACTAGTATAGTGTAGTCGATAGAGCGCCTAGACTGTCATACAGAGCATATCCTTTCCGCTACCATGATTTTAATGGGGGGGGGGGGGGGGCTTTGAGAAATTCATATGGTCCATATACCTCGTCCCTGATACACTTTTGACTTACAGCACTGATAAAAACTCGATAGATCCGGATGTTACACACCTGTCCCAAAGTGAAAGTAGGAAACATTGTCAACATTTCGACTAAAGGTCACCGGAAATGACGATGTGACGGTGACCCTTGCGCAAAAAACCCCGCTTTTTTAGCTTTGTAGGCCTATTTTTGGGCCCTTTTAGTTTAGGGCACTGACCCTGACCCCTTTGTCTAACCTTATATTCGTTCTATAGAAAAATAAAAAAATGGCGCTAAATGTTAATGCAATTCCACAGGGAATCGTACCGCAATGGCGGGTAGGACAAGTAATTTCAGTTTTGGAAAATCTACGTCAAAGCCCTCTTTAAAGGGGGCCAGCGGGCCCAAAAACCTGTGCACGACCTTGGGCCCGTAATGTCCTTTAGTCCGGGATGCATGTGTACCCTTGGCATCAAAATTCCCGAATTCGGGCATTTAGGTTGTAAACTACGAAAGGCCGAAATGACCATCCCGGCTAATCTGCATTAGTACGCCATGGTAGCGGAAAGGATTGGATTCAATTACAGGGTTAGGAATTATGTGATATTGTGTTATACTTGTATAAGGTACGAACATGTCTACCACATATGAACTAGTTGACAGTTGATTGCACAATATTATTAGTTACATGGTCATCTAGTGACCTGGTACGGGATGATACATGGTCAGTAAAATTCGTACCTGGCGTACAATGCCCAATTGACCAACCGAGCACAGAAAACATACAACACATACAAGTTACAATGCCTAACTAAACAAGCAAAGATCCGTCCAAACCCAAGCTGTCGTGTTTTTTTAATGTTTTCTGTGCTCGGCTGGTTAAGTTGAGTGCTGCCTTCCCTGTCTGACCTAATATAATCTTTTTGCACAGGGATCAATGTTACTGCATCATACCAGTAATTGATATTCTTGGACAATAATTAATTTCAATGGGTAAGGAAGAGATGCGCAGAGGGAATAAAGGGGCAAGCCGGTAACTACCCTTGACCGACTGATTACACCCGGCATCGACATTCGGTATCCCGTATTCGTGGGGAGCGGTGACCTAGAGGTATGGCGCGCGCTTCGGGATCGAGAGGTTACTGATTCAACCCCGTCTCTGAGCAAGAATAACCCACATGCTCCACTCGACCACGATGTGAATTGGTACTTGTGAGGGCGGTGTCTGTACATTGTACATGTTTGATATTCCTTGGCGCAGCAGGTCGCTGTTGGCTGCATATCCACAGGGAGACTTGAACGCAGGTTTCCTTAGGTAGCCCAATGACCAGGGGAAGTTAAAATGTCAAAGGGTGGCTGAACGGCTGAAATGAGCCCTCGAAAATTGGCGACTTAACTTTTTTGTTCTTACTTATAGATAACTGATTTCACACCCACACGACCAAGGGAGTCAGTTACACTTACAAGCAGTCAGAAACTTACTTGTTCCATATCTTTAATTATCCTTTCAACTTCTTCTAGACCAACATTATGAACTTCGTCGGGTGTCATATCGAATGAAAGATGCCACTTTATACATTCACTGTAGTACTGATTGATAGGATCCCAGGCATACACACCATATTCGTCTCGTGTGTTAGGCATATATTCCTAGAATAGAAAGTAAAAAGCTGACTTAAGACCGTAAAGATCGATTTAATATTATATAAGTTGAAGTAAAAAACTATATGATTTTAGTAATCATATCAAACTGAACAATTATAGTGTTGTATAACTGAGTTGTGGCCGTCTAGTGGAACATTGAAACAGTTCAACAATATTCAACAGTTCAATAGGTTTAAAGGAAACAAACAGGTCTGAGAGTCATATGTGAATTAAAACGTGTCTGAAATTCCTGCATGGCGCCGTATCTCGATGTTGACTGTACATATTCTCCCCACGGAGACTCGAATGCAGGTTAGCTCAGGTAGCCCACTGACCCAGGAAATTAAATGCCAAAGGATGAATTGCTGAAAGCGGTCTCGAAAACTGGTAACTGTTAACACTTATATACAAACGATAAGGGCAAGGATGAGGCAATACTTATCTATCAATATTTTCCTTTTCGACTTGAGTTCATGTTAACAATGATTGTAGAGTTATATCAACACAAGTAAACGTACATCAACAATAAAACTCTTCAAGTCCCTGAATGCTTCCATGTAAGCTTGTACCGCTATCTGGCCTCGCTCCTTGATGTCCTGTCTGGTATAAAACAAGAGACCAGATCTAGGTTATACTATACACTAGTGATACATATAATACAGAATCTTACATTGATAATGAGTGTTGCTATTGTCTAGAAGCAGTGAATAACAAAAACTGTGCTTAACACGTCAAGCATGAACATACAATCTCAATTATAAGAACACCACTCAGCTACTGTTGAAATCTGTAAGTCTTATTTGTCCTATTTAATGTTATTATATACCATTACTGCTTGTGATGTGCCCATCGACTGTCCGGTTAACAGTTTGTACATAGAGTGGGATTTGAACCCATACGTCGTCATCAGTACGAAAGCATTAGAGTGACAACCCCAAGAAAGGTTGAGCAAATAAGAAAAATAAGTAAATAATAATAAATAAAACAGACCACAGTCGCCAAACCAGTCATGGACTGACGGATTACGACCGCTACACCAGTCATGATTTATATGTGGATAATAACACTGACTATGTGGACAGAGAGACCGACGGATTACGGCCGCTACACCAGTCATAATTTATATGTGGATAATAACACTGACTATGTGGACAGAGAGACTGACGGATTACGGCCGCTACACCAGTCATGATTTATATGTGGATAATAACACTGACTATGTGGACAAAGAGACCGACGGATTACGGCCGCTACACCAGTCATGATTTATATGTGGATAATAACACTGACTATGTGGACAGAGAGACTGACGGATTACGGCCGCTACACCAGTCATGATTTATATGTGAATAACAACACTGACTATGTGTACAGAGAGACTGACGGATTACGGCCGCTACACCAGTCATGATTTATATGTGAATAACAACACTGACTATGTGTACAGAGAGACTGACGGATTACGGCCGCTACACCAGTCATAATTTATATGTGAATAACAACACTGACTATGTGGACAGAGAGACCGACGGACAAGTTGGATTGTAGCTCTAAACGCAATTACAAAATGATTTTGTTCTAGATTTTATGCATTGATTCACACTAATAACTATACAAACATTTGGTACACTTACTTGACAGATTCGTTTGTAATATTTGAATTGTTGAGTGGATCAAGGAAGGGTTTGAATTGTGGAGATTCGGTGGAATTGTTGAATATTAACCCATCGATCTGTCCGGGAACACGTGTCTAAAATATACAGAGTTCCTGGTCAAATTGTACATATCCTTTCCGCTACCATAGCGTACTAATGCAGACTCGCCGGGATGGCCATTTCGGCCTTCCGTAGTTTTCGACCTAAATGCCCAAATTCGGGGATTTTGCTGTCATGTGTACACAGGCATCCCAGACTACAGGATATTACGGGCCCAGGGTCGTGCACAGGTTTTTGGGCCCGCTAGACCCCTTTAAAGAGGGCTTTGAACGTAGATTTTACAAAACTGAAATTACTGGTCCTACCCGCCATTGTGGTACGATTCCCTGTGGTATTGCATTAACATTTAGCTCCAAAAAGTTTTTATTTTTCTATAGCAGGAATATAAGGCTAGACAAAGGGGTCAGGACCTACGCCCTAAAGGGGCCAAAAAGTAGGCCTGTCAAGCTAAAAAAAAAAAAAAAAAAAAAAAAAAAGAAGTTTTTCGCGCAAGGGTCACCGTCACATCGTCATTTCCGGTGACCTTTAGTCGAAATAATGACAATTTTTTCTACTTTCGGTTTGAGGTGGGTGTGTAGCATCCGGATGTATCGAGTTTTTATCAGTGCTATAAGTCAATAGTGTCTCAGGGACGGGGTATAGGGACCATATGAATTTCTCATAACCCCCCAAAAAATCGTGGTAGCGGAAAGGATATATATATTATATCACAAAATACAAGTACAGTGATAATTTGAGTGAATTGTTTATCCTAATAGATAATGATATACAGTCTTGTGTCAGTCACGGTGATCCTACGCGGTGCAGGTCAAATTGTTAAGTTACTTTGATTAATTATGTGGCGGGAATCTCGTAGTTTTGGCCCCAAAACGTTATATATGTTACATAAGCTTAGGATATGTTGTGTTGACGTCCTTTTCTCCAAATATCATTATAACAGGAACTCTGGAAGTATTAAAAATAACATTTTCGCGTCAGTGCCAAAGAAAAAAAAACGAGGACTATAACGACGTCTTAAACTGCGAAGAACAACGCAGATTTATTAAAAAGTGTGTGTCATTAAATAAAATATCCATTCAGATAATAAAAATGCTTCATTCAACTACAGGTAACAATAATTCTTATATACACCACTAGTAAGTCATAAGAATTTTTCAGCCGGACTAATTACCAACCGTTGAAAGTGGATTACTAGGGGCAGATGGCGGAATATTGTCAACGGCGCTATGTTGAACCGAATATGGCTCTCACCCAACATGGCTCACGTATGCGGTTTTCGCCATGTTCGTAATTTCGGACTGAAACTTTGCAAGAATATTAATCAACATGTAAATAATGTTTATGCACAAGTTTACTTTTTAAGACGTATGAAAGCTCTTTATTTTTGTTACTATAGCAACCCACTAACGCATGACCGGAGCCAGGGAAATTCATTTTGAAAAAGTAAAATGGAAACTACCTTTCATACATACACGTATTTGACTTTAGATTTTTGCGCGACTTTGTATGTTTGTTAAGTGTTCATAATGCCATTGTTATTTTTGGGAAATACCAAACAGGCACTGTTTATTGTAGCTGTGTTGTATTTTATGCTTTGCAACAAATAATATTGCAGTAATCGTAACAGTCCGGTTAATTCTGAATATGACTTAACATGTTTTGGTCCTTTCAATTAGAACAGTACAGTTTTCTTGGAGGGCCACCAAATGTTCGTCCGATGACGTCAACGATTTTATGCATAGATAGTCGTATCTAGTCTATAGTGCGTGGTCATTCACTTATATCCTGCCGAATTGGCCAATTACCTACGGTTTCGAGTGAAGAGGCAGAATGTTTGTGTGATACAAGGAATTCGGGAGAGAAATGACAAAGTACCCCGGCCGAGATTCGAACCAGTGTCATCTCGATGCGTAGTCAAGAGCTTTACCCATTCGACCACCGTGCCATTACCGTGCCACCATCAGGTCGAGGAATAAAACGATATAAGTAAACACATACCAGTGAGACATTGTGTAGTGTACGGTTCAATGCTATCGCTCGACGCCCCAACTCCTTGATACCATCCACCTGCAAACCATCGATACATCCAAATCATCGCTTGTCATAACATTGTTTACTGCCCTCGGTACAACAATATAGAGCTTTTAGCAGAGAAACCGTAAATATAAAACTAGTATCAAAATACAGCACATACAATGCAGCTTGAAATGTGGACTTAATGTCAACTAGACGTGAGGTCCTACTGAGGAATTCCACATCGGCGATGTTCTCTCGATTTCTTCCGATTCCGATTCACCACAATTCCTTTCGATATCATAAACTGTCTCATGCCTTCCCCGATGATTCCCATACACCACGAGGAACCTGTTCCCGATATCCAGAAAGCTCATTAATTTCCATCGTGACATCGTCGAGGCTATAATTGCTCAGTTGGACATAGGTTTTAGACACACACGCCTACGGAATCCTGTTCGGGCCACATTAAATTTCGCTTGTTTAACATGTGAACAGGCGATAATTATCGCGTCGGAGGCGATAATTATCGCCTCTTCTCGTGGAGAGAGACACTTGTACTAGCGAAATTTAACACCTTCGCGAAAGTTTTGGGGCGATAATTATCGTCTTAATTTTCGCATGTATGTCTCAATTTTCATGGAATATGAACAAGCGAAATTTAAGGACATGCGAAATTTAACGTTAAATTTCGCCCTTATAATTTTGGCGGGATTATAACACGTGGTATCAGTGTACCCGGTGTTACGTTGACACCGGTTACCTTCTTACGCCGGCAAAATGGGAATAAGGCTAAATGCAAACCATTACAATTTATTTAAATCTCCGAACTACTAGAATGTGTGCATGAAAATCGTATAACTAACGGATAATAAACAAATCTGCGGGTCGTATTGTCTCTGATGAAAGGCATAATTATAGCAGGGTTCATACGTTGTTTAAATAACAAATCCCTAAGAATGTTTAGTTCAAAAATGGTTTATACGGCCAATCTATTAGACTACATGGGTTTCTACATGATTTGTACGTCCCATCCACTAGAATACATGGGCTCATACATGGTTTATACGTCCAATCACTTAGCATACACGTGTACCTACATGGGTTATTCGCCCCATCCATTAGAATGTACGGGTTCATACATGGTTTATACGTCCAATCTGTTATTATACAGTTTATTTGCAATACATTAGGCAATATGCCCATGAGTATACAACGATACATGAAACATATTTACATATAAATACATGGTCAACAGTCAATTAATATGTGAATTATATAATGAGTACATACAAAAATGATTAATAGTCAGCGGTCAAAATATATAACGATGAAACTAATTTAAAGTATGTCTTATTAATAAATTCTAAACAATTCAAATAAATATATATATATCACATACAGCAGGAGGGGTACCAACAATACAATTTATCCAAAGTACATATAATATTGATTTCTAATTTCAAATGCTTTAGAAACATACATAGCTAATCGTCTGTTAATATTAACATTTTGAGAGGTTATTAATTCTATAAATTTAACCATACTTGGACGCAAGTAAAAATATTTGCTAACATATAGCTTTCTTACATCACTATAGAGACCACATTCCATAACCAAATGATATTCATCTTCAAGACATTTACACAGAATGACACTTAGGGGTAGCTATTGGTTTATGCCATCTACCAGTTTCTACCATTAATCTATGAGCAGATAATCGCAATCGTGTCAAAGCTACTCTATATTTATCGATATTAACATCATTCAAGTAAGCGTGAAAACTAAAATCTGATATTAAAACATATATCCTAGCTCTGTTTGAGTTTTCCAATTCTGACTTCCAATTTTGTATAAACATATCTGATACATTTTATCATAAACGATTCTTACATATTTAACAGGCTGCATTATCACTATTTTTAACCAATACCTAATTACATTTATTGCCTACTTGACAATGTCGTTCTACAGACGTTATACATGGGTTCCTACACGGGTTATACTTTCCAATTCAGTAGAATGCATGTGTTCCTATATGGGACGTACGTCCAATCTAGTAGAATGCATGGGTTCCTATATGGGACATACGTCCAATCCAGTAGAATGCATGGGTTTCTATATGGAACATACGCCCAATCTAGTAAAATGCATGGTTCCTATATGGGACATACGTCCAATCTAGTAGAATGCATGGGTTCCTATATGGGACAAACGTCCAATCTAGTAGAATGCATGGGTTCCTATATGGGACAAACGTCCAATCTAGTCAGACAGTACAACACATGTAGTGGTCATACAGTACAACCTCTATAGCGGTCATACAGTACAACCCATGTAGTGGTCATAAAGTATAACCTCCATAGTTGTCATACAGTACAACCTTTATAGCGGTCATACTTTACAACCTCTATAGCGGGCATACTGTACAGCCTCTATAGTTGCCATACATTTAACCTCTATAGTTGTCCTACAGTACAACCCCTATAGTGGCCATACAGTACAGCCTCTGTAGTGGCCATACAGTAAGACTCTATAGTTGTCATACAGTACAACGTCCATTGTGGCCAAACAGTACAAACTCTATAGCGGTCACACAGTACAACCTCTAAAGTTGTCACACAACACAACCTCTATATATTAGTCATACAGTACAACCTCTATATATTAGTCAAAAGTACGACCCTTCTAGTGGTCAATAATATAATATAATACATTACAACATATATAGTGGCCATACAGTACAACCTCAATAGCTGTCATACAGTACAACCTCTATATATTAGTCATATAGTACAACGCGTGTATTGGTCATACAGTACAATCTTTTTATATTTGTCATACAGTAAAACCTTTTATATTTGTCATACATCACAGCCTATATAGTTGCCATGCAGTACAACCTCTATAGCTGTCATACAGTACAACTTCTATAATCGCCACACAGTACAACCTCTATAGTGGTCATACATTACAACAACTATAGTTGTCATACAGTACAACCTCTATAGTTGTCATACATGACCACAACTATATTGGCCACACAGTACAACCTCTAAAGTTGTCATACATTACAACAACTAAAGTGGCCATACAGTACAACCTCTATAGTTGCCATACATTACAACCTCTATAGTTATCATACAGTACAACCTCTATAGTGGTCATACAGTACAACCCCTGTAGTGGTCATACAGTACAACCCCTATAGCTGTCATACAGTACAACCCATGTAGTGGTCACACAGTATAACCTCTATAGTTGTCATACAGTACAACTCATGTAGTGGTCACACAGTACAATCTCTATAGTTGTCATACAGTACAACCCCTGTTGTGGTCACACAGTACAACCTCTATAGTTGTCATACAGTACAACCCATGTAGCGGTCACACAGTACAGCCTCTATAGTTGTCATACAGTACAACTCATGTAGTGGCCACACAGTATAACTTCTATAGTTGTCGTACAGTACAACCTCTATAGTTGTCATACAGTACAACCTCTATAGTTGTCATACAGTACAACCTCTATATTTGTCATACAGTACAACCTCTATAGTTGTCATACAGTACAACCTCTATAGTTTTCATACAGTACAACCTCTATAGTTGTCATACAGTACAACCTCTATAGTTGTCATACAGTACAACCTCTATAGTTGTCATACAGTACAACCTCTATAGCTGTCATACAGTACAACCCATGTAGTGGCCACACAGTACAGCCTCTATAGTTGTCATACAGTACAACTCATGTAGTGGTCACACAGTACAACCTCTATAGTTGTCATACAGTACAACCCATATAGTTGTCATACAGTACAACCTCTATAGTTGTCATACAGTTCAACCCCTGTTGTGGTCACACAGTGCAACCTCCATAGTTGTCATACAGTACAACCTCTATAGTTGCCATACAGTACAACCTCTATAGTTATCATACAGTACAACCTCTATAGTTGTCATACAGTACAACCTCTATAGTTGTCATACAGTACAACCTCTATAGTTGTCATACAGTACAACCTCTATAGTTGTAATACAGTACAACCTCCATAGTGGTCATACAGTACAACCTCTATAGCTGTCATACAGTACAACCCATGTAGTGGTCACACAGTATAACTTCTATAGTTGCCATACAGTACAACTCATGTAGTGGCCATACAGTACAACCTCTATAGTTGTCATACAGTACAACCTCTATATTTGTCATACAGTACAACCTCTATAGTTGTCATACAGTACAACCTCTATAGTTGTCATACAGTACAACCTCTATAGATGTCATACAGTACAACCTCTATAGTTGTCATTCAGTACAACCTCTATAGTTGTCATACAGTACAACCTCTATAGTGGTCATACAGTACAACCCCTGTAGTGGTCATACAGTACAACCTCTATAGCTGTCATACAGTACAACCCATGTAGTGGTCACACAGTATAACCTCTATAGTTGTCATACAGTACAACTCATGTAGTGGTCACACAGTACAATCTCTATAGTTGTCATACAGTACAACCCCTGTTGTGGTCACACAGTACAACCTCTATAGTTGTCATACAGTACAACCCATGTAGCGGTCACACAGTACAGCCTCTATAGTTGTCAAACAGTACAACTCATGTAGTGGCCACACAGTACAACTTCTATAGTTGTCATACAGTACAACCTCTATAGTTGTCATACAGTACAACCTCTATAGTTGTCATACAGTACAACCTCTATAGTTGTCATACAGTACAACCTCTATAGTTGTCATACAGTACAACCTCTATAGTTGTCATACAGTACAACCTCTATAGTTGTTATACAGTACAACCTCTATAGTTGTCATACAGTACAACCCCTGTAGTGGTCATACAGTACAACCTCTATAGCTGTCATACAGTACAACCCATGTAGTGGTCACACAGTATAACCTCTATAGTTGTCACACAGTACAACTCATGTAGTGGTCACACAGTACAATCTCTATAGTTGTCATACAGTACAACCCCTGTTGTGGTCACACAGTACAACCTCTATAGTTGTCATACAGTACAACTCATGTAGTGATCACACAGTACAACCTCTATAGCTGTCATACAGTACAACCCATGTAGTGGTCACACAGTATAACCTCTATAGTTGTCATACAGTACAACTCATGTAGTGGTCACACAGTACAATCTCTATAGTTGTCATACAGTACAACCCCTGTTGTGGTCACACAGTACAACCTCTATAGTTGTCATACAGTACAACCCATGTAGCGGTCACACAGTACAGCCTCTATAGTTGTCAAACAGTACAACTCATGTAGTGGCCACACAGTACAACTTCTATAGTTGTCATACAGTACAACCTCTATAGTTGTCATACAGTACAACCTCTATAGTTGTCATACAGTACAACCTCTATATTTGTCATACAGTACAACCTCTATAGTTGTCATACAGTACAACCTCTATAGTTGTCATACAGTACAACCTCTATATTTGTCATACAGTACAACCTCTATAGTTGTCATACAGTACAACCCCTGTAGTGGTCATACAGTACAACCTCTATAGCTGTCATACAGTACAACCCATGTAGTGGTCACACAGTATAACCTCTATAGTTGTCACACAGTACAACTCATGTAGTGGTCACACAGTACAATCTCTATAGTTGTCATACAGTACAACCCCTGTTGTGGTCACACAGTACAACCTCTATAGTTGTCATACAGTACAACTCATGTAGTGATCACACAGTACAACCTCTATAGTTGTCATACAGTACAACCCAAGTAGCGGTCACACAGTACAGCCTCTATAGTTGTCATACAGTACAACTCCTGTTGTGGTCACAGAGTACAACCTCCATAGTTGTCATACAGTACAACCCCTGTAGTGGTCACACAGTACAACCCCTGTAGTGGTCATACAGTACAACCTCTATAGCTGTCATATAGTACAACCCCTGTAGTGGTCATACAGTACAACCTCTATAGCTGTCATACAGTAAAACCCCTGTAGTGGTCACACAGTATAACCTCTATAGTTGTCATACAGTACAACCCATGTTGTGGTCATACAGTACAACCCATGTAGTTGTCATACAGTACAACACCTATAGTGGTCATACAGTACAACCCCTGTAGTGATCATACAGTACAACCCCTGTATTGGTCATACAGTACAACCCCTGTAGTTGTCAAACAGTAAAACCACTGTAGTGGTCATACAGTACAACCCCTGTTGTGGTCATACAGTACAACACCTATAGTGGTCATACAGTCCAACCCCTGTAGTGGTCAAACAGTACAACCCCTGTAGTGGTCATACAGTACAACCTCTATAAGTGTCAAACAGTACAACCCCAATAATGGTCATACAATTTAATCCCTGTGGTGGTCGTACAGTACAACCTCTATAGTGGTCATACAGTGCAACACCTGTAGTGGTCATACAGTACAATCCCTGTAGTTGTCATACAGTACAATCCCTGTATTGGTCATACAGTATAACCCCTGTAGTTGTCAAACAGTAAAACCGCTGTAGTGGTCTTACAGTACAACCCCTTTAGTGGTCATACAGTACAACCCCTGTAGTGGTCATACAGTACAATCCCTGTATTGGTCATACAGTACAACCCCTGTAGTGGTCATACAGTACAATCCCTGTATTGGTCATACAGTACAACCCCTGTAGTGGTCATACAGTACAATCCCTGTATTGGTCATACAGTACAACCCCTGTAGTAGTCATACAGTACAACCCCTGTAGTAGTCATACAGTACAGTCCCTGTAGTAGTCATACAGTACAGTCCCTGTAGTAGTCATACAGTACAACCCCTGCAGTAGTCATACAGTACAACCCATGTAGTAGTCATACAGTACAACCCCTGTAGTAGTCATACAGTACAACCCCTGTAGTAGTCATACAGTACAGTCCCTGTAGTAGTCATACAGTACAACCCCTGTAGTGGTCATACAGTACAGTCCCTGTAGTAGTCATACAGTACAGTCCCTGTAGTAGTCATACAGTACAGTCCCTGTAGTGGTCATACAGTACAGTCCCTGTAGTAGTCATACAGTACAGTCCCTGTAGTAGTCATACAGTACAATCCCTGTAGTGGTCATACAGTACAGTCCCTGTAGTAGTCATACAGTACAACCCCTGTAGTAGTCATACAGTACAGTCCCTGTAGTAGTCATACAGTACAACCCCTGTAGTAGTCATACAGTACAGTCCCTGTAGTAGTCATACAGTACAACCCCTGTAGTAGTCATACAGTACAACCCCTGTAGTAGTCATACAGTACAACCCCTGTAGTAGTCATACAGTACAACCCCTGTAGTAGTCATACAGTACAGTCCCTGTAGTAGTCATACAGTACAATCCCTGTAGTAGTCATACAGTACAGTCCCTGTAGTGGGCATACAGTACAACCCCTGTAGTAGTCATACAGTACAACCCCTGTAGTAGTCATACAGTACAGTCCCTGTAGTGGTCATACATTACAGTCCCTGTAGTAGTCATACAGTACAGTCCCTGTAGTGGGCATACAGTACAACTCCTGTAGTAGTCATACAGTACAACCCCTGTAGAAGTCATACAGTACAGTCCCTGTAGTGGGCATACAGTACAACCCCTGTATTGGTCATACAGTACAACCCCTGTAGTAGTCATACAGTACAACCCCTGTAGTGGTCATACAGTACAACCCATGTAGTAGTCATACAGTACAGTCCCTGTAGTAGTCATACAGTACAGTCCCTGTAGTAGTCATACAGTACAACCCCTGTATTGGTCATACAGTACAGTCCCTGTAGTAGTCATACAGTACAGTCCCTGTAGTAGTCATACAGTACAGTCCCTGTAGTAGTCATACAGTACAACCCCTGTAGTAGTCATACAGTACAGTCCCTGTAGTAGTCATACAGTACAACCCCTGTAGTAGTCATACAGTACAGTCCCTGTAGTAGTCATACAGTACAGTCCCTGTAGTGGGCATACAGTACAACCCCTGTAATAGTCATACAGTACAGTCCCTGTAGTGGGCATACAGTACAACCCCTGTAGTAGTCATACAGTACAACCCCTGTAGTAGTCATACAGTACAGTCCCTGTAGTAGTCATACAGTACAGTCCCTGTAGTAGTCATACAGTACAGTCCCTCTAGTGGTCATACAGTACAGTCCCTGTAGTAGTCATACAGTACAGTCCCTGTAGTAGTCATACAGTACAGTCCCTGTAGTAGTCATACAGTACAACCCCTGTAGTAGTCATACAGTACAGTCCCTGTAGTAGTCATACAGTACAACCCCTGTAGTAGTCATACAGTACAGTCCCTGTAGTGGGCATACAGTACAACCCCTGTAGTAGTCATACAGTACAACCCCTGTAGTAGTCATACAGTACAGTCCCTGTAGTAGTCATACAGTACAAACCCTGTAGTAGTCATACAGTACAACCCCTGTAGTAGTCATACAGTACAACCCCTGTAGTAGTCATACAGTACAGTCCCTGTAGTAGTCATACAGTACAACCCCTGTAGTAGTTATACAGTACAGTCCCTGTAGTAGTCATACAGTACAACCCCTGTAGTAGTCATACAGTACAGTCCCTGTAGTAGTCATACAGTACAGTCCCTGTAGTAGTCATACAGTACAACCCCTGTAGTAGTCATACAGTACAGTCCCTGTAGTAGTCATACAGTACAGTCCCTGTAGTAGTCATACAGTACAACCCCTGTAGTAGTCATACAGTACAGTCCCTGTAGTAGTCATACAGTACAACCCCTGTAGTAGTCATACAGTACAACCCCTGTAGTAGTCATACAGTACAACCCCTGTAGTAGTCATACAGTACAACCCCTGTAGTAGTCATACAGTACAGTCCCTGTAGTAGTCATACAGTACAGTCCCTGTAGTAGTCATACAGTACAACCCCTGTAGTAGTCATACAGTACAGTCCCTGTAGTAGTCATACAGTACAGTCCCTGTAGTAGTCATACAGTACAGTCCCTGTAGCAGTCATACAGTACAACCCCTGTAGTAGTCATACAGTACAGACCCTGTAGTAGTCATACAGTACAGTCCCTGTAGTAGTCATACAGTACAACCCCTGTAGTAGTCATACAGTACAGTCCCTGTAGTAGTCATACAGTACAACCCCTGTAGTAGTCATACAGTACAGTCCCTGTAGTGGGCATACAGTACAACCCCTGTAGTAGTCATACAGTACAGTCCCTGTAGTGGTCATACAGTACAGTCCCTGTAGTAGTCATACAGTACAGTCCCTGTAGTAGTCATACAGTACAGTCCCTGTAGTAGTCATACAGTACAGTCCCTGTAGTAGTCATACAGTACAGTCCCTGTAGTAGTCATACAGTACAGTCCCTGTAGTAGTCATACAGTACAACCCCTGTAGTAGTCATACAGTACAATCCCTGTATTGGTCATACAGTACAACCCCTGTAGTAGTCATACAGTACAGTCCCTGTAGTGGGCATACAGTACAACCCCTGTAGTAGTCATACAGTACAGTCCCTGTAGTGGGCATACAGTACAACCCCTGTAGTAGTCATACAGTACAACCCCTGTAGTAGTCATACAGTACAGTCCCTGTAGTAGTCATACAGTACAACCCCTGTAGTAGTCATACAGTACAGTCCCTGCAGTAGTCATACAGTACAGTCCCTGTAGTAGTCATACAGTACAGTCCCTGTAGTAGTCATACAGTACAGTCCCTGTAGTAGTCATACAGTACAGTCCCTGTAGTAGTCATACAGTACAACCCCTGTAGTAGTCATACAGTACAACCCCTGTAGTAGTCATACAGTACAGTCCCTGTAGTAGTCATACAGTACAGTCCCTGTAGTAGTCATACAGTACAGTCCCTGTAGTAGTCATACAGTACAACCCCTGTAGTAGTCACACAGTACAACCCATGTAGTAGTCATACAGTACAGTCCCTGTAGTAGTCATACAGTACAGTCCCTGTAGTAGTCATACAGTACAACCCCTGTAGTAGTCATACAGTACAACCCATGTAGTAGTCATACAGTACAACCCCTGTAGTAGTCATACAGTACAACCCCTGTAGTAGTCATACAGTACAACCCCTGTAGTAGTCATACAGTACAGTCCCTGTAGTAGTCATACAGTACAGTCCCTCTAGTGGTCATACAGTACAACCCCTGTATTAGTCATACAGTACAGTCCCTGTAGTAGTCATACAGTACAGTCCCTGTAGTAGTCATACAGTACAGTCCCTGTAGTGGGCATACAGTACAACCCCTGTAGTAGTCATACAGTACAACCCCTGTAGTAGTCATACAGTACAGTCCCTGTAGTAGTCATACAGTACAACCCCTGTAGTAGTCATACAGTACAACCCCTGTAGTAGTCATACAGTACAACCCCTGTAGTAGTCATACAGTACAGTCCCTGTAGTAGTCATACAGTACAGTCCCTGTAGTTGTCATACAGTACAGTCCCTGTAGTAGTCATGCAGTACAGTCCCTGTAGTAGTCATACAGTACAGTCCCTGTAGTAGTCATACAGTACAGTCCCTGTATTGGTCATACAGTACAGTCCCTGTAGTAGTCATACAGTACAACCCCTGTAGTAGTCATACAGTACAGTCCCTGTAGTGGGCATACAGTACAACCCCTGTAGTAGTCATACAGTACAGTCCCTGTAGTAGTCATACAGTACAGCCCCTGTAGTAGTCATACAGTACAACCCCTGTAGTAGTCATACAGTACAACCCCTGTAGTAGTCATACAGTACAACCCCTGTAGTAGTCATACAGTACAGTCCCTGTAGTGGGCATACAGTACAACCCCTGTAGTAGTCATACAGTACAGTCCCTGTAGTGGGCATACAGTACAACCCCTGTAGTAGTCATACAGTACAGTCCCTGTAGTAGTCATACAGTACAGTCCCTGTAGTAGTCATACAGTACAACCCCTGTAGTAGTCATACAGTACAACCCCTGTAGTAGTCATACAGTACAGTCCCTGTAGTAGTCATACAGTACAACCCCTGTAGTAGTCATACAGTACAGTCCCTGTAGTAGTCATACAGTACAGTCCCTGTAGTAGTCATACAGTACAACCCCTGTAGTAGTCATACAGTACAACCCCTGTAGTAGTCATACAGTACAGTCCCTGTAGTAGTCATACAGTACAGTCCCTGTAGTAGTCATACAGTACAACCCCTGTAGTAGTCATACAGTACAGTCCCTGTAGTAGTCATACAGTACAGTCCCTGTAGTAGTCATACAGTACAGTCCCTGTAGTAGTCATACAGTACAACCTCGTTAGTGGCCATACAGTACAACGTCTACAGTGATCTTACATAACAACTCATATAGTGGTCATACAGTACAACATCTGTATGAATTGGGGTCATTCAGTTCATCTATAGTGGTCATGATGGTCTTATTTGTAGTGGTTGAACTGTATGTTATATTGTTTTCGTACTTGAAGCATCTGATCCATTTACAATTAATGACAGACGGTATCACCAATATCAAGAGGTTGTACTGCATGTCAACTGTCGAGGTTGTACTGCATGTCAACTACAGGGTTTGTACTGCGTGACAACTATATAGGTTGTACTGTATGACTACTATATAGGCTGTACTGTATGACAACTATAGAGGTTGTACTGTATGACAACTATATTGGCTGTACTGTATGACAACAATAGTGTCTGTACTGTATGCCCACTATAGAGGCTGTACTGTATGACAACTATAGAGGTTGTACTGCATGACAACAATAGAAGTTGTACTGTATGACAACTATATTGGCTGTACTGTATGACAACAATAGTGTATGTACTGTATGCCCACTATAGATGTTGTACTGTATGTCAACTGTAGGGGTTGCACTGCATACCAACAATAGAGGTTGTACTGCATACCAACTATAGAGGTTGTACTGCATACCAACTATAGAGGTTGTACTGTATACCAACTATAGAGGTTGTACTGTATACCAACTATAGAGGTTGTACTGTATACCAACTATAGAGGTTGTACTGCATACCAACTATAGAGGTTGTACTACATACCAACTATAGAGGTTGTACTGCATACCAACTATAGAGGTTGTACTGCATACCAACTATAGAGGTTGTACTGCATACCGGCTATAGAGGTTGTACTGCATACCAACTATAGAGGTTGTACTGTGTGACAACTATAGAGGTTGTACTGCATACCAACTATAGAGGTTGTACTGCATACCGGCTATAGAGGTTGTACTGCATACCAACTATAGAGGTTGTACTGCATACCAACAATAGATGTTGTACTGTATGTCAACTGTAGAGGTTGCACTGCATACCAACTATAGAGGTTGTACTGCATACCAACAATAGAGGTTGTACTGCATACCAACTATAGAGGTTGTACTGCATACCAACAATAGATGTTGTACTGTATGTCAACTGTAGAGGTTGCACTGCATACCAACTATAGAGGTTGTACTGCATACCAACAATAGAGGTTGTACTGCATACCAACTATAGAGGTTGTACTGCATACCAACTATAGAGGTTGTACTGCATGTCAACAATAGAGGTTGTACTGTATGACATCTATAGAGGTTATACTGTGTGACCGCTATAGAGTTTGTACTATTTGACCACTAGAGAGGTTTACTGTATGACAACTATAAAAAGTCGCGTTAATGGCTGCTGCAGGTGGAGACCCATTGCTCTGCAATATCATGCCATCCTACAAATATTTGGCTTGGCAGCGATTCTCGGAGTATTTCTTCAATTTCGGAAGGACTTTACGTTTGTTAAGCTTGGCAGTAACCATTTTCCATTTCATACATAATATTTAGTAGTCAGGGGCGATCGTCCAGACCACAACGCACCCGGTGACCCCTTCTATATTCTATATAAAGCCGCCATCTTGGATGATTAGAAAAAATGAGTAGCTTTTCAGAGTGTTCGCGCGTAACCGAATCCATCCGGTCGAGGGCGGTCTGCCTAGCAGACGACGAAACCCGCCGGAAGATCCACTATGTTTGCTTGAACATTATGGCTTAAGTGAGTTTATTGACAGCTGTTTGGTCAATAGTCATACAACAATGCCAGTAATTATATTCTATGTAAGGTACTCGTATATAACGTTTACGCGCATACAGCCCATATATAATCATGACAGTCAAAAAGATTAATAATAACTTCTATTGTCCTTATAACCGGACGCAACTAGCCGTGTCCGGTTTCATTAAGTTTAAGCTCGTTTCAACCGCCCTTTTAACGGTTATAATTAATCAACCAATCAATATACAACAACATCATCTGATGACTTAGTTTTTCCGATATTTTAAATCATTCCAGACGCCGACTTCAAGAAGTAAACATCATTTAGCGGCTTAACATTTTATTTTGTCAATAATTGTTAAAATCGCCCAGTTTAACCATAAATCGACTTTTTTCACAAGGTAAGTGGGACAATTTCTAATTTCTATTTCAATGACCAATCAGATTTCAACACAATACCCTAAATCTGAATATTTTCTCATTGTGCATCTAGCCGTCGGAGAGTCAGTATCGATCTTTTCCTTTTGAGTTAACCCTGAGTATTTAACGTAGTTAGCAGACGACTGTTCAGCTCCAGTACACTATTGTAAATTGTATTGTATAGCAGCGGATACATATTGTCGCGAGATTTAAATGTGAAAAAAATCAACAAAGATTAAGTACGTTTATACATTTATTTACAACACATGGATACACATAATACAACAACAACTTTGATGTAATAGTATTCGCAATAAAACAAGTTTAATTAATTTAAATCAGAAGCTTTTATCCAGCTGTTGAATTTCTTTGGGTTGTTTTTCCAACTTACAAAATGTTGCTTATTTTTCCCTGTCCCTTTCGTTTTAAGTATGTTGTCAATTGTCCGCTGTTAATCGAGATCGATGTTTATCTTCTGTAATTCACTTTGGTAAAATGTTCCTTTAATATTCTCATGCTGTAAATCTCGAATTCGATAGACGGGTAATGTTCCTCTATGATAACGATTGTGTACTTGAAACACTTCGCCCGAGTAGGTCTCGTCATACGCTCGAGTAAATACATTTTTCAGATGACTGATGCGGACGTTGTCATCGATTTTTAATTTGAATGGTTTAAGTTTTGCATCTTGTTTCACATTTTTACTTCGAGAAAAGTATGTAGACAATCTTGCTGGTGGTGGTGGTGGTGGTGTTGGTGTTGGTGGTGGTTGTGGTGGCGGTGGTGGTGGGGGCGGCGGCGGCGGCGGCGGCGGTGGTGGTGGTGGTGGTGGTGGTGGTGGCGGTGGTGGCGGTGGCGGTGGCGGCGGCGAGAAAATATTCAGATTTAGGGTATTGTGTTGAAATCTGATTGGTCATTGAAATAGAAATTAGAAATTGTCCCACTTACCTTGTGAAAATAGTCGATTTATGGTTAAACTGGGCGATTTTAACAATTATTGACAAAATAAAATGTTAAGCCGCTAAATGATGTTTACTTCTTGAAGTCGGCGTCTGGAATGATTTAAAATATCGGAAAAACTTAGTCATCAGATGATGTTGTTGTATATTGATTGGTTGATTAATTATAACCGTTAAAAGGGCGGTTGAAACGAGCTTAAACTTAATGAAACCGGACACGGCTAGTTGCGTCCGGTTATAAGGACAATAGAAGTTGTTATTAATCTTTTTGACTGTCATGATTATATATGGGCTGTATGCGCGTAAACGTTATATACGAGTACCTTACAAATAATATAATTACTGGCAGTGTTTTATGACTATTGACCAAACAGCTGTCAATAAACTCACTTAAGCCATAATGTTCAAGCAAACATAGTGGATCTTCCGGCGGGTTTCGTCGTCTGCTAGGCAGACCACCCTCGACCGGATGGATTCGGTTACGCGCGAACACTCTGAAAAGCTACTCATTTTTTCTAATCATCCAAGATGGCGGCTTTATATAGAATATAGAAGGGGTCACCGGGTGCGTTGTGGTCTGGACGATAGCCCCTGACTACTATATCTAATGGCAGAAACTTGGTTTATTTTGAAAAAGGTGTACATATCTACTGGCGTGCATTGTGCCTTTTGCAATGCATACTTTTGTTCTGTCTTTGCAAGCACATATTTGTTTATGGATATGTCGCATGGTAACAAATGAACCCGTATGTCGTCTATGGTCATTATATACGCAAACGATGGACTTTTTTTTTAGCTAGAAACTGGTTTTAACTATTTTGCAAGGGCATATGTGGTGGCGTCTCAAAGCAGATAGGGGTACCCAAACTATACTTATCGTTTTGTAATATGCTTGATAATTGTATGAATAGGTCCTGTGCCAACACATTGAGCTACTTGCCTATTTGTAAATACTCCACCAGTTTCCAAAAAATATTTGATTTTCCCAACCCTTTTCTAGTATGTTGCGGTATATGGATGGCGTGCGTGGTGTTCATTTCCAAATAAATTTACACAACTTTTAAATTTCTTAAACTATCTAATAGTTGATGAATACGACATTACATGACACCATTTCATCATACATGTTATTTTAAATATGGTACTTGCTCCCGCATTACGAAAACAACGATTCTTAAATTAGACCGAATTTGGAAATTTGAAAAAAGTGACATTTTCCCAATCATTTAAGCATTAATTAGTATACACGAGTAGACAGTGTTAATTTGCGTATTGTTACAGCTACACTGAACGGATTTTAAAATGTGAGGCATCACATTTAAAGCTAATACAATGATCTTTGATATACAGCTCACTATTTTTAAAAAATCATTGATACAAGAAAGATATAGCATCACTTGCATTCCAATCTTAACAACCCTCGTATCCAGGACAGCCAGGATGGACATTTGAATTGGACAGCTACATTGGACTGTTGGTATATTTATGATATAAATGACACTTTAAATGATGGAGAGTTGAACAATTATAGGAAAGTACAGCAAGGATGGACATTCAGAATGGACACCTACATTGGACAGTTGGTATGATTATGATATTCACATAGACATGACTATCAAACAATTATAGAAATGGACACGCAGAATTGACATTCTGAACGGACAGCTACATTGGACAGGTGGTATATTTGTGATAAAATGCAACTAGCAAAGATGGACAGTTGAACAATTATAGGAATGGACAGCCAGGGTGGACATTCAGAATGGACAGCTACATTGCACAGTTGGTATATTTGTGATGTAAATGCAACTATCAAAGATTCACAGTTGAACTATTGTGGGAATGGACAGTTTGGATGTACATTCAGAATGGATAGCTTCATTGGACAGTTGGGAAATTGTGAGATAAATACAGACATGACTTTCAAACAATAAATGAAATGGACAGCCGGAATGGACATTCAGAATGGACAGCTACATTGGACAGTTGGTAAAATTGTGAGATAAATACAGACATGACTTTCAAACAATAAATGAAATGGACAGCCAGAATGTGCATTCAGAATGGACAGCTACATTGGACAGTTGGTATATTTGTGATATAAATACAGACATGACTATCAAACAATTCTAGAAATGGACAGCCAGAATGGACAATCAGAATGGACAGCTACATTGGACAGTTGGTGTATTTGTGATACAAATACAGACATGACTATCAAACAATTATAGGAATGGACAGCCAGAATAGACTTTTAGAATGGACAGCTACATTGGACAGTTGGTATATTTGTGATATAAATGCAACTGTTATAGATGGACAGTTGTACAATTATAGGAATAGACAGCTAGGATTGACATTCATAATGGACAGCTACATTGGACAGATGATTATTTGTGATATAAATACAGACATGTCTATCAAATAATTGTAGGAATGGACAGCCATAATGGACATTCACAATGGACAGCTACATTGGACAGTTGGTATAAATGTTATATAAATTCAACAAGATGGATAGTTGAACAATTATAGGAATAGACCCGTGTATTCTAAGTGACTGGAAGAATAGCTCATCTATGCCCCTGTATTCTAAGGTTTTGAATGTTTAAACCCTTTTTGAACCCATACATTATAATGAATTGGTGGTTGATAAATGCCAAGTGCCATTCAGTTAATAGAGAATAAAAGGTTACTGACGTGGATGGAAAAGTTTATCTGGCAAGGCGGAGGAATTTATCGGGTGAGCCGTAGGGGATCAAACTCGGGACTATAGTGTCACTCTTTCATTAACTAGCGCGCAACGTCACGTTAGTTCCGTGACTTCATGATAAACAACGACGTCAGACATCTTGATGGACGTCGTGTAGACGCAGGTAAGTCGAAGAAAATAACCGATCAACCACCAGCTCATTTAGAATAGGAAAACCTCACCCTCGGGCAAGGAATTGCAACCGGTGACTCTCATATAAGAAAAAGTCCGTCAGATCACGTGGTAAGGTGACGGATTATCACTAGTCACATGACCAGGTGACCGATTATAGCTAAGTTTAATCGGCACCCCGTTAACAGGCAGACTAGGAAGTGACTAGATAAAGAGCGATAATACCCCGCAGAAATATTTGTTCTTTCTTTATCTATCCGTGTTTTACACGATTTTATATGCACACATTACAATGGCTTGAAATTAGCCCTACCCATGATCGGCTCCGACATGCAGCATCATCAGTCCGTCAAAATGATCCTACCCGGGTAAATAGTCCTACTTGCTCAGCAATTGTATCCTAGGACTAAAAACACGCGAAATTGTACGTTAAATTTCGCATGTCCTTAAATTTCGCTTGTCCAAAATTGAGACATACATGCGAAAATTAAGACGATAATTATCGCCCCAAAACTTTCGCGAAAGTGTTAAATTTCGCTAGTACAAGTGTATCTCTCCATAAGAAGAGGCGATAATTATCGCCTCCGACGCGATAATTATCGCCTGTTCACATGTTAGACATGCGAAATTTAATGTGGCCCGAACAGGATTCCGTACACGCCCTACCATAAATTTCGATTTGACTATGTCAAGGGTCATTACTCAAATGCACATTTTGACAAAGTTTGATGACTGTAGCAAAACACTTTTGAGAACTTATGAGAAAAAAAGCAATTGTCATTATTTCAAGGGCCACAACTCAAAGATTTTAAGACAGTTCTAACGTTTCCCTAAAATGCTTTTTTAATACTAACCCCAGGTATTTATGATTTAAATGGGTGTTATATTTCATACAATGACATTTGCCTTTGAGTGATGTTTGATACATGTGGTACTCAGTGGTCCTCTGTGATACATACCTGTCTTTGTACTGCATGTAATCTGTCTATATAGTCTTCAAAGCTTTGTTGAACTTGATTATTTACAAAGTAAGGCTTGCCATAGTGTTGTATACCTTCCAGAAAACTGATAGGACTCAATGCTCCATATCTGTAAGTACATAATGTGCATCGTACCTGTACAACCCTGCAAATTACACGTATAACCTTGCATATTACACGTATAACCCTACATATTACACGTATAACCCTGCATAATACATGTATAACCCTACATATTACACGTATAACCCTGCATATTACATGTATAACCCTGCATATTACACGTATAACCCTGCATATTACATGTATAACCCTGCATATTACACGTATAACCCTGCATATTACATGTATAACCCTACATATTACACGTATAACCTTGCATATTACATGTATAACCCTACATTATACATGTATAACCCTACATTATACATGTATAACCCTACATATTACACGTATAACCTTGCATATTACATGTATAACCCTACATATTACATGTATAACCCTACATATAACATGTATAACACTGCATGTTACACGTATAACCCTGCATATAACATGTATAACACTGCATGTTACACGTATAACCCTGCATATTACACGTAGAACCCTGCATATTACATGTATAACCCTGTATATTACATGTATAACCCTACATATTACATGTATAACCCTACATGTTACATGTATAACCCTGCATATAACATGTATAACACTGCATGTTACACGTATAACCCTGCATATTACACGTAGAACCCTGCATATTACATGTATAACCCTGTATATTACATGTATAACCCTACATATTACATGTATAACACTGTATATTACACGTATAACCCTACATATTACATGTTTTACCCTACATATTACACGTATAACCCTGCATATAACACGTATTACCCTACAAATTACCCGTATAACCCTGCATATTACACGTATAACCCTACATATTACACGTATAACCCTACATACTACACGTATAACCCTGCATGTTACATGTATAACCCTCAATATCACATGTATAATTCTACATATTACATGTATAACCCTGCATATTACACGTAAAACCCTGCATATTACACGTATAACCCTGCATATTACACGTATAACCCTGCATATTACATATATGACCCTACATTATACACGTATAACCCTGCATATAACACGTATAACCCTACATATTACATGTATAGCTCTACATATTACATGTATAACCCTGCATATTACACGTATAACCCTGCATATTACATGTTTTACCCTACATATCACATGTATAACCCTGCATAGTACATATATAACCCTGAATATTACATGTATATCCCTACATATTACATGTATAACACAGTATATTACATGTATAACCTGCATGTTACATGTATATCCCTGCATATTACACGTATAACCCTGCATATTACATGTATAACCATGCATAGTACACATATAACCCCCACATATTACACGTATAACCCTGCATATAACATGTATAACCCTACATATTACATGCATTACCCTGCATAGTACGCATATAACCCCCACATATTACACGTATTACCCTTCATATTACATGTATAACCCTACATATTACATATATAACCCAGCATATTACATGTATAACCCTACATATTACATATATAACCCAGCATATTACATGTATAACCCTACATGTTACATGTATAACCCAGCATATTAAATGTATAACCCTACATGTTACACGTATAACCCTACATATTACATATATAACCCAGCATATTATATGTATAACCCTACATATTACATGTATAGCTCTAGATATTATATGTATAACCCTACATATTACATATATAACCCAGCATATTACATGTATAACCCTACATATAACACGTATAGCTCTAGATATTATATGTATAACCCTACATATTACATGTATAACCTTACATATTACATGTATAACCCTACATATTACATATATAACCCAGCATATTACATGTATAACCCTACATATAACACGTATAGCTCTAGATATTACATGTATAACCTTACATATTACATGTATAACCCTGCATATTACACATATTTATCATGCAACTGCCATGGTAACTGCCTGATAACACATGACCTGAGAACAGTATGTGTTCTCAGGTCAATAGGCTGCTAGTAGCCTGAGAACACTTTTTGGCTCCGCCCACAAATCACGGACTATTTTCCCTTTTCTCATTCCGTCTAAAATTGACCTACATATTATTGAAAAGTACAAACATATACATTTGATAGCTAATATTTATTCAAAGTTTAGATTTACAACCAACATCAGCAATATTTCTTCGCCATGTAGGGCTACGACAGTGTATTTTTTCTTGAATTCATACGGGTCATCCACGGATCAATCGTTTGGGAAAGGCCCTGAAAAAACAATAGACACACATAAATCCACTGGCATAGGATCATCAAAGATAAATAAACATAAAGAGTATGCATAGACAACGGTTCCACATCAAATACACTGGACAAAATGCAATTTTGAACTCATTTGAAGACTCGATACGATGCGCATACAAAATCATTGAAAATGAAAAAAGTCGGAAATATTTGGCGAATCTTAAGACTAAGTGGGTCAGTTAAATCATTGTTAGATTCAGTGTACATATGGTTCATACATAGGTATAACATAAAAAAATATAAGAGGCTCTTCAACAAGATCAATGTCTTACCATATTCTATTTCCATCGATTTTCCAAGCATTGAGGTCTCCCTACTGCCATTCTCCACCCACCAACTTGACTAAGACGAGTAAGCTTGTATAAACTGTTCATTCTTGAAGTTATTTCCCCCGTCCGGAATTCAATTTTGCACTGACAGTTACCGCAAACAACCCAGTGTTTCACATAGTCCATGTTTATATTTATTCCAAGGCATTGTTAAGAATAACAGAAGGCTTTATGACGTAGTAAACGACCTTGTTCACATACGTACGTCATTGATGATTCATTAAAAAAACTTCATAAATTCATGGGCGAAATTTTATTCTACTATTATGACACAATGTAGTTATTTGGTAATACCATTTACTAAGGTTTCCCTTTCTGAATATATAATTGAAATATTTTATTTTTATTAATATTTCTTTTGTTAAGCAGCGTAGAATTGAGAACTATTTTGTTTCGCGGAAGCACATTGAATTGTGTTAATCGGCGGGTTTACTGGATCTACTAAAACCCACAACTCGGTTATAACTTTAAAAAATGAGGAATTACGCCCCTTACTTGTTCCGTGGTGCTGGTTGCATGATAAATAGAAACTCGGGTCACTGTCCGGATCGAACAATGTTATCAGACTCGGCGATATCGTCCGGGGTGACTCGCCAAAGGCTCGCCACCCGGACGATATCACCTCGCCTGATAACATTGTTCTCACCGGACAGTGACCCGAGTTTCCCTATAACCCCCACATATTACACGTTTAACCCTGCATATTACACGTATTACCCTACATATTTCACGTATAACCCAGCATATTACATGTATAACCCTACATATTATATGTATAACCCAGCATATTACATGTATAACCCTACATATTGCATGTATAGCTCTACATATTACATGTATAACCCTGCATATTACATGTATAAGCCTGCATATTACACGTATAACCCTGCATATTACATGTATAACCCTGCATATTACACGTATAACCCTGAATATATCATGTATAACCCTATATATTGCATGTATAGCTCTACATATTACATGTATAACCCTGCATATTACACGTATAACCCTGAATATATCATGTATAACCCTACATATTGCATGTATAGCTCTACATATATCATGTATAACCCTGCATATTACACGTATAACCCTGAATATATCATGTATAACCCTACATATTGCATGTATAGCTCTACATATATCATGTATAACCCTGCATATTACACGTATAACCCTGAATATATCATGTATATCCCTACATATTGCATGTATAGCTCTACATATTACACGTATAACCCTGCACATTACACGTATAACAAAACCCTTATGTAGTCTGTAGAGATCATAATTTTGATTTAATATTTATGAAACTTGGTCACAATAATCATGTCAATATAATCTAGGTCAAGTATAATATTATGTCATCCGGGGTCAAATCTAGGTCACAAGGTCAAATCATAGAAAAACCTTGTGTTATAAGCCTGTAGAGGTCACAATTTTGACTTAATCTTTATGAAACTTGGTCCGAATCATCATGTCAAAAAATCTAGGTCAAGATCAATATTGGGTCATATGGGATCAAAAACAAGGTCACAAGGTCAAATCATAGAAAACCCTTGTGTAGTATGTAGAGGTCACAATTTTGGCTTAATCTTTATGAAAATTGGTCCGAATGTTCATGTCAATAAAATCTAGGTCAAGTTCGATATTGGGTCATTCGGGGTCAAAAACTAGATCACAAGATCAAATAATAGAAAAACAATATGTAGTCAGTCGAGGTCTCAATTTTTACTTAATATTTTCATGGTTATTGCTAAAAAATAACCACATTTATTTTAGCGAGATCTGTGAAATAGTAATAGGTCCCTTCTTAACTCATTTCTAACCGAACGTTTTGAGTCCGGCTGATCCGGTCAATACAGAACTTTATTGCATTCGGTGACGTCACTTCGTCTTTCCTGTATGTATCTCCAAGGGCAAAGTTTACAAAAATGAAAGGCCAAGTGTATCTGATTAAATCGTGGACATCCTGCTTCCGAAGTTTATATGATTGGTATAAAACGCTACACGAAGGGTTGATGATCATACTGGCGAGATGTAGAGGGCTATTTCGTGGCGATTACGATGATGTTGACAAAAGTTGAGAGGCGCTAGAGATTTGTTTTAAGCAGACTACAAAATCGGGTACTCATGTTTATTTCAAGCTCTATCGATTGATTTAAATATTTATAGTATATAAACGTTGTGTGTGTATGGCAGTAGGTAATCGCCTACGTGTGGTATAAATACGTAGCATGCAGATGTCGACTCGGTTGGTTGTTGCATACTGAAATGCTATTTTGGTTGCATATCGTCCAAACTCAATACAGGCTAAAGAGCATCTAGACCCTTGTTATTCTGAATCAAAGCACTGTAAGCAGTGGCTGTTCACTCGACATTCTGAATCAAAGCACTGTATGTGTTGAATGTTTGCTCGACATGCTGAATCAAAGCACTGTTAGCAGTGTATGTTTGCTCGATATTCTGAATCAAAACACGGTAAGCAATGGCTGTTTGCTCGATATTCTGAATCAAAGCACTGTAAGCAGTGACTTTTTGCTTGACATTCTGATTTAAATCAATGCAACTTGTAATCAATGTCTGCTTGCTCGACATTCTAAATCAACTCACTGTAAGCAATGATTGTTTTGGTCGACATTCTGTATCACAGCACTGTAAGCAATGTTGTTTTCTCGACATCTTGAATCAAAGCGCTGTATGCTATGGCTGTTTGCTCGACATTCTGAATCAAAGCACTGTAAGTAGTGGATGTGTACATATCGGCCATAGACCCACTAATAAATTCTGAATCAAAGCACTGTAAGCATTATATTATCGATGTACACACAAGTTCATAGAGCCTTTTTCATCTCTACTGTAAATCTTGTTTTGTTATCGTCTTGTGTGCAGTGTAACAATACTTGTATGCTTTGTACGACCCTTATTAATATATATATTAAACTAGAAAAAGGCCCTGGCCTTATTTATATTGTGCTATAGTTGGTATGTAGGGTCATTATAATACACACGCTTTTAAATATGAAAGTACAGTCAGGCTGTTATAAATATTAAAATTGCCCAGCTTTAGTGGGTATATTTTTGTTTATTGCATAGTTAATTTGTTATTGGTTCGGCTAAATTGTAGACTCTATCCTTTAGCATTATGGTACCCGAAATGCCTCCGAGCTACTGTATTTCAATTTGGTACAAGTACGTTGGTGGTGTTCAGTGTTCTCACTTTGGTTTTGAACGAGATAAATAGAGTTAGATATATTTTCTTTAGTGGTGTTATGTAGCACTTGGCGGTATTACCAATATGTCATTAGGTATTCAGTATATGCCCATCTAGTATATTTTAGTTCTAGATGACATAGTGTTTAATTGTAGTCAAATTATATAAGTATTGTAGATCTACACGGGTATTGACTCATACACATTTGCCTACATGCGCAGGTCATGCGGCCAAATTTGAGGTATTGGCCTAGGGTAACAGTTGAGCTTGGTCGACTTGTAAGTCTAATATGTATTGCTCGAATTTGGGGGAATTTTTTTCAGGTAAAAGTTTTGTGGCGGAAATTCTAGCTTCAGAGCTTTATAACTAGAACACAGTAGTATCATATAGTTCAAGTATTAGTCGTAATATCGACTGTTGATTATATCAGTACTTTATAGGTCTATTTTGTCGTACGTGTAAGTTAAGGCATCCCCTGTATTTATCGCACGTCAAAAAACTTAAGGGTCTTGAATCGCTCGTATAACATTATGTTAGGCGTTCTTGAGCTACCCTTGTTCTTTGGCTAATACATCCTTGTTTTAGCACGGCAGTGATGCACGGTGATGCGGGTCATAGCTGCTAACATGGCGACGCTGCAAGGTAGTGCTGGTAATAAGTTGCACGGTAGTGCGGGTAATAACATGCCAGCACTATACATATACACAGTATTGCCTGGTCTGTACAATTCAAGCATTAAAGCGGGGAAATGCTTTAACTTACTTAATGAATTGAACATTTACATTTTGATAGCTCTGAGGCTGGGGTTTCTGTCAGAGCCACGAGTCATGCCAAGACGCATGCATGGCGGTTAGTCTTACGTAGCGGCCAAATACCTCCAAAAACTTAATTGACTCCTCAGTGCTTTCTTAGATGAACGCGATAGTGATTGTGATATGATCATACATATGGTATATTATTACTAGAAAAATCATGACTATAATAGCTTGAAGATCTAACTGTAGCCATTTAGGGTATCTCGGTAGATCTTAATTTTATTGTTCTTTGTGCGATCTGACTGCAGCCGCATGGTACCTCAGCAAATCTTACTTATTGAAATTTATTAATAGATTATCGAAACATGAAGTCGGTTTGTTTTCCTTTTGTATAGTTTTCCATGAGCGAGTCTTAAAATAAATGAAACTTGGTCACAATGATTATGTTAACAAAATGTAGGTCAAGTTCGATATTGGATCATTCGGGGTCAAAAACTAGATCACAAGGTCAAATCATAGTAAAAACTTGTGTAGACACTGGAGGTCACAATTGTGGCCCAATCTTTACGAAACTTGGTCACAATGATTATGTCAACAAATCTAGGTCAAGTTCGATATTGGGTCATCTGGGTTAAAAAACTAGGTCACAAGGTCAAACCATAGAAAAACCTTGTGTAGTCTGTAGAGGTCACAATTATGACCTAGTATTTATGAAACTTAGTAACAATGATCATCTATACAAAATCTAGGTTAAGTTTGATATTGGGTCATCTGGGTTCAAAAACTAGGTCACAATTCCAAATCTTAGAAAAACCTTGTGTAGGTCTCATTGTTGGCTTTATTTTTATGAAAGTTGATCACAATGATCATCTCAACAAAATCTAAGTGAAGTTCGATATTGGGTTATCTAGGGTCAAAACAAAAACTAGGTCATAAGGTCAAATCATAGACAAAACTTGGCTTAAACTTAAATATGCCATTGGGTCTATGTGATGTAAATATTACAAGGTCGATTTATAAGACAATATGAAAACCTTGTTCATGCACTATTGGCTACCATTATGAGGTCTGCATGAACTACTAGGACAGGTGAGCGACCTATGAGCATTTGGGCCCTCTTTTTATATATACAAACGGTCTGATTATCAAATCTATACATGTATGTTTCAATTTGTATTGTATTTCCAATAATTTTGACGTGACTCAGTGACCATACATAATTATGTCAGATACGTTATTACTGTTGCCATTGACCATATTATGTTAAAATTTGTATTGTAAATATTTGTAATACTAATTGACTTTAAAGTTTTATGTATTGAAAAATAAACTGTATGAATGTTAAAAACTGTATAAACGAGCGGTGAGAGTATCGAACTCGGATTATATATTTATTGACTACTCGTGTGTGGTTACAATCCTTCGACAAATACGCATAAAACTGAACAATATTATATAAATCTAGATGAAGTGATTTTAGATTGCAGAATATACTCGTAAATCAACGTAAAGTTTACCCTTTTTGCACAGGTAATATATTGTAACTCCAGTATGACGCATTGTAGTTCAAAAATACACCCAAAAACCATTTATACATAACGTGTTTAAGAACATGAATTTGTTATACATATTTGATGTACTGTATACATGTACTGTATGTGGTGCACCTTATACACTGCTCAAAGAAATTAAAGGAACACCGTAACGTTTGGAGTCATCTTTGCCAGGAATGAATAAATACCAGCAAAATAAATATGTAGAATGATTATGTGAAAGTTATCTCACGAACAAACTTCAAAATTCTGCAACGGACGTATACTTATTGAAAAAAGTAACACATATAAATAAAGCCCATTTTTTTGTTTTCCTCTTGGATTTGTAGCCTTTAGTGATGCAAAAGTCATGTGCTATTGCTACACTGGGTATAGTAGAAATAAAATGTGGCTTTTTTCGTTTTTCAATGTTGACAAATTTCGTATTGGATTGAATGCCTTTTTGTGACGTCAGAGTAACGTGGTATGCTACATTGGTACGGGTCATATATAGCTCACAGACTTCTACCTTTGGCTACAGAGTATATAGTATAGCCCGTTTGCAGCGAAAAAAATCGTCTAAATTTTGAATGGTTAATAATCTATTCATCAGATGTTGATAAAAATTTACGTAGAATCATAATTACATTCTACCTACTCCCATTTTAAATTTCATAATTTTTAGTTACTTATTTCAACAAGTTTATTCTTTATTGTATATTGATATTACTTGTATTTGAACACTTTAACGCAGGGAGGAAATCTGGTTTCCATTGATGCTTAGCTGTCCTTTTATTAACTGTTATAATCCGTGATCAGCAAGATTAACATTGCTATGATGAAAGCGAAATTTATGAGGCCCATATAAGTCGATTTATTTAGGTATGTCGTTTGTGTGTATACAGATTATGTATAATATGTAATATCACGGAAAAGCAGCGAAAAACCAAACCCTTATTCACTAAGCTGCATAAGCTATGTATATACTTATACATGGACATACACGTATATAATAATGTTAAATTAAGAACTTAATAATCTATCTATCTATGTATACTGCATCACCCCCTCGCGGAGATTATGTGCCGGCAATTGAATGCACGCCAAGTGGTGTGAGTAAAGTAAAAAAGTTAAAAGTAAAAGAGAATAGGAGTGAAATACAAAGTTAAAAGTTCGAAGGAACAGTGATAGCTAGTAAAAGGTAAAAGTATGGTTATTAAAATATAAGGTACTGTGAATTATGGCATAGTGTGGGGAATAGTACACACTGCCTCCTTGAAGTTTTCTAAGGTAGGCAGCATGACTATGTTGGACGGTAACCTGTTCCATTGTATGACTGCAAGCGGGAAGAAGGAATATTTATAGTAATCTACTCGGCAGTGTATTTGTCTGAATGCGAGGGGGTGATGGGTCCTTGATGTTCTGGCAGGGTGTGTGATATATGGTGGCATTTGTATGGCTACAAGCCCGTGGACGATCTTGTAGAACAAGCACAGGCGTGCATCACTTCGCCTGTCTTGTAGGGATCTCCAACGAAGCTTCTCTAGCATACCAGTTACACTGGAGTAGTATGAGTAGTCGCTACATACCCACCTAGCAGCCCGCCTTTGGATCATCTCTACCCTGTCTATGAGGTCCTTGGTGTACGGGCTCCAGACAGGGGATGAATATTCGATGACTGGGCGTACTAGGGCTTTGTATGCTATTTGCCGTACGCTGGGGTTCTGTGTACGTATATTTCGCTTCAGAAACCCCAGCGTACGGTTGGCTGATGTTGTTGCCCGGTCTATGTGATGTGTCCAGGTCAGGTCGCTGCTGATATCAACCCCGAGGCACTTGGCACATGTCACATTCTCCAGGGTTTGGCCATGTAGGGTGTATGTGGATGGGACTGGATGTTTTGAGCGTGTCACCTGTATAACAGTGCACTTTTGTGGGTTGAAGTCCATGTCCCATAATGCTTCCCATTCCTGGAGTCTGTTTAGGTCATCCTGCAGGAGCTTTGCATCCTGCAGATTTGATACTGCCAAGTACACCGCGGTATCATCAGCAAACAGCCTGACCTTGGATTTGATGTCATCGGGTAAGTCGTTTATATATATAAGGAAAAGTATGGGCCCGAGTACTGATCCCTGTGGTACTCCAGATGTGACAGGTACACTGTCTGAAGTATCATTTTCAAGCACGACTTGTTGAGACCTGTTGGACAAGAATGCTCGGATCCATTGTAGTGTTTGACCCCTGATGCCATACTGATGGAGTTTAAATATAAGTTTCTCATGGTTAACTTTGTCAAAAGCCTTTGAAAAATCTAGCATTATCAGGTCAGATTGCTGGCCTGATAAAGAGCCTCGAAGTAGATCCTCCACCAGCATGACAAGTTGGGTCTCACATGACCGCTTGGATCGAAATCCGTGTTGCAGGTCATACAGGATGTCATTCGAGTCTAGGTGTGCAACAACATTTGAAGCAACTATATGCTCCAGCAGCTTGCATAGGACACAAGTGAGTGAAATGGGCCTATAGTTGGCGGGATTGCACTTGTCTCCTTTCTTGTATATGGGGCACACATTCGCCGTGTTCCAATCATTTGGAACCCTCCCAGAGTCAATCGATTTTTGGAAGATCACTTGTATTATAGGTGCGATGGTGCTGCTTAGCTGCTGGAGCACAAGAGGCTTCATCTGGTCAGGACCTGCTGCCTTATGGGGGTTTATGTCTTTCAGTAGTTTCATAATCCCATTAGTGGAGATTGTGATGGGACTCATACACTGGGTATCAGTTCCAGGTGTAGGCTGGTTTGCCATGTTTGATATCTGTTGTAGGCTAAGTGGGCTTTTGGGGGTGAATACAGACTGGAACTGTGCGTTAAGGATATTTGCCATGTTCTTGTTGTCAGTGTACAATTTGCCATCGCTACCTAGTGACGAGATACCTTTGCTATCTTGCTTTGAGTTATTCAGCAAAGAGAATAGCTTTTTGCTAGTGAAGGTTGTTTTGGTACCAGGGTCCTCAGAAGTAGCAAGGTCAAGGATGGATTCTATGTATTTGTTATGGGCCTCCTTTAGTTTTTGCTTGACAATGTGCCTCGCATCAATAAAGGATTGCCGGTCACTTTGCCGCCTGGACTTTTTGTATTTGTGGAAGAGACTATCTCTTTTTCGGATATGTCTCTTTATTTCCTGATTAATCCAGGGAAGTGATGTTTTACTGCTGACTGTCTTTTGAGGCACATGGCCATTGATACCTTTATAGAGAGCATTTTTGAAGTCTGTCCATAGGCAGTTCACCAACTTGTCATGACATGTCTCCATAAAGGAATCTTTGAATCTTTCCAGGTCCGGTTTCAGGGCATCCCAGTCGGCTCGCTTGTACATATGCATTGAGCGTGGTTTGTGTTTGCTGAACTGAGGTCTGATATTTACCTCAGCGTAGACCATGTCATGGTCTGATAATCCAGGAAGAATGTCTACTTTGGTGACTAGTGATGGGTTGTCACATAGGAATAGGTCCAGAATATTATTACCCCTGGTGGGCATGGTGACCATTTGTGTGAGATTGTGGTCATCTAGGATTTCTATGAACTGGTGGTACATGTTCATAAATTTGCAGTCAGTCATAATATAGGGTTCATTATCATTCCATGTGAATTTTGGGTAGTTAAAGTCCCCCAGTAACCATTTTGGGCCTTTAATTTGTCTAATTAGCTCTAGTGAGCGTTTTAATTCATCCTGGCTGGATATATCAGACTCCTTGGGTCTGTAGTAGGCTGCTATGTGCAGTGGTTTGGCACCAGCTAGCTCAATTTTGACCCATAGGATCTCGCAGTTTGTTTCAAACTGCGTCACCCTCTGTGTCAGGAATTTGCTGGAGACTAGGATCATTAACCCACCACCTCTAGAGCCTCTATCTTTCCGATAGATGTCATAGCCCAACTCAGGGGGCATGATTTCAGAGTCGTAGGTCTCAGATGAGAGCCACGTCTCTGTCCCAATCACAACATCTGGCTTGTATTGGTCGAGCACAGTATGAAGTTGATCTCTTTTGGAGTCCTTATTTATAGACTGGGCGTTGAAGTTTAAGACCTTAAGGCATTTGGGTTGGCTCAGTTTTTTTGGTGGGGCACGAGGTTTGCTTGTCTGCTGAGAGTTTGTTCTCAGATTATTTTGCTCGGACTCGGGAGGCTGATCGCTTAGGGAACTGAAACTATTGCCAGTTGAAAACGAGGATAGTGGAGACTGGATGGAAGATTTAGTTAGGTTTGTGTTACCACATGCCAAGCAGTCCCATGAGAAGACCGGTTTGTCAGTTAGGAAATCATAAGTTTCATCTCCAATATCTTGGCAGTCTGGGTGGTACCATTGGGAACATTGCTCACATAGTATTCCACGGTCAACAACTTCCAGGTCACAGCTACCGCAAGGGGCGGAGGGTGGGTCACTTTCTGACATGTTGGGCAGGGGCTCTGTGGCCCAGATAGCTGCTAGGACACAAATTAATGGGATAAATAATCTTACCATACTTCTATCGGGCTAAATAAACCATCTTTGCCGCTTACAGCATGTACAAAGGTAAATAATGAAAACAAATGGCCGCTTATATCTCAAAGAAGCGGGAATTACAAGTCATCAAAAATCACCCAATTTTCGGGCGGCTACGGGAACTTATAGCGTAATCGTTTATTCTAAGATAGGTATAGATAAATTAGTCAAGAAAAAGCTTCTAGGGTGTTATAGGAGCAGATTTTTGCAGAATTCTCGGAGAGCAAGAAGAAAAGCGTTATCCACTCGGCGCATGCGCACTCTACTATCTACTATATAAAAGCATTATAATGTTTATGTGCGCAATGACAAGTAGTCTTATGACTGAACCAGTCTTAAAAAACTGAGTAATATACATCTACTCAAACCTTTACGATTAGTCTGAAATCGACATTCATGAACACGTTTGAAGAATGCCTAATATTAAGCAGTCAAAATCGTTTAAGGACGCTGTAAAATTCGTGTTTTTATAGTTCGAGAAGGAGGCTGCTAGACGCAAGCCATTTTTACGTTTAGACCCGGAAATATGATACACATAGACAGTACAGATGAACAGACGGGCCTCGTATATGCTATATTAAATAGGTTACAAATACGTAAATCTACCGTTAGACGTGTCACGTGACCATGCAATTGGCTGTTGTGTGTATCGAGTCTTCTAACATGAAGTTTCATTGTAAACTACAAATATTTTACATAGAACTCATGAACAAAACTTTTTTCACACATGTCCGATGTTGCTTACATTTATTTGTATATTAGGTAGATACATTTCATTTACTCGTGCAAAATCTCATACTTGTAGGTGCAGTAAATACTGAGAAATCTTCATTTTAGACGATTTTTCGCCGCAAACGGACTATATATAGTACGTGTTTTGTCATAATATTATATCAGGCTTGGCGTATACAAATTTTTATGCACCAAACGTGTTTTGTCATAATACTGTTAACCTGGAATTATTCATAATCCAGTTCTAATTTGCTTTTCTGCAAGGAGCGGACAACTTCTACGCATGTGTTGATCAATACCACAGTCTATTCCACATCATCGAACACGGCTCTGCTGGTTGGTCATCAAACACTCTGTCAGTGGGACACAGAGAATGTAATTGGACTTAAACATGATCGTGTTTGCAAGCATCCCAATTTACATGAACCAAGTTCAGTATTTTGTTCCGGATGCCTATTGTATCTTACGATTCTAAAGTTTATATACTTCAAACTTTTCGCCGACATGTCACCCTTCTTGTGTCATTATCAATGGTCGTTAAATGTTGATTTACTAGTTAAACGTGTCTACTTGAATTGTGTACAATATATAAGACAAACAGATTGTAAATATATAATGATTACTCACTCCGCCCATAGATTGCCTTTCAGGTATGTCTCAAACGTATCATTAAGAATGTCCCAATTCACCTTGCCACTTTGATCAAGGTCATTCCTATTTATAGCTGAAAGCCGATCAGAAAATGCCAAAGTGTCAGTCTGAAAAAGGGTATCAAAACATGTTCTGTTATGTCACTAGATCTTTTTAACAACAGTAAGTTTTAGTTTTACATTTTATGGTGATTTCTCTGTTTCTGGTTCCTTGTGGAGTGAATGGTTAGCACTGGTTATGATACGGTTCAGAAAAACTGGTTAGGTAAATCAGCCGCCGTATATATGACTGAATTAATACTGAGAAACGGTGTATAAAACAAAATGGTAAAATCAGGTTCGCCTTGTGTCACTTGGTATTCTTCATAGGACTGCAAAACGAATCTGTTACCCACAGGGACTTAAAACAATAACTTAAAAAATCGTCATACCCGTCGCCTTTCAAAGTTTTCCAGACCGTACTCCTCCATGATGTTATTATACTCTGTGAAACCACTATATGAAGATATGGTCGGGTTTTCCTTCATTCGCCAGTTCCAGAAATCATCTTGTAACACTCCCAGTGCCTCCGCATCCTTTCCTTTAATGATTAAACATATATTACGTTATTACATGTTGCTCGACATAGGCCGGGTGCTCGTAATATCGACGCCCGTTATAACGAAGTTTTACTGTACAACCAATCACACTTATAAACATGTTCATTTTTGGCACTTGTTTATTACTCTATATACACAGACACCACATAAAGCACATCCGGTCTTGCTCAGCTGGTAAAGCACTCATACCGAGACTCGGTGGACTGGCTGGGTACAACAACATGCTGTGTATCGTTCAGTCGACGTCACAACACGCATAGAACATGAGTTTTTACCCATCCACGTCACAACGAGGATAACATCAGAATATGGGCACTACATTGTGCAGTACACGTCACAACACGGGTAACATCAGTATAAGAGCACTACATTGTGCAGTACACGTCACAACACGGGTAACATCAGTATAAGAGCACTAAATTGTGCAGTACATGTCACAACACGGGTAACATCAAAATATGGGCACTACATTGTGCAGTACACGTCACAACACGGGTAACATCAGAATATGGGCACTACATTGTGCAGTACACGTCACAACACGGGTAACATCAGAATATGGGCACTACATTGTGCAGTACACGTCACAACACGGGTAACATCAGTATAAGAGCACTAAATTGTGCAGTATATGTCACAACACGGGTAACATCAGAATATGGGCACTACATTGTGCAGTACACGTCACAACACGGGTAACATCAGAATATGGGCACTACATTGTGCAGTACACGTCACAACACGGGTAACATCAGAATATGGGCACTACATTGTGCAGTAATCGTCACAACACGGGTAACATCAGAATATGGGCACTACATTGTGCAGTACACGTCACAACACGGGTAACATCAGTATAAGAGCACTAAATTGTGCAGTACATGTCACAACACGGGTAACATCAGTATAAGAGCACTACATTGTGCAGTACACGTCACAACACGGGTAACATCAGAATAAGAGCACTAAATTGTGCAGTACACGTCACAGCACTGGTTACACCCGAATAAAAGCACTAAATTGTGCAGTACATGTCACAACACTGGTTACACCCGAATGGGCACTTAATCGTGCTGTACATGTCACAACACTAGTTACACCCGAATAAGGGCACTAAATTGTATGCACTATGATTACCCCATTCCATCATCTGTATTTATGTATATATGTACAGACAAAAGCGAAGAGTTAAAGATGACTTGTACTGACATTTAAACTTAAGGAATTCGTGTTTTTAACGTCATGGAATGGAGTTGTAAACTTTATAATTTCGTATTTAAAACTATTGTACACAAATTTTCTATTACAACTTCTCGAATTCACGATTTCAAATTCACGTTTTTTAACTTCGCGAATGTACTACATTGATGTAATTTAACTTTATGAATTCATGAATTCAACATCAGAAAGTTAACAACTTCGATTTCATGAAGTCCAAATCGTAATTTCATGAAGAAGAAATCCTTGAAATTATATTCGCGAATCCACTATTTCAGCTTCACGAATTCACAATTTTAACTGCACGAATTCATTATTATAATTTTACAAGTTACAAGTTTATTTTGTGATATACGAGGGTTGTCCGAAAAGATGGTCCCATGTTGATCACTGTGTCCCTACCGGTCTGGTCCCTGACACTTAAATGGACCTGAGTGGGAAAGTCAAATTTAATGTGCTCAGAAACTAAATTGCCTGGAGCTATAGGGTTTACAATTCATGATAATAATTAACCACACATTGTACATACCTGCCTCCACAACTGTTTGTATCGCGATACAGGTGCACAATATATATATAACAAACATTAAATCCACGAATACTATCTTCATCGTGAGAAAGACAAGTGTTAAATGTTACCAGACACGTTCCACATAGCAGTATAACTAAAGTGAGGAAACACCCGTTATCTAGCGGGTATGATACGACACATGCGTACATTCTTCATGATGCAAATTATTCTCATATCACTCGGAGTATATAATTTAAGTTTAAGCTTCGAGTATTCAAATTAAACTTACTTAAAAATGTATTTACTTATTAAAATTGCCTTTTACTTTCTCATTGGAGTAATTCAGTCAAATTTGCTCTTAATTAAAATTAAATCATTTATTTATTTATTTACACCAATGTGACCGCTGAACGGAAAGACGGACGTGTGGACATTCTGCTGTGTAACATTTTAACGTAGGGCCTTTAACAGCCAGTATTATCAAATTAGCCATTTTTATAATACAACTGTACTTGCACTAAACTGTTTAGTGTTTTAAACTGTCACAGCCCACCTTATACGTTCCCGTACAGCTTAAGGCAGTTTCAACGGTCATCCATGAGAAGTACACTTACCGGGTATAAAATATACACAGACATGTTCATTTCATTACAGAATGCAGTCTTTATTAAGATTTACGTTACAAATATATATAATGTACATGTATTGTTGGTCAAATCCGAGCATGTTCAAACTCAAATAACTTTTTTGAAAGCACAAATAGGTGTGTAATTGAAAAATTAAGCACGTACATTTTAAAGCTTTTACACTAAGATCCTCGCTATCTTAATTATCATAAAGTGTCTTCGTTGTACAAAATGCATGTACATAAACATTTACAAAACATGTCGACAAAATTACCATTTGAAATTACAATTATTCACAACATCAAATAATTAAATTGGATGCATCACTGGATCTTGCTTATTTGAACAGTGTTGTTTGTAAACCTTTAATGTAAATACATTTTGTGAGGCAGTTAATTTGCTATATACCTATATTATTATGAATAACGACTGTGTGTATGTTTGTTTTATATATATATATATGTTTTCAAGAAATGTACATATGTTGATTGTTGATTTGTCTCTATAGATATGACTCTCATATATTCATGTCGTGTATTTCTATTTCTAAACGGACTATGCATCTTTCTCCGCTTAACACTCTTGCTCTGTATGCCCTGTCCACTCAACCTTTGTCTTTCTGTTCTGCAGCTTTAGTTAATATTGCCGATGTTCTTTCTAACGTTGCTATGCATATTTCGTTCTTCGTCTTTTCAATGCCCACATTACTTCCGTGATATGCCATCCCACTCTCTAACCACTCAATCTTTCTCTCTTGTTTATTATTACTCTATTGTCTCATTCTTTTGCATTTATGTTGTCATTTTGTAGTGTCATTTTGTTGTGTCATTGTATAAATTGTATAAATTGTGTATTGTATATTGATGTTCTCGTGGGCCATGTGGCCTTTTGAATTTGAAATAAACTTCTTCTATTGTTTCTGCGTTTTCATGTTATCAAGTTTTTAGTTCACAAGCTTCCTTCCCACTGGCATATTTGAATATGAATAAAACCAACTATGACTATATTTATCCATAAATATTTATATCTATCAAACATGGGTCATTTTAATTTAAAACTCTATACTTATAAATTCGTCATGGGTATTGCTCAATGTAATTTATACTGTACGAGGGTTGATCAATATATAACGATAAAATGCTCATACAATTTTTATAGCTTTATTTATAATATTATTATGATTTTAAATTTAAGTTTTCATGCGTGAAAGTCAAAATTTGAAGCATTTCTAAAACCGTTCATGGCGAAATACATACAAGTGACATAGAAAAGATAACTAGTTCAGGTGTAGATTGGTATAATATAATTCTTCCTTGGCGCTGAGAATAGTTAATTCCAGGTAACTAGCTGCTCATTGGCTAAGTGTCGGGATAATGTAGCTGGATAGTCTCCCTATGACTGAAATAAAATACAGTTGACAATGGTAGGTATTCACAAAGGTTCTTAGATTTTCTCTAAAGAAATATGCTTAGATGAAAAACATTTCACTTAGAAATTATTTTTATCTAATGATTTCATAGCGAAATGTTGAACCGAATAAGGCTCGCATGTAAGCTATATTCATAGGGTGAAAAAATATTGCCACTAATATGGCTTGTGGTGAGATATATTCGTCGCTCTGCCCCGAACATGGTTCACCGCAAGTCAAGTTCGCTGATGCGGTGCATTTTGCTCCGAATATGACTCGCGTCATTTTTTGTCGAATTTGCAAAATAAGTGAAATAGATGTATTTTCGACCCCATAGAGTTTTCAATAATTTTGAGGGTTGTTTTACGATTGTGTAAAAATATTTTTCGACCCCATAGAGTTTTCAATAATTTTGAGGGTTGTTTTACGATTGTGTAAAAATATTTTTTTTATCTTGAACGTTCAACCAATTCTTTCTTAATAAAGAGGTATCTCGGTACATAGTGTCGTATGTTGACACTTCCTGTGATCGAACATTTTCGCGGCCCTTAGATACTATACTATACGCAGAGTTCCGTCTTTCTGTTCTTTTATTTGTCGACACGTATAGGGTTCGGTGTGTTGGTTCTTCTAATGCATTCCGGCACACATACAGGGTTCGTTTTTTGTCGGCGCCCGCCCAGAGAATCTTAGAGGCAAAAATTGGCAGCACAACAGCATAGCGCTTCTTTGATTCCATTGCTGATTTTATCCATTGCAACGAGGGAATGAGAGAACAGAAGCCAGTTTTCCTTTTATACTGAGCGTCTAGCAAGAAAAATATACTGATACCATTTTGATAGTATGATGTGGTCCGGGGTCGAACCGGGTCCTCCCGCACTCGAAGCGGACGCTCTACCAATACGCTATGGATGAGACAAATACGCATTATTATTGTGCCATAAACAGAGTTTACACCGGCTTACATAACAAATTATGAGTTTTATTCGTAGGGAGAACTAAATACGCCTAATATGGCTTGCATAAAAATGAGCATTACTCGTAGGGTAAAAAAATATTGTTCGGAATATGAATCGCGGCGAGCCATCTTCGTCGCTCTGCACCGAATAATCGTTGAGAGTGTGCCTCATTCCCGGATAACGCTCGCCATATACGCGAACCGTATTCGGCGCGTCTCGTATTCGGTTCAACCGCACAATACAATACAATAATGATCAACCTTGGACAAAATCTAAGATATAAGTTCGTGCTAGATAATGTGGCAGTCGAGTCAGGTAATACATGATATTGAGTACAGATAACTTTAAAAGAATCTAATTGTTTGTTGTTTGTCCGTTTCATTAAATACTATGTAAGTGGTAACTGTTGAAATACAGACTTAATATGGACTAGTGTATGTTTACCTTTCAGACCAGTATGACTGTCTTGTGCAGATAATCCTTTACCATCCATTCAACGACGAAATTTAACATTTAACATAGACAGTTTTCCAGGCAGTTAAATTGCTTGGCCTTATCTTCATGCTTGACTAATTACAATGTAATATAAGCACTAAATAATTGCAAGTAGTTATGTATGCTGTAATAGCTCAGGTGGTAACGCACAGGAATTGTAACTGAGCGATTCAAGTTCAACCCATCAAAGAAGTCTTTAGTATTTTTTTTGAATTCATCACACTATTTTTAATGTTATTTTCATATTCTTTTCGAGAGAATTTATAATTTGTTAATTATATATTTTTCTTGTTTTAGTATGGTCATGATAAAATTATTTTTAATTCAATTCAACTTTTATGACAAGAACACACACTCATTACGATACAAAATAATTTTACATCACTTCATCTGCTGTAACATGGTCTGAGTTACAGTCACACTCAGATAATGTATCTGTGGCTTCGTGTTGGTAGTAACAATACCTAAGTACTAGCAATAAAAATTATTGTGCTTTAATTATAATACATGTACAATACGTTGATTGTGTACATGTATATTTAGGCTATACACTCTTTAATAATAGACTTAATAACTTTAATTACAGGTTTGTATCACTATCACTATCACTATCACTATTGGATAGAACTGATTATTTAAGCCATTTTTCTGTAAAACTCTTAGCTTTTAAATTTATAAAGATGAGAAAAAGAAATAAAAAAATACATACAACTTGACAAGGTTTCGAACTCGCGGCCAAAAATATCGATATCGTTAGAAAGTATCTACGCACTAAACCACTCGGCTATGAAGTATGTTTGAAAGGATCGATGGTTAGAATGATTTATAATACCAACCTTAACCACGGTTTACCTAATTCAATCAATTGACAGTGTCCACATTGTGTCACGTGACTGCCACATTATCCTGCACGGACTGTATCTTCATAAACATTATTCAGCAAACTTAGAAAAGTAATTTGTAAATACGGGGACCAGGAAAATCAATATGAGTAAACAAAGGGAGGCAAGTCGTAAACCACCACCAACCCTTCCGCGATAACGGTCTCGACTTGACTTTTAATATCCCCTGTACCTTACAATAAGATTATAGTGTGCCCAGGATAACGTGATGTTTACAAACATGAATCGGTTTTGTCAACTATTGGAAAGTTGGTTTACCACATAACTAAAGAAAACAGATAAGGTCAGTTTTGTTCTAAAAACATAACGGATAAATCATTCACATCTGATTAATCCACCTAAATGGATTATAACAAAATTTCCCGCCATTCATGTTATCCTGGGCGCACTATACCACTTTTTTAACTTATGTGAATAAAACACAATAGGAGGTATCATGTTTGTATACAAAGGGATTAGTACCACCAGCTAGCTATAATTGGTGAATGGCAGATTTCTATTGTTCATTCATCCAATAGATTGCTGGTGGGCATTTTGCATATGAATAAGGTGATCTCTCCTATAAAGATGTAATCTTATTTTGGAATTCATGATGAACGTGAAGTATCAAGGTAGATCAGTTAGTTAATTACAAATAAATACAACTTGTCGTGGTAAGGCTCCAGTGGTCTTCTACTTTCTTTTTTAACGTATGGTTTTAGTTTTTTAAGTCTAACAATATTAAATAATCTTTGTGCATAAATATTTCAGATATGCTATCTACAATTTAGATAGAGGTGACTATATACGACTTTTGTACTGACTTGTGACTGAAATAACGAAAATAAAACAAGATAAAAGATTTACTATGTCCATTTAAACACAGTATCTTGCTATCTGGCATTATTACGTCATGATGTGAAACACCTTCGCCAAACTGAAACTCCACTAAACAAATACAGTAAGTTGCTAGTTTTGTCTCTTCGTAACTTAAATGCGACATACAGATGTATTTTCAGCTAACATGTCATCTCAATGATTCTAGTTACCGTTGTTTTAGTCATACGATCAAAAAAGAGTTTGATTGTTTGTTGTAACTTGTTCACATGAGTATAGTATATGTTTTATTTAATATTAACTGATAAGATATGGAGTTCTATCAGTGAAATAAAATCTAAAACAGTCACTGGTTATCACTCACAATGTGACTGATGTAAGCTCCGTCCCACACAGGGACCACTTTAATTTTACCAAGCACTCAACACTAAACTGTCTACGCGCTCATAAAAATATGGACATTTATCACTATGATGAGATATAAACCATATACAATCAAAACAAACAAATGTCCTCTCTATATATACATGTATGAATTAAATATTTAAATACATATAAATCACATATAAAATATAAAAAGGTATTCGTGATATTGTATATGGAACCCAGTGGTCGAGGTGTACACTACTGAACTAAAGGTTGTCGGTTTGAATCCCATCTTGGACACGGTTAAATTGGGCCATTCGTTCTCCATGATATATAGGCGGGTATACTGGTTTGTGACCTGGGAATCTGTCACCTAGAGTGAAATATACACGTACAAATGTATAAGTTATAATGAGTTTCACAGTCGATGTACACAATATTTTATATTATATTATACTAGTATATTATAATGGATAGGTGTAAACTTTACAAATTACTCTTCAACCTTCCGTACATGTTGACATTGTTTTATCACTGTATAAACTAATGGGTGCATACTTGACTTATTTATGCTTAGTCGGGTTATCAGATTTGTGTTTGATATCGTAAATATATGTTTGGGTTACAACTGACCTAATTTCGATATCATATTGTTTGGGTGGTTAGTTAGCGTGTTGTTGTTATTAAGGAGGTTGCAAAACAAACGTGTGTATGAGTACCAGTATAGTCCAGTTAGGATATAGTGACAGTGACATTGCAGTTTATTTATGCACAAAATATAACCATTGTCTGAACAGTTAGAAAAATATAGTATATATGTTAATTTAGCATTAAAATCATAGCTGTTTGTACAGTATAATTCTTTATGATTGGTTTTACACCGTTATAGTGGACTCGACCGCTGCGTCACTGGATTTTTACCTATACGTGTAGACTTCAACGAATTTCTAATTGACCACCCTATGAAATATTATAGTAGGCGATGTATCCAATCAATGAATCTAAAGTTGTGTTTTTTTATTCAAATCACGTATTTATGAACAGAATCATCCATGCGGAACGTTTAGTACGAAATGGCACGTAGTCCTCGTGCACGGCATGTAACATGTTTGTACTTGGCAGGAATTTATTCTTCGTTGAAAAGCATTAAACCTCGCGAAAATTAGTAATACGAAACGCACCTAAGTCGTCAGATGTAAGCATACACCCCAACGAATTTCTAATTTGCCATCTGTTTTCTATATTTTTAGGAAGTATTTGTAGAAGAATACGTGTACTTACAATTGAAAACGTGAAGATATCCACTTATATTTATAGGAAAACATGTTTCCTAATAGTATTTTGCGCTAAAACACAAATACATAAACGCATTGTTTAAAATAACGGACAATGCATTTGTCTAATAGTGATGTCGGCACTCAACATTGTGTGGGCTTGAGTGCGGTCCGCAATACTAATTCTCGCGAAATTTAATGGGGTTTTTTAATAATCCTGTGCAAATGCATGCCTTTGTGGTAAAGCACACATATTAATTTCGTCTGCCACACGCCTTTCACTTGTAAAAACTACACAAACCTTTATGACGAAATGCTCAGAAATTCGAAGTGTGGGACTTTAGATAATAATTACAAATTTGAGAATAGAACCAAATGTGAAATAAAAGTACTTGGACTCTTTAGCGCAGTAAAAGTTGACCGATACAATACATTATTTAACTATCAATGCAAACACAATACGTGTTAATGATAAGTTATCAAACAACAAAAAGAATGTAACATGTCGTTGTGATATTGTTGTATCGTTTGATATACATGCAACAATTAAACCAATGTATTTGGACGATAGACCAAACCAATGACTATGATTTCATCACATGGATAATATATAATATATTACTCAGCATGGATTGTAGCAAGTAAGTTGTTTCTTGACATTACACAGATAGCAGGAACATGTAAGTTAAAAAAACATAAAGTTTTCGTACAGTTGTACCTAAATTTAACAGGTAGTACATACATTTGTACATGTATAAGAACTATCATTACACCATAAGATATTTCAAACAAAGTTAATAGTGTCATTGATATTAATTTTCTCGTCGAATTATATTTGCATATTATACACAGATAGAGGAGTACAATGGGTACAACATGGCTGGATAAACCTGTGGTAGCATCTATAGACTTTGGTACAACATACTCGGGATACGCTGTCTCATTCAGAAATCACTATACTGCAACAAACGACCGTAAAATAATAACACAGGACTGGAAATCTGGAGATCATGTAATGTACGAAAGAATGATTCAAATTTAAATTTGATTTCTTTAGCTCACTGTTTCACTGATTCCTTCAATCATAATGATTTGGGTCTTATAATGTTTAATTTTGTTGTCCAAGTACTCAATAGTTTGTGAAGTACGGAAGCATTAGACAGACTCGGCCTTCGCAACGAGCCCCAAAAAGGATTGCACAAATAACTAGTTTCAATGTAACTACATTACTAAGTATACAACAACAACAAAGGGTTGATAGCTGTAAAACAACACTGACTATCGTATACTATATTCGTTATGAACGGGGATACTTTTAACTACGCGGCACAAATAATACATATTTTTAATATTTTACTTAGATATAAAACATGAAACCACTATTTTAGGTGCATAAGTCCCAACATCAGTATTTTAGTCCTACTTATAGAGACTAACCAGTCACATTTCTTGGAATTATCCTAGTATGCGGAGCGTAAAGCAATGGAGGTAAACCAGCACTTTATAACGACTTCCGTATGCCATGGCTTTAGGTCAAACCCACAATCTTCCATTCCCGTGACGTACGATCTAACCATTCGGCCAACGAGGACGGTTTTGTTAAGTTATACAAGCATGCTATTTACACATATTTAATATAGTTATATTGTTATTGTTTGCAAACAGTACACCGAAGACCCCAACCTGTGTACTGCTGGATGCAGAGGAAAGGTTCCATTCATTCGGTTATGAAGCAGAGAATAAGTTCGCTATCCTGGCCGAAGATAATCAACACAAAAGTTGGCACCTATTTCGACGATTTAAAATGCATTTATATCATTCCAAAGTAAGTAATTTGAATTATCACACAAATACCATGATCTTTCATGCGAGAACAGAATCACGTTATTTATGACGTTGTTTTGACTCGGTAACTTATCGGCCGCCGTGTATATACCTGAATTCGTTTTGTCTCAAACAGGAGTTGAAACCGAATAAACAATACAGTAACAATATGAATATATTCAGTAGACGGAACAACAGCACATGTCTATTATTAAATTGTTGAATATGATCAAGGGCTAGCATACATGTATATATTTGAGGGTAGATTCAAGGCCGGGATTTTTGACTGTGGGCATTACATACTAGTCATTCTTCCTCTTAGATTAAGTTAAAATTGTCACAAAGGTTGTTTGGTTGAGAGAAAATACAACAAAACTATGCTTATTTATTACCACTGCATTTGTTTCCACAAGTACCAGTAACTAAAATAACTTTTTCGGTCGGAGGGCATGTTCACAGGCAGTATCACGAAATAATGCCTAACAAGGGAACCACGCATCGAACAACACTCTAACAACACTCTAACAACACTCTAACAACACTCTAACAACACTCTAACAACTATTCTTGCGTCAGTTTTTGGCGTTTATTTTTTAAACATTATTTTCACTGCATTTCTTTAGGAAAAACGTGGGCTTACCATGTCAGCCACTATTAAAGACACTGAAGGTCGAGAGTTTCCAGCAATCAACATATTTTCACATGCCATCCATTACATGAAAACTAAGATCATTGCTTTTGTGAAAGAAATCAATCCACAGTTAAGAGAGGATGATATATACTATGTACTTACCACGCCAGCGATTTGGAGTGAGCAAGCTAAGGCATTCATGCGGAAAGCAGCGAGAAATGTAAGCATTCATGGCAGATAGATTCGAATAAGATCACCTTCATTCGAAGAAACCCATTAAACTACAATATTACAGTATGAGGAAAGTTTGCTTAACACATTGTCAGAGAAAGGAGACCGTTATCCAACCGGGAAGAATTTGCTGTCATTTGTTCTAACTAAACGACATTGTTCTTCACATAAGTTAGCTATTTAGGAAGGTTGCAGTGAACGCGAACATAGAAAATGTGTACTTTGTTCTATAAATGTTGTGAACGACGAATACCATGTTTTGTCTTGGTTTGTCCTTTACATCGTCAATTACGAACTACTGTTTTCCCTTATCATTGTTGTCATTGGCCAACTATCCAAACCTTATAATATTAATGCCTGTATCACATAAATGATAAAATGTAAATTAACAAAATATGTTGCTTTAGCATTTGAAAAGCGTCAATCATATATGGACGGCCGGTAATAACTTACTCGTTAATTAATATAAATTATTATTCTTATTTTGCATGCGTAGTTGCTTTCTTAGTACATAGCAGGTTATTCTGTTTATATTGTTAATTGTATTTTGTACATGCTCTTCTGTTAATGTTTCAGTCACCTATTATTTAAGGCGGCGAACTTAAACAATGTTCTTATGTCAATTAACAAACTGAAACTGTTCGTTTTTTAATAAATCATATTATACAGTGTTTATTTTTTTGGATTACAACCTATACAATATATAGTTTTGTATTAATAACTACATGTATTATTTGATTGACTAGAATAATCAATACCGTTTCTTTTTTCGTTTTTATTGACAGGCTAAAATAAAAGATGATCATCTAAGAATTGCATTGGAGCCAGAATGTGCCGCTGTATATTTACACAAGACTGATATTCCCGAGCTTGACAAAACGTCCTGTACAAAGATGGCTATGAAACCTGGAAGTTGTCACGTTATTGCAGATTTAGGAGGTAAAGTGTTCATGGTACCATTTTCTTTCCCAACAGAGGGAGAAAAAAGGCTGTATGTGGTTCATTGTAGACTAATGTGGCTTTAAAGGACATGGTTCATAAAATGGCGAAAGGACAAGGTTCCAGAACGGTTTAATGTGACCCTGTGTCTTTTTCAAATAAAAGTGCATTTTCTCTAAATATGTCCTGCATTTGCAGTAACTATACACTGCCTTTAAAAAAGATCTCCCAATCAATATTCTTAGTAATCGGTAGACAAATTCACAGAAAATGCTGTCATATTTAGCGATAAAGGCAGTTTTAGCACTTTTCATGACAATTTAGAACGCCAAATCTTGTTTCGGCTTGAAGTTGCATATTACTAACAGAGAATGGTATTTGGAATATACTTGAAACAATAATAACTTTTCTTTTCCTCCATTTTGGACCGCGAAAATATTCAAAACACAAAACATATATGTACAAAATATATAAACATATGAACATGCATGATATATTTTCATAATTATGACGCTGTATAACTACTACATACAATGTATATCGGTATTAGCCTCATGCCTTGGCTTACGAAGTGAAAACGAAATATAAGCTAAAGTTGTGATATTCATGCAATCAAATATTATAATAAGATATACATCTAGATTTAGTGTGGACTTGTCGAAAACGTTTGACTCGGAAGTCGAAAGCGAAATAAAAGCTAAAGTTGTGACATTACGATTTCATACAGTATTATGAAAATGAGATTAAGGTAATCCATCCATCATTGGCAAAATTTAGATTCCCAATGAAACTAACTTTTTCATTAAGGGTATCACATGGCTTGTCTAAATATATTTTTTTAAAAACTTTAACCACATGGAAACATGCAAATGTCTGTCCCGTTTTTAAAAAAGGGAGATAAACATGATGCTATAAACTACAGACCTATATCACTGACATGTATTTGTTGTAAAATAATGGAACACGTCGTTTCTAGTAACATGATGTCATTTCTGGAAAAACATAATATCTTATATGACTTACAACATGGGTTTAGAGCCTCACGTTCTTGTGAAACCCAGCTCATTTCATTCATACAAAATCTCTGTCAATCATTTAATAAAAAAATTCAAACTGACGTAATCATAATGGACTTTGCAAAAGCATTCGACAAAGTACCACATAAACATCTTCTTTATAAACTAAACTATTATGGCATTAATAGCAATGTTATTGACTGGATTTCAGACTTCTTAGGAGATAGGACCCAGACTGTTGCCCTGGACGGTATCATGTCAGAAAAAGTCCCAGTGACTTCAGGTGTACCCTAGGGCACAGTTATGGGTCCAATCCTATTCTTAATTTACATAAATGACTTTGCAGACTACATCCAACATAGCACACTCAGACTTTTTGCCGATGATAGTATTATTTACAAAGAAATAAAAACTACTAACGATGCTAAACTCCTCCAGTCTGACCTGGATGCTGCTGGCAGGTGGGAACAGGACTGGCTCATGCACTTTCATCCTGATAAATGCAATATCCTTACCGTTACACAAAAAAAAACTCCAATAAATTTTCAATATAAACTACACAACCACATTCTCGAAAAAGTTGACTCTGCTAAATATATAGGCGTAACACTACAAAGCAATCTAAAATGGGACAAACATATAAACTCAATCTCCAACAAAGCTAACCAATCCCTAGGCTTCTTACGTAGAAATTTAAAAATAAACTCTCCAAAAGTCAAAGAACACGCATATAAAGCCATTGTGAGACCTAAATTAGAATACTCCTCTTCTGTCTGGGACCCACATACCAAATGCCAAAAAATTCAAATTGAGAAAGTCCGGAGAAGGGCCGCTAGATTTACCACCAATCGCTACCATAACACAAGCTCAGTTTCAAACATGATGAACACTCTAAATTGGCCATCCCTAGAAATTAGAAGAACACGAGCTCGCTTAATTATGTTTTACAAACTTATACATCATACTGTCGCAATATACCCGGAAAATAATTTATTAATCACATCGGATCCCAGAACTAGATACAGTAGTGGGTATGGCTACAAGCATATCGGTACATCCCAAGATCAGTATAAGTTTTCATTCTATCCCAGAACAATAAGCCAGTGGAATATGTTGCCCGTAACCGCACACCAAGCAGACTCAGTTGATGTTTTTAAGACCATTGTCACTGTTCCTGTCTTGGTCTCCACATTCACATACTAAATGGCAACCATTGTACAAAGTTTTAATCTTAATGTTTGATTATAAAATCAATCTTTTAACTTGCACATGTATTACAATACAAACCATTATTTCTGTGTATCATACACTCACATTCAAAATTGTTTTTAAAACTAGCGCCTACACATAATCTTCAGAGCTTTGAAGGAGTGTAGTTCATTTAAGAAGAAAAGAAGAAGAAGAGTCTCTTCTCGACGAAATGGTGCAACAGAAATATTTCTACTTTCGTTTTCTCAACAGCTCAATGTTTGTTTCCGAGATTTCCATCGTTCTCAACCGAAAATTCATAAGAATAACGGTATTCGTCCTCACAACGGTGTTTACCAATGTAATTTAGACTGATAATAGTCCTCAACCCTTCCGAATAACACAGTTTTGGTGACAAAATCGACCTCACGTCGAGAATAAGTCTGCTCGCCATGTCATTTCGGCGCTTGATTTCGCGAGCGTTTCTATGACTTCGAATATCAAAGGGAAGGAACTCGTCACAATTTTTTTTATTTTAAATTTATTTTTTTAAAGATCGTCAAATATAATTACCAAGACATAATTTATTAAGCAGATTTATTGATATGAATACCGTAAAATAAAAACATTTAATGTTTACGGATGTTTATAAAATTTTCCGGACGGTACCGAAGTTTCCCGTAATAACACGAAATTACGTCGAAATGACGTCGGCTAAAGATGGACGGATTACGTTAAATTAACATTGGCGTGTAATGATCAATAATATACAGCAATATAACTCTTAGCACAGATTCACAAAATCTATTTACCTGGTTTTAACATACAACGTATATGAAATCAGGAAAGAATGTATTTGTAACTCGTAAATTGAACATATCACCATAAGAATAATCAGCTTAGCTACACTCAAATAGTCATCATAATGATAGAACCAGATTATCAATTATATCATATCAACAAACTATCTAGTACGTAGGGCATACTCTATAACAAAATTGTAATAATCAAAGTAACAGCAGTTGAAATAAAATAAACACACACAAACAAACAACAGTTTAGGATTGTTGAAAGTTTACATAATACATTTAGGTCGATTGTTAAACATATTCTTACAACATAATCTTTCGAACTCTTTAAATTGTATCTGTTGAGTGCTGTCCATAAAGGGAAACAGTTTATAAAATGCATACAGTTCAATTAAAACAAATAGTATACTTTGATTGCAGGCGGAACAACGGATATAGCAGCTCATTGTGTGAGTGATGACGGCAACTTTGAAGAAGTTATACCACCATGCGGTGGTCCTTGGGGAAGCGATAATATAAATATGGAATTCGACAAATTCATTATTAAATTGTCAGGAGGTCTGGTATTAGATTCTTTCAAAAATGAAAACATGGAAGACTACCTGATCCTACAACGTTCCTTCGAACATAAGAAATGTGCGTTTGTCGAGGCTGGTGGAGATATTTCTAAAGTTACCTTTATTGTTCCTGAAAGTTTCCAGGAATTGCATAAACAACATAATCGCGAAGACTTGTCTAGTTCAGTAAGACAAATGGAAATGTCAAAAGACGTCGAATTTAAGGCAGGCAAACTGAGGATTGGTTATAACCTCTTTCATCAGTTCTTTGAACCAACCATTGATGGAGTTAGTAAAACAATTGGAGAAGCCTTGAGGAAAATTCCAAATAAAATTGATACACTTTGCTGTGTGGGTGGGTTCTCAGACTGCTTTATTTTGAAGAAAGCAATTAAGGAAATGTTTTCAGACAATATTGTTGTGATTCCACCAGATGCAGTTTCAACAGTGATGAAAGGGGCGGTGATCTTTGGCCGCGACCAATCAATTGTGAATAAACGCCTATGCCCGTACACAATTGGACTCGATTGGAATGAAGACTTTGATATCACAAAACATCCTATAGATAAATGTGAGGAAAGTGAAGACGGCAACGTTTGTACAGATATTTTCAAAATATTGATAAGAAAAGGCGACTCAATTCAATTCGGTGCCCCGCCAATAGAGATACCAGCATATCCTAAATACAAATACCAAACCGAGCTGAGTTTTCCATTTTATCGATCGGAAATATCGAACGAACCTAAGTTTATTACAGATATAGGTTGTCATCTTATAGGTAGCATGAACATTAACATTTCCGAGGACTTCAATTCCGGAAAACTGCGTGTGTTTTTCGGGACAACTGAGTTAACAGCAGAAGCTACAGATGAAAGTGGCAGAAAGCATCAAGTTGTTTTCAGTTTTGCCGAAACACAAGTGTGATCTGTGATTGTTTTTGAAGGACACAATTAAGCCTTCACTATAGAGTATGATGTTCACCAAACTCCTTGTCCATCTACATGACGTATATTGTTGAACTAGTTAACGTGTATAGTTATTAAATACAGGTCGAATGTGTAACTCGGTATTCATGTACCATATACATTGACATCGGATACTTTGTGTTAAACATCACAATGGGTCTATGAGAACGAGGGCAGCTGGTTCCATTGACATTGTGTATATTTTATGAGGCGACCATAGACCACACACGACCTCCCGGACACACTCCTAGTGGGTGGTCTATCACAAATGTATTGTAGCTGAAAAATGGTTAGTCTTGTGAGCATCACCGCAGAGATGTTCCGTGTTTCATTGGAATATCAATAACAAAATTTAATGCTATTTCTGTCGTAAAACACGACTTGTTGTGTAATACCGTAAAAACAATTATGATGACACTGGGTTGTTCAATTTTAAAGCTTTACATCTTTACCCGTACCTTTTACAATATCAGTACCTGTATTGGATGTAATCGTTTGAGTTATCCATTTATCATCGCTTCTGACGCAACCAGCAGCTTTATCTATATACACATGGAGGAACGATGGTGTGTAGAGCATAGCTAAGCCGATCATAAAGTAATGTTCCTTGCTGTGCTGCAATGTTGGCTACGTCAGAATTGAGATACTAAATACGTAACTGTATTTATCTATAATTTAGTATGTCATCACGTTTGGATGATACGCAATCGTGTTTAATTACTACGCATCTGAGCTCAAGACCATACTTTGTTGTACGATGAAACACTGGTTAACACAGAGGCATATACACATTACTACAAAACATATACAGCAAACATGGCGACGGCATGTATAAATATTCATACAAAAACATAACTACAACAAAACAAAGGGAAGTAATAGAGAAAAACAATATGTGGACATGAGAAGTGTGCGTGAATAGAGAGATAGTAAGATCACTTAGCGGAGAAGAATTACTTACTAGTGCGATGTTTCATGGTGAAACACAATTGGATTACAACAGTCATATTGATAAAATAACACTACATGAAGATGGCAACATAGTATATTACAGTAAGGAAAAGAAAACGGGTAGGGGTTGAAAACATGGACATATAGCTAGGTCGTATAGCGAAGGAAGAAACATGGTTTATAAAAGGATCACAAATTTATGAAACATACAATTATATATTTACACAGGTAGAAAGTCAATATCATTATCATATAGTAGACATATACAGGCGCATAATCACGCGTATAATGTACCGGTATAACATAAGTTAAATGTTGGAATAATGAAAGAAACACAGAATGTTCATATTTCAGTCTGCTGTAATACTTATATAAAACTTAATATGTACGCCATGGCAAGCTCACTCATGATAGTATTTCTCATGGTGTTCGGGCTAAGGATGCTAATTCGTGTGCGTATTTTGGATACATTTTGATGTTGGAAATCTGTGGTTAGTTGATGAATAAAGTCAGTGGAAAGCACGTTTGAGTCTTTTGTAAAACATTATAGGAATAAACAAAGGGAGATAAGTCATACAAATTATCGGTAGAGTTAATCGACCCGTCAGGTAATTCAAGTACGGTATTGACTTGACTTTAATATATACAGTCCCAAAATACATTGTAAATGTTAGATTGAATTTTTTCTTGCTTGATAACTGAATATAACGTTACAGCGACTTTAATATGAGTTCGTAAATATAACGATGTATGTAAAGAATTAAGGTAAGTGAGTACGTAAATGTCATTTTAAGAGTTTTGGTCGGATTTAATCTTGTTTAACGTTAACGGCTTGTACTTTCGTTTTCAAATTATGTGCAATAGATTAAATGTCTACTTTCTACGGTGTCCCGTTAGGCCCATCGCTGCATAGCTATAAGAGGTCGATAATACGATAGTGAAAAGTCGAAACTACGATGATGAAAAGTCGAAAGTACGATAGTGAAAAGTCGAAACTACGATGATGAAAAGTCGTACTATCGTTGTTTCGTGTTTCGACTTACTTCTATGCAGCGATGGCCCTAACGGGACACCGTAACTTACGATATTTCAAATCATATCACATGAATGATTTTAACTCAACCAGTAGTATCAGCTATATACACACAGAGGAAACTAAGCTGTGCTAAAACTACCGATAAAACACTGCTACGGCTGAATAACTTCAAACTTAAATAAGCTGTAAATAGTGCTGTGGTTACTATATGTCTTGCTGTGTTGTCAAATGTGGAATATTGGCTTTGTTAGAATCGAAACAAAGAGTATGTACCAGTATTTTATCTATGATAAAGCACAGTCACTTGTTCGGATGCGTAGTGCGTATTCATTATTTCTTAATTATGATGTACTATGCAGTCGTAGTAAACACTGTAGAGTGCTATACGAGTGATTTTAACACACCCTGGACAAACTTGAGGCAATATATACGTGTTTAGATCTTTAGGCTCCAGATCCAGTTGTGTTGGGCTAATGACTATCCAAATGTTAAAATGCCAAACCTAAGGTCATAGTTGTAGGCTAACGTTAATCGTTTTCTGTCATTTTGTGATTAACTCCCCGGTAAATGCAGTGCAACAAAATGCTACTCTTCAAACAAATTATAATTTAAAGAAGAAAACCCTTTAAAAAAACCATGCAATATCCCACTATACTGTGGATGATAATATTCGAATACGCTAAAACTCGATATCTCAAACAAGGTTGTTAGTTTCCTTTTTAAATTGATTTGTATATTGAAGTTGAATAACGCAAGTGACCTTCAAACAAAAACTAGACACTTGTATTCTTAATTTGAAGGTGTATGCCTACACGTTTATATTGTACCCATTCGATGAGTGAAGCAACGTTAATTGTCGCATCGACGCTAAATGTCGCACTTGACGTTAAATGTCGCAAGGCTGACGCTAAATGTCGCAACCGACGCTAAATTTCGCAATCCCACCTGACGCTAAATGTCGCAGCTGTGACGTTAAATGTCGCAACAAACTGGCCTGACGTTAAATGTCGCAACATTAACGCTAAATGTCGGAATCCTTTATAAACACTCTTTTGTAGTACTACTGTTCTAGTTTTAGTTCAGACGTATCAACAGTTATTAGGGGTTTACCCAAAGGGGTTCGACACATAAGCCTGCAGTGATTAAAAACTGTTTTCAAAAAAAATATTTTTTTTTACTTCTACTACGTACATGTATATGATATGAAATATACACAGAAGAAATATTTTTTTTTTGAAAACAGTTTTTAATCACTGCAGGTTTATGTGTCAAACCCCTTTAGGTTTACCGGGATGAACCGAATTTTACTCGGTAAACCCGGTTCAGTAAACCGTTTATAATCATAATTCGGGTATATATATGCTATGTTTCCTGCCTCCATCGGTATGAAACTTACTTTACTGGGACTCAACAGGTGTAGAGCCAGGGTTCAGCGCAGTCCAATTAATGCCGGTATACCACGGTTTATAAGTAAATAAGATAAAACATACCAGAATTGGGATGCACCTTTAGTGGATATCGAACTCATACTGTACGACGTCATACGGTCGTATTAACACGGTTTGTCACGGTTAGTCCGAATCGACTAAGAAGATCACGATGTTTCTCAGGTTCATACAACGGGACAAACCGGAGGTGTCAAACCGGCACAGTGATGCTAGGGCTCTGCTGTCAGCTCAGAACCGGGATACACCGTGGATACACCGGGATAATCCGTACTGATACCGGGATGCAACATCGCGGTAGAGCTAAGGTGTATCCCCAGTTGTAACCCAGTTTTGACTCCATATTCCGATTCTGTTGAAATCTTGACCATCCCCCCCCCCCCGGTAGCTCCTGATGACTCCACGAGGCTTTAAACATTTTAAAACAACCTGGCCTCTTTTGCCAGTTTGATAAGAGTATCACGGTTCACCACGGTTCGTCTTGCCGATCCAGTGTTGTTACGGTTGTACGACGGTTCACTGAACCGGGTATATCGAGTAAGGTTCGGTTCATCCGGGTAAGGTAAGCCTAAAGGGGTTCGACACACTCATGAACCTGCAGTGATTAATTTTTTTTCAAAAAATAATTTTTTTATTTCTACTGTGTATATTTCATACGATGTACATTTACATAGTAGAAGTAAAACAGTTTTTAATCACTGCAGGCTTATGTGTCGAACCCCTTTGGGTAAACCCCTAATAACTGTGGATACGTCTGGACTAAAACTAGAACAGTAATAGTAATAGTGTTTATAAAGGATTGCGACATTTAACGTCAGGCCAGTTTGTTGCGACATTTAACGTCACAGATGCGACATTTAGCGTCAGGTGGGATTGCGACATTTAGCGTCGGTTGCGACATTTAGCGTCAGCCTTGCGACATTTAACGTCAAGTGCGACATTTAGCGTCGATGCGACATTTAACGTTGCTTCAATGAGCTTTATTATCTCTGAAATAGACGTTAATATGGATTTCTGGAAGGTGTACTAAATTTGTTTTGCAACCGATGTACATTTAAGACTTAAAAACGACAAAATGGTACGTGGTATTCGTACGGTTATCATTGTGATCAATGGGTTCATTTTTTATAATACGTATTTACTAGATCTATATAGGGTATTTTATCAGGTTGTTGTAAACTATTGTACGCGTTACTACAAGGGGTGATCCAGAATTACGTGGATTTTCGCTATAAAAAGTTTATTTTAGGTTAGATCGGTATGCTTTTATCTATTATTGACAATAATCACAAAACATATATATAAACAATTATTTACATCAACATTTATACGCTACCAAAGCAACACATAAATGCTTTCACGGAGCAACACAGAATTTTTCAGTAAAACATTTTACATTAGTGCTGATTGTTACTGTGTTTCAGAAATATGGCATCATGTTGTCTAAATGTCGTATCGACAACTGGGTGAAATTTCAAGGTTAAATTCGTTATATTCGCCATGTTATGAATATATGTGTAACTGTGGTCATGTCATAATTAACGTAAATAATGACCTCACAAGAATTCATTAAGTCTCATAACCATGCGATTAGGTGTACAGCTATGAAAAAACCCAACGCAGACAAAAGAAATGTTGCAGAAATCAAGTATAAGACCTATTGTATCACTACCACTCGTTTTTAGATGACATAAAAGTTTTAAAGTCGACCTGGATGATGTAACAGACAATGAGGGTGGAGGTAAAAACCCGACGTTGACTAAATTGGTTCTTACGTTGGTCTGAATCAACCATCCGTGAAATTAGTGGGAAAATATGATCTTGCAGAGCTCAGGACGGTACAGATCAGTAAATATTGACAGGACGAATAAATATGCATAATATAAGAGCATATACGCTGTGTTTTCAGTGTTTATGATCAGATCCGAATAAGATTTGGCATACTTGTGCAATAAGTATCAATATTACATTGTCCAAAGATTTGTAACTGTAAGTTTAACCTTTTTTTAATTAGAGCAAAAATCCACGTAATGTTGGATCACCCCTCGTATTTATCTCAAACTCATTAATCCTCGTCAGTACGTTTTGTCTAGGACAAACTGTGAAGACATCCGTACAAGGCTTCCGTATGCTGCACATAGTTAATTTTATATAGAACACTGTTTATGTGCAGTATTAATGTGCAGTATATGGAGTATGTGCAGTATGTGCAGTATGTGCAGTATGTGCAGTATAAACGTGCAACATGACTATCATAACTAGAATTGATTGTCACAAGGTGGCGAATAATACCACACATCACCGCAGGTACAACTGGATACAAAGTTTTCAAAGTTTATTCATAATAAATTCCACATTAATCAATATAATATTGTTTACGTCAAAAATGACTCACGAACAAATACCATTATAAACAGAAATGTAATGGTTCAATGTAAACAATAAATGCATATTCATGAATCATGGTTATATATTTATAAAGTGTGTACGTTTTTAGCTCACCTGTCACAAAGTGACAAAGTGAGCTTTTGTGATCACTCTTCGTCCGTCGTCCGTCCGTCCGTCAACAAGTGGGTTGTGTCCTCTCTAGAGGTCACTATTTTGGCCTATTCTTTATGAAACTTGGTCACAATCATCATCTCAACAAAATCTAGGTCAAGTTCGATATTGGGTCATCTGAGGTCAAAAACTAGGTCACTAGGTCAATTTATAGAAAAACCTTGTGTCCTCTCTAGTGATCACAATTTTAGTCTAATCTTTATGACACTTGGTCACAATGATTATCTCAACACAATCTAGGTCAAGTTCGATATTGGGTCATCTGAGGTCAACAACTAGGTCACAAGGTCAAATCATAGAAAAACATTGTGTAGTCACTAGAGGTCACAATTTTAACCTAATCTTTATGAAACTTGGTCACAATGATCATCTCAACAAAATCTAGGTCAAGTTTGATATTCGGTTATCCGGGGTTAAAAACTAGGTCACAAGGTCAAATCATAGAAAAACCTTGTGTAGTAACTAGAGGTCACAATTTTGACTAAATCTTTTTTAAACTTGGTAACAATGATCATCTCAACAAAATCTAGGTCGAGTTCGATATTGGGTCATCTGAGGTGAAAAACTAGGTCATAAGGTCAAATCATAGAAAAACATTGTGTCCAGTCTAGAGGTCATAATTTTGGCATAATCTTTATGACACTTAGTCACAATGATTATCTCAATAAAATCTAGGTCGAGTTCGATATTGGGTCATCTGAGGTCAAAAACTAGGTCATTAGGTCAAATCATAAAAAAAACATTGTGTCCTCTCTAGAGGTGACAATTTTGTCCTAATATTAAGAAACTTGGTCATAATGATCATCTAAACAAAATCTAGGTCAAGTTCGATATTTGGTCCTCCGGGGTCAAAACCTGGGGCACAAGGTCAAATCATAGAAAAACATTGGGTAGTCACTAGAGGTCATAATTTTGACTTAATCCTTTTGAAACTTGGTCACAATGATCATCTCAACAAAATCTAGGTCAAGTTTGATATTGTGTTATCTGAGGTCAAAAACTAGGTTACTAGGTCAAATCATAAAAAACCTTGTGTTGGCATAATCTTTAAGACACTTGGTCACAATGATTATCTCAACAAAGTCTAGGTCAAGTTCGATATTGGGTCATCTGAGGTCAAAAACTAGGTCATTAGGTCAAATCATAGAACAACATTGTGTCCTATCTAGAGATGATCATCTCAACAAAATCTAGGTCAAGTTCGATACTAGTATTGGGTTATCCGGGGTCAAAAACTAGGTCACAAGGTCAAATCATAGAAAAACCTTGTGTAGTCACTAGAGGTCACAATTTTGACCTAATCTTTATGATACTTGGTCACAATGATCATCTCAACAAAATCTAGGTAAAGTTCGATATCGGGTCAAAAACTAGGTCATAAGGTCAAGTCATAGAAAAACCTTGTGTAGTCTGTAGAGGTCACAATTTTAACCTAATCTTTATGAAACTTGGTCACAATGATCATCTCAACAAAATCTAGGTCAAGTTTGGTGTTGGGTCATCCGGGGTCAAAAACAAGGTCAAATCATAGAAAACCCCTTTGTAGTTACTAGAGATAATAATTTTGACCTAATCTTTATGAAATTTGGTCACAACGATCATCTCAGCAAGATCTAGGTCAAGATTTATATTTGGTCATCCAGGGTCAAAAACTAGGTCAAATCATAGAAAAACATTGTGTTGTCACTAGAGGTCACCATTTTAGCCTCATCTTTATTAAACTTTGTCTCACTGGGCTTGCATGCACTATGATGACAGGTGAGCGACCTAGGGCCCTTTTGGTTCTCTTGTTAAATAAAGTAACCTTTCAAATAGTCCGCAAAGTATTTTTGATTCAATATTTGAAGATTAATGCAAGAAAAAATAGAAAGAAAGAGAGATTAGTGATTAATCAAGAAATAATAAGGTGTACTAAAACATTCTGTAGATAGTGATTTCAAGTGTGATCAAAACACAGGTAATAATAAAGGTAGCGGGAAAGTCACAGTTACTTCCCTTTAATCAATGAAGTAGTAGTTCGAATCGCAATAACGCTACATATCAATTATAAACCTCTTTCATAGACTAACAATTCATATATTCAAGAAAAAATATTCACGTTTTTCGATACAAATTTTGTATGTCAGAATAATGATTACAATCCTTTGTGACGTTATATACAGACCACCAGATCAAACTAACTTTTACAATATATAAGACAGTGCATGTTCATCAGCTAGTCATTGTATGAAACTATTTTGTTAGGAGATTTAATACTGATATTTCAAGATTATCCACACTATAAACTGCTTTTAGTTCTTTTATTAATATGTTTAATTTTACACAATTGATCCATGGATTCTAAGTACATTTCTCAATCTGGAGTCATTGAGACCAGTTTTAGTGATCACAATATGATTGATTGTACTCGAAAGATATCTAAGTCCTTCGTTGGTACACATAATAATATCACTACACAAAATATATATACGTGAAGATTTTCATGCTAGCTTGTTGGCTGCTGATTGGTCCAGTGTAACTTTATCTGACATTGCATCTGAAGCAACTACGTATCAAACAAAGAACTGAACCATGGATAAATAGTGATATTTCAAAAGCTATAGAACAGAGAGACATGGCTTTTAAGAATTGTAAAAACAACCAAAGTGAAGTAAATTATTGTACTTTTTAAATTCTAAAGAAATAAAACACAATATTTGATTGATTCAGCTAAGAAAAGCTTTTTTACTGAGTCTCTAGAATACAACAAGCATGATTCAAAGTCACTCTGGTCTATTCTTGAAAATCTTGGCTTACCCTCTAAGAAAGGGATCTCATCGTCTCAATATTGAGGGGTGCCATTTGTTTTGATAAGAAAACAATAGACTCTTTTAACTCATTTTATACTACAATTGCCTCAAAACTTGTTGATAAATTACCAGCTTGTGTTAATAAGTTCGGAAAATCTTTTGTTACAAATTTTTATGCAAATTTAGGTGTTTTATTAAACAACTACTCATTTTCACTAGTGTCTGAAAGTCAGGTTCTGAAGTATTTAACTCAGCTTGGTGCTAACAAAGCTACAGGTTTAGATGGTATTCCTTCCCGCTTTATTAAATATAGTGCTTTCATTATTGCTGAACCACTTGCCCATGTCATAAATTTGTCACTGCTTCAGGGTGTGGTACCAGAGGATCTAAAATCAGCTAGGGTTGTTCCTATTTTCAAGAAAAATGATAAAACTTCAGTTGGTAATTACCGCCCTGTTTCAATTCTCAGCATTGTGTCAAAAAGCTATGAAAAGTATGTTTATGATCAAGTTGAAAAATAAATTATTGTGTAAATTACAGTCCGGTATTAGAAGTGGATTCTCCACAGATACCTGTCTAATACATTTAACAGACTTCATTAGTATGGAGATGGATAAATGTCATGTAATTGACAAGGTTCTGCTAGACCTCCAAAAGGCTTTTGATACTGTAGACCACTTCATTCTTCTCATGAAACTGAGAGCTGCAGGACTAGGTGATGATATTTTAAGATGGGTTAAATCTTATCTAACTGATAGACAACAATTAGTAGATGTCTCTGGTACCCACTCTGCTACTGCCCCAATTACATGTGGAGTTCTACAAGGGTCCATACTTGGACCACTTTTATTTTTAATTTATGTTAATGACATGTCAGCTGTGGTTAAAAACAAGATTTTGTAATATGCAGATGCTTCTGGCATTCTAGTATCAGGTAAAAGCAAGTCTTCTGTGGTATGTGATTAATTTCCATTTTGGAAAAGTTCCATGACTGTTTGTAAAGATGGTGGTGTCGCAATTTTGACACTAGTCATTTCCCTGATATCTATATCTAGTGAATGAGAGACCAGTGAGTCGATACAGACCCCTATGGGTAAAATAAGTCCATATTATTTGGGTCTAAACATAGACTAAGGTCAAACTCAACTCTAGACTTTACATGTAATGGTACAAATATTGAACCAACTTCTGCTTTTAAATATCTTGGGGTATCTATTGATCAGACCCTTTCCTTTGATTATATGGCCCGATCAATACTTAAAAAAGCCAATGCTAGGTTAAATATTTATACCGTAAAAAAGGTTACATTACCCAACACACCCAGAAAATCCTTGTCATGGCCCTTATTCAATGTCATTTTGACTATGCCTGCTCTATATGGTACCATGGTCTCACTCAGTCTCTTAAATCCAAACTTCAAACCACCCAAAATAAGGTTTGTGCTTGATCTAGATGCAAGGTCACACATAGGAAGCAATCATTTTCAATTCCTTAACTGGTTACCTGTCAATAAACGTGTAGACCTGATCATTATGTGCCATGTCTTTAAAATAAAGAATAACTTGGCCCCAGACTACATGGGGCAAAAGTTTGTTCCACAGGATTCTGTACATTCTTACAACACAAGGTTAAATGATCAGGGAGGATTTGCTGTTCCTAAGGTTAAAGGGTTTGGTACAAAATCTTTCTTTTATTCTGGTATTTGCCAATGGAACAAATTGTCTGCTCGTAAAGCACAGACTGAGAAATTGCCTGTTTTTAAAGCTAAAGAGAAAAGACATTTCTTAGACAATTTAGTATAACAATTTAGAGTGTTAAAATGACTATTTATTTATTTCTCTATTTATTTAATATTTAAGAGATTCAATATTTACATCTATTTAATAATTTGAGTATTTTTTTATTTTATTTATTATTTAATATCTAGGTAATGATAATCTATTATTTTTTTATTCATTTAGTTATTAATTTATGCTTGATAGTGTTTTTCAGTATTGGTACGTTCACTAGTCTTTTAGCTTATTTTGACTGTTGATTCTGATGATCTGTGATATGAAATTGATAATTAATGTAAAGAAGTTATTATTGTGAAGTAACTGTGATAAAATACTTTAATGCATTTATGTAAATGTATTTATTTATACAATGGTCAATATAAAAACATTAATAGCTTACATAATGCCTCTCTAGGTCATGCCACCAACACTAAAGGGCCACAGTGGAAATAAGAGGTATCTCTTTTTTGTGTAATCCTTAGTGTTGGTATGCCTGTCATAGTTATCAATAAATGCTTGTATGTAAAAGTTGTTTTATTATACATGTTGTTTTACATATCCATGAATGTACATTCAATACTGAATAAAATCCGTCCGTCCGTCTGTCTGTCTGTTATATAACTGTTTTCCCAAATTCATCAGATTATATAAATATATGAAATACAGTGTAGCAATACCACGTGACTTTTGACTACAGTTACAAGAAGAAATTTGTAAACATTGGAAAATAAAAAAGCCAAAGTATTTTATTTCTTCGCCAATTTCTATAAAATATACCGCCACGCTTAGGGGTCAAATATTTGCTCTCCATGAAATATAATTTTTTCCGCTGCTCTGTCGTTTTTAAAACTGCTGAAAATGATCTTATATTTCGCTGAAAGCAAATAGGTTTCCCCTTAGCGTGGCGTATATTTTATAGAAATCGATGAAGAAAAAAATACTTATGGCTATAATTGTGTTCCAATATTTACAAATGTCTACTTGTAACTGTAGCCAAAAGCCACGTGGTATTGCTACCCTGAAATATATACCAAAAGAAAAGTGTAACCATATTGAGTTATGCCTTAATTGATGTGTAATAAGTTATCTCTTAATTTAAAAGGATGATAAATGTACATTGCAAGTTTTCTCAAAGCACAAACATGTTCACTGTTGAATAATTTTATGGTTTAATAAACACTTGGAGATCTGTAAAAATATGGCACAAATTATGTTTTCCTTAAGTCTTTTTTACAGAATACTTTCAAATAGGAAATGTTGCTTAATCTTCACACAGGCTAGGTTTATCACATAATCTCATTTTTAAGTAACGTTATCGTCTGGAAACTGATTTTCAATTTTTAGTGACAGTGACCTTGACCCCTAAAAGTCCCACTTGTGATTTTTAGTGGCGTATTCACATGAGCTGCTAATACAGCAAATTTCATCACAATATCTCATATCTAAACCAAAAACGGACCGCCATACCAGCATACCAACATACAAAGCTCGAGCACTCCTATATACTCTAAACTTCGTTTTGTTGGGTATTATGCTTTATGGGAATGCTTTAGTTCAAACATCATCATGCGTATGGCTTTTTGTATTTGATTTGTCTGTATATTGCGAGGAAAAATGTGATATTAAGACTTAAGATTTTATAGGAAGTGTAAAGTTTTTAGAAATATTGAGTAGATTTATAGGAACATGTTTTTTAAAGAAAAAAAGCCAATTAAGTTATACGTGATGTTTGTCTTTTAATTTGTATTTCGTTGCCCATTTGTGACATTATTTGATTGACATTGAATTATCTCTATATATAGATAATAAATAAAAGTGATAAGGCCACTAATATTTCTCATTTTCGACACTTAATATGTCATACACAGATAGACGATCACAATGGATACAACATGGAGAGACAAACTGTTGGTAGCATCTATTGACTTCGGCACCACTTACTCTGGATTCGCCGTCTCATTTAAACACGACTACAATCCTTACAATCCAGTAATATTAACGCAAGTCTGGAAATGTGGAGACACACCAAGGTACTTTGACAAATACAAGCTGGTTTCATTTTATTTTTGTTTAATATAATTCAATTCTATGGGTAACGAAATAGGATTGGGCAACAGGCTAAGCCCTCTCATTATTTTGATCTTATTCACTGCTTTAATTCAAACTGCGTTTGACTTTACTAATAATAGTGCTGTTTCTAATTGTTTAATGACTATTTTGAATAGTAAACATTGGTACAAACTTATAGAAAATCAGGTTGATTTTAATTTTATTCGCACGTGGCAAATACAAGCTGGTTTTATCTTATTTGTGTTTGATAAATCAAATTTTATTTCTAACGAAATAGGATTGGGCTACGGGCTTAGCCTATATAAGACGTCTCCTTATTTTCATTTTATGCATTGCTTCATGTTTATGACTGATTAAAATTGTATACTTGGTACAAAATTATAAATAAAACATGTTGATTTCATTGTTATTCCCCTTAAGGGGTTTTTTAACTTCTTGAGAGTTACCATGCTGAGCTGCACCAACTCTGAACATAATTATGCTTTCAATTTGTTTGGGCATGCAGTGGTTACGTGTATTTCCTCTTTCAGTTGTTTATTTCTGTTGTCAAAAATGATAGTTATACGTATGACGTTTCTGATGTTTTTGTTTATTTTGAACAGCACAACGAAGACACCAACGTGTGTGCTTCTAGATCCACAAGAACATTTCCATTCGTTCGGTTATGACGCTGAAAAGAAGTACGCTGCTCTGGCAGAGGACGATAGACACAAAAATTGGCATCTATTTCGGCGATTTAAAATGCTTTTATATAAAGACAAAGTAAGTATGTGTGTATTATAAGACACCAACTTTATTCAGACTAAATTTTAGTAAGTTTCTGAGAATATCGAACACCCTTTGTTCGTACACAAACACAGCAATAGTTTATATTTGCAGGAAAAGCGTGGGTTGACCATGACAGACAATATTAAAGACACAGAAGGGCGAGAGTTTCCAGCAGTCAGAATATTTTCACACGCTATCAATTACATGAAAACTACGATCATTTCCTTTGTGGAAGAAAAAAATCCACAGTTAAGAGAGGATGATATATACTATGTACTTACCACGCCAGCGATTTGGAGTGCACAAGCCAAGGAATTTATGCGGAGAGCAGCGAGAAATGTAAGCACTAAGTACAAGTACATGAGACCCCCACATAATAACTCGGAGAAGTAATAATTGAGTAATATGCAGTAAAATATGTCGAAATATATTTCAGTTTCACGTTCCGTCTTGTCGCCGACTAATGGCATTAATATGACACAGGGCAATTGGGCCTGTATTGAATTTAATTGTATAACATCTATATATCATGTATTTCATGAGATGATAACCTGTTTATAAGTAAAAGAAACATTGTGTATGCAATTACGATCAAATACGATCAATCACAACTCTTCTCCTCGTTTTGGTTGATAGGCTAAAATAAAAGATGACCATCTAAGAATCGCACTGGAGCCAGAATGTGCCGCTGTATATTTACACAAGACTGACATACCTGCGCTTGACCAAACGTCATATACCAAGATGGCGATGAAACCTGGCAGTTGTCACGTTATTGCAGATTTAGGAGGTATTGTATACGTACATTTGTTCGTACCGTCTTACTCGGTAAACGGGTGTTGTGAGATCAGAAGTTGGTGAGCCTCCATAAAGTTAAGTAATGTTTATTTTGTCCGACGTCCGAAGATTTGTAGCCGTGAAGTAAATCTTTTAAAAAGTAGCTGACTGTCTAATAAGTCAATTGAATTGGACCTTTAAGATGGTACGCGCGCCTTTTATCTAAAGATTGAATTTTCTCCGAAACCTCTTAAAATGACAGAAAATTCATCTAAAACGACATTTAAATCCTTAAAACGATGTGTCACCAGGCTCATTTTCGAGATGCATGGCTTTCTAATGACCTACCATTGTACCGGTACTTTGTTCAATTGATCTGATTCTTGCATATAAGACACCATCATGTTCATTTTAAGATTTTTATTATATTAAACTACTTTTAAACAATGCATGATATGTTGTGTGTTCAATGGTCATTCCTATTGACTTTAGTCACAATGTCGCCTGCCTTGTGAACAAATTCAGTATTTGTACATGATAAATAGTTATCCCACCCCACCCCCACTTTCCAAAAAGAGTGATTTTCAAATGAACGTCAAAAATATCTAACGATCGAAAATTATTTAAAATTGGAAGTTGAGAATCATATAGAACATCAGGTTAGTCAAATAAAAAATAGAGGTCCCCAGCCTTTTTAGCGAGCTATTCACCAAAAAGTACTAATTTTGAATAAATTTGCATAAATTAACCTAATTTGCATATAAGAATGAAAAAAAGTTTAGCTACTTCATATAACTAAATCATATGCTTCATATTTTATATAAGCATATGCATTTGAACAAGTGTAGTGTCACTCATATATTTAACAACTGTGCCGTTACTCGCCAAATTTTATACACGCAAAAAATAAAAATATAAAAAATATTTATTTTGTAAACCTATATTATGTTTATTGTCATTAATAAACATTTAAATACGACCATTGGAACTAAATTTCATGTTTGTTCTCACCTAATACGATTTTGAAATTTCGCGCACACGCACAAGGCAGCTCGGGCCTCCTTAACTAGGAATTCCGCTATGGGTCATTTAGTTCGATTTTCCACCTTATCCATATGCCTAGAAAGGAGCTTCTTGGGCTTACCGGTATCAGTTTAAAATGTACTAGTTATCGAGAGTAAGTTTTATGTACCCACTTGCCACTACCTAACGGACAATTATCAGACGTTTGCAATAGAGAACATTATTATTGGCTCCTAATTCAGGGATTACTGTTTTACTAGTGAACCACTTACCGTATACAAATGAAAATGTCGTGACATTCAATTAAAACCAATGTTTTAATATTTCGTTGCAGGCGGAACAATTGATATAGCGGCTCATCGTGTGGCTGATGACGGCACGTTTGAAGAAGTTATACCACCATGTGGAGGTCCTTGGGGGAGCGATAATATCAATATGGAGTTCGAGAACTTCATGGTTAAAATGTCAGGCGGTCCGGTGTTTCATTCTTTCAAAAATGAAAGCATGGAAGATTACCTGTCCCTACAACGTACATTCGAACACAAGAAATGTGCATTTTCTGAACCTGATGAAGACATTCCTACAGAAACTATTGTTGTTCCTGAAAGTTTTAGAACATTACACAAACAACACAACAATGAAGACCTATCATCTTCAGTAAGACAAATGGACATATCACATCACGTTGACTTTAAGTTAGATAAAATGAGGATTGATTATAACCTCTTTAATCAGTTCTTTAATCCAACCATTAATGGAGTTATCGAAACAATTGGAGAAGCCTTGGCACAAATACCATGCAAAATTGATACAGTTTGTTGTGTGGGTGGGTTCTCAGACTGTTATATTTTGAAGAAAGCAATTAAGGAGAGGTTTTCGGATAAGATTGTTGTGATTCCACCAGATGCTGTTTCAACAGTAATGAAAGGTGCGGTGATGTTTGGCCGCGACCAATCAATTGTTAATAAACGCATGTGTCCTTACACAATTGGACTTGATTGGAATGAAGTATTTGATAGCAGAAAACATCCGGTAGAGAAACGGGAGGAAACTGATGATGGTATTTTGTGTACAGATGTTTTCAAAGTATTGATAAAGAAAGGCGAATTGATTCAATACGATACATCAAGACAAATAAAAGCATTCACAAAATATAAGCACCAAACTGAGCTGAGTTTTCCATTTTATCGATCGGAAATTGCGACACAGCCTAAATTTGTTACAGATACGGGTTGTCACCTAATAGGCAGTATGAAAATACATATTTCTGACGACTTTCATGCAGGAAAGCATCGCAACCATATAAAACTGAAAATATTCTTCGGAGCAACCGAATTAACCGCAGAAGCAACAGATGAAAATGGTAGAAGACACCAAGTTATTTTCAGTTTTCACGAAACACTAGTTTAACTGATTTGAAGTAGAATATGAATCGATCAATATAAACTAGGTTGAGTCATTATTTGAATTTGAGCTAATTTATTACATTTTTACAGGTAGATTGTACCCACACTTTATCACTTCTCTCGGCATGTGTTTTCTTTGCCATTGTGTTCTAAACCTAATCAACGATTTCATAATTTATTTTCAATAAGATTATGAATATATACAAAGATGTTCAGTAACCGTAATAGAAATAAAATACATAATTCGCTTGGGAAAATTGCTTCGTTCTTTTGGGTGGGGTAAAATTGTGGTTTTAATAAAACTAATAAAATGGCAATTTATGTTTCGTCAAGTATAATTTCTATATTGGTGGAATATAAATAAAGTAAAGAAAAACTCCAGAATTGCTCAACGTTTCGACTGTATTTTCAAGTCTTCATCAGGAACAATAATAATAATAAACAAAGAAATGAACAACGTCATGGGTTATGACGTCATAAAAGATGACGTTACGTTTGGCGTAAAAAACGTTACAAACGTTTTGGCGTTAAAAATAAAGTCAATAAATGCAGGATAAAAAAGATTCAAAATCACTGTGTAAAATGTTAGTAAGACAAAATAAAACATAAAACAGTGATAACTGTATTGTTTGACATTAAGAAAACCACAGTTTGGTGTTACATTGCAGAAAATAATGAAATAAAGAGGCGTATAGACACATTTCAGTGTGACGTCACAAGCACCTGTTACTGTTTATCTGTTTATCTGTTCGGATGGCAGAAAGGGGCCAGCATTTATAAACAAACATAGGCACAGGAATTTTGTTTTTTAAATAACTTCTTCATTTTTTGGCGGAATTTCAATATATTTATATCCATGGAAAGCGCCTGGCTTTCATATTTTAAAAATGCTATTGGTTTATTAGTTTCACAGTTCAAACACACCCAAATAATGAATTTAATTAACCAAAAGTATTCATCTGGTTCACCACCAACATATGTCAAGCTTAAAAAGTTGTTAAAATGGGGAAAATTACTTTTTACATAATCAAAATATGAATTTAAAGAGCTTTCCACAGATATAAGATACTTGTAAATTGTACGAAAAATGAATAAGAAGTCTCAAATATAAGATTTTACTAGTTTTAAGACAATAACAACCATATATTTTCCTGCAATCCAGATAAAATCTTATGATATATTGTTACTATTTTTAGAACATAAACAATAATATGAAATGTGCCTATTAAGAAAAATTATACATTATTTTAGCATTCAAGCCTTTAGGAAAACTGTGTCAAGTTTATGAATCCAATATGTTTCTTTAAGGGGCCTCTTCATATCATCATGAACAACATCAATTGGCATAAAACTAAAGTCGTTTAGATTATGTCCGTCCTTGTTGAAATGAGTAGCTACATGACTAGAGAATGCAGGATTGGTAAAGCTAGTAATGTCAAAACGATGGTTGTTCATGCGCCTAGAAACTTGTTGGCTAGTTTGACCTACATATTGCATACTACACTTAGTACATGTTATTAAATATATGACATCTGCACTTTTGCAGTTGACATTACTCTTAAGTTTGAAAGTACCATTACATTGAGAACTTTTGAAATGATCACTCTCAGTAATATGAGCACAGTGCGAACATCTAGAACGATTACATTTTGATGAAGTAAAGTTAACATCAGACATCTGAAATTTTCTTTTACTAAAATGTCCTTAATATTCGTAGGACGTTTAAAAGCCATAGTAGGTTTATAGGAATGTAACATTTAACAGCTGGATTGTCGGACAATTGAAGTTAATCCCAATATTTATTCATGATGTTGCCAATATTAGGTAGAGATGTGTTGTATTCAACAACAAAGGGTACAATATGCTTTTCATGCTTTATAGAGTTTTTAAGGGCATCATCTTTAGTCAAACTCTTCACTTTATCAAAAGCAATATTGATAACGGATTCTGGGTAGTTTCTTACCAGAAAGTGTTGACGAAGCTGTTCAATATTAGTGCAAAAAGTATTTTCATTAGAACAAATACGGCGATAGCGCTTAGCTTGACTGTAAGGTAAACCGTCCTTGACAAGAACTGTAATAAACATACTGGGAAATATTGGTAGGTTTGACATGAACATTGGTATGTATATTATGTTCCTCATCTATACTGACCCCAACAGCTAAAAATGAGACTTCAGATTCAGATATGTTATATGAGTCAATTTCAAAATTCGCAGGTTTTGTTGTCCTGATTGAATAACTTACATATAAATATGATACATGATAGTAAAACATTCATTATATAAATCTATATATACTATATTTATAGTAACACTGCAAAAGTAAATGATTTGTCATCAGTAATTTTTTGTATTTGTCTTTTTACTGCCTAAAACAGGGAACAAATGAATGTCCCAGTACCGCAGTGCCATGCTTTTATTAACAGTATTTCATGTTGTCATATGTTATGAGACAAAACTTGTATGTGCATTTTGATGGTGAATTTTTAATAATACAGAGAAAATATATTGTAAACAAAAACATACAATGAATATTGTAAAAAATATATGTTTTATGCATGTCCCATAGCTTTGTGTCCTTGGTGTAACGAAATCGATTAGGTACCTAATTTTATACCATGATCCCCTTAAATACCAAAATAACTTCTTTATTTCGATTTATTTTAATTTATAATTGGATATCTATAGACAATTCAATGTTTGTATCCATGTCGTACTTTTTTCTTTGTCTCTGGTGTAACGCTGTTTTTTATACATCTGAAAGCATATTTTTCAAAATAGTTCCACTTTTGGTTTAAGATATATGTATGTCAGTAGCGAAGAGCTATAAACGATGTGTATGTTATGATGATAACATCTCAAAAATGTCCGTGGTGTAACTGTCCATGGTGTAACAATTTAAATTTGTTACACCACGGACAAAATCAGTAAATATACTATGAAGTTCAGAAATATATTGACATTTTTAATTGCTTAGGATTGCATTTCATTGGCACATATTTGTAAAGCAAATATGTGTTGCAAAAAGCATAATAATGTCCTTATATTCATAATAAAACTAATAAATGTAATATAGCTGTTACACCATGGACAATTTCTTTAAGGAAATCGACCTCACTGTTAACACATGACATCCTTTCTGTTTTTGCATAGAGATATTGGGTAGCACTGAATACACCACACAAGTCTGCAATACCTTTTATCTTAAGTGTATTCCTAAATTTGATCAAGTATGTATGTTAAAGTGTTTGTCCATGGTATAACATATCTGTCTATGGTGTAACATATCTGTCCATGGTGTAACAATGTCCGTGGTGTAACAATGTAAATCAGGTTTTATGATGTAATTGAAATGAAAACAGTCTTTACAATAGATGGATCTTAAATATTATATTGTCTTAATTAAGGGTCGAAACTATGCATAATTGTCCAAGAAGAGTTTGTTCAATTAAAACCATCATATTTGACAAAACATATTTAAGAAATTGGGGAGGCAAAAAACCTGCGAATTTTGAAATTGACTCATATGTGAACTTAATCATAGGATGAACCGAGTTCAACAACTAAGAATTTAAGCGATACATCTGGTTTATATTCACAGCTGTTAAGGAAAATTTGTTCTAATTTTCCCATGAATAATGAAGCAAAGGACGGTGCCATAGGACTACCTATAGCTGTCCCAGTAGTTTGAAAATAATTAGTACATTTGTATTATCAAACTGGAAGAAATTATTTTCTAAAACAGTTCGGATAAGCTTACATATACTATCCACAGACAGTCTACCATTATAATTGCCAGTTCCTAAAAAATACTTGCATGCTTCAATACCTTCAGTGTGAGGGATATTTGTATACAAAGAACTAACATCAAAGGTAACAAGAAATGTCTTACCATAATTACTTTATGTTGCTTAAGCTTAGTTATAAAGTCATTTGTATCTGTAATATATGATGGGAGGGACTGCTTAATGGTTGCAGGATATAGTCAATATATTTAGATATATGATCCGTGCATGAATCATATGCAGACACAATAGGTCGGCCAGGGTAACCAAAAGGTAGATTTTCATCACAGTTTTTATGTATTTTGGGTAGGACATAAAATTGAGGAGTTCTCAAATTTTCTGGGAAAACATCAAATTCATCCCTGATGACAGGTTCAATATTTTCAATATCTGCTACACACTTGCTTACATTCTTAACAGCTGTAGGTGAGAAATCGGTTACAACTTTCTGATAATATTCATCATGATCAAGTTGGCGTTTAGACAGATAAGCTGTCTGCGAGTGGCTGCTTAAAATTCTGACAGTCCAGCCACTACAGACAGACACTAACTAGACCAAAACACTTTTAGCGCACTTTCAGCTCTTAAAAAATAAATGAAAACGTCAAACCTCTATGAAATATATAGCATGTATACGAACAATGAACCTTTATCTCGCGATAGACACCGATAAAATTTTAAAAAATGCACAGCAACGTGTCCATCCGACAACTTAAACACGACTATATCGCAATTATGACCTCGTTCTTGTTGTTATTGTTTGCGTCAAACGTCATTCGCTTATCGACCAATCAGAATACTCAGAAATTGGCGCGCTCGATTTCTAACAAACGGACACAGTAAAAAAATTAATCGAATCGAACCTTAAAATGAGCTCGATTAAAGCTAAAACACAGAAAATTAACGAACATTTGTGTAGTGGAATTAAGATGATTTTGTTAGAAAACGACAAACAAACAAAAAACACCATGAGTGGTGGCTTTTTAGGCTCGTTTTAACGATTCGAATAATGTTCCGGTCGAATCCGGTCAGTACGGATAACGGTCTTTAAACTTGCACTGTTTACGTGAGATTTACGGACACGGTGCGCGCTGGTTTATTTATTGTTTTTCTGATTATAACGGCCAATTTTACCAGGTATTCGACGGGTTTTGCGTTTTTATACTGTATTGAACTTGTGGTTTCGACGCTTATACGGGCATCCCTGTATAGATTGCGTCGAAATGGTTTGACTAGAGGGCGTTGTACTTCATTGACATAGTCTTCTCTGTTCATAACAACTACTGAACCTGATTTATAAGCTTTCTTAATAATGATCCTTTGGTCATGAGACAGACCCTTAAAACATACACGTTCATCTCTGGAAATAATAGAGAGGTTGCGATGTGAACGTGTACGACTACTTGTACGTGTAGCTACCCGTACATGTTTAAGTACACGTTGCAATTAGATGTGGCTTGCGAAACACAACGCGCACATGTAAAATCACATGACAGTTGTAACATGATTTCTTCGTGAATAGATAATGAGTGTTTACATTAGCTCAATAAGACTACGGCCGATGAAATCTTAGGTTTCCCGTGCGTACGCATACCTGTGTGACATAGTACACATTAAGTTCCGTCTGTCACACGTTCGTTACTAGTAGAAACTACACATACCTAGATGACGAAATTCGCAAAAACAGTTTTCACGTACACGTACATGTTACACGTTGCCTTTCGCAACCTCTCTAATATGAACTAAGACACAGCCTATTTTAACGAATTATATCCTAACTATTAAATAACAGCTCAGCTATATCATTTACACTAGGCAAGTTGATTTAACCTAGAAGTTATTAAGAAAGGTCTTTAGGCCTACTTTCTGGTCCGACTCCATGTACGATTATAAGTTGTTGAGGTTCAAAAACGCCAGAAAAAGTAACATGATCATCCAGTACAATTTGTGACATTTTTGGGTACGAAGTAACAATGGACGATATGATTACGAACCTGCTTTTGTTTTTTAGTTCACTGTACTGTATAACTAGTAAACAACGCTGATTATGTCCATAAAATACGACTTTCCTTGTTTAAAACAAGTACTTTCATGGCGTAATCAGTTGATCAACAACTGATTATAGGCAAGCAGTCACGTTCAGTGTTTTCTCTTCCAAGCGTTCCTATTCCAAGATGGCGGTCGATCAAAGTGCTATACTAAGCATCTGAGCATTTATCTCCCTTATTTTAAAATGTGTTTTTGGAATATTTTTAAACATCATTAAAATATAAAAGAAAATTTATGAGCTACAGAATAACGAATTTTAAAAATATTTTGTTATTCTATTGTCGGCCATTTTTCAGTATCTTTCTGTAACTGCGAAACTGTAACACAAATTTTCAGATCCATTAGTGAATCCAAACTCTGACCAAACACTGGTTTCATTGTATATTTGTTTGATGTTTGCCCATGTGGGTTCGATTTGGTTATTTTCACTTGGATCAATGTCTTCTAAAGCTTTGAATCTGTTTCTGAGTTCAATGGTGAATTTACGTTTAACTTCAGGTTCTTTGAGACGTTTTACATTGAAGACTTTTCTATCAGGTTTGTTGATAGTATCTACCTCCTTTAACTTCAGTTTATGTCTAGCAGCGATAATATGGTGATCACTATAGACACCTGCTCCTCTATATGCTCTTGTGTCTTGCAGGGAGCGTCGCCATTTACCGTTGATAATAATGTGGTCTATCTGGTTATTATCTCGGCCATTTGGTGAATTCCAAGTTACCTTGTGGATATCTTTGTGTTTGAATATGGTTCCTCCAATGACCAATCCGTTAGTTGAGCACAAATTCGCCAATCTTTCTCCATTTTCATTCATTATGCCATATCCTTCACATCCCATTGCTCTTTCATGCTCACTGTTGTCATTTCCATCCTTGGCATTCTGGTCTCCTATAATGAGGAGGACGTCATGTTGGGGTGTACGGCTAATCTGTGCTTAAAGAGCTTCATAGTAGGCATCTTTATCTTCTTCTTCAGCATCGTTTGTTGGTGCATATAGCATTGTATAATGGTCGTCTTGGCATAGCTGGAATTAAAGCGAGCCCTTATTAATCTCTCATTGATGGGTTCCCATTCTATCAAGCTCTTGGTGCACTCTTGGTTCATAACGATTGCAACTCCTTCTGAGTGTTTGTCATCATCTCTGCCAGAGTATATGATGGTATGTCCCTGTGAGATTGTCCTACCAGACTGTGTCCATCTGCATTCACTTATGCCGAGAATTCCTAGTTGGTATCTGGTCATCTCATTTATAACTTGTGCCGTTTTTGAGACCTGGTACAAAGTCCTCACATTCCAAGCTCCGTTTTTGGGTCAATGAGATTACGGTTCCTGGTTAAGGCTTCCTGAGATGGGCTTTCACCTTAATCATTCCTGGGCAGCCCGATATCCCATGGGACCCGGCTGATTGTTGATTTATTGTATTGATTTCTGTAATATAGTCTTTTTTACGAGGTGAGGTTATTAGCCTTACGCTCAACCCCCAACTTGGAGGACCAGGGGAAGTTTGTTTGAGGTTCCCATCCTCTAGATCAGTTGCCTTTCAGGGCTCATGAGTAATGATCCACCCATGTTTGATAAGAGTTATCTCTCATAGATCGGTTACTTTCACCACAGTTAACGAACCCGTTCTGTCCGGCTATAGCTGGGGGTTTGGTTTGTAAGGCATTTAGGGCATATCCACTCGCCGGTGGGCCTAGTTTGCGATACATTTGGGGGCCAAACCTCCTCAGATTCCTTGTGGTTCAGCCTGGGGCCGCAGGGTACCCAGTTTCCGTCTGTCACTTCTTGGTTGATCCCATTTCTGGGCCACATATAGCTCTTATTGTGTGATAGGCTATAACGGGCAGGGAAGGCTTACGTACTCGGCTTCCTTTTCGCAGCAAGCTGCTATCCAGTGGTGAGGTTGAAAGCGAGAGTGACAAGCACAAACGAACAACACACACACAGTTACGCGTCGCACAATCATTTGAAAAAACTGTTAATAAAAAATAAAAGTTCGAGAGTCGTGTCAAATTCTCTGGACTATATGTTGTTTTAGCCTATGCGATCAAAAAAGTATGGAATCCTGTTAGGGCCATCGCATTATCGTTCCCTCGCCCTTTGAAAGTAACACAGTTATAAAACGCAAGCTGTGCTTATTACTATCTCGCGTTTTATGTTCAACAAAGTTGTACTGTATTCATTATGAGAATCGATAAGATATGTACAACGCGAGATTTGACTTTTGTTTCTCGCATTTCTTTCACAATATCGCCCTTTGAAATTGGCACAGTTAAAACGAGCGAGATGCGCATGCTACTATCTCGCTCTTTATTTTCAACAACATTGTACTGTAGTCTATATGAAATTCGATAAAATACAACGCGATGTTGACTTTTTGTTTCTCGCACTTTTTTTCAAAATATCGCATTGGCTCTCCGTTTGCCGTATGAAAACACGAGATTTTTTTTAAATATTACCAGCACATATATATTAGTGGATGTAATCGTTTCGGTTATCCGTTTATCGTCGGTTCTGACAAAACCAGGGGCTTTACCATTATAATCATTGTGGTGATGGTGACTACATGTATGTTGTAATACAAAACGACACAGATTGAAGTTGTAAACGGGCTTTATTTATTAAAGCCAAAAACTTTATACACAGTATAATCTCTTAACGTACTCATTCAAAAGAGCCAAAACAGAATAAAACTTAATACAGCATATGACGTGATCGTTTAAAATACAACATATACGGGCAGTTGTATGGGTGATGCGCTTTTTTCTGCTCTTATATGTTGTATTTTAAACGGTCACGTCATATACTGTATTAAATTTTATTCTGTTTTCCAAATTTCTTCCAAACGCATAGTTACTGTTCATTGCTAAATTAGGTTAACATGTGCTTCATGGCAAAACGATCATATTAAGCACGCGGTATACCGTGGTATTTTGACACTAGAATGACATTTGGACACTATGAGAAAATCCAATAGCATGTTTGGACAAGTGTACGTTTTTGGGGGGTTTTACCTACCAACAATTTTATAAGATCTGTTTGTAGTTTCTTTGAGACGAATAAATGGCCGATATATCGGAGAATTCCTGGACAGAAAGAAATGAAAACAAGCGAGTTATCACTTGATAATTAACCGGATTTATTTTTTCTGCCGTTTATCTACACATGTTTGTGTTGTTTCCAGACAAGCAAACATTTTGGGACCCTGTATATATAATACAATGTTTCATCTATACACATGCCAAATTTGAAGGCGAAAAGCCTTACCAATGCGGGGATATCCATGTTTTAATCGGACCGGGTACATGACAAATGATACCAATGACACTACTTTTCTGTTTAGAGTAGATCACAATGACCCTAATTTTCTAATAGAGGTGGATAATAACACTGACACTATGCTTTTTTAATGCATATCTATGCTATTTATTCAATCTGCGCACAATATAGGATGAATCTAGCTGATGATTAAGAGTCAGTTCGGTTCTATAGACCTGTAGGGGAGTCTGAGTAGGATTATCACTAATATTATTGTATAAATCGTCGAATTTGCGTCATGATCACCCTGAAAATGCCCAGATTCGCTCCTATAGCATCAATTACCTAAGATATTACCTTACAGGGTCACAAAATGTTTGCTTGTTTCGAAATAACACAAAAATATGTAGATAAACGGCATTAACAAAGGGATGTAAGTCATACAAAGTAACGGGAGATCTTATCAACCCGTCAGGTAATTCAAGTACGGTATTGACTTGACTTGAATACATCCAGTCCCAAAATGCATTGTTATTGTCAGATTAAAACTTTTCTTGCTTGGTAAGTGAATATAATGTTACAGCGACTTTAATATGAGTTTGTAAATAACGATGTATGTTAAGACTTAAGGTAAGTTAGTAAGTAAGTAAATTTCAGTTTAAGAGTTTTAGTAGAATTTATACTCGTTGAACGTTAACGGCTTGTACTTTCGTTTTCAAATTATGTACCATATATTAAAATGTATACTTTCGATATTTCACATTATAACAAATGCATGATTATGACGTACTGTGCAGTCGTAGTAGACACTACAGAGTGATATACGAGTGCTTTTAAGTTTTAACACGCCCTGGACAGACTTGAGACAGTATATACGTGATTAGCTGTTGAGACTGATGTCCATCTAGTCCAGATATATCTAGACGTAATTAATAGGATACTGTGTGAGTTTGTGATTTGCAGTATCCAATTGTGTTGGGCTTATGACAATCCAAATGTTAAAATGCCAAACCTAAGGTCATAGTTGTAGGACTAACGTTCGTCGTTTTCTGTTATTTTGTGATTAACTCCCAGGTAAATGTAGTGCAACCTTATGCTAATATTCAAACGAATTATAATTTGAAGAAAACAATCTCTTTTTAAAAGCATGTACTATCCCACTATAGACGATACTCTGTGACTTTAAGATAATTTGTCCTACAGCATTAACACAATACAAACTTATTTACGCATGCGCTTATACTCGGTTTATTGGTTTCCTTATTGAATAGAAATGTACACTTCGACGAATTTCTAATTGGACGCTCTACAAAATTTTCATTCCACACACTATAGGTAAATTTTCAACTTGGGTAGCTAAACGGGGGGATTAGCTGTATAAACTCTATGGTTAAAGTACATAAACATGCATAACCTAGAAATACACCTATAATGTATCGATTTTAAGAAATAAAACACGTGTTCATGTACAAAATAATCCATGTGGAAAGGTTGTTGCAAAATGGCTTTTGCACAGGTGGTGCTCGTGCACGGCATTGGATATTTCGTATTTGGTAGGAGTGTATTTTCCGTGGATCATACGTTATAATTGCGATTCATGGGCATATGAATACATGATATATGATACGTGTTTAGTAGATATATATAGGACATGTTATCAAATTGCTGTAAGTTATTATACGCGTTACTATTCACTTGTATCTCAAACTCGTTAATCTTCGTCAGTATGTTCGTGTAATTCCGTTTTATTTAGGACAAATAATTAATTATGAAGACATTCATGCAACGCTTTCTTATGCTGCACATAGGTCATTTTATATAGAACACTGGTTTTGTATAATGTTTTACGTGTAGCATGACTGTCTTAACTAGCATTGCCACACGGTGACGAATACTACCCCCACAGCACCGCCCTGTCACAGAATCCACGTTTTCATGAAAGCTAAACAACCAGGTACAACTGGACACATGCTGCTTAATCTTCACACAAACTACATAAACAGCGAATTTCAACACAAAACCTCATTCTTAACTAAAGTTAGTTCAGGAAACTGATTTTCTAGTTTTAGTAACATGACCATTACCTTGACCCCATAAGCCACACCTTCGTGCACTTGAGCGGCGTATTCAAGTAGGCTACATAAACAGCAAGTTTCATCACAGTATCTCATTCCTAACTGAACTTATCACATGGAAACCAAAAACGGATCGACAGATAAGCTCACTTCTATATACCCACTTCGTTTTAGGGGTATGATACTTTTTGAGAATGCTTTACTTCATATATTATCATGAATATGGCTATTGCATTCGATTTGTCTGTATACAACGAAGAAAGTGTGGTATACAGGCTTAATGTTAAGTTATTAAAAATACAGGCTAGATTTATAGGAACATGGTTTTTATTAGTCCCCTTCCGGTTTTTGACCGGAGGGGACTATAGGTTTGCCGTCCGTCAGTCAGTCAGTCAGTCAGTCAGTCAGTCAGTCAGTCAGTCAGTCAGTCAGTCAGTCAGTCAGTCAGTCAGTCAGTCAGTCAGTCAGTCAGTCAGTCAGTCAGTCAGTCAGTCAGTCAGTCAGTCAGTCAGTCAGTCAGTCAGTCAGTCAGTCAGTCAGTCAGTCAGTCAGTCAGTCAGTCCGTCCGTCCGTCCGTCCGTCCGTCCGTCCGTCCGTCCGTCCGTCCGTCCGTCCGTCCGTCCGTCCGTCCGTCCGTCCGTCAAAAAAAAAATCTGGATCCTGACATAACTCAAACAGTTGCCAAGCTAAGTTTATGAAACTTTGTATGTGGATAGGGGGCAATAGGGGGATTATGCCAGTCTAAAAATATTTTGATTCTGACAAAAATTGTGGTTCAATGTTATGGCGACAGAAAAAGTGAAAATATGCCAAAATCTGGATCCTGTCATAACTCAAACAGTTTTCAAGCTAGGCAGTGGTTGCTATGGCAACAGAAACATTGAAAATGGCTTAAAACCGGTAGGGGACTTCTGTATTGCTTGCAATTCTTAATTACTTGTTTATTATAAAAACACAAGGCCAAAGTAAGTTATTCGTGATCTTTGCCGTTTTAATATGTACTTTGTTGTCAATTTTTGGACATTTATTGCTTATAATTATGTATTTGGATTAAGCAAAAGAAAACGTCTACTATACTATATAGTGATTATTTTGGAACAGCTAGAAATCAATAACTACTTCATATTTTGATTCTTCATTTGCTGACAAATAGAAACAAACAAGGAAAACATGCATTGTAAGCTTCAATTAGCGGTAATATCATTATTGATGAAGTATTTCCGTTAAAAAGGGTATTTCCGTTCATAAGCAAAAAAATATTAAAAACTATTGGGTAGTTCTAGTAGTATATTAACGCTGTACATAACAATATGTTTTTTAAGACGTTTCATTTTTGCCTGGAATATATCCTTCATGTACACAGGTAGACGATCACAATGGATACAACATGGAGAGACAAACTGTTGGTAGCATCTATTGACTTCGGCACCACTTACTCTGGATTCGCCGTCTCATTTAAACACGACTACAATCCTAACAATCCAGTAATATTAACGCAAATCTGGAAATGTGGAGACACACCAAGGTACTTTGACAAATACAACCTGGTTTCATTTTATTTTTGTTTAATATAATTCAATTCTATGGCTAACGAAATAGGATTGGGCAACAGGCTTAGCCCTCTCATTATTTTGAATTTACTCTCTGCTTCTATTCAAACTGCGTTTGGCTTTACTTATAATAGTGCTGTTTCTAATTGTTTAATGACTATTTTGGATAGTAAACATTGGTACAAAATTATAGATAAATCAGGCTGATTTTAATGTTATTCGCACGTGGAGGGGTCTCTTAACTTCTTGAGAGTCACTTCAATTCAATTTGGCTTTCGATGTTTCGACAGCTGAAAGTAGGGCTTTCGATGTTTCGACAGCTGAAAGTAGGGCTTTCGATGTTTCGACAGCTGAAAGTAGGGCTTTCGATGTTTCGACAGCTGAAAGTAGGGCTTTCGATGTTTCGACAGCTGAAAGTAAAGCTTTCAATGTTTCGACAGCTGAAAGTAGGGCTTTCAACGGTTAACTTCATTTTCTCGTTCAGTTGTTTGTTATTGTCTAGGAGGATTGGAAAGTTATACATATATGACGTTTATCTATTTAGGACATAGCTTAATCTGGTATTATTGTTTATGTTTGTCTCTATAGGACATAGCTTAATCTGGTATTATTGTTTATGTGTTTCTCTATAGGACATAGCTTAATCTGGTATTATTGTTTATGTTTTTCTCTATAGGACATAGCGAAATCTGGTATTATTGTTTATGTTTGTCTCAATCGGACATAGCTTAATCTGGTATTATTGTTTATGTTTGTCTCAATCGGACATAGCTTAATCTGGTATTATTGTTTATGATTGTCTCAATCGGACATAGCTTAATCTGGTATTATTGTTTATGTTTTTCTCTATAGGACATAGCGAAATCTGGTATTATTGTTTATGTTTGTCTCTATCGGACATAGCTTAATGTAGTGTTATTGTTTATGTGTTTCTCTATAAGACATAGCCTAATCTGGTATTATTGTTTATGTGTTTCTCTATAGGACATAGCTTAATCTGGTATTATTGTTTATGTTTTTCTCTATAGGACATAGCGAAATCTGGTATTATTGTTTATGTTTGTCTCAATCGGACATAGCTTAATCTGGTATTATTGTTTATGTTTGTCTCAATCGGACATAGCTTAATCTGGTATTATTGTTTATGTTTGTCTCAATCGGACATAGCTTAATCTGGTATTATTGTTTATGTTTTTCTCTATAGGACATAGCGAAATCTGGTATTATTGTTTATGTTTGTCTCAATCGGACATAGCGAAATCTGGTATTATTGTTTATGTTTGTCTCAATCGGACATAGCTTAATCTGGTATTATTGTTTATGTTTGTCTCTATAGGACATAGCTTAATCTAGTGTTATTGTTTATGTTTTTCTCTATAGGACATAGCTTAATCTGGTATTATTGTTTATGTTTGTCTCAATCGGACATAGCTTAATCTGGTATTATTGTTTATGTTTTTCGCTATCGGACATAGCTTAATCTGGTATTATTGTTTATGTTTTTCGCTATCGGACATAGCTTAATCTGGTATTATTGTTTATGTTTTTCTCTATAGGACATAGCTTAATCTAGTGTTATTGTTTATGTTTTTCTCTATAAGACATAGCTTAATCTGGTGTTATTGTTTATGTTTTTTGTTTAGGACATAGCTTAATCTGGTGTTGTTTCTTTTGAACAGCACACCGAAGACACCAACATGTGTGCTGCTGGATCCACAGGAACATTTCCATTCGTTCGGTTATGATGCTGAACAGAAGTACGCTGCTCTGGCTGAAGATGATAGACACAAAAATTGGCACCTATTTCGACGATTTAAAATGCTTTTATATAAAGACAAAGTAAGTATTTGTTGTACGAGGGGAATTCTGAAAGTTCTGATAACTGAGTGATAATTTTACATTGGTTGGTCAGAATATTTCAAAGTGGATATTTTCTGAAAGATCAATCTTTCAGCGCGACATTCATAACAAATTTATTACTTTAACTCTGAAAATGGCTATTTTAATGGTATACAAACACTACATGGTTTTGGGTAATGACCGAAATATCTCTTGAATACACGAGGCAATTGCGTTGTACTGGCCCCATGTATATTTCAGAGCGCACTGCTGAAGCATCATTCTGGCTGATTGGAATAAATATGATATGTTTTGAAATATGCATAACAGCACTTTCGAATGACATAAAGTTCTGAAAACAAAACTTTGAGTTATTCATAAAATAACAGCAATACATACAACCTACTTATGAGGCCATTTTCCACACAAAGCCCCTACTTACTTATAGACATATAATACCGTTATCGACTATAAGCTACTCTAAACAAGTCAAATCGTCTTTTTTCGTAAATGTATTTTTCGTAAAGTTTCATTTTAGGGAGCAAAATCTTGCGCCCTACCCTTGATTTTTGAAAGTGGGTGGGGTAATGGGATACCCTTTTACATGTACTAAAATGGTCAATAATCCTTGTTCGTATAGTTTATTTAATTTTAAGGGGGACCACTCCTGACGATTTTGCGTCGTCTGCGCATCATTTCGCGCAGCTGGTTTACGGATGTTGCGACGACTCTGAGAACGATTTTTTCGCTGCCTGACTGCGTGTTTTGCTTTAAATATATCTTAAATTGAATTGTTCAAGCGAGGTTCGTCAATTGCAAGGGAAATAACCGCTGTGGGAGTTTGATTCGTTATTTTTTTTATATTTACGACACCGGACTGCTTTACGACACGTAAACATTTTCACGAAAATGAAACTAATGACCGTGATAAAAAGCTGTTTTAAATCAACTGTGTGCGCGAATAGACTCGGTAATATTGTCGTAGTACATGTGGGCCACTAATACATGACCAGGTTCGATCGTTTAACGTACATCATGGCAGAAGATACGAAACTCGGGTCGTCAGGGACGACTCTCACAGATCTGACCTTCAAGTCAAGAAGTTGTGTCAACATTATTCGAATTCGACAATTCAGATCGTCATTGATCGTGAGTATAAAGTCAATTTGGTTACGTGTGTGTTTCCTAATACTGACATATTTATATCTTTTTCTTATATTTATAAAATTACTGCAGCTGTTTTATATGGATATCTTGCTGCCAAATTGGCCATCTTCTAGCTTTTAAAAGATAATGGTTATCAAGAAATGACAATTTGATTGAACAAGCTGTTTGACTGTCCCTTTTGTAATGGCATCAATTTCCTCAGCTGTCTGTGTCATGTAAATGGACACTGTACTTATCAGAGTAATAAAGCAAAGTAAACAAATTAAGTGCAAGGTAATATTATTATAAATTGCACATGGTGTATTTTTAAGAGCAGGTACATAGCTTTCTATAGGCATATGCCTAGACAATTATTGATTTACCCCAGGTATGAAAAAATGCAAAACAAAATGATTGTCTCAATGCTGCCCTTAACTCGCAGTCACATGCAATGTTCAGTGTAGAATTCAAAATCATTGAACTTGAGGGAGCATACCTCTGGACCCACCCTAGTACAATGGTGCCTATTTGTATGAAGACAATTCTTAATTAAGTTAAATGATGATCAATTTGTCTTGGACCTGTCACAACTGAGTCATAATTAGTCAGGATTTCTAGATTGAAAACTGCCCAGAAGGCACCTGAAGCCCTATCAAATTCTAGCATAAGATGCCACACATATTCATTTTGATCAGCTATGGCCCTGACTATGATTCATAAAAAGCCTTATGTACCATGCATAAAGTTCGAGTCACCATGCATAGATTATAAGTTCGCGTCAATTTTGGCTATAATTTTTGTTGGGCAAAAATAAATGGCTATTATTTTAAAATGGCCAGTGTGAGCCCTGTCTGCCTTACAACATGTTCTATCCTTACTGGTAGGACACATGCTTGATCTAGATAATGGGACTCTGTGTAGACTCTAGTCCAGTGTAGCCACAAATGACCTGGTTGGTGTACCCAATGTTTAGGCTTAGTGTACATGCTGGGTGGAGATCGATTATCATCATAAGTCCTGGACAAAGGGTGACAGGCTACTGTCCACTTTTGTACGATGACTCGCTGGCCAACATCAGGAGCCCTTTGCCTTACCAAACTGCCACCGAGCGCTGGATAGTGGTATGCTAGAAAACAGCTTGCTTCAGAAAAGCATGACATAGCAAATAAAATATATGCTACTGGCGAGCGCTCTCAGATAGCAGACCGTTGCACAGCAAAGTGCTACCGAAGCGGTCTGTTGCATAAGAAGGCACTTGGTAGCGCTCACCTAGCAAAGTGCTGAGAAACGGTATGCTATTGACAAACACTTGTTGCTGGCTGGTTGCATGTAGTTGCAAAGACATAGTAAAGCGCTTGATTGCGGTATTTGGTAGCGCTTTGGTTAGGCAACAGGCTCCAAATGGTCACCAACAAATGTCTAAGGCACATTTTGATTATATCAGTCAGACTCTAAGCCCCGATGGCTGGCCCCTGGCCTTATTAGCCAAAATGTATGCTGGCCGATCCATCAGTCTGCGATTGAAACAAGACTCAATTTATGATATTTTTTCATAATAACATAAATTTATGGAATAAAATATGTAGCCCCTATACATGCGCAACTATCTCCTATATAAGTATAACCAGTTCTTCTCAAGTTGGGTGGGAAACACGGAAAAGTGTTCCTAAAATTTTTAGTGGCCCAACTGGTATTCAAACCTTGGACCTCCACATCATTATTCAGTATTTGGTAGTGTCTAGAGCTTAATAACTTACTAAGTTTGCTTGACTTCCATAGGTCACGCATTCAGAATATATTCAAATTATTATTATAAATTACCTATAAAAGTATAATACCAAAATGTCTATAGATCTACAGGAGTTCCATTTGACTCAGGAGTAGGAGTTTTGACCCTTGAAATTTCCAAAAAGCCACATTTTGACCCTGAAGATTTTGGTTTAAAGGGTCCTTAAGCTTTTCTCTTAAAATCATGGTTATTTTGTCTATGAAATATGGTAAAATTTAGTCAAATGTATCAAAATGACCCTTCTGTTCAGATTCAGAAGCTAGTGGAACCCCTGGATCTATATAGTGATTTTTTTATTTCATTGTTAGAACTTTGTATCAGTATAGAATTATAAAAAGATGTGACCTATTGTAACTATTGTCTGAGATTCATTAGGATTTCTAATTTCAGATTATGCTGGACCAGTGTAAAAGCAGACATTAAACAACACAGTCTGAAAGAAAGTCTACCATACTATTTGTACTATTGTGAAAATTTCAAGGCATGGTTGCATTCAGTCTGGCTATAGTACCTGCAAACAGGGTAATAATTTTTAAACTTTGCTGTATATAATATATGTAAAATCTTGTTGATGATCCGGTTTAACATGTTTAACAATTTTTCGGTTATATGCGGCGGCTCTCTTAAAAAATCTGGTTTCCTGGATGGTATTCTTACTTGTTCTTAATTACCCTTCCACAAGGATCCAACAACTTCTCCACATGTGGAGGAAAAATCAAATTTACCTACATGGACTAACAATAGAATCTGGATTAACAAGCCCACTAACCAAGATTTAACCTCAGCTACATTTTTACATCATTTATAAAAAGTAAAGAGTGAAAATGCCTCTGACATCATGTATAGCTTATATGGAATGACAATTGTGTAAAAAGAAGTTTTTCCATTGTAACAATCTTAGTAACCACCTGAAGTTGCACAATTATTATCATTTTTGTGTATTATTTGAATCTTGTGTATAATATGCCAAGTTTTTAAATCTTGATACCAATATTAAATTATATTGCTATAGTATATTAAGTGCACTTGACTTATTTGCACTTAATAAATCTCACTGAATATTGCACATTTTGTTGCATACACAAAGTGTTACATTTATTTACAATGTCCCTTTTGTATCAAATGTTTTAATAATAAAATTTTATTTGTTTTCAGTGTCCTAGACTATTGTTCATGTACTTCCTGCTGTCTGAAGACACCCAGTGACCAAGATGTGATGCATTACTAAAAAGATAATGAAGACACTCATATAAGACATTCAAAAGTGTTCTGTGTTAAACAAGGCCAATGAATCAGTATACCAAGTGCAAATTAGTGCATACAAATTATACAACATTAATACATGCTTTTAAAGTTTGATTGAAATAGACATTATTCGTGTTCACAGGATGTTTAAATTGTTTATAGATATTTACTTCAAATAGTATTGAAAATCATACATGCTCGAGTATTGATACATTATAGTCAGAGTTTAGTGTTGACCTACATATTTAGGTAGAAGTATGAAATAGTATATATTAGATTAATTGTTACTATGTTGCTTACAGTCAAACTTGTTTTAAAGACCACCTGTGAACAAAAATCAATATTATAAAACCCGTCTATAAAGACCACCTTTTTACACAGTGTATAAACAAGTCAATTTCCGGTTATCGCAATATAGTCTTGCAATAAGTCATACAGTGATAGGAAATCACCAGATGCTTCAATCACAATTAGTCATACAAGTTGAATTGTATAGTATCCCAATAAGTCATACATTGATTTGGTTTATATGCTGTGTTTAATGTCTCATCAGATCACTTTTCATTGATATTTGGCCTGTTTTGAGAAGATACCCATCAGCAGGAACTACATTTTACTATCTGTTTTAGTGTTACCATGGGTCATCTTTCTACACAAAACTGACTTTAATTCCAGTTGATAATTGCCAGAAATCATATACAGTATACTGATATTATTGAGTATACTATGTCAATAATGTCACTGCGGTCGAACTACTTTTTCATGTCAGCTATGGGTGTTCTTACTCACATGATTGGTTGCATGTGCAGATCCAAAAGGTGTGGTACAAGGGATCAAAATGGTTTTATTATCCCCCGCTGAAGGCGAAGGGATATAGTAATAGTATTTGTCTGTCCATCCCATATTTTTTCCATAGCATAACTCTAAAACTATTTGAGGTATTGACTTGAAACTTGATATATGAATAGATGTCATCTAGGAGAAGTTCAGTGACTAAGAAACATAACTCTAGCTGGTACCATTATTGAATTATTTCCCTTTAACCAAAGTTATGATATTCCCCTTGATGTTATTTACTTACATTTTAACAGAATAAGGGACCCTGATTGACTTAGGTTTGTATGGACAAGGCTTCCATGGGGCCTTAAGCGTTTATTGAACGCAGTCTTGTTCTATCTAGTCCTGTTTCTATTTAATACCCGTTGGTAGCAAACATATATGGTGGGGATGGCCATGTGAACATAACTATTGTTGTAGATAACATTGTTGCTAATAAGTCTTGAAAATGGGATGCAAATAATGCATTTCATGTTTAAAGAATAATGACTTGGTATAAATTGCATGGCTTACAGTATCCATACTCTTTGTTATGCAAATAAACTGATATTTTTATGAAATATTCTTGTTTGTATTTCCTAGAAACAGTATGTGCTTTTGAAATGCATTGTCATGGGTGAAAGTTGTCAGTATAAATATAGATTACAGTATTTTGAGAAACAATTGCACTATGTAATTTACATGAAAAAAATCTATGAACAATCTTCAGTATTTGAGATTATTTTTTCAGTATTTTGAACAATTTTAATTTTCACCCATGGATAGTGTTATAAATAATTCATCCAAGACCTGTGAACAAATACCTACAAGTTTGTAGTTATATATCACAGCAGTTGATGTAACTGGTTTTACAGGAATCAAACATGCAATGCTCCGCCAACGTTCTATCCTGATACATAACTGGACAAGTTGATCTGAACCACACTAAGTTTTTTCTGTATGACAATGCACACTCTGTCTCAATCATAGTCTCTTGCCATTGTTGAATGATCAGTTCTATGAGTTTCATGAAGTAGTATGACACAGTTCTCAAATTACAGTATACATGTAATTATCAACACAATGTCAAAATTTGGTGGATATGCACCATGATAAGGCTTTGTGTTGCGCCTCAAACTGCAGTCAAAGGTCAAAGATGGAGATCAAATGCTAAAAAATGCACATTATACTTAGTCTGTACATTAATTTCCTCTTATGTATTTCATACAGACTCTAGTATACATGTTAATAAGTGAATTTATAATAAATGTGAAGCATAAACACAATTCCAACGACATAAACACCAATATCTGCATGTCATAGGGACCATTGCCTTGTTTTCCTTATTTCTGGAGAATCGTTGCCATGGCAACAGTTTCAAATAAAAAAAGTGTATCGTACTTTGTTGTGAGCTGAATCAAGTAGTTTTAAAGATTCCTAGCAATTTATGACCAAACAACAGCTTTATTATGTGAGAAGTTGTAATGACCCATTTGTGTTGAAAAAAGTGGGTGGGGTAATTTGACATGGTTTTAAGCCAATTTGGTGTATTCTGAACGTAATAAATGAACAAATTCATTAAATAACAATGCCAAATAAATGGTATCGTATGTACAGTGGCGATCCAGTTGATTGAACATGATATGTTGATTTAAAATTAATTTATTTAACAAATATTTGGATTTTGCCTCTTTCTAACTGGGTAAGGTTACACATTTCGCGTTATAACTCTCTTAAATGCTCATTAGCATATGTTTTTGAAGTTTTCTATTCAAACACAATATATTTTTCTTTCATTTTACCATGGTCACAAAAAATCGTAGTTATTATTTCAACAAGAATTTTTAGGTTTAAATATTGAATTAAACTTCATTTTGGCGCCATTTTTAAAAGAATTTATATGTCCTTAAAACTCCCATAAAACTAACATTCTGGTCGTATTTGCCATACTTTTAATCTTTTTATCATTTGTATTGTTAGTATATCGATTATTGCCTAGATTCTGATGTACTTATAACAATTTTGGTTCATATTTATTTAATTACCGGCCATTTCTTAACCCCTACCCCCTTTTCAATAGCTTCAGATGCTAAAATGGCCGTTTTGAGGTGTGTTATTTCGATTTGATATTACAAAAAAAGTAAGTCATTAACCTATGTTTTTCTACTCAAAAACGAACTTCGCATAGGTTGAACTTGGCAAAAAACATGGTTTCAAAAAATCGTAGTTATTTTGATTTCAGGAGTGGGCCCCCTTAATAACTTCAAATTAAGAAAATATCTAGTTATTTTTGTTTTGAGAAATGGTATTTCGAAGATATGACGTCATAAATCTAAAACACGTGTAATACTCTTGAAGCTGCTGTACAGTTGAAATTATAAATATTTCAGAATTCGTATTTAGTGTGAATAAAAATTGCATATGCATGCACAAAACGGTCGCACGTTTTATATTCTCATGTAACACGTCTATCAGTACAATGCAATAACACGTAAATTGCGTATTTCTGGTAGAATGGCTATTTTCAAGAGCATTTGGGACGTGGTCTTTTCCTTGTACATCTTAAGTCATTTATACTGTCAGAACAATAATTTCCATTTGTCATTAGATGTACGGGTATATTTTACAAAATATGTGTAAATTCCAAACAAATCGCTTTTAAATTATAGAAGTTATTAACAAAAATGTTATCCCTTCTAAAGTCTAATATGACTCATTTTGTCGACAATTCATTGGGTTAGATACCTACATGACTGTTTTTAGGTGAATATCAAATTCTCGGATATTAACATCACAACATGTTTTCAGTGGAGGAAGGTTATATCTTTCAGAAAATGTGCACTTTTATATAAATTTAGTGAATAGTAAAAAAGTTACAAAGGCATTAGCAGAACTTTCAGAATGCCCCTCGTATTTGTAAGACGTCAACCTATATTCAGACAACGTTTCAGTAAGTTTCTTAGCATTTTGAACAACTCTCGTGCGTACACAAACACAGCAATAGTTTGTATTTGCAGGAAAAGCGTGGGTTGGCCATGACAGACAATATTAATGACACTGAAGGGCGAGAGTTTCCAGCAATCGACATATTTTCACATGCCATCCATTACATGAAAACTAAGATCATTGCTTTTGTGAAAGAAAAAAATCCACAGTTAAGAGAGGATGATATATACTATGTACTTACCACGCCAGCGATTTGGAGTGAACAAGCCAAGGCATTTATGCGGAAAGCAGCGAGAAATGTAAGCACTTATCATAAGAACACGAAGCAGACAAATAATAACTCAGAGAAGTAATAATTGAATAATATACAGTAAAATATGTCAAATATTTTTCAGTTTTACTTTATGTTATTGTCGCATACTTGGAAAAATATTATGACACAGAGTAGTAGGTCTTTTTTAATTTAATTTCAAATTATGTATACATTGTAACATGTATTTCATGACATGATAACCTGTTTATAAGTAAAATGAACCCTGTATACTAGTATGCAATCACGATCAAATATTACTCTTTCCCTCCTTTTGGTTGATAGGCTAAAATAAAAGATGACCATCTTAGAATCGCACTGGAGCCAGAATGTGCCGCTGTATATTTACACAAGACTGACATACCTGCGCTTGACCAAACGTCATATACCAAGATGGCGATGAAACCTGGCAGTTGTCACGTTATTGCAGATTTAGGAGGTATTGTATACGTACATTTGTTCGTACCGTCTTACTCGGTAAACGGGTGTTGTGAGATCAGAGGTTGGTGAGCCTCCATAAAGTTAAGTAATGTTTATTGTGTCCGACATCCGATGATTTATAGCCTGGAAGTAAATATGTTAAAAAGAAGCTGACTGTCCACTGAATTGGTTCTTTATAAAGAATTTCCATTATAATAAACCGAACATATAGAACATGTGGTAGCACCCTTTCGTGTCATACATTTACGATGTGTAACATCACACAGGTATCCAACATTTGATTATCTACTTAAATTGTATTACTGAAAGGATAAATATACCATCCTGACCAAAGGCAGTCAGCACGTACCCTATTTGGGCCAAACACTCCCCCAGCCGAATCAGTATTTATGACAGGTCACGAACTAGATTTGACGACAATTCATGTGCCTGTCACATTTGATGCCGTATATGTTTATTATTCATTCAACAGGTACCATCATGCAGCTAATACATTTTACTATCAGGATATTCTTATTAAAAACACACACTTTACACAACAAAAGTCAGAATCACGAACATTAATTCCTGACAGAGGTCGCTGCAATTGGCGTTCAGTACAACCCAGATTTGCACGCTTGTAAACGTGAATTTTGGCTTCAAGCTGTATTTATACTTCACAAACGGACATCGCAGCTCATCCTATCAGTTATTGTATCTTAATAGTTTTCTGGCTTATAATTAGAAGGTCGTAAGTACAAAATCAATATTTTTTTAGAAAACAAGAAAAAACTGTCTGAAAACTTCTCTTTACCTATGGAAAAACAAGCTTTTTAAAGTTCAGTTTGGTAAACATGACCATCATAAGAAGCGCATTGAGATGCATATTTCATATATGCACGACTCTTATAAGGTCGTATGTAGTACATACGGCCTTCTAATTCTAAGCTAGCTAATTTACCTCACACGTCAAATTAACATCGTAACCTTTCTCTAGATAGATAATTAAAACAAATACGAAGTCGCCATCGTTCATTTCCCATGCTTTTTGGTATTCGGATAACCTTTCTACCTCAACATATTTCGAAGCGTTCGTTTCATTGACTAGAATGGATCCCGCTTACACCACTTGCATATACTGAACGCCAACTGTCACTACCTGCACCAAGTTCACGATTCTGGCTTATGTTGTGTCAAGGGTGTGTGTTTAGGGACTGAAGTTTTAATACATCCTGAAAGTAAAATATATTAGCTACACGCTGATACCCGTAATACAACATTGGAGTGAATAATAAAAAATACGGCAAGTTATGTGACAGGCACCCTAATTATTGATGTACGCTTTTCTTAAATAGGTAAACAATGATAGAGTTTAATTGGCTGGGGGAGAATTAGGGTACGTGCTGACTGTTTAATGATGCTGTTGCTGATTAGAACCCAAACATGTCGAATATGTAATTAAGGATGCCATCCAGAGAGATTTTTTCTCTTTAGCCATATGCTTGTACGGATACCTTTTGGACTTACCAGTACCAGTATATTAGCAGCAGCCAAGAGTTCGTTATTAATACCGGCAGTCTGATACTCTTCAGACTGTCCCGAACATTTTGGTATATTACTATTGCTGTCACTTTTGGGGTCCACCTTAAATGTTGAAAATGTGGTTTTGCTGCTCTACAAATACGACGCATGTCCTTACTTGCCTTCTACCTAACCAGCAATTATCAGTTGTTTGTAATAGAGGACATTATCATTAGCTCATCTTTCAAGAATTGTTGGTTTATTAGTGAACCACTTAGTACATTTTATGAATGAAAATGAAATTCGATTAAAACAAATATTATATTTAATTGCAGGCGGAACAATTGATATAGCAGCACATCGCGTGGGCGATAACGGCAAGTTCGAAGAAGTTGTACCACCATGCGGTGGTCCTTGGGGAAGCGATAATATCAACATGGAGTTCGAGAAGTTCGTTATTAAAATGTCAGGAGGTCCCGCATTAGATTCTTTCAAAAATGAAAGCATGGAAGATTACCTGTCCCTACAACGTACATTCGAACACAAGAAATGTGCATTTTCTGAACCTGATGAAGACATTGCTAAAGTAACTATTGTTGTTCCTGAAAGTTTTAGAACATTACACAAACAACACAACAATGAAGACCTATCATCTTCAGTAAGACAAATGGACATATCACAACGCGTCGAGTTTAAGTTAGATAAAATGAGGATTGATTATAACCTCTTTAATCAGTTCTTTAATCCAACCATTAATGGAGTTATCGAAACAATTGGAGAAGCCTTGGCACAAATACCATGCAAAATTAATACAGTTTGTTGTGTGGGAGGGTTCTCAGACTGTTATATTTTGAAGAAAGCAATTAAGGAGAGCTTCCCAGACCAGGCTGTTGTCATTCCATCCGATGCTGTTTCAACGGTGATGAAAGGAGCGGTGATGTTTGGCCGAGACCAATCGATTGTGAATAAACGCATATGTCCATACACAATTGGACTTGATTGGAATGAAGTATTCGATAGCAGAAAACATCCGGTAGAGAAACGAGAGGAAACTGATGACGGCATTTTGTGTACAGATGTTTTCAATATATTAATACGAAAAGGCGAGTTGATTCAATACGATACATCGTCAAGAGAAATAGAAGCATTCACAAAATATGAATACCAACCAGAGTTGAGTTTTCCATTTTATCGATCAGAAATTGCGACGCAGCCTAACTTTGTTACAGATACGGGCTGTCATCTCATAGGTAGTATGACAATACATTTGTCTGACGACTTTAGCGCAGGAATGCATCACAAGCGTGTAATACTGAAAGTATTTTTCGGAGCAACCGAATTAACTGCAGAAGCAACGGATGAAAATGGAAGAAAACACCAAGTTGTTTTCAGTTTTCGCGATACACTAGACTAAGTGTGGTTGATTTGGAAGAAGAAGATTCAATATAAACTAGATTAGGTCATTACTTCTAAGCTTTAGCTGATTTAATATATTTGTACAGGTCGGTTGTGAAACGACTTTGCAGAATTGGTGTAATATGCCCTAACTTATGTCATAATTGTACATGCTTTGGTACCGAAAAATTGTTTATTTATATGTAAAAAATTCGGGTTTATGCTACTGACCCTGACATTGAAAGCACGCTTTATAGTAATTCGACTACAACTATGTATTGAACCATGATAAGACAAAAACCGTAAAAAGTACGAGGAATATAATGGGTTGGTGAAAAAAAACATCGGGTGGTGTACTACTTGCGACATTGTTGTGGTAAGTTTGAAAGGTGATTGTAGCATTTTGTAAGGATTACTTCTGCTATTAATTTATAGTTGAAGGAAGATAATTCGTTGGAGAGTAACCATCGAGTTAGTAAAAAGCGGCGAATCACAACCTAAATAGAGTTTCATTTGTGTTATTAATTTCTTTATTTCTGAATCCATGATAAAGACTCATACCGGTATACGCACTTTGTCTACGCACTTAATTTATTTGGAACATCAACATTTTTTTATCAATCACTTATTTTCTGTTATGTTGGTAGTCAGATTGTATTACTTACTTACGTAATCCTCTTCGCACATTTTCTACTGATCTTTTCCAAGTTTTCTTGCGTATTTTTCCTCCTCCAATTCGTACTGGAATCCACCGCAGAGCTCCGGCTAGGATTTGAAACGGGCACGGTAATAGTGCTGAAAAAGATATCGTTCTGTCACATAGTGACAATGTGAGCTTTTGTGGTCGCTCTTCGTCCGTCGTCCGTCCGCCCCTGCGTCCGTGCGTGCGTCAACAATTCATATAAACAACATCTCTGTAAACACAATTTAATTATACACACATGTTCCTTGAGTGACCCTCTACAGATGTTTTTGCCCCCGTATCGATAGATCGGGAGGCGTATAGTGATTCACCTGGCCGTCCGTCCGTTCGTCCGTCCGATTCTTGTCCGGGCTATTTCTCAAGAACCACTGCTCAGATTTTAACAAAACTTCATGGATAGCTTCACTACCAAGTAGCGATGCGCATAGCGTCGGAACTTTCCGGTTCGCTGATTATTCACACAGTTATGCCCCTTGGAAGGTCGCCAATATAACTATATATTAAATTCTTGTCCGGGCTATTTCTCAAGAACCACTGCTCGGATTTTAACAAAACTTCATGGATAGCTTCACTACCAAGTGGAGATGCACATATCGTCGGCATGTTCCGGTTCGCTGATTATTCACACAGTTATGCCCCTTTGAAGATCGCACTATAACTATATACTAAATTCTAGTCCAGGCTATTTCTCAAGAACCACTGCTCAGATTTTAACAAAACTTCATGGATAGCTTCACTACCAAGTGGAGATGCGCATATCGTCGGCACGTTCCGCTTCGCTGATTATTCACACAGTAATGCCCCTTAGAAGATCGCACTATAACTATATACTAAATTCTTGTCCGGGCTATTTCTCAAGAACCATAGCTCAGATTTTAAATAAACTTCATGGATAGCTTCACAACCAAGTGGAGATGCGCATATCGTCGGCACGTTCCGGTTTGCTGATTATTCACACAGTTATGCCCCTTGGAAGATTGCACTAAAACTATATACTAAATTCTTGTCCGGGCTATTTCTCAAGAACCACTGCTCAGATTTTAACAAAACTTCATGGATAGCTTCACTACCAAGTGGAGATGCGCATATCGTCGGCACATTCCGCTTCGCTGATTATTCACACAGTTATGCCCCTTGGAAGATCGCACTATAACTATATACTAAATTCTTGTCCGGGCTATTTCTCAAGAACCACTGCTCAGATTTTAACAAAACTTCATAGATAGCTTCACTACCAAGTGGAGATGCGCATATCGTCGGCACGTTCCGGTTCGCTGATTATTCACACAGTTCTACCCCTTGGAAAGTATCCGATATAACTATATACTTTATTCTTGTCCGCAATATTTTCGGCTTTTTATGCCCCCGTATCGATAGATCGGGAGGCATATAGTGATTCACCTGTCTGTTCGTCCAGTTAACCCAAATTGACCGTTTCTTCTAGCATCATTATGGCTTGCAAGAAAGCTTCCATACTTGCATGAATGTTGTATATGAACACTCTCCGCACGCCTGTATTACCTGGCCCCATTTTGACCTTCACCTCGACCTTATTTTGGACTTAGACTTACTGAAGGGCCAAATTCTTGGTTTACCCAAATTTACCGTTTCTTCTAGCAACATTATGGCTTGCTACAAAGCTTTAATACTTGCCTGGGTGTTGTATATGAACACTCTCCACACGCCTGTATAACCTAACCTCATTTTGACTTTCACATTGACCTAATTTTGGACTTAGACTTATTAAGCGTCCAATTCTTGTTAACCCAAATTTCGTCTTACATTAAGGCGTTTTCTTCAAACTTGACATACTTGTTTACCATCGTAAGCCCCTTATACTGACAAAGCCATGTAACCTTATTTAACATTTTAACAGAATTATGGCCCCTGATTGGCTTTTTATGGACTAGGCTTTCACGGGGGCATAAGCGTTTATTGAACGCAGTCTTGTTTGAAATAATGTTAATTCGTCAAAAACATGGCTGCCAGGGGTGGGGCTCTTTTACCTATAAAGCTATATAGTGATTTTTTAAAAATCTTCTCCGAAACCACTGATCTGATTTCAAAAACATTTTACACACATGTTCCTTGGGTGACCGTCTACAGAGTTCCTTGAAATAAATTTGATTAGTCAAAAAACATGGCCGCCAAGAGACGGGGCTCTTTTCCTACATAGCTATATACTTAAACATGAAACCTGGTAAAATTTCAAAATAATTTTGCAGAAACTATTGTTTGATGATCCTTTACAAAAGTGACAAATCTTTCATGTAGCGACAAAAGACATCGCCATCAGTGGCGGGGTTTGTTACATTGGGAAAACTGCTTGGCCGACTGCATTGATGCATTAAAACTTTTTTGTCCTTGCATGGGGACATGGTAATCAGGTGAGCGATATATGGTAACCATGGCCCTCTTGTCGAGAATATGCTACCATTATTTCTATTTTATAGTACAAGGGAGGTAACGTCAGGTAACCGTTGCCCATAAGTGATAAGTGGTCGTAATATGGTTTTAAACAAATGATGATTTTTTTTAAAAACTGTGTCGTTTTCACAAAAACACATTTCGAATGCAAGTTTTATATTGATTCTTAACTGTATGGTTTACTACGGTTAAGCTAAAACAATGTTGTTGAATATTGACACTTGACCTATCATCACGTGGTATGTCATATACACAATATATCTTTTTGAGTTAATATAACAGTCTAGTAATGATACAGACATGACAGTTTAACGCGACAGAAAGCACAAGTGAAACACAAGCCTTCAGCATCTCATGTACACGATTGTGTTCATCATTACCAATTTTTTGTTATTTTTTTAAGCGCACATATATTGCTTAATTAAAAAACAAATTGTGTACTTTTTTATCACAGACATGTTTGAATAACGTGTAAAGTGAAAATTAAGTGAAAAATGAAATACCCGATTTGCACGTTTATGATTAGACGATTAACCATTGTTCGACCGTGTACACATTCAAGCGTGGCGAAAAAGGACGACAGTAGTTTAAAAACAACCACTAACGATACTCTCATGGATACGTCGTGGAAGAGAAAAGTTATTTCAAGTCAGCAACTAATGAAAAATTAGGATATTCAATTTTGTTGCACAATTTTGACGCTAATTATATTAATATTGAAAACTTATATGTGTTAAAAAGATTGGTGTCTTCTCAATCCAACCCTCTTAGTTATACATGTTATTGTTCTTTTTATTTACTTCCAGGTCACTGACCTTCAGAATGAATATCATGTGTAATTTGTCTATTTATAATAAATATTGTAAACCGTGTATTTGTATAAAATCCTGAATATAGTATCATCTCAATCCTTCCTTCTTATGTTCATTGTTGTCTTTCACATCCATTTTGTTCCGACCATTTAATGTTTTACTTTCAGCGCTCTCCTGTTTTTTTTTATCTTAAACATTTCTTCACTACTGATGGACGTGATGGTACAAGTCGTTCAAACATTCATCATCACAGTTCAATTTGACGTGTAGCAACATGTTGAGAGTTTGCGCTGACATTGAACAGCGGTGGTAAGTTTTCATCAGTTTCAGTTGACTGAATACCAGTCTGCTGTACTGACTGCACCAGCGACCAATCGAGCCACAAGGTGGTACTGCACTGTAAGCCCATTTCCAGAATGCTTTTCCCCATGAATTTATTCAGCTATCTTGGTCATTGTACATGATTCTTGAGGGATGGTTGTCATCAATTCCGTAAACCCTTGCAACTGAACTTTTTTCCCGCTCTAAAAAGAGTAACGGAAATGAGGACTTCTGTTATGAAAATACAATATAACGCGTCATAAATGTTTCCAAGGGATTAGACCTCGATCATTTTCGCAACACTTTTATTATAAGTTAAAAACATGCATGCATAGAAAAAAATATTTAGCTTGGTTTCATGATTATTTATTTGTGTAATTTAAAACAGGGTGTTTATTTAAGTAACACCTACTACAAATGTACATACGTGAATTATATTCACAGTACATTCTGTTTAAATTACGAGTTTGAACAGTTGTGTGTATAATATACATTTAGTTTGTTTTTACTGAAGTCATGCGCGGATCCGGAGGGATTCGAACCCCCTAGAATTTGAGAAAAACGTGTTGTTATCTTGTACCTGTCCGTACTGCGAAGGATGCATTGAAGACGAACTACACTTTATGTTAACCTGTCCACTATACAGCCCCATCCGCCAAAGGTATCTACCACATGTACATATACAAGAGAACAATGTCTCGACAAATGTATATTATAGCCTAATGTCCGCCCAGAATGTTTACATTGTGCGTAATGTAGCAATGTTTATATTTTATGCTACTAAAGAAAGGAAGAAATACCTTTCAATGTATAATTAACTGGATTATTATAATGCTTTGTAAACAAATATATACATGTATTATATCTACAATTTCACACTTTGTTCATTGTTAAATGTCATATGTATGTGCTATTTATTTCTTGTGTATAGGCCGGTGGCCTGTTTTGCGCAATAAACTTTGAAACTTGAAACTTGAAATCTTGTGTATCTTGTATCTAATCAAGGTCATAGAGTGTAATTACGACATTGCTCTCAAAAAAATAGTAGCCGATAGACCCACTAAGAAAAATGCTAGTCGGATATCTTACTGAGTTACTAAGAGACATAGCAGATCGGAGCCTTGAGCAAAAATAGTGGATCTGCGTAAGTGCAGTTCATGTATTTGGTATATGAAATAATCATTGTATCAATGCAGCGTAATAATCAGTGTGGTGTCAAAGTGTTTGAAATGAAAAGTAGGGTTCCTGGGAGTAAAAAAACTATTTGTTTTATTACAGTAACCAGAGAGAGCCGAATAATGTGAATCCTTGTTCTGCTTTCTTATATAATGGACAAATGCAATTTGCAGTTGTATTGTAGATGTCACTTTTTACCTATGTGGGAGCTCTTATTAAATATCACTATCAATGTATGGAACAAGTATTCCTGTGTATTGTTCTAGAAGAAAGAGGGTACAGCCGTTTTGGAGTATTTTAAGTTGTATCAGGTATAGGTGAGACAGTCATTACACCGTCTACAAAAGCTTAGACTCCTTTCACAATCGTCGAAGGAATTTCTTCGCCGGCCTACGCTTGCGAATCTACGTCGAACTTATCGACATAGGTCTTGAAAAGGTAATTTTGTTGTGCGGTCACAATAGTCGTATGTCGGACGCACGACGGTTCTACGATGACACACGACAACCCTACGATGAACAGAAGTCGGACGTCATATTTGTATGAGTGTCGTGCAAACGTCGTTCGTGCGTCGTGCGAATGTCGTACGATAATGAATATCCGCAAGAATGTCGTGCGTATGACGTGCGACAATCGTACGACCATCGCACGTGCATTGTCCATCCACCGCACGTCCATCGCGCGTTCTATTTCCTGGGTCAATACTGTAAACGTTATCATAAACTTCATCTAGTGCATTGTGAAAACTTATGAAAACTGATTATAATCGACTTTCTGTCAGAAAAAACATGTAAGAACATAAGCAATGAATCTACGAAACCAATGATGCCACCAACAATGTCATTAAAATTGCTAGTTCGGCCTAAGAGCAAACTACCTGTATGACACTTGTATGTCTATCAATTTACGTAAGATGGACCATTGTTATACATGTATATACCATTATATAGCCCTTGTTTCAGCCTCACATTCCTATAGCAAAAATTCTACACATATTTCGACAATGCCACAGAGTGGATACAGTTACAATCACATTATATATCACAGAAACAGTATTATGCGATCATTCTAATACAGAATTATAAGTGACTAATAAATATTCACAACGATATTACAAATTATAAATGCACCTATATACATGCGTACACATATCATTAATATATCTATCATTATCAAAATGTAATTATATAGTACAAGTAATTAAAATCAAACTTTAAACAGACGATGAATAAAGGAATTTTAAGTTTGGCCTATGAAGTGTGAACTGTGAGGTATGAAGTGTGAACTATAAAGTGTGCAGTGTCAACTATGAAGTAAGGACTGTGAACTATTAAGTGTGAACTGTGGAGCGTGGAGTGTGAAATGTCGAGTATGAACTGTGGAGTGTGAACTGTGGAGTGCGAACTGTAGAGTATGAACTGTGGAGTTTGAACAGGGGAGTGCGAGCTTGGAGTATGAACTATGAACTATGAATGGTGAACTATGTACGGGTCCCTATAGTTCAATTTTGAACCATGAGCCACGACCTTTTCGACTAGTCCATTTTGGCGGCTAGTCCATGGTTTATTACGTTCGGAGGGCATTATTTAAGGATATGATTCTTACAGATATGTCTTTGTTATCGAATTACAGTTTAGTACAGTCGGCAACGTTCAGAATTGCTAACCAAATAATCGCTGGTTCGAATCATCAATTCGCTCATTGTTTTAATATTATTATTTTATGTTATTTAAAGAGATTATGAGCAGTTCTCTGAGAGCACCAAATTATTTTGGCCACGCAATCTCTCAGATTTTGATAAAAATGTGTTAGTTGTGTAGATTGACCCCATATTTTAATTTCATTTTTTTCCGTTTCTTGAAATTCCTCTCCGTTTCCTTAGCAACGGGTCTTAAAGTTGGGAAAATGTGAAAAAACGTGAAAAAGAGACCTGTTCTCGAAATATTTAATATTTTTTCAGCAGTTGCAATAACAACCGATATTCATAGTTATAATCATAAATTGAAATAAATTACCTAACAATCGATAGCAAAAGAAAACAAATATATACTTTAGTAATTTTTTTATAGCCTGTTAAACTTGAGGTTGTGAGGCAAAAAACATGATTTTGTGGTGTGTTTTACCTGCATTTATACAAAAATCGCAGCATTACTCAATATAGTCATTAATATAGGTGAATGAGCATAGAGTCTACGTGTATAAAGAAAAACATTTGTGGGCACTCTAAAAACAAATCTACAACTCCAGCCAGAAAATTGACAATTTTGAGAAATTTGCTGTAATTTGGTGGTCTCTTGCCTAAATTGATGTCCTGAGTGCTCTCCCTTGCGAACATAACTCTTCAATTCAAAATGGCGGACAGTTGACTTTTGTTTCATATAGTCAAACTATTCTTTAGATTTACAGTATTAATAGGGTGACAGCAATATGTTTTGATAAAGCCTAAGACAGGAACAATCAGTGAATAAGTGTTGCAGATGTTATATTGTATATTACTGATTTTCACTGAGAAAGAGCCATTTCTGGGACGGATTTTTTGACAGACGACCGAAAAAAGTGTAGGTGTCAGAGACATAAATGAACGAACTCGTGTTTTATTTAATTGTAACGGTTCAGAGTGTTAATAAATTTTCGTTGACCATCTTAAACTACAAAATGAACATAACAGAAGAGAAACAAGCCGGGCTTTACTTGGTACAGCTGCACTGAAACTGGCATGATAGTTCTGGGATTTGCCTCAGTTGGAAGTTGGGATATTGCAATGACAATGGAAGTTTTCAGGTAGATATTTATATTTGTCTGTACATAAACAATAATAGTTTTTGTTGTCATTTAAAACCCCTTAAACATTAAATATCTTTCATACTTGTAAGGGTTCATGGCATAAAACTTTATCCCCTCCCCCATCAAATAATGTGGGGCATGTATGGATTTAATTGTCCTTCCATATCAAAATGTTGTGCTGTCTGTAACTTGAAATGTAATTGCTACAGTTATTAAACTTCATAGGAATTTAACAATATTATTCAGCATGTGTTGTTGTGTAGCTATACATTTCATTCGGATTTTACCAGTGATATTTGCGGAGTTGTTGCCCTTGAAATTATGAAATTTGATGATTTTTTTCTTATGTCATCCACAACTTAAAAAGTAATTGTGCTACTGTCATCAAACTTCATATGAATATTTGTTTGTTTGTTTACATGTCATTCCGTCATTAATTCCTTCTTATTTTAAACATTGAAATTGTTCAAACTGATTCAGTTTGAGAAAAAGACCTCGTGGTGAATCCCCAAGGAGTCAGTGAAATTTCCGTGAAAAGCTCTGTTTACACGTACCCGGCTTCAGTATTAATAGGCTAGTATTTTTAATATTTACATTAAAAGTATGCTCTGCACTAAGTGTTTGCTTCATTTGTTTGCAGCTTTGGAACCATGAATATTATCGGGAGTACAAGCATGATTTTCCCTGACAAATACAATGTAGTTTCCTTTCTTTCAGTTTATAGTTCCTAGTTCCAAACATGTGTGCTGAAATATGCTGATTCGAAATACATCAAACAGATCAATCTATTTGGTAAGTGTCCTTTGCTTATGTTGTCTTTAAATAATTATGCAAATCATATATGTCATACTATTACTAGATCTGCATTAGTATATGAATAGAATTTTTAAACAAAACATCCCAGCCATACTTGTTTGTTTATGATAAAAAAAATATTTTGCCAATAATCTATAACTGCTTAAAGTGGGTGACTGTTTAATACAAGTGGCTACTGATAGAGGTTCAACTGTATACATACTAATCTATATACATACCCACTGTCTCATTAAATAGATAGATGCAATTCAAACAACTAAAACACACTAACCACAGATACATTTTGGTCAAGTATTATGCTGAAGTTATGAACATGAATTGCTAAAGAACACCAACAACCATTTGTAATGTCAGCTGAAATATTGTAAAATCACCTATGCTATGGTCTGTTTAAAATTGTTCTGTCAGATGTTTCTTTTCATGATTTATTGGTATTCTGTGTATTTCACATCAAAACATACATCATTGCAGAGTATGTTTACTTTCATTTTCAGAAATTGGAACTACAAAGTACACGTATCTGGTTATGATTGTAGAGACTAGACTAGCACTTCTGTCTGTAACAGAATACAGGTACATTTATAAGTATAGTAATGTAAATTAATACTAAACTTAGTTTAGAATCATGTTAGGGGTTGGCATATAAAATCTGTTTCTTTCTTCAATTGGGATTTATATATTTTGTCAAAGATCCATGACTAAGATTGTTATCATTCTTCTTCAACAAATATTTTGAACCTTTCAATGTACTGTTACATTGTTGGTCTTAGTTTTAAATACATCTCATAAAAAATGATGTCCTGTGCTTCTGTGGAACAAACTCATTGACAAACATGGGACTTCTTAATTTTAATGAGATGCATATAAGAAATTATACATGTCTTACTAAGTAACTGTGATAATTATAATTATGACCTCCCTGAAAATACAATGACTTTTAATTAATCATTGTTTGACAAGGTAAGTTTGAATTGCATTTTTCTATTTTGTCAAGGTTTTAATTTCTTTTTCCTTTTGTATTCCAGACTTTTCAAGGCTTCCAAATCATACACGAAAATGGAGTTTCATGGCTACATGGATCATGGACACTTGATCACCATTCTAGTGCATACTGCATATCTATTCATTAAGAACTTGTGACTGAATTTCACCAGAATAAGTTCATCCGTTATTTTACATAGTGTTTAGAATTACCTTAATGAAAAGTTTATATCTGAGTGAAACTTTTATGCACCAGTCTCAGCTGGATTTTGATAATTTGTTTGAGAAACAGAATTGGCTCATGAACAAAACTGTCTCATAAATGATTTTTAATTTAAACAAAGGTTTTATATAGACCATTTTAATGAACTATAGTACTAACAAATTGATTTGGTCCTCAACCCCTCTTATCAGCATGATTTATTAATTGATTTCTTGTTTACAATTTAATTTTGTCTGATGTTTAATATGCAGAAGACATTATGAATGCCTACTATAATCACTAATCTAAATCTCGGCAGACGTTGATACATGTATATTCTGTGCAATAAGCTTGTAAATATATTCATGCATAAAGGTTGAGGACCATGTTAATTTGTTCCAGCTTTACCCTAATGCTCAGATGCCATATTTTACAGTTCAGCCTACGAAATATATACAATACACATGTAGTCCAGTCAAATTAGCATTAAAGGTAAAACAAATTGCAACAGAAACTATTTTGTGTTTTACAGACAGGTAACCATATGCTGATCAACAGAAAAAAAGTCCTCAAAAAATTATTAGGGGAAAGGTGTAAAATCCAAGATGGCGTCCAAGATGGCCGCCATGAATTTCATAACTACCAAAAATCAATGTGGTTCTTTCATATATAGATATAATGATACATATTTTGGTGGAAAATGTTCATCAAGTTATGTCCATTAAATTGGCTTACAACAGTGACAACTTTAAGGCCAAGTTCAAGGTCACCTCAAGGTCAAAATACGAAAAAAGCTTTAAAATTGGTATTTTCTCTTTATTTTCCATATCATAACATGCATTTTTACCTTTCCTATGGTTATGAAGTTGATAAAAGAGTTGCCTAGTATGTATCTCTTCACTATAAGTTATATGTTTAATTTAGATCGTAACAGTTCTGTAAAAACAGCCATTTTTAATCAAGTAACATGATATCCAAGATTTTTTAAATGGATGATACAATATCATTAATAATTGTTATTATCATCAGTTGTGACAGTTGGTTTTACCAATGTGTTAGGTAAATGTTTGTAAGAATATACTAAATTTTGTAAGTTACCCCAAACTGATATCAAATAATTACCAACTCAAGGTCAAGGTACATGTCGGTTTGAAGGTCAAACTTCTAAACACATGCAATTTTGTTGGAGCTATACGTTTTCTTATAGTATAACGTTATGTTGGACTCGTATGTGTTGGAAATACCCACCCAATGACATATGGGGACTAAGCAGATTGAGAAAGCCATGTTAGAGCTTATGGGGACTCTCCAATTGTTGGGTACCATCATCATAGGCCCTATGGAGGATTTATTATTGATGGGAACTGCCTTCCTAGACCCTATGGAGGACTCATCAGTGTTGGGAACTGCCATCATAAACCCTAAGGAGGACTCATCAGTGTTGGGAACTGTCATCATAGACCCTATGGAGGACTTATCAGTGTTGGGAACTGCCATCATAGACCCTATGGAGGACTTATCATTGCTGGGCACTGCCATCATAGACCCTATGGAGGACCTATTAGTGTTGGGAACTGCCATCATAGACCCTACTGAGGACTCATCAGTGTTGGGAACTGCCATCATAGACCCTATGGAGGACTCATCATTGTTGGGAACTGTTTTCCCATGCCCTATGGGAATCTTCAGTGTAGGGAACAGACGTTCTACGTCATATTAAAGACACAATAGTGTTGGGACCTACCATCCTAGGTACTATGGGGACTCACCACTGGGAACCGTCATCATATCATCAAACTAGCATCAGTCATCTTAAGCCATAAGAGGGACCTACGAGTGTTGTGTGTTGTCATAAGGCCGTAAGTAGGACCCATTAGTGTTGTGAGCTATTATCCTAGGCCCTAAGGGAGACCCACCAGTGTTGTGAGCTATCATTTAAGGCCTTAAGAGGGACTCACCAGTGTTGGTAGCTATCATCCTAGGCCCTAAGGGGGACCCACCAGTGTTGTAAGCTGTCATTATAGGCCCTAAGGGGGACCCACCAGTATTAGGAGCTTTCATCCTAGGCCCTAAGGGGGACCGACCAGTGTTGTGAGCTGTCATCCTAGGCCCTAAGGGGGACCCACCAGTGTTGTGAGCTGTCATCCTAGGCCCTAAGGGGGACCCACCAGTGTTGTGAGCTATTATCATAGGCCCTAAGGGGGACCCATCAATGTTGTGAGCTGTCATCCTATGTCCTAAGGGGGACCCACATATGTTGTGAGCTATCATCCTAGGCCCTAATGGGGACCCACCAGTGTTGTGAGCTATCATCATAGGCCCTATGGGGGACCCATCAATGTTGTGAGCTGTCATCCTATGTCCTAAGGGGGACCCACATATGTTGTGAGCTGTCATCATAGGCCCTAAGGGGGACCCATCAATGTTGTGAGCTGTCATCCTAGGCCCTAATGGGGACCGACCAGTGTTGTGAGCTGTCATCCTAGGCCCTAAGGGGGACCGACCAGTGTTGTGAGCTGTCATCCTAGGCCCTAATGGGGACCCACCAGTGTTGTGAGCTGTCATCCTATGCCCTAATGGGGACCCACCAGTGTTGTGAGCTATCATCATAGGCCCTAAGGGGGACCCATCAATGTTGTGAGCTGTCATCCTATGTCCTAAGGGGGACCCACATATGTTGTGAGCTATCATCCTAGGCCCTAAGGGTGACCCACATATGTTGTGACCTGTCATCCTATGTCCTAAGGGGGACCCACCAATGTTGTGACCTGTCATCCTATGCCCTAATGGGGACCCACCAGTGTTGTGAGCTATCATCATAGGCCCTAAGGGGGACCCATCAATGTTGTGAGCTGTCATCCTATGTCCTAAGGGGGACCCACATATGTTGTGAGCTATCATCCTAGGCCCTAAGGGTGACCCACATATGTTGTGACCTGTCATCCTATGTCCTAAGGGGGACCCACCAATGTTGTGACCTGTCATCCTAGGCCCTAAGGGGGGCCCACCGATGTTGTGAGTTGTCATCCTAGGCCCTATTGAAGACTCACCAGTGTTGGGAAATGTCACCCTAGTCCTTTTTGGGGACCCTTCGGTGTAGGGAGCTGTCATCCAAGACCAGCTGTAGATTTACTAGTGTTTGGGACAATCAATGAAGGCCTTATAGGGGACTCGTCAGTGCTGGGAGAAACCATACAATGTCCTCTCAAAGACTCACCAGTGTTTATAGCAGTTGTCTTAGGCCCAATGGGAGACTAATCAGTGTTTGAAGCAGTCATATTAGGGTTTATTAAGGACTCATCAGTGTTGTAAGCAGTCATCCAAGGTCCTCTGGGGGTTTATACATCATGGAGATAATCAATTAAAGCATTATGGGGATTCTTCAGTGCTGGGGGAAATCATCCAATGCGCTCGCAGGGACTCTCCAGCGTTGGCAGCAGTCATAATTATTAGGGTCTATGGAGGACTAATCAGTGTTAGTAGCAGTCATATTAGGGTATATGAAGGACTCATCAGTGTTGGCGGCAGTCATATGAGGGTCTATGAAGGACTCATCAGTGTTAGCAGCAGTCATATTAGGGTCTATGAAGGACTCATCAGTGTTGGCGGCAGTCATATTAGGGTATATGAAGGACTCATCAGTGTTGGCGGCAGTCATATTACCTAGGGTCTATGAAGGACTCATCAGTGTTGGCGGCAGTCATATTACCTAGGGTCTATGAAGGACTCATCAGTGAAAGCTACAGCAATCCTATGCCATATGGGAGACTCAACAGAGCTGGGAGCAATCATCCTAGGCCTTATGTGGGACAGTCATCCTAGATATTATGGGGGACTCGACAATGTTGGAAAATGTCATTCTAGGTACTGCAGGGACTCGCCAGTGCAGGGAACAGTCATCATAGGCCATATGTGACACAGTCATCCTAGGTTTTATGGGACTCGGCAATGTCTGGAACAGTCATCCAAGGTATTATCGGGGACCCACCAGTGCAGGGAACAGTCATCTCAGGCACTCGGGGACCAACTAGCGTTGGAGCTATTAATGTAGGCCCTATTGAAATAGTGTAGCGCACAGATAATCCAAGACTCATCAGTGTAGGGATTAGTCAATGGGCGACTAGCGTGTATTGGGAATAGTTATCATAGACCCTACTTGGGACTCGCCAGTGTTTGAAACAGTCATTGTAAATGCCCATAGGGACACACTAGTGTTGGTAACAGTCATGTTAAAGGAATCATAAGGAAGCCCTATTGTGGAATCAACACTGCTTAGAGCTGCCATCCAATGCACAAATGGATCATTCAGAACTGTTGCTTTCAACCATCCAATGCTATATATGGGACTCACCTGTATGGGAACAGCCATGAAAATGCTCCATGGGGTTTCATCAGTGTTGTTTTAGCCATGTTTGGCCCTATGTGATACTCACATATGTACGAAACAGTCATCATAGGCCCTATGAGGAATAGCCATCCTAGGTACTAGGAGTTACTTACTTATGTCCCAAGCATGCATACAAACACATACACATCCTAAATATAATTATACTCTAAGCAACACAGCAAGAAAATTATTTTACCCATAGAAAATAGGCTTTAAAATAAGAATACTGTGTGTGGAAATATCGTTGTCTGGTTATTGCATATGTTGACCTTGACCCTTAATTAGTTAGTGTTGCAGGAACCAGGTACACTATAATTATCCTGAATACTACATATACCAACATATAAAAACAATGGTATACATGTATTTTTATGTACAAGTCTGTCACATTACGTCATCACCTTATCCCAAGGAAAAAAGTAAAAAAACAGATGCCCCGTAGGATAGTACTTATATAGAAACAATTTAATTAAATAATGTTGTTTTCATTTCTCAAAATTTAACATACATGTAGTTAAGTTGGAAGAAAAGTGTATGTACAGCATATTTATATTACGAAAAAATGTGAGGAAGTTACAAATATTCAGGTAGTGTTTTGTAGGTTGACCTTCAAACGACCTTGACCTTGAAGTAACCTAAGTTTGAATACAATTTGAAGTACCTTATTAAATTAATTATATTTATACAAACATTTAGTTATACCATTGATAATTCTAATGTTGTAACTGATGATAATAATTATCATGACCAAAGCACCAAGTTAAAAATGTCCTCTAGGACATCACATACTGGAACAAAACTGGCTTTTTTAAAAAACTTTCAATATTCTAAATTAAAAATATTACTTATAATAATGAAATATACACTTGCCAATTGTTTTCTCACCTTAATAACAACATAAAATATGAAATATATCTTATATCAAGGAAAGTGGAGAAGAAAAATAATTTTTTCATGTTTTTTGGTATTTTGACCTTGAAATGACCTTGACCTTGGCCTTAAATTGGTCACTGTTGCCACCAAATTTGATGCACACTTCTTCATGAACACTTTCCATGCAAATATTTGTTCTTATATCTATATATGACACAACCTCATTAGAAATTTGATTTTTAGTGCTTCAGCGATTTATGGCGGCCATCTTGGACGCCATCTTGGATTTTACCCCTTTCCCCTCATCAAATTTTTGAGGACTTTTTTTCTGAAGTCTGCCAAGGTTTAAACTTGACATTGGTGGTGAATTTGTTTCTGTTGCAATTTGTTTTGGGTTCAGCCCATTTTAGGCCTATTTTGACTGGACTAATGTACATTGTATATCCTATCAAACAACTTCACCATTGAATGACTTGCATTGACAAATAATTATACCCACACAAAAGAAAGTTTGGGAGTATAAGTGTTCAAACTTGTCCGTCTGTCTTCTGGTCGGTCCATTTATAGTTTCAAGATGATTACTTTAGTTAAGAATGAGATAGTGTGATGAAACTTGCTGTATTGGTTGTTTTTGTAAATATGCCGCTCAAGTTCGAAAGTGGGAACGATGGGGTCAAGGTCACAGTCAAGGTCACTTACTGGAAACAGAAAATCTTTTTCTGGACAATAACTTTATTTAGGAATGAAATATTGTGATGAAACTTGCTGTATAGGCTACCATAATGTGAATTTGCTGCTGGAACAGTTGGGTCAATGTCACTGTTACAAAACAAGATTTTGTGATGAAACTTTACTTTTTGTATAGGTAGCTGGCGTGAATACACTGCTCAAGTTTGAAAGTGGGACTGGTGGGGTCAAGGCCACTGCTATTTAAAATAGAATATCAGTTTCAGCTTAAGGACAGTTGTTAGGAATGAGATACATGGGCGTAGGAGAAGGGGGGCCAGGCCCCCCCAATGTTAGGACAGGGGGGCCAACATATCATTTGGCCCCCCAATAATTCAGACCATATTCATAGTTTTCCGCCTAAAATAGTCCTGTAATAAGTAATTTGCCTTTAATCCTTGGTTAAAAAGTATAAAATGTGATTTTTCGTGCTAGCTTCGCTCGCAAAAGGATTTTAATCTATGAAATATGTTATCACCCGATCACGTAACTGTTAAAAAGAGCTACAAGGACTACAGAAATACATTTAAAGATAAAGTTTGCACCAGCTCCTATTATTATTGCTTTTAAACGTTGTTATTGCTATGTTAAATTCCCTTGCTAAACCACTTAAACTCTCAGAATTCGGGCATCTGTTCAATGATTAGTAAAAATATTTACAAAATAAGGACTTAATTTTGATTGATCTTACCAAAAAATTATCTCAGAACACACCAGATTGATCCAATGTTTTAAAAAAATTCCCGGGGGAGCATGCCCCCGAACCCCCCTACTTACAATACTAGTTTATAATAGGGTTCAGTTTATTACCCAGTATTTTGACAAGCAAACAATTTAGTAGATATGCCTTACCTTAGAAAGGCTTAGTGAATATAAACACAAAATTTCACCAACATTTAACACTTAATGTGACCCCCACATATCTCAAAAAAAAAAATTCACCCCCCCCCCCCTTCCCAAATATTTGCCCCCCCCCCCCCCCCCCAATGTTGAAGACGCTCCTACGCCCATGATATATCATGATGAATTTTTCTGTCAAAGTAGTTTGTGTGATAATTCAGCAGCATGGTTCCAGTTGTACTTAGTTGTTAAACTTACATGAAAATGTGGTTCTGTAATGAGGCAGTAATGTTGGGGTATTATTCGTCACCGTGTCATGTGTGGCAATTCTAGTTTCGCATTTATTATTTCATGTAGTTGTACTGGATGAAATTATTCTAACAAAAATAAAAATTATGTTTCTGTTGTATTTTTATACTATGACTATTTTATTTCTTTAATATACCATACATGCAGTTGTCCATTTATCAGTAATAGCAGCATTAGGATTATAAAATGAAAATACATCTCCTTGAGAAGCTGAATGGATAAAGCTAAATGAGTATAGCAAATGTGGACCATAGGAAACCTTTTCAGCTATGAAAATGGGAATCTACTGCATTTTAATCATTTGACTGCATGATCATGATAGTAATTCTGAAGCTAAAATGGCTTTCAGATAGATACAACTACACATGTTTGGCATTTTTCACAAATGGTTGCCATGGTATCTGCTGTGAACTATGTCTTTGACACTAAAAGTAAACATTAGAATGATGCATAATAAAAACAATTTGAAGCCATGGCCTTTTAAATCATATTCAATGCTTCTGTTACCATGGCAACCACAATTTTCGTCAAAGTGAAGCATTAATTAATAGGCGTCATCTCAACATTGATCACACATAATGCACATAGTGTCACCATAAATTGTCACCCTAGCATTGATAATTTTTGGATTATACAAAGATAGTAGTGTAACTATTTCAGTATCCATAGCAACCACAATTTTTGTCAGAATAAAAAATATTTAAGTGTACATGATATTCTTATAGACTCCTTTCCATATACCAAGTTTCATAAACCTAGCTTGGAAACTGTATGAGTTATGGCAGGATCCCAGATTTTGAAGTATTTTCACTGTTTTCGTATCCATAGCAACCACAATTAAATGTGCATAATATCCTTGTTGGCCCCCACTCACATACCAAGTTTCATAAACCTAGCTTCGAAACTGTTCGAGTTATGTCAGGATCCAGATTTTTGACGGATGGACTGACAGACGGTAGGGGCCTAATAAAGCATATATATATATTCTATGAAGAACTTTTGAACCTAATTAATAATCCAAATCAATAAGAATATGCAGTATTTTGCCATAAAGAAGAATAAGTAATGGTACTAGAATGTTTTCCAGCATATTTGACAACTCAGAGTGAATAAACAAACATTTTTTGGTATTTTTTCTAAATGGTTGTCATGGCAACAGCTGTGAAAGTAATTTTTTTGCAATTAAATTGAAATTAAAATGAAATGCTACGAACATAGAATGTTTTTATCATGGGAAAACACATATTAATATAACATTTAAAAAAATAATAGCATCTTGTCTTTGAAAGAGAGGTAATCAAGAATTTACACAGTACAGATTTTGGGGCATATTTGGTGTTTTCTTAAAAAAAAGTTTCCGGAGTGTCCAGCGATTTTATTTCATTATATGATAGACAAAGGTTGGGTCTTTCAGAAAATATGCACTACTGTTCCTAGTTTTGCTGCGTTATAAAATTATATTCCTTTAAAATTTGTCATTTTGAACATTTTAAAAAAAAATGAAATTCTGCGAAAGTGACTACTTTTGTAACACCCATTGAACGGCATTAGCCAACATAAAACTTTGACTATGTATCATTATGTTTACCTGATAATGAATTAATCCAATAATGTAGACTACATTTTACTGTATAAATCCAGTTTTTCATCAAGGTTAGTACAAAATAGGTGTTTTATAGAAAAATGTATACCTCAATTTACCCGATTTTGACCAAAAACTTCAACATCCGTTACCATGGTAACCGGAAGTGTTAGGAATAAAATGAACCTAAATACTTTGTATGTGCATGGATACGACACGACAAAGTCCTGAAAGTTTCAGGAAAATCAGTTACTATGCGTGCCGCAGCCCTTCTTAAAAAATTTGGTTTTCTCAGAGAACTGCTCTTATAAGTCAAAGCGATGTTTTTGTGTTTTTAAATGATGCATAAAAGGTGTCGATTCAATATATTTTTCATTTTTACTTATTTCGATTGTTTGTGTGTTCCGAGCTTACTGACCTATATAACGTTGATTAGCCGTCAGAACGTTCTACAACATACATGTAACAAATATGGTTTGTAACATAAACTAATATTACATGTACACACATTTTGCAAGTTATAAGCATTTAAAAACTATAAAATAAAACATGTCAAAAATATTTTGGTGGGTTTCGAACCCTGGTCTGACAAAAGTTAATTTACAATGTATCGAGCGCTTTATCCTCAGGACCAATCCGACTCACAAAATAACCGTCCCTAATTGTAATACTTACCTTATTGACTAAACCTACACCAACCTATATCGGCCTTAAAAGTACAGTCACGGCTCAATGCTCGAAATCGAACTATACATATACATGTAACATATGAACCATAAAGCAATAGTAGACATGAAGTTCGAAGTGTGAAGCTTGAAGCATGAACTATGAAGTAACCCCGGGCTTTTGAACAATAACACAGCCAAGGTGTGCGGAAACCGTCCGGAGCTATTAGGTTCGTAAAGCACTTGCAGGACACTCCTATGATAGCCGTACGGTGGCCACACGGCAAGCCTATTAGTGTTTAAATCCGTACGGATATCATACATAGCTCATTTGATGTCGGTATGAGACCCATACGACATGTTCCCGACTCCGAAATCCCTGTGAATACGTGTACATCTCGGGAGTTCGGTGAAACATTTTCACTGATATACGAATTATGAAAACTGTAAGATGATCGGTAGTCTACCATATCCACATTGGCTTATGGACGCCGTAGGCCTACTAGTTTGCAAAAGTCAGCTCGCGTATATCTCGTAGCGTAAATCGTCGCCCGAGAACCATAGTGTTCTATGTGTCTTTTTCTTGTTTTCGAGAAAATCAGGTTTTCAGATTCAGGGCTTTCAAAGCCTTTATAACTTGTTTGTTCGTGGACGAATTCGAACAGAAATGTGTATGTGCTTTATTTATGTAGATCTCAGGAACACTTCCAAATATCATGAAGAATCGTTGATTCAAACATACCGCACTTAAGTCGGTCTACTGTAGATAGAACATTATAAAACCAATTTAGGTTACACCACGTGACTCAATGGGAGCAATCCATTGGTCAAGAACGCAGATAGAACAACTTGGTTCTCAAGAAAAACATGAAAATTGCAGATAGAACAAAATGGATCTGTTGATATCTAAATATGAAGATGTCCCCGAAAGAGGACAAGGTCACTGTGACATAGCTCTCATCGAGAGATTTCCAACGGTATATTAAACTCATTTTTGGCAAAAATGACGATTGAACACTATGGTTCTCGGGCAACGAAATGTGACCAAGCGTATGCTGACCAAATTGACATGTTTGATAGTATAATTCAACGAAAGATATTGTGTTTTAAAATGCATAATAAAACATTAGTATTATAGATCTTCTATAGGCCTACTTCGTGTTAGCCAGTTATTATTGTAGCGTGATTATTATACTTATTTACACTTTGTAAATTACATATAATGCACGATGAACTTAGCAACATAATTATTTCTGATTAACTGTGTGTTATAAATGCAAAATGTTCATATTTGAGACTATCCATGATTAAACATGTATGTATCAATAATCCCGAATTCCGAAACCTGTGTCCGGAATTTCCACCTAACCTTCTACTTACGCTTTAGGCCGGATGCGACACTGGGTAATTTCCCTTGGACTGTGTGTTTGCATGACGTTTTGATAAATTGCTAAGTTTTTTGGTCTAAACGAATGATTTAATACGTATATTAGGGCGGTTTAAAAATCGGTTTTAAGCACATATTAAAAAGTTCCTATTTTCATCTTAGAAATTTCTTAAATAGTAAGATACCTATGTACGTATCTTAAATATAGGCACATGTCTTAGTTGAACATGGATATATAAGACAAAAATTGGCTATTTAAGAAGATCTTAAGTTTAAGATGTGTTGTGAATAGCTACTTAGAAATAAATTAAACTTAAAACGAATTTTATCATATCTAAGAAATTTATAGGATATTTAAGATATATTTTGTATCTAAGAAGATTTGTGAATACCGGCCCAGGTCATGACTCATACGATATTGGACATATCAATTTGAAACACCATATGTGAAAAGGTCTCAGTGAGTGCTGTGCCCAAGGACCATAATTATTTATTGCATATTATTTTCCGTTGTATTTTATCATACTTGATTCTTGTCCATGCCTAAACTCATACAGTACGACTATATGCCCATGTCTGGTTCCCCATGAAGTCAAAGCCCATATATGCTTCAAGACGTTGCATATTAAATAAACATAAAAGTAATCGAGCGTTGGTTCGACCATAAGTTTTTGTCGTCTCTAGTTGAACTATGTTGACCGTGGTTAGCGCCAAATCCCAACCGGTTTACGTACCACCAGTAAACAGCGTCGAAGAAAGCAATACAGATTTTTGTGAGGCGATCACGTCAGTTGATTTTGTCATTTTAACACATCGGCTCCACAGACACTTGGGGTCTGGACCACGCCCCCTCCCAATACGCGCCTGGAAATATTTTTTATATTTCTTATATATCCAGACCCATTCAGCAATCACACAAACATTTGTTGGATGTATTTGATATTAATACAAAAATCTGAGTAATTCATCTACTGCTTAAATAACACAAAGATAGAAATGTTTCGCTGAAGTTTCTCGCACACCGACCTAGAAAAATTGATCGTGTAAAACTTGTTTTGCAACTTACCCGTATATTTCTGATGTCTTTCGGTCAATAACAAATTAATCTTTACGATGACTATACTGACAATACTCAATCAGCGCTCTTGTCGACAAAATATGCGAGAAAGTTTGCAATTGTCAACTCATTTTCCGCCGCGCACATAATCTTTCGACAATTTGAACGGTGGTTCCCAGCCCGATACATAAGAACTGTGTCGCGCGTTGAACGTTGGACCCAAACGAGGTATTCCGAATGGTTTATTTACATATCTGGTTCCAACGTTCAAGGCGCGGCGCCGTACTTTCGTATTGATCAGACGGGAAACCAGCGTCGAAAGATTATGTGCGAGTCGTGTTTTGAGTTGAAAATTGCCAACTTTCTCGCAAATTGTGGAGGCAGGGGCGGTGATCGGTTTCTGTCTTTATCATCATCGTAAAGAGTAATGTGTACTTGACCAAAGGACACCAAATATTGGCAGGAAAGTTGCACAGTGAGTTAAACACGACCCGATATTCGAGGAAGGTGTGCGAGAAATTTCAGTCGAACATTTTTATCTTTGTATTATTAAAGCTAGAGAGGCATTTACGAATATTTTTTATTTGTCCGGATGCGTTTAATAATGTTTGTGTGATTGATGTATGGGTCTGGATATACAAAGTTGATGATAAAAATATACCCAGCTGGGCGTAGCTGGGGGAGGGGGCGGGGTCCAGACCCCAAGTGTCTGTGATCGGCTCATGCTTAGCGCACGATAAAGTCTTGCACCGATACAAGTGAGTAGCCGAGAAATGCGACAGGTTCGTAAATATTTCTGATTTGCCACAAGGAAAACGTGCTGCTGATGGATATAAATGTTCAATGATAAATTTGAAAGTTTAGAGTAACTCCCACTTGGTATAAACATTGAAGGAAATTTCAAGCTTTTCAGTTGTCGGTGTAAATAAGACGTATTAAAAGCGTCTGACTACCATCATAAAATAGTACGAAAAACTCAAAATGGATGTGTCAGCATGTTCATAGTTATTACTATATTATACTATGATAAACTTGCATAAAAAGCTAAAGCTGAAACCTTATGTGTCATTGCGTATGTGAAACGTATTTTAATGCGCGCACATAATATTTGTTTAGCAAGCATCCCGACCGCTTTGTGGAAGGCTCTTTTGCATTTATTTCGTAAGAATATAGACTAGCTCGCGCATATAGCTAAAATGTGCTCATCTTTAATTATACACGCCTTTGAAAAACAAAACAATTCCTTTTAAAGGGCATTCTATAGTGTGATAGGGCATGTTTTAAGAAAACATCTTTTCTTCAAATTTAAATTTTGTGGGCATAAGAAACATACCATTACAATGTATTAAATTTACCCTTGCAGTTAATCAACAAATACGCATTAATAAAGCGAATTTTTCAACGAGCTTGGAGAGAAATAACGTGTGATTTATAAGTCATGATGTACCGTGTAGTTAAATCAAAATAAAGCTGATCAATTACTAGATCTGGAAGCCTTCATTATCCCCACGACGTTTTGACGGCGTCATAAACGTAATATCCTCACAGGTCGTCAGGCGACGTCAATTACGTCATTTCCGCCCAAGGCTTTGATTGTTCTTCATAGTAACGACGTCGTCAGTTGACTACAGTCACGTATTAAGAAACAGAGAACTTATGAAGCATAAAATGACTACAATGACGAACAATATACGAGTATTTCGACCACCCACGTGTAAAGCATCGGCACAGTAAGTTGTTTTATACATTTAGTGCTCAAATGTGTGTACGGTATGTATATGTGTCTTATATATAAATGTGTGTACGGTATGTATATGTGTCTTATATATAAATGTGTGTACGGTATGTATATGTGTCTTATACATAAATGTGTGTACGGTATGTATATGTGTCTTATATATAAATGTGTGTACGATATGTATATGTGTCTTATATATAAATGTGTGTAGCTTAACGGTACCAACAGTTTGTTGATTCAGGAACCTTTACAGATAGTAGAAAAAAATATATTTTTAGTAAGTTATCTTGATAGCGCACAGCCATTTTATATGACTTTTAAAATGTCTATGTTTGAGTATTTTCTAATGTTTATACTTAGACATGTGAGTGTGCTGGTATTTTCTAATGTTTATACTAAGACATGTAAGTTAGCTGGTATAAATGTTGTGCAATCAAAACAACATCTGGGTGTTTTGCTTTTTTATTTATTTCTAATGACCAAACATTTAAATGTGTCGATCTCTGAACACACAAGTAGAGGTTGATTCATGGTCGCTGTAGGTTATTTCCTTCCACGAACTATTGACAACAATCCCGAATTTCTTCCACACGGAACTTCTGCACATGTGATGGATGGTAATTTGGCACTGGTTAGAATACAGTCCAGGAAGACTGGTTAGGTGAATCAACAGCTGTATACATAACTGACACAATGTTAAGAAAAGGCGTTAAATGAAAATTAGCAAATAATTATAGGGTATGGCGTTCACAATGGTGCTGACATACTTTCAGCCATTGATGATACAGGTACTGTGATTGTACATGTCTTACCTGAGACAGTACCTGTACGTGATGTAGATCGTGTACATGTCTTACCTGAGACAGTACCTGTACGTGATGTAGATCGTGTACATGTCTTACCTGAGACAGTACCTGTATGTGATGTAGATCGTGTACATGTCTTACCTGAGACAGTACCTGTACGTGATGTAGATCGTGTACATGTCTTACCTGAGACAGTACCTGTACGTGATGTAGATCGTGTACATGTCTTACCTGAGACAGTACCTGTACGTGATGTAGATCGTGTACATGTCTTACCTGAGACAGTACCTGTATGTGATGTAGATCGTGTACATGTCTTACCTGAGACAGTACCTGTACGTGATGTAGATCGTGTACATGTCTTACCTGAGACAGTACCTGTATGTGATGTAGATCGTGTACATGTCTTACCTGAGACAGTACCTGTACGTGATGTAGATCGTGTTTATGTCTTACCTGAGACAGTACCTGTACGTGATGTAGATCGTGTACATGTCTTACCTGAGACAGTACCTGTACGTGATGTAGATCGTGTACATGTCTTACCTGAGACAGTACCTGTATGTGATGTAGATCGTGTACATGTCTTACCTGAGACAGTACCTGTACGTGATGTAGATCGTGTATATGTCTTACCTGAGACAGTACCTGTACGTGATGTAGATCGTGTATATGTCTTACCTGAGACAGTACCTGTACGTGATGTAGATCGTGTATATGTCTTACCTGAGACAGTACCTGTATGTGATGTAGATCGTGTACATGTCTTACCTGAGACAGTACCTGTACGTGATGTAGATCGTGTATATGTCTTACCTGAGACAGTACCTGTACGTGATGTAGATCGTGTACATGTCTTACCTGAGACAGTACCTGTACGTGATGTAGATCGTGTACATGTCTTACCTGAGACAGTACCTGTATGTGATGTAGATCGTGTACATGTCTTACCTGAGACAGTACCTGTACGTGATGTAGATCGTGTATATGTCTTACCTGAGACAGTACCTGTACGTGATGTAGATCGTGTATATGTCTTACCTGAGACAGTACCTGTACGTGATGTAGATCGTGTATATGTCTTACCTGAGACAGTACCTGTACGTGATGTAGATCGTGTATATGTCTTACCTGAGACAGTACCTGTACGTGATGTAGATCGTCATCAGTCTATAACTGAAAGAACTTTCTTTTTCTGTTGTGTTTAGAATTTTTATATTGGTGGGGGCTTTTCTCAGTATCCAACTACCTTTCAAAGATTTAGTATCCGTAGGCCGTCTTGTAGACTGTTCGAGTCTGTTTTTTCAATGTCGGGTAAACTGCGGTGTAGTTGTGTGTTTGAGGGCTGGTAGGTAGAGTAATTCAGCATTTTTATTGCAACATGGAGAATAGATTGACATGTAGTGGTTCCATGTTTGAAATAAATGCCAAATGGTTACTGGATTTGTGGGGGACTGGTTGAAATACTAGTAGTTGATCAGTATTTGTAATTCAACATCTACGGGTTCGGATAGAGGTTCAGTGTTTGTTTAGGTGGTATGGTTGACAGATTGGTTCAGTGTTAGCAATAGGGGTGGGTGAGTGTTTGCAGTGGGGGTCAAGTTGACAGAGTGGTTCAGTGTTTGTAATCGTGTACTGGTCGACATAGTGGTTCAGTGTTGGTAATGAGGGACTGTTTGATAGAGTGGTTCAGTGTTTGTTATGGGGGAATGGTTGACAGAGTGGTTCGATGTTTGTTATTGGGGAATGGTTGACAGAGTGGTCCGATTTTTGTTATTGGGGAATGGTTGACAGAGTGGTCCGATGTTTGTTATTGGGGAATGGTTGACAGGGTGGTTCAGTGTTTGTTATGGGGGACTGGATGACACAGTGGTTCAGTGTTTGTAAGTGGTGAATGGTTGACAGAGTGGTTCAGTAATTGTAATTGGGGAATAGTTGACAGAGTGGTTCAGTAATTGTAATTGGGGAATGGTTCACAGCGTGGTTCAGTGTTTGTAATGGGGGACTGATTGATAGAGTGGTTCAGTGTTTGTAATTGGGTAATGGTTGACAGAGTTGTTCAGTGTTTTTAATGGGGAATGGTTGACAGGGTGGTTCAGTGTTTGTAATTGAGGAATGGTTGACAGAGTGGTTCAGTAATTGTAATTGGGGAATAGTTGACAGAGTGGTTCAGTAATTGTAATTGGGAATGGTTCACAGCGTGGTTCAGTGTTTGTAATGGGGGACTGATTGATAGAGTGGTTCAGTGTTTGTAATTGGGTAATGGTTGACAGAGTTTTTCAGTGTTTTTAATGGGGAATGGTTGACAGGTGGTTCAGTGTTTGTAATTGGGGAACGGTTGACAGAGTGGATCAGTGTTTGTAATTGGGGAATGGTTGACAGAGTGGTTCAGTAATTGTAATTGGGGAATAGTTGACAGAGTGGTTCAGTAATTGTAATTGGGGAATGGTTCACAGCGTGGTTCAGTGTTTGTAATGGGGTAATGGTTGACAGAGTTGTTCAGTGTTTTTAATTGGGAATGGTTGACAGGGTGGTTCAGTGTTTGTAATTGGGGAACGGTTGACAGAGTGGTTCAGTGTTTGTAATTGGGGAATGGTTGACAGAGTGGTTCAGTAATTGTAATTGGGGAATAGTTGACAGAGTGGTTCAGTAATTGTAATTGGGGAATGGTTCACAGCGTGGTTCAGTGTTTGTAATGGGGGACTGATTGATAGAGTGGTTCAGTGTTTGTAATAGGGTAATGGTTGACAGAGTTGTTCAGTGTTTTTAATGGGGGAATGGTTGACAGAGTGGTTCAGTGTTTCTAATTGGGGACTGGTTGACAGGGTGGTTCAGTGTTTGTAATGTGGGACTCGTTGACATGAGTAGTTCAGAGTTTTGATAGGGGACTGGTTGACAAAGTAGTTCAGGGATTGTAATCTGGGAATGGTTGATATATTGGTTCAGTCTTGTAATGGAGGACTGGTCGACATATTGGGTCTGTGTGTGTTATGGGAGAATGAGTGGTGGAGTGGTTCATTGTATGTAATTGGGAATAATAGACAGGTTGGTTCAGTGTTTGTTATGGGGGAATGGTTAAACAAGTATTTCAGTATTTGTTATGGGGGATTGAATGACAGAGTGGTTCAGTGTTTTATGGGGGATTGAATGACAGAGTGGTTTACTGTTTTATTAGGGACTGGTCGACAGAGTGGTTTACTGTTTTATGGGGGACTGGTCGACAGAGTGGTTTAGTGTTTTATGGGGGACTGGTCGACAGAGTGGTTTAGTGTTTTATGAGGGACTGGTCGACAGAGTGGTTTACTGTTTTATGGGGGACTGGTCGACATAGTGGTTTAGTGTTTTATGAGGGACTGGTCGACAGAGTGGTTTACTGTTTTTAGCTCACCTGTCACAAAGTGACAGAGTGAGCTTTTGTGATCACACTTCGTCCGTCGTCTGTCCGTCCGTCCGTCAACAATTGGGTTGTGTCCTCTCTAGAGGTCACAATTTTGGCCTAATCTTTATGAAACTTGGTCACAATGATTATCTCAACAAAATCTAGGTCAAGTTCGATATTGGGTCATCTGAGGTCAAAAACTAGCTCACTAGGTCAAATTATAGAAAAAACCTTGTTTTAAACCTTTCAACATGTAGTCTTCATGGTCACTAAACTCTCTGCTGTAACTCTCTACTCTCTATACATACAATAAACTTTCATCAACCAATGAAAATGTGTATCAGGGTTCACAGCAGTTTTGTAAAGGTCAAATATCAAAATATTCTAGTATTTTAAGCAGGGTGTGAATTGTAATGGTTAAGTGGAATTCAAAGCGCTGTAGGGAGCGTAGACATTTTCCTGATGGTCGTGGGTTCAAACCCCACTGGAACCATAATTTTTTTTTTAAGTGTTTAGGTATTGTTTTGTCTTTATAGCATGTATTTGTACATTTTCCTGATGGTCGTGGGTTCAACCCCCACTGGAACCATAATTTTTATTTTTATTTTTTTTGAGTGTTTAGGTATTGTTTTGTCTGTAAAGCATTTATTTGTACATTTTCCTGATGGTCGTGGGTTCAACACCCATTGGAACCATAATTTTTTTTTTTTTTTTTTAAATGTTTAGGTATTGTTTTGTCTTTATAACATGTATTTGTACATTTTCCTGATGGTCGTGGGTACAACCCCCACTGGAACCATAATTTTTTTTCAGTGTTTAGGTATTGTTTTGTCTTTATAGCATGTATTTGTACATTTTCCTGATGGTCGTGGGTTCAACCCCCACTGGAACCATAATTTTTATTTTTTAATTTTTATTTTTTTAAGTGTTTAGGTATTGTTTTGTCTTTATAGCATGTATTTGTACAGTTATATGGAGGAAAAATATTCCAAAATATTTTGTTTAAAATAAAGGTCAAATCATAGAAAAACCTTGTGTAGTCAGTCACCAGAGGTTACTATTTCAACTTAATCTTTATGAAACTGTCACAATGATCTTGTCAACAAAATCTAGGCCAAGTTCGATTTTGGGTCATCTGGCGTCAAAAACAAGGTCACAATGTCAATTGACATTTTCCTGAGGGTCGTGGGTTCAAACCCCACTGGAACCATAATTATTTTTTAAGTGTTAAGGTATTGTTCTGTCTTTATAGCATGTATTTGTACAGTTATATGGAGGAAATATTTTGTTTAAATTATAGGTCAGATTATAGAAAAACCCTGTGTAGTCACCAGAGGTTACAATTTCGACTTAATCTTTATGAAATTTGGTCCTAATAATCATCTCAACACAATCTAGGTTAAGTTTGATATTAATTAAGTCATCTGGGGTCAAACGCTAGGTCACATGGTCAAACCATACAAAAACTTGCAATAGAGGCTGAATTTCCTTAAATTTTATTCAGAAAATGTGTAGGATCACCATAGGGGTGTGCATGCACTAGTACGACAGGTGAGCGACCTAGGGCCCTTTGGGCCCTCTTGTATGAGGGACTGGTCGACAGAGTGGTTCACTGTTTTATGGGGGACTGGTCGACAGAGTGGTTTAGTGTTTTATGAGGGACTGGTCAACAGAGTGGTTTAGTGTTTTATGAGGGACTGGTCGACAGAGTGGAACAGTGTTTTATGGGGGACTGGTCGACAGAGTGGTTCAGTGTTTGCAGTGAGGGCCAAGTTGACCGAGTGGTCCAGTGTTTGCAGTGGGGGTCAGGTTGACAGAGTGGTTCAGTGTTTGCAGTGGGGGTCAGGTTGACAGAGTGGTTCAGTGTTTGCAGTTTGGGTCAGGTTGACAGAGCGGTGCAGTGTTTGCAGTGGGGGTCATGTTGACAGAGTGGTTCAGTGTTTGCAGTGGGGGTCAGGTTGCCAGAGTGGTTCAGTGTTTGCAGTGGGGGTCAGGTTTACAGAGTGGTTCAGTGTTTGCAGTGGGGGTCAGGTTAACAGAGTGGTTCAGTGTTTGTACTGGAGCAGATTGGAGCTAGGTCTTTCAGCTAAGGCACTGCATCTGTGTAAACTAGGTCATCCTGTTAGGGCCCTTTCATTGCAGAAACTATGTCAATCAGCTGAAACCATGGCATTCAGCTTTTTATTACTGTTAATCATTAACTTTCTAGGACTAAAAATGGCTGTTTCGGCCTTTTGTGCTGTTGAAACGTGGTTATTCAACTTGGGTATACTAATTGTTTTAAGTTGGTCATTCGGCTCTGGGATTCCGTTTATTCGAGCTAGCTGTTGCGCTCGGTTTGTTGAGGCTGGGTCATTTAACTATAAGACCATTAAACATGTTGAAACTAGGTCATCCGATTGGGGCTTTCAGCCCCAAACAAAACCGAGTTTACGTTGTTAAAGCAGTTTTATTGTATTAAATTTTGACTTAAATAATCTCCAAGAGAGGTATAAATCGATTATACAATAAAAAAAAACCCAGTAATTAATTATGTCTAATACTTTGGACTTAGCATGCCTACAACAATAAGAAATTACGTTTAAAGACCAATACATTTTAGAGTTAAGGGACGTAAATCCTATACATGTACATTTGTATTGGAGAATATGACAGTTTATATTGTAAGATAATAAGAGTAACATTTGAGTTAATGCAGGGAAATTTACTTTTTACCAAAAATGTATAAGTACAGAAAGTATAAACAGGGCCATAAACCCATCAACATACATCTTATAATTATGGGATATAGTTCATACGATTGTGTATCAGACATTATATACATGTTATAAGTTTCTAGTAAATATGTTTATAAAGGGTGTAAAGAAAGTTCGTTCCGGTCAGAAAGTATGGCGTATCTTTATTTTTAACAAGCGAATTGTTACGAAATTTGCTAAGAAGGTATAGTACTAAATTTAGGATCTGTGCATTATCTTTGCTTGGATTCCGTTCTGGTGGACACCGTTGCCATGGATTTATATAACGCGGAAATAATCTCACGTTAACGTTACGTCGACGGCCATTTTAAAGATAAGTCGATAATCAGAAATAACTGCAACAATGAAACATAGCCAGATTAAGACATTTTAGACATTCACATTGTTAAACAATGCGTTATGCTTACAGTTATTGGTGGCTAACGGACGGGTACTCATAAAATTGGAGCATAACTATGAATTTGCAAGTACATATTATCGAGTTCGTCGAGCGTGACAGGACGTAAACGCCAAGCGAAAATTGAGAGTAGGGTAAAGAAAATGATGACCGCTGTGTAAACAATAACGGTGGAACGTTACAAGAACAACGTCTGCGAACATCATAAGGCATTGGCCAAGATATGCCTCATTTTTCAAGTAAAGAGTACCTAAATAACTCCAAAAGAAAAGAAACGTCTGGGTTGACAAAAACGCGCCATTAAGAAAAAAATACGCATATGGGAAAACAAAAGGCAATTATTTGCAGCTTCATAACTTGGATGATATTTTTTTATTATATAAGGTTAAATATTAGTTTAGTTCACTACAAGTTTAAAACATATACAACGATACAGTGAGGGGATAATAAAGGGAGTATTTCGAACTTAACCCGGTCACGACGTCGTTTACGTCATATTCGAAACAAGATCAACACATTTATTAATTGCGTTTGAAAAACTATTGACAGTCAAATCAGCTAAAACTGTTATACATAGTGACGTCATTGTGCCAGGATACTGAATGCAAAATTTAATACGAATATATTTATTAGTTTTGTGTGCAAAAGCTTTTCAAAAACCGGAACGAATTTTCTTTACACCCTTTACTTAACAATCATTTAGGAAATTGACGCTTCAGTAATTATTGTAGCTCCTTTCCCCCGGAAAAGTCTTGTAAAAAGGGATATATCCGTATAAGTGCTTTGATGAAATAGGCCGACGTCAAAAACGTCATATCCAATCATGACTTAAAACGACGTCAAAAACGTCACTTCCGCCCAATCATTGTATTGTCCTTCATAGTAACGACGTCATCGGTTGATTACGGTCGTGTATTTAGAAGTAGATTTTTATTACGCAAAATTAATGCTTATTATGAGTCAGGCAAACACAATAAGAATATTTCGTCCACCAATAGGTCTTCATTCGGCACAGTATGTATTATTTTTGTTATTTATTGATGAAATGTACAGATCTAGTAGCTCAGTGGTTAGCGCGCTTGTCGTCTAATCTGGCGACCCGTGTTCAAATCCGGGTGGAGGCACACATATATGCCTGCCATATTTCAGCAGAAAGCTGACTGGCAAATTAAGGCTATGCTCGGCATAATAATCTAAGTGTAAATATATGTGTTTTTTCTTTGGTTTACGTTTTTTGTGCGTATACACTCGTAGTCTAGCATGGATATGGATGCAGTACTAATTAATACTTCCTGGTCTATTGAATAATTAAAAATATTTACTTGTCTCGCTTGGTTTCCAATAAGGCACTTAGTTACTTAGTTAATTTTGGTCATAGTGACGCGACTAAATCTACAATTGTATAGTGGAAATTATTGCTAAACATCTCCACTGAGTTCTAAGAATCCAGGCTTTGAAACTATGAACTATTATTCTGACAATCCATAAAATGAGTTGATTTAATGTTTGATTCTTTGCGTTCGACTGAGGCAGTCATAAGGGTGTGTTCATCAGATTGACCAATGACCTCCAACTTGGAGGAAAGAGACAGTTGTTTGATACAAGGAACCGTGGTGATGTACCGGTGTCCATTCCGAATAGCACCCTCATGGCTCTTAAACGTATAACACCGATACACGCGAGATTAGTTCTAGGTAAATTACAGAGGTTTCGTGCATTTACTTGTTCGTGTAACTGATATTATAGTGCAATCGGTCTGAGGGTTCGTGTAACTGATATTATAGTGCAATCGGTCTGAGGGTTCGTGTAACTGATAATTTAGTGTACAATGTAGTATAGTATACTGGCGATCATAGGTGTGATAAGCACTATTTTAAAATGTGTTTTGTTAATAAAACAGGCGAATAATGACATTGTAGTGTCAGATAAATTGAGTCTCTTAATTAATTATAATTCTATATCGAATGGCCATATGCATGTTTTATTTGTGATATGATATTTTAAATGTGTTATTTTGTACTATGGATACATGGATTAGACGGAAATATAATATATTACAGTTATTGCCTCCTAATTTATACGGAGAAATTCAACATGGCATATTTATTAGAATTGTCACAGAGCAGAACAGAACACAACTTTATTTATCACAAGCATAAAGGCAATATGTGTACAGTGAAATATAAATGTTACAGTGTAAAGACATATTGTAATGAATTCTATATAATCTTTCAGACATGTTTATATTAAATATAATTGTCTAATTTAGCGCAATATTTGTGCCTTCGTAGCTCAATGGTTAGAAAGTTTGCTGTCTAACCTAGCGACCCGGGTCCAAATACGCGTGGAGGCACTCATATACCTGTCATGGTTCAACAGAAAGCTGACTGGCAAATAAAGGCTATGCTTGGTATTCAAGATTAGTAACAATACAAAACAATGAAGTGCTTAAGTTATCGTATGGAACAGACTGTATATCAAAGCTGTTTTAAATACAACCATAATTACATAAGTCATCAACGCCTCGTTAAAATTTTGAATGCAAATATTTGGCAAAGGAATTTGTTATTTATTTCCAGTTTTACAACCAGTTTCAGTAGGAGGAATAGACTGAAAACACGTTTCAAAAACGACCATGTGTCCTAGCCGTGATTATAATCAGTGATGTTTTGACCCGTAGTCAAGAGTCTTTCCCATTCGACGACCGTGTCACCCAATGTTTTATTACCCGGACCGTGATTACAACCATTACTTACACTCAGCACTGAGCACTCAAATATTGAAATCATTCTTTTGAGGTTCTTTGCGACAATTTTTGAGAATAAGAAGTTGTAATAATGTTAAATTGGTACTAAATATTATCTTTGGCTTATTACATAGTGTAATTAGTGTATTTGTAAGCTATAATTGTAATATATCAGTCTGAGTGCTGAGTGTGGCACTCAGATTCAATAATTACATATATACCTCATAAATAATACACAATGGCAAAATTATGCTATTTTCAACACTCATATAACATTATTTATACATTTTCCTCATTTGGATTAGCAATCTAGGACAAATAATGGCTTTTTATAATACATTTTTAATATTTGAACATTGAGTGCTGAGTGTAAGCATAGGTTATAATTTCGGGTCCTGGTGTAGTTACTGTAGAGTTGTTGTTGTGAAGGATACTTTGTATTGAAAAGTTCCGTATGTATTCTATAAGCGATGCTTTGGTTCGAACTACACCGATGTGCTAACACGGAGAGGCTAGTAAGCGGATACACGGAATAGGGCTTCCGTGTCCGTATGCGGAAAGGACGTTCTAACAGAATGGTTTTATGTGACTCAACGCTACTGAATGAAGATCATTTTGGAATTTATGTGACTAAATAAGATAAGACTAAAGGTGAGGTTTATAGGACTTTTTCAACCACATAAAGTGGATTTGTGAGGGAGCGGAAACGGAACGCGGACTACGGATGTGTGCACATGGAATATCGGCCTTAGTTTACTGAAATACAAGTAAAGTGTTTTATTTGAACACGATTTATTCTTGTATCACAGTTATGATTCTTACATATATTCTGTTGCAGTATTGCCAGCAATAGACAACATTGGATGGACCAGTATAATCGTTTATGTGAGATAAACAAAGAACATCGTAGATCATTGAAGGAACTCTATGAAGACGGTGATCAATACTGTAAACCAAGCATCACGTACAAAAAGAGCACATTTGTACCAAGATGTAAGTCAAACTAAATATTTGTCTCAAATGTTTGTATCGTTATATTCTCTTACTTTACAGTATTGCAAATAAAAGTGTTTTGCTTTGAACATTTTTGTGGGCACCATTTGAGGAAATATATCGTGCGACTGTCGTAAGACTTCTATGTGACTGTTACACAAAACCATTACACCACAAGACGCACGCTATGTGTCAACCTTTTCTGCACTTTGCTTTGCATGCCGGTATTGTATTGTTTATACTGTATGTATGAACACGCGATCATATGGGTCTGTATCGACTCACCGGTCTCTTATTCACGAATATTATCAATAAAAATGAAATAATAATAATTTTAAAATAATAAAATTAAGACAGTCAATAAGGGGAGCTGAGACAGAGCCCTAGCGATACACGAGCTAGTCACACGAGCTTGACTACGATATGTCTGTGTGTGTGTTTCTTTCTCTGTGGTATGGTTGTATATTGTTTTCTTTCGTGTGTAAGAAATGTTGCGTCTAACATGTTGTGCGGCTGATGTGACAAAGACTTTAACAACTCTCGTAGTTATAGGAGCGTATGTACAACATTATTCAATCCCTACACCTCATGGGGACTATTTCTAATTGTATTTTTCTACAGGTTTTAGTGCTTTTCATGGTCGATCCTCCCGGGACTCCCATGCGAGAATATATTCTTAAACGAGAATGGCAATACATCCTGTGTCTCAAACAGTGACACAGTTTTGTTACATGTATAAATGATCAATGTTTGAGTTCAAACCGAAGGATTTAACTTAGTAAATACTACATTGGCTTGATAATACATTCATAACAAGGCAAGCGTTTTTGTGATTTGTTTGCGGGTTAGCTTCGTGGCTGGGCCATACCTATGACGAGTTAACAATGTTACTGGTATGCTGAGCATTGAATTCCCTTTTCTCGTACCCTCGTGTTAATTGATAACATCAGGAATGAGGTATCGAAAGTGGTTCAGTCGCAGAACTTCCTAACATCGCCTCAGGATGAACTTAGATAATTAAAAAAACGTTTCATTTATCTATGTAACTAGGTGTAGACATGATACAGTATGACATCAAGGATCTACAGGAGAGACGGAAAGATGATATGAGAAAGTTCCATGAAGCACAGAAAGCATTCACTGACATTCATAAAGCATTAAAAGAGTAAGTATTCCACAAGCATTCGCATATCAATATTCTGCACACTTATTAAAGTAGCGTTGGTATTTACAAATGCCGAAGTTAGAATTTTGGTAGATCTATATTGAGATTTTTGCATCATTATTATCGTAAAATCGAGGATCATTTTTCTGACAAACACGGAAGCCAAGTCCAACCACTAAAGCCTGAACATGCATGTTTATGGAAGCAAAACACAGAAGCTAGTGTGGCTTTGGCATACTTCTGCTACAAGTAGAAAGATGCAATATCGTCTTTTTGGCACGTTTTTACCTTGTACATGTTAAAAGGATAAAGCTACATCAAATATTTGAAGCAAAGCATCGAACATGCATTTTACTTACAATGATAGTAACTGCTCCTTTTTTGCAAAAACCATATACAGGATAGCATTCATGCATGATAAACATGTCAATGTTGCACCGATTGATATAATGCCGCATACAGTGATATTTTATATAAAACAGGAGTATAGAGATGGATGTACCGAATCTAAAGTTAGAGAAAGTATATGATCATGCCAGACACACACTGGACAAACAATCAATGGAAGTTGAACACTGCAAGAAGGTTAGTTGGATTCTTTCTGTGCGTTTCTTTCAGGAGCATGATATTATTTATTATCTCTGAATTATATTGATACTATCGTGCTATGAGTAAAGATTAGCCATCATAACAAAATTAGGATTATAGAACATGGAAGGCTGTCCGAAAATGTCCAAGTGCCTGGGCGAAAATCGAACCAGTGACCTCTCTTTCCGTAATCAATAGAGTTATTGACTCGACCACCATGCCATACAAGTACCATAATAAGGCCGTAATTATTGTAAATGTTGTTATTGAGTTGTCTACATTGTAATTCATAGAGATATCATAAAGACATGTTTAAAATCGAGAAGGCAACAATAAAGTCCATGCTAGCAACTCAGCCAATCGCAGTTTACAAAGCAGAGAAGAGAATTAGAGGCCTGAATGAAAGAAGTAAAGTTTCTAATGAGAAGTATCAAGATGCATTAATAGAATGGAGAAAACATGCCGAACACCTGAGTCAGGTACATTTTATTTTAAAACATGAAACACTCTTTTTTTCATTAATTATTTCTACATTCTACACTAAATATGCAAATGAAGTTAATGAACGTATGTAAGATTTCGAATTGCGGACCGTTAATTGACTCTTTATACACCTAAAGGTCTCGTGCAATGGTACAATTAGTGATATGGTATGTAGTGGATTACATCCAACATACATGTATGTATTTCATATATAAGTTAAAAAACAAAGTGTGCAAAACGTTGACCAAAAACGCAACAGTAAATAAGACCTAATTTGGGTAATTTTGACATTAAGTTTGAATTAAATTGATTTTCCGCGCAATGATGCATGTATTAATGTTAACAATATCACCAGCTCGTGTACGATAATTAAGCATAGTGAGTTTTAAACAAACTTATATTGTCTGAGGAATTCTTATAGGGTATACGCAGTTACAATGTCATAACGTTTGTGCTTGGTTGCTTCGTTAAAGAACATTAATACATGTATTATAAACGCATGCATGACGGATACTTTTTTGTTGAGTATATTTCAATTCAATAAAATGCATATTATTGAGAACCCCCTGTGTTTTGAGTGCATCTTCATTGGTCTTTTGGCATATGGTGTATTAGTATAAAACATTGTGTTAAATAAGTATATTTCTAAAATCATACAAACGTTGCAACCTATGTTTTGTACAATAACACAGGTAGCTGCTAACGTTCAAGTAAAGTTTATAGAAAGAGAAGGGAAACGTGTTAACTTGATCATTGGAAATCTTGGAGCATGCTTTAACAATGAAAAGACTGGACTGAAGTCATATAATGATAGGTGAGAATATATACGTAGTGTCATTATACTGGTTTATTATAAGATGTGATTTAAAATGCGTAACATCCCTTAGCTGTATGGTTATATTACAGTCAGTGAATGATGGGTACGACGTACTAAACAAGGTCTGACACAATAACATATTATTCTTGTACACATATATCCGTCATCTATCGAGAATGATTTAATGTCATATGGCATAATTATATGAGCCAATGTTGCATAGTGCTATTGCTTAGAAATGCCAAGTACGAAAGAATTAGACCACTCCGCCATTGCAACAGCCCGAGAAATAGTAGCACAAATAAACAGCATTAATGTAACTACATCGCGGCATAACATGCAGTATTGACTTGATATGTTAACAACGCTAAGTTATATGTGCGTGAAAGCGTTTTATGAAAATAAGTCTTGTGCTGATTTCCTCTTGGGGTTAAACAAGATCTTGATATCAGTAGAACTATTGTTTTATCTTGCAGCGATATGTTGTTCCGTGGAATTAATGGCAATGAATTGATCGCAGACATTGTGGAAGACATGACAGAAACAATCGCAATACCAGTCTATGAGGTAATTTCCAACATGCTACTCTAGTTTTTAAAGTATACCCAACTAAACCATTGGATTAACATAATAAAGTATCATAAGTCTGCATCTGTTTCAAGGGTTGACAATATCAATGTCAGTCATATGATATTCATTATGATAAGCCGAACTTAATTACCTTCGATAGGGGGCATACATAACTAACGAATAACAATGTGAATTAACGATGAACTTTCTCTTCCCACAGCCTTACATACCTGGACAAACTGATGCCACATATGCCTCTGCAAAGAGTGAGCTACCTGTTGATGATGACACTGATCTAGATGATGGAGATTCAGGTAAAGTGTATGCTTTTGTGAATAGAATACATACAGTGCAAAGTGGACTTCGAAAGTATTGTCTTATCTTCAGGCGGTGTTATCTTCAGGCGGTGTTATCTTCAGGCGGTGTTATCATTAAGATGTTTTCAAATATTGTCTTATCTTCAGGCGGTGTTATCATTAAGATGTTTTCAAATATTGTCTTATCTTCAGGCGGTGTTATCTTCAGGCGGTGTTATCATCAGGCGGTGTTATCTTCAGGCGGTGTTATCTTCAGGCGGTGTTATCTTCAGGCGGTGTTATCATTAAGATGTTTTCAAATATTGTTTACTGTTTGCATTAACATGTACGTCGTCCATTTATTAATTTCATATTAATTTCTGTATAGAGATTTCGATTATATTTCAATTATAGATTAGTACATTTCTACTATTATAAGATTGCCCACATGCAGTTATTCATATACAATGTAGTAAACTATTGATTGTATAGACCGTTTGATTCCTTGTTTGCAGATCTTGAAAACATCGAAGATGCGGAGTTCAAACATGTACTACAAGCCAACAGGAAATTAAGACGTCTCAGAAAGTCTCAGGTCTTTATTGTAACTGAAGAGTATGAAAAAAGAAACCCATCAGAGATTAACCTTGTAATCGGTACGTAAACATCCTCGTATATCTGTAAATAAGATTGCAACACACATGGACACACAAATTAGTGTAATGCCTAAAGGATAAGATGGTCCGAATGGAAAACAATACTTACTATTTTTAGAAATTCTTTCTGTGAGGTTGAAAAACTGGTAGTAACCAAGAACAAGGCTGCAAACAATCCTGTTCAAGAACTACAATTGTGCTCGGACAAATTGGTAGACTATCCAGACGTTCACACAAACAATGAATTTTCAGGATCGAGCTCAAAATTGTTTTATTACTAATACAGAAAATATATAAAATTATCAATACAACGATAATGTCATTTATACAGAGGAAGTAATATCAACATCTTCTTTAAGACAAATAATAAAGTTTTTACAAATAGATATCGAAATACTGTGAATAACAAACTGAATCTGGGTTTTAGACTTTGATTCGGAATATTTGAGATCAGTCTAGGTCTCAAATACAATACTAGTATATCATTTTTTATCAGAAAATTGATTATTGAAGTGTTCAGCCCGTTACAAGGGAGATGTTTAGTTGTTCTGAACATGCTAAAGAAATAGAATTGCGCAATTTTCAATAATATTAATAATCAGAATTGAGCTTAAGCTTGCTCCTGACGGCTCCGTTCTCATAACGAATTATATTTCAGTAGCCTACGTTTGATTTACATGTATTCTGTGTGTATAACGTATCAAATTTACTTACCTTGTTTAAATTAGCAATATGATAATTAACATGAGAGAACCAGCTACTATCAAGTTCATACTTTACCCGAATCTCCTTCATATACATCAGTGCCATCGTCAGTTAGTAGCTCCCATTTTGCTAATGAACGTGTTGGCAAAAAATCAAAATGCGAGTAAGTTTAAATATCATTTACACGAAGGGAACATTTTTCTTACTATTTAGGCGAAAGGGTTAAACAATTACTGCCAGCTAATGCTGATGGATACGCATTTGGTGAAGTAAATCATGGAAAGATGAGGAAGAAGAAAAAGAAAGGATATTACCCAGAATGCAATGTTTCCTTGATTGAATTGTTGGAGAGTGAGGAGGATGACGAGGAAGAAAGCACAAGTAAACACAAGAAGAAAATAGTGAAGAAAGTTATCGCTCGTGCAAAGGCAAAACGTTTAGAAGGCGACAGTGATGACAGAATAGATAATGGTTCGTGTAGTAGGTATCTATAATAGAGTACAATATATATATGTAAACCATCATATTTCCACGACAGGCGTTACTAATGGCACGTTGTTTAACCCGTATAACATGTGCTGTGTGTCCAATGTTACCGTGCTACGGTTAATCCCATGATCATACAGATCGGATTGTGTAGTGATGGTTAAGGAAGTGCTAGATTATACTGGTAATGAACAGCTGGGAACTGTTCAGGTCAACTGAAGTTTTAAAAAAAGGTTGTAAACCTGAATCAAACCAAACATACACATACCAATGATTATGCTTTTTCTCACAAATAATGCCAAAAAGAAATCACTGTTATATCAAATGCAGCAAGGCAATATGATGTCAGAAAGTTTTTAACATACAACTTCACACGAAATGTACACTATTAAAAATTCTCAAATGTGATGAAGTAATCATGTGTAATACAAAACTTTGCAGTTGTACTTGAGTCTGTGTGGTTAGCGTATTGTTACTGCTGAAGATACTCGTATATACAATGTATGCACCTAATTTATCCATTCACGCATGCACACATTATTTCTGACAGCTAACACTAGGCATTATAGTCCTTTTGCTGTGAAAACTGGGTTATTCAGCTAGTTATAATTTATTATACTTTTCGACAGCTTGGACTTGGGCGGATCTGCGCTTGTTTAGTTGGGCATTGTGTCTTTATGTGTTTTATGTTTCCTGTGCTCGGTTGGTTCAGTTGGGCATTGTGCTTTGTGTGTTTTTAATGATTTCTGTGCTCGGCTGGTTAAGTTGAGTGCTGCCTTCCCTGTCTGACTTAATATAATATTTTTTCTATTACAAATTGTAGAACAAGCAGTAGAAACAGATGAAATACTTGAATGGTGTCTAGATATTGATGAAGATGAAGAGGCAGAAAGTGATAATAAAAAAGTTCATAAAAAGTCAAAGTTGAAGAAGTTAGTCAGTGCAGTAAAACCAAAGAAGAAAGATTCGGGAAAGAAGGCTAAGTGCGACGAAGATGATATCGTGGAGTTTGAGAAGGAAATAGAAGAAGTTGACGATATTCTGACACTCTACAGGAAGAAAGGGAAGATGGAGAAGTTGAAGAATGCGATGGTAGGAGCAAGACAGAGTAAGAGCGAATACACACAGGAAGACGGTGATGAGAAAAATGCTAAATACAGGAAGAACGTCCATTCGAAGAACCCTTTGAAAGTAATGAAAGCACTACATGGTAGAAGATACGAGACACCAATTGAGGTGAGAATGTGTTGTTTATTTTCAACAACTGATCTCTTACTGCAGAAAAGATATATTACAAACATTTCTTGCACAATATACACGTCGGTTAATGTTAGTTAAAGATTTGTTCACAATTATCACACAATGTTACAATCCTTGCTAACCAGTAAATATAACGTATAGTTTTCTTAGGTAATATCACACATTTAATTATCATAAACAAAGAATCCAATTGAGCTGATGGTTGTGGTAATCAAGTTAAATTGATATATGCATGTGTATTGATATTACAAGTCACATAAGAACAAGTAAAAACATTGATCAAGATATTGTATTGTAAAATGACATCATTTACTTCAGTCTGCTTCGACATCGACAACAATGGTCATGGGGTTTGATGAGGAGGAAGACATTGGTGATATGACAGAAATGCCAAACAAAAAATCAAAGAAGTTTTCAAAACTGAAAAAGTTATTCAAGAAAGGCAAGAAACCAAGAGTGAGCGCTGAATGTGAGAATGATAATGGAGATATCATTGACTTTCAATTTATTAAGAGCAAACCAGACTTACTTCATAGAGGAACACATTATTCCAATGAAATCACTGAGGTGATGGATTTTGATGAGAATGAAGAAGATTTTGGATATGTTCGATTAATGGAATAGGAAATTCTCGAAAAAAAAGAAAAACAAACATTTTAAATAGATCAACTCTTAGATATTTCATATTTTTTTAAAAATGTATAAGGAAAACGAACACTGTTATTGAATAATATTTGAAATGGTGACATAAGTGTTTAATTTATTTCTATGTTGTAAATATGTAAAGTAGTTTAACATAAACATTGTAATTTGTGTTGTTAATCCACCGCCACGACAAGGGAAGGGACTATAGGAATGGTCTCCGACCGTCCGTAACAAATTCGTGTCCTCTCCATAACGTTTTAATGCCTGGGCCGAATTGCATGAAACAGTTTTAACTTATAGCAAATATGTAACTAATAAAGACGACGTTCAGAATCCACATTCCCACTGTGCCAATTGTGTCGGCTTAAGGTAAAGGTCACATTTCTAGGTCAAATGTTTGAATCTTGCGTTTCCTGTCCGCTCCATACCTTTTTAACGTCTGGGCTGAATTGCATGAAACTCATTACAAATGTGCAACTATTGAAGACGATATGCAGAAATGAAGTTTCAAACGTGCAGACTTGAGGTTGCAGTTCAAGGTACCACGGTTTGAGTCTTACATTTCTGTTCGCATTTGTAATTTTTAGCGTTTGTATCGAATTGCATGGAACTTATATCGACGTGTAACTAATGGAGGGATGCACAGAACCCATGTTTCAGCATTGTGTGGTCAAGGTTTACAGGTCAAGGTCAAAGGTTTGAGCATTACAATTTGCGTCCTCTCTACTAACTTTTGAATACCTGGGCATAATTGCACAAACATTATAACGAATTTGTGCCACACAAATGCAACCTGTAGAACCAAGTTTCAACTAAGCTGACTACCATACAGTCAATAGGGCATACAGTCAAGGTCACAATACAATACAATACAATACAATAGTTTATTCATGATTAAGGCCACCGGCCCATAACACAATAAGGAGCAAATTACAAATAATACAGTGCATAGATATGCATGTATACAGAGACAACAAGGTCAGTACATATCAATGTCAAACGATGGATTGCATAAGGTATATACTACATAGAAAGGATCTCCTTTCTCATGTGAAAAGCATAGCAATAAAACAGGCTAATGATTTTACAACTTCCTCATTTTTACATGCTAATAACATAATAACTTTATGTATATTTGGAGTTCTCCAGTAATAACATGGAATATATCTCCTCCTTAGATCAGCCAACACAGGGCATACTAAGAGGAAATGGGTCTCGTTCTATATAACTTGCCTATTACATATCATACATAAACGGTCATTGTAGTATTGATCTTTGAGTCTATTAACAAAGTTTGTTAAGAACACATTTTGATGAGTAACATTTTGTTGCCGCCAGATATAGCCAAATCCATTTGATGTCAGAAGGTGTCCGAGTTTTGTAACCCAGTTTACTTGACCATGTTTATCCAAATACTCAAGCATATAGTATGATTTTTTCACAAGTCTTGAATTGGGCATATTAAGGTTTTTGAACCAGTATTTTACTGCTCGTTTTGCAGATTCGATAAACAGTGGGTATCTACCACAATCTCCTAATACGACAACATGGTTAGTCGCAGTAGATTTAATGCACATATAACGCTTACAAGCAAGTCTGTGTACTACTTCAATATCGGTACACTGCTCTATTTCCGAACCATACATCAAGATCGGCATTATTTTTTTATCAAATATATTAAAATATACACTTTTAGACATTTGACCATGTTTATATAGATTCCTAAGGAGAAAATTCAGGGCACACTTGGCTTTAAGTGCTAATTCACTTGACATTCTACTAAATGACAATTGCATTGAAAATAATAACCCGACATAACAAAAACAATTTACAACATCTAACTTTTCACCATTGAAATACCAATGTTCATTGTTTGATATCACACCCCCATTTTTGAAGACCATAACTTTTGTTTTCGTTGTATTTACCGTTAGTTTGGATTGATTGCAGTAATCAAGCAACATATTTAATTCAGACTGTAGCCCATGCACGGTATCCGACGTAAGTGCTATATCATCCGCAAATAACAGAATCAATATTTCTATGAGGTCTGGCTACAACTGAATTCCCCTAATTCCACTACGTTGAATAATTTCATTGATAAATAGTGAAAACAAATAGGTGATAACATACAACCTTGCTTCAAACCAATTGGACAATCAAAAAAGTCTGTGTGTGCGTTATTATTTCGTACACAAGCCCGGACACTTGAGTATAAACTGACAATTGCATTATACAATTTACCCTTTACTCCTACTTGACGCAACACATTCCACAGTTTTTCTCTATGGATAGAGTCAAAAGCCACTTTAAAGTCAACAAATGCTACATACATTTTACCTCGTTTCTTAGATAAGTACTTGCTTATGATAGCTTACAGAATAAAAGCATTGTCAAAAGCGGAGTAGCCCTCCCTGAAGCCTACTTGTGTCTCTGAGATAATATTATAGACGTTCGCAAAAAAGTTAAACGTCTGTTTAAAACAGATGTATATAATTTGCCAATTATATCAAGAAGGGAGATTCCCCTATAGTTTGACGGACAATTTGTATCTCCTTTTTTGTGTATTGGTACAATAATGGCACTACTCCAACGCTTTGGAAACTCCGAATGTTCAAATAGACGGTTAAAAAGTTTACACAGTTCATCATACATTAGTTCTATCTTAAGAAACTGAAAATGCAGCACCACCCAGCAACGATTGATATGAGACGAAAGACTCTGAGAGAAAAAATGCTGATTCATGATGTTGTGAAAGCCTAACTCTGACAGTGTAAAGACTTATACTCCTCAAAATTTGATAAGGGTCAAGAAATTGAATACGATTGACTGATATAATTTTCAGAAACATTATGGTACTTTTTCAAAATTTAATATAGATCTATAAGTGCTGATAAGCCCAACTCCATTAATATATTCGTGTTGCATTCAAGCTTCTGTAATAACATATTGTAGTCCATTTCTTGGCATTTTGTGTCTTAGTCGATACGCAAATAAAAACATGCACCTGCCTCGCGTTAAGCCTCCTCCGGTAGTTTTAAGCGATCTCATTAAAACTTGCTCTATAATGAGGTCCGTTGATAAACCGGCCCAATGTCTATTGCTTCTTTTCACAGAATGGTTTCCATTGAGATATTGTTCATACATTTCAGGATGATTAACTTCTAGTTTCACCAAGGTATACTGATTTCAAATACAGGTTATGTCCAGAGGCAGCGAAGTAAAGCAACATTTGTTTTAAAACTTTCAAGTGGCCTAACTAGTTACCAGTGCGTTCTGATCTTATGAATTCCTGGAGGATTGATATCATATCCATGTACTGAAACCAGAGATTTGCTGTTATGTGACTTTCTAGTTCCTTTCTACTATCATGCAGTTTCTCATTGACTTCTTTTAAACTTTCACTATAATGGTATATATCACTTTTACAGAGCTGGTTTTGTTCAAGTTTGTCATACATACATCCCTGGTCATTCAATACATGCTTAAACTTTTCATTAGGTAAGACGGAAATAGTTTCATCCAATTCCGATACCACAGATTCATCTTCATTATCCAAGGATGTACCGTCCGAAGTGACTGTTTGTTGATTTGCAATGTTTTCAATAGGCAAGTCAATCCTAAACAATTTTGACACAAGAAGTGAGTAGAGGGCATTATCAACAAGAAAATGTCCCCTAATGGCTCTATTCACTGCTTTACCAGTCATTATGTGAGTTACAGCATTAGGAGCATAAACAGTTTGTGATATCGCCTGTAACCCGGTCCCTGTCATGAGATGACCAATACACCCAAGAATATGTATATGAAATCCTTCTAATCTAAGAACAAACCTTTTCAACGGACTATCACAACATTCTATTATATTGGTTACTTTCTGAAATAATGGCTGGTCAAATGTCAGTACTGGAGTAACAACATATCTCCTTGTCTGATCAGAAACGAAGTGTAAGGTTGAATATATGCAAGTCATATCACTGGCATTTATATCAATTAAAGGCAAAAACGTAATGCTTGACTTTACAGCATTGCGTCTACTAACTGTTTTATCATATAACTGCATGAAGCCAGGCCAACTAGGCTTGGACGATCTCAAGGGCCAAATTACCTTTGAAAATGTGTCAAAGTAACTATCACAATTGTCATGTTGATCGATTTCAACATTTGGTATAACAAGCTGTTCAAACTGACATTCTCGAACAAAATTCTCAGGAACTTTGAAAAAGTATATGTCTATCTTACTCAAGGATTTCAGCTCTTCGATAGAAATATTAGACCTGGGTATTGGCATTCATAAGCTTGAACCCGGCGTAGTACATGCAATAATACCCATGCTATGAAACGTACCATGACCATCTAATGTTGCTGAGTTATGATCTGCATTATCTGCTACAAACTGAAGACATTTGCCTGGAAAGAATGCTGGAATGTTTGTTTTTAGAGCCCCTGCAGCAGATGATTCAAATTTTTGCACTTCAAAATAAGATGCACTCAATCCTAGATTATTTAATAAATCTATAAGAAACCGTAAACCAAAATGGTGATGTAACTGGACGCCTAGTCCTATTTGTAATGGAGCAATTAAGTTTCTAGGTCTACAGACTTGTACTACAGCCTGTCCTATAAAGGAAACTTTTACACCAACATTTTTCCCGGCAAAGACAGTGATAAGAAACAGACGCAATGTAGCAGGTACAAAGTTTGAATTTTCCTCAAATTAATGTCATTTCTAATAAGTTTACCAGCAGCAGATATAAGCTGATGTATTTTCTCCTGTTCTGATTGCTCAGCACTAGCTTCAGCAAAGCCATGCAGAATTTCTGCAGCAGTTTGTTTTAATATAATTTGGTCATCCTTACCACTAACTGAACTTATTGACAATGTATCACCAAAGTAGTCTATTAATTTCGTCTTTATATGTTTATTTGAATATGCTTTATCGCCACATTCATTCTCCATTATTCTAACAAGCTCACTAATAGAAAACACAGACCCAGCATTATCTTTTATGAATGACACAACTTGTTCAAAAGCTTCTGTAGCTTCACTACTGTCTGGTCTACCAACAAACTTTTTATTCGGACTTGCGTCGGAATCTGCAAATCGCATGGGAATACCTTTATTTGTACGAAAGTTAACATGACATGTTAACCCTAACCCCCAATAACCAAGCTTATACCCCTAAGAACATCCTTAGACCACTCATCGCTGCGTTCTGCACATATGGATTGTATTTTGTTTTTAAACTAAATTGTTCTAACAGGATACACATCGCCTGATCTCATTTTACTTTTTATTTTAGCATCTTTCCCACAAAACAGACATTTAGCTCTAAAATCAAACGAATATGCAGACCTTGTAGACAAATTGATATCACTCTTTTCCTTTTGTAGGGCTGGTGTTTTAAAATTTCGAGGATGAATAAAATCTCTCCGACAGGTTATGTGAACTACTATATTTGGCCTGGCTCAACTTCAAATCACAGTTTTCTCTTTTAGTACTTGCTTCATTGATGGAACTACATCCTTTGTTTGTTAGTTGAACTGTTGATAGACACCCATCTAATGCCTGTTTACAAATTGCACTGATTGCATCTGCAACAAAAAGTGTTCTGTTATAGGTAGTTATATCATATATATAATCTCATGCAAAGGACAATAAAATTAAACTGATATTAAACAGTATGTATATATAACTAGTATCAAAATATGCACTACTACTACTAGTTTTGATAGACAATGTATTTAAACAAATATAACCGTGTTTTATAGTTCAATATTTGTGTGTTTGAAAGTGACAATTGTGACTTGTGTGATAAAAACTAAACATACTTAGTGTTGTTGCTTTCTTATAATCAAATTGATGTATGTTCTTTTTAATGCACTTACCTTATCTTACAAGATATGTTTTACAGCATGTATTGGTACTTTGATCATGTTCATTGTTACAAGGCCATGTACATTTCCAGAATGAATATTCCTGAAAGAAATAGTTCATACTTCTTAGCAATGAATAATTGAATATTAGAGATATAAAACAATTATCTTAATGTGTTTTAAACAAGCATATTATGTATCATACTATGGCGATCTACATTTATGATTATTATAATCATATATAGAAACCTATGGTTTAAAGCTAAACAATTGATGACCATATTGTATATAAAAAAGAATAAATTCAAATGAATGAGTACTCTAAAATCACGAATGTTAATGGCATTGATCAATATCAATAAATTATGAATACATGTATTATTATTCTGCAAAGATGTGGTTTTAATAGATGTCTGCATCAGTGTTACTAGTTACCATGTTTCATATCTGTACTGTAAATAGCAACCAGATTAACACAGGAAGACCATCCGTCAGTGTAATTTGAACAACTTCACCAGCACTTTGATTATTTATACACTACAATAATAATAAAAAAAGTTTAAATAACGAAAATGGTAAAGAAAATCCAAATACAGACGCGGGAATTGACGAAAGTACATATTCTGCGTATTAATCACTAATTTTATGTCAACTCCGCGCTTCCGTACTTTTTTACACATCGATAAAGTCGTGACGTCATCAATACATTTTCAAGTTTTTTTTCTCATAAATAACTCAATTCAATGTCATATTATTTCATTAGAGACAAATAAATAAACATATTTATCAAATAAAAGTCTTACATTGCACGATTTGCGCAGGTAAAATATTGGAAACTAAAGTGAATAAATGCGGAACCCAGCGTATTGCAAGGTTTTGCGTGTACAGGGAAATGGTTATATAAATACCTTTCCGTATGCATCTTCATGGGTCTTCTAAGCAATGCATGTTATTCATCTCAATGCGTTGTTTGTTGATATTGTAACATGAGGCACCTCAGTTACTTAGTAATTTACCAAGTTATTATCATTCATGCATCGATTCATATGCTGGGTACGATGTTGGGTACGAAAATCGTAAGTCAAATTTCATTCGGGTCGCGGAAATAGGCGACTTTTCCATTTATCGCTATTGTCGCATGGTTTAATACTTAGGTTGTAATTCGTTTCATTGGAATTATTTTTAACTGAAACTTACTTGTACTTCATGATTGTTTGTGTATTTTAGCGTAAATCGGCATTCCGTCTCAACGTTATGATTCCGTTCTGGACGCGCCAATGTTTGAGTTCGTTATACACTGTAACCTCTTGTGAGTTAATTGAAGCATTGATCAAAGTAATGTTTGTCATATTGTATGCGATAAATTATGATTGTGTGACTTAAAGTCTTTATACATGTATGTTGTAAATCAATATTTTCATGTTCCGTCTTGGAACTAGGGTTTGGACGGCGTAGGAAGCCTGTTTGCTCATCAGACAGAATTTTCCGCCTGAGTATTCATTGGTTCTGAATCACGTATGTTTGAAATAATGTAATTCCATTGGATTAGTAGTATCATCCCGTGTTATTTCAGATTATTTCGCCTTTTTTAATGTATATAACGCGGGAGCACTTCAAATCGGGGGCTTTTGGGAAACGGATCTTGGAGGAGACACCACTAAAACTTCAACGTTACTGTACTGTAGAATAAGATTGCTTTGGAAACTTTTGGACGTTAATAGATAATTATTCTAGATCTACAGAAGGATTAGAATGTAACTATACTATTATTATTGTACCTGTATTTATATTTCGCTGTTTTGTGTTAAAAAAATTAATCTCTTTTGAACTTTACATCTTGCATCGCTTGTCGTCTGCCCCGTCCGCTGCGCATCGTTAAGCTATCCTGACCAATACTAGCGTTTGAGCAGCGTGTAGTATATTCGTATATCTTAGACATGTTTATCCGCACGTCTGGAGGTGCTGGCATATTATAGCCCCGGGAATTTGTGCTGACTGTTTGTCGTCCGGAGCCGGGATCAGTCCATCACATACATATAGGTGCCGCAACCGTTACAATATTATGACCATTTAATGTCAATATTCATACAAAGAGCGCGTGTGAACTTCACTGGAGATTGAAGAGTACTCGCTACGGTGTAGAATATTTGCCATCGTACGCGAATTTTTTTTTTTTAAAAATCGAAACTTTATCAGCTGTTCATTCATTTTGCCTCAGGAGTTGAACTTTCAACTTTTTATTGGTGCTTAGTACATTGATACTCTGTCGCAGGATACAAAAATAAATTCTTTTGCAATTAGTTCTACCCCTTTTCGTTCGTTGACTAGCCTACATAGAATGACAACACTTTCATTGTAAATCTTGCCCAACCACCCTATCGCCTGTACTAGATATCGAAATATCGTGAAGGAAATAAGGAATATATCTTGTAATATCTGGATATTTTTTATTACACGAGGTACATATAAATATTTTTCGTTGAATGAGCTAACTTAATCGCTTTTGTTAGCACTCGTTACGGGTTTCCATTTTGGAGATTGGAAAATGTGTTGCGTTCCTTCAGTATAGAAATGTATAACACGTTAGAGCGATTTTGATTGAATCGACAGCTTTGATGTTTTATGGATATAATTTCAATTTTTGTCTTTTCTGTTTCCGGACGCTGTCGGTCTTCTTAGTCGGCATATATTGTCGTGTTTACCATTACTGCGCATGCGTCAAAGAATAGTTTTGTACTTACAGGTGTAAAGAAAGTTCGTTCCGGTCAGAAAGTAAGGCGTATTTTTATTTTACCAAGCGAAATATTACGAAATTTTTAACAAAGGTACAGTACTAAATGTGTGAACTGTGGATTATTTTTGCTTGGATTCCGTTCTATTTGGCACCGTTGACATAGATTTATAGAACGCTGAAGTAAGATTACATTAAAGTTACGTTGACTGCCATTTTAAAGGTGAGTCGACAAACAGAAATAACTGCAAATAACTGTACGAAAGCTACATTCAAAAACCGGAACGAACTTTCTTTACGCCTTTACTTAGACTTGTACAGGGTGTGGCTCCTACTGGCTGAATTCCGGACCGAGTTTTGGAGCGTTCAAAAATGGAACAAAATGATAATACATGTATTATATCAGTATTCATTTTTTTTGGTAATTGCCAAATATCGCTGGTTGCGTCTGGAAATCGCTACATCACATGAACTATTGTGCGAAGAGTTTGTATTTTTATTTATAAAACACACGTGCGCGCATTCTTTTTTGTGTCAGTAGGCCTACATATCATTGACTTGGGAGGGCAAAATGCGGTCATGTTTATCATTACGAGGATACTTGATACGGTTTGTAGGGTAATAACATGAGTATAAAATTGCAATAAATAGTTATATGGATACTTTTACTGCATTTCAAGCGACAATTTATCAGCCGATACGCAATATATTATAACTTAAGTATTTCATCAAATATGCCAAATGTCTCCATTTGTTGCGCAAGCTCTTCAGTTATTGTCTTCAATCTGTAGACTGTAACTGAACGGTCATTTTATTACACATTATTGAATTACTCGACAAATATCAGAATAGGATAATATGGCGGAATTATAGTAATGTGGATGTTTGGACGTAGTCAAATGGGAATTTCTACAATACAGAAAACGTCCGTCAAAGAAGTGTAATATAAGACTTGGGCATTAATGAACAACACTGGATAAGTTAAATAAAGCTTACAATACAGAACTGGATTATCACACGTAAGTACATGCTAGTATGTTTCATCATGATTGATTTAGTTGACACTTATAGTCCGGTCTCCGTCATTTTCTGTACTTTCATAAATACAAACCGAGCCATGCATGTTGACCTTGACAAATTTACGAATTAGTTATACTCCTCTTCTAACTTGCCCATTTTGCTTGTCTTGAAAATAAGCTTGTCACCATAAGCCGAATGACTCAAACCTTGGGTATGCATGTTTCTTGTAATACGTGAATACCAGTGCGCAAGAACCATAACTCTACCTTGTACCGTTGTTTTTATGAACTCTATCTAGGCCGCTTTTTTAATTATTTCCCTTTGATAGATTATGTTAGAGAATTTCTTGACCGCAGCATAACTTTATAACTATGGGTTTGAATGACTCCAAATTTGGTATTTATATTTCTTGCAGTGACATGAAGTGCAATGCGCAATGACCATAACTCTACCTTGTGTGTTTTTTAAACCTTATCCTGCCATTTCTTTTATTATGGCATTTCTAGTCGTTACCGCTTGTCGGAGTATAACTTTGAAATGTTGCTCTATAAATGTGAACGACTCCAAACTTGATGTTTGAATGACTCGAAAGTCGAAAATGCATGTTTTTGCAATGACTCAAGTGCACTCATAACTCTATATTGGGCACTTCTTGAAGGACTCTCCTTTGAACAATCACTCTTTCCCTTGTACAGTGTTTGGAAGATTTCTCTTTAGTTTGAAATTTCCATTTTATCAGTGCATGTCTTGTCTGGGGCATAACTTTGACTCACTTTTATTTCGAAAGATTAGAGAACGCCGCAAGCTGGATGGGTTACCAGATAGTCTACGTAAAATATGAGCACGTAGTTAGGCGACATTCGACTCGCGTGGATTTTATCATAATACTCCCTCGCTGGAGGTCATTGGTCAGTTAGGCAGGGATAAAACCGAATGATGACGTACTATAACCCGAATTATCAAGTCGAAATGATAATGCCTTAGCAAATGAGCTCATCGGACGTGGTGAAAAACTATCTTCGTCAGCAAATATAAACATGATATGTCGCTGCAACTATATTGTGTTATTATTGCTGTAATTGTTTACGGTTGTATTGTAAAGTTTTATTATCTATATCATTTATGGTACTTCAGTCACAACATTCAAGTACATTTCAGTATTTATACGGACTGCTTGTACTATTGTTTTATATCATTTAGCCGTGATAATATCTATTACGATGTTGCCATTCAGTCGGCTCGAAAGGTCCGGTTTAAGTTTGATGCCCGTGTTTGGTTGGTTATTGTAAAATCACATATTTTCGTGGGTATAAAATTTCGTTGATTGTGATAAAAATGCAGGAGTCGCGGAGTCGTAAATTCGGCGGTTATAAAACATGGAAGGATAAACCCTTGTATTGCATTTGGAAGGTCGACTTATCGCGGACATTAGATTGTGTGGTAGAGATCAACAACGAAATCAACGAAAACTCCCTCGAAAAATAACGAGTTTACATTATACTATTCTGTTACATCGAACTTTTCGGTCGAAGATAAGGGGTTGTATAGTATGTTCGATTTGTTCAAGTCCTCTGTAGACCAATGACACAGAAACATAAGTGATCTATGCTGAGGCGACCATTACTGGGCTTTCAATCATTGTCTATCCACCTCGAATGCGAGAACTATCGGGTTCGGCTCAAGGCCAATTTCGTTGGTTGAAATGGTAAGGATATACTAGTATCCCCATTGCTCAATGTATGTATTAACCAAGTTCATGCTGTTCAATGGATGTAATTAAAATACGTATAACTTATCAAGTTGGCGGCTCACCAAATGACTATATAAGAACGAACCCTTTAAAGAATTTAGCTTGTATTGAACTGAAACCACATGCGATTGGACGTGGGAATTATAAGAACTCAGCCGTTATGAGACATACTAGTACAATGTCGACCTATGTCTTTTTTATTTTCCAGTTTCGACAGTGTATGTACGACCAGTCAACCACTTCATCTGGATGTGGGCTCTTCTAATCTACTGATCATGTCGGACGCACACAACGCAACCAAGGAGGACTTTACTCAGTATGTGATTGGAAACATTATGTGGATATACGTGTCACCTATATTAATTATAGTTGGAACGTGCGGCAATGTGCTGTCTATTATAGTATTGATGCGACCAAGACTGCGTCATGCAACGACAATGTTTTATCTTATATGTCTAAGTGTTGGCGATCTGTTTTCGCTATATACGGGATTACTTCGGTACTGGATCAAAGAAGCTTTCATTGTAGACGTAAGACACTTGTCGGACGCTTCTTGTAAAATACACACATTTCTGGTCTATCTATCATTAGATTTTACTGTTTGGGTATTGGTGTCTGTGACTATAGATCGATGCCTGTCCGTATCGTTACCATTTAAAGCAAAGTTGTTCTGTTCACTGACTAAAGCCAAGTGGGTTATCTGCTTGATTTTGTTTCTACTTATAGTGAAAAACATGAACTTATTGTGGAATTTAGGACTGGTTCATACATGGGAATATCGATGCGACGGACATTCGGAGATGGCGTATAAATTCCTGAAATATGTGTGGCCTTGGATTGACTTCTCCACATTCTGTTTGATACCATTCGCTATTATGATCGTTTGCAACATTAAAATCATACATACGTTATTGGCGTCTCGTAAGAAACTGGATGCACACAACAATATGTATATAAATAGCCCAAGTGGTGTGGAAAATATTAACCTTTCTTCTGGTTATACAGAACAGCACTCTGACGTTGCTCACCCATCGCTAGCAACAGAACCGACAAAACCTGTCCAACAGGGGAATGGGAAAACAAAAGAGAAATCTGGCAATATTTCATCACTAACTGCAATGTTGCTAACAATTAATTGTGTGTTTCTTATAACAACAGCACCGGTTCAAGTTTTTCTGATCGGAGAAGAATTCTGGTTTGCAAATAAAACCGTCGAACAAATAGCCTGGTACAATTTCTGGTGGGCTTTGGTCAATATGCTGCAGTATATTAACAACGCAATACACTTCTTCCTCTATTGTCTAAGCGGTCCTAGATTCCGCAATGAACTAAAAACAATGTGTAGACGGTCGCGTAAAGTAGCCCATCTTTCGTAGTGAGAGTAATATGTCTGTATTGACATAAATTTATTGGGCGAGATAAACTTATCAACACAATACCGGTAAAGTTTATAGCCATGGCATTTGACAGATGAAGTTAATTGAATGTGCCATTACAATATATATTTAAGCATTGAACAAAATAAAATAGATAAAGAGAAATTGTAGTGCCAATTAACCATTAACTTGACTGGTTGTAAGTAATACCTGCTTGACATCTAAACGGTATTTGTGTAATAGTAAAATTGTGGAATCATCAGCATATAAAATCGCTGACATATCATTGACATAATAATAAATAAAAAGAGGACCACCGAGTATATATATCCCAGGGGGGGACGCCATATTTTGTCATTCGCTAACGATGACCTGGTCCCTGGTGTCTCGACAATTTGTTGTCTTTTTAGGTCCCACCTGCTATATGTTTGTGGGGGGATTTAGCATTCCGTCCGTCAGTCTTGTATGTACTCGAATTCACACATTTTTCATCTGATCATCTTCAAACATGATGACAATGTGTATGACCCAGGTATGATTTATTTCATTTACCATTCCCCAGACGGGCGTATTTTGTGACATTTTTTACTCTGGTATAAATGAAACAGCCGTGTGTGCTTATAGGCATTTATAATATATTTTGGACATAACCCACCCGCCCTAGTTATAGTCCAACACACAGCGAGTGTGCCCAAAGGTCACACTTTCGCTCTATACAATTAATCCATACTCGAATTTTCTTCAGTGGTGGCATATCCGGATTGCATGCACATCATTCGACTTGCAAAATCCAATTTGTTCGTGTCGTGTCACACAATGAGATATTCCCGCCCATAGCATCTGTGCACTGAATCGTGTAATTTGAATCATTTTTCCACGTGTTTGTGGTGGGGTTTGTATTAGCATCCGTGATCCTTTGGTCACCTCCACATTCACATGAGCGTTCACATTGTTCCAGAAGTACACATGTATATAATAAGAGAATGAATTGACAAGTACCGTCAGTTTAATTTGTAACTGGATTATAATCAAATATAGTTTTGTAATGTTTAAGACATTGCTTACATTTAAACAAAATCCGTTATTTTCACTATCAAATAAGAAACATATAATCAGTAGATCCAAAGAATTATAAAGTATGAACTCGAGTAACATTTACTCTCCTTCATATACGGGATCGCGGTTAACCGCACCGTAGCTGTTTGCACACTTAACGACTCTTCGATTGGCCTCGTTGTATAGAGTCGTTCCTTGGAACCGTTCTTACATTATCAATGGGGGCCGTTGATTGCATTTACTGACATAATTTTCGATACAAATACATTTTCCTAATGACAATAGCAACAATAGAAAACATAAGCATATTTATAATATCATACAAAAGTAGAAAATTCGCGACATTCGCGTCACTCCCGACACCAAAGCCAACTAGTCAATCAGTTATTTCCTGTTAGCATCATCATATGATAATACCTGGCGTATTCGGTAAATTCAGAGTGCACGTAACCAACAATATTTTGTAGAATGTCATCTTCGTTAATGTTATTGGAGTAACTCACGGATGCACGTCGATCAACAAAAATGTTATTACGTATCTTGTAGATGAACTGATTAACAATAGCTTCTTAGGGAGAGATAAAAGAAGCAACTATTAGGAAACATCGTCAAGCTTATACGAGGGTTGTTCAAATTTGAATGCAAGTGATGCTTTATCTTTCTGGTATCAATGATATTTTAATAAGTGAACGGTATATCAAAGATCAGTGTTATTAGCTTTTCATTTGTTACCGCACATTTTATAATCCGTTTAGTGTAGCTGTAACACTAAGTGGATTAACACTATCAACTCGTGTATACTAATAATTGGGAAAATGTCACTTTTCCCTGACCAAAATTGGTCCCATTTAAGAGTCTTTGTTTTCTTAATGCAAATACCATATTTTAATTAACGTGTATGTCGAAATGGTGTAATGTAATGCCTAATGTATCAACTACTTGAAACTTGATATTTTAAGAACATTTCTTCATTTATTAGTTCGGCAAAAGTTGAATTGATATCAGAACATGCATTAAACATTCATTTCTGATACTGCTATAAGCTGAACTATATATGAGCATGTAATTCATTTTCAATGTTATCTGTATTGCAAATTTGACAGAGTCGGCTATTAACAGTAATATTCTCATACCGTCCAGTTTCAATTCTTATAGGTGCAACACCACATCTAAATTCGATTAATGCTGCCCTGTGTGTTACCGGTGCTATTATAGACAAATAGGTCTCTTTTAAAATCTTGCTTAAACATTCTATATGTTCTTAATTTATTTCCACCTCGACCGCTTATTCCGATATTTCTATTAATTTGAGCTCTTCGATCATTTACACAATAACACATTTGTTACAAAAACATTTCGACGTCATAGTAAAACATAATCTCGTTGGTTCTTCTACTCCAAGCTTATTCATATTCTGTATAGTTTTTACAATTGTTTCCACTTTTAGATAACCACTATGCTAATATGTAATAATTAATTATTGACTGTTCCATTTTATTAATCCTATACAACTCCTGACTGTCACAGACTCATGTGGCTGCCAGGCTATCTCGCCATATCGGGCTGTGCTGGGTATGGACTTACCAACGCCCAAATAATAGTGCATGGCCATGTCTTGGTCTGCATTGCTACAAGGATAAGATCTGTTGTCCGATGCGGAGGAATCATATGCAAAAACAGGCCACACACATGAATAAAACAGTTTAACATAAACATTATATGGCACAGACCCAAAATGGTTCGCGCTTAGTGCTACACATCTGATAGTCTTATTGAAATATAAATGGTCATGTAACAAAACACCAAGGTTCTCTACATGAAGAAATCTAAGTCACTTCGGACGAAAATATACAATATTGCATTCACAAACATAGAATACCATTACATATTTACTAGTATTTTAAATAAACAAATGACTGGCTATGAGGGGACAAATAAAAACAGTATTTGAGGTCGTTTAAATATAGTAAAAACTGATGATTGCTGTCATTGATAGGTTAAAACATGACTGAGATAACATTTACATTTTTTTACACAGAGTAATACTCGAAATAAGACAAATTCAGTGAGTGTGCAGCACACAGCAAACAGTATCACCAGTACGCCGGTACAACAAGTCTTGTAAAACACTTGTAGTAGATACTGTATGTACGTTTCCAGCCTGCTGCCTATTTGCTCTTCAAGTTAGTGTTCACATACGTTTGGTCAGCATTTTCATAACTTCCATCCTCAATTTCTGTACAAATAAAAACGTTCGACATAATGTTATGAAGACAATACAAAAGCAGCGTACATAGAAACTGCATATTAAAGAATGGTCCGTAATTAGAGTCAAATCGATAAAACTGCAGCTGACAATAATGGTCTATGTCCCTTTATTTAAGAGAAATACATGTTTGCTCCGATGCCCTAGATGACATTAACAATGGCGTTCCAGAACTTGATATATAACCGTTCACCTAGAGGTGCAAGTCGTAAGACTGAAGTTGAAAGAATTTGAAACTAATTTTAAACCGGTACACAAACCATTTGTATGAATTATCTTATTTCGCGCACATTGTCAGACAGCAGTATTTCAAACTTACCTTGTCCTGTTTGTAATGCCATGTATGTTGATGGCTCTGTCCTGGTCGTTCCTAATGGCTCATACTGAGAGACTTCAGCAGTACTATAAAGTAGAAACGCATATGTACAATAGTTCAGGATTACCTCCCTTTATGGTTAATTATGCACGAAATTCAAAGACCACAGTATGTCATTCATTGTTGGGTGAGTATATAGGCTTGCTTTGCATATGCGTATTTGGGATGTGGAGGGTTCGTTCTATGTCCCAGAGTCGTGGGTTGGGATGTGGAGGGTTCGTTCTATGTCCGACTCTAGCGTGGGTTGGGATGTGGAGGGTTCGTTCTATGTCCGACTCTAGCGTGGGTTGGGATGTGGAGGGTTCGTTCTATGTCCGACTCTAGCGTGGGTTGGGATGTGGAGGGTTCGTTCTATGTCCGACTCTAACGTGGGTAGGGATGTGGAGGGTTCTTTCTATGCCCGACTCTAGCGTGGGTTCGGATGCGGAGGGTTCGTTCTATGTCCGACTCTAGCGTGGATTGGGATGTGGAGGGTTCGTTCTATGTCCGACTCTAGCGTGGGTTACTAAGCGTTGTCGTCGTTTCTGTGTGGCTTTGAGTTGTCTGAGCGCTACAGTGTTTTCATTTAATTACATCCTCTTTCATCAATCATAAGTCAAGTTCCCACATATATCTATTAATTCTTATAATAATTTTGGTTCATATGTACGAAATAAAGAAAGACTTTTCTTTCCTCAGATCCAAATAGCTTCTGGTGTTAAAATGGTTTCTTTGGTGCGTCATATTTCAATTGGATATTACCCCAAGTAACAAACCACTGACCTATGTGTTTTACTCCAATCTAGCTTCAACTGCACATAGAGTTTACATGTATTTACAAATAAATCGGAATAATCAAACTGTTGTTTAAAATTGTTGATTTTCAACATATACGTCAGCAGTGGCCAAATAATTGCTTATATAAACTTACACATTCTGCTCCGTGATAGCACCTATAATACAATAGTATTATCATAGTTACAATGTAGTATAAATATCTTGTTATTCAGAATATCCTAGTACGAGCCCGGGATAGAACAGTTACTTTAGTCTTGCTATAGATCTACCCTCAATGTATGGAAAGGTTGTCAGTTTCTTGCGATACAACAGGCTAGATGTAGTACTGTAGCCTCCCTGTACCATGAAAACTGGTGTCGTCAACTGATCCTTTTTATTTAATTGGTGTTTACCGGTGCTGCACCGGCATTATGGAGCCAACATAAAAACAAACAAATACTTAAATTACAGTAACATACAGGCCAAACAAACTTTTGAAGGTAACTAAATGCATTCACTAATATGTTGTTTTCATGTTTGCGTCATATTAAACGAAACATCAAACATAAGGATAATAACTCTAATCAACATAAAATAAGGCACTACAGAGTTATCTCTCTTGATATCTATCATATTAGTTGACAACGACAGGTGCCTTTACGGGAAACACAATCATATAAAAAAGGTGATACGAGAAATTTTAGAATAATTTGTGCGAAAAAGTCGAATCATGTTTGACATTCTGACACAAAATAAATAGTAACAAAGTTTCGAAGTGTCACATGACTTGTAGTAAAGAAACTTATTGGTGCAAATGTGTATGTAACCTGACTTGTAGTAAAGAAACGTATTGGTGCAGATGTGTCACATGATTTGTAGTAAAGAAACGTATTGGTGCAAATGTGTAACATGACTTGTAGTAAAGAAACGTATTGGTGCAGATGTGTCACATGATTTGTAGTAAAGAAACGTATTGGTGCAGATGTGTCACATGACTTGTAGTAAAGAAACTGATTGGTGCAGATGTGTCACGTGAACTGATTGGTGCGGATGTACGTTATTTTGACAGAATGTGTAAATCGGTCTCACCTTTTCTACTGCATTCAAAAATCAGTTGAGACAAAAACAACCCCAGATTCGAGGTTTGGACTATCCAGCGACAATTGACCAAAACACGTTTACATTTTTGTTCACCATGAATTCGGTCCGTTTGAGGACTTAAGTTATTTATAGTTAATTGTTAGTACAACCCTTATTGATGGAAAGGAATATACAGTAACTACGTACCTGGACTATCATCCTGTGTATGATCCTCTTCATGGTGTATGCTGAAAATATAATTACGAATAATATTTTTGTAATTACACCAGGTTCATTAACTTAAATACGTTTTCGCTTTGCTCGATAACTGAACCTCCCATGTAATGTAAATCATCCACCAAGACTGATGAACCTTGGACTAAATTATCATGTTGCGAAATCAGATCTCATCCTATAAAAATAAATGGACAATTTTCTGTGTTTTACTCACGCAACACAGTAATATTCGCTTCGACTCATAACTGACCCTCTCAGGCTTTCACTTGAACACCAATCAACTTTACGACAGAGCAGAGGTCGCTCCAATCGTTTGCCGATGCTGTTAGTCGAAGGTATTCAAGCTAGTCCATTGTACCATGTTAATATAAACATTGTTCAGTATAGTATCGAGTGTATCGATGTTATACACCGGATACGACTGTCTCAGTTGTTAAATTCACCATTTACACGGATTAAAAAGTAAATGGCTAATCAATTGGAGATTGGTAAGTAAGCTCTGGACTAAAAGATGCGGCGAAATCAGACGTCTTCAACATTGGTTTACCTGAAGCAGATAATATGATGCAGAAATGTACAGATGCAGGATTCGAATGTTTCACTGCATTACATTGAAGCAAATTTAGTGAGACACGCACGAAAGAAACGACAGACAAAAGTTTTGACAAATTTTAATACTTAATATGAAACAAATAACATTGGTCACATACCTTGATAGTTGGCTCATTTGTTGTTGATGGTTTATTTTACCATCTGTAATGTAAACATGTTACAGTAAGACATCTCCGTACCAACAACATTTTGACTGGGCTGCTGTTGAAAACGCCAGCGATAATATATTGTTATTGTGTTTAAATGTCTTATAGTGGGGTGACAATCAGCTCAAAAGTGGCTTATTTAAGGAGTAGGCGACAACTCAAGTAGAACAAGCAATGTTATATACCAAAATGTTCGCCTATGTCTGTACTATATGGAACTGCCGGCATAAATTGTCAACGCGTGGTGCGGACATGGAAATCCAAGATGGCGTCCAAGATGGCCGCCATAATTTACACATACACTTAAAATTCTATGTTCTCATGCATTTTTTTTATTTATGTATGTAGTCACAAATATTTGCTTGGATATTATTCATTTGATAATGTACATCAAATGGACATACAAGACTGACCACTTTGAGGTCAAGGTCACGGTCAATTCAAGGTCAATTACAAAAAAAAGCTGAAAAAATTATGTTTCCTCACTTGTTTTCTTGTTTTAACATATGTTTTATATTCAAGTTGGTATTAAAAGTGATAAAAGTGTTGGTAAGCACATATTCTCTTATTATTAGTTGAATTTTCTGTTCAAAATATTTAAACTTTGTCAAAACTGACATTATTATGCATGTACATGTTGGCCGAGATGGCATTCCTAGATTGCTGATTCCCTATTTAAAATTTTAGTATTCAACTACTGACAGTATTATTTCTAATGGTATGATTAAATGTTTGTCTAAACATTATTAACTTTGTACTGTACTCCAAATGGACTTGAAAAATGACCACTCAAGGTCAAGGTCAATGTCATTTCAAGGTCAAACTACCAAAAATACCTGAAAATTTGATAATACGTCGCAAATTGTTATTATAAACAAATGCTGAACATTGTATTTTGTTTTAGATGTGATTGCAGGTATTCTAAGTGTAAATTATTTCATTAGAAGTGATATATTTTTACTGCAAATAGAAAATCTATTTAAATTTTGTGACGGAACATAAGCGATTGTACGTAATGTACAATATTGCAGCCGTGAATGGTTATTATTGTTAATGGTTTGACAACATTATTACATATTAAACAGTTATTATATACAATAATGCACCTATCAATATTTTGCCCCAGGGTGGGGGAGTGGCGGGCATACAGTGGACTTTAGACAGAAAACAATTCCTAACGGACAGGATTTTGACAGGCCCTTTGATTCCCGATCCCGGGAAATAGACTTTGGCTGGATTTTAGATTCTGGGATTGGGGAATTTAGACACAGCAAAAAGCAGACTTGCTGCAACCATTTAAAGATGACAGGCCATTTAATATACCAAGCATCTCCTACTGTGGGAATTTCAACAAAACGTTTGGACATGGTGAGTCACCTCTTGGGCCTAAGATGGCTGAACTATGTGATGGTTAGGTATCCCTTATGGCCGGATATGGCTGAATTTGTATTGGTAAGTAGGTTTACTACATAGGGTCTGGTATGGCTAAATTCAGTGGTTGCCTTTGTACCCCTTTAACTTTTAAATGGCCATAATTGGTGTTGGTCATTACTCGAATAGGGCCAAGGATTGCTGCACTCGGTGTGGGGGGAGTACTCCGTATGGTATGGTATTGCTTTAATAAGTTAGGTGGGTACACTATAGGGCTTGGGATGGCTGAAATCTGTGAGGGTGGGAACTCAATAAGGCCTGGGATGGCTCAATCTGTGGTGAGCACACAATAGGGCTTGGGATGGCTGAAATCTGTGATGGTGGGTACCCAATAGGGCTTGGGATGGCTGAAATCTGTGATGGTGGGTACCCAATAGAGCTTGGGATGGCTGAAATCTGTGATGGTGGGTACCCAATAGGCTTGGGATGGCTGGAATCTGTGATGTGGGTACATAATAGGGCTTGGGGTGGCTGAAATCTGTGATGGTGGGTACCCAATAGGGCTTGGGATGACTGGAATCTGTGATGTGGGTACATAATAGGGCTTGGGGTGGCTGAAATCTGTGCTGTGATGGTGGGTACCCAATAGGCTTGCGATGGCTGAAATTTGTGAGGGTGGGTACTCAATAGGGCATGAGATGGCTTAATCTGTGATGGTGGGTACAAAATAGGGCTTGGGTTGGGTGAAATATCTGATGATGGGTACTCAATAGGGCTTGGGATGGCGGAAATCTGTGATGATTGGTACCCAATAGAGCTTGGGATGGCTGAAATCTGTGAGGGTGGGTACTCAATAGGGCCTTAGATGGCTTAATCTGTGATAGTTGGTACCCAATAGGGACTGGTATGGCTAATATCTGTGATGGTGGGTACAAAATAGGGCTTGGGATGGCTGAAATCTGTGATAGTGGGTGCACAATAGGACATGAGATGGCTGAATTCTGTGAGGATGGCTACTCAATGGGCTTGGGATGGCTGAAATATGTGATGACAGGTACTCAATAGGGCTTGGATGACTGTACTCAGAGGTGGTGGGTACTCAATGGGGCTTGGGATGGCTGAAATATGTGATGATGGGTACTCAATAGGGCATTGGATGGCTGAAATCTGTGAGGGAGAGTACTCAATAAGGCCTTGGATGACTGTATTCAGAGGTACTGGGTACACAATAGGGCCTGGGATTGCTGAATTCTGTGAGGGAGAGTACTCAATAGGGCCTTGGATGACTGCTCAGAGGTGGTGGGTACTCAATAGGGACTTGGATGGCTGAAATCTGTAATGGTGCATACTCAATAGGGCCTGTGATAGCTGGAATTCATGAGGGTGGGTACTCAATGGGGCCTTGGATGACTACTCAGAGGTGGTGGATACCCAATAGGCCTGGGATGACTGTACTCAGAGGTAGTGGGTACCAAATGGGGCCTGGGATCGGCTGTTCTCTGTTGTGATGGGTATCCAATAGGGCCTGGGATGGCTGTGCTCAGAGGTTGTGGGTACCAAATGAGGCATGGGTTGGCTGTTTTCTGTGGTATAGGGTATTCAATAGGGCCTGTGGTGGCTGTACTCAAGGTGGTGGGTACCAAATGGAACCTGTGATGGCTGTATTCTGTGGTTGTGGGTTTCCAATTGGGCCTAGGATGGCTGTATTGAGTGGTGGCGAGTACTCCTTAAGACCTGGTATGATGTAATTGGTGGTGATGGGTTCCCAAATGGGCCTGGGATAGTTGAACTTTTGGAGGTGAGAACATAAATTGGCCTGGGATGGCTGTTCTATATGCAGTGTTAAATACCAAATAGGGCATTGAATGGTTGTTCTCAGTAGATGCGAGTATCCTCAAGCATAGTATGGCTATACACAGTGGTTGTGAGTAGGGCATAGGGCCTATGGTGGCTGTAATTGGTGGTGGTAATTACCACATGGGATCTAATTATAGCTGTATTTAGTGGTTGCAACTAACCCATAGGGATAAGTGTGGCCATAATTAGTGGTGGTGAAATACCCAGTAGGGCCTAGGGTGGCTGTATTGCACCTGGTATGGCTGTACTCAGTTGGTCCAAGTACCCCTTAGAACATAGTATGGCTGTAATCGTCGGTGGCAAGTACCACATAGGGTCAGGTGACTGTACTCAATGCTTATTGGTGGTGTTGATTGGGCCTTGGATGTCTGTACCCTTTTGTTGTGACTTGGGTGTAGCCCATAGGACCTGGTAAGGCTGTAATTCATTGGTTACGAGCACCCCTATTGGGCATGGAAAGTTGTAATTATTTTGGATGACTACCCCTTTGGGCCTTATACGACTGTGATTTGTACTAATGAGTAACCCATAGGGCCTTTACAGCTGTGCTCAGTGATTGTGAGTACCATATCGAGACTGATATGGTGGTGATTAACCAATATGGCCTTGGTTGGCTCTACTCTGTGGTTGTAAGTACCCCATTGGGCCTCAGGTATAGATATAGTGGCATTGAGAACTCGATAGGAATGGTTGTTATGGGCAGTTGTAAGAACATGACATGTACTCCATTGGTTACAGAATGTACTTATTGGTGGTTAGAACCCATTCTGGCCTGGTATGTGATGGTGATGATTTGGTTTGGCTGTACTTTGTATATAGTACCCTTAGGACTAAGTATGACTTTAACACGTAGTAGTGAGTACCCATTATTGCACGGGATGGTTGTACTTGACAGTGTTATGTACCCCATATGGTCTGGGATGCCACATATAGGAGTTCAGTATAAATTATTATTTTTAATGAAAGAACTCTGATCACATCAATGATCTACAACAAAATATAACGTTCACCAAATTTCATAATAAGACAAAATGCAATGAAAGATCAAATTTTCAGGTATTTTTGGTAGTTTGACCTTGAAATGACATTGACCTTGACCTTGATTGGTCATTTTTCAAGTCCATTTGGAGTACAATACAAAGTTAATAATGTTTAGGAAACATCATTTTTTCAGCTTTTTTTCGTAATTTGACCTTGAAATGACCATGACCTTGACCTCAAAGTGGTCAGTCTTGTATGTCCATTTGATGTACATTATCAAATGAATAATATCCAAGCAAATATTTGTGACTACATACATAAATAAAATAATTGCATGAGAACATAGATTTTAAGTGTATGAGTAAATTATTGCGGCCATCTTGGACGCCATCTTGGATTTCCGTGTCCGCACCACGCTTTGACAATTTATGCCGGCAGTTCCAAATAGTACAGACATAGGCGAACATTTTGGTATATAACATTGCTTGTTCTACTTGAGTTGTCACCTCACCCCAAAAAATCACCAATTGTCACCCCACTATTAAACATACGCCAACTCCGCCCATCTCGTTGATCCAATCAAAATGTGTTATCGCATGAACCTCTACACATGATTTCGGGTATGCTATAAACCTTGGAAAAGTATTACTGATTTTAAATGTACTAGTATGAACAAATGCGCTGCATATAGCGGGGATTTTCCTTTAGGTCTTGGACAATCTGGCAGGCACACACTGAATGACCTAGCACTTTATTTGCTCCAGGAAAGCATCACATTGCAGCTTAGAAAAATCCGACATCTCACGAATGTCAACAAGAGCCCCATTTTAGCAAACAGCTGTTGGTTCTTCTTTAAAAAAACCCATCTTATTCATTGTAGGAGCTATCAAGGGGGTTTACGATTTTAGTCCATATTTTAAATCTTAGCGAATTTTCGGTCCAGATACATACTTTAGTTATGCCGCATAAAAATGGCTGCCTTACAGACTCGTCATAAACAAACGCATAATTGCTTCAGTGATGTCGCACATTTAAAGTAACAAAAACAATTGGCGACTCCGTCTCGCTGACCCTAAACATCTAACCCTTAGAACCCAAACCCAATAACCCTTAGTGGTGTATGCCTGGACGGTAACCGACAGAACTATAGAAAATAGTGTTTTCCAACATATTCGATCTAGCGGCAAACGGTCCAATTTTAAGAGTGGTTAACATCTCACATATTTGAACAATTCCCGCTCGATTTACTTCATAATATCTAATAGTAGTCGCTTCGAGTGCGGGAGGTCTCGGGTTCGATCCCTGGCCGCGTCATACCAAAGACGAAATAAAAATGGTACCAGAAACTCCCTTGCTAGACGCTCAGCATAAAAGAGAAACTGGCTTCTCTTCTCTCATACCCTCGTTGCGATGGATAACATCAGGAATGAGGTGTCGAGAGTGATTAATATAAGTTGGAAAAACTTGTTTCACAATCGACCCTTAATAAATTAGTATAAACTAAAGTTAAAAATCGTTTATTAACTGAAAATGCTCAAATTTCTTTTAAAGCGGGCAAAAAATGGCTGCAATTTGTGATGTCCCTAGCAAGATCTTGGTGACTTGTTACATAGCAACCATGGACTTCTTTGGGTGTTTTATTGTTAATCTATATTTAGCATATATCTATAATTGATACAATATGATTTATGCAGCGGATTTTTCAGGCGTTGCAGATTAAAGTTTGCTAAGCTATTTTAAACAAATCATATGCTTCATCCTAGTATTCAACTGCCTGATACAATTCTCTGCCATACAAACATTCAACTTGTAAGTATTTATAACAAGTAAGGAAACATTTTCATGATAATATGAATGGCTAAATGATATTAAGAGCATACGTGTTTATTGGATACTTATTGATATTCAAACAACTTGAATATGACGTACATGAATAGTTACTATTGTTAGTTAAGTTAGGTCTACAATGTTCAAATGAAGGAATACCCCATTGGAAAATTGATATATACTGTCAAAAGCCATATATCTGATCCACAATAAATAAGGCCGTTATTTTTAATATTAAACTTAGCCTTCACGAATTTGAAATATAATATACCTCACCTGTATCACGATGGAAACAAAGCTTCTTTCGGAATGCGCAAAATACCACGAGAGCAATAATGCCTACCAGGACTACACCAATACCTACATACCCAATAATAACTACAACAGGTGTTTGTTGTTCCCTGGTCAGGTCAGTGGTAGGCTCTCCTGAAAGAATTCAAAACATAACTGAAAGTATATCGTGAATAAATGCGAACTATTTTCATTACCGTATAGTAATTATTAAGTCATTTTGAATTCCATACAATACGCTTTCAGGTAACGTGTGATCCCACCGTCGGGACTTGTCATGAGAATAATTGAGGTAAGCATGGCCATGACATTGGCAATACTATACTTAATGTAAAATTAAAAAGGTTTATCTCAACAGTTTTGCAAGATAAGTACACTATATAATGATTTATCCAGTCATTTCCGGCAAAATCTGCCTGTAAACGGGGTGCCTGATAAACTAACCGATAATCGGTCACCTGGTCATGTGACTAGTGATAATCCGTCACCTTACCACGTGATCTGACGGACTTCTTCTTATATGAGAGTCACCGGTTGCAATTCCGTGCATGAGGGTGAGGTTTTCCTATTCTAAATGAGCTGGTGGTTGATCGGTTATTTTCTTCCACTTACCTGCGTCTACACAACGTCTATCAAGATGTCCGACGTCGTTGTTTATCATGACGTCACGGAACGAACGTGACGTCGCGCGCTATTTAATGAAAGATTGACAATAAAGTCCCGAGTTTGATCCCCTTAATGAGCAGATTAAGCCTATAAATAGAATAATAGGTAAGTGCCGTGAATGAAGTAAAAGTTTATCCGGCTCGGCTACGGAAATTATCGGATTCGCCTACGGCTCACCCGATAAATTCCTCCGCCTTGCCAGATAAACTTTTTCATCCACGGCACTACCCTATTATTCTCTATATCATAGTCCTTAATAACCTGCTCCTCCAGTAATAAACGACATCCCCCGAGTTAGGGCACTGTTTCCTGCGGAGTTAAAGGCATACACTCTGGCAGTATATTCAGTATGACTTTCTAGGGTAGACAATATTACTGAAACATGTTCTTGCTGTTCGTCTGTGACGTTAGTTTCTGTCCAGTAATCCATACACTGCTGCTTTGTTAGTACTGCAAACGTTTGCTGTAGTCCACCATTAAATCCAGGATTCCAACGTAGTATTGGAGTATTGTTCACTTCAATGTACGATACATTTGTCGGTATTGTCGGAACATCTGAAAATAACCACTCTGTTAAACAAAGATTTGTGAAATGGTCGTATTAATGGTATTAAGCATATTACCAGTATTGCCGTTATCAATAATATTTTTCGAAATTCTCGGATATTTTTTCACCAGAAGAAACTAATTTACTAAGAATAATTAACAACGATTTGTGTTGCTCTTACCAACTTCTATCAATGGATTAAAGATAGTTATCAGTTAAAATAACAGTGTTTTAGAATTAGAAGCTGGTTCACTGAAACGAAACGTAACGTCAACGGCGCCGGGCTTTTAAATACGCGTTACGTCATCACTTGAGATGTGAGGTCATATTTGTCACTTCTTGACGTTATAATACCAAAGTGTTTTTTCCCTATAAAGCCAATTATTTAATGCTAACTGATGAGATATGGAGTTCTATCAGTGAAATAAAACCTATATCAGTCACTGGTTATCACCTACAATGTGACTGATATAAGCTCCGCCCCCCCCCTCACAGGGTCTACTTTAATTTTACCCAAAACTCAACACTAAACGGTCCGTAACCATTTTATTACTGAACGGAAACATGTCATGTGGGGCTCATATTCTTTGTTAGACCATTTCCTACAAGTTGATGTATGAGTTGATGCAAAATTCTCAAAAAAGACGTTTTAACATATTCCCAATAATCCAAGATGGCGGCTTTTGAATTGAAAAAATATGAATGGAATAAAATATTCAACGCAGCCTAACCACAGCGGTAATTTCGTATAAATAGTACCCGTTTTGACACCAGACATATTGTAGTGATAAAATTTTAACATTTTCACTCGCGCAACGCACTCTTGAAAATATTGAATTTTATCACTACACGATGAGATATAAACCATATTCAATCAAAACATAGAGGATATTTGTTTGTTTTGATTGAATATGGTTTATATCTCATCGTGTAGTGATAAAATTCAATATTTTCAAGAGCGCGTAGCGCGAGTGAAAATATTAAAATTTTATCACTACAAGATGAGATATTAACCAGATTCAATCAAAACAAACAAATATTCTATTTATTTAATGCTTTTATGGTGTCAAAACTGGAACTATTTATGCCAAATTACCACTGTGGTTAGGCTACGTATGAATATGTTATTCAATTCATATTTTTCACTTCAAAATCCGCCATCTTGGATTATGGTGAATAGGTGAAAACGACTTTTTTGAGAATTTTGCATTAAATCATACACCAACTTGTAGGAAATGGTCTAACTAAGAATAAAAACCCCCACATGACATGTTTCCGTTCAGTAATAAAAAAGTTACAGACATTTTAGTGTTGAGATTTTGGTAATTTAAAGTAGTCCCTGTGAGGGGGCGGAGCTTATATCAGTCACATTGTAGGTGATAACCAGTGACTGATATAGGTTTTATTTCACTGATAGAACTCCATATCTCATCAGTTAGCATTAAATAAAAACACATATCCTCTATTAACTGTACCATTTTAAGAGAAATTGAAGCCTATACAATGTAAAAAACAGAAAATTTGTTGATTTTTGGATCGAATTTTATTTCACCGAGTGATCAAAGAAAAAAACATTTTCACGAGTGGAGTAAATTTCTGTGACCATCTATATACAAGGGTCAGTCAAGAAAAACTGAGAGTTGCTTTATAATGCTTGGCAAAATTAGTGGTCGTATATGTTCTATGCATTATCGTAAACTATGGTATCTCACTGATGTTTTTGCGAATACCAATCTGGGTTATGACAATTTGATTCTTGTTGCCAGGCAACCAAAGAGGACAACTCGAGGACATGCGTTCACGCTGTAAGTAGAACAAACGTTTGTGATGCCATGGAAACATAAAGATATATCTGACATTCCAAACGTATCATTTATTTCGTAATACATTAATATATCAGATAGACTTAATTCTAATTGATTTATTCCACCAATATAGAAAATATACTTCACGAAAATGTAAATTGTCATTTCTTTTTCCAAAGCCAAGCTATACATTTTATTTATATAACGGTTTTTGGACTTCTTGAGATATATTCATAATCTTATTAAAAATAATAGGAGAAATCAGTTATTAGTTTTAGAACACCATGGCAACGAAAAGAACGCATGCCGAGAAAATTGATGAAATGTGGGTAAACTTGTTGCTAGGAAACAAAATAACACAGCATAAGTGTCCATTCTGAAATAAAATTTATTTGAGATATGCTATTCTACCATATGCACGTGTTAGTTGTAATAAATCACGGTGTATAAGGTTGAAAGAAACCATTGCATTTACAACAAATTCAGTCTTCATGTCGGTGGCGCGAACGCATACCTCTTAGTGACGTGTTGTGGATGCTTGGAAACTATATTTTAAGCCTATATCTGGTCACATAATTCTTCAGAAGTTGCGCAGGGAATACTAGTTGACGATGCATAATAGAAAGTACAACACTGCAAACAGATTTTGAAGGCTTAAATTACCAAAGCTCAGTTTTTCTTGACTGACCCTCGTATATATACACAATTTGAGGTATTGTTATAAATCGATACTGTTGGAATACCGACTATGTGGAAATGGGTATATTTACCGTGTATAGTCAGTGTGAACCATTGCTGCATCATGCCAATGGTATTTTTCACATTCAGCTTATATTCGGCGCTATCTGTAATCTGTACATTGGTGAATACCAGATTCGTACTTAAAGGATTGGTTACGATTCTTATCATGTACGAATCCTCAATTAGTTTCCAGTCACCATCTTCGTTTTTCGACCAAACATAATCCGATGGTTGTGGCTCAGGATTAGCTCTGACCTCTAGGCTGAGATTCACAAAATCATGTAAACGGCTTTCTATGTTAGACAAGATGGTTGATTCCGCTAATGGAATGGGTGCATCTAAAATAATATACGTGATGAATAAATGAATTATCATATCATAATTAAACATATAAATATTATTCAAGATAATATCGCACAACTCGCTTATGATGTTAGATTTATCGTGAATATAGTCGGATTTTCTGACCTGTCGCAGGTCATCTGCTTGACCGTGCCTATTTCACATACGGGTATGTGCTCGTATACAAACCGTGTTAAATTGTAATTGACTCTTGCGAAATTGACTGTGGTACATTTACAGGGTGGAGAATCGAAATCGCGTCGTTTCATCAATTTGTAAACAAACGGGCGTCATTGTGTACAGTTTGAGCTATTGTTTTTTTCTTCCTTATTTCAAAAAGGTTCAAAATTAAATTTCTACCATATCACGCTACTCATCTTTCCACTTCTGATGATGTATAACGCATAAAAACAAAGTTATCCCGGTCTTAGAAATCGAGTCAAGCGTAAATGTGCAAAATATTGACAGAAACGACGCGCCTCAAAATGCTATTTCATTGATTTTCGACATATAATATTATAATGTAATAATATATGTAGTTGTTTTCGTGCGTTTGTTAACAGAACGTACGGAATACATGGAAAACGCCTTGTACTAAAGTTATTTCGGATATATATTTGTAAATGAAAATTCTAGACAGCGCGCAAGACTATTCGCAGCCATTTTTCATTGAAAATCTGAGTACAAAATAGGCTATAAGTTATACAACTTAGATGACTACAATATACAGAAACGTAATGTAAACTCCATTACATACAAAATGGTACTGATAGTAACGTTCATTTCAGGGTAAAAAGGGACATTACTCTTTTAAGTTCAAAGTATGAGTCATTGCCCTTGACCAGTATTATTTACTAATGGTAGTAAGCAAGTGTTGAAAGTTTCAATGCAATACCATTGATACTAGTTAATTATTAAATATTGTCTGAATGTAACTTGCACGCAAAACATTAACCAAGAAAAGTCTAAATTAAAAAGGGACATAACTCCACTTAAAATCATAATGAAGTTATTGCACTGGATAGTACTGTTGACTAATGACGTTAAACGAGTGTCGTAAGTTATAATGCTATAGCATGGATAACTTGCACGCAAAACGTTAACTAAAAGTGTGACACCGACGTCTACGAATGAGTACAATAGCTCGCTATTTTCTGCGAACCAAAAGCTAAAACCCCTTCACAATTGTCGTAGGAATTTCTTCGTCGCACGACGCTTGCGAATCTACGTCGAAATGTACCGACTTGCGTCTGGAAAGGGTAATTTTGTGGAGCGGTCACAATTGTCACACGCCGGACGTGCGACGGCTCTATGGTGCATATTTGGGAACTGTCAGTCGTACCACAGGTCCATGAAAAGTGACCTAGCCCACCTATATATACATATTTAAATATGTATATATAGACGGTATATATATGTATGTATTTTACGCCTCGTATTTGCATTAATGTTTTTCCTCATATTTACATGTTTTTTACTATGTATATTGCATGTATTGAGTGTAATAAAGATATGTTATGTTATGTTATGTTATGTTGGATACAATCGCATTGCACACCTGTCTATATTTTAATAGTACTGTACAGTTGGCATTTTTTTCCAAATTATAAATGCAAGTTCCTGTGGATCGACGTACGTCCGTCGTACGATAATAGCATTGTCGAACTATTAGCTGGTTCAAAAAATAAGTTTCAGCAGCTGGATATAATTAATCAAAACGTCGAACCAAACTCTGAATTTCCGAATAATAATAAATATTTGCAAATAGGAACTTGCTAAATACTAGTATTAAACTGAACTACATGTATGCATAATGAATATAATAATACTAAATAAATGCATTTTGTGGTCCACTGGTGTCAAACGCGGCATATTTTAGGCCTTGTTTGTTTCGAGATATTTTGGATGTCCACATGTTATAAAAGAGAGAAAAGTTGATTCCTAATTCTAATATCTTGTGCATAAAATGTTGGAAATATTTATGAATCAATAAAACGTGTTTAGAGTCTTTAGATATACTGGTATATTGTTACTAAGTATACATTTAATGTTACTAATTATGAAATAAAACATACGTTGTTGATATTTTTATAACCTGCTAAGTAATTAAAGTATGAGATATTATTTTGAATATATATATCAAAGAAAGGTCTAAATTTGGTTTAAGTGATGAATTCATACACGTGGAACCTTTTGAGATTTACAGATATCGTAGGGTGTCTTTTAGCCATGTTATACGTTTATTTCATATGTTTCAAGAGTGCCTGAAAGACAACAACAAAAGTGCTCAACCGAAAACAACAACCAAACAGAACATTGATAAAAAGTAACATATTCGTCTCATAGCTGCAATATTGACCGTTGACAACTAGCTGCTCGTACATGCTCAAAATTTTCCCATGTTCACTTCATTTGGAAGAAAGTTAATGAAGTTAACAACATTTGTATCCACTGGATACCATGCTCATTGTGTGGTGACCAAAACGTCATCTTATATAAAATGCAAAGAAAATATTAAAGTTATACCCCTAATATTTTCAAAAGAAGTTTTGCGTGGCATAACAGAGGATGAAACAGAGACTCACTATCATTAACCAAGACTGAAGCAGATGCAGACTCACTATCATTAACCAAGACTCAAGCAGATACATACTCACTATCATTAACCAAGACTGAAGCAGATACAGACTCACTATCATTAACCAAGACTCAAGCAGACACAGACTCACTATCATTAATCAAGACTGAAGCAGATGCAGACTCACTATCATTAACCAAGACTGAAGCAGATACAGACTCACTATCATTAACCAAGACTCAAGCAGAAATATCATCAATGCGCAACCAGAAGTTCTAAGAAGCGTAATTGTAAAACACACACAGTCAGTGACGAATATGATTCATTTGATTTTCTTCCCCCACCAAATAGCAGAACCAATGGACAAAGTATGTAACTAGAAGGTTCAACAGTCTGCGCAGGAAAAAAATTAGAAATATTTCATAATTTGTCGAATTGTTAATGAAATGGAACATATGCACCTTTCGCATAAAAATGCCTCTTCACTAGGCATCTATTGTAAAATTGTTTTTGACCGAAAAGCACATGTTTATGCTTTATCACAAAGTCCATTCTTTGCTGGGTGGGAAACACTGAAAAGCGTTTCAGAAATGACCAAGTGTCCCGGCCGAGATTCGAACCAGGGACCTCTCTATCAGTAGTCAAGTGCGTAATCCACTCGACCACCTTGTCACCTTGTAGTTCACCATAGATGCCTCAACATGCGGATACATAGAATTGTGCGAGTATGCAGTCGACAATTTAAAATTCTTACAAATCTAGTACGTATTTAACATACATGTATCATCTTCATGACATTCTGCTAAAATCCGCAATGAACTGTCTAATGTAATGTTTAGTTTAATCTAGAACGGAGTAAATAAGCTAGGGCCCTTGGTTTAATGTTTTTGTACTGCATCTCATAATTAACCAAAGGATTGTGTACGAGTACATATAGCCACGGCCGTGGTTCAGTAGTTATAGTGCGCTGGATTTGTAACCAGGCGATCGTGGCAATTAATACCATTCCATGAAAAGTTGACAACAATATTAATGTTGATTTTCCTCCCTGTGTTGAAATATTGCTGGTTGCTTGTGGAATGGTTAGTTGATATTTAGTACGTGTTAGGGTAGTTCGGCGTATACAACATGTATTATAAATCCCCTCCCAGAATATCAACCGCGGAACCATAGCACCTACAATCATTAATATTTTTAAAATAATATTTTTACACAAAATGGTAAGTACTGTGTTTTCATGGGGATTACAGTGGATGTTTACAAGGCAGTCATATGAATACGAGAAGGGATGCGGGAGATACTGTGCGCACGAAAAATAGGTGTCTCATAAGTCAAAATGGCTGTCCCTTTCAATAGGGGTGACACTATAATTAAAACAAACTTCACCTTGACCTTTTATATTACACCGCATAGTGTGAATAGTTGACTTTTTAAGTAGTGTGGTGTAATGTTCTCTACTTATTGTGCGACTTGTTTTTGCAACCAATTTCATTTCACTCAGTTATTTCATCAATACATGTAATACGTTCGTCAGTACATGTGTACTAGTAAAGAACACACCATACAAAAAACCGAATCAGCACTATTAAGGGTGGTTGCAGCTTACATTAGACTACATGTATATATTTATGGTTGGTGTTCTAGTGTGTGTTATCGTCGTGTCTTGTTAATGCGATAATCAATCACCCATTATGGCGATAAGGTTCCACGATGGTCGCATGGGTATTGCTCTTGACTATGGATTGAGGCGACACTGGTTCAAAATCTCGGCCGTGGCATTAGTCGTTTCTTATACGTTTTTCAGTCAGTGATTCCTATCCATTTACAGATAACTAGCCTCGTGTGTATCTGTGTTGAACACCGGGTACATTGCAGAACTAAGGCCATACAAAATGGTTTTTCGTTTTTAGCGTCCACCCTAAGTTCGAAAATCTACCTAGCTATCCTGAGAGCAAAATCGAAGCCCTCGGAAAAAAACAAGTCATACCGACACGACTTCTATCCTCATCATTATATATGGCTAACAAATATAGCTTTCATACACTGTCAATCGTAATAACTTACTAAAATAACTGAAAACGTGTTTGTGTGAAGTAAAAACTGATACTGAGCTTAAATTTAGAGTCAATATTAAAATTACGCACAATCTTTACAAATCTCATTGAATAAGTGCAAAGAATACGCTAAAATAATAAACATTTACTACCTAATGTGTTCATTCGAAAAGAGATAAGGTACTGGAACCGACGACTGTGACGTGTCTCATAAATTATATCGAGGAATCGAACTATGTATGTGTGACGATAGAATTAAGCGATTGTGCCATGAACTAATTTTGTAGGGATGTAATGTTTTCATGTCGTGGGGCGAGATAGTGATTTTTCAATATAATTAGAATTTGAGGTAATAAGTTCAAAGCACAAAACCATCTTTTCAAGAAGAATGATACAAACGATTCGTTTAAGAAGTAACTCAGCTCTTTGCAGCCTTCGTAATATCGGTAGAATCATCTCACAATCTCGTTATAATTCAATGCGAAGCATGCAGAGAATCAAATTACTAGTAGCTTCCCAAGTTTACATATCCCGTACAATACCACTTTTCAAATGCACTGCTACAGTCTAGATTAAGGCCAGCAATTTTGAACGAATATAGCGACCATTGGACGTAGGTCTAAGATCGAGCCCAGCGATCAATACCTATTCCATTGATAATTAGGCGTAACTTAGATATGCATGTATAGATCCCATCCCTCAGGACAACACTGGTATTTATCAAATACCGGTTGAAAATACGCTAGTACTTCGAGACTCGGATTGCGCTGGTTGAAGATCTAAAGTTCGATCAATTTACTAAGGATCATCACCACCGAACGAAGAACTAAAGGGATCATTGAACGAATATCTAATGTATTTTGACTAACACAGGCTCATGTTAAAGTAATGTCTACTATAAGGCTTTATAACCAGTAGGTCTAGCACTTCCCCTGGCTAACAGACACATGTGAATGTGCGTTCTGACGCTGGGTTAAGACTGAATAATGTCTGTTAATGGTTGAGCACAAGTCTAAGATCGAGTGCAAACTGGACTAGAATTGAAAGCCTACGATTATGCATCAAACAAACGAGTGTCACGATTATGCATCAAACAAACGAGTGACACAAAAAGCACTTTGGGCATACAATGTAGTTCTATTACTAGTATTTTGTGCGTAAATTGATCACATAATGACAGATATGTTTTTTTCCAAATTTATTCCGAGTCAGTACCTCATCTATATTCTGCCATTTATAAGACAAATATGCATCTAAATACATCCTACACAATGGATTTTACGTGCGTTTAAAACATGGTATTGAGTGTGATAATAATTGTTTAATTAATAATTATGTTCGGGTCTCGATACAAAGAAGTAGATCTATATGGATGTTGCACAATATATTTTGTTTTATTTATTATTATTGAATCACATGAACGCCAAATCCGGTGTCTAAAGTTTTGGAAGAAAACATGACGCAGTATGTGAGGACAGATATAAGTATTCATAAATGTGCTCAATTGTACTATTGATCCCCCGGAAACGCTATGGTTGGATCTTCCTGTGTGTTATTTTGCCCGCGGGTCAGGTTCGTGATAAAGGGTGCAATGTTATACAGAACATGTATGATAGCAGGAAATTTACAACATACATTTCAACAATATCGAGCCCTATATGTCATTATAGGCCAGTCATTCTAGCCCAAAAATGGCCTTAACCTAGACAAAATTGCAAAAGTTTTGTTTTGAGTATTTTTAAGTTTTTTAATGTCTAAACTACTACCAGGAAAAAATCCCCTGTTCAGAAAGTTGCGGAAGTACCTTAAAAAGCGATTTTAAGAAGGTCACTATACTTTTCATAATTTTATTCCATGAAAATTTGGGTATAACAGTTTATTTAATGCTAACTGATGAGATATGGAGTTCTGTCAGTGAAATAAAACCTATATCAGTCACTGGTTATCACCTACAATGTGACTGATATAAGCTCCGCCCCCTCACAGGGACTACTTTAATTTACCAAAATCTCAACACTAAAATGTCTGTAACTTTTTTATTACTGAACGGAAACATGTCATGTGGGGGGTTTTATTCTTAGTTAGACCATTTCCTACAAGTTGGTGTATGATTTAATGCAAAATTCTCAAAAAAGTCGTTTTCACCTATTCACCATAATCCAAGATGGCGGATTTTGAAGTGAAAAATATGAATGGAATAACATATTCATACGTAGCCTAACCACAGTGGTAATTTGGCATAAATAGTACCAGTTTTGACACCATAAAATCATTAAATAAATAGAATATTTGTTTGTTTTGATTGAATATGGTTAATATCTCATCTTGTAGTGATAAAATTTTAATATTTTCACTCGCGCTACGCGCTCTTGAAAATATTGAATTTTATCACTACACGATGAGATATAAACCATATTCAATCAAAACAAACAAATATCCTCTATTTTTATCAGTAGTTTAATGTTATACACACTAGCAGGTTAAAATATCCAACCATGTTGTTGATAAAAGGAATTTACAAGCAAAATATTTTCAATAAACCATTTATTTCAATTTTTTAAGCAAATCATGTGAAAATGAAGGGGTAGATTTACCCCACCCACTTTTCAGAAAATATGATAATTATTTTTGTACCATAAAACATGAATTAATTTCTTTATTTTGGGTAAACATATCTAAATGAGAGTGTTTTATAAGTCATCAACTGATAAACATGCATCAGGATCTTAATTTGACCTACATACGTGTGTCCATCCGTTTGTCTGTAAGTGCGTCGGTCAGTCATGCATGCTCATCCGTGAAGAAATCTTTATTGTATGATTAAGTAAAATAATTTTCATAGTGTCGTTATTAAACTTAGTATGTGGAGAGGGGCTTATAAGGGGCTTGTCATGAGATAGTGAATAACATTTCATATTTATATTATGACAACAATCCCGGTTGCTATAGAAACGAAAATGGTGAAAACGTCACATTTTCTTGCATAAATCGAAATTTTGATTGTAAGGTTTATGAGAACTGGAGTATTAACAGAGCTAAACCGCTAGCCTGCCAACTTCACGACCATGTAGGAATAATGCACATCATTGTATTGTTTGAATTTCACTGACTATTTTGCTGATATGGTAGCATGAACTTCTATTTCACTGTTTAAGCTTTATATTCGATTCGTTTAAAGTATCGTCACGTAGGTGATTTCCGGACAATCCAGGTCAATTATAATGTAATTTATGTTTGTGATACCTTGCACATACAAACTCTAACCTTAACATTGTTTGTAAACAATTATCATTTAAATGTGCGCGAAAGAAGAAACAACCATGTGCGTGAAATATGGGTAACTGGGTTCGGACCAGTATTAGCAATTATTATACCTCACTTTTTTCTGCAATGCAAAAGTCCCATTGCCCCGGAGAGAGACATTAGGACTGTTATTGACAGTTCCAACCCATATGACACGTGATCGACCAAAAACTGACTGTCAGGTCATGTGATCGACCTGACATTTTCAATGTCATGCAAGGGCAAGTAACTGCGTCGATCTTACTCGTAGCTCTTTGACTGTTGAAATATAGGCCTAGATCTACAAGATTTTGTAAAAAATAGACTGACAAAAAACAACTAAAACAAATCTGTATTCAAAACTATGCGTTTCCTTAATTCAACTTCACCAGATTAAGAGCACTGTACACAAAACAATCATGTACAAGTATGTTAGACGTCATGACGTCATCAGCAATTACGTCATAACGTCAAAACGCGACGTTACGTTTGGCGCACTTTTAAAGTTATAGATCTATACAAAAATGGTAAAAATCTAATTTATTGCTTATATAACACAAGTTCTAGATAATTTCTTAAAAATGATCTATTAGTTAAAGAAATCGGCAAAATGCACCAAATAAACGTTGGGCCTACACATACAATAGAATGTGAAATTGATACACAACTATGTATGAAAACACCGTCATGCCTACTGTTTATAATTATGGTAATAATAGCAGTGAACGTTTCGCTAGACTTATAATAGTTTTCGGTATAATAAAATAAATATCAGATGCCTGCCTGCGTGACATTGATATTGCCAACCCTCGAAACAGAATGTCACCCTCGGCTTCGCCTCGGGATGACATTCTGCCCTCGGGTTGACAATATCAATGTCACGCAGGCAGGCATCTGATATTTATATAATATTAACCACCCAAAACAGTGTAAATTGATAAGTCTATGGTGATGTCTGCGTTATGATAGAGTCAAGTTGCCACAACATTCAACACATAATATAAGCTCTGTCCATGTACAAGGTAATCAGACACACTTAATTAATTACAACTGTGTGATATGTGTATGGTATGCTTATCTCTGTCCATAATCTGCAGTCTTATAATAAAACAGATAGAAGTCCTGAATATGAACGCTGATTAGGGTCAGCAGGGGACAAAACTCCAACGTATGAATCGGCTTAATAAAAGAAAATGCAGAGTTATGAGCCTTGACGAATGATGAAAATAGTTTGGTATGGAACTTATGAAGTGCAATCACAAGTCGGAGTTCACTTTGCAATGAAGTTCATTTATGTCATAATAAATATACCAGTAATATATAAACACCAAAGTAGATTGAATGTATCTGGCGTTTTATTAATATCATAATAAGGTTATGTTAGCAAATTATGACATTATGAAGTTGGACAAAGCAAAGTCTACGTTTGAGCTATAAAAACCACATGGTTAACTGATACTAGTCTACAGGGGGTATGGCTATAGTCAGGCAGTTGGTTTCCTTGGTAACCCCGCAACAACATTTAAAGACCGGTACAGAAATTTCTATGTTTTGAATCAGTAAAACAAATTGATCAGTTATGTTTTAGTACAAAACTGACCGTATCTGTAGATTTGTTTGGATGTATAGCAGACAATTTTTGAAAATGATGCGTTTGTAAGGACTAACATTTAATGCAGGTCTGCGTTCAACCAAAACATGTATGCCATTGACACAGGGTGTGTGAAATGCCTAATTCATCAAGAACAGGATCGCATCTACCAACAACAACCGCGATGTGTCAAAAGCAATATGTCACTCCGCTTTGAAAATATTTGATGCTAATACTTGTACCTAAACTTTAACATTTCCATTTCTTTGTCCAAAAGGCAGTATAATTTCAACAAAAAGCTTGATAGATAGAGAATAATAGGTTAGTGCCGTGGATGAATAAGTTTATCTGGCAAGACGGAGGAATTTATCGGGTGAGCTGGATAAACTTTTACTTCATTCACGGCACTAACCAATTATACTATTTATCCTATCGCTTAATCTACTCAGTAAGGGGATCAAACTCGGGACTATACTGTTACTCTTTATTAACTAGCACACAACGTCACGTTCGTTCCGTGACGTCACGATAAACAACGTCTGACATATTGATAGTCATCGTGTAGACGCAGGGAAGTCGAAGAAACTAACCGATCAACCACCAGCTCATTTAGGATAGGAAAACCTCACCCTCGGTCACGGAATAAAACCTGCGACTCTCATATAAGAAGAAGTCCGTCAGATCACATGGTAAGGTGACGGATTATCACTAGTCACATGACGAGGTGACCCGAGTATAGCTAAGTTTAATCGGCACCACGTTAACTCGCAGATTTTGCCGGAAGTGACTGGATAAAGTTCCCTACCCGTGTGTATGAGTTGGTGTTATAATGTTGAGCAAGTATGCAAAGTTTCAAAGAAGATATTCGAGGTTTAAGAAATTGTACCTATACTTTAGCATTTGTATTAAGTTGAACAAAGGGGCATAATTTCAACAAAATGCTTGATAGAGTTACCTACTCCTGTGTAAGAGTTGGGGTCATGATGGTGAACAAGTATACAAAGTATCAAAACAACATGGCAAAGGACTTGAAAATATAAGAGGGTACCTGTTCCTGTACGTCAAAATTAGTGCAAATAGTAGATCCAAGTATAAATTTTAATTTGTTCGACACACGGCTTCCCATAGTCGGAAAAAAAATCTCACGTGACCTTGTTTGAATATGCCTTTAAAATGTTTTAATTTGTTTATATGGAGAATTTCGATGTTTTACTATAGTTTGCATTGTGTGAAATTTGAATTTGTTAATATGAAACATTTCATGTCGTCATAAACACAAGTATGGGACGCCGTTTTACATGAATTACTTTGCGCATTATCCGAAAAACTGTCTTCATCAAATGCAAGAAAACGGCGATGTCTATCAATGGGGATTTTTTTCTGTGACTATATGGCACAACACTCTTCACAAATATGTACAAAGAAATTCTTTTGCAATTTTGTCTAGGCTAAAACCTAGAATGACTGGACTATTAATGATGTCGAGTTTGCTTCATTAATGGGCTTGACGTCATAAAACGTTGCGTTCATAATTAACACGTCTTGGGTGTATACAAGTATTACAAAATATACATTCATTTGTTAATTATTCAATGGAATTGTACCAAATTTTCAGTAGCAGAAAACTATACTATATATATCATGATTATATCCATAGTTTATGCCTAATTAACGATATCCCGTGTCAAAATGATGTGAAAATCACGCAAATATCGTAGCATAATTACTGAGTATCAAACACGAATATTTAATTACTTTTGCAAGCAGACAGAAGAGTTGTCATTTTTCAACTATTGTAAATAGTTTATTTTTGTGCAACCGTCTATTAACTGCATAATTAATCACTTTTTCGGAGGTCACTTTTGATGCGCGATCCGCGAAATGGCGCCAATATTAACGTCGTCAGACGCATGACGTCATGTCCGAATTCAACCGGAAATGACGTCATAATGTTTTGACCCTTACTTGTTTACACCTTAATCCTTTCGTACGATATTTAGATGTAATATTTCCAGGTTCCTTAAGTGCATACAAAATAGGCCCAAAATAGGCCCGTGGCACTCAACGTAGTATAACAAAATAGGCCCAAAATAGGCCCGTGGCACTTGGGGGGGTTAGACCTAGTCCTATATGACTAGTTTTAAGTTCTCAGACTTATATAAAATCGCATTCAGTAGTGCGTAGGTACGTTTACAGGAAACCTATGTTGTCAGATATATTGCAGTACATGAGTGTTGTACAAAGAGACGACGAAATATAATTTAAATCTTGACTTTTATAGTTAAATTATCATGCATTGTGTACAGTAGGGTTCATTGGAAGTGTTCTGCAAGTTTCATTGTAAATGATTCTGTCAATAAAAAGTCAGTTGCATTTCTTTTCGAACACTTCTCGTAGATTATCTTTTAATATCTGCACAACGTTTCCTTTTTCAGGTTTGTTCGGTTATAATAGCACAAAAACGGTGATTTTGCCCATACGTTAACGGGACGAAAACAATGCGTAAACATAAAGATTCACGCGCTGTTAACGTCCAGTTTTACGTATACGCGCCGGCGGCTAATAACAGTATACAGCGTCATGAACAGTAATTCCCATTTTATTTCTAACTACTAATAAGTTTTCTATAATATTTAAATTATAAATTTAAACAATCCCGCAGTATCCATGTTTTCTTGGTATTTGCCGAACCCGGAAGTCGACGTACATAGCAATAATTGGTATGACGTTACGTTTGTTTTCGCGACGTCGCCACAAAATATCCCGCCAAAATATCATTATTTTGAAATACAAACGTATTAATTGATGTTTTGTGTGCTAAAATAGCGTTTACGCATGTTTTTTTCGCGTTATACCAGGCGGGCTTGGGCACCAACCGTCCCTCGGGACTCTGCAGATGGTATAGCCCGAAAAAGCATGCGTTAACCCTACATAGTAAGACGGACATGCACATTGATTTCTTGACCCTTATCAAAGAACATTTTCTACAACAAATGATAGATAGTTTGCTTACATCGCACGTTGAGTTTTAGCCAACTCTCTAGGACGTGGTTGTTGGTATTGTTTGCACTGCAATAAACACTGTAACCATTGTCTTCTTTAGATGGGTATAGCCTTAATGTACTATGTGTATACAGTGACTTGTCATGTCCATATCTTCGCCTTAGACGGGTGTAGGTGTTGATGTGCTCTGTTATAATTTCACCATAAGCGGCAGTTGTAGCAGTTTTATACCAGGATATATTTGCTGCAGGGTAACAGGGAGAGGTTTCACAGTTGAGTGTCAACAATTTACCTTCTTCTACAGTGATGGTTGTACTGTCTGGAGTCATATTTACATATCTGACAGGCTCTAAAATGAAGAGAATAAGGTATATTAATGACAGTTTGATTTGTATTAATTAAGACAAACATTGTGACTAAAATTCATAAAGATTAACTAAAAGAATTGCAAGTTTTTTTCTTTTGGTATGACCTGGTGACCTAGTGTATGACACCAGATGACCAAGTTGCGAATTTGGCCTAGATGTATAGAGACACAGAATATGACCATAGTAAGTTTCATATATATTTTGTGAAATCGGTGAACACTTCCAGGTTGCATGCACTTTTCAAACAGGGTTAAATAGATCGGCAGCCGTGGTCCAGTGGTTAGTGCGCTGAATTAGTAACACAGCGAACCGTGTTTGATTCAAAGTAGGAATACGATTCCATGAGAATTTGACAACAATGTTGATTGCTGATTCCTGATGTGAAAGGATGAGTTAGTACTGGTTATGATACGGTCCAGAAAACTGATTAGGTGAATCTTCCGCAGTATATATAACTGCTAATAAAATCGTTTAGAAACGGCGTTAAAATCCAATTAAAAATACCAACCTGGACAAAATAAATGGATAAAGGCACTTGTACTTGTAATATCATCTACACAATAATAAAATCCATTTTTATCGCTTTCGAAGTTTAATATTGTGAGTATATATGACGACCCAGTGTAAGAAACCAGAAATCCAGGATCTATGCTTGTACAGCTTGCCTTCTTGCAACTTGTTGAAAAGGAGTTCCTAATATAGTCATTTCTATAATGCCATCTAATTGGATTGGAAGTGTTACAATGGCAGGTCACATTCTTGTTCTCCTGGATGTCTCCACAAGTTAACTGTAGACCTTCAATATGAACAGTATAAACATGATCTGGACGTCTCTACAAGTAAACTGTAGACCTTCAATATAAACAGTATAAACATGATCTGGACGTCTCTACAAGTAAACTGTAGACCTTCAATATAAACAGTATAAACATGATCTGGACGTCTCTACAAGTAAACTGTAGACCTTTAATATAAACAGTATAAACATGATCTGGACGTCTCTACAAGTAAACTGTAGACCTTCAATATAAACAGTATAAACATGATCTGGACATCTCTACAAGTAAACTGTAAACCTTTAATATAAACAGTATAAACATGATCTGGACGTCTCTACAAGTAAACTGTAAACCTTTAATATAAACAGTATAAACATGATCTGGACGTCTCTACAAGTAAACTGTAGACCTTCAATATGAACAGTATAAACATGATCTGGACGTCTCTACAAGTAAACTGTAGACCTTTAATATAAACAGTATGAACATGATCTGGACGTCTCTACAAGTAAACTGTAGACCTTTAATATAAACAGTATGAACATGATCTGGACGTCTCTACAAGTAAACTGTAGACCTTTAATATAAACAGTATGAACATGATCTGGACGTCTCTACAAGTAAACTGTAGACCTTTAATATAAACAGTATGAACATGATCTGGACGTCTCTACAAGTAAACTGTAGACCTTTAATATAAACAGTATGAACATGATCTGGACGTCTCTACAAGTAAACTGTAGACCTTCAATATAAACAGTATGAACATTATCTGGACGCCTCTACAAGTAAACTGTAGACCTTCAATATAAACAGTATGAACATGATCTGGACGTCTCTACAAGTAAACTGTAGACCTTCAATATAAACAGTATAAACATGATCTGGACGTCTCTACAAGTAAACTGTAGACCTTCAATATAAACAGTATAAACATGATCTGAACGTCTCTACAAGTTAACTGTAAACCTTTAATATAAACAGTATAAACATGATCTGAACGTCTCTACAAGTAAACTGTAGACCTTCAATATAAACAGTATAAACATGATCTGGACGTCTCTACAAGTAAACTGTAGACCTTCAATATAAACAGTATAAACATGATCTGGACGTCTCTACAAGTAAACTGTAGACCTTCATTATAAACAGTATGAACATGATCTGAACGTCTCTACAAGTAAACTGTAGACCTTCAATATAAACAGTATAAACATGATCTGGACGTCTCTACAAGTAAACTGTAGACCTTCAATATTAACAGTATAAACATGATATGGTCGTCTCTACAAGTAAACTGTAGACCTTCAATATAAACAGTATAAACATGATATGGACGTCTCTACAAGTAAACTGTAGACCTTTAATATAAACAGTATAAACATGATCTGGACGTCTCTACAAGTAAACTGTAGACCTTCAATATAAACAGTATAAACATGATCTGGACGTCTCTACAAGTAAACTGTAGACCTTTAATATAAACAGTATAAACATGATCTGGACGTCTCTACAAGTAAACTGTAGACCTTCAATATAAACAGTATAAACATGATCTGGACGTCTCTACAAGTAAACTGTAGACCTTCAATATAAACAGTATAAACATGATCTGAACGTCTCTACAAGTTAACTGTAAACCTTTAATATAAACAGTATAAACATGATCTGGGCATCTCTACAAGTAAACTGTAGACCTTTAATATAAACAGTATAAACATGATCTGGACGTCTCTACAAGTAAACTGTAGACCTTTAATATAAACAGTATAAACATGATCTGGACGTCTCTACAAGTAAACTGTAAACCTTTAATATAAACAGTATAAACATTATCTGGACATCTCTACAAGTAAACTGTAGACCTTCAATATAAACAGTATAAACATGATCTGGACGTCTCTACAAGTAAACTGTAGACCTTTAATATAAACAGTATAAACATGATCTGGACATCTCTACAAGTAAACTGTAGACCTTCAATATAAACAGTATAAACATTATCTGGACATCTCTACAAGTAAACTGTAAACCTTCAATATAAACAGTATAAACATGATCTGGACGTCTCTACAAGTAAACTGTAAACCTTTAATATAAACAGTATAAACATGATCTGGACGTCTCTACAAGTAAACTGTAAACCTTTAATATAAACAGTATAAACATGATCTGGACGTCTCTACAAGTAAACTGTAAACCTTTAATATAAACAGTATAAACATGATCTGGACGTCTCTACAAGTAAACTGTAAACCTTTAATATAAACAGTATGAACATGATCTGGACATCTCTACAAGTAAACTGTAGACCTTCAATATAAACAGTATAAACATGATCTGGACATCTCTACAAGGAAACTGTAGACCTTTAATATAAACAGTATAAACATGATCTGGACATCTCTACAAGGAAACTGTAGACCTTTAATATAAACAGTATAAACATGATCTGGACATCTCTACAAGGAAACTGTAGACCTTTAATATAAACAGTATAAACATGATCTGGACATCTCTACAAGGAAACTGTAGACCTTCAATATAAACAGTATAAACATGATCTGGACATCTCTACAAGGAAACTGTAGACCTTTAATATAAACAGTATAAACATGATCTGGACATCTCTACAAGTAAACTGTAGACCTTCAATATAAACAGTATAAACATGATCTGGACATCTCTACAAGTAAACTGTAGACCTTCAATATAAACAGTATAAACATGATCTGGACATCTCTACAAGGAAACTGTAGACCTTTAATATAAACAGTATAAACATGATCTGGACATCTCTACAAGGAAACTGTAGACCTTTAATATAAACAGTATAAACATGATCTGGACGTCTCTACAAGGAAACTGTAGACCTTTAATATAAACAGTATAAACATGATCTGGACATCTCTACAAGGAAACTGTAGACCTTTAATATAAACAGTATAAACATGATCTGGACATCTCTACAAGGAAACTGTAAACCTTTAATATAAACAGTATAAACATGATCTGGACATCTCTACAAGTAAACTGTAGACCTTTAATATAAACAGTATAAACATGATCTGGACGTCTCTACAAGTAAACTTTAAACCTTCAATATAAACAGTACGTTTTTCATAGCATAATTTTGCGTAGCCTGGATTACCTGCCCCTTACACTTTGTGATAGAGCCAGGCGCCGACGAACTATGAAAGCTCGCATATGGAAGAAAACTTTACATACGTTGAGAATAAAAAAACGATTAAACGTGTTACTAATGAAAACCAAGCAGATATTTGAATTTGTGTTGTAGTATTGCACCGAGAATCGTAAAGTTTGAGTTTTTAACACCTTGTGTTGTAAAATAATTTGATGAATAATAAAAGTTGCACCATTTCGGACGTTGTTACATTTCCATGCACAATTTCGGATATTAATTTGAACACTCCGAACTTCATTCAGACAACTGTGTGGCCAGAATATATGCTGTGCCCACTCAGTAATATTATAATAATGTTTATATACAAATGTGTATGTTGGTAATTCAGGTATATAAAATTAAAATGACACTTAGTCCTACATAGGCCTATATAGCGCCAATAACTTCAATTAAAAGTAGAAGACAATACACAATTAGACGATTCTGCTTTTTAACTCAGGACATGGGACCCGACGATGGCGCAATAAATATGATTAATGTTGAAGTAATTTGTTACCATATAAAAAACACACAGTAACATTAGCTTTAGAAATATACTATATTATATATATATTAAAAATAAATAATGGTGAGGAAAAGTAGGCCTACCAACAAAATTAATAATTGTAATCAGGGGCGGCTTCAGGCCTCACGAAATACATGTATCTAGCGAGCGAAGTGATAGGAAATACATGAATTAATTGTTTATATATGAGCAGCATGTCCAGAACTTGTTTTGCGAGCGATGCGAACTAGACAAAATGCATTCAGTGTTTCATCCGGAATAAAATACAAATTACGTATGCTACGTTAGATATGCACAACAGTGAACTTGACTTAAAACCCATGTTGGTTGTACAGTTTCATGGAAATTCAACTTATAGTTGTCAAGGGATAATCCAACATATTACATCAAGCATACTAGCTCCCAATATAATTCCCATATACGTGGGGTGATCAAAAAGAAATGTGACAAATGCCATAATTTGTAAAGTTTACGCGTTTTAACCATAAACTATAATATTCGTTTAGGTGCATTTAATGCCGATATGTACGTGTAAAATATAAGTGTCTAACGTTAGTAGTGATTTATTAATATAACGTTAAATACTAGTACTGTCGCGCTATGTCGCCGCACATCAAAACGTTGTCAGTTTTCGCCGTATAATATGGAAAAGCAACTGACCAATATTTCGTTAAATGTTCCTGCGACATTAAAACATTAAATAACCGTGGATTAAAGCGGTTTTGTTGTAAATGTGTCTGTTTAAAACATATGCCGTGAAAACTAAAATAAAAGTATCGTCTAGAAAACCACGTCATATTTCGGCAAAAGTCACAGCTTGAAAATAGACAGTTTAATCACAAACTAGGGGAAAAGTCTAAACAAACATTAAAAATGACAAAACGGGCATCGGAAGAGAAGTCTGACAGAAGTATACGTATATATCTCCAGTATGAAATGTTTTGTGATGGAAAATAATCTTTAGTATTTCAAGCAAAGACGTCGAATAGTATTAAATAAGCGATCAATTTTAAACGTCACTCGTCAAGACGGACGTCAAACCTGGAAGCCGTCTTTAGAATGAGAACGATCGAATAATTACTTTCATATTAACATATTCTTGATATTGTATTACAACTGAAATGTTCTTCTAAATACTGAATAAATGGTAACTTTATGCAATACGTATAGAGACATGAGCGATTGATTGGAACAATATGCATTCAAATAGTTAACCGTTTACGTGCATGACGTTATTGACGTCAAATGTGTGCGGCGAGTCGCTGTACACAAGGTTGCGAAGCCGCTGATATCTCTATAAATAATAATTGAATATTTACGAAACTCAGCAGACGGAGATATGATATATTTTGTAATGGACATACAACATTTCTTATTTATATCAGTATTCATTGTAATTTTACAGCGTTTGTCTAATTTCTTTTTGATCACCCCACAAATATACTGGGTAAATGTTTTGCACATGCGCAGCCTCAGAAGAATCCTGAAGATTTCATGGTAGGACAAGGTCACAAACTCTGAGGTTCTAAAGAGGGCACACTCAACCACCATCTACTCCACGTCTTCGTTGACTGGGCCATGTGCGTCGTATGAGAAAGGGCAGGATTCCAAAAGACCTCTTATACGGCCAGCTAGAACAAGGATCTCGTCCACAAGGTCGTCCTAGTCTTCGGGATACAAAGACACGTGCAAGCGTGATCTGCAGAGCACTCACATCAACTCTGAATAAGGGGAGTACCTGACCCAAGATAGGACAAGCTGGAGACGTGTCGTCAAGAAAGGAGTGAAAATGTATGAAAATGACAGAAGACAGGATCGTGAGGTAAAGATAGATAGAAAAAGGCCACATCACAAAGCATAGATTCAGTATTCGTCTGCATTGACTGCCAAAGAGAATAGGTCTTAAATAAGCCTTTACAGTCACCACAGGAGATGCAACCCATCGTCCTTCTAGAAAGACGGAGGACAAGAAGAAGAAGATATACTGGGTTATTAAACAGTTCAAACTAGAAGGTTTTTACACAAAAAGTAGATCTCCCACGAATGGCCTACCTCCTGAAACAAACAAGCAAGCACGGACAATTGATTTGAGGAAGCTGAGTCTGAAATACGATTAAGTATACAAATGTTTTAACTATGATCTGAAGAACCAAATACTGTGTTTGAATATGCGTATGTATGCGACTTTGTGAGTCTGGAAACGAACTTCAGGGGCCGGGATTTCAACCAATACTTACACTCAGCACTCAGCACTCAACACTCAGCACTCAAATATTGAAAATGTTATATAATGAGCTATTATTTGTCCTAGATTGCAAATTTAGATGGGGAAAATGTAAAATATAGTTAATGAGTGTTGAAAATATCATTAGATAAATTTTCTTTCCCACTTTGTACTATTTATGAGGTGTAAATGTAATTATTGAATATGAGTGCCACACTCAGCACTCAGACTGATGAATTGCAATTATAGCTTACAAATGCCCTAAATCAAACTAGTAGAAGTAAGCCCAAAACAATGTTTAGTACCAATTTAACATTATTACAACATCTTGCTCTAAAAATATGCCACATAATATGTCATAAAAACACACAAGCACAAAGCTTACCCGAAACAGCCGAGCACATAAAACATAAAAAACATACAAGGCACAATGCCCAACTAAACAAGTTATGATCCTCCCATGTCCATGCTGTCGAAAATCTGAATGAACCAGTTAGCGGCTGTTAAAAGTTACAAGTCACTCGTGTGTGGGATACATGCAGGTAACAATTATGCATGCATCATTTTATTATGCGACATCGTTTAAGTGTGAGGCCATCATATAAGAATACAAGTGAGGAATTTGTACACTAACTGCCGGGTACCTTGATAGATTGGTTGGACATAGCATGCCAAGTTAGATACGTTAAAACATCTTAATGAACCACAGGATAGAGACTAACCTTATTACGTAACATTTCATTAAGTCCTCTCTCAGTCAAAGTAACCCGTCGTAATACAAAACCTACCTCTCCGTAACAAACCATGATCATGAATAAGTCCCATAGTTCTACGATGCTAGATATCAATCTGTATTACCCTGCGGCAATCAGTACCGACCGATAGCAATTATCTTTTATTTCCACATTAGTATGCCATACGGTCCGTACTCTCAAGTTGCTGACTCGTATCAGTTCCTTATAACCAGCTATCATCCGTAAAAACTAGAGGATGGATGACTCGGCCGGGTTTATCATCAGTGACTGTGTGACCAGGGCATAATAACACAGAACATACCAGTACATTCTCTGTATAACCTGTGCTTATGTCGTATGTATTATAAATTATAAGTTAAAGTAATTCGGAGTTAAGTATTATATTCATAAGTAAATTAATTACCATTGGATTTATTTCCCATACTAGTAGATCTACATGTATTTAAATTACTCGATCTTTCAAACTACTCGGAAGTACCTATCATATTTTTTCAAATAAAATTACTATTCTATACTTTAAATTAAATGTACTGTTATTGTGAGATTTTTGGGCTTAAAATGTCTACATGGGGGAAGATTGGTATAGTTTCAGCACATATTGCATTGAAATACAAACATATTCTTATTATCTAGGGTGTATGTGTAAGAACGCACATTAATTTATTCTACTTCGTGATATAAATGACATGTTTCCGCCTAATATTGATTTATAATCAATCAAAGTAAGTGGATGTACTTGGACAGTTGTTTTATACTATATATGAAAAATAAACATAACAAAATTACTATCCGAATTTTTAACGGACGCGTAACAACGTCCGAATTGGTGCAACTTCATTATTCATTAATTTATAGGTAAATGCTCAATTAAATGCAAACAAACTTATCGGTTTTAGACATAACATTCAATATCAAATTACAATATTAACTTGGATTATTTAAGTAACACGTTGTATGGTTTTTTTATTCACAACTTAATTGTTTTCTTGTTACCATGAAGGCGGCCATTATTTCGTCGTTGCCAGACGTACTATAACCATGTACGTCGGGAACCAGACTAAATTTTGCGATGAATAAAATGAACGTTTGCGCACCTTTCTCTGTTAAGTTCCCGATTAGTTAAGAGTAAAACATTTTGCTTACTAGTATATGTAAAATGAAGTATGTACTCCACAATGACCAAGGCCTCTTAATTGCTTCCTACCAGGTTTAAATGAGATATCCGTTTTGTAACTATGCTAAATGAAACTCCATTGTGTCCATATAAGAAATTTCATTGAAAATGGGTTATGCATGTATTCTAATGGTATGGCTGACTTCAATACACGTAAAATTGAGCGTGTAGTCGCATTTCAGAACGTTTTTCCAACTATCAACGACCGACTGTGTAAACTTAACAATGTACAGCATGCTTCGGTCGTTAAATCGTAGTTTAAAATACATTGTATATAATTGATATATCGTAATTAGTATTATGTTTGTTTTATAATTGATATATATATATATCTGGCTTATGATGAGAGGGTCGAAAGTACAAAATCGACATTTTGAGGAAAAAAGAAACAACTGTCTGAAAACTTACGTTATTCTTTACCTATGGAAAAACAAGCTTCAGTTTGGTCAACATGACCTGTTACATTTTTCATGTAAATGTGCTCATAAGAAGCGCCTTGTGATGTTGATTGCAAATATGTATGAGTCTTATAAGGTCGTAAGTACATGTAGTGCATACCACCTTCTCATTCTAAGCCAGCGAAATATTTAGGCTGGAGGAACAATACTGCTCAGAAATTCGTAAATAGCTAGCTACATGGTGGGGACATTTGCGTATGAATACCTACCCCTGCATGTAAAACGATTCATGTAATAAACAGGGAAGGCAGCATGCAACAGAACAGCCCAGCACGACAGGCATATAGAGCATACATGCTGATTACATGGACTAACATAATAATGAACAAGGACTTATATTGTAACGTGACGGACGGACGGACGGACGGACGGACGAACACCAACAAATCCCGTCAGTTAAAAGCTTGCTCACCACTAAGGGTGATTTAATGGCCTTATATATGCCATTCCACTCTAATGACAACATACAAGGTTTAGTTTGTGCATAATTATCCAATTACCTTTCTTTATGCACCCAACAACCGTTACAATATAACCCAGCAGATGCTACATGTTGAATACCTCAGGAACGCTTTGCCCTTTACATGAGAGTTGGTCATTAACAGTAAATGACCCCTATTGATTTTGAGGTCAGTAGATTGAAGGTCAAGGTCACTGTGACTTTTACCATTTCTTACTATTGGGCTGTCATGGGGGCATATGGATACTACAAATGTAGTATGTGTTTTACAAACATCCGTCCTATGTACGTCCCTTAGGTATGTTGTCCCTTAAAAAATTTAGCAGTACTTACCATCAGTTTTACCGTTTATTGCCTGTAATCCTGAAATGTAAAAAACAACGTATTTAGAGCTTCAGCATTTCACGATAGCAGTATTTTATACCCCCCCCCCCCCGTACAAAGTTTGAAGGGGGTATACTTGAGTCACCGTGTGGGTAGGTCGGTCTGTTTGTCTGTTAGCAAAATCGTGTCCGCTCTGTAACTGTGTCGTTTCTTACTGGATTTTAAAATCGCTTGGTCACAAATTTTCACCACACCAAGACGGTGTGTCATGCGCGAAACCCAGGGCCCTAGCTCAAAGGTCAAGGTCATACATAGAGGTCAAAGGTTATATAGGCACACAAGTCGTGGCGGCTCTGCAACTTTGTTGTTTTTTAATGGATTTTAAAATTGTTTGGTTAAAATGTTCACCACATGAAGGCAGTGTGTCATGCGCAAGACCCAGGTCCCTACCTGAAAGGTCAATGTCATACTTAGAGGTCAAACATTAAAAGGCTCAAATAGGCATGTGAATCGTGTCCGCTCTGTAGAGCCTGCTCTTTGTCATTTCATATTGGATATTTATATTACTTGGTATATGCACCTTATATTTTGACCTCTAAACTAACCCTATATATACGTGCGTTATTATATTAATATTGCACTTGTGTGTACATAAATTGTATATATTGAATGTTTATTCATCGCGTTAACGATATCTGTAAGTAATCACTCTTAAATCAACGGAAAACTCATTAACAAAACAAACACGTACCCTACTGAAGTCAACAAAACTTGATTCCGCTGCCTTCAACCAACAAAGCTGCCTTACACGCAAAGGGTTGCCAGAGGAGGTTAGTCATTTTTGTTTTGAGGGATAATGCATAATACAGAAGATGCTCCAGTTCCAGAAGCATCGCTGATTCTTTTACGTGCTTGGTGTAAAACATCATAGACGTGACCTTGGTTTTAATGTCTGTCCGAAAGACTGTGAGTGAATGCTATGTGCGAAACAATGCATGATGACTAATATTCCTATGAAGTTTGAAGTCGGTATCAAAATGACCTTAATTACTAATCAAGGTACGGAAGACACAAGGCAAATTGTTTCACATTTTCATCATTTTGTGGGCAATACCTCGGCCAATACCGGTCGGATCCGAACAAATATTCCTATAAAGTCTTAGACGACACAACGTTTTGGGACGGACAAGGGCGAATTTATATCCCCCAAATTATTGGATAGGGGAATGTTGACTTGGTGATGATTACTTATATATAATAGATGATAGTAAGTAAGATATGTTGATCATTGTAACATTAAACATATGTTGAACATTGTAACATTAAAATTGTTGTCAAATTGTGGAGTGTATTGACATTTACGAGGGGTGATCCAGAAATACGTGGAGTTTCCCTCTAAAAATTTAGAACAGATCGGTATGGAAATTACACAAAAGCGGCTTTATACTATTGTTGGCTTAAATCTTATTACGTTATTTATGATCATATCCGAATGAAATTTGGTATACTTGTGAAATAAGTACTGTATCACTATTACATGGTCCACAGTTATGAAAGTATATTAATAGTGTTATGATTAGAGCAAAAGTCCACGTAGTTCTGGATCAGCTCTCGTAGATTAGTCATCTCTAGAAAAGTGAGGATAACGAATTTATAAAGTGCAGCTACCGTGTAATTATGTTAACCTAATTTTGTAAAAAAATAATTAAACTCCACAGTATCATGGTCGACAATTGAATGATTTATTTACTTTCTATTTAGCACTTACCGGCAAAAATGTAAAGTCCTAACACGCTCACTAATAGTAAGATCATGCTAACACATATTTTATGTTGCTGATCAGTCAATAAACAATCAAACCCCGTCTTAGGACACTGCTATGACATTGTTCTGACACTTATATCATTATATAGATCTATATTGACGAACAAATAAGCATGCTCCTCAAACCTTCTGTCAGCATAATGTAACAGTTGATTTATTGTCTATAAAGATCTATAAGCGGAACAAATCTGGAATATGTACATGTATAGAAGGTACTCAACGACCTTATTCACCTGTAATACATGAATTTCTCGTGGATATATTCCGTACAGGAACCTTGTAATACACGAATTTCTCGTGGATATATTCCGTACAGGAATCTTGTAATACACGAACTTCTCGTGGATATATTCCGTACAGGAACCTTGTAATACACGAATTTCTCGTGGATATATTCCGTACAGGAACCTTGTAATACACGAATTTCTCGTGGATATATTCCGTACAGGAATCTTGTAATACATGAATTTCTCGTGGATATATTCCGTACAGGAACCTTGTAATACACGAATTTCTCGTGGATATATTCCGTACAGGAACCTTGTAATACACGAATTTCTCGTGAATATATTCCGTACATGAACCTTGTAATACACGAATTTCTCGTGGATATATTCCTTACAGGAACCTTGTAATACATTAATTTCTCGTGGATATATTCCGTACAGGAACCTTGTAATACATGAATTTCTCGTGGATATATTCCGTACATGAACCTTGTAATACATGAATTTCTCGTGAATATATTCCGTACAGGAACCTTGTAATACATGAATTTCTCGTGGATATATTCCGTACAGGAACCTTGTAATACACGAATTTGTAATACATAAAAGGTCGAGGACCACGTTAAATTGTTCGCACTATAATTGAACGCGGGAAACTAAATGATGATCAGTTTCAGTTTACAAGTACGTATACATACAGCAATTAAACTCCACTTATAAAACAATCATATCTATGTTCCCCTGAAGAAAATACCGTATAACCTCTGTAGAGCAACACCCTGTGGGATATGCAAATATTGGCCTTGTGTAGAGGTTGTTGCTCTATATAGGTTAAATGAAGAGTAAATATTACCTAAGGGAAATCGTGAATGTGTTGTTGAAAGGTTGTTGTTCTACAGAGGGTCGCTCTGGGGAGGTTGTACATAGGTTGTTGTTCTACAGAGTCGCTCTGGGGAGGTTGTACATAGGTCGTTGTTATACAGAGAGTCGCTCTGGGGAGGTTGTACATAGGTCGTTGTTCTGCAGAGGGTCGCTCTGGGGAGGTTGTACAGAGGTTGTTGTTCTACAGGTGGTCGCTCTGGGGAGGTTGTACATAGGTCGTTGTTATACAGAGAGTCGCTCTGGGGAGGTTGTACATAGGTCGTTGTTATACAGAGAGTCGCTCTGGGGAGGTTGTACATAGGTTGTTGTTCTACAGAGTCGCTCTGGGGAGGTTGTACATAGGTCGTTGTTATACAGAGAGTCGCTCTGGGGAGGTTGTACATAGGTCGTTGTTATACAGAGAGTCGCTCTGGGGAGGTTGTACATAGGTTGTTGTTCTGCAGAGGGTCGCTCTGGGGAGGTTGTACAGAGGTTGTTGTTCTACAGGTGGTCGCTCTGGGGAGGTTGTACATAGGTCGTTGTTATACAGAGAGTCGCTCTGGGGAGGTTGTTCATAGGTTGTTGTTCTGCAAAGGGTCGCTCTGGGGAGGTTGTACATAGGTCGTTGTTCTACAGATGGTCGCTCTGGGGAGGTTGTACATAGGTCGTTGTTATACAGAGAGTCGCTCTGGGGAGGTTGTACATAGGTTGTTGGTCTGCAGAGGGTCACTCTGGGGAGGTTGTACATAGGTCGTTGTTCTACAGATGGTCGCTCTGGGGAGGTTGTACATAGGTCGTTGTTATACAGAGAGTCGCTCTGGGGAGGTTGTACATAGGTCGTTGTTCTACAGATGGTCGCTCTGGGGAGGTTGTACATAGGTCGTTGTTATACAGAGAGTCGCTCTGGGGAGGTTGTACATAGGTCGTTGTTATACAGAGAGTCGCTCTGGGGAGGTTGTACATAGGTTGTTGTTCTACAGAGGGTCGCTCTGGGGAGGTTGTACATAGGTTGTTGTTATACAGAGGGTCGCTCTGGGGAGGTTGTACATAGGTCGTTGTTATACAGAGAGTCGCTCTGGGGAGGTTGTACATAGGTCGTTGTTATACAGAGAGTCGCTCTGGGGAGGTTGTACATAGGTCGTTGTTATACAGAGAGTCGCTCTGGGGAGGTTGTACATAGGTCGTTGTTATACAGAGAGTCGCTCTGGGGAGGTTGTACATAGGTCGTTGTTATACAGAGAGTCGCTCTGGGGAGGTTGTACATAGGTTGTTGTTCTACAGAGGGTCGCTCTGGGGAGGTTGTACATAGGTCGTTGTTATACAGAGAGTCGCTCTGGGGAGGTTGTACAGAGGTTGTTGTTCTACAGAGAGTCGCTCTGGGGAGGTTGTACAGAGGTTGTTGTTCTACAGAGGGTCGCTCTGGGGAGGTTGTACATAGGTTGTTGTTCTACAGAGGGTCGCTCTGGGGAGGTTGTACATAGGTTGTTGTTATACAGAGGGTCGCTCTGGGGAGGTTGTACATAGGTCGTTGTTATACAGAGAGTCGCTCTGGGGAGGTTGTACAGAGGTTGTTGTTCTACAGAGGGTCGCTCTGGGGAGGTTGTACATAGGTTGTTGTTCTACAGAGGGTCGCTCTGGGGAGGTTGTACATAGGTTGTTGTTCTACAGAGGGTCGCTCTGGGGAGGTTGTACATAGGTTGTTGTTATACAGAGGGTCGCTCTGGGGAGGTTGTACAGAGGTTGTTGTTCTACAGAGGGTCGCTCTGGGGAGGTTGTACATAGGTTGTTGTTCTACAGAGGGTCGCTCTGGGGAGGTTGTACATAGGTTGTTGTTCTGCAGAGGGTCGCTCTGGGGAGGTTGTACATAGGTTGTTGTTGTTGCGACTCCCTCAAGCGACTCCCACATTCTCATATTTGGACGGATACATAACGGAAGAACGAGGCGAACAAATTTCTGACTTTACTAAATACGTCTTGGGATTATATCATGTCCACCAATACACAGAGCACATAGGGTAGGCATGCTTCAGAGAAAATTTGTAATGCAATTATTGTACGAAAGGTGTTCAACTTATATTTGAACAAAACAGACAATGGATTTTGCCATACCAAAGTCCCACTGAGGCGATGTTCTCCCAATTCATCACAAATACTTCCGATATCACAAACTGTCTCATGTCTTCTATTCACCTAGCCCAGGGGAAACCTGTTCCCGATGTCCTGATAGATCATTAATTTCAATCGGGAGCACATCGTCGAGGCAAATAAAACACAATTAAATCGATTTATCTCTATCTATTTAAGAAACTATTTAAGAAAATGTGTTAAGTAGTATATGCACTCACTTTGTATCATATGTGCACTATGGTTTGATTTGGGGAGGGGGGGGGGGGTCAGACAAATCATCAAAAAGTATTTGTAGATAATGAATTACCCATATCTGTGAAGACAATCAGTAATATTTGTCACAAGAAGGAGGCTATGCGTTCAACTGCTTGTTTTGGTGAAATGGTACATAAGATTAAAAACAACCCAACATTGTTAAAACCTGCAATCGTCAAGCACATTGGTTCAGTGATATCTATGACAAATCCATTAACCCAAAGTCGAGTGGTTGCGTAGGTAGCCATAGCAACTTTCATCTAATTATTTCGAAAATGTTAGATGCATAATTCCAGAAAACTGCGGTGTTCATCTGCTCAATGCCGAGCAAAACAAAGAGCACAGGCAAAGATCTAGGGGCTGTATAAATATGCGACTACGGAACTCTAATTGAAAAATATGTGTCGCCTCTGAGGAGATCAGCAAATGTTCAATCTTAGCGGAAGTTATAATTGAGACGGGTCTGCTATTCTTGAAAGGGTTATGATGATTGGCAAAATGCAAAGTTGAAGTTAGTTTAGCTTGGTGTGTTCGCGGCCGCTTTCACTGCATTGTCTTGTGTTTGGTATTATGGAAAAGCAGAACTCAAAATTATCAAAAAGGGATCAAAATTGAAGCTAAACGCATATTTATATAGTGTCGACAAAAATAGACACGTCTTTTTCCTTTGATAGTGCCAAATAAATGGTGTCTCGCCAAAACTCAACTTCCTGTCGCCCCACAAAACACAGGCCATGGAGTACCTTATGAACTAGACTTGGTAGTATATTATACCCAAACAGTGGATACCGAAGTCTCATGATTATAATAGCATGCAGCAGATTATGTTAGTTTGCATTAAACACTTTGTTTGTCATCCCTTTTTAATGACCAATGCCTCATTTTAAAGAGCTAAGCTTCTTCTATTGTATGAGGTAACTTCGTTTTGTGCGGACAATATAATGTGGTCGCGAAAAGTGTGAGATATGGATAATAACAACACGTAACGCATGATATCGTTATTAGAGAGGTTGCAATTCGAACGTATAAGACTACGTGTAATTTAGTGTAGCTACCCGTACATGTATACGAACACGTTGCAAATAAAATTTGCGTGCGAAACACAACGTGTGCGTGTAACATCACAAAGCAGTTGTAACATGATTTCTTCGTGAATCGATAATGAGTGTTTATATAAACTCACCGAGACTACCGGCGATAACATTTTGGGTTTCCCATGCGTACGCATACCTGTGTGACATAGTACACATTATATTTTCGTCTGTCACACGTCCGTTACTTGTAGAAACTACACATACCTGGATGACGAAATACCCCCAAAATAGTATTCACGTACACGTTACACGTTGCCTTTCGCAACCTCTCTATTGTACATACTCAAACGTCGTGTAATGATACCAAACCACTTATAAATCTAATCTCCGACAAGGCACGACTTTCTGGCGGAAATTGATACTGTATATTCCGCCCGTTTATCACAAAGAAATCGCGGTACGAGATATCAAATACATGTATATAAGTATGTATTGTTTGATTTCCATATCGGTAGATCTTGACATCCGTCCTGTTAAGTGTGGCACGAATATATCGTTGGCTTAAAATTAGAAGGTCGTATGTACATAATCAATATTTTAAGAAAACAAGAACAAGCTTTTTAAACTTTGACAGGTCAACATGACCACTTCCGATTTTTATGAAAACAGACTCATAAGAAGCGCATTGAGATGCAGATTTCAAATATGCATGAGTCTTATAAGGTCGTTCTAATTGTAACCCAGCGATCAACTTAAAATATCTTCTTAAATGCCAGGTATTTAGGAAGGTACTAAATTGACGACACCGTGTGCCTGTGCCAGCGATATAGTAATATGACAATCTGACTAAAGTACTTAATCTTCCTTACCAGTAGCGGGTTTTAGGATATTATTTTAATTAGATTGGGTAATATGATTGTCTATACTGAGACTGAACCCAGCTTGTCGTTATAACAAGACCAAGCGTTGGAAATACCACAGACACTTGGGGTCTGGACCACGCCCCATCCCGCTACGCGCCTGGAAATATTTTTATCCAGACCCATTCAGTACACACACAAACATTTGTTGAATGTATTTGATATTAATACAAAAATCTGCGTACGTCCTCTACTGCTGTGTTATTTAGCTAGAGAAGCATTTACGAATATTTTTTATTTGTCCCGGATACGTTTAATAATGATTGTGTGATTAATGTATGGGTCTGGGTATACAATGTTGATGTTAAAAATATACCCAGGTGCGTAGCTGGGGGCGGGGTCCAGACCCCAAGTGTCTTTGGGAAATACTGATACCTAGACAGATAAGCTGTCTGCAAGTGGCTGCTTTTAAATTCTGACGGTCCAGCCACTACATCCCTGTATAGATTGCATCGAAATAGTTTGACTACTGCTGATCTAGCTTTTAGCAGGAGCTATCAATTAGCTAGCTATTTACGTTCCCTGCATTTAGGCAGACTTGACTTAGATATTCTAATAAACATACATTCTGTGAGCGCATGTCAAAAAGCCCCATTGTATTCAGGTTTGTCACGAGTTGACATGCTGAATTTTTTCTCTTCCCTACTTGACCCATATACAAACTTTATCCTCAATTCTATTTGATAGTTTATCTCGTTAACCAAGTTTCTTCCATGTTCAGATGAGCTAAACTGGTACTGGTATTGATGCATTGCAAGCCACATCTTTGGCATATAAGGAAATTTTACCAAGTCACTAAGAATTGCAAGCAATACAGAAGTCCCCTACCGGTTTGAAGCCATGACCTTTAAATTATTTTCAATGCTTCTGTTGCCATGGCAACCACAATTTTTGTCAAAGTGAATAATTACTTGATAGGTGTCATCTGAACATTGATCTCTATGCATATACCATAAATTGCTAATGTTTGGTTTCTACAAAGATATAGTTAAAGAAAAGTAATTTAACGTTTTCTGAATCCATAGCAACCACATTTTTTGTCAGAATAAACAATATTTATGGGTACACAATCTCCTTATAGAATCCTTTCCATATGCTAAGTTGCATAGTCCTAGCTTGTAAACTGTAAGTTATTGTAGGATCCCACATTTTGAAGTATTTCCGTATCATTAGCTACCACAATTTTTGTCCGCAGCAAAATTATTTTTGATGTACATTATCTCCTTATTGGTCTCTACCCACATACCAAGTTTCATAAATATAGCTTGGAAACTGTTTGAGTTATGGCAGGATCCTGATTTTGGACATATGTTTACTATTCGCCATTACTGTCGCCACAATTTTTGTCAGAAAAAAAGAGAGCCCTTTGTGCCTTAGGTCGCTGACCTGTCGTAGTAGTGCATGCAAGCCCTGTGATTTGACCTAGTGACCTAGTTCTTGACCCAATATCGCACTTGACCTAGATTTTATTGAGATGATCATTGAGACCAAGTTTCAAAAAGATGAGGCATAAAATGGGACCTCTAGTTACTACACAAGGTTTTTCTATGATGTGACCTTGTGGCCTAGTTTTTGACCAAGGGTGACCCAATCTCGAACTTGACCTAGATTTTGTTGAGATGATCATTGAGACCAAGTTTCATGAAGATTAGGTCAAAACTGTGACCTCTAGTGACTACACAAGGTTTAATATGATTTTACCTGTGACCCAGTTTTTGACCCCAGATGACCCAATATTGAACTGGACCTAGATTTTGTTAAGATGATCATTGAGACCAAGTTTCACAAAGATGAGGCATAAAATGGGACCTCTAGTGTCTACACAAGGTTTTTCTATGATTTAATCTAGTGACCTGGTAGTTTTTTACCCTAAATGACCCATTATCACACTTGGCCTAGATTTTGTTGAGATGATCATTGTGACCAAGTTTCATAAAGATTAGGTCAAAATTATTATATTATGACCTCTAGTTACTACACAAGGTTTTTCTATGATGTGACCTTGTGGCCTAGTTTTTGACCAAGGGTGACCAAATCTCGAACTTGACCTAGATTTTGTTGAGATGATCATTGTGACCAAGTTTCAAAAAGATTATGCAAACATTGTGACCTGCAGTGTCTACACAATGTTTTTCTATGATTTGACCTTGTGACCTAGTTTTTGACCCCTGATAACCTAATATCAAACTTGATCTAGATTTTGTTGAGATGATCATTGTGACCAAGTTTTAGAAAGATTAGATCAAAATTATGAGATCTAGTGACTATACAAGGTTTTTCTATGATTTGACCTTGTGACCTACTTTTTGACCCCAAATGACCTAATATCAAACTTGACCTAGGTTTTGTTGAGACGATCATAGTGCCAAGTTTCACAAATATTAAGTCGAAATTATGACCCTTAGTGACTACACAAGGTTTTTCTATGATTTTACCTTGTGACATAGTTTTTGACCCCAGATAACCCAATATCAAAGATGACCTAGAAGTTGTGGAGATGATCATTGTGACCAAGTTTCATAAAGATGAGGTCCAAATTATGACCTCTAATGAGCCAACAAGAGCCGTCTAAGACGTTTAAAATGCTCCCCTTGGGATGTTTGTCACTGGAAAAAAATGCTCAAACAAGTCAACTTGGTTTTCCGACAATTGTTATGTTATACAGTTTTATACAACTTAGTATATAGTGCAAATCTTCCAAGGGGCATAACTGTGTGAATAATCAGCGAACCAGAACATGCTGACGGTATGCGCATCTCCACTTGGTAGTGAAGCTATCCATGAAGTTCTGTTAAAATCTGAGCAGTGGTTCTTGAGAAATAGCGCAGACAATAATTTATAGTGCAAATCTTCCAAGGGGCATAACAGTGTGAATAATCAGCGAACTGGAACGTGCTAATGATGTGCGCATCTCCACTCAGTAGTGAAGCAATCCATGAAGATTTGTTAAAATCTGAGCAGTGGTTCTTGAGAAATAGCGCAGACAATAATTTATAGTGCAAATCTTCCAAGGGGCATAACTGTGTGAATAATCAGCGAACCGGAACGTGCAGACGATATGCACATCTCCACTTGGTAGTGAAGCTATCCATGAAGTTTTATTAAAATCTGAGCAGTAGTTCTTGAGAAATAGCGTGGACAAGAATTTATAGTGCAAATCTTCCAAGGGGCATAACTGTGTGAATAATCAACGAACCGGAACGTGCCAAAGATATGCGCATCTCCACTTGGTAGTGAAGCTATCCATGAAGTTTTGTTAAAATCTGAGCAGTGGTTCTTGAGAAATAGCCTAGACAAGAAAGTGCAACAGAAGGACGGACGGTCGCACACACGGACGGACACTTCGGCGACTATATGCTCCCCCGAATTTCTTCAGGGAGCATAATAAAACAAATACATTTGTACACAGTTTATAATGTGGCTGGGATTTTAAATGAAACAAATACATTTTGTACACATTTTATTTTACACACTGAATCTACAAAGTAGAAATCCACATCAACAATTAAATGCAAGCACAGAAATATAACAATTTAAACATGAAATGTTAACCAATGGGTAAATTCAATAAAAATAATCAAATAATCCAACAAAGTACTTTGTACTAAATATTCACATATATGCACCAAATATACCAATAAACAAAACAATTTAACATGCATAAAAAATGCCCCATGTCATGTAACAGATGACTATATCAATCAACAGGGTCACTAGCCTATGTATACAAACATGGGTGTCGAAACAAGTTTCCAACATACACTTATTCCTAATGTCAGATGTACACTTTATTACTCAAGCTTTTTGATGCCCCCTTCAGCATAAACCACAGCCTTTATTGACCCCATCAGTGTACACAGCCTTTACTGATCCCATCAGTGTACACAGCCTTTACTGACCCCATCAGTGTACACAGCCTTTTCAGACCTAATCAGTGTACACAGCCTTTTCAAACCCAATCAGTGTACACAGCAGACCAAAAGACCATGTGCAAAGCAATATACCCCCCTCATCAAAGATGGGGTGGAGCATAATTAGGAGGGTTTGGACACAGAATGTATGTCTCCCACAACGGGCCATTATATAACACTAGCAATAATCAATTCACAAATAATTCCTGACAATATGCACAACTATGTTTGGTACCAACTATTCGTGTGAAATTTCATTAAAATCTGATTGATGGGTGATGAGAACATGTGCAGACAAACTTATTTTTGACCATAAATGGGCTGTAACTCCAGCACTATAGTCATCTAACAAAAGATTCATGAGAATATGCATACTTGTACCTAGGCTTGGTACCAACTATTCATGTCAAGTTTCATACTTTGTGACATCCATTTATCCAGACAGATATCCAGCACTAAATCATTATGTCTCCCCCACTATTAACTCAGAGACATAATCACAAACATATGTAACTTAATCAAGTTTATAAAAAAGTAGGTTCTGCTCTATAATATAAATGTTGAGACATGTTTGAAAATATTTTTAACCCAAAATCTTTAGTGTCATCAATATTATTGCATAAATCATGCACTTTTTGATTTCTCACAATATAAGAAATAGAAATACCAATAAAAGGGATAAATATTATATAGCAAAGCAAAGAATGTTGACTAAGGTCAACTCCTCTACTGAAATACGTATTTAGTATAACTACCTCAAACACTAACTTACAGTTACTATGAGAAGATAATACTCACAATTTGTGCTTTACAACATACAAAAAGCACTCATCATAGACATTATATATACCCGTACTATCATATAATGGATGTATGAATTAACACATAGGCAACTATATATAGCTATCTACAGTATCACATACACAAACATATCTCACACAATGCATAAAGCAATCCACGTCAACAACCCACATCATATGATCCGACCACCAGAGTCAAATGGTCTGGCCATCAGTTACATGACCTGACCACCAGAGTCAAATCGTCTGGTCATCAGTTACATGACCTGACCACCAGAGTCAAATGGTCTGGCCATCAGTTACATGACCTGACCACCAGAGTCAAATGGTCTGGCCATCAGTTACATGACCTGACCACCATCAGTCACACGATCTAACCACTATCAGTCACACCATATAAACACCAAAGTCACCATGATCTAAACAACATCATCACATGATCTGGCCACAAGTCACATTATCTGACCATCAGTCACATTATCTGACAACAAGTCACATGATCTAACCAACATCATCACATGATCTGGCCACAAGTCACATGATCTAACCATCAGTCACACAATCTAACAACAAGTCACATGATCTGACAAGTCACATGATCTAACAACAAGTCACATGATTTAACTATCAGTCACATGATTTAACCATTAGTCACATGATTTAACCATCAGTCACATGATCTAAGCCTCCATCACATGATTTAACCATCAGTCACATGATCTAACCATCAGTCACATGATTTAACTATCAGTCACATGATTTAACCATCAGTCACATGATTTAACCATCAGTCACATGATTTAACCATCAGTCACATGATCTAAGCCTCCATCACATGATTTAACCATCAGTCACATGATCTAACAACAAGTCACATGATCAGACAACAAGTCACATGATCTAACAACAAGTCACATGATCTGACCCATCAGGTACCAGATCAGGTTATGTATGTTTTACAACGAAGTGGTGTTCCTCCAATCAGACCTAGAACAGCAATAAGTTCACTCTTCCACAATAAACAGTCAAGTTTCAATCATACAAACTCAAGCAATCACTGGATGCAATGTATACCCCAACAATACTTTCCTTTGTCAGCTCATTACCTTTTGAAAATCCAAAAAGAGGCCAGTCATTCATCTTGATAATATCAAGATATGTTTGTAAAACACTTATGCCCCCCATGGCAGCCCAATAGTCAGAACCCTTAACAGTCATGGCGACTATGACCTATAGACAGCAAAATCAATAGGGACCTTCTATCTGTTGATGACCAACCTCCATGTAAAGTTTGAGGAACCTGGGTTCAACCGTGCTTTAGCTACTGATTGGAAACCATCTTGACTATGGACTGACCAATAGACCTACTGACAGACCGACCAATAGACCTACTGAGACACCGACTGACATTAGCAAACAATATAACCCCTCTTCTTTGATCGGGTGCATAATAAAAGCATGCCCAAGGACATTAAATCTGCAATGCTTGGTCTGATGCACATGACAATAGTGACACCTGACGGACACGATCACTGACTGAAAGACACTATCACTGACTGACAGACACTATCACTGACTGACCAACACTAACACTGACTGACCGACACTATCACTGACTGACCGACACTATCACTGACTGACCGACACTATCACTGACTGACAGACACTATCACTGACTGACGGACACTATCACTGACTGACCAACAGTAACACTGACTGACCGACACTATCACTGACTGACCGACACTATCACTGACTGACCGACACAGGGGTTCTACTGAGGCATAATGCCCAATCCTGAATATGAGACGCAAGTCTGTTTCGAATGCCATTAGCACACATATCTACACCAAAACTCAGGTTCAAACATAGTTCTATTGTCAAAATTTACTACATAATATTTCAAATGACCATAACTCAGTCAATACTTGGTATTTTTTTATCAAATAACTTTTATGTTCTGCAGAAAAGTTCATTCTTTCTATTGCAGCAAATCATGAATTCCAGATTAATCCGGAATAATAGGACCCCTGCCGACACTATCACTGACTGACCGACACTATTACTGACTAACCGACACTATCACTGACTGACCGACACTATCACTGACTGACTGACACTATCACTGACTGACCAACACTATCACTGACTGACAGACACTATCACTAACTGACCGACACAATCACTAACTGACTGACAAGATCACTGACTGACTGACAAGATCACTGACTGACCGAAACTATCACTGACTGACCGACTTGATCACTGACTGACCGACACGATCACTGACTGACTGACTGACTGACTGACTGACTGACTGACTGACTGACTGACTGACTGACTGACTGACTGACTGACTGACTGACTGACTGACTGACTGACTGACTGACCGACCAACATGATCACTGACTCACCGACACTATCACTGACTGACCAACATGATCACTGACTGACTGACACAATCACTGACTGACTGACCGACACAATCACTGACTTACCAACATGATCACTGACTAATTGACACGATCACTGACTGACCGACATGATCACTGACTGACCGACACGATCACTGACTGACCAACATGATCACTGACTGACCGACATGATCACTGACTGACCAACATGATCACTGACTGTGAACACGTGAACTGTAACATTATAGTGAACTGTTCAACTGTAACATTAGAGTGAACACGTCATCTGTAACATTATAGTGAACACGTTAACTGTAACATTATAGTGAACATGTCATCTGTAACATTATAGTGAACACGTCATCTGTAACATTATAGTAAAAACGTCAACTGTAACATTATAGTGAACACGTCAACTGTAACATTATAGTGAACACGTCAACTGTAACATTATAGTGAACAAGTCAACTGTAACATTATAGTGAACTGTTAAACTGTAACATTATAGTGAACACATCATCTGTAACATTATAGTGAACACGTCATCAGTAACATTATAGGTTATCTAACTCTTTTTCCAAGAATTAATTATCAACCAATAACTACAATATTCTTCCACAAATAAATCTTCTCATTGTATAAGAGTAACCAATATAATCAACATAGTAATCACTGTTGATAGCTACTGATAATGTGTGAATGTTTTTACTTATTTGATAATTTCTTAAACAGCACTGTATAGTTCCCACAGGATAATGTGAAAGGCAGGAAAAATTGGTATATTCCACAATTAAACATATGCACACAATTTATCAGAGTGATGTTTTGAGTACATTACTGACCTTATCTGTATATTCTAGTGATATGTAAAACCAATTTTGCCACAGTTGACCAACCCGATTCATGTTTGTAAATATCACATTATCCTTGGCGCGCTATAGTAATAAATTAACCCCATCTATATTATTTCCCCTTAGGCTAGTACAAATAATGTCAGTATAACAATACCCAAGTACTTTAATTTCATGACGTCCCCTTTTTAATTAAATTGTTAATTCAACACAATATTAATGTACTGATGACAAGGGGAGGTAACTACAGACTTACTGAAAGTGGCAGTCATGTCAGATTAGTCTTTCTTACTTTTTTCTCTCCTGATACTGATTTCTCTACCTTTGACTTCTGATTCCGAACTTCACCAATATTTGACAAATTATTAAATTTCCCTGTCAAAATAAAGAAATTCCCTGATTTTTCCGACCTTGCAAGAACATCATTTTCCCTTAACTTTTCCCTGACACTATAAAACCTGTTATCATGTTTAAACGGGTATACCAAGGGATCCTACAATTCCAGAAATCTGGCTTTGTTGCATTAGGAAGTATTTTCTTTAAAGTTATTAATAAGTTGAATCAAGAGGGCCCAAAGGGCCATAGGTCGCTCACCTAACCTAGTAGTTCATACAGACCCCTCTATTGCATGTACAAGATTTTCATATGGTCTTATAAAGCGACCTTGTTATTTACATCACATAGACCCAATGGCATATTGAAGTTTAAGCCAAGTTTTGTCTATGATTTGACAAAACAACCTAGTTTTTGATCCTAGACGACCCAATATTGAACTTCACCTAGGTCTTGTTGACATGATCATTGTGACCAACTTTCATAAAGATATGGCCAACATTCAGACCTCAAGAGACTACACAAGGTTTTTCTAAGATTTGAAATTGTGACCTAGTTTTTGACCCTGGATGACCCAATATCAAACTTGACCTAGATTTTGTTGACATGATCATCGTGACCAAATTTCATAAAGATTAGGTCAAAATTGTGACCTCTAGTGACAACACAAGGTTTTTTTACGATTTGACCTTGTGACCTAGTTTTTGACCCTGGATGACCAAATATCGAACTTCACCTAGATTTTGTTGAGATGATCATTTTGACCTAGTTTCATAAAGATTAGGGCAAAATTGTGACCTCTAGTAACTACACAAGGTTTTTCCATGATTTGACCTTGTGACCAAGTTTTTGACCCCGGATGACCCAATATCGAACTTGACCTAGATTTTGTTAAGATGATCATTGTGACCAAGTGTCATAAAGATTAGGCCAAAATTGTGACCTCTAGTGACTACACAAGGTTTTTCTATGATTTGACCTTGTGACCTAGTTTTTGAGCCCAGATGACCCAATTTCGAACTTGACCTAGATTTTGTTGACATGATCATTTTAACCTAGTTTCATAATGATAAGGTCAAAATTGTGACCTATAATGACTACACAAGGTTTTTCTATAATTTGACCTTGTGACCTAGTTTTGGACCCCGGATGACCCAATATCGAACTTGACCTAGATTTTGTTGAGATGATCATTTTGACCTAGTTTCATAACGATTAGGTCAAAATTGTGACCTATAGTGACTATACAAGGTTTTTCTATAATTTGACCTTGTGACCTAGTTTTGGACCCCAGATGACCCAATATCGAACTTGACCTAGATTTTGTTGAGATGATCATTGTGACCAAGTTTCATAATGATTAGGCTAAAACTGTGACCTCTAGTGTCGGACGATGGACAACAGACGGACGACGGACGGACGATGGACGGACAGACGACGGACGAAGAGTGATCACAAAAGCTTACTCTGTCACTTCGTGACAGGTGAGCTAAAAAATTCAAAGAAATTACAAAGTTATGGTTTTTTGAAGTTCCATGATCAGAATTTTTACACTAAAACAATGTTAGAAGTCTAGTTAAAGTGTAGGGATGTATGCTAATGGCACCCAAAACAGACTTGCAACTTATTTTCAGGATTGGGCATTATGCCTCAGTAGAATTCCTGTATACAATCAGTCTAGTGAAATGGTTATCATTTTTGTTAAGTATCCGAAACTTTTATACATTCACTATAATATTTATTGACTTTTATCATGGATGCATTTGACCACAAAATATTAACATCCGAAATACGTAAAAAAGGTTTCACATAAAGTAATCAAATTAACAAATTTACAACAAATACGAAATTGCAGTTATTAAACACCAAATTCCAATAGAACCCCCCCCCCCCCAAATAAAAATGCCTGACATTAAATACAAAATATTTATGAATCAGTGATAAAAAAACAACTATACAGTGACCCGTCAATGGTTATAAAGACACATATATACAGTAACAGTAACTGAGTCATACATTACAAATATTGAGGCAGTTTTGTTTCCACCTGATGTCTAGAAATAACAAGTGAAGAAATCAAATGATACAAGAATACACTGAACAACATATGCCACCAGCCCAACTGCCACCTAGACACTACAGGACACAATTTATAGAAATAGTTTATATGAATACAATTTTATTCTAATTTACTTGTGAAATAAGTTCAACACCTTATACTAATAAACTCCACACCTCATTCCTGATGGTTTCCATTCTCAAGAGGGTATGAGAGTCAAGAAGTCAGATTCCCCTTTTTACTTCTGACTGTCATATGGCAAGTAAGGGAAATACTGGTATAGCACGGAGAATTTGACCTGCTCCTGACCTTCATGCATGCATATATTACAAGGTTTTTGCGATGAATATATAAATTTCCGCAAGCAAATCCTGCTATATCGGTCCTTTATATTTGTGTTTGTATTACACATCAAGCGTCTTCTTTATTAAAACATACAACCGGAAATATAAATATGGAAATATCAGCTGTTAAATTATGCTAATTGAAGGTCAAGAGTTGTGTCAAATTCTCTGTACTATAACTTTTAGTAACACATAGTTGAGTGTTTGGTATGAAACGGCCATCAAATGAAGCCTGGATCTTCCACATGCTCACTCTACAACCACGCTAATGAGACTATAAAACCTAACAGCATTTATCAAGTTTAGGAAATCATAATCTTACTGTTCTAGAGGGATTACTTGTAATATGAAACTGCTTTTAAACTGAGGTCCAGTGGTTCCACTAGCTTCTGAATCAGAAGGGTCAATAATTATTAGATACTTTCGACTAAATGGCAAATACTTTTTTTTAAAAGAAAATGACCCTTCAAACCAAAATCTTGAGGGGTCAAAATGTGGCTTTTTGGAAATTTCAAGTGTCAAAACCCTTACTCCCGAGTCAAATTGATCCCCTGTAGGTTATTGCAAGCGGTTTAATGTGTTACATGTTCAGTATATGTAGACGTCAGACATACCACAATGACATGTGCAAAGCAATACACGCCCACTGCGTTCAATAGGCGTAACAATATGATGGTGTCATACACAGTGTTACCACAAACAACATAGTGACTGTGAACTATATGAGGCTCAGTACATCTAGTGGTTATACGTAACTTGAGAAGTATAGTACCTTTATTCAGGCATGCCACTTGTATACAAACATTGCAATATCATAACATTCATGTATTAACATTTTACTAGGAGGGAAGGGCAGTGAAAATCAATACCAGTCCTTTTTCACTAAGCCACATACTTATACCTGTATTATATATTAAAAGAAGCCATTAATAAGAGAAACCGCAATGTTCACGTACACAATATTATGTAAACAAATGACCGACCTGAATAATCGCGTTATAATAACCAAACTCTTCTACCTAATTTATCTATAAAACATGTGTGACCTCTAGAGCAACACCCTATGTGAAACACCAATATTGGTTAGGGTATACATGTTGTGGCTCTGGAGATGTAAAATTTATAGTAAATAGTTACTTCTGAAACAAAATGATTGTTTGTTTTAATGAAAGGTTTTGCTCTTGGAGACAGTATTGGCTTTCAACTACTTGATATAAGCAGTCCAATTGAATAGAATGTCAAGCACAAACATGATTTCAAAAATAAATGGGTGTATTGTATACACAGTACAAAAACATACAAATCAAAGTGCTTGCAATAATCAATATAGGCTAGTTTAAACAATATTTATTTCTTTATAAACATATAATAACATTCATTTACACATATTAAGGATTGAGTAGAAAGCTAAGCTCATTTATAAACTCGTTCCTTTAATAATCAATATTGATATCCAATAATACAAACCCTACAGTTAGTTTCAATACAACAAATAACGGATGAAACATCTAGCAAATTGGGCAATCAGCAAATTTCACAAATCTGTAAAGTTTTGCTAATATTTGCAAATCATGTCACATGTGAATTAAGGAATTCATAAAAAAAAATTACCATCAGTTTTTCAAGAATTCTTGACAAGTTAACATCAGCAACCCAAACAACATATATCTGCACACATTGACAAGTGAATCCAAATCAAAATTGATCTAGTTTTCGGTTATTGTGCTTAAGTTTTTCCAAAGCCATAAAAACTGACAGGATCGCGGAAAATGTTGGCACAGTCACTTTACACATCTACACACACAAAGTAATGCTGGGAGTAATAGTCCGTTTAATCAGGTCTGTCACTTGTATACAAACATTACAGAATCATAATATTGTATTTTTATTGTTTTAAACTTAGAGAAAAAGGCAGTGAAAATCAATACCTTATTCAATAAGCTTCACACCAATACTCAAACTATCTAATAAAATAAGATATTAATAAGAGGATTTGCAATGTTTATACACACAATGTTAATATGTAAACAAGTGACTGACCTGTTTAATTCATTTATAGTATCATTAATACCTGTATGATAAAGTTTATGTAGTTTTAAACAAGAGTTATTCTATATACATTGAACTTGATACTTAAATGAAAAAAATGGTAAATTATGTGAATTCATCACACAAATTGATCAATTACTGATGTTATATACGGTTCAACAAGATAGGACTCAATAGTTACTACAAATTCTAAATAAGATCATCACAGTGACACCTAAAATGCCTGCTAACGAAATTCTAAATATAGCGAACATCTTGTCATCTGAGGTATATGCAGAACAAGAACAAACACACGGGCCAAGTAGTCTCAGCAAACTAGGTCAGACCGTTGGACATGTCAGGCATAAATCACAAAGGACCGGAGATGAAATAGTTAATTTCTTAACCTGGGGAGACCTAAACTTTAGCATAGAACAAGAGCTGTCATTGTAAGGGACATATGCCCCCGAAGTGCTATGTTGATAGTATACACAAGTACTTTAAGTTACCAAATTGTCTAAGTTCAAAAAGGGCCATAACTTCTTACTAATCATTCTAGAATTATGCCATTTGTCTCGTGGAGTTTACTAATGACAATAAATAAGTGAGTCAAGTTTCAAAGCAATAGCATTGATAGAAAACAAAGTATTGAACTTTTAAAAGAAAAACTTTAACCAAAATGTCAAGTAAGTAAGTAACGCTTTATTTAACAAGGCTGACACATTCCATTTCTCTATCTTCCATGTGGGTCTCAATAAATGCTTATGCCCCCATGGAAGCCTTGCCCATAAAAAGCTAAGTCAATCAGGGGCCATAATTCTGTAATAATGATGGATAGTGTTACATGGCTTTAATAATGTAAGGGGCTTATGATAGTAAACAAGTATGCCAAGTTTTAAGGCAACACCATGATGGACATGATGTAAAACGAAACTGTCAATTTGGGTTTACCAAGAATTAGACGCTTAATAAGTCTAAGTCCAAAATTAGGTCAATGTGATGGTCAAAATGAGGTTAGGTGATAAAGGTGTGTGTAGAATGTTCAAATACAACAACCATGCAAGTATGAAAGCTTTGTAGCAAGCCATATTAATGCTAGAAGAATCGGTCAATTTGGGTTAACCAAGAATTTGGCCCTCCAATAAGTTAAGTCCAAAATTATGTCAAGGTGAAGGTCAAAATGAGGTTAGGTAATACAGGCGTGTGGAGGGTGTTCATATACAACATCCATGCAAGTATGGAAGCTTTGTAGCAAGCCATAATAATGCTAGAAGAAACTGTCAATTTGGGTTAACCAGGACGGACGGACGAACGAACGGACGGACGGACAGGTGAATCACTATATGCCTCCCCATCTATCGATAGGGGGGCATAAAAAGGGCCATAACTCCTTACAAAATCATCCTAGAGTTATGCCCATTGTCTAGTATGATTGACTTATGATAATAAATATGTGTACCAAGTTTCAATGCAATACCATTGATGGTAAACAAACTATTGAACTTTATCTAAAATTTTAACCTGGATGGCCGGACAAACTGAGGACAGAACGACGGACAGACGGTTCAATTTTAACATGCCATCCTTCAGGGACATAAAAATATCTCCCTAGGATTTGTGGATCATGGATAAAACTATGCAACAAACATCAACATTATTTATTGGTGAATATCTACAACAACAAACAAATTCTAAAAATTATTGCAACACTTTTTATCTAATATTTTCTCCGAATTATTTATAAACAAAGCATCTGTATTGCTTTGATGTTTTAGTCAGCCTTTGTATGTACTAGATTATAAATAGCTACTAAACAAGTAAATGTTATAATTAAATTTGTGTACCAGCTGACTAGCAACTCAAACATCAAGGAGTAAATCCATACATATGCAGAAGGCTGAAAATGGTACTTTACTTTTTTGTATTAGTAGGCTTCTATTGTCTAAATTTATGAATCTCTAAGACATGGCTTTGAAAAGACACAATACACTATTGTTAAAAAGTACATTTTTGAGAAAAATACAAATTTCAATATTGGTAATTATTTTACTGAGAATGAGAGAAAAAATCCATTATAACAAGACTGAGTTGACAGTTTAAAATTGGTGTTACAAACGCCAGAAGAAATCAATTCCTAAACAAGAGATGTTTGTAAAACACGTATGCCCCCATGACAGCCCAATTGTCAGAATTGGTAAAAGTTATTGTGACCTTGACCTTTGACCCCAGAATCAATAGGGGTCATCAACTACTGATGAACAACCTACATGTAAAGTTTGAAGATCCTAGGCCAAAGCGTTCTTGAGTTATTGAACGGAAACCAATTAAATAGTCAGAAATGGTAAAGGTCATAGTGACCTTGACCTTTGACCTACTGACCCCAAAATCAATAGGGGTCATCTACTACTAATGATCAACCTACATGTGAAGTTTGAAGATCCTATGTCAAAGCGTTCTAGAGTTATTGAACGGAAACCAATTAAATAGTCAGAAATGGTAAAGGTCATAGTGACTTTGACCTTTGACCTACTGACCCTAAAATCAATAGGGGTCATCTACTACTATCTACATGTGAAGTTTAAAGATCCTAGGTAAAAGCATTCTTGAGTTATTGAACGGAAACCATTTTATACGACCGACAGACATGTGCAAAGCAATATACCCCCTCATCAAAGATGGGGGGGCATAATTAACATCTTTCATGTATAAATAACCAGTTAATTTTTTTTCAGGTACATAACACAAAAACTGCCTGCCAAAATAACATGTATATATTACCTAATTTTTAAGGTAGTGCTTCCCTTTTTTTAAAAAAGATTCAAATGAAAATCTAGCAATCAATTTCTACTGGCCTATAAGATGGCTGTTCTCAATCACGACCTATAAGATGGCTGTACTCAATCACACATACATTGATTCTTTCGTTGTCATTTCTCCTTCAGAAATAACTTATTAATTTTCTCATCACCAAAGTTGACAAACAGTTTTACACACATTGCTTGTGTCAGACTCATCCTCTGAGGAGCTTTCACGTGCCGAGCCCACGTGTCCGAATCAGGACTGTACGACCAAACTTCATCCTCCGTAGCATTGTGGTGCTCGTGGCCTAGAGATAACACTTTCTCATCAAAGTAAATGTAATGGCCGATAGAGCGGCCACTTAGCGTGCTGGACAGTAATGTCCACTGGTTGGAAATATGACTGTAATACTCTATAGGTATCTGTCCATGCAGTGGGGTTCCAGTTCGAGGTATACCACCCATTACATATACACGTTCACCTACTAACACCATATCATGAAGCCGTCTAGCATACAACATGCCAGGCTTACTCTCGTAGTGTCTCGAGGTAGTATGGAAACAGATGAAGGTATTCATGGCTTGGCGTTCTGGTCCCAACAATACAACACCACCCGTCAGGTAGATTTTATCCTTGTATTTAATGGCCGCTAGGGAATGTGTAGCCGCATGCAAGGGTGGAAGGTCTTCCCATATGTTGGTAAGAACATTATAGCGCTCAACTGAGTCAAGTATTGCAAACTGGTCTGTTAAACCACCGAAAACATAGAGGTATTTTCCAACAGAAACGAGAGCGAAATCCAGCCGCAATCGTCTCATTGGTCGTAACTCCTGACCACACAAGTGACGCGGGTCAAACCTGAATACAGAACTCATTAAACTTCCACCACCGAAGTCAACAACACGACAAATGTACGCAAAATTATCAACGACAGCAGCTCGACAATCTCTACTGCCGTTTACATCTGAGAACAATCGATAAAACAGTTGAGTTCGATTATCGTAAGCGGTGATTTGAAACGGCATGTATGAAGATCCATAGTGCACAAACACAAGACAAGGGGAATCACTCCTGATATTAGAAATCACATCCATAGTAGGATGGCCTTCCTTACTCTCCATATGGTACCTGAATCCCTTAGCTACATATTGAACTCCCTGAGGACAGCGTTTTATAACATCGCTTTCCTGGATTGATGCTAATTCTAACTGAGACATGAGGGGAAATCGTATATGATTTAAAGCAGATGGTCCGTCCGCGGCAATCCTAGAACCGTTGTAATGAAACCACTTCTCTAGACAACGGAACAGCTTATACTCTGACGATATTCGCAGACTTTCCTTTGACAGATGTTTGACTAAAGTAACAACATTCATCTTAAGAAATTGTTGCGTCTGACTGAAATCATAGAAGTTACTTAGTATCATATGATCCCAATGTTCGATAACCCGATCCAGGGAATATGTATCGGCAATACTGAGAAAATCCTCGGCATTCTCAAACGTCATTAGTGAGATTATGTAGGAACTGCACAGATTCAATCCAGATTCCACCTGAAGATGACTTGCCGTGTTGATTATCTCCGTCAGGTTATCATAATGTAGACGCATTTCACCGCTGTAGATAAAGTCCAGAACATGCTGAAGACCGTCCGCAGTAACACCTGAAATATATTGAATTATCTGTTAGAGGTCATGTGATTATAGAGGTTATGTGATCATAATTTTCTCATAATCGGTGCTAATGGTCATGTGATCATACCAGTGTTAGAGGTCATGTGATCATACCAGTGTTAGAGGTCTTGTGATCATACCTGTGTTAGAGGTCATGTGATCATACCTGTGTTAGAGGCCATGTGATCATATCTGTCTTCGAGGTCATGTAATCATACCTGTGTAAGAGGTCATGTGATCATATCTGTGTTAGAGGTCATGTGATCATACCAGTGTTAGAGGTCATGTGATCATACCAGTGTTAGAGGTCATGTGATCATACCAGTGTTAGAGGTCATGTGATCATACCTGTGTTAGAGGTCATGTGATCATACCAGTGTTAGAGGTAATGTGACCATACCTGTGTAAGAGGTCATGTGATCATACCGGTGTTAATGGTCATGTGACCATACCAGTGTTAGAGGTCATGTGATCATACCTGTGTTAAGAGGTCATATGATCATACCTGTGTTAGAGGTCATATAATCATACCTGTGTTAGAGGTCATATGATCATACCTGTGTTAGAGGTCATGTGATCATACCTGTGTTAGAGGTCATATGATCATACCTGTGTTAGAGGTCATATGATCATACCTGTGTTAGAGGTGATGTGACCATACCAGTGTTAGAGGTCATGTGATCATACCTGTGTTAGAGGTCATGTGATCATAGAGAGATTAATGCTTTATAAGGAACTATTATTAGGCTGCTTAGATTAATTATTATCTCCAGATCATGATTCAGTTCTGTTCAATACTGTCTTGCATTATGCCATTATATATGGTACATGTATATTCAGGTCATATTACAGAAGTGTCATCTTCATTCTATAACCAATAGCATGGCCAGAGAGATTAATAGTACTTGTACACAGTCAGCTTTACTGACATAGCTATTAGAACTCAGGTGACTTGTATAAGAGTTCATGCAGTTCAAGTCATTGAACTGCTCCAGCCAGTGTACTTGTGATATTAAATAGAAACAGGCTTTTGTCCTTTTATTTCTTGTCATAGGTGCAGATCATATTTTATTTTAATTCAAGACTTGCAACTTTCACCAAAAAGTCCAATATGGTATAGTCCAGAGAATTTGAAACGACTCTCGACCTTCAATTAGCATAATATAACAGCTGATAATTATATTGTCTATATTTATAACCCGGTTGTATGTTTTCATAAGCAGGGAGTATCACGAAGATGCTCGAGGTGTAATACCAACACAAATCTAAAGAACCGATATTGCACGATTTACGAGGGAAATTTATATATTCAACGCAAGTACCTTGTAATATATTCATGCATAAAGCTCAGGATCATGTCAAATTCTCTGTGCTATATTACACGGATAAGACTTTGTTGCTTTTTATCGCTTAATGTGACATGGAATGGGGTTGTTTAAAACATATATTTAAGTCATTGTTTTACAGCAGCTGCAGTCTGTGTTAACCTTACTTCTTATTTCTTGATGCTTAATTACTTATTTCATGCTGGAAAAACTGAAGCAGTGATATATAAGTATTATAAGTATAATAAACTCCTGGTCAGCACAGTCATGTACATTATATACATGGGACAGCACAGTCATGTACATTATATACATGGGTCAGCACAGTCATGTACATTATATACATGGGTCAGCAGTCATGAACATTTTATACATGGGTCAGCACAGTCATGTACATTATATACATGGGTCAGCACAGTCATGTACATTATATACATGGGTCAGCACAGTCATGTACATTATATACATGGGACAGCACAGTCATGTACATTATATACATGGGTCAGCACAGTCATGTACATTATATACATGGGTCAGCAGTCATGAACATTTTATACATGGGTCAGCACAGTCATGTACATTATATACATGGGTCAGCACAGTCATGTACATTGTATACATGGGTCAGCAGTCATGAACATTTTATACATGGGTCAGCACAGTCATGTACATTGTATACATGGGTCAGCACATTCATGTACATTATATACATGGGTCAGCGGTCATGAACATTTTATACATGGGTCAGCACAGTCATGTACATTGTATACATGGGTCAGCACAGTCATGTACGTTATATACATGGGTCAGCACATTCATGTACATTATATACACGGGTCAGCACATTCATGTACATTATATACACAGGTCAGCACAGTCATGTACATTATATACACAGGTCAGCACAGTCATGTACATTATATACATGGGTCAGCACAGTCATGTACATTATATACATGGGACAGCACAGTCATGTACATTATATACATGGGTCAGCACAGTCATGTACATTATATACATGGGTCAGCAGTCATGAACATTTTATACATGGGTCAGCACAGTCATGTACATTATATACATGGGTCAGCACAGTCATGTACATTGTATACATGGGTCAGCAGTCATGAACATTTTATACATGGGTCAGCACAGTCATGTACATTGTATACATGGGTCAGCACATTCATGTACATTATATACATGGGTCAGCGGTCATGAACATTTTATACATGGGTCAGCACAGTCATGTACATTGTATACATGGGTCAGCACAGTCATGTACGTTATATACATGGGTCAGCACATTCATGTACATTATATACACGGGTCAGCACATTCATGTACGTTATATACATGGGTCAGCACATTCATGTACATTATATACATGGGTCAGCACAGTCATGTACATTATATACATGGGTCAGCACATTCATGTACATTATATACACGGGTCAGCACAGTCATGTACATTATATACACGGGTCAGCACAGTCATGTACATTATATACATGGGTCAGCACATTCATGTACGTTATATACATGGGTCAGCACATTCATGTACATTATATACATGGGTCAGCACAGTCATGTACATTATATACATGGGTCAGCACATTCATGTACATTATATACATGGGTCAGCACATTCATGTACATTATATACATGGGTCAGCACAGTCATGTACATTATATACATGGGTCAGCACATTCATGTACATTATATACACGGGTCAGCACATTCATGTACATTATATACATGGGTCAGCACATTCATGTACATTATATACATGGGTCAGCACAGTCATGTACATTATATACATGGGTCAGCACATTCATGTACATTATATACATGGGTCAGCACAGTCATGTACATTATATACATGGGTCAGCACATTCATGTACATTATATACACGGGTCAGCACAGTCATGTACATTATATACATGGGTCAGCACATTCATGTACATTATATACATGGGTCAGCACAGTCATGTACATTATATACACGGGTCAGCACAGTCATGTACATTATATACACGGGTCAGCACAGTCATGTACATTATATACATGGGTCAGCACAGTCATGTACATTATATACATGGGTCAGCACATTCATGTACATTATATACACGGGTCAGCACAGTCATGTACATTATATACATGGGTCAGCACATTCATGTACATTATATACATGGGTCAGCACATTCATGTACATTATATACATGGGTCAGCACAGTCATGTACATTATATACATGGGTCAGCACATTCATGTACATTATATACACGGGTCAGCACATTCATGTACATTATATACACGGGTCAGCACATTCATGTACATTATATACATGGGTCAGCACATTCATGTACATTATATACACGGGTCAGCACATTCATGTACATTATATACATGGGTCAGCACATTCATGTACATTATATACATGGGTCAGCACATTCATGTACATTATATACATGGGTCAGCACAGTCATGTACATTATATACACGGGTCAGCACATTCATGTACATTATATACACGGGTCAGCACATTCATGTACGTTATATACATGGGTCAGCACATTCATGTACATTATATACACGGGTCAGCACAGTCATGTACATTGTATACACGGGTCAGCACATTCATGTACATTGTATACACGGGTCAGCACAGTCATGTACATTATATGCATGGGACTTTACAGATCAATACTTCAGGGGTTTCCCCAACAGCAAGGGTTTAAATATGGAGGCTGATTTTTGCCATGTCATATTTTCGCCACAACAAAGTGAAAATGTGCAGGCCTCAACTAATATTTTTAAAAGCACTCGTCCTGCAATATAGACAAAGAAGAAAACCCCAAAATCTTACTTGTCCTGCTATATAAATAAAGAAGGAAAAAATTATTAAGTGGATTTATTGAGGCCTGATGTGATAATGCAAAAACGTAAAGATGCAAAAAAGTCGACTTTGTTATATCTTTGCATTGTTGAATTTTGCATTGTTGTGGCGAAAAAGCAAAAATACAACAGATGAATGGTGACAATACAACACCAAAAATGTGTCATGTTTTCGCCTTATATCTGCAGTATCTTTGCTTTTTCATGGCGAAGTGTAACAACGTGAAAACATGACAAATGACTTTTGTGGCGAAAAAGCGAAAATACGACATGGCATAAATCAGAGATGGTGAACATAGTTTAAGGAGAGATGAAAGAGATAAAACCAATCAAGCTGGTAAATTAAAAGAAGTCATTAAGAATTGCAAGCAATACAGCAGTGCCCTACTGGTTTGAAGCCGATACCCTTTACATTATCTCCAATGTTTCCGTTGCTATGGCAACAACAATTTTTGTTTGAATCAAAAAGGATGTGCATAATCTCGTCATTGGCACCTACTCACATACAAAGTTTCATAAACCTAGCTGGGAAATTGTTTAAGTTATGGCAGGATCAAGAGTTATTGATAGACAGATAAAAACTGGTAGGGAACTAACAACATTTTTCTTAATCAGTGAGCCTGCCTCACAGGCCAGCAGTGCGCTGTTCACGGCATAGCTGGTCATAAGACATAAAGAAGATATGCCCGTATTTTTAACAATATTAAAATTGCGAACTTTGGTGTTTAAATACATTTGGAATAAATTATCTTTATAATTCTAGCTATAGGTTCTTCTGGGTTTTCTTTCATAAGAATAATTATGAACTTAATTTAGCTATATAGTAAAATCACAATGTTGAGACAAGAATAGATATACAGGTACGTCCCCTTTAACTCCTATAAAGGATCATCCTGTGAAATTGCCACAAAATCCATTCAGCAGCTTAAAGGATGTTGTTTAAAACGCTGCTGACATTACATGATGTATGGCGGGAAAACCAGGAATCCAAAGATTCAATAAGATAAACCAAGAGCGCATCACGGAATGCGGATCATTGAAGCTCAAATAATCATTAATCAAATTCAAAAGTAGAACGAAATCTGTGAAAAAGTTCTAAAAAAGACAGTAATATGACTTTGGTGGCCTTAAGGTAATTTATTACCACAGAATGAGATAAACATATAATGAAATTATCCATTTTGTGCGGTCTAATCAAGAAATAATATGCTGATGATATTACTTCGCGGTCCCATGAGTTGTATAAAAGAAACACGCTAACAAATCTGTCTGACGGTAAATAGATATTGAATAAGTAACAAATTGGTTAGATGAAAAATTTCAAACTATACTCACGATATATACATATATCAGTCTTTTTAAACAATCACCAAACTTACATTTGAGAAACTAGTAACTTTTTCTACCCATCATGTAACTTAAAGGCTAATTATGACTCACAAAATTGGTAATTTCATAATAATTATGCCAGTCAGGACCCACATTTCACAATTTTTGGGTATATACTTGAGCCGTTCTCCAGGAAAACCGGGCTTTAAGTGACATTGTATTAGTATTTATGTAAATAGGTTAAGAAAACCCTCTTAAATGACAAACAAGAGGGCCCAAAGGGCCATAGGTCGCTCACCTGTCCTAGTAGTTCATGCACACCTAATGGTAGCCTCTATTGCATGTACAAGTTTTCATATTGTCTAAAATATGCTTTATAATTTACATCACATTTAGACCCAATGACATATTGAAGTGATTTGACATTGTGACCTAGTTTTTGACCCTGGATGACCCAATATCGAACTTGACCTAGATTTTGTTGAGATGATCATTGTGACCAAGTTTCATAAAGATTAGACCAAAATTGTTTCCTCTAGTGACTACACAAGGTTTTTCTATGATTTGACCTTGTGACCTAATTTTTGACCCCAGATGACCCAATATCGAACTTGACCTAGATTTTGTTGAGATGATCATTGTGACCAAGTTTCATAATGATTAGGCTAAAACTGTGACCCCTAGTGTCTACACAAGTAAATTGTGGCCGGATGCCGGACGAAGAGTGATCACAAAAGCTCACCCTGTCACAAAGTGAGCACCTGTCACAGGTGAGCTAAAAAGTCATGTCATTTGATTTAAGTTGAGTTCTTGGATACTATAGAACTATGTCTTAGATTTATTTTTTCTCATGAATCATGTTAAAATATCTTCTGTCGTTGCTATGGTGACCAATTTCCGAAGAGTAGCCATATTGAGAAAACGAGTTGAAAACGGTAGCTACGTTTTTCTAAAAGCTAAACTTCACGATTTATATATGTTTTATTAGAAAAGGAATATTATTCTAAAATGAGATACAATTTTGAAAAGTTTACGCCAAGAACTCATCAAATACTGGATTTATGAACTTAACGTAACGTCAAATAACGTTTCAATGACATTTGCGACGTCACTAACAAAGTAGGGGGAGTGGTTAGTTTTAAAAGTCTGTAGTCTTTGTAATTTGATGTTATAATTTGCTCAAATTTTCAGAAACTGAGTCTTGTCTTTCTAATGCTATATCATCATGATTTTCATATTTTTGTCACTAAGCCGGTTTTCCTGGAGAACGGCTCACTTGTATTTGTATAATATGGTGAAAGTTTTGTTTGAATTGCTGAAAAAGGAGTTGGACCTACCAGGGGCGTAACTGGAGCATATTTGATTGTACTCCTAATGCTAGGGGGGTCTGGGGGCATGCCCCCCAGAATTTTTTTTTGCAGGGAAACAATTTCCTGGCATTTGAGAGTGTAAGGACTATATTTTTACGCCGTGCTTTAAGACAGAAAATAACTAATTAATTTTTTACACGTAGGCCTACATGTAATATATAGGCCTAACTACGATTTTTCAAAAGGTGGTGCGGAATCAGGTCGTGAAGAGGTGACAGGGGATGTTTGGATAAGGAGGGTGTGTAGAGCTGTTTCTCTTTGACGGAGGTTGTGGCTCAATGCACAGAACATTCATTGGACAAGCGAAGCGTGCTAGAACAAAAATGCATTCAGTTTTCTGACCTGCATGAAACACAAACTCGTTCTATATTTGATGTTATTCCAAGAAGCGAAGAAGAAGAAAATTGCATTGTTTATCTGACCACACAAACCCTTTCTCTACTTTATATAAGTTTTCACTGTAAAAACAAACAGCGAGAAGAAAATTGCACTGCATCTGACTCATGCATACCACACAAACTCTTTTTAACTATTTACTGTTAACATTAATGAGCGAGCGAAGCAAAATAGAAAAATGGCTTTGTTGATCTAAACAGCATGTCAAGTAGAAGAAAAACGCATTCTTCATCATATCAGTGTACCAGACAAACTTGTGCTCTAATTGAAAATGGTCCATAATCAAGTTATTGAGCGAGCGAAGCGAGTTAGAAAAAATGCAAATTGTTTATCTGAACAGCGTGTCACAGGCTCGTTCTTAACACGGACCTTCAAGAAGTGTTATCTAAATTCCCTGCTCTAAATTTGTAGACATTTACTGAAAAAAGTTATTTTGCGAGCCAAATATCATACAAGCATTGCTTATCTGAACAGCTGGTCACAGACTCGTTCTAAATTTGAAGATATTGACTGAAGCGAGCGAAGTGATCTTGAAAAAATGCAAAGCCTTTTATAATTTTCATCCACTAAAATGCATTGTTGATTGAACAGCATACCAGCTAGACGAAAATGCTATTTGAAAACTGTAATATGATAGTTATTTAGCGAGCGAAGCGAGCTAGAAAAAATGCATTGTTTATCTGAACAGCGTGTCACAGACAAGCTTGAAGATATTTATTGAAAAAGTAAACTTGCAAGCGAAGCGAGCTTTACAAAAAGCAAAGTTTATAAATTTCACCCAATTAAAAGAATAGAGCTATTATTATAAATATACCTGAGAAATGATGGATCTTTATAATGGATATTATAAAGTGAATTGTTTGTTCACACATTGTATCTGCATGCCCCTCACCCCCCTTAGACTCTGATTTTTATTAGTGAATTCGATTTTTTTAAATTTATTTTGTCCAGATTCGAATTGTACGCACGGGCGTACAGGAGTACGCCTAGTTACGCCCCTGCCTACAACCTTGAATTCTGCAGGTTAAATTAAAGCTGATTCCATAAACTACTTACTGATCCTTGTGGTTACCATGGAAACTTTAAGATTACTTTAGAAGTGTCAAACCCTTGCCAGGACTTGAAACTGTCTAGGCAACAAGAAGTTAACATGTATGGTCTCAAAAGGGTTTATCCGTCCAAGTAATGGAATATCTTCATAGTGAGTGAGTGAGAAAAATAGAATTCTGTCTAAAGTGAACAAAATAATATCTACCATGTAACTAATGGAACTCCACTTCCGATATAAACTCTAATTTAGCAAATATCCAAATCTGAACATTATTACTACTAAATGGTAACATTAGCCTAGATACATACGATATGTATCAAATTGATCCATAGCTTTTACTTGATGACTTTTCCCAAGTACATACAGCACTTAAATTTGGACTAAATGGTTTTTGAGATTAAATTGCCTGAACAATGAACATGGCATGTGCTTTGTAAAACAAAATAAAGCAAAACCGATCAACGATGTTCCATTAATTTGAACCAGAACACAACCACATCATTAGCCTTGTGGTAGAGAGGTCTTAGGTTCAATCCCCGAAGATGTGACATACCAGAGTCGTTTGTTTGACGCTCTATATGGTTAGTTCCAGGTAACTGCTGAGTGTCAAGCATTGAAGGGAGATATACCAGTACCATATGTAACAACTTTAGTACGTCACAGTCTGCAGTCTTCTGTTCCCTAGTCGGACACTCGAGGACAGCTCTATACCAGCCTAGCACTCTTCTGTTCCCTAGTCGGACACTCGAGGACAGCTCTATACCAGCCTAGCACTCTTCTGTTCCCTAGTCGGACACTCGGATCACTCGAGGACAGTTCTATACCAGCCTAGCACTCTTCTGTTCCCTAGTCGGACACCCAAATCACTCGAGGACAGTTCTATACCAGCCTAGCACTCTTCTGTTCCCTAGTCGGACACCCAAATCACTCGAGGACAGTTCTATACCAGCCTAGCACTCTTCCAACTACTGTCAAAACATTCTTCCCTTCTTTGCAAACAAGCCCAATAATTTCTTGCATGTCTGCTTTCAAGCAATAGTTCTTGAATAATGTTAAAATCTGCATATTTTTGACATGTAAGTAATGTGAACAATCGATTGCAGCATAGCAAGTTTATAACTTATTTAATATACAATCAATATGAGCCAATTATATAAAGCTTGTGACATAGAGCAATAATGCTTCCATAAGAAAATCTTACAGAAAAAGACAAGGGGCATACCGTTCCATAGTGGCCCTTTTTATTTCCCAAGGCATTTTGAATGCAAGAGGTCGCTTATCTGTTGATACATGCACGTATGGTAACTTTAGTAATCTATTGTCATTTACAATTTCTGACTGAATGATTTCTTAGTGCAGCCCCTAGTGTATATGCATGTACAAGGTTTTTATATTGTCTTAACTAGTGACCTTATTATTCAATTTAATATCAGATGAACCATTATGATATTGAAACACAACCTAGAATCAATCTAGACTAACATTCTGACCAACTTTCATCAAGATCCAGCAAGAAATACAGCCTCTTATACCTGTAGCATACACATGACTATGATTTGACCTAGTGACTTACTTTTTATCAGCAGATGACCCAATTTTAACTTAACCTGACCTAGATTTTGCAGAGATGAATATTATGACCATTTAGTTTCATCAGTACCAGTATACAAGGTTTTTCAATGATTTGACCGAGAGATCTATTTTTGGACCCCGTATTCCTTGTTATGTATTAAACATCTCTCAAAACATCTCCTCCCACAAATTCAGGGGTCATTTGCCGATCTGGCAGGAAAAAGATCAATTGACCAACCATTTATATGACTGTCGCAGTTAAATGCAGCAGTTAGCATGTTAATCTAAATAATTATATCAAATGAGTCCAAAATTTAATTTGGAAGCACTTTTTTAAAGAAACTATAAATGGGGAAAATAAAATTATGCATCATTTGGAGAAAAAGATTATTTTGGGGGAAAATAGAAAAAAACGTCACTATTAATCTAGAAAAGAGTGATGAAAACTTAATTTAGTAAAAACTGAAAAGTAAATTGATTAATTTTACTTTGTCCCACAAAAATAATCATTAGACCCAAAACTAGCTGTAAACTGTAACATTGACAAAACATTGATGAGATGGTATAGGTTTTAAACTGCTAATGTCCTAATTTCCACCACCATACAGTCAATATCAACTTTTTTAATGGTTGGATGTGGACCAGACATGCCATTGATTTTATTGTTACCATGGTAATTGATCGAGAACATACAGTGAACATATCCTCTCCTAGCTACATATAAACTTTTAAACATTTATATTCGTACAGACAAAATTTAAATACATTTTGCTAATGACATGTACTGTGCTGTTCAACTGCAGGTACAGCTACTGTCTAACTCAGGTCTTTATTAAGGCAGCATCGTAATTGCCTGATAAAAAACTTGCTATTTTTGTACGCAAAAGAAATTTATACAAAATGTACAAATTTTGAGTGAAGTATTAGTCAGATGTTATTGGTAATTTGGGACAATGAAGCTCGCTGTCATTGTAGACGTCTTCACAGATATTTGAAATTACCACATGAAACTAAACTCACCAACTTCTACAAACAATGGTTATGTTTGCCTCCCTTTTAAAGGAGCACAACTGAGCTATTTGCACTTTTATATCTTGGTTTTTAAGTTTTAGTCATTTGGTGACTTTGTAACTTATTATCTAGACACTGGACTAACCAGTCCAGGAACTGCCTTTGTATGTGGAGCACAATACAAGTGTACCAGTACTTGAACAAACTGTCACTACAATACCAAGCAAGTAAACCAGTACTTCAGTGTGTCACTACAATATCATGCAATAAACCAGTACTTCAGTGTGCTACTACAATACCAAGCAAGTAAACCAGTACTTCGGTGTGTCACTACAATACAAAGCAAGTAAACCAGTACATCGGTGTGTCACTACAATACCAAGCAAGTAAACCAGTACTTTAGTGTGTCACTACAATACCAAACAAGTAAACCTGTACTTCAGTATGTCACAACAATACCAAGCAATAAACCAGTACTTCAGTGTGCTACTACAATACCAAACAAGTAAACCAGTACTTCAGTGTGTCACTACAATACCAAGCAATAAACCAGTACTTCAGTGTGTCACTACAATACCAAGCAAGTAAACCAGTACTTCAGTGTGTCACTACAATACCAAACAAGTAAACCAGTACTTCAGTGTGTCACTACAATACCAAACAAGCAAACCAGTACTTCAGTGTGTCACTACAATACCAAGCAATAAACCAGTACTTCAGTGTGTCACTACAATACCAAGCAATAAACCAGTACTTCAGTGTGTCACTACAATACCAAGCAAGTAAACCAGTACTTCAGTGTGTCACTACAATACCAAACAAGCAAACCAGTACTTCAGTGTGTCACTACAATACCAAACAAGTAAACCAGTACTTCAGTGTGTCACTACAATACCAAACAAGCAAACCAGTACTTCAGTGGGTCACTACAATACCAAACAAGCAAACCAGTACTTTAGTGGGTCACTACAATACCAAACAAGCAAACCAGTACTTTAGTGTGTCACTACAATACCAAACAAGCGAACCAGTACTTTAGTGTGTCACTACAATACCAAACAAGTAAACCAGTACTTCAGTGTGTCACTACAATACCAAACAAGTAAACCAGTACTTAAATGTGTCACTACAATTATGCCAAACAAGCAAACCAGTACTTCAGTGTGTCACTACAATACCAAACAAGTAAACCAGTACTTCAGTGTCTCACTACAATACCAAACAAGTAAACCAGTACTTTAATGTGTCACTACAATTATGCCAAACAAGCAAACCAGTACTTTAATGTGTCACTACAAAACCAAGCATGCCTACTAGTACTCAAATTTACTACTGCCTACAATTGCCAAACAAATACTAACAGTGTGCCAAATAAGCAATTTTTTACACATGGCCAAATTTATTCTACTTCGATTCTTTCTCATGCTTTCCTGTATATAGTTTAGTTTGTGACGCAATGTAAGTAATTACAACTGGTTGAAAAACACATATTTTATCTTAGATTGTCTGCAGGCAATCCAGTGGTGTGTTAAACTGTTTGACTAGTTTAACAGAAAACTCATTTCCCCGGTGTGTTGAAGATATTTTTGTAATATGTACTGAAGATAAATCAAGCGCGATCTATATTATTGAATCACAGCAGGAAACGAGAAAAAATGTTGCCGAGAATGTGCGGACATGGAAAGTATTAACATATGAATGCAGCAGTTTGAGGTTCCCACAGGATACATCAATCTACTTATATATACCAGCAGAATATAGATATAGGTCTTCTACAGCGACATTCACTATATACTGGAGACAAAAGATTGTCTACATATAAGTACGAAAAACATGGAAACGCAGGTTTACAAACAAGATGAAAAATATGGCAACGTACAGGTTTACAAACAAGATCCGTACTGAAACTAAAGGTTATATCGGAAACGAAAGTACCGGGTGCACATCTGCACAGTCATGCAGATCAACATTCCCATTAATTCAAGTACAAATTTGGCATTTTTTCAAGGCAGCACTTAATTCAAGAACTTTTTAAGATTGGAAACCAAATTCAAGGACTTTTCAAGGCCAGTGCGAACCGTGTTAATTTACATGATTTATGATAGCTAAAATATTCTTCGATAATACATAACTTGACAATCAGTGTGTGTGAAACTGAAAATATGTTTTTTTAAATGTTGTTTTTAAGTGTCATTGGTCAACAGTATTTCAGACTTAAGGAGACTACCAAGTCAGTTTGTTCTGACACTGGGAAAACCAGCAGTTACCTGAAACTAACTATACTGAGCGTCAAGCTAGAGAGATAATATTATAGTCCAGTACAATTTTGCTGACTAGGTAATTGTCATGACTTGGGATCAAACCTGATACTTCTTGTACTGAAAGTGGATACTCTACCACTAGGCTATATATCAAGGCAGATTGAGACAAAAGTGTTAGAACTTAGAAAGGAACATGAAACAGAAAAGAAGAAACTATATGAGTCCAACTAATGTGCCAAAAATAAATGTAACTATAATATTCCCATTTCACTGCTAAAATACTGTCAAATCTGTTCCAATGGTTAGGGAGACAATTTGAGTGAATTTTGCAGGCTAATTTCACCATGAAATAAATTCTAAACAATTGAAACTAATTTTCTTTCTACGCTTCTTTTAAATCCACAGAATTTCGACCAAACAAAATTCCATTTCTACCAAAGTCAAACATTGAACTCATATTATTTCCTCACGAATAAAAGATATTTGATAGTATACAGTATGAATTAAGAACCATATATCATGTTGCGAGTCATATATAATCCAGCTTTACTTGGCGCCTACAAACAGGCATTGATTTTTTCCTCAGCAAAGTCACCTCTATCCAGTCATTAATTATTTAAAAATTCTAACAATAAAAAATGATAAACAACCTTATTATAGAAATAAAAAATCTATGGAATGTGCTCCCAATTTTCCAGTACAATAATATCTGTCACTATCGCCTATATGTCATGAACTGCCGCATACGTACATATATCAAATCAGAAGTATTCACAAGGGTGTAATTTTCGTTATATTTACCAGGACGAAAAATTCCCAAAAAGTAATGCTTGTTAACTTAAAGGCACTAAAACACAGAAAGTGGTTTTTTCATAAGTTTAAAAATCATGAACATTTAACATCAATGACTACATCAGAATTACAAATTCACAAAATTTATATGATTTTACAGTACAAAGCTCTGTTTTTAATTTGAATATTATCAAGGCAGACATCCCGAAAGTTGGCAGAAATGGTCGGACATTCAGTCCAGTAAGGTCTTACAAACTGCCGGACTAAAAGCAAAACTGCTTGCACATCATCAAAGTTGTTTAACAAACCCAATTTTAATTTTGACAGTTAAGAAATAAAAATCTGTTCGCGTATTTTGTCGGTGAATAATACATGGGCAGGAGTTCAGATGCGGAAAAATTAAAACACGAGTGCGTAACACGAGTGATTTAATTTTTCTGCATCCGAACGAGTGCCGTGTTTTATTCACCGACAAATACAAGAACAGAGTTTTTATTTCAATTCTAAATATGATAATATCCCGCACTATTTAACTTCGCGCACTCCATTTTCACCCATTTGACATTGAACATAATTCCACGATGAAATTGAGTGGCTTATTAACTGGTTATTTAATGAAAACGACCTTCGTAATTTTCTGAAGGAAATAACACATTTTAAACAATTTTAATAACATGAGTATAGCGTATCTATTTCATGAAATGAAAAATATAAATGAATTGATTATCAGAAGTTTTTATGAATCTTAATTTCGAGAGTATATTGGAGTTTCTAAAAATAGATGCGTCATAGCTGTAACACTGGATACTAGTGCAACTCGTGACCCGTTGAAGTTTTTACTATAAATTTTACATTCATTCATAAATATGTCACGTGTTTCGGGGTGTAAATAGTAACAGCCAATTTGATACCATGTTTTATTGCGGTAATAGTACATTTTCTCTATGTGTATATGGATTAATCCTCAGATCGTGTTAGAATTGTGGATAAAGGACAGGCAGTCAGATCTGTTCCGGATTAAAAACCGGTGGACCATATCAAAATCTTTAAGACTTGCCGTCATACTGGCGAATTTCGGGATGACTGTCAAGGTACATGTACTTTATGCTTATAATATTTTGCATACATTTTGTAACAAATCATGCATGGAAAATGTAACTTGCGACTGATAAGCCATGTATGACATTTTGTATGCACATTTTTCATAATGTGGTCTCTGTAAAAGAAATTTCAACAACATTTTAATTTTTTGCGTAAGTTAAACAAAACATGTTTTAACAAGAGGGCCCAAAGGGCCCTAGGTCGCTCACCTGTCGTACTAGTGCATGCACACCCCTATGGTGATCCTACACATTTTCTGAATAAAATTTAAGGAAATTCAGCCTCTATTGCAAGTGCTTGTATGATTTGACCATGTGACCTAGCGTTTGACCCCAGATGACTTAATTAATATCAAACTTAACCTAGATTGTGTTGAGATGATTATTAGGACCAAATTTCATAAAGATTAAGTCGAAATTGTAACCTCTGGTGACTACACAGGGTTTTTCTATGATCTGACCTATAATTAAAACAAAATATTTCCTCCATATAACTGTACAAATACATGCTATAAAGACAGAACAATACCTAAACACTTAAAAAAATAATTATGGTTCCAGTGGGGTTTGAACCCACGACCCTCAGGAAAATGTCAATTGACATTGTGACCTTGTTTTTGACGCCAGATGACCCAAAATCGAACTTGGTCTAGATTTTGTTGACAGGATCATTGTGACAAAGTTTCATAAAGATTAAGTTGAAATTGTAACCTCTGGTGACTGACTACACAAGGTTTTTCTATGATTTGACCTATATTTTAAACAAAATATTTTGGAATATTTTTCCTCCATATAACTGTACAAATACATGCTATAAAGACAAAACAATACCTAAACACTTAAAAAAATAAACAAGAGGGCCCAAAGGGCCCTAGGTCGCTCACCTGTCGAACTTGACCTAGATTTTGTAGAGATGATCATTGTGACCAAGTTTCATACAGATAAGGCCAATATTTTGACCTCTAGTGACTACACAAGGTTTTTATATGATTTGACTTAATGACCTAGTTTTTGACCCCAGATAAACCAATATCAAACTTGGCCTAGATTTTGTTGAGATGATCATTGTGACCAAGTTTCATAAAGATAAGGTCGACATTGTGACCTCTAGTGACTACACAAGGTTTTTCTATGATTTAACCATGTGACCTAGTTTTTGACCCAAGATGACCCAATATCAAACTTGACCTAGATATTGTTAAGATGATCATTGTGACCAAGTTTCATACAGATTAGGCCAATATTGTGACCTCTAGTGACTACACAAAGTTTTTCTATTATTTGACATTGTGACCTAGTTTTTGACCCCAGATGACCCAATATCAAACTTGACCTAGATTTTGTTGAGATGACCATTGTGACCAAGTTTCATAAAGATTGAGTCAAAATTGTGACCTCTAGTGACTACACAAGGTTTTTCTATGATTTGACCTAGTGACCTAGTTTTTGACCCCAGATGACCCCATATCAAACTTGGTCTAGATTTTGTCGAGATGATCATTGTGACAAAGTTTCATAAAGATTAAGTCAAAATTGTGACCTCTAGTGACTACACAAGGTTTTTCTATGATTTGACCTTGTGACCTAGTTTTTAACCCCGGATGACCCAATATCGAACTTGACCTAGATTTTGTCGAGATGATCATTATGATTAAGTTTCATAAAGATTAGGCTCAAATTGCGACCTCTAGTGTGTTCACAAGCTTTTTCAATGATTTGGCCTCGTGACCTAGTTTTTAACCCCAGATGACCCAATATCGAACTTGACCTAGATTTTATAGAGATGATCATTGTGATCAAGTTTCATAAAGATTAGGCTCAAATTGTGACCTCTAATGTGTTCACAAGGTTTTTCTTTGATTTGGCCTAGTGACCTAGTTTTTGACCCCAGATGACCCAATATCGAACTTGACCTAGATTGTATGAAGATGATCATTGTGATCAAGTTTCATATTGATCAGGCTAAATTTGTGACCTATAGTGTGTTCACAAGCAATTGTGAACGGACGGACGGACGGACGACGGACGAAGAGCGATCACAAAAGCTCACTTGTGACAGGTGAGCTAAAAATAAAAAAATAAAAATTATGGTTCCAGTGGGGGTTGAACCCACGACAATCAGGAAAATGTACAAATACATGCTATAAAGACAAAACAATACCTAAACACTTAAAAAAAAATAAAAATAAAAAAAAAAAAATTATGGTTCCAGTGGGGTTTGAACCCACGACCCTCAGGAAAATGTCTGCGCTCCCTACAGCGCTTTGATTTCCACTTAACCATTACAATTCACACCCTGCTTAAAATACTAGAATATTTTGATATTTGACCTTTACAAAACTGCTGTGAACCCTGATACACATTTTCATTGGTTGATAAAAGTTTACTTGTATGTATAGACAGTAGAGAGTTACAGCAGAGAGTTTAGTGACAATGAAGACTACATGTTAAAAGGTTTAAAACAAGGTTTTTCTATAATTTGACCTAGTGAGTCGCAGTCACTTTAGTGCTAGGCAACATAGCTGGTGGTGTCATTGGTTCGAACCCCAGCCACCTGGTGAGGGATCATGTACAACTTTTAAATGAATAGCTACTGTCCCAATAATTCATTAGTCAAGTGGTGTGTCTGTCTGTAAGGCAAATAAGAAGTCAAAAGTTTGGTTGTTAAAATATTGAAAATATTACATAATCCCATTAAACGTCAGAGAAACAATTTAAGGCAAAGCCAATTCTGTGTAGTGAATATGTGAAATAAATACATGTGATTGAGTACATTTATAGAATGAATCAAGTACATGATGTGCTGGGACAGCCTTTTTACACTGAGCTCAGATTCAATCCCTAGCCTTGTCTTGACCAACCAAAGAAGTTAAACAGGGTACAAATACATCTTGCTAGCTTGACACTCAGCATACTCAGAATAACGGCTGGTTTACAACGTTGTCAGGTTAATGTGACTAGGTTTAGTCTGCTGATGATAACACAAGCCTGTGTTTACAACGTTGTCAGGTTAATGTGACTAGGTATAGTCTGCTGATGATAACACTAGCCTGTGTTTACAACGTTGTCAGGTTAATGTGACTAGGTTTAGTCTGCTGATGATAACACTAGCCTGTGTTTACAACGTTGTCAGGTTAATGTGACTAGGTTTAGTCTGCTGATGATAACACAAGCCTGTGTTTACAACGTTGTCAGGTTAATGTGACTAGGTATAGTCTGCTGATGATAACACAAGCCTGTGTTTACAACGTTGTCAGGTTAATGTGACTAGGTATAGTCTGCTGATGATAACACAAGCATGTGTTTACAACGTTGTCAGGTTAATGTGACTATGTCTAGTCTGCTGATGATAACACTAGCCTGTGTTTACAACGTTGTCAGGTTAATGTGACTAGGTTTAGTCTGCTGATGATAACACTAGCCTGTGTTTACAACGTTGTCAGGTTAATGTGACTAGGTTTAGTCTGCTGATGATACGTTGTCAGGTTAATGTGACTAGGTATAGTCTGCTGATGATAACACAAGCCTGTGTTTACAACGTTGTCAGGTTAATGTGACTAGGTTTAGTCTGCTGATGATACGTTGTCAGGTTAATGTGACTATGTATAGTCTGCTGATGATAACACAAGCATGTGTTTACAACGTTGTCAGGTTAATGTGACTATGTCTAGTCTGCTGATGATAACACTAGCCTGTGTTTACAATGTTGTCAGGTTAATGTGACTATGTATAGTCTGCTGATGATAACACAAGCCTGTGTTTACAACATTGTCAGGTTAATGTGACTATGTATAGTCTGCTGATGATAACACAAGCCTGGTTTACAACGCTGTCAGGTTAATGTGACTATGTATAGTCTGCTGATGATACCTTGTCAGGTTAATGTGACTATGTTTAGTCTGCTGATGATAACACAAGCCTGGTTTACAACGCTGTCAGGTTAATGTGACTATGTATAGTCTGCTGATGATAACATAAGCCTGTGTTTACCATGTGTCAGGTTAATGTGACTATGTCTAGTCTGCTGATGATAACACAAGCCTGGTTTACAACGCTGTCAGGTTAATGTGACTATGTATAGTCTACTGATGATAACATAAGCCTGTGTTTACAACGTTGTCAGGTTAATGTGACTATGTATAGTCTGCTGATGATACCTTGTCAGGTTAATGTGACTAGGTATAGTCTGCTGATGATAACACAAGCCTGGTTTACAACGTTGTCAGGTTAATGTGACTATGTATAGTCTGCTGATGATAACACAAGCCTGTGTTTACAACATTGTCAGTTTAATGTGACTATGTATAGTCTGCTGATGATAACACAAGCCTGGTTTACAACGCTGTCAGGTTAATGTGACTATGTATAGTCTGCTGATGATACCTTGTCAGGTTAATGTGACGATGTTTAGTCTGCTGATGATAACACTAGCCTGTGTTTACAATGTTGTCAGGTTAATGTGACTATGTATAGTCTGCTGATGCTAACATAAGCCTGTGTTTACAACGTTGTCAGGTTAATGTGACTAGGTATAGTCTGCTGATGATAACACAAGCCTGTGTTTGCAATGTTGTCAGGTTAATGTGACTATGTCTAGTCTGCTGATGATAACACAAGCCTGGTTTACAACGCTGTCAGGTTAATGTGACTATGTATAGTCTGCTGATGATAACATAAGCCTGTGTTTACAACGTTGTCAGGTTAATGTGACTATGTATAGTCTGCTGATGATACCTTGTCAGGTTAATGTGACTAGGTATAGTCTGCTGATGATAACACAAGCCTGGTTTACAACGTTGTCAGGTTAATGTGACTATGTTTAGTCTGCTGATGATAACACAAGCCTGTGTTTACGAATAAAACTTAAATGCATTTTCATTGTTCATTTTTGTTCAATCTTGTGCATTATTATTCACTTTTAATGATATACTCTTTAAATCAGCACTGACAACAAGCGGTCAGTCGACTGTGCAGTGTTATTTTATGCATGTTTATTTATTAATGGGTCTAGTGTTATCTCCGACGAGCTATAGAGTCAACATACCTAAAATACTGTTGAGAAGAGTGGGACTCATACATTTCTACATGACTTTTAAAAAAGTTATGTAAAAATCCACTTCAAAATTCATATACTATTATAGAGAATTTGACAAATTCCTCAACCTTCAATTAGCATAATTTAACAGCTGGTATCTTGCCTACATTTATAACAATGGTTGTATGTTTGCATAAGTGGAAAGTACCACCAAGATGCTCACGGTGTAATACAAACACAAATCTGAACGACCGATATTGGGAGCAAATCATAATTATATATTCACCGCAAGTACCTTGTATTATATTCATGCATGAAGGTCAGGATCAGGCCAATTCTCTGAACTAATAAAGTACCATCAAAGAAATTCAATATTCTGACATCATTTTATACATGTATTTATAAAGGAAATGTTTCTACATTCTACAATCGGAGCAGTGGCATGTGCTTAACAACCATTATCTCCCATTAATAGCATTCCCCGTACTGAGTGAATAAAATGAACAAATGTAGAACACATACATCTACTCTAGAAAGTCATTTCATTTTTCTCCAAGAAAACACAAAAATCAATTTGAAGCTGATTCTACAGTGACAAAGTGATAAGATCAACTTCATAAAAATCGTTTTTCTCTCGAAAAAAAATCCTGCAATACATATGATCATCTCAGAACATATTTCTGTTTTCTTATGCCTCGTGATAAATTTGGATATTACCAGAGGTGTGTTATGGTGTAACAAAAACTTTCTAGAACCATGAAATTATGTACTTGTGACCTTAATGGCAAAAAGGGCTTTTAAGTATTCAATTACATAAGGACTAAAAGGGTCTTAAGTATTCATCTAAATTATGGCCAAAGGGTCTTCAATAACCTCTATTGCATAAACAACCTCAATATCTATGTTACTGACCTAGTCTAAGTTACCCTAGTTTTTTAGATGATCTATATTGATATTTACACTAAATTTAACCACTGTAGAGCAACAACCTCGATAGAATGGCCAGTATTGGTAGCATCAAAAGGATGTTGCTCTACAGAGGTTGTACTGTACATATATACTGGTAAATTGTAAGTTTGAGGGAAGCTTTATGTTTGTAAAGATCTGCGTGACATCCTCTTTTACTATGTACTTCCTGATCGTCATCATGGAGAGTGTATGAAGTGTGGTACAACCGCCTTGAGGCTAGGTTTACATGACAAACCAATGATTGCATTAAATAATAACATACATCATAACTCGTATAGTAAATCTAGTTAGTGTTGTTATCCACACATTAACCCATTCCTGGTGTGGTGTTATATACATTGATACTGGCTATTTGCATACTATTTTTGGGGGGATTTTATCGTGATAGCCGACTGGTCTTACTCAAATTATTTTGTACAAGCATTGCAAGGCAATGGCACCGTATAATATGGGTGGAATCCCACTATGGGTGCATACTATTTAATGGAGCTTTGACGAAATTTGAATACCTTTCAAGTCCACCATGTTCTGCTTGCTTTCTGTCATGAGTCCGCCAAACATGACCCGGAAATAGTCACTTGTTGCCGCCAGGAGGCACTTATGCACCTGTAAACCATAAAAGGACATAAGTACATTATTCATGTATACTTACACTGCCCACCAAAAATAAGTATACGTTTGTTATTTCCCCATTCATTTGTCTGTAATAACACTACAGTCAGATCTCGATATAACGACACTGTTCGTTCCCGATCAAAATGTCGTTATAACGAATTTGTCGTTATACTGAACTTCACTAGTGACGGGAATTTTGATTGGGAGATTGTTTCATAAAAATCAATTTTTGATTAACATATAATTTATTATGTCATAAAATTGTCATAATCAGCAAAATCAGCAGTATGAAATTATCATAATTGCATAAAATAATATTTAAAATAAAATACAATGTTTTGAAAGAGCTCCAAATAACGTGCGTCCGAATTTAAAGATGTCCGGATACTACTGCAGTAAACTATCAAATATAACGCTCTAGAGAATAAATTGGTGATTCATTTTGTTACTAATTATACCGTTTCGACTTTAAGAATTGATGAATTAATAAATCATGTCGAGAAATTTCGATTGACATCGTTTATTTCGTGACCCGTACGATTTCTAAAATACGAATATATGCGATGACTTCGCTTATCTCCCTTGATTACGAATGCGCGGCCGTATTTCACAAACTGTGAAAGGTTCCACTATTATAATGAGAGTAATTAAGATGATTTTCACAAGTGTAATTACATAAGTAGGCTCCTTGCTTAGACGGCGACTTTGTGTAAAGCCGATAAATAGTTCAAGTGTGAAAAATAGTCCCTTGATAGTGTCAGTATATCGAGTATTAATTACTGTGTAAACACTCGTTTTGTTCCCATTGTTTTGCTGTCGGTGTCGGTAAGTGAATATGTCGTTATAACGGATACAATTATCGTTGTATAGAATTCGTCCCCACCAATTGGTGTCGTTATAACGAAATTGTCGGTATATCGGATGTCGTTGTAACGAGTCCTGACTGTATTTGCAAAACAGTGGAACAACCTATTTTTGAAGAAAAGGAATATGTTTGTTTATTAAATGTAAACACCTTACATTGATTGGCACCCTAGGTGCAAAATATAAAGTTTGTTTGTCCCGCTTGAATGGTAACTTTGCCACAAAAAGATGGAAAATTCAGCCTTTTGGATCACATGGTTATTTCAATTCAGAGTACCTTTGAACATCGTTATTTCAACCTGTTTTTTGACCTACATAATAGCTGTAGTTTAGGAAACAAGTATAATTGTGATGGTCTGATAAACAGATATTTAATAATTTAACCAAGTCTAATTTTGCAACAATTATTTACTGTATACTTAATTTTGGTGGGCACTGTATATTAGTCTGTTTTGGCCTAGAACTGATAGTTGGTTTTAGTTATATTCAGACGAGATTCAGGTACTTCTAATTTTAAGTACAAACCGTATTGAGACTTTAATTTTACCCTTCAGTAAGATTGATAGTGTCCAACTGCTTATCATGGTGACAGCTGTCTTGAAAATGAACCCCTAATTAGCATTAGGCCCATCGTAACATACCCCCATCAAAACATACCCTATAATTACTCTTATTTCTAAATCAATGACTCAATGTTTTGCTAGGTTGTCTTCAAAGATTTTAGTCTAATCATGGTGATAGGACGTTCAGTGTGAGCCACTTATGGTAAGGTATTGCCATTTATTGTTATATTACTTATAACTGATATGGAGTACTAGTGAAAACTAACGATTGTCGTCTTATACTTAATTGTCCTGAGTCATATAAGGTGTGATTTATCGCTTGACTGAGTTAAGTCTCAGACTTTCATTGATTAACATCCACATAAGCTTCTCGTTAAAGACCAATTAGCAGATTAATTTTGCATTAAAACGTGTAAAGAATTTGGCTTCAGTTTTTAGAGCATGAGTGAACAAATCAAGATATGAAACAGAAACAATTCTATGTGCATAACTATGAAACATATAACATAGAACAGTTTTGTTTCCAACACTGTCATTTTAAAAATAAAATCCATTAGACCAAAACAAAGTAATATTGCGGTTTTGGTTATTGTGCTCCTTCCCTAATATTTTTTTTTGGCATTTTGCAGGAAGCCACCACAGTTCGTAGATTTGCGAGTGCATAAAATCAATAAAATAATTTTAACATAACTACCTACCCATTTTTTTGGCATGTCACCAGACCCACAATATTTGTTTTGGACTTATACTATATTAAATAGAATAGTTCAAATGTTGGAAGTAAAATATTAGGAGTGACTATTGAGACAAATTTTGACTATTGCAATACTATTGCTATTGATGGAAGTACTATTGCGATACTATTGTACTGCTGGAAACTATTGCGATACTATTGCAATAGTTATTGCCAAGATTGGAAAACCTGAGATTGACTTGCAAATGCAAATTTGCACAGTGTACGAAAAAAATAAAGTTCATGTCACTGGTAAACTACCATCTTTTATTACGTACATTAAAGTTTTTATCGTGTTCAATGGAAGAGTGTATTCATGCTTCTGGTTATAAGTTGAAAGATTGCGATATTGGTCCTTTGTTGCAGTTTTGATGCGTGGGATTATTTATTAAAATTATTTTTAAAGAGAACGAAATTAAATTAATAATAAACTTTATTTATAAAAACGAAACTATCGATAGATGAGCTAACTATCGGCGATAGTTATTGGATCGAGACTTTTACTATCGATCCATACTATCAAGGCACTCGGGATTGCAATGCATCGATATTTCGATGCATCGTCACACCCCTATAAAATATATAGTATACAACTTACCTCAAACACCCGGCCATCGGCGGAGACTTTGAAATCACATAGTTCTGACCTTTCTCGTAATTTACTAAGATTTTGTAAGACAAGGTTTCCATAGTTATCTGCTTTCACTTTTTGAGCATCTCGACCGTCACTCATTGTTTACAATCACGCAATACCTCTCCATACCTGACCAAAACAAAATATAAAAATTCCACAATAATGTCATTGAACAAGGTCTTTGATATGTTTATAGCAAACTACCAGTATAAATCCGGTTTTTTTTTTAATTAAAATAATGAACTATACAGGTGCACTGTAATGTTCAGTCAGTTTTGTCAATTAAAATATGAAAATTTCGATTTATTTGCCTTCGATCATGCGCAAGTATGAGTCTCAAATGCGTGAGACTTGCGTGTGCTAAATGAATGCTTATTGTAAATTAATAATTAATCAATCACCACAGCTAAAACAATTGTTATGATATTTGTTTGACTAATTTTTGTCGAGCGTCGAAAATAAAGGGGTCCAATTTGTTTTAAATCATGACAGTGACATTTAGCATGATGACATTGTATTACAATATTATAAGATGATAATCAATATACATTGCTTTTTCACTTTTGGGGAAGGGGGTCGGTCCCATAGCTAAGGGAAAATTATTGCACAAACGAGCTGAAAGGGGAATATTTCCTTAAATGCCTCTCAGGGCCCTAAAAAGAAAAGGTTTGTTTCTAAGGGAATAGGAGCCAATACTGATGCATACCTGGCGACATTTATTTAAAAAAAAAATTCAATATCAAATTTTTTTACAACCAGTAGAACTGATGTTGCATTGAGTACGAATCATAAGCGTCAACAATGATATTGATATTATTCGTATCCGTTTAAACCATGCCGATAATTTAATGTCTTAAATAATGCGAACGTTACTTTGGCCAGTTTATTTGATGTTTTATACAATAACAAGTAATTTAGAATTGCAAGCAATACAGAAGTCCTCTACCGGTTTTAAGCCATTTTCAATGTTTCTGGTGCCATAGCAACCACAATTTTGGTTGGAATCAAAATATTTTTGGACCTGCATTATCCCCCTATTGCCCCCTATCCACATACCAAGTTTCATAAACCTAGCTTGGAAACTGTTTGAGTTATGTCAGGATCCAGATTTTTTTTACGGAATGACGGACAGACTGATTGACGGACTGACGGACGGAGGGCAAACCTATAGTCCCCTCCAGTCAAAAACCGGTAGGGGACTAATAAACAATGTCCACTTCGTTCGGCAATTTGGTGATGTGTATATAAGTACTGGCATTGATTGCTTGCGATGTGTGGCTTTTGAATTCTTTTATTATCCTCGGCCTAGAGGCCGAGGGTATATTGGAATGCCAAAAGAAAATTGACTATGGAGGAGCACGTGACCACATGTCAATGCCTGATTGGCTAATGTGTCAGTCTTACTTAAGGTGAGTCTAGACGGTACATTTTGGTTTAAAATTGTACTGTGTAGTTACATGTGGTATACTTCTACCACACAGTTTCTGGAGATATACCGTCTAGACACATCTGCTGTAAATGGTCTCAATGTTTGAATCACAACTGGGGGTCTGCTTTGTTACTATTGATGTAGAATGTTTGAAAATGGTTAGGCCAAAAGAATTTATGGAGTGTTTCCACGTTGATTAGGTAGGATTAACCGTTACTCTAACCAACAAGCAGTTTCAGCCATATACACATAGAGGAAATCATGGTGTGCACGAATTATCGATAAAATACAGCTACGACTGACAACTGCAAATAAGCCGTTTGATGAAGAACGTAGTGCTATTGTTACTACGTCTATTTGTAATATCCAATGCGGAATATTGGCTATATTAGAATCGAATTAATAAACATGTACCTGTGTTTTATCTAAAATAAAAGCTTGTTCAGGTGCGCATCCAAACTAGTGACTGTGCTTTATTCTACGATAAAGCACATGTACACATTCATTATTTCTTAAGTAAAGTTACTGTTGTAAATACATGTACTGGTCTGGCCGAGGAAAACTATTTGACTTGTATCATTAATAAAGGCTCGAAAATTGGGTTCAAATGCATAACGGAAATTCATATTAACGAAGTAAAGTAAGACCCATTAAAGGGGGGAATATGAATGGATTGAGGGGAAAAATACATACTCCACAGAGAGGGATAAGGGTCGAATTATGCCAAATATTTCCGCTAAAAAAACCGTGACTCATCCTGGGAATATTGGATAGTCAGAAGACTGAAAGCTATTTCAAAATTGACCGAAGGGGATTCTGAGATAGGAGAATGCCCGAGTGAGCAGAATAAATGAAACCCGCCTGCTATATTCCTATGTATATATTCTTACGAGGCCCACATTTAGAGGTCAGCTGGGTGTGCCATATTAACATCAGCATCATAGCGAAGGCAGTGTAAAGGACAATCAACAGGGGCCACACCCACACAGGGGTGTATAGAGCAATACAGAGGGGCATACAGGGGTGTAGAAATGGCTTCATGTAGCCAGTTAATCTTCAAAAGCAGGTGGTGTGTTTGAAATCTCATTTAGAATAAAGAAGAAGAAAATGACAATGATTGGCCGGCAAGCATGTTCAAATAGCCAGTTGATTTTGCCATCTACTGGCTCATTTCTACACCCCTGGCAATATTTCAAGCAGGTGCAGGACCCGGGACACCAGATAACTGTCAATGAAAATCTTAACAGTAATTTGAGTAAATATTCATTATTGCAAATTACATTGTTGCTGTGGTTAAAATACATATAAGTCATAATATTTTGTATACTATGCCCTATATATGTGAACTAAATGACCCAGTTTGGATTAAGGGTCATATAACTTAAGTAAACCTGTTTAACGGTATTTATCGATGTTGATAAAATTATATTGACCATTTCCACTGAGCAAATGTCTAAAAACCACAAAACATCGATTAGTTGCATCACAAATCGTAATTTAGTGACCGTACCCCACCCACCAGTTGAACCACGAGGGAAGTAAACTAGGTCACTATGTCTGGCGTGATTTTCAGCATAATTACACGTTAAATAAATGTGTCATCGGTGTTCTTCTAACAATATCGATATATTTCATCGATTCTGGTCCAATGTTTCATTCAAAATTACACAATAATCTTACTCACCTGAATATTTTGATATTTTTTGCCCAGGCATTCGATCCAGACAAGTACCTCCTAATTGAAGAGCTTCGTCTGCTACAACTTGTTACCTCCCGTGATTTGTTTCCCAGAGCATCCAAAAATTGATCGAGGACACGAGAATTCGTTGATTTATACCCCTGATATGTCTAACAATGGAACTAAAGTCTTGCAGCAATAAAATTTGCATTTTAAAAGAAAATGCCTTCACACGAACAATACAATCCGCTATAATGGATATATCTACGCACCGACCTTATATAGATAAAAAATCTAGCCCTGAAGAAGGCTGAGCTCTCCGCTTAGGCTGATCTTGTACTGTTTTTAAATCCTAATACATACCAGAAAAAACGTCGATCATTTTGAACGGCAAAGGCTACTAGACATATAAGGATAATATCGACAATAAAGAAATTTTATATATGCAGTATATAATAATACAGGGCACACAGGGGTCTATGTATATAGGCCTATAATAGACTTTCTTCTTCTCCAATGTACTTTCTTCTTCTCCCACGTAGCCTCAGGCCCGGATGCAGAACATTTGGAGAGGTGGACACAGCCATGTGTTTGGAGATTATATTGGGGTGGGTGCGGGAGGGGGGGATATCCCCTCCGGATTAAGGTATTTTAAATCAAAAGTAAAGTATCAACTTGAATTGCTTCGATTTAACTCCAGAAAATAACGTTACCATGAAGATATTTAAAACAATATTGTTTTATTTAGTTTGTTTTTCTTCCACTTTAATTTTATAATCAGACGTGAACTTATCTATATAGGTTCTATAATCAGTCAACGTAATTTAATCATACAGTCAATAAACAACATTATGTGCACCCCGTTGAAGATTTTTGTCGGTGGTGAATGATGAAATCGTGCAATTTCCTGCACTTTAACTTTTAGAATCAGGATTGTACTGCTACCATAATACATAGACTATACAATAAACATTATTGTATCTAAAAGCGTACACAGGCTCAGATCTTTAATAAAAATCGTGCGATTTCCTGCACCCTAACTTCTTAAAAGATATTAAAAATTCACTGCCTGACACATGAATTTACATATTTATTAAAATTACATTGTTACATAATCAGTTATCTATATCAATAAGAAAATTTCGAAATCTAAATTTTCTTTCTAGTCACGTGTTAAATTTTAGTAAACAGTCGATTTTAAAGTCACATCAATAAAATAGCACCAGTGGTCACCTTAATCAAGATCTTCCACGCGCTTTAAAACATGATTCAAGCGTCTGGCTGATCTAAATCGACTGAATCAGGGCCTGGAAGATACACAACGGGGGACACATTATATTGCACTCGCACCCGCAATGTAATATACAATGACTGTTTTCAACAAATGTCGATCCAGAGCCACATTGATTGGTAATATTTAAAGGATTTTATCATGTATAAAATGGTCCATGAAATAACCGGCTGAACATTCCAAAAACTAGCTGTGCCCCCCCCCCCCCCCCCCCCGACTTACTCCTAGAGTATTTTCCAAAATGGGTCACCATGGTAACAAAGTAAATTGTTTTGACATAATACATGAGAAACTTTTAAGCTAAGACATACTAGTGCTATATGGGTAAATTACCTAAATTGAATCTATCACTACGTTTTTTTCTTATTTTAGAGCTTTTTCAAAACTTTACTTAAAACAGAATAATTTAATTACATAACGTAAAACGTTTTCCTGGAGACTGGCTCACATATTTTTAAACGCACAGATTTATGAGTAAATTGAGACATCATAAACTGATACAAATGCCGCGAAGAATTTAAACCAAATGTCTTTCAGGAAACATTTCACACTCACTTTTCCATAATTATAGCTACACTAGTTCATTCTGTATTTATTACTTGCTGGAGTTTTATATTTATTTTAGTATAATATAATCAACATGGAGTTGGGTTTAAAATATGAAAGTATATATAGGATTAAATTATATTCGTAATGATAAGAAGATACGGTTTTAGTTGCCGGGAAGTCAGCATGTCAGTGGCACTAGATGTACGCATAGGCAGTCAACACGTGGCTTTTTTGGTCCTAACAGTGGACGACCTAGAGCATGTAGAAATTATGCGTGTCATTTCTTTATTTTGTGTGAATCGCGTGTGTGGAAATGTTGAATTGTTAATGTTGCCTGAAATACATATGTACACACTTTTGAATAATTAAAACATCTGGACAAGTTATCTGACACCTAGTACTAACGACATCTACGCCTCGTTCCGAGAGCCTTGTATATAACACATAAGTAGTCTTGAAAGTGTTTAAGGTCCAAAAGTGCACATCAAGTGTTGTGAAAGGTTCAGGTAGCAGCTAGATACGCCTTATTTGGTTTCGAGCTGACCTGCAAGTTGAACATAATTTTATTATACAGCGCAGATTTTCTTAAGCTTGTTGTGTATTTTGAATTTTGATGTTTTTTATCTTAGAAGAATTATATGAGCCAGTCTCCAGGAAAACGTGCTATTTCGACAAAAAATTGTATTTTGAGATTGTTTATTATTTAAAATAGTAATCTTAATGTAGCAAAATGCAAAATAAATTTTGTTAGTATCTTGATTTTTAAGGAAGTTACAGCTGTTTTGTTGAGGCCCTATCCAGACCCTTTTGCGTGACGTTGCAAACGTCATTCAAACGTTATTCGACGCCGTTGTAACAAGTACTTTATAATTACTGCATTTGATCAATTATTGACATAAACTGGTCAAAATGGTATCAAGTTTTAGAATGATGTTTTACGTCTTAAAATATACACCCAAATTGTTAATATTAATTAATGTTCACATATAGAGAAAGGCTACTACTGCTTTAAACAACTAACTCATCGTTTTTATCAATCTGAGTACTTTTCTGCAATTGGTCACCATAGCAACGAAGTAATTAAATGATTTCTACATAATTCATAAGCAAATTTAAAGCTAAGATACAGTAATATATGGATGAATGACTTAAAATCGAATCTATAGATATGTCATTTTTCTTATTTGAAAGCTTTTTTAAAACCTTGTTGCATGCAGTAATTACATAATGTCAATATACATGTAGCAGGTTTTCCTGGAGACTGGATCGTATGCTTTCTTCGTGATGTTGTTTTCAATGAACAGTAAATATGTATGTTCTACTTTAAATCTCTTGAGAGTTTAACTCCAAGATATATTTTGCTGAGTGACATATCCTGATTTTAGACATCACGTACTATCTACAAATACACAAAATCTGAAGATCGTATTTTTTTACAAAAATGCGTCTTCACTAAGAAGTAGTTTGAAGCTCCTGCGCATGTGCAAGAAGATCGTGTCTCTTCGTAAAGCCCGTGCAAGTGAATTTAATATGAATGGGTGGTATCGACAAAGACAATTCGTGATACATACGCTTTATTGAAGGACATCCCTTATAAAATGAAATCGTCCCATTGGCCATTATACACGCTTTTCTCGTGCAAATTGTCCATGTGTTAATTTGCCTATTACTATAATTATACTATATACTTGCTTTTGTTGCTTCCATTGCTGCACTTGCTTTTAGCACATGCCCATATATAAGACATTATGCGTATTATGTTGCTCTGACTTCTGATAGGTCATTGAGTATTTGTGCAACTCATTGGGTTATGTTAAGAATATCCTAAAGTCAACAGTTTTACTTTCTTTTATCACCTGTCACTGTGGCCTTTTAGTACACTGTAAAAACGATGTTACTAATTTAAATGCCTAAATAAACACTTTTTTGTTACACTTTTTGCACATGTTGAAATGCAACACATGTCACATGTTTTGAATTATAACAGTAGTGTTCACAAAGTAGAACACCTGTGTATACTTCTGAAACACATTTAAAACATGTTCTAAACACCTGTGTTTACTTTTAATACATGTTGAAGGTGTTTAAAAAATAAACACCTGATATGTTCTAAACGTAAACGCAATTTTGTTACAGTTTTTGCACACATGAACACATTCCTTAAACACATAACGTGTTTAAAATCTATACATGTACGTGACATGTATTACTAATTCAAGCATGTATGTTGAGATCTCTACAGATATATTCAATTGAGACAGCCTGCTTTGCAAACTATCTGCAGGGCGATGAACAACAACCTAAAACTAGGACACTTTATTGATTAAAAAAGACAGCTTTACATATTAACAGGAATTTAATTCAAAAACAGATAACCATTTCAAAATGGTGGGTGGGGTAACATAATGTATTTACCTTGTAGAATTTAAGGTATACCAAGATGTATTTTACATATCATGCATTTATCAGTGTAGCACAGTAAACATATACAGAATAGTTACATAAATCAACATATTAAGCATGTAGAATAACAGTGAGAGCTTGTATCAACATAAAATTTGACCGTTTCGCGGCCGTTAACTTTGCGCCATTTAATAGAAAAGGATTTGAGATTAAAAAGTATGATTAAATATAATAACAATGTTCTTGTATCAAATACCGGCTACATATTGTGTAATTTTTCTTCACTTTGTTTATTATATACTTGTTCGGAAAGAATATATTTGCCATTTTATGTTTCACGTTTATTTTCTGTTTAGAGATTATTATATTTACAGGCGTGTTCATCTAAGTGTTCCGAAATTGTACGTCTTCGACACACCAGCGTTTACGAAAGAAACACTTTTAAATTCAAGTTAAAAGAAACAGCTTAATGTTGCAGTCTGAGGCCGGACGCTGTTTTTATTGATAAAATTCAAGAAGAATATTATAACAATTGCTTGTCTCGATAGAGCATTTGACCGACATGTGTTCTCATTTTTTAAAACACGCGTGTTAAATTACAAAACATACATGTTTCATATTGTAACCCCTAGGTTTATAACTGTTTAAATCTTAAACGCATGAACACGCTTAATGCATTGCCGTTTAAAAATAGAACACATTTTAAACATACATGCATTACGGGGTGAAACCCGTAACGTGTTGCCATTTTTTACAGTGTAAGAGAGCACTACGTGGCGGATTACGTTGTTTGACTGACTGTTAGAATAGTCTGTCAGAGTGGCACTTTTTACTTGTACATTAGAAAAGTCAGAATTCTTTCTGTCTGTAAGACATATGATTGGCAGTACAACTAGTGTCTCGTCTTAAATGTACTTAGTATGAGGTATAGAATCAGAATGCCTTTTCTACATACAGTACAAGTATGAACGAAATCAAATACGAGAACTAACGATATACATGCATATTGTATTAAAGTTACGTCTCATTGCACAGTCGACATCAATGGTTATTGACTTGCTGTGCCGGGTGCGTGTTACCATGGTTTCAAAATGGACATGATAGTGTTACACGATAAATCGGATATCGATTTTTCGCAATTGAATTCCGATTGATACATGAAATAATATTTGTATGATATTTGAAACTGTACCTATGAGGGCCCAGTCCTGTTTATTTTTGAACGTACCTCGTCCCTCGTATGCTCCTGTGGAACATCAAAAGAGAAGGAACGAAGACCAAGAAGATACATGTTTAAATTTAACCAATAATTTCAAAGAACAAGTGCAAGAATAGAAACGTCAGAAGCGAAAGCATCGTGACAACGTCATCAATTTCTTACAATTATCCAAGTTAATATATAAATTTACAACTGGTCCCAGAAAAAAACTTACATTTTTTGTCTATACATGTGCAAGTTGTCTTTGTGGTAGCAGAATGAAGAGGTTTTATAAATGGACACTTAAACTGTAAACGTTCTTTATGGTTACCCTGTATAATAGGGTAACAGCATGCAGATATGTAAAGTTGTGGTTAGTAGCAAAGGGATTCGACCCGATAAAATATCTTTCACATCTATACTATGAATACATAAGACAGGGGTCTTTCTTTATGACTGGCCCTCATATACCCAACTCAACATTATGTCCAATATTTTAAACAAGCCGAATACAATCATTTAATTTGTACTGCACACTTCAAGACAATATAATATTATACATAAAAAATACAACTTTTATCAATACACATACACAATGTCGCCTGTGTCGAGCATAGAATGTTCACAAAATGCGTAAAACCCGGTTTGACGACATAACCCTGCACAGACAGAAACTAGAAAACGGCCTTCGATAAAGAAGAGAAATCATTATTTACACCCCCCCCCCCCCTTGGCCCATATGCTTCTCCTGGTGTAGAGGATAAATGAAAGCAAATAACATACATGTACATAATGCATTCATATGTAAACGTAAAGTTCTATCTAATTTAAGTTAAGTTTCCAATTTTTGAGGGCTGCTTTCTTCATTTTCAAACTAAATTGGAAGCAATTTGTACACTTGCAAATTTCTTAAAAAATATATTGTGATAATGCTTAGACATCATAGAATACTTCACGAGGTTATAAAAAAAATGTCACTTAAGTAAAAAGCAACTTTATAGCCTGTCAAAAACGCGGTTTTGAGTATTTTGACAGTTTTCATATAGAGTTATATAGGAATGGTAGTCACTAACTTCAAACGAAAATGGAAGCAAAAAGTTAACGTACCATATTAATAAACATTATATTGAAATAAAGTGCAGAGAATGAAGATTACTTCACGAGGTTATAAAATTTTGTCATCTAATGTTATAAACAAGTTATTAGTGTTAAACCATACGGCTCCTATATAAATCTATAGTAAATCAGTGTATCGTAAAACGTTATCGATGTGATCGATTAGACGTTTTCAAGGGAGGCTACTTTGCCGATAACACCCGATAAGTTACAGAAATGTTCCGTATGAGCTGTTCAGCCATTCAGCCATTCAGCCTACCTTTAACATCTTAACTTCCCCTGGTCATTGGGCTACCCTTTGTAAATCGTGTTCGAATCTCCCTGGGGAGATTTTTTTCTCTTATGGTGGGTGTGCAGCCAACATCGATCTGCGGCGCACATGACTATTGAACATTTTCAGACACAGTCCTCACAGGTACTAATTCCCACCTTTGTCGAGTGGAGCATGTGGGTTATTCTTGCTCAGAGAAATTAAGCAGTGGTCCAGACGGGGGTTGAACCCGGAACCTCTCGGTCCCGAAGCGCACACTCTACCCATAGACCACCACTCTGCTTTTTTTCTTTCAGAATATTTTTGGCGTTACTTTTTCAGTTACTTAAACTATTAAACATTGGTTAAAGTTCAAAGCGACCAACAGTACACGCTCGCCGAAAAAAGATATTGTGAACAAAACTTCTAAACTACCATGTTCTCCAAATACATGTATTTAGAAGTTGATGATTCATTTGCTTCCTACTCGATCTAATAAATCAAAATAAATGTAAAACAGTGTAGACAAACTCCTTTCCTAAAAATATCTTATACATGTATTAGTGAAATGAAAAATGTTTGAATCATGGACGAGGGTCGCGAACAAACACTATTTTTTATATACAATATTAATCATTCAAACATGGACATAATCATTCAACGTAACCTTCCGTGTGGTCAATGACCGACATCCCTCATTTCGACAGGCCTTCTATTACCGTTGCTATGCAACTGCAGCAAAACACTCTTAACTGCTTCGTTCCGATGTAAATCAGCAATTCGAATTCCCATGTAATTGTTGTCTCGTTTCCGACTGATAAGAACGTATCTACGTCTAAAAGTATGGAAAGCGCGTTTTGTCCTTCCACAATGATGCGCTAAAGCAAGCCTGTATCGGGTTTGAAGCGACGTTCTGTCAGTTCTGACGTCAAAAGATGGGGCATCAACCCAGCGAAGACTTTGCACATGCTAACCTCTGCCGCAAAATCCAATGAACTCACCCAAAGCTACTCTCAATGTCACGGGCTTTATCATCGCATGTAAATATTTGTTTCTGTTTTAAAAAATCCTTCATTTTTTCTGTTTAGTATGTGTCCCGTTACATAGATATTCTGCCCAATACGCTGTTAGTCTTTAATTGCAATTATGCAGGTCGTATTTTCATTTAAATATCTCGCCCGTTTGAAATACAAAACAGGGCATGTTGACACAAACCCCTGGTAAGGTAAGAAAAAACCGAAATTGGCATACATATTTCATATGCGGAATTAATCGTTTAATTATATTGACTGGTTTTAGAGATAATCGATAGTTCGCATTATATATTGAATGACCCTCGTATAAGGGACGTGTAAAATGTTTGAAGCATGTATATAAGGGAAATGTAAAATGTAACGTGTTTGAAGCATGTATAAAACATGCACATGAGTCCGAGGTTTTCACAGATTTTATACTTGTATAGCCTACATCATGTACTATAGTTCTACAAATACTCACAATCTCATTGCAAGTTGCATCATATCGTACAGCAGATTCTTCACTAGAATCATTGTCAGTCTCGGATATTGACTAATCACTGACGTAAGAAGATTGTTGAGCCCAAACAATATCCGAACATGTTCCGAAAACTAGATAAAGGGAAGCAAACACGTCCGAACAATACAAATATCACGAGTTACCCCCATGCTTATAAATTGGTACATGGTACTTATTCGATTCTCCGCTTCACCATGAGCTAACAGTCTGACAAGTGATATTATAACTGAAGTCCTGTGTACACATTATGGTTTAAATATCAGTACGTCAAAAGCCCATAAAGTGAGGCATGCTATAACTTAAGCTGTAGTGTGCACTCTCCTAAAAAATATCAGACTTCTGTGTCGAATACTAATAAGCTCACTGAGGTGTTTCAAAATATTTAAAAAAAATTATACATGTGCGAGTGATGTTCAGAAATGACGTAGACTTTTGCTGTAAAACTATGTTTGAAATCCTAACGGTATTTTTACGTACGTAGGGTCTGATCACAGCTCGTACGGACCTCGTACGATTTATAGAGATGCAATCGTACGATATCCGTACGGACATCGTAATATCCATACGGACACCGTACGGGGCTCGCAAGGAGCCCGGCTGTACATCGCACGGTGCTCGTAGATCAATCAGAGCTCGCAGATAACTCGTACGCTGTCCGTACGGTGACGACAATAATGGATATATTCAGCGAATTTTAATTATCTGTTTTAAGATATTGATCGTACGAGCTCCGTGCGAGTCGAATTTTAACAAATTCGTACGGAGTCCGTACGGACATCGAAAACTCGTAAGAGCATCGTACGGATTTTTGTAACTCGTAGAGGACTCGGGAGCTCGGTGAAAATGTTTCACCGATTTCCGAGTTGTCTACGAGCTCGTAGAGATTTTTTAAGTAGAAAGCTCACAAGGAAGCCGTCCTCGCCCATTTTATGTATTATTATATAATGTTAGATGATTATGGAATGGTTGATATTTCATGTCATGTTTATTTATGCAAGGAAAAATGCATAATTGTTTCTCGACAGACACTGAAATTCAGCTAATTTCGCCATAACGTTTTGAATAGTACAATGGGTATATATGTGTCTTATGTGTACCACGCCAAATGTATATTTTTACCAAAAGAATTAAATGAATGCAGTAGAAATCCAATGATATACATATGTAGATGTATTGACAATGGTTTAATGTGTACTCATACTCATAAGTTCTGTGCACGAGAATCACGGAAATAACAATTATCATACACTGAGCGTGTGCGGATCCAGATGGGGTGGGCCTGGACCCTGGAATTTTGGTGAATTGTGGTCGTCTAATACATGTACAATGAGAGGAGTACGTCTGGGGTGGGAGTCTACTGGGTACCAACCTGGATGAAATATAGCTGGTCGGAACCCCTCTCTAGCAAAATAACCCGAATCCATTCTCATACATGTATTGCCGGGTGCCTGGCAGAGTTGGGCCTACATTTTCCATTCGTGACCTAGACGGCGTCTTACCAAACGACTACTACATCAGTTATAACCTAACTTTCTCCGGGGTTCGAACTTTCGATTTCCCGCTTCCTATACGGTCGCCCGCTTCCTATACGGTCGCCAAAAGCACCCAGTCACGGTCGCGGTAAAATGTCATCGATCAAAGTCTGGTGCATACCTACTCGGAGAAAGGTTGCTGGTCGGATATTACGATGATGATAATACGAGAATACGATGATGATAATACGATAATACAATAGTATGATGATGATGATAGTAGAATACGATAATGATAATACAATAATAAGATGATGATAATACGAGAATACGATGATGATAATACGATAATACAATAGTATGATGATGATGATAGTAGAGTACGATAATGATAATACAATAATAAGATGATGATAATACGAGAATACGATGATGATAATACGAGAATACGATGATGATAATACGAGAATACGATAGTATGATGATGATGATAATGCAATGATAGTATAAAGATAATACGAGAATACGATGATGATAATACAATAATAAGATGGTGATAATACAATTATAAGATAATGATAATACGAGAATACGATATTGATAATACGAGAATACGATAGTATGATGATGATGATAATGCAATGATAATATAAAGATAATACGAGAATACGATGATGATAATACAATAATAAGATGGTAATAATACAATTATAAGATAATGATAATACGAGAATACGATGATGATAATGCGATAGAACGATAATGATAATTACGAGAAAACGATAATAATAATACGATAGCCATAGATAGCCAGATGATATATTACGAGAATACTATTATGGTGACACGAATTACAATTACGGTGCACAACAGTGATAGTTTTCAAGAAAACGGCCAATTTATTTAAAGACTAGTACAGTGACTGTACCATTGATAAAGAATTTGATTTAAAATTTTTAGAAATTATTTACATGTTTCATAATATAGATTTCTGTAGACGTTTTTTTGTCAACAATACACGTGCAGTTTATGTACATGTTCCTGTGGTACGGTTTTGAACGAAAACAAAAATAAACACGCTCTATACTAGTGTATAATAAATAGAATTATAAAAGAATAAAACAAGTGCATTTATTACAATAATTAATGAATAAAAACATTTGACAATTATATACAATTTCATTTTTTAAATGCCAAACAATTTGGCAGGAGGGTCCGAGTAACGAAAAATAAAAGAACTCTGGCCATAGCAGGCTACCACCAAAATTATCACAAACCATGATCACTCTAAGTATAAAGGCGTGTTTGAGAAGTGTATTGGGTGTCAAGTGGAACATTTCCAGACTAAGTGAGGTGACTGTTGATTTTATTTCATCGACACCGAAATGGTGAGGTCACTGACGACATTATCGTTGCCCCGGGTCCATGGTGGTGTCTATTTTTGAGGAGCTATAATTTATGACAGCCTTGTTACAGATGTATCTTATTCTGGTGTACTGATCACAGAAAGATTCCGAATTATGAGCATATGTTTATTATTTGCGTACTTTTAAAAAAATGCGAACTCCAGAGCAAAGGTCTACGTTATTTCTGAACACCCCTCGTATAGGCTACAAAGTGTGCTCCGCATGAGAATTTCTGTTATCTTATGTGTATAGTCATTGTTTCTAAACTAAGTAATAATCAACAGGAAAATGTCTGAACAAAATGCCCCAATCAGCCAAAGAGTTAAAGGGGAATCCCGAATTGTCCGATCAGGTAATTTTCACTGACCATGAAGCACTTATTCACTGCTCTTGAGGGTTGTTAAATGCTTGGCCATGGGGATGAACGTTCACTTTACAGTTTATATTTATGATACTGTGAAATCATTACTACAGGACTTGTATTCATGAGGGTAAATGTGATTAATGAATATATGCATTTTAAAAGAGATATATAAACATGAAGAAATAAAAGAGTGAACAATACGGGCGACACAAAAAGTCCATATATGCTGTGCTGCTGTCCTACTTGATATCACCGTATAATCGGCCGGGGATTAAAATTGATATCTTTATTATTAATAAGATATAAACTTGTCTTAAAATACAAGAATGCACGTAAGTAAGCAGCTGTATGTCTTATCTAAACTAAGTAAGAACTAGTAATTTCGTACACTAACTAATGTAATGTTCTTACTCAGTTCACTCCAAACTTGGATTTAAAACTTAATTGAAGGGAGTTAATCGTTACTTACTTCGTAGTTTTATATCACTAGAGTTATATTTCTTGTGTACGTGTGAATGTCACACTTTCCGAATGGCAGGGCACAAAATCCAACAAAAAATATATGTTGAACAACATGTTTAAATCTGGTAGCGTGTAGATAACTGGTAGAAAATGCAGTGCTCAAACACACTTCCGTATAACTCGACGACAATTCCATATAAAGTTGAAGCAGAAATCGCCACAAATACGTATTTCATTTTAGTACATTTGTAATATAAATTCATGATTTCCATTCGTGATTAGAACATGTCAGACTCTATGTATCAATAAGAAAACAAACACAACATACTCCATGAGCTACCCTGACAAGGGTTGTAGCTCAAAGAATTAGTTGATGATCCAGCTTAAGATCTCTCATCAGGTAAACAACCTTATTTTAGTAGACTTCAGCAAATCGTTTGATAAGGTCATTCACCAAAAATTACTATTCAAACTCCGAGAACACGGTGTCCCCAGTCAAAGTCTACCCTGGATCGGGTTATTTCTGATAGGCCGATCACAGTCAGTAGTGGTTAATGGTCACACTTCTGATCAGGTTCCTGTAACTTCAGGTGTCCCACAGGGTCCTGAGACCATTACTATTCCTGCTTTATATTAATGACCTTCCTGACAAACTCACTTCTTAGGTACCGCTGTTTGCTGATGATACAACCGCCTACCTTGTAGCCATCTCCATTGCAGATTGTCATGTGTTACGAAATGACCTGCTAATACTTGAAAACTGAAAAGACAACGGGAAATGAAATTTAACCCCAGTAAGTGTCAGGTTCTCCATATCTCAAGGAGCAGAAATCCGATCAAATGTCCATACATGCTCCATGGTCAAAATCTTTCCTCAGTCTCAGATGGATTGGCGGATACCGGTCGTACCGGGAATTAAGTGCCACTTATTGGCCGATCTCGCACTCCGGCGTGAAGCCATACACGATGCCGGATTGGGAAACATCGCATGGTGTTTAGGTTATTTTATGAGCTAGGCATAAAAATGAAAACCACTTCGATTCATAAAATAAGATACGAGGATCTTCAGATATTCAGATATTCGTAAACTATCGTTTTCATTCGACTATCATTGAGTTTAAATGATAATTTCTTACAACATTTATAAAGTTTTTACATACGTACATGTATATGTGCTAATGGGTACGAGGTAGTTGAATCATAACATGCATGGACACTAAATGTTTGACACCAACTCTATACATGTAGCTGCATGATACCAATTACTAAATCCGATTAAAATATACAATCATGTATAGTAATTAAATATGAAAAAAGAAATCCGCTTTCTTTGCTAATATACTTCTATGCGATTTCGATTTTCCCATACAATTTGTCCCGATTTTATATTATATCTTTTTAGAAAAATCATTATATTAATGCTTAACACAAATAACAGCGCGCAATTTTATTATATGTGTACATGTATCAATATTATACAAGTAACACAAATAGTCCCTAATTTAATTCAATTAAGCATATAATTATGTTTGTATCCATCTTAAATATTTCATTACTTTTCATTGAACACGCCGACTCTCATTGTCAGATGGTTGTCAGAGGGTTTTCATAGTCGGATGGTTGTCAGATGGTTTTCATAGTCAGATGGTTGTCATAGTCAGATGGTTTTTATAGTCAGATGGTTTTCATAGTCAGATGGTTTTCATTGTCAGATGGTTTTCATTGTCAGATGGTTTTCATAGTCAGATGGTTTTCATAGTCAGATGGTTTTCATTGTCAGATGGTTTTCATGCGTGGGTCCAGAGGGGAGATCAGGGGTTCGGACCCCCCTGGGATATTGGCAAGGATTCCTTTGAGAAAAATAACTGTTCATATCCCGAAGCAAAATAGCTGGATGAACCCAATCGTAGACAAAATAATCTGGTTGGAATGCCTCCATGAGAAACAAATGCTGGAAGCGCTCTTGTTACGCCTGCCTTGATATGAAAAGTTCGGGATATAATTATATTGAATAAAAACCAATCAGCCACAGCAGTTACTTACTAAATTGATTGTTTAAATCACATACATGTTTCAGGACCCTTCGACAATGAGATTAGTATACTGATATACAATGTAAAATCACTATTATACACAGTCATGTAGGGATAAGTTTTGATGATAACTGCTGAATACACTATGGTGATAACTGCTGAATGCACTGTGGTGATAACTGCTGAATGTACTATAATGATAACTGCTGAATGTACTATGGTGATAACTGCTGAACACATTATGGTGATAACTGCTGAATGCACTATGGTGATAACTGCTAAATACACTATGGTGATAACTGCTGAATGTACTATGGTGATAACTGCTGAATACACTATGGTGATGACTGCTGAATGTACTATGGTGATAACTGCTGAATGTACTATGGTGATAACTGCTTAATGTACTATGGTGATAACTGCTAAATACACTATGGTGATAACTGCTGAATGTACTATGGTGATATCTGCTGAATGTACTATGATGATAACTGCTGAATACACTATGGTGATAACTGCTGAATACACTATGGTGATAACTGCTGAAAACACTTTGGTGATAACTGCTGAATGCACTATGGTGATAACTGCTAAATACACTATGGTGATAACTGCTGAATGTACTATGGTGATAACTGCTGAATACACTATGGTGATAACTGCTGAATGTACTATGGTGATAACTGCTGAATGTACTATGGTGATAACTGCTGAATACACTATGGTGATAACTGCTGAATGTACTATGGTGATAACTGCTGAATGTACTATGGTGATAACTGCTGAATGTACTATGGTGATAACTGCTGAATACACTATGGTGATAACTGCTGAATGTACTATGGTGATAACTGCTGAACACACTATGGTGATAACTGCTGAATGTACTATGGTGATAACTGCTGAACACACTATGGTGATAACTGCTGAATGTACTATGGTGATAACTGCTGAATGTACTATGGTGATAACTGCTGAATGCACTTTGGTGATAACTGCTGAATACACTATGGTGATGACTGCTGAATACACTATGGTGATAACTGCTGAATACACTATGGTGATAACTGCTAAATACACTATGGGGATAACTGCTAAAAACACTATGGTGATAACTGCTGAATGTACTATGGTGAAAACTGCTGAATTCACTATAAACTGCTGAATACACTATGGTGATAACTGCTGAATGTACTATGGTGATAAACATCTAAGTGCGTTCGCATTGCAACGTGACCTTCTGGTAGTTCTTAGACAATACATCGTTTTAATATTTTAAGAAGAAAATGACATTGCGTTGAAATATATAAACGTACATTGTCTCTGTGATGAAAGTTAAATAAAGATTAATGATTGATCGCTGCCAGCGATTTATTGCAACACGTAGGAAACCGTATAGACAAAGTAAAAACTACTCAGTCAAGCTCTTGTTGACTAACCCCGATTTACATCGACGAATTTTTTAGCTCGTTGCGGATTTCGTTTGTTCATTTCTCGCTAACCTGTTAGATTTTTTGCTGAAATTCTGAGGGCTTTAGCAATAACAATTCTTATTTAATCATACATGTCAAATATATTTAAAACAAATGAAACCATCGAAATTGTAGAGAACGCCTCTTGAATGAAAATTATGTGGACACCGTTTCAAGTATAATTGCATTTTTATTATACCCTGAAAAGTTAGATCATCTATTATCCCTACTGTACATGTATATTAAATACAAAAATATTATCAAGAATTTAATTATTGCATTATGTGGTACATGCAGTAAATAGATTGTCAATCTTGATTGCTTCAATAGTAATTAATGACAATGTTTATAAATCTTGTATTTCAGTTAAAATCCTACATAACGTCAAAACACGATTCGAGAAGAATTTTTAATTTGCAATCTGGTAATCACACAAGTTCAAACAGGCCCCGTTGACAAAGATACATGTACAATAAATCGTCATAAAACGACTGTCTTATCAATAGTTGAATATAATAAAATGTGTGAAAAATACAATAATCTCCGTTCACCTAATATGTAGTCACTACTTTTGATGGATTATAGCTATGCCATTGTATGGCATGATTGACTTTGATTGTTTGTATTTTACAACGTCAAGGTGTCCCCCGTTGCCATGAAACACAAATTACGCTTATAAAAACGACCCTAATACACAAGACAGTCATCAGTGCCATTTCAGCCCTCGGACACGTACATTACCTTCTGACTTGGGACGTTTGTGACCATATCATAACTTACAATGGCGGATTCATTAGACCTCGTAAACAGAGATCCTAACAACCTGAATGATCATTTAAAGGTGAGCAAACTTTCTTGTTTATTAATAATTTTCTAAAATATATGATAGCATGCATAATGTAAGGGTTGCAATTTATTAGTCAACAGTCATTACTACCGTCTTGCAAGCAATCCTCGAAATTTAATTTATTATTCCAAGACAAACACTTAAGGCAGTGTCTACAGATACGGGCCCGTACGACTAGCCAATCCTACGTACATTCGTGGTCGCATGGCACTTTGTTCAACATGCCGAAATAAGGCGTTGATTTATGAATAATAAAACATTTCTGTTTGTTTTCAACACAATAATTTCTTGTTAACTCAATATCAACAATTTTACCGACTTGTTGTGGCAAAAGATTATCAAAACAGCCGATTAAAATTGAACGTTTTAATGGTGCGGGCTAAAAGCGGTATTTCCGTTTGTTTCTTGGAGTTTTAAATTATAGTTTTCTAAGTACATGCATAATCTCGTGTACCTGATGTTTACATTAAGGCATCCTGCTACATAATATGTTCACATTGACGGTGATCTTATGTTATGTTATATGACATTAGTTTCTATCTAATGATTAAAGATATCATTTTTACCTACTATAGAGCTATTTATTGTCTCTGTATACCCTTTCGTCTACATTCCTGCTACTGCTAATATCGACAGTGATTTATTACGTAGTATCACAATCTCTACATGATACTTAATAAATTGACGTAATACTAAAAGTTAAATCATATCCTCAAATATTCCTTTGGTGTTCGGATCCGCCCTCCTCACACAGGTTGTAAGCTTTAAACAGCCTATCAGCAGGCCCGGTTGAATAAGCAATCTTTAATTATAATCGTTCATGTATGACATTAGCTATGGCCATGCTGTCCTCTATATATATAGAAGTTATAATGTTCTGGTGCTGGAGCTATGGCCATGTTGTCCTCTATATATATAGAAGTTATAATGTTCTGGTGGTAGAGCTATGGCCATGTTGTCCTCTATATATATAGAAGTTATAATGTTCTGGTGGTAGAGGAGCATGCTTGTACTGTAAATAAATGAACTATTACAATGCGATTAAACCCGATGTGATCCGCATGAAATACCCACTTTGTGCTACATGTATTTTTAGCATTTTATCTTGGAGGAATCGAAGATTTTTCAAAACTGCTAGGCGTTTCTATGAACTGGGTTAAAAAACTGTTCCATAACAACTAATTTGATTACATAAAAACTATTTGGGCCAACTGTCTAACGCCTATATAGACAGGACTGATATAATTTTAGTTAAAATGGACAAACGAATATGAATATGTAATCAGTTTTCATGAAACAGCAAATTGAGAGAAAATATCTGAGTTCTTGACGCAATTGATTAAAATGTATTTTACATACTGTTATCATTTCAGGTACAATTCGAAGATGTTCTTGGCGAACCTGAGGGCGCACACAGCATAGATTGTGTATGGAAATTGTCGTACACATGTTTTAATTTATGGCTTGGACTTTGTTACAAGATATCAACCCTATGTTTTGGAATCTGTATTGCGGCTGAATGGGGATGTGAATTTGCCACGATAGCTTTCTACCATATCTGGTACATCACACCATTATTGAGAGTTTGCGAGATCAACTGTGCAGTACTACGGAAGATGATGGACACATGTGTATCATGTTGTGTAACTCCATGTTGTGAGGCTTGTGGAGGATTTTTCCACCACTTCAAGAAATAAACTGCACCGAAAGTTATAGAACCGACGTACGCATGCGCAGTTAATAAAACATTGAACCATCATTGTGATCGTTAAATTTGACCGGGACGACTGAGTCAAAATGTTGCCTTTTCGACTTGAAGAATTTGTTTAAATTGAACTTATTTATCGTCGACAAACAGTCTGTGATAATCACCATATTTTAAATCAGTTGTATCATTTGTATTGTGTTTATGAAATATATAGACCTATCTTTATAATAAATTATTGTAGTACAATTTAATTTGTTTTTATTTGCAGTCAAAATTTGATAAGGCCTAAAACACAAAAGTCTTGTTTGTTTCCGGTAACCCTTCTATTCTAAAAATTGCAGGGACCCTATATGTTTTAAGGCGTATGAAAACATATAAGCATATCTTCGCTATTTTTATACCTCGAACGAAGGGAATTTTCTCTTGCTCATAGATGCTTTCTAAAAAATATTTACCGACCTGCCTCCCTATAATTTACCGGAAACAAACAATTTTTAGACCTTGGTAATCATGACATCTGTTAATCAACAATCTGATTTAAGCATTCAACAACCAATATTCCATTCAGCAATTTGCATATGGAATGCATAATTATGTCAGTGTGCGTAGCTAAATTCTCAAAACATAATTATTATCTAATACATTGATAAATTCCTTGACCATCGGCTTGGAGGCCTCCGTAGCTCAGTGGGCTTGCCGTCTAATCTGGTGACCCGGGTTCAAATCCGGGTGGAGGCACACATATACATGCCTGTCATAATTCAGCAGAAAGCTAACTGGCAATTAAAGGCTATGCTCGGCATTTGTAAAATCACGTACAGTGTTTCCTGTGTATGGCCATACTTGTGTGACATAGTACACATTTTATTAACGTCTGTCACACGTCCATTACATGTACAAACTACACATACCTGGATGACGATATACCCAAGAGCAGTATTCACGTAGCCGCTCACGTTACACGTTTTCACTTTCGCAACCTGCCTATAGATACATATTAAAGGAGGTGTATCTGCATCTTTACATGGCTTAAAGGTCCGATTCAGCTATTTGGCAATTAATTTCTAGTTTATAGTCTTAGGAAAATGCCAAAGAACCTATAGCTCAGTTACGTGTACTTTATTACAAATGCTTATAAAGACCATGAACTGGAAACTTAAGGCTCTTCTGCATTTTGTCATAAGAAAGTAAACTTAATATACTCCTAGTATGATGTAACGTAATTCAAATATAAAATTTGGTAAAAGTACGAAAATATCGACTTTAAAAAAGGCGATTGTATGATTCACTTCGAGGAAACACATGTTTAGACACTAAACTCTAATTTTCGTCATTGTACATCACGAGTCAACAACATTAGATGTGACGCACCAGCTTTGTCGTTGATTAAACACATGTGTTTCACACTTCTTATGTCGTTCCAAGGACATACACGTGTCTTAAATGCATCTGTCTGCAGTTTCCAGAATGTTCCCATATCTGTGTATGTCTCAAACACTTTACTGTAGATATAATGGCAATTGGAACAGTTGATGCGTCTGTGTTGGAGGGTCATAGCTTCCAACAATTCATAATATGCTTACATCGGCGACAAATTCGGAAAACATGCATCAGAACTAATCAGGATGAAAAGTAGTAATTCTCAAGAGATTGAACGTTAATAATATCCCAATCACACGAGACTCGGAATGAGCGGCATGCCGTAGGAATAGCAATTCGATGTACATTCTTGTTTGTTCAAAATGTATTCCGTCTGAATTCCGAGAGCATTCCATAATTATGTTCGGGCCAATTAAAATGTTTTAATGCTCTAAGCCTATTTCGTTAGAAATAAAACACACATTTTTCAAAAGCTTGATTGTTTTTTTCAGTACCCTGTGAAACCTCTATTTTCCATGTTTTCACCGGGTGTTGGACAAAACGGCACAGCTGCTGAAAAGGATCTTATATTTCATGGAAAGCAAATAAGTTTCCCCTTGGCGTGGTGTATATTTCATAGAAATCGATGAAGAAATAAAATACTTATGGCTACATTTGTGTTCCAATGTTTACAAATTTCTACTTGGAACTGTAGCCAAAAACCACGTAGTATTGCTACACTGAAGTATAAAGGTATGAAAGCAAGGCCGTAAACGAAGTATATCATTGAGGTTTCTCCTACTTATATGATTTCCCATGTAAAATTACATTGTTCAGTCCGTATTATCTTGACCTCGGCTTACCGGGCTGACGGTAATGCCAGATGTTGCACGATTGTAAACTACGTGAGACGGGCGTGCCGACCGGATTTGCAAAGACCCATATACATGTAAGTGAGTGTAGAAATACCACTAGACTTTTGGCTACATGTCCAGGACGAAATTCGCTTCAATTCGGAAACATAAATACTAAATATTAAATAGCCATAAGTAGTTTATTTCTTCATCGATTTCCAGCACCCTGTGAAATCTGTTTCAAACCTCTTTTTCCACGGTTTCACAGGGTGCTGGACAAAACGGCACAGCTGTTGAAATAGATCGTATATTTTATGGAAAGCAAATTTAATACTTTTCCCATTATCCGGTGTATATTTCATAGAAATCGGTGTCGAAATAAAATACTCTTGGCTATTTTTGTTTTCGAAATGAAGCAAATTTCGTCGTGAACAGGTAGCCAAAAGTCACGTGATATTGCTACACTGTATGCAGTATATTTGTCAACAACCTCTAAAAATAAATGTACAAGCGTTATTAATGAAGAAACATACAGGTCATTCTAACATGAACCGATACAATTTGTCACAGTGATCTATGTATGAATAAAACAAATGTTAAGACTACATGTACTGTTTAAAAATCTACAAGTGATACCGTGACAGTTCAAAGCAAGTAATTACTCAATGAAGAAAATGTGATTTTTTAAAACATTTCCTTGGTTTGCAAAATGTTGTTTCATACTGACGTAAAACTTTACGCCATTAACTTTTTAAACTCGGTCTAACTGCATCACAACATTCACGAGTACTCGAAGATATATGATTACTGTATATCTGTCTAAATATTGTCATGCTCACGATTTAGCTGTTATTATATACATATTACGTATACGAATACATTAATACCGTCTGGCAACGATTGGTCTCAATTTCCCGTACGAAAGTGACGAGAAGTGTATTGAACAGGAAGCCAAGTTTACGAGGAAACGTATCCATGCTTCACCAAACATTGAATATAACATCAGTAAGATGAATACAGTATTTCGTATACTCTTCTCATTCATAAAGGCATTTGTCGTACATACATAATCTTAGTGTGTAGCAAATACCGTCTAGAAAATGACATGATCCAATACTGCAGACAAATCCAGACATATTTATGATGAAACTATAGACACAAAAGAAATGGAATACAAATCAGACAAACAACGGACTTGTCTATGATTAGATATATTCAAATATAACACAAGGCGAGATATAAGTGCTTTCTATTACAAATAGACGATTCCAAAATGTTGTAATATAGATTTACCAGAAATCAATAAAGACAAGCAACCGTTTATGAAGACGATTTCGATCACGAATGTATTGTTGACGGTTCATTTGCCTGTTTTATACATCGAAAAAAACATAGATTAATAAAACAAATTGCATTCATGACAATTTATACTAGCAAAATGTTAAATATTCCCAATGATCACATCTTACTGTAAAATCGTTAATTTCGGCGGGCATAAACGTTCGCGGGTTTAGGTAAAATGTTAATTGTGTGATTTATTAAATTTGTGGATTTAAAAAACTGAGAGAAAAACAAACAATTTTTTGTTATATGTTTATATATTTCTTAGGCCAATGGTTCGAGTTGATTTAATTTCATGATCTAGTTCATCTGTGTAATCAACAAAAAATAATCCATCGCAATTAAAATACCTGTACAGTATGTGATCTTATACATTCATACACAGATACACTCGTATATAACTGATCGTGGTTCTATACAGGTCTGGGTTATACTTAGGTCACTAATCACCCGGACGTGTAACCGAAGTGTAACCAATATTAAGGCATTGTGTGTACGCTTGCCGATAAGTAGCCGTGGATGTTTCAAATTAAACTAAGAATTACTCCGGGCAACGTCCGACGCTCTACAATACCCTCCTTGATAGACCGATACTCTCCTTGATAGACCGATGTCCCTCCTTGATAGACCGATACCCTCCTTGATAGACCGATACCCTCCTTGATAGACCGATACCCTCCTTGATAGACCGATACCCTCCTTGATAGACCGATACTCTCCTTGATAGACCGATACCCTCCTTGATAGACCGATACCCTCCTTGATAGACCGATGTCCCTCCTTGATAGACCGATATCCTCCTTGATAGACCGATGTCCCTCCTTGATAGACCGATACCCTCCTTGATAGACCGATATCCTCCTTGATAGACCGATACCCTCCTTGATAGACCGATACCCTCCTTGATAGACCGATGTCCCTCCTTGATAGACCGATATCCTCCTTGATAGACCGATACCCTCCTTGATAGACCGATACTCTCCTTGATAGACCGATGTCCCTCCTTGATAGACCGATATCCTCCTTGATAGACCGATACCCTCCTTGATAGACCGATATCCTCCTTGATAGACCGATATCCTCCTTGATAGACCGATACCCTCCTTGATAGACCGATACCCTCCTTGATAGACCGATGTCCCTCCTTGATAGACCGATACCCTCCTTGATAGACCGATACCCTCCTTGATAGACCGATACTCTCCTTGATAGACCGATGTCCCTCCTTGATAGACCGATATCCTCCTTGATAGACCGATATCCTCCTTGATAGACCGATACCCTCCTTGATAGACCGATGTCCCTCCTTGATAGACCGATATCCTCCTTGATAGACCGATACCCTCCTTGATAGACCGATATCCTCCTTGATAGACCGATATCCTCCTTGATAGACCGATACCCTCCTTGATAGACCGATGCCCTCCTTGATAGACCGATGCCCCTCCAACCTTCAGCCAATTAGTTATGCAATCACCCGACGGGGATCGTATTAGATTCGTGACACAGGTATTGCGCAGGTTCTTCTCCATGGTACTGATCGTGTCCTCCCCAAGTGAAGAAGTTGTCAGTTTTGTGCCGTTGAGAACGTACAGGCTACTAATTCCATAAAAATGGTATAACACCGTTGTCCAAATTAAAGTCCCTTAACTGCATATAGTATAAAATACCATTGGACCGCTGTGGTTAAAGACATTAAGGCACACACTATGTCAAATCCTAGCATTGAACTTCGACATTGGATGTTCCAATCATATCAACAATGTAGCATGTAGGTTCGTGGATGGTCAATTGTTCTAGATAATTATATTCCAACTATTATTTATTTGCAATAGCTAATGTATTGAATACTTACATTCAAGGTACACCAGTAACAAGAAAATTCCTAGCTGGAAGTTGCCGTACATTTCAGGATTGCCTACAACATGATTTAGTATAGACAGAGTTGTCTCCCGTTTACCGTAGCTATCAACTGTATCATGTATTTACTCCACCACCATTCGCATTCTATGAATATTAAATATTTGAAAACGATAAAAACGTGAATTATGTTCTACTTATGTTCCAATTAGACCCCATAGTTCTTATTATATGCCGTTTGGTTTGATACATACATTGATACAGTGAGAAGGGATTCGGGAGGTACTGCGTACACGAAAGATCTATAGGTGTCTCATAAGTCAAATTGGCTGGCCCTTTCAAAAGAGGATTCACCATTTAAACAAAGGGTTCCGGTTTCGAACCCTGGTCCGGCTACACATTTTCACAACCAGTTATAAAATAAGTTTACAGACATACTGTATCAGATAGGAATTACAACTCTTATTTTAAAGTTTGTCAATGTAAATACACGCTTGTCTGGTAACCTATATCAATAATTTTACAGCTTTAAGCGACAGATTCCGGCACATCAAACGGTAATACCAGAACGGTTCCGCTCCTACGTATCGCAAACCTTGCCTCCCATTACTAAGGAATACTCTAAACCGCATTGTCTATGGAAGCGGTATTGTAAACTTTATATATATATATATATATATATATATATATATATTATATATATATATACAAATATAAGTGATGAAGCCTGGTCTACACGACAGTATAATTATGTTCAATCTATATGCTTGTACAAGAAAACCAACATAAGACATAATAAATTAATAACGGTAGAAATGTAATACCCTTTTGATGTGATTTCTTCCAAATACAGGATACTCAAATAATTCATTGATGTTGTTAAAAGCATAATTATATCAGTTTAAATCTACAAACGTGATAACTATCCGGGTACCAGTATAATCTCCGCATAACTCAGAATTATTTACCAACATTTTATTGTGATCTTCTAATAAATTATACTTTTGCATTGTAATTATACTTATGGTGATATATGCTGACTTGAACAAAGTACATTATTTAATGTAGAAACAGCATTTTCTGAAAATAGCTCCGGACTGTAGCATTTTCTGAAAATAGCTCCGGACTGTAGCATTTTCATTTCAGTTCCGAACTGTAGCATTTTTGTGTATGTCGTCTCATTTTGTCTGTTGCTCATATTTATCTGAAATATTATGCTTGTCGGTCTTAAATTTTGCGACCCACATTATCGCTATTAAATTGTAACTTTTAATGAAGTTGTAATTTATTAAGGACATGTTTTAGTGAATTGCTCCGAACCGCAGCATAGCATATTGCGGTTTACGAAATGCACCACTGCCCAAATAACAAAAAGTACACAATATTTTCACTTAGGTAAGAGCGTCGATGGTTTGCTTTTGAAAAGAGACAGCGCTCGTCTATATTTCATCCAGATCGATCAATTATTAAGAAAGTTACAAGCAAACATGTTACCTGAATCGAGGCGGTTTGCTTACAAAATTGGCTCCGAACATTAGCATCTGGTCACGTGGGTTCCCCACAGTGATTATATAGCATAATTTCAGATAGTTTCAGACGTTTAATGCTAACAAGTTCCTCCATACGATAGTCAGTGTTTTTATAACAAATCAACATATAATTGATGTAGTGCGATGTAGCCACATTGATACTGGTTAATTTGGTCAAATTTTGGTGTGGCTGCGATAGTCTGTGGTCTTATTTCTCCGAACTTCGCATTGCCAAGTGATTGCACCGTACAGGTGGACAGCGCCCATGACTAGTTGATTAGTATTAAACAGTACTATACAATAAATCTAGAAAAAGGCCCACTGTCCGCAGTTTATGATTGAACAAAGTCCTAGATTTAAACATTGCGTAAAAGCAGAATAATATTTTAAACTCTGGAACAATAGAACACACGCAAGTAGAATGTTTGTCACGAGAACTGTGCCGAGAAACGTAGGCAATTATGTGCGATAGTAGTTATATCTAAAGAAGAAATTAGGTCATAAAAGTAAACGTAGATTTGCTAATTTGATATTCTCTATATACGTGATAATATATTTTTAGATCATATAATTTTTGAGAAACATAAAGTCACATTAGTACCGCGAGACACACGAGTGTTTTCCCAATAGAGACTCAAATGTACCTTATCTGAAATTAACGCCTGCAAATGCTTTACTTGAGAAGAAATTCAAATGTTGCGAAGCGCATTAAAATACAGGTGCGCTCCTGACATGTGTGAAATTATTTAACTAGCGATTACGGTAAACTCTATTATTTTCGTCGGTATAAAATTTCATTGAATTTGGTAAAATAGCGATAGTGTTGGGTGGTCAATAACTATAATAATTATTGTGAATATACGACATTTTAACGTGTTTGCAATTACTTGCTGAGATTAGAATTCGAAATATATTTCCCCACCAATATTAATTTTTAACAGCATATACTAGTTACTATGGGTATGGAAGTCAAGAATATCTGCTAAAAGAATGCATTTACTGTTAAAGTATATATCATCAAACCAAGTGCAATGTTTGAAAACCAAAATTTAATCATAGTATTGGTCAACTAGTACACTTAGTATTTACGATATGTCGTAAGATCAAATTAGTAACAATACCTCCGTAATAGAATACATGACCGTAGGTCTACAACGTACTCGAAAAACATACACGTCAAACCCGGTATCGAACTAGTGTCCTTCTGGATAACAGAACAGAACAGAACAGTACAGAACATTTTATTTTCAGACTTGAGCTGTACAGCTCATCATCATACATAATACATACATACATAAATAAACGTGAATGGTGAAGAGAATATGAAATATAGAATAAAGAAAGGGAAAAGATTAATATTAAACAAGTACAATAGTAAATGAAAAACAGGATAATATGTTATAAATATTCATAGCATGTATACAAACTACTTCAAATACATTTTTATGAAATATATAGGTTGAACCCGAAATAAACAAATACGCACGCACGCACGCACACAAACACGCACGGACACACACACGCGCGCGCACGCACGCACGCAAGCACGCACGCACACACACAAACAAACGACAACAAAAGTTTACTTCAAAAACGCAATTTTCAATACTATGTATAAGCAATGTTGCTAGCTTAAGTTTTTCTAACAGCAAACGCTTCCAAAATATAATGTCCTAGATTATTTAAGATATACTTATTTGTAGACTGCATTAGATCTAAGAACTTGAACACACTTGACCTATTGTAAAAATATCTTTTTAAATATTTCTTACGTAATTCAAGATAAACTGGACAGATAATTAAGAAATGGTATTCGTCTTCTAAATCTCTTCCATTACATAATGTTCACACCCGCTCGTGTCTATCAATTCTATTTTCTGCATATCTACCGGTAACAATACGAATATCGTGTGAACCAAGTCTAAAACGCGACAGAGCAAGCAATACATAATTTGCGTGGCATAGCATTGGGTAATATTCCAAGTCAAATGAAAGCTTAAATGATTTGTAAAGCAGTAATGATTGGCTATTAGCAATACTATTTCGCCATGTTTGTAAAAACACATCTATTACACGCGACTTAATGTTTTATTCCCGACAAAATATAAGAACAGATTTTTATTTCTTAACTAGATATCGTCCTGTTTACAAGTGGTGTATTTTGGTGAACGTTATTCTATTTTGAAATATAAGATAGTTTGTAATTGAAACAAATCGGTTGTGAAGTACCTTTGATGTTTGCTTAATAAAATATAAATCATCGGCTTTTAAACAACGAAACGTAACAATGGTTTTATAGAAGTTACTACATCTTTGAGTTAACGGGTGATAAGGAAATCATCGCCTGTAAGGGAACTGGTTCTTTTTTTATTGGAATTATGTAAGTGTTCTATTCTTAAATTATACGTTATACAATTGTGTACTCAAACATGAATATTATGTGTTCACTCATGCGTCATTGATCCTAACACTGAAGGTTATGACACGTTCTTCTCCCGTTCCCATTATCTTCATTAATTTAGCTATCAGTGAAGGTAGTCTTTTGATTCCAGGGCTGGAAGCTATACATCACAACAATACTGGTCAAAAGACATGATAGCTAAGCTAAGTTGATAGTAGCTCAATCAGTTTCGAACGATGGTAGTGAACTTCAAAGAGAACACATTCAGTTCCGCACATTATCGGTGTCGCGCGCACATCCCTAGCCACACACAAAGACACAACTATCTCACCACATACGGCATACACATAATACTTTCTAAATAGTATCAGGTCTCTCACCACACACTAAGACACAACTCTCCCACCACATACGGCATACACATAATACTTTCTAAATAGTATCGGGTCTCTCACCACACACAAAGACACAACTATCTCACTACATACGGCATACACATAATACTTCCTAAATAGTATCAGGTTGATAACATATCCACAAAATTCAAATAATGTGCGGATGTCTAGATGAGTTAAAATGACGTCCATCAAAATGATTAAATGAATTCTATTTCATGGAGAGTTTCTAAAATGTATAAATAACACTTCTAGATTGATAGAACCTGATACATTATTACATTATTTCCCACTTTCTCTTGAAGCACGTAAAATAGTTTAGATTAAATTCCACATGATTTAATATTATGCACTAATTTTGTTATAGCATTATCATTGTGATAATATCAGCTTTGATATTTTATTATAATTCTGAGTTATTGTCTCTATTGTGATATTTTATTATAATTCTGAGTTATTGTCTCTATTGTGATATTTTATTATAATTCTGAGTTATTGTCTCTATTGTGATATTTTATTATAATTCTGAGTTATTGTCTCTATTGTGATATTTTATTATAATTCTGAGTTATTGTCTCTATTGTGATATTTTCAATTCAATGAATGCTAAAATAAATTTTGTGACATTTCGAGAGTAAAAAATACACACAAGCATATTACCACACATACAATTCATCATAGACTTCGGATATTTCGAGCAACTGGCTTAACTCGAGCATTTGGCTTGTCCCGATGGGTGCTCGAGATAACGAGGTTTTACTGTATATAGTAATGGCATACTAATACATTGCAGGGACCTTTTAAGGCGGTTTTGTGTTAAATGAATTTCGACGTTTTTGGTTACCAATCTATCCAAGGGGTATCAAGCATGTGCTATTCGTAAAGAGCATATTCGTGATAATGGAAATTCATTGACAACAGTTCTGCTAGTTACTTTTGGGGAAACCCCCGAAAAACTGAAATGTGCATTTGACAGAAACATATTGACGTCTTAAAGTAGTTTTGCATGTAGGACATCACACTTGTAAGTTTATTTGTGCATGTAAATTTTTATTTCTATTTTAAACGTAACGTTTTTAGATATGCAAATGTTCAGTATTTTTATCCACAACCAAATTGGTCTGCTCATCATACTCTTCTTCTATAACACAAACACTTCCAATAGTGTGCTGACATCATGCACAACTCATTTATATAATGCATAAAACCGACGGAGGTTTTGTCCGAAATGTAAAATGATACCTACCAATGTCATCAAACGCAAAATATACGAGCATAAAAATGACACAGAGTGACAATCCAAGGAAACTTATATATAGTATTAAATATAACAGTGATGCTGTTGCTGTAATCAATAACAAGCTGGAGCAATTCGGACAGGATTCCGTCTTTATGTGTTAAATTGATATAAATCAAAATATTTCAAATAAATGATTCTGTTGGGAGAAGAAAGTTAAGATTTTGATAATAATACTAACTGAAGTTTTATTCAGTTTCATTCCCTCTTACCAGGCAAGTTTGAAGCAATTTTGTACATTTTTTCATATTCCGGCGTACAAAAAAAACATCCATGAACAAACTAAAACAACCACCGACATGAGGATTGTCCTAAAATGGAAGCTCTAACGTTGAATAGGGCATGTTCTGCGTAAACCCCAAGAAAACATAACAAGAGTTGCTCTCAGATGGACCCACACAAGGGGCATGGCAACATTGAAGCCATTGTCAGTATACTCGACACACACGAGTGCACGGCAACATTGAAGCCATTGTCAGTATACTCGTCACACACGAGTGCATGGCAACATTGAAGCCATTGTCAGTATACTCGACACACACGAGTGCACGGCAACATTGAAGCCATTGTCAGTATACTCGACATACACGAGTGCACGGCAACATTGAAGCCATTGTCTGTATACTCGACACACACGAGTGCATGGCAACATTGAAGCCATTGTCAGTATACTCGACACACACGAGTGCATGGCAAGATTGAAGCCATTGTCAGTATACATCGACATACATGAGTGCATGGTAACATTGAAGCCAGAGTCAGTATCCATTGACACACACGAGGACATGGCAACATTGACGCCATTGTCAGCATACATCGACACACACGAGGGCATGGTAACATTGAAGCCAGCGTCCGTATCCATCGTCAAACACGAGGGCATGGCAACATTGAAGCCAGAGTCAGTATCCACCAAAACACACGAGGGCATGGCAGCACTGAAGCCAGAGTCAGTATCCAGTATTTTTTCTAAAGGAATTATCTTAGACGAAAATCTTAGAAATAGAAATCCTTCACAAAGTCATATTGATCTGATACAACTGTTGCCATAGTGTATAAAAAAGAGCGATATAATATTATATCCATATGAGCCAAGTTTCCTTGCCTAATGCTGAGAACTAATCACGTAAACTATTTGTACCATTTTTACTTTGTCTGTAGTAGGTTAAGGGGTTATGTTTTTCGAACGTTACTTTTTTGTTTTCAATAATGACTAGACTGATGATATAATGAAAGACAGAATTTCGGGTCTTAATGACATGTTGCAACTTTCTTTTTCTAAAGAAGAAAGTGGTTGATCTACATATCTGATAGGGGCGGTTGGCAGACTAATATATGTACAAAACGACATCACTATTCTGTAAAGCATCACTCTAATCTTTCTTACAAACATCATCCGAATTTGTTGTCCTCCAATAGTTCCGACGGTGACATTTGCGCAAATCATTAACTTAGTCAGCGCTATCATTCTTTTACTGTCTACAATACTTGTGTTATGTCAGTTCTTGTGTTAAGTCAGTCGTTTGTTTGTACCGGTTGTTAGTGGTGGGAAAACATGTTAGGTTTAAAATTTACCTCTATGATTACTAAAATCGGTTAAGAACGACGTAAAACATATAGAAAATAATCTTATAACGTGTATGAAGTGATACCAACTAAGGTAACAGGAATTCAATATGTGCAGCAGACTGGTAGACTGTCATTCGGACTTTTACAATTGTATATAACCTTATTTAGACAAAAACTTTGTCTGTTTTTACGCGGTAATGTGTCACGTGTACCTCACGTACGGTGGACAATCAAACTAATCACTTTTCATAGAAGTAATTATCAACCTATCTTACAATGTAACTTGTTTTGCCCAAAGCAAAGATCTTCACTGTAATTATACGCAATAGTGATCCAACATAATGTTTTCTACCGATATATGTTGTCTTCATGTTTTTATACGATACATTGCAGTGATAAATTTATATTTTTTATTTATAATTGATTTGTGCTCATTACGGAGAACATTTAACAAATTTCTAAATAATTATTTCAATAAAGATGTAGTAAGTTCTACAATATAATCAACATTTTCCCACGAATACTAGAAAACAGGAAACATTGACAAAATAGTTTTTTGTTTTGCTTTTTTAAATCTGTTACTTAGTTGTCGTCTTAAAATATCAGGCAATGTCATTTATCAACAGATGGTTGTGTGTCGTTTGTAGATTGTTTTCAAAACATTGATATATTTATTATACATTGTAGTAATGATTATTATTAAAAATATTTATTGTCGACTAAAAGTCTCTGATAATAAGCATAATTTAAAATGAGTTGTATTGTGGTAATGAAATACACGTATAATTGATAATAAACTAGTGTATAATAATTCAATTATTGGTTTTATTTTAAGTTACAATTGTGTAAGGCCTAAAACTATTGTTTGATCCCGGTAACCCTTCTACCCTGAAATTTGCAGTGACCCAGTATATGTATATATACTTTTTATACTTTTTAGCTACTTTTATACTTCGTACGAAGGAAATTTGCTCTCCTTCATAGTAATTTTCCAAACAACAAAATATATCTACCTTCCGTATAATTTACCGGAAACAAGCAGATTTGTAGGCCTTGGTAATTATGACATACGAGGTGTGTCCAAAAAGTTCGTAGACACTTGTGATAAAATGAAAACGAAACAACATATCCACATCAAACTTCAGTATTACAAAATACTTTCCATTTACATATGACACAGAAAATTTCAGTGAAATGCGTGGAGTAATCATTTTTCTACATTAATTAAAGTGTTCTCACTCTTACCCGAGCGGCGCAGGTGGTGACGTCAGGAACGTCCGCAACGTAAATTAACAACGTTAAAATTGTCACAACTTGTAGCAGCCACCGTTATCAATGTTTTCGCCTGCCTCTGTCGAAATCTGTCAACCTTGGCACCCATACCTTGTTTGTATACCTAACTGCTGCTTAAGCATGTTATTTACTGTCCCACAGCTAAATTCAGACTCACGAATGCTCACATGTCTATCCATATTGACGATCTCTTCTATAGACGTCACAGTAACGTCGTTTATAATTCTCGGTCGTCCGCTATAACCGTCTGCTTTCTTAGTCGTTTTTCAATCTGAATATCGCATGCGCCGCTTGTAAACAAGTGCTCTACACACGGAATCCTTGCCTGTTACAGACCGAAGTGTTTTAATGGGTTGAACCGGTGTTTTGTCCAATGATACACACACTTTAATGATAGTCCGTTGTTCTTCGACGTCAAATGACGTCATTTTCGTTTCAAATAATTCCTTAGGTCCTCATGATAAAAGTTTATTTTTTCAACGTACAGGTGTTCTATTGTTATGATACTTGGCGGACGTGACATCAACATAACCTCGTGGCTGGTTGACAAACTTCAATATAATCGCGCCAAAATTACGCCATTGCCATGACATTATATTAAACGTACTAACTAACGAACTTGACCTGCGCCGCTTAGCAAAACCATGATAAATTATATAAAATGTCATATCTTGTTTTTATTTTTATGGTATATTTAGTCAAATTACTACAGAATATGTATTTTGTAATAAAGTATACAGATCTGGTGAAAAAGAATTTGTCATTACGCCGGATATCTTTTAAATTAGGATGTCTACGAACTTTTTGGACACACCTCGTATATCAAACAATCATCTGATGTATATGGTAGCTGATTTATGCCATATCGCATTTTCGATTTTTTGCCACAGCAAAGCGAAATGCAACAGTGCAAAGATACGACAAAGTCGACTTTTTCGCATTGTTACATTTTCGCTTTGTTGTGGCGAAAAAGCGAAAGTACGACATAGCATAAATCAGCCACCATAGATATAAGCATTTAGCAACCAATATTCCATTCAGTCTTTTGCATATGGAATGCATTTGTCAGTGTGTGTGTAGCTAAATTCTTAAAATATAATTATTATCTGATGTGTTGATAGATTCCTTGACAATCAGCTTATAAGCCTAATTGCTTCAGACAGTTGACTGCTTAACTCGGATGTTAACTAGTACATATTGAATCATTTAAAGGAGATGTACCCGCATCTTTACATGTCTTAAAAGTCCGATTCAGTTATATGGCAATTAATTACTAGTTAATATTCTTAGGAAAATTCAAAAGTACAGGTACATATAGCTCAGGTACGTATAATTTATTCCAAATGCTTTTAAATACCAACAACTGAAAAGGTTCTTACGCACTTTTAAATAGAAAATTAACTTATACTCGCTGTAAGATTGAACGCAATTTCAATATGAAATTGTGATAAAGTACAAACATATCGACTTAAAAAGGCGGTAATAGGGAACACATGTTTACACACTAAATTCTAATTTTCGTTATTGTACATCGCGAGTCAACAACATTAGATGTGACGCACCAGCTTTGTCGTTGATTAAACACATGTGTTTCACACTTCTTATGTCGTTCCAAGGACATACACGTGTCTTAAATGCATTTGTCTGCAGTTTCCACAATGTTCCGATATTTGTGTATGCCCCAATATAGTAGATATAATGACAATTATAACAGTTGATGCGTCAGGATTCGAGGGTCATAGCTTCCAGCAATTTATGATCTGGTTAATCCGGCGACAAACATGGAAAGCATGCATCAGAAATAATCAGTACGAACATATTAAACGCTAATAATGTATGATTTTTCTACATAAATTGCATTATAAAAGTGCTGAAGATATTTTGAAGGCATGAAAACAAGGCTGTAAACAAAGTACATCATGGAAATTTCTTCTACTAATTTACTGTACATTGTACAGTCCTTTTATTCCTCTGATCACCTTGATTTCTAGTTACCGGGCGGACATAAATGTCCGATGTCGCCCAATTGTCAACTATTCGCAACGGATCATATACATGTATGTAGTATACGAGGGGTGTTCCATATGTATTGTCACTGTCCTTTGCATTTTTCTATGGCAATATTTAGAAGGATTCTACGATGACTGTCTAAAAGGTGCATGTTTCTATTCTATATCTGGAAAATTACATAGCCTTTCGTCAACAATTAAGTAATTGATTGAACTTAGAAGAGGGTATGCTCGAGTACACTGGCCTTATGTTAATTTTAAGCTAAATTTGTGTCATCTTTGCAGTAGTTGTTTAGAAAAGTAAATGTCAGTATTCGTTAAACTGCAACATAAGATACGATAACTGGACCCTTATACTTCCATTAGAACTTTAAATCAAAATGAAATTATTTGTTGTCTACGAGTAAGACGGTCAAAACAAGGGAGATCACGCTAATTTATACCAAATGATGCTCGTTGTTTCACGCACCGATAACTTCATATCAATTGTACTTTGATCGCAAATTCTTCCCAAAAATCAATGTTGATGGTCAATGGCTTACATACCTGTATGATATGTCAAATTCCAATCAATTAAACTAATCGAAAATTTTCATTGAAAAGTAGCATGCTTTTTTGACTAATTTTGACACTTATTTTCGCGACTTTGAAATGCTCTTATTTTGTTAAAAATGGCAATCAAGTACAGCAAATCATGTTTTTATCGAAGGAATTTACAATATTTACGGTATGATAGTTATGGAATAAGAATATTTCCCGAAAGGAAGTTTTAATCGACAGTTATTCGAACAAAGTCGCAGTGTCTATAACTAGTCCTTTGAAAAGACAACAGAAACAACATTCCGGTAATTAAATTTTATTGATTTTTTCACGAAATATCGCGGAAATCTTGATGGTTCTAGAAATGTATAAAGATTTAAAGATATCAACGAATTTTTTTGATGTGTGACCCAAGTGACAATACATATGGAACACCCCTCGTATTTGGCAACAACGTGACCGGATGTGTACATTAAATCATTACGCTTCCGAACTCGTGACTGTGCTTTATTCTACGATAAAACACAGGTACATATTCATCAATTCTTGAGCATACATGTCATTCTAACATGAAAACTTATACAGATTGTCAAAATTTACACGTATCAATAAAACGAAATGTTAAAACTAAAGGTTAAAATCTACATGTGCCAGTTTCAAGCACGCAATTACTTAACGTAGAAAATGTGTGTGTTGTCACCAATCTTTACAATCTTTACGAAACTTGGTCACACTGATCATCTCAACAAATTCTAGGTCAAGTTTGATATTGGGTTATCTAAGGTCGAAATCTAGGCCACACGCTCAAATCATAGACAAAACTTGTGTAGTCACTAGATGTCACAATTTTGACCTAATCCGTATGAAACTTGGTCTCAATGATCATCGTAACAAAAGATAGATCGAGTGCGATATTTAGTCATATGGGGTCAATAACTAGGGCACTAGATCCAAATAACAGGGCTTACATGCACTACTACATCAGGTGAGCGACCTAGGCTCATTTGAGCCCTCTTATTAGTTTCATCGGTTTGCAAAATATTGTTTCATAATGACGTAAAACTTTACGCCATTAACTTTTTAAACTCGGTCTAACTGCATCACAACATTCACGAGTACTCGAAGATATATGATTACTGTATATCTGTCTAAATATTGTCATGCTCACGATTTAGCTGTTATTATATACATATTACGTATACGAATACATTAATACCGTCTGGCAACGATTGGTCTCAATTTCCCGTACGAAAGTGACGAGAAGTGTATTGAACAGGAAGCCAAGTTTACGAGGAAACGTATCCATGCTTCACCAAACATTGAATATAACATCAGTAAGATGAATACAGTATTTCGTATACTCTTCTCATTCATAAAGGCATTTGTCGTACATACATAATCTTAGTGTGTAGCAAATACCGTCTAGAAAATGACATGATCCAATACTGCAGAAAAAATCCAGACATATTTATGATGAAACTATAGACACAAAAGAAATGGAATACAAATCAGACAAACAACGGAAGTGTCTATGATTAGATTCAAAAATAACACAAGGCGAGATATAAGTGCTTTCTATTATAGACGATTCCAAAATGTTGTAATATAGATTTGCCAGAAATCAATAAAAGCAAACAAGCGTTTATGAAGACGATTCCGATCAAGGATGTATTGTTGACGGTTCATTTGCCTGTTTTATATATCGCAAAAACCATAGATTAATAAAACAAATTGCATTCACACTTCATACTAGCAAAATGGTAAATATACCCAATAATCAGATCTTACTGTAAAATCGTTCTATATGCGGTCATAAAATTTCGCGGATTTTGGTAAAATGTTAATTGTGTGATTTGTTAAATTCGTGGATATAAAATACTGAAAGAAAAAACAAACACTCTTTTGTTATATAATTCTGAGGCCAATGTTTCGAGGGATTTAATTTCGTGATCTAGTTAATGTTTGTAATCAACGAAAATAAATTAATCGCAGATATAATACTTGTACAGTATGTGATCTTATAACTAAGAATTGAGAGAGTTTTATTTGTGAGGTGGTCGTATTCTTAACATGGTCCTATTTTGAGATTGTCTTGTTTTTGAGGAGTTTTATTTTTAATTTTGAGATGATTTTATGAATTAGACGGTCGTATTCCAGAGGTGGTATTAATATTGAGGTTAATTTTATGTCATAAGAATGTACGCCGTTCATTCGTATATAGACACACTCGTACATGACTGATTGTGGTTCTTTACCTGGGTTATACTTAGGTCATAAATCATCCGGACGCCGCGATATAAAAATTAAAGTCCGTGTATTTTAAGTTGGCAGATAAGACGCTCCGTCGCTCCATGATAGACCGATGTCCCTCCAACCGCCAGCCGATTAGGCAAATAGTAAGTCATGCGATCACCCGACGGGGACCGTATTAAATTCGTGACACAGGTATTGCGCAGGTTATCTTCTTCCATTGTACTGATCATGTCCCCCCAAGTGAAGAAATTGTCAGTTTTGGTACCACTGAGGACGTTAGTACAGGCTACTAATTCCAGAAACATGGTTGTCCAAATTACAGTCCCTTAACTTTATAGTAATAAAATACCGTTGGTACGCTGTGGTTAAAGACATTAAGGCAGACACTATGTCAAATACTAGCATTGAACTTCGACATTGGATGTTCCAATCCTATCAGCAATGTAGCATGTAGGTTCGTGGATCGTCAATTGTTCTAGATAATTATAGTCCAACTATTATTTATTTGCAAAAGCTAATGTATTGAATACTTACATTCAAGGTACACCAGTAACAAGAAAATTTCTAGCTGGAATAAGTCTTGTTCTCTCAATGAAAACTAACAAGAGAAGTTGCCGTACATTTCATGACTGCCTACAACATGATTTAGTAAAGATAGAGTTGTCTCCCGTTTATCGTAGCTATCAACACATTATATTAACTCACAGTGTGTACATGTACATTGACGATTGTGACAATTAATGGTATAACAAGTCAAATAGTTTCCTGCGGGTGATTACCTGCAGCCTTGTAATTTAGTTGTATTGTTTAGGATGTGGTTTGTGTGTGGCGTAAACGCCACACAATGATATTACCACTTTTCAGCTTACGACCAATTTAACGCATTAGGCCTCGGCAAATAAATAGTTCTATGATTTGAACAATATTAAAAACATGCAACACAGGTTACACGTATCATTGGACCTGCTTTGTTTACATTACCAACATTTACTTATATTAAGACCAACAATTATATCAGACTTTTATTTTTAGAGGATATTTATAGCAAATCATTCCGCAACGGACTATATTTTTACTACCAAAGAATGTTCTCACTGGTGGCGGGAATCTAAAATAGTTCCCACGGTTTTCAATCGTATACTGTAACGTATGTAAATCACTCCGCCGCTGCACATTGCAGACGATGACCTAATTATGTTGTTTACAAACATTGATGCTATATATAGCTGGTGGGGGGAACTGAAATAGTTCTACGTACATATCGATCGACCGATTAACAATGTTACCGCGGTAAGTGTTAAACGCACTAGTCAATTTCTACCCTGCTTTATATAAGACCTCATAATTTTCGTATCTATTATCCGATTTTGAATATTTAAAGCTTGTAATGAAGCAGAGATATATGTCTCTCTTTTAGACAACATTCAACACGATACCTTAATTATTAAATCCACGGCGACGAGCGAGTAAGAATCCGTTCCGCGTAAAAGTAAGTTTAAAATATCCCGTTTTATACCAAATAAAAATTCAATCAACGGTCGTAAATAATCAATTATTAATTTAATATTCGATCGATTTTGTTCATTAAAGCTTGTTTTAAAAGCTAATACTTTAAGATAAATAAATAACTCTGACTCTTATATCAAATTTTCGAGCACATGCTCTTCATCAGGAATTTTTAATTACTTCTTCTTATTTTTAAGTCACATCCATCTTGTTTCTATTATAATGTTGTTATGACGTGACGTCATTTCCTGTATCATGACGTTCCAAATGACGTCACGTCATTTCCCGTATTTTTTGCACACAATTTATATCTAGCATACATACAACAACATACAAATTATACCTATACATATATACTTAGCATATAGTACTAATTAAAATATCCTACATATATACATTAACACCCTTTTGTACTTTTATTATTTTCAAGACAAACTCACTTTAATAGCATATACAGACTCACATTTACTTATGCACCTTAACTCTCATACTACTGCACAAGCATACACCTACAGCTTCCGGTCCATACTCCCACATCTTTTACAAGATATTCAACTTTCCACCCACACATATACATACATATACCCCAGTCAACTTTCTCACATATGTACATATACTGGAAACATTATTTTTTATATACCTACATTTCACATAATAATCCCTAGCAAATGTATTTCATTTCAATTTACAATGTCTTATTGTCCATCAAAAATTCTGCTTGATTTTTTATCACAACCAATCAATATGGAGTACTGAATGAGTCTTATTATACAAAAATTTCTGTCATATAATTATGTATCTCCATTATTGAAGTAGTAGCACCAAAACGTATCATTGAATTCATCAACTGTTAATTGCGCACATTGAAGTGCTGATTTTATAAATTGTAACCACGCACGTTACACCCATCTGGAGTCATTGTACCTAACCTTTTTATCCATTGATCTTCTACCAACTGTCTATATGTCCTACCTTCAGTGTGTATTCTCTGCAGAATTGTTACCGCCAAATCGTCTTCCTTGTGATTACTGAAATGTCTCATAATCGGTTTATCATGCTGGTACCGAATATCCCTCCGATGTTCATCAATCCTCTCTCTGAGCGTCCTTTCTGTTTCACCCACATATACTGTTTGGGAACATCGGTTACATATCAATGCATATACTAAATTTCGATCCGAGCACTTCTGGAAATTTGCAGTTTTGTAACTCATACCTTGGTATACGTCGGGTATTTCTTCCTCTGTAATAATTCTACATATTCTGCATTCACATTTACTTTTCTCTTCCATACTGTTTACTATTTTGTTGGTTTTTCTGTGCACAAGCGTATCAGCCAAATTTTTATCCCTTCTATATGCAAGCATTGGTGGTTCATTGAAAATTCTGGTCATCCTATCTGATTTATGCAACACTGGTAGATGTTTGTGGAGTATTTTATGTATATCTGGTAATTGTTTCGAGAATGTAAGTACTATCGGAACTCTCTCTGTTTCCTTCTTTGTTGTCTTCTGTAGTAACGTACTTCGGTCTAACTTATCTACTTTTCCTAGCTGTTGTTCTATCTTTCTACCACTATATCCCCTTCTTCTCAGCTGTGTCTTAAGTTCTTGCCTGTGTTTATCATAGTCCTCGTTCTTTTCACAAATCCGTTTTAGTCTCAAACCTAGTCCATATGCAAGCCCATTTTTTGTACTTGGTGGATGGCATGAACTACTGTGTAAGTATATTTGTTTGTCTGATGGTTTCTTGTATAAACTTGTAAATATACTCCCGTTCTCTATAGTGACCATTGTGTCTAAAAATTCAATATTGGTTTTACTATATCTAAGCTCTATTTTAATATTCTTGTGTATATTATTGGCATACTCGGCAAACTTTTCTAATGATTGTACTGAACCGGTCCAAAGTCCGAAACCGTCATCTATATATCTTTTGTAGAAATACGGTTTATCTGAATATGACATAAGTTGTTCGTCCCACTTTCGCATGTAGCAGCACGCGTAATTTCTTCCCAACTTTGACCCAATGGCCACCCCTTCTGTTTGCAAATAGTGTTTTTTACCCAGATTGAAGTTATTATTCTCTAAGACCACTTCCACCATTTCCATCACATATTCCGTACGTACTATAGGGTTACTACGCATAGACAAAGCCTCTTTACATGCTAAAAGACATTCTTCCTTTGGAACCGAGGGATATAGTTTGGTTACATCAAAACAGAACAGTATTGCATTTTCTGGCACGTTCCCTTTTATATATTGGATTTTTGTATAATAAGACTCATTCAGTACTCCATATTGATTGGTTGTGATAAAAAATCAAGCAGAATTTTTGATGGACAATAAGACATTGTAAATTGAAATGAAATACATTTGCTAGGGATTATTATGTGAAATGTAAGTATATAAAAAATAATGTTTCCAGTATATGTACATATGTGAGAAAGTTGACTGGGGTATATGTATGTATATGTGTGGGTGGAAAGTTGAATATCTTGTAAAAGATGTGGGAGTATGGACCGGAAGCTGTAGGTGTATGCTTGTGCAGTAGTATGAGAGTTAAGGTGCATAAGTAAATGTGAGTCTGTATATGCTATTAAAGTGAGTTTGTCTTGAAAATAATAAAAGTACAAAAGGGTGTTAATGTATATATGTAGGATATTTTAATTAGTACTATATGCTAAGTATATATGTATAGGTATAATTTGTATGTTGTTGTATGTATGCTAGATATAAATTGTATGTAAAAAATACGGGAAATGACGTGACGTCATTTGGAACGTCATGATACAGGAAATGACGTCACGTCATAACAACATTATAATAGAAACAAGATGGATGTGACTTAAAAATAAGAAGAAGTAATTAAAAATTCCTGATGAAGAGCATGTGCTCGAAAATTTGATATAAGAGTCAGAGTTATTTATTTATCATATATTCTTTCCTATTGAGAGACAATACAAATTTTATAGTGATCAAGACTCCTGGAATTATGGAAGATTACTTATATTTAAGAAGAACAAAGGAGAAGCGAGCTAGGTATGTTTCACATAATGATTTTTTAAGCAAATGCTTAAAATATAATATAATACCAAATGGATTCAAGTGGAATTGGCAGCCAACTATAGAGACGGACAACGATCTGAAGATCAAGTGTGAAAGAATTAAATGTGACATGTCGTTAAAAATTATGGAAGTTACTAAACAGGCGTGTGAGAGGAAAATGGACGTTCTGACAGAAAGGGTGTTAGATCTGGGCACATTGTTTAGTTCAAAAGAACTTGATGAAACAGACATCTGTGAAAAGAAAGAGACTCAGAGAATGCAGCAAGTGAAATCTAAGAAAATAAATAAGATCTTCAGAGAAACAGATGATGGAATAGAACGGAGAGTGAAAGGAGACGGTAACTGTTTTTATAGATGCTTAAGCATGTTCTTATACGGAACTGAAGATGAACACAAAAAGGTACGGTCAGAGATTGTTTCCTATATGTACAGTAACTTGGATAAATTCAAAACTCTAGTGGATGGTCCAATTATTAATCATTTGAAACAACAATCACTTACAGATGGCAGATATGAATCATGGGCCACAGAGGCAGAGATATACGGGGCTTCAGTGCGATATAGAATTAATGTGAAAGTTCTGGATAGTAATAACGTAAACAGCCAATGGGACAATTTTACCATGAGGGATAGTGAGAGTGATTTAAGACCATATAACCAGTCATTATATGTAAAGTACAAGGAAAATCATTTCAATTTGGTAGAAATGGTAGGAAATTTAGACTCTGATGTAAGAGAGGATGCAGGAGTGGAATTAATAGATTGGTTTGAGTGTACCAGAGGTACAGATGGGATTTATATTGGACATAGAACCGGAGAACATAAACAAAAGAGAGCGGCTAGTGGTAAAGATGAAGTGACTAGTACAGAAGGAAGGGCAACATCTCCAAAAAAGGAATATGGAATCAGGATGGAAAAGGCTAGTAAAAGTAAACATAGCAATTCTAGAAAAAATAAAAGTAGTGGGAATAGTGGGAGGAAGTCATGTTCTCATAGAACCATTCATAAACAACGAAGTAAAGGAGAGCACAGTCAAGGAGGAAAAATTGAAAGTAAGAGATTCGGTGATGATGTAGTTACAAATAAATCTTCAACAGAGTTGACAGAAGGTGAGATCAGTCTTTTATCGCGTGGACTTAAATTCATCCCTGATAATAAACAAGTTGATAAAATAAAGCTGTTATCTGATTTAGCAGATTGGGAGAGGCGCATGAGGTTACGTGAGTATTTCTATGATAAAGAGAATGATTGCGACACGTCAGAAAATCGGAGTAATTTTTGTATTCCAAAGAAAAGCTACTTCACGCCGAATAAAGGCCGGGATGCATGGTTAGATTTATATGTCGAGCTGGTGAAGAATGATATTGTAGGAAATCTGAGGAAGATAGGAAAATTAAACCTGACAAAGGAGGAACAGGTGGCGTTTCATTCATTGCTGCATAATCAAAACATTGTCATAAGGCCAGCAGATAAGGGCTCAGGGATAGTTGTGCTAGACAAAGTCGAATACATCCGTGGGCTTGAAACAGAAATGGATGAAAGTAACTCATATACAGAGACTGACAAAGACATAACATTGAATTCCACAAAAATAGTAAAAAAGTTGGTGGACAGGATGTATAAGGATGGTGTCATTGAGAAAGATCTAAGGACGTATCTAATGCCCAGGTACCCAACAGGAGGTAATTTGAAAGGAAACCCTAAACTACATAAGGCAGGCAATCCAATGAGAACTATAGTGAACGATATAAGTAGCCCTACTGAGAAATTGGCAGAGTTGGCGGAACATGAACTAAATGAATATGTGGTTACTTCGCCAAGCTATATCAGAGACACAACAGATTTCTTAAACAAAATCCAATATATAAAAGGGAACGTGCCAGAAAATGCAATACTGTTCTGTTTTGATGTAACCAAATTATATCCCTCGGTTCCAAAGGAAGAAGGTCTTTTAGCATGTAAAGAGGCTTTGTCTATGCGTAGTAACCCTATAGTACGTACGGAATATGTGATGGAAATGGTGGAAGTGGTCTTAGAGAATAATAACTTCAATCTGGGTAAAAAACACTATTTGCAAACAGAAGGGGTGGCCATTGGGTCAAAGTTGGGAAGAAATTACGCGTGCTGCTACATGCGAAAGTGGGACGAACAACTTATGTCATATTCAGATAAACCGTATTTCTACAAAAGATATATAGATGACGGTTTCGGACTTTGGACCGGTTCAGTACAATCATTAGAAAAGTTTGCCGAGTATGCCAATAATATACACAAGAATATTAAAATAGAGCTTAGATATAGTAAAACCAATATTGAATTTTTAGACACAATGGTCACTATAGAGAACGGGAGTATATTTACAAGTTTATACAAGAAACCATCAGACAAACAAATATACTTACACAGTAGTTCATGCCATCCACCAAGTACAAAAAATGGGCTTGCATATGGACTAGGTTTGAGACTAAAACGGATTTGTGAAAAGAACGAGGACTATGATAAACACAGGCAAGAACTTAAGACACAGCTGAGAAGAAGGGGATATAGTGGTAGAAAGATAGAACAACAGCTAGGGAAAGTAGATAAGTTAGACCGAAGTACGTTACTACAGAAGACAACAAAGAAGGAAACAGAGAGAGTTCCGATAGTACTTACATTCTCGAAACAATTACCAGATATACATAAAATACTCCACAAACATCTACCAGTGTTGCATAAATCAGATAGGAAGACCAGAATTTTCAATGAACCACCAATGCTTGCATATAGAAGGGATAAAAATTTGGCTGATACGCTTGTGCACAGAAAAACCAACAAAATAGTAAACAGTATGGAAGAGAAAAGTAAATGTGAATGCAGAATATGTAGAATTATTACAGAGGAAGAAATACCCGACGTATACCAAGGTATGAGTTACAAAACTGCAAATTTCCAGAAGTGCTCGGATCGAAATTTAGTATATGCATTGATATGTAACCGATGTTCCCAAACAGTATATGTGGGTGAAACAGAAAGGACGCTCAGAGAGAGGATTGATGAACATCGGAGGGATATTCGGTACCAGCATGATAAACCGATTATGAGACATTTCAGTAATCACAAGGAAGACGATTTGGCGGTAACAATTCTGCAGAGAATACACACTGAAGGTAGGACATATAGACAGTTGGTAGAAGATCAATGGATAAAAAGGTTAGGTACAATGACTCCAGATGGGTGTAACGTGCGTGGTTACAATTTATAAAATCAGCACTTCAATGTGCGCAATTAACAGTTGATGAATTCAATGATACGTTTTGGTGCTACTACTTCAATAATGGAGATACATAATTATATGACAGAAATTTTTGTATAATAAGACTCATTCAGTACTCCATATTGATTGGTTGTGATAAAAAATCAAGCAGAATTTTTGATGGACAATAAGACATTGTAAATTGAAATGAAATACATTTGCTAGGGATTATTATGTGAAATGTAAGTATATAAAAAATAATGTTTCCAGTATATGTACATATGTGAGAAAGTTGACTGGGGTATATGTATGTATATGTGTAGGTGGAAAGTTGAATATCTTGTAAAAGATGTGGGAGTATGGACCGGAAGCTGTAGGTGTATGCTTGTGCAGTAGTATGAGAGTTAAGGTGCATAAGTAAATGTGAGTCTGTATATGCTATTAAAGTGAGTTTGTCTTGAAAATAATAAAAGTACAAAAGGGTGTTAATGTATATATGTAGGATATTTTAATTAGTACTATATGCTAAGTATATATGTATAGGTATAATTTGTATGTTGTTGTATGTATGCTAGATATAAATTGTATGTAAACAATACGGGAAATGACGTGACGTCATTTGGAACGTCATGATACAGGAAATGACGTCACGTCATAACAACATTATAATACAAACAAGATGGATGTGACTTAAAAATAAAAAAAGTAATTAAAAATTCCTGATGAAGAGCATGTGCTCAAAAATTTGATATAAGAGTCAGAATTATTTATTTATCATATATTCTTTCCTATTGAGAGACAATACAAATTTTATAATACTTTAGGGTTTTATAAAATGTAAAACTTGTTTTTAAAGCATTAATCGGCCGATCGATATGTGTGAGTGACGCCATGTTTACCCCTTTTACATACGTTAATATAGAGTGTCATATACATTTAATTAACATGCGTGGTCATACGGAGAATAAACAGTAACTTATCTTGACACTGGTCGAATTCTCCAAGTCGTTAAAAATGGTATGATTCGGTGATGATGTAGTTACAAATAAATCTTCAACAGAGTTGACAGAAGGTGAGATCAGTCTTTTATCGCGTGGACTTAAATTCATCCCTGATAATAAACAAGTTGATAAAATAAAGCTGTTATCTGATTTAGCAGATTGGGAGAGGCGCATGAGGTTACGTGAGTATTTCTATGATAAAGAGAATGATTGCGACACGTCAGAAAATCGGAGTAATTTTTGTATTCCAAAGAAAAGCTACTTCACGCCGAATAAAGGCCGGGATGCATGGTTAGATTTATATGTCGAGCTGGTGAAGAATGATATTGTAGGAAATCTGAGGAAGATAGGAAAATTAAACCTGACAAAGGAGGAACAGGTGGCGTTTCATTCATTGCTGCATAATCAAAACATTGTCATAAGGCCAGCAGATAAGGGCTCAGGGATAGTTGTGCTAGACAAAGTCGAATACATCCGTGGGCTTGAAACAGAAATGGATGAAAGTAACTCATATACAGAGACTGACAAAGACATAACATTGAATTCCACAAAAATAGTAAAAAAGTTGGTGGACAGGATGTATAAGGATGGTGTCATTGAGAAAGATCTAAGGACGTATCTAATGCCCAGGTACCCAACAGGAGGTAATTTGAAAGGAAACCCTAAACTACATAAGGCAGGCAATCCAATGAGAACTATAGTGAACGATATAAGTAGCCCTACTGAGAAATTGGCAGAGTTGGCGGAACATGAACTAAATGAATATGTGGTTACTTCGCCAAGCTATATCAGAGACACAACAGATTTCTTAAACAAAATCCAATATATAAAAGGGAACGTGCCAGAAAATGCAATACTGTTCTGTTTTGATGTAACCAAATTATATCCCTCGGTTCCAAAGGAAGAAGGTCTTTTAGCATGTAAAGAGGCTTTGTCTATGCGTAGTAACCCTATAGTACGTACGGAATATGTGATGGAAATGGTGGAAGTGGTCTTAGAGAATAATAACTTCAATCTGGGTAAAAAACACTATTTGCAAACAGAAGGGGTGGCCATTGGGTCAAAGTTGGGAAGAAATTACGCGTGCTGCTACATGCGAAAGTGGGACGAACAACTTATGTCATATTCAGATAAACCGTATTTCTACAAAAGATATATAGATGACGGTTTCGGACTTTGGACCGGTTCAGTACAATCATTAGAAAAGTTTGCCGAGTATGCCAATAATATACACAAGAATATTAAAATAGAGCTTAGATATAGTAAAACCAATATTGAATTTTTAGACACAATGGTCACTATAGAGAACGGGAGTATATTTACAAGTTTATACAAGAAACCATCAGACAAACAAATATACTTACACAGTAGTTCATGCCATCCACCAAGTACAAAAAATGGGCTTGCATATGGACTAGGTTTGAGACTAAAACGGATTTGTGAAAAGAACGAGGACTATGATAAACACAGGCAAGAACTTAAGACACAGCTGAGAAGAAGGGGATATAGTGGTAGAAAGATAGAACAACAGCTAGGGAAAGTAGATAAGTTAGACCGAAGTACGTTACTACAGAAGACAACAAAGAAGGAAACAGAGAGAGTTCCGATAGTACTTACATTCTCGAAACAATTACCAGATATACATAAAATACTCCACAAACATCTACCAGTGTTGCATAAATCAGATAGGAAGACCAGAATTTTCAATGAACCACCAATGCTTGCATATAGAAGGGATAAAAATTTGGCTGATACGCTTGTGCACAGAAAAACCAACAAAATAGTAAACAGTATGGAAGAGAAAAGTAAATGTGAATGCAGAATATGTAGAATTATTACAGAGGAAGAAATACCCGACGTATACCAAGGTATGAGTTACAAAACTGCAAATTTCCAGAAGTGCTCGGATCGAAATTTAGTATATGCATTGATATGTAACCGATGTTCCCAAACAGTATATGTGGGTGAAACAGAAAGGACGCTCAGAGAGAGGATTGATGAACATCGGAGGGATATTCGGTACCAGCATGATAAACCGATTATGAGACATTTCAGTAATCACAAGGAAGACGATTTGGCGGTAACAATTCTGCAGAGAATACACACTGAAGGTAGGACATATAGACAGTTGGTAGAAGATCAATGGATAAAAAGGTTAGGTACAATGACTCCAGATGGGTGTAACGTGCGTGGTTACAATTTATAAAATCAGCACTTCAATGTGCGCAATTAACAGTTGATGAATTCAATGATACGTTTTGGTGCTACTACTTCAATAATGGAGATACATAATTATATGACAGAAATTTTTGTATAATAAGACTCATTCAGTACTCCATATTGATTGGTTGTGATAAAAAATCAAGCAGAATTTTTGATGGACAATAAGACATTGTAAATTGAAATGAAATACATTTGCTAGGGATTATTATGTGAAATGTAAGTATATAAAAAATAATGTTTCCAGTATATGTACATATGTGAGAAAGTTGACTGGGGTATATGTATGTATATGTGTAGGTGGAAAGTTGAATATCTTGTAAAAGATGTGGGAGTATGGACCGGAAGCTGTAGGTGTATGCTTGTGCAGTAGTATGAGAGTTAAGGTGCATAAGTAAATGTGAGTCTGTATATGCTATTAAAGTGAGTTTGTCTTGAAAATAATAAAAGTACAAAAGGGTGTTAATGTATATATGTAGGATATTTTAATTAGTACTATATGCTAAGTATATATGTATAGGTATAATTTGTATGTTGTTGTATGTATGCTAGATATAAATTGTATGTAAAAAATACGGGAAATGACGTGACGTCATTTGGAACGTCATGATACAGGAAATGACGTCACGTCATAACAACATTATAATACAAACAAGATGGATGTGACTTAAAAATAAAAAAAGTAATTAAAAATTCCTGATGAAGAGCATGTGCTCAAAAATTTGATATAAGAGTCAGAATTATTTATTTATCATATATTCTTTCCTATTGAGAGACAATACAAATTTTATAATACTTTAGGGTTTTATAAAATGTAAAACTTGTTTTTAAAGCATTAATCGGCCGATCGATATGTGTGAGTGACGCCATGTTTACCCCTTTTACATACGTTAATATAGAGTGTCATATACATTTAATTAACATGCGTGGTCATACGGAGAATAAACAGTAACTTATCTTGACACTGGTCGAATTCTCCAAGTCGTTAAAAATGGTATTTGTAAATATCCCTTCATTGATGCTCAGCATAGTTACTTAAGTAAGTTCCAGGTAACTGCTGGTTCTATTGGTGTCCTTAGCAGCACAAATGTTTGAGTAAGGGTGGGCTTATCAGAACTGTGACATAAAATTATGATAAACCTGGATTCGATATTGGATTAAATGGCATCAGTACGCCACACAGCAATACTTTCAGTGCTTTGATTGCAGTTTGGATGCAATTCGAATTTATTCCGGTGTATGTTTCTGTCAAAATCATTCCAATACATGTAAAATCGGACAATACCGATTATCTTCCAATTATTTGGTTGTGTTAAATGTATGTGCCGAACGAATGAACAAATTCAAAAGAATTAGAAACAAATTTATCATGTATCCATACCATACTTCTGTTAATCTAGCGATGTGTTCTCTACGGGATGTAGTCCGTTGCCCACTATATTTATTATTGACTGGGAATCTTATGCAGCTGCAGACACCTGCTGTTTAGATTCGTGGTCTCGCGTTCAAAGTGAAATTTCGGAATAGTTCTGCTTTCTTTGGTAAATAAACTATTGTAAAGACCGATGTTATCCGCATGGAATAATGGAATTAGTCTGGTTCACGACATTCTTGCAAAATGCTTCTTTTTTTGGATATATTTTTTTAAATCGTAAACCATCGAGAACATGTCACGTGCCCCTCCATGGTCATTTACTTTTGGCAATTCAATATAACCTGCGGCTCAAGGCCGCAGGTTAATCATTCTCTAGACATGCCACGTGACCACAGTCACCAGTGCTTCGCCATTCTTCTCCTTTCACAATCACTGATAGAAAAATAAATACATCTACATTTGACAAAGGTCCTACAATTCCGGAATAATCTGGATTCGCTGCACTTGAAATAATGAACTTTTTTGTAGAAAATAAAAGTTATTTTTATGAAAAAAGTATGACTGCCTTCTGATGATTTGAAACTACATTATATTGCTGAACAATATCTTAACTCTTATAGAACAATATTTGAAGTTGTGTTGTAGGGATGTGTGGTAATGACACCATACGCATAAGTCAAAATAAATCCCTCAGTTGAAACGAAATGCAAACAATAAATGCAGAATTTATAGAGCAAATAAGGCTAATACCGACCCCTCTATTATCGACCCTCCCTATAAACTCTCTTTAATCAATAAATACATAGACAATTGATCGATGACGTCATAGCCTATATTGCTTACGTCACAAATTTGGCGCCCTTGTTGTTTTAAATTATAAACAGAGAGTACGCGAGTTTGTTTTTGTAGTTATTGCACGAATTATTTCAAGCAAGTGAAACGATGTTGTAAACTGACCCTATATATACTGGACAGAGTCATAATGACCAAGACGTATTTAGAGGCTTTAAACGAGAGTTGATATTCTTTTTGGTCATTTCGTGATTTAAAGTTCACATATAATTATATTAAAGCAATTTGACCCAGTACGTTTCACGTATATTTCTTTAAAATAACCCTCCATATTAACAAAGATTATCGTGACTTTTCCTCAGACGTTAGAAAGCCAGTATCGTAATAACGTGTTTAGCTTCTATGATTACTTCTTTATTTAGCTTGTGTGATACGTATATGCCACCAGGGTTACTTACCGGTGGACCGCTTCATAGACACATATTAGCTAAGATTTGACTTTTTAGTGCCTGATATGCTATTTTGAGCTATCTAAGATAATAGGAACATTTAAGCAAAGTTATGTGAACTAGAACTATCATAAAGAATTATAATTTTAGCTCTCAATAATTGTATGCGTTCAATAATATATCTCTAATAGTCTAATCCTAGTAAAGCTATCTCAATGAAACCGGTCCCAGGACTGGTATTAACAAAGTATCTTAAGGGAAAACTTAAATAATTTGACTAAACTTATAACTGAACGAGATGCACATACATGTACTCAAGAAACGAAAAATAACCCATGTTTTCTTTGTTATTACAATATATGTAAACATGATTATCTTGAATATCTTGTGTAGCTAATACAAACTGTCGAGTTCTTACGCACAATCGTACAACAGGAACGAAGCTGGAGATTTTCATATTGAATGCCGATGGGCTGCAAGGGATTTGGCCCTTTGTCAACATAGTTTGTGTTCTTTTCGTTTACGTTGTTGTTGGCATTCTATATTTGGAAAATTACATAGCCTTTCGTCAACAATTATGTAATTTATTGAACCATACCCAGAAATCTAAGCCATTGTCTCCCTTATTAACACCCTATCGAGACACTCGATTAGCCGTTATCGGTCACTTTACGCCTATTGAAATATAGAGTGATGAAATCTTTAACTCATCCAGGGACAGTACAAGAGATGGAACCAATTTTCGCCACTTGCTTTAAACCTGTCCCCTCTCACTTCCGCAGTAATAAGGGCAAAGAGAGCCTCTCACTGATTGGTTAAAAATAAAATTCTTGAAAATTGTAAATTGACATTTATAATTTACGATAAATAGTTGCAGATATTGCTTATGACAATAAATAATTTTAGTGATGTTGATTTGAACAAAACACGCATCAAGTTTGTCAAAAACAAATATTTAAACTTGTGTTGTTTTGTTTTGTAAGTTGCGTCGTCATGGTCATGCTCACGTGTTTTTGTGTACATAACAAAACAAACAAGTTCTCGGAGCGGTAACATTTTCAAAGGTGTCAAGGATACATCGGATACCGGTACTGTGGGTGATATTAGTTGGAATTTGTGTTTTTAATTCTTCATCGATCTAAAAACAGCGTAGTTTCACGCATCCAGCACACTCGAGTGACAAAGTCTACTAGATTTCAACCAAGTCAATTAAGCTCGTACTTTGGGCCCTTCGTGGGGAATTTCCAATTAAGTTGATCACCAAGAATATGTCTACTAACCATCCTGCGTCCTTATTCTACTCTTGTTTTCTGAGATTAGAGTACTGAGTGTGAAAATAAATGTTCAATAACGAGGTCGATCAATTTGTCATGTTTTTAGATTGTAATTTTGACGTCATCAGTTTATATAGAGGTACCAAATGGGGTATAACTTTACGTGACGTAATAAGCGAAACGAGCGGAATGTAAAATAGATAGATCTACTCGGTGGAATATCAGTAATCACTATAGGGACTATGTAAAAATCATAAATGCACAGTCTGTGTTTGATTGTATCATACTGTAGGAAGGATTACATTAGATCTACAAATCATAGAACAGACTATCATTATATACGGTCAATAGGCCTACATGTATACATGTATGTCAGCTCGTAGATCTGATGTTTTATAAATTCAAAGTAGATGTAGATCGAATGTGTGTGTATATGTTTAGTGCCTATTATTTGTATGTGGTATTGACCGTCAGTTTAGCACCACAGGTGCAAGGCACTAAATCAAATTGGGTTGTATATGTCCACTATAATGCATATAATGTATATCTATATACATAATTGGCCTATTTAGCCAATGTGATTTTGTGTCTTGTATCCTTGTTTAGCATGGTTAGTACAGCATCTGACAGCAAGTATATAGGCCACAAGCAGACTTCAGTCCTCTTATTAATGCACAAGTGTCCTCCTATTAAAACTGTAAACGTAGATCTACTGTATGTGTGCAACGATCGGGTTTTATACACATCTACTAAAATGACTAATTGTAGATCCATAAATAATTGATATATTTGTTTCACAGGTGCAATTCACAAAATCAAATAAGTATTTAGAGACATATTATGTTGTAATACGAACTGTGTGTATTATATCATAATAGGTAGGCCCTATAGTCTAGACAGAGATCTAGTGTATTTCTAGATCATTTTGTTTCTTCCACCTGTCTGTAATTTACTGCTGAAATCAAACACGTGTGTACACATGTATGCTTCATTGGTCATATTTATAATAATTATATGTTCACATCATGACATGGTGTCTCTGGAAGTTTATTTTATGTATGCATTATGATGTAAATTTTGCCCAATTCAATTTAATTCTTCATCACAGGCTAGCCAGAGCTATAGCTAGTTTATTTTCCTATTTCAAGGGAAATATTATATTAAATATGCAAAAAATGATTCTTTGGTGTCTCACGCCCAGTTGTTTTTCACAAAATAAAGCATTCGGAACACTTAACCGGGAAAAAAGGTCCAATCTGGATGTTTGAACTGCATAATGGTTGAATCAACAATGGTGACCATTGTTCCAAAATCACAAAATACAAGCCAAAATGTAGTTCTGGATGTGTTTCGGCAGTGTAAATGTACTCAATAAACCTTATTCTACTGTATTTTATCAAACAAATGAACAAATATGACTCAGGATGGATCAGAAATCATCAAAGCAGTGATTATATGCAGCCAAGGGAAGTAACTCTGCTCAGACCATCACTTTTCCAAGTACTACATAGGTCATATTTCAAGTTTTTCAAGATTTTCACTCAAATATGTCGCCAGGATTGAGCCTGCAGATTCCATTTAACACCAAATAACACATTCTGACCTATATCAGGCACATGCATGCACATTAAATGTTAATGGACCCCAAATGACAAGGCGGCAATCAAGAAAATGTCGCAAACCGCCTCAAATTATTCAAAGTTCCAGACTGTCCAAAATGCACTTTTAGGATACATTTGACATTTTTCAATTCATATGTAACAAAAAATATCAATATAATACAAATAAACAGCTTTTAGAGCTGTAAACAGGTGGTCAGGGGCCATGATGTCTCTGGAAGTTTATTTTATGCATGCATTATGATATTTATGTTTGTACATTCATGATTGCATGTATCACATATATATATATATATACATGCTGATTGGCAATATTGCCTTCAATAAACTCTATTATTTTATACATAGAGCTCTGTGGTCGTGATCTTTCACTTTAAATATGATCAATAAAAAATATGTGCTCAAAACTGTTTATTTCAAATACAGAAGTTATGTTCATAGAAATATACTTTCTTTTATCCACAGGTAACAGTATTGATGTCTCCTTAAAATTCAAAGACAAATAATTTCCACTCATAATTTTAAAATTGAAGCTGGTGTATTAGATTTTGATCCTGAAGGCTTGAGATCGTTCTCAAGTAAACCTTCAATAAATCCATTTTTAAAAGAAAATGAATGTGTTGAAGGTAACCAATCTGTTGTCTAGAACATGTTAAGGTATTTTTACATGCCAGGGAAAATAGAATGGAATCACTTACACATATTTAAAAAAAAAACTAAAACAGAATTGAGCTTGATTCTGATAATCAATGTAGATCTACTGTAACAGAACAAAACAGAAGTTTTTATATTTCATATAATTTATTTTTTTCAAATGGAAATTCACAACTTATATATTTCAATGCAAGAATTAAATGTGCATTCATATTTTGATATACAGTATGCATTCATTTGTAACTTTTACATACTACAAGTTTGTAAACAAGAAACTCACACTCTCATTTTCAACTGAGGAATTTGGTAGATGTTCAATAAAGGAACATTCATGTGGACTTATATTCAAATAGGGCAAGCAGTTTCTGAGAAGAATATTTTTGAAGTTTTCTATATAGCCACATAGTGAAAACTAGCCCCGCCCCTGGTGGCCATGTTTTTAAGCAATCAACATTAAACTTAGGAACTTGGTAGAGGTTCAATAAAGGAACATTCATGTGGACTTATATTCAAATAGGGCAAGCAGTTTCTGAGAAGAATATTTTTGAAGTTTTCTATATAGCCACATAGTGAAAACTAGCCACGCCCCTGGTGGCCATGTTTTTAAGCAATCAACATTAAACTTAGGAATTTGGTAGAGGTTCAATAAAGGAACATTCATGTGGACTTATATTCAAATAGGGCAAGCAGTTTCTGAGAAGAATATTTTTGAAGTTTTCTATATAGCCACATAGTGAAAACTAGCCCCGCCCCTGGTGGCCATGTTTTTAAGCAATCAACATTAAACTTAGGAATTTGGTAGAGGTTCAATAAAGGAACATTCATGTGGACTTATATTCAAATAGGGCAAGCAGTTTCTGAGAAGAATATTTTTGAAGTTTTCTATATAGCCACATAGTGAAAACTAGCCCCGCCCCTGGTGGCCATGCTTTTTAAGCAATCAACATTAAACTTAGGAATTCGGTAGAGATGCAATTAAGGAACATTCATGTGGACTTATATTCAAATAGGGCAAGCAGTTTTTGAGAAGAATATTTTTGAAGTTTTCTATATAGCCACATAGTGAAAACTAGCCCCGCCCTTGGTGGCCAAGTTTTTTAAGCAATCAACATTAAACTTAGGAATTCGGTAGAGGTGCAATTAAGGAACATTCATGTGGAATTATTTTTAAATAGGGCAAGCAGTTTCTGAGAAGAATATTTTTGAAGTTTTCTATATAGCCACATGGTAAAAACTAGCCCCGCCCCTGGTGGCCATGTTTTTTAGGCAATCAAAATTAAACTAAAGAATTTGGTAGATAGTCGACCAAGGAACATTCATGTGAACTTATATTTAAATAGGACAATCAGTTTCTGAGAAGAATTTTTTTGAAGATTTCTATATAGCCACATGGTGAAAAAAGTAGACAAAAACTGCCTAAGTACTACACAGACAATGCCAAACTTCAATAATTCTACTTGTTATTCACCAACTACAATACACTGATAATCTCTCATTATATATACAGGTCGTTTTTTTACTTTCTACCACTGATTGGTGCTAAATTCTCTCAAAATAAGAGAAATTATTAATCTAGAATAGCATGTCTCACAATATAACATTAAGTTAGCTGCATTGAGAATGTCTTTTTAATTTTCTAGTCATAGTACAAATTCAAAAGTGCAATCAGATATTGGTTGTGACCTAATTCACAGTAATTATGATTTTGCAAGTACTTAACAAGTACTTAAAACCTGCTTATAAAGGTTATTTAAGCAGAACAGTCTCAATCCAAAAATATATCTCCTGTGCAATTTTTCACAATAATACCAATGTTGTATTATAATTATTGAATGTCTTCAAATACCAACAAAGCACAAGCTGTGTGACAAGATGTTTTAGATTTTTTTTTTAAAGATAGCAAACAGTCTCCATTTTTCAGAATAAAACTGTAAATAACATTCTTCTCATTAAACCAAACATTGTGGCCACCTTTTGATGATTGTTTGTATTGTACCACATAGTGTCAGCATCAGGCTTTCAATCACCACAAGGACCACAGGCCTAAGAAATTATATCACAAAATACCGAGTTTTGAAATTCCCCATCTTCCCGTCATTACTATATATAATAGACAGGTTGGCAACGCTTTTTTCCGGCCCCTACAGGAATCCACTATTTGACGCACCATCGGGCCGGGAAACGGTTGCAATCTGGTCTAGATATGTTTTACTACATGAAACAATCAATTTATCTACCATTTAACTTGTTATAAGTTATATTTCGGGTATTTCATTTTTAGATCGATGGTTCTGATTCCATGACTGTCCGCCATTTGTTGATAAAATAATTCCCACTAAAATACGCATGGAACGAATGGGATGCGGCTATTTCGTAACCAGGCTGAATCGTAACCGTCCATTTCGGCTATTTCGTAATATTTCGTAATTGGTTTTAATTGTTTTGCATAACATTTTCATTACGCGTTTTATTTTATCACCACTGTCTATTACACTCAAACTGAAAACAGATTATGATAAGTACTACTCCAAATTTACTTAATTTAAACACAAAATTTCACTCCATGGTGCCCAAATAATGACATATTTATACGGAGCCACGGATTTCATGGTTGCCAGTGAACAGGATTCATAGAAAAAGCTACAATTTTACGAATTTTCATAAGCATTTTGACATTGTTCTTGTTTTGTGCATGCTCTTTGTGTTGGTGCAGATACATTTTGAACTCGTATGTGCTAATACTGTTAAGAAGCACGGATGTACGAGACAACAGGATAATGGCTCTTTCTTACATGGGCCTACACGCAACATAGAGCGGCTTTTTTAGTTCTGGGATTTAAAAGTAACTGACGATATTAAGCTAACTAGTCGAGCATCAATAGGCTCTATACCGTTTAAAGAACATTTTCATAAATTAACAGCGTACGCTTTATTTATGCTGTTATTAATAATTGTTATAAGAACGTACGGCAAATGTCCCAATTTCTCAAGTTAGGACTGAGAAAAATAATCATGAGACAGTCGATATAGGATAATGATACCTCGTCCCTAGTTAAAATTCGACCCCTCGCTCGGGTGAGATATCCTTATCCTACATCTCATGATGGATTTTTTATATTCTGATTCGCAGAGTAAATTTCCGATTCGTAGAGATAATTGTGAATGATTATATATGAGAACATATACAATTTGTATACTGTAATTACTCCAAATAGCCAGTAGGAAGATACATATAAAATCTCCGATGCACCAGCATAGAACATTTCCGATTAGCAGGTACATATTACCCATTCGCCATCAGGTTAACGGAGAATTTCTGATATGCCAACATACGATTTATGAATAGAAAGAGAAAATATATTATTTGAAGTGTACACAGCATGAAATATTACGTTTAATTTACTATTAAACTTAACTTAAATTTAATTATATTCGGAATTTAAATACATTTAATCAGAAAAAAGTAGCTATTAAATTCCATATTTAAGTTAAGTTTAATACTACATTTAGGTCGAATTATTCCTACAAGTTTAAGTCACATTTAAGTTGCATTTAAAGGTGATTAAATATAGAATATAAATGGGATTAAATGCACGTTTATGCAATATAAACTTAAATGCGATTAAAGTTTAACTTAAATTTGAAATTTAAGTTGCATTTAAAGGTGATTAAATATCTTTTTTTTTGTTTTTAATAAAATTTATTCTGCACATATTGTACAAATAAGACAACAAACCGCTCAGTAGTAGAGCAGTAAGCAATACAAATAATTCTTTCTACGATTTATAAAGTATAAACATATGTTTTTATGTTAGCTATATGTACTGCTTTTTATTTCAATGTTCATGAGCAAATATGAAGTAGAATTTATAGATGTTACACATACACTAGTTCACAATGAAACTACTTAATGGTGTAATTTGTATTTAAAGTATATTTAACGACAAGGAAAAGATATATACAAATTTTACTAATATTTTTATTCAAGGGAGGTAATAAAACAATTATGGAAATTCTTCTAATTTTAAAATTTGTGAAATAAAATTTGGAGATCTACATGTAAGCTAAACGCGAATCTAGTTGGAAGCATGTACTAGTATTATTTGTGATTATATAAATAAATAAAATTTAGTTAATATACGGAAAAAAATCGACTTAAATATGGACGTTTTTGTGAAATTCCAAATAAACGGAAAGATAATATAGTATTATTTGCGATTAAATTTACAAATTAAATTTAGTTAAAATACGGAAAATAAATCGACTTAAATTTGACGATTTTGTGAAATTCCAAATAAAAGTAAATATAATAAAATATTATTTGCACTTAAATCCGTTTTTTCATGCTGTGTGTATATTTGTACTAATTACTCTTAAAGTTCCGATTCGCCGGTATATAGTTATAGATAAAAAGTTTCCAATTCGCCAAATTACGATTTATGCATGGAATGACAAAGTATATTATTTGAATTATGAAATTAGAAAATATACAATTTGTATAGTGTAATTACTCCAAATCACAAATGGAATCCGTAGAGTTGTACATATACAATATGTGAGGCTCCAGTACATAGATATAGAAAATTTCCGATTCGCCAATTGGCTGATATATAATTTCCGATGCACCAACGTACATATAAGTAACAGTATATATGTGAATGAGACCGAAATAAAGAATACATAATTATTATACGATAACCATGCCTTATATATGAACCCCCACATGACATGTTTCCGTTCAGTAATAAAAAAGTTAAGGACAGTTTTGATCCTGATTTTGATTTGAGTAATAAGTACTGAATGTTTTCGATTGTTAGGATCAAATTGCTTGGTGCGAAGCAGGCAATGCTGCACAATCAACTATCGCTGACGATAATAACTGTCGTGTATACAAAGAAATATAACGGCGTCACTATATTTGTGTACAACATTTTAAAAAAGTCTTGACTTGAAACAAGCCGTCTCTTATATAATTCCTTTACAAATTAAGTCATGTCGAATAGTATTCATTAAGTATTTAAAACTACTTATTTTGTAATAATAAATAATGTTGTTTCAAAGTGAAATGTTAGCTCTTTTAGACAACCATCCGTGTTAAGCGCCCAATATTGCTAAGTGATAGAATACGGCCAGCTGGTACCGTGTATTCGTATTATTTAAGCGGTCATCGGTTTAAGCGTCCAGCGTTGCCATGTTATTGTTTCTGTTTGAATATAGCATGAAACTAACTAAGGTTCAACCCTAATATGATACCTGTCATATTATTTAATTTGACGGGGATGTTTAACGTGTCATTTAATCTCCAATCGTTCTAATATAAATGTATATAAATGTATTGGCATTTTTTTCACTTACAAATGTCATATTATTTCTTCAATGATATTTTTCACATGTGTGCCAATTAAACATGAACAAGTGTACATTCCCTGTATATACATGTATACTGTCAACAGCTGCTGTGATTAACACGAACACATGTAATTTAAATATTAGTCGATTTTCTGTACTTATATAAGACGTCCTTTCATAAAAACAAATATAATATTTGTAATATGTAATAAAGTCAGTATGAATATCATCGAACTTTAATCAAAATCTAACTAACAAGGCATATATCAACGTTTTTGGTAGGCAATACAATAACCCGAGCGAAGAGGACGAATATAAATTATGCTGGGAATTCACAGTGGGTAATAAAATAAGTTACAGAGAGATATTATGCGATATGGATCGATAAAAAATGGAAATAATACATAGTATTTTTTTTACAAAAACATCAAAAAGGACCAACATCTGTTTAAAGCAAATTATTTCAAATAACATCATTGGACCGATACTATATTTTCATAAACGAAGCCGTTCGCACACGAATGATGTGATTTTTATTAAAATAGTAAACGACCTGACAGTGTAACGACTATTTTCCATTCCTTCTTTATTCTATATGAATGGTTGTGACAATAAAAACATTAATAAGGACCAACATGCTTTTACATTTTTGTATTTTATTTTTCCAAATTAAGACTGCTTGAAAGATGAATAATTAAACTAAATCACCCCGTTTGCGTACAGTCGATAGTTATAACGGTTATTAATTTATAATCGTTTTTCTAAATCTCCACTCTGTAACTCTATATAGATCTGAGCGTCTTAGGTCGCTCTCCATGAGACCCAAAGTTGGACATGTTCTCTCACTCAACCAATTGGCGAATCTGAAATTTTCTCTCTTTGAATCGGACATTTTCTCTCTATTAAACGGAACTTTTCTCTATCCATGTACCGACGAATCGGAAATTATGTATATACCGAGCTATTTAGAGTAATTACATGACATAGCGTGTTTAATTTCAAAATATCATAATTCACGATTCAATTAATATACTAGTACTTAGTTGTTTTATTCCTAAATCGTACATTTTTATTTATATGCTTTTATTTATTCTGGCCACCGGAAATTCATATGGGAGAGGCCCCCAAGAAGAAGTTAATCACACACTTGAGTTTTTGGGGGATAGTGCATGATACAGAAGATGCCCCAGTTCAAGAAGCATCCCTGGTTCTTTTACGTGCCGATGTAAAGCATCATACACGGGTCCTCGCTTAACGTCCCGTCCGGAAGACTTAATAGTTATGTTAGGTGGGAAACACTCAAAAGCATTTTTGTTTTTTGATCCGGTTGGTTTAGGGATCGAACCCACAACTCAGAAGTCAGAAGCCTTTACCACTGGACCACGTTTCCACCTTAAAAATCGTACATTGTCGCAGGGACCCTATTTACACACAAGGACGTGTTTCAAGGCGTTAAATCGTGACTAACCTGTCGACCAATCACAGCTGTCCTATACAGAATTGTCGATATTGAAAAATCCCACGAAATCGTAGGCACGTGCACAAAAATGATATGTCGATTATTAACAGATTCAAAAATTATAATTGCACTGAAATGAAAGTATGATTTTAGGATTTTCATTTTTATTCAATGGAACGACGGAATTAACATATCCAAATCAAGTTAAAACATTCGTTGAAATAGGTGTGATCAACACGCTAATCGCTCTCTTAGTCCACGATACAGGCCATTTGTCAACTTACGGAACTTATTTTTACCATTACATAATATATCCCTGCTCGTGATAGGCATAGTTTTATGCATACTAATTAATGCATTTTTTGAACTACATTTGTATCTGAATTCAAAATACGCCTATTCGCCGTGTGTTCAGTAACCATTATGTTATTTTTCAATAGTTATATAGTAATTTTCCAGTTTTAGGATCTCCAAATGTATAAAGGTAAGTTATCTAAATCTTACTTTTACCATTACATATACATCTCGGTATATATAGGGTCCCTAGTTGGCGCATTGGATATTATTAACTTTTATACTTCCGTTTCGTTCCGTTTCGTTCCGTTTCGTTTCTTTTCGTAAAATATTTCCGATGCGTGTTAGTTAGTTGTAAACAATAACAGTCATGGAATCGGAACCATCGATCTAAAAACAAAATACCTGAAATATAACTTATGACAAGTTAAATGGTAGATAAATTGATTGTTTCATGTAGTAAAATACATCTAGACCAGATTGCAACCGTTTCCCGGCCCAGTGATGCGTTAAATAGTTGATTCCTGTAGGGGCCGGAAAAAAGCGTTGCCAACCTGTCTATTATATATAGTAATGCAGGGAAGATGGGGAATTTCAAAACTCTGTATTTTGTGATATAATTTCTTAGGCCTGTGCAAGGACTAACAAGGGAACTGTGTAGGACCTGTCATCTATATACTAGCAGTCAGAGCAACAGCCTCTTGTATACCTGGAATTTTAAAAGCATGAATAATATGCTGCAAAAAATCTTTAATTTTTCTGTAGTATCCTCAGTATGATAATGTATTTATCAATAGATCATTTGACATGCACATATCCATAGGGGGTCTGTACCCCATGGAATTTAGGCAGCATGTGGTTATCTGCCAGGGCTCTTAGTCTAACCAGGTTGGATTTCCAAGAGCACAATAGCTGACCTCTTCATGAGACAAATTACATGATTGGCACATAGAAAATTATTATATACAGTAAATTATATTTCACTGTTGTAAGTGGATTTCTAAATGCAATCAATTATGTACAGTAATGTAATATTTAAACAGCACAAATAGTGATTCAACTTGACCCAGCACAGTTGATACAGTGCAGGTCTAGTACAAATGTATATAATAATCATGCTGCCAAGATTGAAGATTTAAGAACTTTTATACTAATAATAGTGTGCAGACAATAAACCAGTTCAGGTTAATCACATGTTCCAATTAATTTCTAGTTCTACTCTTATTTTCATTATTATTGAAATGCAATTCAAATTGATTGTGTGGGAATAACTTTGTTACTAATACAGTAATCAACAAATGTTCAGACACTTCCGGGTCAAACCAGTTCGAAATTTACAGCTGTCATTTCACACATTACTAACTTACCCGATTCAACGGTGGTTCTAACACCTCAAGGATCCCCATTGTATACACAAACACCTCCGATGAACCCTCCTTCGTCTTGAAATATTGTCAGATCGACGTGGATTTACAGTGTTGACATCTTAATATTTTAGTTTGACACGGTTTAACACAGTTTGTTATGACGTAATATGGCGCTCATAATAATTATTTTATCGTGAAGACTGGTTGATTTAGGTCACACACCACAAGACGATTGTCGAAGGCTGTAGCAGTACTCTTATCATTTTTGGGGCCTTCTGTCAACAATAGTTTAGCACAAAAGTTCCAAGGTGTGTCCAAAATACTAACTATCGATTGGTTAACCCCGTTATCGGTCCGTCCAATGAAAATATATGTTACAATGGGACGTACACGTGCTGCCATTCTGCGATTCACTGCGGGACAGTAAAATGACGAAATGCGGAAGCGAAAATTGTTTATGATATTTCAATTAAAATAGCGATTCTTGTACGATGCATCGTTTTGATGAGCATGCTTTCGCGTCGCACAGTTAGAACGATCGTTTGTTGTTACTCATTGCAAATATTAGATTCCAGACTTGATTGATGCCGCCACAAAGCATCAATTCAGGTGAAAAAACACGTCAAATCGTCACTTTTGAGGGGACAGGTTTAGAGCAAGTGGCGAAAATTGGCCGCTCTGACCGTTATCCGACGCAAAAATTTCGGAGAAACATGCGTTTGAGACCCAGAATGTTTGTTTTATCATTGGAACTTATGTTTTACGAGCATTCTGCAAAAAAACCTGTGAGATTTGATGCAGTAATAATTGAGTTGTGAATGTTTCTGTCAGTGGCGTGTATATATTGGGAAATCCTTCGTTGCAAACCTTCTATTTAAATACGTATATATAGGTGGGCTAGGTCACTTTTCATGGACCTGTGAATAGTACCATCCCGACTGCCTTTTTGCAACTTAATGTCATTAGTCTTGTTGGCGTACTTTTTTAATGACGTCATATCCTGTTTTTTGCGACGTAACGTTGTGTGACGTTTTGGCGTACTTTCTGTTTCATGATGTCATTTCCTGTTTGGTGACATTATTTTAAAAATGGCTGACCACAATGCCTATATAATGTAGAGAAGAACTTTCGTTTCTGTGTTTTGAAAAAGGCTCAGGCCGAAACGTCGATAAATAAAGAGTTAAACCATGAGTGGTAAAGAGAAACGATTTCATTAGTTATTGGGACAACTACGGAAGGAACAGAACTTTTGAAAACAGTGTCTGATTTCTGGACTTGTCAGACTTCTCCACCAATAACTATACAGTTATATGCCATAGATGGCGGCACACCAAACCAGAACGGTTCCGCTCACCTTACCTCCCATTACTAAGGAATACTCTTAACCGCCCGGTTTGTGGAGGTTAGTTTTAAACTTTATATATGTACACAAATACAAGTGATGAAACCCGGTATGCATGACAGTATAATTATGTTCAATCTATATTTTATATATTATATATCATTCTACAAGAAAACCAACATAAGACATAATAAATTAATAACAGTAGAAATGTAATGCCCTTTTAATGTGCTTTTGTTTCAAATACAGGATACTTGAATAATTCTTTGATGTTGTTAACAGCATAATAATATCAGTTTAAATCTACGAAAGTGATAACCATCCCGGTACCAGTTAAATCCTGGCATAACTCAGAGAATTATATACAAACATTTAATTGTGATCTTCTATGCTTTATAATAAATTATACGTTTGCATTGTAATTATACTTATGGTGATATATGTTTACTTGAACAAAGTGTATTATTTGACGTAGAAACTACTGTGATTATACCATTATATGCATTAATACAGTAAAATTACCCATTATTGTAAACTAAATTAGTGAGGAAAATATGTAAGCCGCCAACGCACATTAAGTTCTAAGTAAAGTGATGACTTTAATGTCGATTTGTCTGGTGTGCTGTTTGTTTGAGTTCGTCTAAGATAGTCAGAAGTACATGGTCGTGCGGAGTTTTCCCTGCTAGGTTGACCAATGACCTTCGACTTCGAAGTATTGGTGAATGTACCATTACACACACGACAAACACTATATGGGACAGTATCGGATGAGTTCGCATATTTTATTCTTAAATGTTTCTCCATACGATAGTCAGTGTTTTTATCACAAAACAACCAAATACTGGTGTAGTGTGATGTAGTCATATTGATACGGGTTATTTGGTCAACATTTTTGGGTTGTTACGATAGCCTGTGGTCTAAGGCAACTTTCGAACTTCACATTCCAAGGCGATAGCGCCGTACAGTATGGGTTCGAATCCAACTGTGTTTGCTAACTAATTAAAAGAGGTGAATAAATCAATGATACAACCCACACACGATATATCAGGTAAGGTAAGAGGCGTATAACTCAATGATACAACCCACACACGATATATCAGGTAAGGTAAGAGGCGTTTAACTCAATGATACAACCAACACACGATATATCAGGTACGGTAAGAGGCGTATAACTCAATGATACAACCCACACACGATATATCAGGTAAGGTAAGAGGCGTATAACTCAATGATACAACCCACACACGATATATCAGGTAAGGTATGAGGCGAATAACTGAATGATACAACCCACACACGATATATCAGGTAAGGTAAGAGGCGTATTACTCAATGATACAACCCACACACGATATATCAGGTAAGGTATGAGGCGTACAACTCAATGATACAACCAACAAACGATATATCTGGTAAGGTAATATGAATATAACTCAATGATACAACACACACACGATATATCAGGTAAGGTATGAGGCGTACAACTCAATGATACAACCAACAAACGATATATCAGGTAAGGTAATATGAATATAACTCAATGATACAACACACACACGATATATCAGGTAAGGTATGAGGCGTACAACTCAATGATACAACCAACAAACGATATATCAGGTAAGGTATGAGGCATATAACTCAATGGTACAACCCACACACGATATATCAGGTAAGGTATGAGGCATATAACTCAATGATACAACCCACACACGATATATCAGGTAAGGTATGAGGCGTACAACTCAATGATACAACCAACAAACGATATATCAGGTAAGGTATGAGGCATATAACTCAATGGTACAACCCACACACGATATATCAGGTAAGGTAAGAGGCATATAACTCAATGATACAACCCACACACGATATATCAGGTAAGGTAAGAGGCATATAACTGAATGATACAACCCACACACGATATATCAGGTAAGGTAAGAGGCATATAACTCAATGATACAACCAACACACGATATATCAGGTAAGGTATGAGGCGTATAACTCAATGATACAACCAACACACGATATATCAGGTAAGGTAAGAGGCATATAACTCAATGGTACAACCCACACACGATATATCAGGTAAGGTAAGGGGCGTATAACTCAATGATACAACCCACACACGATATATCAGGTAAGGTATGAGGCGTATAACTCAATGATACAACCCACACACGATATATCAGGTAAGGTATGAGGCGAATAACTGAATGATACAACCAACACACGATATATCAGGTATAACTAAATGATACAACCCACACACGATATATCAGGTAAGGTAAGAGGCATATAACTAAATGATACAACCCACACACGATATATCAGGTAAGGTAAGAGGCATATAACTAAATGATACAACCCACACACGACATATCAGGTAATGTAGGAGGCGTATAACTCAATGATACAACCCACACACGATATATCAGGTAAGGTAATAGGCATATAACTCAATGATACAACCCACACACGATATATCAGGTAAGGTAATAGGCATATAACTCAATGATACAACCCACACGCGATATATCAGGTAATGTAGGAGGCGTATAACTCAATGATACAACCCACACACGATATATCAGGTAAGGTAAGAGGCATATAACTCAATGATACAGCCAACACACAATATATCAGGTAAGGTAAGAGGCATATAACTCAATGATACAGCCAACACACGATATATCAGGTAAGGTAAGAGGCCTATAACTGAATGATACAACCCACACACGATATATCAGGTAAGGTAAGAGGCATATAACTCAATGATACAGCCAACACACAATATATCAGGTAAGGTAATAGGCATATAACTCAATGATACAACCAACACACGATATATCAGGTAAGGTTATAGGCATATAACTCAATGATACAACCAACACACGATATATCAGGTAAGGTAATAGGCGTATAAATCAATGATACAACCCACACACGATATATCAGGTAAGGTAAGAGGCACATAACTCAATGATACAACCCACACACGATATATCAGGTAAGGTAAGAGGCATATAACTCAATGATACAACCCACACACGATATATCAGGTAAGGTAAGAGGCATATAACTCAATGATACAGCCAACACACAATATATCAGGTAAGGTAATAGGCGTATAAATCAATGATACAACCCACACACGATATATCAGGTAAGGTAATAGGCATATAACTCAATGATACAACCCACACACGATATATCAAGTAAGGTAAGAGGCATATAACTCAATGATACAGCCAACACACAATATATCAGGTAAGGTAATAGGCGTATAAATCAATGATACAACCAACACACGATATATCAGGTACGGTAAGAGGCATATAACTTAATGATACAACCCACACACGATATATCAGGTAAGGTAAGAGGCATATAACTCAATGATACAGCCAACACACAATATATCAGGTAAGGTAATAGGCGTATAAATCAATGATACAACCCACACACGATATATCAGGTAAGGTAATAGGCATATAACTGAATGATACAACCCACACATGATATGTCAGGTAAGGTAAGAGGCATATAACTGAATGATACAGCCAACACACAATATATCAGGTACGGTAAGAGGCATATAACTCAATGATACAACCAACACACGATATATCAGGTAAGGTAATAGGCGTATAAATCAATGATACAACCCACACACGATATATCAGGTAAGGTAAGAGGCCTATAACTGAATGATACAACCCACACATGATATGTCAGGTAAGGTAAGAGGCATATAACTGAATGATACAGCCAACACACAATATATCAGGTAAGGTAAGAGGCATATAACTCAATGATACAGCCAACACACAATATATCAGGTAAGGTAAGAGGCATATAACTCAATGATACAACCAACACACAATATATCAGGTAAGGTAATAGGCGTATAAATCAATGATACAACCCACACACGATATATCAGGTAAGGTAAGAGGCGTATAAATCAATGATACAACCAACACACGATATATCAGGTAAGGTAAGAGGCATATAACTGAATGATACAACCCACACACGATATATCAGGTAAGGTAAGAGGCGTATAACTCAATGATACAACCAACACACGATATATCAGGTAAAGTAATAGGCGTATAAATCAATGATACAACCAACACACGATATATCAGGTAAGGTAAGAGGCATATAACTGAATGATACAACCCACACACGATATATCAGGTAAGGTAAGAGGCGTATAACTCAATGATACAACCAACACACGATATATCAGGTAAAGTAATAGGCGTATAAATCAATGATACAACCCACACACGATATATCAGGTAAGGTAAGAGGCATATAACTGAATGATACAACCCACACATGATATGTCAGGTAAGGTAAGAGGCATATAACTCAATGATACAACCAACACACGATATATCAGGTAAGGTAAGAGGCATATAACTGAATGATACAACCCACACATGATATGTCAGGTAAGGTAAGAGGCATATAACTCAATGATACAACCCACACACGATATATCAGGTAAGGTAAGAGGCGTATAACTCAATGATACAACCAACACACGATATATCAGGTAAGGTAAGAGGCATATAACTCAATGATACAACCCACACACGATATATCAGGTAAAGTAATAGGCGTATAAATCAATGATACAACCAACACACGATATATCAGGTAAAGTAATAGGCGTATAAATCAATGATACAACCAACACACGATATATCAGGTAAGGTAAGAGGCCTATAACTGAATGATACAACCCACACACGATATATTAGGTAAGGTAAGAGGCCTATAACTGAATGATACAACCCACACATGCTATGTCAGGTAACGTGAAGTGAACATGATGTAAAGGAATGCACAGTTCTGTTCAGTGCTCAATTTATAAGATAGAACTAACTTTTCTTGCTGTATTTAGTTCCAGAAGCAAGTTATACACGTCTTCTTGTTAGTGCATGATTGAAATAATGCTTCAAAAGCTTCATCAAAGTTATACACTGATGTTTCCTGTTACATGGCCTTAGTAGTGTGAAGTTGGGGTTTATTTCTCGATAGGGGTCCGTACTGATCTGACTATCTGTGTGGTTGTGTGATATATGGTTCACTTATGATTGTGATGCTCTTTCTTGGTTACACCGTGACACTTTTTCGAGGTGGACAGTGCTCATGACTAATTGGTTAGTCACATAATGAAACGCGTTTGATCTGAATAAACCGCTTAACCCTCTAGTTCTATGTGGCTAATTTAGGATGACAAAACATCCTACACATTTCCCGACAAACTAAAATATTTGTAGCGTTAAAACTAAATTTAATTAACTATCATGACATTAAGACTCTATTTCTTTTGACGATCCTTTTAAAAGATTTTACCCGAGTGTTTGTATTTTATCAATACAAACTTATAAATGATGAATATGCAGTTCAGTTCGAGCTTAAACTCTAATATTAATGTAAAACATCGGTTCATTAAGGGAATAGCATTATTAATATGATTTATGGATTAATTCAACCTGAGAATAGCAAGTATAAAATGTGCATTTGTCAATTGGTCGTTAGGGACGAATATTTGATATAAGAAGTCGTAAACTTACTTCCAAAGTCTGCAGACCGAAATAAATTATAGGATAATAACTAAGAGCACCGAATGACAGCAAGTTGTGTATAAAATCTGTCGTAATCCGGAATTTACGGGTTCTTTAATATTTAAGATATCCTGAGGTGATATTGGTTGTCTCTGGACTGATGGACTGCTGGTAAAAGGTTTAGAGATGTACTCGATCATCAAAAAGTGGGTTTCTCGTAGGTCATACGTAGGCACATTTTTTCCGAGTACAATTATTACAAGTACGAGTTATGCGTATACCTTCCTCATTTTTTGTCTAGAATAAGGCTGCTTCGTTTGTTTCAAAACAGCATTTACACTGTATCTGTTGAGGTCTGTTCCTGTGTTTACCTAGTGGTGTGTTCTCACCTGTTTTGGTGTGTTCTTGTCTGCTGACTCTCTTTCTGTGGGTTGTTTGACTCACTGAGGCGACAGGCTGTCGGAGTGGGATAGCATGCTTCTGTAGCTGTTCAGTATTGATGCTCTGTTGTTTCTTACGATGATTGCTGCCTTTCCTGCCCGATTATCAATAGTGTTTTGTTTGAACTGAATAATGCGATGGAATGGTACTAGTATTTCAATTGGTACTCAAAATAAAAAAGGGACAACTGGTGACAATATTTTCCTTTCGTAGTAGTATGACATAAAGGACGGCACATGTCAGACATATATGCATGACACCGCACCAAACTTTATCTAAAATTTCAGTTGAGTTGTGTATCAGACGTGTTTTATACACTCGAGCATTCGTTAAGTATGATGTTCCTTAGAAATACTTGCAATATAGACAGTCGATGAATAGTATTCTTCTCATAGGCAGTATGCCGTATCAAAAAAACGTTTATCTATAGATATTATATGCGTGCGTCTAAATGTGAGAGTCTTTTTCCGCGTTTTCCCAAACATTGGCTCTTATTGTCGTTTAGGCCCATTCCTTCATTGAACCTCTGTGGTTGAGAAAAATCTAAAAATTAACACTCAATGGACTGTAATGGTATACCAACATCTCGGACACCACGTGTCAGGCGTCTTCAGCAACTAGACAACAACAGTATTTATTTCGAAGTCAACACTGTTTTGGACTTGCCAGGCAGAACCTGTCTTTAAGCTTTACCTAACAATTTATAACTTTACGTAACCACGGCTAAACCTTCTACGTTAATTACTTACTTACATTTACGTAATATCTTCTTTGATCCGGTTCGGGTCCCAAGGTCGCCACAATATTACTTCAGCCCTACATGTCCTTTAGTTTGGTTTTCGCATCTTCCGAGGTTAGTCCTAACCGTTAGTTCGGCCTCATCTGTGCTTCACCAGGTATTGTGTCTTCGATTTACCTCTTGGTCTCTTGCCCTGACATGTACAACAATATCGCTTATCCGATTAGCGCAAAATCGCCCAAAATGGCCATCGTCGACACTATAGAATATAGGGGGACCAGTGTAGTTATTTTGTTATAACTTTTTTATTGTTTAAACGATATAATTTCCGTAGGGTGATTTAAAAACTGCAATTTATTATCCTTTTATTAATGCAAAAATATTTAGATTATTTTGATGTTTAGGCGGGGGAATTAGCGTTAACAAATTACCACCCGTTTTTACATTAAATGTAGTGCAATTGGGTTAAAAAAAAATCGAAACTGTCCAGTTTAACTTGTATTTTAAAGAATATTCTTGAAACCAACATATTTCCGTAGGCATAATTGAAAAGGAAAATATAGTATGGTTTAAATGGTACTTTTCAATAAAAAAAAATTATATTAAAGCGGGGGAATTAGGAGTATAAAGTCACTATCATTTTTTTCCGCGTTCGGCATTTTTACGGAAATTTACGGAAATTATCGATTCGTTCCGTCAGATATCGGATTACACTTGACGGATGGGAGATTGTATAAAGTTGTATATTAGAAACACGGATATACACTAGATTGTATTCTTTGATTAGAAAAGATGATCGGATTTACTTTAGATAGATGCAATACTTAAACATTAGTGTTTTACATCCATGTCATGACATGGTTTATGTTATCATAAATATTGTAACGCATTGTTTCAATTTATCAGACGTTATAAGGTACAATATCTTGCTAGAAACGTCATCGAAATACGAAAAAGGTGTGAAATGTCAAACTTTCAAATGTCAGTGTGTCCATTGAAGGGCTATTTTTGTGTTTCTTAACCCCGGTTGTTCTGAGGACATTATCTTATCATCAGAAGCGTCTATATGGTATGTTTTAGATGGCGGAGGTGGAATTTGCCAGATCTAATGAGAGTTTTCCGCAACTTGGTGTTCCAACTGTATTTCTGTTTTGGAATTCTCTATTTTCGAGTTATAATATTAAATGGAATACTGATCGTGCTTTAGACATACATGCACTATTCTTTATATCTTCATGAGATGGTGCTAAAAAGTGAACCTACGTACATGATGTTTTCGACTAGACCAATTTCAACGTTCTCAGCAAATAGTCTAGAATTAGGTGTGCTTCAAGAAAGGGAGATCGCAGTGGTTCCGTTGATCACGAAATGCTTCGAAATAAATCTTCCCATTTTTGATGTAATATACGATTGCTGCTTTTCATGAGGGTTTAAACATTGGGCAAGTGCCAGTAAAACGCGACTTTTGACATATTGCTACATTTGCACGTGTTTATATAATATGGAACGCCATAGCTGCCTTCTGTTGGTACTAATCAGTTTGTTTTGTGCATTTATTAAGTTGTTCTGTGCTACCAACATTATGTTATGAGTATTTGCCAAAGCGTTCGGTACTTAAGACATTTTGTCTTGTACAAACCTCAGTTCTTTCTGTTCATTCGTCATTATGTTATGTACCATTACTAACTCGTTCTGTACAAACGACATTTTGTTATGTGCATATATTATTTCCTTCTGTGCAGTTGCCATTATGTTATGTGTATTTAACAGGTTGTCCGGTGGATAAACTATGCTGTCCTGTGCATATGTCAATATGTTATGTGCATTTACCAATTCGTGATGTACTAAAACAGTTTGTGATGTGCATACATCATTTCGTTCTGTGTGTTGGTCATTATGTTGTGTGCATTAATCATGTTGCTCTGTGCATATATCATTTCGATGTATGCACTCTACATAACGATGTTTGCACAGAACGAAAAGGTGTAAGCACAAGACAGCATTTTGCTAACACATAACAATTGAGTAAATGCTAAGTGTAATGATGTACGCACACGACAATCGGTTGTAACTACAAAACAACATGATAAGAGCACACAACATAATGACAAACGCACATAACGAAATGATGTATGCACATGACAAACTGTCGGTAGTACATAACAACATGATTAATGCACACAACATAATGACCAACACACACAACGAAATGATGTAGGCACAGAACAACATGATTAATGCACACAACATAATGACAAATGCACATAACGAAATGATGTATGCACAGAACAACATGATTAATGCACACAACATAATGACCAACACACACAACGAAATGATGTAGGCACAGAACAACATGATTAATGCACACAACATAATTACTAACACACATAACGAAATGATGTATGCACATCACGAACTGTTTTAGTACATCACGAATTTGTAAATGCACATAACATATTGACATATGCACAGGACAGCATAGTATATCTACCGGACAACCTGTTAATTACACATAACATAATGGCAACTGCACAGAAAGAAACAATATATGCACACAACAAAATGCGTTTGTACAGAACGAGTTAGTAAATGTACATAACATAATGACGAATGCACAGAAAGAACTGGTGTTTGTACAAGACAAAATGTCTTAAGTACCGAACGCTTTGGCTTATACTCATAACATAATGATGGTAGCATAGAACAACTTAATAAATGCACGAAACAAACTGATTAGTACCAACAAAAGGCAGCTATGGCGTTCCATAATATAATACAGAACTTTGTTATGAACGAAGTAAGCCGATATTTTGAGAATTCATACGTTAGTGTCAATCTGAGGCAATGCAAATAATATTAATATTTAGAATATATAGTGCGAACATATTAACGTGGTCCTTTATGCGTGGATCTATTAAATATATATAACAAACCTTGCCGGATATTGATATTAACGTTTGTAAAACATCGTTCATATTCTCAGCTTATAAAGAAGCCCAATATTTAATTACAGACAAGAAATTAACTGTTTGATAATGCTAATAGAAGGTTTGAGGATCCAGTTAATTAGTTCGCACTATTTCACAGATGCACACTGGTTGATGATAACGTGTTTTGTATATGGTTTGAAGTATGCTACCGCCATGTCTGTATGGATCTGGATTTTCTGTGCGCTACAGTATTGTATTATGCTGCCGTCGTTTACGTGTGGCTTTGGATTGTCTGTGCACTACAGTGTTGTATTATGCTGCCGTCGTTTCTGTGTGGCTTTGGATTGTCTGTGCGCTACAGTATTGTATTATGCTGCCGTCGTTTCCGTGTGGCTTTGGATTGTCTGTGCGCTACAGTATTATATTATGCTGCCGTCGTTTCTGTGTGGCTTTGAACTGTCTGTGCACTACAGTATTGTATTATGCTGCCGTCGTTTCTGTGTGGCTTTGGATTGTCTGTGCACTACAGTATTGTATTATGCTGCCGTCGTTTCTGTATGGCTTTAGATTGTCTGTGCGCTACAGTATTGTATTATGCTGCCGTCGTTTCTGTATGGCTTTGGATTGTCTGTGCGCAACAGTATTGTGTTATGCTGCCGTCGTTTCTGTATGGCTTTGGACTGTCTGTGCACTACCGTATTGTATTATGCTGCCGTCGTTTCTGGGTGGCTTTGGACTGTCTGTGCACTACAGTCTTGTATTATGCTGCCGTCGTTTCTGTATGGCTTTGGATTGTCTGTGCACTACATTATTGAATTATGCTGCCGTCGTTTCTGTATGGCTTTGGATTTTCTGTGCGCTACATTATTGTATTATGCTGCCGTCGTTTCTGTATGGCTTTGGATTGTCTGTGCACTACAGTATTATATTATGCTGCCGTCGTTTCTGTATGGCTTTTGTTTGTCTGTGCGAAAAAGTATTGTATTATGCTGCCGTCGTTTCTATATGGCTTTGAATTATCTGTGCGCTACAGTATTGTATTATCTTGCCGTCGTTTCTGTATGGCTTTGGATTATATGTGCGCTACAGTATTGTATTATGCTGCCGTCGTTTCTGTATGGCTGTTGTTTGTCTGTGCGAAACAGTATTGTATTATGCTGCCGTCGTTTCTGTGTGGCTTTGAATTATCTGTGCGCTACAGTATTGTATTATGCTGCCGTCGTTTCTGTATGGCTTTTGTTTGTCTGTGCGAAACAGTATTGTATTATGCTGCCGTCGTTTCTGTGTGGCTTTGAATTATCTGTGCGCTACAGTATTGTATTATGCTGCCGTCGTTTCTGTGTGGCTTTGGATTATCTGTACGCTACAGTATTGTATTATGCTGCCGTCGTTTCTGTGTGGCTTTTGTTTGTTTGTGCGCTACAGTATTGTATTATGCTGCCGTCGTTTCTGTGTGGCTTTGAATTATCTGTGCGCTACAGTATTGTATTATGCTGCCGTCGTTTCTGTGTGGCTTTGAATTATCTGTGCGCTACAGTATTGTATTATGCTGCCGTCGTTTCTGTGTGGCTTTGGATTGTCTGTGCGCTACATTATTGTATTATGCTGCCGTCGTTTCTGTGTGGCTTTGGTTTTTTTTCGTATGGTCCGGCTAATGCTCACCTAAAATATCCATGCAATGTTTAGACAATCCCAACCGCTTGAACGTATCCAACCTAACAGAGAACGTGCAAAGGTGTATGTTGTAATTTTGTATTTCGTTTGAAGAAAGTGAAATATTTACTGCCACACAAGTACTTAGTACATCAAGTATTATTATAAAAAATATACTAATCTGACAGTTAACAGTCTTGTAAAGATGTCTAGCATTTACGGTATCCGCTAAAACTATACGTTACACAAATCTGTTCAGGCCCATTATGTCCCAAAATACTACAGCTTAGACTTGTAATATGTTATTACTAGAATGATTTACACTAATGTTGATTGTAAACTTGTGTTTTGTTCAGATGGAAGCTTTCATAAGATAAGTAAGATCTATTCTGACGAGATATTAAAAACAAATGTGTCTGTCTAGTGATTTATGTAACCACCTTGAGCAAAATCCCTTCATGTCGAATAGCAGTGTTTTCTCTTATGACCAAGATGTAGCTCTGTGTACAGGACAGAAGAGTTAACAAGTAAACTTTATACTTGGTACTCATCATATACGAGCATATACTGGTATACACTATTATATGATGTAAACATTAATACATTAATGAACAAGGATGTGTAGGCCTCCTTTTACCATGAGAATAATAAATCAGGAAAAACTAACATGATGAAACGGCATTCTATTTTAGAGGGAGATGTGCAATACTATAACATACCTACTTGACCACGTTCATCAATTATTTTCGAGTTGTAGACACCACCATTAAATAAATAAATAAATGAATAAATCAGAATAATATTTTAAACTCTGGAACAATAGAACACACGCAAGTAGAATGTTTGTCACGAGAACTGTGCCGAGAAACGTAGGCAATTATGTGTGATAGTAGTTATATCTAAAGAAGAAATTAGATTATAAAAATAAACGTAGGTTTGCTAATTTGATATTCTCTATATACGTGATAATATATTTTTAGATCATGTAATTTTTGTGAACAATCAAGTCACATTAGTAACGCGAGACACCTCTTGCTACCTAATTTGAAATTAACGCCTGCAAATGTTTTACTCGAGAAGAAATTCAAATGTTGAGAAACGCATTAAAATACAGGTGCGCTCATGACAAGTGTGTAATTATTTAACTAGCGATTACGGTAAACTCTATTATTTTCGTCGGTATAACGATTCATTGAATTTGGTAAAATAGCGATAGTCCTGGGTTGTCAATAACTATTATTGCGAATATACGACATTTGAACATGTTTGGTTTTTCGATTTCTTGTTGGGATTAGAATGCCTGGTGAACCAAGAAATCGAAATATACGAGTTTTAACAAGTAAGTTACTGACAATACCTCATATCCAGGAAACATCGCCGTAGGTCAATATTGTACCCGAAAAACATACACGACAAACCCAGTATCGAACTAGTATCATTTTAAATAACGACAGGCAAACGTCTGACTTCCTAAGCTGACCTGGCCATAGGGCGATAGAAGACACACATTAGTATCTAAAGGTACAGGATACTAGGCAAAATTGACACATTATACTTAATTTATAGTTTGATTGTGTAGCTGTTCAGTTTGTTCTGTTTTGTGTTGGTCTTTCTATATACATGTATATCACTTCTACCTCCGTTACGACAGATTATCCAGCAGAATGCACGCCGATACGTCCAACTTATGACATTTATATTGACGAAGATCGGTTAATTCCTTCAACACTGAACCGTTCGATCATGTTTTGTTTCTAGGTGCCATCGATCACTAGATATCGTCTTGTTACTAGTGGTGTATTTTGGTGAACATTATTCTATTTTGCAATATAAGAGAATTTGTAATTGAAACAAATCGGTTGAGAAGAACCTTTGATGTTTGCTTAATAAAATATAAATCATCAGCTTTTAAACAACGAAACGTAACAATGGTTTTATAGAAGTAACTACATCTTGAAGATGGTAAAGAAATCAACACCTCTGAGGGAACTAATTTTTTTGATTTTGATAGGAATTATGTAAATGTTCAATTCTTCAATTATTCGTTATACATTTGTACTCACAAGCGTAGATTATATGTTCAATCTAACTACCTTGGTCATAACACTGTAGGTTACTAGTAAATACTTGCTGTAAATGTACAGCAAACGAAAACAGGCTGCGCAAAAAGATGCGAACAACACATGAAACTATTCAAACGACATAATACCTGGTACGCTAAGTATATATTTGCTAATTCAGTTTCGAACGCTTGTTGTCAACAGATAGGGAAGATAGGGAAGGCAGCACTCAACTGGAACAGCCGAACACAGAAAACATATAAACAACACATATAACAGTCACACGGCACAATGTCTAACACACAACTCAACGAGGAAATGAACTTAATGGCTGAAAGTCCAAGTTTTAGCTGTCAAAAAGTCCAAAGTCGAAGTCCTTGCTTTCACAAAAAATAAAAACATGTTCGGCTATATCTTATGACAGAACGATGCATACGCACGCGCGCAAATCCCTCACCACTCACAAAGATAAAACCTCTCACCACATACGGCATACACACAATGCTTTCTGAATAGTATCGGATCCCTTACCACACACCAAGACACAGCTCTCTCACCACATACGTCATACAAACACTACTTTCTGAGTAGCATCGAATCCCTCTCCACACACCAAGACACAGCCCTCTCACCACATACGGAATACACACAATGCTTTCTGAATAGTATCGGATCCCTCACCACACACCAAGACACAGCCCTCTCACCACATACGTCATACACACACTACTTTCTGAATAGTATCAGATCCCTTACCACACATCAAGAAACAGCCCTCTCACCACATACGTCATACACACACTACTTTCTGAATAGTATCGGATCCCTCACCACACACCAAGACACAGCCCTCTCACCACTTATCAAGACACAACCATCTCACCACACACCAAGAAACAGCTCACTCACCACATACGTCATACACACACTACTTTCTGAATAGTATCAGATCGATAAAATATCCACAAAACTCATATACTTGGTGGATGTCTAGATGATTTAAAGTGACGTCCGTCAAAATGATTAAATGAATTCTATCCCAGGAAGGGTTTCTAAAATATATAAATAACACTCCTAGATTGATAGAACCTGATACATTATTACATTATTTCCCACTTTCTCTTGAAGCACGTAAAATAGTTTAGATTAAATTCCACATGAGTTATTGTCTCTATTGTGATATTTTATTATAATTCTGAGTTATTGTCTCTATTGTGATATTTTATTATAATTCTGAGTTATTGTCTCTATTGTGATATTTTATTATAATTCTGAGTTATTGTCTCTATTGTGATATTTTATTATAATTCTGAGTTATTGTCTCTATTGTGATATTTTATTATAATTCTGAGTTATTGTCTCTCTTGTGATATGTTCAATGTATTTGGAAAGATAAACCACAAAAGGTATATCCACATGTAGCGAATTCAATGAATGCTAAACTAAATTTCGTGACCTTTCAACATTTCAAGAGTAAAAAACCCACAAAGATGCATCCGACGAGTTTAACACGAGAATAGAAATGGGATAAGGAAGGCAGCACTCAATTTTATTACAGTCAACTACGTGTAAAACAAGACATGCCACAAATATACATGTATAGCAGAATGCCCAACATACAACTGAACGAGAAAATAAACTTAACTGCAGAAAGCCAAGGTTTCAGCAGTCTCAGCTGTCAAAAAGCTGAAAGGCCTACTTTCAGCTATAAAAAAACTGAACGGCATAGCAGTCTTTTGTGCCTTTTTGTTAAACTTTGTTCATTTTGTATGTGCCATTCGCAAATTCATTGTCCAGCACAAGGCTGCTTCGTATCTTTCAAAATTGCATGTACACTATATATGTGTTGTAGATTGTCGTTGTGGTGTTTAATGTCCAGTTGTTATTTTCTCGTCACTTGGCTCTCGTTTCTTTTTAGTTTGACTGACTGAGGCGGCAGACTTTCGGGACGGGATGTCGTGTTTTCAGTTGGGCATTGTGCTTTGTGTGTTTTTAATGTTTTCTGTGCTCGGCTGGTTAAGTTGAGTGCTGCCTTCCCCGTCTGACCTAGTAATATTCCAGATTTTGGGGAACCCCTAATAATGAAATAGGCACTTTAAAGATACAGAACTTAAAAAAGAACGGGTTTACACGTAATTTTGCATGTAGCAAATCACACTGGAAGTTTATTTTGGATTGTCAATGATATTCCTATTTAAGAAAACATCTTTTAATTATGCGTATTTTCAATATTTTACCCATATCCGTTATCGACGCTGCCTGTTCGACATGCGTTTCCTACGTTTAAGTTGATTGCATGTCCGATAGTTTCCTATATTGTGGGATTCTCCAAACACACAAACACGTGCAATATTGTGCTGACATCATCAACAACTTAATACCAACATGCAATGAGCACTCATGCAAGATCCTCGATATAAATCAAACTATTTCATATAAATGATTCTGTTGAGAGTAGAATGTTTATATTTTGATGTTGATACTAACTGAAGTTTTATTCAGTTTCATTCCCTCTGTCTATACCAGGCAAGTTTGAAGCAATTTTGTACATTTTGTACTTATAAGATAATATTTTGTAAATCGTACAAAGAGACTCTCCAGTTTAATTACGGATGTCTCAGAAAGATTTCAAGAATGCTCTAGCGTACAAACAAGACCCGCATGAACAAACAAAAACAACCTCCGACATGAGGACCGTCCTTAAAAGAAAGCTCTGACATAGGATGGGACATGTTCTGCGTAAACCCCAAGAAAACACAACAATAGTTGCTCTTAGATGGACCCCTGAATGAATAGGGAGAAGATGACGCTCAAAAACTAGAAGTCTTGGAGACGCACAATAGAGACATACACGAAATATATTGGTTCTACCTGGGGAGAGTGGAAAGCCCTAGTCCTTGTCATTTGTCTATCCAGGCACAACACGGGTACTTCATTGTTTATTATGCAGCCCTTACATAAGACCTTCAACTGATATTCCTTCACGGAAAACCTTGGACAACTTTATAATCAGAAACCGTCTAAATGTTGTCTGATTGACCCGGAGTTCTGTCTTTTTAAATGTGATGTCCTGGCAAGATGGGACTTTTTTATAACGGAATAATTGGCGCCTTTATGAATAGCATCCTCATCTAACTGCTCTTAATTGTATTATATAAGTTTTACATAGCAATGCCTGATACCATACATCGCCAAACACAAGGGTTCTTTAACATTGAAGCCCGAGTCCTTGTACACAAAACGTGTTTTTCCTAAAGGAATTATCTGAGACGAAAATCTTAGAAATATAAATATCTCACAAAGTCCTATTCATCTGATACAACTGTTGGCATAGCGTAAAACAAAGAGTAATATATATCAATTCAAGATACAATACGGGCCTAGTTTCTGTGCTTAATACTAAGCAACAAACACGTTAATTATTTGTACCACTTTTATTTCGTCTTTAGTAGGTTATCCAGGCTATGCGCATTGGTATACTACTTATCGATACAATATTATACAGCTTATATTTAACATTTATCACTAGACATGAACGTTCATCCTAAAGCCTGTCCGGAACGTTAATTCCATTACAGTGGACCTTATACAATCGCCTGTCTACACGCAAGCCATGTGTTTGTTTTGGAGCGTTACATATTTGTTTTCAATAATGACTTGACTGATGTTATAATGAAAGACATAATTTTGGGTCTTAATGACATGTTGTAAATTCCTTTTTCTAAATAAGAAAGTGGTTTTCTATACACCTGATAGGGACGGTTGGCAGGCTAATATATGTACAAAACGACATCACGAACTATTCCATAAAGCATCACTCGTATCTTTCTTACAAACTCATCCGGGTTTGGTGTCAACCAATAGTTTCGACTGTGACATACGCGCAAATCTTTAAATTAGCGCTATTATACTTTTACTGTCTACAATACTTGTGTTATGTCAGTCGTTTGTTTTTTACCGGTTGTTAGTTCTGGGAAAACATGTTAGGCTTTAAATTTCCCTCTAGGATTACTAATTTCTCTTGTATGTTTATTTTTCGTTTATATTTCTTTGTAAATATGTTTTTTGCCATATTCATGTGTTATTTGTAAATGGCCAAAAGCAATGCTCTTTGCTGATTATGCCAATAAACTTTGAACTTTTGAACTAAAATCGATTAAATACGGCGTAAACACTGTAGTATAATTACTTCATAACGTGTATGAAGTGTTATAAACTAAGGTAACATGAATTTAGTAGATGCAGCAGACTGTCAGACTGTCAGACTGTCATGCGGACTTTTGCAATTTAATAGAACTTTGTTTAGACAAAGAACTGTTTATGTCTGGTTTTATAAGCGGTTATGTGTCACGTGTACTTCACGTAAGGTCACCAATCTAACTAATCACTTGTCATGGGATTTATTATTAACCTATATTACAATGTAACTTGTTTTGCCCAAATCAAAGAGCTTTACCGTACTTATACGCAATATTGTTGCAATATCATGTTTTCTACCAATATATGTTGTCTCCAGGTTTTATACGATACATTGCAGTGATAAATTAATATTTTTTATTTATAATTGTTTTTGCTCATTACGTAGAACATTTAACAAATTTCTAAATAATTATTCAAATAAAGATGTAGTAAGTTCTACATTATAATCATTATTTTCCCACGAATACTAGAAAACAGGAAACATTGACAAAGTAGTATATTGGTTTTTCAAATATGTTACATATTCGTCGTCTTAAAAACATGAGGCAATGTATCTCATCAAGGGGTGGTTGTGTGTCATTTGTCAATTGTTTTTCAACATTGCCCTTACCAATTTTCCATCAATCAATTATCAACCAGACTTAATCTGGCCTGCCACAAGCAACTGATTTGTTTCTCCATTTTGATGAAATGACGGAAGCTAATATCATGGAATTATAACCATGTGTTTTGTTTACCTTCATTTCGGTATTTAATGTAGCCCTGGATCTTTGTGCGTTTTAATTTTCATCAGGCTCTTTTAGACACTCTTCAATGTCACATGAAGTTGAGTCGAATAGCTGATTTGAAGGAGACCGATTTGGCTGTCACGAATTTCGTGTTGTTTTCGTTGAGAGGTGGTTTTATGCCAGATGTGATGTTGATTGTGGTCGGTATCGGTTGTATATGTATCTACACTCAGTCGCAAAAGAGAGTATACATTGTGCACAAATGAAAATATATCGCCGGGGGGTTTCAGAAACAAACATAAGGTTAATATTTACTAAATAGTATGTTTATCTGACATTTTAAGATCAAGCGACAGCAAGTCAATAAATACAATACTGCACAAACAGAATCAAAGCTTTGAGACTTGAAAAATCAAATTAACACAAATGTTCATACACTTAACAAATATGTGTACATTGATACATTTACTCATAGCTCGGTCAATAGGAACTTGATCTTTCTGAAATTTTCATCATATGTAGCTTTGATATGTGGCATTACAATTCAATCGAATTTGTTACATCTGATTGCATTTGTAACAAACAGAATAAAAATGATGACATCAACATGAGCTAATGTCACACATTCGTCGCGGTGTGTTCCCCGGGCGTTTGTCAAATTTGTAGTGCAGCTAGATGCCCGCTTTGCTGATAAAGTTCGTTTTCAAGTGTATGTTCTAATCACGGATACATAAAGAAGGAAAAAAGGTTTACAAAAAATCCCAATTCAGGTTTAGAACTTATCACCTCATAAAAACAACTTTTTTAAACATGGTTACCTCCCCTTGACCAAGAAAATTACTAGTTTTTTTGACAAAATCACAACCATCATGCTGTTCAGTGAAAAATCGCATTATTTTGAGTGTTTTTGTTTAATTTGACCATATACCTAGTCCAATTTACCATACATAAACATAATTTACACCACTCCGTAAATGTCTCGTACATTTTTACGTCGGAGGCGGACATATAAAATATTGAACATTTCTGTTAGTTCGATTTTTCAGGTACCGATGCTATTGACTTCATTTGTGGGGTATAGCATGTATTGACATGTTATTGTGTGATCTTAAAATGTCGGATAAACATACAGTTCTGTTAATGCAAAATTTCGTTTAGTTCTGTCAACCCCAAAGGATACAATTTCAAAGTATGTACAATGTATACTTTCTTTTGCGACTAAGTGTATTCATGTTTCCCATGATGTACTGCAGTTGTTTATTTAAAATTATGCTGTAATACGGTTATTTCTTTGTGTTTTCTCTAGGTTTGAATCCCGCTCTTTTTGTAAACAAATGGCTGCTAAGCGGAACAATCTAACTTAACTTTAATTAAATATAACATTTGTCAGGGATTAACCTTTATTATTGATATCACCGACTGGTCTCTGTTACCTTCTTTCAACTTTGTGCACTTAGTTTGTGGATTTGTCGCACGTGATCGTTCCATAGACCGGTAAGTTATGTGTCCCGTGTTATGTACCGTGTACTATTTACCTTGTTTTATTATACCCCCGCACAACGAGATGTAAGGGGGGTATACTGGATTCAGCTTGTCTGTCCGTCTGTCTGTCCGTAGACGCATTCTTGTGGACGCAACTCCTTCTACAGTTTTTGCAGCATTTCCTTCAAACTTTCACAAATGAACAACCTCAACATGTAAATGTGCATAATGGAAAGAATTTGGACGATATAGAGAACAGTTCTTGCAATGATTTTTGCCTTGCGGGGTATATTAGTCTGCCGAATGGCGTCAGTTCAAGTTTCTTCATGGATATATATGTGTATGTCATCATGATCAGTTATTGTTAATGAAAGGACTGTGTATAAAGATGCACTTGAACTTATGTTGTTTTTATTATTTGAATATTTGCAGGACGTGTGTTTGTTGTTTTCAACATTTATACTAGTCTATTAGTCGATTACTGTGGAGTATGTTGTATTTTTGTACATTAAACATTGTACCTTGGCACTGTTGTTTGTTTGAGATCCTCACAGCGTACGAGCAATATTTGTAACCACTATATATACCCTATATCGACCACCCGTGTATATATAAATGTATCGGACCTCTTTTGTGTTTCATTTAGAATATGCATTGAACTTATTGCATAATAGTATAAATGTGTCCAACAACTTAAATTTGAAGACAAAAAACGCGTTTGAAAGAAACGTACACTACCGGTATCTCACTATAGATTAGACCCTACCGACTTAAAGAATAAGTCATTATCACTTGCACACGTTACGCAAATACAACTTCAAGAACCTATAGACTGCCATTGTTGTAGGCTTATGTGTCTCCTATACTAAGCAAACTGGTTTCTTTTCGAAATTATACAATCATGTGCATTTGAGTATTGGAAATCATCGAATGGGCTTGGCTTCTACCTAGACATAGCCAAATTATCATTGTTAATAAATTATGATGGGTGCGAAGGCGAAACATTTGTCTGTTATTACGTTCCAAGCCATAGACAGCAAACGGCAACCGTCGGATTTCGTTTGTGCTTTGACATTATAAAAGCACTGCTAATATATAGACAACAATGAATGATGGGAAATGTAGTGTTGCAGACAAATAACACTATTAATACATTATCTAATCTCGTTTTGTGATCATATTGGCATTTAACCCATTGTGATGAAAATGCTGCTTATGTGTCACAGTTATCAAAGTAAATATAGTGTATTTGTTACAAAACTTATAGCTGAATTTATATTTTGTGACATAGAAATCGTGCGACATAGAACTATATTTTCTGTTGCAAATTCATTACAATAATTCTAATTATGGATGTTTTAGACAATGTTGTCAAAAAATACTAAATTGAGATAAAAATATTTCGTTGGACACATGTACCAATGGCTTTTAAAAGCTCCAGAATAAGACCACTAATAAAGAAGCCAGGCCTTGATCAAAATGTGCTGAAAAACTAAAGACCTGTGTCAAACTTACCTTTCATTTCTAAAGTTCTTGAAAAGGTAGTTGATGCTCAACTAGAAGAGCATTTAACACTGCATAATCTTCACGAAGAACGTCAAATCAGCATATAGAAAATTCCATTCTACTGAAACTGCTCTACTTCGTGTGCAAAATGACATCCTTTGTTCTCTAGATTAGAATAAAGCTACAGTCCTGGTAATGCTTGATTTATCAGCAGCATTTGACACCATTGATCACACCACTCTCCTACGCAGACTTGAAAACCATTTCGGTATAACAGGAAAGCCATTAGAATGGATGAAATCCTATCTGTGTGAGCGTTACCAGACTGTTTGTATAGATGGTGAACTTTCAAAGCCAGTACTGATGAACTATAGTGTTCCTCAGGGTTCTGTGCTCGGTCCGAAGAACTACATAATGTACACAAAACTAGTGGGTGTAATCTGCAGAAAGCATCAACTGCAACATCATTTCTACGCTGATGACTCACAATTGTATATGGCATTCAAACCAAAAGATGGTGTCTCGCGTGATGAAACACTACAACGAATTGAAGCTTGTTTGAAGGACATCTTGCAATGGATGAAACAAAATTTGCTGAAACTGAACGCAGACTAAACAGAGGTAATCCTGTTTGTACCGAAAAGGAATGCTAGTACAGCCGAGAATCTCACAGTGAAAGTTAGTGACGCAGTGATCAGACCAACGTCGATGGTTAGAAACCTCGGTGCCATGTTGGATTCACATTTGGACAAGGATAAATATGTAAACTCTGTCTCAAGGTCGTGTTTCATGCAGATCCGACAAATAGGTCAAATCAGACAATATTTGACTGTTGATACAACAAAATCCCTTATCAATTCTTTAGTAACATCGAGACTGGATTACTGCAATTCGTTACTTTGTGGCTCCCCTCATTCTGAACAAACTACAAAATATTCAAAATACAGCTGCCCACCTCATCACACGGACACCGTGTTACAATCACATCACTCCTGTACTGAAGGGTCTTCACTGGCTACCTGTACAATACAGAGTGGAGTACAAGGTCTTGACTCATGTTTTCAAAGCACTACATGGAAAATCCCCTGGCTACATCAGAAGTATGTTGGAAGTATATACTCCACAAAGACAGCTGAGGTCTCAGAATGACTCTGTTCTTCTAGTTGTGCCAAGGAATGAGGACTGTCACGTACGGTGACCGATGTTTCACGACTGTAGCACCGAAGCTATGGAATGCACTGCCAATAGCACTCACAGACAGTAAAACACTACCTTCATTCAAGAAATCGCTGAAAACGCACTATTTTACAAAAGCTTATTCAGGCTGATTATGTGTTAAGGTTTTTACTTCTTAAAAAAAGTACTTTGTATTATTTCTTTGGAGTGTAGGGGTCTCTTTAAAGGTAGCTAGCACAGTTATACCTTTGGAGACGGTTTCTCGTAGCAGTGGTATCTGACGCTGTTCTTGAAACACCGGCTGGTGGAGTATTGCGCGTGTGGACAGGCCATACAGCTTACGAAGCCAACTGGACTTGAAACATTTCATATTGTGTATTTTACCTGTTTGCATAAATGAGTGGTGGATATGTGTTGATTTATAAATTTGTCCATAGTTGTATAATTTATGCATATTGTTTTAACTATGTCTTAATCGTGATTGTACAGCACTTTTGAACGTGTATATACACGAAAAAAGGGCTATATAAATATGGTATAATAAATAAAGAAATTGTGTGCGTTACTTGACAACTTTATGAACATACCGTATAGATTACTTGTAGTTATATGACAAGCATTCGTAACTTGATCATTTATAAATCATCTTTTTAGAACACGAGTTCAATAATAATTCGGTAATAAATACTTGTCTCTATTCTAATGAATTATTTGTATTATTATGTTGTTTTTTAAAGAATATAACGAGCATTATCTGTTCAAGCATTAATCTGGGAATATAACAGATAAACAAAAGATGATCAGAAAGAAGCAGGAACGACATGGTCAAATTAGGCTAATTAGGTCGAAAAATGGTCATTAACTGACAAAATGCAATATGAGCACAGGGGTGTGTCAAGACCAATATTATTATTTATTACTACACAAAATATAACATTAGTACACGCCTGTGCTCATACCTAATTTTTAAATATTAGTAAAAATATGAAAATTTAAACGAAAGTGTAAATGTTTGGAATCGGTACACTACAATGTCATTAATGAAGGTATTTGATATTAAATCACCATGATGGGTGCAAATTAACATATAGTTATATATATTAAATCAACTTGTGTGAAGCTTAGTAAAATTACAATATTTTGGGGTCAAAATGACAGAATGTGAAATAAAAGTGTCCATTTTCGAAATCGGCACACTACAATGCCAATAATTATTTTATTTGAAAATTAATCGCTGTTATGGGTGCATAGTAATCCAAAGACTAAGTTATACAAATATTAGATTCATACGCGTCTGCAAATAGGGTGTACATTGTATTTTGGGGTAAAAATGACAAAATCTGAAATAAAAGTGAATTTTTGGAATCGGTACAGTTCATTGTCATTAATAATTTTATTTGAAAAATAATCGATGTGATTAGTGCATAGTAAGCCAAAGCCTAAGTTCCACAATTCTAGATTTAGATTTTTCTGAAAATAGGGTGTATTTTGGGGTAAAAATAACAAAATATGCATTAAAAGTGTATTTGTTTTGGAATCCGTCCCCTTCAATGTCATTAAGCATTTTAATTAAAAATGAATTACTGTGAAACGTACACAGTAACACATAGGCTAACTTTGTATGAATTATTTTGTCAGACACTTCTGCAAAGGGGGTGTATTTTGGGGGTAAAAATAACAAAATATTAGATAAAAGGGCAATTTTTTGGAATCGGTACACTACAATGTAATTCATTATTTTTTATTGGAATATTTATCTCTGAGATAGCTGTATATGATGACTTATAGTTTTAGATAAACATTATATGGCCAGGCTATTCTGCAATGTCAGATATTTTGGGGTAAAAATAACGAAATATGAAATAAAAGGAATGTTCTGCCGCCAGGGGGAATTGACCTAGATTGCCGAGTTGCGAATCACTGGCCACTTGATAACGGTCCCGGCCCGAAATTTCCAATAAGACAAAACGTAACAATTCAATTATCTACATGTACATGATTGAGCAATAATAGTAAGAAGTGTTGCTATGACAATGTAAACTGAATAAATTTGAAATCTAATTTTTCACACAGGAATAGAGAGTCGTATTTCATCCACAGTGGTTAAATGAAAACTGAATGTCAATAGTATATTTCTGCATATTAAGCAATTAGATTTAATGGTTGCTATGGCAACACAAGCACTAATAGAATAACAATTATATCACTCACAAGGCGTTTATGTCAATAATGGATAATTGCTTCATAAAAATGGATTAAAAACACCGACTTTTGCATATTTGAGAACTAAGGCAAAACGGTTAATGATGGCAACAAAACAGGGTTTTTGATATAGAAATCTTGAAATCATAAATGTTCATGTCATTCAATTATGGTTGTTTCGTTAACATTGAAAGAAATATACATATTGTTGCACATTTTAGCGATTAGAATAAACGGTTGCTATAGCAACAAACAATGAAGAAATATAATTAAAATTATCATAATCGTTTACAGGAGGTTTCATATCTTTCATCTAAAAGAATTCATTAAAATCGGGTATGGGGCCACAAACCCCCCTTATCATACCTGCTCCTTTGAAATATAAAATTCTTACTTTTCGACAACACTACCCCGATGATACAGAGCGCCAGAACCAAGCGAAACAGTGTACTGGTTTGCATGTTCTTTAACTAGCTATTATTCCGTTGAGTCGTTCTAGAGTTATGGTATTATGATCTGATAGCACTGTCACACTGCCTTTTTATACACCAACACGTGTGAATGTATATTCATAAAATAAACCTGATAAACTTGATATCACTTGCATTTACACTAATGTTAGGCTCAAGTATGTATAAATGGTGTCGTTTGGTTTCCGTATGTTTCCCAAATTCAGTAAAAGGCTATTCACAATTGTATAGTATCCTCAGCGTTATAACGTTACAGAACAAGTTAAAATACTGCATTTGTTAAAATGGATTTTTAAGTTATTCATATTTTGTCACGTAGTTATACGACATAAAGAGATACATCCAGTTGCAGTTTCAGTGTAATTATCTAATTACGGCAATATCATCTAATGTAATGACAAAAGAGATAACATGAATTAAAAACGTTGTTCAGAAGGGCACATTATACTGCAAAATCATTTAGTTTCAATGGGACAACAGTTCGTAGTCCAGTACAAGGCTGCTTCGTATCTTCCAATTGCATGTACACTATATGCACTATATATACACGTATGTTGTAGATTGTCCTTGTATTGTGTAATGTCCGGTTGTTATTTTCTCGTCACCTGGCTCTCGTTCTGTTTTAATTTGACTGACTGAGGCGGCAGCCTTTCGGGACGGTATCCCGTGTTTTTGTAGTTGCTAGAATTTTACGTTGGACATTGTCTGTGCCGCTTATATGTTTTCTGTGCTCGGCTGGTTAAGCTGAGTGCTGCCTTCCCTGTATGACTTAATATTATCTTTTTTGCAAAGTCAAAATTCACCCATTTTATCAGAAATGTATATAATTATCAGAAATCACTCAAAGATCAAACATATATAATAATTGTTTTATTCCATGTTGTTATAATTTTATTAACAGGTAAACTTCCCAATAACTCAGTGTATTATATACCTGACTGAACTTTGAAAGCAAGTATGACAGCCACGTTTATTTTAGAATATGCATGTTATATGTATTTTAAATGATATTTTAATTATGTGATTTTTCATTTTTAAGTTATACAAACAAAATAGTTGAACAACATACTGTTTCGTACATGTAACAAGTAGACTAACTTTTATAGAAGTTGTATCCTAAATTTCATGGCAGTTGCTCGGCTAAATTTTGTAAATTAACACTTTAGTGATTTCGAAAATGTTGAAAAGCAGGTTTTCAAAATAAATCAACGTTTTGAATACGTTGTAACCAGTTTTCGCGATAATTTGTTTTTTGAACTCGTGTATAATTAAAGATGAGCACAGTTTTAGCTTTATGCTCTTCTGTATTAGCTAGTCTATATTCTTATGAAATAAACGCGAAACAACCTTTCTCTAAAGTGGTCGGGATGCTTGCTAAACAAATATTAAAACTTGGAAACTTTGTGTGGGCGCATTATAATACATTTCACATACGTTATAGCTAGCATTCGCGAGTGTTGATGTTTAAAACATCTGGAATAAACGACATATAAAATTAAGCTATAGCTTGTTCTGCAAGTTTATTATAGTATATTCTAACATAGCACGTGAGATTTGCCTTCTTTGCGTATAATGAGCTTACCATATTTTATTACCGCGATAAAATATAGCTGATTGATGACGTCACGTTTGACGTCATATACTATGACAAATGACGTAACGGTGACGGTAACGTTCCTAGGAAAGAACGTAGTTTGACGTCAACCTGTCTTGTTGTGCTTTAAATTGTAAAGCATTGGGGATGTTAGAATCAAAATAATAAATAAGAGTTGTGCTTTGTTGTGTTATAAAATATAGGCACTCGTTTGAATGCGTACATTAAATCACTCGTGCTACGCACTCGTGATTTAATTACTACGCATCCAAACACGTGCCTATATTTTATTACGCAACAAAACATATTTCTTAAATAAAATATTAACTATACAGTAAATTCGCGATTTAAAGGCATGAGAACATGCTGACAACCATTTTAAGTGTTTGTACTATTTCATCATGGTAATCAGACGACTTAAACTTGATATACTTGTGGTCATCCACACAATTAAATCCCCCACGAATATTAATGATGTTTCAGTATAGACAATTGCCACACTGTCGTTCATAATGCATTCAAAGCGTCTTGTAATTCTGATGCCATACAAATGTAATAACTGTATTGTATGTAGATCTATATAATACTTGTGAAAATATTCAGAAGATTAAAAAAGTTATTTTTTTCATTTATCACAGTATCCTTGTATGTCTCTATGTGCTTAAAACACACCAATTGTGTATAATATTATGTTTGTAATATCATAATGTATCATGCGATATTTTTGTGTTTTAAAATTACTTTCATAAGTGATACTAGATCTATACACCAAAACTGGACTTTCAAGTTTCAAATAAATCAATGATTTATTACACATTTACGTATTCAACATTTTCTTTTTCTTTAAGTTGATGCTTTTGTTGAATTTCCGCATATCCATATTTGATCAGTAAATCGCCTCAAAGCACATTAAAACATATTAAATTATGAAATGGAATAATGCACACCACGTGTTTAATCCCCCATTATTTTGTAATCATGATAAAGATATGTGATTGTATTTAAGATTTCAAAGTGATATACTTATATCGCATGACAGTTTACGTCACCTAGTCCATAACGTATGTGTCAGGAACATTAAAATCACAATTATTGAAACAGGAAAATATATTCCGCATTCGCAATATTGGCATGCACCTGACTAACTTTGATTTCAAAAGATGATACACCAGTAAAGTAACATTCACTTTTGTTACGCTATAAGGACACCAACCATATCGTTAGAGAATGCACTAGTGTATGTTAATCAATCTAATTGGGGCCATTTCTGAATGTTTTATTCAGATACCTTCAATTGTTACCTTTGTTATACACAACAAACATTTTAGTAAGTACAGATAACAACTAACTGAACACTTCGTTTACGCGCGACGTCGTGAACGCATTTTAGAGTTTATTACGCATGTAGCCATTTCCACCTTAGATAGAAACAAACCTGGGAACCCAGAAGTATCTTACCTTTGATAGATTATTAAAGATATTGCATTATAGCATCAAAGCGTAGTCCCAAACCCCTTTCTGTCATTCGCCAATCTTGCTTCATGTCCTTTATAGATCGTAATTTCTATTTACTCTTCATTGACGGTCTTCAGTTGGGCTTCAGTTGTCCAAATCTTCATGTCCGTGATATCTACACAGTCTCACGACATAGGTAAAAGTATTTTACTGGTCAGCAGTATGTCAACTATAGGTCAGGAATAATTCCTTTTTGTATCCATCTCTGTCTCTAGTTATCAGAATTTGGTGCATCCATTTGTAGTGCGTACCGCTTATATGGTTACGAATGATTGTAACCGGTTATAGAGTGTACTACATAAAGTCAGGAATGATGGATATGTTGGTGGGATATGTATGTTTACCACATAATAATAGTAACCCATCTGCAGTATGCGCATAGGAATAGTAACCCATCTGCAGTATGCTCATAGGAATAGTAACCCATCTGCAGTATGTGTGCATAGGAATAGTAACCCATCTGCAGTATACTCATAGGAATAGTAACCCATCTGCAGTATGCGCATAGGAATAAAAACCCATCTGCAGTTTGCTCATAGGAATAGTAACCCATCTGCAGTATGTGTATAGGAATAGTAACCCATCTGCAGTATGCGCATAGGAATAATAACCCATCTGCAGTATGCGCATAGGAATAGTAACCCATCTGCAGTATGCGCATAGGAAAAGTAACCCATCTATATCCAGTATGTACCACATAAGGTAACAACATAAATCTTATGTTTTTGCAGCTGTTCATTTTTGTATTTTCGTATTTATTTTTGTTGTTGACCTTGTGGTATGTACTTATAATATGTGCATTCCGTTTGTCTGCGTTCTTTTTGTGTCTTTCGTGCTCTGTTGTTTCTGTTAAGTGCTGCCACTAGTGTCGTGTTTAAGTGCGGCCACTAGTGTCGTGTTTAAGTGCTGCCACTAGTGTCGTGTTTAAGTGCTGCCACTAGTGTCGTGTTCAAGTGCTGCCACTAGTGTCGTGTTCAAGTGCTGCCACTAGTGTCGTGTTCAAGTGCTGCCACTAGTGTCGTGTTCAAGTGCTGCCACTAGTGTCGTGTTCAAGTGCTGCCACTAGTGTCGTGTTTAAGTGCTGCCACTAGTGTCGTGTTTAAGTGCTGCCACTAGTGTCGTGTTTAAGTGCTGCCACTAGTGTCGTGTTCAAGTGCTGCCACTAGTGTCGTGTTTAAGTGCTGCCACTAGTGTCGTGTTTAAGTGCTGCCACTAGTGTCGTGGTTCGTCATAAATTACTAGAAAATGGTGCTATATGAAACCGCCATTAATAATATTTTCAACTGATATAGTTATTAAAACGTCATCATACTTCATTATTCGTCATTTTACCGGTGTCACATTCATGCAGAACTAGATCAATGTGTACACTGATCTTATAGTGCATTTCGACCTCTAATGCTTCTCTCTAATGCTGCGTTCCCGGTCCGATTTGATCCGAGTACACATTTATCTCATGATGTTGCTGACATGTACGATATCCAATTTTATATATTTCAGATTTGAGCGTTGACAACTACTGGTTATGATTCTCATTGTTCATCCTAACGCATTAGGCAATGTCTGTTTGGAGGGTATGTCGTATTTATTAAATTTTATTCCGTAAACAAACTTATAAAAACCTTATAATCACATATCAAGAAATAAAATACTGAATTTTGTTGACTTGTTAACAACGACACGGATGCAAGTTTGTTCCGGTCATCGAGAGAGCCGTCCTGTCGCATCGTCGATGTATAACCTAACATGATGATTCAAGAATCAAGGAGTCTACCCGGAATAAGCCGCATTCCTTGTATCACACATACTTTCTGTCTCTTACCTATTTGCCAATGATGTAGGGATCAAACCGAATGGCCAAACACTACGACTGTCTCAGTCGAACGCCATGGTACTGTAGCAGTCTGTGGTTACTACATGTACGGTTAAACAAAAGCATGTATATTGACAAGCAGTTGGCATAGTTCTCCTTACACACGACTCGTTTTTTGTCGCATTTTGTTCAGACTTTCTTATAATAGCTACTTTTAGTTGCATGATCATGTATTAAATATATCAAGGTTATCAAACAAAGTTCTTCTGTAAGCTTATTCTGACCACCTCGGCCTGTATACAGTTAAATAGACCAATAACGAGCCATATTGTATTACATGTATTGTGAAGCATATGACTATCTCTTATCACCTTTGTGGCACAGGTAGTAAGAGAACACAGGTTGCACAGGTAGTAAGATAACACAGGTGGCTCAGGTAGTAAGAAACCACAGGTTGCACAGGTAGTGAGATAACACATGTGGCACAGCTAGTAAGAGAACACAGGTTGCACAGGTAGTAAGATAGCACAGGTGGCACAGGTAGTAAGAGAACACAGGTGGCACAGGTAGTAAGATAACACAGGTGGCACAGGTAGTAAGAAAACACAGGTTGCACAGGTAGTAAGATAACACAGGTGGCACAGCTAGTAAGAAAACACAGGTTGCACAGGTAGTAAGATAGCACAGGTGGCACAGGTAGTAAGATAACACAGGTGGCACAGGTAGTAAGATAACACAGGTGGCACAGCTAGTAAGAGAACACAGGTTGCACAGGTAGTAAGATAACACAGGTGGCACAGGTAGTAAGATAACACAGGTTGCACAGGTAGTAAGATAACACAGGTGGCACAGGTAGTAAGATAACACAGGTGGCACAGGTAGTAAGAAAACACAGGTTATATTCAGAGGTAATTCCATTACAATCATTCTAATTACGGAAGTTTTAGCCAATGTGATCACGAAAATTACTAAATTTAAATGGACACAGTATATATGTAATCACTTTATAATTTCAAATATGTATTTATCACATAAATAGGCTCTGGGAGTTTAATAAACCCATTGCATAAAAACCGTATTACACACGTGTAATAAACATGCAAATGAGGTATATACAAGGGCGAGTCACTTTATTTATGTATTCATACACGTTGTCAAAAAAGTAAATTTTATATCCGATTATGAGCCCTCTAGGGCATGTTAAAATCACACAATAACAGATGTACAAGAACATAAGAGATATAACTGTAAGTAAACATGACGGTAGGTCCGTTAACCGTGGTTATGAATGAGATCGGGACGAAATGTACATGCCAAACCTCTGGCATCTTCACAAACACAAGGCACCGAATGTTGATTTCATTGTATAAGTCCGTAATTATGAGTATTAAAGACGATTTTCCTTGCTTACCAAGTACTTGCATTGTGTAGAATCAGTTATTTTCGGCTATTCAGACGAATCGCGAATAAAATCACGCGGAAAACCTAGTTACTTCCCCTGTCCTTGGTTGTTACTAAAACACGGAACGGAACACGGAACGGAACAGAATACGTTGTGTGCTGCGGTCCTATTTTGTCAAGCGTAATTTTACATCTGCATGATTATAGATATCATAAAAATATTATTTTCAAAGGCAGAAAAATTAACATATTGGAGTATACATTGTTGCACTATTTTCTTAGCTCTTCAATGAACCGCTTTACTCCTATGGAGTTTATTTGCTAAAAGGGAAGTGTGTGCATTCTTGTCAAACTTTTACTGTGTATTTAGTTTATGTGATAAAAAGAATCTTACAATCGTGTCATTCCATATTAAATTTATTAAACTCGTTGAATAAAAGTGATAAAATGCTCGGCAGAGCCTCGCATTTTATCATTTTATCCATCTCGTTTAATAAATTCAATATAGAAAGACACTCATGTAAGATCCTTTATATAACTGATCCATACACCCACATTTTGCAGCACCGTCAAAGCTGTACATGGCAAATATGAGGCCCGTCCTGGTATTTAATGTATTTACTAAAATTCCTGTTAATATATTTACTACCGCGTTTTGTTTAAGTGTACGGGCCCGACATTGTTCGTCCATCGGTTGAAAACATGTAAATCCCGTGTGTCTGAGGTTATAATGGTCAATGAATTATATTAACTCATCAATGGAATGCTATGTTACCCCCCTGTGTAAAAAATTCAAAATAATTTGATTTTAATATACATGTACAACATAGAACAACTTTCTTAATAACTAATAATAAGTTAATAACAATGACATTTGGAGAATCAGTTTATATATGGTGTAATCATGGTGATATGCATTTTTGATGTCGTCGGATGCAAATATGTTACGATATTTAATATCCATACGATTTATTGTATTGCAAACGACCTATACTGTACAGCGGACACGTTAAAGAACCAAGGAATCTATTCTGAAGGGCTAGTGTTTCGCACTTGAATTCCTTGTATCACACAACTGTCTTCTATCATTGACCAATCTTGCACAGAGTAAAAACTGAATGACCACTGTCTCAGTCGAAGTCAAACAAACAAACAAGCATATTATTTAGTATATTTTATTTGTGTTATTGTATACAATCATTTATTGTAATTATAAGGTAAGTTGGTAAGATACATCAAATTGTACGATCATAAAGTTAAACTAATAGCGTCTCTTTCGTTCGGAAATATATATTGATATGAATGTGTTTAGAAATAATTACACTAATACATGTACATGACCTTTAATTCAGAATATTTATATCAAATGTATGCGTGTTTGGAAATCAATCCCCTTCGGAAGATTGGCTCTCTTGTGGTGGCTCCTCTCCATCACCTGCCGGAGGAGCTTGTCTCTTGTGACGAATTTCTGTAATTATTGAAGAATATTCACATTATTTGTTAGTCCGTGGATCAGTTATGTTGAACTTAGATTTCATGATACGTTAACATCGTCCCACCTAACACCGGACTATGACAACATACATGGAAATATTTTCTATCAAGTGAAATCGGAGGAAACTAAACTGTAGGATCGACCGTATCTATAAATGCAACAGACAACAATGCGACAAAGGTGTAAAAGGTAACATTTGATGTTTTAAGGTCCCTGCAAATGATTTCGGGGATGCATGCAGTTGCCGCTTTGTCCGGATGATAACTAAAGACATAGTGCACTTATTTATTGTGCGTATATCCCATTAAGGGGAAGTGCAGTACCGAAGAATTATAACTCTTTATCGCATATTTTTAGAATTATTCCCCCTTGTACTTTGTCATACTTAATTATTGTCAAGGCCATATCTCGTTTAGTATTGGGTATATCGATTTGAAACGTCCTATGTGCATAGACCTCATTTAGGGGAAGTGCAGTGCCGAAGAAATATAATTTGCTATAACAAACATCCGTTCGGGGAGCATCTCTCGTCCCTGCCGGCTCTTTCTGACCTGTCACATGTCGTTTGCTTGACCGGAAGTAATGAGACTTACATGTTACACATACCGGTAACATTTAAATTCAGACAAGTCCCATTCATGCACAATGATTTGCACCCAAAAACTGACATATTCATGCGCTACAACAAAATTAATATGCATGCATACTAATTGAGTTTTGCCAGAAAAAATGGGTGTTTCATAAAGTTGGCCCATAACGAAGGCAAAATGTATCGGACCTAAAAGTCATTACAAGATGCATGAGGCATGGCAACAAGTATTCATGTTATATAGTATCAAGACTGCAATCCGACAAATAGTTATGGAGAATAAGCGCGTACAAAGTTTGTGACATCTATGTGCATGTCTCTCCCACTATGTGAGAACATAAACAGTATGGTCGGATACCGGTTATAAACACAATATGGAAACCATTAACATATTTCGGACGTATTGGCATTTTTTGTTGTATTCTTTTACGAGATTCAGTTGACCAAAATAACTGGAATATAAAGTATTCACCCGCTGTAACGCGCTCATCTTCAACCTCATGACGACTTCTCCACGTGTACGAACAGTGTACGAAAGAACATATTCTGCCTAAACCGACAAACGATCCAAAAGCGTCAGGAGCGGTTCATTAAAGCTCGCATAGTTTTTTTCGGTAAATCCCTTTGATAGACATACCGTCTCAATAGAAGTATGGTTTACATTAAACATACCGGCTGCGTTGTTCATGATTGCACCTTCATTGCGTGTATACAACCCATCATCGACGTCAACATCTGTAATATAAGCATATTGTGTCTATATTAAGGAGGTACGAGCTGCCTTGTGCGCATGCGCGAAATTTCAAAATCGTATTAGATAAGAACAAACATGAATTTTAGTTTCAATGATTGCATATGAATGTTGATTAATGAAAGTAAACAAAATATTATCGCAAAAACTAGATATTTTTAACTTTTTATTTTTTGCCTGTATGAAAAAGTGGGTGGGGAACGGCAAAATTGTCAATAATATGGGTTCACAATAAGTCCCTACAATTGTTCAAATGCATATGCTTATATATAATATGTAGTGCATGGTTTAGTTATAAGAGGTAGCCACACTTTGAAATATTTTTAAGAAAAAATTATTTCATTACAATATGCAAATTAGGTTAATTTTATGCTAATTTATTCATAAATAGTGCTTTTTTATGCACAGCTCCCAAAAAAGGCTGGTGACCCCTATTTTTTATTTGACTAAACTGGTGTTCTATTTGATACTAAACTTAGGGCCAATTCTAAATCATTTTCGATCGTTAGGTATTTTTTGACGTTCATTTGAAATCGTTTGAAAATCACACTTTTTTGCAAGTGGGTGGGGTAACTATTTATCATGTTCAAATACTGAATTTGTTCACCAGGCAGCTGGAACTGTGACTAATGTCAATAGGAATGACCATTGAACACACAAAATATCATGCATTGCTTAAAAGTGGTTTCATACAGTAATAATCTTAAAAAGAACATAATGGTGCCATAAATGCAGGAAATAGATAAAATGACCAAAATACAATGGTAGGTCATTAGAAAGCCATGTATGTCGAAAACGAGCCTGGTGACATATCATTTTTATGATTTCAATGTTGTTCTAGAAGACTGTTCTGTCATTTGAAGATGTTTCAAGGAAAATTCGATCGTTAGATAAAAGGTGCGCGTACCTCCTTAAGTCAGTCGAAATTCGACTTTGATTATAAACAAATATTGATGTTATAAGTCATAACAATGCAAGACTGATTGCGCAGTTTTTAAATTTATTTATATCAATTATGGTTACAATACATTGTAATTCTAGTACAATACTATCAACCAAATTCCTAATCGGTCACTTTACACATTACCAAATTTTCTGTCACAAAATTATTAAGAATATGTTTTGTCAGTTTTAAATGTATAAGCTTTGTGTATACAACATAAAAATAAAAATTGATGAAGAGTCTATTATTCTTTAGCAGAATTGTTGACTGTATTAAACAATGATACTCAAAACCTGAAATCACATAATAAAAGCATTAAATGCATAATCAGTAAAAGTTAACCGCTTTATTAAACACAAAATATAATAAACACTGTTTTATATAGACGATTAGACCATTATTAAGTAAGAGGCAACGTTTCACTGCGAAAGGTTGTTTTGTTGAGATGTACCAAATTTAAAATCATCAACTTGTAAGATTTATCTAGACTTTTGATAGTTACAATGTAATAGGAAACTCATTGTCGCCTTTAAAGTTAAACATGTGTATCTTTATAACGTGTAATTATTTTGGCACTGTTTGAAGATTTTCTTTTTCGGCGATCGTCATTGAGTTGTATTTTGTACATTTTGTTACATGTCCATGGACAAATATTGCAGTACACATCGAAAACCTTTTAGTATATAATGGGCAATAACTATGCACAGTTGACGATGATGTTTAAAACAAATCTTGAATTTGCTTACTAAGAGCATTACGACAATTGACTTTAAGTACCTGATATATATTTCTCTATTGCCGTTTGAAAAGTGACCGATTAGGAACTTGGTTGAGTGTAAAGCAAAAATGCTCCAAACACTATTAGACCTTGAGCTGACAATTGACCCTGCTCCCCCCCCCCCCAGGGGGAATTTTCAACACTATGATTTTTTTAAACCTTATGGTAGGTGGCATTCACAGACAAAAGTTTGCAAGTTTCTGTTGGGGCTTTAACGAGTTACGGAGATTTGAAATATGTGACTATGCGATTTTCTACAGGAATCACTAATTTTGCTTATATGATATTATAAACATGCTTATTGTTCAATAAATCATGTGAAGAAGACATTTATGTATGTTAAATGTATTTAAAATTGAAACTATCAGTTGCACAAATTATTTTAGGCAAAAAATGTGATATGTAACATACGTAATTTACGTTACTTTGCATGAAATTACTAGAATATTAAAAAAACAGTCAACGTATATGACGTTTTTAAGTTAAGAAATGATGATACTGATTAGTATGCAGCTCAATAATGTATATAGCTATAGTACAACTACACAAATAGTTAATTGATATGAAATGCCATGTAAATTACGTTACCTTTCAAAAATATGTTTTTTTTTCAACAATATTTCAGTTAAGATTTCGATATAACACATATAGTTGGGTGACAATTGGTGATTTTTTGGGCGTAGCTAGGTGACAGCTAAAGTAGAACAAGCAATGTTATATACCAAAATGTTCGCCTATGTATGTACTATACAGAACTGCCGGCATAAATTGTCAACGCGTGGTGTGGACCCGGAAATTCAAAATGGCGTCCAAGATGGCCGCCATAATTTACAAATATCCTTAAAATTCTATGTTCTCATGCATTGTTATTTATTTATGTATATAGTCACAAATATTTGCTTAGATATTATTCATTTGATAACGTACATCATATGGACATACAAGACTGACCACTTTGAAGTCAAGGTCAAGGTCATTTCAAGGTTAAGTTACGAAAAATAAGCCTTATGGGATATGCAACACTGCAAAGTTCAGGCATCCCAAGACCATATGGGGTACATAACACTTGTCAAGTACACCACCCAATGTCACATTCTTTGCTCACCATCACAGAGTACATCCATCCAATGCCGTATGGGGTACATCCATCCAATGCCGTATGGGGTAGTCACTACCACTTATTATAGCCATACTAAGCTATAAGGGGTACTCTCAACCAAACCCTTTGTTATGCTTACCACTACCAATTACACCAGTATCAGGCATGATTGGATACTCATCACCATCATATATTAGGCCTGAATGGGGTGTAACCAACACCGAGTACACCCATATCATGTCCTTAGGGGTTCTTAAACCACTTAATAGTCAACCCAGGCCTTATGGGGGACTAATAACACTGTCTATACAAACATTCCGTAACCAATGGAGTACTTACAACTGCCTAATACAACCATTCCTATTGAATTCGTAATGACACCAGCTATATCTGAAGCCCTATGGGATACTTAAAACCAAGAGGACAGCCAACCAAGACCATATTGGGTATTCAACACCCTTAATTATAGCCATAGTAGGCCCTAAGGTATACTCACAACACCTGAGTAAAGCCATATACATGTAAGTCTCTATATGGTACTCACGATTACTGAGCACAGCTGTACAAGGCCCTATGTGTTACTCACTAGTACAAAACTACAGTCATATAAGACCCAAGAGGGTACTAATCCCAAATATTTACAGATTTCATACCCCATATGGGTGATCATAACCAATGACTTACAGTCTCACCAAGTTGTATAGGGTACAAAGGAGTCACAACAACATAGTACAGACATCCGAGGCCCAATCACCACCACTAATTACAGTTTATATTTTTCACTAAGTGGTACACATAACCATTGAGTGTGGTACTTACCACCAGCGGTAACAATCATACTATGTCCTAAGGGGTACTCGGACCAACTAAATACTGCCCTACCAGGTGCACTATAGCCAGCATTGGCTCTATTTGGTAATTCCCCACCACCAGTTATGGTCATATTAATCCCTATGGGGAGTTGCAAACACTAAATATAGCCATACCAGACCCTATGTGGTACTTACCACTACCAGCCTTTATTAGGGCCTATGCCCTACTCACAACTACTGTGTACAGCCATACTATGCCTGAGAGATACTCATAGTCACTGAGGAAAGCCATTCAATGCCCTATTTGGTACTTAACACTGCCTAGTATAGCCGTCCCAGGTCAGCTTATGTACTCACCTCCACAAGTTCAACCATCTCAGGCCCGATTGGGTACCCACCTATACAGAGAACAGCCATCACAGGTCCTATTGACTATCCTACACCACTGAGAACAACCAGCTCAGGCCCCATTTGGTACTAACCACCTCTGAGTACAGACATCCCGGGCTGTATTGGATGCCCATCACCACAGAGAACAGCCATCACAGGGTCTATTTGGTACCCACAACCTCAGAGTACAGTCATCTCAGGCCACATTGGGAACCCACCAAATCTGAGTACAGTCACCAAAGCCATTTTTGGTACTCAGCATCACAGATTAAGCCATCCAAGGCCTCATTGGGAACCCACCAACACAGATTTCAGCCCTCCTATGCCATATTGGGAACCCACCAATACAGATTTCAGCCATCCTATGCCAATTTGGGAACCCACCAACACAGATTTCAGCCCTCCTATGTCATATTGGAAACCCACCAACACAGATTTCAGCCCTCCTAGGTCATATTTGGAACCCTCTTACACATATTTCAGCCCACCTAGGCCATATATGGAACCCATTAACACAGATTTCAGCCCTCCTAGGCCATATTTGGAACCCTCGAACACATATTTCAGCCCACCTAGGCCATATATGGAACCCAATAACACATATTTCAGCCCTCCTAGGACATATTTGGAACCCACGAACACATATTACAGCCCACCTATGCCATATTTGGAACCAACTAACTCAGATTTCAGCCCTCCTATGTCATATTGGGAACCCACCAACACAGATTTCAGCCCACCTAGGCCATATTGGGAACCTACTAACACAGATTTCAGCCCTCCTAGGTCATATTTGGAACCCTCTTACACATATTTCAGCCCACCTAGGCCATATTTGGAACCCACTTACACAGATTTCAGCCATCCTATGCAAATGTGGGAACCCACTAATACAGATTTCAGCCATCATATGCCATATTGTGTAACTACCCCACTTATTAAAGCCATACAATGACATATGATGCAGCAATTCCTGACTACATGTCATATGTAACACATGCAATACTAGCTTTGCTTATATGGAAACAATGAACAGTAACACAGTTCACACTATTTTTAAGTATTTTACCTTAAATGATCGTAACCTCTCACTGGTCTTTATTGCACAACAATTCAGGTAGTATAAGATATAAGATAATTATGCACCTATCAATCTTTTCCTCCAGACAGACCAAGAGGGATAAGTCAACATTGTGTTAAAATTACAGCATACATGTGCATATGGTATTGTAAAGTTTGTAAGTAAGGTAACATAAAGTGAAACATAAATTGTTTTTTAAATACATGTGTTGAAAGTTCAAATACAAACTGCGATAAAAAGATATTTTGATTTGAAAATCAATTATTTTTAGTGGTAAAGTTTATCTAAAGTAACAGAATACAAGGCTAGTAAATTGTAATTTTGTTTGATATTTAAATACATGTACGTTATAGTTTACATGTTGTTTAGTTAAATACAACCTATACAGTTTGAACTGCAAACCTATAATAAGTTTTGAGTAGGATTAAATTGTTATTATTTTATTTTTAATTGTTTTAAGTACGTTTTTAAGACACTGACGAAATGCACTTTAATTTGTATGTTTGGTAACGTAAAGTGCAATGTAGAATGCCTTAAAATATCTTACAAGTAAGAGACTTGTTAATATATATAATATAAACCATTATAAATATATAAAGTGGTATTATATGTAACTGAAAAGTGTATGATACAATTTGAATACTTGAAATTATTGAAGGAATGAAAAACGCACATGTTTTGGAGAATGGGTGACATTTTAAGAATCGCTACCAAACATCTATCTCTTAACCTATAATGGCAATCTATACATCATTCTTTAGGTTGAATGTTGAACTTTGTAATGGTAACTTCATCGTTTGATTACCTGGTCATCTAAATTTGCAATAAAAAACTTTATGCCAAAAACATTTTGTTTTTTTAGGGTAACGTATGTTTTCCCATATTTATCTTCTTTATCATTGCATTTTGGCATTGAAATTCAATCAGTTTGCAGCTACTAGTTTACACTCTTGAATAACATATGCAAACTAGGAATTATTAAATAGCATAATGGTACAATTTATCTTTAAAAATTACAATTTTTATTTTATATTTTGGGGGTAACGTATTTTAAAGCGTGGTAACGGAGAAAAGCCCCACCCGCCAGTTGCAAACTTTATGCCAAAATGTTCGCCACACCTTGGGGTTTCAAAAAAATATGGTCCACAAAATTCCCCCTGGGGGGGAGCAAAACCCCCTCTGGCTCATGGTCTATATGTAACTATGACTTTGAATTGTAGGACACGGATTATAATTAGTACAAGAATGAAACCTAAACCACAACAAAGCACAGTAACTACAATGTTTATGAGGACATTCTGGGCAATAGCAATAATCGGTTGTATAACTTCCACCGTACACACGTAACGCACAAAACTGGAAGACTTTACGCTGAAAGCGCTTTTTGTGATAACCAAGCATTATAGAGAATAAAATCCACATTAAATGTGAAATTTACAATAAACAACTGTAACATAGATTATGTTAAGCTAAAACGTTGCTACAGTGTTAAGATTTAGATGGGACAATCAACATGATGAGCATGTATGATTATACTTGTACTAAGCTATAACTGAGTACATTGTGCGACGTCGGACAATACAGTGGACAAAGAAAAAATATCTGTGAAAGTCGAGTAAGTCTACAGTATAAAAGATTAAATTAGGTTTGTAAACATCAATGGCATCGTATTATAGCATTGTTTTTGCGGTTACCTTTGCGGTAATTGGTATAAATTACTATAAAACGAACGCCGAAACTTCATGTTAAATTTTTAACGTGAATTCAAGGGCGGGGAGACAGTCGGGGGAAAAAAGGAAAAGTAACGGCATTTTGCGAGAATGTCTCCAATTTCAAAATCAAAATTATTTATGTAAATAACGATAGAGAGGTATGTTGACATTTTTTCTATTTTAGCGATAAATATTTCAAAATTATTATTATATATAAATAATTTTGTCTAATTTAATAAATTATTTTTATTATTATATAATGCTTTAATAATGCAACGATCATGATCTGGTCATGTACTAATCTGTGAATATTAGAGGAACAAAAGCATTCAAAAGTTAGAGATATAAAATTCTTACTTTTCGACAAAACTGTCCCGATGATGCAGAGCGCCAGCATTAAGCGGAACATCGCTCTGGTCTGCATGGTCTTTAACTAGATCTAACTGTTATTCCGTCGAGTTGTTCTAAAGTAATGGCACTATGATCTGAATGCACTAACTCACTGCCTTTTTATACACCAAATACACCAAAAAGCTTTGATGAATATTCATAAAATGAATTTCAACTTTATAAACTTGGTACCATATGCATTAACACTAACACTATAGGTCACACATATGTATAAATGGTGTCGTTTGTTTAGGGTATGTTTCCTAACATTCTGTAAAAGACTATTCACAATTGTAAAATACGTCTTTATGCCGCATTATTACGTGAAAGAACATGTACCAATACTGTATTTGTGAAAATGGATTTTTTAATTGATAGATTTTTGTCACGTAATAATGCGACAAGAAGAGATACATCCAGTTGCCGTGTAATGCTTCTAATTACGGAAATATTTGCTAATGTAATGACAAAACGGATTAAATCAATTTAAAACGTTGGTCAGAAGGGCACAGTATACTAAACAATATTATTCGTATGCTTTTAAAGCGTCTTGCAATGCTCATGCGATAATAACTGTATCGATGGTATATGCTGCATGTGAACACTTTCCGAAGATTAAAGAAGTTATTCTTATTTTGTTCATTTATCATAAGTAGTATCATTGTATGTCGTTTTTGGCTTAACAATATTATAGGGCGCAGACAATCCAAAGCCACACATAAACGGCAACAGTGCATAGCCACCGACGCATGCCAGATACAGATCGAACCATCCATATTACAAAAATGGATATTTCAAGCAAGTCTACAAGTCATAATCATGACGCAATGAATGTCACACTGTGGACTTTTGAAAAGCGTGCATAATTAACCACAAAAAGAGGTAAACTTGAATGATGACTACACTGAAGTGAAGTATGGGAAGACTTTGTACAGCCGCAATACAACACTTAACATCTGATGTTGGAGCGCTTAGGATCGCACCTTCAGAATCCGCTCAAATTTTGCCAGGAAGTAAAGAAATCTATACTGACACAAAATATGATGTAAAAACACTCGGTCACGGAACTTTTTCGGGTAATCAGCCCTGATTGAAGTGTGTATGAATTTTTTTTATAATTCCATTGAAATTGGTAAATTGGTGGTGGTGTTCAAATTTGACATTTTTATTTGATGTCTGTGATCTAAATAATAAAATATTTTTCAATATAGTTTTGGTACACATTGTTATACATGATCAATGTACCAAAAAGGGTATATTTAATTTTGGTCTAATATATATTGCTCTTTTACCCCACACACTTCATATTTAATGCAGCAAAATAGCACCCAGGTAAAATCCTAATAACTCCCCCCCCCCCCCTAAAGTTTTTTTAATATTTTGTTAAATAAGTCTAGTGACATAGATCTTCAAAATTATGCAATAAAAAATACATGTCACCGAGGTATCTTTTTCGCAATTTTTGTTTTTATTTTGGTTAAATATGGCTGAAATGCCGAGAAAATCAATGAAAACGCTTAAAATAAAATTAATTGAACATGTAAATATCGCGAAAAAACATCAACACACAATGAACAAACATTACCAAACGAACCTGACTCCCAAAAAAGTTATTTGGCATAAATAGCAATTTTTTTTACCCCACCCACCTATTTTGTAATGTAATATTTTTCTAGGAATGGAAACCGTCATTTCGATTAGTATTTTCTAATTTTATTGCATAATACTTATCAAAACTGTTCAATTTGATTTATTTTAGATTATTTTGACACATTTTTACATTTATAAGGCACATAACGTACTATGACAAATGACGCATGCGCATTAAACCGATCCAGCATCCTTAAGAATAAAGAAACACATTGGGGACAAGTTTTCCTTTGTCTTACACCTGTATAATAATCAGTTTACTTTTACACTAATTTTACAACGTAATTCCCCCATCACAATTTGCTGTATACAGATGGTTTGATGTATTATATAAAATAACATGTCTGTTTCTTTTATACTATCATGAATATACTAAATTATATCGTGTAAAAGATAAATTGTCCGACGTTGAAAATATGTTTCTGAAACCTGCAAGTATCATCTAACAGATTGTTGACATGCAGTTACTCCAACATTTTTAGTTGAAATCAAGTGCTATCCCTATATCCTCAAAATACGATGGTAATAAACTTTGGCAGCTTAGTAAGTCATCGGTTGGTAGTTTTCTCGTTTAGTAACATCGCCTTTATTTTTTGTATTCTTGATTTATAATTGTAGAAATTAAACCGTTTGTCAAGCACCCATAAATATTCGTGTTTTTGTCGTTCATGTATACGTAATTACTGTCGTTCAATCAGATTTGTAATTTTAATAATCAGTCAAAACATTCGTTCGGTACAAGCGTTCGTCATAACCGACTTTAAATAAAACTTCTTCAACTTGTATCTTGTGTCGAAGATGCCTGGCCTGGGTTTGTGTTGTCATTGACTGTCATGGGAGGGGTTTAAATGTCAGGCTGTCAAAACTATTTATCACAAACTTAACAAATACTGGTAGCTACGTAAGTGTGCTATTAAAAACGAAGTGTTTCTGATACCAAAATGGGTTTTTTAATCGACCTTTTATAGTTAGCAACTTTTCTAAGTCCTCACTTATATTTTTCATGATAACTTTGTCAACCTTCTATATATCTCAATGGAATTTGGCTATAATAAACGGGTGTTATCGTTTTGCAGAATCGTACATCAACTAGTCGATTTTAATGAATATTTATCGAATTAAAACAATCTTAACATAACAACTAAAGACGTTAAAAGTCACAAACACAGATTTTGATATCTTGGATGACCACCACGTAATCTGATTTTTCTGCTGGCAGTCACAGACAAAACTCGGAAGCATTGCTGAACGAATAGATTCGTTGAATTTTACTGTCTGAACTCAAAGTGGCATCACGTCTCCGGAGTAGCCCGATGTAACGTCATAACGTCACTTCAATTTGACAAACGCACTGGAAACCTGCATTTACGACAGACAATCCATAAAATTATATTTAACTTAACACTCGAAGACATGTTGTAAATCAATCACAAGTGATGTGTTAGGTAATTACTCTAACTTGTCGACAGAAAATGCCACACTGCACCATACCGACGTCACGTCATCTTTTTTCTGACATCGTCGGACGCAAAACTGTGATATTAAAATTGATTTTGAATGTTTTTCATACGTGACGAGTCTTTGGGCATAATTTGCAAGTGTTTGGAACGAATTCCGGGGATGTGGAACTGCGTGGAGGCAGAAAAACAAAAAACGTACGTGCGTCTAACAACGGCAAAACCACGTAACATACAGCCATTTTTGTGACATGGATTAGTTTGTCTGCGGCATACAAGCATCACTTGAGAAATTTGGTCACGTCACTGTTTATAATAAAAAAGTTATTAATCAATGAAAATGAGGACTTAGAAAAATTGTTAAGTATATGTTATAATGTACAAACTGGTTTAATGTGATAAGTATTCTAACTTCTAAACGATGATGATTAAATAATGGTAAGTAGTATTACGTTAAGACACATTTATACTTTTATGTTGTTGGATATCTAGACTCGGTATTGGCGCCATCGTGATTTTCCCATTGATTCGCACAGAGCGACCGGTTTTTATTTTGTTATCGATACAGCTCAAAATCACGTTTTTGTGTTCATTTTAACCTTAGGTAGCAACAGTTAGAAAACATTATTGTAGAAATAAAACATGGCGGAGGTGGACAAAGCAATTGTTAGTATAAGGAAAAAAAAGGTTTCATGTGCAGTACGACAAAATATTTCGTTCCAGTGTGTCAACTGATAGGCTACAAATGTTTGATGATACTTTTTCGAGTAGAACAGTATTAAGAAACAAATACACGTCTTTTCGTGCTGCGAACTGTTTCTTTGAAACCATTTTGGGATTTTATAACATTTGCATGTTCCGCAAATTGCGTCTATGCAATGTTACAACATCATAACGTATCAAGTGATATTTTATGTTTTATTACTACTTTCGTAAGAGATGTTTTATACCAAGACATGTCTAGAGATGAGCTGATTGGAAACCCAGAGGTAATCTCGCGTGTATCGGTGCTATACACCGGGCACGTTAAACAACCAGGGAGTCTATTCGGAACGAGCTAGGGTAACGCACCCTTCAGCAAAAAAAAACAGGACCCCATTGGAAAAAAGTGCTTGCACTTTCATGGGTTATCCTTGACCGAAGGGCCTAAATAATTACATACTCAACCAGTCGAGCTTGTAATTATCTACAACTTGCCTAAATCGAAGGTAATTCATGTAAACATTGAATGCAAATTTCAACATGCATATTCACTTTAAATTACAAGCTGTAATATTGTATTAAAGTTGATCTCAGAATTGTTTCAATTAGATACTTCTTCGATTAAATGTATTTAGAATTTTGTCTAAATTTTAGTTCCTTTCTGTTGCTAGGCAACCCAACCAAGAAATGTCGTTATTTTACAGGCAGATGATAATAAAATTATTGCTGTGAAAATAAATAAGTTTTAATTATAGTAGCTGTTGTTTGTTTATGGTTGTACTACACACCCTTTTAATTAAGACCGTATTTGAATTGTCTCCTTTTGATGACGTAGACAGGGTGCAGGAAGCGAATATCGACGCCGACTACTGTTAGCGTGTAGAGCAAATAAAATATGCGTCAACTTTAAACCGCTGTAAATCACGTTTTACTTCATCAATTTTTAAAACCTTTATATTTACGAAAATTAGATTACACAGCTTTTTAAATAATGTAACTGTCAATAATTTGTTTTCAATATTGAAAAATGTAGATGCCATGTAATCTGACCGGGATTTCACGGGCGAAAAAAGGTAAAAATAACGAACCGAATTCAATCCTCACCAATTAGCGTTTTAATCGATTAATTTTATTATTATTTGAAGTTTTACAAACTAGACAAGTTCAGCTTTCCGTCAATGTTAACGCTGTTAATTAAAAAATATATTCAAAAATTAAAAGGAGAGACATGTTTCCTGGACCTAAATCTTCCGCGCAAAAAGAATGAATTTCTAATCATGACTAGCATAACTATATAAAGAAATTATGGATGTCAGTGATTGATCGCATCCTACTACATAATGTTAGCTTTAATGTGATATCAAAATCATAAATATCCAACCAGAAAAAAAAATTAATATGCGGAAACTTTTTATTCTTTATATTTTGTACTAAAATCGGTAGGGGCGCCGTTCTACACCTGACCAGGAATTACCAGTGTGAACCATACTGACTTGCTCTGGTATATTGAAGTTCATTAGCTTAAACATACTACAATTTAAGGAAGTATTTGGGATGTCCATTTTACGCTGGTAATAAACTTTCAGAATAAATTGTTTGCTCTATATTTCATGATATTGAGTGAAAAGTAAAAACTTTGCGATAGTCTATTCTACCACGCGATTCTACATTGTAAAAGTCTTCGTTTATTACAAATTCATATAATTCTAAAGCTATAATTTCTTTCATTGGTATCAATATCTAACAATTTGAATAAATTATATATTGGAACCATTTTAGTTGAGCAATACACCACATACTGGTGCATTCAATACTTTTTAAACAGAGACAGATCTACTGTATCTGTTCTTGGTGCTCTGTTTTAAATAAACATATACATTTTATGATGTATTTTTAGATCTTTGCAATATGCAACCAAAATGATGGGTTTAACATTTTTTATCAATAACAATCATTTGAAGTAAAACACTGATCAAAGATACTGTACATTCGGTGACAGATGGTGACAACATTATACTGATTAGTTGTATCTCAGTACCCCACTGTGAAACTAATTAAGGTCAAATCTTGGTGGCTTATCTTGATCTTACACTATACGAGGGCCTGAAAGATCTAACCTTTGCCTAGCTAACCAATGAAACAATATTGCAATCGGACAAATATCCAGTCTCCCATATGATATTTAACAAGTAGGGGTATGAAACACTGGTATTGCGCGAAAATAAGGTATATTAGTAGCCGTAAGGGTTGATATTTATGGTCATACTTTCTATAATTTGAATCCGATTGATTTATAATTTGCTGAGATTATGCACCGTATACTTGTTATACTAGTGGTGAATCAACATCATTGTTTGGACATTCTAAATGGATTTAGTTGTACAAGGAATCTGCCACGTTCCAAATACTCCAAAAACTGCATTTTGCTGGGACTATGCCCTATATACATTGTTGCTGTATTGAACTACTGTACGCCTTAATTGGGAAAGTCAAACATATAGCTTTTTAAACATTTATATGTTGTCATCTTACACATGATAAATATGTCCTGAATTATTCATTATTTGTCCTAAACAACAGCTCAAAGAACATGATCACGTGACCAAAAACTACGTATTTTAGATTTATGACGTCATACTCCTAATACAATAATACGGAAAACAAAAATAAAAACATATGATAGTAATTTCATATAAGAATAGTTACATGAAATGGACAACATGGGTGCATTTTTTTATCATAAATGGGGGGTATAACATTACCCCACCCACTTTTTAAAAGTTGGGATGGAACATAAAATTTTGTAATAAAAATAAAATTAAGGTAAAATTGATTAAAATCGTCCGACGAATGAAACTACGTATCATAATCTAGAAAAATTGACATATTAAGAATAAATTAGTGTATTTTTAGCTAGTACATATCTAATATTCATTAGGGTGTAAGTGTGATATTTTGAGTCTCGGATGTGACTTGTTTCTACTGCTGTAGTTTGATAATAATTTAATATTTTCAAAATTGTGGATTGTCATTTAAGAGTACAAGGATACATATTGCAAATGATATCAATTTCATTTCAATCAACCAGAATGAAATTTGAAAACAACGCTCAGAAACCGTATGAGCCCGTATAACACAATGTTCTTACGTATTTGTGAGATATTTTTTGTCCAGTGCTTTAAACCATGTTCTGTTTGAATATCAATAAAATGAAAATACATTAATATTAAATGATGAAAATACCCCGAATGTGTAGCTGAAAGATTGGTCTTTAAGAAAATGTACACTTTTAATATAGTCAGAGGCAATGTTGTTGATTTATCGCCCACTGATTAATACTTTTTAAGTGGCCCTCGTATCTTCTCCCAACACACTGGATCTATGTTGCTTATTGTCTATCATTATGTTATTGTGCAACACAATACTGTGTTTGATTTTAGTCACCTTATCTTCTAAATATTTTCAGTCCCTTTTGTTATTTTAATCCCATTACCCGAATTACAGTGTAGCAATACCACGTGACTTTTGACTACAGTTACAAGAAGGAATTTGTAAACTTTAAAAAATAAAAAAGCCACAAGTATGTTATTTCTTCATCGATTTCTATTAAATATACGCCACGCTAAGGGGACAATTATTTGCTTTCCATGAAATATAAAATCTTTTTCCGCGGCTGTGCCGTTTTGTCCATTACTTTGTAACACAGTGGAACGTGTAGGTTTCACAGGGTAATGGAAAAATCGGTAAAACTGCTTACAAATATCTTATATTTCACGGGAAGCAAATACTTGTCCCCTTAGCGTGGCGTATATTTGATAGAAATCAATAAAGAAATAAAATACTTATGGTTATATTTGTGTTCCAATGTTTACAAATTTCAGCTTGTAACTGTAGCCGAAAGCCACGTGGTATTGCTACCCTGAGTTATAGATCTACACACTTTGAATTAAATTACTGATATTAACCACTTATACGGCATACTATAAAAAACATTAAACATTAAATTTAGTGACTTTAGTTTTAATATCCAACATGTACTATAGTTAATTTTAGGTGCAGTAGTAGGTCTATAATATATGTCCTTGTGAACAAAATATTTAGGAATGAAACATACATTTCATTAGTTGTTGCATATGAACATAAATTTGTTAAACATGTTTCTTTTAATGCATTTTATTTGTTCTATTAATCTATTATACGCAATATATCTATCTTGTTCATTATCTTTGATAAAAACTTAGTAACATGGTCTAGCAATGATTCGTGTGTGTATGCTAGAATCTATATATTCCCGTGAAAAAATGAAAACGGCAGTTTTTTCAAATAGACCAGACACTCTTCTTAAACTATACCGCAACATTAACACTCAATTACATACATGCTAAAAACACAATATTGTGTCGTAATTAGGTTGATTATTATGCACTTATCATGCCAAATTTACGTCCGTGAATTGATAGACCAAAAACGGGAATAACTCGGCCATGACTGAGAATATGAAATTCACACGTTTTCCTCCATACAAAAATACATGATACAAGTAACATAATTTTGTTGTACAATATAAACATCTTTATTGAAAAAACACAACTGCAAAACCCGATTTTAACGTATTTTACGCAAAATTATCGATATCGATGAAATCGTATCTGTTCGTTCCTGCTGATCGCATTAGCGTTCCTTTTTTTTACCACCCAGTTTGCGTCACATCCGATAAGGGAGGTAACTCTGCACGCACTATAATCGCTTAATTGAAAGGCTGTATACTTGCACTGTTTAATGTGTACTGTATGTTTACAGAAAAGTCAAACTGTTCTGGCACTAAGACCGTGTTACTTATAGTGAGCCTAGGATAATGAGAAAGGCGGGAACATTTGTATATTCAACAGATGTGGATTGTTCAGGTGCGCACGATTTATCAGTGATGTTTAGAGTACAATACTGACCTTACATGTTTACTTTAGTAATTTGCGGTACCAATTGATCAAACCGATTCATGTGTGTAAATACCATATTATCCTGGGCGCTACAGTATAGTCCAGTTAGGATATTGTGACAGTGACGTTGCAGTTTATGTGTACGCAAAAAATCACAGCCATTGTCTAAACAGGTAGAGCGAAGTTTAGTATGTTACTTTAGCATTCAAATTATAGTTGTTTGTACAGTATAAACCTTTATAATTGGTTTTACACGGTAATAGTGGACTCGACCGCTGCGTCACTGGATTTTTATCCTGACTGGACTATAACAGCATTATTTCATTATTATGTTAATATTCAACATATCAAATTGAATGTGAGCTGATCAGAAACTTAACTTGTTACAATGTCAGACAATGGACTTGGGCTTGTTTGGCCCGGAAAAGCCCAAAATATCTCATTTACGGTCATATCTGTAGTTTTTGAAGTTATGTTGCCTTGGTAACCATTTTAATAGAAATTTAAAATATTTTAATAGTAACTATGGTTTGTTAGAAAGAATGTTAGTTGTTCAAGCAGTATATGAACATGATGATGTTACATGACAGAAGAGCTTGGATATTTCCTTTAGACGGATGTATAGGTTATTATAGCCGGTCAATCTTTTTATTGATTTGTTGGTGTATAAGAAGATACTGCTGTAAAACCTAAAATAATCACCGGAATCATCTTAATTATTGAGAATATATTCTTAATATACTGTTTTCCACTAAAAATGTATTTTTTATCGTCTGGCCTGATTTCTGCAGTCGATGACACATATTGCAAAATACCCTTACATTGGGCATACTAATAATTATAAAGTATAAGGTTTATGTAGGTATTTTGAAAAATGATACCATTAATCAGGTTCTAAACACAGGATTACTTTCAGGTGATATTTTTTATCTCGAGTAGGAACATAAAGAAATGCAGCACTAGTCAACTCATAGGCCCACTGGGGAATCTAGCGTGATACGAATTAAAGAATAAATCGCTATCACATTCACATGTTACGCAAATACTACTGCAAGAAAATACAGACTCCTATTGTCAGACTTACGTGTCTCCTTCGAAATGACACAACGATGTGCATTTTAGTATTGATAATAATCGACGTGGTATTGGCATTGCCAAATTATTGTAGTAAATAAATTATGTTTGGTGCAAAGGCGAGGCATTTGTCTGGAATTAGATTCCAACGCCTAAACAGCAAGCGGCAACCAACGGATATCAATTGTGCTTTGACATTATAAAAGCACTGATAATTTATAGACGACAATGAATGATGGGAACTGTAGTATTGCAGACACATATAACATTTAGACATTATATTTTTTATCACTTATTGTTCCATTTTTATGTTGTCCACATGCTTATGGGATATCGGTTATTCTACCGTTAGAGGACCAACTTAGGATGACAATTTGGATCATACATGCATAGATTCTAAATACTAATTTCAATGGTTCACTTTGTTGATCTGTGTTTACAGACTGTTTGTGTAAACATTCTAGGTCAAGTATTGAAGGATATTGAGATAGCACATATTTTTAGAATGCGACCATTTTATAGCCGACATATACGTTACTTTACATTAAAGACTCGATTAATTGACTGAGTGATATAGTTTTCAAGTTTTATTAGCAAAATCGGCAAATAATATGCCTTTGGCCAATTTACAACAAATATATACAAGTACATATAAGTAATATACAAACACATGGCATAGTATCCAACAGAGATAAATAGCAAATTACGAAGCAACTGCATCAATGGCTACAGAGCGTCTTAACATAGCATTATAGGTAAATTTAGCTATATTTTTAATGGTAGTAGTATTATTCGATGACATTAAAAATACAAATTTGTTCAAAGTATTCCATGATCTGGGAATATTATACATAATACGTAAGTCAGAATAAAATGGACAGCATAGCATGAAATGATATTCAGTTTCTATCATATTAGTATTGCATAGTTTACATTTACGGTCAGAGCGGGCAATATTTGTATATCTACCAACTTCAATTTCGAGAGAGTGTGAGCATACACGAAACTTTGTTAAAGCTAGCTTGTACTTGTCGTTCATCTTGATATCTAGATATTTTTCAGACTTATATTGACATTTAAATTGTTTGTAAAAATCCAACTTAGATTGTGAATTAATAGTATCAGCCCAATGCTGAACATGCTGATCGTATATACGTTGTCGCATAGAATAATAACACATTTGATTGATAGTATCCAAGTTCCATACATAGTTAAAACCAAGTGAATCAATCATATGTTTCATAGCCTTAGACCAACTATCTTTAACATTCAAAATGTGAAAACGAGCATCATTAACTTGTTCGTAATGTGTTCTTTGTATTAGCGAGGCATGGGAGTTCTTAATCTTGCACCAATATTTAAGTGCTCTTAACTTGCACATAACAGATAGTGGAAACCGTCCTAACTCTCCAAGGACTCCCGCACTTGAGGTTTGAGTACGAACGCCTAAAACATGTTTACAAAATCTTATGTGTAGTTTATCTACCTCTTTCATATCATATATACCCCAAACCTCGCTACCATACAAAAGAATAGGAACAATCATAGAATCAAACAATACAAGTTTAGTTTTCATATCACATTTAACTCTGCTAAAAATAGAAAGAAGATGGTTGTAAGCTTTCAAAGCTTGATCGTTCAAGGCTTTTACAGCATTTTCAAATCGTCCATTATGACTAAATTTAATTCCTAAATAACAAAAGTTATCAACAATATCAACTGGTATACCATTTATGTTCCACACAAAACGATTAATTGTTTTACGTCTTTCAAATATACATATTTTGGTTTTACTAACATTTATCTTAAGACCCCACTTAGAAGAATAAGTATGTACTGCATCTAGTTGGGCTTGCAAACTATCGGGATCTGTTGTAAACAGAGCTATGTCATCAGCAAAGAGCAACATGTACAGAGACAGTTTACTTATATCATTCGGTGCTAAATTTTCAACATCTAGACACTCACTAATATCATTTATGAATAAAATAAATAAAAGAGGTGAAAGTGGTGCACCTTGTTTGAGACCAAGTGTAATATCAAACATTTCGGAGTACCTCATACTGGCCATGTCCTTAACACATGATTTGACATTAGCATATAAAGACTTCAGCATAGTTAACATCTTACTACTTAAACCAGAGTTAACAAGTTTAATCCACAATGCGTCATGTAAAACAGTATCAAATGCCTTTTCATAATCAATAAAAACACAATATAATTTTTTGTTCTGAGATAACAATCTTTGTATAACAGTGTGAAGAATAAATACACAATCAACTGTGCTACGATTATCACGAAATCCAAACTGTGCATCGTTGAGTATGTTCTCATTTTCACACCATTTATTTATTCTATTCCTGAGTGACAATGAAAATATCTTAGAAATAATATTAACTAGAGTTATGCCCCTGTAGTTAGAGGGATTTGTTTTATCTCCCTTTTTATGAATAGGGACAATGACACCTTTAGTCCAAGCTTCTGGGTAGATCCCATTATCAAAAATATGATTAAAGATAGAAACTAAGTATGGGGAAATAAAATTCTTCGCATCAATGAAAAAGTCAGCAACATTACCACTTATATCGCAACTTTTGTGTCTAGACATGGAGCTAATGGTACTACATATTTCATCCACCGTAAATGCACAATCTAGACTATCAACAGAAATATCTTCATTATCAACATTTGTATCATCAGCATTGAAATTACTATCATTAGGCATATCTGACATATTTTTAAAATGGTCAACAAAAGTTTGTAATGGTACATCCACACTGCCAGTCTTTTTCTTATTAAATTTCTTAATATACTTCCAAAATTTTCTTGAATTGTTTTTACATAGATTTGACAAAATTGACTTTTCCTTGTCAAAGTATGACCGTCTAGCTTTCCGCTTAACAGTACAATATTGTTTCCTTGCATCTAAAAATATCAATTTATTCGTATCGTTGGGTGTAGCATTAAACTGTCTTTTTGCATCACAAAACGTAGCCTTTGCTCGTGTGCAGCTAGTGTTAAACCATGCAGATTTTTTACTGCTATTTTTATTGGATCTTGGCTGTGAAGCAAATGTTCTACCATGTAGATTAAAAGATATATCATGTATGATGTCTGATAAGTTTTCCATGCAATTATCAATACTAATTTCATTGTTAATAATTTTAGACTGCAAATCTTCAAACAAATATCTTTTTTGTTCCAATGTATCAGTAAGTTCTTGGGATTTGGTGTCATCCCAGACCAATTTATCATAAAACACATTATTATCATCAACATGCATATTGCTAACGTTAAGAACAAATTCAATGGGACAATGATCCGAGAATTCAGTTATATCATATACATTCATAGAGTGGAATAAACAAAACAAATTATAACTAGAAATCACGTAATCAACCAAACTGGCTCCGCCAGAATTTCTAGTCAGATTATAACAAGTAAAATTTCCCGGTTCAATGCGCCCATTTACAATACAAATATTACATTCTTTACAAAGTGATATTAGTTTATTCCCAAAACTGTTGGTATGGGTATCTAATGAGTGACGTAATGGTAAATTATTTGCTATAACATCTATATCATCATCAGGCAATTCAACATATCTGTGAAGATTAATATTTTCAACAATATCTGACCTTTGACCTATTCTAGCATTAAGATCGCCGGTCACTATGACGTCACCAATAAGACTATATCGACGAATGTCATTACCAATATTTTCGAAGAAATCGAACTCAAATAAGGGAGAAAGTCTATTCTTATATACTGTGGAGTCTTCCGGAGGGATATAGCAGTGCACAATAAATATATCGTTGGTGGTTCCAAAATACGACTTACAAAGTTTAACACATAAATAACCGTTAACATTCGAATCAATGAGCTCTATTTTACCAGTATATTTCTTTTTGTAGTAAATCACTAGACCACCACTGCATCGCTTTGCCTTCTTATTAAAAATTGGTCTCGGACATGAAAAACGCTCAAAATGGTCTAAATTGACATTTGTATCTTTAGAATGCCAGGTTTCAGAAAAAAGCAATATATCATAGTCATTTATACGATGTACAAAATCAGAATCGTCCAATTTGGTTTTCAGACCCTGTACATTCCATAACAGAAATTTAAGTTGCTTCTCTGGAGGATCCTATGTCTGAGGTTGGGGTTGGTTGGTCGTGGTTGCCGGTTGGTTACTAGTACCAGAAGCAGCGTTTCCCTGATTGGCGTTCCTCCTTCGTGAGTTGCCATGGGGGCGGTTAGCAGTCCTGCGATCATAAGGCCGGAGTTCCGGTACGGGACCCGGTGGCGGGGCGTCCGCCGTGAATAGTTTATTTGCCACAAGAGATGCGCGTTTACTCTGATTACGTGCTTGTACCAGGTATGGAATAAGCGATTTACGTTGGTCCTGAACTTTGCGAGGGAATTGGTCGGCCACACCGAAGTCCGAATCCTGTAGTTTATCGTATGCCCTATCTTTGACAGTCATTTTGTCTTTGTAGTAATTAAATTTCACTACTATTGGGCGTATTGACCGGTTCTCATAACGACCAATGCGGTGTGCACGGTCGATTTTGAAGTCGGTTCGAGCCTCCTGAATACCGAGAGTTTGTTCACAGAATGTTATTACTTTCTCCGTAGTTCTCCGAAGACCTAAGATCTGGCGTGGACTCCTCGTCGAAGTTGAAGAAAAGGAGATTATCTCTCATTGAATGAGATTTCAGATCAATTAAGTCATTTTTCAGAGTGGAATTTTCATTTTTTAGAGTTTCAATGGATTTATGTATTTCAGCACTTTTTGAATTTTCAGACTTTAAATTCGTTTCAATAACAGACACCTTTTCTTTCAGCTCGTCACATACAATAGAATCAAAAACCCTGCTATTGTGTAGTTCAATGATCCTTTTATCACAATCGGTGAGCTTAACTTCGACATCGCTAATTTTGGCTTCAACCAAGTTAAGTTTATTTGAAATTTTAGAAACATCCGCTTCAATGACATCCAGTTTAGCAAGGCGAGATTCAATACTGATCAACTTTGCCAATATCTGATGGTTACTGATGTCTTGTGTAGGAGTTCCTGGTGAACCGGAAGTGAGTGGCACAGAAGGGGGTGCATAAAGTGCGCCTCCGTTTGCTTGGTTGACGTATTGCAAGTGTGGCGGATAATACGCTCCGAACATCTGTTGCTGGGGAGTCATTACAGGCTGCGGGACATCCTGGGCAGCCGGGAGTGGAGTGGTAGGCATGCCTTGTACGGTCGTGCTTGGAGGGGGTGACTGGGCTGACATGATGATATGCTTGTCTGGCTGTTCGCTCTTGGATCCTGGGGATGCTTCTTCTTTGCTGCGCTTCTTTTTGTTACCCATTCAAATAATTTATATAATCAGTCACAAACATGTATAAATGAACAGCAATGTTTGTCTGACTTAGTTGTAGAGTCAATTTAAGTATAGAGTGTAGGTATGCGGTTGTCAAAACACGCACGGGTGAATGTCCACGTTGACTACTGTCCATCAATCTACCTGCGAAGTCATGCGTGACGAAAATTTGCTCGTAATTTTAGGGTGATTATTGGAAATCGGTAGAATGTACCCCACCCATCATCCAATATATTGTCCAATTCAATCGAAAAATGTCACAATTCAACAATCAATAACTAACATTTGATGAATACCGCTATTAGATCACTCCATTATCCATCCATACATAAGATGCAACTGTTCTAAAAATTGTCTTTATCATCGTATTTCCATATTTAAACGGAGCTCAGAAATGTTTACATCATGAGTCTTCTATAGGTGATGAGTTTGTTTGATATAAATTGTTATCATAAATACTGTCCTTGTAACGTCAGTGGTATTTTATACTATATTTCACAATACACATGATGGTATAACGTGTTGAAATGAATAAAAATGTAGCATATTGGTTCATTCCAAGTGGTTGATCAGTACTATTTGATTCATATGAAAATAATGTTTTCTGCAACATGGATTCTGCGTCACAAAAAACTGCTGAAGAAAAAATACTTATCTTCAAGCTGTATACACAAAGTCGTCAAGGTTACACAGGTGAACGTGTAAAAAATGGTTTCTTCGGGTATGTAAGCATATGTGTGTCATCTTGTAACGTATATGTCGATCAAATCAAAGCCACGAGAGTTCTGATGGGAGGCGATCTGGTTGCTGCTATTAAAGCTCAAACCGACTGTACACGTTTAATGTTTATTTTCTTACTGCCGATCTTGTCTTGAATGTCAAAATAGGCATATGTGACTATATAGGCATGTTGGGTAGGTAGGTATCTAAATAATTGCAAAAAGGGGCATGTTAATCTATATGGCATACATGCATTGAATGCGTAATTATAATCAAAAGTGGCTTTAAAATAATGCTACGCGCCTATTTATCAGATTCTACAGTACCGTCGTGTTATCACTTCCCTCACAGCGTGAGACAGTCTATAGAAAGTTTCTAGTATAGCCACACCATATGAGTGCAAAACACTTCTTCGTAGACGATATACAATTCATTGATAAAACCATCACGTGACCTCAAATACAAATTCTAAAAATAGCTATACAGCCGGGACATTTGATGAACACATCATTTTCATATTACGAAACAAGTTCGATATCGCCCCGGCGGAGTGATTATCTGCAAAAGTATCGATTTAACGAACAGTTTCACAGTAATTAAATAAACAAATGTTGCTGATTTTTTTTAATTGAATCAGTTTATAACTTTGGAGCAACACATGTAGCAGTATTGGGAATGTTGACAGTTTCTGGTACTACTTGAATGCGGATTCACATTGTTTAGACTAAAGGCGTTCAGGTTGCAGTAAGAAATGGGTAATGATCTTATTGAGATGCTAACACTTCCCAAAAATGTTCTTGTTTCCTCATCGACAACATAATATGTTCAAATAAAACAATAATGCATAAGTATGATGACACGTATGTTTGAGTTTGAGTACAAAACATATCGTTATGAATCCCCAATTGCGTAATCTTTATAGTGGCGTAACGTATCTGTTGCTAACGTAAAGCTGTTAAAGTATTTGTTACTGAACATAAGCTTAATATTACGATTTGTTTAAAACACGTATAAAGAATTACAATGAGCATACAATACAACCTGTACTATTCATATATTATAAACCAAACGGTACTTGTCAAACAGGCGCCAGAAATTCACCTCATCTGTATCTAAATTGTGAAAGGATAAACTGTATGTGTTTAGCAGCACAGAAAATGAAAGAAAACTTACTGACATCATTTCTCAATTAAGATTGAATTTAGACCAAACTTAGCCAAACAAAACTGGCAGTTATGAAAAGTTATTGCATTAAAAAACCAGCCAGCAAATTAAATAGTCCCCACTATCTTATAAAAAGTAAACTTGAAACATCATGAGCAGTAAAGTTCGGACCTTCTTGAGCATTGTAGTCTGGTCTTAGGATAATGTTGCTGTGTTACTTGACTTTTCTTCACTGTTATTAATTGCTTTAAACTGGGCCATCTTTGACTAAGTCCACCACCAATAGTGTGGTAGCAATATTTTGGAGTTTGTTTCCCTCCTCCTGTGAGCCTATTGCTGAGAACAATATGATCTTATGAAAGATTATAATACGTCCGCGTTGAAATCAAAGTGCATTCTCAAGAAAAAAACACATTTTCATGGCATGTCAAGTAGCTCGGGAACTTCAGTGGTCAAATATAAAAGTTGACATATTTGCTTATATCATACACATCTGCGTTGAGTAGTAATGTTTTTATAATCATGACGTCATTTGACGTCGATGTTTGGCGCCGAAAGGAAACTCAATCCTGTACAGGACTGCTATCCCCGCTACAGCAGAAAATTAGATCCCGTACACAATGCGATGTTGTTTTCCTTCAATTGCATGTTTATAAGTTCATACTCGTTCGGTTATGTGTTGGGTTGGACCTAGTATGCCTTTTCTGTGCACGGCTGGTAAAGTTAAGTGCTTTCTTCCTTGGCGGACTAAATATTATATTTTTGATTTCAAAAGATGATACATCAACAACATTCACTTTCGTTACGCTATAAAGAACAGCAACAATAACGCAAGAGCACACAATAGTGTATGTGTTATAAACTACTGATCCAAAATTACAACTAAATCGTTACTTGTATCATATTATTTTAGTTCTGTCCTCTGGTTGTACGAGGGTTATTCAATATATAATGCAAACTATGATTTTTTTCTAAAACCCGTCAAGCTAATAAAAATAAATTTCGCACAATAAATATTTAAGTCTGTTTCGTTTTGGTCAGAAATTGTAAGGACCTTTACGCCCATGACGTCATCAGCGGGCGCCTTGTTTCGACGTCACTAACTACAACATGGTAGCGAAAACGTCACGAGATAACGTAGTTAACATGGCAATCGAGCGCCGTCGGAACAAAAGTTCCACAAGGTGGTTAGTAGAGCGCTAGTGACTAATATAGAGCATGACGACAAGGACTTAACCAGATATTTCTCAGTATGTTCTTCTGTAACGTTGACAATGTTAACATCATCTTAATGAATTCAGTCGAGGAAGAACAGGTAAGTACAGGTTGTAAATCGAATAGGGAAGACAATACTCAACATAGCCCGTCGAGCTCAGAAAACATCACACTTCACAATTACACGGCACAATAAAACATCACACTTCACAATTACACGGCACAATAAAACATCACACTTCACAATTACACGGCACAATAAAACATCACACTTCACAATTACACGGCACAATAAAACATCACACTTCACAATTACACGGCACAATAAAACATCACACTTCACAATTACACGGCACAATAAAACATCACACTTCACAATTACACGGCACAATAAAACATCACACTTCACAATTACACGGCACAATAAAACATCACACTTCACAATTACACGGCACAATAAAACATCACACTTCACAATTACACGGCACTATACCAAACTGAACGAGAAAATAAACTTAAACACTGAAAGTCCAAGTTTCAGCTGTCAAACATCGAAAGCCTAATCCCAAGCTGTCTGAAAGACCTAGTTTCTGCTATAAAATGGCATGTCAGACTGGCATGGTTAAAGTACGCTGTACTTGCCAAGAACGGTATAAAACCCGAAGAAAAAAAATGGACAGTTTCTGATTCATATAATACACACAACACATGTTTATAAATTTAGTGATTTAATAACCAATTAGAAGCATTTGCTCATATACATACAAGTCAAACCATGATTGAATGCAGCGTTAAACCAGACAAATGACATGCCGCGCTTCACTGAGGATTTTGCGTTGGTGGAGGTGGGATTGTTACCGTTTCTCTGACCGATGTTTCGTCCGCTGATTCGCTGTCTTCAGATGACGAATCAAAGTAGTCTCTTTTAAGACGAATTTCTGTAAGCATTCAAGTATAAATATTTCCATAATAATGTTTAGGCGCTGTTGCCGTATATAAGTAGTTTTGGACAGTAGAAACTTCATCACTGGTTAATATAAACAAATTTGTTTGAATTTATTAAGTCGTCGACATGACGTAGTTAGTAATCTTACAATATCTATGTGTTAACCTTCCGCAAAATTGTGAACTTGCGACATTGGTCCATTTCAATGTTATACTATCTGAATTAAATATTGTTTACATAGTCTGTTTCAGTCGTTCTTGATGTTGATATCGAGCCCAGACTGCTCTGGATGACCATTTAGCGCTCTAGCATATTCACCAGGCGGTTGGAGGGCTACAGCAGGCGTATTGTTAGATACATTCATTCAACGGAAAAATAACAGCTGACACACCATTGTCACTTAAGAATAGATACAATGATGTGACATAATGAACTATACCAATGGTTACGTGGTTTGCGTTCGTGATACTTACACTCATGAACTTGCAATATCAGTTTGATTTACGCGTATTGATATTATAATACACATTTATAGCAACAGATAAGGCTTTAGTCCATAAGTTTATACTAATGTATTTAAGGTCGATTGTGAAACAAGTTCTTCCAACTTATATTGATCACTCTCGACACCTCATTCCTGATGTTATCCATCGCCACGAGGGTATGGGAGAAGAGAAGCCAGTTTCCCTTTTATGCTGAGCGTCTAGCAAGGGAATTTCTGGTACCATTTTTATTTTGTCTTTGGTATGACGCGGTCAGGGATCGAACCCGAGACCTTCCGCACTCGTAGCGAACGCTTAACAATCAGGTAACCTAGCCAGTTTTGCTGGAATTAGTTTTGAACCAGTACTGACAACAACACTACATATATGTACTTGCAACGGACACAGTCGCTACCATTGACACGAATTACATAACCTGCCTGACCCAGTGCCAGGCATAGAGCTATGTAGTAAAACTACAGTTATATCCATTACGCTAACTTGGTATACATTCAAAACATACCTACCGTTGTTCATTTCTCCATTTGCTGCAAAGGTGTTTGCCAATTCTGCGTTGGATTCAACATTACGTACACCTACAATGCAACCATGTGTAACAATCACGTAAACAGGCCTCATAATTTGTTAAAGCATTGGTACAACATACACGTACATTAGTGTGGACTTTGAAAGGTACACGTTATAGAACATAAACAGTTTGTTGACATTAGAAAATCTCCAAGCATAATTGTAAAAAGAAATATACATGTATATGGGTAACAAAATAATGAAAATTAATGTTAAAATATGAAACCACAAGCCAATTTAAAATGATGTCATGTTTACGAAGGATTTCGAAAAGTATAGTTTTTGTCTTAGATTTCTCTGAACATCCCTCGTTCACATATCTATTTTCTAACCAAAGAAGGTATCGGTAAAGCAATATCAATAATTGGAATGAACGATTAAAAAATAGCCGCCTTAGAATAATAAGGGGGTAAGGCTTCTTACCAACTTTTAAAACCCAAACATATTTGAAATGTGCATCATAAGACTGATCTTATGAACCTATTTTCATGAAAATCGGAACAGGCCTTGTTGACCAAACTGAAGAAAAAACTTTTTTCGCGAAGTAAAGAGAACTTTTCAGACTGGATTTTTAAAAAAAGGTTTTGCAATTACGACCTTATGATTTTTAGGCGACGAAATAACTGCAAGACTTTTTAACAAAATGTTTTTTTCTATTGCCATTCAGTCGACGACAAACACTTTCTAGATATCTAAATAACCAGTACATCCCGTACGTTAATGACAACTATTATTGAAAATCAGGTTTTAGAATTGTAAAACACTTACTTTTTGACAACACTGCCCCAATGATACCTAGCGCCACAACCAAGCGGAACATCGTACTGGTCTGCATTATCGCTATTGTTCTGTTTGTATAATTAATTGTTTTGCCACTTTTATACATCGGTCAGACGTTCAACAGTGAGGCCAATAAGCATATACGGTATTAGTGTTTCAGTACCGTGTCCAACTAACACTAGTACTGTAACCGACGTAATATAATTGTGCGGACGTTTTTGTTCATCATGTGTATCGTTATTGTCATTCAACAATCACTCTCACTTATATAATTTAATATATGAACCTATAACATGCACATTATGTTTGGTTACTCGCATGCCAGTTATGTTTGACAGTCAATGGAGACATGTCATCAGAGTACGGAGTCGTGTATTTTAAATGCTAGGTTTCATTTTCCTTGTTTGTCTTTATATGTGTCATACTGACTTACATTGTGCCTGTAATGTGTGTGTCATACTGACTTACATTGTGCCTGTAATGTGTGTGTCATACTGACTTACATTGTGCCTGTAATGTGTGTGTCATACTGACTTACATTGTGCCTGTAATGTGTGTGTCATACTGTCTTACATTGTGCCTGTAATGTGTGTGTCATACTGACTTACATTGTGCCTGTAATGTGTGTGTCATACTGACTTACATTGTGCCTGTAATGTGTGTGTCATACTGACTTACATTGTACCTGTAATGTGTGTGTCATACTGACTTACATTGTACCTGTAATGTGTGTGTCATACTGACTTACATTGTACCTCTAATGTGGGTGTCATACTGACTTACATTGTACCTGTAATGTGTGTGTCATACTGACTTCCATTGTACCTGTAATGTGAGTGTCATACTGACTTACATTGTGCCTGTAATGTGTGTGTCATACTGACTTACATTGTACCTGTAATGTGTGTGTCATACTGACTTACATTGTGCCTGTAATGTGTGTGTCATACTGACTTACATTGTACCTGTAATGTGTGGGTCATACTGACTTACATTGTACCTGTAATATGTGTGTTTTGAATGTGTTCTTTCGTGCTCTGCTGTTTCTGTTGTGTTTGCTACTTTTTTTCCTTGTCCGAGTTGTTATTATCTTATATATTAAGTTTCCTTCTCACATTGCTAGAAGTATGCAACTTATTTACTTGTAAATTTACGGATCTTTCAGTATAAACTAGTTCAATTTAGCAGGCGCATCATCACAATGTGTATTTTGTGCCGACTTATAGTAAACTTACCAACTTATATTTTGGTTCTACATCTTAAAGATGCTGACTCACAGATTGGGCCGAAAATATTTTATGAAGTACGCGAATATTTGACAATTTTATTTTATTTTTGCAATTCACCAATCCGTGAGGCAGCTCCTTTAATATGGTCAGGCGATGGGAAACGCCTAATCATACGGGAGCAGAGAACGACTTTGAGCAACACATTGTAATAGTCAAATGCACAGGACATATATCGATGGTATAAAGAAGCAGCTATGGTTGACGATTACGCCATGTTAAGTAGGATAATATATGTAACATGTTTCATCACATTATACCAGACCTTGTTATATGGCGAAATCCATCGCTCATCTTGGTCTATTTAAAATGATAAAGAATAAAAAAAAACTACCTCTAAACCATTGGTTACCACAAATCTGATCCTAATGTTTTTTTAAAAGGCCTGATTAGTTTGAAACCAAACTTTTTTTAAGTTAAATATTTACCTAATAGTAAGATTCGTAGAACCCCAGAGGGAACATTCCTATCTAAATTAAATCGAAAAGTTGTTGACCGTAGAAACATAGTATTACGTAAATACAAATATCCTTCGGGGATACGAGTTGTTTTGTATATAGACAGCAGGCTGCTTCGAATGGTTGTCAACATTAATTGCAAACAATATCCAAAGTATTGTATTGTATTAATGACCATGAGACAAAAATAACCATCATTTGGCCCGTGCTCCAACCGATTTTGAGTTTTCCAGAATTTGGCGAGTAATCATACTGAAGAACAATACAAGAACAGTGTTCATAAACTCCTATTTTTTTAAGACGTTACATCTGTTTTTCTACAAACCCTGTTCAGCGTATTTTGCTAGATGTCGCAAACGTCATTGGAACGTTTTTTGACTGCAGAATGCGATTTTTGTTCTATGGCATTTTTCTGACACATTTTCTATGACAATAGAAAAGGGACTCAGATTTCCATGTTATTCTTGTAACCTTGGTTCCTGCCCACAGGGCTTATCTGTTCCCGGGAAATAATGACACTATGTCAATGCATCTGAATTTAGCAACGTACTATATGGTATGTTAATATTTGCACAACGTTTTCTTAATCGGTTGTGCTCAGTTAATGTAACACGGTCATGGATGTTCATTTCTTGAATCTTATCCAAATTTGAGATGCATTCTGGCACAAGCAACTAGAGGTAAAGCGGCTTAACAGATCAACACAACTGCAGTAATATTCCTTTTATTATATACTTACAAAAGTGAAAAAATCGCTATTACGCGCGAAAATGCGTTTTTAAAATGTGTATACATTGACGTCACGAACGTTATTCAGGGTTGTAAGAGTCATAAATGTTCACAAGGTGTAAAAATCACCGGCACAGTTGTACTATTAGTCAGTCTGATGAAAATAATATAAAGAGACAAAGATCGTACATTGACGTCACGAACGTCGGAATATTTTCGGCATATAACGCGACGCCCATTCACCAGAAGGTAAATGTTTACGTCGTTGGTATATGTTCGGCATATAACAAGTCAGACATGCATGATACGGATTCGGAAAACTAGACATGTATGATAGGGAAAATACAATCTGTAGCGTTGTATTCCACTGTGCGATTTTGCCTATTCGTGACAATACAGTGTTAGATGTATAATAAAACGCACTATTAGAGTGGCTTTGTTTCAATTGCTGTTTGTACTTTATTTGTACAATAATAGTGTTGTTTTGTACAATGATGAGATGCAAATTAAGATAACTAAAAGCAAACTATTTTATTTCATCGTATAGTGTTGTTGATGTGTAATTACGGCGATTCAGAGTTCAGATAAACACCAACGTAGGTTGAATTGAATATATTGCTGTGAGCTATGTCACACAACGATTGACTTTTGTAATGACATTTAGATAACTAATATAAAACCACAATGGGAGTGTAGCATTGAGTGAGTAACTAGCTGCAGGACAACTACTAATGTGAGATAGTTGTACATTACATACAGTATGCAATCAATCATCAAAGCATGCTTGCGTTAAAAATTGTTTTCGTTGTTTTTACGCAGTTTTTATACGTTTTATTTTAATCCTAGACGAAAGACCGTTGACTTTACTGTACCAGTTGTTTTGTAGTAAACAACACGTACTAAACTACTAGTTCACGAACATTTAAAATATATTCCATATGCGGGGAACTGTCCAAATTTTGACCTTTCCGATGTCCCCGCACTGCCGTGTGAGTGCGGGGCTTTTGTTTTGCGCCACAATAGCGGGGAGATATAGCCGTAGAGCAGGGCAATTTGCGGGGGGTAACCATCTGTTTGGCCCTGGGAGGGGGCACGGATTTTACAAGGGCTTTGAAAAAGGTAAATGTCTCGCTCTTAAATACCCCCGGTTTCAAATGACCGGGGCATTACTTAAATATACAAACCATTCCTCAGAAATAATGAGAAAGATGAAACTTGAAATACAAAACAGAATACAAGTTTTAACAAAACCAGCCCGAATGAAAGATGTTAGTGAAGAAAGTCTTTGGTAGAACTTTTCTCAGTACAACATTTTTCGAAGTCAGCACTTGGGACTGTTGGAGCGTAACGAGTTTTTATCGACAGTACAATTGAACGGCACTGATTATTGATGTAATGAACTCCAATTTAATATCTACATGTGATGCGATTTATTTTAAAATAAGATAAATAAAAATTAAATCCAACAATTAATACTTCGTTTACAATTTATAATATTTTATCCCAGTCGCTGGATTTTAAGCTGTCGCAACAGGTATTATTACCCTTCCATGTAAATTGGCAACATTGTTGATTTTGCTCAACATGGTGGAGGCGTTGCTGGTTCAATGTGGAAGGGTTAGTTATTATTAGTTAGGATACAGTTCAAGAAAACAAATCTTGTAAGATTAGTTCCCCTTTAGCCATCTCATCCCATGCTATATTGGTTTTCAATTTGAAGAAGCGAACACGGAGGCGCAAAATGACTTTCATAGTAACACAGTGAACGATTCGCGCTCAGGTGATGGTACCAAAACGCGTTGGTTAATTACAAAAGCTGTTAAAATTGCCTAAACAACGCCAAGTAATACTTTAATTTAAAACTAAATAATTTATTGAAAAGGCGAGTTTTAAGAAGACGTAACAACGCCCGTAGAAAATAATTGCTGAGAAAAAGACGGCCATTCCTTCAAAAGCAAATTAATAGAATCAGCTAATCGAAGCCGCACTTGAATTAGAACTACTATACGAGTAGTTTGCAAACAACGAACTAAAATAAATGTATCTTTCTGGTTTACAACAATAGATGTTAGACTATGCATGTGGTCTATTACTTCCTTAAACACCTACACACACATCAGATGCAGCTCTTCACATCGAATACGACTAATGCCAGCTTTATGTCAAGTTTACACCGTTTTTTTGCGAGTTATATGCAATATCCATTCACCGGTTATTTCCCTTACACACAACACTGTTATCACAAATTTTCAATCCGATTTGCATTAAGCAATACATTAACTAAATTCACTCGAAAATCTGTTATTCACATCCCATTGAAATTGCATCGCAGTGAAATTAAATGATTTTACAATAGACCTCATCGAGAGGAAGTGCAATGTCAAAGAACCATAACTCTTTTGTATATTTTTCTGTGACAAACACCCCACGGGGACATCATTCCTATCTGACGATTTTTGTAAAATGTAGCGCACAGACAACCAAAGCTACACCGAAATAGCAACAGCGTCAAGCCTCCCACGGAACAAACCATCCCTATCACACAGAAAGGAACAAACCATCCCTATCACACAGAAAGGAACAAACCATCCCTATCACACAGAAAGGAACAAACCATCCCTATCACACAGAAAGGAACAAACCATCCCTATCACACAGAAAGGAACAAACCATCCCTATCACACAGACAGGAACAAACCATCCCTATCACACAGAAAGGAACAAACCATCCCTATCACACAGAAAGGAACAAACCATCCCTATCACACAGACAGGAACAAACCATCCCTATCACACAGACAGGAACAAACCATCCCTATCACACAGAAAGGAACAAACCATCCCTATCACACAGAAAGGAACCAACCATCCCTATCATACAGAAAGGAACAAACCATCCCTATCATACAGAAAGGAACCAACCATCTCTATCACACAGACAGGAACAAACCATCCCTATCACACAGAAAGGAACAAACCATCCCTATCACACAGACAGGAACAAACCATCCCTATCACACAGAAAGGAACAAACCATCCCTATCACACAGACAGGAACAAACCATCCCTATCACACAGCAAGGAACAAACCATCCCTATCACACAGAAAGGAACCAACCATCCCTATCACACAGAAAGGAACCAACCATCCCTATCACACAGAAAGGAACCAACCATCCCTATCACACAGAAAGGAACAAACCATCCCTATCACACAGAAAGGAACAAACCATCCCTATCACACAGAAAGGAACAAACCATCCCTATCACACAGAAAGGAACAAACCATCCCTATCACACAGAAAGGAACCAACCATCCCTATCACACAGACAGGAACAAACCATCCCTATCACACAGAAAGGAACAAACCATCCCTATCATACAAAAAGGAACAAACCATCCCTATCATACAGAAAGGAACCAACCATCCCTATCATACAGACAGGAACAAACCATCCCTATCACACAGAAAGGAACAAACCATCCCTATCATACAAAAAGGAACAAACCATCCCTATCATACAGAAAGGAACAAACCATCCCTATCATACAGACAGGAACAAACCATCCCTATCACACAGACAGGAACAAACCATCCCTATCACACAGAAAGGAACAAACCATCCCTATCATACAAAAAGGAACAAACCATCCCCATCATACAGAAAGGAACAAACCATCCCTATCATACAGACAGGAACAAACCATCCCTATCATACAGAAAGGAACCAACCATCCCTATCATACAGAAAGGAACAAACCATCCCTATCATACAGAAAGGAGCCAACCATCCCTATCACACAGACAGGAACAAACCATCCCTATCACACAGCAAGGAACAAACCATCCCTATCATACAGAAAGGAACAAACCATCCCTATCACACAGACAGGAACAAACCATCCCTATCATACAGAAAGGAACAAACCATCCCTATCATACAGACAGGAACAAACCATCCCTATCATACAGAAGGGAACCAACCATCCCTATCTCACAGACAGGAACAAACAATCCCTATCACACAGCAAGGAACAAACCATCCCTATCATACAGAAAGGAACAAACCATCCCTATCATACAGAAAGGAACAAACCATCCCTATCACACAGAAAGGAACAAACCATCCCTATCATACAGAAAGGAACAAACCATCCCTATCACACAGACAGGAACAAACCATCCCTATCACACAGACAGGAACAAACCATCCCTATCACACAGCAAGGAACAAACCATCCCTATCATACAGAAAGGAACAAACCATCCCTATCTTACAGAAAGGAACAAACCATCCCTATCACACAGGGAGGAACAAACCATCCCTATCACACAGACAGGAACAAACCATCCCTTTCACACAGCAAGGAACAAACCATCCCTATCACACAGAAAGGAACAAACCATCCCTATCACACAGAAAGGAACAAACCATCCCTATCACACAGAAAGGAACAAACCATCCCTATCACACAGAAAGGAACAAACCATCCCTATCACACAGAAAGGAACAAACCATCCCTATCACACAGACAGGAACAAACCATCCCTATCACACAGAAAGGAACAAACCATCCCTATCACACAGACAGGAACAAACCATCCCTATCACACAGACAGGAACAAACCATCCCCATCACACAGAAAGGAACAAACCATCCCTATCACACAGAAAGGAACCAACCATCCCTATCATACAGAAAGGAACAAACCATCCCTATCATACAGAAAGGAACCAACCATCTCTATCACACAGACAGGAACAAACCATCCCTATCACACAGAAAGGAACAAACCATCCCTATCACACAGACAGGAACAAACCATCCCTATCACACAGAAAGGAACAAACCATCCCTATCACACAGACAGGAACAAACCATCCCTATCACACAGCAAGGAACAAACCATCCCTATCACACAGAAAGGAACCAACCATCCCTATCACACAGAAAGGAACCAACCATCCCTATCACACAGAAAGGAACCAACCATCCCTATCACACAGAAAGGAACAAACCATCCCTATCACACAAAAAGGAACAAACCATCCCTATCACACAGAAAGAAACAAACCATCCCTATCACACAGAAAGGAACAAACCATCCCTATCACACAGAAAGGAACCAACCATCCCTATCACACAGACAGGAACAAACCATCCCTATCACACAGAAAGGAACAAACCATCCCTATCATACAAAAAGGAACAAACCATCCCTATCATACAGAAAGGAACCAACCAGCCCTATCATACAGAAAGGAACAAACCATCCCTATCATACAGAAAGGAGCCAACCATCCCTATCACACAGACAGGAACAAACCATCCCTATCACACAGCAAGGAACAAACCATCCCTATCATACAGAAAGGAACAAACCATCCCTATCACACAGACAGGAACAAACCATCCCTATCATACAGAAAGGAACAAACCATCCCTATCATACAGACAGGAACAAACCATCCCTATCATACAGAAAGGAACCAACCATCCCTATCTCACAGACAGGAACAAACAATCCCTATCACACAGCAAGGAACAAACCATCCCTATCATACAGAAAGGAACAAACCATCCCTATCATACAGAAAGGAACAAACCATCCCTATCACACAGAAAGGAACAAACCATCCCTATCATACAGAAAGGAACAAACCATCCCTATCACACAGACAGGAACAAACCATCCCTATCACACATACAGGAACAAACCATCCCTATCACACAGCAAGGAACAAACCATCCCTATCATACAGAAAGGAACAAACAATCCCTATCTTACAGAAAGGAACAAACCATCCCTATCACACAGACAGGAACAAACCATCCCTATCACACAGAAAGGAACAAACCATCCCTATCACACAGACAGGAACAAACCATCCCTATCACACAGACAGGAACAAACCATCCCTATCACACAGACAGGAACAAACCATCCCTATCACACAGAAAGGAACAAACCATCCCAATCACACAGAAAGGAACCAACCATCCCTATCATACAGAAAGGAACAAACCATCCCTATCATACAGAAAGGAACCAACCATCTCTATCACACAGACAGGAACAAACCATCCCTATCACACAGAAAGGAACAAACCATCCCTATCACACAGACAGGAACAAACCATCCCTATCACACAGAAAGGAACAAACCATCCCTATCACACAGACAGGAACAAACCATCCCTATCACACAGCAAGGAACAAACCATCCCTATCACACAGAAAGGAACCAACCATCCCTATCACACAGAAAGGAACCAACCATCCCTATCACACAGAAAGGAACCAACCATCCCTATCACACAGAAAGGAACAAACCATCCCTATCACACAGAAAGGAACAAACCATCCCTATCACACAGAAAGGAACAAACCATCCCTATCACACAGAAAGGAACCAACCATCCCTATCACACAGACAGGAACAAACCATCCCTATCACACAGAAAGGAACAAACCATCCCTATCATACAAAAAGGAACAAACCATCCCTATCATACAGAAAGGAACCAACCATCCCTATCATACAGAAAGGAACAAACCATCCCTATCATACAGAAAGGAGCCAACCATCCCTATCACACAGACAGGAACAAACCATCCCTATCACACAGCAAGGAACAAACCATCCCTATCATACAGAAAGGAACAAACCATCCCTATCACACAGACAGGAACAAACCATCCCTATCATACAGAAAGGAACAAACCATCCCTATCATACAGACAGGAACAAACCATCCCTATCATACAGAAAGGAACCAACCATCCCTATCTCACAGACAGGAACAAACAATCCCTATCACACAGCAAGGAACAAACCATCCCTATCATACAGAAAGGAACAAACCATCCCTATCATACAGAAAGGAACAAACCATCCCTATCACACAGAAAGGAACAAACCATCCCTATCATACAGAAAGGAACAAACCATCCCTATCACACAGACAGGAACAAACCATCCCTATCACACAGACAGGAACAAACCATCCCTATCACACAGCAAGGAACAAACCATCCCTATCATACAGAAAGGAACAAACCATCCCTATCTTACAGAAAGGAACAAACCATCCCTATCACACAGGGAGGAACAAACCATCCCTATCACACAGACAGGAACAAACCATCCCTTTCACACAGCAAGGAACAAACCATCCCTATCACACAGAAAGGAACAAACCATCCCTATCACACAGAAAGGAACAAACCATCCCTATCACACAGAAAGGAACAAACCATCCCTATCACACAGAAAGGAACAAACCATCCCTATCACACAGAAAGGAACAAACCATCCCTATCACACAGACAGGAACAAACCATCCCTATCACACAGAAAGGAACAAACCATCCCTATCACACAGAAAGGAACAAACCATCCCTATCACACAGACAGGAACAAACCATCCCTATCACACAGACAGGAACAAACCATCCCTATCACACAGAAAGGAACAAACCATCCCTATCACACAGAAAGGAACCAACCATCCCTATCATACAGAAAGGAACAAACCATCCCTATCATACAGAAAGGAACCAACCATCTCTATCACACAGGCAGGAACAAACCATCCCTATCACACAGAAAGGAACAAACCATCCCTATCGCACAGACAGGAACAAACCATCCCTATCACACAGAAAGGAACAAACCATCCCTATCACACAGACAGGAACAAACCATCCCTATCACACAGCAAGGAACAAACCATCCCTATCACACAGAAAGGAACCAACCATCCCTATCACACAGAAAGGAACCAACCATCCCTATCACACAGAAAGGAACCAACCATCCCTATCACACAGAAAGGAACAAACCATCCCTATCATACAGAAAGGAACAAACCATCCCTATCACACAGAAAGGAACAAACCATCCCTATCACACAGAAAGGAACAAACCATCCCTATCACACAGAAAGGAACCAACCATCCCTATCACACAGACAGGAACAAACCATCCCTATCACACAGAAAGGAACAAACCATCCCTATCATACAAAAAGGAACAAACCATCCCTATCATACAGAAAGGAACCAACCATCCCTATCATACAGAAAGGAACAAACCATCCCTATCATACAGAAAGGAGCCAACCATCCCTATCACACAGACAGGAACAAACCATCCCTATCACACAGCAAGGAACAAACCATCCCTATCATACAGAAAGGAACAAACCATCCCTATCACACAGACAGGAACAAACCATCCCTATCATACAGAAAGGAACAAACCATCCCTATCATACAGACAGGAACAAACCATCCCTATCATACAGAAAGGAACCAACCATCCCTATCTCACAGACAAGAATAAACAATCCCTATCACACAGCAAGGAACAAACCATCCCTATCATACAGAAAGGAACAAACCATCCCTATCATACAGAAAGGAACAAACCATCCCTATCACACAGAAAGGAACAAACCATCCCTATCACACAGAAAGGAACAAACCATCCCTATCACACAGAAAGGAACAAACCATCCCTATCACACAGAAAGGAACCAACCATCCCTATCACACAGACAGGAACAAACCATCCCTATCACACAGAAAGGAACAAACCATCCCTATCATACAAAAAGGAACAAACCATCCCTATCATACAGAAAGGAACCAACCATCCCTATCATACAGACAGGAACAAACCATCCCTATCACACAGAAAGGAACAAACCATCCCTATCATACAAACAGGAACAAACCATCCCTATCATACAGAAAGGAACAAACCATCCCTATCATACAGACAGGAACAAACCATCCCTATCACACAGACAGGAACAAACCATCCCTATCACACAGAAAGGAACAAACCATCCCTATCATACAAAAAGGAACAAACCATCCCCATCATACAGAAAGGAACAAACCATCCCTATCATACAGACAGGAACAAACCATCCCTATCATACAGAAAGGAACCAACCATCCCTATCATACAGAAAGGAACAAACCATCCCTATCATACAGAAAGGAGCCAACCATCCCTATCACACAGACAGGAACAAACCATCCCTATCACACAGCAAGGAACAAACCATCCCTATCATACAGAAAGGAACAAACCATCCCTATCACACAGACAGGAACAAACCATCCCTATCATACAGAAAGGAACAAACCATCCCTATCATACAGACAGGAACAAACCATCCCTATCATACAGAAAGGAACCAACCCTCCCTATCTCACAGACAGGAATAAACAATCCCTATCACACAGCAAGGAACAAACCATCCCTATCATACAGAAAGGAACAAACCATCCCTATCATACAGAAAGGAACAAACCATCCCTATCACACAGAAAGGAACAAACCATCCCTATCATACAGAAAGGAACAAACCATCCCTATCACACAGACAGGAACAAACCATCCCTATCACACAGACAGGAACAAACCATCCCTATCACACAGCAAGGAACAAACCATCCCTATCATACAGAAAGGAACAAACCATCCCTATCTTACAGAAAGGAACAAACCATCCCTATCACACAGGGAGGAACAAACCATCCCTATCACACAGACAGGAACAAACCATCCCTTTCACACAGCAAGGAACAAACCATCCCTATCACACAGAAAGGAACAAACCATCCCTATCACACAGAAAGGAACAAACCATCCCTATCACACAGGGAGGAACAAACCATCCCTATCACACAGAAAGGAACAAACCATCCCTATCACACAGGGAGGAACAAACCATCCCTATCATACAGAAAGGAACAAACCATCCCTATCACACAGGGAGGAACAAACCATCCCTATCACACAGGGAGGAACAAACCATCCCTATCATACAGGGAGGAACAAACCATCCCTATCACACAGAAAGGAACAAACCATCCCTATCACACAGGTAGGAACAAACCATCCCTATCATACAGAAAGGAACAAACCATCTCTATCACACAGAAAGGAACAAACCATCCCTATCACACAGAAAGGAACAAACCATCCCTATCACACAGAAAGGAACAAACCATCCCTATCACACAGAAAGGAACACACCATCCCTATCACACAGAAAGGAACAAACCATCCCTATCACACAGACAGGAACAAACCATCCCTATCACACAGAAAGGAACAAACCATCCCTATCATACAGAAAGGAACCAACCATCTCTATCACACAGACAGGAACAAACCATCCCTATCACACAGAAAGGAACAAACCATCCCTATCACACAGACAGGAACAAACCATCCCTATCACACAGAAAGGAACAAACCATCCCTATCACACAGACAGGAACAAACCATCCCTATCACACAGCAAGGAACAAACCATCCCTATCACACAGAAAGGAACCAACCATCCCTATCACACAGAAAGGAACAAACCATCCCTATCACACAGAAAGGAACAAACCATCCCTATCACACAGAAAGGAACAAACCATCCCTATCACACAGAATGGAACAAACCATCCCTATCACACAGAAAGGAACAAACCATCCCTATCACACAGAAAGGAACAAACCATCTCTATCACACAGAAAGGAACAAACCATCCCTATCACACAGAAAGGAACAAACCATCTCTATCACACAGAAAGGAACAAACCATCCCTATCACACAGAAAGGAACAAACCATCCCTATCACACAGAAAGGAACAAACCATCTCTATCACACAGGGAGGATATCTCAAGCAAGCTTATATACTCATCCCGCAATGAATGACATACTGTAGTTTGAACATTAATTATGAATAATAACAGCAACACGAAGACGTGTCCTGCAGTTTCCTGTATGAATGATGGGACAAACTATTTGCGATGATAAACTTTGTTTAATCTTTAATGGCATTGGTTTATGGACATAGTATTGTATTGGAAACAGAATTAAGAAAATTACAGATATATTGAAGAAGGATTGAAGTTTGTATTCAATGTTTTAGAATTGTTCCAAACCACGAATTGAGTTGAGAATTCAATACCAAAGGCGAAAGTTTCGAACTTTTGGCAAACATCGCATACTTAAAACCTGTTTACTCGATTAATATGGCATTTGTGGACACATAAAATGTATATACTTATTGTTCATTCATCGCGTCAACGATATAATTATGTAAGTGATCACTCTCAAAAGCAACGCACAACACATATAAAATAACAAATACTTACCCTTCTCAAGTAGCTCAAAACGCCTGTGTCTCTGCCTTCGACAAACAGAACTGCCTTACACGCAACGGGTTGTACGGTGTGATGATTTTGTCCCATTATTATGTTTCCATGGTCCAGTGTCATTATAATAGGATCGAACAAATTCTATTATTGGGAAATGTTTGTCCTATCTAACATAATATGCCACAAAAGCCATGTGTCATATTAGCAAGCACATATAGGAGAGATCACCGTATTCATATGCAAAATGCCCACCAGCAATCTATTGGATAATTGAACAAAGGACACCTGCCATTCACCAATAGCTAGCTGGTGGTATGAATGTCTTTGTATACAAATATGATCTCTCATATACTGTGTAAAACTAAGCCGTTATACACGGTTACTCCTATATTACTCGGAACATCTATATTGACAATGCAGGTGTAGGTCTATACTTCAACTTATCAAACACAGTGGATCACTGTATTACCATAATCATATCGTTGCTGCACGATATAATTGAAGCATTAAGTGGGATATACGCGCATTTACTCAGAATCGTATTGTAGACATTACTTGTTATTAGCGCACGACATGTTACGAAACACATAATGGTTGTCATCGCTCCGTGACATCTCCCCGTCGCTGTGAATAGATTATCTCGTAGTACTTTTAAAGTGTTACCGGTTGCTTGCTATACGCGTGCATGAAACAGACTGAATATCAAAATATCATCGCCTTGTACATAATCGGAGTAAACGTGCATCTTATAATGTTTCCATCATGGTTATGTAACCATTGACAGCGTACACGCGTACCAGTAAGTGTGGTTGTGTAACCATTGACAGCGTACACGCGTACCAGTAAGTGTGGTTATGTTACCATTGACAGCGTACACGCGTACCAGTAAGTGTGGTTATGTAACCATTGACAGCGTACACGCGTACCAGTAAGTGTGGTTGTGTAACCAGTGACAGCGTACACACGTACCAGTAAGTGTGGTTATGTAACCATTGACAGTGTACACACGTACCAGTAAGTGTGGTTATGTAACCATTGACAGTGTACACACGTACCAGTAAGTGTGGTTATGTAACCATTGACAGCGGACACACGTACCAGCAAGTGTGGTTATGTAACCATTGACAGCGGACACACGTACCAGCAAGTGTGGTTATGTAACCATTGACAGCGTACACGTGTACCAGCAAGTGTGGTTGTGTAACCATTGGCAGCGTACACGCGTACCAGTAAGTGTGGTTATGTAACCATTGACAGCGTACACGCATACCAGCAAGTGTGGTTATGTAACCATTGACAGTGTACACACCTACTAGTAAGTGTGGTTATGTAACCATTGAAAGTGTACACACGTACCAGTAAGTGTGGTTGTGTAACCATTGACAGTGTACACACGTACCAGTAAGTGTGGTTATGTTACCATTGACAGTGTACACACGTACCAGCAAGGGTGGTTATGTAACCATTGACAGTGTACACACGTACCAGCAAGTGTGGTTGTGTAACCATTGACAGTGTACACACGTACCAGTAAGTGTGGTTGTGTAACCATTGACAGCGTACACGCGTACCAGCAAGTGTGGTTGTGTAACCATTGACAGCGTACACGCGTACCAGTAAGTGTGGTTATGTAACCATTGACAGCGTACATGCGTACCAGTAAGTGTGGTTGTGTAACCATTGACAGCGTACACGCGTACCAGTAAGTGTGGTTATGTTACCATTGACAGCGTACACGCGTACCAGTAAGTGTGGTTATGTAACCATTGACAGCGTACACGCGTACCAGTAAGTGTGGTTATGTAACCATTGACAGCGTACATGCGTACCAGCAAGTGTGGTTATGTAACCATTGACAGTGTACACGCGTACCAGTAAGTGTGGTTGCACATGAAAAAAAAAATCGGACATGGAAGTCATCACCAAACAGAAACTGTCTGAACACGAAATACTGAACAGCTAGGAAACATCCCTGATCTAACCGATGTATAAACACGTATCACATTACTAACTTAGTAAGTAGCACGTGAATTTCCAAAACCGGAAAATGTTTTTAGACAAGGTTTAAGGAATGTTGGATTCGTTAAAGGCATTTATCAAATTCGTGTCACTCATTCATAGCTTTTGTCGACTGATATAAAGCACTGCATGAAGCATACATAAAGCAACAGTATTTGGATAGCAATGTTAATGTCACGTTATAACGAAATTTAGCAAAACTGATGACTCATTCATCTTAAGGACAGAGTTGTTTGATTTTTATCGAAACTCAGACCCCCCTGTCTGATTTGTTTTGTCAATTTCCCAAAATTAGCAATACATTTGTACTTACTTATCTGCCTGTGAGCATCTGACCACCTTTCGGCATTTTCTAAACATGGTTTTCGTTCACTTTGCGTAGGTGCTTTGATAAAACAGTAACCTCACGTTTTGCAAGCCCATAAGAGAGGAGTAAAATAAATGTCGTTAGTTTCATTTCAGTTACATTACATTAATTATTGCAGACGTATTAAACGACGGAACCACAAAAACTACTGCGTCTCGTTTTTCACCACTAACTTCACAGTGTTAATGTAGCAACAAGGGAGAACAGTGTATACAGCAGTGACGATACATAAATTGTGGATTTATACAAACAGCTAGAACATGTCATGCTGAAGTTCATGAAGAACATTTTAACGTCCAGCAAATAAACGCTTTATGTTAATATGTTACTTGTTCCCTTCGTCCTGTTACTGTGTTTCTAGGTTTTCTATAAACATTTCAGAGAGACATATTGCGCTGACGATTAGACGAAATTCAACCTGCTGACAAGCCATAAATATCCAGTATTCTGGGAATTTAGCATTAAACCACTGGAAATATTTCTACATTAGAACACGTTGTTCTCACTTGGTTACCAGAAATATCCATTATGAGATGATATACCGGTATACAGTTGAAGAAGTTCGACAATATGTATTAAGGGGAATTCAACATCTTCACCTCTTAAACAGTGTGATGTATGTGATATAGAATCACAGACGTACCCACTTACATAAAACATTTATATCGCTGTTTGAACAAATATTTTCATCGGAAACTTCAGACATATTCAATAAACGTTATCAAGCCGAGGATAATTCGATGGTTCGAGATTCCGCGCTGCACTAATGTAGCTGATCCTATTACACGTGTTACATAATCTTGTCGAACTCTTAAATGCTTTGCGCTCGTGTTGCTGTAAGTTCTGATAGGTCATTGAGTACTTTCTGTGCCACTCGATTTACGTTATTAATATCCTGTTGCATGTTTTAACATTCTTTTAATACTTGTCACCGTGGCATTTTGCTTGAGGGCATTACATGGCGGCAAACGTTTGTTTACATTGTCCTGTTCTATAAGGCTGTCTGTATATATATATATCTTTATTTAAGTCTCATCTCTGTACACATAAATAATATAATTTACAAAACATATATCACTGTACAAAGCCATTCTAAAAGAATTATATGAGACTATCAAATCACAATTCATTAAACACTCACAATATTTACAATATAAATCTATGTAACCATTGTTATTCTAATTATAAAAACTGCCCTAAAATATATATCAAATAAAACACTGAAAATCAAAATCACACTAGTATAGTTACAAAACGTTTTTAAATAAAAGTATCACCTTTGATCAGATCGAAAATAAACTGAATAACAATTGCTACAGGATCTGTAAAACAGGAAATATGAATAAATAAATATGTTACATTATTTACAAAGGTAAAATGATCTACGTTTTAAAATATCAAAGCAGGTTTTGGCACATAAACTAATCAGAGCTGGATGTGTAAAAATATTTGCCAGCATCTTCACCCTAATATCATTATACAAATTACAATCTAAAATTACATGACATTCATCCTCTACGGAATTACAAAACGGACATTTCCTTTCACTGATTGGCAAGTTTTCGTATCTTCCCGTTTCGAGTCGGATGGGGACTACACCACACATAAATTTACTAAATGCAGACCTATAACAAAAAGATAAAATTATGGAACAATAGGGTTCAACAGTAAATGTGTTTTTAAATAAACAGTATTTAGTAGTACGGAGTTTATTTTGACCCCTTCCACTTGTACTAGATACATTTTGTATTGAATGGAGCCAATCAATTTGTAAAAGATTGAACATAATCTCTTCAACTGATTTCTTAAAACTGTATGGTAAGCGTGAAGTTAGGTGCACTGTAAATCCCCCGGTGACATAATTATGTTGTTGTCCGTACAAAAGCGGAAGCCCCATTAGTCAACCTTCCTCTGTGTATGTATTGTCCACTTTACAGTAACAATAGAAAATTACAGAACTATTTGCGACATACTTTCGGTGTGGGATGTCATGATTTTGTGGTTGCGTTGGACATTTTTAGCTCACCTGTCACATAGTGACAGGGTGCGCTTTTGTGATCACTCTTCGTCCGTCCGTCCGTCCGTCCAAACTTGCTCGGGAACACACTAGAGGTCACAGTTATGACCAAATCTTCATCTTAGTCAGAATGTTTGTCTCTATAAAATCTAGGGCAAGTTCGAAACTGGGTCATGCGGGGTAAAAAACTAGGTCGCTAGGTCAGATCTCAGATATAGCACACATTAGAGGACACAATTATCGTCCAATCTTCATGAAACTTAGTCTGAATGTTTGTCGCTATGACATCTAGGTCAAGTTGGAAACTGGGTCATGTGAGGTCATAAACTAGGTCACTAGGTCAAATCTTAGTAAAAACTTGTGAACACGTTAGAGGACACAAGCATGGTCCAATCTTCATGATACTTGGTGAGAATGTTTGTCTCTATGAAATGTAGGTAACGTTTGTAACTGGGTCATGTGTTGGTGTATAAAAAACAAATATTTATAATAGCTAAAACAACCACAGTCAAGCGATTGGTAGGATTTTTGTAAACCGTTAAACCTCCACCTCCCCTTATTAACAATCATTCCATCTTAACTAAGTAGTATAATATAGACTTACTCTCTTACGCATTGTCATGACGTGTCCTGTGGCTTGATTTATGAGTTATGTTAGCTATCTTCTATACATAATCTATCATTCTGATGATTAACTAAACATTCATGTAGAGTGTTCTGCTTGAAATCCAAAATATATAACAAGATTACCGTCATGATACATCATCTTCCTATATCATAAAAAGTATCGGCAAAATAAGTATCTATCCTGTACGTTTCTAAATGATCATAATGTTTATTGGACTCTTCCGATTATACAACATACGTGTGTATATAACATAAGTGGTTGTTCGCATGGGGTTTAAACCACCAGTAACTGTTTTAGGCAAGTTTTCAGTCACAGCCGGTGATCTTATCTCACATCCGGGGATCTAATCCGTCTTCTGGTAATCAAACATGTGTAGTACCCGCTCTTCTGTAACTCGCCAAAACAATTGTTTGGATATGTTCTGCCCATTTATAATAGTATGTAGCTCTACTGTTTGGCGCACGTTTCTTTATAGTTATCAACTGTCAAATTACAGTGAAGTAGTGCGACAAAATATTTTTTTGTTTATACTTATTTGTTTAAGGTCGATTGCGAAACAAGTTTTCCAACATATATTAAACATTCCTGATGTTATCCATCACCATAAGTGTATGAGAGAAAATCGGCCAGTGTCCTATCATGCCGAGCGTCTGGCAAGGTATAAGCTGGTACGAATTTTATTTCGCCTTTGTTACCGGTATGACGCGGCCTTGGATCGAATCATGGGCCTACGCACTCGAAGTGGATGCTTTAGACGGCGGTAAAGACGAACAGTAATGCCGTATTTCCGAAAATGGTATGCGCATCAGTTCAAAATATTATTAATAAGACTAGCATGGTGATATACGTCACATATTGTAACTGGTATACATGTACGTGTACTTCTTCGCATTAGGTTCTACATTGTTTGATATTCACTCAACGTTTGTGAGACTGTCACGTTTTATTGCCAACATTATCTACGACAATAACACGTTACTGGCAGTCTGCACATTGTATGCCGGAATTATAGGCAATTTCTACCTAACATAACAGTCACAATCTAGATCACAGTATACATACACTCTCAATACAAGCATCCGTGTGACTAGCTAGTATAATAGACTACCATGATCACGGTCCGGAGTTAGTCTGAAATCAAATACACGTATAGGTCGTTTGCGAGATAACAAATCGTGTACATTTTATAAATATCTTAAAATCTAATCATCATATGTCAGTCAAAATTGGCATAGCACAATTAGTTTACACGCTTTCATCCATGCGATCAATATTGTAAGGCACGTACACCTTCATAAATTTGTAAATATGGGGATAATATATACTACTCAAAATTTGCTAACGGCCACTTTTTACTTTATAATTTTTTTAGTTAATGCCTAAATGAATAAATTTCTGGTTGTAATCGCTAATTTAATACTGCTACTTATACATAATAATTATCAATTGTGGCTTCAGTCATTGAACCGGAAAGTAAGGTTAAAGTTGGTAAGGAGGAAACACTTGAATGAACTGTATTGTAATTTTCTTGTTTTCGTGGGACGTTTTATTTGAAATCTTTTTTAATAGTGGGCATGTCTCCAAGTGGCATCAGTATTAGCCTGACAACGCAAATGCATGCTACGAATAAGCATATTCATTATGTTTTGAGGTACTCCGGACCATCCTTCTTGCTAGTCTACGCGAAGCTCATTCGTGTTGCTTATTTGAACCTGGCGGCTAGTTATTGCCCGTGGAAGCATATCCCAGGCAAATCCTATCGGATTAAGGTCCGGGACCTTGCAAGTCAATCCAATCTGTTGATCCATGTATTGGTTGCTATGGTTTGCTCTATGGGCGCGCGAATTATCGTTCATCAACATAAAATCTGGACAGATCGGGCCTGAGTAGAGGCGGACATACACATAAGGAATCTCACAGTAGTACGATTTGGCAGTTAAAGTTCCGTTTTAATGATATGAAAACATGTTCAATGGTGCATTCTTATCCCTGTCCATACCATAACATACCCATGACCATAACCATCGTTTTTAGCAATACAGACGTCAACATATCGTTCATTCGGACTTCTCCACCCTCTAGCCGTCTATCTATGACCTCTCCACAAAATTCGATTCATCGTTAAGAGTACACATGTCCAATTATGCAGTGTCCATTCAAGATGGCCCATGGTCCAGTATAAGCGTTCGCTCGCGTGGTTATTCGTCAAGGTAACACACATTGCAAAATGTTTGGCCTTGATTCCAATATTGTTCAACATAGTTCTTCCTGTTTGAATGTAAATTTGTATTCTCATTAACTAGAAACAGATTTCGTATTCGTACGATATCGCTGAGTGACATGTTTAACGTCAAGGCTACATGCCTCATTAACACACACGTCTGCAACCCCCAACCACTCTCATTTGGATAAAATCGCATTTGGAAGTCATCATTCATCATAATTTAAGTTACATAAAATAGAGTACCGGTATGTCTTCATGGTTACAAAAAAAAGCAATTTTAGAGTTTTCGCATACCCACGAAAACCTTGGTTTTGGGCATTGCTGACATTGCGTAAAACCAAGAATTTTAACATTGATTTATAACTTCAATAGTATTGCATTTATTTTAGTGTATAAATAATTAAAATTGAACAATAACTTATGTTTCATACTTCTATATCAAACTGTGACCCTTAGCAAATTTTGCATAGTATAAATATGTTGCATTACTAATTTGAATACATTGAATACCGGAACGGGCCTCATATTTTATAAATAAAACGTTGACGGAACTGACCGTAAAATATGCAATTGCATGTATCAGATGCTCTGAATTGATTTTTCACAGTAAAATCATAGGCAAATGGTTTCAAATTATTTGAGTGTTCCTATTATCCAAGTGTACCCTATATATGGAGATGGTTGTGCAGCGGCCATTTTCAGCCGGAACGGATATGACGTTACAAAAGCTGGTATCCAGTTTTTTTCTACAGGTGTCACATCAAACACCGACATTAGTTCCTGTAACGTCATATCCGAGATTTGTATGACAAGTAGGAAAATGTATTTCAAGGCCATGCCTGTGCGTTCACTAGATACTGAGCAATCTTTATTTCATACGATTTGTTTTACCACAAATTACCTCGTATATATGCATGAACTAAACTAAACATGTTTTAACCACTTAGCGACTGGTTTTCCTGTACATGCCAATGTACCACTGTGCCTCCCTTTCGTCCCACCAAGTTTACTAGGGATGTAGGTAAAACCTGGATAACTGACGACCTTGGTGCTGCTAGTAAAGAAACTACTCACGATTTCATTCAAAATCCCCCCGAAGTATCGTCCAATAACTATAGTCTTTGTGGGATTTGATCAATCAATTTCAATATACACTTTGATTTATTTCGTTCCATCGTATCAAAGACAAACTGATGCATGTCAGACAATGGTAACACTATTCACGTGCAATATAATTATACACATCAAAGAGTTAATTCCTATTTATCAATTAGATATATTCCTTCCTGGATGTTATAAAGATGATACATGATGTTATGTAATTGCTCCGGAGGAGAGAAAGTTGGTAATTAAAGATGTACTAGTATATAAAAACAATCAGTAGTTTGTGTATAGTGCAAACAAATTAATCTGGCCATTGATCTTTATGCATGCATATATTACAAGCTTCCTGTGTGGAATATATCAATCCCCGCGATAAATCCGAGCCTTTCCGATGATTATACCACGTGATATTTGGTATTGAAAATGGCGTTGTCCGTCAGTCCGCAGCCATTTGTCTGTAACTAGCTGGTAGAATGTCATGAAACTTACAATAAATATGAAGACAACATTTTTTTGCTATTTCAAGTAATACTTGGAGTTAGTTCAATACTACAATGTATATGCAATGCAAAATTACCAATTTCCAGACATATATAACATGATTTCTCAAATTTTGAAAAAATTGTGGACCCACCTTTAATAGGATTTCTTGGATTCTGCAGGCTATTTGGGGCATACTGATATGAAATTGAGTTTGAGTTTTGTATAAACCTTAAATTAAACACTTATTTCATGTTAGTTGCTAAATAACGTAACCACCCTACACATTTATACACAAGAACCCATGTTTGATACATAATTAAGATCAAAACGGATATGAAGATGTAATTTATTATATTCAGAAATCTTCATTTTGTAGCATTTTTTACCCTAAAACTAAAATTTTTCAAATTTTGAGACACATTTCACTGAAAAAGATGCTTAAAACCACTGAGAAATGCATTTCCAAACATTTAAAAGCAAACCATTGACAATATGCCTTTAATAAATTTTGACCATTCTTAAGGTTACAAACCACTAAATGAAATTGTTCTTTAGCTCAATGTAAAGTGACAATTGTCAGCCCCAGAGTATATCATGTTAAAGTCTATGGCCAGTTCACAGACCTATATCATTGAAAAGCAGTATGTTGCAGCTACAAAATACGACCAAAAAACAGGGAGTCATGTTTAATAAAAGAAAGATTTTATTCGTCAAAGGAAGACAAATTTTTACAGACGCGCGGACCGATCCAATGTGGGTTTTACCCTACTCTACTTTCGCTTTGTCAAATATGCAAACAATCTTAAATTCAAGATGAAATACATTCACTCATTCAACTACATGTGTTTAATACCTTTAAACTCAACAAGATGATTCTAGTTCCATTTTGTCAAGGCATATCACCATTTCCAGGCAAACAGAAGTTTCTGTAAGGACTATTTGAGTGTATCCGATTTTGGGTCGCGTATGCATTTAGTGGTTTATAACCTGAACAACAATACTCTGATAATGCCCGTCAAGTTGTTTATTTGTGGATTTTTGAAACGTAATTGCTTAAATCTGTCAATCGCAAACAGTATTTGGAAATGTATAATATAGCTAACTGTTGCTACAGTGTTTCCTCGAACCTGCGATTAAAAGAAGACAAATATACCCGGTTCTTTCTTGTTCTTGCAAGTAAGTAATTTCAACTAACTTGCTGGTATTATAAATTATTTTAGATGTTGAACAACTTAATGTATTACATGGCCCGCCCAGAAAATGAAACTAGAAACAAAACTCGATAGAGAAATTTACAATTTGCTTTTATGTAATTATCAAGTAGCTATTCAATAGTTTCGTCACAATTGTCGTACAGTTTCATTAAGACTACATCGGTAATTAGTACGTAATTGGATTAGGTCTTAAATCGCTTTTACAGAAAAATTAAATTGACAATACTACGTTATTGAAACAACGAGTAAACGTTTTAAATAATATGAATTAAAACAACAGTTCTAAAGACAAAAATTAACAATATGTTCTAACGTATAGACAAAACACCATTGTCGTGACTCAGAGCATGGTGCAATAACATTTATATAGGTATGGAACAGAGCATGGTGCAATAACATTTATATAGGTATGGAACAGAGCATGGTGCAATAACATTTATATAGGTATGGAACTGAGCATGGTGCAATAACATTTATATAGGTATGGAACAGAGCATGGTGCAATAACATTTATATAGGTATGGAACTGAGCATGGTGCAATAACATTTATATAGGTATGGAACAGAGCATGGTGCAATAACATTTATATAGGTATGCAACAACCATTTAAACGGTCGTTTATTCCAAAGAGAACTCAAATGAGTTGTGTTCTAAAAATAACAAATTGTTATAGGACAACCGTTTTAACGGACGTTTGTTATAGTGCTCCCATGATAATGAAAACTTTGGTATATTCAACAAAGGTGGATTAATTAGATGTGTGATTTATCAGAGCTGTTTAAGTACACAACTGACCATACCTTTCGGACACAAGTGCTGAAAATATTGCGTAAAACTACGCCTTTTTAAAGAAAATATGGCTAAAGTGTAGATATCACCATACCAGTACCACCACTACGGCAATTTATTATCTGACGTCAGCGACGTAATTGACGTTTTGCTGTTTCTCAAAGGGAAGCCCGAAATGAAATTATGTTATTAACATAGAAATAAACATAAACATTCAAATTGTATATGATTTAACATATCTTCCACAATAACTAAGATAGTCTAAGTGAAGGATTAAGGCTTGGCATAATGGTTGTGTATTAACATGAAAACACCTCGCATATTTCGACGAACGTTGCATGAAACGTCACTACGGTTGCCTGTCTGCACATCCCTGTGCCGTTTTCAATACCATGCTGCGCTTCAGAAATTTGTTTTTGCCACTTAAACACAAGACCACTGCATGCTGTGTTTCTCCCTTCGCTCTCTGTAACAGCTCTTGTGTGTATGTTGTGTTTTTCCAAGCCCCATGCACAATTCAATAGTCGTACGAATTTCCTTGCGTAGAGAAATAGACATTTTGACGTTATTGAAAACGCGACTCGCCTTGATAAAACCGTTTTTGATTTACACTCCGACGTCCAAATAACGTAATAATTTCATGAAATGTCATGATTATACTTTGTAATAATTTGGCAGAAACATTGGAATGTACATTAACTTAGTCGAATTTTATAAGTAGTTGAACACATGAAAAAAGCACGTTACGTCGGTCGGGGGTGGTAGCGCGTTAATATGGTAATACAATGGCTGATGACATGATACTCGCTTGCACTATTGAAGATAAATTTGTATTGACTGTTGGTAATAGGTTACTGTTTGTAATGCTATAAGAAATTATTGTTAAACGCAATAGTAATCGAATGAGAACGATTGTCTACGAATATATTGAATGACCCTCGTATATCATTAAGATACCTAAAGATTTTAAAGGAGTTGTATTATGACAATAGTACATATTAATACATATTGATAGTCATTACAAGTACGGTAATGTCATAGTAGGTGTTTGATTTTGCATTGGAATATGAGTTGTTCAGACGCATACCGATGTAATCATACAGCAACAGTATGTCAAAGTATATTGTCGTTTTCATTTGTATTTTTCATGTCTGGAAAGTAAAACGAAGTCATTGTTTTAATTCCTTTTAATTACAGTCTAATTTTCATGCTATGTACATACTTGTTTCGTAAGTAACCATGCAGTTATACAGGGTGTACCTTAATCCTTTATAACTTTTTTAATTTTTAATGAATTTGATTGTTGTTTTGTGAGAGTGCATAACAGTAATTTCTAATTCTAAAATAGGTACTTGTTAATAGATGTTGCTTTAAAACAGGAAGTGGCGTCATTATTTTACATTCGGCGTCATTTTTTACTGACTTGTCTTGAAAATGTCATCATTAGATAAGGCATTGTGTCTGAGTGTTTATTTTGAGAAAACAAAGTTTTGAAGTCAAAGAGGTGATCAAAATATTGTGAAAATCGAAGAACTTTGTGATAGATAATGAAAGAGGGGAAAAATTGCAAAGTTTACTAAATAAAAGGGAAGCAGACAACCTTCAAAATATTCATTAACAATCACCAAAGAAGAAAAATATAAAGATTAATTTATTATTATTGAAAACAATCAACAAGAAAGCATAGTAGGAAACAAAATGTAATAATGTGAACTTATATCCAAATCAAAAGTTCATAGATGTATATCAGAGTCATTTAGTGTGACAGCATTTATAAGAAAGCAGAAACCACTTATTACAACAAATCAACAGCAAATTCATGATATATTCGCAAGAAAGTACTGACATTTGACCTCATACCTTAGTGCAATAGGCCTAGATATAGTTCGGAGAGGGCCCCATAGTAAAACTGTTTGCCATACATGATGAACAAGTGTATGCAGATCCATTATCCTTGACTATGGGACAACTGAGATGACATGTGCGGTCAACATGTAAACCTATTTATGAACATGTTGAAATTCCCTGTTCACTGTATGCTAATATACTGAAACACGTGGTTGAAAACAAGGGCGATTACTCTGGATATTGGGACTCAATAATCACAATTATGATGTTGGTATTTTGAACTGTATTCATCCCTTAATGTTTTGTCATATTGACAATGTGTTATTAATAAAAGAGAAAAAGTTACGAATGTTTAGCCTAGGTCCCCGTTTTTTTGGACACCCTGTAGTAGCCATTAGGTATGTAGAGCAATTATTTCCAAAGAAAACATACAAAGCAATTACACCAGATTACAAACACGTTGCAAATTTCACAAGAACGTTGGGCCTTAGGGTTCAAGGGCGTACTTCGCATGTCATTAACATTACATTAGATTAACAATATTTACTTGGGAAATCAAGTACAGTTCTATCTTTTTTACACACACGATTTAAAATACTTCAAATACAGTGCACATTCATATGTATAAATATGTACATATGTTAAAATTCCGTAAGAGTGGCCTCATCGCAACTTAAAGAATGACCGTTTACAGCCGAACGACCGTAAGTAGGGAATGATTACGTTGTGTGAACATATATATAGTACTATGTACTAGTAGTATTTAGTATTTTGTAAGGAATTTCAATTCTGGTTGATACGTCTGGGTATCAGATTATTTTGTTTTGTTGAAAAATATAGTTGTCGTTGATTTGTAGCAGTAATATATCTACAGCTGGCATGTAGTTGACCCTAGAAGCGTTCTCTGATTGCCAAATATTACTATCAGTTCCATGAGAATAAAAACTAGTCTGGTAAATCCCAATTGTTAAGAGGAATGTCCTATGATATATTATTTTCTGTCAAATAAGTAACAAATAACACTCGTTTGTCTGTGTATTCCAATTTGTGATTTCAAGTTACACAATCACCTAACTATGTTACACATAGAATGCGTACATAATTACACCAGCAACCATTTACCAATCAATTTACTTATAAAACGTTGATAAGAGACAGGCTATCTTGTGTCTGCTAGGAGATAGGCTATCTTGTGTCTGCTAGGAGATAGTGTAGAAAGAGTAAATATAGAATTAATTATGGTATCATTGTCTAATTATAATAACATTGTCTGTCTAGTATAGTGTTGAATGCGTACACAATCCGCTTTTAAGGAGGTATCGGCATTGTTTTATTGGGGTTTACATCATCTTCCAACCTTTATTGTCAGTCATATATCGTACATATTTGACCTAACCAAGATTCCTGCAAATAATAGTATAATGGTGTATCGGATACGCTAGTGTGTCGCGTGTACTCGTATTTGTGTTCGTACCTGTCATGGCGTGTCGTTGTGTGTGTATGTGTGAGTTGTACGTCCTTGTGCGGTTCATCTCCATTGGCCTCTCATTATTGTAGATGTTTACAAATTATGTTAATGTGATTCAGTAGTCATATCGATGCGTGTTCTCTGTATGCCCTTTGATATCTTCAGCATGGACACGCTTCTCTAGTTAACTTAACCATCTTGAAACTGTCATGTTCGATAACGTTTTACGTCCAGGCAATGACTGCTTAGAGTCAGTCAAAACATCATTATCCTGTTCGTCATGCGACATGATGTGTGCGTATTTCGTGGTGTTATATGAGCATGTCTGACAAACATATTGCTCAATCAATTAAACAAAATTTAACTCGCTGACAAGCCATACATTTTCAGGGTTCTGGGAATTACAAGTGAATTTAACATTAAACTACCCCACATATACATTATATCGCATTGGCCAGTTGGTAACCAGAAATATTCATTATGAGATGATATACAGTTGAATAAGTTAGACATTTCTTATTGCGGAGGAATTAAACCTTTCCACAGCTAAGACACTGTGTGATGTATGGTAGTAAGTACCAAAGACATTTCCACAGCTTAGACACTGTATGCTGTATGTTAGTAAGTACCAAAGACATTTCCACAGCTTAGACACTATGTGATGTATGTTAGTAAGTACCAAAGACATTTCCACAGCTTAGACACTGTATGATGTATGTTAGTAAGTACCAAAGACATTTCCACAGCTTAGACACTATTTGATGTATGTTAGTAAGTAACAAAGACATTTCCACGGCTTAGACACTATTTGATGTATGTTAGTAAGTAACAAAGACATTTCCACAGCTTAGACACTATTTGATGTATGTTAGTAAGTAACAAAGACATTTCCACAGCTTAGACACTATTTGATGTATGTTAGTAAGTAACAAAGACATTTCCACGGCTTAGACACTATGTGATGTATGTTAGTAAGTACCAAAGACATTTCCACAGCTTATACACTAAGTGATGTATGTTAGTAAATACCAAAGACATTTCCACAGCTTAGATACTGTATAATGTATGTTAGTATCACAGACATTTCCACTCACATACAGCATGTGTATCGCTGTTTGAACAAATATTTTAGTCCCCTACCGGTTTTTGACCGGAGGGGACTATAGGTTTGCCCTCCGTCCGTCAGTCAGTCCGTCCGTCAAAAAATCTGGATCCTAACATAACTCAAACAGTTTCCAAGCTAGGTTTATGAAACTTGGTATGTGGATAGAGGGCAATAAGGGGATTATGCACGTCTAAACATATTTTGATTTTGTGGTTGCTATGGCAACAGAAACATTGAAAATGGCTTCAAACCGGTAGGAGACTTCTATATTGCTTGCAATTCTCAATTACTTGTTATCCAAAGCTTGAGTTTTTTCGTCCTTTTTGCGTTCGTTACACACGTACAATATTGATATCATCACACAAATGTTACTATCTAGTAGATTTGGTCATTATATAGCATAAAAATAGTTGTTTTGTCCGTTAACCGGACGAAAATCTTGCATAAACGTAACAATTCACGCGCTGTTGACGTGCACATTTCAATTTATGACTATCACAAACACGCATTTTGCATGTTTTCTAGGTCCTGGTGGAAGTTTGAACTAATTTCTATAATCGATATGACGTAACGTATGTTTAGACGACGGCGCTACAAAATCTCGTGCCAAAATTGCATGATGTACAAACGCTTTGACGTTTTTATGCTGCAATAAAGTTTTCAGGTTATAACACGAACACTCGTGCGTTAATCCTACATAAATTCATGCCACCAGCCTGCACCTCATAACAGTATGTGATGAATACATTATTTAGAACGCTTGAAAGTCGGTGTAATCGCGTTATATTTGCGTGTTTTATGTGAATTAGTTCTCTGCCATTGACGCGACTTATATTATTAGTGTTTCTCTTTAAACTTAACACTAGTATATATCGAAACGTTAATGACGATTCAGAGTAAAACGCATTTGAAGTGATTCGTTATGTTTATGTTTATCTGTCCCGTTGATCAGTTGACGAGTTTGATGCCACGGATAACAAAGAACACTATGACAATTATCAAACTTGACCTATCTTTTGTTGACATTATCATTGTGACCAAGTTTCATTAATATTACGTTAACATTGTGATCTCTAGTGACTACGCAAGGTTTTTCTTTATTTGACCTTGTGACCTAGTTTGTGACCCCGTATGACCCAATATCGAACTTGACCTAGATTTTGTTGACATGATCATTGTCACTGAGTTACATTAAGATTAGGTCAAAATTGTGACCTCTAGTGACTAAGCAAGGTTTCCTATGATTTGACCTTGTGACCTTGATTTTGACCCCGGATGACCCAATATCGAACTTAACCTAGATTTTGTTAACATGATCATTGTGATAAAGTTTCATAATGATAAGGCCAAAATTGATACCTCTAGTGTCTACACAAGCGTTGACGGACGACTAGTGATCACAAAAGCACTACCTGTCACTTTGACAGGCGAGCTAAAAAGCCAAATGTCCAAAACACAACTGAACGAGTTAATGATCCGCCTTAGTCCGACACACTGAATGGTCTAGTTTCAGTAATCTAACAGCTAAATGTCCAAGCTAAATGCCCTAGTTTAAACATTAAAACGGCAGAAATACGTACTTTTAGCTGTCAGAAGTCCTTAAAAAGCTGTATGCCATAGTGTCACCGAAATAACCTAGTTTCAGCACAATAAAAAGCCCCCATCTATACAACCACTGCACGTATTGGCCCGTAGATAAGAAGAACAATTCACACTTGTTTACTAAGCACCTCACATCATATTTTAAACGTTTGTTCAACAATGAGACAATCACCGTAATGATAGTTGTGCTACTAATTTTCTGAAGACGCAAGTTTTCAATAGTGTTAATCAGAAAACACGTACTGATGTGTGTAACTCGATTATATGAATAACATAACATGCTAAATAAGCCGTGGTAATTGAATTTCTCAATTGTTTAGATCACGGCGTTGTTGAACAGAATATTGCTTTCAGATGCGAGTATTATGTATTCAACACTATTATCATTGTTACTTGGTCTATTTTTCTAATGTCATAATTCTAGTCACGATTACCTAATGTGTATTGCAATGGCGGGTTTAACGGGTGGCAGAAGAGGGCGTACGTCCACCCTAAAGTATGTATATTTTGTCTTTTGTTCTAGGTGAAAAAAACATGAAGTACTACTATGATGATTTTTTGCGCTCGTTGTGCTCGCGAAATTACTTTAATAATTAAAAATATTGTATAAACAAGAAATATCTTAAAAAAGATAAACAGCGTTAAGACAGCAGATAGGTGTACATGTTTTCAATAAAGATGCGGACGTTATTTCAACACTAATCAAACTAGAATTTATATATTTATCTATGTAAATTGTTTGTCAGTAGATAAAAAAGAATAATAGTATAGGTATATGTATTAGTCTAGATTCTGCGGTCCGTTATATCCGGCACTTATATGATATATAGTGATTCCAAACTTAACTCAGACTTTAATATTCAGCGCGCATTGTGTCTGGAAAAACTGTAGACGGGACTTAAAATACAACAAATTAACGTCGAAATTATAGACAAAAACAAAATGGGAAAAAAGAAAATATATGCCGATGTAGGATTTGAACTCGAGGCCCTCTACTCACAAAATGAAATGTTGTTGACTAACGCGCTACCAATATAGCTAATTCCGATTCTATTATTTTTACAAATATTTCATTGGTTTTTAAAGTAGGTCAAATATCAAGCTAGACAGCTAACGCTGAAAAAATTCTGTGCTATAAAGAGCGAATTGGTCTTGCATGTGGCTCTGATAAAAATATACTGCTCCAATTGCCGCTTGCTATTAACCCAATATACTGCTCCAATTGCCGCTTGCTATTAACCCCTTCTCATGAAATTGAAAGTGCTCAGAAATCGGATTAAAAAATACCGACATACAAGTCAGTCGTCTAGCACTATATACACGGCAACTGTCTTGTGACTTTATATTGTATTGTAATAAAACATTTCGTACTTCGTCTTAATGGATTTCATTGAATAAAGACGATGGACTTCGTTCAAGAAAATGTTGGGGTGTTTTTACAAATCTGCTTTGTCTTAAAGACTCTTCTTATGCTACAGATACACTTGTACCATTTTAAAGCCATCACTGGATAGTTTCGATATTCAACCAGTTTAGGTTTGAACTTTACATAGTCTCTAAAAAGACATTAGAAATACGCTAATTCAGTTTGTACATAAGGACGTGACATTTAACTATGACAATACAATACAACAATCAGATTACCAATTCTGTGTTATTGTCTGGATTTCGCTTCTCTTACCACATTTAGAAGCAATTTCACCTGTTCATGTATATAGGTTCAAAGTATGTATTTTTTTGTGTTATAACTTATGCAGAGTCCCGACACCCTCAGTGCGGGTGCACCAACGCTCCAGAGAAACTCGGCAAATGTTATACATGTACTTGTCACACTAAAACGATGCGTTTGCAAATGCTTTTCTAACAGAAACTCATTAATATGTGTGTTGGCTATATATAATGACATTTCGTGTAAACACACGTTAGTAATGCTCCTTTTTTGTCAACACCAACCATCAATACTTAGTTATTTACGGGTTTTACTAATGTAATGAGGGATGTCCTTAAAGTATGATTTGAACAGTTTAGACCTGCCTCGGAAACGGCGAGTAAAACCCCGGTATGTGTGTATGGAGCACGTGTGTATGGAGCATGTGTGTATGGAGCATGTGTGTATGGAGCATGTGTGTATGGAGCATGTGTGTATGGAGTATGTGTGTATGGAGCATGTGTGTATGGAGCATGTGTGTATGGAGTATGTGTGAATGAAGCATGTGTGTATGGAGTATGTGTGTATGGAGTATGTGTGTATGGAGCATGTGTGTATGGAGCATGTGTGTATGGAGCATGTGTGTATGGAGTATGTGTGTATGGAGCATGTGTGTATGGAGCATGTGTGTATGGAGCATGTGTGTATGGAGCATGTGTGTATGGAGCATGTGTGTATGGAGTATGTGTGAATGAAGTATGTGTGTATGGAGTATATGTGTATGGAGCATGTGTGTATGGAGCATGTGTGTATGGAGTATGTGTGAATGAAGCATGTGTGTATGGAGCATGTGTGTATGGAGTATGTGTGAATGAAGCATGTGTGTATGGAGCATGTGTGTATGGAGTATGTGTGAATGAAGTATGTGTGTATGGAGTATGTGTGTATGGAGCATGTGTGTATGGAGCATGTGTGTATGGAGTATGTGTGAATGAAGCATGTGTGTATGGAGCATGTGTGTATGGAGTATGTGTGAATGAAGCATGTGTGTATGGAGCATGTGTGTAACTGTGTATAGAGCATGTGTGTATAGAGCATGTGTGTATGGAGCATGTTTGTATGGAGCATGTGTGTATGGAGCATGTATAAAAGTCAAAGTCAAAATTTATTTATTGTCGGAAAATTTGGTAAACAAAATAACATAAGCTATGTATAGCTTTTGTCCGACAAACAATAAGTTACAATATAACAAATTATGAAGTCAAAGTAACATAAAAATGTGAACATATTTAAAATTCCTGAATAACAAAACTATAGTTAAGAAACAAAGGTATACAGTTTTAAAATTTCAGATTATTTAAAAGATAAATTATACTCAATATAAGTTTGTAATACTAAGAATTTATATTCTATAAAAATTAAATTCTGCTAGAAGGAAAATATGAATAAATATCCTAATATTATATAAATAATCACTATATAAATCTATATAAATATAAAAATATAGCAAAGAATGGCAAATATTTTATATATGTAAAAATTGATAGTTCCGTGACAAATACTTCCGTGACATATGTATATAAATATGAACATAACACCAATAAATGTGCGAGACAGATAAATCATGTTGCTGAAAATAATTAGACGATTATGTAAAAATTTGATAGTTCCGTGACAATTTTTTGAGTTTGGTATAATATGGAACCAACCATATATATGTACAATGTATATAAATATGAACATAACATCAATGAATGATCGAGACAGACAAACCATGCAACACACTACTGATCGATACTCATTCTGGTGTAATTGATTAAAAGCCTTGTAAGAACAAGTATCAACGCTGGCATAACAATAAAATGCATTCAGATAATTAAAATGATAATAAGCATATGAAGTTAAAACAGAATGAATTAATGCAAGTATTAGGTATGTCTTTAAAACTATTGTCAACATGTTAATTTAGCTATTACATGATATACATGAGCAAATCTTTCCGTCCCACGCATTCAACATGCTTTTAAAATGGTTGAAATTACTAGACTGAGTGTCCCGGAAATGTTGAGGCAAAGAATTCCAAATGCTGGGAGCAGCGAAACGGAAAGATTCGGTACCTTTCCATTTAGTTCTTACAGATGGAACTACCACAGTATTCGTGTATCGAAAAGCATATCTATCTTGAGATTTTTAAATTTAACTAGATCGTGTAAGTATGTAGGTCCTTGCTTGTTTAAGATCTTAAATGTTTCTAAGGCCATACTTCTAAGACGCCTAACTTTTAATGTTGGCATTTTCGATTTTTTAAGCAGAATATCATATTCAGATTTGTAATCATTAAAAACAAAACGTAGTGATCTTTCATGGATCTTTTCTATCTTTTTTGTCATAACTTCTCCACAGAAGTGCCATGTTAATGGACATAAACTAAAATTGGATATAATAAAAGTGTTAGATAGTGAGTCTACTAAGTTTACATAGATGTCTGCCTACTCTTTTTAGGGCATTTAATTGTCTGCAGATTTTTTACACATATTTGAGACATGCTTGTCAAACTTTAACTGAAAATCAATTGTTACTCCTATTAGTTTAACATCATCTTCACGTTTGATTGTTATATCACCTAAATTAAAACATAGATCCAATTTTCTGGTCTTACCAAGGGAAATTGCCTGGAACTTATCAGGATTTGCTTTCATTTGATTATCTGAAAACCATTTAATAAGAGACTGACTATCTTGTTCCAGAGTAGATTTACTATATTTGGGTCTTTGTTAGCTGTATGTATGGACAATGTTTGTAAAGAGTATGTGAGTATGAAGTATGTGTGTATGAAGTATGTGTGAATAGAACATGTGTGTATGGAGTATTTGTGTATGAAGCATGTGTGTATGGAGTATGTATGTATGGAGCATGTGTGTATGGAGCATGTGTGTATGGAGCATGTGTGTATGGAGCATGTATGTATAGAGCATGTATGTATGGGGTATGTATGTATGGAGCATATTTGTATGGAGCATGTGTGTATGGAGCATGTATGTATAGAGCATGTATGTATGGAGCACCTGTGTATGGAGCATGCGTATAGGGAGCATCTGTGTATGAAGCATGTATGTATGGACACATGTGTGTATGGAGCATGTGTGTTTGGAGCATGTGTGTATGGAGTATATGTGTATGGAGCATGTTTGTATACAGCATGTATGTATGGAGCATGTGTGTATGGAGCATGTGTGTATGATGCATGTGTGTATGGAGTATAGGTGTATGGAGCATGTATGAATGGAGCATGTATGTATGTATGTATGGAGCATGTGTGTAGGAGCATGTGTGTATGGAGCATGTGTGTATGTAGTATGTGTGTATGAAGTATGTGTGTATGGAGTGTGTATGTATGTAGTATTTATGTATGGAGCATGTGTGTATGGAGTGCGTGTGTATAGAACATGTGTGTACGGAGCATGAGTGTATGGAGCATGTGTGTATGGAGTATGTGTGTATGATGTATGTGGGTATGGAGTATGTGTGTATGGAGTATGTGTGTATGGAGCATGTGTGTATGGAGTGTGTGTGTGTATGGAGTATGTGTGTATGGAATATGTATGTATGGAGTATGTATGTATGGAGTATGTGTGTATGGAGTATGTGTGTATGGAGTATGTGTGTATGGAGTATGTGTGTATGGAGTATGTGTGCATGGAGTATGTGTGTTTGGAGTATGTGTGTATGGAGTATGTTTGTATGGAGTATGTGTGTATGGAGTATGTGTGTATGGAGTATGTTTGTATGGAGTATGTGTGTATGGAGTACGTGTGTATGGAGTATGTGTGCATGGAGTATGTGTGTATGGAGTATGTGTGCATGGAGTATGTGTGTATGGAGTATGTGTGTATGGAGTACGTGTGTATGGAGTATGTGTGTATGGAGTACGTGTGTATGGAGTATGTGTGCATGGAGTATGTGTGTATGGAGTATGTGTGTATGGAGTATGTTTGTATGGAGTATGAGTGTATGGAGTACGTGTGTATGGAGTATGTGTGCATGGAGTATGTGTGTATGGAGTATGTGTGTATGGAGTATGTTTGTATGGAGTATGTTTGTATGGAGTATGTGTGTATGGAGTATGTGTGTATGGAGTATGTGTGTATGGAGTATGTGTGTATGGAGTGTGTGTGTGTATGGAGTATGTGTGTATGGAATATGTATGTATGGAGTATGTATGTATGGAGTATGTGTGTATGGAGTATGTGTGTATGGAGTATGTTTGTATGGAGTATGTGTGTATGGAGTATGTGTGTATAGAGTATGTGTGTATGGAGTATGTGTGCATGGAGTATGTGTGTATGGAGTATGTGTGTATGGAGTATGTTTGTATGGAGTATGTGTGTATGGAGTATGTGTGTATGGAGTATGTGTGTATGGAGTATGTGTGTATGGAGTATGTGTGTATGGAGTATGTGTGTATGGAGTATGTATGTATGGAGTATATGTGTATGGAATATGTGTGTATGGAGTATGTGTGTATGGAGTATGTGTGTATGGAGTATGTGTGTATGGATTATGTGTGTACGGAGTATGTGTGTATGGAGTATGTGTGTATGGAATATGTGTGTATGGAGTATGTGTGTATGGAGTGTGTGTGTGTATGGAGTATGTGTGTATGGAGTGTGTGTGTGTATGGAGTATGTGTGTATGGAGTATGTGTGTATGGAGTATGTGTGTATGGAGTGTGTGTGTATGGAGTATGTGTGTATGGAGTATGTGTGTATGGAGTATGTGTGTATGGAGTATGTGTGTATGGAGTATGTGTGTATGGAGTATGTGTGTATGGAGTATGTGTGTATGGAGTATGTGTGTATGGAGTATGTATGTATGGAGTATGTGTGTATGGAGTATGTGTGTATGGAGTATGTGTGTATGGAGTGTGTGTGTATGGAGTATGTGTGTATGGAGTATGTATGTATGGAGTATGTGTGTATGGAGTATGTGTGTATGAAGCATGTGTGTATGGAGTATGTGTGTATGGAGTAAGATCAGATTTCACACTTCAATCTGCCTTGACGCCAATGTAACGTCAACACTTCGAAATCATCTACCTCAGACTGCACTTTTAACATGTAACATCCTCAACGTACACTTTCAAAAGTACATTAAATTATGTCGAACATCTAGTAAGTACATACTTTGAGACAAATAATTAATCAAGAATTATTCAATTCCAGTAGAAGTTTAAGAGTCAACTGTTTTAGTGCGTGTTTCTCTCTCATTTTCCTTTCCCGGTAAACAATCAAACACCGTTATATTTTGTATAACACGTATTATCCATCCACGATGTTCACCTTCAACTCAATTCAGCGAAATGAGTCAATTAGGAGAAAAGATCTGTTACTAGATCTTATATTGTTTTGAAAAGACCAAATTGTCCAATTATACATTACTCAGAAAAGCTATCTGCTAGTGTTTAGAACTCATTACACAACTGGAATAATACGTAACATATGTCGTGACAATGGTTTCATGTCGAACTACTTGAAAAAAAAAGAAATTGTTAACGAATGTGTATTTTATGTATTCTATATCAATTCCGCTGTATTTTAGATTGTCTGCACGGTTCGTATAATTTAACATTGATTTTGTTTTATCAAAATAGCATCCTTTACGTAATTTGATGGATACATATCTTTCTAGTAGTGTTATATATTCCGAAGTGTTTACCATTAACTCAAGTACACACACCACACATCTATAGTTATGGTTATAGTATTTCTCTTATTCAATTGTGCTTTATGGAGTCAGGTTGAACCCCTTAACTCTTGAATATCTTTAAAAGTAATAAATTAAAATGCATTTTTGGCCTCTAGTTCACTGAAGTATGTTTACCAACTTGGTGTATAAATTAAAAAAAGATATGGAGTTGTTATGCTTTTCCCATTTACACTGTGGGGAACCCAAGTGACCAGATGCTAACGTTCGGAGCCAATTTTGTCAACAAACCGCGTCGATTCAGGTAACATTTTTGCTTGTAACTTTCTTAATAATTGACCGATCTGGATGAATATAGACGAGCGCCGTCTCCTTTCAAAAGCAAATCATCGACGCTCTTATCTAAGTGACAATATTGTGTACTTTTTGTTATTTGGGCAACGGCGCATTTCGTAAACCGCAATATGCTATGCTACGGTTCGGAGCAATTCACTAAACCATGTCCTTAATAAATTACAGCTTCATTAAAAGTTACAATTTAGGAGCAACAGACAAAATGAGACGACATAAACAAAAATGCTACAGTTTGGAGCTGAAATGAGAATGCTACAGTCCGGAGCTGTTTTCAAAAAATGCTACGGTTCGGAGCTAAGTTTCAAAGTATACCATATGTAGGAAAAGAAGCAGGGCTATATGCAGTGTCACATGCTATAAAGCGTATAATATGCTGTTATATCAATGTATGGAAATGAATGAGAAGGAATATAACATGACAGCGGAACACATTTTAACAGAACCATGTACACACAACGACACATCTCCAAGCTTCGTAAACACGACCAGATGTTCATCCGAGCAAGTAGCACGGCCTACATTCAATCTTAGTTTGAACTTGTGTCAGCCAATGAAACAAAATTAATAGAACAAAAAAACCTGCGTCAACTCGTGATCAATACAGCTTTAAGCAAAAAACTATGATTTGGACAAAACGTTTTCTAACATCTCTTATCTAGAGTCGACTGTTAAACCATCGTTTTGCACAAAAGTGCCCAGTCGTCTCATTTTGTCTGTTGCTCATGTTTATCAGAAATATTTTGCTTGTCGGTCTTAAATTTTGCGACCCACACTATCGCTACTAAATTGTAACTTTTAATGACGCTGTAATTTATTAAGGACATGTTTTAGTTAATCGCTCCGAACCGTAGCATAGCATATTGCGGTTTACGAAATGCGCCGTTGCCCAAATAACAAAAAGTACACAATATTGTCAATTAGATAAGAGCGTCGATGATTTGCTTTTGAAAGGAGACGGCGCTCGTCTATATTTCATCCAGATCGGTCAATTATTAAGAAAGTTACAAGCAAAAACGTTACCTGAATCGAGGCGGTTTGTTGACAAAATTGGCTCCGAACGTTAGCATCTGGTCACGTGGGTTCCCCACAGTGATTTAGTCATATGCTATCAGGCCTAAAATATAATATTGTTTGTTTCCCCTTCCCATACCTACTCGAAAAATGGCCCTACCCAAAATATTGCCCAATTTGAAATAAATTTTTTATGAAATATCGGGGATGACAATGTTATATTTTGCATACAGGCTTGTTTCTAACAAGTAAATTTGGTACCTTTTTTAAATTTAAGACTCATCTTAAGAGTTATTACTAAATTTTGTTTATTGTATGTCTTGTCCAACAATTCATAGGAAAGAAGTCAAATTTGTTTTTTACCTAGATGGAATCTACCTACCTACCCATTTTTAGTCTGTTTGGGTCGGGAAGGGGAAACAAATATTTTTTTATGTTTGGCCTTATTTTGCATATTCATCAACCTTACAGTCAGTCAAATAATACATTATGATCATGTAGCCTAACTCGACGAATAAAAGCCACGTGACAAACTGTAATAGTATTTACACTGTGACGTCATATATGAGACATCATGACGTCACTCTTTGTTCTCAACTTTTTACAGGAATGCTATTGTGTTTGAGAAAGTACTGTAGGGAGAAATATGAAAAAGTTAAGCTATATTTGTTTGAATAGCACCATATATAAAGTTGAGGCCCATTTTTGATTGCACTTATCACGTGTACACATATCTCTTGTATCATTTTAAAACAGAAAATCATGCATGCTGATGTCTAGGCCTCATTTAATTTAGCAATATTCACCGATGTGTAACCATAAGTACAAGGGGGGATCACCAAATACGCGGGAAAATGATCTGTTTTCAATATTCACTTAATATCCATATAATTTTACAGAACTAAAGATCTTTCTGTCCTAATTTTAGAGATGTTCATGCTGTGAGGAATAATCAATAGTTTCTATAGTAACTTTACCAAACTTCGCATAATAAATCCGCGAACTTTGGTCATGACGTTGGGCGAAGTCATATTGATATATATGACGACATTCAGGTAAACAACACATGTCTTTTGTTCTTAATCCCCCAATTGTCACGGGCCTATTTTGTTATACCACGTTGAGTGCCACGAGCCTGTCTTGTATGTCCTTGAGGAAGTTGAGAAGGTTACATCTTAACATCGTAGTGAAGGGTCAAGATGTATACAAGTAAGGGTCAAAACATCATAACGTCAATTCCGGTTGAATTCGGACCTGACGTCATGCGTCTGACGACGTTATTACTGGCGCCATTTCACAGATCGCGCATATAAAGTTCAAAGGTAAAATGGTCTAAATTGAGCTTGTCCTGGTCGCAACTATGTCATTTATTGTGGGATATTAAAATAACCTGGTACAATTGTTCAACCCTATCAAACAATTTGTCATACAAAGCAGTTATATCATATCACAAGGATCTAGGTCACACTTAAAAGTCTTACGAGTTCAAAGGTCAGAAATGATCATAATTTATGTCGTCTGGACCATAACTTCATCATAATTATATTGTTGAATTTAAATTTAACTGTACAATTGTTGTCCACTGTGCGAAGTTTTAATGGATGTGGTTTGCCATACATCTGTGACAAAGCGGTATGTGGGTATATCGTTAGTCACTCTGTGGCAGTTATAGCTATAACATATAACAGGTGGTTATAACCGGGTATAGCGTTCTTAAATAGAAAATATCTAGACAGATAATCTGTCTTTAAGTGGCTGCTTTTAAATTCTGACGGTCTAGCCACAGATACCGAGACTAAAGTGACTAAAACACGATCGGAGTTTCCGCAGCCTATCTGTGCGCACTTTCAGCACTTAAAATATATATGAAAACGTCTAACCACGGTGAAATATACAGCATGTCCACGAGGAATGAACCTTTTTCTCGCGATATCCACTAACAATATTTTACAAATGCAGAGCAACATGTTCATCAGACAACTGAAACACGGCTACATTGCAATTGTGACCTCGATTTCAGCCATCGTTGTTGTTGTTGTCGTCGTCGTGTCGTCATTCGCTTATGGACCAATCAGAATACTCGGATATAGGCGCGCTTGATTTCTCATAGACTTATTTCACTTAGTCGAACTAAAAAACGCTTAAATCTAACAGACATAACATTACCGAGCATTTGTGGGTGAATTGCGATTATTTTGCTAGTAAACGACTAAAAAACCAAACACGATGAGTGATAGCTTTTCAGGCATGTTTAATGATGAAAAGTCAGTGGGAAAAGTATACAGTCTAGTTTAAAAGTAGCCCGCGTAACTGGTTTGGTCAACCGACTACAATCTTTAAAAACAAACAGTTTCATATGTTTTACTAATCGTCGCCAACGGAAATCCATATGGGTGAGCACTAACCCCCCCAAAAAAAGAGATAAGTCACTTATGTTGTTCGGGGATAGTGCATGATACAACAGATGCCCCAGTTCCAGAAGCATCCCTGGTTTGTCTACCTGCCTGATGTAAATCATCATACTATCCGAAAGAGTTAGAGCCCACAACATTCGGATCAGCAGCCAGTAGCTTTTACCACTTGGCCACTACAGATAACAATGTTATCAACCTTGATTTATATTAAACCAGTTAAAATCACCGAACAATCTCATTTTAGGGTATATTATTCGCATTGTGTGCTAGCTGGGAAGACCCTTCGTGTTTCAGGACACTGACGTCGTGGTACGACTCATGAACGAGGCTGAGTTGTTTATTCGAGGCTATCATGTGTTTGTAGATTCGTTCTTCTGTAGCATGGATTTGGATCAGTGTCTTCTTCTTCGAGGCAAACATGTTACTGGTAAATTATTTCATTGAATGGAAAATATTTTGGGGATCAAAATTTGCGTTACATATTTCATCAACAAGTACGTTTCACCTACCACAAAGTTAAAAGATAATGAATCGAACAACTAAATTGAGTTATAATGCTTCAATCAAAATACTTGTAATGTGCATTTTACATACTTCTAAAAGTGATTAAATATGATTACATCATACATATACCGACTTGTCAGACGTTGTCCCATCAAAGTGTTCTCTTTAATTGGTAATATTTTCCCCAAGATAAGCATTCTTTGTCATCTGCTTAATATCTCTGATGCTCGGAATATGGTTTTCTGTCATCTAAAATGTCAAGGCATGGCAGTCACAACGTGAACGACGTGACGTCAATTTCACCCACTGAATATGAAAACATTTACCCCACCACTAAACATTTACTATTTTGCCTTATTCTCCACATGACATTCCACATACTTACAGGTGTCTATATACATACCATATACATATTATATCATATCGTATGTGTCACTACCAACTAAAGACCTGAACATGTCGGGAACACATATATCACGTGACTACTATAAACTTTCTGGCTTCTCGTCACTAATATAGCCATCCCTTCTTTGATAGTGAAATGTCAATGTTGTATCTTGTTTCTTAAACCTTTTCTTCGTGTGGCCAATCTTCACAACGATGTCACTTCGGTAATAACCAACGTCAATAGGTGACTGTGACGTCTAGCAGACGCCAAAATATCCGTTCATTATATAATAAACAAGCAAATTCGTTGAATTAATATCCCTCGCCTACAGGTTATCAGTATTTCATTGCACAGTTTGGAATGTAAGCTAGTTACAGAGAAATTGCTGCGGAAGGACGGACGGATGGATGGACGGACGGACGGACAGACGGACAACGCCATTTCAATACCCCCCTACCGATTTCATCGGCGGGGGATAATAAATAAATAACATACCAGATTTATATAGCATCTTTTTCATGCAAACACACGTTCAAAGGCAATTTACATTATAGCGTTGCAGCCACAATGGCACAGGTGCATCCTCTACCAGTGCAGATAAAGCATGATCTGACCAGAGGGACAGACTGAGAGAAAGCCCCTGAAGGGAGAGATACATAAGATACAGGGATGTCTGGTGCTGCAGAAGTGCGCCTAGCTCTGATTTCGAATATACATCATGGTTCTTTTATGTGCCTGGTGTGTAGCACCGATACACATCTTCCTGGCACCTTTACCCAGATTTTTTGCATGACACACGGTCAGATTTTATCCAACAACATAAATTTGAAGACAAAAAAACAACGCTTTTGAAAGAAAGTTGCACAGTCTCACTATATATTTGACTCTTCCCCCTTAACGTATAGTTCGTTGGATATAACGCTAGCCTTATCAATTAACAAACACATAGTAAACGCTGCATTTAAGTGAATATGCACAAGACTGAACAAAAATTGACATCTTAAACGCATTTTCTTTTCATTGTAAACAAACGTTATTATTATCATCAGCGGACTATAGCAAGCGATAGGTAATCATTGTGTCATTCATTTTCAGATGCATCCACATTTGTTTACAGTCATTATTTCGCTTAGAATAAGAATGTCGTATGTATAAGATCAATAATTTGAGAAAACAAGAAAAAACTGTCTGAAAAGGTACTCTTGACCTGTGGAAAAAACCTTTTTCAGTGTAAGCTTCTAGCCTGAGTATTGACCTACTTTAAAAGCCAATCAAACGTTTCTAAAATATTCACACCAAATAAACAAGTGAATATTAGTAGATAGAATATAGTAATCTTAATAGAGTCATGAAGTTAGGTGCTATTTCGTACCGTATCACATTTGTGCGCATATAATGCGTCATGTATTGAACACAGAACTCAGTCACACTAGGCAATTGCATAGCCTATGATATTATGAAGCTTCTGCATTTGGGTTAAAACTATGTTGTCCTTACTCAATGAATCCCAATGAATATTCATATGGGATTTTCACCAGGCGAAGACAATGGCCTAACCCCATAGGTAGCGATATATGTCACACAGGCCGTACCAATTGCCTTTCCGGCTCCACCAATATTGCTTTTGCTTGTGTCATCCAGTTGAAACACATGATAGCGAGGGAAAAATAAACTGTCGAACCAGGAATTAAGGTGTTAAAGCAGTGAATGAGCGGGTTTTCTACCGTATTCTTTTCAAAATTATTCAAGAAATACACGAACGCTCTTATCAATAAAATATCAACATGTTTGCTAGTGGTGGGTGTGCTTGGAAGACCTTCAGCTTATAGCCAGACATTATTTCATTAAATACAAGATTAAATGCGAGACAGAGAATATTAAGCATTGTACAAAATAACGTGATGTTTCAATAATAGAGACAACTTTAACTATAATGCGTGTTTTGTTCCAATGAAACAGTATTCACACTCGGTTTATTTGACATTTCGAGGGAGATTAAATCTACCTAGTTCTGCGTGGGTTTGAATGAGATTGGAATGTAAACAGAAAGTTTGTAGTATGTTTAGAATTGTATGAATACTGCGATATAACTGTCAGTATAATTTGATTACATTTCAAGCATGTCAAAATTGCAATGAATAGGTTTGTTCATCGACACTATAGAGTTCCTTTCAGTTTCTGGATAGCTCATTATTAATACAATGCCATTACAAACTGCAATCATACTGATAACCTGTAACGCTGGGGATATCGATTCATCGAATCTTCTTGTATTAACGCCTGATTATCTGATCGATATGTATATGAAATGTCAAATATTTGCGACTGGTTGGACTAATCCACCTATATTTCAACAGTCCAATGTGTTAGTGCTTTGACTGAAGTTGGTAAAGTCTCTTCTAATTCAATACACTGACGGAACCTTTACTCGGTTTTCAGTTATATACAGGAACTATCATACCACTTCCACCAGCAACCAGCAACGTCTCGACAATTAGATGGAAAATCGACGTTCATGTAAATTTTCCATGGAAGGATATGACCTGTAGTGACCGGAACTCAAAAAACAATGAAACGTTTTCCAACATACACAATGTCCCTTTTTGAGAGGCGATAGCCTCTCTATACTACCATTGCCCATTTCTTAATGCAACCTGAACCGCCTTTAGGCTGCTATGTGAATCCGCATTCAAGTAGTTCCAGAAACTGTCAACATTCCCAATACTGCTTCATATGTTTCTCCAAATTTTTAAACTGATTTAATTCAATCAGCAACATTTGTTTATTCTAAGATCAACAATTATTGTGAAACTGTTCCTTAAATCAATATATTTGCAGAAAATCACTACGCCGGGACGATACCGAACTTGTTTCGTAATAAGAAAATGACGTGTTCAACAACTGTCCCGGCTGTATAGCTATTTTTAGAAACTTCAGACCAGGGTCACGTAATTGTTTTATCAATGAATCGTATACCGTCTGCAAAGTACTGTTATGCAATCATATGGTGTCGCTGTATAAGCCGCTTTCTAGAGATGTCTCACGCTGTGAAAGACGGTACTGTAGAATCTGATAATTAGGCACGTAGTATTATTTTAAAGCCACTTTTGATATACGCATTCAATACACGTATTACATATAAATTAATATGCCCCTTTTTATAATTATTTAGATACCCAACATGCCTATATAGTCACATATGCCTATTCTGACATTCAAGACAAGATCGGCAGTAAAAAAACGAACATTAAACGTGTTAAGTCGGTTTACGCTTTAGCAGCAGCAACCAGATCGCCTCTCATCAGCACTCTCAGTGCTTTGATTGTATTTGAATGTAATGTTGGTAATATACATGTACTTAATGCACTTCCCACGTTATATGTTTGAGTACACAAACTAACACTGTACAGTCACTTTTTGAATTGGCTTTTCAACCTAACTTATATTAGTATGAACATTACACTTTCACAAGAAAACTACACAAAGCTTCTAAGTTGATTGTGCATCGTTAGAGCTAGGTATGCTGAATATTACAATGATATTAATGACAGGATAATTTGATCACATTGATAAATGCATGTCAAAATTTGTGCTGCTTTCGTTTGTTTCTTTCGATAGAATTGCTTTTATGATTTGTAATAAATCATAAATGTTTTCAATAATGTAATTTGGCTCTTCAAGTATCATGCAAAAAGTGATGCATTCGTAGGTTTGCACCGAATGCTTGGCTATATAAATCAAAACCACGATTGTATAGGGGATATTTGTTGATTTCGGTGTAAGATCGAATTTTATTTCACCTAGTGATCACAGAAAATCAATATTTAATTTCTGTGATCACGAGTGAAATAAAATTGATCTTACACCAAAAATCAACAAATTTTCTGTTTATTATATGCCTCAATTTCTCTTAAAATGTGCCGTAATTGGCTTAATTGGAAAAAATCACGTCGAAATCGGAACTTTACGACGTGAGAATTATGACGTCTTGATGACGTAACGCATATTTTAAAGCCCGGCACCGTTGACGTTACGTTTCTTTTTCTGCATGATACTGGAACCAGCTTCAAAACAGTGAAAATAACAAAGAGGTAATTTCACTGTTATTTTCACTGAAAAAACTCCATAATCCATTGAAAGCAAATAATAAATTCACATAATTGAGTTTAGCATCCATTCTCACTGGTATTGGGGTATTGGCCGAAGTAAAAAACTTGAAATTATTGATTTCAGGTCTCTCAAAACATTAAAAAAACAACAATATATTTTGAACACCAAACAAGAAAATACAGCGTATTGATTACAAAATAATATCATAAGCATTGTATTATGTACGCTACTTCAATGTACGTGGCGTGTCACAGAACAGCATATAATCACATTTCATTTGTACATCAAATTTTAATAAGCCGTTAGAGAATTTATTTCTCTACACTTTTTACAAAAATTTAATTACATTTGTTTAAAAACGGACGAAGTGTACACCAAGTGAGATCATGTGCTCCGCATAACGTCACTGCATGTGCACCTATCGTTACCCCGGTCTACAAACTCTTCCATATATCATATGCAACCTATAATAATCAAAGCACTGAAAGTACTGGTGTGTGGCGTACTGATGCCATTAAATCCAATATCGAATCCAGGTTGTATCATAATTTTATGTCACAGTTCTGATAAGCCCACCCTTACTCAAACATTTGTGCTGCTAAAGACACCAAGAGAACCAGCAGTTACCTGGAACTTACTTAAGTAACTGCTGAGCATCAATGAAGGGATATTTACAAATACCATTTTTAACGACTTGAAGAATTCGACCAGTGTCAAGATAACTGACTGTTTATTCTCCGTATGACCACGCATGCTAATTAAATGACACTCTATATTAACGTTTGTAAAAGGGGTAAACATGGCGTCGCTCCCACATATCGATCGGCCGATTAATGCTTTAAAAACAAGTTTTACATTTTATAAAACCTTTAAGTATTAGCTTTTAAAACAAGCTTTAACGAACAAAATCGATCGAATATTAAATTAATAATTGATGATTTTCGACCGTTTATTTGGTATAAAACGGGATATTTTAAACTTTCTTTTACGCGGAACGGATTCTTACTCGTCGCCGTGGATTAACTAATTAGGGTATCGTGTTGAATGTTGTGTAAAAGAGAGACATATATCTCTGCTTCATTACAAGCTTTAAATATTCAAAATCGGATAATAGATACGAAAATTATGAGTTCTTATATAAAGCACGGTAGAAATTGACTAGTGCGTTTAACGCTTACCGCGATAACATCGTTAATCGGCCGATCGATATGTACGTAGAACTATTTCAGTTCCCCCCACCAGCTATATATAGCATCAATGTTTGTATACAACATAATTAGGTCATCGTCTGCAATGTGCAGCGGCGGAGTGATTTACATACGTTACAGTATACGATTGAAAACCGTGGGAACTATTAGATTCCCGCCACCAGTGAGAACATTCGTTGGTAGTAAAAATATAGTCCGTTGCGGAATGATTTGCTATAAAAATCCTCTAAAAATAAAAGTCTGATAAAATTGTTGGTCTTAATATAAGTAAATGTTGGTAATGTAAACAAATCAGGTCCAATGATACGTGTAACCTGTGTTGCATGCTTGTAATATTGTTCAAATCATAGAACTATTTATTTGCCGAGGCCTAATGCGTTAAATTGGTCGTAAGCTGAAAAGTGGTAATAACATTGTGTGGCGTTTACGCCACACAAAAACAATTATTCCCAATATAGGGCCGGTGAATGCAGGTCTCGGGTTGAATACAGAGTCTGAGATCGACATTCGTTGTATACCGACGGCGAGTACAGACCTACTATCGAATACCGACCCAGTTCTGAGATCGACATTCGCAATATAAGACCGTTGAATACTCAGCTGAGTTTGAATACCGACCCGGCTCTGACATCGACATTCGCAATATATGGCCGTTGAATACCGAGCTGAGTTTGAATACAGAACTAGGCCTGACATCAACATTCCATTTATCTCGAAGGCTAATGCAGACCAATGTTTGAATAATGATCCCGCTCTGAGATCGACATTCAATATATTCCGATGTCTAATGCACACCAAGGTCCGAATGCCGACAGAGTGCAGACCTAGTGCAGACCGAATGCAAATCAGCTCTGAGAGCGACATTTTTTGACATCGGGCATATCCTCTATTTGCCAGTCTGCGTTCTGTTGAAATATGGAGTACAAATGAGTGCCTTCACCCGGGTCGCCAGATTAGAAGAAAAGTGCTTTAACCACTAAACCTCGGAAACAATAATTCGATATAAACCTATATCGAATGCAAAACCAGGTCCGAATGCAGACCTAGCTCTTACATTGACATTCGATATATACCTTCTGCACAAACAGGCCCTAGGTTGAATATAGCTCCGACTTAAGCAGTATGCAGAACTTACTTTGAATCTTTGTGTTCCGTTTGAACAACACAGAGTTTAAAACAACAGTTTACGTTTTTTCTTCTCTGACCGATTTGAACTAGACGCACTTGACACCTTTTTTGGTCGTATGATGTCTTTCTTGATAGGGTGCCAAAACTTCTACGAGGGATGTTCAATATTCAATATTACAGTGATCATAAACATCTACAAGGCGTCATAATTGCTTTAAATAATTTCAAACCTATTTTGTACTTTGTGGTTGTCGTCCATTTTACACACACCACCGGGAGTGATTACTTGAACCTTGCCGATCACAACACCATGCACTGGTACATTTTCGGATGGATGAGGATCAACTTTAATGTCAAGAATATTTAGCTAAAATAACAACAACTCATGTTCCATTCCATGAGGACAATTTTTGTGCTAGTACACTATTATTCCTCATAACATATCTCATATCTAAACGACCAGGTTTCCATAGTGTATTGACTACTTCTACTTTAGTCTTGTAGGCCTAGTATACAAGTATCATGACATTTGCAAAATGTTCGGTTAGTAACATCGCTTATAAATGGGGAAAACACATCTAATCGTCATCCGATGATCGATCGGCATACCCATTACCTAAGTGGACCGGAGGCCGGACGGACATCGGCTGGTCTTCGTGGAATTGTCGGATTATATCAGAACGTGACGTAGGGTCAAAGTGATATTTCCGTGATGATCCAAATTGAATGAGTTTTTTATGTCCCTCAACCGTTCCCGTCCGCCATCCTTTACCAAGGAGCAAATGTTAACCAGCGGCCGACGCTCAGTGTATACACTATGCCTATACAAAGGTTAAATAGTTATGGTATACGGACACCAGCCAGCCAGTGTGACCACTGTATAAGCTAATTTTCTCACTCATAACATGTCGTAATAACCCGATTATCTGCCAAAACGTCACAGCGCAATCAGAAGCTAATCAAGGAAATCTATGGTTAAGATAATAAGAACCATACAAATAATTGAACAGTCCTCTTTGTACATGCATATTGTTTGCGCTCTACTAGGCGTTGGTGTCGAAATTCAAGGTCGCAATTACAGTGCAAACACATAAACCTTGTAATCGAACATTCGTTAAAGCATCATTTAACCGTTTACTAATTGTCAATAACTTAAAATGATATTTGTTTCCATCAGCAGAAAGTATTGCGATTATGTACATAGTATACTATAAACACAAATCTAAATATGCAACAAGACACGATTATCTCGAGGAAATTGATACTTGTCGTGCAATATATCGATGCATAAAATGTGAGAACTAAGTACATTTGGTTGGACTACTTGGTGCATTCATTAATTCTTAATGAAGACAAACTATATAGTACCTGGCCCATATCGTATATAACATACATGTGTATACACAATATGTACGTACATAACAACTAGATGGTCATTCACCAAATTGCAAATAACCTTTGCACAATACATGCTAGCAAATGTAGAGTATGATACATATTATAAAATTCGTAAAAGCTACTGCATTTTGTTCTAGGTGAAATAAAAATAACAATTTTGGCTAGCAATTATTATGGTAAGGTATGACCTTAACCGATCGAGGTTTGGAAGCGGATCACCGGCGGTACCAGCGCTATGACTGGACTTGGAACAAAATAAGGCAGATTAGTAATCGAAAGGATTGATATACATGTTCATAAAATATACAAAAGTAATCCGATTGATTTCAAATTTGCACATTTTATGCATTTTATACTTGTTTAACTAGTGATGTATCAACACTGATGTTTGAAAAGTCTGAATGGCTTTAGCTGTACAGGAAATCTGCCATGTTCCTAATACTCTTGAAGATGGCATTTTACTGGTACTATGCCCTATACAGTGTTACTGAATTTTGCTGTCGGACGTGTTAAGTGGGAAAGTCAAATATGTAGCTATTTTAAATATTTAAATATGTTGTTTTTTCACAGAACAAATAAATTCAGAATAATTCATCATTTGTCGTTTAAAACTATGTATTTTAGATGTATGACGTCATATCCCTGATACTATAATACGAACAACAAAAATAAAACAATGGTGGTAATTTCATGTAAGCAGAATTACTTTATTTTGGGTTTCGCGTTTGATTCATTTGTATAGCTATAGTTAAATAATAATTTAGCGGTTTCAAAATTACAGATTGTCATTTATGAGTACAATGGTACATATTCGAATAATATGAATTTAAATCCAATCCGCCTGAATGACATTTGAAAACAACGCTCAGAAACCGTATGAGCCCATATAACATAATTGTATTGCGTAATTATGAGACAAGTATTGTCCAGTGCAATAAAACATGTCCTGTTTGAATATCAATGAACTGAAAACGCATTCATTTTTTACGAAACAGTTTCCATCTCATTGATATTGACAAATGTCTAGCTGAGAGTAGTAAACCCTCGTAATGAATATCATCTCACACATGGGTCATTAAAATTATGTCAATAAAGTAATCATTGAAAAAGTACATGTGTTTAAACAATTACAAAAATCACCTTTGTCTATATGCACAAAGTTACAATTTTAAATTGTTTCAAACGTCACATTAGTTATGGTGTTATACATATAATGTTTTCACGTCTGCGTCGCTGCATATATAGTACACTAAAGGAACCTTTAGTCACAATCCACCCACAGCAAACTTAGGCTATGAGACCAAAGGGGGTCCTAATGTCCCCCGTATTAGGGAATTTTGCTGACAATTATTTTCTGACTGCCCTATGTCTACTGATCAAAAACTACTTTGTTAGTCCTAGAAAATAGTACTTTGCACATTTGTTATTTTACGAGGTATACACCTTATTGAACGAAGAAGTATGATAAGGGTTAAATAAAAGATACTTTAAGTTATGTTTTTTCTTGACTAGATGTGTGTCAATGTTTTTCTGATATAATAGTTTTTAATCGCATTTTAATGCTACATATTGCCGTATGATACGTTTACACAGTAAAATACGTTAACATCTAAATCATGATGTGATACAGACAGGATAAAAAAGTCATTACATAGTTTAGTAGATTTTATGCAATAAACATATTACTTCAAGGTTTAGTATCAAACATCACAAACATTACTGGAAAATACCAATGTAATTTACGTTACTAAAATTGTTACTTGATGTATTCTTGGAAGTACATGTTACCCTTATAACCATTCAGTTATTTCTACATTGTAATTACGTTGACGTTCTTATTCAACACTGCTTTTCTCTATTATATCATGTTTTTGTTCTGCCTACTCAAAATACTAAATTATGCACAAGTGTGGCTGTTTTATCCTGTCTGTGTCACATCATTGATTCTCCGTTAAATGGACTCATTGTGGTGAGTTAGAAATTAGAAATATTGGAACCATCTTAAATAAGTTCAATGTAATTAAAATGGCTTGTTAATGTCAATACTAAACATATGATATCTTAATCAAAGAAATTAAGAGAACTTTTGTTATCTTGTCAAGAAAGAGAACTGTGTATCCGGACGGAGTATTCCAGCCAATCTCAAAAGAACCACCCTGAATAACGACAAGGTATTATGTTAATAAAAAGACTACAGATATATTCTTGATTAATACAAACTTATCTTAGTTATATTATATGATAATTTGAACACCGTGATACTCTATTTAAATGTTTCGAAGCAAGGCTTAGATCACGCACATCCATCCACATAACAAGCGGAAGTTGGCTATGTTAGAGTAATTGTGATAATAATAATATTCCTGAAAGTCTGCGAGTGTGCCATAAACAGACGCAGATATATGCAATGGACTCCTAAGAGTTCCTAGATGCCAAAACTATCATTTTCTCCATTGGCACCGAAATTCCTGAAAGTCCTCAATTGTGTCATTAACAGTCGCAGACAGATGCAGTAAGCTCCTAAGTGTTTCTAGAGGCCAAAAATGTCATTTTCTCAATTGGCAACAAAGTTCCTGAAAGTATGCGAGAGTGTCAGAAACAGTCGCAGACTGATGCCAAGGACTCCTGGAGAACAAAAGTGTCATTTTTGTCAATTTGCACCAACATCCAGGAGAGACTGCGATGGGTGTCCGAAACAGTCGCAGGCCGATTGAATGGACTGATAAAGGTCCCTAAAGGTCAAAAATACCATTTTCTAAAAAGGCACGAACATTCCTGAAAGTTGATGAGTGTGTCAGAAACAGTCGCAGACCGATGTAATGGACTCGTAAGGGTCCCTAGATGCCAAAAATGTGATTTGTTCAATTGGCACTAACATACCTGAAAGTCTGCGAACATGTCAGAAACATTCGCAGACCGATGCAATGGATACCTTAGGGTCTCTAGATGTCAAAAATATCATTTTCTGAATTGGCACCAAAATTCATGAAAGTCTGCGAAATTAAAAAAAAACAGTCGCAGACCGATGCAATTGACTCCTAACAGACCTTAAAGGTCACACATATAAAAAAAATAAATGGCACCAAAATTCCTGAACGTCTGCGAGGGTGCCAGATATAGTCGCAGACTGATGCCATGAAATCCTAAATCTAATGTTGATGTCAGAGCTGGCTTTGTATTCAAACTCAGATCAGTATTCACACACCTTATTTGCGAATGTCGATGTCAGAGTTGGGTCGGTATTTGAAGTCGTATATTGCGAACATCGATCTCAGAGCTGAATCGGTATTCGATTCTAGGTCTGTGTTCGCTGTCGGGTTACATCGAATGTCGATGTCAGACTTGGATCTGTATTCAAACTCAGATCTGTATTCACTAAGCTCGTTTGACGAATGTCGATCTCAGAGCTAGATCGGTATTCGGCCCTATGTCTGTATTCGCCGTCGGTATTCGTAGAATGACGAGCTGGCTCTGTATTCAAGCTTAGTATGCATTGACCCAGCTAATTCCGCGAATATCGATCTCATAGTTAGGTTGGTATTCGATCATAGGTCTGTATCCGCTGTCGGCTCACATCGAAATTCGATGTCAGACCTGGATCTTTATTCAAGCTCGGTAGTCACAGGCCTTAATTTCCGAATGTCGATCTCAGAGCTTGGTCGGTATTGGAACCTAGGCCTGTATTCGCCGTCCGTATACATTCAATGACGATGTCAGACCTAACACTGTATTGGAACCTAGGTCTGCATTCGCCGTGGGTATACATTGAATGTCGCTGTCAGTTGAGTCGGTATTCGATCCTAGGTCTTTATTCGCAATCGGTATACATCGATTGTCGTTTCAGGGCTGGGTCGGTATTCGATCCTAGGTCTGTATTCGCCGTAGGTATACATCGAGGGTCGATCTCAGAGCTGGATCGGTATTCGACCCTAGGTCTGTATTCGCCATCGGTAAACGTCGAATGTCGATGTCAGAGCTGGCTCTGAATTCAAACTCAGACCTGTATTCAACCGCCTTATTTTGCGAATGTTGATGTCAGAGCTGGGTCGGTATTCGATCCGAGGTCTGAATTGCCATCGGTATACATCGATTGTCGATGTCAGAGCTGGGTCGGTATTCGATCCTAGGTCTGTATACGCTGTCGGTTCATATCGAATGCCGATATCAGAGCTGGCTCTGTATTCAAACTCAGATCTGTATTCACCAACCATATTTCGCGAATGTCGATCTCAGAGCTGGGTCGGTATTAGATCCTAGGTCTGTATTCGCCGTGGGTATACATCGAATGTCGATGTCAGACCTGGCTCTGTATTCAAACTCTGATATGTATTCACCCACCTTATATTGCGAGTGTCGATCTCAGAGCTGGATCGGTATTCGATCCTAGGTCTGTATTCGCTTTCGGTTCATATCGAATGCCGATGTCAGAGCTGGCTCTGTATTCAAACTCATATGTATTGACGCACCTTATATTGCGAATGTCGATCTCAGATCTGGATCAGTAATCGATCCTAGGTCTGTATTCGCCGTCGGTTCATATCGAATGCTGATGTCAGAGCTGGCTCTGTATTCAAACTCAGATCTGTATTCACCAACCACATTTCGCGAATGTCGATCTCACAGCTGAGTCGGTATTGGATCCTAGGTCTGTATTCGCCGTGGGTATACATCGAATGTCGATGTCAGACCTGGCTCTGTATTCAAACTCAGATATGTATTCTCGCACCTTATATTGCGAATGTCGATCTCAGAGCTGGATCGGTATTTGATCCTAGGTCTGTATTCGCCGTGGGTATACATGTACATCGAATGCCGATGTCAGACCTGGCTCAGTATTCAAACTCAGATCTGTATTCACCCACCTTATTTTGTGAATGTCGATCTCAGAGCTGGGTCGGTATTCGATCCTAGGTCTGTATTGGCCATCGGTCTATGCATTAAACTGTGGATACGTAGCAGTGACGATGATTGTTAAGTCTTTATTACTTCCCTTTAAAATAAATTTTAAATAATCAATGAAAAACTATGGTAAATTTGCAATGTATTTAATTAGAACTCATTTATATTGGTCATTCACTATTAGTTTATAATTAAGATAGAAATAAAACAGTATGTATTCATGTTGCTTTTACAGATTTCATGCATTTAACAACAAATATAAAGCATGTAAAATATATTGCATTCATGGTTTCTGGCTGTCAATAATATTGCATCCCAGCTCGGTATTCCCCTCAACGTATTTTGCGAATGACGAACTCAGAGATGGATCTGTATTCACACTTGGGTCTGTATTCGCCGTCGGTAAATAATGATTGTCGATGTCAGAGTTGGATCGGTATTGAATCCGAGGTCTGTATTCGCCGTCGGTTTACATCGAATGTCGATGTCAGACCTGGCTCTGTATTCAAACTCATATCTGTATTCGCCCACATTATTTTGTGAATGTCGATCTCAGAACTGGGTCGGTATTCGATCCTAGGTCTGTATTCGCCGTCGGAATACATTGATTGTCGATGTCAGAGCTGGGTCGGTATTCGATTGTAGGCCTGTATTCGCCGTCGGTGTACATCCATCAAATTCGATGTCAGAGCTGGCTCTTTATTCAAACTCAGGTCTGTATTCACAGGCCTTATTTTGCGAATGTCGATGTCAGAGCTGGGTCGGTATTCGATCCTAGGTATGTATTCGCCGTCGGTATACATCGATTGTCGATGTCAGTGCTAGGTCGGTATTGGATTGTAGGTCTGTATTCGCCGTAGGTGTACATCCATCGAATGTCGATGTCAGACCTAGCTCTGTATTCAAACTCAGGTCTGTATTCACGGGCCTTATTTTGCAAATGTCGATGTCAGAGCTGGGTCGGTATTCGCTCCTAGGTCTGTATTCGCCGTAGTTGTACATCGAATGTCGATGTCAGACCTGGGTCTGTATTCAAACTTAGGTCTGTATTCACAGGCCTGATTTTGCGAATGTTGATGTCAGAGCTGGGTCGGTATTCGATCCTAGGTCTGTATTCGCCGTCGCTTTACATCGAATGTCGATGTCAGAGCTGGGTCGGTATTCGATCCTAGGTCTGTATTCGCCGTAGTTGTACATCGAATGTCGATGTCAGACCTGGCTCTGTATTCAAACTCAGGTCTGTATTCACAGGCCTTATTTTGCGAATGTCGATGTAAGAGCTGGGTCGGTATTCGATCCTAGGTATGTATTCGCCGTCGCTATACATCGATTGTCGATGTCAGTGCTAGGTCGGTATTGGATTGTAGGTCTGTATTCGCCGTCGCTTTACATCGAATGTCGATGTCAGAGCTGGGTCGGTGTTCGATCCTAGGTCTGTATTCGCCGTAGTTGTACATCGAATGTCGATGTCAGACCTGGCTCTGTATTCAAACTCAGGTCTGTATTCACAGGCCTTATTTGGCGAATGTTGATGTCAGAGCTGGGTCGGTATTCGGTCCTAGGTCTGTATTCGCCGTCGGTGTACATCGAATGACGATGTCAGACCTGGCTCTGTATTCAAACTCAGATCTGTATTCACAGGCCTTATTTTGCGAATGTCGATCTCAGAGCTTGGTCGGTATTCGGCTCTAGGCCTGTATTCGCCTTGGTGTACATCGAATGACGATGTCAGACCTGGTTCTGTATTCAAACTCAGATCTGTATTCACAGGCCTTATTTTGCGAATGTCGATCTCAGAGCTGGGTCGGTATTCGGTCCTAGGACTGTATTCGCCGTCGGTGTACATCGAATGACGATGTCAGACCTGGCTCTGTATTCAAACTCAGATCTGTATTCACAGGCCTTATTTTGCGAATGTCGATCTCGGAGCTGGATCTGTATTGGCCACTGGGTCTGTATTAGCTCACCTTATATTGCCAATGTCGATTTCAGAGCTAGCTCTGAATTAGCACCTAGGTCTGTATTGAATGTCGATCTTCGATTAACGATCTCAGAGCCAACTTCACACACCTAAAGATGCATGGAGTAGTTGTATAAACGTACCTGTAAATTTTCATAGCTGTAACATTTTGTTTGGCGAATCTATTCAACAATTATACGCTATTCTACGTGGGGACACTCCACGTACATGTTAAACAATAATATGAAATATTCATACTAGCATACATGGGGAGCTAAATGACAACTCGAAATTCTAAATTAATAAAAACGCTATTAAATTGTTCATACAATCAGATAACTTCGTATAAAACGGCTATGTTTCTGAAAGTGATGAATGTAAAATGATCAAATTGTGTCTACGAGGGGTGTTCGATATGTATTGTCACTGTCCTTTACATTTTTCTATGACAATATTTAGAAGAATTCTACGATTACTGTCTAAAAGGTGTATGTTTCTATTCTTTATCTGGAAAATTCTCACAATTAGGCCCCGAAGGGGTACATGAGTTTTCATGAATTGAATCTATATTAATACATTATCGTTTGGTCGAACGTAAAGCAAGATACCTCGAATGTTATTTATATAGTGTTGAATAACGCGTTGTATCAATATATACAACATTTGTAATGTTAACATGTGGAAATTAGGCCCTGCTGGCGGTTTGCGTCTTATATGAGGCCCGTTTTTAGACAAACATATGAATTAAATCAGTAAATTATACATGCTACCATGTTTTTCATTATATTGATACTTAACATTGAATTCAGTGTCACTGGCAATAATAAACAACCTACATTGCATAGCTTAATACTTTATTTCATTAAATTGAGGCCCTATTGATGGTAAATCCAAATGTAGAAAAATCATAAATGAGTGAAATTCTTCAAAATCGATGCCATTAAGTGTTTTATTCTCTTATACTTTTAGGAATGCAATTTTAACCGTACCTTATATTGTTATGACCATGTGTTCTAAATATTCGTGTTGCACAATTTGAAAAAGTAAAATATGGAAATAGGCACTGCATGCGTGTTAAACTAGAAATAATACAAGAATGTTAAGTAGTCTATGTTCAATTAACCATTTCTACATATCAAACATTATAGGCGAGTCATTTTAACTTTTAACCTCAAACTAATTGCAACACAAAGTTTTATCTTTTTATATTGTGCATCTAGCTAATGTTAACCGTGAAAAAAAGTCCTAAGACAAAATTCCATTGGCTTTTCGAAATATGCTCATAATATTGAATTGTCACATGTTTTCGCGATCTTTGTTTCTTTTGTGGAGTTTATTTTTTTATCTGTATGAGCATTTTACTTTTAATGCGTTTTAATTGTAAACGATTCAACCAAGGAACAATCCTGTAACATTTGTTTTCTATCAGATATTCAGTTTCGGCGAGGAAATTGTTCAATGTTTTCTATTACAACTACTACGAAAAATTAGAATTTATTCCCTAGCGACAATTTCTTTCGACGAACCATAATTGTTTTAAGGAATTAGGTAGAGAGTCACAAAAGCAATATTTGAGCGAAATTATTTTGAAATCAAACAGCTGGTTCTTGAGAAAAAGACTGAGAAAGTTGTCAATGTTAGTGCTTCAATATAGGGAAAATGTGCTCACTCCATAATATTCATGTTTTTGAAAAATCTAATCAAAATTATTTACAGATTTGTGGAAGAGGGTTACCCAATGACCATTTGTGCCAGTATAATTACAATTTAGAGCAGTGATTTTCAAAACAATGATGTTCAAGCTTTTTAATACATGATATCTATACAGGAAATGTATCACGCCCCCTGGTGGCCATGTTGTTATTCGAACCACAGCGCTGTTTATGTATTTAGTTTAGAGGGTCACCAAAGAACCATGTGTGCCAAATTATTTTGAAATCGGAACTTAAGTTTCTTAAAAGAAGGTATTCAAAAACGTTATAACCTTTGACCTCTAAATATGGCCTTGACCTTTGAACTTGGGACCTAGGTCTTGCGCATGGTACACCGCCTTAACGTGGTGAACATTTGTTCCAAGCGATTTAAAAATCCAGTAAGAAACGACAAAGATACAGAGTGAATGCGACTTGCATGACTATAAAACCTTTGACCTCTAAGTGTGACCTTGACCTTTGAGCAAGGAACCTATGTCTTGCTCATGTCACACCGTCTTGATGTGGTAAACATTTGTACCAGGCAATTTTATAATCCAGTAAGAAACAACAAGGTTAGAGAGCGAACGCGACTTACATGACTGTATAACATTTGACCTCTAAGTATGACCTTGGCCATTGAGCTAGAGACCTGGGTCTGGAGCATGGCACATCGTCTTGATGTGATGAACAGTTGTATCAAGGATTTTTAAAATCCAGTAAGTAACGATCATGTTACATAGCGGACAAGACGTGCATAACTAAATAACCTTTGACCTCTAAGTGTGACCTTGACATTTGAGCTAGGAACATGGGTCTTGCGCATGACACACTGTCCTGACGTGTGAACAAGTGTACCAAGCAATTTTAAAATCCAGTTAAAAGCGACAAAGTAACAGAGAGGACACGGTTTTGCTAACAGAAATATATTCGGGAGTATTTTGGGCACGGCCTTATTCATCTACATTTTCAGTCATTTATACAGTCTGAACAAGAATGTTCATTTACTATTAGATACACATGTATATAATACATGATATGTGTAATTTCTAAACAAATCGGTTTGAAATTATAGAAATGATTAACCTTTATGTTACCCCTTCCAAGTGCTAATATGACTCAATTTGTCGACAATTCAATAGGTTATACCCCTACATGTATAATGTCATACAGGCTAATATTAAACTCTCCGATGATAATATCATTATTTGATTTCGCTAGAGGAAGGTTGTATCTTTCAGTAAATATGCACTTTTATATACATTTAGTACATATTTAACTACTAACAGAGGCATTATCAGAACTTAAAATGTCCCTCGTACTTTGAATAAAAGAACATGCTAAACTTGCTGTCAAAAGTGGCCTTAAACATGTTGATTTTTTCCAACTTTCCAGCAAAATTTTTACTTCGGACTTTTTTTCTAGAGTGTATAATAGTTTGTAGATGATGAAAATGTAAAAATTCTTTGTGTTGCAATTAGTTTGAGGTTGGCCCTATTTTTGAGCTTAAATGACTCGCCTATTAGATTTTACTGAATAATTAAATTATAGTATTGTTAAGTATACATCACTTAATAATATATAGAAATGAAATCATCAACTGAGGCCCGGAATGGGTCGATAGACTCCGGGATTCTGTTTTATCATAGCACTTACAGATATCTTAAACTTACGCTCAAATTTAAAATCCTTATAATGATTTTACAACTACAAATCGTTGGCTTAGAATAAGAAGGTCGTAAGCTTATAAGACTAGTGCATATTGAAATCTGCATTTGAAGGCGCTTCTTATGAGTCATGTTAACCAAACTAATGTTTAAAAAGCTTATTTTCCATAAGCAAAAACAAGTTTTCAGACAGTTTTTTCTTGTTTTCTCAAGATATTGATCTTGTACTTACGACCTTCTAATTCTAAGCCAGCAAAATGGGGGACATATTTGGTTTGTAGGAGTTCATTAACGAATAATCGATACATTTGCAGATAGTTCATTTTACCACACTGTGTCAGTCACGATATGCCCTACTAGTACCCGGATGTAATCCTTACCACAACAGAGTTCAACAAGTCTATGTCTTATGGTCATCACCGCTATTAACTGCAGACATTGCATGCCACATTGGGTTACACACGACCACGAAGTAGAGCCACTGCAAGCCCTATGAGGAACGCATTATATCAGAGTGCAACCATTGTGTAGTTTCTGGTCACTACCGTCGTTAACTGTAAGTGGATATGGATACCAGATTATAAAGTGCCATTGTTTTAAGCGAAACACGTTCAAAGGCGCATGTGCATCCTCTACCAGTGCAGATACAGCATGATCTGAACAGACGGACAGAATAAGAGAAAGTCCGGTTATTTTATGTGTCCTGTGTATAGCAACGATGTACAGCACATATACTTTACAGTTCACTCGGTCATATATAGCTGGAAATACTACGAATAGTAATGTTCAGTTCCCATGCCGGGAATCGAACCCACGACCTCTGTATTGACAGCACAGTGCATTACCAGAGTGCTATCACCGCTATATACACGAACTCCATTGGGTAGATAACCCTCTAAGGTCCTCTATCAACGAATTATACCATATCAGCCAGATTTATGGCAAACTCACTAACTTACCAAGTAAATCTATTCCAATCCCATACAATACATCACATAAATATTCCATCCCCGATTGAATTCCAAGCACTACTGAGTGCAATATTTATATTGTAAATTGCCAAACACTAAACATTAGTTACTGTTGAGTAATGCTTTCCCTGTCAGATTTGTTATTGCCTTTTGGGGTCGCAACATAAACATGATGGGTGTGTCGGTCAGTGTTAAGTACTTACACGTTCCATGCATCTGTAGCTTGTAGTGATAAGTAGAGCAGGAATGTATATGACCGGCAGTGGCAATCCCCTGTATAACTGAACTAATGGTGGATGCATTACATGACTGAATATAATTGTATATGTTGACACTGAGTTGTGTACCCCATCTACTGATGAATGACTGTACTTTGCGGTGGTGAGTTATCCATTGATTTGGAATTGCAGTACATACGAAAAGTCATACTTGAAGGTGGTGTCCACGAGTTTGAAATGGCGGTACTGTACATGGCCAATCGGAATGATGGTACGTAGTCGGCCGTCATGTAAAACTAATATGGCTGAGAGTTTCATAAATACAGGGTATTTTGTAGCTGATAAGTAGCTCATGCTTTGTTGTTTCTGATGAGTGTTGTCTTCCCTGTCCGACTAGTTTTATCCTTTTTAAATACCATAAAGGTACTCGCATGGCAGTAGTCGGTGGTGATGAGGACCACATTCAGTATAATTATAGAGACTGTACTGGTAAGAAGATACCAGCCACAGGCATTGATATCTCACATTACCTATATTCATCAAGCCGCAATTAAATTATTATTAGATTTTTTAAATTCTTGATAACAATGAAATGGTTTGTTGAACTTGGTCTAAGGCTTCTTTTGTAGTTTAAATCACTAGTAGAGACACACGTCCTCGTTATATTATATCTTAAATAATAAGTTTCATTACTTGAAATTTTTGATATATTTTAACATTTGGATTTACCCTTATTAAGGCTTCAATTTCATGAAGTAAAGTATTAAGCCATGTAATTCAGCCATGCAATTGAATTATTCAGATGTTTTATATCTATGTCACTAACTTATAAGCCATATAGGACCATCAAGTCGGACGAAGACACCAAGGCTCTACAAGAAGACCTGGACCACCTACAAGAATGGGAGCAGACGGCCTTCAACTCTGAGAAATGCGAAATTATCCGAATCACCAACAAGAGGAAGATCGCTGCCAGAACATACTGCATACATGACCATACCCTCCACGAAACGAACAAGGCAAAGTACCTGGCACTGTCCTGGAAGAGCCACATTGATGTGACAACCAAGAAGGCTTATAACACCACTTCCTTTCTTCGCAGAAACTTGAGCTCCTGCCCACGAGACATCAAGGCCACATGTTACAAGTCAGTAGTAAGACAGTTGGAGTATGCCTCTCCATATGGGATCCACACACTAGGGCCAACATCACCAAACTCGAGGGTGTACAAAGGGCTGCTCGATTCAGCACAGTTGACTATAGGCATACCAGCAGCGTTACATCAATGATGAAGGACCTTGCCCGGGTACCACTAGAGGCCAACACACCAAGGCTGCCATGATGTATAAAATCATCAATAATCCGGTGGATATTCTAGCCAAGCAGATGCTCATCCCAGCAGGAGTACATACAAGACGCCACGCCAACCGATTATTGGTACCATTTGCCAGCGTCAATGCCTACAGATACTCCTTCTTCCCTTCTGGCATCCGCGTCTGGAACAACCTACCAGACGTGATCATCACCGCCCTAACACTAGAAGTCTTCAAGGCTAGGATGGGAGCGTCAATGCCTTAACTCTGGAGCAGCATTTTTTAACTTTGTTTTTAACCGGCTTTCACTGCGTTTTTCCCTTGCGCATTTGTTTATAATCACCTTGTGCGACAATGCTCCAGATGCACAGTATTTATAAGAACTCAAAAAATTACAATGAAGAGTTGAGGTTCTCAAGCACTGCACTTCCCCTTAATAAAACCTATGCACATTCAGAATTTCAAATCAACAGGTGTAATAGATTTTGAGTTGTCATCCGAACAAAACTTTATCGGACGGACAGACGGACAAAGCGACGACTATATGATCCCCAAACATTTAATGATAATTAGTGTAAATTGTTTCCTTTAGCATTGTTAATTAACTGACATGCATGGTACTAATTCAGAAAACCAGTCATGTATTATACGGAAATGCAATATGTCGCATTGTATTTCACTTTGCGTTTCGGTATGTGTTATTTCCAATGCATTGCTAGGTATGTAATAAAAATGTTCCTATGATTTGACCTTGTGACCTAGTTTTTGTCCCATAATGACCCCTACAGGGCTCCCACAAATATTGTGACACAAAATTCTCTGATTTTTCCCTTATCACACACAAGTTTTCCCTGATTTTAGAGCGACAGCGTGCGGAAGCATCTTTCTGTTCGGGTAAAACATAATACTAAAAATAGAGAAAAGAAAGTAATAATAACTTAATATAAAAAAACAAGAGCCATGTTCACATGGCCATCCCCCGCCGTATATGTTTGTTACTAATGGGTGTTTAATAAAAACAGGACAAGATAGAAAAAGAAGGAAAAAGATGTAAGGGAAATTAAATAAAAGAAGATAATTAATAAAATGGAACCAGGCACAGTTTAATTAGAGAAAAAAATTAGGAAATTACACCAAGGGAAATATAACTTCTTTGGTTAAAGGAAAATAATTTTAAAGAATGGTACCAGCTAGAGTTTCAAGTCAATACCTTAAATAGTTTTCGAGTGATGCTACGGACAAAATTGTTTAAAAGTTAAATAAAGGGAGATAATTTCAAAACTGGATTTTATACAGTTATCGTTCTTGGTCACTGCACTTCTCCTAGTTGCCACCTATTCAAATATCAAGTTTAAAGCCAATACCTCAAAAAGCTTTAAGAGTTACGCTCTGGAAAAAGTAATGTTTTAGAGTTAAAAATTGTCAAAAATTAAACAAGGGAAGATTATTTCAATATTGTGCCATATAGAGTTATGGTTCTTGGCCTCTGCACTTCTCCTTATTGCCAACTATTCATATATCAAGTGTAAAGTCAATACCTAAAATAGTATTAAGAGTTATGCTCTGAACAAAATATGGGACGGAAGGACGCATACTATAGTATTACTATATCCCCTCGCCGAAGGCTAGTTAAGTTAGTAGTTCTAGGGCTGATGATTGACATAAGAGCGAGCAAAGATTTTTTCCAGTTTTTATGCACCAACCTTTGATGAGGGGTATATTGCTTTGCACATGTAGGTCAGTCTGTCTGTCGACCAATTGGTTTCCGTTCAATAACACAAGAACGCTTTGCCTATTAGGATCTTCAAACGTTATGTGGAGGTCGACCGGAGGGGACTATTGGTTTGCCATCAGTCGTCAGCTTTGGTTCTGACGGGAATTGTGGTTGCTATGGCAACATACACATTGAATATGGCTTTAAACCGGTAGGGGACTTCTTTATTGCTTGCAATTCTTAATGACTTGTTCATTACGTCATATCTCGATTTGTTCAATTACGTCATTTTACTAATTGAAAGTAGGTCATACGACTATACGGGCCTTTCAACGTTTTAATACTGTTATTTAACTTTTGAGACTAAAGGCTGCTAAAACTATGTAGTTCAGCAGTTTTACTGTTGTAACTAGGTTATTCAGCGTAGGCATTCCGCCTTTTGTTTGCTGAATCTTATCTACTGGGCCATTCAGCTAGTTATAATTTATTATACTTTTCTACAGCTTGGACTTGGGAGGATCTGTGCTTGTTTAGTTGGGCATTGTGCTTTGTGTGTTTTTAATGTTTTCTGTGCTCGGCTGGTTAAGTTGATTGCTGCCGACTTAATATAATCTTTTTGGTCATCAACAGAAAATGACTCCTATTAATTTTGGGGTCAGTAGGTCAAAGGCACTGTGACCTTTACCATTTCTGACTATTGAGCTGCCATGTGGGCTTACGTGTTTTTAGCTCACCTGTCACGCTTTTGTGATCACCCGTCAGCAATTTTGGCCTAATCTTTATAAAACTTGGTCACAATGATCATCTAAACAAAGTCTAGGTCACGTTTGATATTGGGTCATCCGGTGTCAAAAACTAGGTCACACGGTCAAATCATAGAAAAACCATCTGTAGTCACTAGAGGTAGTCATAATTTTGACTTAATCTTTATGAAATTTGGTCACAATGATCATCTTAATAAAATCTAGGACAAGTTCGATATTGGGTCAAAAACTAGGTCACAAGGTCAAGTCATAGAATTACCTTGTGTAGTCACTAGGTCACAATTATGACCTCATCTTTAAGAATTTGGTCACAATGATCATCTCAACAAGATCTAGGTCAAGATTTATATTGGGTCATCCAGGGTCAAAAACTAGGTCAAATCATAGAAAAACCTTGTGTTGTCACTAGAGGTCACCATTTTAGCCTGATCTTTATGAAAATTGGTCACAATGACCATCGCAACAAAATGTAAGTCAAGTGTGAGGTCACTAGGTCAGGTCACAGGGCCTGCATGCACTACGACGACAGGTGAGCGACCTAGGGCCCTTTGGATACTCTTGTTTCAAACATATCTTGTTTATTTCTACATTGGAACTGGCATTTTTTGAGAGCTAAAATAAAGAATTCCCCGACTTCTCCCTAACGTTTGCTCACTTTTAAATTTTCCTGACAAATTTCAAATTCCCTGACCTTAAATATTGTTTTACTCTGACCTTTTCCTGGCCGTGGGAACCCTGCCTTATATCAAACTTTAACTACATTTTGTAGATATGATCTTTTGACAAAGTTTTAAAAAAATTCGGTTGAAATCGTATGTACTAGTGTCTACACAGGATTTGACTATGATTTCACAATGTTTTTTACTCCGGATGACCCATTATTGACCTCGACATAGAGTTTAAGATGATCGTTGCTTACTGGTCATATGTAGGCAAATAGTGTTAGTCCTTTTTCCTTAATCACTCGTAAATACATTCGGTACATCACTCATGAAGATTTCAGGTCGATGAAAACACATTTCTGTGATATCTGATGCATATGGAATGCTATTAAATTGCCTATAAGCTGAACAAAAGTAAAATGAAGCAGTGTGTGTTTATTTCGGACATCAAAGCACACAGAGTAGTATCTGCCCCTTCCCAACTTTATAAAAGCACTGTCCATATTTATACCATTCCTCCGAGTTGCGTTTGTGGACAAGAGTGTATGACTTTGAATGAAACACCAAACCGTTTAGAAAAACTCTGTGCTCAATGCTCTAACAAAGAATGGCAATAGCTACTATACTCTAATTGCCATTTCTATGTTAATTATGCCTAGCTTAATAAACCTCTCCTCATTAAAGTGCTCACACGTCAGGCTTAGACATTCCAATATCCATGCGCAATAAGTTTCATAATTCATGACTATATGATGTGCTTGATTTTATTATAAAGCTTGTCCCTTTTCCTTACCGAAAAAGCATACCTTAGATGCCCAGCTTGCACTCAATTGATCTATTGTTTCGAAAACAATTACGGGAGCATGGCTCTGGACCTACTTGTTCATTTGTTGCCGACTTTCAAACAATTTATTGTCCCCTTAACACAGTGACATAAGCCGGTAGGGAATGAGTTTATGTAGCATGCTGTTGATTTTTTTCTAACTTGTTTTAAATCCCTCACACAAAAATAGTAATCAAGTTATCAGTGAATATTATCCAGTAAAGCACGGGTTTGTAGTCATGATTCTCAGACAACCAATTGACTTTTCTAGCCCCCCCCCCCCCCCATTCGCTTCCACATGTTTCCCCATAAGGGAAGTATGTCAACATTTAGGCCCCCACCAATCAAATCCTCTATCAACTCCTGGTACTGTCAATATTTTGTATTTAGTAAGATCAAGTTAAAGGGCAGTATTTTCCCTATTCCATATCCATAGCAACAACAATTTATGACGGAATCAATAGTTTTAAGATATGCATAAATCTTAAAGAGAGCCTTCATCTACGCCGACGCAAACTTGGTCTAAGATCTTCATAAGATCTTGAAATATGAAAATAACTTCAATATTGATTACGGACGGCTAAGCGACGCCATTACAATTTATTCGGAACTGCTAGCAGGTCAATGTTTATCTGTCCAGTATTAAGAAACTTGAACACGTTGTTAGATAAGTCAACTTCTTTCCATAACGACATCTAAAAATACCGCCTCCACGATAGCCTAGTGGTTGAGCGTTCGCTTCGAGTGCCGGAGGTCACGGTTCGATCCCTGGTCGCGTCATACCAAAGATGATTTAAAAATGGTACCACTAATTCCTTTGCTAGACGATCAGCATAAAAGGAAACTGGCGTTACTTCTCTCATACCCCCGTGACGATGGATAACATCAGGAATGAGGCTCCGCTAGAACATTTCCTTACATTATCGCATCTTGTCTTTCTGAATGTTCGTTAGTTCAGCCTCGTTCATTAATGCTGTTCTATTTCCTGGTGTTCTTTGTGAACTTGTTGACTTTCTAAAGTCCTTCGTCTCCATTTTTGTTTGAATTTTGATTTTCTAACTAATTATTAACTCTTAATGATTTTATTGGCAGACAAAATAAGTATTAACACTGGTGACTGTAATTTTTGTAGCATCCATGTTCAATTTACAAATAAAGAACACGACAAGAGATGTCTGTAGACACGCATGCCCTATGTCTGCCCAATGGTCAGAAATGGTAAAGGTCACTAAGACCTAGACCTACTGACCTTAAAACCAATATGCGTCATTACTGTTGCTGGCCTACCCCCATGCAAAATTTGAGGATACTAGGGCAAAGCGTTCTTGAGTTATGGAGCCGGATATATTGTACTTGCCAAAAGATTATTTTAAGTCAGACAGGGAAGGCAGCACTCAACTTAACCAGCCGAGCCCATAAAACATTAAAACACACAAAGCACACTGCCAAACAAAACAAGCGCAGATCCGCCCAAGTCCAAGCTGTCGAAAAGTATAATAAATCAAACTAGCTGAATGACCCAGTAGAACAGATTCAGCAAACAAAAGGCGGAATGCCTACGCTGAATGACCTAGTTACAACAGTAAAACTGCTGAACTACATAGTTTTAGCAGCCTTTTAGTCTCAAAAGTTAAATAACAGTATTAAAACGTTGAAAGGCCCGTATAGTCGTATGACCTACTTTCAATTAGTAAAATGACGTAATTGAACAAATCGAGATATGACGTAATGAACAAGTCATTAAGAATTGCAATACAGAAGTCCCCTACCGGTTAAAGCCATATTCAATGTGTCTGTTGCCATAGCAACCACAATTCCCATCAGAACCAAAACTGACGGACTGATGGCAAACCAATAGTCCCCTCCGGTCAAAAACACGCCTATCGACATGTGTAAAGCAATGTACGTCCTCATCAAAGATTGGGGCATATATATAATTCGTAATACAAACAAAAGACGTAATGAACCAAAACGAACCAAAATGCCACATTGGCTACTACACATTCGTCTCAAATTCGATAATTTACTCGGCGATAGTATCCAACGTTACATTCTGGATGTTTTACAATCGTTATTTTACTAGTCCTTAGAAAGATTATAAATTAAACATGCCCTTTTGTGCTTGATATCAGATTGTATGATTACTGAACCAAAGGAGAGCAATTCATAGAACATCGAGGTTAAGGTGGAAAATGCGGCGAAGTTAATGTCCTACTTATGCTGAGAATGAGTGTTATGACACATTACTCAAGATATGATATACCAAGATATAATAATGTTATTATATATATATAACATGTACATATACATTATCAGGCAGTGTACACAGTACAGTTTACATATGTTTTCCTAACGGGTCTACATTACCTTAGTAATATTGATATAAATACATTTTATTCACTGATTACGAAATATTTCATGACTATACAATGGTTGCCTATTTCAATTAAAGGAAAATAGTTCGGATATTGACAACAGCGAGTTTTACGCCGAAGGATAATCATATAATATCGTAATTCAAATTAGAAATTCATGCAATGCCCTTTTGGCAAGTTCGGATCGAAATCACCGTGCATATGTTGTGCATTTTCGTATTATATTGTATTCATTACCCGTCTCAGTATTTCAGTTAAATATAATTGATCCAAGTAATCACCTGTATTAATCACAATTTATGGATTTTATGAAATGTAATTACATTGTTGCATTACTTAAACATAATTATGTACGTATAAAACATATGTATAACTATATTTAATTATTAGTTTATTAAATGCAATCATTAAAGTACAGACGTATATAATTGTGTTGATTATGCTCCAAAACCTAGTTTACCAATAATTATAACATAAAACAGAATGAATACTTAGAAAGCATATAACTTGTGCTCATTATTAATAATACTGCCATTAGCAAATGTAACAGTAACTGTTATTTCAAAGGCGTATAAGTTACGTTCACTGGTGTAAGTTGTAAAGCGCATAACTATAGTGTACATGATATTATATACTTCTAGGGGCATGAACGTTACGCCCATTACACTGAGAATGTTGCAATTATTATATACAATTCATTCTATTGAGATTATTAATTTGAGAATGAGCGCATGATTATGATAATTAATATATTCACTATCATAGCTTTATCCAACAACTGAATATAACGAGATCAATGTTCTGAATATCTGGTCTGGTTTTACAACTTTTTAGCTCACCTTCACAAAGTGAGCTTTTGAGATCACTCTTCGTCCGTCGACTGTCGTCTGTCCGTCCACAATTGGCCCGTACACTAAGGTCACAATTGTAGCCTAATCTTTCTGAAAGATGGTCGCAATGATCATCTCAACAAAATCTAGGTCAAATTTGATATTGGGTCATCCGGGGTCAAAACTAGGTCATATAGAAAAACCTTGTGACTAGAGGTTACAATTTCGACCTTATCTTTATAAAACTTGGTCGCAATGATCATCTCAACAAAATCTAGATCACGTTTAATATTGGGCCTCCAGGGGTAAAACCTAGGTCACATGGTCAAGTCATACGAAACATGCAATAGATGCGGAATTTTCTTGAATATAACTCAGTAAATGTAAATGCACTACTAGGACAGATGAGAGACCTAGGGCCCTCTTGTTTAAACAAATCTTGGAAAACGGCGGCTGGTGTGTACATCGTATTGATTTTTAATAATGTTGCACATTCGTGAATTCAAACGAGAACCTTTTTCTCCATAATTTGGAAATTTCCAGATTCTCATGAAGTACTCAGTGCGTTGATAGTAAGCCGATGGTGACTCTGTAGAACATGAAGTTAAACAACCGCATCTCATACACACATACACAATGTTTTATGCCCTATTAATGCTACTTTGACAACGAAAAGCTAGTCAATATAATACTACGCTATCGTCTGCCCTGGAAGTCAGCGTGTCTCTGTCCGTTGGCTAGCTATGCCAATTGTAATAGCCTTTTGTCTGCGGGTCCTCATCTGCCGTGGAAGTCGACCTGTTTCCCGAGAGATGGAGCTTTCATAGGTAGGTAGTGGGGAAAAAAGGGTTCATATGAAACCATTATTTCTCTGCAGTCACACTACAATTACCATTACCTAACCAAGAAATTATTATATCTAAATTCCAGACAGTTTATAGAAATAGTATTGCTACAAATCATTCATTATAAGACAGGCAGTACAACATTAATAAAATTTATATTTGAAGCATATGTCAATGGTCCTGGAATGCTTTGAAATTTGAACAGACGTAATCATTTAAAAAGACCTTTCGCTCACCGACATTCGCATCAATTCGTCTACAATACACAATATCGGGATGTGTTTATGTCTAAATGAGCGGCTTGGGATGTAGACAAGGTATTGTGTTTTGCAGCAACAACTGAGGTTAAGCAGATATAATAGACATTTATGCATCTACATTATATCGTCAAGGTAGCAAAACGGAAAGTTAGTCGCCAATTGGCCTTCAACCGACAAAATATCTTCACATCTCCTTGTTTGATTAACTGTAACATATCAGTGAAAGGATTTCAGTTTCCAGACAATACACGTTTTGACACGAAAGAACACACCCTGCTTTACCCGAAAAGTCAAAACCAGGTATACTTTACGATACAGACAAAATTATCTAATCAATTGTTTCCGAAGACAAGAAGCATACATTTTACCAAGGTCATTACTAACCACTTCTTCATCAAGATATCATCAAGAAAACTCCGGTATTCAAGAAATGTGAGGTTTCTTTATTAAGTTCATTAACTTGGTTTATGGTAATTGACCCGCAGGATGATTCATAATTTGTTTTATTTATATCATTAGATCAAAGAAGTTAAAAGTAAACAGAAGACATTAAGTCCATTATATAATACATAAATGACGTAATAAAAGCCTTTATACACATGGTTTGGTATTTCCCCGAAATAGTCAATACTGGTACGTTAAGACTAGGTATAATCCATCGACCATTAGTTAGTTTTTAAAGGCTATTGAACGCAAGTCTTCATGCCAGATAACATACATTCAATTCATTCAACATGTTTCATAATACCTTCCAGATAGATTAATAAAGATAACGGGGAATGTCTATTACCAGAGCCGTTACATTAATTTTATTATCAAAACGTAAATTAGGCGAGAGTTTTTTTTTTTTTTGCAAAATAATGTTGACCAGAGGAATGAAAAATCAGTACAAAATCAGATGAAAGGGTTTTAACAGTACTTTAACTCGCAACTTGTTAACAGCAATTCATCACATTATTTCTTCAGTTTTTAGCATTTATCGTCTATGGGTTTGTAGCCTTTTGCTGTACACGAATGGCAGATTGGTCTAACAATACTTTATGTTGTTTTCAGCTGCTAAATTTCGACTGAAACATATTTCATTCAATATCAGTCTTCGTCTATTGGTAGATTCATCCACTACTCTTTAGAGCACCACTCTTCAATGTTTGAGTTGAAGAATGTAGTAGTTGTTGTTGTCGGTGGCTATAAAGCCCAATATCCGTACGTTCTTCTTGATGGGTGAATGAATATCTCTTACACAATAAGTTTATTTCATGTGTTCATTAGTCACAATTTATTGATAATTAGTCGACGGAGATAATTTACTTTAACATTAACTTTCAACTTTTAACATTGCTAATTGTCCGCTTTGTATATTTAAATATTAATATACACTGCTAGCCTGATATATATACATATCAGTTAAAAATTTAGAATATTAAAAAGTCTCTTACAAGCTTTTTAATAACACGAGTTCTAGGTCTCACACCGTATAACGTGCTGTGTGGACACTAGCATGATAGTTGGACACGTAAGAGAAAAAGCGATTACGCATTTGGATAGGTGTAAGTTTTTTTACCTACCAACATGATGGATTCTATAAGATCTTTTTCTAGTTTCTTTGAGATTAATAAATGGCCGATACATCGGTATATTCCTGGACAGAAAGAAACGAAAACAAGCGAGTTATCACTTGATAAGAAGCCTGCCGTTTATCTGCACATTTCTGTGTTATTTCCAACTAATCAAACATTTTGTGACCCTGTATATATATATATAATTATATATATGTGCAAATAGTCTATCCGGCAAAATTAGTCTGTGATGGTCGAATTATACGAGATGAACTACCGGATTGGGGACAATATGTCAATACCAATAGACTCCATCAGGTGTACAACATCGATAATATCAACAACCTACCGATTCGAAAACCTACTGATAATATGGCTGACACTCAATTCGTGATGAAACCAGCTTGTAATAATACCGGTAGTACGCTACTAGCTGCATCAGTCACCCAATCCACTACAACGACGCTCCATGGATTGAATAAACCTGCAGAGACACTTGCTCAGCCAACACAATCGAGCAATATACCTACCAATAGTCTCCAACGTACAGACCCTACCGATAGCATCGTGCGTACAGAATCTACTGTCCCCAAACGTGCATGTTCTACCACTGATCTCCCACGCACAGACGCTTCCAATGACCGCGAACGTACCATCGCTACCAACGATCTACCACGTACAGGTTCTACCAGTGATTTAATAAATGCTACCTCTACAGATAATTCGTTGACAAATAAGTGTAGTGATGATTCAACAAATGTTGAAATGCATGATATATCATCCCCAGCACAGCCAGAGGATATTTCATTTCCCGCACCCCGTGGAAGATCTAGTGTAACTAAGGCAGCGGCTCGTTCTGAGCGTCGATCAGTCAGCTGTTCCATACAAGAGACAAAGTAACAGTCGGTCAAGGTCGAGAGCCAATACTAACCGGGTTTTACCCAATGCTAAAAATAGCACAAATTCGCTTGACATCTCTGTTGTGCAAACACATTCCGATGAACAAAGTGATCGTGTAAGTGTCAGTCAACCGACAGAGCGGACAGGTACACCGATCACGCAAGGTGTTCAGTCAACCCAATAGGACAATACTGAGAAGGTCACACTGCGTTGCGCTCTGCTAAATGTGCAGGGTCTTGTTACCCGTAGATCAAATAAAGTTAAATCTCCAGAATTATGTAATATTTTCAGTAATCATGACATTATTTTATTAACGGAGACTTGGGCAAATGCCTTTTGTGATCTGAAGTTTGATAACTTTGAGTGTTATTATTTAAACAGAACAGAAAATAAACTAACCTATAAGAGGTCGTCAGGAGGAATAGCTGTTTATATTAGAAATGATTTTGTATGTACTGACACATTGGTTTTTACTTGCGAAGATGACATTATATGTGTAAAAATTAGTGCAAATAAGCTCGGTTTAAATAATGATGTATATTGTTGTCTATGCTATGTAATACCAGAAAACAGCAGTCGGCAGTCTATGGTCGATACTCATACATTAGATCGTTTATTAAATTCAATAGTCGAATTAGACGCAAAATGGTCGATACTCATACATTAGATCGTTTATTAAATTCAATAGTCGAATTAGACGCAAAATGTAATGACGATTTACAGTTAGTTGTATGTGGGGATTTTAATGCTCATACATCGGATAGTCCCGATTTTGTTCCGGACGAATATTTAAATAATATTGATATTATGCCTGATAATTACCACAAAGACAATAAGTTAAAGCGTTGTTCATGTGATAAAGGTAGAACTAACAATAATGGTACTATGTTATTAGATTTGTGTAAACAAACATGTATGCGAATATTGAATGGACGTTTTGATAATGACAAAGATGGTAAATATACATACGTAGGTTCTAGGGGTTCTTATTTCAGTATATTGATACCTTTTCTGTACACAGTCCTAATATTTTATCGGACCATTGTCTTGTTGATTTCTCTTTTGTATTTATCACTAAGTGTGAGATGAACATACTCATTTAAACGGACCGGGTTTTAAATATAAATGGGATAATGATAGTAAGGATAGTTTTATTGAGGCATTGTCTTGTGATTCAATTACAGATAAATTGATTAATTTAAACAATTAGGTGGATACATCTCAAACAGATAGTGACATAAATGTTTGCATATCACAACTTTCCAGTATTTTAGATGAGGTAGCTTCGCCTATATTTAAGCATAAATGCAACGCTCAACAAATAATAGTAATGCTCAGACAAACAATAATAACTGGTTTAACAGTGAATGTTCAGATAAAAGACGTCTGTTTTATAGAAAATTAAATTTATTTAGACGTAATGGATCGGACGAAAATCGTACCGAAATGGTTAAAACCAGATCGGATTATAAAACGTGTTTACGTAAGTCCAGGTTGAATTATGATCATTCCCAAACAAAGAAACTGACGGACGCTAGATTTAAAAATGCGAAATTATACTGGAAAATGTTAAAAGAATGTGCAGGGACCAGCCAGTCAAATATTCCATTGTCAGTTTTGAGCAATATTTTAATAGCGTTAATAATCTGGGTGATCCGTTTTTCGTGGCTGATGATTTACACTTTATTGATAGATACGAGAACAATGAATTTCAAATTATGTTTCATGAATTAGATTGGTCATTTACTGAAGCGGAAATTTTCAAAGCAATAGGACGGTTAAACTCTAATAAAAGCGCGGGACCAGATCTTCATATCAATAAATTATTTATACATGGGAAAATGTATTAGCTCCATATTTGATGCGTCTTTTTAACAAAATATTTGATATCGGATACTTTCCTGAGAGCTGGTCGGAGGGATATATAATACCGTTACATAAGAAGGGAAGCATTAATGATCAAAACAATCTTCGTGGTATAACACTTTTAAGTACTTTGGGAAAGCTTTTTACACGTATATTAAATAACAGATTAACGGACTGGGCAGAAAATTATTCGGTTTACATATAGGCACAGGCGGGGTTCAGAACTAAAATGGGAACTGCCGATAATATATTTGTATTACATGGGTTACTAACTCATATGATTAATAAAGGGAAACAATTATATTGTGCTTTCATCGATTTTTCCAAAGCGTTTGATTATATAGTAAGAGATAACTTATGGTCTAAATTAATTAAGTTGGGAATCCGTGGGAAACTTTTAAATATCATGAAATCTATGTTATAGTTAGAACATATTAAGTAAATTTTAATGATTAAAAAGGTCGGAGCGAGCGAAGCGAAGCGAGGCCTTTTTAGTCATTAAAATTTACTTAATATGTTCTAACTAACTTAGAATATAACATTCTGCATTCTGATTGGCCGATAGAAATTAGCGCCAACGCATGACGTCAAGTCTGTGAAGAGAAAATTTTAATGATTAAATTTTCATTTAACCGCGAAAATGCGGCGTTTTCATTGGCTCATAATGTAGGTTATATTCTAAGTATTGTTCGATCAAATCTAGAGTAAAATATTGTAACCAATTGAGCAATTCATTCATGTGTACTCTGGGCGTAAGACAAGGTGAATGCCTGTCACCATTTTTATTTGCGATGTTTCTGAATGACATCGAAAGTGTTTTATCTGAGAAAGGCCTAAGCGGAATTGATGTTGAGTCTTTCAAGATATTTCTTATACTTTATGCTGATGATATGGTTATCTTCGCAAATGACGCGGCTGAGTTACAAACTAGTTTAGATGTATTAGATGATTACTGTAAACGTTGGAAGTTAATTGTTAACACAAAGAAAACGAAAATAATGATATTTCGAAAAGGAGGGCGACTTCCTAATAACCTAAACTTTATTTTTGATGGTAATCAAGTTGAAGTAGTAAGCAAGTTTAACTACCTATGTATAGTGTTCTCGACTGGTAATTCTTTTACTGATACACGGAATACCTTATCCGGACAAGCATTAAAAGCTGTTTTTAAAATGAAAAAATATTTATATAAATTTACTGATCTTTCAGTAGGGCATAAACTAGATCTATTTGATAAACTAATTTCTCCATTTTAAATTACGCAAGTGAAGTTTGGGGATTTATACAAGGTAATGCGATCGAACGCATGCATCTACAGTTCTGCAAACACAGGATTAAGCGTACGACGCAAAATGATTTTGTGTACGATGAACTAGGGCGTCTAAATTATCAATGTATAAGGTATTTTCAAATAATAAAATACTGGGTAAAATTACTTTATACAGATAACAATAAATATAATAAAAAAATATATACTATGTTAAAATCTGACATTGACATATATCCAAATAGAAAGAATTGGTGGACTCTTTTAAAAAACTTACTTAGTACGTTAGGCTTTTATGACGTGTGGTTATTTCAAGATGTAGGCCAACCTAAGTTATTTCTATTTTCTGCGAAGTTACGACTAAGAGATCAATTTATACAAGGATGGAATGGGAGAATTCAAGAATCAAGTCGCTCATCATTATATAAACATTTAGCATCATTTAAATTTCAACCATATTTAAACATATGTACTATTGCAAGATTTCGCTCGAATCTGACTCGATTACGTGTAGCCTCACATCGATTATATATTGAAAGTGGTAGATGGACAAGACCTAATCCTACACCTATATCTGATAGAAAATGTGTAATTTGTGACACATTTGAAGATGAATACCATTTTGTGCTTGAGTGCAGTTTAAACAGTGATATTAGAAAACAATACATCTCCTACTATTATAGACATAGACCAAATGTACAGAAATTTATAGAACTCTTATCGAATGAAACAGAAAAGATAGTCAGAAAATTAAGCATTTATATATATAAAGCATTTTTAATACGCAATAATAATAACTACATATAAGGTATTTTTCAAATTTGTATAATGATGTTATGAACCTAAATTTGTACATATTGTGCTGTAACATGTGTATTTGTACGTATGTACATGGTGTATGTGTGCGAATGGGTGGGTGTGTGTGAGTGTGTGTGTTGTGCGTGTGTGTGGTGTGTGTGATGTGTGTACGTGTGTGTACACTTTAATATTTGCATTGTATATATGTTATGTATGTCCACATGGGTCTGTGACCTTCTGGAAATTCAAATAAATTATCTATATAATACATATGTTTCATCTATACACATGCCAAATTTGAAGGCGAAAAGTCTTACCACTGCGGAGATATCCATGTTTAAATTGGACCGGGTAGATGAAAAATGATAACAATGACACTACTTTTCTGTTTATAGTACATAACAATGACACTAATTTTCTAGTAGAGGTGGATAACACTGACACTATGCCTTTTTCAAGCACATCTTTGCTATTTATTTAATTTGCGGACAATATAGGATGAATGTTGCTGATGATTAAGAGTCAGTTCGGTTATATAGACCCTGTAGGGGAGTCTGAGTATGATTATCACTTATATTATTGTATAAATCGTCGACTTTGCGTCATGATAACCTTGAAAATGCTCATATTCGCTCCTATAGCACCAATTACCTAAGATGTTACCTTTAAATGACTTAGTAAGGTATCATAGCACAACCTTGATATAATTATAGCTGTCAGTGACGATTATTTTATCATATTTTTAATTATTTCAATCCGTAAAGCGTTTGAACGGTTGGTTCCATATCACGGCCATATGCACGAGCAACCGGTTGAAAATTCTTTTTTTTGCATACCTTGCGCTTCATATTTTATATAAACTAGCACGTAATATGGTATTTGAATGTGGAAAATTTAATAACCTAAGATTAAAGTCAAATGCTTTTATATATCTTTAGTTTGTCGGTCTATTCGTCAGTCCGCAAAATTCTTGACATTTCATGTTTTACTTTATGATCTGTTTTTTAGGTAAACATGTGAATGATGGAAAACGCACCAAGGTACAAGTGTTACTATTGTGGTGAATTCTTTACTGTATACAAGGATGTAATTGATCATTTGGTGGAGTCACATTCGAGTTCATGTATAAAATACAGAGAAATAGAGCTAAACTGTGTAAGTGGCTCTACCGGATATCGTACGAAAACATATGAACATATCATACCTGAAGATGGTGAGGTATTTATTACCAGTGATGAAAGGTTAGGCATATATCGAAGCGATGAGCGACAGAAGAAAACTAAACTAAATATACCTGCCAAATCATTAAATGAAACATTTAATACAGATACAACAGATGACACGAATGAACAATTTGACATTTCCAGAACCTTATATGAAATGGATATAGGAGCCGAAATAAATGATGAGGAAGAAGATGGCGATGATGATTCTGACATGTCACAACTCATAGAAAACATTCCAAAACGTTTTTAAAAAATTGAAAGAGTCTGGCTATATACAGACATATAAGAAATGGTGTGACTTGATTCTGAGAAAGGAGTTTCCAATGGAAAATATAGGGTTTTTACTGTTCCTGGATATAGTTGATTGGTATTCTAGCAATACAACATCGGGAATGCGATATATGCGGACACAAACAAAACAGTTCTGGGAAGTCGGATACAGATTATTCAATGGTAGATTCTTAACATTCATGCGAGGACCACGAAATACTGGTAATGTAATAGATGGATGGCCGTTATATCAAACCTATTAAATAGTTAAAAATATGATAAAATAATCGTCACTGACAGCTTTAATTATATCAAGGTTGTGATATAATACCTTACTAAGTCATTTAAAGGTAACATCTTAGGTAATTGGTGCTATAGGAGTGAATCTGAGCATTTTCAGGGTTATCATGACGCAAAGTCGACGATTTATACAATAATATAAGTGATAATCATAATCAGACTCCCCTACAGTGTCTATATAACCGAACTGACTCTTAATCATCAGCAACATTCATCCTATATTGTCCGCAGATTGAATAAATAGCATAGATGTGCTTGAAAAAAGGCATAGTGTTAGTGTTATCCACCTCTACTAGAAAATTAGTGTCATTGTTATCTACTATAAACAGAAAAGTAGTGTCCATTGTTATCATTTTTCATCTACCCGGTCAAACTTAAACATGGATATCTCCGCAGTGGTAAGACTTTTCGCCTTCACATTTGGCTTGTGTATAGATGAAACATTGTATTATATTTACAGGGTCACAAAATGTTTGATTAGTTGGAAATAACACAGAAATGTGCAGATAAACGGCAGAAAAGGAAAACCTTGTTACTTATCAAGTGATAACTCGCTTGTTTTCGTTTCTTTCTCTCCAGGAATATACCGATGTATCAGCCATTTATTAATCTCAAAGAAACTAGAAACAGATATTATAGAATCCATCATGTTGGTAGGTAAAAAGTAAAAAAAACTTACACCTGTCCAAATGCGTAATCGATTTTTCTCTTAGTGTCCAACTATCATACCACGTTATACGGTGTGGGTCTGATAATGAACAGTGTATCAAGGGCATTTTAAGTCTACATGTTGTTAGCTTGTGCCATTTGAAGTGCTCTATATTGATGCATCTTGTGGCATAGTACTTGGGTACATCTTTCTATGTCGATCAACAGTTGGGGATCTGGATAAAGGGTCTCCATGACTTTGGAGTGTGTACAATCCAGTATGCACTGTACTAGTAGACCTTGTTGTTCAAGCATAGTGAAGCCAGTATGTCTACATGTATCAGCCAGTCTCGCGAGTAGTTTGGGAATGTGTTTCTTCCTTATGGGGTCTAGTTCCTTGCAGTGAAGGAGAATGTGCTCAACTGTTTCATCTTCTAATGAGCACATTTGACACTTGGATGTAGTTGGTTTGTTAGCATATAAGTTCCCGTAAGTAGTCGCGCCTTCACTCCTGCTCTTTGTACCTCATGTGCTCTAGGTCTGACAGATTGCCATAAATTATGTGGTCTCTTGGCAGGTTTTTTCAGTATTTGGAGATATTTCAAGGTAGATTTCATAATCTGGTCTTCATTCCATTTCTTCTTCCAATATGTATTAATTTTAAGGTAAAGTAGTTTTTTCCAGTCTGGTTTCGATGGAGGGTTATGGAAGATGTCAGATATACGTACATGGTAGTGATATTTGTTAAGTATTTTGTGGATTGTTGTCGCAAAGTGGTTTGAATTTAGATCTGACATACATATCTGCCTTTCAAGAATTTTGTTTTCCACTGATCCCGGAATTCTCGATAATCTATCAGTGTCATACCTGATACATATTATTATGTACTCTATATGTATTATGTAATATTAATGTCAAAATAAAACTACTTCAAAATAATTATTCGTTCAATTCTTAACAACCAGAGTTGTAGTTAGAATAAACCACAAGCTCTCACCACTCACGGTCATCAAATGCTCAGTAGAGCCAATATGCTGCCTTCCTGTCTGACTTGATATTATCGTTTTTATTACTTGGGGGAATGGGGATTCCCCCAAGTATTGTTACATACCAACTTCAGAAATCACTACGATTTCACCAATGTAATTTCTCCACGACCAATTCATCCGAGCAAAAAAACGAGTTCCAGCTAATCTAAACCAAAATCATAATTTTCAATCATTTTTTAGGACATTTGTCCCTAGCATTGGGATTATTTTTTATTTCTTTGTATTGTGAACATTTTTGGAATGTTTCTTCTGTGAGTTAATGTTTTTGTGCGAATAAATTCCTACGCGCTGTAAAATGACTAATGGTTTTTGAGGGTTGAAACAATTGTCGCTGTTACAGTACCTGGTTAAGCAGACGAAATTTACACTGATTGGTTTCATAACGTTCATATTACAGTTTAGCAACAAACTCCTGCTATAATGTATTTATTTTCACTATTTACAATATTTTGCATTGATGAATAGTATTGATCGACGTTTCATCCATTAAATTTACCTCAGATCTTCGGCTTAATATTTTGCGTCTATCTTAAGAACAACCCTTTTCCAAGCGGTGTTGTTTACACATTTCACGCCGAGATTGGAGACCATAGTGTTTCGTCCCCTTTATGAATCGTTCGCGCTATTCGCACCCTATTCGGTTCGTTTGTAGCTAGAGTTATGGAATGGTGACTAAGTGCAGTTTAAGTTATTACTTTTTTTACGACTATTCATCCCCCACCCAATTACTTTGTTTACTTCCGTCAAACATTATTTATGCATATTCATAAAATTACCATTTACTGTTATTCTTAGTCTTTTTAATACTTTTTCTCAGCTAAAACTACGTATTTCAGCCCCCTTTATAGTTGAAACTAGTTCATTGAGTTTTTAATGGTCGGGTTGCCTAAATAGGTTCGTTAGATGAAATTTGAATGAGTCAGCTGTAATCGATATTTCTGAAAAGTTTTCACAATATTTACACTTATTAATCCAATGCCATTTAAGGTAATTTTTAATAGATTACCAAGATTTGCGTTATCCCTCAAGTAATATTACTTCAGTACTTTGATATTACTAATAGAAACAGTTTTTGTCGAGCCCGCTTGAGTCGCCACTTTTGGTGTATGTGCGTAAGTGCGTGTGTAAGCACAACAGAGGACACTTGCCATTCCACATCCAACAGAGGACTTTTTCATCTTAGTACTAACACATCGGCCACGTAAATGTCTTTGATACAAAAACAACATTTTTCTTAAACATTCGTTTTCCCATTTGTCTTCCAAAACAAAAGAGAAAAGAAGCGGTCTCATTGACAGCAAATCTTGTTTCCCCTTCTTCTTTGGAGATAAACGCTCCATTGTACAAACCTAGGAATGAACCTTTCTCGATATCTGCTTTGGCATTCACACCATCACCTATTAAATAAAGTAGATCTATGAAAAAACAAGTAATTAAGAATTGCAAGCGATACAGAAGTCCCCTACCCGTTTGATGCCATTTTCAATGTTTCTGTTGGCATAGCAACCACAATTTTTATCAGAATCAAAATATTTTTAGACGTGCATAATCCCCTTATTGCCCCCTATCCACATACCAAGTTTCATAAACCTAGTTTGGAAACTGTTTGAGTTATGTCAGGATCCAGATTGTTTGACAGACGGACGGCCGGAGGGCAAACCTATAGTCCCCTCCGGTCAAAAACCGGTAGGGGAATAACAAAACAATTTGATGATCAAGACATGCTTCCATTGGACGTCAAGATCATTAAAAGGTACAAGTCAAGTAATCTATAAACAGGTACAAGTCAAGTAATCTATAAACAGGTACTAGTCAAGTAATCTATGAACAGGTACAAGTCAAGTAATCTATGAACATGTACAAGTCAAGTAATCTATAAACAGGTACAAGTCAAGTAATCTATGAACATGTACAAGTCAAGTAATCTATGAACAGGTACAAGTCAAGTAATCTATGAACAGGTACAAGTCAAGTAATCTATGAACAGGTACAAGTCAAGTAAGCTATGAACAGGTACAAGTCAAGTAATCTATGAACAGGTACAAGTCAAGTAATCTATGAACAGGTACAAGTCAAGTAATCTATGAACAGGTACAAGTCAAGTAATCTATGAACATGTACAAGTCAAGTAATCTATGAATAGGTACAAGTCAAGTAATCTATAAACAGGTACAAGTCAAGTAATCTATGAACATGTACAAGTCAAGTAATCTATGAACAGGTACAAGTCAAGTAATCTATAAACAGGTACAAGTCAAGTAATCTATGAACATGTACAAGTCAAGTAATCTATGAACAGGTACAAGTCAAGTAAGCTATGAACAGTTACAAGTCAAGTAATCTATGAACAGGTACAAGTCAAGTAATCTATGAACAGGTACAAGTCAAGTAATCTATGAACAGGTACAAGTCAAGTAATCTATGAACAGGTACAAGTCAAGTAATCTATGAACAGGTACAAGTCAAGTAATCTATGAACATGTACAAGTCAAGTAATCTATGAACAGGTACAAGTCAAGTAATATATGAACAGGTACAAGTCAAGTAATCTATGAACAGGTACAAGTCAAGTAATCTATGAACATGTACAAGTCATCTAAGGAATGCTAATTGATAAATGCGTATGTTAAGTTGTTGAAGAAAACATCACTTCATGTCTATGATTCAAGTCACCACCAGGGAGTCTGATGTTAGAAGTGATCAATGTGCATGATTTAAATCGTGAAGTTTGAAGCTGGAAGTGGATCAATCTCATTAAAATTAGATCCTATTGACTGCAATATGATGTGCAGGTCCAGCGTTGACTTGAAACCTGCTACATATTCTTGTGTTAGTCCATGTCCCAGGTCTTGAAAATTGAAGGTTCATTACCAAAAAGGTGAACAGATCCAACAATGATTTTTGGTTAGCTTGATATCTCAGCTGTCCAAAAAAGGTTGATGGACTTGCGGGTCACTTTGCCAAATGACCTTTTGGCGGCCATCTTTCTTTAAAGATGGCCGCCATTATTTTAAGCAATTAGAAGCTTTGGGAAAACTTGATTATTCCTCACTCAATAGGGCTATCGGCTTGTAATAAGTCTTAAAATGTTCGTATTTCAACCCCACATCTATTGATATATACATTTCAATATGATGATACAGTTTTGAGTTCGAAATTGTTGATATTCTGAAAAAAATATTGATATTTTTTCACTTTTTGTCATTATTATGTGTCTTGCAATTCTGATTGGGATTTGTATTTAGCCATTTTTTGTTTTTAATATTCAGAGGTTAATTCTAGGCATCCATAATATACATTATATTGATAGATTTTCACTTAGAAGTCCAAAATTGGTCAGAAATATATGAAAGCTGATATCTAATTAGATAAATAAATTTGAGAAGCATGAATATAAGTTTTCCAATAATCTCATTACTTTTGAGTTTACTATTTCACAACTGCGTAGTTAGTTTATATTCACATATTTATACGGATGTGTAGGTATCAGGTACTCGTGTCCCAGACCTATTAGGCTTTGTGTATGGTGCCGGACCAAAGCTAGAAGTCTTGGAGACTATAGGTCTGGCTATTAGCGCGGGATCATACACACCATGTGCCGGATGATTTAGTAGAACTAAATAACTAATCTATGATTACTTCTTTAACAAATAGTGAATCTTTAGCGAATTACATTCTTACTCAACACGAATGCATTCCTAAATTTAGGCTCCCATGTTTAATGTTGTCGATTGTAAAGTACGTTTTGATAACGTTTTAGAGAGGTCATTAAGGAATATATTATTATCTCAAGCGAAGGGTTCTGTACATCAGACTTACTATCTTCGTCTATATACATGTAATCGTCATCACTGACAGTCATGTTAAAGTTAAAAGATTAAAAACTACTGCGTGAATTATAGCAATAACTGTGGGGAACGGTGGCTTAGATGTAGGGTGTGCGCTTCGGGATCTAGAGGTCATCGGTTCAATACCCATCTGGTTCACTGCTTAATTTCTTTGAGCAAGAACAATCCACATTCCCCACTTACCCAAATGTATAAATGAGTATCTAAGGTTGTCAAACGCCTGCCAGCAGTCAACAGCGTCGAGCGAGTATAACAGCTGACGTGAGACTCAATTAGTAAATATACAGTCAGTTGAACAGTCGAATGTCGGAAAATACACTTTAACTGCGTGTTTTACATACAATGAAATTGTTATACCGAAGATGCAAGTTATTCTTTCCTACATGCATGTCCGGCGTTTAAGAGTCATACTCTTTGAGTGCAGATTCAAGTAATAGGGCTAAGAATTGATGTACATTGTACACTGTTATTGTATGTATTTATGACCGGCGTTAGTCGTACTCCTTGATTGTAAGAAAGCAGTAGGACTAGGCGTTATTGATCCCGAAGATATTAGGTACATTTTACCAGTGGTAGTTGCACCTGATAGATGTAGGGAACCAATATGGCTAGGATTTACTTATCTACATCATGGGGACAGGAATAGCAGCAAACCGTGTTTTAGGATCTTGCATGTATAGCTTCGTCTGTTGAATATGGATAGCCAATGGCACCAGTAAAGACACAGTGATATGGGGGATACCCATTAAGAGAGTAAGTGCTATTCCTGTCAGTGGTCGTTATCCCTTTTCAGTACATGTAATAGTTGACTAGACTGCAGAATGTACCCCATAGGAACCAAAGTGTGGTGGAATTTACTCTCATAGAGAGAGAACAAATACCTCATTGGGACAGGAATTGACAGAAGCATTTCAGACGGAAGGTTCTTCTACATATTAAGAAAATGGATGGCTTTAATCGGTGAAATCCCAAGGGGTAAATAATGGCTTACTTAGAAATATGGTATACTTTAAAACCAGGAATGACTATATCAATATATCGATGTACACTATGATAAGATGACCATATTCACCTACTAGTATTAAATCAGGAATGACAGTGACCATCTGTTGTATGTACAATCTTACACATGTACCTCATATGGTCAGGATTGGATGTTCCCATCTGCACTTTTGTATAATATGTACCTCATGTGGCCAGCAACCCGCTCTAGTATCTACCTCATATAGATATGGTTATGTTCTAGTACCCGAATTAATTATAATGATCAATGTCCATCAGTAGAATGTACTTCATATAGACATAAAAGGATGTTCCTATATTTAGCATGTTCCAGTACTCATATGACCAGGAATGATTACCGTCAACAGAATGTACCACATATGGTCAGGTATGGCTCCACTGTACTGTACTCATTCTACCCCTCTGCATGATGCACCCAATACGGTCAGGGATTCCCGTGCCCAACTGTATAATGTACCATGCATGGTTATGAACGGCTGTATGTATGTATCAAGTATTGTCCGTTATGACTGTACCCATAAGTAATCTGTTTCATAATTATGGTCAGGAATAGTTGCGTACACATCTGTGCTATGGATTCCATATGGTCAGGAATTAATATACCTATAAATAGAATGTGCCCAGGAATGCATGTACCCAAATGTAGTCTGTACCACACATGGTTGCGAATGGCTGTACCCATCTGTACTGTGGCCTCTATATGGTCAGGAATTAATATAACTATAAATAGTATGTGCCCCATGTGACCAGGATTGCATGTACCCATATGTAATCTGTACCACATATTGTAAGGCACGGCTGTACCCATCTGTACTGTGGCCTCCATATGGTCAGGAACAACTGTACCTATGTACCTCATATGGACATGAATGGATGTTCCTTTATGTAGCATGTTTTAGTACTCATATGGTTAGAAGTATCATAAGTGGTCAAGAAAATCTGTATTCATGTGTAGTATGAACGCAATACGGGCAGGAACGAATGTACCCTTCTGTAATACGTATCGTGTATGGTTACAAATTACTGTACCCATCTGTATTACCGTAACTATGCATAAGTAATGGTGGTGTCCATCCGTTATATGTACAAAACAGGATTGACTGTATCTGGCACATACAAGTATTCCATAAGGTCATGAATAGTGGGTATATCTTTAGGATGTACAGTCAGATCTCGTTACAAAGACGCTGTTTGTTTCCAAGAAAAATGTCGTTGTAACAAATATGTCAGTATACTGAATGGATATAGAGAGCATTTTAATACTTTTGTCCCCAAATTTGATGTCAGTCTAATTAATTTGTCAGTATATCGGGTGTCGTTATATCGAGATCTGATTGTATGTACAACACAGAGCACGAATATATTACGCAATCCAAGAACATTGTACCCGTATGTAATTCGTTAAAATGGATGCACACATCTGTATGGTGATAGCGGTGATAATAAAAACATTCATAACTCGCAGGAAAAATATATATGTGAATAACACCTTGTAAGTGTATTTGTAGCCTATTTATTTAAACCTTTCAGTCAAGGGTAACTTCTAAATATTTCCCATGTGTTCCTTTGTTTTGCTGAAGGGGCAGCATGTAGAAATGACAGTGGTGTGATACAAGGAATCCGGGTGGGGTAGCCTAGCTCTTTCTGAAAAGACTAATTGGTTCTTAAACGTTCTCAGTGTATATTACATATACAAGCAGGACTATCACACGGTCACCAACCAGTTCATCGGTAGTTGGGTGGGAAACTTTAAACACAGGTCCACTGATATTTCGAACCAGTAACCTCATGATTGGTAGTCGAGAGCATTAACCCCTCGTGTCACCAATTACAACCTTAGTTGAGGTAGGTTGGTGGAGGCTATAGTGTGTATGTATATTTTTACAGAATTATCCAGAACGGTTATTTAAAGCTTACTAAGGTCCACCTGTATTAGAAAAGTAGTAGGCTATACACTAGACCAAGACCAACCAATTCAATATATAATTTTGTCTATTTTGTGTCGCCACTATCGCTTATCGCTTCCCTTCGAGTACGTTCCGGCTTTCACATTTTCATTTCTTAGTGAATGCGCGAAACGAACAGAATTTTACAGTGGAAGGTATGAATCCTAACATGCTTTACTATTATGAACAAAAATATAAATTATAAACTCATATCAAATTATTTTCCAATCATTTGGAGTTGTGTTTATGCATATTTTCAGTTTTACTGCATAGTTATTCAAGTTTTCCTGTCAATAACCATTTTTTTGAAAATATTGCTGGATCCGATCCTCCAAGCCACCCAGATAGGGTCCAATACCTCACCAACAGCCTTTGTACACGGTACTGGACACCTACGCATGTATATTCGCATGTATCAACAAAGTAGCTATGGAATGATAAAACCAAATTGTTTTCCCCTGAGATTGTTGGAAACGGTCTATTCATATGCCCTAAAATATCTATTTAATTTAGATATCAGTTGTCATATATTCCTGACTTATTTTGGACTTCGAAGTGAAAATCTATCAATGTAATGTATATTATGGATGTCTAGAATTAACCTCTGAATATAGCAAACAAAAAATAGCTAAATACAAATCCCAATCAGAATTGCAAGACAAAAAATAATGACAAAAAGTGAAAAATATCGAAATCTTCTCAGAATATCAATACTTTCGAACTCAAACTGTATCTATGGAAGCCCTGGAGGGCACTTTTGACTTATGACTAATGACTTATGACTTGTGACTTGCGTAGGCCCCAGGGTGCACTTTTGACTTGTGACTTATAACTTGTGACTTAGAAGTTGTGACCAAACAAACTATAAATATATTTGCATGCTTTATTTTTCCCTTACGCCCAACAATAACGTGGATAAAAACGGATGATACGTGAATCGGATTTTAATATATATAGCAAGACAGGTAAGTCAGTTTTAGTTGTTAGATTAAATAACAATTGTTCACGGAATTACACTCATTCTACTACATAAGAGTTAGGTTTAAAATTCTTCTTTATCGATATGTTATTGCAAACAAAGTTAGCGTTGACGTTGCTATAATATATTTCCAACTTTAGATTATAATTTTAGCGTCACAATCGTGACGAATATTTAGGTTAAGAGGAGTGAATAGAATGACCAGTGTAATTAAAATGTTTGTTTGTTTTTGCAGGTGGAGATAAATGAAATATCTGTCGTGGAATCCTGAAAATGTCTCTTGTGGAATATTGCATAAAAGGCTGTGAACAACTCTTACTGTAATGGACAGAAATGCATATACTTACAATAAACCCACACAAGTTGAGCACAATAGTATTGTCTCGTTATGAACCTTCATATACTCAAATAGAAGTTATGGTTGATATAGTCGAGAGAGAAATACAAACCGATCTGGACTGACTGGCACAAAATAAGAATGTTTATGATATAGGATCTCTAAGACCCTGTACCATGATATAGTACAACACCAAAACCTTGATGATATACATGTACTCCAATTGATTTTGGGATGTTGGAAAGGCGTGTGTTTAATTCAGAAGTTCACCAATTTACAGCATATTCCATGATTTAAAATATTTGTATAACTAATTATGGCATGTTGTTAGTCGGTATTGTTATGCTGAGCCACTTGAGTATAATTTCATGTGTATGTTGCTCTATTAATTTTGACATGCATGTCTAATGCTTCATTTAATCGTAAAGTAAAGCATGGTTATAACGTCTGTTTTATTTCTGCATTTCAATTAAGATTTTGATTTGTGACTTATGACTTATGACTTGTGACTTGTGACTTGTGACTTGTAACTTGTGACTTGAGACTTAATATGATGTGTAAAATGTGACATACACACTACCTTTGATAAAATTATAGACAGCAAAATGTATCATTATAAGTGTTATTATTATAAATGTTGTAATTTAATATGAGTTTGTTATCCTTCGTTTGTTATCAGTATCCATTAAAGCCAAAATCTTGGAATGATATTTAATCATGTAATTGACAGTGTTTTTGGTCTTTGCTTTATATTGTATACAAAGTTAACTGAAATGCAGTATTATGTTGTAAAAGATGAACGGTAGACAAAAACACATTTAAAAAATGACAACTTTTATTCAAAATAAATTCCACATAAATCAATATAAGATTGTTTAGGTCACATGTATTTCAAAACATGACAAAATGGCGTATTATTTCTAAACATGTCTGACTGACATTACATCTATGAAATTAAACTTATGCGAATAATATAAAGCCATCTTGAAAAGCTTAGTTCGTAGGCGCCATAAATGTTAATGTATTGATATCCACAACTTGGAATTGTCCGCAAAACCTTATATGTTCTACTTCACAATTATGGTACATACATGTAACACAATCACATTCAAAATCTATTCTAGCCCGTAGTGTCACACAATTGCCAAGTTTACATTTGAGCCGGTTGCTTTGCTGGGTTTTAAGACATACAGGTAATTAGGTTTGCATCGCCACATCATTTGTCGAACCAAACGCACCGAACACACACACACAACACGGACATTCCATTTTCTTCACCTGGAAAAATGTAGATGAACATATAATTATTAATACATGTACATCAACAAAACTTAAAGTCTAATTCATTATACCTTGTATGATCCGAACTATCCATCGCGAATGAGACGCACAAATGATAACGAAAAGGAAGCAAACCATAATAATTATGTATGCACATGTACTCGTATAAGACACAGCTATGCCAGGGGAAATTACGCTATTACATGAAGGGTATTCTAGTTAATTGTGTTAACAATTCAGAATAACGGGTCGGGGCCTTCAACAATGATGATTTCAATCAAACAAAACTAATACCGACTTACCTGACTCACTATAGACTATTATCAGGTAATTCCGATTTAGACATCATCCTTTACCATCCACGCTGTCCAAAGACGTGCGCGCAGATTTATTTATAAAATGTAAGTCACAAGTCGTAAGTCTCAAGTCATTAGTCACAAGTTCTAAGTCACAAGTCATAAGTTACAAGTCACAACACCTAAGTCAAAAGTGCCCTCCAGGGCTTCCATACGTATCATCATATTGAAAAAATATAAATCAATAGATGTGGGGTTAAAATACGAACAGTTTAAGACTTATTACAAGCCGATAGCCCTATTCAGTGAGGAATAATTCAAGTTTTTCCAAAGCTTCTAATTGCTTAAAATAATGGCGGCCGCCAAAATGTCATTTGGCAAAGTGACCCGCAAGTCCATCAACCGTTTTCAGACTGCTGAGATATCAACCTAATCGAAAATCATTGTTGGATCTGTTCACCGTTTTGGTAATGAAATTCGGTCTGTCACATGGACTATGTTCATCATAATCACTGTTACAGTAGTAAAACCTAAACACAAAATAGTCTTGATTTATTCTTAACCGGTGTTATTTAATTTTCTGATAGTCCATTAGTTTTCAACTTTAAATTAAATTTCAGGAGACGTCTTAGTGTGAGTTTAATTTTGACATTTAAATATCCCAGTAAGTAGTGATAAGTGACTTATATACCTATTCACAAACCTCTGTGTGTGTGTGTGTGTGTTGTGTGTGTGTGTTGTGTGTGTGTTTGTGTGTGTGTTTGTGTGTGTGTTTGTGTGTTTGTGTGTGTGTGTGTGTGTGTGTGTTGTACGGAGGGTTTTGCATAGTTAGTGGTTGATAAATTAAAACACTTTCATCTAATAAATGACTGAGATTAGGTTATATTTTATATGTCAAAACATAGCTGAATAATACTGTGTTTCTATTGGCGACTGACAGTTAAGCGTCTCTCTGACAACTCTCTGGTACGGCCCTCCAGGAAAGAGGCAAGAACGACAGGAATACAACAACTCATCTTGTACTGTACATAAAGCTCTCTCCCCGGCCAGTGTGAGATGAGCAGCACTGTCTACCATGACAGTTCACACAACTTCTCACTCTCGCCCTTCCCTAAATGAGGGTTTCATACGGATATACGGACAACATTCAAGCTACAATTTGCTTTTAAGAAGGGCCTCACTATTGTTTGTAGGTGCCGTTTAGTAATCACCCTGTTCGTTTGTCTGCAATTATGAATGAAATGGTCGGATCCGTCTTATATATTATTACACAATTTAGCGACAATGCAATTTCACAACATTGTTTTACTTTGTTTCATCATTGCCCACACATAAAATGCTATCACGGGGCTCTGATAGTTTAAGTTGTTGATATGATTATTGGTAAATATCATATCGACCCTGCAGTTGAAGTGAACACTCCCAAATTGTGTGTACTATTGAATGTATCCTCGCACAGTTAACGAATAAACTATTTTAATCATATTGCCAATTTGCAGCATAATTGACTCGGAGCCCATCGAAGCTTATTTACGAATAGATCCTCCAGTTAATGACTATGCGCAGAAACATATTGGTAACTTCTGCTCGAGTATTACTTCATATTTTCTAGCAATCGGCGCTAATTTACAAAATACGCAACGTCTGGTTATGTTGGTATAATGTAGTTGTATACAGTTTGTTTCACCTAAATAACAATAACGCAGCATACTTAATAGGCTTATTGTGCTATTAAATCTTTAGTAAGTATCTTAACTGTTGCAAGTCGATAGTTACAGAGGTTTAAAACCTGGCGGTAATAATTACGTTTAACCTTGTTTAAACCCCTTTCACAATTGTCGTGCGGCGGATCTACGACGTAAATTTGAGGTCTATCGTGCGTCTGTGCACGGCGGACTTAAGAAATTTCTGCGTCGTGCCCTACGTCGTCGCACGATGGCCGTGCGATTGACATACGATTTGTTTGTGCTTATCAGGTCAAACTAAACCCTTAGAATCACACCACTATCGTGCGATGGTCGCACGACAGTCTTGTGTATGTTCACTATCCTACGACAGCCGTGAGTTCATCGCACGACCGTCGTACGGCAATCGCACGACCGTCATACGACGCTCGTAAACATATATGTTCTTTATCAAAATTCGTAGAGTTTGGTTCGACGTTTTGATTAATTATATACAGCTGTTGAAACTTTTTTTAAACCAGCTAATAGTTCTACAATGCTTTTATCGTACGAACGTACGTCGATCGTACGACGGACGAGCGACAAAATACAGACAAAATGCACTTCGTGCGAAACGATCTGTTCATGTATTAAACGCATATGTGATAATTAATTCGGGGTCTACTGATGACGACCTACCTCCATGTTACTTATTGATCGGGCACAATCGAGTCACTGGCCGACCGATCGACACAAGCAGTAAACACCGCATCTACATTTACCCTCAAACTTTGTGTGCTGTACATAACAATTTCCTAAATTTATATAACGTTACGAGTATATTTTAGCTCGCCTGTCACAAAGTGAGCTTTTGTGATCATTCTTCGTCCGTCGTCCGTCCGTCCACAATTAACTTTTGTAGACACTAGAGGTCACAGTTTTAGCCTAATCATTATGAAACTTTGTCACAATGATCATCTCAACAAAATCTAGGGCAAGTTCAATATTGGGTCATCCGGTGTCAAAAACTAAGTCACAAGGTCAAATCATAGAAAAACTTTGTGTAGTCACTAGAGGTCACAATTTTGACCTAATCTTTATGAAATTTTGTCACAATGATCATGTCAACAAAATCTAGGTCAAGTTTGATATTTGGTCATCCAGGGTCAAAACTAGGTCACAAGGTCAAATCATAGAAAAATTTTGTGTAGTCACTAGAGGTCACAATTTTGACCTTATCTTTATGAAACTTTATCACAATGATCATCTTAACACAATGTACGCCAAGTTCGATATTGGGTGACCTTGGGTTGAGTGCTGCCTTCCCTGTCTGACTTAATACACTTTGTCGCAAAAGAAAGTATACATTGTACATACTACAAAATATTATCATCTGGGGTTGACAGATCCAAACGAAATTTTATATGAACACAACTGGATGTTTTGCTGACATTTTAGGATCAAACAATAACTTGTCAATAAATGCAATGCCCCACAAATATAGTCAACAGCGTTGGTACCTGAACAATCAAATTAACACAAATGTACAATATTTCATATGTCCGCCTCCAACGTAAAATGTACGAGAAATGTACGCAGTGGTGCAAATTATGTTTTTGTATGGTAAAATGGACTTAAAGGTATATCGTCAAATTGAAAAAATTACACAAAATAATGCTGGTGGTTTGTTTTATGTTGAGAAACTCGAAAGCTCCGTCTTTAATTTGATATGAGTTTTAAAAATATACACTTTAAACCATACTCGTGAAATTATGTTATTGGTTGTTATAGAATAAGGACACATACTCGCAAATAACGAGAATGTGTGTATTTCCCATCAAAGATTATTGTGAAGTGTTTTAAAGGTGCTGCCTCACAGATCGGGCTAAAATGTTTGTATGTCGTAATTTTCCTACCTAACCAAGTATTTATATAATAGAAAGTCATAGGGGGTTGCTTTATGAAAGATGTATGGCATATAAGCAATTTAAATCACTCTTGATACTTGGCATTCAGTATATTTCTGTTTGAAAATATCGCAGAGTTTCCTTCCAAAATGTTCTGTGAACTGTAACTTTAACTAAAGCCGAAACATCTGTGAGGTATTCGGTTCGTTTCGCAATTCGTTTTTATCGAATGGAAACAAATTTCAGGCAGTTTAAGTGATAGTAGTGCTAACTCTATAAGGTATTAATACCTTATAGAATTTTGGGTGTAAACATGCTAAATTACTACAAAATGCCGATATTTCCCAAGTTATTTTTTATGTCAATGTGGTTGTTTATGGCATATACAGGAAACTATACCAAAATTACATGAATATTTGACAATTTAATTTTATGTTTGCAATACACCAATACGTGAGGCAGTCCCTTTATGCAGTCCCTTTAATAATATTGAACACTATGTTGTTTGGTCTATGTAATAGTTAAAGCGCTTTTCAGTTGATATCATTGTGGTGCTAAATGCATTCAATCTCCAAAACTTATACAAATATATTTTTAAAATGTATGTACTGTATGGTCCGGACAGAATGATAGATAGATACATGTACAAGTTAATTTTAATGTATCTATAGGTCAGAGATCTGTCAGATATATACATTACTAAAAAACATATATATAGCAATTATGTATAAAACTAACTGACCTCATACTGTGACCTGTCCTGGCGAAAACCGCTATGTGGTACATTGTTGATTGACAAACAAGACACCGCGTATATCACTGGACCCCGACTGATGTCCGAGAAAAGTATCTAAACGAGATCATCAAAGTATATTAGACATTGGAATTTTAACTAACTGATAATCTAGGACTCACCGGTATTTATTTTTTGTATAATGGTGCATATAAAATATGTGTAGCCCAAATTATTGCACCTGACCCGACAGTTTTAATGTATGTTAGAAAACAATATTTTCTTACTTAATAACGCGCGATTGTATATTAGAAATTTGTTAATATGCTGACTGTCACTGACAAAACCATGAATTACGTAGCGATGTTGGATTTGAAAGATTCACATTCATCTATGTTTACGTAGCACTTATTATTTTTGCGGAAGTTGCAATCATAAATAAAAAGAAACATGCTGATTGAGCGGCAAACTTACGCGTATGAGTGGCTGCTTATTCGGACACTGTTTGGCTCTGCTTTAATAACTGTTTACGTAATTTTTTTCGATCAAAAACCGTCGATTTTCAAGTTTAAAGTAGGCCCATAATTATGTTTCACAATATTTTCGAAACATGGACTAAAAGCGAAATATTCAACAGAATTGTATCAAGAGCATCACACGACATCTCCGTATTGGACGCCATTTTCATGAAAGCTTGGCGTGCGTGGTAACAACCAATACCCGTAACTATGGTGGGGGCGTGGCTACGATGCGTCTGCAGAAAGGTCAATTTAGTTTGTAATAAAATGTTGTATCGTTATTTTCTGGAAATTATGCAAGCGCACAGTGGTAATGCACACAGACAGAACTTTGTCTGCAAGCTCATATTCAAGACGGAGTTTCACCTTCTGATACATGGCTGGTATTACAGTTAATGAGAAATATGGTCTGGATGACAACTGATACCTAGGTTCCAAGACATATTAAAGGTTCTTAAAGTACGCCACGACAGTTGTTAGTATTTATGTCTGGCATATGGTATTGACAGTGTGCTCTGGGTCTTCATCATTTTATTGACCGACACAGACGAGTTTGTAGTGATTGTATGTGTTGTAATGGTAATATTACTATTGAAATCAGCATTACTTGTGCATGGGACTTTTACAGATAACTTGTTTATATCTCTATAATTGTGATGGCGCTCCAATGTTGAGGAAAGATACTTTACAAAGTCATAGACATGTTTAACGGCTAGTTTATACTTTGCAGACGTAATGACCAGTGTCGGTGCAGTAGTAAGAACGTATAATGCTGATGTTGCGTGTTCGGTGCAGTAGTAAGAGCGTATAATGCTGATGTTGCGTGTTCGGTGCAGTAGTAAGAGCGTATAATGCTATGATGTTGCGTGTTCGGTGCAGTAGTAAGAGCGTATAATGCTGATGTTGCGTGTTCGGTGCAGTAGTAAGAGCGTATAATGCTGATGTTGCGTGTTCGGTGCAGTAGTAAGAGCGTATAATGCTGATGTTGCGTGTTTTGTTCACAGAGTATGTTCGGCTCCTTTAGTTTGTACAGTGGTTATAAAGAAATACAGTCACCAATCGGATGGACAACAGCTGAAACTCACTAACCAACATTTTCTCTGTATGTTTAGGACACGACCGTTAGCACGTTTAAACAAGTTTACTGAATCATTCATGTCACCTATATTAAATACTGTAGCGCACCGACAATCCAAAGCCACACAGAAACGACGACAGCGCCTAGCCATTCACACAAGAGTCAACTTTAACACACCTGTACCGAGGTACCGTTATACAAATTTATCTCGACAGCACCTAGTGTCATATTGTATATGCACAGGTGGTTGAACATGAAATCGTTGATGTAATGTTCTCAATTTACAAATTTACTTTTACGGATACAAATGTATATAAGCCGTTCTCCAGGAAAACCGGGCTTAGTGACAAAAATATGAAAATCCTGATAATCAGTGTAGCAATACCAGGTGGTTTTTTACTACAGTTCCAAGTAGAAATTTGTAAACATTGGAACACAAATGTAGCCATAAGTATTTTATTTCTTCATCGATTTCTATGAAATCTACGTCACGCTAAGGAGAACATTATTTGCTTTCCGCGAAATATAAACTCTTTTTCAGCGGATGTGCCGTTTTGTCTTTTACCCTGAGAAACCGTAAAAAGGTGTAGGTTTCACAGGGTAATGGAAAAATCGATAAAGCTGCTGAAAAAAAATCTTATATTTCATGGGAAGCAAATAATTCCCCCCTTAGCGTGGCGTATATTTCATAGAATTCGACGAAGAAATAAAATACTTATGGCTATTTTATTTTCCAATGTTTGCAAATTTCTTCTTGTAACTGTAGTCAAAAGGCACGTGGTATTGCTACACTAATAATTAAGCATTAGAAAGACGAGACTCTTTTGAACAGTTTCTGAAAATTTGAGCAAAATATAACATCAAATTACAGACTTTTAAAACCAACAACCCCCTACTATGTTAGTGACGTCGCAAACGTTATTCGACGTTACGTTAACAAGAAGCTCATACATCCAGTATTTGATAAGTTCTTGACGTAAACTTTTCAAAATTGTGTCACATTTTAGAATTATATTACTATTTTAACAGAACATATCAAAATCGTGAATTTTAGCTTTTAGAGGAACGTAGCTACTGTTTTCAATCACTAATCCCTCGTTTTCTCAATATGGATACTCTTCAGAAATTGGTCACCAAAGCAACAACAGAAGATATTTTAACATGATTCAAAAGAACAAATAAATCTAAGAAATAGTTCTATATCATCCAAGAACTTAAATTTAAATCAAAGAGCATGACCTTTTTGTCATTCAAGAGATTTTCTTAACCTTATTATATAAATACTGATACAATGTCACTAAGCCCGGTTTTCCTGGAGAACGGCTCATATCTGTTTGTACTGACCTTTCCATTAAAACCGCATGTACATGTATTACATCCGTGAAAGTATCTGGATCCAGGATATACAGGGCGACCAACATACTCCTGACAAAAACAAAATTTAGTACATCACTTTAATCTTACAGTACACCAGTACTAGTCATCGATTAAAATTTTGGCCATTAAATTGTGTGAAACGTTGTAAAGTATGTAACAACTATATCAAAACTATGCGAATATTTGACAATTTTATTTTTGCAATACATCAATACGTGAGGCAGCGGTTTTAATAATGGATCAATGGTAAGGGGAGAAGTGACGTGCATACATCATGAAACATTTACTGCTGTCAATATTAAATATTATTAGCTACAGTTACTTCGTAACATTAAAATGGCAACGCAGTATATTTTCTTAATATCTTAAGAATTGTATAAATGTGTTTGTGTGGGGTAAGGCAATGTACAATTTAAAAGTATTGAATAAAACAGTTTTCGCAATCCGGCTTTCATAAAATTATGCACAAACAATATTCATATCACATATAAAGATACTTTATTCAGTAAGTTAAAACACAACTAGATATCCGTCGTAAGATAACAGAACCGAATGATGATTATATACTGAGAATTCATTAAAATTATTATGTACAAACTGTACAGAAGTACGATACTAAGGGAAGACATAACTTCCAGCAGAAATATCAGGGAACGAAGGGAACAAAAGGACCAAGTAGTGCTTGAACAGAAGGTTACTGGTTCCGTACGGACAGGTACAAATATGTCAAGGAGTATAGGCCTAAGCGTTTTACAGTGCACGAAACCTTTTAGATTGGGTCAGTGTAAATAAAGGTTTACCGCCATGATTGTAATGCCTATATCGGGGTTTCAACAACGCTGACGTTATCTTTGTGTGTAAGTTCACTTAGTGGCAAAAGAAAGTATACATTGTACATACTTTGAAATGGTATCCTTTGGGGTTGACAGAACTAAACGAAATTTTGAATTAACAGAACTGTATGTTTATCTGACATTTTAAGATCAAACAATTATATGCCAATACATGCAATACCCCACAAATGAAGTCAACTGCATCGGGTACCTGAAAAATCGAATTTACAGAAATGTTCAATATTTTATATGTCCGCCTCCGACGTAAAAATGTACGAGACATTTACGTAGTGGTGTAAATCATGGTTGTGTATGGTAAATTGGACTAGGTATATGTCAAATTAAACAAAAACACTCAAAATAATGCGATTTTTCACTGAACAGCATGATGGTTGTGATTTTGTTAAAAAACTAGTCATTTTGCTTGGTCAAGGGGTGGTAACCATGTTTAAAAAAGTTGTTTTTATGAGGTGATAAGTTCTAAACCTGAATTGGGCTTTTTTGTAAACCTTTTTTCCCTTGATTAGTACATACACTTGAAAACGAACTTTATCAGCAAAGCGGGCATCTAGCAGCTGCATTAAAAATTTGACAAACGCCCGGTGAACACACCGCGACAAATGTGTGACATTAGCTCATGTTGATGTCATTATTTTTATTCCGTTTGTTACAATTGCAATCAGATGTAACAAATTCGATTGAATTGTAATGCCACATACCAAAGCTACATATGATGAAGATTTTTCAGCAAGATCAAGTTCCTATTGACCGAGCTATGAGTAAATGTATCCATGTACACATATTTGTCAAGTGTATGAACATTTGTGTTAATTTGATTTTTCAAGTCTCAAAGCTTTGACTCTGTTTGTGCAGTATTGTATTTATTGACATGCTGTCGCTTGATCTTAAAATGTCAGATAAACATACTATTTAGTAAATATTAACATTATGTTTGTTTCTGAAACCCCCCGGCGATATAATTTCATTTATGCACAATGTATACTTTCTTTTGCGACTGAGTGTATATTACACATAGAATACAAAAAACTTCACTAACGTATATATATCACGTCATGTATGACTGCAGTATTATAACGTACAGCCATTGACTGGCTATCAACAAGTACATAGTGGTACAGGTAAGTTTTCAACTCAGGTAGCTAAACAGGGGAATTTACTATACAAACTATAAGGTTAAAGTACATAAACATGCATAACCTAAATATACACCTATAGTGTAGATGTTTTTGACTGAGCGGGCAGTAACCCTAAACTCGCTTACATGTCTTGTAATAATCGTAGCAATGTTGCACCATCATACTTGTAAAATGCTGGGTTTTTTTAATGATTGTTTAAAAATAAAATACAGAATCCTAAAGAGATCGTGAAAAACAAATCATCATGTTTATGTTTAAACTTACAACAATATATTCAATGTTGCATATTCTCGTCACCACTGTGGATGCTTTGTGGAGACTTAAACACGCAAACATTTGTAGTCGCAAATATGCCGATGATCGACAAAAACGAAACAAAGTATTCGCGAAAATAAATTGGTTTACAGCACTTTGCATCTGCAAGGATATTTGAATATATTTCCAAAGCTCAGATGTGCTGAATAATATCAATATCACTCACAGTTAAAGCACGTGTTTTTGTTGGGTTGGAATTGATTAATCCAGACATTACCCTAATTGATTTAGCCGTCTTTCCCCGTATCGAAGGGAATATGTGGTAAACGATCCGGGTATGCCAATAGCCGTCAGAAAGGTACGAACACTTTTGAAAAGACATACAAGTTTGTGATACGACATCGTAAATGCGTAGCATGTGGTGTAGAATATTTAGAAAACTATTTAGAAAACAAGTCATTAAGAATTGCAAGCAATACAGAAGTCCCCTACCGGTTTGAAGCCAATTTCAATGTTTCTGTTGCCACAGCAACCACAATTTTTGTCAGAGTCAACATATTTTAGACGTGCATAACCCCCTTATTGTCCATATCCACATATTCAGTTTCATAAACCTAGCTTGGAAACTGTCTGAGTTATGGCAGGATCAAGATTTGGGCATATTTTCACTCTTTCTGTCGCCATAGCAACCACATTTTCTGTCAGAATCAAAATATATTTTGACGTGCATAATTCCCTCATTGTCTGTCCACTATCCACAAACCAAGTTTCATAAACCTAGTTGGGAAACTGTTTGAGTTATGTCAGGATCCAGATTATTTGACGGACGGACAGTCAGACTGACGGCAAACCTATAGTCCCCTCCGGTCAAAAACGTAGGGGACTAAAAACAGAGAGGCTAGGTTGACGTCATGACGCGCTTATATTATTTGGAGCGCTCCGTATAACAGTGATTCTGTATGATTTCAAAGTAATGCGGAAATGTTAATATATTTGCACAATATTTCATTTGAAGATAATAAAGAGAAATAAGTATAAGGCAAATCAAAATTAATAACGTGGTTCTGGTAACATAAAGAAGAAATTTGGTAGGTAGCTAGGAAGAACATGTTTTATTTTTTCAGTATTACAGCACAAACCCACGAACATTTGGTGAAGATCTAAAACGATAATTACAAATGAGACGAGGAAGGTAGAACTCTACATTAGTAGCCGAAAGGCACAAAAAGAACAAACACAAATGCAAAAACAACATCAGATTCTTTATTTCAATATCAAAAAGTAAAACCCAACATATAAAGCAATAAAATGTTTAGGGTCGGGCCAACAAATTAGGATCGGCCGGGATACTAGAGCCACATAAGTAATTAGTCTTGGCCTTAGGAAACGTTACGTTTATAATTATGTTTCATCGAGTATTCACTCTATGATACTTGTCCATGAACTGGATGACCCTCGTTGATGCAATACAGGCTGCATTTTCTTGCACAGAGGCCATCATGCACTACCGCAAGAGGTGAGCTTCCTAGGCCCCTCTTGTTGAGCACTATTTGATTTTCAGATGGAATAGCAAGGCGATTGTACTGTTAATGTATAAATAACTCAGGGGTGACAATTTATCAACGGACTGTTTCCCTTGTATCATACCTTCGTAATACTTTTGTATAATGCATTCATCAACAGCAGTCTTTGAGAAAGTTTTACTTTGATGTCAAACATACACACCAAGTAGAGGGAATACTTTCACAGCGTAACACTCACACTTCCAATATGTTAATACCTTTTACATAGAGTTATATTGTACGAAGACCAGACATTATACCGCACAGACCTACTGTAAATTAACACCTACTTCATTGCGGATAATATATATTGTGTGAAAAATTAAAGAACGAGTACAATTGACGTTTGTTTCTGCACCAAAGAAGACATCAACCACAAGACTTCACGCCCTGAGTAATAAAGCAATATGCAGGATTTGCGAGCATTAATAACCAAATCGTATTCATCAGTTTTACTTTTTGCGAAAGAACAGGCCTGTGGTGTGATTCGTACGATTCAGAAATTCCCAAACTTAATTTTCTGGATGAGAGCTGTGTATTGCTGTCTTTTATTACCACCGTGTAAAAACTGATGTGTACAAATTGCATATTTCAAATGAACTTGATTTCCAACGCAAATTTTATTAAACGAATTTAATGTAAATGACATCCGTGGTGCACTGATGAACCCCATGGGTGTAACGTTATTGTGAAATGAAAATGTGTTCCGATTCTGGTGTGATTTCATCGCATGTCGTCTTCTATAGAGATAACATCAGTACATGGAATGGTTGAAGGTCTTTTAAACATGGGATAATGGGTATCCGGACACCCGACGCATAATTGCATACATAGGATAATCCCGGATACTTAATTTCTTTTTTAATTCAAAATTATTTTTGCCTATTCGACTGATAATAAACAACAAACATGATATGTTTCAAACGGAGATTTCAAACATGTACTTAAGTCTAATATGTATAATTACCGAGTAATAATTACTGGATAACCTATATATGGTCTCGGAGATGCGGGTTTGTTTCCGTTAGATAAAAATAATGTGTTAAAGACAGACACGTTTCAAACAAGCAATCTGTTTGACCATAAGAACCCACAGCTATAGAAAACGAAGTTGTTAAATTAAAGCTAACGAGCAGGTAGATAAAATAGACATCCCAGACATGCTGACAATTAGATATTCAATTAAAAGAAACAAGCCAAAAAAGAAAGACATCGGAAATGAAACGCAATCTGAAAAAGTTCCGAACCAAAGAGAACATTGATCCAAAGTATACATATGCTTTAACTGACAAAGCGGTGAATAGATTTAAGTCCGCAACCTTCTACATCCGAGACAACATCATCATTGAGCAAGATCCTTAGTAAGCCGACGCATAAATAAACAAACAAGAGTTTTAAAAGATAAATATTGTCATAAGCGATCACAAGGGAAAAAACTCGAAATCTTCTGCCTGAAAAGAAAAAGGAGAGAAAGAAGAAGCTGAAAAGCAAAGCCGTAAATAGCAACGGTATTTCAGATGTATACAAAAAGAAAAGGAGAAACAAATTAAAGCAGAGCAACGTCTTTTGAAGAAACAAAACGAGAAGGGAAAGGAAATCAAGATTGAAAGCAATTATGAAAGAGGCCATTAAGTCGAGGATTCTGATGATGACAGTGATTTCTCCGTGCGAGATGATTCAGATGATGAAATATATATGTTTATAGACCCTAACAAATGCTACAAAATGTTTAAGTGTAAAATAATAAAGGGCCATAACTACCTTAGAATTTGTCCGACCAGCATGTGCCGACGGTATGCACAACTAGACTTGGTACTGATCACACATGCAAAGTTTCGTTGAAATCAGACCAATGGTTACAGAGAAATAGCGCGGACAAAATTTTCACGGACCAACCGACGGATCAACAGACCAATCAACCAACCTCAAGCATGACTCCAATATAGCCTCCATATACTATGTATCTAGGGGTATAAAAATGATCTAATACAAAACCGAACGAATGTGTAGGTTATCAGCACAGTGTAATGAAAGAGGTAGACAAACTGTAATTGAACTACCAACTACGCTAAGCAGATATGGTATATTTCATTCCTATTCAAATCACTTCACTATATTAGGGCATTGGGTCACCAGACTGAGGGCAACTTACCCCCAGTGACATTTGTCGCTGTCCGTACCAAGGCGGAAGCCCTTTGGTCAACCTTCCTCTATGTATATGTATTGCCCACTTCATAGTAAAAATACAAAAATATTTCGCCTTTGTGCCTTTTTGTTGAACTTTGTTCATTTTGTATGTGCCATTCTGCAATTTCGTTGTCCAGCTCAAGGCTGCTTCGTAACCTTCAAAATTGCATGTACACTATATATATGTTGTAGATTGTCCTTGTGGTGTCCGGTTGTTTTCTCGTCACATGGCTCTCGGTCCGTTTTGGTTTGACTGGCTTAGGCGGCAGACTTTCGGGACGGGATGCCGTGTTTTCAGTGCTTAGTGTGTTTGTAATGTTTTCTGTGAGTTGAGTGCTGCCTTCCCTGTCTGACTTAATGTAATCTGTTTACAAACCCCGGGTTTAAATGTATGAAAATACAAAGACCTTGTTGTATTTACGAAATGGTTCATCTGTCGCCTCAAGCAAACGTTTATTATATCATTATGCAACAGCTTAATTAAATCCGATGAATCCGGCAGTAGTGTAATTTGTTTGAAAACTTTGTCTGAGATGCTTTGATTAGAGATAATGAAATTCCAGAAATCAAAGACAATATTGAAAGTGATACATCAAACGGCTATGTACAGTAGTTGAATGTTTTACATAGAGAATCAAGTACATTGTATATAATATACGTTTAACATTAACTAGCATTACCAATACAGTAGAGTTTTATACACGAGGTGGCTAGAAAATAATCGGACTTGCGATCATTTCTCGAACAATGTTTCTATTCTCTACCAATTATTCTCCACCTACATTTACGCAGTCATTGTCATCTTTGGAGCTTTTTAATCCTGGGGTAAACCGTATGTAACGTTACTGTTTAACTAAAGCATCTTACATTCGGGCATCAATTTTTCAATACAGGAAAGTGAAACAACTTGAGCAGCATATTAGCAAGCATGAAAAGTTGCGCATCTATATGTTCTAATTTCGAAAAGTATTAGAGGTAGTTGTGGTCCTTGATATGGTTAAATGACAAGTGTCGGATTCCGTGTGATACATGTTTGCAAGCTAGATAGGTAAAATGTATCGTATACCACTACGGCATTTTGTCACCAGGGAGCCAGACGTTTTGTTTATACCAATATGAAAGACCATTGAGCACATAAAATGAATTTTTGAATTACTTCATTAGTGATATTAAACATCTTATAATAAACATGCTTTTGACCTATGTTTAAGAAATGGGATAGAAGGCACACAAAATGATAGGTGAAAACAGTGTCTTAAAACGGAGCGCCGTGACATACCATTTTATTTCATTACATAATTCTAATTCAATTATAGAATATATCAAACACCTCGTTAAAAGCAGTTAAGAGTGCTATGTTCGAGTATAATAAATAATAATATAATAAATATATAAAATCATGTGTTGCTTAAACAATAAACATGTGGTTTATGTAATATACACAGCTCATTATGTATATTATCATTCTGAAAACAGAAGCAAAAGGGTACAGATGATTCGATCGAAAGCATATAGAGAAATACAAAAAATAAAGGTTCAGTTTAATAAATACAGAAAAAGATGGGAGCGTGAAAGTTAAAAAGCAGGCTTAACAATGAGTACGACTACAAGTGCTCAAACCAAAAGACTGAAGAAGATGCACAATGCCTATACATATGCTTTGTTTGATTCCCTCATAGTACAAGAAATTAGAATAAAAAATGATAAAACTTAAAAAGCCAAGGATAAGCAAATACTATCAAAGGCTTTAACTGGGAACTTTTTGAAGAGATACAATCTCACATATTTTGTGGACCGTCTAGGAATCAGCCGAAAAAGAATACAAGGACAAATACCATGACTTACGAAAGAAAGAAACATCAAAGCAAAATTGGTATGACTCGACTCTATTACAAATACTGCCGTTTACTACAGTGTAAATATTTGTTTTACTTTAACCAACCCCTTCTGTTTATATAACTTCAACCTACCCCTTCTATCAATAAGTTGATACTACCACTTCTACTTATGATAACAACAATAATCGATAGCGATCAATAATTTAATTTTTGTTAATAGCGTGTCTTTTTTGAGTATAATTAATATATTCAAGTGTTTTATCAATTTAGCCAGTAATTGTTAGGTCTATTTCTACAGGTATCCAAATCAGAAGAAAAGTGTAGCTTTCTAGAAGAAGACGTTAACATCAGGGCACAACCGGGTAAAAGACATTATTTCAAAAGGCATCCTTTTTGTTCAATTTCGTATGCATCATTTATAAAACTGAAACCATTTTGGATAGTGTATAGTGTATCCAAATTGGAACGAAAGGGACACACGTGGCTGCAAGCTTCATATAAATGCAGCATTTATAATTGTCAGACTAGATTATAAATCAAACTCGCAGTCATGTAAGATAGTAGTATGTAACATAGAGAGAAAGGAATGCATGTATAACGAATGTGAGACCGGTAAAAACAAGCAAAGAAGATTTTGTTCTGATGGTATGAACCAAAACACCCAGTTGTGAATAAATTCGTGAGAAAATGACTTGGAAGAGAGAATTTTATCAAAGCCGAATGGTAAGAGTTAAGTAATCAAAGTACAATTGCAATTAACACTAAATCAATTGTTGGGAAAAAATTAGCGAATACTCAAACGCAAAAGCAGTTTTGTAAGCATCTTTTCAACATAACTCATCAATTTCTTAAAATTAAGAGTTTAAAAGATAATCTAATTTTTCTGAGAACTTTGCATGTAAATACAGCACAGAGGTACAAGGGGTTCACTACGAAGCGTTTAGAAATCAGGTATCAATGTATACAGGTGTGCTTTATCAGGCAAGTGAGCATCCGCAATCTTTTTGCACCATGTCCGAAAATACAAGGCACGATCAATCTGCTATATGGGCACATCTCGACCCTATAAGATGAACAAATGCACTGCATCAAGTAGGGAATTTCCCATCAGGTCTTTAACACTATAGTCTTTGGCTCCCAGACAGAACCACGTAGAAGGCATAGCGAAAAAATGCTAAGTCATTTATTATTCTTGCTTTAAAGTTCAGATGCGAAAACTTTAAAAGGCTTTCAGTCATTCGGACTGGCAGAAATAAAAATGTTGTCCGAATGAACATTTGTCAGCCCGATCAAAATGAAAATATATCTGTCTGTGGATAACGCATGTTTTTCAATTTGTTTAATTCTAGGTCAACTTAATTCAGGGGTTACTAGTTTCAATATAATTAGATATAAACACATATATAACAACTGATTTCAAATAGGCCTAATTTGATATTTTACCTATTTATAATGGGTTGCATGAGCATATCAGACAGTACTTTTGTTCCAGAGAAAAGGCTATTTTCATTTCAATTAATCACATTACGATTAATTATCAAACATCTTTAATCTTAATCACCTTTTCTTGTTAAATAAACTCTGTTGCAAATCATCAAAACATAAAAGCTATTTAGACGGAAAATTCCGGGTTTTATTTTATCTAATCACAACAACAACATATAATTAGTTTTCGCGACCTTTATCCCGCGAATATTTTTACATTTTTTGACGATTTTGGAGGGATTTCTTATTACATCTCGGCGAGGAATTACGAAATGCATTCGTGTTACTGTCTTTACAATAACCTACAACTACGATGTGGAATTATCACCGTCCGGTCCGGATACGTAAAGACCCGATACTGACTTTATATTTAATTGTATTGCAAAGGGAAGTAACCGCTTTGCAAAAAGAAGTAACCTGAACATGTGTCGTTTTTATTTGGATTTTCTTAAGATTGGTTGATATTTCGCACATTTGAACGATTCCCGCTCGCCTTACTTCGTAATCTCAGAGTAATCATGTGTCTCATTACAGTTTGAAGCATCGTTTATGCACTGAAAATGTTAAAATTGCCTTCCGAAGCGGGCAAAAAAATGGCTGCCAATTATTTTTCTAGAACTATGAAAAAGAGTGTCTTCCATCTAGGAGACGGGTTGCACAGCAATCATGGAAGAGGTTTGTTGGCATAATAAATTTATCCTATTTAATTATAGTTTTATTCTGGTCTTTTACTATGATTGTTATTTATGTTCCACATTTAAAAAAAAATAGAATCAAGAACGGTTATCGATTTCTCGGTATCAAATTCCTGCTACCGGAAGTCGGAAGCAAGAGTCCGTCACTGGTGACCATAGAGATCCGGTCTGTCAAAAAAATGACGGCGTTAGCGAATGCAAAACTATAACAACAATCGTGCGTTTTCGCATGTAATCGTTACAAGGGATTCCCCTATTACAAGAAGTAAGACGAAATGGTGTCACAATGGTGCATTTTGTATCGGATGGACCGACGACACAGTATACATGTATATACATGTACGATGGATGTTCAAAATGTTCGTCGACTTTCCTCATATTTCGATCATTTTTGGTTAAAAAATTGTTTTCCGTATAATAATTTGCTTTGATCTATGTACAACTGGTGTCAATGTGAATGGCCATCATTATACAAACTGTATTTTATAACGCGATTTCTACGTGTTTCAGTACAAAAATAGTATTAAATTCGATTCCACCACAATGTAATTACAATGCAGATCTCGTCGTGATGCTTCCCCGATTATGCCGATGGTATCACTACCCCTTTAACGACGTTCTTACGAGTTGTTTTAGCCACAATCTTACCTTGTAAAATCATTTTAATCAAAGTAAAACACAACACGCAAAGTCTCAAGATTTTTATGACTATATCAATTTAAAGACAAACATCGTCATGTGCGTTTAAATGAAATGTTCCGACCCCGCTCAATTGTTTTCAACATGTTCAAAAGAGGCGTGGTAGGCTTATCTTCATACTCGATTCCACCCGACCATTTCACGTTCACAAAGATCCTATCTCTATAAATCACGATTGTCGTACGATCGTAGTAGAAGCGGTGCTCTCGTGTGAACGCGATTTTACGGAAGAACATAATGCATCCGTTAATTACAACTCCGCCCCAACCCAGGGGGATAGCGGGAGAATAATCCCTTTCCGGTGCAGACACTCCGCTTGGCCAGGGTAGTGCGGGGCATTCCGTTTTTTACCAAAATAGCGGGGGAATATAGGGCGGAGGTTTTACCATCTGTATGGCCCGGGGGAGAAAAGGGATTTTACCTTGGTTTCGAAAAAGCAACATTCCCCGATATTCCCCGGGGTTTCAATTGACTGGTACATAATCTTCCTAGCCCCGGCATGTGAGTCTAGCACTCTCACTAACTACACAAACTGGTGGGGGTTGATTTGATGTCAGGCGTATATATACATTTGTATGTTGATGTTCGAAGTACATAATTAATGTATCTTGTTTTTACTGTTACGTTAGGTAATGCCTATAATTCCGGCAATATATGTGCAGACTGCCAGTAACGTGTTATTGTCGTAGATAATTTTGGCAATAAATGTGACATTCTCACAAACGTAGAGTGAATATCAAACTATACTGCCAACAACGTAGACTCTTAATGAGTAGACGAATCACGGCATTATTGTGTCTCTTGGTTAAAAATAGTGTACGTTAATGACACCAGGCTACAAATTACAGACGAAAATACTGTAATCGCTGACATGTTTCCTCATTCACTTAAGGAGTCGCAGATTATATGTTTTCTTTGAATTCGTCGTTACATGGGAATTGTCTTTCAGTTTCTTGCGGAAGTGCAACTTTGTTTTCTTGTAGATGACTATATCCTGGAAGCTAATGTTTTGTAAGCTGGACAAAGTGTGACCCTGCTCGGTACTACGGCGACTTTCAGTTTTTCATGTCATTAGTGTCTTATTTATCGCATTTGATTACACTTGACAGTAACAAGTGCAGCGGTGGTGGCTAGGCGATGCAGCAGTTTCTGTATGACTGACGTGTCTGAGTGTGGACAGTAATTAATTTAAAATGCACGTGAGTGTATATAAATGAAAAAAAACAGTCGTATATGACAGTTGAATGGTTTGGTTTATTTTATAAACCAAAAACAAACTGAAACATACCGTATGTTCAAACGGATCCGATGCTCCTTATGAAAAATTAAAAGGTACACACAGGTGAGTGAACTTTGCATATACTTTCTTCTTTTAATGAAGGAGAATGATTTATGACTGCTCTTTGTTATATTTCAAGCACATCCATCACCAATATACAGTTTACCTAATTATTACAGATGATCTATTTGGAACATATCTCAAATAACTCATAAATCAATCTGCATGACGCGTCGTTGAAGTTTAAAGACACGAGCACACGTGTAAGAGACCGCCACCGCGGTAAAAATAATGTCCCCGTTATATACACTGTGAATGAATGGTAACCATTGTCGGCTTGAAGTTAATCTTCAACAAGAGGGCCAAAAAGGGCCCTAGGTCGCTCACCTGTTGTAGCAAGACCTGCGATTTGACCTAGTTCTTGGCCCCATATGAAGCACTATCGCAATTCACCTAGATTTTGTTGAGATGATCACTCTGACCAAGTTTCATAAGGATTAGGCTAAAAGTGTAGTCACTAGAGGTCACAATTTTGACTTAATCTTTATGAAACTTGGTCACAATGATCATCCTAACAAAATCTAGGTCAAGTTCGATATTGGGTCATCCGGGGTCAGAAACTAGGTCACAAGGACAAATCATAGAAAAACCTTGTGAAGTCACTACAGGTCAAAATTTTGACTTAATCTTTATGAAACTTTGTCACAATGATCATCTCAACAAAATCTAGGTCAATATCGATATTGGGTCAAAAACTAGGTCACAAGGTCAAATCATAGAAACACCTTGTGTAGTCACTAGAGATCGCAATTTCGGTCTAATCTTTATGAAACTCGGTCACTATGATCATCTCAACAAATTCTAGATCAAGTTCGATATTGGGTCATCTGGGGTCAAAAACTAGGTCACAAGGTCAAATAATAGAAAAACCTTGTGTAGTCACTAGAGGTCACAGTTTTGGTCTGATCTTTACGAAACTTACGAAACTTGGTCACAATGATCATCTTAACAAAATTTAGGTCAAGTCGATATTGGTTTATCTGGGGTCAAAAACTGGGTCATTAGGTCAAACAATAGAAAAACCTTGTGTAATCACTAGAGGTCACAATATTGGCCTAATCTGTATAAAACTTGGTCACAATGATCATCTCAACAAAATCTAGGTGAAGTTTGACCGGTGAGCGACCTAGGGCCCTTTGGGCCCTCTTGTTTTAATTTTGCTAAATAAAACATGCGCGTGCATGTATAAATATTTCTAAAATATATATACACTTAGTCGCAAAAGAAAGTATACATTGTACATACTTTGAAATTGTATCCTTTGGGGTTGACAGAACTAAACGAAATTTTGTATTAACAGAACTGTATGTTTATCCGACATTTTAAGATCAAACAATAACATGTCAATACTTGCAATACCCCACAAATGAAGTCAACAGCATCGGTACCTGAAAAATCGAATTAACAGAAATGTTCAATATTTTATATGTCCGCCTCCGACGTTAAAATGTACGAGACATTTACGGAGTGGTGTAAATTATGTTTATGTATGGTAAATTGGACTAGGTATATGGTCAAATTAAACAAAAAACACTCAAAATAATGCGATTTTTCACTGAACAGCATGATGGTTGTGATTTTGTTAAAATAAATTAGTAATTTTCTTGGTCAAGGGGAGGTAACCATGTTTAAAAAAATTGTTTTTATGAGGTGATAAGTTCTAAACCTGAATTGGGATTTTTTGTAAACCTTTTTTTCCTTCTTTATGTATCCGTGGTTAGTACATACAATTGAAAACAAACTATCAGCAAATCGGGCATCTAGCTGCATTAAAAATTTGACAAACGCCCGGGGAACACACCGCGACGAATGTGTGACATTAGCTCATGTTGATGTCATCATTTTTATTCTGTTTGTTACAATTGCAATCAGATGTAACAAATTCGATTGAATTGTAATGCCACATATCAAAGCTACATATGATAAAAATTCAAAAGTATCAAGTTCCTATTGACCGAGCTATGAGTAAATGTATCAATGTACACATATTTGTTAAGTGTATGAACATTTGTGTTAATTTGATTTTTCAAGTCTCAAAGCTTTGACTCTGGTTTGTGCAGTATTGTATTTATTGACTTGCTGTCGCTTGATCTTAAAATGTCAGATAAACATACTATCTGGTAAATATTAACCTTATGTTTGTTTCTGAAACTCCCCGGCGATATAATTTCATTTGTGCACAATGTATACTTTCTTTTGCGACTGAGTGTATTTCCTTTCTATTTTAATCCTTGAAAACATGTTCACGTCAAGACTGTTGAACAGAAATATCGGTCAATGGTCACCCAAACTGTGCTCCTTGTATAACCAGAGTAAACGCTTATTATACCCCCAGATACACGGTATTTGGGGGCTGTATTGGAGTCCTGCTTGAGCTTAGTATGTTGGTCCGTCGGTCGGTTGGTCCGTGCAAATTTTACCCGCGCTATTTCTCTGTAGCCATTGGTCTGATTTCAACGAAACTTTGCATGAGTGATCAGTAACAAGTCTAGTTGTAACTATCGTCGACGTACGCTGGTCGGACAAATTTTAAGGTAGTTATGGCCCTTCATTTTTTTCACTTAAATATTTTGGCCGCGCCATTTCTCTGTAACCATACGTCTGATTTTAACTAACTTTCAAGAGTGATCAGTACCAAGTCTAGTTGTGGATGTCTGACAGGGGTATACATCAATTTCGGTGAAATTTCCCGTTAATTTTGACGTTTCTACAGAATATTCTTAGAGTGGTGATTCCAGCGAAACCAATGATGAAAATAGTTTGTAATTCAATTTGATTCACGGGTAGACACCGTACACCGGATATAGCCCCCTACTTCGCGAGAAAACGAAAGTACAAGTGGATATCAATTTCGAACGACGGTAAGTTTTCAATGATTATTCTGTGAATATTTATGTGATCCTATTGAAGTGAACAAATTTAAGCAGCGGAAAGTTTATTTCAAAGCCCCAATGTGGTCATTTCCTCAGATCTTTCCTTATTTCTTGACAAACAGCATCGAAAGGTATCACTGTTAAAGGACAATGCAGAAAAATGTACATTTTCCTTTTATAACAGCTAAATTATGCGTTTCCCAGGATACTGTTTAGATTTAAACTTTTACCTGTCATGTTCTTCACCTATGTTTAAACTCTCATTAGTAAACACCCACTAACAAGCATGCAATTGAAGAAAAACAACATTGTCTTGTGTACGGTATCTAGCCTTTCACTTTACCGTATCTAGTTTTTTCCATCTAGCCACTGTACGGGGTTTAGTGGGGGTGTACGGTATCTAGTAATTTAAATATATTATTTTGGCTTTTTTGAATGAATACATGTATGTTTTGTATTCAATTGTGTTATTATCGATTATTTGTCACAAATAGTACGTATTGATAATAAAACATGAAAGATTTGGTGCAAATAAGCAATTTTAACCACTCTCGTTATCGCCCACTGAGTTTTTTTCTTGAAAAAAAAGCGCCAAGTTTCCTTCCAACATGTTTTGAGAATTATATAATTCACATGTGGTCAAATTGTAACATCAACAAACTGTACAGCGTAAACATCAATTAGGTATTTGGTTCGTTTTTCGATTCATTTTCATCAAATGCGAACACATTTAAGGCAATTTAAGTGATATTAGTGTTAATTCTATAAGGTATTAATACCTTTTGAATTTTTTATGTAAACATACCAAATAACTACAACATGCCGAAGTTTCTCGAGTTATTTTAGATGTCAGTGTGGTTGTTTATGTGATATACAGGCAACTATATATATATACCAAAATTACGCGACTATTTGACAATTTTATTTTATTTTTGCAATACACCAATAATTGAGGCAGTCCCTTTAAATAATTATTCGATCATTCTCATTATAAAGGCGGCTTCTGTGTATGACGTCCGTTTTGGCGAGTGACGTTCAAAATAGACCGCTCATCTAATGCATTTCGGGCCTCTACTTGATATACTAAAGTTTATTTTCCGTATAAAACATTTTGTACTAACGATATATAAGTAATCTTCCGGCAGACTTCTCTCTCGATGCCTGTTTCATCATTTTAAATGTTTGTTCAGGCTTTGTCCTTGTTTGTGATAAAACTGTATATTTTCGAGATGATTTTTCGCAGAAATATGACTTGGGTTTTCGATTCGGTACTGTTAGTTTTCACGTCATATATTTAAAACAAACACACATCAAAACCGTTTTAATCCACGATTATTCAATGTTTTGACGTTATGTGCAGTTCATTTGACAAATGTAGCAGGAATAGTTAATACAATATTAGTTATATATGCTTTTCCATATCATACGGCGAAAACTGACGCCGTTTTGATGTGCGGCGACATAGCGCGACACCTTATATTTAACGTTATATCAATAAATCACTACTTTTAGTAGGATATTATATTTTACACGTACAAATCGGCATTAAATGCACCTAAACGAATATTTTTATAGCATTTGTCTCATTTCTTTTTGATCACCTCACGTATATAACTAACATAAATATATAAATTGACGAATTAGTAATAATTATTTCTAATAATAATCATTTCTATACACATGTAATTTTTACGGAAAAGTAATTTTATATAAAATGTAAATATATTTTATAGATTTTAAAAACATATATAAATTACAGGTATTCAATTAACATCAGCGGGCTAAATAATGCGCAATTAATCACGTTCAACAGTATTCATCGGCGAAGATAGCGATTTTGAACATCTGTCATCAGTGGGTACGAATGTTAAGCGGTCAAGATAACGATTTTTAGTTTAAAATATGTATTTTTTTGGGGGTAATTAATGCAATAAAAATGGCGTACACAAACGTTTTATGACATATATGTTTAGCAATAGTCGCGATATACAAACTGATGGGAAAATAGCGTATTCATCCCTATTTCGTACCAAATAAAAATATCATTGCACAATTTAGCAATTACAATATTTTGGCAATGTTACATCATTGAATCATTTGTATTCATATCATTTAGATACTTTTGAGTCAAAAGAAGGAAGCTAACCCCCGTACAGAATTGCTAACCCGGTACAGCGAAAAACTAGATACCGTTCATTAAAAATGTCATTATGGCTAGATACCGTACACAACACAATGTGGTTTTTCTTCAATCGCATGCTTGTTAGTGGGTGTTTACTACTGAGGGTTTAAACATAGGTGAAGAACATGACAGGTAAAAGTTTAAATCTAAACAGAGTCATGGGAAGCGCATAATTTAGCTATATTTAAAGGAAAAGGTACGTTTTTCTGCATTGTCCTTCAACAGTGATACTTTTCGGTGCTGTTTGTCAAGAAAAAAGGAAAGATCTGAGGAAATGACCACATTGGGGCTTTGAAATAAACATATGTTGCTTAAATTTTATCACTTGAAGTGGATCACAAATATTCACAGAATAATCATTGAAAACTTACCGTCGTCCGAAATCGATATCCACTTTTACTTTCGTTTTCTCGCGAAGTAGGGGGCTATATCCGGTGTACGGTGTCTACCCGTGGTACATCTATAGTCGGTGTCAAATTTGGTATTGTGATTCAAAAACATTTACGAACACGACTACGAGACAATTAAATCATCTTTACGCTCTGTTTGAAATGGAAACAGTAAAATCCATAAAGGTAGTGATATCAACCATTTGGTCAATTACGAATCATATTTACTGGGGGGAACCCCCGGTTTTGGTATTACATACCATCTCAGAAATCACTACGATTTTAACTAAGTAATTTCTCCACAACCAATTCATCCGAGCAAGAAACAAGTGCCAGCAAATCTCAACCAATATCGTTATTTTCAACCACTTTTAAGTAAATTTGTTTATAACAATTGAATTATCTTTTATTTGTTTGTATTGTGTGAGCTTTTTGAAAGTTTTTTTTTGAATGAATAGATGCATTTGTGCAAAAACGTTCTTCCGCGCTGTGAAATGACTAATGATTTTTGAGGGTCGATAAAAATATTTTGTCACTGTTAAAAGTTACCCGTTGAGCAGACGAACTTTACACAATTCGTGGTTTTAACATTCATATTACAGTTTAGCTAGAAACTCGTAATCTAACGTGTGCTTATTTTACATTATTTGCATAATTTTGCATTTGTTGATAGTATTGATCCACGTTTCTTCCATTAACTTACCAGAGATCTTCAGCTGAATATTTTGGGTCTACCGTTAGAACGACCTTTTCCCAGCTGTTATTTAAATTTTTCCCGCCGAAAGTTGAGACAATATCAGTTATTTGTGTTTCGTCCCCATTGTATTCGTTCGCGCTATTCGTACTCTATCCAGTTCGTATGCAGATAGTTATGGAAAATGGACTCTGTGTAGTTGTCAGTTAATAGTTTTTTTATTTTCTTGCACCCATGGTAACAGTATTGATCGACTTTTGAAACCCAATACCGGATTACCAAGAATTGTGATTTCCCCCAAGTAATAGGACTTCAGTACTTTGATGATATTTCCCAGTTCAATTTCGGAGAAAACTTAACCTTACTTGGACACTTCATATAATAATAATAATTTTCTCTCGTCGAATGTCCCACGTCACAGCTGTCGAAAAGCTGAAATACCAAGTTTCAGCAATTAGGAAGCTGCATGACCTAGTTTCAGATGTCAACAAGACTGCGTTCAATAAACGCTTATGCCCCCTGTGGAAGCCTTGTCCATAAATAAGTCTAAGTCCAAAATTAGGTCAAGGTGAATGTCAAAATGGGGTTAGGTGATACTGGCATGTGGAGAGTGTTCATACACAACATCCATACAAGTATGAAAGCTTTGTAGCAAGCCATATTAATGCTAGAAGAAACGGTCAATTCGGGTTAACCAGGACGGACGAACGGACGAACGAACGGACGGACAGGTGAATCACTATATTCCTCCCCATCTATCGATAGGGGGGCATAAAAAGGCTGAATCAGTATTATATTTGATATAATATTTATAGCTGCTGGAAGTTTTCCTTGAACTTGGTTGCATGATTGACCTTTCTCGTGTTTATCCAAACAAGTTGTATAACTGACAGGCATTTAATATAATACTGCATTGTGTACTAAAGTCTAATGAAACAAGTTGAATATTGACACGACTGCACTTAACAAATTGAGCATACCGAAAACGAACTAGAAGGCATACAATATGCGAGCCATTTCGCAAAAAGCTTGGTCTAAAGTTGTGTTGGGAGTAAATTAATTGGTAAAATCGATATTAGACAAATGTCAAGTGCATGTTTTATTAAAAAGTTATGTCTTGCATCTAGAAAGTGATTGATTAACAATATTAAACCGAATTATTGTTACAATGCAGTTTACATTTTTATCGTAATAATTGTTATGTCGACACAATTATGAAAATACTGTAATGACATCTAATTTTATAGGCGAAGGGTGCCATTCAACTTTACCTAGATTTTGTTAAGATGATCATTGTGACCTAGTTTCATAAAGATTAGGCCAACATTGTGACCTCTAGTGACTACACAAGGTGGTTCTATGATTTGACATTGTGACCTAGTTGTTGACCCCAGATGACCCAATATCAACTTGACCTATCGCTTGTTGAGTTGATCATTGTGACCAAGTTTCATAAAGATTAGGCCAAAATTGTGACTTATAGTGACCTTAAGGTTTTTCTATGATTTGACCTTGTAACCTTGTTTTTTTACACCGGACGACCCAATATCAACTTGACCTAGATTTTGTTAAGTTGATCATTGTGACATAGTTTCATAAAGATTAGGCAAACATTGTGACTTATAGTGACTACACAAGGTTTTTCTATGATTTGACCTTGTGACCTAGTGTATAATCACTATCGTATTCTCGTAATATCATCATCGAGCTATGACACTATCATCATCGTATACTCGTAATATCATTATCTTATTATTGTATTATCATTATCGTATTATCACCATCTTATTATTGTATTATCATCATCGTATTCTCGTATTATCGTCATCTTATTATTGTATTATCATTATCGCATTCTACTATCATCATCATCATACTATCGTATTCTCGTTTTTTCGTCATCGTATTCTCGTATTATCATCATCGTAATACCCGACCAGCAACCTTTCTCCAAGTAGGTACGCACCAGAATTTGATCCATGACATATTACCGCGACCGTGGATGTGAGCTTTTGGTGTCCATATAGGAAGCGGGAGATCGAAAGTTCGAACCCCGGAGAAAGTTAGGTTATAACTGATGTAGTCGTTTGGTAAGACGCCAGCTAGTTAGTTCACGAATAGTAACTGTAGGCCCAACTCTGCCAGGCACCCAGCAATACATGTATGAGAATGGATTCGGGTTATTTTGCTAGAGGGGGTCCGACCAGCTATACTTTATCCAAGTTGGTACCCCCAAGACGTACACCTCATTGTATTAGATGACATCAATTCACCACAATTCCAGGCCCACCCCATCTTGGTCCGCACACGCTCAGTGTATAATTGTTATTTCCTTGATTCTCGTGCACAGAACTTATGAGTACACATAAAATCATTGGGCCATATTCACATCCTCTCCTCCACTCTCACTGAGTTAATCCAAATTTAATTATCGTTTCGTCCGTGCGTTTGAGTGTGAACTCGACCTAACTAAAAATTGGTATTCACAACGGTAAGTGTAGCTGGAGTTGACTCGACTGAGTGAGGAATTTTCGAGGGAGCGAAACGTCGACTTCACCTCGACTCCAACCACACTCAATGGAATGTAAGTGAATACCAAAGTTAGTCACTAACTAAAATAGACAATTTACTATAGGAAGAAGAATTTGAGGAGATGGTTATACCTCTTAGAAATGTCCCAGATCATGAGCAATTCCATAGAAAGCATGGGTAATGTGAAATTCTTGTAAAACTTCCATAGCTACACTCAAATGTGGTTACGTGCATACCGATTTAGCTCATGAATGTTGAAGTAATAAAGCTATTGTATTTTCAAATTAAATTAGACAACAAATTCTTACGATCGTGTGGGTTTGATAAATATATTACCATAACTATTTTATTTATAATTTGTTATCTAAAAGTATATGATTTGGACAAACAAAGTTACTGTAATAAGTGTAAAAAGTAGCTGGAATTAAAATTTAGTCATCTTACCGCGATGTCAATTCAATGCATGCTATTTATATATGGAGCATAACAATGAAATTATATTGTTTTTATTCTTTGCCATATCATTATTTTTAATTCCGTCCAGTGTTGATATGAAGATAACTGAACTATTTAAATGAAGAAAAAAACGTGCTAACTTGCAACACATACCGATGATGTGCATTATTTTTTCTTATTTGCAACCGTTTATGAGTCCAAGTGCCGCCTCAATAGCCTACTGTTAGAGCGTCCGCTTCGAATGTGGGAAGCACCAGGTTCGATCCGGGGTCACTTCATGCTAAAACGAAATGGTATTAGTATTTCCCTTGTAAGATGTCTAGCATAATAAGCGAAAGCTGGCTTCTCTTATGTTTATCGATTCCATTGTGACGATGGATAAACTCGGACATGAGGTGTCGAGGATGGTTAATATTAGTTCAAGGTTGGACCAACTTGTTTCATAATCAACCTAAAACCAAGAGTCATAATAGGTAAATTATATTTTATACATGTCGCTTATTAAATGGCATTCTAGGAATTATGGCTTTCTAGTTGTCGGGCTTCCCCGGAACGGTCTGAACGATGTACGTGTAGTAATAAGTTTACAAAATCATCTGACAAGCTGCTTATAAAAGTAAACTAAGTTCATCTCATCTGACTTCTAAATTATTGACATGCCATTATCTGCTTGACGGTCGGTGGAATTAATATTGACGTGATATACTATTTAATATTGAGTCCATGCCAAAAACATACGGCATTTCGTATGGTGTATTCTTCGGTATGATCATCCTTTATTCATTTAAAACTCGTACGCATTGTCTTGCATAAATGTTTTGTAAATATATACGTTCATTTAACGTTAATTACATCGAAGTTTTATGTTAACTGATCCACTATCATCATTACAATAATCATACTCTCTATTTGTGATTATTCAAATGAAGGTTTCATTTGAGCGAGTTCAAGGAAATAATAAAGAATGTATTAAAAAAATCATCAAAATTATAATTTGACTGTGTTAGTATAGATGTACAACGACCTTCGAAATATGACCTTTGGACTAGTCCATTTGCTAAGGTTGAAACGATATTAATTTTACCGTTATTTTTCTGATATATTATCGACAAATATAAGAAAATTCTTGTTTACTGCCAAGTTGTCACCGTGGCTTAGTGGTTAACATGGTCTATACATAAAAAACTTTACATATTTTATTATATAGGTCGTGGGTTCGAATCCGCTGCTAAACATTTTTTTAAAAATATAATACAATAATAAATGTTTATTTCATTACTTTGTAAATGATACAATTATTTTTTATGTTAGTAAACATTTGGTTTATTTCAATTATATTAATTTTCGTCCGCCCTGGATACATTTTAACATTGCTCGGATGACAATCGGGTTGAATTACAAAGTATTATTATCATTACATTCAATGGCATGTTTTCAGTGTATCAAAATACAAAGGAAATCTATATATGTTAGACATGGATATAAGACATATGCACGCACATTTTTTATTTATCAAAATTTAAAAAAATAATCTAGGTGGGTGGGATTCGAACCTAAGCGAAAATATAGATTTACATCTGAAAGCAGTAGCTTACCCAACTACGCCAATTTGGAAGATGTAAGTCACACTTTCGAATATGTGTGTCTATTCTGATTGGTGAAAATGCACCCCTTTTACCTGGATTATTTCATTACTAAAAGTACAGTTACGCCCGATTGATTGTGGTTTATCTATATACATTACGAAAATGCATCGAAACCCAACCAACCAATTCAATAATAAAGCACAGATTGTTTGTACAGTGTAATATCCTAACGTACATTATAACGGTCACACACTCAGGAAAGTCGAGGGTGAGTTACCCATGTGAATACCAAATCTCCACTCGACCTTCACTAACTCGACCGTCACTCCAGCTACACTTGAGGCTACCTTAGGTTAGTGTGAGTCGAGTTGGAGTGGAGGACCGACATGTGAATATGGGCCATTGTCTATGCATCTACATAATTATGTATATCCTTGGATTTCTACTGCATTCATTTAATTCTTTTGGTAAAAATATCACAGCATGAAAAGATAGTTACGTTTAATTTTAGATTAAAATTAATGTAAATGTAATTATATTCGAAATTTAAATACATTTAATCAGAAAAAAGTAGCCATTAAATTACATATTTAAGTTAAGTTTAATACTACATTTAAGTCGAATTATTCCTAGAAGTTTAAGTCACATTTAAGTTGCATTTAAAGGTGGTTAAATATCTTTTTTTCATAAAATTTATTCTGCACATATTGTACAAATAAGTCAACAAACCACTCAGCAGTGTGTAACCTGCTTCTTACCAATAAAAACATTTCTGTATCGTACGATATATATAGTAAAACCATACTTTTATTTTGTATGACTTAATATATATTATTATTGTATATGTACTGGTTTTATAGTTCAATGTCATGATCAACCATGAAGTAGAATTTAATGATGTTACACAAACACTAGTTCACTATGAAACTACTTAACGATACAATTTGTATTTAAAGTATATTTAACGGCAAGGAAAAGATATATAGAAATTTTACTCATATTTATATTCAAGGGAGGTAATAAAACAATTATGGAAATTATTCTAATTTTGAAATTTGTGACATAACATTTGTAGATCTACATGTGAACTAAACGCGAATCTAGTCGGATGCCTGTGCTAGTATTATTTGTAATTATAAATATGAATACAATTTAGTTAATAAACGGGAAATAAAGCGAATTAAATATGGACGTTTTTGTGAAATTCCAAATAAACGGAAAGATAATATAGTATTATTTGTGATTAAATTTACAAATTAAATTTAGTTTATATACGGAAAATAAATCGACTTAAATTTGCGAGCTCTGGTTGATCTACGAGCACCTCTATAAATCGTACAAGGTCCGTACGAGCTGTGACCAGACCCTACGAATGTAAAAATACCGTAAGGATTTCAAACATTGTGACATAATATCATACAAATAGTTAAAAATGACTTATGTCCGCGGTCCGACCGTCAAAAGCCGTGAGAAAAACGTTTTCCGTAAAATCCAACAGCTCGAAAATACACTCCGATCCCGCCCCTCGGTCGTATAAAAACACACCTCGCTGACGGTCGGGTTTTCGAGAGTTCAGCTAGTTTTAAACTGCTTCAGCGGTGAGGTATTTGTTAAATATGATGTATTTTATGTGCATGACGATGAAATAAGGATTATTTGGGATATTTGATCCATTTACGACGAGAAAACAACGGGGCGGTAGCAAAACAGACGAGATTCGCATGGGTTTTCCCGAATGTTAGAAAAAACTACAAGTGCTATGAATATTTCAATGTATCACGATCAAGGGACATTTAGTGTAAGTCATCCTCGGCCATTTCCCAATCTCCTAGTTTTAAAATTAAGAGAATTGTGAAGCAAAACATTACCTTGACACTCCTAACGATCCATCTTTCTCGCATTGCTCCGACGTATTCGATCTCCACGCTCGAAAAGACGCTTAGACAGGGTGGTGTTGGCAAATTCGTTTATATTCTACCAAACGTCACTGCCTGTAATGTTCTCTGTGAACGAACGGTACCCTTATTTCCATTATTCCTTACGTATGTTAATTTAATGTTTTGTACTAAAATTGAATTAAATAGAAAGAGGAATCCTGCTCGTACTGATGGTTTTATGGGTGTAAAAGTGTAAAAACAAATTACACAGGTAATTACTTTCCTAGTTTAGATAATAAAATGAATATAACAAGGCATATACGCGTAATCCATCAAGGTTAAAAGCTTTTAAGTATATAATATAGCGTTTACATGGGATGAATATAAGTATTCAAAACATTTGATAACGATAATACAAACATAAGTAAAGTATTCATTACTTGCAAGGTTTAACGTCTTTTGAATACTAATGGGTGGATTACAAAGCATGACTGTTTCATGGAATGAAAAAGTAACTGGTATAATAGCGTTTTATTTCGGCAGTTATGTATACCATAATCAACATACATATCTTACTTTTTCTTTGATCTGATGATAACCTCAAGAAATATGTAATAAATATAAACTTATTATCATCCTACGGGTCAATTACAATCATTATAATGCACTGGTGTACTGAACGTGCTGAACCAATGATTTGGTTAATGTTACCCAATGTTAAACTATCTTGAACTATTCAACTGTTTCTTATTGTACATAATTTTAGTACTAATTCTAACATTGCGATTCACCTTTAATATTGAACCATTACTGTTTTATATGTAATGTTAAAACACGGCTGATTGATGACGTCATCTACTAAGCCAAGTGACGTAACGTTTCAATGAAAGAATGTAGTCTGTCAACGTCATCCAACACCTTGTTTTGCTGTAAAGTGCTGAACATTGGCAATGTTGGAATTGGAATAATGAATATGAAGCTGTGCTTGGTTAGAAAAAAAGACAAGCACCAGTTCAGTTGCGAATATTAAGTCACTCGTGTTACGCATTCGTGATTTAGTTAATACGCATCCGAACTCGTGACTGTGTTTTATTTAGAGAACAAAGCACAGCTACATTTTCATTATTTCTTATATCTTGCTTTGAATATGATGTCCTGTGTGTGTTTGTCATGTTCCTTTGCTTGTTCTTTTGTATTTGGTCAAAAGCACAGTAATGCCGACTTGCAATTAAATTCAATTGTTGATATTGGTTCAGCATGTATTGTATCAATGCAGTGTGTTTAGGATTGTGTCTGGTCAAATGGGCCGTATATAAAGCTAAAATAGTCCAAGAGCCATGACACTTTCATTAACTCTGCAGCACCTTGACAAATATTCATAAAACGATTACCAGAAAAGTATGTAGTTTTCAGAAGCGTGCGCTTAGTTGCCACACCCGGGACACACACAACCTGACAATGTGTAAAACAACCCGGGACATGAAAGGCAGTACTCTACAGAAACAACAGAGCACGACCGACACAAAGACAAGTCAAGAACCGTATCTAAATGGCAGCGATAAACGGTTAAACAAGCCGTTGTAAATCATTCATTGCTGTTTTATTCGAGAGAATGCTCTACACCAACATGAACAATTTACAGAAAATAAAAAATATTCAATTCTGTATGTGATCGCATTGGTTTACGCATCCGTAATTGAACTATTGTGATAATATTGAAGCTGAAATCCGGCACCAACCCCCGTATGAAGTTATCAAAATTACGTAGATCTACATGGAATATACTGTTATCTACACTGCAAATAATCCACCAATAAAGAAATACAGAAATAATTGCAAACACGTTAACATAATACCACAGGGAAAATGAAAAAATAAATAAGGCTTGTGTTATGGGAATTATATAATACAAGTTAAAATGACACAATAATGTAATCAGAAAGTACTGTTAATTCCTTTGACGCATCTAAGCTAATCGTATAGTACAATGGTTTATTGAAAGTCGGAAAGTGATTAGTATATAATAAGTAAGTGTCTCATTAAACCAACAAACACAGAAAGCTTCCAACTATAATAGTTTTTGGGAGGCGTTTAAGCCTCTCATTACTACCATTGCCCATTTCTTAATACAAAAATGTGAATCCGCATTCAAGTAGTTCCAGAAACTGTCAACATTCCCAATACTGCTACATATCTTTCTCCAAATTTTTTAACTGATTTAAGCCAATCAGCAACATTTGTTTATTCTACGATCAAACATTATTGTGAAACTGTTTGTTAAATCGATATTTTTGCAAAAAAATCACTACACCGGCCGATACCGAACTTGTTTCATAATACGAAAGTGACGTGTTCATCAAATGTCCCGGCTGTAAAGCTATTTTTAGAAACTTCAGACTACGGTCAAGTGATAGTTTTATCAATGAATCGTATACGTTCTTCAAAGTACTGTTATGCAATCATATGGTGTCGCTGTACTAGCTAGCCGCTTTCTATAGACTGTCTCACGCTGTGAGGGAAGTGATTACAATACGGTACTGTAGAATCTGATAAATAGGCGCGTAGTATTATTTTAAAGCCATTTTGGTATACGCATGTAATACACGTATCACATATAAATTGATATGCACCTTTTAACAATTATTTAGATACCCAACATGCCTATATAGTCACATATCCCTATGTTGACATTCAAGACAAGATCGGCAGTAAGAAAACGAACATTAAACGTGTAAAGTCGGTTTAAGCTTTAGTAGCAGCAATCAGATCGCCTCCCAGTAGTACTCTCAGTGCTTTGATTTTCAGATTATAGTGACTTCGGGTAATTCCGAAATTCGTTTTATTCCGACACCTTTATCGATATCAATGGGTACACCATATATTTTTAGAACCGGAATGTCCGCTAGGTAATTCTGCGTTTTGACAGCTGGGACTTGGGCAGTTCATTTTCTCGTTCAGTTATGTGTTGGCATTGTGCCGTTTAAGTGTAGTATGTGATATTTTTGTTTTCTGTGCTCGGCCGATTAAATGCTGCCTTCCCGGTCCGATTATCTTTCTTGAGGAGTGCTCTTCTGCAACGATCCTATTGCAAACAACCCCGCCCTCTCGTCCGTTTACACCTCGCTAACAATAGTGTACACAAAACTAAACTATTATGAACTAACAAATTAGCTTGTTAGTTACTCATTTATTTAACAAACGTGTCAGCTTTACGTTAAGCCTTTTCAAGATTATATCAAATATTTTAACACGGTCTGCATTTTACTCCATGTAAACGTATAGAGCTGTTGCATGGTTATTAAACAAGTCACTAAGAAGAAGTCCCCTACAGGTGTAAAGCCACAAGTCACTAAAAAGAAGTCCCCTACCGGTGTAAAGCCACAAGTCACTAAAAAGAAGTCCCCTACAGGTGTAAAGCCACAAGTCACTTAAGAAGAAGTCCCTACCGGTGTAAAGCCACAAGTCACTAAGAAGAAGTCCCCCACAGGTGTAAAGCCACAAGTCACTAAAAAGAAGTCCCTACCGGTGTAAAGCCATGACCTTTAATTTATTTTCGAAGTTAATGTTGCCATGGCAACCACAATTTTTGTGAAAGTGAAGCATTAATTAGTAGGTGTCATCACAACATTGATCTCGATGCACATACCATATTTGTCAACCTTGCATTGATAAGTTTGGGTTATAAATATATCCAGTTAAAGGGAAGTAGTTAAACTTTTACTGTATTCGTAGCAACCACAATTTTTGTCAAAATAAATATTAGGTCATTTAACGCGACGTCGTCGTAAGGAATAGCGCGCCAACATGTCAATATGGTACAATATACTGCGAATAAAGTGCATAGATCGAAAATGTCTAACAAACAACCATTTTCACGGAATATACAAACTCATACTAATAGATCTATAATGCAGCACGGAATATTTGACACGATCTGCGACCTCTCATCAGCACAATTTAACAGCTGAGACATTGTTTATATTTATAATCCCGGTTACATGATTTCATTAGCGCGAAATACCACGAAGAAACCCGAGATTCAACACCAACACAAATCCAAAGGACCGACAGCGCACGTACAGCGAGCGGACATATATATACGAGGGCTGTTCAAATTGGAATGCAACTAAGCCCATACATTTTTTTCCTTAATATATTATATTGAAACTAGCCTTTGATCCTATTGCAGTATTCATCTCCGGTATATATGCCAAGTTTCATTCAGATATTCCATATTTAAAATGCGATTTTATTATCATTCATAGGGTCACTGTGCATATACTGGACAAGTGCCAAACCGCGATCTTAACGTATCTGATATTTCTTTCGATATTGCAATTTAAGAGCCGTTTAAAACAAATAAAGATCACAAGGGACATTGCTTGACAAATCAGGATGGCCGGAAAGCTGAAGAACCTTCACGCTTCTCAGAAAGTCGCGTTAATGGCTGCTGCAGGTGGAGGCCCATTGCTCTGCAATAGCATGTCATACTTCAAACATGTGCTTTGAGAGCGATTGTCGGAGAATTTTTTCAATTTCTGAAGGAATTTTCTTTTTTCAAGCTTGGCATTTACCCATTGTCTATTTTATTCATCAAATTTAATGGTACAAACTTGGTTTATATAGAAAAAGGTGTACATTTCTGCTGACGCCTATGGTGCGTTTTGCAATGCATAGTTTTGTTCTGTGTTTGCTGGCCCATATTAGTTTAAGGATCTGTCGCATGGGTGAAAAAATCAACCCGTGTCTCGTTTATGGTCATTACATTTGCAAACGGTGGACTTTTTTATCTAGAAACTTGTTTCAACTATTTTGTGGACAGTTTGCAAGGACATGTGTGCTGGCGTCTCTAAGCAGATAGGGGTATCCATATTGACTTATCGTCCTAATTTTTTTAATATGTTTGATAATTGTATGAATAGCTCCTAATGATGTGCCATCACATTGAGCTACTTGCCTAATTGTAAATTCTTAACCAGTTTCAAAAACAAATATGATTTTCGCAACCCTTTTATAGTATATGCGGTATTTGGATGGCGTTCATGGGGTTCTTTCCAAATAAAATTACACCACTTTTAAATTGCGTAAACTATCAAGTAGTTGATGAAACAGACATATTATACCACCATTTCAACAAACATGTTAAGTAAAATATTGTATTTGCTCCCGCATTAAAAAACATCAATTCTTAAATAGGACCAAATTTGGCCAGAAAAAAGTGACATTTTTCCAATAATTTAAGCATTAGTATACACGAGTAGACAGTGTTAAATGACGTATTGTTACAGCTACACTCAACGGATTTTATAATGTGAGGTATCAATTTAAAGCTAATTCAATGTTCTTTGATATACAGCTTACTATTCTTAAAAAATCATTGATACAAGAAAGATATAGCTTCACTTGCATTCCAATTTGAACAACCCTCGTATACACAACACAAGAACCTTGCAATGCTTTCACGTATTTATACATAAAGGTCAGTAAGTGAACAAACTAACTAGTTTAAAACTACGAAGTGCATCTACGTAAAAAACAGCAAGTTAAAGAGAATGGGTGTAGACGCATTGATGTTTTGCTGGACGTTGTCACAAATTGTGCCCGCACTTGATATATTGGTCCGATTCAAACTAAGCAAACATGCATGAGTACAAAGCGGCGGTCTAGTTACGCATGTGGTCAGAAATGTGTCGATTTTTGTCGAAGTCATGGCCACTTAAAGGGGACAAACGTTTTTGAGCAAAAAATCCACTTTAAAATTAGGAAATTCATTTGCTGTATGTAAACCGAAATATCTGAGGGACATGCTGTTTCGTTTGCGGAGACACCGATATACTTGAAATATTTACATTTAGCGTGATCTATGATTGCACAAACAGACTATTAATCATATTTTGGACAACCTACTCTCTCCATTCAATGACTTGGCAAAAAATACTTTCATATTTCCATGTTTTATGTCGTCTTATAAATATGTGTGTGTGTTACCAAGTTGACTGAACCGGTTATTTTGAATGTAATTACTAACCTACACATGTTATATACATGTATTTGAGTATATGACATGCAGACACTAGCAAGGAATAATAACATGACTGATCCTTGAAATCTAACCGGACACATTCTACCGTTCTACAAGGGTTGAATTGCTCGTAAAATGCGAGTAGGAAATGCCAATCATCGCACATTTTTGCGAGTGCTTCTTTCGAGCGTATATTTGTACCCGCGCGCCGTCGTATATTTGTACTCGCGCACCGTTTACCGCTAAGCGCATTGTCTTCTCGAATTGCTAGCGCACTCACAATACAGACGATTTGTGCCGGCTGCTAAAATGGCAGACAAACCAGATATTCGCCAATATTTTGGGAAAAAAGTTTTTAAAAAACAACCAGCGACAGCGGAGAATAAGCCCACAACGGAGAAAACACAAAGAATAAGCCCAACAGCATCGGTCGAAACTGTTAAAAAGTGGATTTTAGGTCTAAACAATGAACTTATATTTCAAACAGAAAAAGAAACAAACAGAAAAAGAAACAAACACTTATTATCAAAATTTGTTGTGCAGTTTGTAAAGAATCTTATTCTAACGTGCTTGCAGATAAAACCTGAAATATAAGAAACTTGTTTTCATTTTTTTCACTTTCTCCCAGATTTATGTTAAGCCTACCGTATGGTGCAAACAAATATGCCATACTTAAGCTTTTAAATTGCACTATAGGTTTCAGTCCGTCTCCTAGATTTATCTTTAGCCTATGGTTCAAACAAAACTCGGTCTTTGTCTCACAATGAACCCCCCCCCCCCCCCTTCTAAATTGTTTTAAAATGCAATATTTGCTTCAGTCCGCCTCCTAATCCTGTCTTCTAATCATGTTCACTACGTATATCGGATATAAGCGATATTAGACTTTGAATCAGGTGAGGCGTTTTTAAAGTCCTTGAGTGTATATATGAAGACCCAGATGATGTTTTAAATTGTTTTCTATTACTATTCAACAATGTGTTAAATAAACATGCTCAATTGAACTAAGCGGTTTAAAAACACACATTCACCTGACTGGTATAATCCTGAGAAACTTAAAATGACCCAAGAAAGAAATAAAGCCAAGAAGTTAAATAGTAGGGAACAATTTAAATATTGGTGAAATCAAGTTAAAACCACAATTTCAAGTGCAAAGAAAACCTATTATGCACAGACTATAAATAAATAGACATTTTTAAATCTTCCCCCAAAAACTGTTCCTCCTTTTCAGAAAGAGACAAAATCAAACTTCAGGAATTCATTGGAATGCAATCTGGACATGGACAGGACGCTTCATTTGCATTACCTAAAATTACTATCAAATGTATAGAAGAAGAACTAAACAACCTTGATGTAAGTAAATCCAAGACCAAAGTTTCTTAAAATAGCGCTAAAATCATCTCAAGACATTTGGAGAAAATCTTTAACCTGGATTAAGTGGATTTTTACCATCAATATTCAAAAGAGCAAAGGTAACACCTATCCACAAAAAGGGGCCTAAAACAAAAAAAGTAATTACAGACTAATTTCAATATTATCTATCTAAAGTTCTTGAAAAACATGTTAGTAAAACCTTGAAAATATTTCTAGAAAGCAATTCACTCCTTCATCCGACTCAGTTTGGGTTTCGAACTCGTTTCTCATATGAGACTGCACTGACTGCTATTATTTATTGACCACTCGATAAAAGCTTTAAATGATGGACATATTGTTTGAACTGTTTTTGTTGATATGACTAAGGCTTTCGATCTTATTAACCACAATTTACTAGTTGAAAAGCTTCAATTATATTACATTGATGCCAATGCAATTACTTAGTTTAGGTCCAATCTAACTGATCGGTCACAGCAGGTATGTGTGTCGGGACAATATTCTAGTGTTCAAAAGATACCAACTGGTGTGCCTCAAGGCTAGGTATTAGATCCTCTTCTATTCATCATTTATATCAATGATATGCCGTTACATCTGTCAAATTCCAAATCAGATATGTTTGCTTATGATACAACTATTTCATCTTTTTGGAATACTTTAGATTCAGTTCGCACTAATCTTCAGTTAGACCTTGTTTCCATACAAAACTGGTTAGAGAGAAACTCTATGATTGCAAATGCTGACAAGACAAAAGTAATGATCATCTCTCTGTCAAACCAAATTATTAACACTGCAAGAAATTCAGAAAACTCAAATATTTCATTCAATGGAAAAACTATCCAATTTTCAGCCTCAGAGAAACTCCTAGGTGGTCATATTGATAATACACTAAATTGGAAAACACAGGTTCAAATTACATTGAATAAATGCAACTCCTTGTTATACTTGCTGATGAGAATTAAACAATTTCTAAATATTCATTCTCGAAAAACGTTCTTTAATGCATACATTCTTCCACACTAAGATTACTGTTGCTATATTTGGGAAAATTGCACTATTGACCTTTCAAAAGGTATGTATAAATTTCAAAAACGTGCTGCTCGGATTATTTTGGATAATGATTTTGATACCTCGACAGATGAGTTATTTTTGCAACTAAACTGGATGAAATTTTCAGATCGAGTTAGCTACAAAGTCATTACTGTTTACAAGTCACTCAATAACATTTTCCCAAATTATATGGAGCAACTTTTTACATATAGAGAAAACAGGTGATTGAGATCATTTGAACAAAGATATCCTTCTGTACTAAAATCGAGACTTGAATTTTCAGAAAATCATTGACATACTCGATAGCTAAATTATGGAACTCACTTCCCTATGATATAAGAGTATCTGAAAGTGTTAATACATTCAAAAGCAATTATCTGAAGTGGTGGTTCTCCGGATGTCAACAAAACGTTTCTCTTATTTGAAAGATCATTTGATAACCAAAAATTAGCTTTAACCATTTATGTAAATAATTGCATGATAATACATTTTAAACTAAATTCTCTTTCAGCCATGTTATTATTTGTTTGTTATTATTGTTCTTGTTAATTGATACTATTATCTTCTGTTATTACTGTACATAATATGTTAATGTGTAAATGAGACTCACAGTGAAGACTGTGTGTACCAAACTGTGTTGTCTCCTTAAATAAAGTCTGTATTATTATTATTACGTTCATTCGTTCATAAATATGCCACGTGATACGGGGCGTAAATAGTAACAGCCAATTTGACTGGTATATTTTATTGCGGTAATAATACATGCCCTGGTTTGCTCTATGCATATATGGATTAATCCGCAGATCGTGTAAAATTGCAGAAATTGAATACACCTTGGTCACACCTACATGAACAATGCATGCACAACTTTTATCTGGTATTTACTATTTTGTCAAATTGAAATGCAAATAACACTGTTTTAGTATTTTTACAGACTGGACACAAAGCGAACAAGAGGGTATTATGATCAAATGTATTGATGACTTTCGCCCCACTACATGTTATTTTAAATTAAAAGGACCAAATAATACTACAGCCGAAGGTATATTAGAATGTGTCAACAAGCAAATTCGTTGAATTGATATCACCCGCATACAGGTTATCAGTATTTTACTGCACAATTTGGAATGTAAGCTTCCATCAGATAACAATTGTCAATCATCAAGGGAAAAAACTCAACAGAAAATCGACCTATGGAAATAACTTGACAGGCATCTTCACAGTATGGTTACTCATATTTATTTTGAGTTCAACGAAATTATATCCACTAATTACAGTACCGTCAGCGTGAAGGTTCCGCGTTATCGTGTAAATTCACTAACGCTAAACGCTTTTTAAGCGTGAAGCGAGAACCGGTAAACGTGAACCGTGAAAGCGTTTTGACCAATCAAATTGGCGCATTTTCGATACACTGGAATGTGTATCCGTGAAAGCGTGAATTTGCGTGTAGAAGCGTGAATTTGCGTGTAGAAGCGTGAAATAGCGTGTAGAAGCGTGAATTAGCGTAAAGAAGCGTGAATTATAGTTAATGTATATGTGAATCGTTTTATCGTCTCCCATTTATAATCAGAATTGAGTGGCAGAGAGTTATACGTTGATGTTAAAACAAATCGAAATGTCGTAATTTAGTAATTTAGCGAGTTCGGTAGGCCTATTTATCCTTAATAATAGTTCGGTCAAGAATGGAGGAATATGTTCCAGCGATGTACTCATCAGATTATCTAACCAAATCTCCCGAGTCTGCACGAGAATGGCGCTGATGTCAACAGTGTGAAACTTTATTGTTTATTTCAAATCATTGAAAGGTGGATTTATAACTGATACACGTGATGACAAGTATGATGGATGGTTGGAGGCGAACATTTGTACAGGTAGGCCTGAAGTGATATGCCAGTCTTATTTCTAGTTGACTTACAGGGCTTTTTTTCGCTGAATTGTGAAGAGGCCCAAGCCCTTTTGTTTTGTGAAAATTTAGCGCATAAATTCTCAAAATTGTGAAAAAGTAGGCGCGGAAACTTTTCAAATTGTGAAAAACTTAACGCGGTAAATCAGCAAATTATGATACAAAAATTTTCAGATGTTAGTTCATTTTTTGTCAACTTTTCCCAAACATGCATGTATCTATGATATAATACAGTATATCGTCCTGTACAGGAACATATGACTGTTAACCTCTATTCCTATAACTTCGTGCATTCCTACAAGTTCGTGCATTTTAGTAAAACGCTCGTTTCTTTGCTAAAAGTCTCATTTTTGTGTCCAAATGCATTTTAAGTTATTAAAAAGACATTTATCCAGCTGGATAATGCAAAAAGATTCCACAAAAACGGGTTTGTTACGTTCACAGGTGGGTTTTGTCCGAGGACCAATTTTACTGTTTACATATTCACCGCTTCCAGTCGCGAATTAGGGTGACATTTGTTTTCCTCAAAATTTGCATTAGATACGATCACGCATGTTAATTAAATGTATATGACACTCTATATTAACGTAAATATGCTGCCGCTTACACATATCGATCGGCCGATAAACAATGTTACCGCGTTAAGCGTAAAACGCACTAGTCAAATTCTACCCTGCTTTATGTAAGACCTCATAATTTTCGTATCTGTTATCCGATTTTAAATATTTAAAGCTTGTAATGAAGCAGAGATATATGTCTGTCTTTTAATACAACATTCATCACGATACCCTAGTTATTAAATCCACGGCGACGAGTAAGAATCCGTTCCGTGTAAAAGTAAGTTTAAAATACCTCTTTTTTACCAAATAAAAATACAACCAACGGTCGAAAATCATCAAATATGAATTTAATTTTCGATCGATTTTGTTCATTAAAACTTGTTTTAAAAGCTAATACTTTAAGGTTTTATAAAATGTAAAACTTATTTATAAAGCATTTGTGAGTTGTCGACCGCCAACGATTTGATTAAACTTCGTGCATTTATGTACTAATTATTGCAAATAAATTTTCAAAATGGCGGAATCACGTCGAAACGCGTGTGAAACGGGCACCTGCACACCTTCCATGCGCTAATTGAAAACATATTTTTGATTGAAACTTGTTTAAAGTGTGAGATTAAATACGTTTTGAGGTACTGGTTGTACTTTTTTCTGGTTTCTATTGGTTCTGTCTTTACAGAATGGAGTCAAAAATAGTGATTTTTGTCACAATGCGGGACTATTTTTTTGGGTAGCTGTATTGAACTTGCGGACTTATTGCCGAATGTTAATTATAAAATGGCGATTATTTACAATATAACCTGCTATTAAATGCATTTTGAGAGGTATTGGTTGCATTAAATTACGAACCATGATGCTAGCCTTTGAAAAAATCGCCACAAAAGATGATCAATGGTCGGCGTAGTTTACATCAAACATTATTATGAATACGTCCGTTCTGTTTTATTTCGTTGGCGGTCGACAACTCGCAAATGCTTTAAAAATAAGTTTTTACATTTTATAAAACCTTACAGTATAAGCTTTTAAAACAAGCTTTAATGAACAAAATCGATCGAAAATTAGATTAATGTTTGATGATTTTCGACCGTTGATTGAATTTTTATTTGGTAAAAAACGGGATATTTTAAACTTACTTTTACGCGGAACGGATTCTTACTCGTCGCCGTGGATTTAATAACTAGGGTATCGTGATGAATGTTGTATTAATAGACAGGCATATATCTCTGCTTCATTACAAACTTTAAATATTTAAAATCGGATAATAGATACGAAAATTATGAGGTCTTACATAAAGCAGGGTAGAATTTGACTAGTGCGTTTTACGCTTAACGCGGTAACATTGTTTATCGGCCTATCGATATGTGTAAGCGGCAGCATATTTACACCTTTTACATACGGTAATATAGAGTGTCATATACATTTAATTAACATGCGTGATACGATAAATCTACGATTGGAAAATGGTGCTTACTTACAGACAATTGATCAAACTTTATTTTACAAAACTTTTTAATGGCAATATCTTCCCTGTGTGATCCTAATGACGTCATCAGTTTATGTGCACAAACTTATAGGTCACAAATGTTTATATTAAAACTGCAGACTGCATGTAACATTGAGGCCGATTTTGCAAGTTTTTGCAGTTTGACATTCAACTTTTTGTTCGAATTTGTTAATAGACAGATAATTGATATAGTTTATCACATGGTTGATGCCAGTGTGTTTGTTTTTGTGCAGATGCGCACATTTCAAATATAAGATGCACAAACTTGTAGGTGTACAGGCTATCTGTAATTTGTTTGTTTGGTGCTTTGTGAAGTTGATTTTACAAAAACCATGACGCAAATTCTAATTGTGAATTAAGGGGCCTTTTAGGTTTGTGAAAGGGGCCTATAGCAAATTGTGAAGGGGCCTAATATAGGCCCCTCGTATATAGTGAAAAAAAGCCCTGACTTACAATGAATTAACTGATTGCTTCATTTTTTAGGGAAACAGGGATAGAATTATCAGATAAATCTCTAGCCTATGCAGTCAGCATGTACCCTAGTTGGAGCAAACACTCCCCCAAATAAGATTTGACCTCTGTTTAATACCAAGAGGTCTGTGACTAGAGGTCCGGAGTCTGGAATAAATTTACTGATGGTCAATAAAAATTACATTTTTCTATCCATCCATATTATGGCATATATGCACCAGTCAATTCGGTCCGGTCAATTCAAACCACAACCCCCAAACCGGTGAAGGGCGGCGATAGCTGGGAACTGTCATAAATGTGATTTTACCTTTTCAATGTTAGTTAGACAGAGAAACTGCCTGCAAGTTTTTTTATTGCACGTTATGCCCTCTGGCATGTCGCGTAGCTATCCCCGAGTGACCAGTTTCAACGCCCTTAAGAGATCTGAGGCACATTTCCTTTAAACAAATGTTTCTGCAAGTGAATTTAATTGTTAACTTATTTCTTCGGGATATTTATTCTTTTATAGGCTACTTTTTGTCAGTTTCTATTACTTAAATTTACTCAAAACTCATTTTATCCGTAACCTACGTGGGGGCGGCCATTATTGTTGACGGGTACCTAAAACGACGCCTTTCATTGGCTGCTGGGTTTAGAGATTATAATCACTGTTTAGTAACATGTACAATGCGTATTAAGCGTGTGCGTGCTTAAAAGCACCAGCTTTGCTGCATAATTAAATGAATCAACAAGTCAATAAAGGATTAGGCTGATTTATTTTGGCATCTGAGTTTATAGATAATTATTATTCTGTATTCCTTTGCTGGACGTAAATCCCATGCAGTGGGTGATGTGAAATCATCTGCCTGTCTGACCTTATGCAATCGCCAATGTCAGAGCGATACAGGAATTGAATGTTTGAATAACATGAAATAAATAAGCAATGATATTTTTTCAATTCATTGATTTTACAATCAACTACAGGCCATCACTAATAGCCAATTAAATTTCAATTACAAATAACTTGCGTTAATTAACGTATTAAGTAACATAACGCATAAACTCTACCAGAAAGTGGAAATTCTGACAAATTGATCGATCTGGTCACATGCCAGTCACGTGACTTGCCAAAAATGACGGTGCGGCGAAGTCGGTTGTAGAAATTTTCCCTTTTGTTAAGTTTTTCTATCAAATTAAGCTACTTTTGAACAGAGTTTAATTGGATCTAAGAAAAAATAACTTTTTGAACACGCAGCCACAAACGATAAAAAAATGGATGCCGAATATTTTTAACACTCTACTTTTGACATGATCGACATTTGCTATTCGTCTCGAAACTAATTCGCGGGAAAAATGACGTCATGGGATTGCAGAAAATCGAAAGCGAGGTCAAAACAAACATGGCGTCTGATTAGGTCAGCGTCAAAATAGGTCACCCGACGATACCTATATACGAATACGCGGCTGAATCCACATGATTCTGACAAAAATATTTTTTCAGGCAAAGTTTTTTCGTATTTAGCGTAGCACTTCAATTAAATTGATGCATGTTATTTAAGAACTACATCATAGCAAAAAGTGTGTGGCAAAAAAATTCAATTCGCGTATATAAAAATAACAATATCAAGAAATACACGTAAAACAATGTTAATATTTACCTCTTGCGCAATGAAACAAATAAGCTCATTTATTATTTGCTTTCATTGGATTATGGAGATTTTTCAGTGAAAATAACAGTGAAAATACCACTTTGTTATTTTCACTGTTTAAGAAGCTGGTCCCAGTATCATGCTGAAAAAGAAACGTAACGTCAACGGCGCCGGGCTTTAAAATATGCGTGACGTCATCATGACGTCATAATTCCAACGTCGTGACGTTCTAATTTCAACGTGATTTTTTCCAATTAAGCCAATTACGGCACCTATTTAAGAGGAAATGAGGCATATAATAAACAGAAAATTTGTTGATTTTTGGTGTAAGATCAATTTTATTTCACTCGTGATCACAGAAAATTATATTTTTACTTGTGGCTACGCCACTCGTGAAAATATTGATTTTCTGTGATCACTCTGTGAAATAAATTTGATCTTACACCAAAAATCAACAAATATCCTCTATCTATTTATAGCCTTGGGATTGCCCGAGTTGTCGATAAAGCTAATTTTAGCTCTCAACAGGCATCAACGGAATTGGCAACCCAAAACGAAAGTCGGCAAAAAATAATATTGACAAAATATGTCGTTATTGACGTCTAACTAATTGACTTCATAGTTTTTTACTAATTGGAAAAAGATATGCCTATACAACTTCATTCGTCGTCTGCATGTACTCTAAACTACGATAGACAACTCTAAAACAATATTTACAGTCAATAGGAGTTAATTCCCCTTAATTAAGAGGCTCAATACAGGGGAAATAAAGAAGTATTAGTAAATAAATGCGAAATGTCGGCTACTGCTACTATTCATTCAATTAACGGCCTAAAATAGTGACCCATTTGTGGCCCCAATTACAGTTCATTGTGTTACGTTTAAAGTACCAAAAAGTGACAAATACAGTGCCTACCAAAAATAAGTATACAGTTAATAATTGTTGCAAAATTAAACTTGGTTAAATTATTCAATATCTGTTTATCAGACAGTCATAATTAGACTAGTTTCTGAAACTACAGTTACTAAATGAGTCAAAATAGAGATAGAAATAAAAATAAAGATGTTCGGAATTAAAATAACCATGTGGTCAAAAAGGCTTAATTTTTCCATCCTTTTGTGACAAAGTTACCATTGTAGTTGGACAAAGAAACTTTAGATTTTGCACCTAGGGTACCAATTAATGTATGGCCTTTCCATTTAATAAACAAAATATTCAGTTTCTTCAAATATATTGTTGCTTTACTGTTCTGCAAATAGTATAATTACAGGCAAGTAAGTGGGCAATTAACATTTGTATACTAACTTTTGGTGGGCAGTGTATTTCGGACTTGAGCCCAGGATTATTAAAAGGTAAATTATTTTCTTCAAAACCACATCGTATCCTAGAAAAAGGGAGAAAACATGCAAAAATTGTCGGATACTGCTCGCCAACCAGTACGTGCATTGGCTATGTAGCTGTCATTCTATTTCTATGCATTAGTTATCCAGAATTTCAGTTATTTTCTTGTATAAGTATCACGTATGTTTCTACCTTGTAATAAACTACGAATTCGGCAAGATATGTTAGTGCATTTATCTGCATCCATTTTGTGACCGGCCGTGTATACATCTTCGTATATTGTCCGCCGTATTGGAAAACAAAGTAAGCACGTTAATTTGCCGAGGTAACACATATATACAAAACAATACAATTTACAATTGTAATTTTTTTGTAATTTTAAATAGGGCCTACCATGATACGATTCATAAATGGCAACATTGTTTTCACGCTATTTTAAACCAGTGACATTCCAAACTGTCAATTACCTAACACAGCAATTTCATTGTTTCAGCATGAAGTAATATACTTTCCCCATCCTCATAATACTGTAATTGAAACACTATATGTTCCGTTACTACTTCTAACTCCATTTCTAATGCCATTTCTAATACACAGCTGCACCATTGCTATTTGTCGCGCTTTATAAAACCCGACAACGATTTCCGCATTCATTCAATTTACGAATTTGTGGTTTATTATATGGTAGAAACATTTGTGATACTTATCACAAGAAAATAACTAAATTCCGAGTGCCTTAAATGCATAGAAATAAAATGATGGTTCCCTAGCCAATGTACATAGTGTTTGCTAGCCATCCAATGCCGGACCACTAATTTCGCTGTCTAGTCGGCTAGCCACTGCCTAATAACAAAAGGGTTCCGAAACGAACCATGTGATAAATGTTTTCATTTTTGTACGCCACACAATGATATTACCACTTTTTAGCTTACGACCAATTTAACGCATTAGGCCTCGGCAAATAAATAGTTCTATGATTTGAACAATATTACAAGCATGCAACACAGGTTACACGTATCATTGGACCTGATTTGTTTACATTACCAACATCTACTTATATTAAGACCAACAATTATATCAGACTTTTATTTTTAGAGGATATTTATAGCAAATCATTCCGCAACGGACTATATTTTTACTACCAAAGAATGTTCTCACTCGTGGCGGGAATCTAAAATAGTTCCCACGGTTTTCAATTGTATACTGTAACGTATGTAAATCACTCCGCCGCTGCACATTGCAGACGATGACCTAATTATGTTGTATACAAACATTGATGCCATATATAGCTGGTGGGGGGAACTGAAATAGTTCTACGTACATATCGATCGGCCGATTAACAATGTTACCGCGGGAAGCGTTAAACGCACTAGTCAATTTCTACCCTGCTTTATATAAGACCTCATAATTTTCGTATCTATTATCCGATTTTGAATATTTAAAGCTTGTAATGAAGCAGAGATATATGTCTCTCTTTTAGACAACACAATACCCTAATTATTAAATCCACGGCGACGAGTAAGAATCCGTTCCGCGTAAAATTAAGTTTAAAATATCCCGTTTTATACCAAATAAAAATTCAATCAACGGTCGAAAATCATCAATTATTAATTTAATATTCGATCGATTTTGTTCATTAAAGCTTGTTTAAAAAGCTAATACTTTAAGGTTTTATAAAATGTAAAACTTGTTTTTAAAGCATTAATCGGCCGATCGATATGTGTGAGCGACGCCATGTTTACCCCTTTTACATACGTTAATATAGAGTGTCATATACATTTAATTAACATGCGTGGTCACTTATCTTGACACTGGTCGAATTCTCCAAGTCGTTAAAAATGGTATTTGTAAATATCCCTTCATTGATGCTCAGCATAGTTACTTAATAGTTCCAGGTAACTGCTGGTTCTCTTGGTGTCTTTAGCAGCACAAATGTTTGAGTAAGGGTGGGCTTATCAGAACTGTGACATAAAATTATGATACAACCTGGATTCGATATTGGATTTAATGGCATCAGTACGCCAGATTATCCATTTAAATGATTTTGGTTTTAACTAAACTTTGTTAAAAAATCCAAATAACTTGAATAAGGCTTTATTTAAGTACAAATTAACATTGCTATTAAGAGCAATAAAACTTTTTCGGTTAATTTAAAAGGAGCTACATATTAGATCAAGTGTTTTAAGGCTTTAACATCCATATATTGAGGAAGGCAGAGCTATAGATAAGGTTTTAGTCAATTGGGTATTTTACCCCCGAGTTTCAATTTTGATTGGGTTTTGACAAATTTTAATTGGGTATTTAATAAAACGCAAAGGGTAAATAAGCTTTTATGTACTATTTTTCACTATAACATCCTTTTCTATTTGGGTGTTTCAAATTGTCTTTGCTTTTTCTTACTCCCTCCTCTCAAAATCTATTGGGTATTTATGAAAATTAATTGGGTAATTACCCCAATACACAGCTTATCTGTAGCTCTGGGAAGGACTCCTGTGTTTTATGAAAGGATACTCAAACCATTGAGTAATTAGGGGCCTGTGACAGGGTTTATTGTGTCTAGTGACACCCCAGTTTTGATTAATTACTCTTGTTATATAATTTCCAAGGGCCTCCGAACCACTTAACTGGAGTAGCTAGGAACGTAATTTTCTTCCGAGTTTTCGATAGCATAATCGATTAATCAATCGATAGTGAAATGAAAATTCGATTCGATTACCGATAGTAATTTTGGTCCGATTGTGGAACACTATTACAGGGACATATTTTATACTACTTCAGAGTGTAGGTCTTTGTAAAAATGAACAAAATTAAGAGTTTCTTTCAGTAATATTTGGATATTAAATCCGTTATATTCTTAGAGAATATAGCTGTGATTACCTGTGAGGTATATAGGGGGGGGGGCAATTTGCAGGAGTTTTACTATCTGTATGTATGGCCCTGGGGGGGGGGCAAGGATTTTACCAGGGGTTTGAATAAGCAAACTATTAAAAGTTACTGCCATTCCCCGTGGTTGGGGGCTAGTTTCAATTGACAGATGCATAATACCACCAGCTAATTTTTGTCCAGGTCAACAAAATCCCATTATGGATTTCAAAAGATGGACAAAATCCTCATCATTGGGTGGACAAAATCCACACTGTGTATTAAGTAAAAGACGTTCATTTTCGTTGCACTTTAAGTACCTATTATACAGTACACAACAAAAATACTTTATTTTTATTGTATAATTAATGAAAATACAAACATAAATAATCAATGTTATAAAGAAACTAGCAAAATGGGTGATAGGGATTATGTCCAATGGGGATTTTGTCTGTATCCGGTTTCATTCAACATTGTGAATAAAAGTCCTCTTATAAATGTAGTTCCTGTGCAATGGAAACCTTGAAATAATTAAGAAAAAAAAATCATGTTTAAAATTTCAGTATTGAGACATAGCTTATTTCATTTAATTAGTACACTTTTTGGTAATAATAGTATTAGAACTGTTTACTTCAAAATTGGTTTGTATGTGATGTCAATGTGACAAAATTTTGTTTAAAATAGAATTTACTAAAAAAACAGCAAAAAAATAAATAAAACAATAAAATTAGGCTTAAGTTAATCATAATACCACTAAAAACAGCAACAAACTCAAACACAGAAACATGATCAGTGCAAAATCGTCTTGTACTTGTAATTAATTAATGACAGACAGATCAAGACAATAAACAATACAGTTCCCTGTGTGCAGTATCCATCAGATCAGACCCTAATCAGTGTACACAGTGGGGTACCAATATAAAACCAATCAGTATTATGTTCTCACCATCTGTCACCTTTAAAGAGTAACTTTGATTGTGATCAGTATCTTACTGTATTTTTCATATTAGTTAATAAACATTAAACCTAATGATTTAGTTGAACAATATAACAAGTATGTTTTATATTAATTATTAAAGTAAACTTTTAAATTGTGTATTTGTAACAGTATGTGATATGTTGCCTTTTGAACTTGTTATATATAAATAGTCTATATTTTAATGTTAATTTAAAATGTGAATACCAATTAAAAAGAAATAATGAAGAAACAAGAACATTTCTCCTATCCATATCTTATAGGCCAATTATAAGGATTCACATTGTAACTTATAATTCAAATCTGGTAGATCACAATTGAAACATACTGTAGTGACTAAACTTTTTGGTTTCAGTATATCGTATGATATTTTTGTTTGACAATTAATATATATATAAAACATCAAAATGAACACATGCTAACTTGACGATGTCTTTATATCTTGAAATGTATGTGCGACCTGTTGGCTACGAATTCTAAGTATCAAATTGACAATTTTAAGGATTTAAATTTAAAGATGCGTTTGTACCCATGATCTGTATGTAGGAGGTTGATTTATTGTGGGGATAAGATTTTGTGGTCGTTCAACAATGAAATCAATGAAAATTCAACTCCCCTGAAATTAAAAGATTTTACAGGCAAACAAAAATTGTGGTTGACATTTAAATACATACAGGGAACTTAGTATTGGTTTTTATTAAGTTTGGAAAGTATATGAATTTAGAAAGATCTTTACTTAAGAAATAAAAATCTGCTCGCGTTTATTGTCGGTGAATAAAACACGGGCAGGAGTTCGGATGCGGAAAAATTAAATCACGAGTGCGTAGCACGAGTGATTTAATTTTCCGCATCCGAACGAGTGCCCGTGTTTTATTCACCGACAATATACAAAAGAACAGAGTTTTTATTTCGATTCTAAATACGATGATATCCCACACTATTTAACTGCGCGCATTCCATTTTCACCCATTTGACATTGAACATAATTCCACGCTGAAATTGAGTGGCTTATTAGCTGGTACAATTACCTCCCTCGTTAATGAAAACGACCATCGTAATTTTCTGAAGGAAATACCACATTTTAAACATTGAAACAATTTTAATAACACGAGTATATGGTATCTGTTTCATAAAATGAAAAATATAAATGAATTGATTATCAGTGCTTTAATAAAACTTGGTTTCTAGAGTATATTGGAGTTTCTAAAAATAGATGCGTCATAGCTGTAACACTGGATTCTCGTGCAACTCGCCTTGTCATCGTAACTCGTAGAAAAATTTACTATAAAGTTTACGTTCATTCATTCATAAATATGTCACGTGATACTGGGCGTAAATAGAAACAGCCAGTTTGATAGGTATGTTTTATGGGGGTAATAAAACATTGTTAGGTCCGCTTTACATTTAAACGATTAATCCGCAGATCGAGTTAGAATTTTAAATAATATTATTTTGTGTTGGTGTTAATAAAGGTAAACTTTTGTATAGTGGGCCAAATTGTATAATAATATAAACAAAGATAATAATATATAGACATATAAAATTTTATAATATAAAGGTGGTCTAGCTATTAATTTATGCTTAGAACAACTATCAATGTCACAGTCCTAATAAAAGATTATACAAAATGTGTCCTTTATCACAAATGGATAAAATATATATGATTCAGGTGAAAATTAAGTTTTCATTTGTCTAAAAATATTCGAAATATGATATATATTTAGGTCTGCAGTAAATAATTAAAGTAATTGTTTGTAGTTTATCTTTGACATCAATTTGTGTCGTTATCAAAAGGTGCAAAAGAGTGCACAGGCTTTATCTATCTGTTACATTGAAGTGGTATAATAATAGGATCATAAAACTCTAGATGTACACTATGGGGTATCTCAAGCTATCTGTCTGTCTGATCTTTGTCAATGTTGTATATTGTCTCTTGTCATTGTAAAACTGGTGTTACACAGTATACACAAAATCATATGGTTTTCTCTCTGGTTCTAAGCCAAATTAATATTGTGGTACTGGTAACATAAAAATTATTGTCTAGGATGAAGGTTGGGATTTTTTAAAAAATATTATTAATTTTGTTTTATGTACTGGAAAATCGACAATCTGCAGTGACTTCCAACAATATACCATTAAAGAAGTTGGACAAAGAAAATGTTAAACCTTATGCTTAAGGCAGGGTTACTAGAAACACACAATTATTATTTTGGCCTTAGCAACAGAAATTGAAACAAACTATAGGAGTAAATCTGACAAAATTTATCAGAATAATCTGGATATCACCAGAAAGAATATTAGCTTTTCTGCTATTATTTTTAATTTGATGAGTTATGGTCATTTAAATTATGCCTCAGTATCTATATAGGCAGAGACTGCTATATATTATAGTCTCTGGTATAGGGCGACTGATAAATTCAAATAAAGATAAACTGATATGTTCCTATACCATGTATAATATTTAACTCCCACAGAACAAACTCTGAACAGGTTTGATAATACAATATAAAAAAATCCTTGTGTTCACGAATTTCACAATTGAATGTTTTAAATCTTTGGAGAATAAATTGAAATTGGATCATTTTCTGGTACATTTTGAAAAAAGATATGACCAGTATGAGTTTGATAGTTTATGACTTTGATTAGCATATTTTATTATTTGCTTTCAATGGATTATGGAGATTTTCAGTGAAAATAACAGTGAAATTACCACTTTATTTTCGCTGTTTTAGAAGCTGGTTCCAGTATCATGAAGAAAAAGAAACGTTAAACTTCAACGGCGCCGGGCTTTAAAATATGCGTTACGTCATCATGACGTCATAATTCTCACGTCGTGACGTTCTAATTTCGACGTGATTTTTCCAATTCAGCCAATTACGACACATATTTAAGAATTGATTTAGGAATTGAGGCATATAATAAACAGAATATTTGTTAATTTTGGTGTAAGATCGAATTTATTTCACCCAGTGATAACAGAAAATTAAATTTTCACTCGTGGCTGTACCACTCTTGAAAATATTGATTTTCTGTGATCACCAGTGAAATAAAATTCGATCTTACACCAAAATCAACAAATATCCTCTATATATATTGTGTAGTTTTACTGACTTGTAAAAAATACAATAAACATAGTATACAGGTTAGCACATTTAACATGTCACCCTTGAATATCTGTGCATATCCGTTGTCTAATCAGAATTGTTATTTTAACTGATCAAAACATTCTTACAGTACAATAACGAAAACACATGATAATTATTTAGAGACAGGTCAAATGTGCTGTCCTATAGGTGCACACTCATATTAAAATTAAATAATCTCAGGAAAGCTGAGGATTATTAATCTATTATGAGTGTGAAGTGGAAAGGGATAAGAGTCTGATAAGGATAACCCAGTCCCTTGAAGAAAAGTAGCTTGTTGGACACTGTGAGCAAAATAACTGCATGCAGGTGGGACAATAACTCATTAGTATATAGAATTCTTGTTCGATATTCAGATTTTTAATGAAGTATTGATTCATTTCAGTTACCAGTATGTGATGCATGGAACCATCTTCGCTCCTTTCAGAATATATTGGCATAAAGGGAGGATTCATGGCGACAATGTCTTCAGTACTTAGTCAGATGAACCTACATTTTGTATTTAGTGGAATAACTTGATTGGAAGAGGTAATCATCAATGTATTTTACTGCTTGTGCATGCCTGGGTCTATTGTGGACATGGGATTTGAAAGTAGTGCAAGCAGTTCAATATTGCAAAAATGGAAATTTTAAGTTTAATTTTTTTGCGCAATAGCTTGATCGAGTAAGGATTAAAATTTTGTAATTAAACCTGTGACAAAGGTAGCTTGTTATCCCCCTCCAAAAACGAAGAGATATAGTAATACTAAATAGTATGCGTCTGTACGTCCATCCCATATTTTGTCCAGAGCATAACTCTTAAAACTATTTGCAGTATTGGCTTGAAACTTGGTATGTGAATAGATGGCAACTAGGAGAAGTGCAGTGACCACAAACCACAACTCTATATGGCCCAGTTTTGAAATTATCTCCCCTTGTTTAATTTAAAATATTTTTGTCCAGAGAATAACTTGAAAACTATTTAAGGTATTGATTTGAAACTTGATATATGAATAGATGGCAACTAGGAAAAGTGCAGTGATCAAAAACCATAACTCTATGTAGTCCAGTTTTGAAATTATCTCCCTTTGTTTAATTTTAAGATAACTTTTTGTCCAGAGCATACCTCAAGAACTATTTGAGGTATTGACATTAAACTTAATATATGAATAGATGGCAACTAGGAGAAGTGCAGTGACCAAAAACCATAATTCTAAATAGTGAAATTTTGAAATGATCTCCCTTTATTTAATTTTAAAATAATTTGTGTGCGACATATATCGGGATTACTTTTTAGCTCACCTGTCACAAAGTCACAATTTGCTTGACTGTGTAGACACTACAGGTCACAATTTTGGTCTAATCTTTATGAAACTTGGTCAGAATGATCATCTCAACAAAATAAAGGTCAAGTTCGATATTGGGTTATCTGGGGTCAAAAACTAGGTCACAAGGTCAAATCATAGAAAAACCTTGTGTAGTCACTAGAGGTCACAAATTTGACCTACTCTTTATCAAACTTGGTCAGAATGAACATCTCAACAAAATATAGGTCAAGTTTGATATTGGGTTAAACGGGGTCAAAAACTAGGTCACAAGGTCAAATCATAGAAAAACTTTGTGTAGACACTACAGGTCACAAGTTTGGTCTAATCTTTATGAAACTTGGTCAGAATGATCATCTCAACAAAATCAAGGTCAAGTTCGATATTGGGTTATCAGGGGTCAAAAACTAGGTCACAAGGTCAAATCATAGAAAAAACCTTGTGTAGTCACTAGAGGTCACAATTTCGACCTACTCTTTATCAAACTTGGTCAGAATGATCATCTTAACAAAATCTAGGTCAAGTTCAATATCGAGTTAACTGGGGTCAAAAACTAGGTCACAATGTCAAAACCTTGTCTGGACACTAGAGGTTACAATTTTGGCCTAATCTTTATCAAACTTGGTCAGAATGATCATCGCAACAAAATCTAGGTCAAGTGCGATATTGGGTCAAGAACTTGGTCACTAGGTCAAATCACAGGGCTTGCATGCACTATTACGACATGTGAGCGACCTAGGGCCCTCTTGTATTATAATTGCCAGCGTCTGCGGCAGCGACGTCCCATTTTTCTTGTCTGGAGCATAACTTAGTCAACTTAACACTGGGTACACCGTCTATTTTTAGAACTGGAAAAACTGTTACTCCGCACAAGTCTTGAATCGCGTCATTGCAGTTTCGGTGGGGTAAATATTTGTTGATTTTATATCTACTTTGTTGTGATCTATAAAAACCAAGTGGTGCAGAGTACGCATTAAGGGATTATTAAGGCTGTTATCATTTTGTTTGAAAAGATTTGTCAATTAAACAAAATTAATTGCCGGTACCAATTTTTCCTTTTTTACTTTGTACGTGGTTAAGTAACAAATGAAAAGTACCATCTATTTTGCTTATTTGGCTAATCTTTTCAGAGATAATGATGACAACCTGAACGTGGCACCCCTTAATGAATACGCTGTACCACTTGCGGTAGATAGAAAATCAAATATTTACCTCACCGAAACTGCAACCATGCGATTCAAAAGCCGTGCTTAGTAACGGTTTTCTGGTTCTAAAAATAGACGGTGTACCCAGCGCTTAAGTTCAAATGACTCAAAAATTGGTATGCATGAGACCGTTAACATGGGCGAGCGCTAAGTAGCGCTTTCCACGGGAGGTAATCCTTGCCTTCTATATTTAATTGAACGGGAAGTAACTGAATAAAGGCCCTCAATAGCGCTTTGCTTAGGCAACGGACCCCATGTTTCTTGCAATAAGCTGAAGTGCAGTGTACAAGAACTATAACTCTACCTTGCATCATTATACCCCCAGATACATAGTATACGGGGGCTATATTGGAGTCATGCTTGAGGATGGTTGGTTGGTTGGTCTGTTGGTTGGTCTGTTTTGTCTGCGCTATTTCTCTGTAACAATTGGTCGAATTTCATCAAAACTTTGCATGATTGATCAGTACCAAGTCTAGTTGTGCATATCGTTGGCATAAGCCAGTCGGATAAATTTTAAGGGAGTTATGGCCCTTGGTTTATTTACACTTAAAATTTTGTCCGCGCTCTTTCTCTGTAACCAATGGTTGGATTTCAATGAAACTTTGCATGAATGATCAGTACCAAGTCTAGTTGTGCATATCCTCGGCACACATTAGTTGGATTGATTTTAAGGGAGTTATGGCCCTTGTTTTTTTACACTTAAAAATTTGTCCGCCCTATTTCTCTGTTACCAATCATGCCAATGGTTGGATTTCAATGAAACTTTGCATGAATGATCAGTACCAAGTCTAGTTGTGCATATTCTCGGCACACATTGGTCGGATCAATTTTAAGGGAGTTATGGCCCTTTATTTTTTTTACACTTACAAATTTTTCTGTGTTATTAATTGCCGGATTTCAATGAAACTTAGCGTAAATGATCTGTACCAAATCTAGTTGTGCATATCCACGGCACACGTTTATCGGATTAATTTTAAGGAAGTTATGGCCTTTTGTTTTTTACACTTATGAATTTTTCCTTTGTTACCATTGGTTTGATTTCAATGAACATTTGCATGAATGATCAGTTCTAAGTCTAGTTGTTTCTCAAAGCACATTTAAGTGACTGTGTCAAGCAGTTTCTGGGGGTATTGATCACATTCAGTGATATTTCTTGTTTTTGAATATTTCCCTTTGATTGATTTTATTAGAGCATTCCTTGTCCGGAGCATAACTTTGGTACCATCAGGTTGAATGACTTGAAACGTAGTATGCGTGTTTCTTACAAAAAGCCGAAGTGCAGTGCACAAGAACCATTATAACTCTACCCGCGTCATTTTTGAATTCTTTCCCTTTGATTGATTTTATAAGCATTTCTTGTCCTGGGCATAACTTTATCACCATAAGTATGAATGGTTCCAAAATTGGTAGGGATGTTTCTTGCTGTGACATGAAATGCAGTGTTTAGCTCTTGCATGGGTGGCTAGGTACGTCCATAGCTTCTGTATGGCTTTGAATTGTCTGTGTAATATGGTATTTGCTGTACTTAGTCTTCAATCATTAAATGTCTTTACATTTACTGTTTCAGACTTCATATACCAGTCAGTGGGTTCTGAGGACGATTGGAGAATAAGAGTGACATATTATTACTGCTAGTGGACAAACTACTGCTTGTAGTTCACAGACTGGTCTTAAAATTTGATGTTGAAGACTACGCAGCTAGAAATTTTCAGAAAACTTGTGTTATTGGTTGAAAGAGAAATATAATTGGTGTACTTGTGATGGTGTACTGGTGATAGACGGTAGAAGTATTTAGCTATCTACCTGTTAATTGACTTTCTGAATACATATCAGAAAGAGGAAATACAGTACAACTAGACCAGCACAACACTACAGACCCTTGCTATACTAGATAACAAGTCTTGAAATCACTGTTTGTTATCTCCGATCAACTGAAAATATCAATTTTACAATATGTTTAAGTTCCCAAGTACATGTACTTACTCGGATAATTATGTTACCTTTTGTGCATGTGAAGTTTGATCATGTGCTTTGCAAACATAAAGTACATGCAGTTTCCAAATAACACTGACACATGGATATTATTTTCTAATTTATTTACAATTGTGTGTTATAATGAGGAAACAAACCGAAAGAATTTTTGGCCTTTGATGGTACATGTATATATGCCGAAGACACCATGTTGGATGGTCTGAGGGGTGATCATTATTTAATGAGAAAATGCTTATTATTAAGCTATTACATTTTTTTTCTAAAAATATTTTATGCGGTGGTTAATACATATATTAAAAGAAAACATACGAAAGTTCTCAAATATAAGGAAAAATAAATCGTTTAGAACATTTTTGAAACCAGTATACGGGGCAACGTCATTTTTTGCACTGAAACAGAATTTAATGATAATCAATTTGATTATCACATTTTGTAGGTTCTGTATTAATTTTTAAAACCTTTTAGATTACCCTCCTTTGATATTTATTAACCTTCACCTACGCGATACAAAGTTGAAAAGTGACTCACATTAGTCATCCTAGGGAATTTCGTTCAACGAAGTTCTCACGTCGACATGATGTTACACCCACTTTGCGTTAGATTACTAGCCCTTTCCGATCCAGTTTTTATGCCCCCCATCTTTGATGAGGGGTATATTGCTTTGCATATGTCGTTCCGCCTATCGGTAGACCAAATGGTTTCCGTTCAATAACTCAAGAACGCTTTGCCCTAGGACCTTCAAACTTTACATCGAGGTTGGTCATCAACAGTAGATAACCCCTATTGAATTTTAGGTCAAAGGGCAAGGTCACTGACCTTTACAATTTCTGACTATTCAAATGGTTTCCGTTCAATAACTCAAGAACGCTTTGCCCTAGGACCTTCAAACTTTACATCGAGGTTGGTCATCAACAGTAGATAACCCCTATTGAATTTTAGGTCAATGGGCAAGGTCACTGACCTTTACCATTTCTGACTATTCAAATGGTTTCCGTTCAATAACTCAAGAACGCTTTGCCCTAGGACCTTCAAACTTTACATCGAGGTTGGTCATCAACAGTAGATAACCCCTATTGAATTTTAGGTCAAAGGGCAAGGTCACTGACCTTTACCATTTCTGATTATTCAAATGGTTTCCGTTCAATAACTCTAGAATGCTTGCCCTAGGATCTTCAAACTTAACATGGATGTTGGCCATCAATATAAGTTGACCCCTATCGAATGTTAGGTCAAAGGGCAAGGTCACTGACCTTTACCATTTCTGACTATTCAAATGGTTTCCGTTCAATAACTCAAGAACGCTTTGCCCTAGGATCTTCAAACTTAACATGGATGTTGGTCATCAACATTAGATGACCCCTATTGATTTTGAGGTCAGAAGGTCAAAGGTCACTATGACCTTTACCATTTCTGACTATTTGGCTGCCATGGGGGCATACGTGTTTTATAAACATCTCTTTTTTAATAAGTAATTATGAACATAAATCGAAGCTTTTGATGTGGCATGATCACAAAATGATAACTGAATCTCACGCACAGTTTCATTATTAATTGTTTTCTTCAACACTAAATATATTATTGATAATCTTTTGTCTGCATCCATCAGTTTTGCTATTACAAAACAATAACACGGATGTGACGTAACGTGACAATACAACCCGTGCATGACGTCACCATCAGTACAGTGAGTCTTAGATAACATTAACTACCAATTTTCATCACATGACTATTATTTAGATGAAAACGGCGAAAAGACCCGCAAAATGTCCCTCCTAAGCGTTTTGAGAGTTATCTTAGCAACTATAGTTTTTAGCATGATGTCGCTGTAATCATGAATATTCAGGGAAACATTGCCAATATATGTTACTACTTACATTTAAAGTTGGAGTAAAATCGAAACAATCATAACAAAATTATAAGCATTTTCGCATTATATATTGATCATTCCTTGTAGTCCTATGTGACATTATTTGATATATTTTGCCATGGAAATCAAGATGGACTTTTTGGATGTTATTGTGTTGGGCTGGCAAACTATTCCTACATTCTGTTGATCGTGATGCCTACCTGTGTCTGACACAAGTATCGTAACTTACCCTTCCACAAGGGACAAGCAACTTTGCCACATGTGGAGTTAAATCGGCAATGTTGTCAAATTTTTATAAAAATGTGAGAACTGCTGCAACCAGAAATCAAACCCAGATAGCCGGGTTACAAATCCAGCATAGTAACCACTGGACCGCAACTGTATTGTTCACTGAATCTTAGTGAAAGTTGGTTGTCATGTTTGTCTTGAACAAATCTGGGTATGTCCATCCCGAAATGTGCCGTCTGTTAGTTGAAATTTTAAGTAATTAGGCTACAGTTATCAAACTTCATAGGAATATTAGTCAGTATGTTTTTTTGTACATCTTTATATTTATACCCTCAGATACAAAATATATGGGGGCTATATTGGAGTCATGCTTTAGGTTGGTCTGTTGGTTGGGCCAATGCTTATTGGCTGCACTATTTTCCTTAAACATTGGTTGGATATCAACAAAACTTTGTTGTTTGTATGACTTATCAAAACGAAGTCTTGTTGTTCATATTGTCAGTGCATCCTGGTCAAATAAATTTTAATGGATTTATTACCAATAAAAGTTTTCTTATTTTCTTACACTTACAATTTGTCCATGCTATTGTTATACCCCTAGATACAAAGTATATGTTGGTTATATTGCAAGTTATAAATATGGTTGGCACTTAATGGTCAGATCAAATTTAGGGAGTTACTGTCCTTTGATATTTTCATTTATGATTTGGTTTGCGCTATTGTTTATAACTGCAGCTGTCAACCAAACTTTGCAAGTAAGAAAGACTCTTCAATTCTAAAGCTAGACAAGGCATATGTGCATATCACTATAATATTAAGCCACTGTGTCAAGCAGTATCTGGGGGTATTCATCACTTTCAGTGCTATTTCTTGTTGTGTTACCAATGGTCAGATTTCAATGAAACTTTGCATGACTTATCAGTATGAAGCGTAGTTGTGCATATCGCTGGGGCACCTCGTCAGAGCAATTTTAAGGGAGTTATTGCCCTTTGTTTTACACTGATAATTTTTGTTCATGCTGTAACCATTTGTCACATTTTGATGAAACTTTGTATGACTTTCCAATACCAAGTCTAGTTATGCATATCGTTGGCGCCTATTGGTCCGATTACGTTTTAATGGAGTTATGGCCATTTGTTTTTAGACTAATCATTTTTTAATTGCCCATTGGTCGGATTGATAATTAGGAAGTATCGGGTAACTGCCCTTTGTATTTTCCATTTATTATTTTGTCTGCACTATTTCTCTGTGGCTTTTGGTTGGAGTGCATGACTTATCAGTACCAAGTTTAGTTGTGCACATCTTTATTGTTCTGTGAGCTTTTCACTTATTATTTTCTCTGCGCTATTTCAAATAGTTGCTTTTCAACGAAACTTTGCAAGACTCATCAGTGCTTAACTAAGCTTTCTATATCATCATAATTTGGATCTGATGTAACTGTCAAACAGAATCTAATGGTAACGGTATTCATCATTTTCAGTGATACATCCTGTTTGATTAGACCTGTATTAACAGAGTTGTCACCCTTGAAATAATGATATTTTGCCTTCGACGCTCTTATCCAAGTATTTGAGCTACTGTTGGTATAGTTAGGAGGAAAATTAGCTGGTATATTTAGTTGAGTTATGGCCCTTCTCGTGGTCAAATGGCAAGTGGGGGCATCTGTGTCCTTTGGACATTTTCTTATTTGTTTTTCAAGACTGGCAGCCATCTTGGGTTTATTAAATTCCCTAACCTAAATAATTTTCTTGTTGTAGCTACACCCGGATTAGATCCCTAAGAATCTAAGGTCTTGAGAAATATGTGGATTATCATTGTATGACATAATTTGTCCCCCTATAGGTTTGCCCCCCGTCAGTCAGTCTGTCAAAAGACATAACTGAACAGTTTCCAAACTAGGTTTATGGAACTTGGTATGTGGATAGGGGACAATACGGTGATTATGCACTTTTTTTATTCTGACAAAAATTGTGTTTTCCATAGCAACAGAAACATTGAGAATTTTAAGGGTCAAACTTGTATGGAACTTCTGTATTGCTTGCAATTCTTAGTGACTTGTTTTTAGTCCCCTACCGGTTTTTGACCGGAGGGGACTATAGGTTTGCCCTCCGTCCGTCCGTCAGTCAGTCCGTCAAAAAATCTGGATCCTGACATAACTCAAACAGTTTCCAAGCTAGGTTTATGAAACTTGGTATGTGGATAGGGGGCAATAAAGGGATTATGCACGTCTAAAAATATTTTGATTCTGATAAAAATTGTGGTTGCTATGGCAACAGAAAGAGTGAAAATATGCCCAAATCTGGATCCTGCCATAACTCAAACAGTTTCCAAGCTAGATTTATGAAACTTAGTATGTGGATAGGGGGCAATAAGGGGATTATGCACATCTAAAAATATTTTGATTCTGATAAAAATTGTGGTTGCTATGGCGACAGAAAGAGTGAAAATATGCCCAAATCTGGATCCTGCCATAACTCAAACAATTTTCAAGCTAGGTTTATGAAACTTGATATGTGGATAGGGGACAATGAGGGGATTATGCATGTCTCAAAATATTTTTGATTCTGACAAAAATTGTGGTTGCTATGGCAACAGAAACATTGAAAACGGCTTAAAACCGGTAGGGGACTTCTGTATTGCTTGCAATTCTTAATTACTTGTTATATATATATTTAATGTTTTCAATTCTTGTTGAAATTTTTTATTATATGTTGTTATGATACTAAAAAAATAAAAGAATAACTGGTATCATTTTATTTACTTATATTATTGGTCATTATTAAACTGGAACTTACGGTAGGTTTTGAAACAGAATATAAATGTCATCTTAGATTAAATAATATATCTGATTGTTGTATCATAGTTCAACAGAGGGTGTGATGGTAACAGATGTGTGTATGTTCAACAGACTGTAAATTCACCCTATCCTTGAGTCGCAAGTCAGCTGTTAGACTCTGCTCTGACGGCATCCAAAGCATATTGGCTATTGGTATTCTCAGGTACCCATTCACACGCCTTAGTAACGAGTATTGTGGGGAGTGTTTTGCTCAGAGAAATTTAGCAATGTCACAGAAGAGGATCGAACTTGGACCTCTCGATCTCAAAGCGCACACCCTACTTCTTAGCCACTGTTCCAACTTTTTTGTGGAAAATAGTCGCACATTGAAGTTATCACACTCTACCATTGCATTTATTGCACTCTTCGAAACTATAAAACAACTACCAGCTAGCAGCGACTTTCAACTTCAGATCTATTTATAATAAATGATGAACAGTGTTGTAATCGCATCCGCCTTATATAAACAGATGGACTACAAGATTTGAATCCTGCATTTGTCATCGGTATAGATCAAATGTTGATCTCAAACCTGCCTCTGCATTCGCCTTTGGGATAAATCAAATGTCAGACCTGGCTCTGCATTCCAACCAAGATCTGTATTCGGAATTTCCCCACCTGATATAGCGAATGTTGATCTTGGAAATGGATCGGTATTTGAAACTGGGTCTGCATTCGCCGCGGGTAAACATCAAATCTAGATGTCGGAGCTGGGCAGTATAGATCGAATGTTGATCTCGGAGCTGGATCTGTATTCAAATATGGGTCTACATTTGCCGCCAGACTTAATCGATGTCAGACCTGGCTCGTTATTCAAATGCAGACCTGTATTACACACCTTCAATAATTGTGAGCGTCGATCTCAGAGCTGGCTCTGTATTCAAACCTGGAGCCCGTTGCCTAACCAAACTGAGTGCTACGCTAGGAAACGGCTTGCTTCTGAAAAGCCTGCTACGAAACGAAAAATTAAATGCTACAGGCGAGCGCTCGCGGATAGCAGACCGTTGCATAGCAAAGCGCTACTGAAGCTATCAGTTTCATAAGAAAGCGCTCGCCTACCGTTAAGAAACGGTGTGCTATCCGAGAGCACTGCTCGCTCGTAGCATGTCGTTGCATAGACGTAGGAAAGCGCTCGATAGCGCCTTTTGGAAGGAAGCGGCTTGGTTAGGCAACGGGCTCCTGGTTCAACATTTGCCGCCGGGCTTAATCAATGTCAGACCTGGCTCGTTATTCAAGTGCAGACCTGTATTACACACCTTCAATTATTGTGAACGTCGAACTCAGAGCTGGATCTGTATTCAAACCTGGGTCTACATTTGTTTTTGTTTTCATGTCAGACCTTGCTCTATTTTCAAACATAGATCAGTTTTAACCCAACTTTTTTGCGAATGTCAATCTCACGAGCTGGATTGGTATTCGAAACCTGTGTCTGCCTATAACTGCCGTTGTCACCTTAAATGCTGACGTCACAGCTGGCTCTCAGTCTGTATTAGAAACTGGTTGTGTATTGAATGTCGAACATCGATTACAGATCTTAGAGTCTACTTCTCACACCTCTTTCTCGCTTCAAATACACAATATACACGATGAGTTTAAGCCGTTTATCATATGGAATAAAATGCACTAAGAAACTTACGATAATACATCAGTCCGAAAAAAGTCAACATTTCGAATATAATTTCAATACATCGTACCTCACTCATCCATAAGTGTTAAACTTAACAGTTTTGATCCAAAAAAATGAAATACTTCGTACGGTAATCCTTAGTACATGTATAATTCAATTTTTTTAGTAGATCTGATCTCCGTTGTTAGCGCTTAATTGTTCATTTCGAATTCAGTTTTATTCGTGTATGAATTTACTTAAAGATGCATCAGTCATAATTTAGAAACTAATTAAATTAATATCATTTAAATTAGCGATAATCTTTTAATATAGGCAATGAATCATGCACACCTTAACGCTTCACGCTTATCGCTTTCTCGTTTTTCCCAATACACAATTACACGGTGCGCATGCGCAGATGGGTTCACGCAAATACACGTTTCACGGTGCGCATGCGCATATGGGTTAAACGGTTCACGCTTATACACGGTTATACACGCTTTTTCACGCTGCGCATGCGTACTTGTAGTACACGGTTAACGCTTTCACGCTAACGCTTACACGCGTGAAACACTAACGCAAAACGGTTTCACGCGGAACCTTCACGCTGACGGTACTGTAATGGACGAAATTATTAAATCAATAAACCAAGGGCAGTAGCTCTAAGGACAATTTACCAATAAACAAGTGGGCCAAGATGACCCTGTATCGCTCACCTATGCACATAGAACTGGAAGAAGCAAACGGGACCTTGATTTCAGTTGCCACTGTTCTGCATGACTTGAAATTATTTAGCTATCTATAAAATGAAGCACTCAAGGATTAGGTTATCAAGATTCTAAAAGATGAGAACAATTCTCCCGGTGTTCATAATCCAATCAAAATCATCAACTAGTTAAAAAAGTATGCCATGAATGTATTTCACGGTGTCCATCCTATCACTGAGGTGCATTCAATAAGAAACAAAAATAGAGAAATTGAGGATATGTCGTATTTACCGTTGTGTATAAACATAACAATGTGGTAAAATTAAAGAACGCAACAGTTGGTACAGATTTACCTGGATGACACATGTTAACTTCATAAAATCTATACGTTTTAGCCGAAAAACGAACCGGCTGCATAATTTATTGTCAAAATGACTCCATGTTTGTCAGATGTTTCGAATGACATTTTTGTGAAAGCGATTTCCATTGTTTATTTTTATACGCTAACCAATGAAAATGACCGTTAGAAAACGGTCGATCTAAAACCTAGTATTCCTAGTTTTTCATAAATTTGACACTTTTTTGGATAAAGTTAAACTGTCTGAATAAGTTTTGGAGATTTTGTTTCACAATATGCAGCTCAAATAAGCTTCGCTCGCATAAGAACTTTATCAGTGAATCTACAGACTATATAATCAATAGTCCATGGTGAATAGTATCAAGGAGAGAATGCGTATGGCATGCTGTTGAGATAATACTGCATTTCTTCTGGTTTGCTTTGCTCGCACAATCCACACAAACTGTATTATTTAATAGCATCAAGTTGAGAACGAATTTGTGTGGAATGCAACTTATATTTATTTATAAACATGATTTTTTTTGGCTCGCTTCGCTGGCACAATAACTTCATAACCCCACATGAACCAACTTCGAACTTGACCTTAAGGTCATCGAGATAAATATTTTGACCAAACTTCATGAAGATTGAAGCAAAAATATGGCCTCCAGAGTGTTAACATAGTCATCCTATTATTTGACCTAGTTTTTTACCCCCCCCCATGACCCAACTTCAAACTTGACCTAGATTTCATTGAGATACAACTACTGACCAAGTTTGGTGAAGATCAAAGCAAAAATTGGACCACCAGAGTTTTAACAAGGTTTTGCTATTATTTGACCTTTTGACCCCAAATGACCCAACTTCGAACTCGACCTATATTTCATTGAGATACAACTACTGACCAAAATTAAAAGTGCTAGAGAGTGTTAACGGTGAATTGTCTTATATAAATAACGCATGGCTGCGAGGGTGATAGTAAATAATACCAACCCGAGAATAGTTATATCACCCGAGGCGAAGCCGAGGGTGATATGACTATTCAAGGGTTGGTATTATTTACTGTCACCCGAGCAGCCATGTGTTATTTATTTTATTACACCGAACAAAATAACAACCATTTTGCAAAATAAAATATCAGCAAATGCAAGCAGAACTTAGATTGCCGTTATAATAAATTTACATGTACAATCTCAGTCCGTATTAGTTTCTAATGATTTTGTGCTATTTTAGTAAATCTTGTCAGTTTCAACGGTTGACAAAAAAGTACTGTCAAAAAAGTACTATCACCCTGCTGACAGTAAAAAAATGTTTTATCACGTGGTATATTGATCCGCTTGATCGTAATAGTAAGAATACTATCTGTTTGTCTATGGGAAATTAACATTACGAATAAAGTGAGGGGTAATAAAACGGACTGACAGACCGACGGACGACGGACAAAAAACACAATCACAAAAGCTCACCTTGCCTCTTTGTGGCAGGTGAGCTAAAAAAACAACCGCTGGCCAAATTTCAAAATAATTTTACATAAAAAGTTGTTGGGTGATCTCTTACAAAATTGACATTTTTGTCTGGATTAGTCAAAAAACATGGCTGCCAGTGGGTGGGGCGCTGTTTTTCCATGATAATATATCTATAGTATAATATTTAAAAACCTTCTCCTCTAAAAGTACTCGTTGGATTTCATTATAAATTGGTTAAATTGTTCCATGTGTGGTCCTTTCATAAAAAAGTGAAAAGAATTACATTCCATGCCGAACTCTGGTTGCCATGGCAACCGATAGGAAAATCTTAAAAAAATCATAAACAAGAGGGAGGGCCCAAAGGGCCCTAGGTCGCAAACCTGTCGAACTTGACCTAGATTTTGTAGAGATGATCATTGTGACCAAGTTTCATACAGATAAGGCCAATATTGTGACCTCTATTGACTACACAAGGTTTTTATATGATTTGACTTAATGACCTAGTTTTTGACCCCAGATAAACCAATATCAAACTTGGCCTAGATTTCGTTGAGATGAGCATTGTGACCAAGTTTCATAAAGATAAGGTCGACATTGTGACCTCTAGTGACTACACAAGGTTTTTCTATGATTTAACCATGTGACCTAGTTTTTGACCCAAGATGACCCAATATCGAACTTGACCTAGATATTGTTAAGATGATCATTGTGACCAAGTTTCATACATATTAGGCCAATATTGTGACCTCTAGTGACTACACAAAGTTTTTCTATTATTTGACATTGTGACCTAGTTTTTGACCCTGGATGACCCAATATTCAAGTTGACCTAGATTTTGTTGAGATAATCATTGTGACCTAGTATCATAAAGATTAAGTCAAAATTGTGACCTCTAGTGACTACACATGGTTTTTCCATGATTTGACCTAGTGACCTAGTTTTTGACCCCGGATGACCCAATATCGAGTTTGACCTAGATTTTGTTAAGATGGCCATTGTAACCAAGTTTCATAAAGATTAAGTCAAAATTGTGACCTCTAGTGACTACAAAAACTTTTTCTATGATTTGACCTAGTGATCTAGTTTTTGACCCCAGATGACTTAATATCAAACATGACCTAGATTTTGTTGAGATGATTATTGTGACCAAGTTTCATAAAGATTAGACCAAAATTGTGACCTCTAGTGACTACACAAGGTTTTTCTATGATTTGACCTTGTTTTTGACCCCATATCAAACTTGACCTAGATTTTGTTGAGATGATCATTGTGACCAAGTTTCATAAAGATTAGACCAAAATTGTGACTTCTAGTGACTACACAAGGTTTTTATATGATTTGACCTTGTTACCTAGTTTTTAACCCCGAATGACCCAATATCGAACTTGACCTAGATTTTGTTGAGATGATCATTGTGACAAAGTTTCATAAAGATTAGGCTAAAATTGTGACCTCTAGTGACTACACAAGGTTTTTCTATGATTTGACCTCGTGACCTAGTTTTTGACCCCGGATGACATAATATCGAACTTGACCTAGATTGTGTCGAGATGATCATTGTGACCAAGTTTCATAAAGATTAAGTCAAAATTGTGACCTCTAGTGACTACACAAGGTTTTTCTATGATTTGACTTAATGACCTAGTTTTTGACCCCAGATAAACCAATATCAAACTTGGCCTAGATTTCGTTGAGATGAGCATTGTGACCAAGTTTCATAAAGATAAGGTCGACATTGTGACCTCTAGTGACTACACAAGGTTTTTCTATGATTTAACCATGTGACCTAGTTTTTGACCCAAGATGACCCAATATCGAACTTGACCTAGATATTGTTAAGATATTCATTGTGACCACGTTTCATACATATTAGGCCAATATTGTGACCTCTAGTGACTACACAAGGTTTTTCTATGATTTGACCTCGTGACCTAGTTTTTGACCCCGGATGACATAATATCGAACTTGACCTAGATTGTGTCGAGATGATCATTGTGACCAAGTTTCATAAAGATTAATTTAAAATTGTGACCTCTAGTGACTACACAAGGTTTTTCTATGATTTGACCTAGTGACCTAGTTTTTGACCCCGGATAACCCAATATCGAACTTGGCCTAGATTTTGTCAAGTTGATGATTGTGACCAAGTTTCATAAAGATTAGGCTAAAATTGTGACCTCTAGTGTCTACACAAGCCAATTGTTGACGGACGGACGGACGACGGACGAAGAGTGATCACAAAAGCTCACTGTCACTTTGTGACAGGTGAGGTAAAAATCAACCGCTTGCTAGATTTCGAAATAATTTTACAGAAATAGTTGTTTGGTGACCCTCTTACAAAATTGACATTTTTGTCTTGATTCGTAAAAAAAGCTTGGCTGCCAGTGGATGGGGCGCTGTTTTTCCCTATATATCTATAGTAAAATCTTTAAAAATCTTCTCTAAAAGTACAGGTTGGATTTCATTATAAATTCCTTAAATTGTTCCTTAGGTGGTCCTTTCTTAAAAAGAGTTAAAAGAATTACATTCCATGCAGAACTCTGGTTGCCATGGCAACCGATAGGAAAATCTTCAAAAAAATCAACCGTTTGCTAGATTTCAATTTTTTTTACAGAAATAGTTATTGGGTGACCCTCTTACAAAATTGACATTTTTGTCCTGATTCATCCATAACATGACCGCCATTGGGCGGGTGCTGTTTTTCCCTATATATCTATCTTTAAAAATCTTCTCCTCTAAAAGTACTGGTTGGATTTCATGTTAAATGGGTAACAATATTCCTTGGGTTATCCTTTCTAAAAATAGCTAAAAGAATTATAATCCATGCAGAACTCTGGTTGCCATGACAACTGATTGAAAAAACTTTTTTTAAAAACATGGTTCTACTTGATCAATGTGCACAGGTGAGCGACCTAGGGCCCTGTGGGCCCTCTTTTTTAAGTCAGGATCTAGACAATCCAAAGAAAATTTGAATGGTAGGATCTTAGATAAACCCTTTGTGATATGAAACAAGTGGATAGAGTATCGCTTCGTCAAATATCTTCATGCACAGGCTAGTTCTTCTAAATGTATATAAATGGACAATTTTATTGCCCGATCAGGCAATTTTTCGAGCATTAATTCCCGATCTGTTGATGATGCATTCTTAGTTAAGTATGCAATGTATGTAGTGAATAAATATGCAATTGATGATGCGCCTTAGACCCACCATTCGAAGAAGAGTGGTTACTAGTATATTGTTTTAATAATGCCAGTTGATCCGTCTGTCCTCACCAAATGGTTTATAAATTACCCATGAACGGTTTCGTTTGTTCAAGGATTTACAAATGCCTTATGTTTACAATGTTTGGTTTAAAGAAATATTTGTAGAATATGCGTCATTGTTTTTTGTTTGTTTCATGTGTCATTGTACTCAGGTTACCAAAGTGATAGGGCAGTGTTGGCCAACTTGTTTATCCGTTCAGTCGTGTGAAGTTCTAAAAAGAAACAGTTTGAAACAACAAATGTAGGCATGCAAAATCGAGGAAAAACTCGCACAAACAAATGTATACGTGTTTTCCTTTCCAAATTCAAGATTGACAAACGTCTCTACTTTTTTCGTGATGAGTTGCTAGAAGTTGTAGCTTGTTGTAGAAAAATACTTCTCTACGTGTCTTCTCTAAATGCATGTGTTCATTGCAACACTTAATATGTAAACATATCTTATCCAAAATTAGCCAATTGTCTAAATATACGACAATTAAGGTATGAGGTCACTGAATGACTGACATTGACGTCATTTGCAAGTGCACGATGGTGTACTTTATAAAAGAAATAATAAATATGTACCTGTGTTTTATCGTAGAATAAAGTCCATCTATTTGTCCAGAGGATAACTCGGAAACTTTTTGAGGTATTGATCTGCATTTTGTAAGAATTATTGCCCCTTTTTGGACTTAGAAAATGAAATACCTTGGTTAAGTTTTGTGTTTAGGTCCACTTTTCTCCAAAACTATCAGAGTTGTTGCTTTGAAACTTTCAACACTTGTTCACGATCAATACTTGACCATGTCAAGCAAGAACCATAACTCTGATCTGCATTTTGCATGAGTTATTGCCCCTTTTTGGACTCAGAAAATTCCTTGGTGAAGTTTTGTGTTTATATTCATTTTATCTTATACACTATGTGGGCTATTGCTTTGAAACTTTCAGCACTTGTTCACCATCAAAACATCAAGCAAGAACCATAACTCTGATCTTCATTTTGCGTGAGTAATTGCCCCTTTTAGGACTTCTTGGTTAAATTTTGTATCTAGGTCCACGTTTCTCATACACTATGTGGGCTATCGCTTTGAAACATTTAACACTTTTGAAACATTCTTTAACACTTTTGAAACATTCAACACCTGTTCACCATCAATACCTGACCATGTCAAGCAAGACTCATAACTCTGATCTTTATTTTGTATGAGTTATTGCCCTTTTTTGGACTTAGTAAATTCCTTGGTTAAGTCCTTGGTTAAGTTTTGTGTTTAGGTCCACTTTTCTCATACACTATATGGGCTATTGCTTTGAAACTTTCAACACTTGTTCACCTACAACACCTGGCCGTGTCAAACAAGAACCATAACTCTGATATGCATTTTGCGAGAGTTATTGCCCCTTTTGGACTCAGAAAATTCCTTGGTTAAGTTTTATGTTTAGGTCCAATTTTCTCATAGACTATGTGGGTTGTTGCTTTAAAACTTTCACCACCTGTTCACCATCAATACCTGACCATGTCAAGTATGAACCATAACTCTGATCTGTATTTTGCAAGAGTTACTGCCCCTTTTTCGACTTAGTAAACTCCTTGGTTAGGTTTTGTGTTTAGATCCCTTTCTAAGTTATTGCTGAGACAATGATCAGATGAGCGTCTGCACCCGCAAGGCGGTGCTCTTGTTTAACCTGAGTATAACTTGAAAGCTGTTTAACGTATTGATTGAAACTTGATATATGAATAGATGGCCAAGAACTATTACTCTATGTAGTCCAGTTTTGAAATTATCTGCCTTTCTTTAATTTTAAGATAACTTTTTGTCAAGAGCATAACTCAAAAACTATTTGAGGTATTGACATTATAAACTTGATATATGGATAGATGGTGACTAATAAAAGTGTCGTGACCGAACCCAGTTTCGAAATTATCCCCTTTATTTAATTTTGAACTGTGCAATTTATTTCCATTTCCGAATATTATTTTAGAAAACGTTAATTTTTCTTTTTTGACCAAAGGTGAGGGAAACTAAGTTTTTAAATTATTTTAACACGTACAGACTTAAAAAATGGTAGTGAACATAGAGTGGGACAATGTACATACTAGGCTGTTATTTTTAATCAAAATGCTAGGTGCACTAATCAAATGTACTACTTTTAGAAATAATTAGGTTCATTCAGTGAATATCTCATTTCATTTTATTATTTTGAACCGAGCGTGCATCAACTAATTTGCACGTGTTTTGAATTAGATACAACACAAAACGCATAGCAGTTAAAATGATAACTTAGAATTTGTACCGAAAACAATTTTCCAATTTTGAACTAGACAGTCGAAATCTTATAATTTAGAATACAATTAGATTTGACACCATAAGAACGAGAGTAGTGAAAGCATATGGAATATGTTTCAACGTCCCCGATGTGCTATTTTCCAGGAAAAAAGAATTATACAGATAATGTTATGTTCCCGAGTGTCTGCTTTATGTGCGAATTGTTCTTCTATGATTCAAATACTGTTTTACCAACGTTAAGCAGAAAGACTCCTACAACTCTAGAAAATATTCAAATCCAAGAGTCCGATATCGAAGATATTATTCAAACTTTAGATGCTAATAAAGCGGTTTTCCCGTCCAAATGGAAATCAGCTCTTGTTTTACCTCTTTACAAAAAAGGAGACAAACAATGCCCTGGTAATTACCGTCCTGTCTCTCTATTGAGTTGTTTAGGTAAACTGATGGAAAGATGTGTATACATATATATATATAACTATTTAATAACAAATAAACTCATTATGAAAAACAAGCAGGATTTCTAACTGGACATTCAACAGTGTTTCAACTAATTGACTTATACCATCAAATAATCCAATCTTTTGATTCGAAAATGCACACGTGCGTTATATTTTGTGACATATCAAAAGCCTTTGATAGAGTTTGGCATAAGGGGTTATTGTTTAAATTAAATCAACTGGGAATTGATGGACAACTTCTAAACTGGATTTCAAATTATTTAAATGATCGCCAACAACGTGTTTTCATAGGTCAATCTCTATCTTCTTCCAAAGGAATTAAGGTCAGGGGTTCCCAAAGGTTCAGTTTTAGGCCCATTACTATTTTTAGTTTATGTAAATGATATAACTGACAATTTACTCGGCATAACTAAATTATTTGCAGACGATACTTCGTTGGCTTCTACTACATCTAATGTGAATGATCTTCAGGGCATTTTAAACCATGACTTAAAGAAATCTCAAACTGGTCTAAACAATGGCTAGTCAATTTTAATCCCGAGAAAACGGAGGTCTTATACTTTGGCAATCATCAACCACCAATACTTGAATTTGATAATAATTTCTTAACTGCTATCGACAATCATAAACATTTGGGTGTTACACTTAGTAACGATTGTAAATGGCACACCCATATTAATATTTTACTTTCCGCATCCAAACTCCTTGGAATTATGAGGAAATTAAAATTTTCGGTACGACGTAAAACATTGAATCAAATTTATGTATCTTTTTTAAGGCAAATTCTTGAATACTCGGCTGTAGTCTGGGATAACTGCACCCAGTACGAAAAAAAGATTAGAAAAACGCCAAATTGAAGGCGCTAGAAAAGTTACAGGTGTCACTCGCTCTACAAGTTTAGAAAAAATATATATCGAAACTGGATGGTTAACTCTTGATGATAGAAGAAAATACCAAAAACTTATTTTTATGTTTAAAGTAATACACAATTTAGTGCCTGATTATTTGAATGTATTAGTCCGGCAGAACTTGCACTGGACCGTGCAATGTCTTCTATACAAAATGTTTTTACATTTTCTTGTTCTCCTGACAATACCATAACATAATCCGGATGATGCCACTTTGTCATCATTGAGCAATTCTCACAATGAGGCCCCGAAGGGGTACATGAATTTTCATGAATTAGGCAGTATAAGTACATTATCGTTTAGTCAAACGTGAAGCAATACACCTTAAATGTTATTTATATTGTATTAAATAATGCGTTGCATCACTATATACAACCTTTGTAATAGTTACATGTGGAAATGAGGCCCTGCTGGCTGTTTACGTCTTATATGAGGCCCGTTTTTAGACAAAGATGAATTAAACCAGTCAATGATACACGGTACCATATTTTTCATTATATTGATACTTACTATTGAATTCAGTATTACTGGCAACTATCAACAACCTACATTGCATGACTAAATATTTTATTTCATTAAACTGAGGCCCTATCAAGGGTAAATCCAAATGTAGAAAAATGAGTGAAACTTTATAAAATCGACGTCAAGATATTTTTTATTCTGTTATACTTTAAGGAATGCAATTGTAACCGTAACCTATATTGTTATGGCCGTGTGATCTAAATATTCGTGTGCCACATTTTGAAAAAGTACAATTTAGCAATGAGGCCCTGCATGAGTGTTAAACTAGAAATAAGACAAAAATGGTAAATTTTCAATGTTCAATTATCCATTTCAACATATCAAACAATAGATCTTAATGTTTAATTAAATTGTAGTATTGTTAAGAATACATAACTTAATAATATATAGAAATAAAATCACCAATTGAGGCCCGGAATGGATCGATATAATACGGGGTTCTGTCTTATCAATGCACTTACGGATATCTGAAACTTACCCTGAAATTAAAATTCCTAATAATGATTCTACTACAAACTACAAATAGGGGATATATTTTGTTTGTAGGAGTTCATCAACGAAAAATCGTTAAAATTGCACCACACTATGTAGTAGTTAAATAATTATAATGAATTTAAATTTGGACGTAAGTTTAAGAATTCCATTAGTGCTTTGATGAAACAGTACTAGATAATTTTCATTTTGCATACTAGTATCATGCAAATGGTAACAAAGCTTGATTAATCTAAAAAATATTTGAAGAAGGATCGGGATATTTTCACTTGTGAAGTTATCATCAATTTGGATATATAATCTGCATTTTCCTTTCACACAAGATGCTGCCATACTATTACTACTGGCAACAAGGCCCTATAAGGTACTCACCACCATCATCACGGTCAGTGATTATATGCCCTACCCGGATGTAATCCTTACCACAGCAGAGTACAACCGTTTTATGCCTAATGCCTCGCCGCTATTAACTACAGACATTTCAAGCCATATTGGGTTCTCACAACAATGATGTACATCTCTTTGATGTACTCGTCATCATCAAGTACAACCATTTCAACATCAGGATGTACAAGATCCTTTTGGGATGCCAATCACAATTAAGTTAAATAATTTCAAGCTGCTTTTGGTAAAAATCATCACAACCTACTATATTTTGTACACTCCCTTATGTGTACATATGACCACGAAGCGAAGTACAGGCACTGAAAGCCATGTGTAACTCATTATCTCAGAGTGCAATCACACAAGGCCCCATTGAGTACTCTCTAGTCACTACCATCGTTTACTGCAAGTGAATATGCATACCAGATTTATGTGGCGCCATTTCCATGCGTTCAAAGGCGCAATACATAGTGTTGCAGCCACTGGGGCGCAGGTGCATCCTCTATTAGCGCAGATACAGCATAATCTGACCAGAGGGACAGACGGAGAGAAAGCCCCACGGAATTAGATACAGGCATGTCTGGTGCTGCAGGAGTGCGTCTTACTTTTCTAATAGACAGCCTGTTCTATAATATACCCGGTGTATAGCACCGATACACAGCTTCCGGCACCTTTATATTACATCCCACACCGTCATACATAGCGGGAAATACCACAAATAGAATTTTTGAAATGTACAGTTCCCATGCCGGGAATTGATCCCGCGACCTCTGTGTTGACAGCCCAGTACATTACCAGGAATCGATCGCCTATATATACATCGAAGCTCTATTGATGGCGAACTAACCAACTTACCAAGTAAATTCATTCAAATCCCATAGGATAAAGCACATGCATATTCCATCCTAAATTGAATCCAAGCACAACTGAGTGCAATATTGTATTGTAAACTGCCACACAACTAACGTTGATTAATAGGTTATGTCACTGTTGAGTACTGCCTTCCCTGACAAATATGTTGTCTTTTGAGGTTCCAACATAACCTTGGATGGGTGTGTCGGTCAATGTTTAGTACTTCAAGTCCAATGCATATGTAGCTTGCAGTGGTATGTACATGTAGAGCCAGGAATGTTCGTAACCGACAGTGGCACTTCCCTTTAAATATACGGTTTGACTGAGCTAATGGTAGGTGCCTTACAGAACTGAATACAAGTATACTGTATAGCTTTACACTGTGTTGTGTACCCCACCTATTCATGAATGGCTGCACTAGACATTGGGAAAAGTCATACTTGGTGGTGGCGTTGAGTTTGAAATGGTGACCGGAATGACAGTACGTAGTCACTAGGCCGTCATTTGAACCTGATATAGCTAGGAATTAATTAATTGGAGGGGTGTTTTGTAGCTGTATTGTTAAATATGTCATGCTTTGTTGTTTCTGATGAGTGCAGTCTACCCTTTCCGACTAGTATGATCCTTTGTAAATTCCATAAAGGTATTCACATGGCAGTAGTTGGTGATGGTGAGGATCACTTTCAGTACATAGAGATTGTACTGGTAGAATATACCAGCCACATGCATCAAGCCGTAATTGAATTTACCGTTATTCAGGCTTCAATGTCATGCCATGCAATTCAAGTTGTTTATACTTATCTAAGCCACTTGCTTATAGGCTTGATACGACACATAGATACTTCATTTTTGATTGTCAATACACGTGTAATAAAATGATAACACTTTTTTCTGTTAAAAGTCTCATTTTTTATAGTTCAACACACAAGCAGGACCTCATTTCCCTATTTTACTTATTCAGAACGTGGTACTTCTATAACTTAAATATACCAAGTCTTATATAACTTCAAGTTATGATTATTATAAAGTTTCTTTCTTAAAAAATAAGAGAAATAAAAACATATTTGAAAGATTACATCCTTTTTCATGCATTAACCCTTACCAGGGCCTCGATTTTCATTAAAACATGGGAAAGCAATTTATTGCATGTTCCTTATACTTATCAATGCCATCGAATATACTATTTATTAGCAATATAAAGACATATTTACTTTACATTTATTCATTTATATATTTAATTAATATTTTGTGTAATACCGGGCCTCGTGTTAGGCTTAAACCACAAATGGGCCTCATTTCCACATTTTATTATTACAAAGTATGTATATATCGATGTAACGCATTATCAAACACAATAAAGTTGCATTTAATGTGTTTTGGTTCACATTTGATTGAATAGTTATGTATATATAGTGATTAATTCGAGAAAAAACATGTACCCCTTTGGGGCCTCATTGTGAGAATTGCTCAATGATGACAAGGTGGCATCATTCGGATTATGTTATAGTATTGTCCAGAGAACAAGAAAATGCAAAAACATTTTGTATAGAAGACATTGCACGGTTACCCCAAAAATTGCCGTTTATCTGCCGGACTATATTGTTCCCAAGACAGAATAATGAAAACCTACATTACAACCTAAGACATCAAACTGATTTTCTGACACCTCCCCGAAGAACCACATTATTTGAAAGGTCATTCATTCCATCCGCTATTCAACTATGGAACGCTTTACCACCATCATTAAGAAACTGTCAATCACTAAGTTTGTTTAAACGAGAATTGCTAAAAGATGTTTTTCCTGAGAAGGTAGTCCCTCCTCACTTTATGTATGGTAATAGATCAATGTCAGTATACCATGCTAGGCTTAGTAATAACTGCAGTAATTTGAACAATGACTTATACGTAAATAATATTTCTGATCATGATCTATGTTTGCATTGTAATTCACATGAAGACGCAGTTCAATTTTTCTTTCATTGTACTCAATACGTAAATGAACGACTCGAGCTTTTTCGCAGTACTCGAAATCTCCATCCTCTAAATATTAAGCTCTTACTGTTCGGAAGTGATAATTTAACATATGAAAATAATATAAAAATAGTCAATGCTGTTCATAATATAAAAATAGTCAATGCTGTTCATAAGTTCATTAAAGACACAAAACGCTTCAATGCATAATGATTAGATCTAACGTCCACAACCTTAATCTTTTCTTACTCCTAACCTTACCCTTACTGTTCTTTCATATCCTTACAAAACCCATCCTAGCTTTATTCTCACTAAATCCAGTTTTTCTAATAATATTTGAATATTACCTCAGAAAGTCTGTAAATGTGTAATAATCTACGGGTTAACACCTGCATTTAAATTCATGCTATATATATATATTATAATGTAATTAATGTTGGTATAAGGGGAGAGCCGTAACCAAGGTTTGGAACTTGTGGCTCGACCCTTTTACCCATGTATATAAAATGTATTTATAGATGTATGTGTATGTCAAATTTTGTATATTTTGTGGGTAATAAAATATGTTTAAACTATTGTTCTTCTATTTAGAAAAAAATCACAAATAGCTACATGGACCGTTTCCTTAAATCGTAAAATACCAAATAAACGCATATATGATCGCTCTTGTTCGTCAGTCATTCCGTCCAATAATATTGTGTCCTCATAATAGTCAGCATGAGTGTGCACGTATAATGTTTTTTGATCTTACCAAGTTTAGCAGAGCTTGTACCCTTGGAATGATAAAATTGGATGCCATTTGGTTTGTGTCCGTCGTAACTTAGAGAGATAATTGTGCTACAATCATCAAACTTAATATTAATGTTAGTCAGACTAGCTTGTGCATCGCAGTATTTGTAATTGACTAGAATCAGCAGAGTTGTGTCCCTTGAAAATAATTAATCATTTCCGTTTGTCGCCGGTATATATTGCAATCCATAAACGAAGGCGCGTAAGAAGCATGTGTTCGTGATAACTACTGCATTTAAAAATAGACTCAAATCGCTTTCAGAGTTGTGAAAGCAAGGCGCCGATTGGCTAATGGGAAAGGTCGCCTGAGGTGAACTTCAATGCGTAGCAGGTTTGAGGATATGATTTTAATCAGATTGCCCGTTAGCTCTATGTGCTTTATGCCCCCACCACGAGGTCAATTCCACGTCAATTGGAACACCTTGCACAATGTCGCTCAATATTATTAATTTTGTAATTCCGGAAAGCAGGTGCCGTTTTATCCTACAATGTCGATGTGGTGAATTATTAAAATACTTTTCTATGTTTAACTGAACTTAATCTTGGTTTTAAAGGGACTGCCTCACATATTGGTGTATTGCAAAAATAATATAAAATTGTCAAATATTCACGTAATTTTGATAAAGTTGCCTGTATATCCCATAAACAACCACAGTGACATCTAAAATAACTCGAGAAACTTAAGCATTTTGTAGTTATTTAGTATTTTTACTTCAAAAATTATATAGGGTATTAATACCCTATAGAATTAACACTGCTATTACTTAAATTGCCTGAAATTGGCATTTATTAAAAATGAATCGAAAAACAAACCAAATACCTCACTGATGTTTACGCTGTAGTTTGTTGATGTTACAGTTCGATCACGTGTGAATTACATAATTCACAAACTTTAAGCATGTTGGAAGAAAACTTAGCGCTTTTTTTCTAGAAAAAATACTCAGTGGGCGATATCGAGAGTGGTTAACATTGCTTATTAGCACCAAATCATTCATAAAACAACCGTCAGTGGCTATCTATTAATCAATACTTGGTTAGGTTGGAAAATCACGATATACAAAAAGTGTAGCCCAATCTGTGAGGCAGCACCTTTAAACAAGTTGGTACTTTATTTTACAAGATTAAATAACAGTTAGCCAATCAGATTCTCACCAGTCACATAGTCCTGAGTATTATATATGGCTAAAGCCCTAGGATTTCCAGATAGCAGATCGTTGCACAGCAAAGCGCTACCAAAGCGGTCCTTCGCTGATTTGCACAAAAAAGCACTTGCTTAGCAAAGTGCGGAGAAGCCGTATTCTATTGGCGAGCAGTGCTTGCTGGTAGCATGTCGTTTGTGTAAAGTAAAGCGCTATTTGGTAGCCGTTAAATGATCAGGCTCATGAATAATATTTGAACGGTTGATACATGACAAAGCATAATTGACACAAAAACCTATCACACACATATCAATAAATCTATTTAGATTTAGAAGTAAAGCTCCCCTACCTATTGAAACCATTTCGACGAGTAACAGGGATACCTGCAGTGGCTGGACAGTCAGAATTTAAAAACAGCTACTTGGAGACAGCTTATCTGCTTTACTTACTACGTCTATTCTAGAACAGGCTATAAGCGAGCAGTGCTCGCATGTAACATACCGTTTCTTCAACCTTCCATTATTCCACTTTCTGGCAACCATCAACATGTTGAAGATTTTGCCAGGGTGGTCAAGTAGCACGGTGGTCGAGTGGATAACGCTTGCGACTACTGATCGAGAGATCCCTATTTCGTTTCTTACCCGGGGTACTTGGTAGTTTCTGAAACGCTGTCTTGTTTATGAAAATATAATGAAACTGGGGCTTTACAAATCAACTGATTATCAAAACCATGTAGGCCATACTTAATGCTATTACAGCTCTGACATATCCAGAGACAAAAGGCACCGAGGAAGATATTGTCTCTGAACATGTTGTTATAATTTGAGCGTGTTTTTTTCCAAATAACGTACAGTAGCTACGTGTCTGTTTTGAAAACCAGCAATGGACCGTTGTCAGTTGTTCTACATTTTTAATAACATGATACTCCTGGACAGGAAGAGTGTTCATAATTGACAGAATCATTGACAATAAATGTTTAGCCTACTTTAGGAACTAAGGGTAATCGGTACGAACCTGCTTCAGTTTTCAATGAAAATCAGCATCGGGAGTTGAGTTAATGTTATAACTACGTTAATTATGTGTATAAAAACGACTTTCCTTGTTCAAAACAAGTACTTTCATGGCCACAGTCTGTATTTTTCACCTCGGCATCCATGGTGGTGGTCAAAAAGTTTTCCTAAGCAACGCGTTGCGACGAAGTTTTAATTTCCGTTGCTAAGTTGTTTGAATAAATGTTTGCTACTGACTCGAGTGTTTGGTAATCTGACGGCCGCTCGATAAAATCCGTATTTTAAAATCGTCGGTTAATAACTTTCTGGGTTTTAGTTATCCAGATGACGGAAATAGCGGAGTAGTTACGATCGCTTAAGGAATAGATGCGGGCGTCTTAATTATGTAGAACTACTTTATTCCTTAATGTTGTAGATCTACTGTATTGTGTATTTTTTACCAAGTTTTAATATATAAAAGAAAATTTATGAGCTACAGAATATCTCATTATAAATATGACTTTTGTTATTCTATTGGCGGCCATTTTTCTGTAACTTTCTCTAACTGCGGGATTGTGACGCAAATTGACCCATTGGCCTAGTGAAATGGACTAAAACTCTGACGGATACGCATGATAACAGAAAGCGGAAAAATCCGCTATTAATTGCGTGTATTTGAGTTATGACCCTAGACATGGTATAATGGCAAGTTAGGGAATCAGCGTCCTATGGACCCATTTTTGTTCCTACTAGAACACACTGGTTCATACATCCGGTAGATCAATATATGTCGTCTGCAACTCACTAGATGACAGATGTGGACTTCATGACGACCAGGAGTGTTTTAATGTTTTCTGTGCTCGGCTGGTTAAGTTGAGTGCTGCCTTCCCTGTCTGACTTAATATAATCTTTTTTAAAGGTTCCTATTATAAAAAGACAAAATGGTAGGTAAAATAAAAGATCATTATTTTCTATGGAGTTGTAGTTGAGGCGACATTACTGACATCTCAATGTCTAGCACCTTTTAATTGCGAGTCATTTTTTTGCAAAATGGTGAAAGCACTTAACCAATGAAAAAATGAATGCCAGACATAATTTGTAGGAGAAAATTTCTCTTATCCTATATGTACGGGACTTCAACTATGCAATTGGTGTAATAGAAATCAGAGACGATATTGACAGAACACCATCATTGCTCGTAATTAAATAATCAGCACCATTTAATCTACCAGGGGTATCGTAATATCTTAAAAGCTTTCTTTCAGACAACAATCTGGAAACGTTCTACGTTGCATCAGGTTCATGCTCTTCAATGGTTTTTCAATCGTTCTTTGGTTGACATATGCCCATTTTTCTAGAAATATTTCTCGGTATCAATTTTACATATTCCTTCAGCAATGAGCGGACATCTTGTTGATGCCTTTGGCATACCCTATGCATTTAATATAATCATAACTTAATAAAAATAAATGATCACCGCTGTGCAATTTCCAACCTCTTCTAACAAGAGCCGTCAGAGATGGTTGATGCTCCCCGTTGGGTGTGACACAGAAAAGATACTCCAAAACTATGCCAATAGAGTTATTGTTCTTGTGTACTGCGCGTTAACTCAATGAGATATATTCAACTATGAATATTAAATTGGTGCCTCTTACACTGTACGAGCAATGGCTGAATAATTCCATAAAATTGCAAAGGAGCCATAACTCCAAAAATGTGTATTAAATAGTTATGTTTCTTAGCGACTGCACTTTCCGTAAAGCCCCGTTCTCACAGTCCCGGTTTGGTATCCCCTGTAAGTCTCGGTGTGTAATCCGGGGGGAACCGTGTCAAACCGGGGAGAGAACCGTAGCGACACCGTGAACATCCAGGCTTATCAGGAGCGATTCGGAATAAACCGTGATGTACCGGCTAACAGCCCTGGTTGTTTGAAAATGTTTAATACAACCGGGGCCGATGTCAAGAATCGGGAAGGACCGTATCTCAACCCTTTGACTACCGTGATGAACCGTAGGTTACCGGGAATGACATAGACAGTGTAGAGAGCTGGTTGAGCCCCGGTAATGTACGGTAAATGCCCCGATGCACCCGGAGCACAGCCGTTGTGATACCGACTGTCACCTTAATACCACCGGAAACAATTAATTAAGAATTGCAAGCAATACAGAAGTCCCCTACCGGTTTGAAGCCATTTTCAATGTTTCTGTTGCCATAACAACCACAATTTTTGTCAGAATCAAAATAGTTTTAGACGTGCATATTGTCCCCTATCCGCATATTAAGTTTCATAAACCTAGCTTGGAAACTGTTTGAGTTATGTCAGGATCCAGATTATTTGACGGACGGACGGACGGAGGGCAAACCTATAGTCCCCTCTGGGCAAAAACCGGTAGGGGACTAACAACAGTGCTTTACTGGGGCCCTACCGCTCTGCACCGTAACGACACCGTACTAAACCGGGAATTACCCTAGCTACTCCGGCGTCAAACTGATAGAGAATAATATTTTAGCATTCACGGCACTTACCTATTATTCTATTTATCCAGTCGCTTAATCTGTTCATTAAGGGGATCAAACTCGGGACTTTATTGTCACTCATTCATTAACTAGCGCGCAACGTCACGTTCGTTCCGTGACGTCATGATAATCAACGACGTCGGACATCTTGATAGACGTCGTGTAGACGCAGGTAAGTCGAAGAAAATAACGATCAACCACCAGCTCATTCACAATAGGAAAACTTCACCCTCGGGCACGGAATTGCAACCGGTGACTCTCGTATAAGAAGTCCGTCAGATCACGTGGTAAGGTGACGGATTATCACTAGTCACATGACCAGGTGACCGATTATCGCTAAGTTTATCAGGCACCCCGTTAACAGGCAGATTTTGCCGGAAGTGACTGGATAAAGTATTATTTCAGACCGGGTAACGTCGGAAATGTGAGAATGCAATTGATTTTTTGTTACAAAAATGTTCCGGATCATCACGGTATACCGACGTTCCTCCACCGCGGGTACCGGGACAGTGAGAACGGTGTTTTAGTGAGATATTTATACCTGTGAAGTTTCAAATTCATATCTCCAATACTGTATGGGTTATTGCCTAGACAAGAATATTTAGTACTAGACTAAGTGTACATTGAAACGATAATAAAATCGCCTTTTAAAACAGGATTATCTTATTGAAATTCGGATTTGTATCGGAGATGAATACTGCATGGGGATCAAAACCTTGTTTCCTTAAAATGTATCAAGGATGCATTTTAATGGACTTAATAAACACCCCTGGTGGGATGTATATGAAGTTGATAATTTCTTCACACTATTTATTTAGTTTTAAAATTACTAATATTTTAAAAATATAAATGCTCATTTTCTTGACCATTATCCGTTATTATCACTCGATTGAAGCCAATACTACCTCCTGAAAGTACATTAAATGAATATTTCTGTTATTTATGGCTCTTTCTTTTTCTATGTGATGACAATTGTTGTTCACACATTTGTAATGTTTCAATGTGTCTAGACGATGGATTGGTGGCTTAACCACACGAAATGCTTTGAGAATACAGATTTAGAAAAAACTAATCCTCTTCTTGACCGACACCCTGGTGATAAATATCAGGGGTGGTACCACATTCAGTATTGATCTTACTTGACTTAATAATAAGGACAACCAATCAGATCACACCATATTAAACGCTTGGTCAGAGACAGGCGACTTGATTGGCTATCCTTATTCTCAAATTAAATAAGATCAATATTGAATACCCACCCTGTTCATGATTGCTATAGGGGAAAAGTGAAAATACGACACTGTCGGGATTTTTTGCAGAATGGGATCAGACATTTGGTTGCACTCGTGTTTGTACTGAATCAATATTGTCGGATATTCTTGTATTCCAAGTACTGGTCAGCAGTGTGTCTTGAATTCAATATTGAGTTTAAGTTCACATTTAGATTGATATGCGCGTGAGTGTAATCATTATGTTACGTCAACTTATGTCAGAAAAGCATTACAAGATCAAAGCGCTGTAAGCACAAAAGGCCTAGGCCCACATATAGAGTTACTTGCAAACCTGCTCATTCGAGAAACTGCAAAATGTTGACTTCACATGGTATGTCCATAATGGCATTAATTTTAATAAATACACAAAATGAAATTAGTGGTCTATTTGTAGATTATTATAATTGAAATACAATCTGAAAACGATTCCGCCATCGAGTTTGTTTATGCAAAACTTATAGTATACAGGGTGACGAATCAACGGGGTTTATGCACGGATACTGAAAGGAGCTAAGTCCTCGGTAAGACCGGTTTTTGTCAATATCTTGATCTTATCAATATTTTTTGTCAGCGCATAAAAGACAAATACGCTTTCTGTCTCTAACCATGTTCAAACTTGAAGGATTCTCTTCCTAAGTTTGACGTAATCGGGAGCCAAAATTGACGAGTAATCCCTAATAATGAATTTACTTACTAATACATCAATTATTTTGCAGATAGCATGTCATGGAAAAGCGACGAAGATAATGTTTTGTATTTTGTCCGATTTTGAGGATGTTTACAGTCACGTCCGCAATTCTAATTAAAAACGTATGGTTGATAGATGAAGTCATGAACCGGTGAAATGGAAGTAATAATCTACACCCGTTATATCGGTTTCTCAATCACCAATGAAACATACTTTAATAAATATATTCACCTGTGTGGTGTTATGTCACTTAATTAAACACGCAGAAACAGAAGGTGCTTATGAAAAGATTCAATATCAAATTTAGACAGCAACAATCAACATGATACTGTCGATAGTTGTTTCTGTCATCTCACTGGTTCAAAAGATGGGAGTTTTCTATTTTGATTCTTCTCATTTATTGACTAGAACAATAAGAAATGTGTGCAAAGAAGGAATAAAAGGAAAGCACAATGAAGCTTGGAAACAACTAGCAAAATCAAACATGACAAACGCGTCTATTGTTATGATTGATACTTTACTTGAACCGATGTTAGTTACTGTGGCAGTTGCACACTTCATTGAGGCAGTTGAAACCAGATGAGAATTCATGGAGATGTACTAGTATGTGAGGCTAACGTTTGCAGATATATTAGACTATGGTGATAGGCGGATGACAATTATGTTATTCGCGCACAATGAGATTGCCCCTTAGAAATCGGTTCACAGCCGGATTGCCTGGATCAATTCCAGCGCACTAACCACTGCAGCAGCTAATAGATAATAGACTGCTGTTCTGTATACACCAAGTGTCACAGTAAAACCTCACTTATAGGACCGCCATTGGTACGTTGAAAGTGCACTATGGATTTGGTCTTAATATTAAAATGACAAAAATGTGAAATCGTGGAAAGTAACCTACAAAAATATGGTCTAGGTTTTGAAATGGCATTTAAGTGAAGTTTTACTGTTCATGTTTGTTTATGAGATATATAAATATGATACTAGTTAATATATTTGCATAAGCTTTTTATTGACAAACATATTATTTATACAGTGAAAGTTGCATATACATGATCCGTATTTAAGATACATGTAATTATTAAAAATTAATAACAATAAAGTTTTAATGTTTTTCGCCATAGAGCTTTAAATGCACAAGTGCCACTTGTGAGCGGTCTCCTTCAGCAGTGCTGTATGCACATTAACTAGACTGTTAAAAGCTGTTGGATTACAACAGAATGTAAGGGGTACATGTAAACTTTCAAAGATATTAATTACAAGAAACTCCTTCTGGGCATTAACATTTCTGTTGATTGCATATTACAACAGTTTTTATATTTCAGATAAAAGCTCATGCAGCACAGAAATGTATTAATTATGTTAAATTTAAACTAACACGTAAGTCCAGTGCTTGTAATATTCAGTCGCAGCTTCGTCAATTGATTAGCCTGTTACTGTCCAGCCAACTAGAATAATAGCCAAATGGTAGCATCCATTTTCACTAACAGGTGCCTGCTAGGAATGGTCTTTACAACAGCATCTGTAATAATAATTAATATTATAAAATATGCCTGTCCGTATAACAAATATAAGCATGATCTAATGATCAAGATATAGCATCATGGTGAATGGTTAATAGTGTTGGATATCTGGAATTTACATTAACTTTATTGCTAATGAGTGATTTTGTCCTGAGCCCTATCCCTCAAATAATCTCAAAAAGACAGCTCCAAACCGTCATTTTATGAATAAACAAGAGCCAAAATGTCATAAAATACGCTCGCCTGGGAGCAATGTGCATGAAAATAAAACAATCCAACTTGGCATATTTCACATTGTTTTGGTAATTAAAGGGTCATAACACAAGAAGGCCTTGGAGGATTTGGCCTACTATTGAATTTTGTCTAGGTATTATGTCCATAAACAATGTCAACACGTTTGAAGATGACCAGACGAAAACTGTTTGACAAGGACATTTCACATTTTGTGGTAATGAACGGACCATAACCCAACAAGGTATTGGCTGATTTGACCTACGATTGTGCTTGGCCTAGATATTATGCCCATATATATGTCACCAACTTTGAAGACGATCAGATGAACACTGTTTGAACAAGAGTACAGACAAGACCAATTTCACATTTTTTAGTAATTGAAAGACCACCCAAGAAGGCATGCGCCGATTTGGCCCATAATTGACATTGGCCTAGATATTATGCCCATAAGCATTGTCACCAAGTTTGAAGAAGATCGGGTGAATACTGTTTTAATTAAGAGTACAGACAAATTACAGGAACTGAAAAATATGTCCATGAATTTTTAAAATCATGGAACTGTTTTATCTTGAAATTACTACTTCCGGGAAATTTATAAATACATCGTACATGAATTGGCTTGAACACACATAAAGGACATGTTACATTGGCTTAATAACAGCAAACAGAATAATTAGTTGAACCGCGATGGTTTACACGATGGTTTACTTGGCATTCAATATATACTTCGGACTTCACTTTCTGATTACCAAATCAACTCAATTGCGATTAAATGTTTAAAAATCATAAATGCAAGTTGCGTGCAGCATACAGTCTACGGCTAGTTATCAACATATCATATTTTGGCCAAGGATAGCGTGTTTATTAAATAGAGTTTTTGTGGAATATTTAAAACTGGCATGACGAGCAGCGTAAGCTATCTTTTATGCGCTACGAGAAAATGAAAAACAAGATCATTTAGAAGGTTTATTTGCATAAAAACGTCACTTACCGAGCTGGTTGACATCTATAAATTTGCACCGGTGAACCCCAAAAAGTCACGTGATTCGTTGCCGGTATAAAGAGTTCTACGTGTATCGGGCTGAGAAGCGAACACTGGTATTTTGGTTGGAAATCGAGCGTACTAGTAACCTAACCAATGACTCCCTCGACAAAGAGTGTTTATATCAACAGTCAATAACCCTCCAACAAATTTGACTTATGTAACACCTACTTTATCAGCAGATTCACCGCCCTAACACCTACCATGTTTTGCAAAGTTCTTTTAAATACTCATCATAGATTTACTGAGTTATATCACTTGGTTAGTGTAAGATGTTGGAAACGGTGATAGCCCGCCGACAAGAGCTGCGCCGAATATACGGCAAGTCATCACCATTGATTTGGCAAAGTCTTCTGATTGCGAAGAATAATCAAATAAGTAAATTAATATAAGCGTCGTTCTTGTGACATTCACATTGAGCAAATCTATGACGTCATCACGCCGTGAGAATTTATCTACCGGCCTGACCCATTGAGTATATTCGTGTTGAAAAATGTTAAAACTTTCTGTCAATGAAATGAGGAAATACATTTTGCACGTATATTCATATTATCTGTTGCTGTCGACTATCGCCTATGCAATTCTCGATTTATCTTGTTTCATATACCAGTAGGCATCGCTCCTCTTCAGACCAAACATCATCTTTTGTATTAGCTACTGTCTTTCTCGACGGAATCAAATCATCTGTAGTTTGTCCTTGGATATTTTATCTAATCCGAAACATGGAGCAAAACAAGTGTAGCATGTCGGGGTCAAAGGAACATTCTTCACTAGTTCTTCCACTTACCGTGTCCTTAGACAGTTCACATTGCAAGCCAAGTGACGCGTGTACCGTAATGGATTAATATATTACGCCCATGTACTGAAGGAGCCACTTTGTAGTATCACATTATTGAAGAGCTCATCTGAAAAATAAATGACAGGCTTCATTTAAATTGACATAAAACCAGATAATTCATATTATAGTAACGATTTATCTACATACTCTTGGTTAAACAATATACTTTGTATTCGCTATACGTTACTAAGTTTTAATATCATGACACTTATGGTGCCTCGGTTCGGCACCGTCAATTGTAAATCAATATAATTGTAGTTTGGTTTAAAGGATGGTTAATTATATACGAGAAGGTTAATGTTTCCATGTGTTCTTGTATTAATCATGTTATTTTACTGAGACATATTGCGATTCATTTCCAACGTTATTTTTCTGGTTTACAACCCATTCTTCATAGAAGTTCTCTTGATCAACAAGGTCTCTATATTAATACAGTTCACTGTAGCTATGTTATCCGTTAACTTATAAAAACACTATAAATGTTCTATCAAAAAAAGTGTCATACATGTAAAAAATAATGAATATAAATTGATATGCGGCGTGAGTGTATTCATTATGTTAACGTTAACTTATGTCAGAAAAGCAGTTTTAAAGCATTACCAGATCAAAGCGCTGTAAGCACAATAGGCCTGGGCAAACATAAAGTTACTTGCATACCTGCTCATGAAACTGCAAAACGTTGACTTCACGTGTTATATAAACAGGATGGATGTTGCTATACAATGGGTGTATCCTTAGTTCGTGGACGTTATTTCGGGTAACTAAAACAGCGTAATGAAGATTTAAAAATACATAGGCATGAATTGGAACGTTCTGATCTGGGCTAGTGCAAGCATGTACATCATACGTATGGATAATGCTGACTTTTTGCTGATCGTAAATTATTAGCTACCGTTTGTTCATACGTGTAGTTATATTACCGTTTTGTGTCAACATTGTAGACTGGCCAATCATTTGCAAAACAAGCTTTCATTTGCAGATTTATAGATAAACCATATGTTTTGTTTGAGTCGTGACTAATTTATGCAGCAAAGTTGATTCATCCTAAAAGGGTAGGTATATACAAGCAATATCAACAAAAGTTAAATAAGTACGAGAGGTGTTCAACTTATATTTGAACAAAATTGAACATCGGATTTTGCAATACTAACACAATAAAATCGATTTATTTCTATTGTGCCATGTAAGAAAATGTCTTATGTAGTAAAACACTCATTTTGTTTCATATTTGCATTATTTTTTTAACCATAATCAACCATCTTGTAGAGGGCATTGTGTTTTGTTTTTTAAGACATATTGCCCATATAGAAGCATCAACAATCTGTTGGTATATTATGAATTACCCATGTCATTGAAGACAATCAGTAATATTTGTCATATGAAGGGTGATACACGTTTATCTGCTTGTTTTGGAGAAATGGCACCAAATATTAAAAATCACCAAAAAATGGCAAAATAAACCTGCAATCACCATGTCCATTTGCTCTCCCCTGCGAAATGTGGTTCATGATTTCATGAACACTCACTCCAATCAAGAACTCTTCATGAACAGGCCTTGATAGGTTCTTGAAATGAGTTCATGAACTTTTGGACATGAACTGTACTTAAAATGTGTTCATGAACAGTTCATGATTTTTTGATGAACACTTAAGAGTTCATTAACTGTTCTTGATCCAGACATAAAATGTACCTGATGAACATTTCATGAACAATTATTTCTAGACTGTTCTTAAACCATCCCTAAAATGTTCATCAATTAATTCATGAAAAGTTCTTAAAGTATTCATGAAAGACGACTTCCTGTCACACGTTGACGACATCACAATTTTCAAAATGGCTGCCAGCAATGACATGTGCTGATGTTTGACAAATTTTAATGGTTGTTTTTATCTTAATAAGTGATCTTATAAAAGGTAAGTTGCAGAGTTAAGCATGTCAAGTTTAAAAGTATCTTGTGTGACTAATATTTAATTTTAAGAATAGTTGTTCAAACTAAAAATATAGGAAAACAAATTAGCAAGTGGGTGGGGTACGCTTAGCATGAGGTTTTAAGAATTAGTATTTGTGAAGTGTTCATGAAGTGTTCAAGAAACTATGAGTCTTTAATTGTTTGTTTATTTATTCATATTATATAAGGTTACTGCACATTCTCTTAAATAAATGTAATATTTATTAATTGCTTATTTTTGTAAATTGAATAGTTTAAACTCTGTTAGTGTAGTCTTTGAAAAGCCATTGAGCTTGCATGTAAATATGAAAATGAGATATACCAAATAAACAATACTCAAACTGTTCAAGACAATAATGTGAACAGAAATCATGTTACAAAAGGTAATTAAACTATTAATCTGATTGAGGCAAACAATTGTAATGATAAAAATACAATGTTCCTGTAGGTTTCATCTAATATTCAGGAACGTAAATCATCCTTCATCAATGTTCCCAATTTGCAACCTTTGTGAACATGAATATACATGCACACTGATCTTTTCTTATTTTTAATATCATGAGGCAATCATTGTATCAATAATTTATTTACTATGTATACTTAAAACACATGTTTGTTTGACTGTGTCTTCATACACACAATAGAGCTTTATTTAATGCATTTTGATACACTTAGTTTATTTCATGGGTTGTTTATGAATACATTAATTTTCTTGAACTGTTCATAAAATATGTTTGTCCTTGAAATTTTCATGAAATTTGTAATCATGAACAGTTCATGTCCAAAATATGAAGTCTAAATGAGACAATAGAGATATATAGCAAAAAGTTCATGAATTGTCCATGAACATTTATTTTCATGAACTGTATATAAAATCAGTTTGTCCTTCAGCAGTTCATGATTTATTGAAGAACATCTGTGCATGATTAGTACTTAAAAAATCCTTGATGGTATGACTCATGTCCTGTTCATGAACCATGCCCAGTTCACGAATCAATATTTCATGGTCATTTCAAGAAAAGTCTCATTTAGAGTTCAAGGATTTTTATGATTTTTTCATGATATGTGACAATTAACTATTCATATATATTTCATGAAAAATTCATGAACTGTAACAGTTCATTTCACAGGGGTTGTGATATCTAGGACAAATCCAACAATCCAAAATTGGATGGCAGTGAAGTTGTAAGTATCAGTAGCAACTTTCAATCATATTATTTCTAAAATGTTAGATGCAGAATTTCAGAAAAATGAGGTGTTCATTAGCTCAATGCCAAGCAAAACAAAGAGCGCAGACAAAGGTCTTGGACGCTGTATATGCGACGACGGAACAGTGATAGGAAAACATGTGTCATTCCTGAGGAGTTAATGCTTTGTCTTAGTGGAAATTATTACATTGACAGAGTCCGCTATTTTAGAAAGGGTTGTGATGATAGACATAAGTTGGAGTTAGGTAAGTTTGGTGTATTCGCGCCCGCTTTCACGGCATGGTCTTGTGTTTGATATTTTGGAAAAGCGGAACTCAAAATGATTGAAAAGGGGACAGAATTGAATCATATTTTATTTATGCAAAAGGGTTTTTTTCGACAAAAATGTGACACGTACTTTTCCTGGTAATATGCCAAAGACAGGGCAAAAGTCACTTTACAAAATATGTCATTACATGTAAGTACCTTATGAATTAGACTGGGAAGTATAATATACCCAAACAGTGGATACCGAAGTCTCCTGATGAAGTATCAATACACTTGACGAATGTTCTAAGTACACACTTTTAGAACTAGAATAAACCAGGAACATAATCATCTCAACTCAATAAAACTCTTAAGATATCATAATTATGTTGGTATTTGTCTTTAATACAGAAGAAGAAAAACCAAGATCTTCGTGACAATCATTGATGCGTGACGAAAATGACAAAATCACATTTTTCTCGTGCTCACGCCTTAAATATGTGTAAATATGTTTAAATCATTTTATACACGATTAACATTCGACCCCCAAACATAAAGCCATAAAAATAGTTCGTATCATTTGACGCAAATGACGCTTGAGGAGTGCGCAAGTGCGATATTAATGCTTGAAATTGGCATGCCAATAAATGGCTGTTTTGGGGTTCTTAACACATGCACAAACTTTTTATTATGGTTGTTGCATTGAATTCTCGAAAATGCTGCATGTTTCTATTGATTCGATCTAAAATTGAGACGTCACATGGCGTCATTTACATGTAGTCCTTAAATTCGTCAAAACACGTTTATGACAACATCTGACCGATGGTTGTATCACTAAACGATTGTGAAATAATGTGGAATCGTTAATTTCAACAGAATAATTCTATTTATTTGTATGGAGCAATTTGAAGTTTAGCATGGAAGTAACTTTCAATAGGCATTTGTCATCCGAATTACTACTACAATTTAACAAAAACTCACTATTTTCGATCAATCATGTATTTTGTAAGATATGCGCACATTATCATCACATTGAATTTGATTTTGATGCAATTTCCTAAGGTTGCACGATTGAATGCCCGCCTTGTAGCCTGGACCAAAATCCGATATAATACGTCTGGGATAAGTTGGGGCGACGCATCCGAGCACGACGGCAACACCAGAACGTAAAGGAACTCACGACGAACCCTTTACTAGAGTGGAATGCACTCCCGCAGCGATTGGTACACATCATTATCAATTTAATGCCCCAGAGGATGTCAGGCTATCATCAGGGCAGACGGTGGTCATACATAATATTGATGTGCGACTTTGTTGTTTTAAGCAGTGAACTAAATGTTCATTTTCTAGTATGTTGTTATTATATTTCAGAATGGTGATTAACTCAACGTGATAGACAATAGTTTTCTGATTCCAATGGTATATTGGATTCACTGATAGGTCTAATACTTTTCCTGTTAAATGAAAATTACAAAGTGTGTACTTAGAACATTTGACTAGTGTATAATTTAAGTCTTAAGAATATTGAAACATCGATTAGAGAAGCGAATTGCGATCATCAGCACTTGGAGGTTGTTGGTCTTAAACATGCAAAATCAAAACTCTCGATACAATAGTTGATTCTGTTCTTAGGATAATACATATACATTCTACAATGGTTGTTTATATCTCTTGATGCATTAATAAAAACTATTGAATAGACACAATTCGATTATGAAAATACTGGATGTTCAATTCTGTTTAAATATAAGTTGAACACCTCTCGTAATTTCTTAAACTAACCGACTACGCGGCCCAATGGTTAAGGCGATGTCTTAGAGATACTTACTTTTCTAGGTTCGATACTTGGTACGGTCATTTTTAATAATTTTTCAAATCTCTTTTTCAAGTCTTTTTACAAAGAAAGTTATGCATTTCCAGGAATGTATTTAATAATGAGCAATGTATTAGTCAAAATTAATTGTCGTTAGTCATAGTAACCGCGTGTAATTATATATCAACGTATTTTGAAGGCATCCCAACCAGGTAAATTCACACACCATGACTAAAAAGTGTAATCTCCCGTTACGGCTCAAAACTCGTGGTTCATCTATACCAAGTTTATTTAAAACCGTTCACAACTAAATGGGTACTTATATCAATGTACACTCAGTCGCAAACGAAAGTTTACATTGTGCATAAATGAAATTATATCGCCGGGGGTTTCAGAAACAAACATAATGTTAATATTTACTAAATAGTATGTTTATCTGACAGTTTAAGATCAAGCGACAGCACGTCAATAAATACTAACTGCACAAACAGAGTGAAAGCTTTGAGACTTGAAAAATCAAATTAACACAAATGTTCATACACTCAACAAATATTTGTACATGGATACATTACCCATAGCTCGGTCAATAGGAACTTGATCTTGCTGAAATTTTCATCTCACAAAAGAGTCACGTATTGTGTTCATATCATTGTTGTTACATGAAACACTACATGAGTAAGGTAGTCACTATAGTTCATGTTACATATGGTACATAACGTTTCGAAATTTGTAACCGGGGTACAGCAGGTTTCACCAGAAACGTCATAAGTTCGATACTGTTTGGCTTCATTAACGCCTCTCGCCAAAGGTTCGAAGGTGTAATGTCAAAATGAATTTGCTGAAATCTGGACACATGTCCATACGTTCTAGTCATTGCCGTTGCTCATATGAGAACATCGCTAGTTTACATGTCTTTTTTCGGGACCACTTTGTAGAAAATATCAGCTTTCTTAAATTCTAGTACATGGTGTATATGGTGTTCTAGGTCGTATTTAATAAGAATACTATGGAAGCCCTGGAGGGCACTTTTGACTTATAACTTGTGACTTGAGGAGGCCCCAGAGGGCACTTTTGACTTGTGACTTATGACTTGCGACTTATAACTTGTGACTTAGGAGTTGTGACCAAACAAACTATAAATATATTTGTATGCTTTATCTTTCTTTACGTCCAACAAGTTACAAGTTACAAGTCACAAGTCATAAGTCACAAATCGAAATCTTAATTGACATGCAGAAATACACTTGACGTTATAACCATATTAGTGGGTTACTATACGCATAAAGGAAGCATTAGACCAACATGTCAAAATTATTAGAGCAACATATACATGAACTTATACTAAAGTGGCTCACCATAACAAAACCGACTAACAACATGTCACACTGTTTGGAATTAAACACATGCCTTTCCAACATATCAAAATCAATTGGAGTACATGTATATCATCAAAGTTGTACTCTAGCATGGTACAGGGTCTTAGGGATCCTATATCATAAACGTTCCTTTTTTGTGTCACTCAGTCCAGATCGGTTTGTATTTTTCTGTCGACTATATCAACCATAACGTCCATTTGAGTATATATAGGTTCATAACGAGAAAATGATATTTATGCTCAACTTGAGCGGGTTTATTGTAAGTATATGCATTTCTGTCAACTGCAGTAGTGGTGTTCTTCACAGCTTTTATGCAATATTCCACAAGAGATATTTTGAGGATTCCATGACAATAAAAGCAGATTTTCATTTTATCCACCTGCAAAAACAAACAAACATTTTAATTACACTGGCCATTCGATTCACCTCTCTTAACCAAAAGATTCGTCACGATAGTGACGCTAAAATTATACAACTATAATCTATCTAAACGTGGGAAATATATTATAGCAACGTCAACACTAACTTTGTATGCAATAACATATCGATAAAGAAGAATTTTAAACCTAACTCTTATGTAGAAGAATGATAGTAAATTCGTTTTTATTTTAATAATGCAACTTAAACTGACTTACCTGTCTTGCTAAATATAAAAATCCGATTCACGAATCATCCATTTTTATCCACGTTATTATTGGATGTAAAGAAAGATAAAGCATACAAATAGTTTATTTATAGTTTGTTTGGTCACAACTCCTAAGTCACAAGTTATAAGTCACAAGTCATAAGTCAAAAGTGCCCTCTGGGGCCTCCACAAGTCACAAGTTATAAGTCAAAAGTGCCCTCCAGGGCTTCCATAGAATTGAGATATATAAGAACATTATCAAAATAACATCAGTTGATTTCATTCTATAAATAGTTCCTAAAAAGTTCAACAATTTATGTTGGTCGATGTACGCTTGGACAGACGTATACCCAAGATGACCCTTCACCATGTCGGACCGCGTATTACATACGTTTGAGACAGTAATGGTGCGTTGTCTCCACCGTTGAATTGTAAATTCGAGCAGACGATATTGGATTGATACCGTAATCGTGTATGCAGTATACACTAAAAACTGTTCCTCTCGCTACTTGGCGGGCGTTGTCTACACGTGAAGTGTTTGTATTCCGTTACCACTTTTAATTTTGAAGTCCCGTACATAATGCTGATATCCTGAGGTTTGGTCTGTCGTTGATGGTTAAATTCAAGTTCGGCACTTGCTTGCATAAGTCACGGTAACAAATGTTCAGAAGATCAGTGAGACCATTTTCGCTTAGTGATATCAGGACAATGTCATCAGCTTGAGTGGTACGAGGGTGTTCCATATTTATTGTCACTTGGGTCACAAATCAAAAACATTCGTTGATATCTTTAAATCTTTATACATTTCTAGAACCATCAAGATTTCCGCGATATTTCGTGAAAAAATCAATAAAATTTATTTACCGGAATGTTGTTTCTGTTGTCTTTTCAAAGGACTAGTAATAGACACTGTGACTTTGTTCGAATAACTGTCGATTAAAACTTCCTTTCGGGAAATATTCTTATTCCACAACTATCATACCGTAAATATTGTAAATTCCTTCGATAAAAACATGATTTGCTGTACTTGATTGCCATTTTTAACAAAATAAGAGCATTTCAAAGTCGCGAAAATTAGTGTCAAAATTAGTGTCAAAAAAGCATGCTACTTTTCAATGAAAATTTTCGATTAGTTTAATTGATTGGAATTTGACATATCATACAGGTATGTAAGCCATTGACCATCAACATTGATTTTTGGGAAGAATTTGCGATCAAAGTACAATTGATATGAAGTTATCGGTGCGTGAAACAACAAGCATCATTTGGTATAAATTAGAGTGATCTCCCTTGTTTTGACCGTCTTACTCGTAGACAACAAATAATTTCATTTTGATTTAAAGTTCTAATGGAAGTATAAGGGTCCAGTTATCGTATCTTATGTTGCAGTTTAAAGAATACTGACATTTACTTTTCTAAACAACTACGGCAAAGATGACACAAATTTAGCTTAAAATTAACATAAGGCCAGTGTACTCGAGCATACCCTCTTCTAAGTTCAATCAATTACTTAATGGTTGACGAAAGGCTATGTAATTTTCCAGATATAGAATAGAAACATGCACCTTTTAGACAGTCATCGTAGAAGCCTTCTAAATATTGCCATAGAAAAATGCAAAGGACAGTGACAATACATATGGAACACCCCTCGTACATTGTTTTTAGACCGCTTTCAGATTCACTTAATTCATTTAGTAATCCGTCTAAGAACATGGTGTATAGGAATGGGGCACAAATGCTGCATTGCCTCGTTACTTTGTATATGTTAAATGGCCCTGACAGGTGGTTGAATGACATAACACGACTGGATGCCCCATTAAGTAAGGATAGAAATATTCTGAGGACTTTTCCGAAATAAAACAGTTTGTACAAGACACCATTGATCCACGTCATATCGAATGCTTTCATTGCGTCCATGAAACACGTGTATGTAAGGTCACCACGCTCCTGACAATAGTTGACTGCTTCCTGGTAAATCAGCGAAACCATTATGCTAGATTTTCTTTTCTGAAATCCATACTGCATAAGGTTAAGTCTGGTATTAAATTCACACAGTTCAAATCGGTTGAGTAGCATTTTCTCAAAAAATTTTGACACAACATGCATTAGGGATATAGCCCTATAATTGTTCGGATCTTTTGTCGATGTATCACTACCCTTGTGCAGGGTTATTTTTAGACTTTGTTTGAATTTAGAAGGCACATGTTCTTGACTAAGATTTAAGTTGAAAAGTTTAGTCAATGAATTTATAAGTCCTTCCCCGCCGTTTTAGTATGTTCGTACGTTGCACTGTCATATGATGGACTCTTTCCACTCGGGGTACTTTTTACGATATTCTGTTGTCCCGTGAAAGTTACATCTTTGGTGAGTGTTGTTGATAGCAAATTAGTCTTATTTTCATAGCAGTAGGACCTCTTTATCAATGTGGTGTGGGAACTTATCATCAAAGTTTTTATGTGGTGAAAATGAATACAACTCCGCAAAATAGTTTTGCCATCCTTGCATTTTATCCTGCTCTGTTACACTGGTGTCGTTAAAAGTAAGTTCTGTACCATTGTTGTTTCGGGTTTTTCCCTTTTTTGAATTAATTATTTTCCAAAATGACTTTTGGTCGATTTCCGAAAGTTCGTCAATTCGGTTGTATTCATTTTTCACGTTAACTTGTGCTGCCTTTCTTAGAGATCGTCTAAACTGTCTTTATAGTTTTGGAAAGCATCGCCATTCCTTGCTCATCCGTGCGATAATCACTACGCACGCATCTTCTGGTGAATTGCCTTTAAGCCAGCAGTAGACCAAACTGGTTTGATGTATGGTTTAAAGGAACGATTGGGTAAGTGTTTATCTGAAAGATATCTGAGTTTATGCATGATATTATAGTATCATACCTTTCTTCAACAATTTCGAAATTCAGTATGATGTTGATTAACGAATTCTCGAGTTCTTTGCGATATGCGTTAACTTGATTGTCTGAAGTCCATTTGTATACACATTTACAGAACTTTGCTGTTGTAAATGTATAGTTCGTTGAAGAACCCAATTCAATTTTTTATAAATATCGGTAGATGACGCGAAACATTTAATGGGGCATCATCGTCTATGTGACAATAGTCAATGTCGTTGTATAGGTTATCAGATACAATATAGTGGTCGATTAAACTTGGCGACATGTTAGTTCCTGGTACAAACGAGAAATAGCTACCGGTGCACAAACTATTTGCGGTGACCACTTTCATATAGTTTGATGTTATCACACTGGATATAGATTTGTCCCGTTGACGTTCACTTCCGGTAGGTATTTTAGCGTTAAAGTCGCCCATTATGACGATTCCGGCATCATTTTCAACGGTTGCGATTAAATCATTTAGTTGATTTACTTCTTCTTTGAAGTTATCCAAACTTTCACTGCTACATGGAAGGTAGACTTGAATAATGTACACTGTTTGTGTTGGAAAGCTAAGCTTGGGCGGATCTGCGCTTGTTTAGTTGGGTATTGTGCTTTGTGTGTTTTTAATGTTTTCTGTGCTCGGCTGGTTAAGTTGAGTGCTGCCTTCCCTGTCTGACTTAATATACTCTTTCAGCATAGCGATACGTTCACTGTTCGTTTCCACTAGCGTTAAGTTCTGACTGAGCCCAAATAAGTGCGACACCACCTTTACCAAACTGTCGACTATTTAACGTATATGGGTGTTTACAGTAGACGACATGTGAATCATAATGTCAATGGATACTGTCTAGAACTGCCGAGTTACGTTCTAAAAGCCAATGTTCCGACAGGCCCAAAATTGAAATGTGTTTGTATGGAAGCCCTGGAGGGCACTTTTGACTTAGGTGTTGGGACTTGTGACTTATGACTTGTGACTTAGAACTTGTGACTTGTGACTTGTGACTTGTGACTTACATTCTATAAATAAATCTGCGCGCACTTCCTTGGGCAGCGTGGATGGTGAAGGATGTTGTCTGAATAGGAATTACCTGATAATAGTCTATAGTGAGTCAGGTAAGTCGGCATTAGTTTTGTTTGAATGAAATCGTCATTGTTGAAGTCATCGATCCGTTATTCTGAATTGTTAAGACCATTAACTAAAATACCGTTCATGTAATAGCGTAATGTCACATGGTATAGTTGTGTTCTATGCGTGTACATGTGCATACAGAATTATAATGGTTTGCTTCCTTTTCGCTATTATATTTGCGTCTCATTTGAAACAGATAGTTCGGATCATTCATGATGCAATGAATTATATTTTAAGTTTTGCTTAAGTAATAAGAATTATATGTTCTTCTACATGTTTCCAGGTGAAGAAACTGGAATATCCGTGCTGTGTGTGTTTGTGCGGTGCGTTTGGTTCGACAAATGATGTGGCGGGGCAAATCTATTTACCTATATAGTCTTTAAACGCAGCAAAGCAACCGGCTCAAATGTAAACTTGGCAATTGTGACACTATGGGCTAGAATAGATTTTGAATGTGATTGAGTTATGTAACATAATGGTGAAGTAGAACATTATAAGGTTTTGTGGACAATTCCAAGTAGTGGATATCAATACATTTACATTTATGGCGCCTACGAACTAAGCTTTTCAGGATAGCTTTATAGTATCCGTATACGTTTAATTTCATAGATGTAATGTCGGACAGAAATGTTTAGAAATAATACGCCATTTTGTCATGTTTTGAAATACATGTAATGCAACAGACTCAAAGTTGTCATTTGCAAATGTGTTTTTGTCTACCGCTCATCATTTACAACTGCATTTGTGTAAACTCTGTATACAATATAAAGCAAAGACCAAAAACACTGTCAATTTCATGAATAAATATCATTCCAAGAGTTTGGCTTCAATGTATACTGATAACAAACGAAGGATAACAAACTCATATTAAATTACAACATTGATTATAATAACACTTATTATGATATATTTTGCTGTCTATAATTTTATCAAAGGTAGAATGCATTTCACATTTTACACGTCATAAGTTACAAGTCACAAGTTATAAGTCTCAAGTCACAAGTCTCAAGTCACAAGTCACAAGTCACAAGTTATAAGTCACAAGTCACAAGTCACAAGTCACAAGTCACAAGTCACAAGACTCAAGTCACAAGTCACAAGTCACAAGTCACAAGTCACAAGTCACAAGTCACAAGTCACAAGTCTCAAGTCACAAGTCACAAGTCTCTAGTCACAAATCAAAATCTTAATTGAAATGCAGAAATAAACCAGACGTTATAACCATATTAGTGCTTTACTATACGAATAAACGAAGCCTTAGACATACATGTCAAAATTAATATAGCAACATACACATGAAATTAATATACTAAAGTGGCTCGGCATAACAATACCGACTTCGGACTAACAACATGCCATACTTAGTAATACAAATATTTTAAATCATGGCATATGCTGTAAATTGGTGAACTTCTGTTTGGAATTAAACACACGCCCTTCCAACATCTCAAAATCAATTGGAGTACATGTATATCATCAAGGTTTTGGTGTCGAACTCTATCATGGTACAGGGTCTTAGGGATCCTATACCATAAAAATTCTTATTTTGTGTCACTCAGTCCAGATCGGTTTGTATTTCTCTGTCGACTATATCAACCATAACTTCCGTTTGAGTATATGTAGGTTCATAACGAGACAATAATATTTATGCTCAACTTGTGCGTTTATGCATTTATGTCCATTACAGTTGTTGTTCACAGCTTTTTGTGCAATATTCCACAAGAGGTATTTTCAGGATTCCACGACATATATTTCATTTATCTCCACCTGCAAAAACAAACAAACATTTTAATTAAACTGGTCATTCTATTCCCCTTAACCAAAAGATTCGTCAGGATTGTGACGCTAAAATTATAATAAAAAAGTTGGAAATATATTCTAACTTTGTATGCAATAATATATCGATAAAGAAGAATTTTAAACCTAATTCTTTTGTAGTAGAATGATTGTAAATCCGTTAACAATTGTTATTTAATCAAACAACTAAAACTGACTTACCTGTCTTGCTGAAAATATAAAAATCCGATTGACGTATCATCCGTTTTTGTTCACGTTATTGTTACACGTAAGGGAAAAATAAAGCATGCAAATATATTTATAGTTTGTTTGGTCACAACTCCTAAGTCACAAGTCACAAGTTATAAGTCATAAGTCACAAGTCATAAGTCATAAGTCACAAGTCACAAGTCACAAGTCACAAGTCATAAGTCATAAGTCAAAAGTGCCCTCCAGGGCTTCCATATGTTTGTTTTCGAATTGTTCTAAGATGTATGATATACCAGTGTATACCCCAGTAACGTTCCATGACATAAGTTGAAGTTCTAGGATAGATAAGAAGTACGCTTATTCACGGTCATCGTATGCGTAATCATCTTGCTCACTATCAAATCTCCACCTGTTGCGGTGTTCACTATATTCTGTTCTGTTCAACCAAGGACGACAAATCACACATTTTGGCCACGTGGCAGGATTCTCTACCAGATCGCTTTGGTCATGACTTACAACTATCTGTGCCGATTTGCAGTCCGTATTATCTTGTTACTAGGAATTTCGTAGTTTTACTGGCTACGCCGTTTTGGTCTAGAAATTCGCGAAGACCCTCTATATCACTGTTTAAATTTATACCCATCAGTAGGTAGGATTTGACTTTCTTCATTACCACTCCCCTCAACTGGTCATTTTGTGGTTTACGAACGGCATTGATATTCAATTCCCAAGAGTCGTTTGCGTTTACTACACCGGGAGTAGGTACGTTGTTACTTGTTATCATTATGAGATTTAATGATTTTTGACAGCTAAAATTAGGGATTGAAACCGCTTTACTGTTGGAACTGGATCATTCAGCTAGGACATTCAGTTTTTTGATCGCTGAAACTATTTTATTCTATTTTGCGACAGCTTGGTTAGTTTTCTACTTTTTAGGATTTCTGACAGCTAAAATTAGGGATTGAAGCCGCTTTACTGTTGGAACTGGATCATTCAGCTAGGACATTCAGTTTTTTGATCGCTGAAACTATTTTATTCTATTTTGCGACAGCTTGGTTAGTTTTCTACTTTTTAGGATTTCTGACAGCTAAAATTAGGTATGTCAGCCGTTTTACTGTTGGAACTCGGTCATCCAATTAGGGCATTCAGCTTTTTGATTGCTGAAACTTACTTTATTCTACTTTTCGGAAGCTTGGACTTGGGTGGATCTTTTACTTGTTTAGTTTGGCATTGTGTCTTGTATGTGTTTTATGTTTTCTGATCTCGGTTGGTTCAGTTGGGAATTGTGCCTTGTATGTTTTTCATGTTTTCTGTACTCGGCAGGTAAAGTTACCAATTGGCTGTTTCCTGTTCAGTGATTTACTTTGCCTATTTCTATTTTGATATTTCCAGCTCTAGTATTATGGAAGGCACAGTATATTTATTGGGTGTGGTAATCTGCTCGACATTGATTATGAAGGTGACTACTGGTGTATAAGCATTATCTGATCATGAAGGAGACTCCCGGTATATACGCATTATCTGATTATGAAGGAACTATGGAAGCCCTGGAGGGCACTTTTGACTTAGGTGTTGTGACTTGTAACTTATGACTTGTGACTTGTGACTTAGAACTTGTGACTAATGACTTGAGACTTACGACTTGTGACTTACATTTTATAAATAAATCTGCGCGCACTTCTTTGGACAGCGTGGATGGTAAAGGATGATGTCTAAATCGGAATTACCTGATAATAGTCTATAGAGAGTCAGGTAAGTCGGTATTAGTTTTGTTTGATTGAAATCATCATTGTTGAAGGCCCCGACCCGTTATTCTGAATTGTTAACAGAATTAACTAGAATACCCTTCATGTAATAGCATAATTTCCCCTGGCATAGCTGTGTCTTATACGAGTACATGTGCATACATAAGTATTATGGTTTGCTTCCTTTTCGTTATCATTTGTGATGGATAGTTCGGATCATACAAGGTATAATGAATTAGACTTTAAGTTTTGTTGATGTACATGTATTAATAATTATATGTTCATCTACATTTTTCCAGGTGAAGAAAATGGAATGTGCGTGTTATGTGTGTGTGTTCGGTGCGTTTGGTTCGACAAATGATGTGGCGGTGCAAACCTAATTACCTGTATGTCTTAAACCCCAGCAAAGCAACCGGCTCAAATGTAAACTTGGCAATTGTGTGACACTATGGGCTAGAATAGATTTTGAATGTGATTGTGTTACATGTATGTACCATAATTTAGAAGTAGAACATTATAAGGTTTTGCGGACAATTCCAAGTTGTGGATATCAATACATTAACATTTATGGCGCCTACGAACTAAGCTTTTCAAGATGGCTTTATATTATTCGCATAAGTTTAATTTCATAGATGTAATGTCGGTCAGACATGTTTAGAAATAATACGCCATTTTGTCAAGTTTTGAAATACATGTGACCTAAACAATCTTGTATTGATTTATGTGGAATTTATTTTGAATAAACTTTGTAATGCAACAGACTCAAAGTTGTCATTTGGAAATGTGTTTTTTGTCTACCGTTCATCTTTTACAACATAATACTGCATTTCAGTAAACTTTGTATACAATATAAAGCAAAGACCAAAAACACTGTCAATTACATGATTAAATATCATTCCAAGATTTTGGCTTTAATGGATACTGATAACAAACGAAGGATAACAAACTCATATTAAATTACAACATTTATAATAATAACACTTATAATGATACATTTTGCTGTCTATAATTTTATCAAAGGTAGTGTGTATGTCACATTTTACACATCATAAGTCTCAAGTCTCAAGTCACAAGTCACAAGTCATAAGTCACAAGTCACAAGTCATAAGTTACAAGTCACAAGTTATAAGTCACAAGTCACAAGTCATAAGTTACAAGTCACAAGTTACAAGTCACAAGTCACAAGTCACAAGTTACAAGTCACAAGTCACAAGTCACAAGTCACAAGTTACAAGTCATAAGTCATAAGTCACAAATCAAAATCTTAATTGAAATGCAGAAATAAAACAGACGTTATAACCATGCTTTACTTTACGATTAAATGAAGCATTAGACATGCATGTCAAAATTAATAGAGCAACATACATTTGAAATTATACTCAAGTGGCTCAGCATAACAATACCGACTTACAACATGCCATAATTAGTTATACAAATATTTTAAATCATTGAATATGCTGTAAATTGGTGAACTTCTGAATTAAACACACGTCTTTCCAACATCCCAAAATCAATTGGAGTACATGTATATCATCAAGGTTTTGGTGTTGTACTATATCATGGTACAGGGTCTTAGAGATCCTATATCATAAACATTCTTATTTTGTGCCAGTCAGTCCAGATCGGTTTGTATTTCTCTCTCGACTATATCAACCATAACTTCTATTTGAGTATATGAAGGTTCATAACGAGACAATAATATTGTGCTCAACTTGTGTGGGTTTATTGTAAGTATATGCAGTTCTGTCCATTACAGTAAGAGAGTTGTTCACAGCCTTTTATGCAATATTCCACAAGAGATATTTTCAGGATTCCACGACAGCTATTTCATTTATCTCCACCTGCAAAAACAAACAAACATTTTAATTACACTGGTCATTCTTTTCACTCCTCTTAACCTAAATATTCGTCACGATTGTGACGCTAAAATTATAATCTAAAGTTGGAAATATATTAAAGCAACGTCAACGCTAACTTTGTTTGCAATAACATATCGATAAAGAAGAATTTTAAACCTAACTCTTATGTAGTAGAATGAGTGTAATTCCGTGAACAATTGTTATTTAATCAAACAACTAAAACTGACTTACCTGTCTTGCTATATATATTAAAATCCGATTCACGTATCATCTGTTTTTATCCACGTTATTGTTGGGCGTAAGGGAAAAATAAAGCATGCAAATATATTTATAGTTTGTTTGGTCACAACTCCTAAGTCACAAGTCACAAGTCACAAGTTATAAGTCACAAGTCAAAAGTGCACCCTGGGGCCTACGCAAGTCACAAGTCATAAGTCATTAGTCATAAGTCAAAAGTGCCCTCCAGGGCTTCCATAGGAAACTACCGGTATAAATCGCAATTTGGCTGTATGTTGAATGATGTAGTGTATCTGCAATAGTAGCTTCATTGTGGTGGATTTTAAAGATCGCTAGACTGACACGAGAAGATGCGGGCTATATACCTTGAGTGGACAGTTTTAGTACCTCCGTGACATTTTGAGATGTATTGGTTGATAATTTATCCATACAAAAAACGGTTAGGCTCTGTAAATGCCGTTCAAGGAAGATAACATATTAGAGAGGTTGCGATGCGAACGTGTACGACTACGTGTACGTGTAGCTACCCGTACATGTATACGTACGCGTTGCAATTAAAATTGGTTTGCGAAAGACAACGGGTGCGTGTAACCTCACATGACAGCTGTAACACGATATTGAGTGTTTATATAAACTCCATGAAACCACGGGTCATGAATTATTGGATTTCTCGTGCATACGCATACCTGTGTGACACAGTACACATTATATTTTCGTCTGCCACACGTCCGTTACTTGTAGAAACAACACATACCTGGATGACGAAATACTGTAAAATCATTAATATTCGTGGGGATTAAATTTCGTGGATGACCTCAACCACGAAATAAAATCCCAACGAATAATTTTACCAACTATCAATATGTAAATTGACAAAGTGCGAATTTACCGCGGCCGTACAGAGTTCGTTTTTCCAGTATATGAGTCTAGGATTAGTGCAGATTTTCACCCGATTTTTTTTGCTGAAATACGAAATCCACGAATTAACGTCCCCACGAAATGGTCTTTTTAACAAAAACCACGAAATTTCATCCCAACGAAATTAAATGATTTTACAGTACTCAAAAAAAGTATTGACGTACACGTACACGTTACACGTTGACTTTCGCAACCTCTCTATTAACCACAACGGCGTAAACGCGATGAAAACAAAGGACCAAATCAGAATGCATAGGTTCGGTAACAAGATACTGGAAAATATCGCTGTGCAATTTGTTCTGCATGCTTATCAATAGCCACTGGACCAAGATCAGATAACAGTGAACGAATAGTATGCGTCCGTCCTTCCGTACTCACCCACATGTAGTTGTGGGGTGTGGAACAATAGGCTTTATTTAGATTCTATTCTTTGTTAAAAATATTTTGTTTATACATCGTTCAAGCATGAAATATGGTCGGAAGGGGTCAAACAAAATGTTATATCTTGATAATTGCAAAGTGAACCTGTATTTTATTCCGTCTAAGTATGTGCATAACAGTATAAAGAAAATGTTTGGGTAATTGATAGTGATAAATGCCCATTGATTAGAGTTTTATTTATGAATTTAGACATTATATATTTTGTAGAATGAAAATCACGAAATTTTACAACTATGTTGGTAATATATATGAACATAACTATCTTAAATCGCACCTTCTGCTTGTTATTGATATTATTTTTTTATTTATATAACTATAAGGCACATGATCAACCGAAACATTTTCCCTTCTATTGAACTCTGCCTGGTTCCATTTCATGAATTAACTCTTTATTTATTTTCCTGACATCGCTTTCCTTCTTTTTATATCTAGTCCTGTTTCTATTTAACACCCATTAGTGGCAATCATAAACGGCTGGGATGGCCATGTGATCATTGCTCTTGTTTTATATCATCTAGATGTGTTAAAGATCCGTTTGTCAATCACGTTGACGTTCTTGAATTGCATTAAACGATGCTTATTAAACATGTAAGTAAACGGATGAGTTCGAATTAAATGTCTTGGAAACTTAATGGATAGTTGGGATGTAAAATTCTAGAATACGAAAAAGCAAAAAGTACCCAGCGATGGTAATTACCAGGGAAAACAAACTAAAGTCTATTATGCATTTATATAAACGATATTGAGTGGGATATTATTATACAACATACAGTGAATGGCATACACGAACATTTGTTCAAGCTTACGGCACGATAGCAGATACATGTAACTGGATAGCCAGCACTGAATGAAGTTGTAACAGTCAGTTTAGCACAGGTACTAAACTAACCAGACGGCTGATTGATATGTTACTACGTTTCAAACATGTAGCATGTCACCTAATGTCTTAGAACAAAAGATTGTTGGTACATATGTGTTGGACGACCCGTCAAAGTGTCAATTATGGTGGCAGTTTAGCGACAATAACGAACAAGAATGTCAAACAAATAACGTACCACTAAAGCAATTGAGTATTGGCTGTTCACATTAGAAGCTAACCCGCTGTCTTGATATCTTCTAGTGTCTAGAAAAGATGTTAAAAGTCTCCTACAGAACAGTGATGGCCTGGCAATTACAGAGGAGTTTTATATCAGTCCCGAAGCAAACAAAAACATCTATGTCAGCATTGACAGACAACACCTGCAAATCAAAATTAATGTCTTTGACCTTCGGGGCAGAAAAATGTCGCATTATTAAAAGAGAAAGAATGTGTGTTAATGCTGCACTGTGGCAAGATTGATGGTGTACCTTAATAAAGAAAAATACTATATTAATTTCAGAAGTCGCGGATAAATCCCATCAATTAATCGATCTCCGAAATAAGTAATTATGGTATTGTGTTCCTTAAAAAGTTTTAAATCTTTCACGTTGGTGTTACAGTGTCATCATTCCAGAAATTTAGTATTTTTAGAAATTTCAGTATTAAGGATAGAGTTTATACCTTGCGCGAATACATTAAATGAGAACAAACATAATATTGAGTTACAATGGTTGCATATAAATGTTAATTAATGAGAATAAACATAATAATAGTGCACAAAATTGGTATTTATAACTTTTTATTTGTTGCATGTTTACAATTGTTAAGTATATAGGTGCACAAGTCACTACAATTGTTTAAATGCATCTCCTTATATAAAACAAAGTAGTCAATGATTTAGCTATATGAAGAAGGTAAACTTTAAAATATTTTTCATAAAAAGTTTTTCCTTCCAATGTGCAAATTAGGTTAGTTGATGCAAATTTATTCGAATTGAGTACTTTTTGGTGAATAGCTCCCAACTATGGAATATACACGTATAAGTCAGTTTGAAACACATATCGTGGAGTGTGGTCTTTGAACTTACACCATTCAAGTTATTTTTTCATTATTCACCAACTAAAATGTACAAAATAAGAAACAAGCAGTATCAATGAATGGTGTCTAGAGAAAGTGTTGAAACACAAGGCCGAATGACTTATTTAGGGTTCAACGTTGTTCGAGTCAGATGGATGCGTTTTAGACTACCCGCGTGTTTAACTACATTGGTTGATATTTACTCTTGATAACATTTACAATTAATGTAGTTTAAAATTTTGTTGACACATGTGCAATTTAACAAAATTTCAAGCTCTAAGCATGCGTCTTATGGGATTAGTGTTAATAATGTGGAAGATTGAAGTGGCTAGTCAATGTTTGCAACTACAAATTCTCGCCTGTAAGGTGCGGTAATAATTGATTTAGTTCAAATAATCACAGACACATTACAAATACAAGAAAACAGCTTGCATGAGAAATTTAAATGCATAATATTTCAGCAAGAATTATCCATACACATGCTACGTGTACATTTGTTACAAACGATTCAGAACGATTCACTATTCATTTTGGTGTATATTATGAAATTGCAATAATTGTTGCATAGATTTTATGTATATGGTATTCAGTACCATGCTAAAGTATCTAAGTCACATAGAGACACCCAGGTCATAGTACCAGACACAGGTCCAGCTGGTCACAAGCAAGTTAATTATACAAACTTTTTAACGGCTTTGACAAATTGACATGTCGCAGTCTGAGATTGATGATCAAACCAAAAGACCTGTACGTGAGGACACATGCGGGTAAGTCGAAGTGGTACAAATTATAATAATTGTAAGTTGCTTGTAATGTAATAACGATTCATTTCGAAATGAAACACGCCATGTACGTTTAGGTACAAATGCTATCGAACTCATCGTTATTACGTCTAATAAAGGAAACAAACCACTGATAATAGCTTATGTTTGCTTTTAGCTTGACATTTCTCTTTTTGTATTCAGTAATTTATATTCATAGCGGCTTATTGCGTACTTTCCTGCCCTTTTAATAGAAATACTATCGATCTCAATACGTTTTAATATTAAATCACTCACGTTTTATTTACTTTTGACTCCGCTAAATCAGTGAGAATTTGACGTACCCCTGGCTTTATTTCTATGCAGAATTTCTCATTACGTACAATTCGTTATTTACAGAATTAATGAAAATATGCATCTAACAATTACAACGTAGAATTCATCATTGAAACTTTCCTGACTTACGTCATCGTATTAATTGGGATTCTAAAATGTTCTCTGTACTAAACCAAGTGAACACGTCTGAATTAGGCACATTGCAAATTTAATGTATTACTCTTATTTTCTAAAATTTCAATGCTCAATATATAACGAGTAATTTCTTAGCTTTTCGACTATCCTTATTTGTCAAGCATTGTCCCTTGTGACCTTTATTGTTTCCACGACTTTTAAATACTTTGCCGGAAAAAATATCAGGTACGCCGAGATCTCAGTTTGGCTCTTGTTCAGTGTACAGTTTACGTAGGCATGATAATGAAATCGCATTTTAACAATGGATTATCTGATTGCAACTTCGATTATACATCGGAGATGATTACTGCAAGGGGATCAGAAGCTTGTTTCATTAAAATCTACAAAATTAATGATACATTTTTATGGGCTTAGTTGTATTCCAATTTGAACACTCCTGGAACAATGTATAAGAATCGACAAAAAATTCTTTATACTTTTTATTTAGTTTTAAAATTACTAATATTACAAATCTAATTGCTTATTTTCGTGACCAATATCCGACATTATGTCTTGCTTAAAGTCAGTAATACCCCCTGAAAGTGCATTAAATGTATTGTTTGTGTGATGGCAATATCGACCAGAAGGTATAGACGGTGACGTCTAGCCTTCTGTGAAACAGAAAGTTATTAAGTGCTTCTTCTCTTTTCTAGATGATGACAATTGTTGCTCACACATTTATAAAGAACCTCAACGTGTCTAGACGACGGATTGGTTGCTTAACAACACGAAATGCTTTGAGAATACATATTTAGAAAACAGCAAAGGTTTGAAATATAATCCGCTTTTTGTCAGACACCGCGGTGATAAATATCTGTACGTGATGGCTACAGGGGAAATGTGAATATACGACACTGTCACGATTTGTTTTGCAGAATACATTTGGTTGCACTCGTGTTTGTTTGTACTGAATCAATATTGCCGGGTATTTTTGTATTCAAGTGGCACCAAGTACATAGTCAGCAGTGTGTATTGAATTAAATATTCAGTTAAATTCACATTTAGATTGATATGCGCGTGAGTGTATTCATTATGTTACGTAAACTTATGTCAGAAAAAACATTACAAATTCATAGCGCTGTTAGCACAGTAGGCATGTGCCCACATATAAAGTTACTTGCATACCTGCTCATGAAACTGCAAAACGTTGACTTCACGTAATATGTCAATAAGGGTATTCTATTTATAGATTATTATAATTGAAAAAACAATCCGAAAACGATTCCGCCATCGAGGTTGTTTATGCGAAAAGAAATAGTATACCGGGCTGAGAAGTGAACCTTGGTATTGTTGTTGGATATCGAGAGTACTGCACCAATGACTCCCTGGACAAAGTGTGTTTATATCAATAACAGTCAATGGCCCTCCAATAAAATTGACTCATGTAACACCTACTTTATCAGCACATTCACCGCCCTAACACATACCCTGTATTTGCAAAGTTCCACATTATCATCATGAATTTACTGAGTTACATCTCTTGGCTAGTGTAAGATGCTGGAAACGGTGACAGTGCGCAAGCAACAGGTGCGCCGAATATATACGGCAACTCTCCACCATGGACTCCACACGACCATTTAGCAAAGTCTTCTGATTGTAAATATAAGCGTCGTTCTCGTGTCATTCTAATTGAGCAAATACATGAAGTCATCACGTCGTAATAATTTATCTACCCCACTGGAACAATATATTGCGCATATGAACTAATTGAGCCACTTTGTAGTATCATCTTAAACGTAAATGACAAGCTTCATTTAAATTGACATAAAACCAGATAAGCTTGGTTAAATGATATATTGTGTATGCACTATGCGTTTCTAAGTTTTAATATAATGACAACATCCGCACTGTTTGCCGGGTCAGTTTTCTTTCGGGTTTTAACAGGGCAAGAATAATGTCTAGAATTGTTTTATGACACTGTCATTTGATAGAACATTAATCTGTGTTTATAAATTAACGGTTAAATTTAACTACAATAAACTTTATTATTTTAGAGACATAGTTGATCAAGATAATTTCTATTGTGTATTGGAAGTGGAACGTTCTGATTAGGACAATTGTAAGCATGTATGGATGATGCCAACTTTTTGCTGATCAAAATTTATTGTTGCATTCCGTCTGTTCATAGGTATATCGTATTACCGTTTTGGTGTAAATTATTCGCGAAAGAAGCTTTCATTTTCAGATTCATCAAGTTTATTTACCGACTGTCCTCAATCAAATGGTAGCATACGCCAATGTACATGAATCCACGATTGATCACATGACCAGGAAATATTACGTATTACTACAGAGCCGTAGAGACAGTTCAAGGCCTACATTTCTTGAAAAACAAAATGGAAAATGTGACATTATGATCACTGGTTACATGTACTAGTAACCAGAAACACATACACACTGCATGTTGTGCAATAATGAAATCAAGAAAGAAAGGAGCTTGTATAAAACTAACTATTGTTATGTTAAACACAAAACACATAGCTGTTGATACAGTAACTTTAAATTTGTAACAAAAACTACTTGCTAATTTTGAACTCGACAATTATTCGCTCTTAATTGAAAATACGATTTGGGTTGATACTATCAGAACGGGAGTTGGAAAACACACGGAATGTGTTTCAAACGTCTCGATGTGCTGTAATTTGATACCGATAATGTTGTTATGCTTCCGAGTTGCACTGTAATATTTGCATTATGGGTCCCTATGTTCTTGTATTTAGAACAAGGTGATGTAAAAATTAAATACACCTTTCGCTGCAAATGTTGTAGTTTTAACAATGTTCGAAATTAAATTATTTACAATCTGAAGACTTCAATGAAACATTACAATACAATGCTCATTTATTTAAAACTAATTGTCGGCGTAGGAATGTCCATTGTCAACATGTTTCACTACCACTAAAGTAATCAGATCTGGTTATATTTTTATTTGTAGCTAGTATTACGCAGTTTGAACGTGCAATTAGGCATTCACAAAACATTCGTCTCGTGGTTTTCCCAAGTATTTAGGAAAACCAGACTATGCACACCAATGCATAAAATTGCAAAGTACGTTGCCGCTCATAGGATATGTTCTTTGTAACTAAAATTATTGATGAACAACGCTAGTTAAGTCAGAATCGAGTCCTATGTGTTGTTCATAAAATCATGAACCATGCTTATATTATTAACATGATGGTCTGTAGCCTATAACGAAATTCAACCTACAACGTTTTAAAACAACAACAAAACCTCCAAGAAAGAAGAGAACATAACGTGAGCCACTTAAAAACACAAATAAAGGTGTGTGAAGTTAATACTTTAGTCAATAACTTAAGCCGTACTTAAGCGATTTATCTCTCATTAATACTCTCTAAAAGCAAATAGGTTCTTACATTTTGATTACTATATTGTATCGCTGTTATATTGATTGTGTACGGTGGAATTAGGCTTAAATATCCGTGGCCGTACTTAGTAATGAGTTTGACGCTATTTTCTTTATACGCTCTAGTCGTCACTACGGGTCAGCCGTGACATTTTGTTTAGCGGAACAGCGTGAAATGTCTTATCTAACCTAGACCTATCTGCTAGTTGGTGTACCTGCGCGTTACATGTTTCTCCCACGGTGTACGTATGATATTTATGTCGCTAAGTTATTGCTATTATCAACATGTTAACTAATTATTGTTGCGTATAATACTAGTATAAGGATTAGCATTTCTCATTTAGCAACGTTTTCAACTTTTAGAACATTGTAGAAGTTATATACCATTTTCGAAACTAATGTACTACGTATTAGTCGTAAATTCTGGTCAATCATGACATTTTATTTCTGTTCGATAATGTATCCATACAATGTTTAGGCTCTGTAAATGCCGTATAAGGAAGACACTATGTTAAACACAACGATTTAATCGCGATGAAAACAAAGGATCAAATCAGAATGCATCGGTTTGGTAACAAGAAACCAGGCATATATTGCAGTGCAATTTATTCTGCACACTAATCAATAGTCACTCGACCAAGATTAGGCAACATTTTTATTAAATCTAGATGTGTTAAAGATCCGTCAATCACGTTGACGTATTTGAATTGCATTAAATGATGCTTATAAAACATGTAAGTAAACCGATTAGTTCGAATTAAATGTCTTGGAAATTTAATGGATATTGGGGATGTCAAATTCAAGAATGCAAAAAAGCAAATATACAGCGATAATAATTACCAGGGAGATAACAAGACTACTATGCATTTATAAAACGATTTTGAGTGGGGTATTATTACAAAACATACAGGCAGTGAATGGCATGCGCGAACATTTTGTCAAGCTTACGGCACAATAGTGGATAACCAGATAACCAGCTCTGTATGATGTTGTTATAGTCAGTTTAGCGCAGGTATTAAAATAACAAGGCGTCTGATTGATATGTCGCCTATAATACGTTTCCAACATGTAACATGTCACCTTACGTCTAAATAAAATAGATTGTTGGTACATGTGTGTTGGACGACCCGTCAAAGTGTCAATTATGGTGGCAGTTTAGCTACATTAACGAACAAGAATGTCAAACAAATAACGTACCACTAAAGCCATCGAGTATTGGCTGTTCACATTAGTAGCTAACCCGCTGTTTTGATATTTTCTAGTGTCTAGAAAAGATGTTAAAAGTCTCCTACAGAACAGTGATGGGCTGGCAATTACGAAGGAGAGTTATATCAGTCCCGAAGCAAACAAAAACATCTATGACAACACCTACACATCAAATTTCGTTGAACTTCGGGGCAGAAATATGTCGTGTTAATGCTGCACTATGACTAAGATTGATGGTGTACTTTAATAGAGAAAAATACTATATTAATTTCTGATGTCGCGGATAAACCTGTCAATGAAATAAAATCCCATCAATTAATCGATCACCGAAATAAGTACTTATTGCGTTGTTTTCCTTCAAATATTTTAAATCTTTCGCAAAGACATTACATCATTCCACAAATGTAATATTTTTAGACATTTCAGTATTAACGAGGACAGAGCTACCTTGTGTGCATGCGTTAAGCTTCAAGATTGTATTAAATAAGAACAAACATAAAATTTGAGTTCCAATAGTCGCATGTAAATGCTAATTAATACCAATAAACATAATGATAGTGCACAAAATTGATATTTTAAACTACAATAAGTCAAAATTAATGTAAAATTTGTAGTGCATGAATCCGTTATATGAAGTAGCTAAACTTTGAAACATTTTCATAAAATTTTATTTCATTCCAGTATGCAAATTAGGTTAGTTTGTGTATTTTTTTCAAAATTAGTAATTTTTGGTAATTTGCTCCCAAAAAAGACTGGTGACCCATTAGCTAATTATTGTTTGACTTAACTAGTGTTCTACGTTTTGTATAATAATCCTGAACTTATATGCAATTTCAAATTATTTTTATCGTTATATATTGGTTGACGTTTATTTGAAAATCACATGGGGTAACTACTTATCAAGTACAAATACTGAATTTGTTTACCAGGCACCCGGAATCGTTGTTAACGTCAATGGGAATGACTATTGAACACAAGAGATATCATGCAATGATTAAAAGTGGTTATCTTACTTATCTTAAAATTAATATGTTGGTGTCATACATGCAAGAATTGGATGAATTGGAAAAAAGACAATGATGGGTCATTTGAGCCTAGTGACATATTATTCATAAAAGGTGCTGAATCACGTAGTGCTAAACTTTTTGTATGACGCAGATTTCTTACCTAACCAAGTACATTTGTGTATTTATGTAATAGAAAGTCGATGGCGGTTTCTTTCTGAAAGGGGTATTGCAAATAAGCACTCGCGATATCGTGCACTTGGTATTTTTCCGTTTAAGAATAGAACAGCATCATTCTGACATGCTTTGTGAGTTATGTAAATAACTCTTGGTCGATCTGTAACATAAACAAACTACGACATGAACATCATTTATGTATTCGGTACATGTTCTAGTTAATTGTCATATATAATTGGATTATTAAGATAGGTGACAAGCATAGACACACGCCCTGAACACTATGGAATATATAAGTCAGTTTGAAAAACATGTCATGGAGTGCCTGGTTTTGGACGTTACAATATTCAAATAATTTTGCGTTTTATTCACTAACATTTATGTACAAAATGGATCAATTAACGAGTGGCATCAGTGAACTGCATCTAGAGAGAGTGTAAAGACACTTTTAGTCGCTATAGGACAAGGCCGAATGACTTCATTAGGATCAACGTTGATCGAGTCAGATGTATGCGTTTTAAACTACCCGCGTGAACAATTAATGTAGTTATGTAAAATTGTGTTGACACATGTGCCATTTAAATAAATGTTCAAGCTCTAAGCAAGCGTCTTATGGGATTAGTGTTAATAATGTGGAGGATTGAAGTGTCACGTCGATGTTTGCAACTACAAATTCTCGCCTGTAAAGTGCGGCAATAATTGATTTAGTTCAAATAATCACAGACACATTACAAAGGCAAGAAAACAGCTTGCATGAGAAATTCAAATGCGTAATATTTCAGCAAGAATTATCCATACACATGCTACGTGTTTATTTGTTATGCATGATCCCAAAAGATTCAGTACGATTCACTATATGGTGTACATGATACCATTGCAATAATTGTTAATAGGATTTTATTATCATGATTTTTCAGTACCATCGAAAGTATTTAAGTCACACAGAGACATCCGGTCATAAAGGGTGTAAAGAAAGTTCGTTCCGGTCAGATGTATAGCATATTTTTATTTTTACCGAGCGAAATATTACGAAATTTGGAAACGAAGGTACAGTACTAAATTTAGAAACTGTAAATATTATTGCTTAGACTCCGTTCTAATGAGCACCGTTGCCATGGATTTAAAGAACGCGGAAGTAAGCTTACGTGAACGTTACGTCGACTGCCATTTTAAAGATGAGTCGACAAACGGAAATAACTGCAAAAATGAAACATAGCCAGATTTAGTGATTTTAGACATTCATGCTGTTTAACAATACGTCATGCTTAAAGTTATCGGTGGCTAAAAGATAAGTACTCATATAATTGGAGCACAACTATGAATTTGCAAGTACATGTCGATTTGGTCGAACATAACGTAAATGTAAACGTCAAGCGAAAATTGAGAGTAGGGTAAAATATAACGGTAGAAATTTACAAGAACAAGTTTTACGAACATCAAAAGGCATTGGCTTTTTCAAGTAAAGAGTAACCAAATAACTCCAAAAGTAAAGAAACGTTTGAATAGACAAACACGCGTCATCTTGAAAGAAACACGTATACACTGGAAAACAAAAAAGACATTTATTTGAAAAACGAAAACTCTTACAGCCTCATAACCTGGATGATGTTTTTTCTTATACAAGGTTAAATATTAGTTTAGTTCATAACATGTTTAAAACATTCAAATCGATACAGTAGATTAAACTTTACTCGGTCACGACATCGTTTACGTCATCTTCGAAACAAGAACAAATATATTCATTGCGTATGAAAATATATAGACTGTCAGACCGGCTAAAACTGTTACGCATAATGATGTCATTGAACCAGGGGATTGAATGCAAAATTTGGTCCAAAAACATTATTTGTTGTGTGTACAAAAGCTTTTCAAAAACCGTAACGAATTTTCCTAACAACTTCAAGTATCATACACTGGTCTAGCTAATCACAAACAAGTTAGTTAAACAAACTTTTAAACGGCTTTGACAAATTGACATGTCGCAGCCTGAGATGGATGATCTAACGAAATTACCTGCACGTAGGACACATGCGCGTAAGTCAAAGTGGCGCTAAATGCAAGTGGTGCAAGTTTCTTGTAATGTACATTGTACAATGTGAAAATAATTTCGCCAATTGGTAAAAATGTCGTGATTAAAACGCTAGCGTTGTCTAAAATCAATCATCTCATATTAAGTCTACCTAACCCAAATTCCAATTCCATTAAACTAATCCAAAACGCATTCTATAAATACCTTTGGAATTCTTGACCGGACAAAATAAAAAGAAATATCATTACCCAAACATACGAGAATGGAGGCATTATAATGGTAAATTTCGAGTTATTTTTAACATCTTTAAAAATGACTTGGATACGGAGATTTATGTTATATAACACGAAATATTATAAACTAGTTACAACAATGTTCCCTTTTATGTCGAAGTTCGGCAAGTTTGGAGATATTTTCTTAAAAAACAAACTTCCACTTGTAAGAAACACATTTTGGAAGAATGTTTTTGAAGGTCTTATAATTCTTATAAAGAAACATCCCTGAAATTGGCATGATTTTTGCTCTCAGCCAATATGGAACAATTCAATGTGTAAAGTTGGTGGGAACAGTATTTATTGTCCCAGATTTGTAGAAGCTGGTGCGATTTTCGTTAACGATTTTCTTGATATCAATGGTGCTGTGTTATCCTTTAATGACTTATTATCCAAATACAATACTAGAATATTATAGGCTCCATCAGGAGATTACTTGCACAAATACATTTTCCCCACCTGGCTGTAAATGAAGAAAATCCACTACAACAATTCTGCGTAAAACTGCTACTAAAACAAAGCAAAGTTGTAGAAACATTTACGACTTATTAAACTCTAAGAATTATGACGCAAACTCAAAGTTAAAATGGATCAACGAACTGAATGTGAATGCATACTTCAATTGGAAATATATAGTCCATGGCCAAGGCCTTGAAAAATTTAAGGTTCATTACCAAAGAGGTGAACAGATCCAACAATGACTTTCGGTTAGCTTGATATCTCAGCAGTCTGAAAACGGTTGATGGACTTGCGGGTCACTTTGCCGAATGACCTTTTGGTGGCCATCTTTAAAGAGGGCTATCGGCTTGAAATGTCTTAAAATGTTCGTATTTCCACCCCGCATATGTTGATATATACACATGAAAATTATAATAAAGTTATTAGTTCGAAATTTATGATATTCTAAGAAATGTTTGATGTTTTTCACTTTTTGTCATTATTTTTTGTCGTGCAATTCTGATTGGGATTTGTATTTAGCCATTTTTTGTTTGTTATATTCAGAGGGTAATTCTAGGCATCCATAATATACATCACATTGATAGATTTTCACTTTGAAGTCAAAAATTGGTCTGGAATATATGACAACTGATATGATATTAAATGGATATTTTTAAGACGCATGAATATATCTTTTCCAATAATCTCAGAAACAAACATTAATTTTGATTTATTATTTCTAAGTTACTTTGCTTGTTCATATGCACATAGTTAAACATGTGTAGGTATCCGGAAATCGAATCCTATGCCTAATAGGCTGTGAGTATGATACCGTACCCCAGCTTGAAGTCTTGCAGGCGAGGGTCCAGCTATTAGTACAGGATCATATACGCCATGGGCCTTTGATTCAGTATAACTTAATATTTGATTCTGTCTTTTCCAAATAGTGAATCATTAGCGAATTGCATTCTTATTTTTCAACACAAATGTATGCCAAATTTTATGTTCCTAAGTTGTATGTTGTGTTCTGAAAAGTATGTTTCGGTGACGTTTTAGAGAGGTCATAATGAAATATATTATTGTCTCAAGCGAAGGGTTCTGTATCTGGCATCATCAGACTTACTATATTGGTCTATATAATTGCCATCACTGACGTTATGTTTAAGTTAAAGGATTAAAAACTGCTGCGTGAATTATAACAATACCTGTGCGGAGCCTAGGTGTAGGGTGCGCGCTTCGGGATCGAGAGGTACCCGGTTCAATCCCCTTCTGGACCACTGCTTAATTTCTCTGAGCAACAATAATCCACCTGCCCCACTTACCCAAATGTATAAATAGGTACTTGTGGTTAAAAGCCTTCCAGCAGTCAGCAGCCAACAGCGCCGAGCGAGTGTAACAGCTTACGTGAGACTCAATGAGTAAATGTACAGTCGGTCGAATGTCTCTTAAAATATTAACTTTAACTGGGTGCTTTTAAGATACAATATAATTTTAATATCGAAGATGCAAGTCGTTTGTTCCTACATTCATGGCCGGTGTTTATATTAAGAGTCATACACCTTGATTGCAGGGCTAGGACATGGTGTACACTGTTTTTGTAGGTATTCATGACCGGCGTTAGTCATACCCTTTGATTGTAGGAAGGCAGTAGGACTAGGAGTTGCTATGCCTAATATTAGGTAACTGTTACCAGTGGTAGTTGCACCCAATGGTTGTAGGGAACCAATATGGCGGGGAATTACTTATATACATGTACATCATGGAGACTGGAATAGCATCAAACCGTGTAGTAAGACGCATCATTTGATCTTGTAGGTATAGCTTCGCCTGTTGAATATGGATAGCACATGACACAAGCACAGACAAAGTGATGCGGGGATACCCATTAGGAGAGGAAGTGTTGTTCCTGGCAATAGCTGAACTTCACTGCATAATGTACCCCATAGGAACATAAGTGGATGTACTATGTGGTGGACTTTACTCCCATAGAGAGAAAATGATCTACGGGCAGTAGAATATACCTCATTGGGACAGGAATGGACAGAAGCATTTCTGAAGGAAGGTTCTTCTATATATTAAGAAAATGGATGGATTTAATCGGTGGAAAATTCCCCATGGGGTTAAGAATGGTTTACTTATAAATATGGTGTACTTTAAGGACCAGGAATGACTATACCGATAAAATAGTAAGTTCAATACGGTAAGGAATGATCATGCATATTCACCTACTAGTATTAAATCAGAAATGACTGTGACCATCTGTTGTATAAACAATCATTTACATGTACCTCATATGGTCAGGAATGGATTTTCCTATTTGCACTTTTGTATAGTATGTACCTCTTGTGGCCAGAAATCTGTCCGTAGTATATACCTCATATAAGTATGGTTATGTTCCAGTACCCCCAATAAGATCAGTAATGAATGTGTCCATCAGTAGAATGTACCTCATATGGTCAGGAGTGGGTGTACTCATTCTACTCCTCTGTATGGTGTACCCCATATGGTCAGGAATGCCCGTGCCCAACTGCACAGTTATGAAAGGCTGTATGTATGTATCTGTATTGACAGTAATGGGTGTACCCATATGTAATATGTATGACATAGTTATGGTCAGGAATAGTTGTATACCCATCTGTACTACGGGTTCCATATGATAAGGAATTGATATACCTATAAATAATATGTGCCCCACATGACCAGGAATCTACAGTATGTACCCATATGTAGGCTGTACCACACATGGTTGGGAATGACTGTCCCCATATGTACTGTGGACTCCATATGGCCAGGAATTTAGGTACCCATTATGTAGTACGTACCATATTATATGGTAAGGCATGGCTGTCCCCATCTACTACAGACTCCATATGGTCAGGAACAATTGTACCTATCAGTAGACTGTACCTCATATGGTCAGGAATGAATGTTCCTTCATGTAGCATATTTTAGTACTCATATGGTTAGTATGTGTACTAAGTATCATATGTGGTCAAGAATATCTGTATTCATGTGTAGTATGTACCCAATATGGTCAGGAACGAATGAACCTATCTGTAATATGTATATTGTATGGTTACAAATTACTGTACCCATCTTGTACCGGTATGCATTAATAACCCATATAGTCAGGAATGGGGCTGTCCATCCGTAATATGTACAAAACAGGTTTGACTGTAGCCGACACATACTAGTAATCCATGAGTTCAGTAATAAGTATGCTCATCTTTAGGATGTACATCACGGAGCAATAACATATGACGCAACCCAACAAGAAAAGTATACCCATATGTAATTATGGATGCACACATCAAAAGGTAGTGCCTGCAGGCATGGCAGAGATAGCGGCGATACTGAAAACATTCATAACTCCCAGGAAAAATATCCCCGTGGTTGACACCTTGTAGTGGTATTTTTAGTTGTAATTATTTAAACATTTCAGTCAAGGATAACTTCTTAATATTTCATATGGGGTTCTGTGCTTTGCTGAAGGGACAATAAGTAGAAGTGACAGTGATGTGATACAAGGAATCTGGATGGGATACCCTAGCTCTTTCCGAACATATTCATTTTTGGTTCTTTAACGTGCCCAGTGTATAGCACCGATACTCGTGAGACTATCACACGGTTAACAACCAGTTCATCTGTAGTTGGGTGGGAAATATTATACTGAACACTGGTCAATGAAATTTCGAACCAGGGTTTTCCGGATTGGTAGTCAAGAGCACTATATATATTATACCCCCCAGCCACCATCGTGTCACCAATTACAACCTAAGTAGTGGTAGGGTTGTTGAGGCTTTAAGTGTGTGTCTATATTTTTTACAAATTCTATCCAGAACGGTTATTTAAAGGTTACTAAGGTCCACCTGAGTCAGAAAAGTAGTAATCTAGACACTAGACAAAGATCAACTGATTCAATATCATCTTTATGTAGATTTTCCGTTTCGCTGAATAGTTATTCAAGTTTTCCTGCCAATAACCATTGTTTTGAAAATAATGTCATATGAACTCATACAACTGGTCGGATCCAAGCCTCCAAACCATCCAGCTAGGGGTCAGGTACCACACTAACACCCTTGTGACATGGTACTGGACTACTACGCATATATATATACGCATTGTATCAACAAAGTAGCCATGGAATAAAACAAACCAATTCTTTTTTCCTGAGATTGTTGGAAACGGTCTATTCATATGCCCTAAAATATCTATTTAATTTAGGCATCAGTTGTCATATATTCCAGACCTATTTTGGACTTCGAAGTTAAAATCTATCATTGTAATGTATATAATGGATGCCTAGAATTATTCACTGAATGTAACAAACAAAAAATAGCTAAATACAAATCCAAATCAGAATTACAAGACAAAAATAATGACAAAAAGTGAAAAATATCTAGACTTTCTTAGAATATCAATAAATTTGAAATTATCACTTTAACATAATATTATTATGTATATATCAACATATGTTGGGTTGAAATACGAACATTTTAAGACATATTGCAAGCCGATAGCCCTATTGAGTGAGGAATAATTCAAGTTTTCCCAAAGCTTCTGATTGCTTCAAATAATGGCGGCCATCTTTTAAGATGGCCGCCGAAAGGTCATTTGGCAAAGTGACCCGCAAGTCTATCAACCATTTACAGACTGCTGAGATATCAAGCTAACCGAAAATCATTGTTGGATCTGTTCACCTTTTTGGTAATGAAATTCGGTCTGTCACATGGACTAATAGTTACAAATCACCATTTAGCATAACAACAGATCCAAAATTACAATGGTTCCAATTCAAAATCAACCACCGAATTATTGGTACTAAGCATCTTTTATACAAAATGGGAATTAAAACAAGCAATATGTGTTCTCTAAAACATCTTTTCTGTGACTGACATCATTCTTCTTATTGGGAAGAAATTAAACGATGGATCAGTATCAAATGTCCCGAGATCAGTACTAACTGGACGACATTAGACTTACTATTAGGGAACGATAAAATCGATAAAGCCACAACATATATAATAATTACACTAGCCAAATATAATCTTTACCGTTGCAAAATTTTGAACATCCCTCCTTCATTTAATATATTAATGAATCAAGTCAGCTAACTCCTTAACACAAAATTATATATCGCAAAAAAGAAAACAAATTATCAAAGTTTGACAATGATTAGAAAAACTATTCACCTTTGATCACAAATTAAATCTTATTTATGTGACAAAATATTACGAAACCCAGTTTACTCAACACTGCATACTCTCCTTAAGTTCAAATGTTCACCTTTATGCCTTTTCTAAACATTAATGTACTGTAAGTTATAAGTTATGTATATATATATATATGAAATAAACGGGGTCACCCTTACGGGGAGCGAAAAAAAGTTTCTTGTAATGTAATAACGATTCATTTCGAAATGAAACAAAGCATTTTACGTTTAGGTAGGAATGCTTTTGAACTCATCGTTATTACAAAACATACCGCCTGATAATAGCTTATGTTTGCTTTTAGCTTGACATTTCTCTTTTTGTTTTTAGTAATTTCTAGTAATAGCGGCTTATTACGCACGTTCTTGCCCTTTAGATAGAAATACTATCGATTTCAATACGGTTTAACATTAAATAACTCACGTTTTATTTGCTTTTGACTCCGCTAAACCACTGAACCAGTTTGAATTGGACGTACCTCCGACTTTTATTCCTAAGTAGAATTGCTCATTATAAAGATACAATTCGTTATTTACAGAATTAATGAAAATATGCATTTAACAATTACAACAACACAGGATTCATCATTGAAACTTTCCTGACTTAATATGTCATCGTTTCAATTGACATTCTAAAATATTCTCTATACTAAACCAAGTGATTCTATCAAAATGTGCTAATTGCACATATAAATGTTGAGTGTATAACGAGTCATTTCTTGAGCTTTATGACCATCCTTATTTGTCAAGCATTGTCCCTTGTGACCTTTATTGGTTTCCGATACTCTTAAAATGCATTGTCGGAAAAAAATATCAGGTACGTTAAGATCTCGGCTTGGCCCTCTTGTCCATAATATATGAGCCGTTCTCAAAAACCGGGCTTAGTGACATTGTATTAGTATTTATGTAATTAGGTTTAGAAGAGCCTCTCAAATGAGAAAAAAAGTCATGCTCTTTGGTTTAATTTTAAGTTCTTTATAATATAGATATATGTCTTAGATTTATTTTTTCTCATGAATCATGTTAGATTTATTCTGTCGTTGCTATGGTGGTCAATTTCTGAAGAGTATCAAAATTGAGAAATCGAGGGGTTAGCGGTGAAAAACAGTAGCTACATTTGTCTTAGAGCTAAAATTCACGATTTAGTTACGTTTCATTAAAAAAGGAATATAATTCGAAAATGTGATACAATTTTGAAAAGTTTACGTCAATTATTCATCAAATACTGGATTTATGAACTTTTTGTTAACGTAACGTCAAATAACGTTTGAATGACGTTTGTGACGTCACTAACACAGTAGGCGGGAGTGGTTCGTTTTAAAAGTCTGTAACTGGTAATTTGATGTTATATTTTGCTCAAATTTTCAGAAACTGTTCAAAAGAGTCTTGTCTTTCAAGTGCTATATTATCATGATTTTCATAATTTTGTCACTAAGCAAGGTTTTTCTGGAGAACGGCTCATATATTATTTCCCTAGTTTGAGTTTACGAATTAGAGGGAAATTAATTTCCATTGTTATGGGAGTATCAGAGATACGGTATAGGTATTGATAACAATTCAACCGTGAATTGGTTAGTTTTGGCGGTTAAAGCATGAAATTGTCATTCAGCTTTTGGACATAAACCGTGCTGAACATTGTTTTATTTGATACCTAAAGGTACATTGTAACACAACTGAGTGTTATGTTAAAATGTTGTTAGTATATTGTTGTAGGAGGTTAAACGTTGAATTGATCTAATGAAATAACCTATGTATAAATTGATAAATTAAATAAGTATGAACGACATTATGTATATAAAGGGTGTAAAGAAAGTTCGTTCCGGTTTTTGAAAAGCTTGTGTATACAAAACTATTAAATATGTTTGCACCAAATTTTGCATTCAGTCTCCTGGTATAATGACATCATTATGTACAACAGTTTTAGCTGATTTGACTGGCAATATTTTTTCAAACGCATTGGATAAATGTGTTGATCTTGTTTCGAATATGACGTAAACGACGTCGTGACCGGAAAAAGTTCGAAATACTCCCTTTGTTGTCCACTCAGTGTATCGTTGTATATATTTTAAGCTTGTAATAAACTAAACTAATATTTAACCTTATATATGAACAAAACTTCATCCAAGTTATGAAGCTGTAAGAGTTTTCGTTTTGCAAATACTTGCCTTTTGTTTTCCATATACATAGTTTTTTCTAAATTGCGCGATTTTGTCAACTCGGACGTTTCTTTACTTTTGGATTTATTTAGTTACTCTTTACTTGAAAAATGAGACATGTCTTCGCCATTGCCTTATGATGTTCGTAGAAGTTGTTCCTGTAATTTTCCGACGTTATTTTTTACACAGTCGGTCATTTTCTTTACCCTACTCTCAATTTTCGCTTGACGTTTACGTCACGTCACGTTCGACGAAATCTACATCCTGTACTTGCAAATTCATAGTTGTGCTCCAATTTCATGAGTACCAGTCCTAAAGTCATCACTATCTTTAAGCATAAGGTGTTGTTAAACAATATGAATGTCTAAAATGGCTAAATCTGGCTATGTTTCAAGTTTGCAGTTATTTCTGATTGTCGACTCATCTTTAAAATGGCCGTCGACGTAACGTACGCTTACTTCCGCGTTCTATAAATCCATGGCAACGGTGTCCACTAGAACGGAATCCAAGCAAAAATAATCTACTGATCCTAAATTTAGTTCTATATCCTCATAGCAAATTTCGTAATGTTTCGCTTTGTAAAAATAAAAATACACTATACTTTCTGACCGGAACGAACTTTCTTTACACCCTTTACATGTATATGCATTTATTGATGTTTTGACTATAAGTGCATTAATGGTAAAATGCTCCTGAACAAGTTCCGTAGTTTCAGTATTTGGAGGAATGGTCTGGAAGTCTCAAATACTTCGTGAGTCACGGTTCCACGTTTCCTCCACTGGGTGTTTTTTGTGTACGATCAGCATTCCATATGAAGAATATAGTATTGTTTGCGACGCAGCCTCTGCTCGAGCATGACCCAGCCAAAAACGGTCGGATAAATGCACATTAATGAAGAATTAGCAGAACTATGTTTAAGATATCGCAAAAATATATAAAATGCTGCACATTAAATAGTGCGCTTCTTGCCAATGTATTACATGTTATATTGTATGTTATAACTGATTACTGTATGGTTTGCTAATATGACGTAAACTGTAATTGATCAGCAGTTTGTTCCAAGTGCTTAATACCAAATACAAGTTGAATTTCCATACAAAGTAGTTTGTTGTTATTGAGGATACGTACAGGTGAAGGGAAACACGGTGTACGTAGGCATGATAATAAAATAGCATTCTAAAAATGGATTATCTGATTGAAACTTCGCATATATATCGGAGATAATTAATGCAAGGGAATCAAGAGCTTGTTTCATTAAAATCTATCAATGATACATTTTTATGGGCTTAGTTGCAATGTATATGGAGTCATATACTATTTATTTAGCTTTAACAAAAAACTGATATTACAAATCTAATTGCTCATTTTCTTGACCAATATCCAGACTAATCTCTTGTTTGAGACCAAAACTACCTCCCGAAAGTGCCATAAATGTATTGTTTGTGTGATGGTAATATTGACCAGATGGTGTAGACGGTGACGATTTGCCTTCTTTGAAACAGAAAGTAATGTATTGCCTTTTTCTCTTTAAATGTCTAAATGATGACACTAGTTGCTTATAAATGTATAAAGAACTTCAACGTGTCTAGACGAAGGGTTAGTTGTTTAACAACACGAACTGCTTTGAGAATACATATTTAGAAAACAACTAAGGTTTGGTATATAATCCGCTTTTTGTCGGACACAGTGATGATAAATATCTGTTCATGATGGCTGTAGGGGAAATGTAAAAATACTACTCTGTCAGGATTTTTTTACAGATTATGATACGACATTTTGATGCACTCGTGATTGTTACCCCCCCCCCCCCCCCCCCCCGATGTAATCGGTAAGGGGTATTGACATGGTCTTGTCCGTCCGTGTGTCCGTACGCATCCGCATGTAGTTATGGGGTGTGGAACAATAGGCTATATTTAGATTCTATTCATTCCGTTGCTTACGGGCTGCAAAATGTTGCTTATGGGGTGCAACAAACAAAAGGGTGAACAAAAGAAAAACAAACAATGTCAGTTCAGTGAGAACATCCGTCCACAGTCATTTCTCTGTAACTAGCAGGTAGAATTTCATGAAACTTGAAATAAATGTGAACTACCATACTGGGATGATGCCCGTCAAGTTATTTTTGCTTATCTATAAATAACTCTAGTTGCTAATCAACCACTTGCCATATTTCTAAATACTTTTACAGAAATAGTTGTTGGGTCACCCATTTACAAAATTGACATTTTTGTCATGATTTGTCAAAATACATGGCCGCCAGTCGGTGAAACTCGTTTTCCCGATATATAGATAGTAAAGTCTTCAAAAATCTTCTTCTAAAAGTACTGGTTGGATTTCATAATGAATTGGTAACGATGATCCTTTGGTGATCCTTCATAATATAGCTAAAAAAATGAAATCTATGAATAAATCTGGTTGCCATGGCAACCGATTGGATTTGTTTAAAAATCAACCACTTGCCAGATTTCAAAATAAGTTTACAAAATACTTGTTGGGTGACCCTCTTTCAAAATTGACCTTTCGGTCATGATTCGTCAAAAACACGGCCGCCAGTGGGTGGGGCTCGTATACCCCTATATATAAATAGTGAAGTATTTTATTTGCAGACTGGATTTCATTTTACCAATTGGTTACAATATTCCTGGAGGGCTCCATTCTACAAATAGCTAAATAATTGATTTTCGTGCAGAACCATGGCAACCGGAATCAAAGTTCTGTTTTGAATATGGTTCTTCTAGTTTTAGAATATTATCTTTTTGTATTGTTGTACCGTATTAAGTTTTCAACAGTGTGCCTTGTATTAGATATTGAGTTTGAACGCACATTTAGATTGATATGCGCGTGAGTGTATTCGTTATGTTACTTACTTCTGAGAAACATTACCAAATCCAAGCACTTCCATCCTGATAAATGCAATATCCTCACCGTTACACAGAAAAAGACTCCAATAAATTTTCAATACAAACTACACAACCACATTCTCGAAAAAGTTGACTCTGCTAAATATCTAGGCGTAACATTACAAAGCAATCTAAAATGCGACAAACATATACATTCAATCACCAACAAAGCTAATCAATCCCTAGGCTTCTTACGTAGAAATTTAAAAATAAACTCTTCAAAAGTTAAAGAACACGCCTATAAAGCCATTGTGAGACCTAAATTAGAATACTCCTCTTCTGTCTGGGACCCACATACCAAATGCCAAAAAATTCAAATTGAGAAAGTCCAGAGAAGGGCCGCTAGATTTACCACCAATCGTTACCATAACACCAGCTCAGTTTCAAACATGATGAACACTCTAAATTGGCCACCCCTAGAAATTAGAAGAACACGAGCTCGCTTAATTATGTTTTACAAAATTATCCATCATACCGTCGCAATATACCCGGAAAATAATTTATTAATCACATCTGACCCCAGAACTAGATACAGTAGTGGGTATGGCTACAAACACATCAGTACATCTCATGATCAGTATAAGTTTTCATTCTATCCCAGAACAATAAGCAAGTGGAATATGTTGCCCGTAACCGCACACCAAGCAGACACAGTTGATGTTTTTAAGACCATTGTCACTGTGCCTGTCTTAGTTTCCACATTCGCATACTAAATGGCAACCATTGTACAAAGCTTTAATCTTAATGTTTGATTACAAAATCAATCTTTTAACTTGCACATGTATTATACAAACCATTATTTCTGTGTATTATACACTTACATTCCAAATTGTTTTTAAAACTAGCGCCTACACATAATCTGCAGAGCCTTGAAGGAGTGTAGTTCATTTAAGAAGAAGAAGAACTTTTGGCCTTGGGTCATGCATACCTGCTCCTGAAACTGCAAAACGCTTACTTCACATGGTATGTCTATATTGGAATTATTTTCATAATAAACTAGTTACCGGCTTGCTTCAGCGCTTTATTGTGGAAGGGCAAATCGTTCTATCCATAATTTTAACTATAGATGAGACGTATATATGTACCAAGTCTAGTTGTGCATATCGTCGGTGGACGTCATCAGATCAATTTTAAGGTAGGTATGACCCTTTGTTTTTTTACTCTTGTAAATTGTGTCCGGTCTATTTCTCTGTAACCATTAGTCGTATTTGCTTGACACTTTGGACGACTGATCAGTACCAAGTCTAGGTGTGCATAGAATCTAGATTAGACATATATGCATATCATCATACGTCATTGTGCCCAGCAGTATCTGGGGTTATTCATCACATTCAGTGATATTTCTTGTCATGAATGGATAGTGCCAAGTTTTTGCTGATCGTAAATTATTATTGGCTTCTGTTGATTTATAGTGATATTACCGTTTTTGTGTAAAAATTTGCAAAACAAGCTATCATTTACAGATTTACTAAGTTTATTTACGACCGTCCACAATCAAATGAATTCATACATCAATGTACATAAAATCCCGATAAGGAATTCACATGACCAGGACATAGTATGTATGACTGCATAGCTGTAGAGACAGCTGAAAACATATACGTTATGAAAAACAAAGGGGTAATGTGAAAATTAATGTTAACACGAACACGCAAATCTACTAGATATTATAATATGACAAAGAAATAAGACTGAGACAGCAGTACAAAATCGTCATTTAATTACGACCACTGGTTAACCGGTAACACGTGCACAATGCATGTTAAGAAATACATTTTGTAATGAAATAAAGAATGAAAGGAGCTTGCATATAACTTACTATTGTTACATGCAACACAAAACACATTGAAACAGTAACTTAATATATGTAACAAAAACATGCTAAATTTGAACTCGACATTTGAGCGCTCATAATCGAGAATGCGATTTGATTTGACACTGTTAGAACGGGAGTGGTGAGTGTAACTACATGTATATGAAAGTGTTTCAAGCGTCCCCAATGTGCTGTTTTTCCAGGAAAGAAATGTTATACCGATAATGTTGTAATGCTGCCGAGTGTCACTGTAATATTCGCTCTATGGGCGCCAATGTTCTTGTATTTAGAACTAGGTGATGTAAATTTAACAACACAATTCGCCGGCGATTGCTTTAAAAGATAATAAAATGAGCACACGACAACTGATACTAGCACCACGGTCACATTAAATGAGATTAGGGCGTCGTAGTTCTAAAATGTTGGAAATTTAATTATTTACAGTCTGAATACTCCGAAAAACATTACTACGCACGTATACTTGACACAATGTGCATAGTTATCAATTCCGCAAGCTATGTATTAATTGTCGGCGTATGAATGTATATTTTCTACATATTTCACTTAAACAGTCAGATATGGTTACTTTTTCATTTGTAGCTTGTATTACGGACTAATTTTGAACTGAAATAGGCATTTACAGAAATATGAGTCTCGTGGTTTTCCAAGATATTTAGGTATACTAGACTATGCACACCAATGAATACAATTGCAGAGTTCGTTGGCGCTCAATGTATAGGTTTTTTGTAACTTCAATTTCTGATAAAAGCGATATTTTAAATCTGAAACAAGTCACATGTGTTATTCATAAAATCGTGAACAATGCTAGTACATACATATATATAAAACATTAACATGATGCGCTGTAGCCTATAACTAAATTCAACCTACACCGTTTTAAAACAGCAACAGATCGTCCAAGAAAGAGGAGGAAAGAGGAGGACATAGCGGTGAGCCACTTTAAGAACGCAAATAATGGTGTGTGCCTTTAATACTATCTCGTCAATAATTGAAGTAGTACTTAAGCAATTTATCTCCAATTAATACTCTCTAAAAGCAAATAGGTCCTTACATTTTGATTACTCTGTTTTATCGCTGTTATGTTGAGTGTGTTCGATTGACTTAGGTTTTAATATCCATGGCTTAACTCATCAGATTTAGTAAATAGTTTGACAGCATTTTTGTGTCGCGACATATAGGTGTTACTTTGGCGTCGGCTGTGGCTGCGGCGGCGTCACAAATTGCTTGTTCGGAGCATAACTTTGTCACTTTAAGTTCAAATGACTCAAAATTTGGTATGCATGTTTCTTGTTTTTTAATTATCTCCCTTTGATTGATTTAATTAGAGCATTTCTTGTCCGGAGCATAACTTTGTCACCTAGAGTTCAAATGACTCAAGATTTTGTAAGCTTGTTTCTTGCTATAAGCCGAAGTGCAGTGTGCAAGAACCATAACTCTGCATCGTTTTTTAATTATTTCTCTTAGATGGATTTAATTAGAGAATTTCTTGTCCGGAGGATAACTTTGTCACCATTAGGTTGAATGACTTTAAACTTGGTATGCATGTTTCTTACCAAAGGTCCAAGTGCAGTACACAAGAACCATAACTCTACCTTGTGCCATTTTTGAATTATTTCCCTTTGATTGATTTTATAATCATTTCTTGTCCGTGGCATAACTTTGTCACCATACGTATGAATGACTCCAAAATTGGTATGCATGTTTCTTGCTGTGACATGAAGTGCAGTGCGCAAGAATCATACCTCTAGCTTGTGTAGTGTTTGAATTATTCCCTTTTGATAGATTTTATCAGGACATTTTTTTGTCCATAGCATCACTTTGTCGTTTTTAGTTCAGATGACTAGAGAACTCTTGTGAGTCGGATATGTAGCCCAATACTGGATAGTTTTCCATGACAAATGTGCATGTCGTCAGGCGACACATGCGACTCGCGGAGCTTTTATTTATACTTTTACGATATATATTTATACTTATATTTAAGCAAAACTGAACATCGGATTTTGCCATACTAACACAACAAAATCGATTTATTTCTATTGAGCCATGTAAGAAAATGCGTTAAGTAGTTAATACACTCACTTTGATTTATATTTGCATTATTTTTGTAACCAAATTCAACCATCTTGTAGAGGACATCGTGTTTTGTAGACAAATTGCCCATATAGAAGCATAAAAAAGTGTTGGTATAATATGAATTGCCCATGTCAGTGAAGACAATCGGTATAATATTTGTCATATGAATGGTGATATATGTCCATCTGCTTGTTTTGGCGAAAAGGCACCAGATATGGTCGAAACCTGAAATCGTCATGTCCATTGGTAGGACAAATCCAATAACCCAAAGTTGGATGGCAGCGAAGTTGTAAGTATCAGTGGAAACTTTCAATCGATTTTTTTCGAAAATGTTAGATGAAGAATTTCAGACAAATGCGGTGTTCATAAGCTCAATGCCAAGCAAAACAAAGAGCGCATACAGTATGTGCGACTACGGAACAGTGATTGGGAAAAAATGAGTCGTTCCTAGGGAGTTAATGTTTTATTTTACCGGAAATTATTACATAGACAGAGTCTGCTATTTTAGAAAGGGTCATGATGATAGACATAAGATGGGGTTAGTTAAGTTTGGTGTATTCGCGGCCGCTTTCATGACATGGTCTTGTGTTTGATATTTTGTATATAAGTTTTTTTTCGACAAAAAGGTGACACGTCCTTTTCCTGGTAACATACCACAGACAGGGTGTTTCCCCAATACTGAATTTCCTGTCCGAAAATATGTCATTAAGTACGTTATGAATTAGACTGTATAGTATATATATATAGTAGACTGAAGTATATTATACACGAACAGTGGATACCGAAGTCTCCTGATGAAGTATCAATAGAATTTAAATCAGGAGAATATTGAAAATCAATTAGAGAAGCGAATTGTAAGCATTAGCACTTGGAGGTTTTTACCTTAAAAATGCAAATTCAACACACTCGATAGTTGATTATGTTCTAAGAATATTACATATACATTCTACAATGGTTGTTTATATCTCTTGATGCATAACTATACACGATGGAATAGACACAATTGGATTTCGAAGTAAAATTAATGAAAATACTGGATGTTCAATTGTGTTAAAATATAATTTGAACATCTCTCGTAGCTCTATTGTTGGAAGGCACTGTATATGGTATCGTGGGATAATTTCTTATTGACATTTTAACTAGTTATTGTCAACTGATGGTATGCGTACATGTTTATTAGGTTTAACATTCCAGTCAGTTGGCAACGTTTACAAATTAGTAATGTGGATGATGCATGCGTTTTAATTTAGGTATTATCTTAATTATCACGGAGAATTTTGACGGCAGATAATAAATCTTAGTTATGCTTTCCTAATTGACGCGAACTTGTTGTATATAAAGCAATATGAAGCATCTGCAACAAAAGCTAGATTTCCGGTCAGATGCAGTTTTAACAAGAAATATCTTTACAAAAGATAAACAGCATTAAGCTAGCAGATAAGTGTACTAAAGATGCGGGCGTTATTTTATCTCGTTTGCAAAAAACAATTGTAGACAATCATTTTAACTAGTTATTGACAACTGATGGTATGCGTACATATTTATAAGCATTAGTATTCCAGTCAGTTGGCAACGTTTACAAATTAGTAATGTGGATGATGCATGCATCTAAAGTCGAAATTATAGACAAAAGAAAATGGGAACAAAGAATATCAGAAAAGAACTAGTGTCTTGCGAGATGTAAACTAAAGGGCCTCTGCTGAAGAAACGATTCGGTAAAGACGAACGCGCTTCCAAAGTAGCTAATTTCGCTACGATCAATTCAAGCGCGGTATAACCGATATACATCCACTCCATACTTGACCGGTCACATTAAGGTAAAACAGTTATTAAATACATTGTAAATACACAGTAGCAAGAGAAACGCGAATATCAGATATCTGTGTGTTGCTACTGTACATTTCGTTTATAAGTTTAACAGAAATGTATTTTTTCGCGGAATCTTTTGTGATCAGTATAGCATATTCTTAACAATCGAGCTCGTAGATTTATTTGTCTCTAATTTATTTGCAAACATTGCATTGCTTTTTAAAGTGGTCAAATGCAGATCAAATATCAAGCTAGACAGCTAACGCGTTTGACGATATCGGTTCGATTCCCAGTTTATGTATGTCCGTGACATTGACGACGGTCTTGCCTTCCACAATTGAATAACTAACATACGATTTAAGAAAATAAGGTATGATTCGCGGAACGAGTGTTGTTAATATTACATGTAGTTGATTTCATCCAGACGAAATTGGTTAGGCCCTCTTGCCACCGTATATGACAGTGTCACATATTCTTTAGAAAAACACCGGGGTAAACACGGTCAGGAAAACAAAAAGTCATCTATTTTTGTAACAGAATGTATTGGTTCGATATCAAATTTACAGAACAAGGGAAACATCGAAGTGCGAAGTTAATTACAAGGGAACACTATCGGAGTTCATCTCAGTGGATTGTGATTTACACATATTTTAGGTAAAATGGTCATAGAATACAGGAATATTTCGTTCGTATGAATCGGACATATCTTATCTAGAACTTGAGCTGACAATTGACCCTATGATTTTCTTAAACCTTATGGTAGGTGACATTCGCAGACAAAAGTTTGCAAGTTTCTGTTGGAGCTTAAACGAGTTACGGATATTTGAAATATGTGACTATTCGATTTTCTACATAAATCATTATTTTTGCTTAATATATAATTATTATAAACATGCCATTTGTTTAATAAATCAGATGAATACAACATTTATGTATGTTAAATGTATCTGAAATTGAAACTATCAGTTGTACAAATTATAACAGGCAAACAAAATGATATAACATCTGCAATTTACGTTACTTTTAATGTTATTACTATAATATTAAAAAAAAGTCAACGTATATGGCGTTTTTAAGTTAAGAAATGATGATACTGGTTAGTATGCAGCCTAATAATGTTTATAACTATAGTACAACAACACAAAAAGTTAATTGATATGAAATGCCCTTTAAATTACATAACCTTTCAAAAATATTGTTGTTTTTTTCAACTACCTCTCAGTTAAAATGTCGGTATAACACGTACAGTGGGGTGACAATAAGTACTTTTTTGGGGTAGGTGAGTAGAGTAGAACAAGCAATTGTATATGCCAAAATGTTCGCCTATATCTGTACTATATGTAACTGCCGGCATAAACTGTCAACGCGTGGTTCGGACCCGGAAATCCAAGATGGCGTCCAAGATGGCCGCCATAATTTACGAATACACTTAAAATTCTATGTTCTCATGCACTTTTGTTTATTTATGTATATAGACACAAATATATGCTTAGAAATTATTCATTTGATAATATTCATCTAATGAACTTACAAAACTGAACACTTTGAAGTCAAGGTCATTTCAAGGTCAAGTTACGAAAAATATGCTTTATGGGATATGCCAAACTGCAAAGTACAGGCATTCCAAGACCATATAGGGTACATAACACTTGTCAATTGCAACCATCCAATGTAATATTAGGTATTCACCACCACAGAGTACGACCATCTAATGCCTTATTGGGTAGACATTACCACTTATTATAGCCAAACAAAGCCATAAGGGGTATTCTCAACAACTGAGTACAGTCGAACCAACCCTATGTTATACTTACCACTACCAATTACAATTACACCCATATCACACCCGACTGGGTACTCATCACCATCATAAACCAGACATGAATAGTGTGTAACTACCACCGAGTACACCCATATCAGGCCCTAGGGGGTTCTCAAACCACTTAATGTTCAACCAAGGTCCCATAGGGTACTAATAACACTGTCCATACATACATTCCGTAACCAATGGAGTACTTACAACTGCCTAGTACTACAACTCCTATAAGGTTCTTAATGACACCAGCTATACCTAAGGCCCTTTGAGATACTTACAACAAAAGAGTACAGCCAACCAAGACCATATTGGGTAATCACCACCATTCATTTTAGCCATAGTAGGCACTAAGGGATACGCACAACACCTGAGTATTGCTATATATATGTAAGTCTCTACATAGTACTCACAATCACTCAGAGCACAGCTGTACAAGGACCTATGGGTTACTCAAAAGTACAAAACTACAGCCATATAAGGCCAAAATAATTACAGATTTTATACGCCATAGGGGTGATCATAACCAAGTTGTATAGGGTACAAAGGAGTCGCAACAACATAGTACAGATATCCAAGGCCCAATCACCACCACCAATTACAGTTTATATTTTGCGCTAAGTGGTACACATAACCATTGATTACGGTCACACCTGACTGTGGTACTTACCACCAGCGGTAACAACCATAAAATATCCTACGATGTATTCGGACCAACTGAGTACTGCCATACCAGGTGCAATGTAGCCATCATTTGCTCTATTCGGTAATTCCCAACCACCAATTATGGTCATACTAATCCCTACGGGGTAGTTGCAACCACTAAATATGGCCATACCAGACCATTTGTGGTACTTACCACTACCAGCTTTCTTAGGCCCTATGCCCTACTCATAACCACTGTATACAGCCATACTATGCCTGAGGGATACTCACATTCACTGAGGAAAGCCACTCAATGCCCTATTTGGTACTTAACACTGCCTAGAGTGGCGGACATACCCAGAGGAATTGGACAATTTTTCTTTTGAGGTCTAATTCCTTGAGCACCCTAGAGGATGTTTCAAACTTATTTTCAAATAAACACTGTAGTTTTCAAGTCGTATGTAATGTGCTTAAATAACTGACATACGATTATATACATGTACGTATATAGTTAATGTTTAAAAGTCATGTGTGTGCATTTAAGTTAAATATAAATTGTATAAAGCAAACAAAAATACTTGAATGTACGTTTGGGATTTTACAAAGATAAGTCAACATTGTGTTACAATTACAGCATATATGATATTGTAAAGTTTGTAAGTAAAGAAACGTAAATTAAAACATAAATTGTTTTTTAAGTACATGTGTTTAAAGTTCAAATGCAAAACTGCGATAAAAGATATTTTGATTTGAAAATTAATTATTTTTTTAGTGGTAAAGTTTATCTAAAGTATCAGCATACAAGGCTAGTAAATTGGAATTTTGTTTTATATTTAAATACATTTACATGTATTATACACTTGACCAATGTTCTAACTACACCGATGGTATAATTGTACATTTAATAATATTACACTGACACTCTCCAATCATTAAAGATAAAAAGAAACATCATATTTCATTAATTTTATTCTATCAACATGACAATTATCACGTGTAATAATGAAATAATCGTGTTTTATCATGGTAGGGGTTAAAACACAAATTAACAATATTGTCAATATCGAGTGTATCCTCCATTGGCTCGCGCTACTGCCTGACATCGCTGTCTCATTGACATAATAAAGTTTCTAAAGAACACTTGAGGAAGTCTATTCCATTCTGCGATGATTTGAATGCGTATCTGTTGTAGATTTTGAGGTCGATTTCGATAGACTTTTCTAACAAGTTCAGCCCACACATTCTCAATTGGATTCAGATCTGGAGACTTCGATGGCCAATCCAAAACGTTAATCCTGTTGTTCCGGAGAAGGTTCATGGTAGATCGTGCAGTATGTGCAGTGGCACCGTCTTGCATTAACTTCGTGTTACGGTTTTGTTGAATTAGTGGGACAACAACCGGTCGCAAAATCTCATTTTGATATCTGAGAGCTGTCAGGTTACCATTCACAATGACAACAGGCGTCTTGTTATGCAAGGAAATACCTGCCCAAATCATCACTGAGCCCCCGCCAAAATGCTCAGTTTCCATGGCGCATGCATCGGTGTACCGTTCTCCAATACGCCTATAGACACGTATACGGCCGTCATTATTGATCAGTTTGAAGCGCTTCTCGTCTGAAAAAAGCACACCCGCCCATTCAGCCCTTGTTAATCTTAGATGACGACGGGCTTAATGTAGACGTGCTCTACGATGACGAAGTGTCAGCAAAAGTCCACGAAAAGGTCTACGCGCACGTATTCCACCAAGACAAGCCTGACGTAAACGTTTACGTACGGTTTCAGAACTTATTGGACGACCATGAAGTCCAACGGTGGCTTGTGCTGTTTCAACTGCGGTGCGTCTCCTGTTGCGCAGGTGACTTAGAATGATGAATCTGTCTTGTCTCGCAGTTGTGACTTTCTGTCGGGCGGCCTAGGGAGATAATTCACACTTCCGGTTTGTCTGAATTTGGCCATCAGACTGGTGATAGAGCGTTTCTGCACGTGCATTATTCTTGCGACCTGAAAACAACGAAGGGCTGATAAGTAAGAGACACCAAAGTTTTTAGAACCCACAGTATCAGTCATTTTCATTTAAAAGGAGACAAAATTAAGCACAAAAAGTCTACGTACCTGAGAATGCGATGCTCCTCCCTGAGCTAGACCCACTGCTCTGGCCCTTTTTTGAATCGACATACGAGGCATTCTGTTTTTTTGAACGGACAGACGTCTGAGAAGTAATTCACCACGTGTAATCAATTTCCCGCCAAAAATCATGAAGCCCGTGCACAAAAACTGATTTTGAACCATTATGCCTCGGTGCACAATATTCACGAGATCGGGTTGTTAAAACATCAAAAAATGAAAACATTCTGATTTTAACCACGAATTTAAAAAATCGTGTAATTCAACATAGTGGTGGCTGAGATATTCAAATTTAAAGTCGGTGTAGTAAGAACATTGGCCAAGTGTATTAAGTTTACATGTTGTTTTGTTAAATATACAGCTTGAACTGCAAACCTATAATTGTTGAGCAGGATCAAATTGTTATTTTTTTATTTTTAATTGTTTTAAGTACGTTTTTAAGACACTGGAGACATGTAAAGTGCAATGTATTATTCCCTTAACATATCTTAAAAGTACGAGACTTGTTAATATATATAATATAAACAATTATAAGTATATAAAGTGGTATTATACATGTATGTAACTGAAAAGTGTATGATACAATTTGAATACTTAAAATTATTGAGGAATGAAAAACGCACATTATTTGGAGAATGGGTGACATTTTAAGAATCGCTACCAAACATCTATCTCTTAACCTATACTGGCAATCTATACGTGTACATCATTTTTTTGGTTGAATGTTTAACTTTGTTATGGTAGCTTCATTATTTGATTGTCTGATCATTTGAATTTGTAATAAAAAACTTTATGCCAAAATTGTCTTGTTTTTAGGGTAACGTATGTTTCGCCATATTTATCAGTGCATTTTGGCATTGAAATTATATCAGTTTGCAGCTACTAATATACACTCTTGAATAACATATGCAAGCTTGGAATTATTAAATAGCAAAATAGTTCAATTTATCTTTAAAAATTATAAAAAAGTATATAAATTTGGGGGGTAACATATTTAAAGCGTGGTAACGGAAAAAAGCGCCATCCGCCAGTTGCAAACTTTATGCCAAAATGTTCGCCACACCTTGGGGTTTCAAAAAAATATGGTCCAGAAATTCCCCCTGGTGGATCAAAACCCCCTCTAGCTCACGGTCTAATCGTCCTTTATCTAATGTTTTGAAGTAAAATATAATATTGTAGCATAGAGACATATTTGCCATACAGGACCGTTAGTCTAATGGTAAACGCGTCTGTCTCATGTTGTAATGGCCAATTGAGGCTTCAATAACAGACTGCGACATTCCCATGTCGGTTAATAGGTAGTGCCTATGGTGTTTATGTTTATCATGACAGAATAGTCTCCAAAACTTAATAAATTCCGTTGAGATTTTGTTTTTAAGTGACAGGATACGGGACCAGTGTGACACTTCGACCACAGCGCCAATGCGAAAAATCAAACGAAGATGACCACGCATTGGAAGGGGGTTATTACACGAAGATCTGCGGTAACAAATTAAGCGAAATCGTACGTAAGTCCAATGTACATACGTGGGATATTTTGAATAAATAATTACATTTTCGTCAGATCATTACTTGAATGTACGAACAGTCTATTCAAGCTTACGATACATCAGCGGTTTACCAGTTACTTATGGCACACGTTGTTATAGTTAAGCACATGTACTAATATAGGCATAGGCGGACGGCTGATGGGGGTGTCGCCCTATATGTTCTCAACACGTCACATAACGCCTATTTTCATACCTTATCGTTGGTAACTGCGAGTTGGACGACCCGTCAAATTGCCAGGTTATGTGACAGCTTACCGACATTATAACGAATAAGAGTCTACTAAATAATGTACCACGAAGTCTATCGAGTATTGGCTGCTTACAAAAGAAGCAAAATCCGCTGTGAGTTATGTCACGTTTCTAGGAAAGACGTTAACAGTTTCACGCAGAAAGTTTTATACCAGTCCCGAAGCAAACAAAACATGTTTGTCAGCAGTAACAGACAACACAACGCATCACATTTCTTTGAACTTAGGGGCGGAAAAATGGTTGCGTTCTTATAAGAGTAAGAATATGTGTTAATGCTGCTTTGTGGCTAAAATATGCAGTATACCGTCATTATAAGTCTGATAGTTAAAGTGATACTTAATCTAAGCTTTCTTGTATTGTAATTCGATTCATTTTTCGAACTAATCGCGAGTTATTACGTGTTCATCTAAAAGAGGAAACATAACGCTTATAATGGCTAATGGTAGGTTTTAGCTTTTAGCATTTCTTTTTATATTTAGTTATTCTTGTAATATCTGATTAGTTCGCTTTTTCCTGTGGTTTCTAATAGTAATACTATCGATCTCAATACGTTTCGACATTAAATTACTCATGTTGTTTGCTTTGACTCAGCCTAATCGGTTGGAATTGCCCGTGCGTCTGGCTTTTTTCGAATAATTTCTCATATGATACGATTCGTTATTTACAGAATTAATGAAACTATGCATCTAACAATTGCAACAACATTTTTTGATACTCTTCGTGACCGACGTTATTGTTTCAGTAGACATTGTACTGTATTATTTTCACATTTGTTGAATACATATATATCTGCGTTTTGCACTCTTCAATCACCAGTTCACTAATGATTATACAGTCGCTATTTTTGTATAGGTGAAATAGTTACTATTGTACATTGTATGATGCAAGTCCATTATCTGCCTTTCAAGTTGCATATGACTGATCCATGTTATACCTGTACAGTTTATGTCAGCACACTTGTCAAACGCGATAAACAAAAACAAACAAATCTAATTGCTCACCTTCGTCACATACCCTCCGTTATTATTTCTTGCTTAAAGTCAGTAATACCCCCTGAAAGTACATTAAATGTATTGTTTGTGTGATGGTAATATCGACCAGATGGTATAGACGGTGACGATTAGCCTTCTGTGAAACAGTAAGTTATTTCGAGCTCTTTCTCTTTTCTAGATGATGACAATTGTTGCTCAGACAGTTATAAAGTTTCAACGTGTCTAGACGATGGATTGGTGACTTACCAACACGAAATGCTTTGAGAATACAGATTTAGAATGAAAACTACGGATATATATATATTCGCTTGTTGACAGACACCAAGGTGATTTATATCTGTTCATGATGGCTATAGGGGAAATGTGAAAATACGGCATGATTGCTTTTCCTGATTTACCCTCAGACTTATTGTTGCACTCGTGTTTGTCTGTATTGGATCAACATTATAAGGTCATCTTTAGTAACACCATGTACAAGGCCAATAGTGTGCCCTTGCATTAAATACACAACATGAATTCACATTCCGATTGGTATTAGCTTTGGTGTATCTGTTATGTTACGTTAACTCATATCAGAATAACATTGCAAAACGACTTTTGTATGTGTCGTTCTGTTTTAGATGTTCGATGTATACATTTTGTACTAGTATTGAACAGCTTCGTCAACACTTTCTGGTCGGATACTACCCAGAATCCGTTATCAATACGGCTTTTGATGAAGTGAAGAGTTTGACACCAGATGATGGCCTTAAAACTCTATAAAGCATGAACAGCATATTACACCCTTTGTTGTTGAATACAATACATCTTAACCTAATATTGGCAACATCATTAATAACAATTGTCCGACAATCCAGCTGTTAAAACGTTACATTCCTATAAGCCGCCAACGGTTTTAAAACGTCCTACAAATATTAAAGCATTCTAGTAAAAACTTTTTTTCAGATATCTGATGTTAACTTTACTTCCTTAAAATGTTATCATTTTAGATGTTCGCACTGTTCTCAAATTACTGAAAGTGATCATTTCAAAATTTCTCAATGTATTGGTGCTTTCAAACTTAAGAGTATTGTCAACTGCAAAAGTGCAGATATCATATATTTAATAACATGTACTAAGTGTAGTATGCATATCTGGTCAAACTAGCCAACACGTTTCTAGGCGTATGAACAACCATCGGTTTTATATTACTAGCTTTAACAATCCTGCATTCTCTAGCTACTTACTTCAGTCAGGACGGACATAATCTAAACGGCTTTAGTTTTATGTCAATTTGTGTTGTTCATGATGATATGAAGAGATTTCGCATGAAACATATTGGATTCATAATAAACTTGACACGGATTTTCCTAAACGCCTGAATTCTAAAATAATGTGTACTTTTTCTTAATACGCCTCTATATTTCATTATATTTTTTCTGCAATGTAACACCAGGCTGTGGTTTTCTGAATGTAAAACAATACAGTTATCACTGGTTTTTTCAGCGTTAGCTGGGTAGCTTGGATGTTGACCTACTTAAAAAGCCAATCAAATGCTTCTAAAAAAATCCGCACTGACTTCTACACTGTGGGGAACCCACGTGACCAGATGCTAATGTTCGGAGCCAATTTTGTAAACAAACCGCCTCGATTCAGGTAACATTTTTGCTTGTAACTTTCTTAATAATTGGTCGATCTGGATGAAATATAGACGAGCGCCGTCTCCTTTCAAAAGCAAATCATCGACGCTCTTACCTGGGTGACAAAATTGTGTACTTTTTGTTATTTGGGCAACGGCGCATTTCGTAAACCGCAATCTGCTATGCTACGGTTCGGAGCAATTCACTAAAACATGTCCTTAACAAATTACAGCTTCATTAAAAGTTATAATTTAATAGCGATAATGTGGGTCACCAAATTTAAGATCGACAAGCAAAATATTTCTGATAAATATGAGCAACAGACAAAATGAGACGACATAAACAAAAATGCTACAGTTCGGAGCTAAAATGAAAATGCTACAGTCCGGAGCTATTTTCATAAAACATATTGATAAACGGTGCTAAACCCAAATGAACAAGTATAATGTAACATTAGTGTGTGAGGGCGCTATCCAAATAATACCAGAATTGGCTAGAGAATGGACAAGGGGAGTAATTTTCAACACTGATAGCTAGAAGCGTCACGACATGACTTCGGCTTTTCATGTTCGAACCATCCATTGAAAACTCGTTTTGAATTTAGAAGAGAGTAGCAGGGCATATTTTATGACAGTGCCAAGTTGATGTTATAACAAAACACTCAGACGACTAATTACAGAAGAAACCTTAGCAGGTGTTGGAAACAATAAATACTATGTATTGCTGTCCATTTTGGAGTCGAGTTCTGCAAATAACACGCTGACAGACAGGACAAATAATCATCAATGTCTGGGGGAAATGAAGACAGCGATGTGTCGATTACAGTGCAGAATGAATGACAGGAGTCAATAATCAGCCAGAAAATGATCGAACTCATTTCGCAATCAATCAAATGTCAATGTATCTTATTCCAATATAATCCTTTAGAAAGACAGAGAAAAGTACCAGAAATTATCGATACATTTACGAATGAAATAACTTCACCACAACTTCTTATGGAAGTAATAATGTACATGTGGTGATTCAAACGACGCGTTCATGACCGCAAAGCCACAGTACAAAACGTAAAGTGTAAATAGCAAAAACATAATATGCACATACAGATGAACATGCTTCCGATTGCGTCGACAGTATGACAACAAACACTGATATGTAAAGTTTGGGAACCAAAATTTGATACGACCGCATAAACGCATTCGAAATTTGCATAACTGGAAACTTATTAAGTGCTGGAATCATGAAATACGTTTTGATAATGTAGTTTTATCATGATTCGATAAACCGTCTGCCAATGCTTCCAATATCTGTGATTTTAGCCTCCGAATACAATCAATTTCCAGACTGTGCACCATGCATAAGACAATGCGTGTGTACCATAATACTTTGCCTTTGGGCGCTACTTCAAATAACAAATGATCAGGATACGTTTTAGCCTCTGATCCGAATTTCTAATTATAATTACGATAACTGACAGGATTTTTGTTTTGTATTCGATCATCACACCCAGAAAGCATTGTGAAACACAACGCCCTTTAAACGATTCATACATATTATGTGACACTTACTATATCAGCACATTCACCTCCCAAATAATGTTCTTTAATACTATATAATACTCTACTTATTATGTGTTCATGTTTGGTTGTTGTGAAGCTTGAGGTACTAAATTTCCTGTTTCGAAACTAGATTACAACATCAGGAAGGTTTCATGGTAAATTCAGACTAAATACATTTGACGGTAGCGTAAACATTGTTTTGGTACGCCTAGGGACAAATATATATAAAACTGCTAAGCGTTAAAGGTCCAGGCGGTCGATAAGATGTCATTTTTGTTTGGAAAAGCGAACATGGTATATTATTTCGCACATGTAAGGTACGACTCATCTATTGTCCATCGTTTATATGGATATGCTCGAGACTTACTATGGTTTCCTAGTGAATTGACTTTAGTAATCATTCCGCAAAGCATTTGTCATGTTAGAGTGGCAACAATTTTTTTTTTGTTATTTAAGGACAATTTTATTTTCATTCGATCAACGAGTTACATGAATACTACCTAAATTACCGAGACACCGTGTCAACCGAGCAAGTATATTGAATTTGTATTTACCGTTTTTACCGCATTATCTCTATTTCATAAATCATTAATCGTGTTCCATATATGTTTGGTAAATTTCATGAACAACAAACCATATTATTTGTACTGATCAGAAAGCACGTGTGCATCATATGTGTTGATAGTTCCAACTTCTTGCTGATGGTAATTCATTGTTGGCTCGTCGGTTCATAGTTATAATTATTATACCATTTTTTGTAAACATTGTATACTGTTCAATCATTTGCAAAATAAGCAGTCATTTGCAGATTTACCCAGTTTATTTACAAATATACGACCGTTCACAATCAAATGGGTACATATATAAATGTACATGAAATCCCGATAAGCAATTCACATGACTAGGACATATTACGTATTACTAAAGAGCCATAAAACAGCTGAATGCCTCAACTCTTTTAAAAACCCAATGAGAGTAATATGACATCAATGTAAACACGTACATGACAATCTACCACATCTTCCAATATGGCAATGAAATTTGACGGAGCAACAATACAAACTTTGTCATTACGACCACTGGTTAACCAGAACACATGTACACTGCATGTGGTGACATAATGCAGTAAAGAACAATTCAATTTATTAGCAAATCGGCACTATTGTGCCTTTGGCCAAATACAAATGAACAAACAAAGGAACATGACAAACATACAAAAAAAACATAAAATACATACAAATACATGTACAAAGCAAATATTAAATATGTACAAAAAGAAACAGTTTAATAGTTCAAGACATTTTTTCTTTCTTTCATGACTTTTGTTAAAAATACAGAAATTTTAGTAAGTTTATCAAGTTTATTCGATGACATTAATGTAGTGAATTTATTTAGATTTGGGAATGTTGTTCTTCCTAAATAGCGTGTCCTTAAGTTATAATATTTTGGACAGCATAGTAGCACGTGATATTCAGATTCAATACAGTTTAAGTTACACATTTTACACAGTCTTAATTCACGATTAATACCCAAATTTCTACCATGTTCAATCTCAAGAGTATGAGAGCCTAACCTGAAGCGTGTTAATTGCTTCCTTAGTTTATTACTCAATTTATCTAAATACCCTTCATATTCAAATATTTGTTTGTATTTACAATAATACTGTAGTTTTGGAGAATCTCTTATAGAGGCATTCCATTCTTGTATAAACTGATCGCGCAATCGCATTTTAAACATATTATTGTAGTTGTAGTCATTTATAAAATTGTGTATAATATTGGGAAATCCTAAATTGTTGATGATATTTTGAATTTTGTATACCCACATATTTTCCTTACAAATACGAACATTTTCCATATAAATATTATACAGTACAGAATTGGTATTGTTCATTATTTTACACCAGTATTTGAGAGATCTTTCTTTACATACAAGTGAAAGCGGGGTTCGTCCTAGTTCACCGTATATCGCACTATTTGGGGTCTGAGTCTTTACTCCTAAAATATATTTACAGAACTTGAGATGCTGTTTATCTATCACTTTATAGTTATATACTCCCCATACTTCTGCACCATATAGTAAAATAGGTACAACTAGAGAATCAAATAACATTAGTTTTGTTTTGATATTTATTTCGATTCTTTGAAATAAACTTAATAAATTGTTATATGCCTTCAATGCTTGGTTTTGAAGTGCTTTGGCTGCATGCAATAAGTTCCCATTATACGAGAATAAAATCCCCAAGTACGTAAATGAGTCAACAATTTCGATTTTTTCGCCGTCAATATAAAATGCATGATTATGTATACTTTTTCGTTTTTCAAAGACACAAATTTTTGTTTTCGATACATTTATCTTTAAACCCCATTTAGATGAATAATGGTGAATATTATCTATCTGTGACTGTAAAGTAACTGGATTCGTTGTAAACAGAACAATGTCATCCGCAAAAAGAATAAGGTACCTTGATAGCAAATCTAGGTCGTAATCATTTAAGGAATTAAAATCAATATTTGAATTAATATCATTAATAAAAAGTATAAAAAGCAAGGGGGATAATGGTTCACCCTGTTTCAATCCTATTGTTACGTCGAAAAAATCAGATAAATCCATATCCGCACTCAACTTAACACAAGCTTTAACATTGTTGTACATTGACTTAATCATATTAATCATTTTACTACTTACACCGTGCTCAAACAATTTCAGCCACAATGCATCTCTAATGACGCTGTCAAATGCCCGCTGGTAATCAATGAATATACACCAGAGTTTTGAATTTTGTGAAAGTACTTTTTGAATGATATTATGTAGTAAAAATATAGCATCGGATGTGCTTCGTTTATCACGAAAGCCAAATTGACAGTCATTTAGCAAATTTTCAGATTCACACCATGAATTAAGTCTATTTCTGAGAGTTAAGGAGAAAATCTTAGCAAGCGTGTTCATTAATGTGATTCCTCTATAGTTCTGTGGATTAGATGTGTCGCCTTTCTTGTATATAGGCACTATGAGACCTTTACACCAAGATGAAGGGTAAATACCAGTCTCATATATTACGTTAAATATGGTACATAAATATGGACTCATAAAATCCTTTGCATCGATGAAGAAATCTGCTACATTTCCATCAATGTCACTGCTTTTGTGTCTATTTAGACTTGATATCGTTTTGCTAATTTCTTCACAGGTAAAATTCGTATCCAGCATATCGATGGAGATATTACTACCATTTGTATCATTGCTATAATCATTTGGATTAATATTGAATGATTGGGAATTAGAGATATTCTTAAAATGTTCAAATAAATATATTCATTTTATCAATAAGTGAGAAATTATCTATATTTGTTATTAAATAATCGACAGTGCTAGATTTCGACCTACCGTTATGTAAAGCATGAAATGTGAATTTACCATCTTCCAACCGCCCGTTAACGATATGTAGACTGTTTTCTTTACACAGTGATAAAAGCTTATTGCCGTAAGAATTTACGTGATTGTCACAGTTTACTCGTGTTGGGATAAAGATCTCTTGATCATTAACGTGCGGTATGTTTACATAACGGTCAAGGTGGATATCAGGTATATAGTCGGGTAAAGTACCCGTTCTGCAGTTCAAGTCACCTGTCAAAAACACTTCGCCCATATCACGATATTTAATAATGTCTGAATTCAGCTGCTCAAAAAAGTCGTATTGAAATAATAAAGAGTTTATGTTTTTGTAGACATTAGAGTCCTCTGGCGGTACATAACATACACAAAAATACAAATCATTGTCAACATTGAAATACTGTTTAAGTAGTTTAAACCATAGTATGCCTTTATGATTAACACTGACAAGTTGTAACATCGATTTGTATTTGTCTTTGAAATATACGATAATCCCGCCACTATCACGTTTGGCTTTAAAGTAAAGAACGAAAGGAGCTTGCATAAATCTAACTACAGGGTGTTAAAAAAGTTTGTTCTCAAACTTTAAATTCATACTCAATTTTGTCTGAGCTATGTGCAAAATGTACAATTTCATTTTTTACTTTAATGGCTTCATTCAATACCAGTGAGATTAGAACAATGGTAGAACCATCTGGATTTTAACCTGGCATCAGAAAAACAAACTATTGAAACAGAAACATTGAGAACGAACTTAAATCAAAAACCCTGTATTCTTACGTGCAACACAAACCACATAACTGTAGCTGTTCAAACAGTAAAATATAATTTGTAACGGAAATTACATTTGTACTTGCTAAAGTTGAACTCGACAATTGAGCGCTCATAATTGAGGATGCGATTTGAGTTGGCACTAACAGAACGGGAGTGGTGAATGCACATGGAACATTATACCGATAATTTTGTTATGCTGCCGAATTGCACTGTAATAATTGCTTTATGGGCGCCGATGTTCTGAACTAGGTGATGTAAATTTAACGACACAATTCGCTGCCAATTGCTTTAAGGATAGTAAAATGAGCATAAGGCAACTGCTCCTAGCGCAACGTCACATGAAATGAGATTAGGACGTCGTAGGTCTAAAAATGTTCGGAATTAAATTATTTACAATTTGAAGACTCAAAAGAAACTTAACTTTGCTCATTCATTTGCCACAATGTCCATATTTATGAATGGTCGGTGTATGAATGTCCATTTTGTCTACATATTTCACTGAAGCAGTCAGATTAGGTTATTAGTAGTCTGAATTTCACACGGTTTTGAACTGACATAGGGATTCACAGAAGATTACCTGTGGTTTTAAAAGTTCCAACTTTATGAATTTTTAGGAATACCATACAAGCATACCACTAAATACAAATGCAAAATACGTTGTTGCTGTATAATTGGTGAACTACGATATTTTAAGTCTGAATCGAGTCCCATGTGTCGTTTATAAAGCACGAACTATGCTAGTAAGTACCGTATAGCTGGTTATTTCCGCAGGTGTATTATTTTGCGTTTTCGCATAATAAATTGGTGTGTATTTTTTACTGCTTTAAATTTCTGCCAATTGCTAAATGGCAAGAATAAATTTCAGCTGATTATAAATTGTAGAACTGGCTCTGTATTACAAAACCTGACTGGATTTTAGTTCAAACTGTGGATTGCACTTTCATTCCAAACAATTTCACATACATTTCAACAGTACAGCGATCTAACACCATAATGAGACCAACTGGATCAAATTATCATTATACAAACAATTTACGCTTCAATCTATAAAAAGGATAGTATGTAAACTCCCTGATCGTAATAATCTTGGTATCAATAGACAGACTCGCAATAAACAATACAAAGGAATAAACATGTCAACTTTTGTATATTGTGTACGTAATACCCCGGATGAGACCATTTTCATTTTTTCTATTATTTTCAAAGATATTATTCTGCATGAAAATTTCATACGGATGATTTAACTCTACGTAGATTTAATTCTTCGAATTCCACAGAATGGCAGAAATTTCCACCCCGTAGAAATAACCAGCTATGGGGTATATTACTTTTACGAAGTTGATATGATGTACTGTAGCCTACAACTTAACTTCAACCTACACCGTTTTAAAACAACAACAAATTATCTAAGAAAGAAAAGGGCATAATGGTGAACCCTTTAATACTATCGTGAATAATTGAAGTAGTACTTTTAAATTAGTGATTAATCTCCCATTAATGCTCTCTAAAAGAACATAGGTCCTTTCATTTTTACTACTCAGATTTATCGCTGTTATGCTGGTTATATTCGGTGGAAACTAGGCATTAATATCCTTGGTCGTACTCTTTAGATTTAGTAATGAGTTTGGCAGAATTGTCTTAGCACGTATTAGTCTTCAATTCTGGTCAGTCGTGACATTCTATTCAGGAGAATAAACAACGATGAAGCTGGTTAGGACCTATCAGATAGTTTGTCTACCCTGGTCTTTACATGTTTCTCAAAGGTGTACAAATAATGTTTATGTCGCTTAGTTCCTAATTGGCTGTTTCATGTTCAGTGATGCCTATTTCTTTTTTTATATTTTCAGCTTTATTGTGGAAGCACTGTATATTGTAATGTGACATGTAACATGTTATTAGTTACTGTTGAATGAATGCGTATATTAAGATTAGCAACGTTTACAAACTAGAAAAAGGGATAATGCATGCCTTTTAATTATTGTATTATTTAAGTATCATGGATAACTTTTACGGCAGATAATAAATGCAACGAAAGGTCAGATGCAGTTTTAAAAAAGATCGTTTGATGGTACGGGATCGATTACCAGTTTATGCATTGGCCACGGTCATGCCTTCCACAATTGAAGAAAGTGTATACGAAACTAATGCACATTTGCATGTACTAGTTGATATTCAGGTTAGACCCTCTTGTCGCCGTATATGGCACATAATTTGTTGACAATCACCGACGTAAACACTATCAGAAAACAATCGTACATATCAGAGTGCATTGGTTCGATATCATATCTACGGAACAGGGAAACAGAAGTGCCATCAATAGCCACTAGACCCAGCTCAGACATGTTTTATTTAATTTAGATATGTTCAAGATCTGTCAATCACGTTGACGTACTCGAATTGCCATAAAAGATGTTTATAAAACTTGTAAGTATGCGGATCATTTCTAATTAAATGTCTTATATACCTTAATGGATGTCTTTGATGTCAAATTCATGAATATAAAAAAGCTCCTCCAAGCAACCTGCGAAGTTAATTACAAATGAATATACCAGTTTTACAAGAGAACATTATCAATACCCTCTTAGAGGATTGTGATTTACACAAAAATGAGATTATACCATATGATCATAGAGTACCGGAATATTTCATTTCTATGAATGGGACGTGCTACTGTGTTCGTCCCTTATCTTACCTTTTAAAGTCAATATTATATTGCTTCGATATCAGGCTGCGACATTCGTTTAAAAGGTAGTGCATAATTTAGGTGTTAGTATAGCAGAACTAAATAATCTTCAAAACTTAATAATTTACGTGTGATTTTCATCTGTCTACAAAAAGAAGGCATACTTCATATTTAAACGACAGGATAAGGAACCATTGTGGCACTAGGATCACAGCGCCAATGTCAACATCAATCAAACAAGACCACGCTATTACATGAAGATCTGCAATTACAATAAAGAGATATCAAACGAAAGTCCAATGTGCATGCGTGGAATATTTTGAACATACAAACTTTTAATGTATTATTACTACACTTAGTCGCAAAAGAAAGTATACATTGTACATACTTTGAAATTGTATCCTTTGGGGTTGACAGAACTAAACGAAATTTTGTATTAACAGAACTGTATGTTTATCTGACATTTTAAGATCAAACAATAACATGTCAATACATGCAATACCCTACAAATGAAGTCAAAAGCATCGGTACCTGAAAAATCGAATTAACATAAATGTTCAATATTTTATATATCCGCCTCCGACGTAAAAATGTACGAGACATTTACGGAGTGGTGTAAATTATGTTTATGTATGGTAAATTGGATTAGGTATATGGTCAAATTAAACAAAAACACTCGATTTTTCATTGAACAGCATGATGGTTGCGGTTTTGTTAAAAAAACTAGTCATTTTGCTTGGTCAAGGGGAGGTAACCATGTTTAAAAACAGTCGTTGTTATGAGGTGACACGTTCTAAACCTGAATTTGGCTTTTTTGTAAACCTTTTTTTCCTTCTTTATGTATCCATGATTAGTACATACACTTGAAAACGAACTTTGAAAAATTTGACAAACGCCGGGTGAACACACCGCGACAAATGTGTGACATTAGCTCATGTTGATGTCATCATTTTTATTCTGTGTGTTACAATTGCAATCAGATGTAACACATTCGATTGAATTGTAATGCCACATATCAAAGCTACATATGATGAAAATTTCAGCAAGATCAAGTTCCTATTGACCGAGCTATTGGTAAATGTATCAATGTACACATATTTGTTAAGTGTATGAACATTGTGTTAATTTGATTTTTCCAGTCTCAAAGCTTTGACTCTGTTTGTGCAGTATTGTATTTATTGACATGCTGTCGCTTGATCTTAAAATGTCAGATAAACATACTATTTAGTAAATATTAACATTATGTTTGTTTCTGAAACCCCCCGGCGATATAATTTCATTTATGCACAATGTATACTTTCTTTTGCGACTGAGTGCATTTCGTAAGAATATTTATTTAATATTCCATGGACGAACATTCTTTTCAAGCTTATGGTATAACATCGGCATACCAGTTACTTATGACACCCTATAAAAGTTAGTTAAGCAATGGCATTAACATAAGCAGACGGCTGATGGAGGGGTCGCCAACTATGTTACCAACTCGAAACATAACGTCTGAGTTCTTAACACATGAATTCGTAACTGCGTGTTGGACTACCAGTCAAAGTGCCAGTTAATGTGACAGCTTAACGAATAAGAGAGTCAACTAAATAATGTACAACAAAGGTCAGCGAGTATTGGCTGTTTACATTAGAAGCAAAATCCGCTGTTAGTTGTGTCACCTTCTACAGCCTAGAAAACATGTAAAAAGTATCACACAGAACAGTGATGTCCCGGCAATTACGGAGGGGTTTTATATCGGTCCTGAAGCGAACAAATCAATTATGCCAGCAGTAGATATACAATACAAATACAAACAAATTATTTAAACTTCGGGGCAGAAAAATGGTCGCGTTCAGAGTAAGAATGTGTGTCAATGCTGCTCTGTGGCATAATAGGTACAATGAATTAAAAAGTCATGTAGTATACCGTCATTAAGGTGGATTCCACCCTTTTCGGGAGAGAGAAATGTATGTCAGATTGTAATGATATTTGGTATGATTGAAGTATGGGATGTGAACTTTACAAATTCGCGGGTTTTAGTAAAAAAAGCGCGCTTATAAACGTTAAAAGCGCCACCTGGCGGGACGTAATTTTCGCAGCAGTTTTGACGCGTTTGCTCTGTTATTGCAATACATTCTTACGTTTCGATAAAATGAAAAATATCTGCTAGTCGGACGTTGCATGCTGCGTATGTTGGTGTATGTAAATATTAATCGCGTAACGTCCCAAAATCCGCGCCATTTTCATCATTTGGACGGTCCAAAAAACACCGTAATTTTTGTGTTAAAATGCAAATGTCGAAAAAACGGGACGGTCAAAGTTTTTTAATTTTACTATAATGATATTTAACAAAGCATTTGCTAAGTATATGTCAAATAAAAAGATGGTGTCAACGAGTCAGTTTTTTCGTTAAATTAAAATTAAACTTTTTGCTCAGAGTGAAAAATGCACTTTTAGTTTCGTAATTATTAGTCTAATTCCATTCAGCAGTGAAATGGTCTAAGAATATTAGAAATATGGCGGCTCCCCAAGTCGGAGAGAGCTTAATTACCCTAGCTAATTATGGTGTGAATAGGGGGCTATAAACATTGAATTTTATAAGTTCTATACGAATTTCAGTTGATGTCGCAGATAGACTGATATCCGTTTAATACGTCGATTTTCGTAAAGCCTAGACCCCACTGCGCATTGTTTGCCTTGGCGATGTACTCCCGATGGAAAATTAGCTTCGAGAGGCATCGGCAACGTTATCCCTGTGGTGTATGGGAAGCTTCGGTGAGGTTTTGAAATAGGGAGGAATCGTGGGCCTCGGGAGATCTCCCGATGTATCCCGGACTTTATGCGACGTTCCATAAGTCAGATCGCGAATACATCGGGAACTTTCAATGCATGAATTGATTTTTATGTCGGGAATATCCCGGTGAGGCATGACCGATGTTCGGGAATATCCCGGTGAGGCATGCCCGATGTTCGGGAATATCCCGGTGAGGCATGCCCGATGCTCGGGAATATCCCGGTGAGGCGTGCCCGATGCTCGGGAATATCCCGGTGAGGCATGCCCGATGCTCGGGAATATTTCATGGAAGCATCCCCGAGGCATCTAGAACCACGGGGCATGATCGGGGATGCTTTCGAGATGCAAATAAGTCTGCAAGGCATCCCAAGGCATTCGCTAAAGTGTCAGGAACCTACGGGGATAGTTAAATGTTTGGCAAACATTTGGCGATATTTTGGAAACACAGTCGCGGTTTCGGGATTTAATCCCCGAATTAAAGTTGATATTTATCGGGGATGATTCGGGGGTTACCGGGAGGAATCGGGAAAAATCCCGATGTGTTCCCGACGATATATGTCGGTACCTTATGTCGGAAGAAATGATTTGTAATTCCATATCGCCGATTTTCATGGCGATTTTTCTTCCAAATGTTTATATTACTTTGACGCTAGTTTAGTCCAGCCAGTAACAACAAGGTAGTTTATCCCGATACCCTTTAATGGCGTTGCCAGGTCTATGTGTGAGGTACTTGCTCATCCCCTCAGATCGATTCATAATTACTGAACATGTACTTGAAGACATATTCAGGTCAGTCAAAGTGATACCTAAATTAACTTTATGTTTCTTTTAATGTTATAACGTTTCATTTCGAAATGAAGCAAAGTTATCTAGATTACATTTAGGACGAAATTATTAGAACTCGTCACGAGTTATTACGTGTTCATCTGAAAAAGGAAACATAACACTAATAATGGCTATTGGTTGCTTTTAGCTTGACTTTTTTTCTTTTTTGCACGTAATTTCTAGTAGTATCGGATAAGTTCGCTATTTCTTGCGGTTTCTAACAGAAAAACTATCGTTCGCAAATCGTTTTGACGTTAAATCACTCATGTTTGTTTGCTTTGACTTCGCTTATTTGGTTAGAATTGCATGTACTTCTAGCTTGTATTCGAATGCATCTAGCAGTTACAACAACATAAAATAATGTTTTGAAATTCTTCTCCGTTCTGCATTCTTCAACCATCTGATCACAAATAATTATACTGTAAAAAACTATCGTCGCTCTTCATGCATAGGCGACAATTTTACTATTGTAGAAACGCATTTCAAACGCTAAATTTCAGTCCAAAATCTGTCTTTCTAGTGGCATAATTATAACTTATGTTTTACTTGTTCAGTTTATGTAAATACATTTCTTGTCAATAATTAGGTACGTCGATAATAATGTTCTTTTAATTTTACCTTGCTAAGCGCATGTACATAAGTGTCAAATACGATAAATAAAAGCATACGAACACATATATTTGCTCATCTCGTCACATTCCCTCCGTTATTATTTTCGTGGCCAATATCCGTTATTATTTCTTGTTTGAAGTCAGTAATACCTCCTGAAAGTGTATTAAATGTATTGTTTGTGTGAGGTAATATCGACCAGATGGTGTAGACGGTGACGATTAGCCTTCTTTGAAAGAAAAAGTTATTAAGTGTTATTTCTCTTTCTAGATGATGACATTTATAAAAAAAACATTTCAACCTGTCTAGACGACGGAATGCTTCGAGAATACAGATTTAGAAACAAAACTACGGTTGGATATATAATCCGCTTCTTGACAGACAACCTGGTGATAAATATCTGATCATGATGGCTATAGGGGAAATGTGAAAATACGGCAGGATTGCTTTTCCTGATTTGCGATCAGAAATATTGTTGCACTCGTGTTTGTCTGAACTGGATCAATATTACAAGGTCATATATATTTCGGTAACACCAAGTACATGGTCAATAGTTGCTTTCAAACTAGCACGCACATCTTTCCTGTTGGTTGTTGTCTGTGTGATGCGATTTGTTTGAAGGACTTTATCAGCTAGCTATTCGGAGAGGGATGTTGTGTTTGTGTATAGCTCTGTGTCATTATTTCCTCTTCATTTTGTACTTGTCCTTACGGTCAGTCCTTGTAATTTGTACCTTCTTTGCTTTTAATGCACTGGTATTTCTATTGATTTCTTCTTTCATTGCTGATCCCCAAGTTTCGTGTTTCAGCAAACATTACAAGAACATTGTGCTAAACCTTTTACAGAGTTTCAACCCGTCAACAATGATACTTTTCAAACTTAAACAACCAATCATTAGTCATCCAATCTCCTTCTTCATTAATTTATCCGAGACATCTTTTATGCAGAGCCATTAATTGTGTTCGTATATTGTTTGTTTTCGTCCGATTTATGATCATCGCTTTGTTGTGTGTCTCTGCAGGGTCATAACATGTACAGTGTAGTATCACTTATATACACTTTTGTTGGGACAAACTGACAAGAAAAGAAGGGATTTGGAACTATTTAGTTTCATATATTGTTTATTTTAATGTTTGTTCTGTTGACTTGTAATCTGTGTTGTTGGTATCATGGGTACTCTGTTTGGTTTGTTGAATGCTGCGCTCAATCATCAACCAGTACCAGCATGCATAAAACAACCAGCCAACATCGAACCGGATCTTCCAGGCGATACACTAGCTCTATGCTACGTGCGATAGATCCCTACTATCCGGAGGTACAGCATTACCAGTGCTTTCAAATATAATTGCACAACACAAGTCAATTTTAGTAATAGTATTTATTTTTAAAACATGTTTGAATTATTTTATACAACATATTGTAAGTGAAAAGTATTTATAATGAATAAATTAACATAATTTTATTTGATATTATAAATAAAACACATTTATTAAAAAACACATATGTAACAAAAAATAGAACAGACATTGCCCATACAATTTTCAATCATATCCTAAGGACAATACAGAGATATCTTGAGGTGTACACATATCGGAAGGTAACCCAGTGGTTAAACGTTCACGGAGGGTGCTATGAGGTTAGTGGTTTTGAATCGTGTAATTGATAATTGGAATCCAAACCAAAACGTATTTAACTACAGTCGCGCAAGATAGATGGTGTTACAAATATTGCTCATTGTTAACACAAAACAAACATTCTGAATGCCTTTTCCATAACTTGGTTCATTGTAACGTATTGTCAACATAAACGCACTTGAGTAGCAACAGCGACATAAGCATACAACTAAACATGTTTACGAGCAAACAAGACGGGGCAACGACTCGATACAGTAACAATAGCTTTTCACGAACAATGCACCCTACTGCATCATAGTCAACATAAAAGTTCAATCACACTTCACAAATAAGGTTTAGACGTACTATTCAAAACTATAGCTACTTTCGCGTGCATGTAATCAGGGTATTATTATGCGGTAAGCTTGGACTACCATGATAGATGAATTGATTAGCAATGTCACACCAATGTATGAACCATTTATTTTGTGCGCACAAGTTTTTACGGCATACGTGGTTATATATTGAACCTGCATTACTAGACTTATTTTCCACAAAGACACATTATACATGTACCGGTATAGTCATTTAAAAGTCTTACATCACTATGTGTATCATCTGCAGGCGACTCATATTGTGCAATGGCTAGTGGGTGAGTAACACCGGTATATTATTATCATGGTTGAAAATTACCACGTAATAAAGGGTTGATAATTGACTAATTGAATTATAAAAAACGTCTCACAATGTTATCATAATCGTTGTTGATTAAACGCTATCAACAAATCCAATGGGAAATGTTTAAGGTGTTTTAGTAAATTTAACAAGGACGAGGGTAACACCCATTTAAAATACTGATGAAATTTCTATATGATATCCCTAATGGGGATTACTTGAAATACTATACCCTCATTAAAAACATACCGAAAGAATGGAAGACACAAATGCAAAACGAAATTATAACATACAACCAACCAAACTACCTAATCGATAGACTAAATGGAAAAACCAAATTAAGTAAGATTGCATATAATCCACTAATCAAGACTAAACTACCAACAGAACCAAAATAAAAACGAAAATGGAATCTCAGGTTCACCATAGAAGACACAGAATGGGTTAAAATTTTCCAACAAACGAATATTATTACAATAGACACTAAACTTAGAGAATTTCAGTATAAATACCTCATGAATATAATACAATGTACCCGACAATTCTTTTTTACACAAGTGTCATATAACCCAGTCAAGCTTATGTGATTTTTGCAATAGACAACCAGACTCTATATACCATATGTTCTGGGAATGCCATATTGTACAAAGTTTTTGGGCTGAAGTTAGGTCATATCTAGTACAAACATTGTTTGTACATTTTGTATTGTGTATAGCTGTATAATATGTCTTATGAAAATAAAAAATGTTAAAAAAAATTACTGATATCCTGTACATGTGTATCATTAAAAATGCTTTAATGTATATAGCTGATGCAGACTTTGAGGAACTTTTGTCAAACATACGACAAACGGAGTACTGGATTAAAATACGTCAATTTAGATGGGTTTTTTGGCCTTTAAATTATGTATTGTATGCAACATGCATCTGGACTGATACCTTGCACTAGGCACAATACCTGGATAACTTTATAAGGTTTGGAAAGTTTTAATATATGTGCATGCATATGGTAGCTAGACGGAGAGGAGTTTCATCTGGTAGAAAAACATCACTCGTATTTTAAATGCTACTATGTAATTTATAAACATGAAAGTATGAACAACATCTTTACACATACGAGATATATTTGAACGATTTGACATGGGCATTATGCTGTCAAAAGTTGATTACGAAATTTAAACTGAATTATACAAAAACGTGATCAAACGCAAAAACAGCATAATAAGAAACATGGAAGTTTGACCAACATGTTAATACATGTTCATCAAATCAACTAGTTGTAAGCTATGGTCGGTTCGTTGACTTCAAATGTTACGGTGTGTACAAAGCGTATTTATAAACGGTGTTATAACCCTGAATAAACAAGTAAAATGTAACATTGCTGTGCGAGTCCAAATAGTTTTCATCATGTCAGTGTTTACATTGTTATACCAGAATAAGTTCTGTTTCGAAACTAATAGATAGAAGCGTCACGACATGACTTTGGCTTTTCATGTTACGCAACCATTAAAATATCGTTTGAAGTATATAAGAGAATAACTGGACATATTTTATGACAGTGCGAAACTGACGTTATAACAACAAACTTTGATGACAAATTACAGAAGAAACTTGAGCAGATGTTAGCAAAAATAAATAATATGTATTGCGACCCATTGTGCGTCGTGTTCTATAAATACATGTAACACACATAAAGATAGGAAAATAATTATGAATGTCCGAGGGATATGAAGACAGCGATGTGTCGATTGCAGTGCAGAATGAATGACAAGAGTCAATAATCAGCCAGAAATGATCAACTCATTTCGTTAGCAATCAATTGTCTAAATTTCTTATTCCGATATAATCTTTAGAAAAACAGAGAAAAATACCAGAAATTGTTGATACAATTACGAATGAAATAACTTCTCTGTCACCAGATCTTCTTATGGAAGTAATAATGCCCCTGTGGGGATTAAAATGACTCGTTCTTGACTGCAAAGCAAACTACTAAAGTACAAAACTTAAAGTGAAAATAGCAAACACATTATATACACTTACAGATGAACGTGCTTCCGATTGCGTCAGTATGAAAAGTTGGGGAATTAACATTTGATATGGCCGCATTAACGCATACGATATTTGCATACCTGAAAACTTATCTATGTATAATGTAGTGCTCGAATCATATGAAATACGTTTTGATATGTAGTTTTATCAGGGTTCGATAAACCGTTTGCCACTGTTTCCAATATCTGTGATTTTAGCCTCCGAATAAAGTCAATTTCCAGAATGTGCATAATTCATAAAACAATGCATGCGTGTTTGCCATTATACTTTGCTTTAGGCACTTGTTTAAATAACACATGATCTTGATACGTTGTAGCTTCTGATCCGAATTTCTAATTATAATTACTTAAACTGACATTTGTTTGTATTATATCATTGCACTCCGAAAGCATCTTAAACCAGAATGCCCTTTAAAAGATTTTAAACATTAGGTGACACCTATTTTACAATCACATTAACCTACTAAATAATATCCTTTAATGTGAAACCATGGACGGGATAATACGCCGTACCTATTTTTAACTAGCTAGCTTAGGGCTATCTAACTCTTGTAAGTTTATAATAATTTTGTTATTATGTGTTCCTGTGATATTACATTATCTTTTACAAAACAAGATTACATACATTTTACAGTTTGTTTTCTAGAATGTAGGCCATTGTCCCTTGAATCACATATATATGTTACAGGGATCTAGCAATTTCAGGGATTAAGTCAACTCCCTGAAATTACTAGGGATTTGACTAAATCCCTGAACAAATAAAGAAAAGTTTACTTATTCCCTGACTTCATTTTTAAGCAAGTAAAACAGGAAATAAACAAGAGCAATCTGTTTTCGATAGGTTAAAAACATGACACATAGATAAATAAACTGTATTTTAATAATAAACTTTACATTACCATCATCAGCAAGTTAATTTGATTTCAAACATTACAATGGCAAATATGTGCATGCAAACATTTACTCCGAGTTAGTTATTTACTATATATTTAGCCATTTACATTTACTGTATTCCAGCAGTTAATCTATGCATAGCTATTTACATGACTTGTACTGTTTATTGAAGTCAATTGTATACAATGATATGGTACTATGATATTGTTAGGCCTACTTATTGTGGCATGTTGAGCTGACATCTTGAATTATACAATACCAATCTCGTTAAAATAAGACCCAAGCATTTGCTCCATTTCTTTACGCTGTTAGAGATCTGACTACACTCGGTAAGAGGTCATGTTCAAATAACCTCTCTGGCGCACAATGACGTCACGTAGCCACAGCAGTGTTTCACCGCACTTTCTGATTTGTGAAAGCAACGATTTGATTGGATGATGTAAAGTTCACATACCGAGTGTCGTCAGATCCTATATCAGCGTAAAGTAGTGAATCGTAATAAGGGCCTTTTTTAATGAGATTGATACAATACTTGATTTTTTTATATTTACACAATTTTTGATTACATCCAGATTTTCAGAAATCCTTGGTCGTCTCCAATTGATTGCACCCATGCAGCTTCTCTAACAGTAATTGTGTTCTCCTTATTAACACAATCTTCTCACATTCGGAGTAATCTGGCTACAACTAAACGATTGAGCTAATACTATACAATGCCTGGTTCCGAGTGTGAATTATCATTTTCATCGACCAGTACGTAACACAGAATGTTTCGAGTGTCGTCATTTCCACTGTCAACACTTGGGATAGGAATTGAAGTATTATCCCGACGCCAATGGTTTGAAGGACTCTGTTACTTCTAACAACCATTCTATTCGCCTGTTTTGCAATAGCCTTTCCCCTGCAATGCCGTTCTCTTCTGATCTTATCATTCATAACATGAGCTGCGTAACAAGAACTTTGGACATTATCATTGTCAAAATTTGTGTCACCAACAACAGCGTTACCACTGACAGCATTACTATTCGCTGGTGTGTCGTTGTGAGAATCATCCCCAACGGAATAAGTGATTTGACTAAATCCCTAAATGTTAAGGGATTAGACCTAATCCCTGATTTGACTAGACCCCTGTAACATATACATACAATTAACCGATTTAGAAACGCAACGATTTATTGAATACATTATGATTTAAAATTTGATATCACTGATAATTTTAACTACTTATTTGCCTCGCAGACAGACACGCCACTTGGCTTTTTTGAATACTTGGGACAATCAAATGTTATCTAGTTTTTAATTGGAGAAGAGTTCCTAATCCGAAACTTCAAGCGAAGCATGTGTAGTATTTCGGCGTCAAATAAACATTCTTTACGATTTCCTCTACTGTCCATGTCCTTACACACTCCACCAAGCTTTTTATGGTGTTCACAGCATCTAAACAGTTCACATTGCGAACTAGGAGATGCGTATACCGAACTGGATTAATCGATTGCGCCCATGTTCTGGAGCCCGACTCACTTTCTAATAACACATTATTGAAGACCTCGTATGTAACATAACTGACAGGCTTCATTTAAATTGACATAAAACCAGATAGTTCATACTATAGTTAAGATTTATATACATATGCTTGGTTGAATGAGATACTGTGTATTAGCTATACGTTATTATGTTTTAATATTACGACACTTACGGTGCCACGGGAAGGCACCGGCAATTGTAAATCAATATAATTATAGTTCGGTTTAAAGGATGATTAATCATATACGAGAAGGTTAAAGCTCCAATGTGTTCTTGTATTAATCATGTAATTTATACTAAAACATACAACGATTCCGTTCTTACGTTATTTTTCTGGTATGATAGAACTTGTCTTGATCAACAACGTCTCTGAAATTATACAGTTTGCTGTAGTTAAATTTAACTTTTAACTTATAAAAACACTATTAATGGTCAGTCATGATATTTTATTTAGAAGAAGTGTGAAATGTCAAATCTAAGATCTGGAATATCCCTTTGATATACAACGATAAAACTTGTAAGGACTAATCTGTTAGTTGGTCCACCTTGGTCTTTACATGTTTTCCCAAGGTGTGCAAATAATGTTTATGTCGCTAAGTTCCCAATTGGCTGTTTCATGTTCAGTGATGTACTTTGCCTATTTCTTTTTTGATATTATCAGCTTTATTGTGGAAGGCACTGTTTATTGTATCGTGTGATAATTTCACTTGTCATGTTGCATGTAATTAATTACTGTTGAAGGAATGCGTATATTAGGATTAGCATTCCATTCATTTAGCAACGTTTACAAATTAGAAAATTGGATGATGCATGCGTTTTGATTAAGGTATTATCTAATTATCCCGGAGAATTTTGACGGCAGATAATAAATCTCAGTTATGTTTTATTTATTGCCGTTTACATTTTGTATATATAGCAATAAAAAGCAACTGCAACGAACGCTAGATTTCCGGTCAGATGCAGTTTTAACAAAAAGATCGTTTGACGGTACGGGTTCGATTACCAATTTGTGTATGTCCGTGGCATTGGCCACGGTCATGTCTTCCACAATGGAAGAAGTTATGTACGAAACTAATGCATGCTTTGCGGAGCTCGTCTTAGTACATGTACTAGTTAAATATTTAGATTTTATCAAGAAGAGACATGTTAGACCCTCTTTCCGCCGTATATGGCACATTAATTTGTTGACAACCACCGGCGTAAACACGACTGTAAAACTAACGACTATATCCGAGTGTATGGGTTTGATATCAAATTTATGGAACAGGGAAACATCGAGTGCCATCAATAGTCACCAGACCCATCTCAGACAGCATGTTTTATTTAATTTAGATATATTCAAGATCCGTCAATCACGTTGACGTACTCGAATTGCCATAAAAGATGTTTATAAAACATGTAAGTATGCGGATCATTTCGAATTTAATGTCATAGATACTTTAATGTATGTCTTTGATGTCCAATTCATGAAATTCAATATAAAAAAACTCAAGCAACCTGCGAAGTTAATGACCAAGGAACATTATCAGTGCTCCTCTAAGTGAATTGTGATTTACACAGAATTTAGATGATACCAAATGTCATATCTAGTACCGGAATGTTTCATTTGTATGAATGGGACATAGTACTGTTGTCGTTCTCATCTTATCGTTTGAATGGAATATATAACATGTAGTGTAGCATAGGCTGATAGTCTAGTGGTTTAAGCGTCCGTCTCATGTTTTAATGTTCGGTTGATACTTCGATATGAAGCTGCGACATACATATACATGTTTGTATCCATGTCGTTTAATAGTTTAATAATATCACACCATTCATTTTATATAGTATTAATATCATTTTGCGTACGAAAACCCTGTTCCAGATTATTTATGACATTGGGTAATTTGTAACAAAGTATCCTGATTACACATGAAGGAATTTTGAACATCTGTAACATCAAATCTATCAAACGTACCCTCACAGTTTTCAGCATCAACAATTGGAACAAAAACAGACTCATTGTCATACGTATATGTCCACCTTAGCAACGACTGATCAGGAATGCTGGACGGAGCTATACTACATAAATCCCCAGCAGTGTTAATTAGCTCGGTTGCTCGAACAACTTGAAAGTCGGAAAACATGCTAAGATCATCATTTGGTAACAAACAATAATCAACAACTGCAGACCCCTTGACAGAGATCCATGTAAAATCATTACTTATCATATTTCTGCCCTTAAGCATACAGAAATTGGTGTTAATAGGGAAATCAATAAGAAAGCTCACCACATGAGTTTACTGCATAATCAATAACATTTCTATCTGGTAAAATATCCATACCTGCAATATAGTTCTCAATGTTTCCACACCTGCCATTAAAATCACCACATATAAAAATAGAACCAGGGTTCTGAAACTTGTAAATATCAGTTAAAATTTGGTCATAAAAAGAATGTACATCGAAATGCCTACTTGATTTCTCTGGCGGTAAAGAACAAACACATGGCAATAATGTTAAGTCAAGTGACTAATGTTTTAAACTTAGCCACATAATACCTTCATGGTTTGCCTCTAGAACAGTAACATCAAACACTTGTAAAGGTGCTAGTTTTATCAAGAATCCAACACCATAAGAGCCCTTACGAGCATTCTTGTGGATGTATTTACGGTTAAAACAGTACCATTGATACCCTTCAACGGATAAAACATTTTCATATAACAAAAAATTTAATGTGATTCAGCAATAGCTATAATTTCAATATTCTGCATAAAAAGGCATAAAGAACATAACACAAAAGTGTCAGATGTACAGTCACTACTCATACAACATGCATTCCAAAACCCGAAAGTCATCTATTTGTTTTACTGGCGGCGATTTCCGTAACAACCACGTCCCCTGTTGTCATGACAACTATTGTTTTGTTTATTACTGTTCTGGTTCGAATAACCGCCTCGATTCCTGTTAATGTTGGATCCAGTATTGTCAGAGTCCCGGTAGGAATTCGAAGAGTTATTTGCACTCCTTACTACTCTCGAACCCTTCACTGTAAGGTTGGCATCCCTCGATTTTAGAGCAGAGATTACAGTTCTAAAGTTATCTGCAATTATTCTGTCTTGCCTTCTCTGATCAGGTGACACATACACGTGCGAATATTTCTGATGACGTTAAAGTTTATTCTTATTAGACAATATAGCACTTTTGTCGACACTCGACTTACACTTTATTTCACGCAATTATTACATCCAGTTTGTTGGATCCATTATACGACTTCTTGCGTTCAGCTCCGGCAATAGTGACATTAGGTAGCTTAAGACCCTCTTTAACAAGTGATGATAATTTGGTGTTGATCAACTCAACATCTTCCGCCATTTTACTATGTACACTCTCACTATCCGAAGCAACTTCTGATAGCACAGCCAACCGAATGTCACCAACCTTAGATTCAACCACCTTCTGAATCTTTGCCATTTCCGCGTTCACCCTTTTATCGAGCATTTTGGGCGACTTTGGATAAGATTCTTTTCTCTAAACCAGTTTCAAGCTTGTCAATGCGTGCTTCAAAGTTCGCTTGTATAGATTGAATGTCTGTGGACAACTGAACAATATTTGATGACAGCGCCTTAATCATGGATTCGACCGTAACGTTAGCACTTTCATGCACTTCAGCCTCCGTGAAAAAACGCCTTGGTGCTGGAGTCGGTGGCTTCTTACGGTATAATGTGCGTCGAGCTCCTATCTGAATGTCTTCCAACTCGACGATAGTCGTTTCCTCTATGTCCGGGGTCTTGTTACGAGCCTTCTGCACGGAAGACTGATTATCGTCAGGAAAAGACCGGTGACGCTTCTTACCAGTTTTTACAGGTGTATTTACTTCGGTGATAGTTTGACTGGACATGATGGAGTTCACGTATTCTTCTGCATCACAAACTGAGTTATTTGTACTCATTTTGACTTATAGGTACGCCCCTGTAATACCACCCATTTTGACTTATATGTACGCCCCTGTAATACCAATGTTCAATTAAGCGTGACCGCTCGTCGGGTAGAGTGACGCGGTAGCGTTACCAACTTTGTATCCAATCAATTTAAATCTAAGTGTCCAAAGTGTTACTATAAATAGCTCGATAAATTCATAAATTATATAATAATAATAATAATAACGACTTTATTTAAAGAGGCAACACAGTTGGGTATACCCAGTCTTCCCTGTGAGCCTCATATAACATTGACATAATATATGACATTGTGCATTTGTAAAAGTTACATGAAAGGCAAAATAATAACTATAAACATAATTACATATATACACAGCTGAAAGAAAGTAAATATATATTAAGATGTTTTTTAAGGCAGAAGATCTAACCTGCTATATATACACATTAAACGATGGCATAAATTGCATAGAACATGGTTCATGGGTCCTGATAATTAATTAATGTATCTCTCAAATGAGAGAAAAGTGTGTTTGACCACCAGAGAACCACCACTTCAAGTGGTTGCTTTTAAATAAGTTAACATTTTCAGATGTTCTTACATCGTAAGGAAGACAGTTCCATAATTTTGCACCAGAATATGCCAATGATTTTCTGCAAAATTCTAGCCTTGGTTTTGGAACTGTGAGCAGCTTTTGTTCAAATGATCTCAATGATCTGTTTTCATGATAAGTAAATAGTTGCTCCAAGTACTTTGGGAGGAAGCCGTTTAAAGATTTGTATACTAGAATGGCCTTTTTATAGTTAGTTCTGTCTGAGAATTTCATCCAATTTAATTGCAAAAATAATTCATCTGTCGGTGTATCGAAATCTTTGTCTAAAATTATTCGCGCAGCACGTTTTTGAAATTTGTACATATCATTGAAAGCGCAGAGTTGCAGTTTCCCCAAATAGAACTACAGTAGTCTAAATGGGGTAGAATATAGGCATTGAAAAACATTTTTCTACTATGCAGATTTAGATTCTGTTTAATTCTCATCAGTAGGTACAATAAGGAGTTGCATTTTTTGTGTGTCATTTGTACTTGAGTTTTCCAATTTAGCGTGTCATCAATATGAACTCCCAGAAGTTTTTCTGTGTGAGAAAATTCAAAAGTCTTTTCATTGAATGAAATACTTGAATTTATGGATTGTTTTATACGATTTGAAGGTGAAATGAGCATAGCTTTTGTTTTTTCTGCATTTGCTATCATTGAATTTCTTTTTAACCAGTTTTGTATTCAATCAAGGTCTGACTGAAGGTAAGTATTAACTGAGTCTAATGTGCTTCAAAACGATGAAATAGTGGTATCATCGGCATACATATGGGAGACAGAATTTGTTAGGTGTAAGGGCATATCGTTAATATAAATAATGAACAGGAGAGGTCCCAGCACAGAGCCTTGTGGCACACCAGCCGGTACGTGTTGAACACTTGAGGTTTTTCCAGAAACACATACCTGCTGTGAGCGATCTGTTATATATGAATTTAACCAATTAATGGCATTTTCATCAATGTTATATAATTGTAGTTTTTCAAGTAGTAACCTGTGATTAATAAGGTCAAATGCTTTAGTAAGATCAAGAAAAATAGATCCTACAATATTTCCTTCATTTATTGCTTTTATTCAGTTGTCAATAATGGCAGTCAGTGCAGTCTCACATGAATGGTGAGCTCGAAACCCAGACTGATTAGGATGAAGGAGAGAATTGTTTTCCAGGAATAATTATAGGATATTACTGACATGTAATTCTAGTACCTTTGATAGAACTGGTAAGATAGAGATTGGCCTGTATTTACTTTTCTCACTTTTAGAACCTCTTTTATGGATAGGCGTAACCTTAGCTCTCTTGAACATTGAGGGAAATGTTCCATTTGATAAACTAAGGTTCAATATCTTTTCTATATGATTGGATAATTATGGTTTTAGCACTTAGTTTGAGAAATTTTGGTCCTATACCATCTAATGTCGTTGATTTACTTATATCAAGGTTTTGTAGCTCTTTTCTATGAATTTGCTTGTTATACTAGGTATTGAAAATGAATTGCCTTGCTCACAATGCATTTCGATGAAATTACTCAGTTTTGTTATATCACATTCTGAGACGGAGATACAATTTTGGGGGGCAGATTTGAAAATGTCAATGAAAATAAATTCAATAAACTTTGTCAAAAACACCTACTGAAATATTTCCTTCACGAAAATCGTCACATATATTTATTCCAACTTCACTTATAATCCTATATATCGAGTTTTCGAACACAAAAACTGCCAGAAACCGTATAGATAAAATTAATATTTTCTTTTCCGCTACACAAGACACAGGTAGGTAAACATTCCGGTGATATCTACTGGCTGACACTTAAAGTTAGGCCGTTGTAGCTATTCTGTTTCAAATTGTTTACTTTGTGAATTTTCGTTGATTTCGTTGTTGAGCTAGACCACATTTTTAATCGACCTCTTATATTCAGACTTTCTTTTATCCTTTCATGTTCGGTAATCATCGATTTACGACCCGACGAAAATGCACTTTTATCAAAATCCACTAAATAAAATAACCACGAAAATATGTGATTTTACGGAACTGGATTTGTTGAATACTGCGCTACATCATTAACCAGTAAGAAGATGCATGAACAGCCCACCTTTATTAAATCCGGATCTTCCAGGCAATGCCATTGCTCTATGCTACCTGCGATATCTACTATTTGGACGCACAGCATATCCAGTCCTTTCCTTGTAGTTGCCAGTACACATAGTGCTATAAATGAGATACCACATGATATTGCACATCCTATAAGACCATGTATGTGTGTATCCAGTAATACTGTCTGCTCATGATGTGTGTGAGTACTCTACAGCACCATAAATACCTGTACCTAGTGGTATTGGGTACCCTCTAATTGATGCACCTAGTGGTTATGAGTACCAAATACAACCAAGTATGCATGAACACGGTGGTTGTGGGTACCCATTAGGACTAGGAATGGATGTACCTAATGGTTATGAGCACCTAATAAGACTAGGAGTTTATGTGCAAGGTGGTCGTGAATACATACATGGACTAGGAATGATTTACCCAGTGTTTATGATTGCCTAACAAGACCAGGAATGTTCTACTTAGGTACTAAGTAGTCAATAGGACGAGGAATGGGTGCTCCTAACGGTTGTCTGTACCCAACAAGACCAGTAATGTATGTACCTAGTGTTTGAGAGTGCTTAATTTGACCAGGAATGGTTTTACATGAAGTACATAACAGTATATGGAATAGTGGCTATGCATACCAAATAAGACCATGAATGTATGTACATGTACTAGTAAATGATGGTAGTGAGTACCCAATAGGACCTATAACGGTTGTGTATTGTAGCTGCAAGTACTTTATCACACTACTTATGCATGTACATGGTGGTTACGGGTACCCACTTAGTCTAGGAATGTATGTATCCAGTGGTTATGAGTACCTGATAAAGTCATGATTGTATGTACATCGTGGTAATCATGACCCAATCAGACAAAAAATGACCGCACCTAGTGGTTGTTAGTACCTAATCCGTCTGCAATTGTCTGTACATTGTAGTTTGGAGTATCCAATAGGACAAGGAATGCATGGGACATGATAGTTGTGGGTACCCACTAGGACTTGTAATGTATGTACCTAGTCGATATGAGTATCTAATTAGACCATGCTTCATGTACATGGGGTTAGTGATTACCCAATTTGAAAAAAATGGTCACAGCTGAGGTTTAGGCATGCTCACTGCTCAATTATAAAGACCAGGAATGTCTCTTCATGGTTTCAATAGGACAAGGAATGGGTGATCCCAATAGTTGTCTGTACTCAATAAGACCAATAATGTATGTAACTAGTGGTTGAGAGATGTCTTAACATGATGATGTTCAGTATCTATCCGGAACAGGAATGTCTGTAAATCGTGGTTATTGGTACCCAATACGATCAGGAATGTATGTATATGCATGGTAGTCAGTACCCACAGGGACCATAATGGCTGCGTATAGTGGCTGTGAGGACTCGATTATACCACTTATGCATGAACATAGTGATTGTGAGTACCCACTAGGACTACGAATGTATGTATCTAGTGGTTATGTATCCCTGATAGGGCCAGGGCTGCCTGTAGATGGTGGTAGCAGTGACCAAATAGAACAACATATGACCACACCTAGTGGTTGTTAGTGCCCAACCCAGCCACAAATGTCTGTACATTGTGGTTTTGTGTATTCAATAGGACCAGGCGTGCATGTACGTGATAGTTGGGGTACCCACTATGACTAGGAATGTATGTATGAGTATCCAATAAGAACATCACAGTCTGTACACGGGGGTAGTGATTACCCAATAGGACAACAAATGGTCGCACCTAGTAGTTGGTAGTTCCCAATCCGACAACTGATTTTGTACATGAAGGTTTCGAGTAGCACATATGTTATGAGTGGTCAATAAGGCCAAGCATGTAGCTACATTGCGCGCCTGAGTTGTCAAATGATGATCGACAGTATTCAACAGGAATGTCTGAACCTAGTGGTTATGAGTATCCTATACGACCGGCAATGTATGTACATGGTGGAAATGAGTACCCAATTGCACCTATAATGCCTGTACATGGTGGTTTTGAGTAGCAAATAGGACCAGGAATGTCTGTATATGGAAATTTAAGTCCCCACTATGGCTAGGCATGTATGTACTTCAATAAGCAGTTACGAGTACCCAATTAGCACATGGTAAGTTTGACTACCAATTGAGACGAGGAATGAATGTAACTACTAGTGGTTATGAGTACCCAGTCTGACTAGCAATATCTGTATAAGTATGGTGGTTTTGAATATCAAATAGAACTAGGAATGGTATTGGCTATGCTATCAAATTAGACTAGGACTGTCTGTGCATGGTGGTACATGTAGTTAATACCCGATAGGACAACTGATGTCTGTATAGGGTCGTTTTTAGTACTAAATAGAACCAATATTGCATGTAATGGTTGGTCGTATGTACCAATTAGGACTAGGTATGAATGTACTTAGTGGTTTAATAATAATTTACCCAACAGTACCAGAACTGCCTATATATGGTTAGAATGTAATTTTGAATACCCATTAGGACTAGGCATGTCCGTACCCGATGGTCGTAAGTTACAACTAGGACACCAATTCCCAAAAATCACACTTTCCATTTATTATTTTTGTAATTTTCCCCCAAAGTATATCATCTGGCAATATATATTTGAAATCTTAAACTGCATGTTACAACAAATTTATCACATTAATATTATTTATAAGTTACAAAACAAATATCATAGGAATGGTTTTATTATAATCTACAGATTCTTAATATTCCCACTTTTCGGTTTATGCTTTTTTATGTTTTACCCAAAAAATATCACACTGCGTAATAACATGGCTTTAATTTTTTGCAGTCTGAAACTGCACCATTCGCACTTTTCACTTGTAATTTTTAGCGTTTTATCCCAAAAAAAGCCATTTTGCACAATAGCAGCACTCTGATTTTTTCAGTCTAGATAGGACAAGTTTATATCTACCTGTTACAGGGCTTTATTTTTTAAAAAAATAAGATTATAGTTAACCAATTCCAAAAATTCGTACTTTTCGTTTATATTTTTTGACGTTTTACCAAAAAAATCTTAACGCCCCCATGGCCAAAGTGCAGACTTTAGGAAAATACTCCAGGGACCATTACGCTTTCAGAAAAATACAGTGACCAAAATTCCCTAGGGGGGGAGGGGTCTATTGGTGGCTCATGGACTAGAAATATTGAAGAATAATCAGAAATTATGAAATCAACGCACCCATATCGAGGGGTTAGAGCCAAATCCTGCTATGTGCTATTTCCTTATGTTTTCAGCAGAGCAGTTTTTAATAACCATTTGTTAAGATGTGGTTATTGTTAAAGTTAAACTATTAAATTATGTAGACAGTTGAATACTTTAAACCCTAATATGAAATATTTGTGAACATTGTAAGGAATAATGTGATTTAAATGCCAAAATATTTTTGGGGTTTCAAACCCTCACTCAATGATACAATTTGACATTTGCCAGATCCAAATGTAATACGATATATATATGTGGCAAGCAGCTGATGATAAAATAATGGGAAACCTGTCCACACTATACCACGCTTATTTACACTAGACCGGTAGGCAAATCCACTTTCCTCCTGATACCAAAACATTTAAAATGTCAAACCATATTATTGTCATATATATGTATATGGAGTTTACGATAAACGTCCATGTGATGAAAATTTTAGAAACTTTTTATCATATTCAGTGATGAAATCCTCTGGTATCATATAAATTGATGTTTGTGGACTAACAAAAAACATCAAGAAAATATTATATGGTTCATGGTCTGATTAAGCTTAAATGTCAGTGTAAATCAGAATATCATTCAATGCTCAAATTGCTTCCGTAACAGATGTAGCATTTTGGCATATAAAATGTAAAGGAAATGTGACTTGAAAACATAAAAATTATGCAATTGCGATTGTAAATACACGTATATAGGATAATGACTAATACGGTTATGTACTATAATTGCAGTTCACCATGGCCACAAGCTACGAAACCTTTAAAATTAATTACGAAAGTCAGTGTTCACTGTGATATCCATCACTGTATTCATATACAATTATAATTACATGCCGTAATTAATAGTTTTTAATGAATTTATAAATGTCATGTCGTAATTAATACAGTTTTTCATAAATTTATGTTATAGTTAGAACATATTAAGTAAATTTTAATGATTAAAAAGGGCGGAGCGAGCGAAGCGAAGCGAGGCCTTTTTAGTCATTAAAATTTACTTAATATGTTCTAACTAACTTATAATATAACATTCTGCATTCTTATTGGTCGATAGAAATTAGCGCCAACGCAAGACGACAAGTCTGTTAAGAGAAAATTTTAATGATTAAATTTTCATTTAACCGCGAAAATGCGGCGTTTTCATTGGGTCATAATGTAGGTTATATTCTAAAAATTCATTAAAAACTTTAATATTTACGGCTTGTAAATTAAAATTTAAAATGTGTTGGTATGTTTGAATTACAAGCAGGTATGAACATTTAAAATATTAACTGGGTAATAAAATACAGAATATGTTTAAAATGAAAATATGTTTTAGGATTGACACAGCAACTTAGATATGTACTACAAAAATTGAAAACTTCAATATCTTTGAAATGTATGATTTATCTTTTTTGCTTTCGACAGACAGTTGTAGTGCTGTTTTATCTCTGCCTAATTGGCAAATGACCTCAAGGAGAAGAGATAGGTTGATGCTTGCGTGATACAAGGAATTCAAACGGGATGTCCTAGTACAGTCATTCTGACTAGACTTCCTGTGTCCAGACAGAGATTCAAACCTTGAAATTCCAGATTAGTAGTTGAGCGAGCTAAGCACTCGACCACCGTTCCACTATCATATATAATATATATCACTTGCAACAACTGGACCACGTGTCATTCCATGTGGTATTTTTTATTGAGATAATACATAAAGCTATAACAATCTTTTGCATATACAGTAGTGTTGGAAGATATTGTCATAAGAGATGTATATTTTCCTGATACACGTATTTGTCTAAGAGTATAAATGAATCAACTTCCAGTTATCGCAATAAGTCATACACGTTGAATTGTATAGTCTACCAATGAATCACACAGTGACGGGAAATCACAAGTGCTTTTACTCACAATACGGCACATACTTTGCATTGTATAATATCCCAATAAGTCATACAGTGATTTGAACGCTGTGATTGTGGTCATTTCTGTTCTACCTTAGAAAAGTTAATTAATAACGCTTGACCACTACTTGATGCCAAGTTAATGCATACTAGCACCTTCCTTAAGTTTGCTTACGTAGTGGCTAAAAAGTATTTTAACTGAATGTCTTAATACAAATTCAAGTGTTTAAAAGTTTTATTTCTGTTTTTCATGTATAACAATTCTTACTTTATACACCTTTATAATCAAACATTACACAGCTATGTTAATATCCATCTCGACGAATGAAAATCATTAATTGATTCGTAATAAATAGTTTATTCGTTTAAATAATACATGCACCGTTCCAAAAAATAATTCATATTAGCTGTTACAAAATTAACAAATTCAAGCACATACACGTTTACTAAATAAGTTATACTTACTGTTATAATTAAGAATTAGCTAGTTTTATGTTCTTTATTTAAGATTATTAGAAGAGCTTCTCATTTACAAAAAGATTAAATAAATGAAAGCAATTTAATGTGTTTCTAAACGCACAACATTTAAATTCATAAGGAATACTAGTAGTCAAAATAATTTTCGCCAAAACTACATTTTTCTCTCTGTATAAGGTATTCCTGTTTCAATCACACATAGCTAAATGTATACAATCCATTTTAGTCACACTTTGACAACTTATTCGAGTGAAGCTGCTATTATTATACAGCAATATAAACAACAACTGTGGTTTGACATTTAACTTACAGCGATGAAATTGTATGTACTACAGACCAGCACCCGGTGCCTTGTTGTTGACTTATATAAATTGACAAATCAAGGCTGATGTCATTTAACCAAAATGTCATTGTTTTATATGGAACAGTTGAGCGGGACAAATATTATATTAAGACACACAAATGTTATTGGTAGAGATTGATATACAGATTTGATTCATTCTAACAGATGTTAATGTTACATCTACGAAAATATTAAGAGGCCATTGATTTAAAACTGGTTTTGCCTCCAGTCAGTTCTGTAGATACACGATAGCTCACAATGACTATTATCAATATTTAATTAATTAAGTTCGATATTTTGAAATAATTTTGAGAATAAATAACAATGGTGATACGGAACTCATTTAACTAAAAAAGTCAATTTGGCCAAGTTTATCAGATAGAAGGTTTTGGCTGTAACCCCTCGATATGATAAATGTTATGTGGAAAAAATAGATTTCAGAATTCATATACTACAAAATGTATTACCAATGTCCTCAACATCTCTTATTATACAGTATACTTTAGGCGTACTTTTATCAACGCGAACATTTAGTGCAACATTGTGGGAAATGAATACTACTAAGAGTGTTTGTGTATATTCGTGAACACTGCATCACATTCAAACTTTAGAGTGTTTGTGTATTAAGCATTCGTTAACACTGCATCACATGCAAACTTTAGAGTGTTTGTGTATATTCGTGAACACTGCATCACATGCAAACTTTAGAGTGTTTGTGTATATTCGTTAACACTGCATCACATGCAAACTTTAGAGTGTTTGTGTATATTCGTGAACACTGCATCACATGCAAACTTTAGAGTGTTTGTGTATTAAGCATTCGTGAACACTGCATCACATGCAAACTTTAGAGTGTTTGTGTATTAAGCATTCGTGAACACTGCATCACATGCAAACTTTAGAGTGTTTGTGTATTAAGCATTCGTGAACACTGCAACACATGCAAACTTTAGAGAGTGTTTGTGTATTAAGCATTCGTGAACACTGCACCACATGCAAACTTTAGAGTGTTTGTGTATTAAGCATTCGTGAACACTGCATCACATGCAAACTTTAGAGTGTTTGTGTATTAAGCATTCGTGAACACTGCATCACATGCAAACTTTAGAGTGTTTGTGTATTAAGCATTCGTGAACACTGCATCACATGCAAACTTTAGAGTGTTTTTGTATCAAGCATTCGTGAACACTGCATCACATGCAAACTTTAGAGTGTTTGTGTATTAAGCAATCGTGAACACTGCATCACATGCAAACTTTAGAGTGTTTGTGTATTAAGCATTCGTGAACACTGCATCACATGCAAACTTTAGAGTGTTCGTGTATTAAGCATTCGTGAACACTGCATCACATGCAAACTTTAGAGTGTTTGTGTATTAAGCATTCGTGAACACTGCATCACATGCAAACTTTAGAGTGTTTGTGTATTAAGCATTCGTGAACACTGCATCACATGCAAACTTTAGAGTGTTTTTGTATCAAGCATTCGTGAACACTGCATCACATGCAAACTTTAGAGTGTTTGTGTATTAAGCATTCGTGAACACTGCATCACATGCAAACTTTAGAGTGTTTGTGTATTAAGCATTCGTGAACACTGCATCACATGCAAACTTTAGAATGTTTGTGTATTAAGCATTCGTGAACACTGCATCACATGCAAACTTTAGAGTGTTTTTGTATCAAGCATTCGTGAACACTGCATCACATGCAAACTTTAGCATGTGTATAAATTAGCGTATCCAGTGCAATACAACGCGCAATAATTAGTACACAGCGATTAAAAGTACGCTTTGAGTCTGTATATTAGACTAGAAAAATAATATGCTTAAACATGTGGACATTGTCGATAAAAATCATCTACTCAATACGAATGCTATACAGTTGTTATAGCATTATTCAATGTGCCTTGATGGTTACCACGATTCATTTGTTTCGTTTTCAGCTCAGAATACCATAACCTGACCAACCTGGGAAATTGAATTTGGATTTTCGGGACACATTTCGCTGCTCTACTAAAAGAGGAAGCCACCAGTGTGTTTTTGAGTACATGTATATAGTCGTGTATTATACATTGTATTTGATAACATGTAACACATACATAACGTTAGATGTAAACATGTTTGAAATAATTGCATGTTTTGACTACATGTAGGTTCCTTTGAATTGAACATACTTCAATAGTAAACAAATACTGAAATGCTGTTGACGTTTGTTTCTTGCCTGCTTGATTTTTAAAGATAAGACATAAAATTATCCATTTCCGGGGAATATGAAGACAGCAATTCGTCGATTACAGAGCAGAATGGATGACAGGAGTCAATAATCAGCCAGAAAATGATCGAACTCATTTCGCAGTCAATTGTCAAAGTATCTTATTCCGATATAATCCGTTAGATAGACAGAGAAAAATACCAGAGAACATTTATACATTTACGAATGAAATATCTTCTAGGTCACCACAATAATGTCCCTTTTGGGGATTAAAACGACGCATTCATAACCCCAAAACAATAGTACAAAACTTAAAATGTAAAAAGCAAAAACATAATATACACTTACAAATGAACGTGCTTTCGATTGCGACAGTATGAAAACAAACACTGATATATAAAGCTTTGGAACCAACATTAAAATTTTGATACGACCGCATACGATATTTGCATAACTGGAAACTTATCGAAATATAATGTAGTGCTCGAATCATGGAATACGTTTTTATATGGAGTTTTATCATGATTCGATATAACTTCTGCCGTTGTTTCCAGAACCTGTGATATTAGTATCAAACGTGACCTCTGGGGCCTCCACAAGTCACAAGTTATAAGTCATAAGTCATAAGTCAAAAGTGCCCTCCAGGGCTTCCATATATTAGCCTACGCATAAAATCAATTTCAAGAGTGTGCACCATGCATAAAAATGCGTGTGTGCAATACTTCTTTGCTTTTGGGCTTCTTAGTTTAAATACCAAATGACCTGGATATATTTTCTCTCCTAAACCATATTTCTTTTTATAATTACAACTGATAGCATATTTGTTCTTAATGGGATCATTACACCAAGAAAGCATTGCCAAACACTATGACCTTGAAACGATTCATAAAACTCACGGTCAATAACTCTCTGTAAAAATTGACTTTTGTGACACCCAATTAATCAGCACATTCATCTCCCAAATAATATTGTTAAATGTCAAAGAATGAGTGGGATAATACGCCTTACCTATTTTGTAACTAGTTAGCTTGTGGTTATCTAAATACCGTAATTCTCAAATACTATGGTTACATTGTACTAGGTGTTCTTGATAGATAAAGTGAAATTTGGGATATTAAATTTACAATTATGAAACAGGAAGGTTTCATGTCGCAGTAGTGCAAACATAGTTTTGGTACGAATCACCAATTTCTTATCCTGTGTATGGTGTTCTCTCAGTCTTGCCATGTTTCCTAGAAAAAGGGTTTTGGTAATCACCGATTCACATAAGCGTGTGACATGTTAGCGTTTGCCTCCGCTTGTTTGTTTGAAGTTATTTTAGTGTTATTTACGTAAGTATGTACATTCGACCAACAAATTACAATGATAATGCCTTTATTACTCAAACACAGTTGTAGTGTTTTTACATTTTTTATATACTATAGAAAAGTGTACAGATATATACAGATGTGTAGCTTATATAAATGGTATATAAAAGTGATTAGTATGTAAAAGTACTCTAACACCTACCCTGTTTTAGCAAAATTCGTCCACATTCTCATCATGAATTTACTGAGTTCCATCTCTTGGCTGGTGTAACATGTTGGAAACGGTGATAAACCGCCGACAAGAGGTGCGTCGAATATATACGGCAACTCATCACCATGGACTCGATCAGACCATTGAGCAAAGTGTTCTGATTGTGTCGAAATTACTGGAACCATTTACTGAAATTCCCTATCTGTGTTTTAAAGGAAGTCAAACTTGTTATATCATCAAATGCTGAGCACAGATGTTGGACGCTCAGGGCGCGTAACTACAACCAATACTAACACTCAGCACACAAATATCGAAATTCACTCTTGTGGTTCATTGTAACAAATTTTGCGACAAAGAATTTGGCATAATGTTAAGTCGCTACTAAATATTAACCGTGGCTTATTTTTGAGTAAATAATGTATTTATAGCTATAATTGAATTTGTCAATTTTGAGTGCTGAGTGTTGCACTCAGGTTCAATAATTGCATCTACCCCTCATAAATAGTACGAGTAGTTGTCTGTAGTACACCGAAGGTAGTGATAAGCATAGCTCGAACACATTATTTTCGGTAGTTATAGTTAAAAATGATCTACAGCCAGGTTTGATGTCAAGACTCCAATGAAACAGAGACGCCACTACGGCAGATTACTATAGGATGTTTCCGTACAATACCGGATCGAGTTCGTAGCAATTCGGGATGTCAATCGTAAACAGTTTGACCTTGGCATAAGTTAGCTACAAATACAAATGCATCATACTCACCGTCTGTGTGGAGCATAACATCTCCAAGTATTCGCAGCTTTAAAAATCAATGTGATGCACGAGTGATGCACGTAGGATGCTCAATATATAACGTGAACATGATTATAAATAAGTTATGAATCTTATGATCCTTTCGATTTTATTCAAACTTCAGCTGGATGTATATATCCCTCCAGTGACCTCCGGGTAATACCCGTTTGTAACCGGGCAGGTTACATGCTTCAATATATGACATGGGCCCGAAGAAATTTGTCAAGATGCGGTTATTTTATGTCCTGGCGGAAAGATATGCTTTACTATCATAAACGTATCTAACAGAAAACAATCATTAGCGTCGACATTTGCCAAATACATAATCAGGTACGTTAACAATGCAATAAACTGACAGTTAACATATGTATTGGCGATTCGAACATATACTGGTCGGCACCATTGTATAGCAGTGTGAAGTACTATCGCATTAGACCATATAACTATCGCAACAACATCTAAAAAGGTTAAACAAATTACCAGATTCAATGTGACTACATCGCACAATACGTGTTATATAATAGGTACGACCGAGACTAACCAATTATTAATGGCAGACAATGTTATAGTTAGTTAAGCACAGGTACCAAAATAAGCACACAGCGGATGAAGGTGTCGCCCATAATGTTCTCAACACGATACATAACGCCTAATTTCTTAACAAATATATTAGTTGGTAACTGTGAGTTATTAACAAATAAGAGAGTCAGCTAAATAATGTACCAGTAAAGCCATCGAGTATTGGCTGTTCACATTAAAGGCAACATCCGCAGTAAGTTGTGTCACGTTTTAGAGTCTAGAAAACCATCTAGTGTTGGCTAGTGTTATATGTTGGAAACGGTGATAACAAGCCGACAAGAGGTGCACCGACTATATGCGGCAACTCATCGACATGTACTCTACCAGATCATTGAGCAAAGTCTTCAGATTGTGTAGAATATGCAAATGAGTACATATATGTGTCTTCTGTCTTTGCATGTTCTTGTGCCATAGTAGTTAACGTCGCTATGACTGAGCAAATCCATGACGTCATCACGCCGTGAAAAATTATCTACCGGTCTGTCTCATTGAGTATATTCGTGTTGAAGAATGTCGAAAGTCTTCGGTCGGTGAAATGTATGTATACATTTTGCAGGTAGGTTCGAATTATCGGTTTTTCGACTCTCGCTTATGCCATTCCTGGTTTGACTTTGTTTCAAACTACTAGTAAGCATCCTTTCTCGTCAGACCAAACATAATCTTAATAAAAAGGTGTCTTTCGTCTTTGCATGTTCTTGTGTCACTCTTAACTAATTGCGCTTTGTATTGGCCATCACTGAGCACATCCATGTACCGCACTGGAGCAATCGATTGCCGAGCCACTTTGAAGTAGCACATTGTTGAAGAGCTCATCTGCAAAATAAATGATAGGATTCATTTAAATTGACTAGTTAACACCAGATTGTTCATATTATAGTCACGATTTATCTACATAAGCTTGGTTAGATGATATTCTGTGTATTCGCTATACGTTACTTAGTTTTACTGTCATGACACTCATAATGCCCCATAAAGCCACCGTCAATGTAAATGAATATAAGTATACACGCAGTTCAGTTTAAAGGATTATTAATCCTATAAAAGAAGGGTGTCAATGTGTTCTTGTATTAATCATGTTGTTTCTACTGAGACATATTGCGATTCATTTCCTAAGTTTTTTTTCTGGTTAACAACATTTTCGCAGACTATAACATATGCCTGTCTGATTAATATGAAACATATAATATAAAAAAAACTCCATACCGAACTCTTTTCGTTTTAAAAAAAGTATTAACCGCACAAAATGCACATTTTGAGCCTTTCGTTTTATTCGTAATGTGAATTTAAACAAATTATCCAAATACGAGGGTCGTTCATTTAATACCCGGACGATCGCTATAGCGCTTGATTGAAAAATGCAATTGTAATATTTTTTCGTTTGATAAGACTTACATGTACTCATCAACTTGATCATTTGACAAAACTTAATAAAATTTCATCCAACCGAACACAAACTATGGTTACTATAGTTACCTAACTAAGGGCTACCCGGCCCAGCCCAAGTTTTTAGTGAAATGTCGAGTGTTGTTATGGCACGGAGCGTGGTATAGTTGCCTATTTTCAATGGAAAACATCATATAACGTTATGTCTACATCTACGTTGTGTTATAAAACGTTTAATGTCATTTCTGTACTGTTACTGTGCGTGAAGCGTTGTTTGGTGACAACGGGCGTGTTTCCGTTAATATCGCAATGAAATTGAATTTGTTTGGGGAAAAAAACGGATTTTGATACAATTTCCTAAAAGTATTTGTCATACACCTGTAGAACTAAAGAATCTATTTTAGAGAAGCCTTTGGTAAATATTCGAATAGGTGGATTTCTGCTTATAAACGGTTTTATGATGACAAGAGTCATCTCGCGATGATCCGATGCCGGGTCAATCTAACGTCAGAAACAGGAAAGTGTCGTCAGCTAAACGCTTGTTGGACGGTAAACACTACTTGAAGAAAAACTACTATAGTAATTACGGAATCATGCGAATTATCGTGGATACAGTATATAACATCACTACCAAACACTTTAAAATGGTAAATTTGTTTACTCGCGTGACTTTATGGCTCCAAAACGATGATCAAATAGAGAAAAAGTGTCACATTTACCAAGCGAAAATGACGTAACGTCACAATATTTTGACATCGACTTGGGCCGACTCGCGTTACATGTACTAATTAAAACACTGATATTATGTAAACCCTTCGTCCTAACAAGTTGAAATTTAGTTTGTTAATAAATTAATAGTGTGAATGTATTTCTGTACATTTTCATCAATATCAGTCCATTAGTTTTTCAGCAATATCGATCGTCCGGGTATTAAATGAACGGCCCTCGTATGCACGTAATATTGAAGGTATGACGGTGCCTCGGTAAATAGAACTGTGTGTTAGTCACATACTTTGACTGTTTGGTACATTTGTAGCTACATGCTTTGTAGTCCAGCAGCCAGATTTCAAAAGGGCCTTAAAATGGATTATCATTTACCCTATCTGGTAGAACATCTGTTGGTATTTTCAAATAATATAGACATTCAGGCTTTGGAAAAGGTGGATGCAAGATCTGAAATTTACGAAAACACCCGATAGGGTATGTTCTGGTGTGAAGTTTTTGTTTGTATTAACACATATTTGCTTGGATATTGTTCATTTGATAACGTGCTTCCAGTGGACATGCAACACGGACCAGTTGGAGGTCAAGGTCATTGCAAGGTCAAAGTGAGAACAATGGCTAAAAATGAATATTTGCTCTCTATTTTTCTTAGTATAGCATGTGTTTTGAATTCAATTTGGTTATACAAAGGAAAGTTGTGTTTGCTAGTACATATTAATTCATTATATATATTGTTTAATTAAAAATATAGAAATGTTGTCAAAAAGCCATTTTATACATATGCATGTTGGCCGAGATGGTATTCTTAAGTACGAAAACCCCTGTCATTCGATGATCTAACGTGATTTGTTTGTTTACATAGGTAGTGTCTAACATGTACACGGATATAATTCGCATGATTATATACATCAAATTGACATACATATAAGACAAATTTGACGTCAAGGTTAGTTTAAGGTCAGAGTGAACAAAATAGCTGAAAAAGGTAAGATTGATATTTTCTTTCTATTTTTCTTAACATAGCTTTTTATTTTCATTCAACTTGGTTGTAAAAATGATAGTTGTGTTGGTTAGTACATATTCTCTCATGATAAGCCATTGGTTTGATTACAAATGTATCATTTTGGGAAAAACCTGGTCGTTTTATGCTTGCCTTGATGGCATTCATACGAAAACCCCGGATATATTATGATCTTAGTTTTGTTTACTTATGTAGTGTCTTATCATTATTAATTTGATTATATACATTAAATGGACATACACTTATTACCAAGTTGAGGTCAAGGATATTTCCAGGTCAGTAATAGCTAAAAAAGTTAAAATTGATATTTCCTCTCTATTTGCCTTGTTCTCGCGCAGTTTTGAATTCTATTTTGGTTATGAAAGGTATATATGTAGTGGTAAGCACATATTCTCTCATTATAAGTTCTGTGTTAAGTAAAAATATTAAAAATTGGTAAAACTGCCATTTTACGCAAATGCAAACTGACCGAGATGCCATTCTTGAATTGCTAGCTGCTATCAATAATACTAGTATTCAAATATGATTTTTATTTCTATCAGTATTATTGAATATTTATATTAACAGTGTTAACTTAATGTCTTACTCTAAGAGGATTTAAAATGCTGACCACTTCAAGGTCAAGCCCAAAGTCATTTCAAGGACAAATTATATATTAAATATTTGAACAATTAAAGTTTTATCTCATTTTTTTGTTACACTTCGTACATTGTGTTTTGTTTGTAGATTAAAAATGATATATATTTAGGTGTGCAATAATTTATTGAAATTAATTCTTTTATCTGGATGTTTTATGTCAAATGAATTATGTCACTTGTTTGATTAGGGAGTATATTGCTTAATACACGTCGGTCGGTATGTGTGTCGGTCTGTCGGTATATCACATGGTTTCTGATGTTTGGTACTAGGATCCGCACCCTTGACACAAAGGTTTTATTCGACATAGGATTTTCAAACTATATAGAAAGCTTGGTCACCATCAGTAGATGAATTCCATCGGGTGATGAGGTCAGTGGGTCAAAGTAATGGTCTCTGTAAGGAATGGCTGTTCCAAGAAATATAAGTCACCCTTCAGGGACTGGTATGGATATACTCCGTGATGGCGAGTACCCTTTAATATCTGATATGGATTTGTCGGTACTACATTGTAGATGGTGGTTTGTATCCGATTGGGCCTTGGCTTACTGTACTCGATGGTGTTGAGTATCTCATAGGGCATAGGCAATCTGCATTTAGATAGTATATTTGACTACATTGTGTGGTGAGCCTTAGATAACTTTGCAATGCAGTAGTGAACACCAAATAGGGCATGGGATAGCTCTACTCAGTGATAGTGAGCATTCTCATAGGACATAAGTGCCTGTACTTTGCAGTGATGCATCTCCAATACTGCCATATGTGCCTGTACACATTGGTTGTAAGTATCCCATTTAATATTCTATAGCTGAACTGTGGTGGTAAGTCAAATCCAGAATGGCTGAACCAGTGATAGGTGGGAGAACGCAGAAATTTGATAACAAGGCAGAGAAACTGTAAACTTACTTTTAGACCCCCTGTATACATCAGGCTTTGTTAACTTTGATACAGTATCAAACAACATCATGCTCTAGGCCTGGCGATGAATGACAATACCAGTCCATGTTAAGTTCCCTATATGACTTTGGATATACATCTATGTACTTGTCAATGGTGAGTACCCAACATGACGTATGATTGACTACTCCGAGGTGGGGACCACCCCATACATCCTTGTATGACCGTACATAGTTGCAGTATCTATCGCGCAGGGCATTGGGTATCTGTACCCTGTGGTGGTGAATTCCTATAAGGGTCTGGGGTGGCTGACTTTGGTAGTGATAAGTAATACATAGGACCAGGGATGAAATAATTATGTCGTGATATGTACCCAACATACGATGTTAGATGGCTTCTAGAATATTATGTCGTGATGAATACTCAATAGAGTCGTCTGAGATGCTTATGATCATGGTTGGTACTACTTAATGTAGGTTGACTATTCAATGTATTTCGCTGTGATGAATAAATACAGTTTATAGGACATTGTTTGTACATTGCAGTGGTTAGTAGTGGTTAGGAACTGAGTACCACACTGTAGTATGTACTAGAGCATGCTGTGGTTGTGAATTCATCGTGGAGCCATGAATGGACATGGAAACCGCATGCTTGATATAAATGATAATTGGTGAGCTATAGTTTGTCTGAACAGGCATCAAACTATGCAAAAAATGGTTCCCGGTGTCATGATGAAACAATGGGCATTTTATATGATTCTTATAAAGGATTTTCAAAATTGGAACACTGTTACCAATTTATTTCGAAATCCATCCAGTACTTTCAGACAAGATGGTTTTTAGGGAAATACAAGCCCCGCCAACTGGCGGCCATGGTTGTTTACCAATCATGACAAAAAAGTCAACTTTGTAAGCGGGTCACCCAACAACAATTTCTGCAAAATTAGAACAGTAAACTGGTATTTGTACCTACAGAATGAAGTTCCGGAGAGTAGTGGTTTCGGAGAAGATGTTTTGACTGAATTGTGAACGACGAATCGCGGTCCACCACGAGAATGAAGTGCTCTGGTGAGCTAAAAACTAGATGACGGAATATCGAACTGACCGCCATTAATTACGGATAGAAATTTGCAAAATGGCTTATACGTGGGACGTTCAAAAATAAACAGGACTATTGTCACAAAACCCGCATGGTTAAACGAAATAAATCCAATTATATACCATCAGAACTCGGAATCCTTTTTCTACATACTGTAAAGATATGAACTAAAACAAATACGCGGTCCGAGAGTTACAGGTGACTAACGCTGACCCGGCGCACAAAATGACGTCGCGCTATTTTACACGACGTTGGTGCTTCGCATAGGGCTATGAAATATGATGTTTGTAGTGATATACGGTATTGAAAACATTCCAGTATCACACTGAGCCACACAAGTAAAGCGTTGGTTTGAGTCGTATGTATTTTTCCGGATCTTACATCAAATATCTAGCCGAGAATCCGTACCATGAAACGTTGATATTTTTAAAAAGTATCGGTAACTGACGTCACAAACGTTCTTATGCTTTCCTATTCATTCACTGTCTTTCAAAGCTGAGCAGATAATTTCATTCGATTTAGAGGACATAATTATCTTGCTGTTGACAGAAATTTGTGTTTGTCCGTTTTTCCTTACGTTCTTGTGACGTCACCATTGCGTCACGAATTTGTCACACTTGGAGTTCAACTTCTGTTTATTTCAGTACCTAACGTCCAAATGTCGTCATTTTTGCAGACATCGTCCAGCATGTAATATGTAATGATACGGCGAAATTTGAAAACAAACGATATGGTAATAATTAAAGATACATCCAATTACGTAGTCGCCATTGATGGTAACTGTTGGGCTGCGCTGGGTGCGTGTTACCATGGTTTCAAAATGGACTATTATGAGAGGGCGTGATAGTGTAACTCGATAAATCAGATATCAAATTTTCGCAATTGAATTCCGATTCCATATTATGTAATGATATTTGTATAATATTGAAAACTGTAGCCGTGAGGGCCCCAGTCCTGTTTATTCTTGAACGTCCCACGTACATTCCATATTTCAGAGGGAAGGGTTTTAGAGGATAATGTCTAAAACAAAGCAGTTTTAAGTTTTGAATGGGGCAATCTAAATTAAAGTTCTAAAATTCACCGTTGACAATTAGAGGGTGTTATTGCAAACTTTAACAAAAGCCACGTTCACATGGCCATCCCCACATAAATGTTTGTTACTAAAGGGTGTTTAATCAAAGGGGGATAATTTCTAAACTAGGCCATATAGAGTTATGGTTCTTGGTCACTGCACTTCTCCTTGTTGTCATCTATTCACATACCAAGTTTCAAGTCAATATCTCAAATAGTTGTAGAGTTATGCCCCGGATGAAAAACTATTATAAAATTAAACAGGAGGAGATAATTTACAAACTGGGTCATATAAAGTTATGGTTCTTGGTCACTGCACTTCTCCTAGTTACCATCTATTCATATATCAAGTTTAAAGTCAATATCTCAAATAGTATTAGAGTTATGCTCTGGACAAAAATCTATTATTAAATTAAACAAGGTAATACATTGATAATGACGTTACGCACGGAACTGGTGTCTTTTCGATAAATCGAACGTAATGCCTGGAATTAGTGTGCCTAATTCATATAATTAACGTACTACTATAAAGTCCTGTATATCGACGGAAAGAGCATACATGGAGCTTCGTTCTTATGTACATATTTAAAGAATATCGTTTTTTATAAGAATTATATACTGCATTTTAAAAAGAAAGTGACGTCAAAAAACGGTGTCACACGTTGAGTCCAAAGCAAGATAGCGGGATGCATAAACATGCTGTGTCGATATTTTTTTATCAAAAATCGCCAAAACTTCGTCAATTTGTATCACGATGACCTAACGACGTGACATCATGTCCACGAACATCATATGCAAACAATAAGCGTTTGGTCGTGATTTTAGAAAACTGTCATCAGATGTCACAAATAAGACCAATGCAAGAATAGGTATAGAATAAACACAATTTGGCTATCACTAATAAATACAATGACACTATTGTTTTAATGAATTTTTACCTCATATATATCCGCACAATAATGTACTAGTTATTTTAGGTATTGTCATCACTGTGAATTTTATTTCATTTATAAACACGTAACTTGGAATTGTCCCAACGTTATAATGACGTCACAACGGACGGTATAGCGCAATATATTTTGTATATATAATTACAATTTCATACGGTAAAAATTCAATGAAGTAGATTTTGAATACATACGCATATATTCTGTGTAAGGCAACTGGTATACATATTAACCGTATTGCTTGAAAGTGACAAATAAACGAAATGAAGACTAATGTCCCATGAACGTTTTTACGTCATTTTGGTGAGTGAAATACGGTGATCGTTTATTAAAATTTAAGATAATCAGGATCATGTATTCGGGTGAGAAAAATTGTTAAAATATAACAAAATGGTAACATGTGTACGTGTTCACTGTGGTATTTTGTCCTAGAACTAATACGTATATGCACATTTTATATTACGTTATAATTGTCCAGTAAAATGTCCCATATAACGAAAATATTCATTTTCGTCGTTGTTTCGCGGTATACACATTGCATTACGCTTCATGGTGAGCAAATATGCGCCGTTACATTCTTTTAATTATTTGAAGTATTAAATGGTAGACTATTACCTACCGTGCTGTGTAATTTGTTTTCACATGCTTTAAATTTTAATGCGATTTTTCAAGCGTCAGATTTGTCCAGTGGATGTCCCATACGACGTTTTTACTAGTACATGTATGGCGAATTTATTGCATTACAAATAGCGTTTGTCAAAAATGTATGAGCCACAATATATCTATTGTCGATAATAATATTAACAATAATAATAATTATTACTGTTTATATTATCGACAATTCTATAAAAATATAGCTTTATTCGATACCGATTCCGATTATTTGAAGTAACTCTGTAGATTTCTAATGATACGGGAATAGTCGGGTAGTGTCATAACAATTACATGCCGCCATTTTCAAAACAAAAATGTTGTCAGAGAGAGAGAGAGAGAGAGAGAGAGAGAGAGAGAGAGAGAGAGAGAGAGGGGGGGGGGGGGAGAGAGAGAGCACATGCGTATAGAATACCCTCAATATATAATTATCTTCTTATGCATGATCCATTGAATCAAAGTATAAACTTAACAGCTAGACGTCGTAAACAAACACTCAAATGTCGACGTTTATCGTTTTTTGACGCAACATTTTTATGTACCAGTTTCGTGCGTAACGTCAATACAAGATACTTTCACAAGTGGACCATACAGAGTTATGGTTCGTGGTCACTGCACATCTCCTAGTTTCCATCTACTCATTTGTCAAGTTTCAAATCAATATCTTAAATAGTTTTTAAGTTATGCTCTGGACAAAATATCAGACGGAAGGACGGACGGACGCATACGATTATTATTATCTCTTCGCCTTTGGCGGGGGATAATAATCATGCATGCAAAACAACGATAATATGAACTAAGGCGTGGCCTTTAACGGAGAAGTTTTATGAATATTAATTAATTTAGACTCTATGACTACTATGTATGCGCAGCGTACATAAAGAAATCAGGACTTTTTCTGTTCATTTTGGGAAGGGGCCTTAGCCTCTACATTTTGGGAAAAATATCGGTGTATTGCCTGATTTGGGAAAACTTTATTGGGAAAACTGCATGATTTTAAAGAACTTTTCAATTAGGAAGGAGTGTTTGCAGGCCTCTGTTATATATTAAGGCGAAAAACCCCTGAAATCATGTATGCATAATATGAACAAATGCACTGCATCAAGTAGGGAATTTCCCATCAGGTCTTTGACACTATAGTCTTTGGCTTCCAGACAGAACCACGTAGAAGGCATAGCGAAAAAATGCTTAGTCAATTATCATTATTGCTTTAAAGTTCAGATGCGAAAACTTTAAAAGGCTTTCAGTCATTCGGACTGGCAGACATAAAAATGTTGTCCGAATGAACATTTGTCAGCCCGATCAAAATGAAAATATATCTGTCTGTGGATAACGCACGTTTTTCAATTTGTTTAATTCTAGGTCTACTTAATTCAGGGGTTACTAGTTTACATATAATTAGATATAAACACATATATAACAACTGATTTCAAAAAGGCCTAATTTGATATTTTACCATTTTATAATGGGTTGCATGAGCATATCAGACAGTACTTTTGTTCCAGAGAAAAGGCTATTTTCATTTCAATTAATCACATTACGATTAATTATCAAACATCTTTAATCTTAATCACATTTTCTTGTTAAATAAACTCTGTTGCAAATCATCAAAACATAAAAGATATTCGGACGGAAAATTCCGGGTTTTATTGTATCCAATCACAACAACAACAACATTTAATTAGTTTTCGCGACCTTGATCCCGCGAATATTTTTACATTTTTTGACGATTTTGGAGGGATTTCTTATTACATCTCGGCGAGGAATTACGAAATGCATTCGTGTTACTTTCTTTACAATAACCTACAACTAGGATGTGGAATTATCACCGTCCGGTCCGGATACGTAAAGACCCGAAACGGACTTTATATTAACTGTATTGAAAAGGGAAGTAACCGCTTTGCAAAAGTAAGTAACCTGAACATGTGTCGTTTTTATTAGATTTGTTGATATTTCGCACATTTGAACGATTCCCGCTCGACTTACTTCGTAATCTCAGAGTAATCATGTGTCTCATAACAGTTTGAAGCATCGTTTATGCACTGAAAATGTTAAAATTGCCTTCCGAAGCGGGCAAAAAATTGGCTGCCATTTTTGTTTGTTAAACTATGGAAAAGAGTGTCTTCCATCTAGGAAACCATAGAAGACTGATTTATTTTTTTATTTAAAGATTTTTTGGCATAATAAATGTAGTCTATAAATATTTAAATATAGTTTTATTCTGGTCTTTTACTATTATTGTTATTTATGTTCCACATTTAAAAAATAAAAATAGAATCAAGAACGGTTATCGATTTCTCGGTATCAAATTCCTGCTACCGGAAGTCGGAAGCAAGAGTCCGTCTACCTAGTGACCATAGAGATCCGGTCTGTCAAAAAAAAAACGGCGTTAGCGAATGCAAAACTACAACAACAACAACAATCGTGCGTTTTCGCATGTAATCGTTACTGAGGATTCCCCGGTCGCTTCGCGGCCTTGGGGGAATTCCCCTATTAACTACATGTATTGAACGGTAAATAGGAATCAAAGCGCTGAAAGCCCTGAAGTTGTCCGATTGAATGACATTCTGATCACCTCGGCCTTCATGCTTTGCGAAATATTTACCGGAGTCAAACGAAATGGCCGAGCTTTCATGATTAGAATGAATTCATGCAGAGAAAGTACAAGTCAAACAGTTTTCTGCGGTCAGATAATTTATTAAATTTACTAGTACTGTATTGCTTAGGATGTGTTTTTCTGCATTTAGGATGCTGATCGAATTTATTCCGATGTTTAAATTTATTAGTCAGAATAATTAGTCAAATAATTCAGACACGTGTAAAAATCAGATACTACAGACAGGCGCATGAGCGGCAGAGCCTTGAAGTTGGTGCTTATGGTTAGGGGACCTCAGGATTGTGAAATTTGGGACCTTAATGCCATTTTGCCATATACATATTTCTACTGTACAAATTAATAATACACATGTGCATACGTCCGTATTGCTGGCTACGCCACTGACTGATTTATCTAACCTAATAAACTATAAAGAGTAGTGCTCAATGTTATGGATTTTCCGATTGTCGTAGAGTAGCTAGACACAATTTTGCCGGTTTACATGCTTCCTTTGCATCGGCGAAAATTATGCAATTGCTGAACGGTTTACTTTCGCTAATGTGGCACCGTCCATTTGCGGCGTAGAAAAGTAGTTTCAGGCAGTAAAAACGTGGATGCAGTTGTTGATATGTATTAAAACTAGTTGTTCTTTGAACAACTTAAAGCATTATATAAAGGTACCGGAAAGAGACTGTTTCTAGTCTAATGACAAATACCGAGTGGAATATTATAGACATTTTGACACTGTGACTATACGGTCTGTCTTGATCAGTCACTTGATTCAGTGGATACACGCGTCAAGTTGGTTTGACTAGGCGAGATGCCATGTCGACCATTGACCATTTGCTTACAGAGCGAATACTTTACCGACTGAGCTATCGAGCCACTAGTTAAACATATTGGACGCGTACAGTTTACACTGTAGGCTGTAGCGGCTCAGTTCAAAAAATAAAAAAGCTACAACGACCGAACGAGACAGCAAGCTTGTCAAGCCACCCACATACACAAGTTTTTCCCTTAAAACCTATACACAGTACTACCATTATCCCAAAAAGATTGCTATCAAAACTATCAAAAGCACAATACGGACATTACATTGTCAAAGAGTCATTTTGCATTTTGTTTTGGGTCGAAATGCCAATGGGACGAATTATTGCGGGTACGACATGTTAATTGTACTTACGAAACCTCTGACTGTCACATACGGCATCGGGTGTTGGTGTATTGTATAAGTACGTTAATTGTGAGTATTAAAGACGATTTTCCTTGCTTACCAAGTACTAGCATCGTGTAATCGGAAAAAAATCTCCTAATAACATAATATTTATTTTCTCGCAGGAACAAAATGGCACTGTATTTATCATGTATAAATGCCGTTCGGACCGTTCAAATTGGGAACGAAGATGATATTCATACGCACTATTTTATTAATTAGACAAACTGTTTATAGATAACTTGAATAACGAAAATACGTTTTAAGAATATTGTGTGTTTTTTTGAATTCACCTTTTCAACTAAAAAATCGCATTGAAAAACGAACTACTTCTCACGTACGTAGAAAATCGGGACGATTTTAACCTCCATGGCTTCATATGTTTAGGATCACTGCGCATTTAAATTAATTCATATTCTTTTTAATTACTTAGCTTTTTTAGAATTTATCAACCTTGTTATAAGAAACATATAACCAGCATAGTTAACTCATATGAGAAACTACATTTTTAGCGCGCAAAACTCATATATATGGAACTACTTTGTCTTCAATTGAATTTTCTGGACTACTTTCGCTTAGATATTAAGGAAACGCGTTTGAAATCGACGTCTGTATTTGTTTGGGTAACCCAAACAAATAAAAACGGGAGAGAGGCGCTGTAAATTGTGTATGTGCACTTCAGGTAATTTTAGGTAAGGGATATACCTATTATGATGGTGGGACTATATTGAAAATTAATCGTGTTTGATAAACGTATGGTAAACTTTCACTAGCCTAAACAGTATTATTTTAGAGAGGTTGTCCATCAAACTAATTTGTATTGTGTACTGATCAGGATCATTGTAAGCACGTGTACACTATATGTATAAATAGCGCCAGCTTTTTGCTGATCATTATTTAGTGTTGCCGACCGTCGGTTCAAAGTTATATTACATTGTACCGTTTATTTGTCTGGTCAATCATTTTAAAAACAAACTTTCATTTGCAGATTTATTCACAACCGTCCACAACCAAATGTACAGGAAATCCCGAAAAGCAATTAACATAACAAGGACATATTACGTATAAATACAGAGCCCTAGAGATAGATGAAGACCTACGCGTCATGAAAAACAAATAGGGTAATATAGAAATAATGTTAGCACGTACACGCAAAGCTACCACATCTTACAATACGGCAATGAGACTGAGCAACGATACACAAACTGACAGTTTAATACGACCTCTGGTTACATGTAACAGGAAAGACATAAACAATGTATGTTGAGAAATAATCAAGTAAAGAACGAAGGGAGCTTGTATAAAACCTTTGTCACGTGCAACACAATACACATAGCTGTTGACATGGTAACTTTAAATTTGTAACAAAAACTACTTGCTAATTTTGAGCTAGACAATTATTCGCTCATAATTGAGAATACGATTTGAGTTGACACTATCAGAACTGGAGTGGTAAATGTAAATGAATATGGAATATGTTTCAAACGTCCCCGATGTGCTGTTTCCGAGGATAAAAATATTATTCAGATAATGTTGCCGCGTGTCACTATAATCTTCTCTTTATAGGCGCCAATGTTCTAGTATTAAGAAACAAGGTGATGTAAATTCAACAATACAATTCGTTGCCTATTGCTTTAAAAGATAGTAAAATGAGCACAAGACAACTGCTCCTAGCTAGCACCACGGTTACATTAATGGAATTAGAACGTTGCAGGTTTGAAAATGTTCGGAATGAATTTATTTACAATTGGAAGACTCCGAGGAAACATTCCTATGCTCATTTATTTGACACAATATCCATAGTTATGAATGCCAAAAGGTCGGTGTTAATTGTCAATATATGGACGTCGATTAGTGCCATATTCCGCAAAAGCAATTACAGAGTACGTTGTCGCTAATAGAATGAGTAACTACAATTATTGATAAACAAGTCTTTTATAATTCACGAACCGTGTTAGTGCATATGCATATACTTTTAAAATGTTAGTACATGTATGATGTGCTGTAGCCTACAATTAACTTCAACCCACATTGTTTTGAAGCAACAATACATCCGTCAAGAAAGAAGTGTACATATTATGGTCAGATAGTTTTAGACTTTTGAAAGACTAATACTCGTGTGAGTCTTTATACATGACTATCGACAACAATTAAAGAAGTAGTTCAGTGATTTATATCCGATTAATACTCTCTAAAAGCAAATAGGAGCGTACATACGAATTGCGGAACAAGTATGAGTCATAGTTGACAATTAATCGAAAAGGACTGGTTAGGCCCTATTGTCGCCGTATATGGCAAATAATGTTTTGACAAAGACCCGGTGTAAACAGGATCTGACAGAAAAACAAACGGTTCTGTAAAGCTAATCAATAGTCACTAGACCAACATCAGACAACATTTATTATTTAATCTAGATATTATAAAGATCCGTCAATCACGTTGACGTACTCGAATTGCCATAAAAAATGTTTAAAAACATGTAAGTAAGCGGATCATTTCAAATTAAATGCCTTAGAAAGTTAAAGCTGGACATTATCTCAACTCCTCTAAGAGGATTGTGATTTACCGAGAATAGGACATTGTGTAAACCAACGTACTGCAGAATCTAGAAAGTAAGCGCATACGCTAAAACGAGTAAAAGTCTACGTTATTTCTGAACATCCCACGTATAAATTTTAGTGACACTTTTATGCGCTTATATTCGATATGCGCTTATATTTTAGCCCAATAATATGCAATTACTTTTAATATGCGCTTGTAGACAAGCCATTTGCGCCAATTTTTGATATATCTATATATTTTATGTACATTCTGTATTTTGTAAACTGACAGATACCAAACGAAAGTAAATGTGAATTGCTACATTTAATTGCATACGATAGGTATATACAAGGGGCAATCCTGTATTAACAGGACTGTGTCGTTTACTCCAAAACTTTATGTTGCAAGGCATAAAGCACAACACACCAAAATATACAATGTCTGCTTGATGTATTCTGAAAAACTCAAGTTATTTGTTGACAAAACGACATTAGACTTTAAACTACATAGTAGGTGAACACTGACCAGGGCCTGGTAAAACAACGTCTTGTGCCTTCGTGTGCAAAAGTTAATACTTCATAATGTATCCATCTTTAATAAGTCTTTTTTTGATACAGACATATATTAAAAATACCCAGAAATAAAACAAACCTGTATTTATACCAAACGTGAATATTTCAAGTATATCGTATGTGCAGATCCACATCTCACACTAATCAGGTCACATTGTTTCCTGGGTGTTCAATGACTGTTGTTTGCAGCGACCCTGATAGACTCGATCAACGTTGATCCAAATGATGTCATTCGGCACCGTCATGTAGCGTCTTCCGGTGTCTTAGCACTCCCTTTAAACCATTTATTCTACTCACATAAATGTCTGAGACGACTCTTGTTGATTTATTTTATACCTTATCAGTGTTAAATATCTGAGTTCGTAACCAAATTGGATAATTGTGCGAGTTAGTTTTGAATCATTCGGCATCATGACCAACTGTGTTCTATCACTTGTTTTGAAATAAAGCAAGTGCGCCTGTCGACCAAATACAGCAGGCAAACGCCAATAACACCACTGAATAACACCACTGAATAAACATGTAAAGTCACATATGTATGAAAACCAATTGCAAATTGACATGTTTTTGAAATAAATACCCCTGGCCCCGGTATGCGCTTCTAATCTAGTATGGATTGTCGGTAAGGCCGTATACGCTTATATTTGATATGCGATTATATTCAAATATGCGCTCATGTTCCAGATTCTACAGTAATACCATTTTACCGTCCTGAATAATTGTCCGCGAGATTGTCTACAAAAAGAAGGCATATTTCGTATTTAAGCGACTGTATAAGGGACCAATGTGACACTATGACCATTGCGCCAATGCCAAAATCAAACGGTAAAGACTCGCGCTGGAAAGGGGTTATTACATGAATCTCTGCGATTATGTCTGCTGTGCTTGCGTTTGATATGTTTCAGTTCATTAATTGGACGAACAATCTATTAATTTTACATGTATGTACAAACAATCTACTAGTATTCAAGCTTACGGTACGACAGCAGCTAATTAGTTATTTACAGCACAGTTAAGCACAGGTACTAAAAAAGCAGACGGCTGATAGCATCGATGGATGTTAACATTAGAAGCAAACCCCGCTGTTGTGTTCCCTTCTAGAGCATAGAAAATATCTAAAAGGTCACGCACAAAGCAGAACAGTCCTTGCAATTACGGACGAGTTTCATGTCAGTCCCGATGCAAAGAAATACGATAAATAAAAGCATATGAACAAATATATTTGCTCACCTTCGTCACATATCCTCCGTTTATTATTATTATATCTTGATTGAAGTCAGAAATACCTCCTGAAAGTACGTCAAATGTATTGTTTGTGTGATGGTAATATCGACCAGATGGTGTAGACGGTGACGATTACCCTTCTTTGAAAGAGAAAGTTATTTATTGCTCCTTCTCTTTTCTAGATGATGCCAATTGTTGCTCACACATTTATAAAATAACATTTCAACGTGTCTAGACGACATATTGGTGGCTACACAACACGGAATGCTTCGAGAATACAGATTTAGAAACAAAACTACGGTTGGATATATAATCCGCTTCTTGACAGATACTCTTGTGATAAATATCTGATCATGATGGCTATAGGGGAAATGTTAAAATACGGCAGGATTGCTTTTCATGATTTGCGATCAGACATATTGTTGCACTCATGTTTGCCTGTACTGGATCAATATTCCCAGGTCAAATATATTATAGTAACACCAAGTACATGGTCAATAGTTGCTTTCAAACTAGCACGCACATCTTTCCTGTTGGGTGTTGTCTGTGTGATGCGTGGCCGTCCTGATGATTCGTTCTTGTCTGTTGGCACTTGCTCCGGATTTGTTTGAAGGACTTTATCATGCCTTGGTCAATCTATCGATTGCTTCTTTCATTGCCGATCCACTAGTTCCGTGTTTCAGCAATCATAACAAGAACATTGTGCTAAACTTTTTCAAGAGTTTCAACCCGTCAACGATGATAGTTTTCAAACTTGAACAACTAATCATTAGTCATCTAATCTCCTTCTTCGTTAATTTGTCATGGACAAACTTTTATGCAGAGCTATTAATTGTGTTCGTATACTGTTTGTTTTCGACCAATTTATGATCATCGCTTTGTTGTGTGCCTCTGCAGGGTCATACCATGTACTGTGTAGTGTCACTTACATAGACTTTCGTCGGTTCCATATAGTGTTTATTTTAATGTTTGTTCTGTGGACTTGTAATCTGTTTTCTTGGTACATTGGGTACTATGTTGGGTTTGTTGAATGCTGCGCTCAATCATCAACCAGTACCAGCATGCATAAAACAACCAGCTTACATCGAACCGGATCTTCCAGGCGATGCACTAGCTCTATGCTACGTGCGATAGATTCCTACTGTCCGGGCGTTCAGCATTACCAGAGCTTTCAAATATAATTGCACAACACAAGTCAATTTTAGTATTAGTATTTATTTTTAAAACATGTTTAAATTATTCTATACAACATGATGTATGTGAAAAGTATTTACAATGAATAAATTAATATAATTTCATTTGATTTTGATATTATAAATAAAATACATTTATTAAATAAACACAAAATGTAACAAACAAAATATAACATACATTGCCCATACAATTTCAATCATATTCTAAGGACAATACAGAGCTATCTAGAGGTGTACACAGATCGATTTGTACCAAAGTGCAGGTAACCCAGCGGTTATACGTTCACGGAGGGTGCTATGAGGTTAGTGGTTTTGAATCGTGTGATGGATAATAGGAATCCAAACCAAAACGTATGTAATAACCAAACAATCACCCAATTTATGTTGTTATAATTATTGCCCATTGTTAACACGAAAGATAAAATCTGGATGCATGTTTCAATTGTAACGTAAACATAAAACGTACTGCTACGCCATTGAGTAGCAATAGCGACGTAAGCATACAACTAAACTTGTTACGAGCAAACAAGAAGGGACAGCGATACAGTAACAATAACTATCCACGAGCAATGCGTGCTACATTTACTGCAACGTAGTCGACATATAAGTTCAATCACACTTCATAAATAAGATTTAGACATACTATACAAAATTGGAATGACGGGCGTTAGGCCAATAGAAGTATAGCTACTTTCGTGTGCATGCAATCAGAATATTATTGTGCAATATGCTTGAATTACCATAATAGGTCAGTTAATTATAAATGTAACTATCAAACCAATGTATAAACGATTTAATATGTGGGCACCCGTTTATATTACGGCGTATGTGGTAATAAAGGTACCTGCATTAGAAATGGTACATGCATATACATTGAATCAGGCTTACGTGTTATTACGCCATAGACACATACTATACGTACCGATTTCGTCATTTTAACGTCTTATAGCACTATGTGTATCATCTGCAGACGACACATGGTGTGCAATAACTTGTGAGTGATACCGGTATATTGGTACTATTGGAAATGACCACGTAATAAAGGGTTGATAATATATATACTTATATCAAACCCTACAATGTAATCATCATCGGAGAGGATTAAACATTATTAACGAATTCCAATGGTAAATATTTAAGTTGTTTAAGTCAATTTAACAAAGACGAGGGAGACACCCACTTAAAACACTGATACCCTGTATCATAAAGCAATGCGAAAAACGGAGCATTGGATGAAAATACGTCAATTTAGATGGATCTTTGGACTTAAACTTACGTACGGTATGCAAGATGCATCTGGACTGACACCTTGCACTAAGCACAATACCTGGATAACTCTATGAGGTTTGGAAAGTTCTAATGAATGTGTGTGAATATGGTCGCTAGACGGAGAGGAGTTTAATCTGAAAGAAAAACATCACTCGTATACATGATATTATGTAAGTGCGTACCTATCATAATTTTACGAACGGACTGATTTGTAAAAACGGACATAATCTTCTAAATGAAAATACGAAATCAATTTAAAACGTCAAAACATGAAGGCAAATTTGTTAAATACATCCGGTGAATAGTTAGTAGGTTATATGACTAACGTATTGGGCAAACTAGTAATTGATTGTCACAGAATCATATAAAATAGCACGTTTTGTATAATAACAAAAAATGAATAATAAACATGAAACATAGCATATTTCCCTGACATAACTATGCCATATCTCAAACCACAAAATGTTCATTTATGACATATACGTAAAATACTGTTAATATATGATTGTATACATAGTCTATTACGGTACTTGAATTACTATAACTTGTTAAAGTAAGGCCAGAGAAATCATTTACTACATTATCATGTTCATCAGCCATATCGACGGCTATTTCTCATATCGCTCATGCTATTGCCTTGTTGTTTAAACAATACAGACTATCATCAGAAAGTCGAAATCAGCAATATTTCTGTTGCGAAAATCAACATAAACAATGATATAGCTATTATTTGAATCTGTACTAGCTTTGAAAAAAAAATATTCGGACGATTTATTTAGATATTAATGAAAACGAAATACAGTCAACACAGATTATACAGACTATTCATGTTTAATTTTAATTGGTTTTATTCAAAGAGAGCTAATGAGACTAGATTATATACCATAATAATTTATAATGTAAATCGAAAGACCGAATCAACACACTACAATGGTCGCTATGCAAGTTTAAATATTCAAAATGTAAAACTCAAAACATGTGCAGTTAAACGCCACCAAGTACCGCCACAAAGTATATAATAATAATAGCTACACTGCATAAAAATAAATAACACATTTATTACTGTTGACTTCTTGATTAACCTCAATATTTCCAAATTAATGTAATGGGACCAATCCCATTTGGAGTCCTAAGCGTGGTGTAATTATTGAGGATTACAGTACATACCACTGGCTTAGAATGAGAAGGCCGTTAGTGCTATACCTTATACGAACCATACATATTAGAAGTCTGCATCACTTGCGTGCTTCGTGTGCGCCTATTTTCATGAAATTAAAGATTGTATTGTCATATATAGCTTTCAGATATTTTTCTCGCAATAGCGGTTTTGTACTTACGACCTTCTTCTTCCAAGCCAGTGTCATGTGTACGATATGCCATTTCCCAAATTACACACTTACAAACCTCAATATTTAAATTACCTTGACAACCAAATTATTCGATTATTCGACTTTGAAATATTGACGCTTACTTGAAAATATAGCTGGAAATAATTACTAAGATAGTTTCCAAGATTTTGCATAACTACATTAACAGAAAGTATTGCAATCTGATAACTATATTATTCTAACTAAAATATGCCGTATATTCACAGTCATAGAATTATATGTTGTAATCCTAATCAACAAAAGCAGTAATTTGATGAACGTAACGAAATATTGAAGAACAATCAGCAATTATGAAATCAACGTACCCATATGATAAATGTTAAGTGGAAAAAATAGATTTCAGAATTCATATACTACAAAATGTATTACCAATGTTGGGTTATCCTCACCATCCCCTATTATACAGTATACTTTAGGCGTACTTTTATCAACGCGACTAACATTTAGTGCAAAACTTTGTGAAATGTTTAATATCAAGAGTGTTTGTGTATCAATCATTCATGAACACTGCATCACATCCAAACTTTAGAATGTGAATAAATTAGTGTACCTAGTGCAATCCAAAACGCAATAGTTAGTACGCCGCTAATAAAAGTACGCTTTGAGTAGGTCATATTAGACTAGAAAAATGATATGCTTAAAACATGTGCAAATTGTCGATATAAATCATCTACTCAATACGAATGCTATACAATTGTTATAGCATTATTCGATGTGACCTGATGGTTACCACGATTCATTTGTTTTGTTCTGGCTGTATCAACCTTTGGTGACCTGTCTCCAGACATAGGCTGTTGTGGTCTAGGTAACGAGTCGTTGGTTCGGGACGACGCTTGGCTTCCACCACTTTCTGACGGTGGACCTCCTTGTGTACACTGTACAACGTTAGTAAATGAAGTAGTCTGACTTTGAGGAACTACAGGAGCCTTAGAATGCATAGGTGAGGAGGATTTTTGAGATAATGCACTATATGTGTACCCACCCGGACCATGTGGCGATACCACAGGCTTCGATATGGAGGAGTACATAGGAGCATTGTCTGTTAATGGGGGTTTGTGGTTTAGCGAAGCTGTCTTCCCATGTTGGAGAGTATCCTTTGAAGACATAAGGTTCACAGTCTCCGGGGAAGCCCCCATCACTTGTCTATTGATTGTGTTGTTTAAATGATCATGTCTATCGACATGAGTTAAACTGTTTATCTGTGTCGCAGTTTGATGCTCTTGTAATTTCGAGACTTTCCTTCGTTGATAGCATATACCTGCTACTAACAGCATGTTAGAGAATAGTAAGATACAACCTATTATTAAAACAACACTAACAGGGATACCAGAATCGCTTTTATTTCTATCTTCTCTATTCTGTGATACAGACACATCTTTTGGGGGCGTTTCACCAACTGCTATATTTAAGTCTCCTTTAGGGTTTGGCGTGACGTTTACTGTATCATGCGTTGTTTCCTCCGGTTTCTCCTCAGTAACAAAGGAACTATCGCTCATTGGTGTTATGTACGGTGGAGTGAATGGAGGAGGTGGCGGGTATGGGAATATAGAGCGGAATTTACTAATCAGCCTAGATGGATCGTCAAACGTTGACATATTTTCAGCGTTTTCTAATTCATGCACAACGTCAGACACATTGGTTCCATCTGGATGATTTAATTTCGGGATCAACTTTAACCATAACGCTGCTTCCTTTCCTCTGTAATAGTCCTTCACCCGTGACCCTTTGCGACCTGCAAGATATAAACATATAATCAATACTTTCATTGCCAACGCAAACGACGAGTATTAGTAGTTGTTATGTGATTTTATCTAAGGGGGAAGCGTTCGCATAAATACAGAGTCACATTACCCTGATGTTGGTTCCAAATTCAATACACAATGAAGAAACCGAACTCTTTGAAGGACTTGCAGTTTCTTTTAACGAAATCCCGAGTAGCTTGAGATAGTTACAATTTGCGTGTTCTAACATACTACATGTATTTCTTAAATTGCGGGCAAATTACTTTTCGTTCACTAATACTTTGCAAATATGACGGATGTGATACTATGAGTTTGTACGTTGTTTTGTTTAGATAAACAAGTGTGCAGTGATGCATGACGCATAGCTGACTTGCCCATATAAACTGGATTAACTTCCCAGCCAGCATTGACAAGTGTATGACACATTGGTAGCAAACAGCTCGGAATACCATACCCTGACCAACGTGAGCAATTTAATTTGGATTTTCGGGACACAATTAGCTGCTCTACTAAAAGAGGAAGCCAACAATGTGTTTTTGAGTATATAGTCGAGTATTATACAGTGTATTTGATAACACATACATAACGTTGGACGTAAAGGTATTTCAAATAATTGCATGTTTTGACTACATGTAGGTTCCTTTGAATACTTCGAAGACTTCAATTTCTCAGCCATATATCAGGCAATCTTAGTCCCTACCAATATTTCCTGGAATTAAGATACATACTGTGTCCATTGAGGTGATCATCGTACTAGGCTACTATCGCTTCCAAATTCAGAAGTCTGTAACATTTAACTTACCTATATGTAGATAACTTTGGGTACTTGTGTTGTATTTTGGCCATCTGGTTCCCGAGAAATACACCGAATTAGAGCGGTCCTTCTCTGCGGTGCCCCATTCAGGTAAATTAGGATCACTGAAACAGAACATACATACATTAAAGCGGTAATTACACCGGTGTGTTCTTATATTTCGAATATAAGTACCTAATATTATTGATATTGACTTTCGCTTTGCGGGTGAAACCATTAAATTGTTATCGCCGTATACAAACATTTTGCTAAACGGCGAAAACCCTAAATAAACAAGTACATGTAGCAGGTAATATTGGCGTGTGAGTGCGCTATTAAAATATTTGTTAGAAGGTCAGGTGTAAACACTGAAATACCAGAATGGGCAAGGGTGTCATGTTATGTCATTCATAGCTAGAGGCGTCACGACATTGACTTTTTATGTGAAGTATTCTTCCATTTGAGTTTAGAAGAGAGTAGCAGGGCATATTTTATGACAGACTCAAGCAGATGTTATAACAAAACACTCAGATGACAAATTACAGAAGAAAATTGAGCAGGTGTTGGAAACAATAAATACTATGTATTGTAGCCCATTTTGCGAGTCGAGTTCTGCAAATAACACACTTAAAGATATGACAAATAATTATCCATTTCCGGGGGATATGAAGACAGCGATGTGTAGATTGCAGTGCAGAATGAATGACAGGAGTCAATAATCAGCCAGAAAATGATCGAACTAATTTCGCAATCAATCAATTGTCAAAGTATCTTATTCCGATATAATCCGTTAGATAGGCAGAGCAAAATACCAGAACAAATTATACATTTACGAATGAAATAACTTCTAGGTCACCACAACTTCTGATGAGTATTAATGTCCCTTTTAGGGATTAAAACGACGCGTTCATAACCGCAACACAATAGTACAAAACTTAAAGTCCAAAAAGCAAACATATAATTTCAAATACAAATGAACAATGTTTTCGAATGCGTCAATATAAACACAAACACCGAAATATACAGTTTGGGAACCAACTTTTGATACGACCGCAAAAACGCATACGATATTTGCATAACTGGAAACTTATCTAAATATAATGCAGTGCTCGAATCATGGAATACGTTTTCATATGTAGTTTTATCACGAATCGATAAAACGTCTGCCACTGTTTCCAATTACTGTGATTTTAGCCACCGAATACAATCAATTTCAAGGGTGTGCATCATGCATAAAACTAGGCATGTGTGTTTGCAATAAGTCTTTGCTTTTAGGCACTAGTTAAAATAACAAATGATCTGGGTATGTTTTCGCTCCTGATCCGTATTTCTATTTATAATTACAACCCCTGATAGCATTTTTGTTCTGTATGAGATCATTGCACCAAGAAGGCAATGTCAAACACAGTGCCCTAATTTATCAGCACATTCACTACCCAAATAATTTCCTTTAATGTCAAGCAATAATTGGGATAAAACGCCGTACCTATTATATACTAACTAGTTAGCTGGCGGCTATTTAAATACGGTAATTCTGAAATGCTATGAATACTATTTGTTCCTGGTTGGTTAATGTGAAACTTCGGGTATCAAAATTCTAGTTTTGAAACAGGAAGGTTTCATGGTACAGTTGCGCAAAAATATTTTGGTACTAATCACCATGGCTTATTCTGTGTATGGATTTGTCTCTGTCTTGCCATGCTTTCCTAGTAAATAGTCTTTGATAATCACCCATTCGTTTGTTACGTTAGAGTAGCGTTTGCCTCCGCTTGTTTGTTTAGAAGTTATTTGAGTGTCATTTACGGACAATATACATGTACATTCGACCAACAAATTACAATGATAATGCCTTTATTACTCAAACACAGTGGTGCTTTTACCTTTTTTATGTACTATATAAAAGTGATTAGTATGTTAGAACACCCTAACACCTACCCTGTTTTTGCAAAATTCGTCCACATTCTCATCATGAATTTACTGAGTTCCATCTCTTGGCTGGTGTAAGATGTTGGAAACGGTGATAACCCGCCGACAAGAGGTGCGCCGAATATATACGGCAACTCATCACCATGGACTCCACCAGACCATTGAGCAAAGTCTTCTGATTGTGTAGAATATGCAAATGAGTACATATAGGTGTCTGCCGTCTTTGCATGTTCTTGTGCCATTCTAACTAATGGCGCTTTGTATTGACCATCACTGAGCAGATCCATGACGTCATCACGCCGTGAAAAATTATCTACCGGTCTGTCCCATTGGGTATATTCGTGTTGAAGTATGTCGAAAATCTTCTGTCGGTGAAATTTATATACATTTTGCACGTATGTTCGTATTATCTGTTGTTTTCGACTCTCGCTTATGCCATTCTCGATTTCATCTTGTTTCAAATACGAGTAAGCCTCCTTCCTCGTCAGACCAAACATAATCTTTTTATTAGCAAATGCTGTCTTTCCCGACGCAATCAAGTCTTCGATAGTTTTTCCTTGGGGAAATATTCCTAATCCGAAACTTGGAGCAAAACAAGTGTAGTATTTCGGAGTCAAAGGAACATTCTTTACGAGCTCTTCTACTGACCGTGTCCTTAGACACTCTACCAGGCTTTTGGTGTTGTTCACTGCATGTGAACAGTTAACATTGCGAGCTAGGAGATGCGTGCACCGCACTGGATCAATCGATTGTGCCCATGTACTAAAGGCCGAGCCACTTTGAAGTATCACATTGTTGAAGAGCTCGTCTGCAAAATAAAGTACATAAAACCAGATTGTTTATATTATAGTAACTATTTATCTACATAAGCTTGTTTAAATGATATACTGGGTATTAGCTATACGTTACTTAGTTTTAATACCATGACACATATAGTGCCCAAAGAAGGCACCGTTAATTGTAAATCAATATAAGTATACATGTTAATCAATTAGGAGATGAGCTTAAGTTTTAATGTGTTCTTGTATGAATCATGTTGTTTCTACTGAGACATATTGCGATTCATTTCCTAAGTCATTTTTCTGGTTTACAACATTTTCGCATATATTGACAATATATCTGTCTAATTAATATAAAAAATATGATATAAGAAAAACCCTCAATCCGAACTCTTTTCGTCTTCAAAAAGTATTAACCGTACACAATGCACATTTATACATGTAGTTGGATTCGTATAATGTGATTTTAAACTTGGGAATTCAAACAAATTATTCAAATATGCACGTAATATTGAATGTATGGTGGTATCTCGTTAAATGGAACGTTGTGTTATCAGCTACTTGGTGCATTTGTAGTCACAAGCTTTGACTGCAACAATATGTTGAAATGGGGGGGGGGGGCTATAAAGTTTGTATTTGCGCTTTAGGTAATTTTCGGTACATGTAATGGATATACCTGGTGGGACCTTTGGACTTTACGTATATCCACACCAACACTGTTTGCCAGTCGGTTTACTTTCAGATTTCAACAGAGCATGAATATTGTATTAAATATATATACACTTCTTTTTTATTAGAATTAATCGTGTTGGTAAATTTACGCTAGAGTATACAGTATTATTTAAGAGAGGCTGTTGATCAAAATAATTTGTATTGTGTACTGATCAGGATCATTGTAAGCACTTGTACATCAAATGTATGGATAGCGACAGTATTTTGCTGATCGTAGTTTATTGTTGCCGACCGTCGGTTCAGAGATATAATACCGTTTCTTTGTAAACATTGCATGGTCTGGTCAATCATTTGCAAAACAAACTTTCATTCGCGGATTTTCCAAATTTATTCACGACCGTCCACATCAATGTACATGAAAAAGCAATTCACATGACAAGGATACATATAGAGCCTTAGAGAGAGCTGAAGACCTACACGTCATGAAAAACAAAAAGGGTGATATGAAATTAATGTTAGCACGTACATGCAAAGCAACCGCTTCTTACACGACAACAATGAAATTAGACTGAGGAACAATACAAAAACTGTCATATAATTACGACCACGGTTTAACAGAAAACACATGCACAATCCATGTTGTGAAATAATCAAGTGAAGAAGCTTGTATAAAATCTTTGTCACGTGCAAAACAAAACACATAGCTGTTGGCACGGTAACTTGAAATTTGTAACTACTTGCTAATTTTGAACTCGACAATTGAGCGCTCATATTTGAGAATACGATTTGAGTTGACACTATCAGAACTGGAGTGGTAAATGGACATGAAATGTTTTTCAATCGTCCCCAATGTGCTGTTTCCCAGGAGAAAACAATATTATACAGATAATGTTGTTATGTTGCCTAGTGTCACTATAATTTTCGCTTTATGGGCGCCAATGTTCTTGTATTTAGAACAAGGTGATGTAAATTTAACAACACAATTCGCTGTCAATTGCTTTAAAAGATAGTAAAATGAGCACAAGACAACTGCTCCTAGCACCACGGTCACATTAATGAGACTAGAACGTTGTAGGTTTGAAAATGTTCGGAATGAATTTATTTACAATTGGAAGACACCGAGGAAACATTCCTATGCTCATTCATGTGACCCAATGTCCATAGTTATGAATACCAAAACGTCTGTGTTAATTGTTGACATATGGATGTCCATTATTTCTATATTCCCTAAAAACAATTGCAGAATACGTTGTCGCTTATAGAATGAGTAACTACAATTATTGACAAACAACGATATTTTAAGTCTGAAACGAGTCTCATGTGTCGTTTATTAATAATGAACCATGTTAGTACATATGCAATTACTTTTAAAAGTATGATGTGCTGTAACCTACAATTAAATTTCAACCAACATTGTTTTGAAACAACAACAAATCTGCCAAGAAAGAAGAAGACATAATTATAATGGTCAGCTATTTTAAGACATAAGAAAGCCAAATACTCGTGTGAGACTTTAATACATGACTATCGACAACAATTAAAGAAGTATTCGTGATATTGTTTTTAACATAACATTGAGAAATGTAAAATCTAAGAGTTTTTGAGAAACTACGATGAAGCTGACCAGGACATATCTGCTAATTGGTCTACCTTAACCTTTACATGTTTCTCCTACGGTATACATACCGGGTATACTGTTTATGTCGGCAAGTCCCCAATTGGCTGTTTCATGTACTTTGCCTATGTCTTTTTTTATATTTTCAGCTCTATTATTAAAGGCACTGTAATATATTGTATGTGATATTTTCTTCTCGACATGGTAGCTAGTTATTGTTGAAGGAATGTGTATAATAGGATTAGCATTCCATTCAATTGAGCAACGTTTACAATTTAGAAAATTGGATGATGCATGCATTTTAATTAAGGCATTATCTAATTATTACGGAGAATTTTGACGGCATATAATAAATCACAGTTATGCTGCACTAATTGTCGCTTACATTTTGTATGTTTACATGTAGCAATAAGCGGCATCTGCAACAAAAGCTAGATTTCCGGTCGGGTGCAGTTAAAAGATCGTTTGATGATGTGTTTGATTCCCAGTTTATGTCCGTGACATTTGCATGACGCCTTCCACAATTTAAGAAGTTATGTACGATTCGTCAAACTTTCGTACGAATTGCGTATGAGTAATAATTGATAATTAATCAAGAAGAAACTGGTAAGGCCCTCTTGCCGCCGTATATGGCAAATAATTTGTTGAAAAGGACCCGGAGTAAACACGATCTGACAGAAAAACAAACGACCATATCATAATTTATTGGTTCGATATCAAATTTACGGAACAGGGAAACATCGAAGTGCAATTGGTGGTTCTGTAAAGCTAATCAATAGCCACTAGACCGACATCAGACAACATTTTTTATTTAATCTAGATATGTTTAAGATCCGTCAATCACGTTGACGTACTCGAATTGCCATAAAAGATGTTTATAAAACATATAAGTAAGCGGATCATTTCAAACTAAATGTCTAAGAAACTTAAATCTGATGTTTTGGACGTCAAATTCATGAATGTTAAAACATTCTCAAAGAAACCAGCGAACTTAATTACCAGGGAACATTATCAGAGCTCCTCTAAGAGGATTGTGATTTACGGAGAATTAAGATGAAACGAATGGTCATAGAATACCGGCATGTTTCGTTTGTATCAATCGGACATTGTTTATAGCAAGGTTATATTTATACCGTCCTATATGTATCTTTTTTAAAGTAAACGTAATATTGTTGCAAGGGTATAGATTGGCCATACTTGGCCGTTAGTCTCGTGGTTTCATGTTGTTACAAAATTATGGGAAATTGTGGTACCAGACTGTGACATACCATAATTAAATAGGTACACCGTGGTGTATATGGTGTCCGTGAATAACTTCTAAAACTTAATAATTTTCCGTTGGATTTTCACCTGTCTACACAAATAATAATTCGTATTTCAGCGACAATATAATGAGGCATTGTGATACTATGACTTCATCGCAAATGTCAAAATCAAGCAAAGGAGATACGTGCTGGGAGAGGGCCATAGGGGTCATTACATGCGATTATAATAAGGCGATGTCGTACAAATTCAAAGTATAATGTGCATTATTAAAAGATATTGCGTGGGATAGTATTACTTTTTGTATATATTTATTTGCATGTACGAACGATCTTACCATACGACAGCAGCTAACAACTCATTTATGACACACGTTGTAATATTAAGTTTAGCATAGGTACTTAAATAACCAGACGGCTGATGGACTACGTTCTCAACAAAAATATTACGCATAACGGCTAAACGAATTTATTCCTTGGTAACTGTGAGTTGGTGACCCGTCAAATTGCCCGTTTAGGTGACAGTTTACAGTCAAATAAATAATGTACCACTAAGCTATCCAGTGTGGGCTGTTTACATTAGTAGCCAAACCCGCTGTTTTGTTACCTTCTAGTGTCTAGAAAAGTTGTAAAAGTTCACCTACAGAACAATGAAGATCTGGTAATTACGGAGTTTCATATCAGCCCCGAAGAAGACAATAACATTTATGGGAGTGAGCAGTGAAGACAACACAAACGTATCTCATTTGTTTGTTTGAATTTTGCGGCAATAATTTAGCATCCGTATTGATCCACAAACATAGCACTACCGTGTTATATTCTATTGTTTTGTCCAGTACGGACATATAGTATGTACGGGGTCAATGAAGCGGCTACAATCAAAGAATCACCATAATGGTTGTGAAAACGTATAGGAAAACACACTGATAGTCAGCGCTTCATTTGATGTTTAATTTAGATATGCGATGAACACGTGACCTGAACGGAAGAAAGCAGGGGTTTGATGTATATCATTGCGACTGGAAACATTTATCTGAAAACCGAACCATCATTCTTACAGACTAGAGATTGTACCTGAATAATTTGTTTTGGTATAGATATGCCCTTTGGGCTTTCACACAGACAATACAAATAAATTGCAGTATGTATTACTCTGTTTTTCGATAGAACTAAATAAACTTATGAAATAATACTTTGATACGTTGCCTGTGTGTTGTTCATTCTTTTTGTGAATATTATTTAAGGTGAAATATTGAGTCCGGCACGTACAATATTTAATTACGAAGTACAGTTGTTTACCACAACAGGATATAGCTTTTTTGTTGGTATGACACTGCTTTTCAATAACTGACTTGACCAATTTTGATCAGGGATCCGTAAAGCGACTTCTTACTTACATTTCGTACCATTCTGTTCTGTTCGTAAATTAATATAATTCTATAGCACCGAAGGTACCAAGGTCAATGATAATAATAATTACTTTATATTACAAGGTTAACGATCCATTTTCAGTATAATTATTATATTTCAAGGATAAGAATTCAGTCCTAGTCAATCAATTAGTCAATGAAAACACACATATATTTAATAGACAAATGTGTTTTATGACATAGATTGCTGATTGTAAATAACAGTTCGTGATGTTGAAGATAGGCGGTTGGTCCATGAGGATGACCACTAAGACATGTACTGATGATGGCGTTTACTTTGTCCTACGTTCAAAGAAAGTAACCTGAAAACATGTTTAACAATCACGGGTTTTTGTCGTTATAATCCTTAGTTGTACGCTTCGTTTGCGGCATACAATTTGAAAGTACTAATTCCCGTTTGTTCCGTTTTCAGTTCGAAATATGTACGGATGCACGGATTCTACTATTCACATTCTTTTGTTTGCCTCTGTCCGATATTTTGTTTAATTACACAAATACACGCACACCACCTCCGGTTATGGTTAGCCAAACTTGGCGTACGTAACAAACATGTTTTTTAAACATACCGTTCAACGAATAACAGGTGCGTACCAGGAGCGAAACGTACGTCACATAATCTTTCATTGAACGCAAGGCTGGTTTGTGGTTTTTCTGTTTTGCATGTTCCCTTTGTGTTCTTCGTGCTCTGCAATTTATATTGAGTGCAGCATCCCCTGTCCGATTTCATATCATATCTTCGCATTATCAGATAATAAAACATTCAATCTTATATATGGCGCGAACCTTCAATCGTAATTGAACACCTTGAATGTAACTATGTATTTACATATATTTACACACAACTGTTTATAAGTTTCGCTTTACATTCATTGTTGTCTCCAAAACATAATTATCATTCGAAGCAAAAAATGCCATTTGCGTTTTACAAGACAAATACATAACAAACTCATTTAGAATTTAAACAACTGCTTCCGGTCGAAGCAAATATACGCATCCGTCACGCATACAAATACATCATTGACATGCAAAGCCATATCGATATAACTAAGACGATACGGTATAAAGCCATGGAATTAAACGTCAAGTATCTTTGATTGATATGTTCTAGTCTTTGGTTAGATGAACAGAAATGCTTATCTTTAGCAGTTACGTTTGTTTTTATCGTTCCGTCCATTATATATCATTTAGAAGCCAACAGGCGTCTAATAAAAGCGTTATAAAGTCCGCGAAAGCTTGTAAACGATACTCTGCAAATGATGTCGAAGCAATTCACAAAATGATACCAGCAACACACACACTCTTAAACACATCGTAAATCTTGCACTTTTTATTGTCGCATATTCTCTTTAGTTCGTAATCAACGAATAATACAGATTGCACACACCATGAAACGTTATTACCGTATCTAATTTATCTAGATTTTAGTGAAGTTATTATCGCAAGCTGAGTATGTGTAAGCTAAATAATTATTCCACAGGGGGGCTTGTTTTAAAACATGTATTGGAGTTGTGATTACATTGTGCATAATCATGCAATTATCCACATGGCAGTCAGTCAGTATTAGTAACGGAACCTTCAAAACACGTGGTACGGTAATTTAGATAGTCGTAAAATGTTTCACGCCGTTATATACAACGGAGAGTTTATGAAACTACTTTTCCGGAATTAACAACACATTCTACTATATCTTATGTTATAGTTAGAACATATTAAGTAAATTTTAATGATTAAAAAGGGCGGAGCGAGCGAAGCGAAGCGAGTCCTTTTTAGTCATTAAAATTTACTTAAGATGTTCTTACTAACTTAGAATATAACATTCTACATTTCCAGTTCCGACCTTATTATTCTCAGCCAACGATTTGTCAATAGCTGCAGGTTTAGAGGACAATTATGCGTAACGAACCGAACATCAAGGCCTCACAAACAGGACATCAATCGAGGCCATGCAAAGTGGCCACCTTAATTGAGTTTGTCTACAATGTAAGTTATTTGGATATGAAACAAATATTACATGTATAATAGAGCAATGGGTTCATGATTCTGATTTTGGTCTTCCATTTGATGTGGTAATCTTTGATGAGGGGTATATTGCTTTGCACATCTCGGTCGGTAGACCAAACGGTTTACGTTCAACAACTTGCAAGAACGTTCAAGAAGGCTTTGCCCTATGATCCTCAAACTTTACAAGGAGGTTGGTCATCAACAGCAGATGATGACCCCTATTGGTATTGAGGTCAGTAGGTCAAAGGTTTACATATTTAAGACCTTTACCATTTCTGACTATTGCGCTGTCATGGGGGAAATACGTGTTTTACAAACATATTTTGTTTAAACATGTTTTACATTCAATCATTAGTTTCATTACTGTTAGCAAAGGTTGGAAAAAAATGGGATATGCATTGGTGTGACCCTGTTGATATTCGGGGGACTGGTGATGAAAATGAAAATATCAAACTTGAAATTTATATAATTGTACATGTTGTCTTATGTTGGTTGGTAGTATATACTTTGAAGTTATAGAGATGTTATACATCATATTGCTAAATTGTGTGAATAGTTTTACATAATTACATATGTGCCCGTGACTGAAACGTGGGGTGTAAAAATACAAACGTCTTACCTTTGTCAGAAAGTGCCTTGGTAAACAGCAACATGTTGACTAGCGCTGCACCGTGACCGTGTCCAAACAACGTTACACGGCTTGAGTCGCCACCAAATCGCTCGATGTTATCCTTCACCCAGTACAGTATTGCTACCAGATCCCATAGAGCGTAGTTACCTTCAGCTTCAGAGTCCCCTGTACTTAAGAAACCTGAAATATTACGACAATAAAAATAATTTCATTTCAACGAATTTGGTTTTTGCACCTTTCTTTTTCTGTTTTATAAGTAATGTATATTATGTTATCCAAGGCATTTATTACACTATAAGGTGTTGTATCTACTATTGTATTTGTCCAAACATATTAACGGGGTACCCATTAGTCTCAGTGTGATTTTGTTATTGAATCATAAGACTGTTTTTAACTATTAGTATTAAAAATCTGACATGGAATATCCATCAGTATCCAGATAATATTTACACCCGCATATACACATTGTCATAGTTTCATAATTTGTAAGGATAAGTGTGGCTTAATATTAAAACAGTTATAGGTATAAAGGGTGTCTCAAAATACAAGTCATATTATTCGGTCATGTCTTGCTTTACGTATCTGATTTATATTTACGATCGTAGGGCAGCATTTAAATCAATGTTGAAATCACGAAACAATTATCCAAAACGATGCATCCGAAAAGTTTTTTTGAATATCTACCCCAAATTCATCAAAAAAAGCATTTGACGTCGTTTGACGATTTTAATGATGTTTGCGTAACCTCGAGTCGGATGTGATATTTCCAATTTCTCCACAAACTGATATTTTAAGTTTTGTTGTAAACATATATCTTGAATTGTATAATCACACTTTCAAATAGCATCACAAGAAATAAATATTGATGAATCTTTGGTTATTTCTTTGCGGATTTCAATGTAATTAGTATCACGAAATTGATCATCCCGGACCACGGCAGTGTTTGGTACATGGATAATTTATTTAGTACTAGTTAAACTTTCAAGTTATATTATATGATCCTATGTACTGTTGGAGCTTAGCTAGATATACAGCTTGAAATTCAACCCAGTGTTTTTGTTTCGATGCGTGTAGTGTTTCCTTTAAGCATATGATATGCTTAGATATGTGTGAATATCAACTTTTAAGTCCGAATTTGTTGATTTATGTCTTCCCTAAAATGTGTTGCGTTTCATTTTCTATTCTTGCTCACAAAACAATCGTCAGTTCTCGGGCAGTGTGAGCATAATATGTCACAACTTGCTACATAGGATATTACTATTCTCTTAAAATTTACTCATGTTCATGTTCCCGTACAATCATGTTTTTGCCTCTCCGGGCATTTAAGAACGTTCGTTTCCAATGACAATATCATAACGTACATGACGTCATCAACTATTTTTGTATTGACACATGATATAATTCTTAAATTTATCTTTAAAATGAGACTAAGATTATTAATGTAAGAATTAATTTGACAAAGTTATAGCCCTTCAACAAGCGGACATGTATTTTGAGACACACTGTACATTCTAATACTAGTATATGAAATAATAAAATATGGTTATGTATTGATCAATTCAGTTTATGGCTTGTTGCATTCTACTGAGACCAGTGACATTCGGCTTCGATGGAAAAAACAGACAGTTTGTGTGATACAAGAAATCCGGGTCAAGCATGCTAAAGACAAAATGTGCACAACGAACAGTTACGGATTTACAGTATTATCTATATAGACAATTATGTTTCATGGCAACAATTTGGTATTCGGAACGCAAACTGATTAGACACCGGGTCCAATCTCAGTCTAAACGACAAACTGCACAATAAAGCTATATCTAATGTCAGAAGTGTAATTACTAAGCCACATTTATATGCCTAAATAACGTTATTAAACATCGTAGAAATATACTGTACAACTATTCTTAATCTAGATATTTTGCTATAATGGGACGAGGACTCATAATGGCATCATAACAATATATCAGTACGCGGCAGAAAATATTATTAATGTGTTTGTAGACCTATATTCAGACATCGTTCGATTTCGTGTGTTCGTAATTATTCGTACAGTACAGTAGACTATAAGAAATGTGGCGACACACACTGCTTATATCTATAACACAAACCATCTAATATATATAGTATATGATAGCAAATTGAAATACACATCGTAAAGTGCTTGATGCGTATATCACAATCTACATTAATGTTTATTCTATTTGGGTTTTACGCCGATTTCAATCGTTTTCAGTCGTAATCCGACCAGTTTGCTAGAAATCGATTATCCATCTGTACATTTACTCAATTGCTCGTCCGTGGATGTAATGCAAATATCACGAAATAACACAATGTGAATCAAATTCGGTGCCATAACGACAACCGAGCGCTAACAGGCTGGGTGTATATAAACGTGTCAAATATGAGACATTACAAATCATTAATACATGTCTATAGAACCACATACATTTACTATATTATGTTAGAAGTCCATGGATCGAGGAATACGAAATGCATTTTTTGCTGTGTATCATGGAACCTGCACGGTGCAGGTAATCATCCGATAACAGCGAAAATGTATTGGGACATGGGTAACTTGCTTTTAAGTTAAACATATTATTAAGATGTATTTGCTATTGCAACAACAATGCGACAACAATGATTAAAGCCGGTTCAAAATGCCAGTACTCAGATAGGCAATATATTCATTTTACAGTTATAGCATTCGTTTGTTGTCCGTTTTATTATATGTACACTCCCTGTAGAGTCCAGTCACAATAGTGAACTCATAGATACAGTAATACGTACACTACGTTAGCTAGTTTCATTATATGAACACTCCCGGTAGAGTCCAGTCACAATAGTGTACTCATAGATACATTAATACATACACTACGTTAGCTAGTTTCATTATATGTACACTCCCGGTAGAGTCCAGTCACAATAGTGTACACTACGTTAGCTAGTTTCATTATATAAACACTCCCGGTAGAGTCCAGTCACAATAGTGAACACTTCGTTATCTAGTTTCATTATATAAACACTCCCGGTAGAGTGCAGTCACAATAGTGAACTCATAGATACAGTAATACATACACTACGTTAGCTAGTTTTATTATATGAACACTCTCGGTAGAGTTCAGTCACAATAGTGTACACTACATTAGCTAGTTTCATTATATAAACACTCCCGGTAGAGTCCAGTCACAATAGTGAACTCATAGATACAGTAATACATACACTACGTTATCTAGTTTCATTATATGCACACTCTCGGTAGAGTTCAGTCACAATAGTGTACACTACGTTAGCTAGTTTCATTATATTGGCGCAATTGGCTGCGTATTATTGGGTACGCTAATGATTGTTAGCTAGTTGTTTTATATTTAAACTCACATTCGAACTTATCCTTTAGAAATAAGCATAGTATACAAAGTATATATGCGACAACTAAATTAACTTTCTAATATAAAGCTGTAACAATATGGAACGCTTTGCCCAGTCAAGTTAAAAACACAACGTCAGAGAAAATATTTAAATCTACATTGTATATTAAAAGCATACTTATCCGCAAATCTAACAAAGATAAATTAAAAAACACACGGGTTATTGCTGTTTACCTATTATATCAGGATCGTTAAATACAATATTTTAAATGTCAGTGATTACTTTTTTGTATTGTCTGCAATTTCATTGATGCTTTTGAATGTTTGTATATAGTTATGCTTGTTTTGTTAGATGACCCCATGGGAGATAAGCCCTAGGCTTAATGGGTATATCATCAAGAAAATAATGTTATTATTATTATTATTATATAGTATACAAATCTTTAAAATTTGCTACAAATATCGAGGTACAAACTGACGGATAGCATTCTGGCAATGAAAGTGACTACATAATGATACACAATACTTATTATTGCAGAGCTGTCAGACGCTGACACATATTAAGACAACTAGTTCATAAGTTATTATAACAAAACTGTGTCATGGAACTCTTTCAACGTAATTTACATTCAATGACATACTGACATTACCCGAGAAATATAATCCCAACTTCGTAATAAACAAGACTATTTTGTTCTCGATTATAATCCTTTCAAACGATTAGCGCTAAATTCACATGGGAGGGGGAGTTTTGGCAGTCGAGCTGTTTCGTACTAGAATCTTGAAAAAATTTATAAGGTGCAACCAACCAGTGGGAAAGCACCGTGATAACATAATGTAATGTTTACCCGTTATCTAGTTCATTCCTAAACGCCGCATGTGATTTATTGTTTTCAATGATGCTTGGTTCATGCAAGATGTACCATAAAAAACTCACATCTTTTGTCCAAACCAGTGCAAATTTTCTTTGCGATATCAGAATGTAGAGATTTGATAAATATACACTGACACTGTATACTTTCTTTTTGAACACCATGTACTCTCTTAGCACAATAATTCACATACTGTTAATGCTAGTCACCGAGAAGGTAGTAGACAAACGCACATCCTTACTTAACTAGGCTGTTGGCTAACGCTCTACCACTCAAGGCCTCTCGTTTCCAGTGTATTACTTTACCATTCTACCACATTACGGCATTCTTATCATTCTACTACATAGTATCTCGAAACGCGGAAGATAGACACAACCTCGCTTTTCAATTAAGCCCAATTTCTTTGCTGATGGTGACACTAGAAAACTAAACCACGTTAACTTAATTAACATACTGCTAACTTTCTGTAAAGTTTCAGGACCGTAAATGGTGTTTTTTGGCTGCCAACAAAACCGCCCGACAAATACGTCGTTCAAATAACCATGTATCTACTGGAGTTCATTTGTTTCAAATGTCATTTTAATTTATCAAATAAAATGGATTACGTTTAGAATTTCTCATTTTGAAGCTGGAATCAATCTTAAAAGAACACTACTGCCAATTATACTATACAGTACGACTGTACATTAAGTAGCAAAGGGAATACGGAATTTGTCTTTATAGCTCAAAGTATACACATGGGATATCTCCCAGACACAACCATACCAGGGATATCTGCCAGACAGAACCATACCAGGGATATCTGCCAGACACAACCATACCAGGGATATCTCCCAGACAGAACCATACCAAGGATATCTCCCAGACAGAACCATACCAGGGATATCTGTCAGACACAACCATACCAGGGATATCTCCCAGACAGAACCATACCAGGGATATCTGCCAGACACAACCATACCAGGGATATCTCCCAGACAGAACCATACCAGGGATATCTCCCAGACACAACCATACCAGGGATATCTCCCAGACAGAACCATACCAGGGATATCTCCCAGACAGAACCATACCAGGGATATCTGTCAGACACAACCATACCAGGGATATCTGTCAGACACAACCATACCAGGGATATCTCCCAGACAGAACCATACCAGGGATATCTCCCAGACAGAACCATACCAGGGATATCTGCCAGACAGAACCATACCAGGGATATCCGCCTGACAGAACCATACCAGGGATATCTGCCAGACACAACCATACCAGGGATATCTGCCAGACACAACCATACCAGGGATATCTGCCAGACACAACCATACCAGGGATATCTCCAAGACAGAACCATACCAGGGATATCTGCCAGACACAACCATACCAGGGCTATCTGCCAGACACAACCATACCAGGGATATCTGCCAGACACAACCATACCAGGGATATCTGCCAGACACAACCATACCAGGGATATCTCCCAGACAGAACCATACCAGGGATATCTCCCAGACACAACCATACCAGGGATATCTCCCAGACACAACCATACCAGGGATATCTCCCAGACACAACAATACCACACAACGTTTGCTGTAGACAACAGAAAATACACAACAAGGGCCAAGTGTATTCAGTATATCAATATGATTCCTACCAGCCTGTTGTTTGACATTGCAATGTACAACAACGTTTTTCTTGTTATGTGTGCATTCAGTGTTTGTGCCTATCGTGTCCAGCTGTTTCTGTCCCAATATGATTATCTGTAATATGTAAACAATTATCAAATATAAGCGGACCATTGAACCAGATGTTATACTTTCGTGTACGTCTAACAGGTAAGGCCGAACATGTCTAACGTGTAACATATGACGTAGGAACTTGGTATTAAATTAGGAATATGCCATATAGAATGACGTGAGTTCCACAAGCCACCAGAACGAAGTTGTCATAAGTTAGGAAATAATTATAACTATTTGTCTGTAATTCTTTTAACAAAGTCGTCTAATGCATATAAAACAAATCTTCTCCACATAATTGTTGACACTTTCCTTTCTAGACAGGAAAACCATAATTATGTAATTTACGATACAATGTACCCAAGCACACAAGCAATGACTTACAGCTGCCAAGTTCAAAGTTCAATATTTTAAGAATAAAATTTGATTACTAAGTGTTTCATAACCCAAGGGACACACCATGTCTGTTAAACCAAACTAAAAGTCTTGCACAGCAGTCAACTATTTATTTTAACTCAGCCAAACCTCCGCAATTGAGAAGAAAGTAGTATTGGGTAATCGAGTGAATCTTTTGGTCTATATTTCCTGGACGTCATATTGATTGTAAAAGACACTAGAAATACATTAGGACTAAAACTAATTCCTCTTCAATTGAATGCCAGCCAGTCGAAGCTTGGAGTTGACGTTAAGCCTACTACAGATCCATGAGGAGCACTGAGCGTGTCACAGCGCCGACATTATGGCTTGATTAGTTAAAATGTAGCGTACCGGGAATTCTTTTAACGTGTCATCTGAATCCATAGGAGCTTTCGATATCGCCGAATAGACCGTTTTATTTATATTAGACAGATAGTGATTTTCACATAGGAGTATGGAGTACTAAGACGGCAATTAAATGCCACAAGGCCGAATAGGTAATTACTGAGAGTGAACGATTTCCTAAGAGTTTGAAACGACAGGAAATGTGAATTTTAAATTAAAGCGATGGTTTATATCGGTATGACACTATTTTTCAACCATTCCAACGACGTACAACACACTGTTGTTAAGTCCTACGATCATTTTGTATCATTAGTCAGGGCCGGGAACTATAATTACGTTTTCATATTGGGCATGATGTTAGTCAAGGCGTACCAAACAATGAAGCTGTACTAGTCCATTTTTATGTCATCACCATGGAATCGAACTCTCATATTCATTCCCGATGCGTTCTAAGATTTTGTTTGTAAAAGAACTTATAAACACCGCGTATAAACTAAATCACTGTATGACTTATTGATATACTATACTAATTAACTTGTGTGACTTATTGTAATTGAAACATTCGGTGATTTACTATCACTGTACGACTTACTGCAAGAATATACAATTCAACGTGTACTCTTTATTGCGATAACTGGAAGTTGTTTATACAATGTGATAAATGTGTCCATAGGACACGGATGCCCTAACTGTCCATTTCACCATGTCCGCAAGGGATGCACTTGTTGACTTATATTCCTACAAAGGTTGACAACTGTAGAGATATGAGAAACAAAAGCAACATTTCATCATTTGAAGGGCAACAAATCTGCTAATACAGGTCAGATCTGAATTAAAATATTTAGGTGGGCAACTACACATATATTCCTACAAAATTTGAAGACTGCATGTAGCTAAAATAGGTAGCAAAATTTCATCAAATTGCATCATTTCAAGGGAAATAACTCTGCTTATAATATACTGGTTGGTTCCAAATAGAAATATAGGTGCTCAACGACACATGTTGACTAATATTCCTTTGGTGTCTGAAGACTCGAGCACATTTATTTGCCACATTATGGACATTCATCAAATGTCATGTTGCGAGGGCAATTAACTCTGCTAATACTGGAAGGATCCGAAATATATAAGTGCGCAACATCAACTCATGCTGACTAACGTTCCTATGAAGTTTGAAGACTGTAGCACAAATGCATTTAACTTTTCAAGTTACATACGACACAACTGCTTGGGACGGACAGGCGAACAAACGGATAAAATAAATATATATGTCCCTCTTCAATACTTGGTGGGTGCATACAAATTAATCAACAATTATTCAGCAAACTTAAGACAATTTGTTTTTCCTGGACAAATATATGTTTAACTTCGATTTTTTGTGAATATGGACCCAGGTCATACGGGCCGGTACTTTAACGTTGGAAGTGTTTGTGTTCAAAGTATCATCGTTATCCTTTTATACGTCAACATCTGTTTCTGTACGGTATGTTACACATATTTCAGCATCATTTACGCTTTATTTTGGAATCAAATAAACTAATTAGGTGCCGTTGACGGAAATACGTCTCGTAAGTATGCTCACAGAATATTAATGACTGGAGAGACATAAACGAGACAGAATACAGGATATAGTTTTGTGTGAGGGCAAATTGGAATGTAATTAAAGGTAATGACAATATTTAGCAAGCTAGTTGTCACATGTTTATGACCTTGGTTTGAAACGCTGTAACGATGATGACATTTAACTGATACTATAATTCATAAACGGTATATTACACAGTAATTTTATATAATTACATAGAATTTTAAAACTGTTTTGGTGTTATACAGTCATTGCCATCTTACATGTTTGCAAGCTATGTTTTTCTTTTACATCCCGTTTCGGTAATGACACCAACAAATGTAATATAATTATCCTTAATTAGTAATATACAGCCATAGAGAGATAGTTTTGCAACTATATATAAAATTACTATAAATAATAACAGGGGAAATTAATATTGGTGATAAGTAGAGATCACGTGGCAATATTGTTAATGTATTTTTGTAAGATATCATTATTACACTCATACTGCATATTAAGTAAATGAACATTTAATGTGTGCATTCCGGTTGCATGTCTGACAAAATTAGCAATTCATTAATTCAAAATAATACCAGACATCAAAAATATCCTGTTTAATTTCATTAACGCCACCATATACCATTATCAAATTTATGATATTAATGGATGCATTAATTATAATAATCTATTTGAACCTGAACAAATCACTTTCATCAGAGTAACGAGAAGGGGCGGGAATGTTTGGAACGTGTGAAGTATAGGCATACTAATGTAGGCTGCAAGTTTTGCTTTACAGGCATCACAAACGAGATAGTTGCAGGTTGCCCTCATAAATGTGTTCCTTTTTTGCTGCATTGAAGTTTTTCACACATTTAAAGCGATTTAGGTTATATTATAAGCATTTAAATCACGTAGTGAGTGTTCCATCTACCAATTCAATAGGTATTCACTTTTAATAACTGTTAGGCATAGTCAAGAATAAAAACGTTACAAACACTTACTTTCAGCAAGCCAACTGAATAACTTTCTTATATACGAATACGACATTTCTTATATACGAATACGACATTCCGTGTGGTAAAAAATCCGATGTGGTGAGCCGCATTAAATGTGCCTAACAATTCGGCCCTTTATGGTTCGCTCAGAAGAAATATGGTCGTCGCATAGTACGTTTCTTTCCCATACTGCTATCGTCAACATTTTATCAAAAGTGCAAAACTCAGAGACCTTGGTTAATAATAACATAATTGACGTCCTAGATGAGGTAATTGTTTTGGACAAAATACAACAAAAACAACAACATTGGACGTGCGTTTACTTACCTAGTACGCCAAGTCGGTAGTTGACTGTGATCACAATGACTCGGCCGTAACTTGCAAGAACGCTCCCTTCATACGCATTTCCTGTACCGACTTCATACGATTCACCATGAACAAATATCATAACGGGTAACTTCGTCTCGTTCCACACTGAAAGTAGAAAATTATTTATTGATAGAGCCATTAATACTAAAACTATAATCATAACTATAAATCAGACATGCACATGTCACATTGTGATTATCGACAATGCTTGAAAGATTGTTGCAAGACAACGTGTAATGTTAGTTAGGAAAACAGTGAGCAGACGGTGTTCTTGGTTTTATTGTTTTTGTATCTCATGTTTAAAAGCTTGTTATTTATGTCATACGCGGTTACCCCTGTGTTTTATGATAGTAGTGTATCACAGGTACAAGTAAATACCTAGGTTAGGAATGTTTACACACATTTCAACTACCTTATAAACTACACATAGTCAAGTTCATGTTTGGCCCTCATTGAGGTCGATATAATCCTATGTAGGTACATGTACATGTAATCACAATAATGATAAACTTCAAAGAAGTTCAATAATGGACATGGATATATGTAGTTTAAAGTTGAAATAACTGTAAAAATTCCTAAAATAGATATTTACCAAAGATGTATAAAATTAATATAAATATAAAAACAAAAAACATAATGTTTGTATTAGTTTAATCAACTTTATTGTACATAAAAGATACGGAAACAACATACATGTGTTTTGGATATACATTTATAACACTAAAATGGGAATATAGCATTTCTTTGCATCTGTTTTGAGCTATATGTAGCTTCCGTGGAAGAGCGATAGACGGAATATCAGGGCAGATATACGTTCAAAAATCCAAGATACCATCGTCAGTCCCAAGCACGAAGAAGTTGTCAGTTGCTTGCCGACGATCAATGCATTTTTGTATCTGTTTTTTTTTCAGGACTAGAAGAGGAAATACTACCCTAGATATAGCAATCTAATCACCTGTCACAAAAACTAGACTTATCCGTTCCGATAACAAATTTTTCGCAATAAGTTTTATCAAATTTACAAAACGCAATTGGCTGAATTTTCGGGAGAACGAAATTGTATGGCTAGACTCTCCTATGACAGCAAATTTTGTAATCATAAACCTCAAACAATGCCATTGTCTCGAGATGAAATTAACGAGCCTATACCCAGCCCAACAATGCTCGCAATTAATTCCGATTCGATTTCTGTAGTATCTAGTTTAGGTTTTTCAATTATAGAAATTGTTTTAGATAGAAATTGTATATACGTAGGTGCACGTTTCCAAGTTTTTGTATAACTTGTAGATTAGGAATTGTCTGGCCGAGTCAATCGTCGACTTAATGGTGTTTTTATTGTGATGTTGCAGATTCAATATTTATATTACCAGCGATAGAAATTATACGAGTATAACACGAGTTCCTGCAGCGATTTTTTTTGTGTGCACATGATGGTTATCAAATACTGTAGCGCACACACAGTCCAAAGCCACACAGAAACGACGACAGCGCCTAACCACCCACACAAGAATCAGACATAGAACCATTGATATCCTAAACAAGAAATATCTTAAGCAATATATACAGCGTTGGGTTAAATGACAGACTGCGATTGTTACATTATGATTTTTTTCCAATACATTTGCGAATGTAATAAGTTTTAATTGGTTTATATACCAATATGGTATTAATAAACGAAACGCTGTACATTTTTGTAGTCGTTCTAAGGAGTTTTTTTGTGACAAGCACTCACATTTGTGTCTTTTGAGTCAATACGAGCTTCAATCGACGATAGTAAGTTCGTCTTATATAGCTTCTAAACCTGAAAAACATGCAGTCCATTATTCTATTGTTATTGTCTATGCTATTGTTCAAAATGCTTTTATCTTGTTATGTAATATCTCCCGAATTATATGTCCCCGAAAGTATTCTTGGTTAACTAGTCGACGACCAACCTACTGCTTCTCTATTCGTATGATAAAGTGCTTCCATTATTAATTGATTTGTTATTTTCTTTTGGATATGTTTAGGAATGCACATATTTTTTCAAGACTGATGTTCACGGGTATGCCATACTTATTCCCTCCCTAAAATGCTCTAGATTATTAGACCAGGTTAGAAATAAGCGACTATGGCGGATAATATAGTAATATAACCTCCCCAAAACCATCAATGACAGCATAGACATCTTCATAACTTCTTAGAATTGTTTTAGTTTTCTAGCATGGCATGGAACCAACGAATGTCAGTAGCGTTCTACAACAAAACAACACAAATCTTCGTCTATTTGCCAGTATCCAAAGTAATACAGATACTTTATGTGTTTTCTGATATAGAAACATAGTACCGTTTATACCTATTTTTGTTTTTTTATTACGAGCAGTATACCTTTAGATAGGTTATGTTAACGAATTCAGGATGGCCATGATAGCGTATTACAGCCAGTCCGTTAATGTATTAATGTACGCCTATGTATCTAAATAAAAAGGTTTTGATATATATACAACGCAAGGTGGTCAGCAACGTACAGGCTACACAATTTAACAACCTGTTTATGATTGAATTGCGTCTCCAAAAGCCTTTAGGCGTATCAGTGTAACATCACATAGAACCATTCCCATTGCATGTAAAGTTCCGTCCTCGGTAATTATATACTTTGAAAGCAACGTTCCTTTGCCTTATGTTCCTATTGTATCCGTTGCATGCATTTGCTTTTATCGGCATAGGTGGTCTAGGGGTAGAACCTCAGACGACGGAACGGATTCTCTGTAGTTATATATGTTGAAAGCAAATTGTATCGTTTATCCGTTGCATACATTAGCTTTTATCAGCATTGGTGGTCTAAGGGTAGAACCTCAGAAGAGAGAACAGGTTATACCATAGGAAGTCAAATATATCGAAGACGTTCCTAGCTGTCTTGTTTAGGTCCCAGCGTATGGCGGTACTTTATGAACTGGGTGTCCCAGTGACTGGTGTAAGTGTCTGCAGTACTGTTCGTCGGACTTCAAACCCAATAATTATAATAACACATGCTACCTCGATAATTCCTTAACACCCCTATACTCACATGACTTGAGTTGTGCCAATAACCCTCTATATTCGTAGTATGCTCACAATTGAGTGTGGTTATGTAAACACAAGTCATAAAGAAATGAAACACGTCTAAGGCATATCCGGTGAAGAGGCTAGACTAAATGAACGATGCTGTAGTACTAAATAACTTCCAAACTTTTTAAAGAACATATTCTTCTCATCCCCCTTGTGTTTTATACAATAATATATCTATCTGCAGATGGCGTCTGACTAGGGAAAACATATATTTGTCCAAACACTTTAAACACTGACAATACGCCGTGGATACTCATGAGAAACAAGTGGGAATAATGTGAGTTTTGTATATATCTTGTAATCTGTTTCAAGAGATTGTTCGCCAGTTTCACGCAGACAGAAATATTTTTACTAACTGTTTTAGGCTAAGAAAAGACGGTGGCAAGTTCAAAGTTGTATTAATACATTAATATCTTTATTACCCTTTTTGAAAACTTCAGACTTGTGGCGCTAATTGTTTGGACCGCTTGTACTATGCTGTTTTCAACCATTAGCGGTGTAAAGTTGGCCTAATTAGTAAGAGATACATGTATAATACATCACCCATGTTGACTATCTGCCCCGACATCAACCAATTATCAGCTTCTCAACACGAGGGGGACAAGGCCCTAGACATTACACGGAACACCATTAACCACTTCACCGACAAATCAGGAAATCAAGTCAAGAACGATCAGGTAACAATATGTCGCTTGACCGAACCAACATACGGGAAGGGCATGATGAGCATAGTTGTGTAAAACGGGCAATATGGTATACATGTACAAAATTTCTAAACACACATAATAACAATAAATACCAGTACATTCTCAGAAAGCGTTCCTGAATGAGATAGATTGCTACTAAAGGCCAACAAAATCAATCCTGAAATTCGTCCTATCCATATACATTTTAATTAAAAGTGGAAACTTCGTAAATGTCTTGTTAATGTTTTCCTCTGAGCAAACAATCCCATTGAATCGCAATGATATTTTTTGGAACACCGGGTTTCCTTGATTGACGTCAAGAATCGATGTAAGATGCGATGAGCAAAAGTCATTAAGCAATATGGAGTCAAAAGTTATACGAACATAAGTCATGTGTATTACGTTGATTGACTAGACATTTGGTTTAAACATCAAAATCCTCATAACTCTACAAGATTGTAATTGTCGGCCCGCATCGAATAACTGCGACCATACGTTCTAATTATTGCAATTAAACTTTCCATTACCCTTATCTAGGTACGATTACAGTAATTAGCTAATTCCCTAAATGGGAAAATAAAAAAAAATAAATGCTAATTATACACCTGCTTTTCTAGATAATCGTAAGCTAACATTGAGTAATTAGACATCGCTATTGTGTTCACTGAAAATTGCACTTATACGATATACAAAAAATAAACGAAAAACATTACTGAAGTGTTGTTGAAATGTCATATTGACGGAACAGTCCCATCATCAACTCAGCGAGAAAACCCGTGTTTTTACGATAAAGTCGTTTACTTTTTTCTGCAAATTGAATTCCAAGGCAACGGAATTCTGTAATTCAGTTTCGTGCAAAGCAAAACTAGACAGACAATCTGCGGGATGTTCAGCCGATACATTACTGCCACCATTGCTTAATTTCTGAGAAGCATTGTTGGTGGTAGCACAAGACGCCAATAGGGACATTTGGTGCACAGCCAGCAACATACGTAATATTTGTAATAAAATCAACCATAGCATTTTACTTGCAGTGGATTTTAAATTGTCTTGCTTAATGATAACTGACATACGAGAGACAATGTGATGCCATGCTTACTTAGAATATATATCTGATAATCGGTATTTCAACTGTCATGCTTAATTTTGGGTTGCATTCTAATTAAATATATAGCAATAATATGGTATTTCGTTTTATAATTGTTGTTACATACCTTTATATGTAGGGAGGTTGAATGACAGTATGCTTGCAGAATAACAAGGTAAATAGTACTTCTTGGTGTGCATGCTCAAATCGAGGGAACTGGTTAGTTTAAATAACCGCTGGATATTACAGAACAACATTGGGAAAGCAGCGTAAAACAGGATGGAACTTGAGTGGTATTCACAAAGCATCTTAAGGGAAAACATAAATATTTTTACACATTTGTCATAAAAAACCAACAATGAATGACCGATGTTTTCTTTGTGATTATTGTAGCTTCTACCTGATGCTTCTGAACAATGTAAACCATTGATAATCTTAATTTTCCTGTTTAGCTGATACACCAGCAAATATTAATATTTAAAGTTTTCCCTTAATATGCTTTTTGAATTCCAGCCCAAAACACAATACACCATCATGTTAATATTCATTTTTCTACACGAATATGTTAATTGGTTTCTTGGTTCTTGTTAGAATAATTATATGAGTTTTAACAATTGGATAATCAATTAAGGCTTGTACAAAATGCGCACCATCATGCAAATTAGACTTGTATCCCGACCAGTACAACTAACCTTATTTCTTAATCGTCGTACGATTGCATGTTTCGTCTACTTTTCGTGTTCTTGATTCTATTCCCCATGCAACAGATCCATAGATAATTAAGAAATATTGGTAGAGATGTAAGATGAAACGCGAATCATAATTGCGTTTCATGAGCTCAATCAGTGGCGACACAACACTTGAGTTATCATAAATCACTTTCTACATGCTGGTGCTTAGTGCTACAATATAATTATATATAATAACCAGGTGTATATGCTTATTTGACTAATCAACCATTGGACGGATTGTTCTATGTACTAAGAGAAACTGACGACGATTCCGAATGTATGCTTTGAACTAAAAGGCGCCATACCCAACGTTCTTTTGTAACGTATGCATACATAGAGCTTTAATGTCCATACACATGCAACACGCACAGTCACCTAAATACGAACGGTTATGCAAGTTACAGCAGCATAACAAAAGTTATATGTGTTTAATCATATAAACTGGCATAGTGTTTGTAGCTGTTAAATGCCGTTTTTATATTCTACTGATTTTGTTAAGAGATCTACTGATTCTGCTTGGTGCACTACTGAATATGTTAATAGCTCTACTGATTATGTCGAGTATTCTTAATATTATGTGGAGAGCTTTACTGAACATGTTGAGAGCTCTACTGATTATGTTGAGAGCTCTACTGATTCTGTCGAAGGCTCTACTGATTATGTAGAGTGCTCTACTGAACATGTTGAGAGCTCTACTGATTATGTTGAGAGCTCTACTAATTCTGTTGATAGCTTATAATTATGTCGAGCTTTACTGATTATTTTGAGAGCTCTACTGAATATTTTGAGAGCTCTACTGATTCTGTCGAGTGCTCTACTGATTATGTCGAGTGCTCTACTGAACCTGTTGAGAGCTCTACTGATTATTTTGAGAGCTCTACTGATTCTGTCGAGTGCTCTACTGATTATGTCAAGCTCTTTACTGATTATTGTTATACTATGGTATCAGGCGGATGCTAGTTAATCATGTATTATTGATACATATATAGCTTTAATACATGTCCACTTATCCTTCTATACATTCAGTATTTTATAACCTTTCATGAGAGTTAATAAGTAGGCACGCCCGGGAGTTTTAAGTGTATCACCACCATAAATAGAAATAAGCTGACACTGTTAAGAGGTCACGGTACAATTTACTGGTACAATACTGCGTTGTTATAAAAACCTCGTATGATATCCAGTCACGTTTTTCGGATTTATATACATTTTTGTAACTGTCTTAAATTGATGTTAATGAGCTTGTTTACATGTTGTCTTAAAATCACTGGATCTAGGGTTAGGACCCCTAGCCAATCTGCGATTGGTCTCTTGCAGAGCGATCTCCCACGTAGCCAGAAAAGAACATAAATGCGGTACGCTGGGCTAAGTAAGTTCAATTCGGAGCAGAATTCCAGGAGGGGAATTCGGAGCAGGATTCCAGCAGTGGAATTCGGGGTGCGAATTCACTTGCATTAAGTCTCATGCATTTATACAGTGAAATAATAAAACGTAGTTGAAAGAACAGTTGTTGTTACATTTCATTTCAAAAGTTATCGATCACAATAAAATGGTGTTACGTTATGTCGAGTGCTCTACTGATTATGTCGAGTGCTCTGCTGATTATGTCGAGTTCTCTGCTGATCATTTCGAGTTATCTGCTGATTCTGTCGAGTGTTCAACTGATTATGTCAAGTGCTCTCCTGATTATGTCGAGTGCCTAGCTGATAATGTCGAATGCTCTGCTGATTATGTCGAGTGTTCTGCTGATTATTTCGAGTTTTCTGCTGATTATGTCGAGTGCTCTACTGATTATGTCGAGTGCTCTGCTGATTACGTCGAGTGCTCTGCTGATTATTTCGAGTTCTCTGCTGATTATGTCGAGTGGCCAGCTGATTATGTTGAGTACTCAGCTGATTATGTCGAGTGCTCTGCTGATTATGTCGAGTGCTCTGCTGATTATGTCGAGTGCTCTACTGATTATGACGAGTGCTCTGCTGATTATGTCGAGTACTCAGCTGATTATGTCGAGTGCTCTGCTGATTATGTCGAGTGCTCTGCTGATTATTTCGAGTACACTGCTGATTCTGTCGAGTGCTCTACTGAATATGTCGAGTACACTGCTGATTATGTCGAGTGCTCTACTGATTATGTCGAGTACACTGCTGATTCTGACGAGTGCTCTACTGAATATGTTGAGTACACTGCTGATTATGTCGAGTGCTCTACTGATTATGTCGAGTACACTGCTGATTATGTCGAGTGCTCTACTGAATATGTCGAGTACACTGCTGATTCTGTCGAGTGCTCTACTGAATATGTCGAGTACACTGCTGATTATGTCGAGTGCTCTACTGATTATGTCGAGTACACTGCTGATTCTGTCGAGTGCTCTACTGAATATGTCTAGTGCCCAGCTGATTATGTTGAGTACACAGCTGATTCTGTCGAGTGCTCTACTGAATATGTTGAGTGCTCTGCTGATTCTGTCCGATTTGTTATTATTTGCTGGTTTACACGTTAGTTGGAAATCTAATCTAGCAGTGAATGTAAGTTGATAGATTCTAACTAAGCATTGGTCACATTAATTCATAAACAGGCATTTAGTTAAACAGTGACGATTGTTTATGAAAACATATTCTAATAAAACGGACAGGCTAAATTGCATTCAACAGAAACATAAGAGCACAATGAAACATAACACAAAGGTAAAAAGACAAACGAAAAGGCACACTACACGCATACAAGGCACACTACACGCATAAAAGGCACACTACACGCATAAAAGAACAACAGTAAGGAGAAAGTCCGTCGAAAGTGACAAGGACAACGCTGTTTTAATATACTGCATAACTTATTCTATCTTCAATCAAGGAATTACTATGGCGTAGTTGGTTACTTGCTCTCTCCAGTACGTTACATACAGTTACTTTAAATATGTTTAAGTTCATTGGTAAATTACACTGATTCATTACAGCATGCAACTCCGCATCGTTAATTCAGAAAATTTTGATATAACATATTCTTTATCAATTTATACATCTCAGCACGTATTATATATGACAATTTATCCTGTTATATGAATATATCTACACTGTGAAAGAGTTCCGTCGGCGATGCTTCTATCGATATTCAGTAATTAGTCAAAGTTACGAGAAAAGTCAGTTGGTGTTCCGAGTTCGTTGTGGTATCTAAACTTGATCGTGCTTGAAGGTTCCTAATCTGAATGCAAACTTTTAGTAGACGCACACGATGATAACACATACCCCGTCGTGATGCCTTATGGATTTCCTAAAATTAACAGCATGTTAATTCAACGATAAGTAAATTAGTATAAGTTTCCTCCCGACATTTGCCACGCTTAAGTGCGAATGTACTGTAAAACGATTCGGTTATGTCGTAATATGACATGTCAAATCAGAGAGGCAAAACAATTTTTTTGATGACGTAACAACATGTGTTTTCACTGAGGTAGTTTTTGTTACAATAAAATCATTATAGCATATGACTTAAATTGTTCATTTTTGATATAGTACTTAATGTTGAAGATATGGTAATTTATTTCAGCCAAACACGCGTTGATGAACAATGAATACGAGAAAGTCCTATTACATAATCGGGGGTATATGATTCGTGGGGATTTGAAGTTGTGGACGAGCTCATTTCACCAACTTAACCCACATTTCCTGTAAACGACAAAGTATTTTTTCCAGTCACTGTATTTTATTATATATTCTTATACCAGGACGTCGAGTTTGCAGCAGTGTGTAAACATTCTAGTGAACAAAATAATTATAGTTTTATTCGAGCCAATGGTTTATTTAGAAGAGAAGCTCATCCGTTCGTTTTTTCAAGGCATTGTCTTCCTTGGAGAGTACAATGTCCATTAGAACCGTGAAGATAATTTGTCGTCCATCACTGATTATTGTCTCAGAGATCGAGTGACGGAAATGCCAACAAGTAATGAAAAGAAATAAAGGAATAAGGGCGGATTCTGACTACATTGTAGAAAAGTTAGACAAAGACAAATGAGCAGATCTAACAATAGTGTGGAACTATGACCACTATAATACTCAACATTGGAGCGCTAGTTTTTATCCAAATATACCACCAATGTGTGATTCAAATATAACGCATTGTATTTTAGAAAATAAATAAAACAAACCCCGTGCTTTTAGGGAGTATTAAAACGAAAACAAAGTCCCGAATACGCTCCACCAAGGCTTGCTTCTCACAACGCTTATCACCATGCCTGCACATACACCACGCTAATTAACAAACGAATAAACTCGACCATTACACATTTGAAATAATGTCTTAATTTGATGCTACAAGATTGTTTATTTACCATTTCCAGCATCTGCTATATTTATCCCATTCCAGTGAGCAAATGTCTGCACATATTTAATGTGTCGAAGAATGAATGAAATGCTGTAATTTCTCACTACAATATAACATTATTATTGATCATCTTTGCAATTACCAGTAACGGGTTTTACAATCATAATACGAGGGTTGTCCGAACAGTTTTGAGACTGTGTCTATATCTCAAAAAGTATCAGAAAATAAAAACTAAAAAGTATACAGCTGCATTTATTAACTGTGTAAAAATGAAATTATTATAGTTTATACTTTGTAATAGAATCGTTGCCAAGGCAACCCATGTAGTACTCTAGGGAGCACTTCAAAATTGACGTGTTCAGCAATTCATAAATAACTCGCCATTTGAATATTTGTTATCATAATGTACAGATAAACGACGATAAATCATAAGGATATTTTCTGTATCTCTGGTCAAAGTTTTAATGCTGTCTAACGGTAAACAAGTTTGTAATGGTCAATGGAAGAAGACGAGATGCCTGAAAAAGGCCAACTTTGTCGTCACGCACGGTGCAGCGCGCCCTGATAAAAAACTGTGTGTACGTCAGTATGACTCCTACATCAACCAAAACCACACTTTTGTTCTTTCTGATATGGAAAAAATAATACTTAGCGTGTTTCAATGCAGTGTTATTTCGCCAACATCAAACTTTAAGTGACAGGCATGGGGAGATTTGGACGGCTGTTTCTAGATTGGTTGATGAAAGTAAGGGTTTGTGACCTCGCCATGCGGAAACAAGCAGTTGTGCATGCTACCATGATAACCTCCAACATGCGTTCATGACGTCGCGCGTCTACGAAGAGCTCCGTTAGCTGTTACCTGTATTTATTATAATGTTCGTGGTATATGTTCCCTTCGTGATATCTTAATGAAACTTTCTGGATTCGTCTATATTATATTGTTCAATCAGCTGAGAACAATTCAAATATATCCTCTAAGTGGTTTCGTTTATATAAACGCAGTCTCAAAACTTTCCGGACATCCCTCGTACATATTGCTCAATGAAACGGCCACCTTTGGTCAAACGGCGGAGATCATATAATATTTATGGGAATGTACAATTCGAATAAAAAGTCAGTGGGTACGCAATCAAATAAAGCCTGCTATTAATCGGAAACAAAGATCAAACATAATTTTGGAATGCGCCAACTGCAGGTTTTAGCAGCTCGCGTGGAGATCCATTTGTTTTCAAAGCCGATGAAAAACCAGGACACTCAATCGCTTGTGAATGCTTTAATTAACTTTCAATGAGTTCAGAAGCGATTACATAGTGGTTTGTTTATTGAAAACATGTGCAGTTATATTTACCAAAACATAAAGGGGTTTCAGTAATGATAACCATGTGTAAAAATAAAACTTCAATGAAAGCTGTCAGATTCCATTGATCCCATCTGTAAGCGTTACTGCAGACAAAACACCTAGCAGAGTGCTAATTATTTTACAACGTAGACCTACTTATTCTAGTATTGTTCATGGAGTAGGGCAGTATGCTGCAATACTAGACAACTTAGATAGTACTAGAAATAAATCATATCAATTCAACGGCAACATGTTAGCAACAGCTAGATAATTATGTGTTTGTGCAATTATGTAACATAATGAGCAGCTACACGACAAGTTGTGATTTGTAATAATTTGTTGTACATTTGGATAACACGCATAATATATTAATTCATTTATAATTATTGGTACTACCTTTAGTCGCATTACTCAACAAGTTCTGATACTATGGAGTTCTATTCGAGTGTCGGATGTGCTGTTAAGTTCTGCTAATTAATACTGTAGTACACAGACAACCCGATGTCACACAGTAACGGAGGCAGCACCTAGCCATACACACAAGAGTCAGACATAGAACAAGAGTTAAGCCATAGCACAAGAGTTAAGCCATAGCACAAGAGTCAGACATAGAACAAGAGTCAGACATAGAACAAGAGTCAGACATAGAACAAGAGTCAGACATAGAACAAGAGTCAGACATAGAACAAGACTCAGACATAGAACAAGACTCAGACATAGAACAAGAGTCAGACATAGAACAAGAGTCAGACACAGAACAAGACTCCGACATAGAACAAGACTCAGACATAGAACAAGAGTCAGACATAGAACAAGAGTCAAGCCATAGAACAAGAGTCAGACATAGAACAAAAGTCAAGCCATAGAACAAGAGTCAGACATAGAACAAGAGTCAAGCCATAGAACAAGAGTCAGACATAAAACAAGAGTCAGACATAGAACAAGAGTCAGACATAGAACAAGACTCAGACATAGAACAAGAGTCAGACAAAGAACAAGACTCAGACATAGAACAAGAGTCAGACATAGAACAAGATTTAGTAATAGAACAAGAGTCAGACATAGAACAAGAGTCAAGCCATAGAACAAGAGTCAGACATAGAACAAGACTCAGACATAGAACAAGACTCAGACATAGAACAAGACTCAGACATAGAACAAGAGTCAAGCCATAGAACAAGAGTCAGACATAAAACAAGAGTCAGACATAGAACAAGAGTCAGACATAGAACAAGACTCAGACATAGAACAAGACTCAGACATAGAACAAGAGTCAGACAAAGAACAAGACTCAGACATAGAACAATAGTCAGACATAGAACAAGAGTCAGACATAGAACAAGAGTCAGATATAGAACAAGATTTAGTCATAGAACAAGAGTCAGACATAGAACAAGAGTCAAGCCATAGAACAAGAGTCAGACATAGAACAAGAGTCAGATATAGAACAAGATTTAGTCATAGAACAAGAGTCAGACATAGAACAAGAGTCAAGCCATAGAACAAGAGTCAGACATAGAACAAGAGTCAGACATAGAACAAGAGTCAAGCCATAGAACAAAAGTCAAGCCATAGAACAAGACTCAGACATAGAACAAGACTCAGACATAGAACAAGACTCAGACATAGCACAAGACTCAGACATAGCACAAGACTCAGACATAGAATTCCAAAAAAGAGCAGCACGAATAATTCTGGATAAACCCTATGACGCACATTCTCTCAATTTAGTTCAAGAATTAAAATGGATGAAATTTCATGACCGCGTCTCCTACAAAAAGGCAATTTTTGTGTATAAATCTCTTAACAACATCTTTCCAGAATACATGTCAAACCTGTTTAAAGAATCAGAAAACAGATCTTTAAGATCACACTCTAACAACACACTATATGTCCCAAAACCACGCCTTGAATTTTGTAGAAAATCACTAGCTTATTCAGGACCAGTTATATGGAACAATATACCATTAAATATTCGGCAGTCAACTTCTCTTCTAGCCTTCAAAAGGCCTTACCTGTCATGGTTCTACTCTGATTGACAAACCTAATGTAAATGTATTCTGAGATTTTGTTAATAATTTGACTATGTAACATAATATATTTGATACCGTGTTGCATTTCTATGTAGACTATAGTTAGATTTTTATTACCTGTCGGAGGTCATCTTGCCTATATCACTTACAGGTACGTGCCTGAACTCTAATTGTCAATTGTAAATGACTCATATGAAAATTACTGTTGTACATTGAACAACTATATCTGTTTCGACCTCGGTGGCCAATGTAATAAATATTCAATGGCAAAGTACCTGCGACAGGTTGAAAAACTCGCCCTATAATATTGTAATATTTTGTTGTAGTACTTCTGACTGTTTATTGTTTATGTCATATGATTTATGTACACATGTTTTTGCATAGAGGCTCACATGGAAGACTGGGCTTGCCCAACTGTGTCGCCTCTTAAAATAAAGTCGTTATTATTATTATTATAACAAGAGTCAGACATAGAACAAGACTCAGACATAGAACAAGAGTCAGACATAGAACAAGAGTCAGACACAGAACAAGAGCCAGACATAGAACAAGACTCAGACATAGAACAAGAGTCAGACATAGAACAAGAGTCAGACACAGAACAAGAGCCAGACATAGAACAAGAGCCAGACATAGAACAAGACTCAGACATAGAACAAGACTCAGACATAGAACAAGACTCAGACATAGAACGAATCATACATATCCCCAAAATGGATATTTCATTTGTTTTGAAGTCATGCAGAATTGTGCAAATTTAGGCGAAAAAGGTCCGCTATCAATATCAGCTTTTAGGCTGCTGTTTTTTTACTGTATTCGATTATTTGGTATATCTCGGCAGAAAACTTAACCTGCAACTCCTCAAACCCGTGGTGTACCCTCTTATTACTAGACTTAAGTCGAGATCTGTATAAGACTACAATACATTTCAATGCAGCACAACAGTAAATTACAATTTGCTGAGCAATGTTTAGTAGGACAAGTCCGTATCGGCAAATAACTATGTATACATGATAATTAACGTTATGCTCGTTTGTTGGAGACATGGACACTGACTGTTTGTATCATAGGACTAATTGGAAGTGCAATAAAACGCACTTACCACAACTTTTATTGCTTCCACCAAACGTCATAAAAATTATCGTCGGACATATCACGTGGCTTAGTTATATTTTCTTGTTCAATTTTATGTAGGTCATTGTGACGTGTGTCATTGTTGTCTGTGCTGTTTGTGATGTTTGTGTGTTTCTATTTGTGTCGTTCGTGCTCTGCTGTTTCTCTAAAAGCTTAACTGCCGCATTCCCAGTCCGAATTTTTATGTTCTGTTTTCTATATAATGTATACATATACAATTGTATGCTTTTTCAATCTCCTTACTTATCAATGGATTCTCTATATTTCATATATTTTACCCATAACGTTTATGTAAGATTAGATCACAGATGGAAGTGATAATATCAAACACATGGGAACACATTGAATATAATCATTCCAACTTTTACTTTCTGATGCAAAGCATATAACACCCGTCGTTTAAAGGGAAACAATAAATTTTAAGAGATACATTACGTTATTTGTGTTATCTGTGTTCTAAACATATACTTATGTATTGTAATTAAAAACAATCCTGCAGTTCCATTTTATAGCATACAAGACAATGTGTTCATCTGTTAAAATATGACTGAGACAGAAAGTAGGTTAGGGTTGTCGTGAACCAAGTACATTTACATTTAGATTACGGAAGAATGCGAACTCGACTGCATGCCGCAACATACAAGTTGAAGAGGTAAACACCAATCCTGGAGTTCCTTCTTTGATTGGTTGATACTGCTACGAGTATATAAGAGCTTTCGCAAGGATTACAGCCAAGTATGCTAAATATCGAACAATTATGTCAACTACGTACTAGTTATTGTTTAATAAGAATAGTTCAAGACTATTTTATACACACTTTGATAGATAATGATACATCGGACAGGAATGCATGCCCACCCTGTATAAAGACAATATATAATGATACATCGGACAGGAATGCATGCCTACCCTGTATAAAGACAATATATAATGATACATCGGACAGGAATGCATGCCTACCCTGTATAAAGACAATATATAATGATACATCGGACAGGAATGCATGCCCACCCTGTATAAAGGCATCATATAATGTTACATCGGACAGGAATGTATGCCAACCCTTTATAAAGACAATAGATACATCAGACAGGAATGCATGCCCACCCTGTATAAAGACAATATATAATGATGCATCGGACAGGAATGCATGCCAACCCTTTATAAAGAAAATAGATACATCGGACAGGAATGCATGCCTACCCTGTATAAAGGCATCATATAATGATACATCGGACAGGAATGTATGCCAACCCTTTATAAAGACAATAGATACATCGGACAGGAATGCATGCCTACCCTGTATAAAGGCATCATTTAATGATACATCGGACAGGATTGTATGCCAACCCTTTATAAAGACAATAGATACATCAGACAGGAATGCATGCTCACCCTGTATAAAGACAATATATAATGATGCATCGGACAGGAATGCATGCCAACCCTTTATAAAGACAATAGATACATCAGACTGGATTGCATGCCCACCCTGTATAAAGACAATATATAATGATACATCAGACAGGAATGCATGCCAACCCTGTATAAAGACAATAGATACATCGGACAGGGATACACGCACACCCTGTATAAAGACAATAGATACATCAGACAGGAATGCATGCCAACCCTGTATAAAGACAATAGATACATCGGACAGGGATACACGCACACCCTGTATAAAGACAATAGATAATGATACATCGGACAGGGAAAGTAACATTTATAAAAAATAAAATAACAAATACGGGGCACAGAATACCGATAAAAAAGCAATAAAATCAAGAACTGCATAAAACAATCGTCGTTCACAGAACAATAAAAATAAAACAGCACAGCGACAAACACCCTGCACGCCTCAGTTCATTAACATGCTCTGAACAATGATTAGCCAATATGTTTTCAAAGGCCCAGAAGACCATCATCACATTATCCACCAACTTTGGAAAATATTTAATGAGACATGCCAGTATTGTATGATAGGGTTTACTTTAAAAACCTTAAGAGATAGATAGACGAACCCGACATAAAAAACACTTCACTTATAGCATGTACATATACGTTAATATAGGTGAATAGTTATATAATGTTTTGTGATTGACAATCAACATTCAACTTATACAAACATGACAAAAAAACAAATCATACAGGAAGTTATCACTCAACAGAAACTGCAGAGGACAAAAGGCACAAACTGGAACACATGCAGTCTACACTAACAGTCTACACTCATAGTCTACACTCATAGTCTACACTCATAGTCTACACTCATAGTCTACACTCATTGTCTACACTCACAGTCTACACTCATAGTCTACACTCATAGTCTACACTCACAGTCTACACTCATAGTCTACACTCATAGTCTACACTCACAGTCTACACTCATAGTCTACACTCATAGTCTACACTCATAGTCTACACTCATAGTCTACACTCATAGTCTACACTCACAGTCTACACTCATAGTCTACACTCATAGTCTACACTAACAGTCTACACTAACAGTCTACACACACAGTCTACACTCACAGTCTACACTCATAGTCTACGCTCATAGTCTACACTCACAGTCTACACTCATAGTCTACACTCATAGTCTACACTCACAGTCTACACTAACAGTCTACACTCACAGTCTACACTCACAGTCTACACTCACAGTCTACACTCACAGTCTACACTAACAGTCTACACTAACAGTCTACACTCATAGTCTACACTCACAGTCTACACTCACAGTCTAAAATCACAGTCTACAATCACAGTCTACACCCACAGTCTACACTCACAGTCTACAATCACAGTCTACACTCACAGTCTACACTCACAGTCTACAATCACAGTCTAAAATCACAACTCACAGTCTACAATCACAATTTACAATCACAGTCTAAAATCACAGTCACAGTCTACAATCACAGTCTACAATCACGTCTACAATCACAGTCTAGTCTACAACCACAGTCTACAATCACACGCTAAAGTTAATCAACTAGTCTGTCTATACATACCCTATGTTTATTTTAAGGAGACAACTCTTCAGTCTACTCTTTTTTCATGAAATTAATTCCCTTTGCACCCTCAAACATAGGAGATAATCAAGCTCAAAATATAAACTAGCTAAACTTGAAAACGACATTATGATAATTGATTGAAAAAATATATTATCTAGTCGGGTAGCCAGACTATTAATCAACCAGCAGACCAAAATTAACCCATATTCGAAAACAAGTGTCTTATTCAGCATAACAGTCGAATACTTTTATCGCAATATAAGTAGATCTTTGTCCGCTCGTTCCATACATTTGCATAATTTCTTACATCAAATTCTCTGTTATGTCTCGATATTGCATTTCTTGGCAATTGCCATATAACCAGACAATTCTCATTAGAACTATTACAAAATATATATCATTTGCCACGTTACGTTAATTACTTAGGATTTATTTCATAGTTAACTGTAATAGTAAAGTAATCAAGTGGTAAATATTTCTAGACAAACGTTCTGCACAAAGTTATTTACATCAACATATACACTAGCGTTGTAGTGTACATTTGTTCCGGCAAAGCGGAATTGTTAGATAATGAGTTTTGACAACGCAATAGAAGACATTTGTTCTCCGGGTAATAAGTTTTACCGGCGGCAACAAACGAGACGATATATTTGGTTAATAGAGATATTTTTGTCTGTGAGGATAGAATTGGTAATCGCCACTGTTTGCATATGTGGTCACATATGATACACAACGAGGAAGAAATGGTGATATCGATTTACAGAACGTCACACCTTAATGTCATATACCTTACACATTAGCACGAAACAAGCGGGTTTACCGTACACTGGTACAATCATGCACCATAAATACGTACATATATAATCCCAATAACCGCCCATACTCTAATAAGCGTCAACCCCCATAAAATCGGTAAAAATAATAATTTGCAGAATTTATGAAACACTAGAACCTCTAGTAAAAATTCACGCCAAATTCAGGGTCAATGTATAAAAACTAATATGAGAACAGCTGCGATTTAAAAAGACTCTTTAAGGGTTAAAGCATATTGTTTAGACTCATTTTATAAAAAAGATAATTCGTTTATTTTAAAGTCTGAACCCGGAATATAGTTAGGGCACGAAATAAAGTCTTATACTGGTAATTATGTGAGGTGATCAAGTGTAGCAGTTTTATGTTATAAATTACCAGTAACGTGTTACAATCAATGTGAACATAATTATACTCCATATTTACATTTATTACACCCTTTAACTAAAGATTGCAAACAAGTATTCAAAGTACCATAAACTTAAGAGATTTTTTATTGACGAATTCAGAATATTCGGGAATCATGTAACGGAATGTGTAGCGAAAATATTCACCGGCTTCTCGTTGAACTTATTTTTTGTTAGCAACAGGTAATGGTTAACATCTCATTTTAAATGGATTGTTTACAAATATTTCAAGGAGTTAGGACAATGTTCATATTAAATGATAAGTATGAGACGAGGTGTAAAGCGTGTTTCCATCAGAATTAATTTAAAAGGCATTTGCTACTGTTATGAGAGAAAGAGATGGGGGGGGGGCAAACAATCCAAATAGCACAATGTGTTCAAACTTACTTGGTATATGAACACGGTATCATGTTAGAAACAGCAAAATGCGAGTTTTATTTATTTAAAACGTTTCGTTCAAAGAGTCAGTACAATATAAATAACAACTCGTTGAGACTAAAAGTCCGGTCCATACGATTGATGAAATAGTGATTCCTATACTTAAATATACAAAACAAAATATGACCAATTATTACAATTTTTAACATGTCATACTTTACCAAACATTTGCAATGAAAAATGCGATTTGTAAACATGCTTCAATCTGAGTTGTTTAGTTGCAGTAGTTTAAATCGTCATCCGGAGTCCTTCACATTTAAAGTGTACGGCCTCATTGAAAACACTTCCACGTTAAAAATGACATAATTGGCCGGATGTTAAAGAGAAAATAATTAAAATTACGCCATTCCCAAGGAGCATTAAAGAGGAATCGCGATGGCAAATACATCACTAAATTAGTTAGCACACTCGTCATTTTAATGCATTTAATTATAAGCACATGAATTAGATTCCGAGTTGAATGATTTTCCGACGATTAATCATTTTGCCAAAGTAGCTGAGCGTAGCTTTCATCGCATCGAAGCGGCTGTAATAAATCACCGTTAGTTGTATCTTGGATTCCGACATGTATTTAGTTTCTAATATTGAGGCTTACTTCGAGTGTAGGCATCGTGATCTATGCGCAATCATCACGCTACATTTGGTATAGAACATTGTTTTCATGAGGGTATAAAAACGAGACATAGAGACATCGGGAATAGATCCGGTTTTGTCTGCGTCCGGTCATTGGATTTAGCATCAGCAAGGAATATTATATCAATATATATATCGTGGACATCTAACCTGTGGCACAATATGGCGAACATTTCATTCTTACTCTTAGACTATCAAATCAGAGCACAGTGATAAACCAAACAAAGCATAAGATTGTGTAGCCGCATTTTTACTACCATACTGACTTGTTTTATACACTACAAAAAATATCTTTAAACGTACACGGGACTTCAGTCATTTAAATAATCCTTAAGTATTTTTGCGATATTTTCATAAACCATTTTGAGTTTGTTGTAACCAATAGTCGCGATTATTTGTTTTTGAAATGCTCAAAAATCATCTTTATATCTACATGTTTTGTGTAGTTAACTACAGACGCTCAGTTGCCTGTCTCTTTGCGTTTGAGTTTGATTCAATTTTATGATAAATACAACTTTATAAACTTAGAATACAATTGCTTGACTACACGAATTGGACACCCTACATAACTGATGTTTACAGAAGTGCGTGTTGTCTTTGGATTTTCAAGTGGCGTCGGCATTTGTACATTGCATTTCCTGTACATTTCAATATTCCCTGTACACACACGTTTAAAACCAGCTGAAACTAAAACATCCAATGCATTTTACCATAATACTTTTATATACAAACCGAAAAAAAATGTGGTAAGAACATAGTGAAGACTTTCACGCAAAGAGCAATGTTGATCTATATAATTCCTGCTGCGCTTTCCTTTTACCAGTAGCGCAACAGTTTCTTGACCGGGATTGTTAGACGAATGTAAAGTACACGTAAATGTTAAGCTTTGTCATTTGTTTTCATTTTCCATTAATGGTATTTTAATGTCGGATTTCGCCGTCAAATGTACTGTGAGTTGACACAAGCCTAAACACAGCTTCCGGTGTGTGCTTCCGGTTTCGCGTAAGACGGAAGCATAAAGTTCCGGTGTTAAATTAAGCCCGCGTGTATCGTGTATAGGTTACTCGGTGAGTTTCATGGTCTACCTGAATGCATTAGAGGCTTGGAAAAACAATGCAAGATAGAAACAAGGTATTTCCTTGTTCTTGTTCGTTTTTTGCCAACATTTTTTAACTTGTTGGTACTTATTGGTGTGTTTGGCATCAGGGTAATTGGCAGTACTGATTGAATGCAGCAAGTTTCACACAAACTTCTCGTAAACTAATGCAAAATTCAAGAAAAGATGGCTTCAGCATTGAAAGGCTTGTCAAAAGAACATAGGTGCATGAGTGCAATGCAGATAGCAGAAAATGAGAAAAATGTACAAGAGAAGAACCACATTGCACAATTAACCATAACCTTTTAAAATAAAGAATATAATTGCTTAAGATTCCTTTATCCGTCTGCTTGTCTGTTAATTGTCCCCAACGGTCCACTTTTGTCATTTTTCCAACTTACGATTACGTCAACCACATACTGCGGCCTACCAATTGACCAATACAGAGTTCATAAAAATTACTAATTCAAGTATTAACAAATATTGACATTTTGTCTGCAAGCAACTGACCGCTACTCCCGTTGGAAGATGACATGACAATACCCGTATTGTTTAATTTCATTTCAGGTTTAACGTTAGGTGAAGTTGCAGAAAGGCGATGTGCATGCATAAGGTGATAACGCCGTACGACAAAATGTCACTCGATCGTTGTCAAATTATATGCTAATCCTGATGCGACAGCCATACGAATAGCTATATGCCGCATTGGAATCACCGCATGGCTTTTTGGTTGACTTGAAGGTGTGAATATTTCGGATTTTGATACGGCACAGACGGTCTAATGTGTCCTTGGGGTAGGATGTAAAACTGGAAGCCATTGTCATCATATCCGTAGAATTGATTAGTTGACGTATTAATAGAAAACGAATATTACACAAAAAGCAATGATCATGTTATTTCCTGTGTCTGCGGCGCCGAACTATCCTGTCGTAATGTATTTACACATCCAATCTTAATGCGATTTTGAGCAAGTGAAACATAGTCGGTGAATTTTATCTGTGCAATGTTAAACAATGGTGTATGTACGTGCGTGACTGCAAATATATGACTACGTCTTGTGTCTGCTATAACAGAGGTGGACCTTGTGTCGGCTATAACAGAGGTGGACCTTGTGTCTGCTATAACAGAGGTGGACCTTGTGTCTGCTATAACAGAGGTGGACATTGTGTCTGCTATAACAGAGGTGGACCTTGTGTCTGCTATAACAGAGGTGGACCTTGTGTCTGCTATAACAGAGGTGGACCTTGTGTCTGCTATAACAGAGGTGAACCTTGTGTCTGCTATAACAGAGGCGGACATTGTGTCTGCTATTACAGAGGTGGACCTTGTGTCTGCTATAACAGTGGTGGACCTTGTGTCTGCTATAACAGAGGTGGACCTTGTGTCTGCTATAACAGAGGTGAACCGTGTGTCTGCTATAACAGAGGTGGACCTTGTGTCTGCTATAACAGAGGTGGACCTTGTGTCTGCTATAACAGAGGCGAACCTTGTGTCTGCTATAATAGAGGTGGACCTTGTGTCTGTTATAACAGAGGTGGACCTTGTGTCTGCTATAACAGAGGTGGACTTGCTACATATTGAACAATGTACTAGTAGTATAATACAACATCGATCGACTTGAAAACAATGTTCAAATGCTTAAATGATTCATTTTGACAAAACCGATGTTTTAGTCGTCTTGAGAGGAGTTTCCTTTAGAACAGGATGTTTCGGTTTGAACCCGGCTGCGAAAATACTAAGTTTTACTTGCGTAGCTCCCTGGCATGGCATCAGCAGTGCATGATAAGTGTCTAGACTTGTTGGCCCAGTGTCACGATTATTTGACAGAAATACTATCTACGGGATATTAATCCATAGCATACCTTAAGGGTTCATCACAATTGTGAGCGTTTAGACTAGTTGTATGCCGGCAAGGAATCTACTATAGAGATCTGTTTAAAGCCAGAGCACCTATCTTGTTACGTCACCCGCGTTGGCGTAATAATTGCAAGATCCAAATTATGTAAGAATATGTCCCCGTACCTGCTGGTGTAGGCAATGACTACCACCAGAGTATATAATATATGGAAATATGATTATAATGTAACAGGCATCACAAGCTTACATGATATTAAACGGGTCAAAGAAAATAGAGTCCTAATTTATCAATCGACCAAATCGGTTTTCTAGTCCCACGTTGGACTGATTATGTTCTGTCTGTTATTAGCATGCCTACCTACGTTGCTTTCCTCACCTGCTGAGCAAGTGTCAGTTGCCTGCGTTATGACTATATTTTACAGGTTGTAGATAATTCGTTTTTAGATTACAGACCGCGGTATTATATACTGTTCACAACGTGTTGACTATAAATTATGGTCCGAAACATTTTACCTAGTACCAATAAATTTCGTACTAATCCCACGTCCTATCGGCTTTGTTACTGTAATAAGTCTTACGGTATAATGACGAAAATACAAGAGGTTTAATTGGCTTCAGTTAAATAATATCGTAGAATGCATATATACAACCTGTAGTATTATCACGACTAAAATGAAATTTACACTTATATGTTTTAGGCCTGGACTAATCAATTTGATCGCTGTAGGTGAACGGCACTTCAGCTCTTCATAAAACATGCAATTCCTTTTAACAGCTTATTGATTGTATGAGGCACGCGTGGTGTAGAAGCACAAGTGGACGATAACACACGGAACTGATTTGTTTGTCCGGCAAAATGTCTCAGCATGTTTCATGAATACATCAGTGTAATGGTTGATTTATGGAATATTGTCAACAAGACCACAGTCATTGTTTCACATATTATGATCGTAATTGAATGTTTAAAGCATTAAAGTGATTTTCCGGGATAGTTTATAGTTTATTATAATTTATTACTTTCATTGAGCTGTATCTAAATCTCCTACTTATAAATGACCATCAAATTTGTAATGGTAATAAAACCCTAATTAACTTCCTTTCAGAAGGGTTAAAGGGCACCGCCATTTTGGCAAGAGATACTCTCTATTTATCAGGTAAACAGGTACCTAGTGACGTCACAGAGCCAATTGATACATAATGCCTTGTATACTTTATATCACTGTATGTAGGAAATGTGTATCGTTATGACTGTTGATTGAAATTAATTCTGAAATTCTATTTTAACACTTAAACTATTTGCCTTCTATAAAGTGTTTTTCAGAAACAATAATAAATTATTATTTTATTTTGAGAGTACACATAGTTTTTAATGTTCAGTTTTTCAGTACCTAGATTATAGATCCATCTTTCATACAGTTGTTTATTTTTTACAGGGTCTGCAAATGTATTCATTCCCTGTCCATGCATAACATTGTAACAATTCGCTTTGCACTGAGGTATTTTTATTGCCAAATTACATAAAATGATAACACTATTATGTAAAACTATTATATCCCACTAGCATTTACACTGTCTTCTCAGAGCCTAACTGGCGATTTGACGTAGTATAGTCCAGAGAATTTGACACGAATCTCGACTTTCAACTAGCATAATTTAACAGCTGATATATTGTCTATATTTATAACCCCGGTCGTATGTTTTCATAAGCGGAGAGTATCACGAAGACACTCGAGGTATAATACCGACACAAACCTAAAGAACCGATATTGCACGATTTGCTCGCGGAAATTGATATATGCAACGCAAGAACCTTATAATATATTCATGTATAAAGGTCAGGATCATGTCAAATTCTCTGTGCTATACTGCTAAGATACCTGGGTAAAATATGGCCGCTCTCCAAGTCAGGGTGAGTTTAATTACCCTATCCAATTAGGGTGTGAATAGTGGGCTATAAACACTGAATTTGAAGATAGTTATCTTTACAACATTAAAAAGAAATTGGTAAACTTTCACTTTAATGCGACTCCATATTCATACGTCAGAGTAATCCGACACAAATTCTAAGGAAACATCTATAAACAATCGTAGTGGTTAAAATATATAACTCTCACAATGCATCACCCTCTCAAATATATACCAAGGGTTTCCCTTCAATTTTTGTAATCAACGAAGTTTCGAACAAATCAATAACGAAATCCAATGCCATGGAAACAAATGCTTTTACAGTTATGTATGGAAGGGTCACGCTAACGAGTTAGCCCCCACCTGACAGTTATAACGAGGTGACCCCAGCATTCAAAACATCACAACATAAGGTAGTCTTTATTTTTGTCAGTAATCCTGGGACAACGAAACCAGTTTTTCTGGTATAATTAATCAACCAGTAGATCTACCAAGTTAGACTTGCTTTTACAAAGTAACTGCACGTGACAACGCCTCCAAGTAATTGCACGTGACAACGCCTCCAAGTAACTGTACGTGACAATGTCCCAAAGTAATTGCACATGACAACGCCTCCAAGTAACTGTACATGTCAATGCCTCCAAGTAATTGCACGTGACAACGCCTCCAAGTAGTTGCACGTGACAACGCATCCTAGTAACTGTACATGACAATGCCTTAAAGTAAATGTACGTGACAACGCATTAAAAGTAACAGAACGTGACAACGCCTTCAAGTAACTGTACGTGACAACGCCTTCAAGTAACTGTACGTGACAACGCCTCAAAGTTACTGTACGTGACAACGCCTCCAATTAATTGCACGTGACAACGCCTCCAAGTAACTGTACATGCCTTAAAGTAACTTTACGTGACAACGCCTTCAAGTAACTGTACGTGACAATGCATTAAAGTAACAGTACGTGAAGACGCATTCAAGTAACTGTACGTGACAACGCCTCCAAGTAACTGACATCAAAATGCCTTCAAAAAAGTGTATGTTACACTGCCTTCAAGTAACTGTACGTGACAACGCCTCCAAGTAACTGTCCGTGACAACGCATTCAAGTAACTGTCCGTGACAACGCCTTGAAGTAACTGTACGTTACAATGGCTTGAAGTAACTGTACGTGACAACGCCTTGAAGTAACTGTACGTGTCAACGCCTCCAAGTAACTGTCCGTGACAACGCCTTCAAGTAACTGTCCATGACAACGCCTTCAAGTAACTGTACGTTACAATGCCTTCAAGTAACTGAACGTGACAACGCCTTCAAGTAACTGTACGTGACAATGCCTTGAAGTAACTGTACGTGACAACGCCTTGAAGTAATAATAATAATAATAATAAATTTATTTACCGAAGGTGAAAACACATTAAGTTACATACATAATATATACACTTATTTCCAATGCGGCCTTCGTTGAAATAACATTTTAACAAGAATAAAACAAAAGCAAAACAAAAACTATACGTTACAATGCCTTCAAGTAACTGTACGTGACAACGCCTTCAAGTAACTGTACATGACAACGCTTCCAAGTAACTACACGTGGCAATGCATCCAAATAACTTTACGTGACAACACCCCCAAGTAGCAGCACGTGACAACGCCTTCAAGTAACTGTACGTGACAACGCTTCCAAGTAACTACACGTGGCAATGCATCCAAATAACTTTACGTGACAACACCCCCAAGTAGCAGCACGTGACAACGCCTCCAATTAACTGCACATGACAACGCCTCAAAGTAACTGCACTTGACAACGCCTCAAAGTAACTGCACATGACAACGCCTCAAAGTAACTGCACATGACAACTCCTCAAAGTAACAGCATATGACAACGCCTTAAAGTAACAGCACATGCCAACGCCTCAAAGTAACAGCACATGACAACGCCTCAAAGTAACAGCACATGACATCGCCTCAAAGTAACAGCACATGGCAACGCCTCAAAGTAACTGCACATGACAACGCCTCACAGTAACTGCACATGACAACTCCTCAAAGTAACAGCACATGACAACTCCTCAAACTAACATCACATGACAAAGCCTCAAAGTAACTGCACATGACAACGACTCCACATGCGATGGACACCACTTTAGTTAATGTCATCAAAGTTTTTAACCCAGCACAGCATATGTATGGAAACTATACCGATCATATGACTCTGCCGACTACGCAAACTGGTTTTTGTGGACAATATGCTTTATTAAAACGTATCGAAAACGACGATAACCGTACTCCATATTTATATCAACTAAATATGTTAATATTGTTAAAGTGCTCCCGTTTTTCATTCCAGGAAATGTTACAATATATACATATTTCCCCTCTAAAACATATCATATGAATATTATAGATCATTTCTCAAGATAAAAAAATGAATTATATTCTACTGCACTCTGATCGATACAATAAAATACAATCTATCCGTAATCTTAGACTCTGCCTGATAATGAATGGGTTTTAAACATAGAACACCACAGCATCAATCATAGAGGTTTCAATCAAGTGTAACATAAACTGCTATAAAACCTACATAACTCATTTGGAAAGCGTTATTTACGAATAGACCAAGCTGCTCGTCTAAGATTATATAGTATCTTATATCACCTCTTAAATTCAAAACTGATAGGCACGGACGTTCTTATTTTACTGTTTATAACCCATAATTTTATTACACCGCTCATTAATTGTATGCATCAAGATAAAAAACGTTTATTATATAAGCAACATGCAGTGGCTTCATCTGGCTTATAAGATGTTTTCAAAATAAATTACAAAACAGTGGTACGCCATGCACTTCTCAGCAGTTGTTTATTGGAACTCTTTTTGTGTTGAAGTAATTTATTTTACATCGGTTGTGGAACACGGTCTACAAATTATATTACGTACTTCATTCTGACAGTTGATTGTTGGTAGTTTTCGACACTTTATTACGGGTGGTATATATCGCCACGAGAGTAGAACAAAAGTATGGACTTTAGATTCGTTTTAATTGTAGATATTTCTTTAAGATGCGCTAACAAATCAAGTAGTTTATACCGTGTCCATGCATTTGTTGCGATAAAACCACAATTGCAACCCAGTGCACAAGACGAAATACAATGTAATTCATTAAATAAGCTTTTTTTCTTGTTAATTTATATAGTCGACCGGACAAACGCATATAGTTGAACAAACAAGAACATTTTTGTCGTCACTTGGAAAAGTTGCCTGGTTACGAAACACAAACATGCTGCAGTTCAAGCAGACTCTCTACCGATAAGCTATTAATGCACTTTTTAATGCATATAAGTATACATTAATGTAATATAATAGTGTACCAAATCATTACGCAGCTGCAGTAAAAACAACATCCGAATGCGCAATATTATTCGAACTAAATGTTAGATCCCAATTTTTTTCTGCTAGTACGTATATGAACAGGAAACGGTATCATTGAAACAGAATTTTAAAAAAGACAAGAAAAAAAACTACCATTATCAATGATACATTTACCAGTGCGTATATGTGGTAAAATTATTGATCGTACGAAATGAACTACTTTAGCACCTGGTTGGATTCAAATAAAAACAAAGTATTTTGTGAACACGTGATCGTACTTAATGATAATGTTACATGTATGATTTATTAAGCATCTGGCTTGAATGAAGTTTTATTGACCAAAATATTGGTAAAAAATCCAAAATATACCTAGGGATAAATTCCACCTGAACAGCAATAAAGTCTGGAATAAAATATCCATTAAGTTTATGATGTAACGATTGACTTGTGAACACGTGCAATTCATTTCAATAAATGTGCCATCCATCAGCTTACATTAACAACCTATGCGTTAATGCATTGGTGTACATATGAAAATTCCAGTGTGTGCTCTTAGTTCTACGCAACAGTCGCGAAAATCCGAACGTAAACCAGATCCTATGTAAGGGTCCCTGGTCAAAGTGTTAAGAACATGCCTTTGGGAGTAATTTAGACATTATGAAAAAGCTGAAATCCTCAAAAATTGACCATTAATTTTAAATAATCAATTATCGAAAATAAAGAAGAACAAACGTATTGGTAAGCTGAAAAACTTGAAGTTCAGGCATATACAAAATATTTATTATATTAGTTCCAATCTAAAAACATGCAATCCACTACTCTATTCGCTGTAAAAGAAGCACTTAGTCTACCAGCTTCAACAATACAATATGAGTGTTTCCAAGTACGTGAGAAAACAAATAAGTCATTATATTTTATACATTTTCGTAAATTTGGTACCGTTCAATAAACGTTGAGACGGGTAGTGCCTTGCTTATTTCAATGTATTGAAACAAGAAGCATTCAAAGTGCTTGATGGTGTATCATTGGATATTCTAAATGTACTGGGATCGATTTAACTGAATTAGCAGCTTTCAAACGAAGCCAAAGAATATTGCAACTTGTTGAACTAAATATGCATGGCAGAAACACCGCCTTATAAACCCAAGAGAGAAATATATCCGAGTAGTAACAAAACGAACAAGCATTTTATTTATGACAAGAACAAGAACGCCACGCCAGGAAAAACTTAACAACAATTCAAGCAGTCAGTTCCCCGGGATACTAGAAATAGCTCAATAAATAACAGTTACAATGAAGACGGGATCATGTGGAATTATAGACGGGTATAAATACTCGCATTCCCCCACCACATGAAGTCATTATCGCAAACATGCGTAGATGGTACGATACGCCTTAGACATCATGTTTTGTTACATACGTTTTGCAGCAAGAACGTTGTTATGCTATTGATACGTTGAACATACAATAGGTGTGTTGCATTTGAAAAGCAGTTTTATTGAGAAAGGTTGAACGTATCTTGTAACTAAGTTCCTTCAAAAGAGGCGTTTGTAAATGTTGGTGAGCTTTTGTGTGTTTTGCTGTTTTTTGCTGAATGATGTTGTGGTTGTCAAGTTTAGTTATAAGTGTGTTTACATTTTCTATATCACATTTGGCAATATAATATTGTATTTACTCTATTGTACGTTCCCAATTTACCAGTGTGTTAGATGTCACATGAATGCAGTAGCAAATATCTCATAACTCTAATTTACCATTTTACAGCCGGCTCATGTCTGCCATTTTACACCCAGTTCTTACACTATGATAGAGTTTTGCAAAACATGCATACGTGTCTCTAATACAAAGCTCAACAACAAAGCAGCAACAAATAATGCATACTCAATTTACACATTTACATTAATACATTTAGTCGAAAAGAAAATACAGTTTGTCTTATATTGTTACCAATCTTGGGAGTTACATCGTCATTATCTTCACATTCAATTTCATATGGAGCCTCGTTGTGAAATCGATCCTACAATTCCGTATGCTTGCACCGATGTTTGTTGGATTAAGTTTGGATGCTTTCGTGGAAGAAAAGTGTGTATTTGGGATATCGATGTCTCAAATTAACATTGGAAACAACTTAATCTCTTCTCTAGAACTTTATGAAATATTCAATACTTGTTCAAATGCCTCTAGATATAAAAGATAAAAACAGACGCTTACAGTGTGCGCACCAGAACCATACAAACACGCAACTTGTAAGACCTAATCGTTTTAAATTTCAAACACAGCGCGCTGGTTAGAAATAAAATCGCACGAATGTGTCCCGCATCGTAGAGACAGCTCCGAGTAGTATCATGTATAGTTTGCTGTCCTGTGTTGATACGTATCTTATTGTTACCGAGCTTGCATGACTCGATCTTCCTAGGCAGTGCATTCTATGTTATCAGGGTGGGTTCTGCTATGTTGGGTCAAATGTCAACCAACGTCAATAACCGAGTCTTCAAACACCAATGTGTACATGGAATTTACATTTATTTACCAGTCCATTAACCCAACGACAGTAACCGAATAAAACGCAAGGATTAGAATCAATTGTAAAATACAAACGTACATGTTCCCGTAAGTCCAATAGAGCCTAACATACTATAACCGGTAACGTCAATATAGTTCAACAAAATCATCACAAGCACTGGCTTTCTGGTCTGTTATAAAACTCAATTAGGTTATGCTTGTTTGACTATTTCTACACAGACGAAACAACAATCATTCAGCTAGACAGTTGACATAACCAGTTCTCTTGGAATCAAATAATGGAGCAGTACTAAATTGCTCTGCCACTAGGAACTGACATTACTTGCCCACACGTTGAGGGCATGTAAGCTGCCAATACCACGGAAGAACGATGTTCTGCGAACCGGTAAACTTATACCTCATAATATGCCTTGAAAAGATATTAAGTACTTGCCCTTGATTGAAAACACATTTCTACCTGCTCTTGAGTGTTAGTCCTTAAGAAAAATATAAGTATCACAAATAATGATTGGATTGTATTCCTTGATTCACACTTTTCCTATTATTTACAGACGGTGACCTATTCACATATAAACCCGTTTTCCTGGGCTGTATCCTAACCAGTCATAATTTACTATTCCACAAGAAACCATCAACTTCTCCACATGTTGAGGAAAATTGTCATTTTTTTACAGAAGCGTTTACCCCATATACCGCGACAAGAAATCGAAGTGTGTTATGCAACTAAAACAACTGGGTAAAACATGTTATTTACTAATGCATCGGGAACATTCAGGGAAGTTGACAATAATGCAAAAGTTCAGACTGAGTTACAGGATTTAGTTGAGGTTTCGTATGATTTGAATATCATTATCCAATGCAGACAATGCGCAACAAAATCGCTACTGGATGATTGCCCAATGCATTTGTTCACTTTATGACGTGCGTGTGATGTGTATTATATACAATATTGGAGCTCCAGCGGAAATCCGCGAAAATATATGGACCCATAGGACTGCCAACACTTCTAATGCTTGAACTAAGTTCTAAAATTATTTATCGTTCTCCACGTCGATCGTTATACGAACCAAACTCAACAAGTGCTGATAACCAAACGTAATACTGAAGCACCGCGAAGATCGTCAAATATTACTGCAGACGGAATATTCATAATGGGAATCAAAACCTCAATAAAAGCAAGTGTAAAAAAACTGGAAAGCGGCGCTGACTTTATAGAGATTCACAAATTATGTATATATGTTTTCTTTGTTTTCAGATATATCTATTTGTTATTGATTTGGGAATACGATAATGTAATACGGATCTACATGAACTTTGTAGCAATTTGGCAACTTGTACCGAATTTTCTTCTGAGAACAAATCTATCATAAAGTAGATTTGATAAATGAAGATTATCATTCAACCGATTTGTTTCTCTGTAGACATTTAATGTCTTACATTTTGAGCACCAAACAGCTTAACACTAACACCGTACATTCAATTTTATAACGTCGATGAAAAGAGATATACTGCTTTTCATCACCTGGTTTTACACCAATTGTCAACTAGTTTTCTAATTTGTTTACATCTTAGTCAATTGACCAAGCCAACTTTCTAGTAATTCATTAATCAGTTTATGTTAATCGATTTGTGAGTTGATAGTGAAATAAGTTCAACTGATCAATGTACTTATCCTCTTGACACCACGTACATGTGACCCATCGCCGACGGCTAAGTGGCAAGCAGAGGAGAAAAAACATTGGTACCACTTTTATGTCGCTTTTGATATTACTCGGTCAAACGGCGATTCCTCGACCTCGGAAACGACGGAGAGATAATCAAGATCATAAAAGAAAACTCATCAACAACAACAACCGGTTCTACAATTAGCTACGTTTCACAAAAACACAATAGAACAATCAATATGTATGCTTAACTCGAATCAAAGGCATATCTTGGAGTACCTGTTTTTGTCCATTTTGTCGCATCAGACATATAATTCCCTACCGTACAAAACGCACAATTTACGACGCAATTAATGTCAAAACATGTAATAGTCACTTTCGCCAAACACCAACTTGCAGTTGAGATCGGTAGAAAAGTGAAGTAGGCTAAAAACTGGAGACACTAACTAGTGGTTTGTGAGCCAAAGATACGTCACGATAAAGATAGTAACAGTGCAAAAACACCATAAAAACAGACAGATAGCTTTGATTGTAACAGATATAGCTTTAAAATCAGGAATAAACAACAACGCTTCAATGCAAGTCTTGTACTAGATTTGGATAATTTAGCAGACGAAACTGAAGAATAAATGCGTTTTATAATGCATAAACGTTTGATAGAATCATTGTCAGATGCATGGTATTTCATGTCATCTCAATTACTGTTCTATAACGTGAAGCATGAGGAAAGGCTTCTTCTAGCTTCTTGGATATAAAACTGAACTTTACATAGTATTACATGAAGCCATTCTAGTGAAAAACAGGACAACATGTGGTTAGTTGAAACATAACCACTCATATAGAATTTCCAAAATGAGTATTTTATTAAAGTTTATACAAAGCACAGCTAAACAAAAAACTTGTAGCAGTGGTGATTATTCCCAAATGCACATTGATAATGTGAAGTCTTCCAAATAAATAATGAACACAATATAAGGTTTCTTGCAGTCCAAGTTTATCAGCATAATCAGAAAAAAACATTTCCTGACACAATATTCATAAATCCTTAGTATTCAGCATAGTCCCGCTAACCGACGTTTGGTAATTGTAAATGGTTCACTTAAAACTGTTTGGCATACACAAATACAACCGGCCATAATATGGTTATGACATAAGTGTGCAAACCTGAATCATTAGAGGGATTTATCAAAACTTTCTGATCTTTCCTCGTACACTATTAGCATCATAATGTATGAATAACAACACAGCCAACCACCAAGTCGAGTCCTTAAATGTATCTTTAGAACAACCCTTTGCTAGTTTATTCTGGATACATAATATCAATCCCTCAAGCAATGAAATCGCTCACATCTAAATCACCACAAACAAGGAGAACATTTATCGAGACCCCATTGAACATTTTAACCTCCCCCTGTGTAAAGTTTTGTGAAATATTCGATAACCTCATTATTTTTCATGAATTTGAATCCTATTTTCAATGACCTCGCTATTTTTTTATAAAACATTACATCCTAACCAATTATCTTCAGGCTCGGAATCACCCAACGAAATGACGCTTGTAAGACAAACAGAGAAATCAGTGGTTTTGTAATTAGTTTATAACATTGATTTCCAAGTTTTCTAGCTGCTTAAAGCTTCTCCTGTGATCTAAAATTACGTCATTACTTCTGCAGACTTTACTTCTATCTCGAGTATTAGCTATATTCATAATCAAAAGATTGTCGGACGCACATCAGATTATATCGCCAACCATATTGTGTAGCTGATCGTGGTGAATTTTGTGCGAGAAACTCAGTATGTGATATTTACGTCTCCTTTTCATATCGATGTAAGAGTATCCTCGTGGACTATGCTTGTGTTTGTACATTGCATAATCTTGTGACCTAGTACAGTCTTAAGCAGTCAGTCCATGTGAATGATATGGGTCATTACAGGATAAGTTGTCCTACAAACAGTACGAGTCGCATATTGTGCATTAGGAGACCACTTAGTCACATTATCGTAATATTCAACAAACTGGTTCTTGTCTGATACAACGCAGCAGACTTGTTTGTTAGGCACCATGCAAGAGAACTGTACCCGAACCGGTCCGGACCCATTTCGTATACAGCGGCCTAATAACAAGTATGAACGTCATCCGTATGGCGCGACCTGTTTGCACGTTTGGACACCTCCCGAATACCATGACCGCGGTTAAAATGTCGACGCTTTCTGTATTCTGCGGCCTGCATGTGTACCAATTTTGACACCTTCCGTATATTACGGCTTGGGAACACGCCTTGACACAGTCAACCACGGAAACTCGACTGGACGCCTACTTTGTGACGCGGCGTGTACGTGTATCTATCTGGCGACCTTCAAAATGTCCCGACCAGGGATCAAACTGACAACCTTACGTTTCCGAGACGGACGATCTATCCGCTATACCCGCTATACCCCCGGAGACGAGTTCACTGATGTGCTAATTGTGTGATGAATGAACTCGCGTCCTTAATGTTATTTGTTTATCGCAACATTCAACCGACAGTGAAAGGCTGTTATCTGAAAACATGTGTCGATAACGCTGGTACTTATAGCTAGCAGCCTATTATCTGCACTTGAATTTAACAACTTAATACTGCGTAAACACTACATATATTGTCTACCAGAAAGTTTCCAGTGTGTTTCACTTCGCGTGTATAAAATAAAACACAGATACACAAAAATCGAACTTGTGAGTTTAGTTAAAACAATAAAGGAATTGGACAATAAAATTCTGCTTTTGTAGAGATATTTTAGAATTTTATAATTTGCACCAACATATCACCAAACAAAAAGTCAGAAGAGCAATCGGAATTAGAAAAAACACCATGTCACTTACAACATTATATGTGAAATATCTGTAAAAACCCAAGATCAAAATTGGTTCCAGAAACAAAAACCTGCAAATAGTTTGTGTTTAATCATTGCTTTCGCAATAAAATCCAAATATTATGTGAGGCATTTGGCAAATCAATGTGTTCCAATATTATCCTCGAAATTCTAACAAAATAACACAAGGCAAGTTGATCAAGATATGACAGTTAAAAACACAATGACATTCTTCTCTCTGACATGTCTTTATGGCGTTCTTCTAGGATGATGTGCATATTAAAGAGACATTGTGCAAGATTGGAGTTGGATGAAACAGTATTTGGATGAAATTATGTTTACTTAACAAACTGTTAGCTGGTTAAAAACTACAAAGAAAACTTCAATAATAAGATGAAGCTTTTAAACGTCTTTGAAACTTGCTCTTCTTATCACCACGTTGTTGTTATGTGTGATACTAAAATAAGAGCAGCGCCGTGAATACTGATTTGAACATTGTGTTCTTTATTTTTAGGTGTTTTTTCTTTTATTTTGATGTGGTATCTATACACTCAGTTTTGACAGTACTTAGCCCAATAGTGTATCAAGTATGTTTAATTTGAGTTTTTTTTTAATTTTTGCTTATCTGTCTGTACTAAGAACATTACCATTGCAACGTACATGTATAACCTGTTGACTTACAAGTAGCACTTACAGACTAAAATGTAAATATCCCGTATCTTAAACATATTGTCCAAACGTGCAAGTTTACTTATTCATAAGAAATTATACATGCTGCGATGCATACATCTATTGTTATATTTCTTTAGCAAGCACTGTGTGCATATTATCTTTAGCCATTTCAATTCAGTTTCCATCACTCATGCGATTATGTTCTCGTCTAGTAACCTTTTTGTCGTTTTGAATGCTTCCTGTAGCGCATATGCATTATCACGTCGCCGAGTGTTTTTAGGTGTCTGTGCACTTTCAGTTTGATGTTGCTAGCCAATTGTTCATTGGTTATTCATTTTAAATGATCATCTGATATTATTTTGCATTTGTAACGAGTATTGTGTTGATTGAAGTGTAGACTACACGCAAACAGTGCGTTGTCTGTTCTGATCAAGTCTCTGGAATTCGTGATTAAATAGAAAGCTTTTCGAAACAACACCAGTCCATATTTAAAGATGTTTTGTCGATGTGGATGAATTTTACTATCATGATACATAAGTTATTTCATTGGTTTTAACATCACTTTTAACCTATTTTCAGTCATATAGGCTATAACAGCTTGCAGACACGTTCGTGTGTTAATTATACGTGAAATTGTTCCCATGATGAATTGGAAGTTTTTTTATAATTAGAGGGTTTTTTTCAACAAAGATTGGAAGTTGACCTGACCAGATTGTCTGGATTTATTTACCAATAGTACTAACTTGCTCATTTACACGTATGTCAATAGGGCAAGGTAAGAACATAGTCAATTATACAACGGAACAAGTTAACCTGTGTAATCCAAGAACCGAACCCGGACCACCTAGACGATAGCCTAGCGCGCTTACACTTGTGCCAGCTCGGTACGCTATAACAACGATACTGAAGTAGTTGTACACTCTCGTTTGTGACTGCAAATCACTCACCATTTGTAATTCACACATGTTCAGTCTAAATAATTAATTCCCATCTTAGTTATACAGACGCCCTTCTTGATTAACAAATTTCCGAGAACAATTTGCGGCTTGATAAATTGATAAACACACAGAGAAGGTTGTAGGTGGTCACGTGGTGTTCCTCATAGTGTAAACAAAAACATAAAATTAATACATTTATTAAGTGAATCAAAGGGAATTTCCTACATTATTTCAATTAGTGTTTTTCACAAATCAATGATACGATCAACTACGCTCAACGCAAATGAAGATTGAACTTCTTACGACTTATCAATCACATCTCAAAGAATCTATCAGTATGCCTATTCCATCCTATATTTCTTCATTTTCTCCAAATCTCAGAATAACTTCTCTAGTGATAGCGCGAATCGATTACTTTGCTGCGTTTGGGTAGCTCCGTTATCCAGTGTTGTGATTTTTATTATTATCCTTGACATTTCTCAAAACGCTTGATTTAAAGTACTTCCATTGCTCGAAATGATTGAAATTATCTGAACATTTGGTAAAGATTTTGCTTACAGAGAGAAATGCAATCAAGTTTTCATTGGATGTTTATTGCACTATAGAAATCAGGATAATTTCATATTTTAAGCTAAAATACAATCAGTGCCCGAGTAACTTGCAAGCGCCTATGTGATTTTCGGATGATTAATGCGTTTTGTATCCAACCCGACACTTGCGTGATGAAATTGAAATGGCGTCTATAAGCAGATAATTTACCAAGATTTCTTTATAATTTTACTGAATTATATCAATTTTAACAGCACACGCATTTTAAAAATCCCCATATATTTGTTTATTTATATGCCACGTTCGGAATTGCTGTATGGTGGTATCCATTTAGAATATCCTAGTTTATTACTTCAATATCCGATTAAAATACATAAAGCCATCATACTAACTTCCTTCCTTATATGGCGCTGAAAATTCAATTTGCCCGGATACGTTTTCAAGCCGATCAGAATAGCGCTCGTAGTCCCATGATAGCATAAATATAAGTCAGAGTTTTCGTATTTCATTGCGAAATTACAATATATGTTCATAACGTAGCAGAGAAGAAGTTAAATACCGTTAAGTAAAACATTCAGGGAAAATCAATACTTGGAGGATTTAGTAATAGTCTTATCCAAAATACGCAATTTATAATACGCAATTTATAATACGAAAGGCAATGGCGTTTTTTCTCAATTCAAATTTGTAATTAAAATCATCTATGCAGTGGTACAAAAAAATATTGAATTACAAACTATGCACAAATTTGATTTATTTGAACACAGTTATTGTAAAATAATTTAGAATAAAATCGGGCGCAATCAGGGTTCGCGGAACTGTCAATGCCCTTCTTATGTGAAGTTTCTTGAGGTAGAGAAAATCAGGTCTGTTCACAGGTAGCCGTTTTGTTTCAAGAAGCGAAAAATTCTAAAGTAACACAGTCCGTTTGTTTTAATAAAACAGTCACACCTCTCATCCGTGACAAAATATATTACCACATGCGATTTTATCAATTTAGCCGTCAGAATAATGTTTACCAGCATCATGTGTATTATGTATGCATGAATCTACGATTTTAATGTTTGTGATTTACATTTAATCGTTATGGACATGAGAAAAAGTTAAATTGAACCGTATTTTCCATAATCCGCCGAACGATTGATTTTAGTATTCACAAACCGGCATGTTCTAAAGCAAGATAACACATGTACGTAGACAGGACATTTACAAGGCTATTTATTACATGTTTTATAAAATCAACAATGTAATGCTTATGCTGCAGCTGAATTATGTAAATGAATGTTTCTCTGGAACGGTTGTGCACTTCATTCACGAAATTCAGATATTATCCCATTTACAAACACAATACTATTTAGAATATAACCTACATTATGAGCTAATGAAAACGCCGCATTTTCGCGGATAAATGAAAATTTAATCATTAAAATTTTCTCTTAACAGACTTGACGTCTTGCGTTGGCGCTAATTTCTATCGGCCAATCAGAATGCAGAATGTTATATTCTAAGTTAGTTAGAACATATTAAGTAAATTTTAATGACTAAAAAGGCCTCGCTTCGCTTCGCTCGCTCCGCCCTTTTTAATCATTAAAATTTACTTAATATGTTCTAACTATAACGTAGTGTAATGTATGCGCCTGACTTGATTATTGCTACAAACGGTTTTTATTATTCCTATAACAAGAGGTTCATTGAGATGGCCTGTTTTAAGACATTACTGTTATTGGTTAATGAGTTTAATGCGAACAATTTGTTGCGTAATGTACGCTTAATGTATTAGTTCGGTTTCCGTTAAACAAATTTAATCATTACCCATTTGCTTCGACATTTGCGTGACGAGGCCTATTAGCGCGCAAATATTCACAACATTGACGTTTAAACCTAAAACAACGGGCAATCTTCTGTTGCTAATGGCACGGACTAAATCCATCACACGTAACGAAACATCGTTAAACCATCTGTCAATTAAGCGAAGCAGAATGTAGGAGAGTTTTTCATTCTCGTCGCTGATGATGTATATACATGCATGCAACAAGATTATCAAACGACAAAAACGAACCTCACAGATGACACTGTTTCGCTAATTAGTGATGTTGGTATTGAAAACCCAGGACTTTAGCGCGTATTTTTTCACTATTTCGTATCAAATTAGCTGACTCCATGTAAAACGCTTTTAGCACGACATTTGTGATACAAGCAACGACATTTCTTGTGACAGTGTTGAACTATTCGAATGACAGAAACTTGTGATTCCATCAGACGAACTGTATGTATACTTAACTTTGAAGAATTGAGTTTCTGCCACATCGTGTTGTCAATGGTAGGATGTAAAGCTCGCCACAAAGACATTAGTCATGAGCCGTCTTGCTTAATCATTATTATATTGTATTGGTGTGTTTGAACGATGCCACATATACATGTGTCTTGAAGTATCATCACCTTGTGCCCATTTGTCCTTCTGGTTTACTGGGAAGATTAATATTGTGGCACACTTGTCTTGCTAGTTGAAACTAGGTTATTCAGCTTTTCGACTGTTGAAACTAGGTCATTCAGCTTTTTGATTGTTGAAACTAGTTTTTTAAGCTTTTTGACAGCTGGGACTTGGGCTGATCATTTTCTCGTTCGGTTGTGTTGGGCATTATGCCTTGTATGTTTTAATGATTTCTGTGTTCGGCTGGTAAAGTTAAATGCTGCCATCCCTGGCAACTTAATATTATCTTTTTGCACTATCTTGGATATTTACGTGGCCTTTTGTCGCGTTAGTTAATTATGTTTGGAGAGCACCAGAAGGATATTGTGTTTTGCAATGTACCATCATGCCGTGTTTAATTAACTGTCATTCTAGTACGATTGAATGGCGTCAGAAATAAATGGTATCTATCTTATATTGTCCTTTTATTAACTCCCCTAAGGCATTACTACTATTCAAACCTAAAACAACTTATATTCGCGCACCATTTACATTTACCATTGGCTTCATTACTTAAATAAAACAAAATACGATATGTTGTCTTTCCTTTAAATACAATGATGTACATACTGTGTATACAGGAGGCCAAACACGATTTATCTCATAATTCAAGATTACCGCCAGTCTCGCGTAGCAAATATTAATATTACACCTTAGCAGTAGGTTTCAGAAACGAATTGGCTTATCGCTAACTAGCACTCGGCTTTATTAAAACAGAAAAGCATCGTTTAGCAACAATTCGTAATAGATTGTGGCGCGGTCTGATTAACTTAACAAATCGGGGAGTGACTTTACTCAATGCGTACTGAGTTCTTTGATCAATGTTTTGTAATTAAGTCATGTTTTGCCAATAAGCGCTACAGCTTGATATCGGCTGAAATTGCCCTTGCGATGAAAAACGTTCGACTCAACAAACATTCCTTATTCCAACTGGTAGCAATAATTTGATTTTCTGTTTAGCCAATATCTACCAACAGCGGGATATGTGGAGCGATGTATTATTCATAAAAACAGTTTCAATTATCATTAATCTAGTGTCAATAAATAACCGTTAGAGTTGGAAGCGGAATATTCCTGGCATTTATTCGAGCGTTTTATAGCTCAGCGCGCTTATTTGAATTAAATACACGGATTCGATCAAATGCTTGGAGTTTTATCAAGTACAAGGCATAAAAATTCTATAGGAGGAATTGTATGAGGCACTGTTACAGAGACAAACCTTTTAGTCGTATAATCTCATCAAGTGTATTCCTAAATAACATCAATTATAAAAATGTATTGCTTTGACTGAACCTGCAATTGAAAGCCACATTGTTAAATTACCCATGCTAATTGCTAAATTGGTGTGTTAACACTATTGCGATACCTCATTGTTTGACAATGAATACAACAGCACGAACGTAAAAGGGTTCACGGGTAAAAATCGATACATGTTATATTAATATCGATTTAATGTTAGTTAGTATACAGGGTACGCCAATATATTGGTCAAATATTTTTAAAACAAAGTTGTATTGGATACAACCGTTCTTAATATACACTAACATAAAGGTAAATCACGGCTTTAAGCTGACCTCAAACATATAAGATCAGTGTAAAGCCAGATGATTTCAAAGCGTCTGATTACCATGATGATATAATTCGAACTGACTCAGGAAAAGGCAAGCTATTTCTGTTATAGCGAGCCTAGGATAGTGATAATAAGGTTGCAAAAGTTGGTATATTCCACAAAGGTGGATTAATCAGATATGCACGATTTATCAGTGATGTTTTGAGTACAACACAGACCTTATCTGTTTATTTTAGCAATTTGTAAACCAATTTTGCAACAGTTGACCTGCAACTGATTCATGTTTGTAAATATCAAATTATCCTGGGTGCACTATACAATACTAAAAAACAATTAGTGTCCTTTCTAGTTCAGATGTAAAAGCCAAAAACCAAAACAGTGAAAACGCTCAATAAAAGTAAATTTGAACTTAATGAAGGGAGTATTATCATAAGTGATGCTCTACTTATTGCATGTAAGAAAACTTTATGCTATCCAACCAGTTTTTTATTAACTAATATTTGTACAAATTAAAATTCTCCATATTTAAAAAAAGAAAAATACAGCAGTTTAAAGTTATATTTGATAGAGATCTATACATAAAAACATTTTTTTTGGAATGAATTACCAAAAATGCTGTCACTGTACCTTTTCTTTTGAGAATTGTCTTTGTGATAATATATATAAATGTATTTATTTATTATTGTGAAGTGTGTTTGTTGGCTTTTACTGTCGGCATGTTTAATTGACTGATGCGGTAGGCTGTCATCGTGTCGTGTCGTGTCGTGTTCATTTCAGTGGATTCTTTCTGCCGAGTGCTGCTTTTCTTGTCTGTTGAATTATTATCTTTGTACTTCAGTCGATCTTGAGAGGTCATTCAATTCGACAATGAACATGAAATATTTGGCTTAAGAAGCATTACCAGATCTTGTTCCTAATGTATTTAATCCTACCATTACTTGGAAAGTGCCATTTGCTAACTCATCAATATCCAAAACACCACAATACACAATGAAAGCTGATGTCATATACAATTTATCAAAACCCTAAACGAGGGATGAAATGTACGCATCCGTCTGTAAACCCCTCGGGAAACATTAAATTTGAGGTTTACAGTTTCCAAGACATCGGATCAAGTTACTGTTAAATCATTTAATATTCTTGTGGGGGGTAACTTTTATCAATTGTGTAGATTTATCTGACTCCGATATCAAATCAACACTATTATACGACCTCCGAAATATCCTTCGAAATATCCGTGGGAATTGAAATTCAGCAATTTAAAACCTCGCATAATAATTTTAATTATAATAAACAGAACACAAGTTTTAAACCCGCCAAAATAATGTGTTTACAGTAAGGCAGTTAGCTTCTTAGATTATTCGTTTTCACGGCTCGGTCACAGATCTTTGTCCTCATAATTATTATGTGTTCAACTGTATCAATTCCTTTTTGCAATACATTAGTATAATTAAATCAACATCCGTATAATGTAATCAAAGATCGTTTGTCTGAAAATGTTCCGAATACGTCATTGAGACAGGGGACCCAGGTATAAATTGAACTACTCATAAAAACAAACTATTTAACTCTATTGGACCCCGGGGATAGTCGACAAAGAAGCTTTTATTCAAACTGTTGACGTCGGTGTTACTACGGAGACGATGCCTACAAACAAATTATGAATCATTGCTCTGGAAAATATTACATTAGATACCGCTGTTCTCAAGTTCTGTTGTAAGTCATTATTCTCAATAGAAATAATATAATAGTTTTAAGATATTTTCGAACACTTTGTGGGATTATAAAGAGGAAACAAATGCGTTCTTTCTGGTTTTCTTTGGCAGTTATACAGTAACTATTAAGCATAGAATCGTAGCCAGACGTGATTTAATTTAAAATACCGAGAAATAGTGAAAATACATACCACAGGCTTAACTAAATCTGCACCCGTCTATATTAGTTGAAGTAAGATGAATAGTTAGTATAATGTAATTATTTATAATAATGCAATGGAACATGCATGTTCGATATTACGATCAAGAACACTTTTCTTCAGTACTTAATACTATGTATTTATTTGATCGTTTGCATACGCTGCTTAGAATTTAAATTTGCAGAAACTGCAAACTAGATGCTTTGCATTGTCTTTATTTTTGTCTGTTCTAGATTTACTGTTCATTTAGTAATACAGCACTAATGAATTCGCACATAAAACGATACTATTAAGTAAGACAGGGAAGGCAGCACTCGACTTAACCAGTCGAGCACAGAAAACATAAAAAACATACAAGGCACAATGCCCAACAGCAAAAAATTTCCTATATGCGTTTCAATTTCACGCATTGTGCGTAGTATCTTTTTTCGTAATAATTTTTGATTTTTTCTATCAAGAATCGCTCTTAAATGTGCAAATAAATCATGAAACAAGAACGGCGACCTAAAATGCTTTCTGTTTCGTTTCGTTTCGTTTCTAACACGATAATGTTTTCAGATAGGAAGTGTGCCATATCATCCAAAAAACTTAAGCGCGCCTTTAAACATTCTTACTACTCATATTACCAAATTGTAGTAATTAAGCATTATTACATGATAAGTTTCAGACAGCGCGTTGATATTTCGTTTGCTTAAGAGATCTAAACAAAGATAATATCAACGCGAATATGTTGAAGTCGGTATGTGACGCCGCACGCGATACTTTCATTAAATTAAACGAGATAGGGTACACTTAATGGGCTGGAGTGCAACATCACTATATTATACCACAGCCTAAATCAGATTGTTATTCGAACCCTTTTAAGCTTTCGTATATACCGTGGCGCAAGTGATATTGAATATAATATTAGTGAATATTTTGATTCGAGATATTTGCAGAACAACATACACAGATGGTAGTGCTGAAGACTTTCACCGGGACAATTAAGGCACGATGTTCTTGTCATTGACTACAGTAATATCCTCATCAACAGACTACGGTCATAATGTTTTGATCAAGCGACTGTGAGTTCTCCCCAAGTGACCTTGACCACGTCCTCCCCAAGTGACTACGGCCTCTTTCTCTTCAGGTGACTACGACCACTTCCTCATCAAGTCACTACACCACTTCCTCATCAAGTGACTACGACCACGTCCTCATCAAGTCACTACACCACGTCCTCATCAAGTGACTACGACCACATCCTCCCAAAGTGACAACGACCAAGTCCTTATCAAGTGACTACGACCACATCCTCCCAAAGTGACTACGACCACGTCCTCGTCAAGTCACTACACCACTTCCTCGTCAAGTCACTACACCACGTCCTCATCAGGTGACTACGGCCACGTCCTCGTCAAGTCACTACACCACGTCCTCATCAAGTGCTTGTACAACCAGCCATGTCATCATCAAGTAACTACGGACACGTCCTAATCCAGTAGCTACAAGTATGTACCCCTCTTGTGGAGAAATCGTTATTTGCTTGTGAAAGAGAAATGTTAAGAGAGGAGATCATAAATTCATGTTATATATGTCTGAACATGTTTTATCAAGCTGTAGATTCAGATAAAATGCTCAAATCTGTCATGTTCTATAGTCTAGCATTATAAATAATATATCATACAATCGGTCTAACAAAATTAAACATTTTTGTAATCTTCACACAAGGTAAGCATTGTGACGTAACTATGTACGCTAATATTACACGGGGTATGGGAACGATAAACAAAGTACCACGTGACTATATCACTATACCACGTGACTATATCACTATACCACGTGACTATATCACCATACCACCGTCATTATCTTAGTTCTTAAAATAAGACTCATTTACAAGAGAGAAACATGGAAGTATATAGGCACCTCTCATAATGTACAATATACGTGGCTTATAATGCAGAACGTAGTTTCACGTAAGCAAAATGCTAACAAATAATGTCTTTCACACGTGCAGGGCTGATCAACAAATATCTTAAACAACACAGTAACGCAACGTAAAACTTCCCAAGTATTTTCTATTTTATCAACGAAAACAAACAGCGCATTCTCGCAGAGTCTCGTCCAATACCGAAGTAAGGCTACGATACTTGTAATAGTTCACTGATATTTAAAATGGAGGAATTCCTCAGCGTCCGAGAACTGCTCAAACAATTATTGTTGAAAGCAGAGGACAGCAATTAACTTTAATTTGAATACCGACAGAGAATTTAATGTCGGTTGTAACAGATGATCAAATCGATGAAAAAACGACAATGAGCTCGCGTTGTCAATTAAATTAAGCCAGTCACGTGACTTTAAATGAATTTTTCCTTGATTGTTTCTTATAAAGTTGTCGCAGATAATCGAAGATGTGTGTGTGTGATTGGATCGTGGTCAATAAAGCACGCCACAGTCATAGAGATGTCAACTAAAGCATTGTATTGTGACAGCGATATTATCTGTACGCAGTAAATAACTTTGGATTCTTCGGAGTCCGTAACGTGAATTCTGGCGTGTAATAACACTACGACGGTCATATCACAATGTTCGCTCATATCCCCGGAAGCGAAAGTAATTATCCTACTAGTTATTAAGTTCAAGAATCAGGAAGTATACCTCAGAAGAATAAGCAATGTAACAGTGGATGCCGTATAACGACGTCGGTGGTCGTGTATATTGTCCAACATAATTGCAGGTGTTTAAACGGACAGATGATGGTGTACAGGCATGTATAATATCAAGTCAGTACCAATTATGTACAAGTCACCGACCACTCTATCAAACTAATTACCCAAGACAACTACCACATGAGAGTTGTACGGCGTTCCAGCGATTAACCTGCTCATTGAAATGTCTTAAATTAAGTTTGTGTGCCATATTTCAAATAATGTACAGTAGCAAAAATAGAATATTAAGTCAGACAGGAAAGGCAGTACTCAACTTTACCAGCCGAGCACAGAAAACCAAAAACAAAAACGATGCACAACCCCCAGCACACAACCGGCCGAACAAATGATCCACACAAGTCCCAGCTGTCGAAAAGCTGAATTAACTAGACCCAGCAACCAAAAATGCTGAAAGCCCAAGCTGAAAGACCCAGTTTCAACAGTAAAACGGCTAAAGTACCTAGTTTTAACTGGCAGAAGTCCCAAATAAGTAGACAAATTACTGTGTTAAAAAATGAATGCCATGGCGGAGGCTTGTTGGTTGATCTTAGATGTTTGCTATAATACTCTTACTCTATAATGCCCTTTTGTAAGCAGCTGACTAATCCATGATTGTTGCCAATAACATAGAACTGTATAGCCTGCCCAAATACAAGAATCGAACCATAACTTGGCAAATGACAAAATAGCGCTATATCTACTGAGCGAGCCGCTCTATACCAACTGAGCTAGCCGCTCTATACTTACTGAGCTAGCCGCTCTATACACACGGAGCTAGCCACTCTATACCCACTGAGCTAGCCGCTCTATACCAACTGAACTAGCCGCTCTATACTTACTGAGCTAGCCACTCTATACCCACTGAGCTAGCCGCTCTATACCCACTGAGCTAGCCACTCTATACCCACTGAGCTAGCCGGTCTATACCCACTGAGATAGCCGCACTATACCCACTGAGCTAGCCACTCTATACACACGGAGCTAGCCGCTCTATACCCACTGAGCTAGCCACTCTATACCCACTGAGATAGCCGCACTATACCCACTGAGCTAGCCACTCTATACACACGGAGCTAGCCGCTCTATACCCACTGAGCTAGCCACTCTATACTCACTGAGCTAGCCGCTCTATACCCACTGAGCTAGCCACTCTATACCCACTGAGCTAGCCGGTCTATACCCACTGAGATAGCCGCACTATACCCACTGAGCTAGCCACTCTATACACACGGAGCTAGCCGCTCTATACTTACTGAGCTAGCGCTCTGTACTTACTAAGCTAGCCGCTCTATACAAACGGAGCTAGCCGCTCTTTACCCACTGAGCTAGCCGCTCTATACACACGGAGCTAGCCGCTCTATACTTACTGAGCTAGCCGCTCTATACACACATAGCTAGCCACTCTATACCCGCTGAGCTTGCCGCTCTATACACACGGAGCTAGCCACTTTAGCCACTGAGCTAGCCGCTCTATACTTATTGAGTTAGCCGCTCTATATACACGGAGCTAGCCGCTCTATACACACTGAGCTAGCCGCTCTATACACACGGAGCTAGCCGCTCTATACCAACTGAGCTAGTCGCTCTATACACACGGAGCTAGCCGCTCTATATATACACACGGAGCTAGCCGCTCTATATACACGGAGCTAGCCGCTCTATACACACTGAGCTAGCCGCTCTATGTACACGGAGCTAGCCGCTCTATACACACGGAGCTAGCTGCTCTATATACACGGAGCTAGCCGCTCTTTACCCACTGAGCTAGCCACTCTATCCTTTTTGAGCTAGCCGCTCTATACACACGGAGCTAGCCGCTCTATACACACGGAGCTAGCCGCTCTATACACACGGAGCTAGCCGCTCTATACACACGGAGCTAGCCGCTCTATACAAACTGAGCTAGTCGCTCTATACACACGGAGCTAGCCGCTCTATACACACGGAACTAGCCGCTCTATACACAGGGAGCTAGCCACTCTATACTTACTGAGCTAGCCACTCTATACACACGGAGCTAGCCGCTCTATACACACGGAGCTAGCCGCCCTATACCAACTGAGCTAGTCGCTCTATACACACGGAGCTAGCCGCTCTATACACACGGAACTAGCCGCTCTATACACAGGGAGCTAGCCACTCTATACTTACTGAGCTAGCCACTCTATACACACGGAGCTAGCCGCTCTATACACACGGAGCTAGCCGCTCTATACACACGGAGCTAGCCGCTCTATACACACGGAGCTAGCCGCTCTATACACACGGAGCTAGCCGCTCTATACACACGGAGCTAGCCGCTCTATATACACGGAGCTAGCCGCTCTATACACACGGAGCTAGCCGCTCTATACACACTGCGTTAGCCGCTCTATACCTCCTGAGCCAGACGACTCAGCTACATGATGGTTAACACCTAACAAAATGATACCGTATATACATGCTTATTTAGGTAGGAGCAATCAACAACACACCTTACAATGTAAGAATGTAAGAAACACGATGAATGTTACCCAACTTAAACACATTTGCTACCGTCATTAGATTAGACCGAATAAAAAACGGGAATATTTACGTTCGCTTTAACAACTGAATACTGATGATTTTTACAGATCCTCTAGACACAAACAGAACAATAGACATAATGTTCATATTTTCTCTCTAATTCCGCTGTACCTGATGTTGGCAGATGTACATGGTATCCAACATAGCTGCCTATGTTTCTCTGATACAAACTATCCTTGATATATGCTTTTATATCCTAGATAAATTCCTCGTCGGCTTCATTTACGCGCATTTTTCCAATTAGACGAGACATTTATTTCAAAACGACCGTAAATATTTGCCTAGCATGATCAGAATCGCTATCATTATACTTTTCAAGTCTAACAAGATGATGAAGATAACGTCTTTGAAATGAGCTTAGAACTTGATGTTGTTTAATCTGAAAGTATTAAAGTATACAGTTTAGCTGCAATTTCCTTTCAGCATGCATTTGGCATGGGTAAATTTCAGGAGAGCATACGCATTTTCCTTAATCCCAACTAATTACAATTTATAAGATAATAACGGTAAACACTTTTGTGAGATCATATTTGTACAATTCCCCATCACTACAGGGTGCCACCCCATCACCACAGGGTGCCATAAAACAATCGAATGTTCCAATTTGTAACTAGAATGAGAAATAAGCATTTATACTGAGTTGATACCTTTACGACTGTTTACGAGCGCCTTAATTGAAGTATCTAAATATGAACGTTTACAAAGCTCCAAAAGCCATCGTCTTGTCGTCATGAAGTGGTAAAAACGTACTTCAGTGATAACAAACACATAAAAACACTATTATATGCTCGGTTGGAAAACAGTGGTTTGCGTGTGTTTGGAAAAGCTCCGTGATTGTAGTCTAAACGTTTTGGATATTGGAATAGGATTTGCTCATTATTCAGAAAATAAACCAATCCATTTGTAATATCATTTTATTACACAAATATTTTCGGTCGATAGAACTTGTTCCAAAAAGAAAAATAGAAACGGGGGTTGGCATTTAGAAATATCTAACCAGTTACCTAAGTTGTGTTTTTCACACTTTTTAATTTACAAAATTAATTAAAAAAAAGTTTTTACGTAAATAGCAAAATATAGTTGTACATTGTACATCTATTTTATTTTATTTTATTTATTTTTTGAGTCTCATCTATATTTACAACATATAAATTTGTACATTGTACATCTATTTTATTTTATTTATTTATTTGAGTCTCATCTATATTTACAACATATAAATTTGTACATTGTACATCTATTTTATTTTATTTATTTATTTGAGTCTCATCTATATTTACAACATATAAATTTGTACATTGTACATCTATTTTATTTTATTTATTTATTTGAGTCTCATCTATATTTACAACATATAAATTTGTACATTGTACATCTATTTTATATTATTTATTTATTTGAGTCTCATCTATATTTACAACATATATAGTTGTACATTGTACATCTATTTTATTTTATTTATTTATTTGAGTCTCATCTATATTTACAACATATATTGTTTATATTGTACATGTGTATCCAACCATCGCGCATAACAATCGCGTCGTTCGCATCAAAATCCGTTTAACGATTTATGCATTATTTGGGCCCTTGTATAAATCACTCTTTGTAGAGCAGGATGTAACCGAAAAAAAAATTTGGACATAGTTCCCCATGAGCACTCGTGATATATAACCGTCGAACTCGATCCCGGTAATGTATTCTGTATATTACCCTCTGTGTTTAGTGATTCGCGACCAAACAACATGGTAATACCATAGGTAATGGAAACCCCACGCGAGATACCCATCAACATACACTTCACAATTTCATATAATTCAAATACAAGACAAAATGGCAAGAAACAATCCTACCAATTGTAAACAATATTCATGATTTATTTAACATCGAGTGAATCCTTAATTACTAAAATAACTCTTCGCACTTGTATGGTAAACCGTTTGTAACCTCGCGTGAAGCCAATTAGTAGCAAAAGGGTCGTGCAGTGTGTATCCATTTACAGCAAAATCCTAATGGTGAGTTTATTCACCCGTACATTATCAGTACACAGTGCTAAAAGTCTCATACCATTTATACAGGTCAGATTGCGTATTTGCATGTTTTGGAGCCTAACGGTTTCATGCTTGCTGTGATTAAAGAGTTTGCACTAAAGGTGTGCTGCATATCTTTCACCCTGTTTATGATTATAACAACAAATTTAGCTCTGGATGGTTGATTCCAAGAAACCAAACATTAGCAACGTTTTTACAATTATCATAATGCGATGTACAAATTTTACCATACTTAGTCTAAACAAATTACTGAGCGAAGAATGCAACGCTTGTATAATTTGTGTCAACCATATATATTGCGTCAATTGTGTCTACACAGAACAAGTCCGCCTGGCTGGCATAACATGGTATTATGGTGCAAGTTTGTCATCTGACAGTGTTAGAGAAGAATAACCTGCTCAACCCGGAAATAAAACAATGATCATCCAAGCGCTACATCGACTACAGTAGCCGGACAAGTTGTATACCAATGAGGAATATATCACTTAATGCAAATTTTCATTGTACTCAAGGTAGTCACATATTCTACAAATCGGACATCGCTTTTAATGTGACCTTAATTTCAGTTTTATTTTCCCACCTCCATACTTTTTATCATCTTTGCGCGGGTATAAATGAGAATATGTTTGTTTACAGCGATACAATGTGACGTAATGATATGAGATCAAGACTTTAACAGACATCTTAATGACGTTCAATCAATAGTTCTATGAATATTTGCCAGTCTAATGATACAGAACTCACACGATTGTTCATATTCAAGACTGTAATCTTGGTCTATTCACGAAGGAAATAGGACGCTCGCTGCCATCCAACAACATCTATTGTAGAAAGCAGAATAAGAAATCATTTGTTGGAGAATACAGCAAATTGCCACCAGCTATGGTTGCGTGAAGCATAGGATAACGCTATTCCTAAAGGAGTAGAACGGAGGAAACTGGCAAATTAATTCGGTAGAAGAAACTATCCTCTTATGATAAACACAATTTGCTAGTAGCTAAAACTTTGACGGATAATAAGGTGCACTCTGTCAGATTAAGTAATTGTATTGTTAACTATTGCGTATCTCACTGGTTCGAGATTTTGTAACAATGTTAATTTAAGCAATTGCATTGCTTAAGATAGTGTGAAATATGCGACGTCTCGACAGAAACCGTAAAGACCCAACGTGTTAAGGTTTTATCTCTTTAAATAACGTCAATAGTTGCAGGACTTTGTACCTATAAGAACAACGTTAAACGCATTGATCATTTTGTTTTCTTTGCATTTCAAAAAACATTAAATACACTTGATATGTTTTACAAACTACGAGTACATGACATGTCATTAAACTTGTGTACGATACTTGGTAGACAGAGCATTGTATGCCATACTATCCGTAAATACCCGACATTCTTCCGTGAAATTCCGCTTGTGAATATTTTTGATACCTACTAGCATATTCATGACGTATAACACAAATAACACAATCTCAAATAATCATGCAAAAGAGTATCAACACATGTAAGCGGAAACATCGGTATATAGCCAAAGTAAACAAAACACTAAGAAACTGGAATAAAAATCCTGATGAATAAGATACATAATGCGTCAAAAATAATTTGAAATAGAAAATACAATTTAAAAGCACAATCTCAGCCAACTAATAGCTACTGTATCGCACCGACAATCCAAAGTCATACAGAAACGACGACATCACCTAGCAACCCACGCAGTTACAGACACAGAACGAACCATCCATATCCCCAACAACAGCACATTTTCAAGGTTTGTCTTAATAATGTGAGAAAATATTCTGGATAATTTCGGATGCTACGAAATAAAACTTATTTACGATCCTTATTTGGGACTTTAATAACTGCCTGCTTAGCAAGACAAGATAAGACGGTAAGTAATATATGAATATTTGATGAGACCGACGTACAATCGTTGAGTTGTATGATGATAAAATTTATAAATTCCGTCTCCTATGATGTATTGGTCAGAATAATATATAAATACCAAATTGAATAATAATGAAAGAATGAAGCTGTTACAGGGTCCATCACAAGACACAAGCGCCTCACGTACAATCGAGGGGATAGACAGACATTAGAAGTGGGGACCGGAGAAGACGAAATGACGAACAGCTATGGAAAGGAATTGGGAAGTACAGCGTCTACTATGTTATTTAAAAGAAATGCCGTCGTGTACGGTACGAGGGATCATTGAAAATGTGTTTATTACACAAATACATACATGTATTTGTGTAATAAACATATTTTCAATGATCCCTCGTACATGTACGAGTATGTAATTGTTAGGAACTAATATGAACTAAGGCACAGCCTATTTTAGCGAATTTTATCTTAAATATTAAATTGTTCATTTTCATAATTGTGTTCAATTCTCATAGCTCGCTGCTACATGTCAGTATTGAAACACAGCAGTAGACACTTGTCAGATGTCCTTAATTATTAGTAACATGATCACCCAGTACAGAAAGATTGCTGATCATATGATTCATATATGTACAGTCAGTAGAAAATTTGTGACATTTTTGGGTACGAAGTAACGAAGGACGATAGTCGATACGAACCTGCTTTCGTTTTTAAGTTCACTGTATAACTACCTTAGTAAGTGTATAATAATACGACTTTCCTTGTTTAAAACAAGTTCTTTAATGGCTAAATCAGTTGATCAATTACTGATTCTATGCAGGCTGTCACATTCTGTGTTTTCTCTCTGTTTTTCCAGCGTTCCAAGATGGCGGTCGATCAAAGTGCTATACGAAGCAACAGAGTATTTATCTCCCTTATTAAAATGTGTTCTAGATGGGCCTACTGAGTTTTTGGAATAATTTTAAACATCATTAAAATATAAAAGAAAATTTATGAGCTACAGAATAACGCATTTTAGGTAACTTTTGTTATTCTATTTTTCAGTATATTCCTGTCACTGCGAGACCGTAACACAAATTTTCAGAACCATTAGTGAATTCAAACTCAAGTGACACGTTGACTAATTGCGAAGTTTATTCGCTATAATGTGAGTCGCAAAAGTCGTTGATCTTCATGACCCTCTTATAAATTAATTGGTAAGTATGGAAGTTGTAGCAATTATCACAAAATCAACAACATAACCGGGGACAATACCCCTATAGTGTTTTACAGTACTTGATATGTTAGGAACGGTTAATGAAGTACCAGTACTATTCTTATGATTATAAGTTCGACATATGTATCCGCATATACATCAGCCAGACATAATTACAAAGTTTAACATTCATTTCAGGAGTTTGAATGACTGTATTGTACTCATCATCTACTCGTTTGTTAGCCAGTTTGACACACAAGCTTGTCGTGTGGTAATGGTGAGTATGTACCACTTGCTATCACACTTACGTTGTAATCATATTTTGCAATCCTCCCATAACAATGCATTATGTTTGGAAGAAAAGGCCTACAATCACCCGGCGAACCTGCTAACCGATTTATATCATATCTCGGAACAAAACTAGAAATCATTAAAGTTTGTAGGAAGCCAAAGCTTAAATCGATGAAAAAGTCATTTGAAGACGATTTACTTAAGCAAACCAATCTTCCGGAAAACGTGATATATAGCCATTATTTCGACTTCAATCGTTTCAAAGACCATTGAATTAAGAGTCATATAAAACGAAACTTTTGCGATGGATGAACAACTCTAAAGTTTGTAATCGTTTCAATAAGACCTTTGAATTAAGAGTCATATACAACCATAGTTTCGCGATCGATAAAGTGATGAACAACTCTAAAGATTGTAAAAAGAAACTAGAAAATTCTGCATTGACCAATTCGAATGAACTAAAACATGTTTTTAATGATGACAGTGCAATATCGTTCTTAAATCCCAAACTATATAATACAATTCCTATCAGAACTAGCACACACAATAGTACATGGTTGCAAAGAAGAGGAAAATACATCAACGCCAGAATATTGAGTTCTAGCAAAGTCCGTTGGGGACAAGTCGGGTGACGGGAGAGACACAATTCTGCGGGCTATCCATTTCCGATATTAGTTTAAAATCAGCGGATCACTTTAGATAAACCCTGCAAACAAAAGCCTTATTTACTTTCTTGCAATCACGGGACATGTTAAGAAACAACGATCGACCAAAAAAGGGTAAAGTGTATATAACGCTCAGATTGGTTTCGTTGTTTTTACAGGAATGGATAATGCATAACAAGTCTTCTACGAATCAATTAATATGTCAAACGTTTATACGGGTATGTCATGACACACATTGTTTGCTAAAACCCTGAATTCAAGCTTTATTAGCACGTAAGTATCTACATACTCCTGAGACACCAATAGTGAGTTTTCAGGTAGCATATAATTACATTATACTCGTATTTGGCGGAGAAGTTGGTACCCTTCCAAACTTGCTAATTTTGATTAGTGTCAACGAAAGCTATTGTTTGTTCAACAACATGGTAAACTGTCAAAAGGAATTCGGAACAACATTCTTACATCCGACTTGTAGTGTATTCAAGACAATAATGTCGGCCTAATACATTGCCTTTGTTTTCAACAGTCAACGATTCCCCGAATTCATGAACAATATGTAACAATGTATCATCATGGTCATTTAAGTTGTCTAAGAAATATAATGGCATGGAAATGTAAATAAATATAAGTTTTAGGTGATAGGCACTTTATCTGTTACATTTTAATGTTCTCTGTTTGTGTTTTATTGCTCTTAAAATAAGCAAAAGTCTATGTCCTGTCGCACGAGACGACGTGAAAAGTAATATCCAATCGAACAAATATCTAAGAACCGTAAAACCATCGCTCAAAAATCGAAAGTAATATTTGCTACTTGTTATGTCATCCAAACAGCGATAACAAGACGGAAACCTAATGGAATTTCGCTCAGTGAAAGCTAAAATACTTTCAAGACGTCAAGGAATACTGGCAGGTCAATATTGTAACCGAAAGATTGGGAACTTATATGACAACAGTCGCCCACTAAAATCTAGAAAAGACTGGAGCTGCGTCTAACAAATTATACTTCGACTGTCGGTAATAAAACGACCAGAGATGAGAGGGCAGCCAGAAATAATCTTAATTATGAAGATTACCAATGTTTATAAGGAGTACAAACATACTGTACAAGCTATTATCCTACAACCAGCCATTGGCGATAAGGAAATAAGCATTATGTAGCAGAAACGTTCACTGAAAGTAGTAACGTTTTGTATTCGACAATGACCATTGTCACAGGAAAACTAGATATAATGAACATGTTTTGAATACACTAGTGTTGTTCTGTCAGACTTGGACGGTTGATGTATGTTCCTATAATTAGTCTATACCGTAAACATATAGCCCGTCGACGATAACACCAACCTTGTTGACAAATGAAAGTAAATGCATTTTCTGTGTCAATTTTTGTTCGAACACTTTTCATGCATATATTTCAATCTATACCGAAAACAAGCGGTCAGTCGACCATGCAGTGTTGATATTATCCATTTTTGTTTGTACACAAGACTAGAGTTATCTCCGGCGAGCTAAATGTATAATAACTTACATTACTTACATTACACAACATTTTGGTTGTAATAAATCGGAAACTGCTGATGTCTATAAACATGATTCCCAGTTATTACGTAAACATACTACAGGAATGTGTTTGCCATGTAACAAATTGTTTGCTTTGGTGGAAGTCATACTTGTTTACAGATGTCTTCTCATGTACAGCTCCCCGACGATAACTCGAAAAATCGCTAGCTTGGAATGAGGAGGTCATAAATAAGACCCATACATACTTGAAATCTGCATCACAAAGGTGCTTCTTATGAACCTATTTCATGAAAATCGGAACAAGACGTATTGACTAAACTGAAGTTGAAAAAGGTTGTTTTTTCATAAGTAAAAAGAAGTTTCAGACAGCTTTTTCTTGTTTTCTAAAAATATCGATTTTGTACCTACGACCCTCTCATTCTAATTAAGCCAGCGAAATGTAGATTAAACGTGATTATGGGCGAAGTCGAACAAAAGTCTTCGTCGGAATCGCATTTGTTTGTCAATTTATATTTGCAAACAAGGCTAGTGTTATCGTCGGTGGACTATAGTGTTTGAGTACAATTACTATTATTGACATTGAATCACCAATGGTTACTTGCAAGTAAACTTCATAATTGACAATACAATGCAAATCACTCCGGGTATAAATAACCACACCTTAATGTGTATAAGATTGTTTCAATATTAATCAATGATTTAACAATAAAAATTAGATACTTTATCTAGCCGGAGATAACTCTAGCCTTATCAATAAAACATGTTTAATATATACAGTTATATAATGCATTTAAACGTTAATTAAAAGTGAATATGCACAAGATTGAACGAACATGGACATCGAAAATGCATTTAACTTTAATTTATATTTGTAAATAAAGGCCAGTGCCATCACAGGTGGACTAGACATTATCCATACATCTGTCGTTAGGGACAAATGCAATAAGTCCTATAAGCGATTACGTTATTGCTTTTCTGTTCAAAGGTAGGCACATAGTAACCATTATTTAAACGAGCTGATCGCTCCCAAGTCGGTCGTTTTAGACCGGACCATCGACCTCTTGCACGATAATTACATATGAACCTTTTACACCTACCTTACAACAGAGAATATAACTTATAGTTCGGATCATTTGACGCGATTTTCGATTTAACATATTTTAACATCATTTAACATTTCTATATTTATAGTCCCGTCTGTATGCATGCATAAACGGGGAGTATCACGAAGACGCTCGACATGTAACACCAACACAAATAGAATGACCAATAGTGTACGATTTGCTCGCGGAAATTTATATATTCAACATGAGCCTTGTAATATATGCATGCATAAAGGTCAGGACCAGGTCAAGTTCCCGTGCTATACCAATACAAATCCATGACAGGTATTGCACGATTTATTCGCAGAAAGTTATATATTCAACACAAGAAGCTTGTAATATATGCATGCATAAAGTTCAGGATCATGTCAAATTCTCCTTGCTATACATAAACCAAATCTCTGAAGTGTTTAAATCTACAACATTTACACAGTTTACATATTTCAAAATTATTAAAATCAATGATAGATAAATAATTGCTTATTCATGAATAGTATCGAATAGATTAATCGGCATCCTGCCATAAGATAGATATTATACTCCGGGGAAATTTGAACGTTTCCGTGAATATTATCAAATGATCAGATTTAATTATTCCAAACAATCAGGTTTTTGATGTTCCAACTATGTATGAATTAATTTCCTAGACCAATATTAATCTGCACATGCCTTAATAGGAAGGCAGCCATTAAATGCATCGTTTTTTAAATATTGTCGTTACAACAAAAACAGTACGTATAGCTCAGATAATTTGACCTGATCCTGACCTTTATGCATGCATATACTTCACGGTTCTTGTGTTGAATATAAGAATTTCCGTGAGCAAATCGTGCAATATCGGTCCTTTAGATTTGTGTTAGTGTAAAATCTCGAGCGTCTTCGTGAAACTATCGGTTATGAAACATACACCCGGGATTATAAATATAGACAATATATCACCTGTTAAATTATGATAATAGAAGATCGAGAGTCGTGTCGAATTTTCCGGACTATACCAACTCGTTATTTGGCTATTCCGTACGTGGATGATATATTTGGTTCCATATACGAAGTTTAAAAACGTTTATAAAACACAACGCATTCATTCAAAATAGCTTTAGGAAGGCGTGATGCAAGAAAACTCATCTCTTGGAAATGTGTATTAAATTGTTTAATTTACTTATTAAAAATAAAAATCATAACAAGGAAGATCGTTCTATATGTACACATAATTGATGTGTTCGATTTCTATACCTGTTAATATTGACTATGATTCTGGGGTCTTTTTGGCGCATTTCTATCTCAAACTATTCCAGTTGAAATTCAGAAAATGCATATAATCATGTAATCAAAGTATATTGAAAGTAATGGACACACTGATAACCTGTAATATACTTGTAATGGAATAGTTTGCTTTAATGTTCCTTGTAATGTAATCCATTTCATTTTTGTGATATATTACGTGGTCTAGTGGAGCTACAAAACGCGTAATTGTAGAGTAGTTGAAGCTGCGGTTGGTCTTGTACTGAATCAATACCCGAACTGATTTAAATGATTTGATTAACACGCTTTCTAATTAGATAAACATGACGCAATGTAATTAAATGTTTGTTGCCTGAATAAAGAATGGCATAACAGTTTCTCAAAAGTGAATTATAAGGACTTAGTTCCGCTATTTCTTCAACAAAAACGTTGAGCACTATACGGTTAGTTAAAATTAATGTGAACACGCACGGAAACCGAAAAATTACGTCTAGAGCGTATTCAGACCAAAACATTACAGCAAACTAATTCCCAAAATTATAAGCAAATTTTTCATTCGGTGAACTAATATTCCCCTACAAAAGTAAGCAAGTTTGTGATGATGTTTGAAGTTAATCCTTACTCTGTTTCAACAAGCCCTGCAGACTGAACCTGTTGCCCATAACAGCCGGCATTGATTATTTTATAGACATCAATACTATTATAATACAAACACTTAACTCATAGCTGATGGTAATGCGGAAGTGTTAGAAAAACGACCAACCTTTGGAAGGAACATACAAGTTAAGACTGAGACAGTCCTCGGCTTGTTCTTTGGTATAAGGTGACTTCCTTGTTATCCATTCGACCGTCCCTTCCGGGAGGTATTTTAACAGATCTTTGGCCCTTATTCGCCGCTGGGGGCAAGTCGGTCTATCATCCCATGCGGATTTCACATCGTTCCATGTATCTGTAGGTCCTTTTGGATATATAAATCTCAATTGATAGTCATGCAAAGAGCCGTACTGTATACCCGAGTAAGCCTCAACGGTCGGTAGGTAAAGGTACGAATCTTTTGGAAACTCAACAAGAGCTCCGCGTAATTTTCCATATTTAGTATCAATAATGGTCTGTCCAAGCTGCTTGACAATTACTGATGGAATTAATCCTTGTAGAAGAACAATAACGATTAACACGATAACCTCACAATAAACCCACAACATTTGCATATTTACAGATGAATAAAGTACTTTATAATATGCCTTGGCAAATTTCACGACACTGCTATTCCAACGGTACACCGTTTCACACATTTGATGCTGATAAATTCGTAAGGAAATATACTCCCATTAACAAGCATTTATATTATTTACATATCCCCGCACATGAATAGAATATAGCATAAAATTACCAGAAAACACAAAAATAAAACCTACGTTTCTCACTCACTTTATCATAAAACACATACACACAAAGTGAAAAAACAACCTCCGGTCGCTTTTATATTACTGTTCACCTGCTGGCTTACAAATAGTTATATATATATATTCCACTTTATCCAATTCTAACGATATTCCGTACGCTTACTTCCCATGAACAAACAAACTGAATTGGAACAATTTCTTTCACATAATCCGAGAACGCATTTAACCAAAGAAGAATCACAGCAAATATAATTACGCTCGGTTTCCAGTTTAGAAACAAAGAGGGGATGCAATTTAAAGATTTAAGAACGCACTATTCATGCGCCATGCTTGTAGACATGGCCGGTATGCGTCTATACTTCGCCTATTTTACCGTCAAGTCTGTGGCAATGACAGCTTAACACAGTCGTGAAACGCTATTGGAAACAAAATGATGAGATCCTCGGAAACTGTATAGAGTATATACACATACACAAAACATCATCAAAACACTATATCCCTCGATGCGTGAATATTTGCCGTGTTTTTGAAGAAAGTCTTAGTACATAACTTAGTTCTAAATCTCGCGCTTGTACATATAAGAATGTTTCCAGAGTAGTTGAAGTATTTAATTCCTGATTGTTACAACTGTCTAGCCTGTATACATTGTATCATTTCATTCTAAATTTCCTGTTAATACTTTAAGTTTGGAATAATATACAAATTCAAATAGATATGGGGCGATACGAGGACCTTTTTTAAACTAATACCAAGTATAGTTATACTTTCCAATACACGACATATAACTGACTTAGGGGGTCATTTTAAGCGTGTGTTTAGTAAACCATCGAGTCAGCTGTTTTCTTCTACAATATTTGCGGTACTGAAAATACAATCAATACAATTAAACTTAAATATAATCATACGCATGTTTTCAAAAAAATGTATACAATTAATATAGTGACATTTTCCGCGTAGTTTAAACACCAGAAATGTAACCTTTGAAACATAAAATGGTAGATGTTTTATCCCGATTCACATTGTCAATGTATTCACACTCAATGGAATTGAAACGAATACAAAGTGAAATACAATCGTTTATAAAGTTTATTCATTCTAAAATGAAACTGAAAAGAAATTGTGAACATTCTATTGTGCTCGCTATTTGATAGCAATTTATACTCGAGGATATGTTTTGTCAAATACACGAATATTGATTCGTTGTGAGGACTTTGAAAGGAAGCTTCTTGGATTGTCTATTGATCTTTATACAATTTTAATTACAACTGAGAAACTATTTTATATTAGTCGAGAAACAAATATTTACTTTAAATATAATAATATTAACTTCCACAAAGGTAGTAATTTCGTCGTAAGCAAAATCGATTGCATTATCTTTAAATCCAATTTAATTAAGATTACTCCATATTCTAGAAGTCCCTATTTACTGAAGACGGCAATTTGTTCAATAACTCCTCTAGGACGGGATTCTAGGCACTTGTGTTATAAAATATGCAAAATCCTGATGCCATTGGAAAACGTCGGTAGCAAAAATCGTATGAATTATTTTGGTAGATCCTTCTAAATCTTGGAAACATCGTACCATTGCCAAAATGCATTTTGCCATAATTTCAACCATGTTAGAATATTGGGGCAGATCATGCGATAGCTCCGTATAATTATCATATAACAACGATGGTATCTGCATAACAAGCAAACAAGACAATAAAATGATTGTAGTATAATTTCGTCATGAACGAAGCTTCAACTACAGCAACACTTTGTGATAGTAGTACATTTAACTCGTTGCTTGAATTCCAGATTCATCTAATATGAACTAATGCACAGCATATTTTAGCGAACTATGTCAGTTGTCCTACATTATTTGTAACATGCTCATCTTACTGGATGTTTTGGTGATGCATGACTTCACAAAAAATTGTTTGGTTACGAAGTTACGAATCTGGAGCAAGCCGTTTCTAAAAGGCGCTACCGAGCGCTTTCCTACGTCTATGCAACCTATCGAAGCGGTTCGTTGCACAAGAAAGCGCTCGATAGCGGTTTGATACGAAATATTGGGTACAAAGTAACGAAAGACGATACAAACCTGCTATCGTTTGTCAGTCCGAATGAACATTTGTCAGCCCGATCCAGATGAAAATATATCTGTCTGTGGATAATACACGTTTTTCAATTTGTTTAATTCTAGGTCTACTTAATTCAGGGGTAACTAATTTAAAAATGAATAATTAGATATAAACACAGATAACAACTGATTTCAAATAGGCCTTATTTGATATTTTACCTTTTTTTAATGGGTTGCATGAGCAAACCAGATAGTACTTTTGTTCAAAGGAAAAGGCTATTTTCATTTCAATTAATCATATTACGATTAAATATCAAACATCTTTAATCTTAATCACCTTTTTTTGTTAAATAAACCCTGCAAATCGTCACAACATAAAAGAGTTTTAGACGGAAAATTACGGGTTTTATTGTATCCAATAACGACAACAACAACATGTAATTAGTTTTCGCGACCTTTATCCCGCGAACATTTTTTGACGATTTTGGAGGGATTTTTTATTACATCTCGGCGAGGAATTACGAAAATGCATTTGTTTTACTTTCTTTACAATAACCTACAACTACGATGTGGATTATCACCGTCCGGTCCAGATACGTAAATACCCGAAACGGACTTTAATTAATTGTATTGCAAACTTTGCGATGGGAAATAACCGAAACATGTGTCTTTTTTATTAGATTTTCATAAGATTGGTTGATATTTCGCGCATATGAACGATTCCCGCTCGACTTGCTTCGTTATATCAGAGTAATTATGTGTCTCATAACAGTTTATAGCATCGTTTATGCACTGAAAATGATAAAATTTCCTTCCGAAGCGGGCAAAAAAATGGCTGCTATTTTTGTGTCCAAACATTTAGGAAATAGCCCTTCCCATATAAAAGATTAGTTGCATAGCAACCATGGAAGACTGGTAACTATTATTTTTTCTTTTCTAGACAGGGGCCTATGCTAGTTTTTGGAATATTTTTAAACATCATTAAAAAATAAAAGAAAATTTATGAGCTGCCGAATATCGCATTTTAATTTTTTTTGTTATTCTATTGGCAGCCATTTTCTAGTATCTTTGCTTCAGTGCGGGATTTGAACACACATTTTTATATCCATTAGTGAATTCAAACTCTGACCAAACCACGTGCACAGGTGTTACCATAAACCGGATCTTATCCGTTGGGCTTCGCCCAACGTATAGTCCGCTATAACTCTGACAAATGCTAGCATTTTTAGAAAATGGAGGTTTAATTTAAGGAGTTGTAACTTTTTAATCTTTGATTCGATGGAATGTTACTAAATTTTCCAGGAAAGCTAAATATACCCGGTGTGTTGTTAGCTTATATGTCATCAATTAGGAAATTACACCATCAACATCAAGCGGTTTTTGTTAAATTAATGGAACTAATTGACCTTATTGATGTTCTAACTTCGATACTTTTACATATTTTCCACGTTATATAAACCTTACTTCCATTCGTTCCTAAGAATGTATCAAATGACAGTATTACAGTCATTTCTTTGGACTAGATATAAAATAACAGTATAGAAGGCAACCGAACGTGAGATATTCAGAAAAATACTCATAATGGAATAGTTAATTGTGCCTTTCCATTTTATGAGTTGTAATTTCAACCTAATTTACATACGATAATAGTGCTTGACAAGACGCTTGGAACGATATAAATATCTCCATAATCACTAATAATATGCTTCAAAGCAGTATGGAATTCTAGTGGCACACTCTCGACTGTATTTATGTTGTTTCCAACAAATTGTGTTAACTTGTAGAAAGAAGACAATCGATGAAGAAAGCCCTTAATATACTATTTAGATGAACTGAACATATTTGCTGTATTATTCATTTGAGCACATCGGAAAATCCAGTCAAATGCTACGAATCATACCTCTGATTCTTATAGAAAACAGTAATGCTTATAAAAGGTTTCAATGTTTCAAATTCAGCCGTTATGGAATTAATTCGAGGTGTTATTGCGTCTATGAATGTCAATGTGTGTGGCTTTCTTGTTATTCCGTTAGTGACCAATTTGTGATCCGATTGAACTTGTTAATCACAGACATCACAAAGCCGTCTGTTAAATAACGTTACTATCTATCTTCAACCTACGCGTTAAGTCAACATTATTATACAAGCTTCTATTGCAGCACTATATATACACACCAGAAATACAACTGTATAAATAATAAAGATCAATGTACTTGAATATTATTCACAAGAAAAGACATAAATGCCACCGTTTCAAATAATACACGAAAAAAACTTATATTGACTAAAAAGTGATTACACAAACGCCAATCCAATTTATTTTGTAATCCAGGGGACGTAACTCTAATAAGTTCTTAAAACAGATGCACCGTTGTTTTTTCACTTTCCCTGTCTGAATTATATACGCTTTCTTCCCCCAAAAAGTATGTGTCTAATATATATACATAGTTGTGCTCTGATATGTGATGGATAAATATAATACACCCAGTATTGATTGAAACTTTGTCATTTATCTTTAAGACAAAATGTCACCTTTATTTGCAAATGCGATACGCACAACACAAATTAATTGATTATATTTCAAAAACGTCAAACAATGGGTAAATCCTATATACATTTTTATCATACGCAACAAATTAATTTTTATGTTCTCGTACAAATTCTTATGAGAATGTAGTGGGGCACATTTTAAAAATTCTCGCAAATTGTAAACTATATTCGTTGAAAAATCTTGATCGTAAAATCAGCGATTTATCCTATATAAATTCTTTATATGCACTTGTTCACAATTTATAGCATATACTTATTTAATCAAACAACATTCTGCCATACATGATTATATTTATGGAACGTTGGCACATTAAGTTTAGTCTGTTACAACACCCCGTGGGACAACAATATTGCCTGCAGAAAATATACAGTTCCAGAAACAATGACATCTATAGTGCATTCGTACTACAAGAAATACTACGTCTACTTGTTGGGAAAATTGTTTCCAAATATAGGATTTTGGTCAAGAGAGGTGTTTCCTCAGGAGAGTTGATCTAGAGATTTGTTGCTCAATACAGGGCCATTATGGAGTGGTTGTTTCTCAAGAGAGTGTCGTAATGGATAATATGTTGCTCACGAGAATCCGGTATGGGGAAGGTTGTTGCTCAATCAGTAGAAGACCGATATGGAGAGGTCGTTTTTCAACAGAGAGCCGTTCTGGAGAGGGTGTTGCACAAGAGATGGTGTTATCTGGAGAGGTTGATACACAGGAAACAAGAAGCGTAAAGCCTTAACTTACTTAATTACTCAGAAAAATATAAAATCGGCTGTTTCTAAAGAAACCTTCAAGATAATCTCAACTTCAATGCTAATAATCGTTAATCACGAATAGTTTACATCCTTTGTAACAAACTCTGCTATTTCACTAGCAGAAATTGTAACCAAGTTTAAGCATACAGCAACTATAATGATCCTAGCTACATCTGACTGCACCCAATCAGTTCAATCGACACATGTTGCTATAATACAAAACACAATACGCCGATATATATCAAAATATTATATATTTATGCCATTCGCTTCCGTTTGATTATCGTCACGACGTTCCTACCCACTTGTGTTTGGCCTTTAGTTATAATAAATCATTTGAGGAGTCATAGAACGGATGTAGAGCAAGTAAGTAAGAATTGTTGTATTGATTTTATATAAATCTTTGGAGAACTTGATAGCAAACGCGATCAAAACTATATAGTTGCCATACATTTGTCTGACGTGTCGGGATTTCATTGCGGCGTATTCGATAATTTAATCCAAATTAATATATGGAAGAAAAACTATGAGAATGCGTAGTCTGCAGAGGTATACGGCATATGTCAAACTGTATTGTACAAAACGAAATAATGTGCATGAAGTTAGCTGCCTCGTTGCCCATTCGGAGACTTCGAACTGGCAAGGGGCATTTAACGTCACAACTTAGCGAAGGTGTTTAACTTTTCAGTCATTTAGGAATAGAGACTACTCAGTCACTGGATCGCGTCACTAGACCAATCAGTCCCGAAACTTCAATTGTATACACACTCAGCATAGAGGTGCTTTACCAGAGCTGTAGGAGTCACTGTCGTCCTACACGCCACGAAAAGGCGGTGGCATTTACCAGTAAAAATACACGGTCGGTATTTCAAAGCAGTAGACAGGAACACTATAACGAAATATAACAATACAATTAAAATAACTTGTGAACATGTATTAATCTCGGTAGAACAAACACTGCTCAATGTTCTTATTTATAGCCTTGACACAGCTCTATAATTGTGTACACTTATTAATTGCCAGATATCACAGGATTCCATCGCTATGAAGTTATTCCAATCATTCGACTAACGAAATTGCTGTTCGTATGAAATCATAGTGTTTGAGAAATTAAGCTCACAAAACACCAAATATGATGTTAGCTATTTTAATACTGGTGCAGTTATAATTGTGTAGCTTAAAAGCAGGTGGTAGCTGAAATCATGTAATTACAAACACAGGATTGATTGAACGATCAGTGGCTCTGAAATAATTCACGGGCATTTTTTGCAAAACGTATAGTTACGTACTTTCACAACTACAGGTACTTTTACAATTTCGCAATGTCAAAGATATGAAATAATCTACAATGTCGATTGCCAAAGGCTAATTCATGTCATTACATAGAATCAAAGTTCGTCATTATCAGATAGAAAGAAGTGCAGATTTGCACTGCTTCCGTATGTCAGTGGTAATATTGCGTATTTCAACAATGTCTCAGCGGCTCGATCTCTGTTATTATTCCACAGACAGTTGAGTTAATGAAAAGTCATTAATATTAATTACAACGAAGCTAGGATTTTAAATTGGTAACTTATTAAGACAAAAACGTCTCAGAAATGCTAAACACATTTTAATGAATTCGCTCCATGTATCATTTTAAGCTTTCTAAATTCAATTTTGTAATCAATTCTAAATAAGGAAATATCGTATCGCGCATATGTTTAATGTTTGGATTGTTATGTTTACACAATTTAAATAGAGAGCTAGAACGTGATATGTTCCTAGTATAGACGCAGCTACTAGATATAAACAAGAATGTTTTAACAAAATGCAAAAGATTTGAGTTATAAAAATTGGAATTGCCGTTTAATTTGATTGTTGGAATAGAGGTACATAAAACATTAGATGATCCACAGTTTTCATCAACAACGTGTAAAAAAGAGTATTGAAACACATTTGCAGGTTGAAATTATGTAATTATTATAGACTTTAATATGGCACATCACCCGTGCACTGTGCTGTAACATAAATCATATAGACTTATGGCACATCACCCGTGCACTGTGCTATAACATAAATCATATAGACTTATGGCACATCACCCGTGCACTTTGCTATAACATAAATCATATAGACTTATGGCACACCACCCGTGCACTGTGCTATAACATAAATCATACAGACTTATGGCACATCACCCGTGCACTGTGCTATAACATAAATCATATAGACTTATGGCACATCACCCGTGCACTGTGCTATAACATAAATCATATAGACTTATGGCACATCACCCGTGCACTGTGCTATAACATAAATCATATAGACTTATGGCACATCACCCGTGCACTGTGCTATAACATAAATCATATAGACTTATGGCACATCACCCGTGCACTGTGCTATAACATAAATCATATAGACTTATGGCACATCACCCGTGCACTGTGCTATAACATAAATCATATAGACTTATGGCACATCACCCGTGCACTGTGCTATAACATAAATCATATAGACTTATGGCACATCACCCGTACATTGTGCTGTAACATAAATCACATTAGCAAGAAATACTAACATATGGCAGGTTTAGAAGGCCGTTAGTACAATAACGCTGTTGAGAGGGAGAAGAACAAACCTGCCAGAAAACTGCTCTTTACTTATGGAAAAACTAGCTCTTTCAACTCCAGTTTGGTCAACATGACCTGTTCCGAATTTCATGAAAATAAGCTCATTAGAAGAGTCTTATAAGGTCGTAGGAAGCACGACTTTCTCATTCTAAGCCAGCGATATGCTTGACAAAGTACCGTTTAAGAGTACCACCATGCAAGCCAACAAAACCTACAATTACAATGAAAAAACAATTTTTTATTGTGTAATAGAAGAGACTAATTGTAATTGGGTTTATTTCGCATTTAACTGAATTAATGTGGTTTTTCTTACCCAAAAACAGAACCTGTTGAACAGTCGTATAATTAGTGAGAATCCGTATCGCCCGCATTTTCATCACACGATATGTGATGGCTAATGACGAACAATAAAACACTATATTGATTACGATTCTAGAATCTGTATTACAATTAGATTCTCTTAATCGTAAATACTGCATAATTCAATTACATGTTTACGAGAACATTGCGCCAAATGTTATCTTTGCAAATTGTCATCATGTTGAATCCCAAGTTGCCCGTATCGCAATTTCTTGTTTTATCAGTTTATACCTTAACATTCGTCAGTACGATGGAGTTACACAACCACGCAACGCAGTGCACGCGGACTGCAATTTCCAGTAAATTGCAAACCGGTCTATTAACAACTTAGACTTTTTATGCGACACGTGTGAGCTTTTCACGTATCCTGTCACGTGTGATACCTAAATATACACGCATGCAAAATAAAAATAACGAATCTGACAGGACAATCAGCATTAAACAAAAACAGTAGAGCACTGAAGGCACAAAACAACAAATAACAAGAAAAAACAAGAAAGACACTACTAGTAGATGGTAAAGCACCAGTCGTACTCGGAACAAGGCAGATCCAATCGGAAAGCATACAAAATAAAATCGCGCCACATTCGATTGGTCTTAGTTCTTAGTTTGGATGGACCTGACAACAGCAAAATATCCAATGTGTTAACCAGCATCCAAAAAATAATTGAGAAATTTCTTCTAAATCAAACTAGTAAAAATCATATTCTTGATATGTGCTCCGCAAATATGCTTCGAAAAACTGTTCCGTGAAAACTACTGTAGATTATTTGACAATTACGTATGATTAGGCCTTATATAACATTATTGTTGCCGGTGTAGGCGATCGATGTGTTTAACATGATAAACAGAAGTTCTCCTTAAATCGAAGAGGAGATATTCCAACAAGTTTAGATTGCCCTGATAACCTCATGTTTTATACCAAGGACATGGGACATATTTCTCATTATTCAAACGTTTTATTCTACCAGTAATGATCATTCGATATTGCCAAATAAATCAGATCATTTACTGGGTATTTGCCGATTCTGATTAAATTCTAGACATATCATATAAATCGCACGATGCTAACATAGAACAAGTTCGATCGGCTACACTGAATGATAGTGCTAGTTTCATATCAAATTACGGAATGAACCGCACTACAACAAAATCTCAATTTTTGTTGAAAATCGCTCTTTTCACCAGAGGCAAATTGATAACCATCGACGCGTACTGAATAAAATACAAAATCAAGTGCACCAGTCAAATTTAGATTTCTTTGGGAACCCGTCAACCATTAATTAATTTCAGCTCAAATGTTGAAGTTTATTTCTAATCGCCAACTGACAGGCAATTTAAGCTAATAAAACACGTACCCTTTAGCTGTATCAATGTAGCAAAAGTTGTGTTAGTAAGTGGGAACGTTGCACTAGTGTCAAACTTGGAGTAATTCATCATTCAATGTCTAGAATTACTCCTAGAAATGTCTGTCATACAAACGCAGAGCTGTTTTGGTAAACAACTATCGATTCCAAAAAGTGTTGACTTCAAATTACTAACTAGCTTATTAGAAATGGTGACTAAATTGGTTTGACTAGTAACAGAAGGTGACCAAGTATAGGTTAGAGTTTATGAGTTAGAGTTTATGAGTTAGAGTTTATGAGTTAGGGTTTATGAAACGTTTTCTTCAATGACAAATGACCCTAATTGATGTTGCGGAAAATGAAATAAGTGGTATTTGATCTGTATGTCAAAGTTTTGTGAATAAATAGTGAACTACTACCAATGCAGAATCGTTACACGAGCATACTAGAACATGCCAGTGAATTTCGGCATGTAGGTTCATTATACACTTGGCCACACATCAGCACTGGACAGTCCTGCTGTCAACAGCCGTTGACAGGGCATACCCTAAATAAAAAAGACGGAAAACGAGTGAAAAGATAATAATAAGTCAGACAGGGAAGGCAGCACTCAACCAGTCGAGCAGTGAAAACATACAAGGCACAATGCCAAATTGAACAATTATCCGCCAAAGTCCAAGCTCTCGAAAATCTGAATGAACTAGTTTCAGCAATCAAATAGCTGAATGTCCAAGCTGAATGACCCAGTCCCAACAGTAAAACGACCGAAAAACCTAGTTTTAGCTGGCAGAAGTCGTATGAAGATACATCCCTTTATCCAAGTTAACAGAGTGGTATGTATACATACCTCGCGAGATGTTTAAATATACTATCTTTTCATTGGTTGGCAGTTTGTCCATCGATTGATTGAGCCAATCAGGCGGCACCAGGAAGACATGACGTCATGAATGAAATATTGTTGGCAAACAGGAACTGATTAGACTTTCATCAGAGATGAAAATGAAAAGTCGCCGTAAACGTTCATTAGTACTACAATTTTAATTTGACGACAACTTGTTAAACAAATAACTAAAAACTGATAATTGAAACTTAACATTTAGTAATGATGATTACATTGTAGTTTTAGACGTTGTTTTGTTGATCATTGTAAATATAGGCTTAGTTTTAGTTGCATTTTTGTGTTTCGATGTTTTTTTGTTTAAGAGTTTATAGTCTTGTTTGATATCCTGTACGTAATATGGGGACTGTCCTGTTACGGATATTCTGAACCAAGGTCATCCGTTCCTGAAACTATAAGTTACATACTGAACGATAACCAATTTAACTATTATGATAACGGTTTAACTTCAGTTGGTAGACATACTTTCTTAACCAAAAACTGCAACAAGAGTCTTTCATTATTGTGTGTACATTGGACGTCGACATGTGATCATGCAGCAATGAGGTGTAACGTCGAAACTGTTTTAACAATTATATTATTTTGTTGCTTTGTGAATATTGTCACATTATGTTGTTTGTATGTCATTTTCCGAATAATGTCCCATTTTTATTAATATTATTTATGTGTATTCTGAAATGTTTTCTTTTTCCGAAGTATTATAATTATCCCTTTATGTTTTGATCGCTTACTCTTAAAAACATGTATATGTAGAAAGTGTTAGTCATAGAGGCTGATGGGGAGGACTGGGTTTGCCAACTGTAAATAAACTCAGTTGGCTAATTTTAGAGAGGTGCCATGGCAACCAGAGTTCTGCATGGATTATAATTCTTTTGCTATTTTTAGTAAGGTTAACACAAGGAACAGTGTTACCCATTTAACAGGAAATATCAGTACTTTTAGAAGAAGATTTTAAAATATTTTACTATAGATATATAGGGAAAACAGGGCCCCACCCACCGGTGGCCATGTTTTGTGACGAATCACGATAAAAATGTCCATTTTGTAAGAGGGTCACCCAACAACTATATCAGTAAAATAGTTTTGAAATCTGGCAAGCGGTTGATGTTTTACAATTTTATTTAAGATTTTCTTATTGGTTGCCATGGCAACCAGAGTTCTGCATAGGCTATAATTATTTTAGCTGTTTTAAGAAAGAACCACCAAAGGAACAATTTAAGCAATTTATAGTGAAATCCAAACAGTACTTTTAGAGGAGAAGATTTTTAAAGATTTTACTATAGATATATAGGGAAAAACAGCGCCCAACCCACTGGCGGCCATGTTTTTTGACGAATCAAGACAAAAATGTCAATTTTGTAAGAGGGTCACCCAACAACTATTTCTGTAAACTTATTTTGAAATCTGGCCAGCGGTTGATTTATGATTTTTTAAAGATTTTCCCATTGGTTGCCATGGCAACCAGAGTTATTTATAGATTACAATTCGTTTAGCTATTTTTAGAAAGGCGCACACAAGGAACATTCCTGTGAAGTTTGGTTGAAATTGGTCAAGTGGTATAGGAGGAGAAGTCATTTGAATGAATTTTTGACGCACGCACGGACGAAGAGTGATCACAATAGCTCATCTTGTCAATATGTGACAGGTGAGCTAAAAAGAATAGAAAATGAACAACACTCTGTAGTTAGACGAAATACACATGTCAATTATGCACTTGTGGCACGATTGTGGGATAAAACTTACCAAATGTTCTAATTTTGCAAATAACAACGACCCTACGTGATACAATTGCTAGGAATACAATGCACAGTAACGAATCCCCGAGTGTATTGTTTTAATAATTATATTCGGTCTATAGTGATAAAATCGCAGAGTATAGTGTCCATGTAATATTCAAAGAGATTCGCATTATCAGATTAAAGATGAAAATCGCCCTTATGAGGATATTTAATACCCACTCTCGCAAGAAGAATTCAACTGTCTACATAGCTGAACAATTTACCGATTGGTTCGGTTTAACAGCTCTTGGGGAATATCTCCCATTTTATACTCTTAACACTGATGTGTTAGAAAGCGGTTATTGAGATTAGATTTTCAAAAAAGATCAAGTTATCTGGAAGAAGAAGACATTAACACGCACGCTGGAGAAGATTCCGGTCTAAAAGAACTATTCACGGAGAAAAGCATTGCTGTTTTTTATTATCCACATACGGATTTAGTTAAACAATTACTCACAGAATGGTATATACGTAGAAATGAAGATCTAGACTCTTACACTGACTGTCCTGTAAGGCATGCAATCACGTAATTAGAGTTGGTAGAACATCTCACTTCAAGATAAATAACTCAACAAAACCGTGCTTTTCAAGATTAAGTTTTTGTTTAATGACAACTAGCTATAGTCGAATTGGAGTCAGTCATGATCTATCTGACAAGTGCATGTGGATGCGCAATTCTAGATCGAAAACGAGTATTGAGCAGTGACTGCACTTTTATTTGTTTTTTATTTATATGCTTTTATTTATACTCGCCAACGGAAATTTATATGGGCTAGGCCCACCATAAGAGGTTAGTCAATTTAGTGTTTGGGGATAGTGCATGATTCAGCAACCTTCAGATCAGCAGTCAGTAGCTCTTACCGCTCGACCACTTGTCAACCCCACTTTTAATTATTGACCCTATATGCTCTATACCGAAAGGTTACGGCTCTGAGATCAGATTATATCTATATAGTCGGATTGTAATGACCTGTCGCAAGTCATCTTCTTGGCCGTGTTGTGTGTACTTTGCCTTTTTCGTTTTGTTATTCTGTGACTTTTAGTTTTGTTATTCTGATTCTTTTTCTTTTTGTTATCATGTGCCGTTTCTTTTTGTTATTCTGTCCCTGTTCATGTTTTATTCTGTGCCTTTGCATTTTGTTATTCTGTGACTTTTCATTTTGTTTTTCTGTCCCTTTTTCTTTTTGTTATTGTGTGCCTTTCCTTTTTGTTATTCTGTCCCTTTTCATATTTTATTGTGTGCCTTTGTTTTTTGCTATTATGTGCCTTTTCTGTATTTCTTATGTGCCTTTTCTTTTTTATTATGTGTTTTTCTTCTTTTCTTGTTGTCTTTATGGTGTGCTTCTGTGCGTTTGTTGTTTTAACTGAGTGATGCTGTTCCTCTCTGATGTGTTATTATATTTTGTTACAAAATGTTATCTACTTTAATAAACCACTTGACAGCTCCTTTCCAATAGAATAGAAATGGGATAGCAAGCTTCAATGTAATCAGTACCTTAGATCACATCAACATTACAATGAAACGCTCACGCAAAACATTGATAACTCATTTCTGTAGATTCAGTTTATTCTTGAAAGTTATTTTTTATTTTAAGTGTATTGCAACTAGAAACAGTATTGATTATATAATAGGAAAATGTATCAGAATTATTCATTTAACCGCTTTGACACTTCCGCAGCGAGCATTAGCAACAACAAAAGCTGTATTTATACAAATATATGGCACATTTAGAATTATTTAATAGAATGTATAACTTTGTATTAGACCATCCCATGTAGAATCTAGCAAGTATGGATCGTCGGAAATCCGTCAAGGTTGGCAAACTATTACGCGTTCTAAAATGGCGATCACGCAATCGCACTTAAAATGATTATGCGAATTCGGACACAAACGATCAAACGGTTCGGTTCAGGAAATAAAAAATGCCTCTCTGAATGTATTATACTAAACAAGTAAATCAGAGAAAGGGGGTTATTTACTTAATAAACTCCCTTTGTTTCAATTATGTGCGAGCAATAAACCTTGTAGTGTATAATCATTTTAAAATAACACTCTCAAACAAGGGAATTATTCACAGACAAGCGTCTGGTGGATGCCTACCTCAGCACGGGTATAATCGTCCTGGTCACGGAAGCACTTGTCTCGAAAATGTTATCATCGCGTATTTGTACTTTGCTGAAACTTCTTCAAATTCGTGAAAAACACGGGAAACACGCACTCAACAGTAGATTTTAGAAATCGTAAATACTTTCAGACAAATATTTTTATGATTAGTTATTTCGCAAACGAAACGTCTATAATACTTCATTTTGTGTTTTTTAGTGAAATGTTCACGGCTAGATTCAACTAAATGTATTTAATATAAAATACGGTGATTTCGTAGTGGGCGCAATTAAATCTAGGAATAATGTAAAACCAATTCAGCCATCATGCGTAATGCTTAATTAAATACTAATTATATGAAAAAGAAGATAAATGACTGTTAATTGGTGTAATTACTAGTCGAGGAAATTACTTAATTAACTAAATATCGACTGAAGTAACAGTCCCATGAAATGGCAATACTAGTATTCTATCAAAGAGAGACAACTATGTTTAAAGCTTTGTTATGCCTCTTACGAGTTGCTTCCCTTGGACTGTTGAACACATTTGGAAAACCAAAACCAAATCAGTAGGCCTAATGCAACATTTTACGAATGCATGTACTGATTGTTTCCATTTAAATATAGTAAAACCTCAATAATAAAAACTTCACTGATGATCTTTGAAAAGCGGTTGTGTTAACATTTTATTTATGTATCTTTGTTTATTTAATGTGCAGTTTCAATGTTAAATTGAATAAGTGGAATATAAACTACAACCGTTAATTACTGTAAAATTGGAATGTCTTGTTCTCAAGTTAGATTACAGTTGTCATACACAAGCGTGGGGGTATTTCCCGTATAGGATGCATGTTTGCGGACCTACCAACAAGTTATGCGAGTATTAAATGTGATAAGAATATTTCCAGAATGGACAAACCCTCATTTTAGTCAGTATAGTATGCATCATTTAGCTCTTTATTTGATAATTCATAAACCTCATTTCAGTTGATGCAATTTGAACATGAGCAGATGTGTGCCCCTAGAGCAATTGTGAGAACATTTTCACTATGCAATTCTTTGATGGAGGGAATTAACCATTTTCCATGTTACAATAAAAGTGTCGAAACCTATAGATTTCTTTTCTCAGTGTCTTATTGATTAATGTCAATGTCCGGATCAAAAAGTAAAAATAATGACATTATAAATAATTTGATAGAACATTCCGCAATTTGTCAGCAATTCAATAGTCATATATTGCGGCCAATGGACGGAACTAGTTTTGGAATGAATTATCCGATGTGAAACGTTACTAACAAGCATTTGCCAACTTGCATGCGAATGATACATCCGTAGCAAATGCCACCCGAACATAATTGTTTTTAAATGTTAAAATAGATAACCCGATCACTACATTTGCCTCACTTTAGACCGTATTTTGCGGTGTTAAAACGCGTATTTACAAAATTCAAGAAATTCACCTTTTAATGGTAATTTGCGACTGAAATGCGAAGATTGCAAGGGAAATTACTACGAGCCATTCACTGCGGTGTCGTACCGGAATTGTGGTTTTTAACGTTTTTAATCACGCAATGGGAGACGTAAATGATCAGGTCAAACCGTGTGTACAGTTTAGCCCTCTGCGGAAAAACAATGTTAATCATTTCTTTTTAGATTTTTTTTTTTTATGTTTTAACAAGTTTTTACTTATCATATTATTCACGGTCGACACCTTATTACATGCGGATAGCTCAAACTTGTGAAAAAGTCCATGGAGTGACACGTGACCTGTTCTCGATAGTTTACGATTTCAAAAAAAAATCCAAAAAGAAGCATTTTGTAAGAATGTCGTAAACCAGATTAATTAAACCGGTCGTTACTGGATTTCAATTTTTTCTTGAACGAAAATATGTTTGTTTTATGGTTAATATGTCCGGATTACGGAATTTCGGGTGTTAACCATCACCTGATCGGTATTTTTACGCAACCGATAATTTTTACGCAAGAAGTTGGCTGACGTATGTCCGCCCGGGCAAGTAGAAATTCTTAGAAAGAACTACAAAATAATCCTCAAAACCCGTCACTACGATAAAATTTACACACAAATCGATTAAAAGAGTATAAAACCATAGTTTAGACAGTTTTTTCGTTCTATGAATTCTTCGCTAACGTTTCGTACTCAACACTTTCACACCACTTCCTACCGTTCGTCCTGAATTTTTTCGTACTCAACACAATTCGTACCCGACACTTCGCTCCGTAATTATTTTTTCGGATTTTTTAGGATCATCGGGTAAAATTAGAGCAGGTTGTTTCACATGATAAAATTAACAACATAATACATTTTTTGGTCCCCAGAGCCATATTAGGAGAATTACCATTTAGTGTAAATGTCTATTCAGAGACTTAAACTTCTAATTGTCTCAGGACTATTGTAAGGGAATTATGGGAATTGGTTTATGATCTTTTATATTGTTGAACACTGAAAACATGTCTTATGATAATACCTTTAATGGACTGGTAAAAGGTTTTATCTATAAGCATATAAATATTATATGGAACAAGGGAGTCATAATATGCAATTATGTATTTTGAAAATTAGTTTGTTATACATGATATTATTTTACAATTTGTTGAAAAATTTCGTATGTCAAACTATTGTGCTTATAGTCTTCCCAATTTGAAAAGCTACCGGCCTACCGCGATTTTTTTCGCAATTTTGAGATGTTCATGCTTAGTTTTAAACACATCAGCTGTTAAATTTTGCAGAAGGAAGGTCGAGGATCCTGTCAATTCTCTGTCTGATGAAGTCGGTACATCATTTGTCCACATAAACTAATTGACTTGTTCCAGATGGTATGCATCGTTTCGATGATAGGAGAGCAGCTTTTCCTTTTGCTAAGCATATAGCAAGGGTGCTGAGCATATTATAGCAAGGGTGCTGAGCATATAGCAATGGTGCTGAGCATATAGCAAGGGTGCTGAGCATATAGCAAGGGTGCTGAGCATATAACAAGGGTGCTGAGCATATACACGTAGCAAGGGTGCTGAGCATATAGCAAGGGTGCTGAGCATATAGCAATGGTGCATTGTTTTATTTACATTGTGTATACATTTGGTAATTTGGTCTCGTAATTTGCAAAATTGATCCATTCATGTTAGTTAAAGTGCATTCACATGGACTGCTGTATGAGAAAGATCAGTTTAGCTAATAAACACCACTTACATAGAATAATTCAGGAGGTACATATTCAGACTAGACACTTAACGTAACTTGATTTGATACTTCTGTATTCGGGCAGTTTAGCAATATCCCGCACAAGGATAACAGAAGATAGATATATTTTATTTTATATTTTGTTAATTCAGTGTATAATGCATAGCTACATGTATCGTAACGAGTCGCATATGACGGACACACAATATATTAAGGCTTGTCTACATGGTTGGGTGGATTATAGTTCTTCGTTATGTTTTCCACATGTGGAGAAGTTGTAAATCACTAGCGGAATAGTAAGCGTAAGAGAAGTAGTTCAATGTCCATGTCTTTGATTGAAATAGCGTTATAAAGGGATGCGTACAACAAACTATAAATGATGACTAAACGGCTCTAAGATCGTGAAGATAGGAAATACAGACATGCATTTAAATGACATTTAAAGGCTTCAGTGCATTACATTTGTACGAGTTCCTAATTATGACACACGTTAACATTTGTGGTTCATGCTTTTACACAGCTATGCACTGTCATGGTTATTCCAGAAAACTACCGATCGCGTTCATGAATAATCAGAAAATATAACACTAGTCCAAGATTTGAACATATCAACATTGGAATATGGCTAAGACTCGAGTGTTTATTAATGAGTTTCAGGTCTCTGGAAGATGGGAATATCGACAAAATCTAACATTTATCACTATGGGACGCCTGCACGAACATCACCGTACACATGTATCACTATGGGACGCCGGCACGAACATCACCGTTCACATTTATCACTATGGGACGCCGGCACGAACATCACCGTTCACATTTATCACTATGGGACGCCGGCACGAACATCACCGTTCACATTTATCACTATGGGACGCCGGCACGAACATCACCGTTCACATTTATCACTATGTGAGGCCTGCACGAACATTACCGTTCACATTTATCTAGAATGTCATATTTGTAATTACAATATTTTATATCGAGCCGGCGAAGAAGAAACAAACAGTCAACCTGACCATTTGTTGATGCATGCATAATCTGTAACCTCGATAGCCTAGTGTTAATACGTCCCAATGCTGGTGATCATTATTTAGCCCCCTTTGAAGGTACCTCCATCTGGACCCTTGAACAATTGTATTGTAAATGAATTGAGTTGAAACCCGTGGTCTTAATTCTAAATTGTGTTATTAGGGTGGTCTTTAAGTAAGGTTGATTTGTGCAGTTTTACAACTGAGTGCGTTTCATGTTATAAGTATACATCATAAGTTACGTAGAGTATCATAAAACGTGATCAGAATGTACTAGCGATGGCGAATGTAATATATATATAATTATATACATACTGAGCAAATCTAACAAGACCATTCTTCATATTTCTCCCAGTATTTCAATTTTTAGTTTTATTCTAAAATGTTAATTACGGTATTTGCTGAGTTTGAGTGTATGTTTTTATTACAAAACTGCTTTATTTGATTTGGACTACTTTTATTTCTATTAATGGAATATAAGAAAAACGAAGGGAACATTTGCACAGTATACTTTGTAGGTATGTTTTTAACGGTTTAATTGAATGGTTAATACACATTAGTCTCGTTAACCAACGCATTCATCAACTGTCTGGGAACTTGACACACTGCTGACGTATGAGATAGGTTAAGGGAAGACAATTATGTTGACGATGTAGATAATGATTATAATGATATAAGTTATAGTTTGGAGGTTTAAAAGTCGTACAGTATTTCCACTCAGTGCTCTCGTCAACTGATTGACACGTTCGCAGTCAACCATATACAAGTGCAATTAAAGAACCCAATCCCAGTTCAACCCCCATAATATCCGTTCTACAAGAATGACACTCTTAACACTACCAAATACAGTATATCTGCCTCGTAGGTTTTTATGTTTTCTGTGGTCGACTGGTTAAGTTGAGTGCCACCTACCTGTCCGACTTAATATTATCATTTCAGAACATGTCCCGTTGCAAATACTGCCGTACATCAAAGAAACATAAACTCAACCGCTTTCTTTTTATGGTGAGAGCCAGGTAATAAAAAAAACATGCACTACTTTTCTAGTATTTTGTATTACGGGAATATAGGCTAACCGGAACATCCCGCAATCGATGCAGACGCTGAATCACTGAGCTGTCCATACGATTAAGGTTAACGTTTGTCTTTGGGCCGGATGCTAAAGACAGGTTTAAGTGTATAAAATGTATATTATATATTACGATTTCTCACACCATACAGAGATAGTGTCTAGAATAAACGGTCAATATATGATTACCAGTCATAGTGCCAGACAGTACTGATATATTTTCTTACTTTCCATTACATATGCCAATATTATACAACAGATGATGAATCAAGCTGTACATCCAATGTTCAAATCATTTATATAATACTTTTTGTAGTAAATACAATATTTGTTTGGTTATCGGGCTTTTGGTTGGGTTAATCTGTTACATGTTTGTACTCTGTATTAAAGGGGATCTGGTGGCATGTTTTGAGAAGCATAATCCAAACAAGAGATGATAGTAAAACACTTTAACTAGTCAGAAATATTAAAGGTAATAAAGACCTTAACCTATGACCAACTGACCTCAAAGTTTTCTACTGGTGATGATCAATCTCCATGTCAAGTTTGAGGATCCTAGGGCAAAGGGTTATTGACCGACCGACCGACCGACCGACCGACCGACCGACCGACCGACCGACCGACCGACCGACCGACCGACCGACCGACCGACCGACCGACCGACCGACCGACCGACCGACCGACCGACCGACCGACCGACCGACCGACCGACCGACCGACCGACCGACCGACCGACCGACCGACCGACCGACCGACCGACCGACCGACCGACCGACCGACCGACCGACAGACAGACAGACAGACAGACAGACAGACAGACAGACAGACAGACAGACAGACAGACAGACAGACAGACAGACAGACAGACAGACAGACAGACAGACAGACAGACAGACAGACAGACAGACAGACAGACAGACAGACAGACAGACAGACAGACAGACAGACAGACAGACAGACAGACAGACAGACAGACAGACAGACAGACAGACAGACAGACAGACAGACAGACAGACAGACAGACAGACAGACAGACAGACAGACAGACAGACAGACAGACAGACAGACAGACAGACAGACAGACAGACAGACAGACAGACAGACAGACAGACAGACAGACAGACAGACAGACAGACAGACAGACAGACAGACAGACAGACAGACAGACAGACAGACAGACAGACAGACATTTACAAAGCAATAAACCCCCTAACCAAAAATGGGAGGCAGTATATATAACCCCTCATTAAAGATGTGGGCATAATAAAATGCCTCAATAGTAGATTTTGCTGTTCTTTAAAATGGGGTGTACCCGTATATTTTCATGTCTTAAATTTGTCATTACACGCTTACTCTGTTATAAATAATACCAAAAAAAGCATATTATTAATAATTTACGGATCTATAATTACACATTCATCTAAAAGAACCCAAATATTTGTGAATAATGGTTACAACGTAAAATTATACGTCCATACCAGAAAAATTAATGAAAGCGTTAATAATAAAACATCGAAACATTTTAGCAGTATAATATATCTCTTCTGCATGTTTCCTTATGGTTATACATTAGTATTTCATAATCAATGATAGTACAATTAAACAGTCAGTAAGTTTGTGAAATACCAACCCCGACCTCTTTAATCATACTAGCAACGTTTCATGCAGAGCCAAGACTGTGCGTGGTGTTCAAATGCTGGTAACATGATACTAAAGTACATATAACCCCAGTGCTAAACGCTTCAAGTGTTCCCGGTACCAGAATAATGGCACTGGATAATTTCAATATTATTAAAATTCTGCCACTGGGACATTAACGTTAAACACACAAAAAACGAATCATTAAATTCAATGAACCACAAAAAATGTACATCAGGTTCATTATTAAAACAGGAAAAAAAATGTTTGCCCTGGTGGAATTCATCGATTGATATCGTCTCAAGAATATTTTCAATTACATTTGGCTTCTAAGACCTAGAAAATTGATATTCCATCTTCTGTCGTGTTAAGTATTATTGCGTCTTTTTATTAAAGCGATGGACTAAGTCGATTAATCATGAAATAAATCACATAACGGCTCTAAAGGCAATACATTCTATAGCAGTCTAGTAATTTAACTCAAATACTACACAAGTAAGACACGCTGTAAAGGTTGTCTCCCTTGAACAAATTCACTGTTTTGTAGTAAATATAGCAACGTATTTTACTGTCGAAAAAGCAAGTCAGAGATAGGTACATAAATTAAAAAATTTAATAATACCACAATTATTGACTGACCTAATATTTTATTTGAGCTGACACACGAGCACACGAATAAATATAAACAGTAACGTCTTTTGAAACTAGGTAATTTAGCTTTTTGACAGCTGGGACTTAGGCAGATCATTTTCTCGTTCGGTTGTGTATTAGGCATTGTGCCTTGTGTGTCTTTATGTTTTCTGTGCTCGGTTTGTTAAGCTGCCTTCCCTGTCCGACATAATATTATATTTTTACTCGAGGATATCGTCTCATATTGTGTGTACTACAGAATCCGTCCTTTGTACGAAATGGAAACCAAGAGAAATATTTGTGTAATTATCTTTTATTTTCCAATATATAATTATAGTGGTCAATTGATATTGAACTATGTCTTAGTTAGGCCGTTATAATTAGCAAAGAGTTACTCGGTAGAAACTCATTTAGAATTATTATTACTAATACATGCAGGTGATGTATGATTCATTATTTTCTCCACGTATGCAAAACTAAATTAGGTCCAAACAATTAAAAACGTGGTTTTTTAAAATTTTCATCATAGTTATGTTTTCGATAAAAAAAACTGCCCTCATAACAAATTAGAAAGAGGAAAATCAGATTATTGTGTTACTCACTTATTATAACAAATTGGAGTATGAATGAGTCTATCTTCATCCCTAGATACGATAAATCCGGTGGGTGACTCCAAAATATTTTATCAACCAGCCATAGTAGCCGAAAAAACCTCTTCCGGGTTTCAAACATTCCACCTTTCGGTAAATATAAATATGTGGTTGTAATTTTAGCTAGATAGATGACAGTTTGTTGACATAAAATATATTACACTTATTAATATGCATACATGTGTAACTGTTGTACTCCAAAACGAGGAGTTCCCTTAAATATAGTTACCCATACTTTTTAGCGTCCGATGTGACTAAAATTTGGCATTTATATAATTGTGTACATCATATAACATATCCATTGGATATTGAAAGCAAACCTGTTGTAATCCATCATTTTTCTTATACCCACAGATAACAGGCTTGAATTATCCAACCAGAAAACAGGATATCTGTCGACAATGTTAGTTTTCTGATTCCTTCTGGCAACCATACAAATTCTTGCTTGAACGCTATTCCATTGAAGGTTTAGGGCATAAAGTGATAAAACAGCTGTTTTTAAGAGAAATTCTATTTACGATAGAATAAAAGCGTGTTTATTATTTTTTCTTGTTTGTATGATAATTGAAATAATGCCATGTATGAGGCATCATATCTATGAACTCAAGTATTATTGTAGCCCTTCACTCTCCCACCCAATGTACTGTTTATTATCAAAACACATTAGTTGTAACTATGTACCCCAGTAAACACAATAATGTCTTGCTATAGTAGAAGGATTAAGTTCTAAATGCTAATGAACAGCACAAACATAAACATTGCTCACATTTTGTGATATATAGACGTACGGGAATGTCACAAAACTTGCTTCAGGAGTAGTGCTTGTGTGAACCTATCAACAATTTTGAATATCAGTCACACATACCCACATGACCCGCCGCCAATCCCGTCCTGATAACTGTCTCACACATACCCACATGACCCGCCGCCAATCCCGTCCTGATAACTGTCTCACACATACCCACATGTCCCGCCGCCAATCCCGTCCTGATAACTGTCTCACACATACCCACATTGCCCGCCGCCAATAACTGTCTCACACATACTCACATGACCCGCCGCCCATCCCGTCCTGATAACTTTCTCACACATACTCACATGACCCGCCGCCCATCCCGTCCTGATAACTTTCTCACACATACCCACATGACCCGCCGCAAATCCCGTCCTGATAACTGTCTCACACATACCCACATGGCCCGCCGCCAATAACTGTCTCACACATACCCACATGGCCCTCCGCCAATAACTGTCTCACACATACCCACATTGCCGGCCGCCAATAACTGTCTCACACATACTCACATGACCCGCCGCCCATCCCGTCCTGATAACTGTCTCACACATACCCACATGACCCGCCGCAAATCCCGTCCTGATAACTGTCTCACACATACCCACATGACCCGCCGCCAATCCCGTCCTGATAACTGTCTCACACATACCCATATGGCCCTCCGCCAATAACTGTCTCACACATACCCACATTGCCCGCCGCCAATAACTGTCTCACACATACTCACATGACCCGCCGCCTATCCCGTCCTGATAACTGTCTCACACATACCTACATGACCCGCCGCCCATCCCGTCCTGATATATGTGTCACACATACCCACATGACCCTCCGCCAGTCCCGTCCTGATAACTGTCTCACACATACCCATATGACCCGCCGCCCATCCCGTCCTGATAACTGTCTCTACCGAAACAAGAACTTAATAACACACAGCGTATAAACCAAATCATTGTATGATTTATTTGGAGACTCAACTCAACTTGTATGACTTTCTATGAGCAAAAGCATCTGTAATTTTATATCACTGTATGACTTATTAGGAAAATATACAACTCAACTGGTATGACTTATTGTGAGCAAAATCATCTGTAATTCCCGATCACTTTATGATTTCTTAGGAACATACACAACTAAATTGGTATGACTTATTGTGAGCAAAAGCATCTGTAATTTCCGATCACTGTATGACGTATTGCAAGATTATTCTATCCAACGTGTATGTCTTATTGCGATAAAGCTGACTCGTTTATACACTTTTTTCTAGGCAATATGATTACACAAAGAGATTTAATCATTTAAACACAAAATGTTTAGATGGACATAGTGTACCTTTAATAGGGCACATTTGAATCTATTTACTCATAATTAACATGATCGTGACAAAGTATACATGATCACAAATGAGGAGCATGTCAAAAGTGCCTTATTTACTGTTCAAATATTGTTTTAAATTTATATCCTTTTTGGAAAGTATTAGAAGCAGGCGAAATGGTTGAAAAAGGACATACCCGTTGTACTTGATAAAACCATATACCATACCCTACAAAATATCGTTTTTCTTTTCAGAACAAATGTTCGAAAATTAAATATTTGAAGAAATATAAAAAAACACTCTGGTTGGAATATTTGCTCAGTACATATATATATTTATGAGCGGCCAGGCATAATATATAACAGATGCAATGTATGTTGTAACATGGTCATCCATGTTGAATGACTCAACATGAATGACCGGTTTAATTTTTTAAAATTAACATATATCATAATACCAATACATGACAAAACACATGATCAAAACTTTATAACATGTACATATGAAATAATCACAGCTAAAATGTGGGGTTATATATATATATAGGGTTTAGAAGAAAGTTGCACAGTCGACCTAAAAAGAACTGTAGAAAAACAAGCAGCCATACCATACCGTAGTTTCGTACTCACAGACATGTCAAACGCTCCATGACGCCGTATTGATTTGACATTTAAACATTGCTTTTTTTCTCATATCCACACACCGCCGGTGTCAAGTGTTTCTATAATTCTTTATGGTTTTAATAATAAGAACCAACTAACTATACACAATTAATAACGTCTTATTTCGTATATAAAAAGTACGCTTTATTATGATAAGATTAATTATTTACAGTAACATAGAAGAATATTAAAGCTGTAAATATACGCGAATGGTAAGGAACACGACTAGGCCACAATAAACTAGTCAACGTACAAAATATGGAAGTTGATAATTAAATATTAAACAGTATTCTATAATGCGTCCAAAAGAAGAATAATTAAACTATAATCAATCAAGAAAAACTTTAGTACTTAGAAAAGTCAAGAATAGCCTTAGGACTTACTGAGTATATTAACAATGTTTCACTTAATAAACATGTCTCACCATGAATTACAATGAATGCCCAAAGGACCTGAACTCCTCAGACAGTGGATTTGTTCAATGTCTAAAAGGTTGGTTAATCGCGGAAAACAAATAAACCAAGTTATGTTTGAACATTTTCATAAACACGTTCAGTGTGCAATAATAAACTACTTAATTTACGGCGCAATGATTTGATAACTACTTAGAGAATGGGCGATAAATTAAATTGTTGGGAGAAATCATTGCTTGGCCTGGGGCGTTATATGGAAATAACATTGGTGAACATTCCAGCTACAAATTAACCGAAACACTTTGGAAGTGTAATCAAATATTCCTGGTCTTTACCCATTTGTTCCCATTACAAATAACGTTAGCAATAAACATGGCGCTGATTAAACATTACACAAGCGGTACATTGAAAATAAAGATGAAGATTGGAGTAGACAGAGTGAACCAAACTTGTGACGTTCAGACAAATACCGAGAACAATCTCGTCTATTTTAGGAACATAGTGAACCTTCACATGATATCCAGGGATGGGTTTTGGCTGATTAATTAATTATCGTGTACTTTACTATAAAAAAGTTTTCCCACGAATATTATGATAATCACCAATCTGAAAAATCGAAAATCCAATTGCAACGTATTTTGGGGATCGATTAATATACATTTTGTAATCATGTATATTATACTTGTAATGACACACACTCTGTATGCAGGGTTATTGTAGCCTTCAACGCGGAGGGCATATTGCAAGTAATTAAGAATGTTGATCTACTACCACGTGTCCCGTTGATTTAGTAACGATTGCGTCCCAGCTACGAGAGGTCGCTTGTTAGATATACTAAACTCCGCGATATACTAAACGATGATACCAAATCGGTCAGGAAAGGCCTTTCAGCATAAACAGCAGACGACGAAAAGCACGTTCAAAAAGGAACAAACAAACAAGACAAACCACAGACTGCTAGTCGTTACTATGTTTCTGGTATCATGTTCGCCTGTTCGTCACTCAATGCAGCTATCATAAATATGTCTTAATACTGTCATGTATCCTTTTTCTGCACCAAACGCTCTTAAAATAATTAAAATAGATTTCAATTTAGGGCGGATATAAAGAGAGGCGGGAGATCACGTAAGCCCCCTAAAATTGACGAAGCCCACTTTGTATTTTGTTCAAGGTGAAAAACTATGAATTCGCATTATTTCGTATTCGCTTTGCTAGCAAAATTAACTTCTTGGACATGCTGTTTAGATAATTAATCCATTTATTATAGTTCGCTTCGCTCGTTCAATTTTTCTATGAAGGGGAGGGAATGTCAAAATGTATCCCCTTACACTAAATCCCGGATCCGCCCCTGGCTTCTAGTCTTAAAAGAACATTATTGCACTATAAACACACACCTAAAGAAATAACATACTGATGCTTCCTTGTTGGTTGTCAATGTCACAGTTAAACATAGCACGTTTCGTGTTAAATCAAAACAGTAATTATACAGCATTCTGAACTGATCTATATCATATCAAATCTGGTATTAACTGACAATGAAACTAAGATTTACAATTATTATGCCTTATCTATTAACTCAATATAATCCTTTGCTCATAGAGATATGCTTTTTTCAGCATGTTAAACGGCCTATATATGGTATCAAATATACGTGCGCATGTGGGCCAGTAAACATTTCTGGTATTTTTTCAAATATGGTAAGTACATTTTTACTCGTATAATAGATGTACATCATGTTATTGGTATATATATGGAAATCGACCAGTATTTTATAAAAATCCTTTCAAATGATGTTTTGCAATAAAGAGAGACGCATGGTATCAATGACACATTGACAAATGTTCAAGTTTTCTTCAACGTTTGCCCTATCTTAAGTTTAAAATCACTTATTTTGGAGCCGGTGTGTCTAGTCTGTCTGCGGAACATTAAAACAATTACACAGCGTCAACTATATTACAATAGGAAACAATGACGTGTTTTGTATATATTGGTCGCTTTATCACGGCTGGAGTATAATTGTATATATAAAGTACAACCAGTATCCTAGTCGATTCAAATTTGTTTGCAAAACCAATACCGTCAGTTGACATTAGAGTTTCCATATCGTACAGACTTTAGTATATAAGGTCGCCGATCTCCATTTACAACGGGAATAAAAGTAAGTATAGAAATCTATGTTAGGGAAAACAAAATGTCTTCGTGTAGCCAATATAGTTACGCTGCCATGCACCGGTATTTATATATGTCATAGTTGGAAATTGGTTACTTGTCCAACGTATATATTTTCTTATATAGTAGGGTTTAGTATAGCTTTTACACAGTTTTTAGAACATTCAATTTACGGAAATGTTACAGCGTAAACTGTGAAATAAACGAGGGAGCATTGTGCTACAGAGAACGCTTGGATATATATGAACAAGTCACCAGGAAAACCTGCTATTTTGACAAAAATATTGATTTTGAGATTTTCCAAAGCTTTTTGTGTGACGTCGCAAACGTTATTGCAACGTTATTCGACGTCACTGTAACAAGAATTTCATAATTACACAATTCGATCAATTAATGACATACATTGTTCAAAGTAGAATCATGTGTTAAACTTATGTTTTAAATTTTAAAATACATATCAAAATCAAAAGTGTTTGCATTTAGAGAAAGGCTACTACTGTTTTAAACAACTAACTCCTCGTTTTTCTCAATCGAAGTACATTTCCAGCATTGATCACCATAGCAACGAAGTATGTGATTTCGCTATAATTCATGAGAAATATTAAAGCTAAGATATAGTACTATATGGGTAAATTACTTAAAGTAGAATCAATAGATATGTATTTTTTTTTATTTTAGAGCTTTTATAAAACTTGTTTAAGAAAAAATGAATACGTAGCTATGTTTTGTTGCGTAATAAAATATAGGCACGTGTTTGGATGCGTAGTAATTAAATCACGAGTGCGTAGCACGAGTGATTTAATGTACGCATTCAAACGAGTGCCTATATTTTATAACACAACAAAGCACAGCTCCTATATATTATTTCGATTCTAACATCGCCAATGCTCTGCCATTTATAGCACAACAAAACAGGTTGACGTCAAACTACTTTCTTTCCTAGGAACGTTACCGTCTCAGTTACGTCATTTGTCATATTATATGACGTAAAACGTGACGTCATCAATCAGCTATATTTTATCGCGGTAATAAAATATGGTAAGCTCAATATACGCAAAGAAGGCAAATCTCACGTGCTATGTTAGAATTCATAATAATAATTACATAATGTCAAAATAGCAGGTTTTCCTGGAGACTGGGTCATACGTATAACGATAGCTTAACCATCAGAATAAAATTATAAAACATTAGAAGAACGAGGTTGCACAATAACAAACCATTCATTGCTTGAAAATGAACGAATTGCAATGTTATTAGTCTGGTTGGCGCAAGTCTCCATGTTTTGTTAATTTAGCTAGTGATGTTGCGATGCGATGTGTCAAAAGAAACCTCGCATCAGCTGGGGTACACAGCACATTCCGAAAAGGTTACGAAATGAGACTCTGTTATAATTAGTGATTGTTATGTATGTTTTTTCACACCGAGTTGCACATGTAGCGTACTGACAGAACCTTAGTTATGCGTAATCAAGTACTAATGAGCGAAATGTAATAGGAGAGGTGAATAAGAACAATACCATTACGCATGCGCACAGATGGCTGTTGACTTTTTTCTATACAATAATTTAGGTTTTTATAGCGTTTTTCAACCGTTTTAACTGCAGCCAAGACATTAAGATAAATGGATTGTTGTTGTTATTGTAAGAGAAGTGTATGTTTAGGTACAGGTACAACCTTAATAAGCAGGTCTTACTGTAAAATGCACATTCCAAGTTTGATGAATATTAATGTGAATAATAATCTAATTAAATAACTCATATGTGTAGCTAATTAAGCAAATACAGTTATAACATTGCTATCAATTAGATATAATAGAAATGATTAACTTATAAAAAGCGTAATTTAGAAGACCGCTGACAATGAAGTTAATTTCTACGCTCGTATAATGTAACAAAATTACATAATGAGAAAATCGAAAACATTTTACAGAATACTTCATTATAGCATACAAACAGTGATTTTGCCCATACGCTAACGGGACGAAATACATGCGCAGACGTAAAGACTTACGCGAGAACACGCTGTTAATTGGCGTCCAGTTTTAGTATGCTCATTTCAGGGCCCCGCTGACGACTATAAACGATATATGGCATCATATGAACTGTAATTAGATATAATTATAAATTTAAACAAACCTGCATTATCAATGTGTCCTTGGTATTTGCCGATCCCGGAAGTCGAAGCGTATAACAAATGCTGGTATGACGTAACGTCAGTTTTCGCGACGCAGACGTGGCCACAAAATCTCCAGCCAAAATGTAATAATTTTGAAATACAAACGCATAAATTGATGTTTTGTATGCTATAATAGCGTTTACGCATATTTTTCGCGTTATAACATATACAGAGACTCTCGGGAGCGTTAGTGCCCTGGCGCTGACAGGCTTTTGCACCAACCGTCCCTCTGGACTCTGCAGATGTTACAGAATGAAAAAGCATGCGTTAACCCTATATTAATACATGTGTTTATGCATCTATATCATTACTTGAGCATTTTACATACTTACATACACATATAAGCAATATCGGTGTTTTAATAAGTGAGACAGGACCAATTGTGTAAGAAATATTGAAACCAACCACTTATTAATGAGTGAGCAAGTCAATGTTATTTAGTAACTGATTAAAGCTGAATCGACAGTAGTAGTATTTTTACTCATATGGGATCTACTCGCTAACGACAAAATATCTTGATTCTGTGACAACCAATCCAGTCACTACTAATCGTACTTTCCCGTATATGATGTACATTAATCAAGAGAACATTTCAAATTTAAATAACAAGACCTAGGGACCTACCCAGTAAGATCCATCCTGAGGCAAACACTTTAACCACTACTAGGATTGGCGCAAGGACATTATATACATGCAGGCACGGTAAGCCTAACAAGAGCTGTCCACGAACAGCGCGCTCCACTATTCGCAGCGCCATGCTAGGATAGTACAATCATTATATATTCAAAACAAAATGCTTCATAACAGCAGCATTACCCTCTGCTGTGTAGAGGTTGGGGCTTCTAAGTCGAAAAAGGGGGATAATTTGGAAAAATTATGCAGGACCATTACCTACTCATGTGTAGGTCCTCTTGGTCATGAAGGTAAACAAATAAGCATTTCTTAGTCCAAACCGGGGCATAATTTCAACAAAATGTTAAATATTATCTTCTCCTCTGTAGGGGTTGGGGTCATGATGGTGAACAAGTATGCAAAGTATCAAAGCAACATATCAATGCACTTTGAACGTATTAGAGGTTAACAAACCTGTACCTAAACTTTAACATTTGCATTTCTAAGTCCAAAAGTGGGCATAATTTCAACAAAATGCTTGATAGAGTTACCCACCCCTGTGTAGGGGTTGGGGTCATGATGGAGAACAAGTATCCATACACTTTGAAAATATCAGAGGTAAAAAAACCTGTACCTAAACTTTAACATTTGCACTAAGTTGAACAAGGGGCCATAATTTCACCAAAATGCTTCATAGAATTACCTACCCCTGTGTATGGGTTCGGGTCATGATGGTAAACAAGTATGCAAAGTATCAAAGCAATATGTCAATGCACTTTGAAGATAGTAGAAGTTAAAAAACCTTTACCTAAACTTTAACATTTGCATTTCCAAGTTCAAAAGAGGGCATTATTTCAACAAAATGCTCGATAGAGTTACCCACCCCTGTGTAGGGGTTTAGGTCATGATGGAGAACAAGTATGCAAAGCAATATGTGAATGCACTCTGAAAATATTTGAGGTAAAAAAACCTGTACCTAAACTTTAACATTTGCACTAAGTTGAAAAAAGGGGGCATAATTTCACCAAAATTCTTAACAGAGTTACCTACCCCTGTGTATGGGTTGAGGTCATGATGGTGAACAAGTATGCAAAGTATCAAAGCAATATGTCAATGCACTTTGAAGCTATTTGAGGTTAAAAAACCTGTACCTAAACTTTAACATTTGCATTTCCAAGTCCAAAAGTGGGCATAATTTCAACAAAATGCTCGATAGAGTTACCTACCCCTGTGTATGGGTTAGGGTCATGATGGTGAACAAGTATGCAAAGTATCAAAGCAATATGTCAATGCACTAAGAAGATATTAGAGGTTAAAAAACCTGTACCTAAACTTTAACATTTGCACTATTTGCACTAAGTAGAAAAAAAGGCATAATTTCAACAAAATGCCTGATACAGTTACCTACTCATGCATATGGGTTGGGGTCATGATGGTGAACATGTATGCAAAGTATGAAGCAATATCTTAAAAGACTTAGTGAATATAAGAGGTTAAAAAACATGTACCTAAACTTTAACAAAAGTGTTACGCCGACGCCGACGCTCGGGTGACTGCAATAGCTCCCCTTATTCTACGAATAGTGGAGCTAAAAATGATAAAAACACTTTTTTACAAGGAGACGTTTTTGATTACAGTATGTCAATCGTCCATAAGATCTTTATCAGATTTTAGAACAATAAACTAAAAAACAAACACATTAAATTTCCCAAAGAAAATAGAATATTTTAATGCAGAAACATAATATTTCAGTATTCTGCAGTCAAATATAACTTTTCTTTTAACCTATTTTGTACATACAGACTCAGTCCTGGATATGAGCTTTAGATGGTTTCTTTCGCGTGTACACGTCTTAACAGCATTGCAGTTCCAAGATAACACAAAACGCAATTGTAGTAAGTATTCAAATAAGTATAATAAAACTAATTCAATTTTCGAATTACGTTCCTACGCTGTGTTTAAACAATTACAGAACGTATCATTTGTACATCGCAGTAGGATTTGCTACTCAAAATGAAACAAAAAAGGTCTTAAACCGTCAATAGCACAAATTGAATAATAAAACATTAAAGTACGAGATGGCTCAAACACATTATCTAACATTTCTGATATAGAATACAGACGAAGTGCAAGCACATGTGTGCTACCATTCATGGACTATTAAAGGAGTTACACACGTTATTCCATCTTGATATTATTCACAGATAAAAGGTCATTTACAAACATATAACTGTCACATTCTTCTACAGCTTAGTTTGTCAACGGAACAGCGTTATACACAGGAGCGTGATGAAACAGGCAAATTAGATTTTTATGATGACTTTGTACGCATCTAACCGTATGTACGTTGAAGCACTTATTGCAACCTAATATGAACTGCACTACGTCCCACCGGAAAATATAATTGATTTATTTGAAAAAGTTCTTCATACAATGCGACAAGGAATCTAAAGACTGTGTGAAATATGTTTTCGCCAATCTTGTCAACTTATGAAAACATTTAACCTGATCCCGTGAGAGGTTACGAACTAATGTTAACCGACTACTTGCAGAGAAAATATGATAACTTTTATGGGAATGTGCAATGTAATGATTTACAAAGATGATGATTTTAGATCGCGTGACAGCTCTGAATGAATGGTTAGTCGTTCCACTAAGCCTCTTGGTGTCCGCATATTGACATTCCGTGCGCATGAGATATTGCTTTAGATGTTGACAGTATAATAAAGTTAGGGACAGCTTCGCTGAACTAAACGGATTCTGCAAGTAAACAAGTTTTGGCAGATAATACGGGCGGGAAAAACACATATCCGTTCAATATTTACGTGCGGTTTTGTCTAGGCTAGCAACGTACTCCATTACTGATCCGATGGAAGATTTGAATATTCGTACTAAATCGGAGAATGACCCATCAGATTCTCTGTAGCAGGACACTTAAAAATTAGGAACACATTTCAATCTTAGAATTAGTAATAACTAGAAAAGAACAGTTTTAAGGGTCACACGAGTTATTATTACGACTGTAGCAAAGGTTACATTAATGACGATTTCGACGAGGAAAATTATACCGCTGAATTTATCATTACGACATAATCGTTTGTTTCAAATCAACACCGATCAATTTAAATGGAAACGACCTACCACAGTTGAACTTATAAACTAATAAATTAATGTAAACAAGATATTGTATAAACTATGCAGGTACAACAAACATCCAAACATAATCTAACCGCCCTTGAATAAATCAGAAATCTGCTGTAAAAATTAGATTCATTTTCAAGGTAATTAACGTACATCATGTGATACGGTACACAGCCTACCTCAGCATGTGGCTGCATAACGAACTTGCACGGCAAAATAATCAAAACAAATCAAAACAACACAAATAAACAAACAACAGACATATTGCTAATACGTACTGCTCATTGAAGAGTACGGTAATGCTTGTTGAGGTTTTACTGGAGATACTCACCAGCTTAAACTTCTGCTGTGATGGACATAGGGAACAGCGAAATCAAAAGAAATTGGATATGACTGGATGCTTTTGTGGACTGTTATCTTAATCCAGGCGCACTTTCAGGTAATAATACAAAGCCTAACACATTGTTCATGTATTTTGCCACCGGGCAAAGACGCATATTATTCGAAGGTCATTGGAAACATGATGAATACGAATCAAATATATTTGTGTTTAGATACATATTGAAACAAAACATAAAATATGTATAAAATGTTTAATATACCAACAATGAAGACATTAGGGCAATATTTGTATGCCTCTTGTACACAAATAAATTACATTCATAAGCGGGCTAAAGTGGTAGAAATGTTTGCGCATATGATTTAGTGTTTTACCATTTACTGTTAATCTTAAACATTTTAGGATAAAACTAGGTCTTTGAGACATCGTTGCGGCTGCAACTAGGTCTTAAGCGTCTTGACAGCTAGGACTTAGACTTTCGAATTTTTGACAGCTGAAACTTGGACTTTTAACGGTTAAGTTTTTTTTTTGTTCAGTTGTGTGTGGGGAAATTGTGCCGTGTAATTATGGGCTGCGTGCTTTTGATGTTTTATATGCCCGGCTCTTTAAGTTGAGTCCTGCCTTACCTGTCTGATTTTTTAATTATCTTTTTATATAGTAAGGCTTATATCTGTATTGTCTTTTGCACTTGTTAACAAGTGAACACACACTGCCATCACGTATATTTTGAGACGGTGTTACAATACAAATGTACTAAATTGTTGAACATTGCCGTGATGGGTCAATTTATACTTAAAACAGTTTGACCTATTATAATCATGAACAGCCAATGGTTTGTCACATATTTGGTCAAATTCGTGACCATTCAATTCTTTTAGCTGACTATGAATAATGATAATGACTAATAAAATTAAAATCAATAGAAGGAAACCTTTGGTTTCAAGACAGAAAAAGCCAAAACTTTTGGTAGACCATTACATCATGTTATTTCACATTTGAATGTAAAGCAATGGAGTTGTATTAAGGACCAGTCAAATGCCAAAATGCGAAATATTACAAGGCACGATCAACATGAAAGGCTGTTAAATTAATTTATCAAAAGACTACACTTGTATATAAAATATTTATACTGGGACGTTGAAACTTTCAGTACAATAACTGATAAATTTTATCCAACCTCTGTACAACTGCCTCACCCAAAACTGATTACCGCAGTTTGAATTCATATGCTGATCAATACATCAGGGAATTAATTATTTGTATATCAGACTTAGTCGTTTCAATATTGCCAGCCTTTGTCTTTAGAGACCTAACTTACGTCATTAGGTTATATTTGAAGCATGTGTATACAAGAGAAAATACGTTTAATTCCAACGCTACATATCTAGTCCCTAAGCGAATAATTAACCAAGAAACATAACGTAAAATAAAAACGAATTTATTTAATAAGTTCATCAAACTCTTGACTTTGTCATCTAAATAGTTTGTATAAAAGTGGTTTCATTTGATAACGAAGCAACAACTGTAAGGATGATATTAATTCCCTCGTCGGCAGCACAAAACAAAACATCAAAACTGTGCCTCTCATTGACTTTAAACGTCAATTTAAAAACACCAAAACTAATTTCTGTTACGAAACATCACAAACAATTTCCTCAAATACAATAGCGGCTCCTTTGCTACACTTTGAACGACAGAAGAATTTGTTAATGCCCCCATTTATTTCAGTGAGCACATTTACAATTTGACTGTTAACAAAGCTTTAAGCCAAATCAAAGGCTGTTATCTCAAAGCTATTTCCTAGGCTGTTAAACAAAACATTATAATGAGTCTAAAGATGCATGTGTTGAGAAACTAATTTTAAAATCAGTATCGAAAATCATACTGGTACATTTCCACGGGGCGATGCAATGAAAGAGGCGTCGATGCAATAACTATTTAGACTCATCCAAATTAAACAGCATTAATTGCTGTAAACGGCGTACACACTTTTTGCACTAAATAGACAAAAAATGAAAAAACTGCATCCGTCGATTTCATTAAAACCACCAAGGAGAATTATTTAAACATATAAATAATCCCAGAATTTGTAAATTAGACAGAAGTACACATTGTGGGTGTTGTGTCCAAAGGTAGTGGCTTAATGGATATACACATATACGTGTATAGATGTGCTCTGTCAATATGCACATGTTACTGTAACTAGTTTGACCAAAATAGTAAGCTGTGTACAAATGTTTGGTTTGTTTTAATCAAGTTTTATGCCGTTTTCGGCATTTTAGTCAGTGTTGTACAGCCGAACGTTAATTTAAACAGTATCGGTATAATTAGTTATCCCAAAGTGGCCGGGTTCGGTCTAACGACTCAATAATATTTGCTTTTTTACGTGCAATACTACGGTCCGGAAATCATTTACTTGAATGGTGTGTAACGGAACGTGTATTGGTTAGTTTGGTAATATTGGCACATATTGCAGTACTCCAAGATATTCATTACAGAGCAGTTCAATACAATAACAATCCCAATCCCGGAATATTTATAATAACAACAAACGATGATTTGTATTGAAGAGTCACACGTTTCTGCAAACAACTAGCCGAAAATGAATCAGTATAGGGTCAAACTGTCCAACAATATCTAAAGCTCATCCTTTACATCGTAAGCAATATGAGGTCATACGTACACACATATCACAGATTAAACGTTTCAAGTACTACATAAACCACACCAAACATTACATAACAAAACCATCAGTGATGTATTGTGTATCTCCTTGTAATGATCTCTTTTTATATACCTCATTAGGACAAACACAACGTAGGAAAATAATAAACAAAAATAATTACACACAAATGATAAAAGAGAGAGAGTCTCAGACATTCATCTTGAATTACGCAGACAATAATTCTTCAGTCACTAATGTGAACATATTTTAAGACTTCTGTAAAAATGCAAAACTTACCGTTTATAAAGAAAAACAATAAAATTATTTTGTTTTTATCGCTAGGGTATACTAGGCTTACACCTGTTCAAGCAGTGATAAATGAAGATTCGGTCATAGAAGGCACATAGATAAAACCCACAGCTATAGTCTGCACGCCCTTTCTTAATCATGTCAGATAGACAGAAACAACGTTTGTTGAAATCCATCACAGCCGACAGTATAGGCCAAAAACTGTTCAAGCAAAACAATACAAATATCGTGATAAAAAGAACACAATACCGCTTCAGGAATATACAAGCGCTTGAGCGTTTCCAAACTAGAACACGTCTAACACGGGATGCGTTTTCTAAAGGTTAATTGGTCCTTGCAATTAATGAAGTAGAGCTAGAGGCAGAATTAGCGCAGCCAACTGAACTAAGCGTATGTGTTAATTACGCCATTCTTGTTGACAGATTAGTATTTAATGAAATAAGCAGAGCAGATTATCTGTAACTTAGAAGACCAACCTGTGAAAATACAGGAGGTTCGTATTTCTAACGTTCAAGAAACAATTTTTGCAAAAAGTAGCACACACGTTACGCAAGAACAACATACTGACAAAATACGGAATATACATAAGGCCATACTTAAACAATGCATCTACCCAAAGGTGTTTAGAAACCGAGACATTCCAATGTTTAACATCGCTGTAACTACATTAGTTTGTTTCCATTTTGACCGATTTTGTGTTCATGTTTTAGTTAATAAGTTTGTACCCTTTCAATATAATTAAACTAAATCGCTAAATTTGATGAACTACGAAAGTGGGATATATAATTCTACGTATAATATTCAAGGAGAGAGTGCTTGAATATGATAATCTATTGACCAATTTTTCTGAACTAATCATATGCATGTGATATGCATTTAATACATATCTTAAATCTATAGTCTGAAATATCTGGTGAGTGTTAACTTATTCACAAAACATTGCACAATGCAGCTACCTGTGTGAAAAGAAAAACAAATAGCATGACCAAAATTGCAGTGTTCAGGACAAACAGTTTAATAAAAATTGAACTGATCGATGAGGACTATTTACAAGCAATCAATCCTTGTCATTAGAAAACTTTAGTGGCTTATCTATCAGGAGTGAGTGTTACACAAATTGTAGACATGGTCGGCGTAAATATCTCCTTTGTATTATACAGTCGGAGTAAGATACAATACGTATGCAAATGATAATTTCGATTTAATTGCCTCCTTCCTAGTGTGTATTTGATATGCGGGAATGTTCTGAATGAGAAACAAACACATCTACTGAATATTCCTCTCCTGTTCGATTTGTTATTTATCTTTATGTGCGGCCTTATGACCGAATGCTTTTTGTGCATTTCCAGGTCTGCTCTTCTGTTGAATGCTGCCTTCCCTGTCCGACATGTTATCATCCTTTTTATGTATAATATGTACTATGGTGTGACTATAAACCAATTGCTTGGCCCGTTATCGTTACGTACAGGTCAAGACTAACAGTATGCGGGGCATGTATACACGCAAGCTGCCTTAGGTGGTCGGGGTGTTGCCTAACACAATAGTCATCTATTGAATTCATTCCGTAACTACTAAATTATTTTATTATTTAAGTGGTTATTCCTTTGATATTGAACAATGGAATAACTAGCTAAGGCAGCATACATGGGGCGTTCATTCAAACATATCTAGACAACATACGTGTATACCAAGAAAAATAAAATCGACAACACTATTTAAGACAGTATCAAACATGTATATCAAGCGAATCCCTGAAATCTTCCAATGACCAGACGCTACTTAAAACATAAACGTGCCATGTGAAACAATAAATTGTCTATCAACCGCTGCATGTATTGGTTAAGATAACGATCGGGTCATTTCTAAACATATAAGGACGTCGTTTATCACTGCCGGGAGAATATTAGTATCATTACACAGAGCGTAAAGGATTGTTTAATATATCTTAATGCACTTAAATCGCCGTAATGTCTATGTCTTGTATCTACCGTGATCGGGATATGAGCTTTGTAGTGACAATGTCTTAACCACAAAACGTGACCGACAATGGAGTTGAAAGCAACCTACGTATTAGTGTCACCATTTGGTTTCATAAAAAAACAATTTTCGCTTTCTGTTGTGCATAATAAGGGATACTATGTTACATCCGTATATCCTATGTTGTATGTTTCGTTCCCTGTGATATGTCTTAGAAGGCACTGTCATGTAGGTGGCGTAGTAATGTTTGACATTACAGAAGTTGTCAATCAAGTATTTTAGTCACAATTGAACAGGTAAGTACCAACACAATGATCCAATGAATTCGATTGAAAGCCCTCGACAAACAACTTCGACAAACAATAAGTTTGGCGATCTTTCCCCGGCGTAATATCAATAGAATCACTATCATTCCCTTATTCACAACTTATTTTTCATACGTTATTCATCTGAAGTACTATTGTACATTTTTACAGTGTCCTTGTACAGCATTGACCTAAATATTTGTTGAATACATTCTATTAAAATCCATGATTAAACTGGTGCCATCTCTTGATCAATCAATGAAAACAATGCGGGTCTCATAACTCATCAGCCGTTACTGACCGCACACAGTAATTTTCTCAGAAACATATTCTTAATTTGATACTTCATGAGATAAAGCCTTAAAACAATATTATATTGTACATTATATATTTAAAAAGATTTGCCGTTTCTGTGAACTTCAAATAGTAAAGGATGGAACCATTTTGCACAGGCAGACATATCGCGTGACGGGAAGTAATTGTATTACCAAGCAGACCGTTTATGCTGTTTTGCATTCGCTTTTAAATTTAGTTCTATAATACAGTTCGTACTACAATTAGGTGGTGACTATATTCCAGACAAAACAAGTCATCTAAAAGGTCGTAATCTAAATAAACAAAATAATTAATGAATTAATATAATTTAATATTTAGATGTAATCTACATTCAAGTGAACATATCCATTGACTGTTTAAGCAAGAGGACACCATTTACATCACCAAGTGATCGTAACATCATACAACAACATCAGTTGTAGATAAAACACAAGACAAAACCAGAAGATGCGTCAAATTTGATACTGGCAATGTCGTTAAATCTAACAATAAATCGTCGACAACAAAACCACTAATTAAATGATCACCACAATAGAACAATATAATACTGATTTGCTGCATTCAAAAGTGGATTAAATCTCCAAGACAATAGTTTGCGCTATATTTTAAGTATTAAACTATACTACGAAACAAACACATGTCGAACAAATCAAAGACAATATTACCATCCGGACAACAATTTAAAACAACTCAGAAAGAAGCAAATGCAGACGGCGACTGTTGCAGTAAATATACACAAAACTACTTGGGGATATAAGGCACTAACACGAGCAATTAAAACGGCATAACGTCAACTTATGGCATGGGGTAGAAATGTACAACATTACGACGGTTTTGTGCAGATTATAAATAATGCTAAATACACAACGATGGGCCATTAAACTTGAACGTTAGGCGTTGCATCTACTTTACTCCTAAATGCTTCAAACTGCGTTTTACCATCTCAGAAACAGTTATTAAAACGCGGAAGAATCTCAGATGCTTGGTACATACGGCTAACGTCCGCAATAAAAACAAATACGTTATGAATGGAGCTATTACACATCACTTAGAGTGGATTTCTAAGACATATGGCGGAATTAAATGGAGATCATAAACATACATTTGCTTGGATCATTATATAGCAGACCTGCTGAGGGAAATCATGGAAGAGATGCCTAACTATCAAATTGTACAATTAATGAGTGTGTACTTTAAGTTGTTAAAAATATAGACTTTGAAATAAAACTGCGTTTTGCTAATGATTACAAAAATCAACTTTTAATACTAAAATAAATAAATAAATATACTAGATTTATATAGCGCTTTTTTCATGCGAACACACGTTCAAAGGCTCTTTACATTATAGTGTTGCAGCCCGAATGGCACAGGTGCATCCTCTACCACTGCAGATACAGCATGATCTGACCAGAGGGACAGACTGAGAGAAAGTCCCAGAAGGGAGAGAGAGGGAGATACATTAGAAGTGCGCCTATCTCTTATTTCGAATAGACAGTCAGGTTCTTTAATGTGCCCGGTGTATATCACCGATACACAGCTTCCTGGCACCTTTATCCAGGTACTTTGCAGACCACACGGCCAGATATAGCGGGAAATATTATAAATATTTCAGAAATGTCAAGTTCCGATGCAGGGGATTGAACCAACGACCTCTAGATTGACAGTCCAATTCGTTTCCACTGAGCTAAATCCGCTAATAATGAATTTTATATCATTTCATGTACATTGGTTTTATTATACATAATTATACACACATGATACAAGTGGTGATAGAACAGTATTAGAACTTGCACTGGCGAAGTTAATCTTTGTTTTCTCTTATTGTGTACAAGAAGGGAATGCCTAAGGTCCATATTTTAAAGAGTATAATCATGTATAGACAACTACACAATATCACGAATACCTTAGGTTACAATATTCAATACTAGTATACATTTACTAAGCAGAAAAAAGTGTCCAAACAAAAGTTAGTTAGAAACAACTAAAATAAATAAATTACAAAGCAGACTTTACATAATACATTACAAAGCAGACTTAACATAATACAAATTATAATATCATCATCCTTAAACACGACCACCTTTAGATTATTCAGGAGACCACTGCCACTGCCATTTTCACTGTTTTGTTTGATTCAACAACAATATCAGGTCCAACTTGATAACAAGATCAGTACCCACGTGTTACTGGCGTTATTGTTTCACATAATCTCAAATAAGAAAAGAAAATATGGCTTTTCAGCTACATTTTCCGTTTAAAACAGCAACATGTGCATGAAAAAAGATTTTACGTTAGGACATACAATTGTAGTTCCACTGTATAAACGATTGTATCGCATACAACCGTAAAGTCAACAAAAGATAAGTTTACATAGTGTAGTACAGATTTTGACAATAGATATGGTGTAACATTTATTTTCCTTGCTGTTAACGATCAACCAAATGTCAAGTATAACAATAATGCCAGTAAATAAGAACTTTACAACAACATAAATCAGTATCAATTTAGACAAGCAGTTGTTTCACGTACTATAACATAGTGTACATTACATAGTCAGGCAGTTCAATTGTAGATACGCTCAGAGATATCCCGAATATAACAACGATCTTTAAATAAACAACATTACATCCTACAAGTTTCTACAAGACTGATAAAGTTGAAACGTCGCTGAGTATTTCACGCACGGTGGACGGTTGTCTAAATACATCTATGGACACAATACACAGTCATGTAGGTAGAACGAACGTGTAGGTCTGAAATGCTTTAGACATACTAACTACAGAGCTAATCAAATGAACACCTTACCATCTGAAACTAGAGATACACTGAGCCACCAAGAAGTCATTTACAAGAAATGTAAGGTAAGACATAATACAATTGCCAATACTTATAAAACGAGATAAAAGGCAATTACGCATTGTTTATAAGTACTGCCGGAAAGTAATAAAATTCCTGATCCAATTAAAGCCATTGTAACTCTAATAAAAAACAGAAACAAAACACTAGAGACGGCAAAAAACTGAAGATCATAATTACGAACGAACGAAAAATAGAACTTATAGACAATACAAAATATTTATGCTCAAAGACAAGCGCTGCCAGCTATACTACATTGTCTGGGGGAAGACGCTGTTATTGTGTTTGATCATTGGCGTACTTCGTGCAAATGAGGACTTTAAGAGGACTAACACCTGCTGTCTACGATTAATTAGGACTGCGGAATCTATCAAGCCGCTATCCAAGTTTCCGTTCCACTGCTAAACCAGCTTTTGTTTCATTAATTAGATTCATATGCCCAGGAAAAAGTCGTGCTTTTTCTTATCTCCCGTGGCATAATTACCGTATTCAAGACAAACTTTAATGAACTTCGTTGTCAACACTAATGCAGAACTATATGACATTAGGTTTGTTTCCATCAATCACTCATGTCTGTGTCCCGCGTCATACATGTCACTGGAGAAGTCGTACATTGTATATATTAGTTGTCTTGTTTCGTACGTGTTGTAACTCAAGGAATAGAAAGTGTAACAAGTTATACAGTATTTTGTGAATAAATCGCTGCCTCAGAAGTAGAAGGGCGTAAGTACAAAATCGATATTTTGAGAAAACAAGAAAAGCTATCTGAAAACTTTACTGATGGAAAAACAAACTTTTTAAACTTCAGTTTGGTCAACATGACCAGTTCCTATTTTCATAAAAAATAAGCTCGTAAGAAGCGCCTCGTGACGCAGATTTCGAATATACACGAGTCTTATAAGGTCGTAAGTAACACTTACAACCTTCTCATTCTATGCCAGCGAAATGTTTAAAATGAAGCACCATGAGTGTATAATAGAAGGTAATAAGCTTAACTTCTCATTTAATGCTGAGCTCAAAGGACATTTTAGTGAAAGATTTGTTGGCATAGTACTAAATACGACACATGCGTGTCATATCGGCGGATGACTTCGTCGTACCGTATCAATTAATAATTGTTTAAATTAGCCCGTGTTTTTTTTCTTTTGTCACCTGATGATCGATTTGGGTTCGCAAAAGGGTGGGATAGATGGTAAGTCATTCAGTTATATGCCATACACATGATTAGTCAGTTCATTGCGGTAGAGTGAGTTTAAATGTGGTAGTGTTTTGGAAATAGCGATGAATGCAATACAACCAAAACTACTCACGTACTCTTTCACTTCATCGCATTCGAATGTTTGTACTTTATTGTTTCCTTCAGTTAGTACATTTGTATCTGGAAGCTATATTGTGAGTTTGACGGTGCCATGTAATTATGCAATGCTTCATAAACGTACTGCACGAGAAAAGTTATACTGAGTTCACTTTGTACAAATAAAAAAAGTCTAACACATGACTGCATATTCTTGTAATTGTGTTTAACAATTACAGATCGTCTGTAAGTAACTTGTAACAGATGATTAGTGTTCTCTGCAATATCTCACGACAATGCAATTTCCAGAGTATAGTAACTGTATGTAAATATTAACTAGCGGGTGTATGAATAGTTAGTGACCTGCGCTTTCAAAACTGTCTACTTATCATAGTTTACATGCTAGTTTGGTAAAACATAACAACTGGGTATACAATAAAAACACACTGTTTTACTAGAATTCATATAACCAGAGCGTCTACAAGGTGCAGTGTGTGTGAAGAGACATGCATACAAATTATTGTAAAGTAATATAATTACATTGTACATCCATTCCACTTAAGGGGCCTCATAAGAATTATATAGAGTACTTAGACTATAATTTGACTTCACTCAAATTTGAAATAGACATATAGCGTACTGTATGTTTAAATATTGAATGAAAAGTATCAACAATAACATTAAGGAATTATATATATGTCGTCTAGGACACAACGTACGGGATTAAACAGAGCAATAAAAATAGCGTATTGCACATTTCATAGTGTCCGACTTTCTTTCTGTCTGCGTCTTACGTACGTGGATAATAACGAAGTATTATTCGGAGCATTAAAAACATTATTTGATACCCACCTATGACAAACAAATCGACATAAGAGGAGCCTGGAGTCTTTCCGCCAAAATTGTCAAAGTATCACCGCATGGCTCTCGTTGTTTATATGACTTAATGACTAGCATATTGATTGAATCGTAGTCATGAGGCATGGAAACTTTAAATTACCAGTTTACTTATTGGTTTGGCGGTGTTGACATGATTAATATGAGTTCAGCAAAAAGCATTATACGTACGGGTAGAAAATGACATACCGACTGGTCAGGTCACTGGTCGATGTATATGACCATACAAATGTTGGGTAAAACACCAAGAACATAAAGTAGACACTTGCGTTTACCAATACAATGATACATTAACATGCTTCCATCGGTATAAGACAATGATACATTAACATGCTTCCATCGGTATAAGACAATGATACATTAACATGCTTCCATCGGTATAAGACAATGATACATTAACATGCTTCCATCGGTATAAGACAATGATACATTAACATGCTTCCATCGGTATAAGACAATAATACATTAACATGCTTCCATCGGAATAAGACAATGATACATTAACATGCTTCCATCGGAATAAGACAATGATACATTAACATGCTTCCATCGGAATAAGACAATGATACATTAACATGATTCCAACGGAATAAGACAATGATACATTAACATGCTTCCATCGGAATAAGACAATGATACATTAACATGCTTCCATCGGAATAAGACAATCATACAATAACATGCTTCCAACGGTATAAGACAATGATACATTAACATGATTCCAACGGAATAACACAATGATACATTAACATGCTTCCATCGGTATAAGACAATGATACATTAACATGATTCCAACGGAATAAGACAATGATACATTAACATGCTTCCATCGGAATAAGACAATTATACATTAACATGCTTCCATCGGAATAGTTCACTTATCGTTTTGCCCATTGATTGGAATCAGCCGTATTATCAACATGAATATCAAACAAAGAAGAGCGATGAATGATGTAATTACTTACGTCTCTAATCATACACAAGATATTCATCAAGTAAAGGTTCATCATTTTATGCAAAATATAAGGATGCCCTGGAGAACAAATAATTGAGTTAAATTGTAGCTCTTATCTGAAATCTGCTGTTGTATGGAGAATCCGGAGTCAAGATGACGCGCTGATCTTGGATTTATATTAATTAGGACTTAAATCATTGTACCAAATGTATCTCACATAAAATCGTACACGGAAGACATTACGCAATATCTAATAATTATGATTAAGCGGGATCGTACGTGCAGAGATTGGCAAAGATCATGATTTTAAAACACATTTGAAATGTCAATACAAACTGAGATTTGCTTTAAAAGTACAATGAGTCGAATTTTTCTCGAATGCAGATCATGTTCTTGAACTACTAAGTGCAACTGCATACATATTCAACAGAATCATTCAATATACATAGTCCTTGCATTCACGAGGTGTAGTTAACGCATTTTATTTGAAATTAATCGACACCATATTCAGCATTCATCATTTTAGCATCGTCTCAGGCGCTATGATATTGATACTTTCTCAATATGATGCTTTATTTATTCAACATTACACCGATTGTAACATATTCATCCACAGATTTACATAAAATTGCCATACGAATGTATTCTTAGTAATAACACTGGAATATTTTAATAAACAGAACGTTTAGAATTAACAAGAAATGTTATACATACTCTTAGCATCAGCATACACAACACAACAATTTGTTGTTCAATACCGATTAGCATACAACATAATAATATCATAAAGACATTACGAAAGTGAACGCTATTATATCTCAAAAGACACAGAGGGAGGACAATGGAAGAATGTATAAGTAAGTAAATAAGTAGCAAGTAAGTAATAAAACATTATACATTTTTGTATTTTAATTTAAAGTTTGACCTACAATATTTCAGTCAAATGGATACCAACTAGCCATATTACACCATATTACACCATATTACAATGGTACTGCATCGAACAGCCCTTGAAATACCCATACAAGTATGCTAAACGCTTGGTGAAGTTTCAGTTCGATTAAAAACTGTTCAGAGGGTAATTTATTTTGTACATATGCTTTTTATGAGACTGAATGCCATCAGGGGGTAAAAGCTAGATGTTATGGCAAATAGTATGCTTGCTTCAACTATGTTTATAAATGCGCATTTTTATGGCATCATCATCGGAATAATAGTCCTCATAGAAACGTCCCTAAAGAGCCTGTCAATAGTATATAAATAAATTTTTTTACCACGGTGGACAAACTTACTGACGTATTATGATTTAATGTTGCCATTAATTTTGTAATCTTGTGTATAACCATGCCTCACAATTATACTTGCAAAGGAGGTATTACCGGACAGAAATCGCATAAAAAGCTTCCCATGAAGTTAAAAATCGATTTTAGTCATATTTTTTGTGTTTACATCTACCTATGTTCAAGCTCTTTGCTAAAAATGGATTTCCAAAGATATGACGTCACGTGAACAACCTAATATTGGGGCACAAACAGGGGCACTTTTGGCGCTATTTCAATGACGTACAGTAGATATTACCGGACAGTCTTTTTCGAATATTTTTCGATGGACATTTAAAAAAAATATGACAAAAATGTTTAGAATAGGGTTCGTGCTTCACACTTATGCAAACATATTTATGATTTCCGTAATAACAACTCTACATGCCAAGGGGGCGTTCTGTGGGAGGTTAAACTCCGTTTTACATCGTACTGTGTTTACCGACCAAACATCGAATAAAACGATTAAAAAACAAACCGAATTATTTCATATTGATCGGCAAGATATATAAAAATGTTACTCAACTGATGTACGAGGACAAATTTCGCCAATAACGCTGAAATAAGAGGTGGACGAAAAAAATGTTTTTTGAAAATATGAAGTTTCAGCAGGCACGGTGAATCGATCGCGAGACCTAAACTACAGTATCTTTTACCGTACATAGAATTGTGTTAGTATTAATTTTACATTATAAAATCAATCAAGCACGCGCTCGCTTTTGCGCATGCGCGCACCATTGTTTTCCCCAGCGTCGCTTATGTCAACAATGCAGTGGCGGACGATATTTTCGATGAATAAGCGATGCTTTGTTTATCTTGAATATTTTTATTCTACTAGATTCCTTTTACTCACGATTCTGAGTGATTTGATACCAAGAGTGATTTGATACCAAGATCAATGAATTATTCAACTAAATAAAACGTCTAATATCTACTGTCCGGTAATTGATCCGCTTTATGGTAACACCTGTCACGTGATTTGGTCAGAGTTCGAATTCACTAATGGATTTGGAAATTTGTGTTACAATCTCGCACTGAAAGAATGATACTGAAAAATGGCTTCCAATAGAATAACAAAAGTTGTTTATATTGCGAAATTCGGCAGCTATAAAATTTCCTTTTATTTTTTAATGATGTTTAAAAATATTCCAAAAACTAGAGTAGGCCCCTATCTAGAAAAGAACAGATAATAATTATTAGTCTTCCATGGTTGCTGTGCAACCTGTCTCCTAGATGGGTAACACTCTTTTCTGTAGTTTTGGAAACAAAAATGGCAGCCATTTTTTTGTCCGCTTCGGAAGGCAATTTTTACATTTTCAGTGCATAAACGATGCTACAAACTGTTATGATAGACATGATTACTCTCAGTTTACGAAGTAAGTCGAGCGGGAATCGTTCTATGTGCGAAATATCAACCAATCTTAAGAAAATCTAATAAAAACGACACATGTTCCGGTTACTTCCCTTTGCAAAGCGGTTATTTCCCTTTGCAATACGATTAGTATAAAGTCCGTTTCGGGGCTTTACGTATCCGGACTGGATGGTGATAATTCCACATCGTAGTTGTAGGTTATTGTTAAGAAAGTAAAACGAATGCATTTTCGTAATTCCTCGCCAAGATGTAATAAAAAAATCCCTCAAAAATCGTCAAAAAATGTAAAAATATTCGCGGGATAAAGGTTTGAAATGCAACAAAATCAAACAAATACATCATTTTAGTATACTATCTTTGAATCTTTAGGAGATTTAAAACGTTTCATCTTGCGACAGTAGACTGAATTATGAGATGGGTCGAAGTTAACCACCATTAAATATTTAGTTATAAACCAAATATATCAAGTTCAGTACTTGTTTTTACTGCAAGATGGATTGATTAAAAAAATTGCACATTCGTTTTGAACACACACAAACGCTATAAAGCTGGAAAATGTGTTTGATTTTTTGAAGGTAGAGAGTGAGCGAACAATTACACTTGGAAAAGTGTCATGTTTTTCAAACGTCATTAATTGTTTAGAATCGCGTCTAATTTTAGGAATGGCCGAAATACCGTTAACAGACATTCACTACCACCGTATCAGAATGTACAAGTAAAACACACATACTTCTTCACAGCAAGCAGTGATTAGGTAAGAAACGTCTAAATATATAATCACATGATAACTGTCGAATGCAACTATTAAATTGGCTGTCTGAGTGATTTTATGTTCTGTCTTTCTCAGCCAAAGACAAGATGACATAGGCAATGGTTGTTTGTTCTCTGCCGACCTGTCATTAAAACTCAGTGAGCGGCCATTAACGATAACGAAGACATTATGCGTTATATCCGTTTACCTAAAAGGTTAGCAAAAGTCTTTCACGGATGATTGCTAAGTATATTGATATTAAGCACGCGTGGAAAGTATTGAGGATTGGAAATTAGAACCGTTCTTAGAGGATTACCTAAGAAATACATAAGGACAGTCATGTCTTTTGAAAATAGGCGACTGCTCATTGGTGTTGTTTACTTTATAGCATCTACATGTAGACTTTTGGGATTCAACCATGCTGCCTCTTTAAAAGTTTTCAAAAACTGTGTTGTCATGTTTGACTCGTATGCCCTTCCTTTCAGTTGGGCATACGAGAGGTGCCCCACTTATATTTGAACACCGTTGAATATCCAATATTTTCATGTTAACCCAATATAACTGAAATAGCTTTTTTGCACCGCGTAAAATAATGTGTCAGGTAACATGCTCCTAACGTTTAATATAGTTTTTGGACAAAATGTTTGCCAAATCTCGTTCCTGATGACAATGCCTGAAACATGGTGTTTTGGTTAAGACTCAGTTTCATACCCCAACACAATTACGCTATTCGATACCTTAAGAACACGAATTCCAAGTATATTACACCAGAATAATAAATGCCGAAGTATTACAATCCTGTATTCATAAACTTTGGAATCTTAACGCTAAAGTAGCATCGGTTACACTCCATCAATGTTTACACCATCAATTGGGGTTTTCTGTCTTAAAAAACCTAATTCGATGCCCCTACAAAATTGTTGATTTTGGGGTCGAACTAAACTGCAAAAAAAACCAGTGAGTGTATACACATTAATATACATGGCTGTATAGAGACATTTCGATTATAGCGTGTCAGCATAAAAATATCGGATGTTCAGAGGTGTTCAAATATAAGTGGGGCACCTCTCGTACAAGTCCTCCCTTTGGCACAACTAAGTTTTACTTCAAAATACGGTATAAAGAGGGATACAACCTTGTTGCCTCCAAACAGTGGAGAAAAAATGCCCGATTATCGGTGATTCCCCTAATTACTTGTCTGGTCTGGAAATTATGCTCGAAAATATGCCTAGTCGGGCAATACAATTTTAGGAGCAAAATTTCCCGATCGGGCAAGTAGTAAAGGGCAATCAGCGAATTGTTCGATCGGTCAAGTTCCGTCACTGCCAAAGGGACGACATGTCGCTGGCTAGTTTTAATATCGAAGTCAAAGTATCAAACCTACATACAGACAGTACAGTTCATTCAGGTACGTTTAAATGAATTAGGTAGACATTTAATTCGGATGTACTTCGGATGTATAACTTCAATTCACCTTCCATGAGTGAAATCTGTGTTAACAAATCGATGGCATTTTGTAAGGGCACCGCTATCTTCAGACAATATTAGTAGTCAGTCTGGCGTGATCATCTTAGATAAATTAATTAGTTAAACTTAATTTTTCATGAACTAAAACAATTAATAATTACGCTAAACAAATAAACTTAATTACTAGTTATGACGGTTGTTAGGATTCACTCTGTGAGGAATAATTAATATCAGTCAGTTAATACACTCTGATACCTCCGTTATCCTCTATAACATGTTAAAGTAATTATATAATTACCGGCCTAACCTAGCACACTGTTTCAATGTAAAACAACAGTTTGAGGTATAATAATGTACTGCTCTGAGTGCATGCAGATAATGTGCGTGCGTGCGTGCGTGCGTGCGTCCGTGCGTGACAACAAAAGACTCACCAACTCTAGCTACAAGGTATGTACAACTTAAAATTATGTGCCCAACACTAATTATTTAAAGCATTAATTTCCAAAACTATTTGTAATAAATGATTCGTAAATGTGTTTTCTGCAGTTTAGTCATAATAATACGAATAATTAGAAATTACTCTATGAATTAAACAAGGCAACATTGGTAGTCTAATTACATGTATAAACATCGTAATTTCATATCATTCCTTGTTAATAAAACATGCTTATTATATTGTTAAAATTCGCTAATAATACCACTTCAATTATGTCGAAATCTTGCAGAAATATTCAACTTTAAGAACCAAACAAAGTCTTAGTACAATAACAACATGGTCCGCTATTAGACCGATGTGCTTATTACGATCAATGTTTAGCACATCTTATTAGCGGATTTTTAGCTCACCTGAGCACGAAGTGATCAAGGTGAGCTATTGATCACTCACCGTCCGTCGTCCGTCCGTCCGTCCGTCCGTACGTCCGTCTGTCGGTCCGTCCGTCTACATTTTCAAATGACATCTCCTCTGAAACCGTTTGCTCAATATTGATGAAATTTTGCCCGGATGTTCCTGACATAGGGGGATTTAAAAATGCTCAAATAAAGTTGATCCATCTAGAACTCTGGTTGCCATGGCAACCAGGTAACAAAACCTTTAAAAATATTCTTCTAAGAAACCACAAGGCATAGAGCTTAGATATTTAGCATGAAGCATTGCGTGGTGGACCTTTACCAAGATTGCTCAAATTTGATCATGACCCCCGGGTCAATATTGGCCCCGCCACGGGGGTCCCTTTATTTTGTATAAGAGAAAATTGTGACCCCGGGTCAATACTGGCCCCACCCATCTCATAATTTTATATAAGAAATATATAGAAAAACTTTAAAAAATCTTCTTCTCTGGAACCACAAGGCATAGAGCTTAGATATTTTGCTAGTAGCATTGTCTGGTAGACCTTTACCGAGATTGCTCAAATCATGACCCCTTGGTCAATATTGGCCCCACCCCGCGCCTCCCTTAATTTTACATAAGAGATATATAGATTTTTTTAAAAGACTTCTTCTCTTGAACCGCTTGATGGATCTTTATAAAATTTGGTCTGTAGCATCCTTATAAGGTCCTTTCTCAAATTTAGGGCAATGGTCTTCTTTAGGAGGCCACAGTTTCATATATAAAAATATCATGAGCAAGGTGATTCAGGTGAGCGATTCAGGGCCATCATGGCCCTCTTGTTACTCTTCCTGTGAATCGTTATATAGTAAACAATTTAAAGCAACTTCAATTCAGATTACTTCAAAGTTAAGAGAAAAATAAATGTTCAAGTTTCACTACATTGTACTTTACTTCGAAAAAGCTAATATAAATATGTTGATCCGGTGGTGGCATGTGAATTCTAAAATGAAGACATCGATTAAAGTAATTAACTGCCTTATTCAGGCAGTCCCGAAATTAATGTTTGCATCGCCAATCAAGCTATTTTAAGAGGTATTCACAAATTGAGCAAACCCTTATTCAGAGATACTGGATGCAGTTTTGGAGTTAATGTGTTATATTTTGGACCTAAGTAATGATTGCGTCTATATAAGTAAATTACATACGCCTTGAGGTAAGTAGTTCCTGCCTTTATATGTTTCAAGTTCCGCTAGTATTCATTCGGATGATTATCAATACACTGTTTGTTTAATTAAATTATTTGCCCAAAGTGGGTTATAAAAGTTATAACAGAAATTGTTTTAGTTAGTCTTCTAAGTGTGCGTTTCCCGTCGCAAAAAGAGCATTACCTACAAATAATTGAGCAATATACCGTTTCCTAAACCATCTTTAAAATAATTGACTGTAAATTAGTTTAACTCCCAGAAAAACCCTCTGCATATTTTATATGACGCGTTCGTAGACGATATACGCTTTACCATGGATGCAACAAATTCTCTGAAATAATTAAAGCAAGCGAGGAAGGCGTATAATTTATTTACAACTCGTAAAATTTCTGCCCCAGCGTCGGAACGTGTAATTGCCTGTCCTATCTAATCGCTTTGTTACTCTATTATCGCGTTGGAAAAAATCAAGTTTCTCATTACAGATCGCTTGCACGTCGCCACCAATGACTGCTAGGGCATGAATTCACTGTCCAGGACAGATGGTAGCTGACAATTGCTTGACGTTATACACGAAACACAATGGTAAAGTATGATGCAGTACAAAAAAATCATTCTTCCGCGTGATACGTTTTTCAGATTCTTTGCCAGGCAATTCTAGGCATCCAGCTGACCTAACAAGCTTTCATGTAATTTATTAGCAACCAATAATTACTTGCTTTTTCAATAAATAACTATCAACGACACCTCTTGTGAAAGGTACACTCGTATAATCAATATGACCAAGAATACAACAAGCCCAATGTATTTTTGTACCTGGTTTTCCCGGGGGTCGTTCCTCTGTACATGCATATTGTATAATTTAAATGTACATACTGTAATACATAGATAATTCAAAGTAATACAGAAGCGGCGTCACCGCCTAGCCACCCACTCACCGCCTAGCCACCCACTCACCGCCTAGCCACCCACTCACCGCCTAGTCACCCACTCACCGCCTAGTCACCCACTCACCGCCTAGCCACCCACTCACCGCCTAGCCACCCACTCACCGCCTAGCCACCCACTCACCGCCTAGTCACCCACTCACCGCCTAGCCACCCACTCACCGCCTAGCCACCCACTCACCGCCTAGCCACCCACTCACCGCCTAGCCACCCACTCACCGCCTAGCCGCCCACTCACCGCCTAGTCACCCACTCACCGCCTAGCCACCCACTCACCGCCTAGCCACCCACTCACCGCCTAGCCACCCACTCACCGCCTAGCCACCCACTCACCCACTCACCGCCTAGCCACCCACTCACCCACTCACCGCCTAGCCACCCACGACAAAGGCAGATACAAAGTACCACCCGTATCCCCCAAACGGATACTTCAAACAAGCCTGTATACTGGCGCACGATGAAATAGTACGGATGATTTACATGCTCCTTGAACTTCTATTAGAATAATTTAACAGCTGAAGTATTGTCGTGAAGAATTTATAACCCCGTTGTATGTTTTCATTCGCCGTGAGTATTACGAAGACGCGCGATGTGTAATACAAACACAAATCTTAAGGGCATGTAATGCACGATTTACTCGCGAAACTTGATATATTTAAAACAAGAACGATGCAATATATTCATGTATAAAGGTCAGGGTAATTAACGTCAATATATTCGTACTAGTGCACAAACACATGTATTTTTGTTTATGGATTTAAATGAAAATGAGTAAATTGATTCGTATCCCCTTTAACCGAGGGTTGAATAAAGGTATGCCCAATCAGTGCGGTATTGCAGTTAAATCGTTTTCCAGCACAAGAGTGAAGATGGTTCTCACACTTATTTTCGCATCTAGCAATGATACAGAACTCGACACTAGTAATGTACCTGCCCTAGACACAGAACTCGACACTAGTAACGTACCTGCCCTAGATACAGAACTCGATACTAGTAATGTACCTGCCCTAGATACAGAACTACTCGATACTAGTAACATACCTGCCCTAGATACAGAACTCGATACTAGTAATGTACCTGCCCTAGATACAGAACTCGATACTAGTAATGTACCTGCCCTAGACACAGAACTCGACACTAGTAATGTACCTGCCCTAGATACAGAACTCGATACTAGTAATGTACCTGCCCTAGATACAGAACTCGACACCAGTAATGTACCTGCCCTAGATACAGAACTCGACACTAGTAATGTACCTGCCCTAGATACAGAACTCGACACTAGTAATGTACCTGCCCTAGATACAGAACTCGATACTAGTAATGTACCTGCCCTAGATACAGAACTCGACACCAGTAATGTACCTGCCCTAGATACAGAACTACTCGATACTAGTAATGTACCTGCCCTAGATACAGAACTCGACACTAGTAATGTACCTGCCCTAGATACAGAACTCGACACTAGTAATGTACCTGCCCTAGATACAGAACTCGATACTAGTAATGTACCTGTCCCAGATACAGAACTCGACACTAGTAATGTACCTGCCCTAGATACAGAACTCGATACTAGTAATGTACCTGCCCTAGATACAGAACTCGATACTAGTAATGTACCTGCCCTAGATACAGAACTCGATACTAGTAATGTACCTGCCCTAGATACAGAACTCGATACTAGTAATGTACCTGCCCTAGATACAGAACTCGATACTAGTAATGTACCTGCCCTAGATACAGAACTCGACACTAGTAATGTACCTGCCCTAGATACGAGCAAACAAAACATGAACTGCATGACATTCGACACACATCTAATGGTTTCTATATAGTAACCAGCGAGTAATATGTTATGACAGGCGCACTATATTTTCCTGGCAAACACGACATGTTCATGAAAATAAACAGTAACCAGTTCTATACTGCTTTTCACGTTAACTGTTTCTATGAAATCTGGTCGTATTTCATCAAACTATTGGCTTCACGGTCAGATATATTGACAATGCGTCCAAAAGGATGGGTTTGTCCCGCTATTTTCTAATGTGAGCATATTAAACGGTCGATTGAAGTACTTTATATCACATCTCGCATCTCCACTTGGTAGTGTAGCTATCCATTTATTTAAATCTGAGCAGTGGTTCTTGAGAAATAGTCCGGACAAGAAAGTGGGACGGACGGACGGACGGACGGACGCACGGACGGACAGACACTTCGGCGACTATATGCTAAAAAAACGATGCATTGGGATATTACATTTCGAAGCTACGCATTCTCGTACTATAAACGTTAAATTGCGTTTTTGAACTCGTATATGTACCACGTCTGTGTTTCTTACCAGACGACATACATCATGATAAATCAATGGACATACAATAACACGTGACAGGATGATAAAATATTCCGCTATTGTAAGAATTACTTAGGCTCTCAATCTCTCGTATTGACAAACTTAGAAACGTAACAAGTTTTATCACACCCAATCGCTTAGCATCAGTCGTATGAGTCGTACACTGATTCGCGGCTTGATGCATGTATAAAGAAAATACCAATTGTGTAATGAATATGAACTCGAGATGAATTTCACTTTATGTTAGAATGCCCGCTATATTACGAAAACACGAATACAACATAGTAAGCAATGCTATATATTTATCCACAAATTATCGTTACCACTTACGTGATGTACTAACAATGGAACATGTCGACAGATCGGTTATAATGTGTATAACAATGGAACATGTCGACAGATCGGTTATAATGTGTATAACAATGGAACATGTCGACAGATCGGTTATAATGTGTATAACAATGGAAAATGTCGACAGATCGGTTATAATGTGTATAACAATGGAACATGTCGACAGATCGGTTATAATGTGTATAACCTGCATACAAGTACGTATTTATTCATTTCAGAACTCCAAGAATGAGTAAATAATGTACAGGAAAATGACATATAATGCTCACAGCCACCCAAATGCACACTCAGGTCAATGTTTTATGTCGAATGGGAATCGCTTGCCAAATAATTATTATTAATAATTATTCTCGACTCCCCATTCCTGGTTGTATCTATCATCACTTTGGTATGAGAGAAGAGAAACCCGTTTCGCTGATGTAGCATTTCAACAGGGGGAATATTGGTACCAGTTTGTGGCATATTGAGAATGAAGCGATCATTGAGTAATCCCCAAACCATTCACCAACTGAAAGCGGCCTATCTTTTATCAGGCTTTCTATCGGGGCGGTGCTACATGTAGCAGTGCGAAACGCACTCGATCGTTTGGTGTTTTTATAGTTTCGGGTGAAAGGCTTTGGTTTAAGTTCTGTCATGTTCATGTATGAATTAAGAGCTAACAATTTAGCATTGTTCTTTTTTGTGCCATTTGTACTCTGCTGTTATTGTTGAGTGCTGCCTTCCTTGTCCGATTTCTTATTATTTGTTAGACACGCTATTGTGATAGTCGAATCCCTAACAAACAGAATTGTGCAGGCATGTCAAAAGTTCGAAACACACAAAACAAACTATCAGTATTTCCGCATATTGATGAAGCGATACATACTGTGTGATGTTTGACTGCGCCTCAGACAAACGGCAACAATCCTGTTCATTTTTTTTCGTCTATATGATTAGTATGAGTAGAAAATATGTTGATTAATCGATATCCTATTACCGTTCTAAACATACGAGATACTGTAAGCTGCCGAGCATAGAGCAAGGTCCGATACATCATCGTGAAAAAATCAACAAATTCCCGCGTAGAAACACCAAAAAGGCAGCCAGACACATTCATTACAAACAAAGTGGAAACCGTTGAGTTATCAATACCGTTCGTCATTATGTACAACATGTCATACATAATGTTAAGAGCGTGATTTACTAATGCCGTACCGAGTAAATATTCAAAAACATGACGCGCCTCCCAACAGAAAGCTACATTCTTCAGTTTTTGGTAAATTGTCTCTACGCTTAGTAAAGCTTATACAAGTATAATCGGGCATATGTTCCAAGAACATGTAAATACATAGTTAATAGCTTGTAGTTGATCCCCTATTGAAATGTCAGTCAATTAGACACATACATGTACAGTATATGCACGCTTAATTCCCAGGTCATACAAAGCTAAAAAATAATGTCAGTAAGATTATAGAGAAGGACAATGTTAGTTTATGTTTGGCATTTGGCATTTTCTTACAATTATGTATCACAACGTTTGCTGATTCTATTTGAATGCACCTGCAATCGGTTTGTAAAAAGATAATATTAAGTCAGGCAGGGAATGGAGCGCTCAACTTAACCAGCAAAGCACAGAAAACATTAAAAACATAACTAAACCAAATGAACACAAAAAACATAAAACACATACAAGGTAACATACATTTTGGGGACCATTGGTATACTCTTAAGGTTCAGTGGTAATATGCTAATGTTAAACCGTTCATTGTAGATGCTCAGTATGTCGGTTAGCATGAAGTATTCCTTTCATTTGGGATACGATTGCAAAAAGGAATACGAATGGTACTCTCTGTTTCTGTCTCTTGCGTGGGTGTTGTTGAGGCTTGTGGGTGGCTTTGCATTGTCTATGATTTGCATACATTTGACTTATTATACTATTTCATCTTAGATTAAACCACTCAGCACCTCATTACTGATAGAATACATCATCACAAGGAGAGTAGAAGCTTCATGTCCGTTTTATGTTGAGCACCAATCAATTGAAATTATTATACCATTTCGTATCGTCGTTGGTAGACGCGACCAAGCAGCGAACACCAGACATCAAATGCTTGAAGCGACCGGAAGCCCTGTCACTGAACTATACTAGTTTTCTTGAAGGGGCGGATTATACATTCTTAGACATAAATGTTCTATATTCTGCAACGTTATATACATTGTAAACATATGTAAGACAAAGACACATATTGAAAACAAGTGCTTGAACTTGTTTGACAATTCCCAGTAGTAATCAGACGATTTTAATATCACGACTAATACCATCACAACAAAATCTTTGATTATTCTCAGACTACATATCAGAAATAAAACCATTATCATCTGTAGCATACACTTGCCTTATTTCGGTAAGCGTTTTTGAATTATTGTTATTATTTGAAATTCATACATTTACAGAAAATAATCTACTTATCCTATCGAATTCTAATTTGAAGAAAATTACATTTAAAAGAAATTGGAGAAGACACAATATACATCCAATTTTAGAAATATCACACTAGTGTTACAGATACTAGCGTAGAAAATGTCATTCCCACTAGTATAGATACAACCATGACCATTTAATGATGCAGTACTAACCTACCCAGACAGGGTAATGTCAAATTCGCACCAGACGTGCCCTTCGTGAAATGACACATTCTGAAGAGTTTATCAAAAACAACCCAGCATGAGCACTAAGCATAATATTTGCCATATTTACCAAAATGTAACAAAATTGAATTGCGTGCACGATGGATGAGTGATGTGTTATAGGGATACATTATTATATGTACATTGTGTTATACTAGTGCAGTACACCATAAAGCTATATACGTATCTGCCTGTCAATATACAGGCACTGTGGGCGATTATTTACGCGGCTATTGATATAAATACAAATATAGCCTAGCAAAAGAACACACCAAACACACATCAAGAACACTCACACTGGTCTGTTAACGATATAATCTATTGCTACCAATTAGAGTTCATAGGTTGCACGTACATGTACCTCGGGGTACATTGCGTGCGCAAGCTGGTGACAAATTTAAGAAATAATGAGTATGTACCTATGTTTTATCGGTAGTTTAAGAACACCTTGGTTCCCTCTGTGTATTTTTTGCTGAAACTACCGGTTGTGTTAGAATAGTATACAATATTGTGGTTGGGATAGCCCTCTATCAAATCCCATCGAAACATTGAGCCTCGGAGGAAACTGTTTTCCATGTGAGGAAAACGTTGCGCATGAGATCGGGATAGACTTATCCAGTGGAATGCTAAAATGTTTGTAGTAAGTGATAGAAAAGACGATATGAGTATTCCTTCACTAGCATTCCATGTTCCAAGATTTTGCTTTGCACGACTGCTATTTTACTCTCATAATATGACTACCATTATAGTATTGTAATAAAGATTGATACAAGAAATATTAATACAGCAGGTAAACTTTCTATGAAATATTCATGGAAATATCGCAATAATGTAATAATGTATTTCGTACTTAAGTTTGTTATTATAACTTTTAACAAACTTAAATTTTTACTTTAGAAGTTTATAAATTTAAAACGCTATCTCTGTAAAAGCACGGAGTTATAATGTATTGTAAATGTGCATCTCACTGAGATGCAACAATATATACTAGTATACATTTTGAGTCATTTAACCCACAAAATATGTTTTTAAAATAGCACTCTTTGCTAAGCAATAACTTAAGTTTTGTTCGTGGAATTTTGGCGGCAGAGAACAACTTTTAGATTTACTACAGTTAATACTTGAACTTCTGATCAAAACATGGAAAGCCCAATTACAAAAACTGCCGTTGATGGATTAGTTATATCTGTACCATTGCTCGGCGTCTTATCAATAACATGTATTTAACTTTTTCTTATCAGATGGCAATAAAAAATGAGTATTCAAGGGTGTTGAAAACTATTTTTTATAGACAGCGGCGTGATAAAAATTGTCTGCTGGATGCATCCGGATGGCATTTATTTGAGCTGTATAGCTGCAAGATAATCCCAATTATTTAGACGGTTAAGCAAATTTAACTTTGATATAACAAAATTGCGACAAAAAGTCTAACTTAGATAGGTATATTTCTAACAAGAATAACAACAGTTTATCTCTATCCGGAAGTGGCATCCGTCATCGCCGATAACACACACTTTGATAATTTCAAATTTGAGTATCAGTACTATTAACATCTTCAGAAAAAGCTAGATGGTTATCAGCAAGTGCATCTAATGCATTGGTGCCACAAGCCGCCGCTTATACTATGTCTGTCTCTCATTTTCAATCTGCCGTTTAACCTCAAGAAAACATAGATATGATAGAATCGATTAGAATCCAATTAGAATGTTTTAAACTTAGATCTTATCAGCAATCATTCATCATTTTTAGAGTTTCTGTTTAGTAAAGAAATAATTCTGCTTTTTGCGAGATAAAATCTTTTGAAATCATACTTAGAATGCGCAGATGCTCTTAAAAATCAAAGCAATTATGATAATAATCTATGTAATTAAATAATACGGGTCATGTAAAATGAGATGAGTTGAGTACAAGATTTATCGAGGTTATGTTAAATTTTCATGGAATATTTAAACTTCAGTTGTATACCAATTTGTCAATGTGTAGTAATAATTTAGTGCCATATATCATACATCAAAGTAATTTAATCACGTGTAATTACCCCTAGTCTTGCTTAAGATATCCTTTTTGGGGATAAGGTTGGTATATGTATGTTTTGTGCCTGTCTCGTAGACTGCTTCTGTTCCGGTCCTCACATTACAGTATTAAATGTATAGCAGTGGACAATACCAACTGACAAAAACAAACCCAAACACACCGACATTTCGATATTATTCAATACCAAATCACATTGTTTTCATACGGGGGTACGTGTCCTTTGACTACCCGGACACCCTGAGTACTTATAAGGAACGAGATATATCAGTACCAACAGTATGTGAATTCACCTAACTAACATCAACTATGGATAAGGTTGACAATGCTCCCGATACAGATACCACGAAGTCATTGAGTTCGTGTCTACTTAATTTCGTGGCATTCATTTAAAGACAATTTATCGTTTAAAGACAATATCGATCAGTCGTAAATTCTTTGATCGTGTATTTTGGAGGTCGAGTTCTGTTTTTGCCTTTCTTGCACTGCTGTTTGTTTTTACTGAGAGCTACTTTCTTTTTTGTCTTCTAATCCCATAGTTTCACATGATGCTAGATAATGATTTTGGGCTTGAAACTGTTAACAACACTATTTTACAATAAAAAGCAAAAATGCAGCCATTTGTACGACTCGCTGTTTTTTGCCTTTCGTGTTCTGTTGTTTCTGTTGAGTGCTGCGTTCTGTTGTTTCTGTTGAGTGCTGCGTTCTGTTGTTTCTGTTGAGTGCTGCGTTCTGTTGTTTCTGTTGAGTGCTGCGTTCTGTTGTTTCTGTTGAGTGCTGAGTTCTGTTGTTTATGTTGATTGCTGCGTTCCTTGTCCGATTAATCGTTTTAATTTCGTGACGACGGATAAACACACACATGGACGTTTTGATTTATACTATGCACTTGGTTTGGGGTTTTATTAGTTAATTGCATGCTTCCACATCGACTGTTTACTATAACAGGGTATGACAGAATGATAAAACGAGTTTTTGTTAGATTCCTAACATTCTTAGCTTGACTGCTTGACAAATGAGACCTAGCTACAAGTGTATAGGCAATATTGATATATATTCCCCGACATTTAGGTCGACATTATGAACGTGGTTTTGTAGTTACCGACCGTCAGTTGAAGACGGTATTTTGCTTATTAATTGATACTAACTATCTCTATCTACATGATTTATTACTCTTTCACTGGACGTATTTCAAATAGTTGTCATCGACTATTGTTTGGCTAGGCACTATTTTAATGAAAAGCTACCTCATTTCCTTGCAAAGGCGCGTGTGTAATGGCGATAACGGATTTTCTTTTGTACGCTTTTTTTCACTATCAAACATATAAATGAACTGTACTCCCAGTAAAAATATACGATTTGCAAGCGCGTTTAATTATATTTCTGAGAAAAAAGGCAAAGTAATCAGCCACAAAAATGTACTTGTAAAATGCATTAGATTCTTGTAACTATTAGGTATTTCTTCCAAGCTTTAGTTGAGGAATGATTCACGTTCTTGAAATACTGAATAATTACTCCTACGTGTTTTATACTACGAATCTGAAGATTTCAAGGTGAATTCGGATTCAGTAATATGTCCGTACACTGCGTCTGTTAAATGTATAGAAAATATTGTACGCCTTCGAACAGCAACCACTTTTATGCCGGACACCAGTTTTTTAGTTTGTGCTTGTTTGCATATTTGGTAAGTTTATGCTGAATTATGTAAGGTCGATTATGATGATATCTGTTGGATGATATCAAAATAAGCGTACGAAAGAAAAACTTACATTAATTACACTAGACACCTCATTCCTGATGTTATCCATCGAAGTATATGAGAAGGGAAGCCATATTCCCTTTTTATGATAAACGTCGAGCAAGGGAAATACTGATAACATTTTTATTTCGTCTTTAATATTGCGCGGCCTTGAATCGAACACAGGACCTCTCACTCTCTACCACGCTCTACCACAAGGCTATCGAGCCGCGGCACTCGCCATGTTGTCACACGATGATCGTTACAAAACAAATAGTTATATCAAAATGGACCCCTACAAATATTCGAACATTCAAATCTCGCTGATACTAAGGAATATAATGCTCGAACACATGTAATAATACTGTTATAGTGCATTCTTTGTGTTAACGACAATTAAACAACTTGATAAGATCCTAATTCTTGACAATACTTGCAGACTGCAGCATAAAGACGTCAATACCAGCAACAAAAACATCCCTCACCAATGCGGCATCCAAACAACAATCAACCTACATCTTTATGATGGAAACAACAGCCACCTGTGTCAATTGCTTCTCCAATATACTAAGTAAAAAAATACTTGAATAATAGTTTTACGCAATGGCATTCACGTTGCTGTTGAAATGCTATAGCGTTATGTGATAGCGTTTATAAGTCACGTGATAGGGCTATACGTAAAAATGCGACGACATTCTGTAAATTGCACTCCTAGTTTGAGAGTTTTTGCAATTAATGGTTGAGTTGGCGACGTAGAAATATTAGCGACTCCATCTAGCGTAAATTTGAGCATACATTTGTATAAGGAATTATATTTAGAAGTAAACACATCGCTAAATTTTCCATGCGCAAAATATCTCAACATCAGAATTCGTTTAGACCCGAGGAAATATCAACTTCATAATAATGATTATGCATTTATTTGACAGGCGCTAAATATTACTTTACCGGTCTTACGCAGCTAGTCAAGGAAATAATCATAATGTGACCTTGCAAAATAGGATTAGTTTATTACATGAGTTTTCGGTAAATACATAATGTCGGTTTGGGTTATTTATACTTGTGTATGCTTAAGGTAAACGGGCGATGTCAACAAGTACAGGGTGTCCCAAAATATATGTTACAACAAGGAATCGTTATTATAACCGGGATACTTGAGCTACATCCATGATTAATACGTCATAAGAAAGGTACATACACAAATTTTATATTGTGTTCAATTTTTGTGAATAAACCATAGCCTAGCAACAATCTAATTATTCAAATTTTGCTTTTGTTGATTTAAATGTATGATTTTAACAACATCATCTCTTTAATCTTGAAATGTGTGAAATATTTTCATTCCAACATCAATATGAAAGCAACAGGACTTAATATAATCTTTTTGAAACGAAGTATTGACATGAGTCTATGGTTGCATTCGGAAACACTCACAACAATGTTTAAAGAGAAAACCAATTTCCTCCAATGGTATGGGTATGAAAAGCCCCTTTACCATAAGTCTTTTGTTGCCTACCATATTGTCCCATTTTAACATCTTATTCTGCTTCATAACTCATCAAGCATTTATCTTGATAAGTATATAAAACATACACAAATGTATTTCAAAAATGTTAATAATAGACCATTCAGATTTTACTCTTTAACAATGACGTCAAATATAAACATGTAAAACGTCACTTTCATAAAAATGCACTTCAAACGCTTTTAGTAATGAGGTTTATAAAAAATGTTTAATTATGGCACATGATACGAGGGGTGATCAATATTTTCGAAGACTTTCCTTCTAACTTTTTAAATACTGATTCTAGAACAATGAAATTACGGGGTAATGTAGATCTATCAATTACCTTTTATTACCTACGATTTTAATTACTTAATTATATTGTGACGTCACAATGGTCTTGATGACGTCACTTATTGTGACCAATGTGCAGCGCGCACCGTCGAGCATGACGGACAAAAATAATCACAAAGCAATGGCATGTCATTAAGACTAACGCCAACTTGAAAAATCCTTGCGTTATCTCAAAGATGACTTGACCAACATGTATAAGGATTCTTTGCGTTCAAAATCAGTGAACTGCACATGATTCCACTGTTTATGTGACTTTAGGGACTCTGCCAAATGGATGCCTTGGTAATATACTAATAAATAGAAGAGTAAAGATCGCATTAGGGAAACTCCTCCTTAATTCATGAGAAATAAGAGGCATAGTTCCGAACCATATGTTAGGCCTACGATCAGTATAGACTACAACACAATAAATCTTTGACTCTAGTTAAAAGGCGTTCTTTCAAAGGTTCGCCCTAAACTTGTTAGGTCTTGCTTTCGTCATCATCGGGATTGTACAACAATGTAAAGCCAACCGCCTAGTTCCGAGTTTTATGTCCAATAAGGCATCGATACTTTATCTATTCCATCTTACCTTCCCGAGTTGGCTATTTTCGACTTATGTCCGTATTAAAAGTAAATCAATCGTATACACTGACCCGGATATGAGTTCAGAAAGAAGCTAGGTGCTGCTTAAACGGTGATGCTTAGAATGGCATCACGTGACGTCCAACGCCCCGCGCCCTTTATATGAATAAAGCTATCTTTTAAGCGCATTCGGTCCGAGATATCTAACCCTGCATTAAACTGATTTGCTTTTGAGCCTTGCTGACAAAACACAATTGCTAGATGATGCTTATGTTAAATAAGTTATTAAGCTACGAAACTGTAACATGTATTTTGAGACACCCTGTGTTACAGCAGGCATCGCAATTATGATATAAAAAAGTTAAGTTACCGATTTTCGAGGGCTGCTTTCAGCAGTTCAGCTATTCAGCCACCCTTTGAAATGTTATGGAAACCTGCGTACGGGTCTCCTTGGGGAGACTATTACTTTCCTGGTGGGTGTGCAGCTAACATCGATCTGCGGCGCAAATGACTATAGACTATGTTCAGACCTCACAGGTACCAATTCACACCTTGGTCGTGTTGAGCGTTTGGGTTATTCTTGCTCAGAGAAATAAAGCCGTGGTCCAGACGGGTTTGAACCCGGTACCTCTCGACCCGAAGCGCGTGTCCAACTCCCAAGATATCTATTTTAATCTCCCTCAAATAGTAAATCAATTAATACAGTTTCATTCCAAATAAAATGACTGACATTGGTTGATTAGGAAAGTTGTTCGCTTATTTCAGTGGATCATTAACTCAGGGTTGACTGTGCATCGGTAAGTTTTGTTTCTCGACAGAAACATCAATACTATTCTACCTCATTAAGTGGCATTCAGTACATAAAGTTCACGGATGAATACGAATGTGTGTTTCGTATATATAGATAAACGGTTTTGTACAGTCAGTCTGACGTTAGATACATAAACATCAAACACATGATAGTTATATGCAGTCACTGCAAACTGGAATGCAGTATAAACTACACAAATTGTAGAGCATTAAGACGAAAACGGCGGACCATAGTCGTGAACGGTACATCGTTTATCACAACTATTGGATCAAAAACTAATCTGAGGCCACATCAGACTAAATTCATTCGTCGAACCTTGATGCTATACAAAGAAGTAATTCAACGGCGGTGAATTTATTTCACCATTTCGTGAGAATAAAAATACACAGAGTTCTCTTGATAATGAACAAATCAATATATTTACTGCGGTATCTTAATGCTTAAATAATGCTCTGGTCAGATTAAGACAGACAAAATCACGACAAACTCCGAGTTATATTTCAGCAGAGGATAAAACAAACGTTAGCGATAAGCGGAGATTACGAGTCTGACGATCTAAAAACGTACACCACAGAAGTTGAGAACTAATCATGGATGCCCATCATTTCTCATCACGCTAATTACAATATGATCACGACTCAGAGAGATTCCAAGATCTCTTTCTCAGATATCTGGATCATTTGACGAGTCATAATAAAGATAAACTTTCTACGATGATGTAGTGCTCGCTTTGGTAGATTTATATTGCGTACTGAGAAAGATGGGCTCACTCAAATGAATAAATTTGCTCACACTACAATATTACTTTTCAGTTCTTCATCAAGAAAGAAATCAATAAAGATGTGACCAAAGTTGAACTATGTTATGTTATATAACTAGGATTTAGAGATAAGCCTACATGAAGAAACTTGTGAGAGTGTACATATATTTTAGGTGGACCTTCATTTTAGAATAAACCTCTGAGTAATGTCATCTTTAAAACGCAACCATCTGTCTAAAATAAACAATGCAATGAAATCCCTACCATCTGCCTAAGCTGTAACATTTGAGACATCACTTTGGCCGACTACTTAATATTTTAGGTGGACCATAGCGCTAAAACCGAGATACCTCAGGCGTATGAAAAAAAACACATCATTTAGGCCCCACAACAAGCTTTAATATACAAAAACAAGCAATAAATCAAACTTCTGTGAGCGTGATTAAAAACTCATCAACACATAAATACAAAATTAATGGCATCATACAGTTTTAATTGATTCTAAGATTTCAGTAGTCCATCAAGGATAATGTGAAGTCTACAAACATCAATTAGATTAGCCAAGTAGTGAGAGAAGATTTGTTTACTAAAGTGATCACATATGGTCAGAATTATGGAAAAACATTTATGATTCACCATTTTCTTTCAAGAGTTAAATGCTCTTGAATAATAATATCCAAATATTAAGAAAATCCAGTTTAAGGGCTGATAACTCGTAAAGAGCTTGATGACCTAAGACAATCTCCCAGTGTAACGGTTTCTGAGATGTTACTGTTGGACATACACTCAAGGACTTTAAAAACGCCTCACATGATTCAATGCCCAATATCACTAAAAGTATTTATGTTATTGCAAAATCATTTTACATGTGTATTGATTGATCTTTTCTACGTGTCAATCAGTTTAGTTTGTTATGAAATGTTGTCTCGTTATTTTCTAGAAATCCTGCAAGCGCACTCACCCTAGGCAAAAGTGTGGGATTATAAAGGCAATAAGAGTAAAATAAAAAGCTTTCATTGCAATTATATACAAAAACAAATTCAAGATTTCATAAAACGTGGATGTTCTAATGTCGAGTATAAAGTTGCAATTCTGCAGGTCAGTACAGTGATTACATGGTTAGTTTCAAGCAGCGGTGTAATAAACAAAACCTTAACTTATTTATGTTTGATATCCAAAAACCTCGTTAAGTCTATAACCCGCATTTCCTGCGAGTGTAAATTTTCCCTTAATCGGTAATTAACTGTGTCGTTGTTTCGTTTTTATTTTGACATCGTTTTCCAACCAATCTCGCTTGGCTTCCAATATAAAATCTCGCGCCCAACGTTACTCTCGTGGTTATCACGTGATGGCTAGAAAATCTTTGTAAGCACGTGATTAAATAATTACTGGAACGTTACAATCGCGTATATTTGTAGCTTACTGATCGAAGGTAATTATTGACATCCCTAGAGATACAGCAGGGGCAAACTACTGCCTTGATTGGATTTCAAGATAATCTGAAAATACAACAGAACGAGAACATGTACGTAAACTATGTAAAGTTGAACGAGGAATTGATGAGTTTATAATGAATATAAGCATGGGACATTTTAGGAAAAAGAGTAGGTTTAGAGCTTGCACGAAGCTTACGATGAGGCATGGTCTAGATTATTTCTGTAATATCTGATAGATATCAAACACGATTAATTCTTCTATTGATATGATGACATTCGATATCTGACTTTGATTTCACGTTTGTATCAACTAGTCGTTGTTTGCGTATGTTAAACGTATGCTTACCACAAGGTGTAATATTTTTTCAAAACTTTTACAAATGGAAAATAATTCCATAAGACAATAAATCAAGCACGGTGATTAGTTGAACAAGTATCTGTTTTACCTGTACGCCAGTTACATAGCTAGTTTATTATTTGGAAATAATTATACCTATGAGCAAGGTATTTTCTATAAATGTATTAAAGATAATTGATATCAAAGACGTTTAGTTCTTCCATTGACATAACAACATTCGATATTCGACCTTTACTTCACCTTTGTATCGATTAGTCATTGTTTACGTATGTTAATAAAGCGCACTATAATCAAATGATATTTAGACACAATATCTAAAATATATAATAAAGTCAGTGTATAGTTAATATAGCAATATTATTACGTATTCAATATAAATTAATTAGCCAGTCTGGTAATATCATTTAGTCTCTCTTCAGGCTCCGTTTACTAATTAAATATCAGCCAATTGAAAGTGGTTTTGGCATTTGTGTATAGAACACTCACTGTAAGAAAAGAACTGGTGCGAAAGGATACACGACGTATGCATCTCTTGTTTATACAGAGTAATTCAGAAATGAATAGGTAAACAGTGGATTGTGCACTTTTTATCCACACTAAGACGTATATTAAGTAATCATTATGCGGCATAGTAATAAAGGCACCAGATACATGAATCATTTTTTATTCAATCGAGTTTTATCTAGTCTGCTTTTCGTGAAATTAATGTTCTAATGGTATGGAACTTTCTTGACCTGTCAAAATAAACATAATGCACGATAGCTGCACATCATAGATTAGTATTCATTACATATGAGGCAAAGGCGTATCCATAAGGTGCAGCTACCGTATATTTATTTTGACAGGTAAAAACGTTCACTATACTACAAATCTAATTTACTCTTGCCCATGCAATTTGGCATTTTCTCCACATGTAGAGGACATAACCTTAGCCAATGGCCTGTTTGATTCAGGAATCTAACCCTGTTGCTTACCTTTTTAGTTAAAATCTAGCGTTCAGACTCATTATTTAAGAAGTGAATAATGATATTATGGGTCCAGTCCGAAGTAGGTTAGGCAATTTCTAACTATTATCCACACGATTTAAGGTTAAACATTTCAAATAGCGATATTGTGCTAACTTATCATCAAAACTCTGAGTAGTATGATTCAATTTACGAGAGAGACTCGAAGCTTTCATTGAAGTTACAATAGTGTCTAGTTCCGGCTATGTACTTACTTTAAAAGAGTATTCTTGAAGAAATTCATGTTATGCAATTGTTGGTTGCGATTGAGCGAGCAGACGTTAAGACGCTACCAAAACAAAATCAACATTTTAGAAGAGAGATCTGAATTGGGGAATGCGGTTATGTCAGACAAATAGCTGAGGTTTGCTCAGAATGGGATTCAATTATTTAATGCAGTCGGAGAGCTGCCAGTGTCAAATTGCTAATAAAAATAAATGCTGGTCAATAATTCGCAACTTGGAATTGATATTTGACACTAATTAAAAACGTTCAGAAATATAAATTGATTTGAAAAAGTATGCACATTCGAACAATGACTCAACAGTTGTTTTCCAGTAGAGGGGATGTGTTTATTTGGCAAAACTAAACCTGGATATTGTTGGACGGCCAACCCTCACATGAAGCACCTTAACATTGATACAACCTAACATACTGAGGTACTTTGTTTTACAAAATCGCCATTACAGTGGTTGGACACGAGCGTCAGGCTCGAGAGGTCATGGGTTCGATCCCCGTCTGCGCCACTGCTTAATTTCTCTGATCAAGAATAACACAATACTCCACTCTACCAAGTTACTTTTCGCAGTCATGCCATTTATTTCACTTCAATATCCTTACCAATTCAATTAGAAAGCTAGTTTTCCTAGGTCCAACGGGTAATAATATTTATGAGGTTTGACTTATGAATAGGTAAGTATGTTTTGAGACTTTGTCTATAGCAGAAACAAACACTTATATAGTATCAAGCTGCGCTTATTAACTATCCGTATAAACATGTATATATATTCCGTCCGAAAACAAATCAATCTGATTTCTCAATACAATTTTCGGGTAGGGTTTATTATAGCCATAAGGTACTAACAACAACTATCGATCTGCACGGAAAAAGATACACTATGGCTTAACTTAAATATGGTACAGTATAGGACTTTGCCATCTAAACACATTTATAATATATGAAACACGCGGTTGTGTTGTTTATTCTCTACTCTATATGATATAATGGTTTATAATCCAGACCAATAAAGGAAGTGACTATGCCGCCAGTTTGCCTAGAGATGATTGATATGTAACTTAACTAGAAACAACATGAAATAAATATCAAATTTTTCATGCCTCAAACGAAATATAGATGTACGAAAAAAACATATTTTCTTGAACAAAAGATATAAATTTTGATTGAAAAGACAAACACTGAGTAGGTCTCTGTTCTATGTCGGCATAGTGAAGGTATTGAATACGCTTTCGTTTTCTATATAGTGAAATAATTATATCGAAATTCAATATAAAGTATATCCCTGTCAAAATGCCATTAGGACGTGTGACCACGTTGTTACGTTATACCACTACTACAGAAATATATAAGGGGATCTTTTAAAATGTCAGTGAAATTTAAAGAAAACTATCCCATACGTAAACTAAAATATAATAAATCAAATTTCAGTACTAAACTATGAGCACACACCATTAACGGTTATTAATAATTTGTATATCTATATTGCCTTTGGTCATATTTTATGTAGTAGTGGGCCACCAATGAAAACTGGATTTACAAAATAATGACAAATCTACATGAAGTACACATTTACAATATTCTCAAACACTTTTTTAATCAGCATTAACTTACAAACATTGTAATACACTTGCACTTGGAGACGAATTCCATTTCCTAACCTTATTCTCGTAGCAGCGATCATATAGAAATCAATATTCCAGTAATCTATAATTTGGTCAAAAGTTCTTCAAAATCTCATATTTGCAAAGCATGGTCATGTGTAAAGATTTTTAGTTCATGGATGTGTATACATGCATCATACTCTTTAGTACTCCCTATATCGACCGTAACAGTTACAATGAAAGTATTCACATACTTTATACATAATGCCAATCTTGAAAAATACATTGTATAAAATTATTATTTTATATTATTTAAAAAAACTGATATTCTAATCTGTTATTGATATGTATATGCATTCAATACAATCCTGTTTTGTACGTTGTATTCCTGTATTCTATGCCGTATGTCAATTAGATGTAAACTTTTCCATGTCAGGACGTTACTTTAAAAAAGCCATCAAAATAACTTAACATACAGCTTGTTTATGTACAAATAAACTACAAACGTTGCATATTATCACAAATGTAAAATACCAGGCATTTTTCTTTGGTGAAAACATACAATTTCACGATCTCGGAGCGTATGCGTGTCAAAAGTACTTAACTTAAATGTACAAGAAAGAGATGTGTTGTATTTTGTCCAACATAATTGGACACTGAATCCCCAACGTCGTAATCCACAATAGTCAATACATCATCTAGATCTACGTCATAGTTCTGTCAGCTTGTTCCTTCTCCCTGGGTATGGAGGAGACCTGACGCTTGAATTGTTATAAAATAATTCTACTGACACATATTGCCTTGTTTAATATCTAGAGAGTTCATTCTGATAATTTGTTGATTTGTATATTATGGTTGTTTTTCTTGATGCAACTTTGTTGTTTTCAATGGGTTGTTGTTGTTGTTATTGTTGTTGTTGTTGTTGTTATTGTTGCTGTTGTTGATGCTGTTGTTCATCGTGTTGTCTAACGTGGATATGATGATATGTTTGAGCACATTCTGAGTGGCTGTTGCTGCTGTTGCTGTTCATACTTTTCCTGAGGTAATCGTTGTTGTTGCTAAGGCTGTTTTATGTTGTTGTTGATGATATTGATGCTGTTGCCGATACATACATTGGTATCGCTGTTCTTGTCCATAATGTTTCGACGATTTCAATCGTCGTTGGTATTGCTGTTGAATAGTTGCTGCTTTTGGTGCTTTAAATGCCGTGTAGGTGATATAGATATTTGTATCGCTTTATTGATGATTTTAATTGTTGTTGGTATTGGTCCTTTTGTTCCGCCGAAGTGACTGGCTTTGATGTTGTTGTTTATGTTCTATACTGATGTTGGTGATATTGATGTTGTTATTGCTACCATTGTTGTTGTTGCTGATACTAGAGTCGCTCTCGTTGTTGGTGTTGGTTTTACGCTTGCCTATAATATTATTGATGATGTTACTGCTGGTGTTGCTATTGTTACTGATTTATGCTTTTTATATTGATGCTGCTGTTGCCTTGGTTTTGTTCTTGCTAATACATGTACAGTATGGATGTTTTGAAATTCCCATCCTTGTTGTTGTTGATAATTAGTATAGACGCTGTTATACTGTACTGTAGTGCTTTTCGTTATTAACACGCGATCTATTATTTATACACCGCTATACATGTGTGGCGAATTAAGTTTGTTATTTCTCCGTTGGGGTGTTTTCTAAAACAGTTTCGTCTTGTATTGAAATTCAAATAATAATTTTCACAGCATGCGAACAATAAGTAAGTCAAAAGGATTTATGGATTTGTCATTTACATTGAACCTGCTTCATGAGTAAAGGAAAGCAGTGCTTTTGGTGACATTTCATTTCTATGCACAATCCAAAAGATATTTTAGAGTGTGCAAACACTCCTCATATGATGACTGTATGTAGAATATTTATATTTACGCTTGATACTGGTAGACAAAACGTCTCAGATGAATCATAGATCCAGTATTTGTCACAGTAGCCCGTGGACATTATTTATTTTAATCACACATCGCAGTATCAAGTATCCATTCAGTAGGACCACCATGTCGCTGAAAGCAAAGACAAGTGTGAACTCATAGCGTGTATGTAACAGCCCCAAGGAGTTGTTTGTCATTCCAACAGCAACCTAGACAGTGGATTTGCAATAAAATACATATCTAGACGTAATGAGTCGGATCCAACGTAATTGTATGCGGTGGTTTTTGTTGGTATATTAGATACATAGGCTTTTTATGAACGAAATGCAAGAAAGGGGAATGTAAACAAACTTTATTGGCCACAATAACCATTCCAGAGTAGACAAATTTCATGTCTCAACTCGTATAATTTGCAATAAACTACTACATGTACCCTAAAAATCGAATACAGTTGGAGGTCACAGACAAATTCCATAATTATATAATACAAACAGTGCGATCAGTTACAACGCTGAGTTCTGCGTAGAACGATTACTGCTCAACCTAAATGCTGATGACAGTACATGTTAGTATGACTTGTGTATATTAATGCAGATGCGGTTTTTACTGGAAATGGTCAAAAGTAAAAGTAGTTGATCATGTTATGGTTCATCTTCGTGGAATAGGCAAGTTGTGCCTTTAAAGATCTCAAAACACAGTTTACAGTGAATCCAATGATTGCCATTGATTTCTGGCATTAGTTATTGCTAAAGGACCCAGATTTCTATGATTTTCCAGAAAAACAAAGCAAGATATCTGCCATTACGTATACGCTAAATGCAAATGTGTCGCGATGTACGGAAATCATTCAGGAGAATAGAACAGATTTTAGACTAATCTTGAATACAATATGAACTAATAGGTTAATGCATACTCAATGAATGCAATTTGTAAAATAACATGTTTTTGATATTTTAGAACAATGTTGCATGATGATATTAAATAATATAACTGAGTAATATGATCATGGTTACAAACATTGGTATTAACACATTACTCTAGCGACATGTAAGGTTATCATTTATGCGTTAATATAGATAAAGCCACAAACGACATCAGAAAGCAGCTTCTAGATTCAGATTATTCGACAAAATAAACAGAATAAGACACCTAAAATGGATCAGATAGTTGTTGAAATGGTCAGCGTGATTTCAAGCGAATGTTCAAATATAAAAAGATAATATTAAGTCAGACAGAGGAGGCAGCACTCCACTTAACCAGCCGAGCACAGAAAAAATACATGTCACAATGCCCAACTATACAAGTAAATGATCCGCCCAAGTCCAAGCTGTCGAAACGCAGAATGAACTAGTTTCAGCAATCAATAAGCTAGATCCTACGTTCAGATTTATTGACAAAGTTAACAGAACAAGACAAATAAAACGGATCAGATAGTTCTGTTGAAGTGGTCAGTGTGATTTCAAGAGAATATGTGCATGCCTGTAAAGACGGCTCTTACACTAACCGGAGTAAATACCAAGCCTCCTTTTGATATACTCTTACAAATGAACGATTGCATATTTGATCAATTAGTCTTTTATCAGGACCGTACGCCAAGTTGTGTATGAGTGTGAAAATAGAAATTCAAATACAATCGACGAACTAACATGTTATATGACATTAACTCTAAGAATGATTAATGGGAAGGATTCAATCCTTGGATATGATACTGAAGATATATTTAAGATTTATTATTACCTTTCTAGACTATCGACTTCACAGACAATATTCTATCACGAATTGGTACAATTCACGGATTCATTTCCTGTTACGTACAAAGTCTAAACTCAGGTCTTTATCGTATGAGGCCAATGTCTAGCATGATAATATACAATGAAATGTGCGTCATAATTCATAGTAAAAAAATAACATACACCGAGAAACTAATCTTTAACTTTTAGGAATTCAGACAGCTAAAACTAGGTATTTCAGACGTTTTACTATTGAGACTAGGTAATTCAGCTTGGGCATTCAACTTTTGTATTGCTGAAACTACTAGTAGTACAGCGTTTTGACACCTGGGACTTGGGCGGACCATTTTCTCGTTCGGTTGTGTGTTGGCATTGGTTTTTTGTATGTTTTTCTGTGCTCGGATGACAAAGCTGAGTGCTGCCTTCCATGTCCGATTAATTTTATCTTTTTGTAACGATTGTAGATATAACTTTGTAGCTGTTCTGGTTAAAATTTGTGTTTGATATTGTGACATGTGGTTATGTTATGCGATAGCTCTGTGGTGTGTGTTTCTTATTGTGCTTATTGTGTTAGTGCTGCCTGATTTGTTTTTATATTTTACCTTTCACACATACTGTATACTTTATGTACTGTGTCAATCTTCGGCTTGCAGTTATACGTGTATGCGGTTATATCACGTCAATATGTGGCACATTCAAATGTCACACGCCACAAGATGAAATAGCAATGGCAACACGACATGTGGCATACGCGTAATTACAATAGTGCTTTTGAGGGAATGTAAGTATAATTAGTTTGTCTATATAAGTATTTGCTGAGGATTGCAGTTTTGTAAAAGAACTTTAAAGTGAACACAACCGAGTATAGACTTTGAAAGAGATGCGGTCACGTATAGGTCATTTAGATGTTTATAGCTGAAACAAGGCCTTTCAGAATATTGACAGCTGGTACTTGGACTTTCGACTTTTTGACAGCTGAAAGTGCATATTCGCGTTCAGTTGTGCGTTAGGCATTATACCGTGAAATTGTGGTCTGTGTGTTTTAGGGGATGCCCCAAAGCACACACCCTATCTGTAGGTCACCGCTCCCAAAGGCTATCATAAATCAGCAAGGATCAAATGGGATCAAACATCTCTAGTCGGACGCCCATCTGTCTTAGACATACTGATGGATTAAAACAGCTTTGCAAATGAAATATTCAATACAGTGAATATTGGAAAGCATTCTGTTGTAATCACATGACATCTCTATTTGTCTGACCGTCTTTGGTTTGTGCAAATAGGTTCATACTTAATATAAGACATCTCAATTCAATAGAGAAGTTGACATACTGGCGCCGTGAGATTAGAAAATGCCATAAAAATGAAAGTATATCTTAGAAGCTACCAGCGTACATTAGCAGAATTCAATATCTATAAGATAATACTATTGACATTAAAATCTATATTAATTATTCTTCAAATTTTAATCTTCTCAACACAATGTAAAGGTTAAGTGATATAAGTGCTTTTAATATGGGCATTTATTGCTAAGGTTGTAATAATTGCATGCCAAATTAGCGGTCTGAATTAAATGAGCATACACATTACCCGTGTGTCTGAATTTAATGGTCTTGATAACAATGTAAGGATCAATACATTATTACGCTTCGTTATTTCAACATATTTTATTGAAATGTAAATACCTTATCTGTTGAACTCGTATAGTGCACCCGTATTGAAAGTAATAAAAGAATGCTATGTTATGCCCAAAAAGGTATATTAACTACAATTGTCACACGAGTGAGCTGTCACCAGTCTTGTATTATATACCCGTACCTACGTCGCAAACTCGATCGGCCGGTGCTTTTTTAGTTTTAGTTGATCAGGTCGGATGGCTGGCTGACATTGACCGGTTACTGAGGGATTTCAGAGCTTCAAGCGGAGGTCTAATGAATTGACATTATTTAATTGACAGAATATACTACCACTCATCGACCGGCTTGTGTACGGTACCTGATGCCTAGATACAAATGTATGATAGCCACTGATCGGCGTCCAAGATAATTGTGACACAAGTCTTAGGCAGCTCATATAATCAAATTCCAATATAGCATTTTATCTTAAATAAATCTGTATTTAACAGCAATATATATAAGTAAAATTATATATATATATAACCTAAAGAGTCACACTTGACGTAAACACTTCTTTACTTCTTAAGATTGGTTAGCCTGTAGATTTCTGCGATTACCAGCGGTATGTTAGTTAGAACGCGAGGAGTTTGAAAATGACTTGAAAATCATTTCCGTATCGTAGGCAAGCCATTGGGGTGGATGAAATCTTATTTGTGTAACCGTTACCAGAGTGTTTGTATTGATTGTGAACTTTCGAAACCAGTACTGATGATTTATAGCGTACCTCAGGATACTATGTTTGGTCCCAAAAACTACATCATGTATACAAGTGTGTGCAATCTGCAGAAAGCATCAACTGCAACATCATTTCTACGCTGATGACTCCCAGTTGTATATGACATTCAGACCGAAGGATTGCGTTTCACGCGATGAGACACTGCTACGAATTGAAGTATGTCTGAAGGATATCTTGCACTAGATGAAAAACAATCTGTTGAAACTAAATGAAGACAAAGCAGATGTAATCCTGTTTGTACCAATACGGAATACCAGTGATGCCGTGAATCTCACGGTGAAAGTTGGTGACGCTGTGATAAGACCATCATCGGTGGTGAGATACCTTGGTGCCATGTTGGATTCACACCTGAACATGAACAAACATGTAAACTCTGTCTTCAGGTCTTGTTTCATGCAGATCCGAATGTTGATGCAACCAAATCCTTTATCAATTCTTTAGTAACATCAAGACTGGATTATTGCAACTCATTGTTGTGCGACTCCCCAAAAACCATTCTGAACAAACTACAAAATATTAAAAATACAGCTGCCCGCCTCATCACACGGGTACCGTGATACAATCACATCACTCCTGTGCTGAAGGAGCTTCACAGGTAACCTGTACAATACATAGTGGAGTACAAGGTGTTGAGTGTCCCCAGGCAACATCAGAAGTATGTTGGAAATATATACTCCACAAAGAGAGCTTAGGTCACAAAATGACTCTATTCGTCTAGTTGTGCCGAGGGTGAGGACTGTCAAATACGGTGACCGATGTTTCATGGCTGCAGCACCGAAGCTATGGAATGCACTGCCAACAGCACTCAGAGATAGTGAAACATTTCCGTCTTTCAAGAAATCGCTGAAAAAGCACTATTTTACAAAAGCATATTCAGGCTGATTATTGTTAAAGGTGCTGCCTCACAGATTGGGCTAATTTCTTTGTATCTCATGATTTTCCAACCTAACCAAGTTTTGATGTAATAGAAAGCCACTGACGGTTGCTTTATGAGAGATTTTGTGCAAATAAGCAATTTTAACCACTCGCGATATTTTTTTTCTGAAAAAAGCGCTATGTTTCTTTTCAACATGCTTTGTGAATTATGTAATTCACACGTGATCGAACTGTAACATCAACAAACTACAGCATAAACATCAGTGAGTTATTTGGTTAGTTTTTCGATTCGTTTTCATCAAATGCCAACAAATTTCAGGCAATTCTAGTCATAGTAGTATTATTCTATAGGGTAGTAATACCCTATAGAATTTATGATGTAAAAATACTGAATAACTACAAAATGCCAAAGTTTCTCAAGATATTTTAGATGTCAGTGTAGTTGTTTATGGGATATGTATACAGGCAACTATACCAACATTACGCGAATATTTGACAATGTTTTTATTTTTGCAATACACCAATATGTGAGACAGTCCCTATAAGGTTTTTACTTCTTATAGAAAGTACTTTGTATTATTTCTTTGGAGTATAAGGGTCTTTCCAAAGGTAGCTAGCACAGTAATACCTTTGGTGACGGCTTTTCGTAGCAGTGGTATCTGATGCTGTTCTTGAAATACCAGCCGGTGGAGATATGTGCGTGTGGACTGGCCATACAGCTTACGAAGCCAACCGGACTTGAAACATTTTATATTGTGTAATTACCGGTTTGCATAAATGAGTGGTAAATGTGTCATCAAGAAAATCTATTGAACTGTGATCAAACACCAGCAGTGTCATTGTCAGTAATTGAGGAGAAAGAGGTTGACTCAGATAAAGACGTAACCAATGGAAATCCACCAAAAACACCAGATACCGGTAGTGGTCATACGATTGACCCAACGCATTGCGCACCGGAAATACGTCATCAAAAAATGTCTTGAATTGTAATAAAAAACCAGCGATGTCAATGTCAGTAATTGAGGAATCTCCTTTTCGACCTTTTCGTCGGGAAATCTCCTGTTCGTATTTGAGTCATAATGTGTCAATAGTTGTATAATTTATGTATGTTGTTTTAACCATGCCTTAATCGTGCTTGTACAGCACTTTTGAACGTGTATATACATGAAAAAGGGCTATATAAATATGGTATAATAATATTATTATTATTATAATAATTAATCAAAATTATAGTTGTTTTTCTAACACGTCATATACAAATGCATACAAATTATATACTATCGTCAAATGTAAAGTTCTGTCAGGTTAGACTTTGTGTACACAACATATGCACACAAAGCCTAACCTGACAAAATTTTACATTTGACGATATTATATAATTTGTCGGCATTAAGGTAAAGTTCTGTCAGGTTAGGGTTTGTGTACACAACACATGCGGAACCGTGTACACCCTTTAAGAAGGATAATTAAACATTCAATTAAGGGAGAATGTTGGCCATGTCTTACAAACATACCACTAAATACCACATAACGACATATTTACGGCATAATGATTGTATTCATTGACTTAATAATGTTATGAATTAGTACATTTCTAAATGATGTAAAACTACACTAGATCTTGCCAACAATATAATGTATTACATTATAAATTTGCTATCACAAATAAAAGTCTTTATTGCATTGAAACAAGTGTTTTAAAAACAGAACATAACAGAATATTATAAACAGATCATGTTACTGGTTTATGTTTCTTATATTGATGTTGCTGTTGCCCTGACTTTCTTCTTGCTAGTATTGATGTTTTGAAATTCCCATCGTCGTCGATGGTGTTTATTAGTATCGACGCTGTTATACTGTACTGTTGTATTTTTCGTTATTAACACGCGATCCATTATTTATAAACACCGCTATACATGTGTGACGAATTAAGTTTGTTATTTCTCCGTTGGGGTGTTTTCTCAAACAATTTTATCTTGTATTGAAATTCAAATAATAACGTTCACAGCATGCGAGCAATAATTAGGTGAATATGATTTATGGATGTGTCATTCACGTGGAACCGGTTTCAAGGGAAAGGAAAGCAGTGCTTTTGATGACATTTCATTTCTATGCACTATCCCAACGATATGTTAGAGTGTGCAAACACTCCTCATGTGATGACTGTATGTAGAATATTTATATTTACGCTTGATAGTGGTAGACAAAGCGTCTCAGATGAAATATAGATCCATTATTTGTCACAGCAGCCCGTTGACATTATTTATTTTAATCACACATCGCAGTATCAAGTATCCATTCGGTAGGACCACCATGTCGCTGAAAGCATAGACAAGTGTGAACTCATAGCGTGTATGTAACAGCCCTGGAGTTGTTTGTCATCCCAACAGCAACATAGACAGTGGATTTGCAATAAAATACATATCTAGACGAAATAAGCCGAATCCCATGTCATTGTATGCGGTGGTGTTTGTCGGTATATTGGATACATAGGCTTTTATAAACGAAATGCAAGAAAGGGAAACTTTATTGGCCACAATAACCATTCCAGAGTAGACAAATTCCATGTCTCAACTCGTATAATTTGCAATAAACTACTACATGTACCCTAAAAATCGAATACAGTCGGAGGTCACAGACAAATTCCATAATTATATACATGTAATAGACAAAATGCGATCAGAGTTTTGCGTAGAACCATTGAGATTGTATTATATCAAGCACAAACTAATCTTGACTACAATATGGACATATACGTTAATGAATGAAAACTGCATATTTTATATACTATTAGGAAAAAGATGATAAAACAAATGTACATGTACATTTTCGTATACACAATGAATACCATTTGCACAACGCATGTTTTGATATAGGAAAACTTTGAACAAATAAACGTACACTCGATGAATACCATTTGTAAATAAAACCTATTTTTAATATTTTAAAGCTCTGCTGCATGATAATTTAAATCAATGTAGTCGAGTAATATAGTCATGGTTACAAACATTGGTATCGTAAGTTATTAACATATTACACTGGTGCCATATAAGGATATCATTTATAAGTTATCCTTATAATAAACAGAATAGTTCTATTGAAATAGTCAACGTGATTTTAAGCGAATGTTTGAATAAAAAAAGATAATATTAGGTCAGACAGGGAAAGTAGCACTCCACTTAACAAGCCGAGCACAGAAAACATAACAAAATATACTCGGCACAATGCCCAACTGAACATGTAAGTGATCCACACAAGCTGTCGAAAAGCTGAATGAAATAGTTTCAGCAATCAATAAGCTAGATCCTACGTTCAGATTCATTGACTAACTAAACCGAACAAGACAAATAAAATGGATCACATAGTTCTGTTGAAGTGGTCAGTGTGATTTCAAGAGAATATGTGCATGCCTGTAAAGACGGCTCTTACACTAACCAGAATAAATACCAAGCCTTCTTTCGATATACTCTTACAAATAAACGATTCTATATTTGATCGATTAGACTTTTATCAGGGCCATATGCCAAGTTTTGTATGAGCGTGAAAATAGAAATTCAATTTCATATGCAATAGACGAACTATTCCATTCTTAGGAAATATAACTATATCATTGGACTCAAAGAATGATTAATGGGAAGGATTGGATATGATATTGTAGATATATTTAAGATTTATGATTACCTTTCTAGACTATCGACTTCACAGACAATATTCTATCACGAATTGGTACAATTCACGGAATCATTTCCTGTTACGTACAAAGACTAAATTCAGGCTTTTATCGTATGAGTCCAATGTCTAGCATGAAAATATACAACTGAATGTGCGCCATAAGTAGTGATACAATTCATAGTAATTAGACTATTCACAATCGACTTTAAAGAGAAATACTAGTTAACATACACCGAGAAGCTCATCCTTAACTTTTAGGAATTCAGACAGCTTAAACTAGGTATTTCAGACGTTTTACTATTGAAACTAGGTAATTCAGCTTAGGCATTCAGCGTTGTTGGTTATTGAAACTACTCGAAGTTCATTCAGCGTTTTGACACCTGGGACTTGGGTGGACCATTTTCTCGTTCGGTTGTGTGTTAGCATTGTCTTTTGTATGTTTTTCTGTGCTCGGATGACTAAGCTGAGTGCTGCCTTCCATGTCCGACTTAATTTTATCTTTTTGTTACGATTGTAGATATAACTTTGTAGCTGTTCTGGTTAAAATTTGTGTTTGATATTGTGACATGTGGTTCTGGTATGCGATAGATCTGTGGTGTGTGTTTCTTATTGTGCTGATTATGTTAGTGCTGCCTGATTTTTGTTTTTATATTTTACATTACACACATACTTTATATACTGTGCCAATCTTCGGAAACACACTGTCACATTGCTATCTCATTCAAGTTATATGCGGTTTTTCAATATACTTCCCTGTTAGACAGTGTCTACTACATGTTGTTCAATACGCCGACGTGACATTAAGAACTAATTGAGATTTCAGGCCTAGAATGTCTCTGGGTTTTTGTAGGTTAAAATTACACAACTAAGTCAATATGTGGCACATTCAAATGTCACACGCCACAAGATGAAATAGCAATGGCAACACGTCATGTGGCATACGCGTAATTACAATAATTGTGCTTTTGGGGTATTCTTTTGTAGGTATTATTACTTTTTCTGCATTTGCTGAGAGGTTGCAGTTTTGTATAAGAATTTTGGTGTGAACACAACCGAGTATATACTTTGGAAGAGAGGCGTCCGTGTATATGTCATTCATATAAGCGGGTTTAGCTCAGTGGTAACGCACTGGACTGTCAATCTAGAGGTCGTGGTCGCCGATATCGCAACTTGACATTTCTGAAATAGTCATAATATTACCAGCTATATCTGACCGTGTGTCATGCAAAGTGTCTGAGTCAAGGTACCAGTAAGCCATGTATCAGTGCTATACACCGGACACATTAAAGAACCAGATTGTCCATTCAAAATAAGAGCTAGGCTTACTTCTGCAGCCCTGGAATGCCTGTATCTAATGTCTCTCTCCCTTCAGGGTCTTTCTCTCAGTCCCTTTGGTCAGAGCATGCTGTATCCGCACTTGTAGAGGATGCATCTGTGCTTTTATGGCTGCAACACTTTAATGTAAAGTGCCTTTGAACGTGTGTTCGCATAAAAAAGGCGCTATAAAAATCTGGTATATTATTATTTATTCAGATAGCTAAAATTAGGTCACTCAGCTTTTTTTATATTTAGAACTATAAGGTCTTTCAGTGTTTGGACAGCTGGGACTGGGATTTTCGAGGTTTTGACAGCTGAAAGTCCATTTTCGGGTTTAGTTGTGCGTTTGGCATTGTGTCGTGTAACTGTGGTCATTGTTGATTTTATGTTATCTGTGCTGTGCTGTTTCAGTAGAGTACTGCATTATAAACTCATGAATCTAGCGCATAATGAAGAAGTGACTGGAGATACATGCTTGTGTTGGACAGAATTCGGAACCTCTTGGCCCTAAAGCACACACCCTACCTGTAAGTCACCACTTCTAACTGCTATCATAAATACTATTAAGGAGCATCAACTTAGATCAAACACCACCATTCGGACGCACATCTGTCATCAGCATACTGAGGGATTAAAATAGATTTGTAAATGAACTATTCAATACTGTGGAAATTCGAAAACATTCAGTTTTAATTACATGACATCTCTTTTCGTATTTGTCTAACCGTCTTTGGTTTGCATGATGTGTGTAAATAGTTTCATACTTCATCTAAAACATCTTAATTCAATAGAGAAGTTGACATATGGCGCCGTGAGATTAGAAAATGCCATAAAAATGAAAGTATATCTTAGAAGCTACCAGCGTACATTAGCAGAATTCAATATATATAAGATAATACTATGACCATAAAAATCTATATTAATTAATTATTCTTCAAATTTTAATCTTCTCAACACATTGTAAAGCTTAAGTGATATAAGTTTTTTAATATGTAAATGTATTGCGAAGGTTGTAATAATTGCACGCCAAATTAGCAGTCTCAATTAAATGAACATACAGATTACCAGAGTGTGTGAATCTAATGGTCTTTGTTACAATATATGTTTGAATGCATTATTACACTTCGTTATTTTAACATAAACGTAAAAGTATTGAGATAAGTGAAACAATGCTAGGTTATGGTAAGTCATAACGGTATATACAGGGTGTTTAATAATATTTGACCCATTACAAATGTATGCCATGAGAAAATGCTTCATATCATCTGATAATATCATATACCAATGGAAAGCTAACATATGTGAGTTTTATTCAATATATAACATGACCATGTTACTATCAATGCAACCGGAATATAGATTCTTGCAAAACGTCTTTTTTTCGATAAATGTCAAATTGAGGTCCAAATTTTAATTTGTTTCCCAAGTGAAATTAAATAGCTTGTAAAGTATGGCATTCTATAAGTAGTTTTAAAGTGTTTATAAGCACAATTATATATTGATTTGAAGTTGCATCCATTTGTGATAATCGTGAAACTTATGAGTATTACAGTTGCTTTGGTTACCAGTTGCTAGGCGACCAAAGAACCTATCACAAATGTACTGTTTCGCTTATAATCCAGTAAACACGTGACTGTGTTTTGATTATTATTGTTCTTTCTAAAGCATTGTTTTAAACTCATCTGTTGCATATGGTTGTTCATCGTAGAATATATTCTACAAAACAGTGAAATTATAACAATAATTTATTTTGTAGAAAGAAAATTTTGTTTAATAACACGTTTAAACAGGTTAGATTGTACAATTCTTTACAAGCTTAATAGTTGAACTCTTGAACCAATTCAATTTGAACGTCAATTTGACATTTATCGAAAAAATGATCTAAATTCCTGTCTTGCATCGAGTAACATGGTCATGTTATATATTGATTAAACTCCCTAATGTAAGCTTTCTATTGGTATTTGGAAACATCCGATGATATTAAGCATGTTCTCATGGCATTCGATTGTAATGGGGTCAGATATTATGAAACACCCTCTAAGTCAAACATCTGTTAACTATAGTTGTCACACGTGTGCTTGTATGCACACAAGTCTTGTATTATACCTATAAGTCGTAAACCCAATAGGAAGCGGTTTGTACCTTTGTTTTAGTTAATCAGGCCGGATGTCGGGTGGACATCAACTGTTCGGAGCTTCAAGCGGAGCTCTTATGAAATTTTCCAGAATTCACTGACACGCATACCCAAGTAATTCATCGTTGGCGTACGAGTTTATTGTGACTCAGATCTTAGACAACAAATATAATGTAATGTCTATATGTCACTTTATATTAAATAAACCTGTATATAACAGTCACATTTGACGTAAACTCCTCGTGGCTGCTTGAGATAGGTTAGTCTGTAGATTTCATCGTGATGTTCAGCGTATGTTAGTTAAAATACGAGGAGCTTAATCAAAATTATAGTTGTTTTCCAACACGTCAAATACAAATGCCGACAAATTATACAAACCGGCAAATGTAAAGTTATGTCAGGTTAGGCTGTGTGTACACAAAACATGCGGAACCGTGTACACCCTTTAAGAAGGATAATTAAACATTCAATTAAGGGAGAATGTCGGCCATGTCTTACAAACATACCACTAAATTCCGCATACCGACAGTTACCGCTTGATGATTGCATTCATTGACTTAATAATGTTATGAATTAGTTGTTTTATATATGATGTAAAACTACACTAGGTCTTGCCAACAAAATAATGTATCACATTATATTTGTTATCACGAAGTCTTAAGTTTTAAGAAGAAAACATAACAGTACAGAATAGTTTATTATACACAGATTGAACAGTTTTTTTATCTGATATTATACATTAAGTGTATTCGTGTTATATTTACATAATTTCGTCAATGTAACACTGATTTGTGTGTATGGGAAGGTGCTATTTTTGCCAAGTACTGTATCAGTGTATATTATAAGGTTAACGAATTCTGAATTTCACATGCGCGGGCATATCTCCAATTATTTAATTTCCTGAGAGTTTACGTTGGGTGAATTAGTATATCTGCGAAACTCGCCTATATTTCCACGTCGCAAACTTAACCGCTTATACGGTAAACACTGCAACACGTCGCCGCAAAAATTACCGCTTATACGGTAAACACTGCAACACGTCGCGAACTTAACCGCTTATATGGTAAACACTGCAACACGTCGTGAACTTAATCGCTTATACGGTAAACACTGCAACACATCGTGAACTTAACTGCCTATACGGTAAACACTGCAACAACACGTCGTGAACTTAACCGCTTATACGGTAAACACTGCAACACGTCGTGAACTTAACCGCTTATACGGTAAACAACGTCGCGAACTTAACCGCCTATACGGTAAACACTGCAACACGTCGCGAACTTAACCGCTTAAACGATAAACACTGAAACACGTCGCGAACTTTACTGCTTATATGGTAAACACTGCAACACGTCGCGAACTTTACTGCTTATATGGTAAACACTGCAACACGTCGCGAACTTAATAGCTTATACGGTAAACACTGCAACACGTCGCGAACTTAACCGCTTATACAGTAAAAACTGAAATAATGCGAAGTGTGGCAGCATAGATACTCATAATTAATAAGGAAGGTAGTTGTTATGAATTTTAAATTCTAACACAACCAGCAGTTTCACCCTCTATAAACATAGACCGAGGTGTGCATGAATTACCGTTAAAACATACCTACAGCAAATAACTTAGTAATGTTACTATGAAGAAAGTAGTGCAGCGATTACTATATATTGATTTGTTATCAAATGCGGACCATTGGATATGTTAGAATCGAAATAATGAATATGTACCTATGTTTTATCTATAAAAAAGCACACACTCGTGATTTAATCACTACGCATCCGAATTCATGACGATAAAACACAGGTACGTATACATTATTGGATGCTTTTTATGTATGAATTGAAGAACACTAATTTGAAGTTTGCACAATACTTCTACTCGATAGTTTTACATGTACATTTAATAGTAACTAAGTAATGCCATTTTATTGTACAAGCAACTAGTTAGACTCTATATACATAATTTGTATTTAATTAATGTTTATATCGTACTATACCTTGATAACTTTAAAATCGATAGCGACAGCAGTAGGATTCGAGTATATGACCAGCACACGATTAAATAACAGCTCAGTTATTGAGCTACAAAATATTTAGAGTATCCGAACAAGTTCCATTATAATGCACAACACTTCACGCTGTTTTTCAAACCGAGATTCCGATTTGATAACTGATTACTTCCACTTCAAATGTAGCGTGTTTAGAACTCATAACAAGGAAAACGAAGATATACAAATAATCACGGAAATTAATTCACCTTTTTTCCTAAGTGAAATAGTTAAACAACAAACAATAACAAGTACATTAGACAAAATAACACGCATTCCGCTATTTGAATGATTAATCCGGCGCATACATAACTCAAAGGCTGTACAAATGTGCAACACGTCTATATCACTCGGTAGTTAGAATTCATTGTCATTTGTTATCATTAATTTGTAGTTTGGTATAGGACTATGAGTCACAAACCACTAAATAAAATGGTTCTTTAGCTCAATGTAAAGAGACAATTCTCAGCCTCAGATTGTATCATGTTAAATTCTATGACTAGTTTAGACAATTGTCAGCCCAAGATTGTATCATGTTAAAGTCTATGACCAGTTTAGACAATTGTCAGCCCAAGATTGTATCATGTTAAAGTCTATCACCAGTTTAGACAATTGTCAGCCCGAGATTGTATCATGTTAAAGTCTATGACCAGTTTAGACAATTGTCAGCCCAAGATTGTATCATGTTAAAGTCTATGACCAGTTTAGACAATTGTCAGCCCAAGATTGTATCATGTTAAAGTCTATCACCAATTTAGACATACATATCATTGAAAAGAAGTATGTTTTAGCTACAATATAAGACCATAAAATAGGGGGTCATGTTTAATATTAGAACAAATTTGTTCTATAAAGGCGGTTGACAAATGTTGACAGACGCACGCACTATGTTTACCCTACTCTACTTTCGCTTTGACAAATATGCCAAATTTTCAAACTATTCAAGATAAAACAAATCCACTACTTCACCGACATGTATACAATACCTTTAAACTCAATAAGATGATTCTAGTTTTATTTTGTTAAGGTATATCATCATTTCCAGGCAAACAGAAGTTTCTGTAGGGACTATTTCAGTGTACCCGATTTCGGTCCGCGTATGCATTTGTTGGTTTATAACCTATAAAGGGCCGCACGTCAGTTTGTGCGCATAATTATCATGTAGGCATTTGGTCTTACGCCGTTCTCATTCAGGTTCGGCTGACCGTTGATCTGTTTCCTTAACTGACCGTTCCAGACGAAACTGATAACATCTCCTAATATAGAATGCATGTTGGATTACCGTAGCGACCGTAGCAAACGACATGTGTCCTACGTATATGGATTTTATATCAAGCCATACTTGCACTAAACTTATCACTAGTTGAGGCAGTTAGATCATGTCTATAACTTGTAAAAATCAACGTTTTTGTTCCATTAAAAACTTTTTATTCAAAATGTATTTAACCCTATATGACTGACTTTTGACACAGCGTATCTTTTATTTTGATAGAAAGTTGACAGTTGAACATGGACTGGAAATGAGATTTTGTGGTACATTGATCGCTCTAAGATTTTATAACCCCGAGGCCATGTACTCTCTATAGAATTAAGCAAACTTAACCAATCCAAGAGCTGTGATATCAATCTCAAGCGAACGGAACAAAATTGGTCTGCCACACAGTTTAAGATAAGACCAAGACGTGGAAGAACTTGAACGTTCCTCTAGAGAAGATAACAATTTCGCTCCAGACTTTAACTGACGCAGACTACCATATTTATCATTATCTGCCGTTATTATTACTCGTATAAGTTAAAACTTAAGACATGCGCCCAAGAAACAATTCATGTATTACTTTTATTGATAAAATGTAAAACTTTGTTACTTATCCCATGGGAGAAATGGAGACGTTATCAATCGCGCGAATTTATGCACCCATTGCATTACGTCGAACAATAAAACAACTTATTCCAGTTGTATACCAATAAATAACCGTACCGTATCACATCCCCCTCTTAATCATGTGTCTAGCAATTTCCTAGCAATCTGCAGACTATTGTACGTGACCACTGTCAATTATCTACCAGTTACTGATGAAATCTACTCATTAGTTGTAGCATTGCACGTGCCAAAAGACAATTACGCTTATAATTTATCAATTAATAACCGTTCATTTCGATGGGTATACTTATACGCCTGAACATGATGCCAGCTAACAGAAACAACATCGAGTCATAATCATTTGTGCTTTGTGTTCAGTATTTATTACCAATGTTCACGTTTTACTCTAGACTAGAAGTAAAGTTAATTAAGTTTGATGCGTCCGGACAAAGCAATAAAAAAACGCAATGCATTACGTTAATATTCACGTAGCATGAGCTGTTTCAACCAAGCTTCGGTTGAAAATGTGGTATAATGGACGATTGTCTACGAGGCAGATTGGAATCGGTAGTTTAACAGCTATGCAGTGTTTCTTGTTATTAAGACGGGAACGAACTAGTGTTACAGTAATACATAGCACAAATGTTACGAGCATACTGGTCAGACAGTTTGGTTGATGAATGTGTGCTTTGGACGTAGGAGTTTCAGAGGAACGTCTGAATTAGCGATACATACTACACAATATTTTCTACAATAGCAGGAGCAGACCATACAGCATGTATAGATTAGAACCGTACACATGTTTCGCTTGACCAAAGAAAACAACAACGGCGTACTATACTAATGTTTAACAGGTTACTGATAAGCCCCGTTCAGTTGGATAATTTGTTACTGGCCGTCCTGTTCATAAATACCATGGTATGGCTTTGGAAATTTACAGAACATAATGTGAAATAAATCATACGACAAAACGACCTGTATTATGGAACGCCATATCTGTCTTTTGTTGACGCTTGTTATGTTGACTTGTCGGTAGGACATGTAAACTTCTTAGTACAATGTGTTAATATGTCAAACCACATTGTTGACTTGTCAAACTATCATCTGAATATGTCAACTTGCCCTGTTATATTGTTAAAACAAAGTCTTAAATTGTTAAAATAATACAATAATATCTCAAGCTATCGTGTTATACTGTTAAACCACATCGATAAATTGTCAAATCACCATTTGTATATGTCTACGTTACATGTTAAATTGTTGAAAAAACGCTTGATAATGTTAGAAGAACGTGTTAACTTCTCAAAGCTTTTTATTATCATGTTAGACTTTAACTACAATGATGAATTGTTAAACTATCATTTGAATATGTTTATATGCGTTGTTGAATTGTTAAAACAACGTCTTACAATGTCGAATGAGCATGTGAACCTCTCAACACATCGTGTTATACTGTTAAACGGCAGTGGTAAATGGTTTAGATATCATTTGAACATGTCTGTACGACATGTTAAATTGTTACAACAACGTCTTAAATTGTCGGTAGGGCATGTGAACTTCTCAGTGCAACATTATTGTATGTCAAGACACACTGTTAAACTGTCAAAATATCATGTGGACATGTCTATATGCCATGTTAAATTGTTAAAATAGCGTCTTAACATATCCAATAACCATGTGAACTTCTTAATAGAACGTGTTATATTGTTAGACAACAGTGGTAAATTGTTAAAATATCATTTGAAGATGTCTATATGACATGTTAAATTGTTAAAATAGCTTCTTATTATGTCCAATAACCATGTGAACTTCTTAATATAACGTGTTATATTGTTAGACAACAGTGGTAAATTGTTAAAATGTCATTTGAAGATATCTATATGACATGCTAAATTGTTAAAATAGCTTCTTATCATGTCCAATAACCATGTGAACGTCTCAACAGAACGTGTTATATTGTTAAACAACAGTGGTAAATTGTTAAAATATCATTTGAAGATGTCTATAAGCCATGTTAAATTGTTGAAATAGCTTCTTATCATGTCCAATAATCATGTGAACTTCTCAATAGAACGTGTTATATTGTTAAACAACAGTGGTAAATTGTTAAACAATTTGACATGTCGTATAGACATTTTCAAATGATATTTTAACAATTTACCACTGTTGTTTAACAATATAACACGTTCTGTTGAGACGTTCACATGGTTATTGGACATCATGATAAGATGCTATTTTGACAATTTACCATGTCGTATAGACATCTTCAAATGATTTTTAACAATTTATCACTGTCGTTTAACAGTATTACACGTTCTGTTGAGAAGTTCACATGCCGAATGAACATGATAAGAAGTTATTTTAACAATTTAACATGGCATATAGACATGTTCACAAGATACTTGGACAGTTTAACAGTGTGACTTGACATATAATAATGTTGCACTGAGAAGTTCACATGCGCTATCGACAATTTAAGACGTTGTTGTAACAATTTAACATGTCGTATAGACATGTTCAAATGATATTATAACAATTTAACATAAAAAGCGTCAACAAAAGACAGATATGGCGTTCCATATTGTATGGCAGTCGAAGTGCACTGTTCACGGTGAAAACCGAACGAGATATACTGCAATCATGTCATGTCAATCATTAGCACTCGATTAAAAATTCTGGGGGAAATTGAAATCATCGACCTCTTATGATATAATTAGGACTGGATTAGCAAATTATGTATCATGTGTGATAACGAGTACACTCGATTAATTAATTATATTAATTAGGTTTATAACTACGCACAATGCTCAGGTTTGATCTGTACAAGTTATGTTCAATCTTATTTTCAGTTCTCAGATCACAGAGAAGGATTTGATTAGTAACAATTTCATGCTTATTAATTAAGTAAATTATTGACGTAATCCATTGTTTTCTATCTTTATTGTCGAAGAAGAAACATATGTAGGGTACTTAAATAGCAAATTAATAATACCTTTATCTTGATATAAACTCGATAGCAGCTGTTACCCCTGATTATACCCCGCCTTTATCTCCACATTCAAAAGAGACTAGAAGAGCTATTGCTTAATTCATTTACGTGATCTCTAAAGATCGCTTTATTAACAATTAAATTGTCTGCAGATTAGACTTATTGCTCGATCGAATGTTATATTCCTAAACAATAGCCAGCAACTATTTTAATTTACATCTTTATGTTATAATAACAGCGGCAACACGCTGCCTTTTTATAATTGTTGATTTTCAGGGAGGATATATAACAGAACTATCATATCAAACTCAGTTGTTTACGTTTTGATTAGTGCCTTGCAATATTGAATTTATTTCTCATATTTCTTTTTTCTATGCGTTTGTTTAAATGCAATCCCGATTGACCCGAGGTTGGAAGGCCAGCAAAACGTAGCGTAGTAAGGTTTAAACAACGCAAAATATCTATAGTTGCGACGTTTTATTCGGTGTAATACAGAGTTTATTCTCAAAACTCGAAGCTTAACTCCTCGAATACACAATTTAACATTTCTCATATCGTAAATACACAGACATAATATACAAATAATCGGTGAAAATAAATGAATAGGTTTCCTGGTAGTTTCCTGAGTCCATAGGCCACATTTACAATTTCAAAACATTATACTTGCGTTAACATCAGCTGTCAAACCTGGACTAGTTTGAACTCGAACATCACTTGGCTATGTTATACAAAGAGAACTAGATAATGTGTGTTAAACCTTCAGACTAACGGCAACCAACAGCCGTTAGTATCGTAATTGCTATAACACCATACATGTTTGGAGCTAAGGTGTCCACTATATATGACTATACAACGGACGAGACGTTGGTAAGCACACTGAATGAAATAAATCCTAAAGGTCAATGGGAGAAACAGATAATAAAGTTATGTGGAGAATATCAAGATCAGCTCAAAGCGACAAATAATGTAATAGACACGTATAAAAATACCAAGAATGAATGAGTATAATAGAACTCTTTAAGCAGTCAGTCTCTAGAGAAACCAGTCGCTCGAAATAATACGATATCAAATTTTGAATCCATTCCAGAATGCATGTTATATTGTCGTAAAATAGATACAGGTGTCGCCCGGAGCAGTCACTGGAAATTTGCGATTTCCCATGAAGACAATTTGTTCGATTAAATATCGCAACGATTCCGGAAAATAGTTTTCGTATTAAGACTTTATCAAGTTCGCATACATGTACAAGTAAGAGTAAGCATACACTATTCAGGGAAACTAGGAACAAATTTGTAAGTGGAGAATTTGTAGGAAACCGAATGCGTTTTTTCCCGAACAAATAATGTTCAACATTCTCTTTGTTATATAAAATGGTCTATTATTATTACTTAAAATATAATCAAATAATTGTTTACATCAGTACAAACCACGTTTACATGTTATTCAATAAATTCGTAGACTCGGGTCAAAATGCTAATACCAAATGACATAGAGAAAAACAAATTACATCGCATTTTACAACAAAACTGTGGACACAAGTGCAGCAAAATGCATGAAACAACAAAGTTACAAACACATTCAGGATATGACCAAATATAGATACCATACAAATTCGTTTATAGGAATAAAATATTTTGGAACGTGTTTTTACCAGTTTCGTTGTGATGTATGAATCATCATGTAGTTATAATTAGTTCATTACTGTATGTGTCCCTTTATTAGTATGTGTGAAGCTACGTGTATTATTATTCTAATTTAGTCCGGATACCTTTCATTAGTGTTTTATAATCGCCCCGAGTGGACGAGTGTGTCCTTTAGGTTCAGTATGTATTGTGGGTTTTTCAGTGGCTGTTTTATAATAAATACTAAATCAATATGGTACCAGAATTTCTCTTGCAAATGGAAAACCGAAAGTTGGTCAATTTAACTTTTTTCACAATCGACATTGTGCTGAGATGTATTTACACTAATTTAAGTCATTGTCATCGTATTAATTAGAATGTGAAAACTCATTTACTGGGAAAAATAGTAAAACATTCTTAGTAAGCATACATTATGTATGTTAACGAAGTTTGACAAAAACGGGTGTTTCAAGAAATTGTACATTTTGATTCCTTACTGGATTTTCACCATTTTCTTAACGCTTTTTCCGTCATATATACGGCGAGGCGGCAATCGCGATAGAGAATAAAAGTCCAATCAATTGTAACAACTTGTGTACGCTTGATCTTTTACACGAAACTTTCATATTCTATAGACATACGAATATAACCAACGCCAACAGAAGAAAATAACCTGTCCAAATAATGAATCACACCAATCAAATTCCCCGAATGGATTGGTTTAATTGATACGTAAAGTCGCGAACCCCCCTGTCATCAAAGGAAATGCAGATGGAGCTTACATATACCGTAACATACAGTTTCTCCGTAACATACAGTTTCACAGTTACAAACATTTTCACCGTAACATACAGTTTCACCGTAACAAACAGTTTCACCGTAACAGACTGATTCACCGTAACATACAGTTTCACCGTAACAAACAGTTTCACCTCAACATACAGTTTCACCGTAACAAACAGTTTCACCGTAACAAACAGTTTCACCGTAACATACAGTCTCACCGTAACACACAGTTTCACCGTAACAAACAGTTTCACCGTAACAAACAGTTTCACCGTAACAAACAGTTTCACCGTAACATACAGTTTCACCGTAACATACAGTTTCACCGTAACAAACAGTTTCACCGTAACAAACAGTTTCACCGTAACAAACAGTTTCACCGTAACAAACATTTTCACCGTAACATACAGTTTCACCGTAACATACAGTTTCACCGTAACATACAGTTTCACCGTAACAAACAGTTTCACCGTAACAAACAGTTTCACCGTAACATACAGTAACAAACAGTTTCACCGTAACAAACAGTTTAACAAACAGTTTCACCATAACAAACAGTTTCACCGTAACAAAAAGTTTCACCGTAAAAAACAGTTTCACCGTAACATGCAGTTTCACCGTAACAAACAGTTTCACCGTAACAGTTTCATACTTTGTGTCTACTATTAGTCGTACATATGTATCATTTTAGCGTCAGACATACATGTATAGCCTTGATCTAGCCGGCGAGCTAATCATATTTTCATTATTTAGGACGATTTCATCGGAAACCAAAACTATTAGTCCGTTGAGAATTCCACATAATTATCCGATTCTACGAGCAATTCATTCTACATTCGAGTGGTAATTTTCTGTTGAATGAGTATTTTATCATAATAAGGAGAACACGGACAATACGGCTATTAGCATTACTAAAGGAGTTGAGAAATGATGGCAGTTTGCACGTCAGTTACATGAAAATAATTCCCATAATAGTAGAATTGATAGCTCTAAGGAACTTAATTAGACAGTGTAACCTTCACCTCGATCGTTCTCTCTTCAGTAACTATCAGAAACAATCAGCTCGTCAAAAACACAGTTACGATTGCTAAACAAAATTCAAGTATAAAGTGTATCACATAATTTTCATCTGCTGTAATTGATATCTGCGTCTGTTGTGTAATATTATAGGGCGTTCACACTGGGGCCCAGCTTCTACTACGATCTAAAATTGGTCCAAATCGTGACCGATCGTGGGACAGTCGTGGTCAAGCAAAACAAGCGTAGCGGGGACGTGGCTAAAACGAATCGGCGCAAGAACGTAGCAATGTCGTATTAAGATCGGCATAATCGTAGGAACATCGGGAAAGCATCTTGTCGGGATCTGCATAATCGTAATAACGTCGTGGTACAATCGGCATCAAATTTGACTAAGTTTTCTATTGAAACACGTTAAATTGCGTTATAATATCGATATAAAGTATTGTCATTTTTCCTTTACAACAGCTGGACATAGACAAAAGCAAATTATTATGTGGAAAACAAGTTTTTTAACCAAAAATGGTCGAGACATTAGAAAAGTACATGAACATTTGAACAACTTGATCTCGTTCACGCATATAACAGCTATGCAGACAAAGTTGTTCATTGTTAACATAAAACATCATCCAATGAATACAATGCCTCTTTCAGGCAATGAGTGATGTGGAAAGAGTGCACCAAACCCATTGATTAGTGTACGCATCATACCAAAAAGAGTATATTAAGTCAGACAGGGAAGGCAGCACTCAACTTAACCAGCCGAGCACAGAAAACATTAAAATACACAAAGCACAATGCCCAACTAAACAAGCGCAGATCCGCCCAAGTCCAAGCTGTCGAAAAGTATAATAAATTATAACTACATGTAGCTGAATGACCCAGTAGAAAAGATACAGCAACCAAAAGGTGGAATGCCTATGCTGAATGACCTAGTAACAACAGTAAAACTGCTTAACTACATAGTTATAGCAGCCTTTAGTCTCAAAAGTTAAATAACAGTATTAAAACGTTGAAAGGCCCGTATAGTCGGATGACCTACTAACTAGCTGAATGACCCAGTTTCCACAGCAAAAGGACTATATTGCCCCGCTTTAGCTGTAAGAAATCTTAAAACGAAGAAGTGCCCAACACACTACCGACAAAGAAAATTAAACGCGCGTACTATGATCATGTCAATATCGTAGTATTGTCGGCATGAGCGGCGCAACATCGTGCTACAGTCTTTTAGGTCTGTCTACGAACGTAGTAGGGTCTTGCAGAGCGTTGCGACATCGTACTAGAAACGGTTCTTGATCGGCATTGAGCGCGGTGGATACGTGGTGTAAGCGTACAAGCATCGTATCGGAAACGCTGTGGTCGTAGCGAAATCGTAGCATAAGCGTCGATCAGACGTTCCGGTGAAGAAATTGTATAAATTTTCTTGGTTTTGACGCCGATCTCGTCCCGATTCATACTTTTTGTCAGGTCGGGACAGATCGGCATGATCGTAGTAAGAGCGTGGCCCAGTGTGAACGGGGTCTTAGATAATGCCCTATGTCCGTGTTGATATAACTGTATCGTAACAAGAAATAATACATGACTGGATTCCCTATAACATACATGTATATACAAGAGGCTGTCTATTGTTTTTATAACATAATGTATTACGACATCTTCGTGGATTCCTGTGTGAGCTTCATATAAACTCACCACAAAATCAAATCATTAACAGTCGATTGAAATGGGGGAATGTCTGTTTTTGGATTTTGTATATAATTTCAAATTCAAGATATTCAAGATATCGCACATCCAAAAATGAAAAAAAAGAAATGCCCACGATTATATACGCGAATACGAACATACATAATACAACAGTATGCTCAATAGCATGTGTAGCTACTGAATCACAATTAATAATTTGGTGTCATAATATGACTTATCATAAGTGAAGAGGACATATATTCATATTGGAGTTTCTCGCGATCACGCAAACATACACAACAAACCTAAATACGTTTGCGTGCTCACATCGCATGAAACAAATATTCCGCATCGTAAATAAACGACTTCTGCTACACTCCAATATTCGTTTTTTTCTTAAAGTTTCTGGACTTGACGCAGAAAAACACAGAAAGCGAAATTGGAGTTGGCTTCATCGCCGCGATACGACACACCGCACAATTACAAAGAGCAAGAATAAGGTACTTTTTGTAGCCTTAATATATCAATCTGCTAAAAAGAAGTGAAACGTCCTGACGGGCACCAATTATATTGATTGAACACATGGTGCCGAAACAATTTTAGCTTCCTTAATACGATAGCGAATCAATCAAAGCACCTTTTGGGATTGCAATTGCAGCCTTTTATACGAGTCTGGCTTTATCCGATAGGACCTAGGCAATCCGTACACTTGTACGCACTACCAGATGTACTTATGTCTAGAACCTTATGCGTTAATCATTGCTATAACTGTATACATTGCGACGTCATAGTCTGATCACTAATGCATTCAATGAATAACTAAATATGTTTATTTTTCTAGATATCTATGGTGACCAGTTGTTCAACTAAGGTTTTCGATCAACACTTATTTCTGTCTTTTGCTTTGATTTTTGATAATTTTCTATTGTGTGTATCCTACATAATCCAGAGCCGCTTTTACGCTGACATCTAGCAACTTCTTCACGGTCATAGACAACAATGGAACAAACGAGACATACTATACCATAATAATAATGATAATAAAGACTTTATTCACGCGGAAACTCATTTGACAATATACACCAATCTCCCATAAGATCCTCAACAATGACAAAGAAAAATAACTATGCATAAATAATTGATAATATTTGATAGTTTGGCCATGGAACACACACTGGCAAAAGGAGGACATGCAAAGGACATATAAGACTGGAGGAGAGAGTATAGACCGTGTATGGAAAGAATAAGAAAGAAAGTACAAGCACTCAACACACATTCATGTACTCTCCTCATAGCGTTCTTATGTTCTCTACATCGTGCATTCGCAAGTTCACATCAGCCGAAGAAAGGCGGAGTAGACAGGAGGGTAGCACATTTTGTTATATATAAGAGTTAAATATACATCAAACGATACAGTGGTGTTTATGCAAGCTTACCAACTAATAAACATACGAAGAAGTATTTCAAGGAACTAAATATTTAGGAAATAGTACACCGCATGCGGCTCCTAATGAAAACAAGAATAAGTATGTATGAAACGTCGAGTCTGTGTATTGTACGTAACTTTCGTGGTTTGCATACTTGGTTGTCATAATCAACAATCAACATGATTATTGCAACGATTCCTGTCTCATTCCGGTCATGATTAGAAACAGATGTACAAGTTGACAAATACAAAACAATAAGACATTTATTGGTATTAATTACAATGTGTTTACGGACGTTCTATACATACTAGTCATATGACCGACTAATGTGGGTTGTGATTGCTTGCGATCTGTGATGATTGTTTTACCTTTTTCGTGAGTTCTTTTTTGTACCTTTCCTGCTCTGCTGTTTCTGCAAAATACTGCGTTTTTTCGTTATTATCTTTTTAGTGCTTTTCGTCTATTGCTTATTCATCGATATTCAATATAAAGTACATGTTTATGACCATAAACACAAATGATTTTACAGCGATTATAATAATTAGCAAAGACAGGTACAAAGGCAAAACTAGCATAACGTAACAGCATCAACATTTGTTGAATTTAAAGGCACGACACTAGGGCAGTAATGGCAGTATAGTGTAACCCCAACGAGAACAGGATCTGGATTAAGGGGCATCACAACCTTTTAGAAACTGGTTATTGCTATATATTATACCTCACGTCAATTTTATTCAAATGTGTTTTGTTACTTCGTTTAGTTTATACTACTTTAGTTGAGGTCGATTGTAACACTCTCTTGTAACTTTTATCAATCATGCTACCTCATTTCTGATGGTAATCCTCGCCATGAGGATGTGGGAGACATAATTCAAAGTTCCTTTTAACCATTTATTTTCCCCTTTTGTATGACACAGCAACGGGTCGACCAGCGACCTCGAAGCACCCGGTCTACCGCTGCGTTTTTCGTACACCATTTATAACAATTTATATTTATCACATAACATGCGGTCCAGGAGTGCCGTAAAGCCGTGACGTAAATATCGTTCGGCACTCCCAGACCGTGCAATAAATATTTAAATTAGCTTGACGTGACGTTAGCCAATCAATGCATTGATCCGTCACTGACGTCAGGATGATATCAACGTCACCATGACGTCGCGCTCATTGTACCGCTAAATTTTGGCTGAAACATAATTATGCAGCGCACATCATCCTTTTGAACAATATTGAGCGTTTTCTAAGGTTATGTGATAAATAGAAATCTTACATTCGTGCTCTTTACATACGAGTTTTGTTAAACTCGTCGACAAAAACAATATGACACTCGACAAAGCCTCGTGTCATATCATTTTGTCCACTCGTTTAATAAAACTCGTATGTAATGAGCACTCATGCAAGATCCTCTATTTAGAGCATGATACGCCCCTCAAACGTTAAAATCACTTATTAACGAAACAAACTTGCTTATGAGACAATGCATTATCATAGTATTTATAAATATATTAACATGTTAGCTTCTTTATCAAAAGCACAGATATGATGAACAGCCTTGGCAAGCATCTTCCCCAAACTACATCAGACTTCGTAATGTATATTCATTGAATGTATTTTTTCCGAGACAGGTTATTTGTTGAACGACTCCTAATGTCTGAGTTAAGAATCTTGATATATATCGCTAGCATTGTTATGCGTGTGTATCCGTGTTCATCTTACTTGTTGGACAGACTTGTTATGCGTCGTAGATCAACTACGGGACAGTTACGATATAACTTGCTTTTAATCAGACTTTCTAATGTTCATGCAAAACTGCTCAGGCCTAATATATTCCCCATAGGGTTTAACAATGCACGAGCTTTTCAGATTCACATCACGGATTCCGAGATACAGCGATAAATTATCTGTAACTATTATCATTACCAACTACGTATCGACTGTCGAAACGCTAAGCAAAGTTTAATGGCGGCGTGCAATTGTGGCAACATTCATCAAGAGAATCAGAATCAGTGAAGAATTTCTCATGTTCGATATATACTATAGGGAGATCAACTGCCAGTCACTCGGATGCGGTATTTGTGTTTTCTTTCCCTCGAACTTCCATTTAGGTATAAAAACTAAGCGTGGTACCAGCATTCCGTGTTTGATTAAATACAAGATAGCCGTAATCTAAATTGGGTTCGGTATAAAACACGATCAATGCTTAACGAAGTTTCTCCAAATTAATTTTCACAATCTTCAATCATTGAGTTAAACATTTTACTACTGTTTTGCTGATTAAGTTTTACAAACACCTTGCAAACAGAAGGTCCATGACCGCCATTTCATGTTTGCGCGTAATTTAAAAGCGATTAATTACATGTACTTTTTAAATCAGACCTATTGTATAGGAATAAAATAGAACGTGGAAATCCGACGTATCCAAGTACACCGCCTTCGTTAAAGTACAATCATGGAAATGGGGGTTTTTATCAGAAAATGGGTTAACTACATCACAAAGTCCTTTAAACGTTTCGACCATCAGTTTGACTTCATCATGAATTTAGTAAACGAATATGTCAAATAACTGGGCTAAAGATCCATCTACGCTTTGAGCACATTTATCCGGTTCGAATCATTGACCAACCCCCTACAAGATGGCAACCTGCAACACGCATATCGGGAATACGAATATTTGGTAATTGTTAACACATTCAATGATTGCAAATGTCCAGAAAATAATGAAGTTATGAAAAATACTATAGCGCACAGACAAGCCAAAGCCACACAGAAACGTCAGCAGCACATAGCAATCCACACAAGAGTCAGATATAAAACGAACCATCCACATTCCTAAAAATGAATATTGCTAGCAAAAATATAATACTAAGTCGGCAGGAAAGGCCGCACTCGACTTAATCAGCCGAGCACAGAAAACATTAAACCATACAAGGCGCAATGGCCAGCATATAACCGAACTAGAAATTACAGCTGTCAAAAAGCTAAATGAACTACATGTAGTTTACTAGTCTCTACAGGGTGTCCCAAAAGAACGGGGACCTAGGTTAAACATTCGTAACTTTGTCCCTTTTAACAATAACACATTTTCAATATGACAAAACATTAAGGGATAAACACAGTTCAAAATACCAGCATCATAATTGTAATTATTTAGTCCAATACCCAGAGTTACATCCCTAGTTTGCAATCACGTGTTTCAGTATATTAGTACACAGTGAAAAAAGAATTTCAGTGTGTCCATAGAGATAGTTTTGCATGCTGACCCCCAATGACATATCAGTTGTCCCATAATCAAGGACAATGAATCTGCATACACTAATGTTCATCACGTATGGCAAATAGAATCACTATAAGGCTCATGTCCGAGTTATATCTAGGCCACTTGCCCTTAGGTATGAGGTCAAATGTCGAACGTATCCTGTTTTTGCTGCAGATTTGTTCTAATAAGTTGTTTTCTGCTTTCTTAGAGATGCTGACACACTAAATGACCCTGATATATATCATGAATGTTTTATTTTGATAAAATTTCATCTTTTTGCTTCTAACTAAGCTTTATTGTTCATTGTTCTCAATAATAATACATTGTACATTCATATTTATATTTTGCTTCTTCGGTGATTTTTATTCATAATGAATATTTTGAAGGTTGTCTGCTTCCCTTTTATTTGGTAAACTCACCACTTTCTCTCCGCTTTCATAACTTCAATGAAAAGTTATTTGATGTTCACAAGATTTTCATCACCTCTATGACTTTAAAACCTTGTTTTATAAAAATGAACGCTCAGACAACAATGTCTTATCAAATGATGTCATTTTCCACGTAAGTCAGTCAAAAAACAGGAAATGATGTCATAGGTAGTATGATGACCTCATTTCCTTTTTTAAAGCAAAACAAATTCATTAGTACCTATTTTAGAAGATGAGATCACTTTAACAGACTCACACAAAAGATTAGTCTAATCCATTAAAAAATAAATAAGTTATAAGGGTTTAAGGTAGGTCCCCGTTTTTTTGGGACACCCTGTATATTCACCAGCAATGAATGTCATGCTAATGCTATTTCATTGTGTCTTCTTTATTTTTGTGCGTGTCATTGTATGTGGCTTGTACTAGTAGGTTGTGACATGTCGGGTGTTTGTGTCCTTTATCGTGCATTATGTGCTCTACTATTTCTGTTTAGTAGAATGATACCCTTCCTGTCCGATCCTTCCTGATCGTTAAAGGTTCTATGGGCGGTCTCATTATCGAGAATTCTCTATACATGTATAACACGCTGATGTAATATCGTCTCCAATTTCAAGAAGTTCATCGAAATGTGTGTAGTACATCACATTATTAATCAATAGACAGAACTGTTAAATTAGTTGGCGTTAATGTAAATTCACAGAAAACGACGAAAAAGATCAAAAAAGGTGGTGCATCCTTAATCATGTCATGATATGTTTATTCTTTACTTAAATGTTTCGAAGGAGCTTCCAAGGAATTTATTTTGCGGTGGAGGAAATAACTGTCCATATATTTTATCAACGACGTAATAACGTCTAGACTGACTCCAAATGAACAAACGAGGGGTGTCCTTTTTTCTCATTAAATAGATGATCAGATATGACGTCTGGACTCGTATATTTATGTAAATGATATTGGAGATGATCTACTAGTAGTACAGTTTATTTACCTGTCTGTTCTAACAGTCAGTTCAGGGTATATAAAATTGTCACTGAAAACATGTGACTGTTAATTGCGGATAAATGTGATATTCACAAGCCTGGAGATATTTTATAACTTTGACCGCTTAATACAGGTGGTTGTCTGGAGTGTGTGTATCTCGTAAAACGGCAAATGATTCAAAGCCTATAAAAGTGTATGTCGAAATCTAATGAGTTAATCTTGTAATAGAAATGTAAAATGTATGAACAGACTGATTGGAATTCAATAAATAGTACCGTTACAGATTTTTGTTCGATAAGGTCACCGGCCAGTTTACAAACGTACAGTGACATAATCATATTGAATGCATACGAAAGAGGGTTGCTTAATTCAGGTGTTATGACTGTATTGTGAACAACACCATCAATCTGAATATCGCCTACAAAGAAGCAAAAATATGAATATTTTAGGTCAATCAACCAAAAACCAATTGGTATGTACTAGTCTAAACAACTCCTACGCTTGCTATACCTCTTGTAGCTGCACTAATTACCTAATATATTACATACACCGCTAAGTAGATTAATTTTAAATCGGAAACTAACTCCACAAATATCCCATCAACACATTAGTGAGTGATCCAATAATACATGTGAATTAAGTTTGATTTGCGTGTTTAGTTTATTTATTATACGTTTATCAATCTAAATGTACGCTTCTAATAGGCTTGAGCAAAATGTACAACAAAAAAATGTAGAATTTAAAAAAAACTTTAGCTAATATGCCCTCATTGTATCAACCAAGATAGTTTTGTAACATAATTAGGCAAACATACACAATGTCAGATTAATTGAGTTACGTGCGAGTCTAGTTACGTTACGTAAGTTCATTTGGCAAACCTCGTATGGAACCAATTTAACCTGTTTGCAATTACATACCTAATTGATTCCGCTTCATCGTGTGTTGGCCCTTTCAAATCTGCCAAAACATCTCTAACACATTTCACAATACATCGGTAATGGCCAATTTTTTGGTAGATTGTTATAAAAACCACAGTCTTGATTATTTTCTACCTAAACAAATACGATAATATTCCTATAGTTTGATTGTTATTTCACATAATGTGTTTGTTAATGCTGGAAGGCTGGGAGTAAAATAACATAAAAAATGGGACGATCCTAAATAAATGCATTCTCATCCACTATCGTATTCTTCAATTCCAGAATCTGGGAACTAGACTAACCACTGATGTTTTGGAACGATTCTAACATAATGAATTGCCGAGAGCATCCTGAGGATATCCGTTTGTAGAACAGTTTAGTACTTCCGGAAGAGTCATTTAACCGAAACGCACGGTGATTTTAAACGAGAACACTTAAAATGTTAAAGCGGATAGACGACAAATCGTTATGTTTGTTTAGGAGCAAAACCTCCATTTATAACGATATATGTTAATCAAACATCATTTCCATGGCAACAATTCAATGTTTTTGTCATTAAAAATGACGAAGTTTAGTTGTAGTTGATTTTAGCTTAAAACGACAATGTAAGACAGTCACTAGATTAGTGACGTAATATTTTGATAATGTTACCATGACAACGGTCTATTCTTTACAATTGTTGGTAAAATAATTGTATTACAATGATCAAAATACGGCACTCATATGTATATAAGAATATTGCTTCGGTTAATGTATTCTACAATTACCCTGACACATATCCAGAGAGACCCTCTATCCTTTACAACTCTCTTCAGCAACATTATCCTTTTGATCTAGATATTACATTTTACTACAAATTTTAATTCTCCAGAGTTGACCGACCAACAGGAGTTTTTCCCAAGGGTGTTACTCTAAAGGATAACACTGTAGTACCATTGCTTATTTCTATTTATTCAGTCAACCTGTGTTAAATAACACTTGCGAACAACGACTACTACTACAAATACCACCAATTCTATCTCTCCCAACTCTACACACTTTCCAATGAAATGCAAACCTGCTTAGAAAGATATCCTGTCAATAAAGAGAACATTGTCCTGTTTATATGTTTAGGCTTTACAGGTTTGATTGTAGTACGTAGTACATTTATCGAAGGTCTACGCCAAGGTACAGGTATATAACATTACTGAGTCTTTCTGATTGTTTTCCTACATGTGCATTATATGTTTACCTATTGATACAATGATGCATTCACCACAAAGATATGAGAGTAAATATCTTGGATAATATAATTATGTAATATGATAGCTGTGACTACAACGTGTTACAGTAACAGTAATAGAAAGTTCTCCTTGAGTCCCTTGAAGACTTGTCTTATAATGTGTTCATGTGAAGCCTCTATGTCACATAGTTAATGTAAAAACACGTCGTTATAAGAAGACGCACAGTACGACAACATATCCGCACATCGAATCGATTAATAGAATGCATTAGGAAACCAAATTGTAAGGGGAATCTTTGAAAGGGTCAACCAGGGGGTTCTAACTATTATCCCGTATTTGACAAGTAGAGTAGGATAGGTAATTAAATTTGACGATCAATATCTCAACACATCAGAAGAACTATAAGGATAAGGAAAGAATAATATTATAACTCAACTTTTCGAAACTTAGATGAAACTTTCATTTTCTCGTTCGGTTAGTGTGGGCATTGTGCCTTGTAATTGTGGTATGTGATGTTTTTTTTATGTTTTCTGTGCTCGGTTGGTTAAATTAAGTGCTGCATGCCTTCCATGTCCGACTATTTATTTTCTTTTTTATGAAAATATGTGATTGCAATTAGGGCCAGGAAGGTTTAAACTGACTGTTTTTGCGGCGACTTAATAACCAAGTGTTGACATACATTTCGGCTACAACAGCCTGTATCCAATGAATGACATATTAACGATCGCGGATACACGGAGTATTTGGCATAAGATGGTATCTCTTTTACAACCACAGTGTAGTGATCAACTATTTGAAATGTTTTGCAGGTATATAGACATGTGCCAACATTAGAACTTAACAACAGAATGATCAAAACATTTCTATATATAGTGTGTAATTATATAGTTATGTATGTGTATGTGAGGTTCCAAGTGATTAGCAATTAGCTTTATCTGCATGGGTGAGAACTATTCTAAGATCATTATATAATTAGGTGCATGTATATACAAGTGTACTCATTTATAAGATGACTTACGTTTGCTTGGCAAGTACAGGTTGATCCATAGGCATTCCTCTGACTGATTTTCTGTCAATTTACCCGTCTTGTTTACCCATCTGTTCCAAACCGAACGGGGTAACCCGTACGCCGCATCGACCATTTTCCTTTGAGGACATACTGGTCTGAAGTTGGTAGCGAAATGTTTCGCTTCCAATGCTCTGCCTGGTGTCCGACTGCGGAAAAATCTCACAAACCGAGTTCCAGAAATCAGTTCCCCATATTTAAGACCTCGAAATTCATAAACTTCTCTTAAGTTACAGATGGGTGTGAAATCTACCCTTGTTCCTTGCACCTTCGATCGGTCACTCATTTCAATGACCTCTCTACCGATTTGGTTTTTCTCCACCTTACAGGTTTCCGTGTATGGGTCGGTTTTGTAATGTTGGCATTGCGTTCCAATGACCGACAGAAGAGCTACCACTACAACAACAAATCGTGGTTTCATGTTGAGGAATCGGTCCGTCTAAAACGAGTTGAAAATAAGTGGGACACCAGTTGTAGTATATGTTTGTGTGTACGCTATCAATTGATGATACGTGTCCAGTTGGGTCGTTCCTTACCAACGACGGTCAGTATGTTATAACTGCCAAATGAAAACGAGAGAGAACGTCTCCTTCATAAAATATATACTATCAAAGGGCAATAGACTGACCATTAGTCGTGCATTCCAATACATTAATAGTGAATTACGTACCAACAAAGGGACATAAAGTACCTCTGAATATTGTGGTTACATGGTCTTATTATAGCATAACGGAGTAGGAATTCTAGTCTGACAAACTATGTCAAAATAAGTCAGGCATTATAGTGCTGTTTTATGTTGCCGAACATTCTGATGATAAGACTGAGAACGATTTACGGGCGTCTGACAATGACGTCCATTTTCATATAAATATATTATATTTACAGAAAAATATGTTACGTATAATTATTGATTTCCAAAATAACTTATAGGCGACGTATTTGTCTGGATTCTAGATATTCATTCCGATTCAGTATTCCGTCTTTCTGATGTCTTGTTGGGTAACAAGAATATGCTACAGGAATCACTCAATTTGAATACATTTCGTATTTATCTAACCACATATAATCCAGCATTGAATATGATTATGTATAGAATATACGAAATGATCGTATACAATGCACTTGATTATCCAACGAACGAATTCACAAATAACACACTTTTCGGATAATCCAGAATTCCGAGTGATTGCCACAGCTAGAAATGAAAAAACAAAGCAAAAATTTCCAATTCACGAATGAAACTATAATGCGAACACCACAAATACTTTTTTCCGTTTCATCAAAATCCGTTAAAAACCAAACCGCATATCCATTTGAAAATCACTATCGAAATTATACCAAAATACAACAGCAGACATCCATGAGCTGTCGGTCTATTATACCTGATTACGTTCTTGCTTCAATACAAATTACACATTATTGCTTCTATTTTCCAAGTCATAGGCTGTTTAATCTTCCATGCTCTCACACTAGAGTTCTCTCTGACTACAGCGCTGCTATACGAGTCGGTGAGATGAAAGCGATATAGAGCTTTCTATGGTCAATCGTTGTGTATATAACGAGGTAATTATCTTAACAGAAGTACGAAAATGTATTATACTTTTTATACCCGTTGTATCGTAGCATTCATTCCCACTATCGTGCAGAAATGCTTGATCGTGGTATCGTTATCAAAAGTGAAAGTACAATCGAAACACTAGTTCCAGATCAGTTTAAAACCCTACATACAGTAAGTTGCGCTATACTAACATAACATCAGGAATCTTAGACTGAAATCTGTAGTATAATTTGCTTAAACTATTTCACGAGTACTGTGTATATGTATCATCACTAATGTCACGTGATTCCGTATACGCGCATGCAATGAAGAGGAAAATAGTACTTTATTGCTTTTAGGGTACACAGTACATTAATATAAGTGATGAAAAATTAAACGTGCTAAATATGTTTACCAGGCTTATAGCGAAGCATTAAGCGCTCAAAACGGTTTCATTTCTTGGAAATGTGTCAGAAACACGTAAGTAATGCATAATGCACATTTTCAAACCATTGGAAATATAGTCAATACACACGAAAATCTGCATTGCGTATTTGCTTTTTACACCTTGTATATGTCACACTTATTAACTCTATTATGCGAATATCTCAAGGTTTCGTGTTCCCTAATTTTGTCACTAATATTCCGAAAGCATAAAATAATCCTTGCCCGATGAACGCTTACATTTACTTCTAAAGACACATGTACACTTTTATTCTTGGAGGAGGATATGTACGTACGTTTTATACCGACAGTTGACTTTTTGTTCAGTTAAGTCTCTATTGATCAGTGTAGAACATTGCGTTAGGTAAGTGCTAACATATGTAATCCCACCACAGTCTTGGATAAGTACCACTCATAACATAATCAAAATATAATAATTATCCAATATCCAATGTATGAGTATTAATCCTTCATTTTACGAGCAAGGCATATATACGTTTCTTGAAGCTCTTAAGTGCCTACACTCAATGATTACCCAATGCAAAATATTACACGAAAACTGCATCAATCTTCGCAAGGAACTATCCGATAAATTCTGAATTTGAATTGTAAATATTTATATTTACATTAAAACGATGCGTAGCTAAGATCAAAACATGCTAGAATCGTGCACATATATCCATACCCATTCACGATAATCACTGTCTTAGAATGCATGATCGATTGACATTAATCGCATAAGCAATCAATCAACAATTATCCAATTTCACAACAGGTTATCATAGTTTGTATTGAATCCGTTGTTAGCGCTGTGAACATGCTTTTAGATGATACACTTTATTCGTACCGTTTCACTTGATTAAGTTATCCGCTAGGAGAAACATCGCGGCAGGCAAATCTTACATATTGAAAACAAGCAGCAATAGATATGTTTTGAAATTGTCTTCTTCTATATACACGGATTCCCGGGTTTATTGACGCGTCAGGTCTTGAAGAATGACTTTATATTTTTAAACCAACTACTTGACAAAGTGTTCGATTAAATATAGCGTAATCGATGTGTTACATGCATAGGTAAATGCTATAACTAGGTAAATACAGACTTGTGTTCAACATTTCAACTTTGTTCAGTCTTCTTCAGGAACATCATTGTTGGAAATAGAAACACCCATGCTAGAAATATTGAACCTTTAGTCACTGCAATTGGCGTACGCTGTCTTGTAATAGTAGTATAACTTGTGACATGGTCATATTCTTCTATAGAAGATCAATAGCCGGTACAATTATTACCAATTAAAGCGACGCAATTCTCGACTTTCTGTTTTTGCATTAACGACAGTCTTAAACAGCAAACATACATAACTTATACCTTAATTTAAATTATTCGTAAATTATACCTTGAATACTTAAATTCAAAGCTATACCGGAAATATACTGAAATTAAATTAAAGTCAAAGAGCGAAACTACATGTATACCGGAAAGATACTTTAGGAAGACATGCAAATCACTAAAGCGTTCTCTTTTTCAAATTTCATAAACGATACTATTTTGTGCCTTTCATTCTCCGTTATTGATTGATACCTTTCCTGTCCGATACATTTAGAATGCATGTTATTATCTTTTGACAAAAAGAAGTACATCGAAGACAGGATCATATACAAATCTATAAAAACATTATAGTTCGGGTGCTTCTAGTTATAAGCGCCCGTCTTTCGAAACAACACATTTCCTGCAAAGACATAAGCGCCGCATCATCAACACAACGACCTTCTTAGTGCATCTTAATGCACGGTAGTATTAACCTAATAGATGTAACTTATATACATTCCATAGACATTAAAATTCCCGATGAAGAGCATGAACTCGAAAATTTGAACGAAGGATGGTCGTTATTTATTCTATAAAAATACTTTGATATTGAGAGACAATATGATTATATTCTTATGAATAGTTAGGTATTCTAGCGAACTAGTTAGGCGCCTTGCATGGTTAGTATCGAAACGTTTGACGAAATGAGATGCTGAATATTCTGATATCATTACTCTCAAAACTCTTAAATAAATTGCTTTGGTCCAGAATTCAGAGTAGTTGAATAAGAAATATATTTATAAAAAAAACAAGGCTGGCAACCATGAACCATTAACCATGGATGTGTCGAAAAACATACAATTGCACCTAATGAATAAACAGTTGTCGTACAGAACAGTACATTATACGAAATAGTGGATTTGTATTAGATCCAACCAATCTATCATTCTGTAAAGATATAAGACACATGCTAATCATTTGTTATGTCTCTACATTAACGTATGTATCGGCCGTAAAGGGAGACACACTTAATCTATGGAGTTCTAGAACAATGAAAAAACACAAAGTGATACCAGTAAGTATTCTCTCTTTGTATGAACCCGTTATTTACGTCTATATGTTTTGACTTGACTTGGCTGAACATGATAATGATTAGGCTGAAATAAATGCATCCGTATGCGGTTGTATCAGATTAAATAAAACGTTTTCACACTACAGTATATACATTATGCCAGATTTATCATTTTATGTTCACATATAAAGGGTATACTTTCCCCCATTACTTTTTAATATGTTTATAAATGATTTGGCATTGTATCTGAAATCTTTTAATGTCGGTATCAATATTGGAGAAGAGAAAGTATGCTTTATGCTGATGACATTGTGCTATTAGCTGAGTCTGCCAGTGACTTAAAGTTGTTGTTGGATGCTCTTTGAATGACATGACTGTAAATGCAACTAAAAGTAATGTTGTGCACTTCCGACCTAAATCAATGACATGTACACAGTTCGATTTATGTGCGGTATTAACCAGATCTATGTTGTTGCTAGATATTGTTACTTAGAGTTGTTTTACATGACTAGCTTGATTATAATATAAGTGTCAAGTCCGTAGCTCCGAGTGCGAGTCGGGGTTTGGGATTACTTATTGCAAAATGTAAATCCCTGGGTGGTTTGCCAAATGATGTGTATACGAAACTGTGCGATTCCGTTGTTTGGCCTGTAATCAGCTATTATAGTGCTCTTCTGTTTTGTTACCGTTCTTACTCGTGTATAGACGCTGTTCATGACAGGACAATGATATTTTTCTTTGGTGTTGGCAAATACTCGCCGAACGATGGAATTGCAGGAGATATGGGTTGGAAACCCCCAATTGCTAGACAGTGGAAAGCTTTGTCATTAAATTGGTCAAATTAAACTGTATGAATGTAACAAGGACTTATAAGCGAGTAGCACTCTTGGCGACCGGTAAGGCAAATAGAATGTGTAGACACTGGTATTTTCATGTGAAGATTTTTTTAAGTGTGAACGGATTTTATATGTTCACTGGTTTAGGTATTGTCATTCCTCTTTCTTTTGCATCTACAGTTTTTAATAAGGGTCACAATAACTACACGAATAATTGGTTCACCAAGATAAATAGTATCATAGGCTCCTCTGGTCACGGTAGAAATAAGTTAAGGTTGTATCGAACTTTTAAGGATGAATATGAGGAAGACAAATATTGTAAATTACTATTACCCCCTAAGATTCGATCTGCCTTTTGTAAATTTCGACTAGGAGTTGCTCCCATAAGGGTTGAAAGTGGTAGATATGAAGGGTTACCAGAGGAGTCTAGGACGTGTCCGTTTTGTGCTAATGGTGTTATAGAAAACGAATTACATTTACTCTTACAGTGCTCTGTCTATGATGATATAACGCAAGCGTTTATTGTCAAAAGCAAATGAATGTAACGCTAATCTTTACCACTTGTCAATGTGTCTCAATTAATTGTATATTCTCTTCTTATTTCTCACATAAAATACCTCCGTTGATCAGACTACATATGATCTGATCAAATGTAGATATGTTTTCTTACACGAGTCTCATATCTAATTAGTGCAATAGTACCATATTTACAAAATTCAGTTTTTACAAGTGTTTAATGCAGCTTTTAAGGATAGATTAACGTACTAGGTGTTTTGGATTTAAACTATATGATTAAGTTATACTGTAAAATGTAAGATAATTATTAAATACACTTGTTACTATATATAGTAACAAACATGAGCCTATTTGCGGCTGATTATGGCAATTACGCGATTGATTATCACATAACCACCCGGGCCGCAATCTCATAATCATTATCGGACCGGCTGAACGGGCGCGCGATACGGTATCCATGTAAACGTGACGTCATGTTTGAGCAAAAAATGACGCGACGTTGCATTAATGTAAGTAAGCTTTATTTGACAATTTGTTGACTGTAAGTGAATTAATGGGTTGCAATCGTAGTGTAATAAATATACTTTGGTAGTAATTACTTTATTTGGTCTCCGTAAATATTTATATAGAGCACAACTATCTGCTTTATTTATTTTTTTTGTTTTGATAGAAATGACGAGGTCGAATCCGAATGTTACCAAAGACAAAGGCTAGAGAAGTGTGTAGTAAAGAAAAAACATAAAACAAAACAATGTAGTAGCATATCCCTTAAATCTTTCGCAAACAAAACAATGCACGTCTTTACTCATATGGTTAGGACTTCAAGCACGTACACATCTCATGTTCAGCATAAACAAATGAAACACGACGTTCCTTTGCTGTATTTCAGACTTGTTAATTACCTAGAAGCACCATCAAACACACACTCCTGTTTCAGAAAATACCAACTCTTTTCAAAGTTACGTATCGTGTGTCTTTACGACCTTGATCCGGTAACCATTAAGATATCTTAATTCTCGAAATACGCAATTCTTATCTGTTAACCTTTTAGACGGTAGTAATTTTAATCAAGATTTGTTCTAAGAAATACGAAACGGAGATTGAAAATTCAGACACGAAATCCAAGATTCCAGTCAATATATTATTAAAGAGACAAACATTGGTGGTGATTAGAGTATTTGTGTTGTCATAGAAAAGTGAAATCAGTTAAACAAAATGTATCCAATCAATATACTTGTACGACGCTTAGTTAAACAAAGGGTACAATCTATGTCATGTATTTATATTGTATATCCTATAGAAAGTGGAGAAAGCCAAGACCAGACAAATCATCATACGACAATAAAGACGCAGCATATGGCACACCTATAAACAGATGTGACCGATCAGAACAATGGAAAACGCTGTGCTTACAATAGCATAGTTTAGACCAATCAGCACTGTGTTCCTAACTAGTTGAAATCGTCTGATTATTTCGTTGTTTCTCAAAGGAAAAACCTTTTTTAAATGTGGAATTTAACATTTCCGTATTGCATAAATTTGGACTAGTTGAACTAAACATCAGCAAAAAAAGTCAACGACAATGCAACTCCCCAATATTCCATCAGTAATAAAACTAGACAACATACCAATAGAAGAGGAAGAGGATTTACCTATTTAAAGGCGAGAACGTCCTTCCACCAACTAAACAAGATGTGGCGATCAGCTAACATAAGTGAAAGAACTAAACTGAGCAACGTCCTTTCGGTCTTGATGTATGGAGCAGAATGTTCGAGAGTAACTGTAAAAGACAGCCAAAATCTATCTGGATTCCATACAAAATGCCTCTGCAAAATTTGCAAAATCTACTGGCCTAAAATTATTTCTAACAATGATCTTCACAAAAGAACCGGACAAACAACCCTCACCTCACAAATCAAACAACGAAGGTTCAGATGGTTAGGACATGTTATTAGGAAAGACAACAATTATAACATTACACGAACTGCTCAAAAATGGACACCATCCGATGGCAGAAGAAACAGAGGAAGGCCAAAAGAGACCTGGAGACGGACAATCACCAGTGAAATCAAAAGCATGGGAAATACTCGAAAAGATTACAAAAGACAGACGTCAGTGGAGGAACCTGGTAGCTGCCCTGTGTGCCATCGGGCACGAAGAGGATAAGTAAGTATTGCATACATTGTAAAGGCTGTCCTTATGTATGTACCATGGTGTGAAAACAACAAGTTGTTAAACTTTTTATTTCAAATATTTGAGCTTAATTTATTTCTGCCGTGTATCACCCAAAACGGGGATGAAGGTAGTGTATTCCGCATGAGAGGACCAATGTAGTTTTAGAGAGTAGCAGGGGAAAAAACTCATTAATGTCTCTTAATCGTCCAATTGGTTTGTAACAAGTTGTCCTATCTGTGTTAGTTTAACTTATTTTAAAAAATCGAACAAGTTGTTGATGTTAACATTGCATGATGTTTCAATGAATCAGACTTATATCATAGAGTCTAAATCGGTAGGTATGAATGTTTCATCTTTTGGTTTAAATGGGTGATAGGCATCTAGAGGATTAAACGCTATGTGATATTCGTAAAGTTCTGTGGAGAAGTTCTAATATCTAATTGATTCAGTTAAACTTATCATACGACTGTGCTGTGTTTGTTGATTATTAACAACTGTTACTCTAGATACATTTTGTTTACAAATACATTGTACAAATATATAGTAATTGGTTGCGTATTTACTTTGAGTGACAGTATAAAGACAATCATTAACAGTACATACACAGGTCCATACAGTACACACTAGATGGTTTGTACTCAAAAACGTATGTATCCAACATAACATAAGGGCCATATCTCTGACAACAATCTTCGGACTTAACATTTTTTACACTATACAGAACTGGGCTTCGTACCAAGTATCCATATGCAGTTTCATTGAGATCCGACCAGTGGTTCATGAGAATTAGAGAGGACAAACAGGCGGACACCCGTCCAATCGTCCAGTACAAAATCATAGCTCAAGGACGCGCTAGAAAGCAAAGGCAAAAACTAAAGGAAATTGGATAACAAGTAAACTAAAATCAGACAGTTTTATCGTTTCGATTATCTGATATCGCATTCGACATTGTTTCAACGTTTTGTAGATCTTGTAATACTATATTTATAGCAACACTTAACATATTTATTATCATCTTAAATGTAAGTCTAAACATAATTATGTAGCTCATAAGATGAAGCGATTTGACTGCAATGAATTAAGCACGATCGTACTTTTTATAACTTCAGATATTGATTTGACTACGAGCGATCTAGTCGGAAGTTAACGGTATATAACTACATGTATAATACAATTAATTCACATTTTGGTGGAAAGCAGTATATAGGCGTATTAGTAATATCCCTTTTGTGGGATACGGATGGTACATTCTGTGTCTGTCTCTTGCGTGGGTGGCTAGGTGATGCCGCCGATTCTGTATTGAATCAAATTGTCTATGCATGAACAATTAGTTAAACAAAGTGGCTATGATCGTTGACTAAACATTGTGCACGCTATGACGTAGCATATTGTGTTTTGGGACTACGTATGGTAGGGTGTACCCGGGGTTATCTCCCCTACTCATTATTATTTATGGTATTGATCATGTGTTGTATATTTTAGCTTCTCCCAGATGATATATTAATACCTGGTGAAGAGAATTTACCTGGCCGTTGAAACGTCGTCAGATGAACTGGTTACCTAGCTGGTGTGAATTACTGCAGAGTGCCTTCGATCCATGTCATTTAATCTGAGGACGGACCTGTCATAAGGACAGCGAACACCCAATCTCGACAAGGGAGAACCATTAGTGGGAATTTATATCGATTGGACGTACTGCAGGATTCGTATATATACTACCTTATCTTTAGATAATGTTAATTGTCATTGATTTGGAACCACGTGCAGGAACATTGGAACTATTAAACTCGTGTGAAGTGTAAAGTGATTGTGTTCATATAATATTATTGTTATTGTTTGAGTTTGACTGTGTCTGCCTTTTGCCCGGCCGTCTTGTTACAATAAGGGAAGCATATCGTAACGTCATTGATGAATATTCAATAGGTAAACACTCGCTTCATATAGATATCTATTCTATGTATTTAAAATCGCATAAACAGTCAGAGAATTACACTGAACATCGGGAGATTGATTATAATGGTTTGTTGTGTTAACTGATTTCTTGTAAGATTCATAAACGATTTAAGCATGCGTTATTTAAACTGACAAGTCGGCATAGTCGGTATGCAGTATATATAATTCCGTACATAAGATAACTTGCGCTTAATTACCCGTTTAGTTTTTTCTACGATTAAATTTAATCAGAATTAATACCTATAGGATTTCAGCATATATAAAAAAGATTGCGAGTATTATAAATCTATCATAGGTATATATGTACGAGACACACGCCGCAAATCTGTTTGATCTTCTCCATTTACATACTACGTTAATATTGTAATTACATTTCGTTCTGTTTCATGTACCAGTCTTCAGCGCAGTTATCATTTGAAATTACCTCCTCTTATTGAAAAATTATAATTTCAAAAGCCGTGCAGTAGCTCAATTGTTAGCGCGCCTGTCGTCTTATCTGGCGACCCGGGTTCAAATACGGATGTATGCACTCATATGCTTGCCGTATTTCAACAGAAAGCTGACTGGCAAATTAAGGCTATGCTCGGCGTTTTTTGGCATTTTACTGGATACGAATGACCCGTTCTGTGTCTGTCTCCAGCGTTGGTGGATATGCGCTACCGCCGATTCTGTATGGCGTTAAAATTGTCTGCACATTGCATTTTTAAATACATTGTGATTTTATGGTTAATGGACGAAATCAAAGACAAAATCAATACGTTTATAGCATATTAGCAATGATACGGTTACACTCATAAAATAAATGATAGTATACATTTGTATAATATAAATTATCTAATATTGGTGAGATATACTGTTAGGTCTATATTTTATTAACCCAGTGTTGTCCCATGGCGACCTCGTAATGTCCCGATTACATAAATTTCTACATCGTAATCTCTACCAAGCTGTGTTTATTGCATTGAATTTTGATTAATAAGTTTCTTTGGTCATAAAATCGCATACATTGAAACAACGTTTAGACAGTCTGACTCCACTAACAACAGTTATTATTATTTTTGTGGTGTAAGTTAAATTATAAAAAAATAAAAATCAATTCGTGAAAATTATCAATCTGAGATCAATCTTGGTGCCATCATAAACATACATAACATAATGGACACCAAACTCAATATGAACGTAGAGTCACCAAACAAGCGAGCTAAAGCTGAAGCTATACCTTTATTGACAACACATCACATAAACCATGTGCATTTAGGTATATACAAACTGCTAAAAATATCGAACCACACCAGCACAAAATGTATATTTTGTGCTGGTGTGGTTCGATATTTTTAGCAGTTTGTATATACCTAAATGCACATGGTTTATGTCAACTTGAATATAGTATAGCAGTTCTAATGTGTGTTTCAATGAATGTCGCAGGCTCGAATCGAAGCCATATAGACACGATTGCGGGCCGACCAACTAGACCAAAACGAGAGTGTATAACAACAGCGACAGTAAAAAACAGAAACCAAATCAACCACAATAGCTTCTAATTGAAACGTCAAGGGATCAAAAGCGCTACTATTTTCAATGCCATTACATTACAATGTTCAAACTAGAACGAACCATTATTAAACCAGAGACACAGTCGATATGCTTGTAAGAAACTAGTTCTTACAATGTTGAAATAATACGGGTTTGCGATAATATGTCTATTCTCAAAGCAAACATTGTGCAATAAATGTTTACTTACTGGAGAAAACAGACACGATAGAAGTCCCATAAGGTCAATATACTTCATTTTCTTTCACTGTAAACAACGTGTGTATAACTCCAGCCGACATGGTGTTTGTTTTATGTCTTATATGTATTCATTTGTCATATTTACACAATCGTTAAAGAACAGTTAGCGTTCTCCCTAAAGATTTCTTGCGTTCGCAGCGGTTTACATCGGTAGCAGAGAACGACATCTCTTGCAGTGCAGAAAATGCACACAATATCTTAGTTTGAATGTTTGTCATTCAGATTGTTTCTATTTTAAGGGAGTTAGCGGCAATTTCTTGTAAGGTTTGGAGATTTTTTAACAAACTTTGTATATGTACAATGCATCGTTTGAGAAACAGAAAAAAGTAAAAATAACATCATGTGAGAAGTTAAATGTCAAAGGGTGGCGCAAAGTAGAAAATATTAGTTTAAATGGCAGATAACTCATAAACAAGTTCGGTTATCTAGGATTATTTTTGTGTGTTTCTGTTTCTAATATGATACTATGTATAGATGTGTCGACAAAATGCGGGATAGAAATGCTTTGCCTATGTCCCAGGACAAAGTAAATCTGGAAACATTAATAAAGCGATCAACATGCTAATATACGAATGGACAGTCACTTTCAGGTGAACTTTTAACGCTTAATAAATTTAATAGGTACATTAACATTTAATTCTAATACACTAAACTATGCTTTACTTGGAAGTTGGAGTTGGGTACAGTAGGTATCCCTAATTCGTTTTAGCTAAAGGTAGGTCATTAAATTATGTTTAACAACTATGTCAGAAAATGAATCATTTATTCGAAGGGCATTTCATAAACACACCTATAATACCAACCGTTGGGGATATAAAAAAGAAAACAATATTTGTTCAATTAGAATGTACATATATTTTTTAAGATTGTGAACCACGCATTAATTATCTCTCGTCTTGGTGACCAATGTTATTCAGGAATGACAATCAAAATTAGAATATTATGAAACATTAAGAACGTGTTTGATTGTTCAGACTTTTTTTGTTTAACTGATAATGATAATTTACGAAACCATTTTCACATTCTCTCAATACATAAATGAGCAAAGCAAACACTATAGCCGAATCTGTAAAATGTGCCAGCTTAATCAGATTGAATCTGAGTTCCATTTTGCAATGTGTTGTACTCTTTTGAGTAGCATTTGAAACAATATTTGGGATATACACAACGGCCTACTTTGAACATGTTCATAAATATTACGTCTTAAAAGAATAAAAATATTTATAGAAAGCTGCTCCTTTGATCACGGAAGCCTTTTCTAGTAACGATCAATAGAAAAATCTTACTAAATATACTAAACATTACACTTCTATATAATCACCCACTGCGATTAAATTCTTACCAATGTGCACGTTTTTGCATGTGCAAAGCTTTTTGTGACTGGGACTGGGGCTTTTCTTGTCTTTCGGATTTTTTGTAACTGAAACTTGGACTTTCGATTTTTTGACAGTTTACCCTCAAACTTTCAGCAGTTAAGTACATTTCGTCGTTTAGTTGTATGTTGGCCACTTTGTTGTGTAATTGTGATCTGTGTTGTTTCTGTTGTCTGTGTTCGGCTGTTTCAGTAGCGTGTCGCTTTCCTGTTCGAGGTTGTGTTGTCTTTTCGTTTTCTCGTACAGTTTATTGTTGGGCAATGGCCGTATATTAAATAGCTATGTAATTGTGTTTAACATCGTTTAAATTGTGTTTGTTTTATATTTAAGAGAAATCAATATAGCTTTCTTTTAAAAAGGTGTCCCTGATATATTTACAAAGTGTAATTTATTTTGTTTTCTTTAAACTGTGATTTGGCGGTATACTCATTACTATGCAAACAATGCAATAGAGCCTATGCTTAAAAAGTATAGATCATCGTTCGCGACCAAGAGGTAATTTGAAGTAACAGTATTTTGCATGCTCAAGTTTACTGTGACAGTCCTTGCAAAGTGTATGATACGATGAAAAGGGAGTCGGTTCGTCTTTATTTAACGTTTTTCTTCTAAACTTCGCTCCACTAGGCTATTTATTCATGATGTAAACGTTTTATAAATGCTACCCTATACTTAGTGTAAGAGAAGAGAATATTAAACACAAAGCCATACAAATTTAAAGTAAACTTTAACATTATAATTAGATTATAATTGAGTGAAGCCAAACCATCAACAACACGTCATGCAGCAGCCTACAAGTCTAAAAGTCATGCCCAGTGCTACTGTAATTCATCACTATTAAGTTTTAACTATGATTAAAAGCGTTTCCAATTACATACATTACTGTGTTTGAATCGTTACTTGCGAAAACATTTTCTTAACTATTGGAATTTTAACGGGATTGAATGTAATTCCTACTATGGAACCAAGAAATGCTTCAGTATATCACTTAAGCACCACAAAACAAGCACGCAATACGACTAATAACGTAAAATATGATATTTCCTTGAGCCAAACTCTACGTGAATGTACGTGTACTCTGGGAGTTAAAGTCTTAAGGTTAACCAAAGGTTAACCAGCATAAATTCTCGCGACTTTATCGCACTAGCAAATGGTGCAGAAATTAAGCAATCGCCATAATAACCGGTTTTGCTGATGTCTGTCCGCTCAAAATTGGTTGTTTTTCACTGACTTAAACGGTAGGATGTTGCCCCAGTGGCTTGATCTCGTGATCTGCGATTCTTTATTTCATGTGTTCTTGTTTGTGCTTCTCATGACATGCTGTTTCTGATGAGTGTTGCTTTCTGGGTCTAATAAGATATTGTATTTTTATCTAAATTTAAAGTTATATAGAGCGTACAACAGGTCATAAATGTGTATGCACTTCATGCATTTGTAGGTTTAAAACACCACAATGCATACTAGTAAGTGTTTCTGTATTCAGACGTAACAATATTTCTTTAGAAATGGTTTTCTATTTGTCCTCAATCCTCTATTTGACAATGTTTAACAGCAGAAAGCCATAAGACAAGTGCGCGGTGCGTAATAAACACAACTGCTTTGGAATCTATACGTAAACAATCCGCTTAACTTGCATAAAAAACGTGTGAAGTTCCGTAACTAAAGTGAATGTACACTTCCCGGCTGCGAAAACCACAATCATTAAAGTATAAATAGGTTGTATTAGCTGCTTGTTGTTGGTGCATCCGTCCGTTTAATGTGTTTCTGTCTGCTATTGCCTTCTATTATTACGGCAACAAAGCATGCTTTGTACATAAATCACAACTCATTTCAATCATATGCATTTTAATACGTAATTTCCACCAGAAGCCATGTCGATTAATTAATTGAATACAGAACAGCGCAAATTAAGTAACAACCTGGTACATCGTGATAGTGCGCCTGTAAATCTGTATTGAAATCACGCCAAAACTACGTTAAGTCATTCAGCGCATTCACTTTCATCTTCTTTGATAAATGACCTTTGAAACGCCCCCAATTCCATATAATACAGCATTTAATTGACGCAGTCATGTAGTTAGATTGCAACTACTACCGCTTATGTTAACAATACTGTTAGTTCTTCTTATACTATAATTACTAATTATTCAGATTGCAATTTTAGTGTACCATGCGTTCACTGTTTTAATCCATGAACGGGTGCGCAATACACAGAACTATTTTCTGAATGCTGACGTAATAAGCACCCTGTAGTACACGACTCTTCCAAACTAGCTCAGTTAGGAGAGCATGTCAATCGGAGCATTTATTCCATATGATGAGTTAGTATGTCAGGTGTTTATATGAATCCATTTTGGCTCAGTACTGCCAAGGTAATGTGACCGCTCTTACGACTGCAAATTGTTTTAATAAAATGACGTCAAAATCGGGTGAAAACATAAACATGCGACACACTCGGTAACCTTAATCAAGTGCAACGGTGCTACGACAATACCCACTGCTTGCAAGATTTCTTGCTTGACATTTAATCATAGTGTCCTTGACCGTACGTCATTGTCGAATTTCTTGTACACATTCTCCGCAAGTATACAGAATGTAGTATACAACATTACAATGAAGATTGGACTATATTGTACATACAGAACCCATCACGCACTATTTGATTCAATTAGAATAAGACCCGCAACTTACAGCTACTAGCCGCGTTAATCCATTAACGAACATATAAATTGCACAAAGCTCTATCTTCCGTATACTGTTGAACTGATTTGACAGGGACAAATGTGGTTTGATGTATAAGGATTTGCAAGACTATCATGCAGAGATCACAAGTGACACATTGTATTGTTGTGCTTCTCGTGCTCTGCTGTCACTGTTCATCCACTTTGGTGATACATAACTATGAGTACATATGTTACTACTCGTATGCCTGTAATTTGGGTGTATATTGACCAGACAGAATTGAAGATGTTACTATAATCTTATAAATATGTATTCTAACACAATTATAATTATGGAACAATTATACAACGTATGTAATTGTCATTTCGCGCTTTCGTCATTCAGCACACCTTAGTCATTCATGTATATATGTAATTTTCAATAATTATATCATGACTTTCAAGATACTTCATTTCATGTAATTCAATGAAAATGTGATCAGTGTAGTCTTTGTTATATCTTGGGTATATTCCATATATCTTAAATAACGTTAAGTCACACACGAGCATTGACGTTATATCTGCGTAGTCATCATCTTTTTAGATTTAAGACCTTTCTATGACATACATATAAGCCTAGTTTGTCATTTTATAAATCTAATAAAATATAAGTGGTGATGAAATACATTTCATGTAGAAGAAACATGCTGGTGCTACGAGGGTAGGTCGAAATATATGAAACGATTTGCAGACAAACATTTAAACTATAACTAAATATGTGATTGTATTGTATATGGTATTATAATGAATGACATCAATCGAAAACATATTGATGAATTCCTTACGAAAACGAATTCAAACCTCAGGAAGTATCTCAATTTGAAATATCAAGTCAAAGTGAGTTAATAAACAACTGGAATATTGAGAGGTTCGAGAATATCACTCACAAAGATCGTACGTGCGTGTCGTAATAACTAGACAATTATCGCTTATATTGATACACCATTGACCGATTGTGAGTCTTTCTGGATAGTTACTAAGACGTTTATAGTAATACCGAATGACTTTATGGATAGTGAGATAACGAGACGAGCAATCCTTGAAATTGTTACAAACATTGAATCATGTAGAGAATCACAACAAAACATTGATCATATTTACGAACAATTATGCAGCGTAATACTCACGGAAATGAACGGAAAGATCCCCACATATAACTCATCAAACAGAACAAATAAACGTAATAAGAATAAAAACCTTATTGGAGTGAGGATTTAACACAACTATGGAATAATATGCGTAAAAGGGAAAATGAGTATTTGAAATGTAACATTAACAGAAGGAGAAGTGAGATGTTACGTCAAACATATATTGATGCAAGAAACGTGTTCGACAAAGCATTGCGAAGAGCCGAACGCTCTTATAGAGCCATGGCTGTAAAGATTAAACGCATGTCAACCAATGATCCAAATGCATTTTGGGACAAAATCAAAAGACTAGGACCACGAAGTGATAAAACAATACCAATTGAGGTTACTGATAGTGAAGGTATGACTTCTAACAATGAGACGGACGTTCTCGAGAGATGGCGGAGAGATTTGGAGAATCTATACAACGGAGTTGATGATAAAGAGTTTGATAATGAACACTATACACGTGCAAAAATTCATAAACAATTACTTGAAGACAGCATCAATGATCCCCTATATATATCCAATGAAGACATGAATTCAAATATTACTATAGACGAAATATCAGGTATAGTAATGCATGCAAAATCACGGTCTGCAAGTGGGTATGATCAAATACAATACCGTGTTCTGAAATTCCCAGCTGTGATTTCGGTCTTACAACAATTGTTTCAACTCGTATTTGATACCGGACTTATCCCCACAATGTGGAGAAAAGCAGTTATTTGTCCTATACTGAACGGCAGTACTTTCGACAGAAGGCTACCAATGAATTATAGAGGTGTGAGTCTTCTTTCGTGTATCAGCAAACTTTATAGTGCATTCCAAATTAAACGACTATCCACATACTTTGATGAAAAAGACATCTTAGCAGACGAACAAAATAGATTTCGACCTAAGCGGTCATGTGAGGATCACTTCTTTACATTAAACAGTATCGTAAGAAATAATTCATCTGTTTATACAAGTTTCATTGACCTTCGTAAAAGCTTTGATTTCATTGATAGGGACATGCTATTGTATAAACTATTACTGAACAAAGTAGACGGAAAGATGAACAACTCCATTAAAAGTATATATCAGCATTCGACTGCATGTGTACGCATAAATGACAAATATACCGACTGGTTCGACTGCAAAACGGGTGTTAAGCAGGGAGACAATCTATCGCCGACTTTATTCTCTATTTTTGCAAATGACCTTGTCAAAGAGGTGAATGACCTCGGTCTTGTGTCCAAGTTGGAGAGACTATGATATCGCTATTGTTGTACGCGGATGACATTGTTCTACTAGCCACTTCGGAAGACGACCTACAACAAATGCTGAACCAACTTCATAGTTGGTGCAAACGGTGGAGAGTGCTCATAAACACTGATAAATCTAAGTGTGTGCATTTTAGAAAGGGAATTGCGAAACAGACAGAGTTCATCTTCACCATCGGTGATAATTTCCAAAAAACAGTCGATACTTATACTACAATATCTAGGTGTAACATTTCATTGTAAATGTGAGTTTTCATTTAATTGTGATAAACTTGCAAAAGGCACTGGCAGAGCCCTAGGAAACCTAATTGCAAAAATCCATCATCTGAAGGACTTTGGTTTTAAGGCATATGAAAAACTATATGAATCATGCATAATACCTATTTTAGACTATGGTGCATCAGTTTGGGGCTTTAAAAAATCACAAGCAATTGACAATATCCAAAATCGTGCACTTCGTTATTTACAGACGATGGGTTTGTGCAATTATATTATGGAATAAACTTATACTCGTGGATGACAACCGTTTGTTGAAAAGAGTGTTTACGATGGATTATGAACGATGTACAAACAATTGGTGCAGTGATGTGAAGTCAATATTGACTAAACTTAGACTATCGAACTATTATGATACCAAAACCGTTATAAGTATTAGTTTAGTGAAGGAACACGTAAGGCGATTTTATTCAACTATGTGGAATGACAGTATCCGAAATGTGTCAAAATTGAGGACATATGCTATTTTTAAAAATTCTTTCCTTACCGAACAATATGTCAAATTGCACCTTCTCAAATATGAGCGGTCCATATTAGCTCACTTTAGAGTAGAGACTGGGCGTTTTGTAGGTGAAACACCCGCTCAGAGGTTGTGCAGATTTTGTACGAGACAATTGGTCAAAGACCAAACACACTTTTTAATCGCCTGTCCGTTTACAATCAATTACGAAACGAATCATTCCATGACATTTTCAATGAAATTTATTATAGTCTGTCTGATGAAAACAAAATAAAACACTTAATGAATGAATACTCAAGAAAGGTTGCCAAATATTTAGTTAAAGCATATGTTAAACGAAGAAATTATACCTATCTCTAAATACGTTGTATATACTTTCTTTTCTTTTTATTTATATTAATTAATATTTATTTATATTTATTTGACATGCTGTTTTTTTCATGTGATAACATGTTAATATTCTAGTTTGATAGTGACTTATAGGTCCATTGGGCCGGGTGTATGTATTATATGTTTTATATGTTTGTTGTACATATTCACACAGGTCACTTTAATAAACAATATACTTACTTACTATAATAACAATATGCAACATTGTGTTTTGTACTTTGAATAAACCATTCACAATGTCATGTCTGATCTGAACACGATCATTAGCCATATATCACATGGATGTGCTGGTCACATTGCAAAGAAGGCTAGTCAACCGTCACTATCTTTGTTTACATATGTCACTTCATCCTCTTGTCCAATTGCATTACTGCCGAACGTTTGTTTCCGGTCTATTTTCTCTCTTGACTGAACTGAAACTTTGACCTGAAGTAGTTAAATTATCATTTTAATTAAACAAATGTCTGCAAAGCACACTTTATAAAAGCTTAAACCAATCCATTTCTTGAAAGACTTGTGTGATTTGATTTAAATTAAAACAATAACAGAGAACATAACGATTTCAGGTTTTGTTGTCAAATTCATTCCGACGCTTTCATTTCAAGATTTCAGTGAAGCCTAGACAGACGCACTGGCTTTGACAAAGTGTTTCTAATTCTGTTTCAATATTTGAGCTATTATAAATAAACTTTGAAATTAATTTTGACACATGATTTAATTGTCTTAGTAATAAAGCAGACAGGGGCGTGTCTATTGTAACAGAAACTTTAAATATAATTTATAACGTTTCAGTCTGTAAAGCATTATAAGCTAACTATTATTAATGTTTAACATCCCATTATAGGGTTGGTGTTAATTAATCTTATGTACAGTAAATATGCTACATTGTACAATATGTTTTGTTATGTTCGTGTTTACGTTGTTTGTCTGTAACGATGTGATCTGATATGACATAGGCCAAATGTTGATATACAAATAGCTGTGTTTAATACTTGTGGTGAATTATTTAATGCAACAGATTCATTTATTTCGTATTTTATGTTTGCATATAACATTCGGATCAAATACGAAATTCTGTATACCTAATTGACATTATTTACAAAAACGTACTAACGTAATCTTCCGAAAGCATTAGTCAGCATCAACAAGGTGACCTGAGCCTAGTCAATGTCATAGAGAAAATGTAATATGCCAAAACCGGGAATTCAAATACGCCAGGTGGTACATTTGTAATCTAATTTATTAACTAAATTAAATAATTTGTAGGCTGACAAGTGCACGGAATAAATTATTTTATTTATCTAAAAGATAATAGAAAATCGGACAGTGACGGCAGCATTCAACTTAACCAGCCGGGCACAGAAAACACGAAAAACATCACATACCACAATTATACGACACAATGTCTGACACATACATCGTAACTGGACGAGAAAATGAACTAACCAACTGAAAGCCCAAGTTTCAGCTGTCAAAACATCGAAAGCCAAAGTCCCAGCTATAAAAAGCAGAATGCCCTAGTTTCAGCAATAATAAGGCTGAATAACAAAGCTTAGTTGCCAAATGTACAGAGTAATGTGTTATTAGTTAATAATCAGTGGCACTGTGTACATGCACCTGACATGCAACTACGTGTGATTAATTACTTAATGTAGGTTATAACGAAATTTTCGTTTTATATTTTACCTTCATGTATATTACAATCTCTAAGAGAAAGAAACTACATGTATTATGTAGTCTAGAAAATAAATTGAAACAGCAATAACATCTCCTAATTGGTAAATAGAAGAGCCATGTCTAGCTGGAAACGAAAAGTGAAAATTGTATAGCATATTGGTTACTTCCGGAAAATGGGAACAACTTAAACGGGTGAGGAATTATTTTACCATATTCTGTTTAATAACTAACGACACCTCTAGATATTCCGAACCTAGTATGCGGCGATTAATCAATACTAACATTCCGATGCAGCGGCAATAAAGTGACATTTTTTGCCTTTATTCTATAAAAACATCGTAGCCCTGCTCGTTATATCGCGCAATGCATAGTAAAAACAGCGTACCTTAATACCAGGGGTATTTTGTAACATAATGTCGTATCTCGAGTGAGATACGATTTTGTGTTCCAAATTTTTCTAGACATTTGTCAAATTCGTCTAACATTTCCTGTGAAATACGATTTTTTGACATATTATTTCACTAATTCTTGACATATAGTGTGTTTTCCTTTAAGAATGCTAACCCATAGGCCTAATATTGTACATAATATGATTGGCGGTTTCAACACATTTCGCTCATGTGGGATAATATCTCTTAAATGAAAACACAACAGATAATTTTAAAAAGGACGATAAAAGTTGAAAAAAGCGATAAAGTTTTTGACTATCCAGCGAAGAATTGCATCTTAGCATTGGGGTGCGTAGTTGGGGAAAATAACATTTAACCGTTCAACACAAGTGTGCATCAATTAAACGAACTATAAAACTACATACGTTACATATAGCATAGGCGGAACCAGGGGGGGGGGGGGCGGACCCGGCGTACGCCCCCCCCCCCCCCTAAAATCGCCGGAGCCTAGGTATATCTCATATTTTGGATGTAAGAACAATATTGATATGCAATTTTTTTCGCTCGCTTCGCTCGCATAAATTAATCAATAATCAATTTATGGAATTTAAAGTGAACTTAATGCTGTATGCAAAAACAAGATGTGGGACTGATTGGTAGCATGGTGCCAAACATCGGCTACAGAAATGCCGAGATTCTTGCACATTAAAAATGTCCGACAAGACGTAAACTATTAATAGAGTTGGCTTTATTTTCTAATAAACCTGTCCTTTTCATTAAAAATAAGATACCTCAGAATGCAGCTGACGTGGTTCTATTTAAAAAGTCACGAGGTAGAAAGCCACTGCCCCGTGGACTCCCTAGTCGCTGAATCCCAAGTACTTCACATTTCCACTTAAACAAAAATGAAGCCCTGGAGTTCGCAGGGTATGCTGCTCAGATAGACATTGCCTTTTTCGCGACGAATTCACAGCAGCTATATATCAGTGAATATTATCAAGTCGATTATCGTTAGTCCTGACTATGCTGTTCATATAAACAACGATTTTTCTAGCTCGCTTCGCTCGATGAAGAACTACGTAAAGTCAATGAAAGCTTTTGATTTACCATTGAGTTGTTTGGGTATGCTGCTCAGACAAACACTGATTTTTTTTTAATTCTGACAATTACTGCATCAGTGAATATTACCAGATAATAAGAATGTGGTGTACGAAGCTGAAATAGATAATTGCATTTTTTGTTCCTCGCTACGCTCGCACAACCACTATAATTTAATTTTTTCAAGTAGGGAATGAGTTTGAGGGATATGCTGTTCAAATAATAAATGCATATATTCTTACTCGCCTTGCTCTCACAATAATTTTATCAATGAATATTATAAGATAAAGAACGAAATTTTCTAGTTCGCTTTGCTCGCACATTTTCTTGAGGGGGGGTATCAATACATGAATGTACGCCCCCCCTAACGCCAAATCCTGGATCCACCCCTGTATAGGAACACATTATTTCACTCATTCTTGACACAGTGTTTTCCTGAAAATAGGTTAAAACATACCATGGTACAGAAAATTGGCAGTTTCAACACATTTCTCTCATGTGGCACAATTCTAAGTAAAACAGAACGTGATATTATAAAGACACAGACAGACGGACGAACGGACGGACGGACGAACGGTTTTATGTGACTACACGCTAAGGAATGAATAAGTAAGTCACACAAACTGAAAAAAGCCACATAAACCCAAAATTCTTAAAGATGATGATGACTTTTTAGCCACATAAAGTGGATTTGTGAGGGCGGACGGACAGATGGATGGATGGATAGATAGATGGACAGATGGATGGATATATGTCCATTTGAAACCGGATATAATCAGTAAGATTAATTAAACAAGTATCCGTAGAAAATCCACGCCTGAACCCGGACTGAAACTCGTATAGTAGCTTTTTTATAGTAGGTATTTCTCAAATTGATCATATATGAACCTTTCCATGACTTTGGAAACAACGCTTAGTATTGAAACTGGGTGGTAATTTCCGACATCCGTCGTATCATTCTTTTTATATAAAGGAACTAGGCGAGCAGATTTAAGATCATCTGGAACCACACCCTGTATAACAGTGTTAACAATATGTGAAAGAGGACCAGCAATAATTAATGCGGAATCCTTTAAGAAGCGAGAAGGAATTTCATCCAGCCCTATCCGAACAAAGTTTGTTCAAGTATTTAAAAATGTGTTTTCTGGTACTACAGACAAAGAAAAACTATTTGGTTTAGTACCTTTTGAAGTATAGAAATTAAAAATAAAACTACTACCAAATTTTTTTATGATACTTGGTAATTTACTGACTAGCGTATCAGCAACAGAAATGTTAATTTTTTCTGCAACTTTCAATTTATCAAAACAAATGATGGAAGTTTTAATCTCTTCTGAAAAATTGAACAAAAACACCAGAAACAAGTTTTTTGGACTATACAGCGACGAAGTGCATTTTAGCCTAGGGGTATGTAGCAGGAACATGGAATAAACAACGCCATTGCGTATCATTAAACTACGACTAAAACTAAATAAGTTACAGATAGGAACAGGTGGTTTGGGTGGCATGTGACATGCACATGTGACACAAGAATCGGATATTTTGAAGTATGAGGTTTTTGCACTGTTCAGTGGATTTAAACTCAATGCACTGTGTGTAACATTCTACATGAGTGTTGTATCGGATCTGTTCTGGCAGCTTGACAATCAGGAACACACTGATTATGATTATATTAATAAGCTGACATCTGGTTAACACAACATATAATAAAGATTAAGCTAGAATGAGGAATACACTTCGAAGGCAAGCGCATGTTGCGCAATAAACACAATTGCTTGGAATCTATATATTAACAGCCCGCTTAATTTTCATATCAAACGAGTGAATGTCTGTAATTAAAGTGACTGTGCACTTCCCGGCTGCGAAAACAACAAGCAATAAAGTATAGATATGTTGTATTTCGTGTAGCTGCTTGTTGTTACATGTAGTGCATCGGTCCGTATAATGTGTTTTGTCTGTTATTGCCTTTTATTATTAGGGCGAGAAAGCATGTTTTGTACATTAAAAACAACTCATTCCATTCATATGCATTTTAATACGTTATTCCCACGGGCAGCTATGTAGATTCATTACTTGAATACAGAACAGCGCAAGTAACAACTTGGTACTTCGTGATATTGCACCAAACGTTCATTGAAATCACGTCAAAACTGCGTTAAGTCATTCAGCGCATTCGCATGCTAAATGACCTTTAAAACGCCCAAAGTCCATATAATATAGCATTTTATTGAGTCTTGTAGTTAGATTGCAGTTCCTATAGCTTATATTAACAATACTGTTAGTTTTCCTTATATCATTACTAATAATTCTGATTGCAATTCTAGTGTAACACCGGTTCATTGTTTTGATGTTCAAATGAGTGCGCAATGCACGGAACTATGTTCTAAATGTTGATGTTAGAAGTACACGACTCTTTCAAACAAGTTCATTTAGCAGAGCGTTACACGGTCAATCAATGCATTAGGTTTCATTCCTAATTAGCTATGATGAGTTTGTATGTTAGGTGTTTATAGGAGACCATTTAAGCTCAATACTGCCTAGGTCATGTGGCCGTCTTTTACAACTCCACATATGTTTAATAAAACGATGTCAACATCGGATGAAAACATAAACATGCAATACACTCGGTAACAATAATAAAGTGCTACGGCGCTATGACATTACTCACTGCTGGTGAGACGGATACGTGTGTTTAATGCTTGTCATATAATCATATTGTCCTTGACCGTACGCCATTGTCTGATATCTTGTACACATTATCCACATGTATTTAGTAGACAACATGAAGATTGAATTATACAGAACCCATCACATATACTTGATTCAATTAGAATACGACCCGCAACTCACAGCTTTTAGCCGCGTTAATCCATAAGGAACATATAGATTGCACAAATGTCTGTCTTCCTTTAATAGTATTCTGTTCAACTAGTTTGACCTGGAAAAAATTAATGTGGTTTGTGGTATTAGGACTTGCATGACTATCATTGAGAGATAGCGATTTTGCGCTGTTCGTGCTATGTTGTCACTATCGAGTCACTTACACAACTACATTTGTACGAGTACAATTGTTAATTCCTTTTGATTAATATACATCTTATATGTGTGTTTACTGACTAGACATAAATGAAGACTAAGTAACCTTCTAGTATGTTACTATAATACAGTCATACAACATATGAGATTGTCGTTTTGCGCTTTCTTCATACAGCACACCTTAGTCATTCATGTATATATGTAATTTTCAATAATTTGATCATGACTTTCAGGATACTTCATTTCATGTAATTCAATGAAAATGCGATCAATTTAGTCTTTGTAATAGCTAGGGTATATTACTTATATCTAAAATAACGTTATGTCTCACACGAGCATTGAAAGTATAACAGTGTAGTCATCGCCTTTTTTAAATTTAAGACCTGTTAATGACATTATAGCCTAGTTTGTAGTTTTAGAAATCTTGAAATTGAAATATCAAGTAAAATGAGTTCATACTCACCCAGCAATTTGAGAGGTTCGAGCCTACACGCATTTTTCACAAACGCTGATGTGCTTATCGAAATAACTACATTATCGGCAATTAGAGCTTGTATTGATACAGTTCTGGATGGTCTTTTATTTACACTGACGTGTCGACCTTTAAGTATACAACCTTATACATGACAGGACATGTTTTTTTGCTCTCGCTATTTTGTGGAATTAAAAAAGGATAAAATTTAATCTTTCCTGGATATTTTTATACGACAGTGTACCTTGAAATTTTTTGCTTCAGTGTGTGGACACTAAATAGTGATTTTATATTTGGATACTTCAGGATTTGATGAAAACTGTTTAATTTTACACTATAGTTTGGATATTTTAAAGAATTAACACAATCGCACCTTGGATACCTAACATACCAACCTACCACGACATAAGAAGTTAATACAGCTTTAATTATTAGGTAGACTTAAGTGTTAACAACAATCAGTGACAATCGACAACAATGGCTACAAAGAGCTAACCGATTATGAAGGATCATCAACTCAATCTGGCAACTTTACTATTGACAATTTCGATTTATACATAAGCCCAACTAGTGACAATATCTCTATTACATTCTTCAAACATTCAACACATTCAAAAATGCAAGAGATATTGAATTATAGATACAATTTAATACCAACTAAGGACAATACCGGATTAACAACAACAGTAATCCTTTCCGATAAAAAAGCTGTTCTTACAATATACATCAGTAAAATGAAAATGCTCATCCAGGGCAGTGGATGCAGAGTGTGGATTAATATATTCCTGCAACAACCCAATGATGATTTGAAACAACCAAATTTAAATCGAGCCAGTGAAAATACCAATGCCAAATATTTTCCAAACAATCAAAATTCAACACTCAATGAAGACAGCATATCATCAATGAAGACTTCAACACCAGCTACTAGAGATCCACTCCGAAAATCCAAGTCCAAGTCTAAAAGCTTATTGAGTTTAGTCTAAAAAATAACATTTGGTCAAACGCTTACTCGATATGCAACTGGTCCACCGATTGCAAATAAAGATGTGCCTCTGTTCGATGAAGACTATTTCATCCAAAAGAAGAGTGAAATACTCCAAAATCCCGATAAAGAAAAATCAAACGGAACACAACCAGTCAAATACATGTACCCAATCCCGCTTCACTCTATATGACATATATAACAGGGCAAGTTGACATATTCTTATCATGTCCAATAACCATGTGAACTTCTTTATAGAACATGTTATATTGTTTAACAACAGTGGTAAATTGTTAAAATATCATTTGAAAATGTCTACATGCCATGCTATAGTGTTAAAACGATATTTAACATGTCAACGAGGCATGTGAACTTCTTAATAGACAATGTTGTTGTTGTTCAAATTTGTATGACGTCATCAATAACGTAAGTTCCTCCCGCTTGCATATTGAACAAAGATGGCGGAAATTGGTCAATATGCACGCGGGAGGAACTTACGTTATTGATGACGTCATACAAATTTGAACAACAACAACATTGTCTATTAAGAAGTTAACATGCCTCGTTGACAAGTTAAAATATCGTTTTAACAATTTAACATGGCTTATAGACATCTTCAAATGATTTTTAACAATTTACCACTGTTGTCTAACAATATAACACGTTCTATTAAGAAGTTCACATGGTTATTAGACATGATAAGAAGCTATTTTAACAATTTAACATGTCATATAGACATCTTCAAATTATATTTTAACAATTTACCACTGTTGTATGACAGTATAACTCGTTCTGTTGAGAAGTTCAAATGGTTTTTGGACATGATAAGAAGCTATTTTAACAATTTAACATGGCACATAGACATGTTCACATGATATTTGGACAGTTTAACAGTGTGACTTGACATACAATAATGTTGCACTGAGAAGTTCACATGCCCTACCGACAATTTAAGACGTTGTTGTAACAATTTAACATGTCGTATAGACATGTTCAAATGATATTTAAACCATTTACCACTGCCGTTAACAGTATAACACGATGTGTTGAGAGGTTCGCATGCTCATTCGACATTGTAAGACGTTGTTTTAACAATTCAACAACGCATATAAACATATTCAAATGATAGTTTAACAATTCATCATTGTAGTTAAAGTCTAACATGATAATACGAAGCTTTGAGAAGTTAACACGTTCTTCTAACATTATCAAGCGTTTTTTCAACAATTTAACATGTAACGTAGACATATACAAATGGTTATTTGACAATTTATCGATGTGGTTTAACAGTATAACACGATGGCTTGAGATATTATTATATTCTTTTAACAATTTAAGACGTTGTTTTAACAATATAACAGGGCAAGTTGACATATTCAGATGATAGTTTGACAAGTCAACAATGTGGTTTGACATATTAACACATTGTACTAAGAAGTTCACATGTCCTACCGACAAGTCAACATGACAAGCGTCAACAAAAGACAGCTATGGCGTTCCATATGATCTCGCGGAAATAGCAGAGAAGCTTAAAAGGCACTTGGCAATACGTAAGCGATGACCAGTGAACAAGCAAACAAATAACATCTCTATCAGGAAAATTAAAAAACACAAAGGAAAAACTACAACTCATCACCACAACATCATCACATATTAAAATAAGAAAATTAGAAACATCAATGAAAGACGAAATTGCATCCATCAAGTCTGATTTCAATGAATTAAAACAGCAGATGACATCTAAAGCTACAGAATCTAACATGCAAATACTTAGAGAAGATGTAAAGGAAGAAATCAAAAGTGTAAGGAATATCAGAAGCTACACTTAAAAAGAACAAATTGAAACCAGAAACAACAATCAATCATTAAGACAAAACACAGTATCACCATCACAGCAAACAAACACTTCCAATACAAAAACATCAGGTACACACACTGAACAGCAAATAAAAGATAAACCGAAGATACTGATCATGGGAGACACAGTCACACGTCTACTGACAACATCCGTGATGGCTGAGGATAATTTGGATGTTACAATCAAGACCCATCCTGGTGCCAAAGTGACCAACATCAATGATAGCTTGATCACTCTGCAAGAACAACACAACAACTTGCATACATTTGATTCCATCGTCATTCATGCCGCAATTAATTACATTTCAGCGCGGAAGAACCAAAAGCTATTATGCAACACTTCCAGGAAGTAGTCAAAAATATAAAACACCATCATGATCATCCAAACATTATTATATCCTCAATACTACCAAAGAAATATGACAGACTTTCTACAACGAACATCCAAATTCTCAACAACTCACTCCAGACATACTGTACAGAGGAAGGCCTGACGTTTATGGACAATACAACACACTTCATGTTCAATGACAAATCGGCAGACAGAACTCTCTACTGAGATGAAGTTCATCTATCTTGGAAAGGTGCAGCAGTACTCACAAATCAAATAAAAACAACCCTACATAGCACATACAACATACTTCAAAAACAACAACCTGCTGTAAATTTTCATCGGGACTACCCATGACAACAATACCGAAGATAGATACTTCCATCGACGACTGACAACAATGAAACTATACGAGAACCTGCCGTCCACTAGACCCCGATGATATGCGGAAGGGTAGCCGATTACAGTTTGCTTGTTTCGGGAACCGTTCGGGATCATTTATCAATAAAAATGGGCGGTTTTAGCCATCGGCATCGTTCGGGATGTATTCGGGGATCGTTCAACGAAATGTTGCAGTATGAACGCCGAAACCTATCCGAAGTAGCCGAACGCAACGCGAATGAATGCCGATAGTTTAGGATTTGGTCCCGAATGTTTCCCGATCGTGCGGAAAGGTTGCGGATACATTGCAGAATATGCGAAAGTGTTTACAAATCGATGCCGATAGAATGCTGAAAGGTTGCCGATGTATATAAATCGGATGCCGAACTACTATCGTGTTATCAGTTGAAAGTTGAATACGATTGGTAGAAGACGCCATTAATCTCGCTAGTTTTAGCTATAAAAACACTGACATATTAAGCTCATGAAAAAAACTTACTACAGTAGATATACCGGGAGTCTCTGTCCGGTGTTTTCCTTTAATAACTGAAGACCATGGGACACTGGTTGTGTCATAGTTTTCTATAGGGGCTGACACAACCATATTTGGTAGCCTGTTCTTGGTTTGTAGGACCGTGATGAAAACGATATATTCAAGATAAAAACTATCGGCAAACTAACCTCATCGCTTCCGCAGTCACTCTTGTATATTTCGGGAAATACCGCTTCGACTCGGCATCCCTTCCGTTCACAATCGGCGACTTCGGCAACTATTCGGCGTGTGTCTTAACATGATCGGCATATCTTCCGTGTGTATAACTCATCCCTTCGTCATATTCGGGGAGCGTTCGGCATTGCTTCAGCTTCCTTCGGGAACCGTTCGGGATGGTTAAAATGATTACGAAGCCTCGCAGAAGGCTTCCCGAAGGTGCCGAGTTGATGACGATGGATTCCCGAACACCCCGAACTGTTGCCGATGGGTTTCCGATTACACCGAAGCACTCCCGAAGCCTTCCCGAACAAGGCCTTCGGCGTCCAAATTTTAAAACTTTTAAAATTTGGATGCCGAAGATTTTTCGGTCCCGAAGTGTCCAGAAGGCTTCCCGAAGCGTACAGGAACGACACGGAAGGGTTCCAGAACGTCCCGAAGACATGCCGAACCATCCCGATTAGGCAAATTTAGCCTTCGGGAACCCTTCGGGGTCCTAGTGGACGGCAGGTCTTACTTAAATTTTATCGAACAATCACAACATATTGACAAACAGAACCCAGTCATTCCTGAAGCTGCTTTTACGAACAATTCTTCAAATTCTAACATATATTGCAAAGAACATAAGGATGCCAATTCACCAGACAACATATTCTTCAATAAACAAGGACTAAACTTTATCCACCTTAATATTCATTATTTGTGTCAAAAATTTGATGAACTGAACATTTTATTGACTGATCAAGAAGAGATCGATATATTGTGTCTATGTGAAACTTTTCTCAACAAACAACTTGATGATAAGGAATTTCAAATAACTAATTACAACCTCTTTCGACGTGTTAGACCAACTAATGGAGGAGGTCTGGTAACCGCTGCAAATACCAATGTGAACAGAGACCTGATCTGGACCGAGAACAAATAGAAGCAATATGGCTAGAAATTAAGGTCTCGAAACAGAAACCATTCATTTTCGGATATATCTACAGACCACCATCATCAAATAACAATTGGAATAGTGAACTTGAAAATTTTTGGAACAAATATATGGAGAAAACAAAGAAATTATTTTGTCAGAAGACTTTAACTATAACAATGTGAACTCTGAAATCGTTAATAATTCATGGAAAAATATAACTGATGCATTTAATTTGAAACAACTGGTTTATAAACCAACCAGAGTAACTTCAAATACTTCAACTACCATAGATCATGTATACACTAATACACCATGCAATATTGTTGATGTTCAAATACCTGTAGTTACTCTGACCGACCACTACCCTATATGTTTCACACGTAAAATGTCATCAAATAACAGCAATGGTCGAATCCATAAAATGAAAATTTACAGAAATATGAACAAATTAAATGAAAATGACTTTCAGGAGTCGTTAGACACCCAACCTTGGTCAGTCATAGAAATATATGATGATCCTGGTGATACATTGGATTGTTACATTGACCTTTTTACGAGTACTCTAAATTCATAGCTCCAGTTAAGCAAAAACGTTCCCGACTGGTTTAATTCTGATATGGCTGAGGGAACAAAGAAACGAGATAGTGTTAAGGTATCAAATGATACAGTCAACTACAAATAATTGCACAACAAATTAACAATCTGTATATCCAATGCAAAAAAATCATTTTATAATACTGCAATTAATGAAAACAAAAATAATCCCAAGAAACTTTGGGAAAATTTGAAAGATTTATCAGGAAAATCAACCAAGCACCAAACCAACTTTATAACAGACACAGCAGGCAATCCAATTCAGGATCCACAAACAACAGCTGAAATTTTCAACCACTTTTTAACAAACATCTTCAAAATGGCTCCAACAGAATGCTGCAACATTACACAAAGGGACAAAAGTGCACTACAAGAATTTGTTACCAATCACACAAACGCATCTACCTGTTTTAATATACCCAACATCACTCAAGAGTTTGTCACGAAAAAAATTACAATCACTTGACATAAGTAAAGCAACAGGACTAGATGGATTGGGAGCTAAATTTCTTAAGATGAGTGCAGATATCATAGCTAAACTTCTAACCTCGGTACATCTTTAACCAAAGTATTTCAAAATCCAGTTTTCCACAACTTTTCAAGAGAGCAAAAGTAATTCCAATCTATAAGAAGGGGAGTAAATCTGATACAAACAACTGCCGTCCTATCTCTATTCTTCCTGTATTGCCAAAAATCCTTGAAACCCATGTAAGTGATAATTTAGAAATATACCTTGAGAACAACTCTCATTCACAAGACCAAATCAGGCTTTCGCTCAAATCACTCCTGTGAAACTGCTTTAACTTCTGTTGTTACACATGGATAAATACCATAAATGATAATAAACTTGTTGGAACTGTGTTCTTGGATCTATCAAAGGCGTTTGATCTGATAAACCATACACTTCTATTTGATAAAATGATAGAATAGCACATTTTAAGTCCATCACTTCAGTGGTTTAAATCATATTTTTCGGACCGACCACAACAAGTGTGTCTATTCAAGGCAAGCTTTCTACTTCTCTTGAAATAACATCAGGAGTACCCCAAGGATCTGTCCTTGGGCCCATACTATTTATCCTTTATATAAATTATCTACCTTTGCATGTTAAACAATCGTCTACTTAAATGTTTGCCGATGACACTACGATATCTGCACTTCGGTCATCTATGAATACTGTCTGCCACACTTTACAAACTAGCCTTGACACTAAGATGAATGGTGTCGTAGGAATTCAATGATACCAAATCCTCAAAAGACCAAAGCAATGATTATCTCACTCTCAAACACTATCTACACAACACTAAATACAAGCAATATCCATAACCTGTTTTTACAAAACCAAAACATAGATTCCACTGTAGTCAAAAAATTGCTAGGGGTCCATGTTGACCACAAATTAAGCTGGACCTTACAGGTTGAGCATATACTTAAGAAATGCAATTCTTTGCTGTTTCTGCTTTTAACAATAAAGCAGTTTCTTAGTTTTCACATGAGAAAAAGTTTCTTCAATGCTTATATTTTGCCACACCTGGAGTATTGCTGCACTATCTGGCGCAACTGCAGTGATGGATTATTACATCAGTTGCATACATTCCAGAGAAGAGCAGCTGGAATAATTCTAGACAAGCCTTATGATGCACCAACTCCAACCTTATTCATTGATCTGAAATGGATGAAAATACAGGACCGTATCTTTTATAAAAAAGCGGTGTTTGTCTATAAATCCTTAAATAATTTATTTCCCGAGTACATGTCCAACCTATTTATTGAAACTAATAATACATCCTTAAGATCTCATTCAAACAATACTCTTTACATTCCAAAACCTAGACTAGAATTCTGCAATAAATCTCTTGCATTACTGGCTCAAAAATATAGGACAAAATACCCCTAACCATACGTTGGTCAAGTTTACTAATTATCTTCATAAACACATATCTCACATGGTTTTACTCTGGGGGACAAGATGATACTGATTTGTGAATATTATTACAATTATTTTTCTTTGATTTGTGAATATTGTCACATATATTGTCACATATATTATCTTTTTAGTAGGTTTGTGAATATTGTCACATGTTTGTTATTTACATAAAATATGTATTATGAAATGTGTTTGTTTTCAGTGGTATTATCATTAATTTATGTTTTGTTTGCTTACTCTTGTAAACATGTATATATATTTTCTTATCATTTGAGGCTCACAGGGAAGACTTGGCTTGCCCAACTGTGTCGCCTCTTTAAATAAAGTCGCTATTATTATTATTAGTTATGGAATTATCCACTTCAATAATCAATTGTTTAAGCTTAACGCCTAAAATGCAAGTTCATTGTTCAAAATTCGCCCAAAAATTTACGTATTTTGTCATAAAACAATCAATGTACCACCTACTGATAATCATATATTGCTTAAAGGTTATTTACTTCCTCGTTTTGTTAGCTTCGGTGGCCATTTTGAATTATTAATTTATCACAGGCGCTTGCGAAAGCTGTTTTCGAAAAATCCGTTATTTGAAGAAACATGGTCGAAAACGTCTTAAAATTAAATAAAATCTTAAGATATACCTTTACATAATAAACAAACAGGTTGTTTTTGCTATAAATCATGTAACTCCTATTTGCACAAATAAATATTGCAATTTACGTAGACGACAATCTTGAAAAATGAAAACATTGATTACGTGCTTCGTTTCGGAACCCTTTGGTTATTACAAAAAGTGTATCCCATTCAAATAAATGGCGATCGTAAACGAAAACTGTGAACTTGTAGAGGTTTGAAAAAATCGACGGAATGGATGGTATTTCTTGCGAAACATTTTGTTTTTTGGGGTACATTAATAGAATATGGTCAAATTGATAGGGTGTCAATGATTATTTTGTTGAAAACGTGCATTTTGTCATAAAACGAACGCGACTCAAACTGAGTCGTTCACCTGTTGGGTTTCAATGAACAAACGGCTTTGACGATGAAATGGAATGATCATTGTCAAATACCGTGTACTAGTATTGATACTCCAATACACGAATGCGAGTGGCACTGTGTATATGCAACTATTTGTAAATAATTATTCAATGTTGGATACATCACAACACAGACATATCCTATTTGGTAAATAAAAACACTATGTCTAGCTGAAAACAAAAAGTAAAATTAGGCAATTCTCAAGCATATTTGTTACTTCCGGAAATTTGGAACTACTTAAACGGGTGAGGAATTCGTTCATCATTTTGTCTTAAATAACTAACGACACACCTTCGATAGATATTCCGATGCATTTGTGATGCAGCTGGACGCAAGTGTTATTCTATCTAATGAGGAAGGCCTCCTCGTTAGACGTCGTGTTGCATAGTCAAAACAGCGTACCTTAATTCAAATGTTCCAGGGTTTTTCGTACCGAAATCACGATAGAGATACGATATTTTGTTCAATTTGTCTAGACATTTGTCAAATTCGTCTTACATTTCCGATGGAATACGACCTTTTGACACATTATTTCAATAATTCTTGACATCGTGTTTTTCTGAAAGAAGTCTTATCCATATATGTACCATTGTACATTATATGATTGGCAGTTTCAACCCATTTCTCTCATGGTGGATAATAATAAGTAAGAAAAGAAAAGGAGTTTTGTAAAAAGTTTAGTACATGTAGTTTTTATCTCTCATGAAAACGTGTAACAAAAACATGAGAAACAAGTGTTTTACTATGTAGCGACGAGGTGCATCTTAGCATAGGGGTTAATTATGTAGCAGGAAAATGGAACTAACCGTACAACGACAGTGCGTATTATTAAACTACGAACTGTTGAACTACATACGTTACAGATAGGAACAGATGCTTTAGGTGGCACGTGGCATGCATATGTGACGCAAGAATTGGATCCTCTTGAAGTATATAATTTTTTGCACTGTTCGGTGGATTAAAACTCGATGCACTGTGTGCTGTAACATTCTACACGAGTGTTGTATCGGATCTGTTCTGGCAGCTTGACAATCAGGAATACACTGACTATGATTATATTAATAAGCTGACATCTGGTATACAAAAAATATAATCAAGAACACACTTTAATGAGGAACACACTAATTTGATGCTACGTCTTAGAACTGGAGATAAATGATGCAGTTTTTTACATGTACGTATTACTCAATCGCGATAAATAATGATATCAAACACACATTAAACTTTGTGCGTATGTATTTAGTAAATTCGATGATACTTGGTTTAACCAAACATATTAAACAAGATTTGGCGGCATATTTACGAACTTACTTTTTTATGAATTCAGTTTAAATTGTATACAGTTTTCTTATCTAGACGTGTTTACTTTTACAAAAGAGGAAGAATCACCTATTGCTGAAAAGTACGTACATGTATCTCTTACTTTGAATGAATTTCTAAAACAAAGAACACAATGGTAGTAGGTAGTACATTTTGTATCTATTGCTACATTTGTCTTCATGCATGAGTGTCTTTTCATATTGAATTTATTCAACGAGTTTAATAAATTCAATATGGAATGACACGAATGTAAGATTCTTTTTATCACATATACTAAATACACAGTAAAAGTGTGTCAAGAATGCACACACTTCCCCTTTTGAAAACCAACTCCATAGGAGTAAAGTGGTTCCTTGAATGAGCTAAGAAAAAAGTGAAACAATGCATACCCCAATATGTTAATTTGTCTGCTTATGAAATAATATTTTTAGGATATCTAAAATTCTGCATATCTAAAATTACGATTATATAACATAGAGAGATTCGGTCAATGTATGTCCGATTAACTATTAATTCTGAAGCTTTCGTTTCACCATGGCTTATTATTTTCAAATCCGCATTTACGAATGTCTTTATGCTTTCATCACAGTAAATTTCAAAAGAAAATACATTAATAGCGCGAGTAATACACAAGTTTGAATAGCCACACTGTAAAAAGAAACGAAAAACAAATGCGACGTCAAACGAGTAAAACGCCCGTAGAACAGCAGCACATTGTTTAACATGAAGTCGTTATATAATTGTAAGACCCTAAACCACACGATGCAAGAAAAGACGAATCGCCTTAGTCACTATGCAAGCCAAGTTGGTCTACAAATCAACGCCAAAAAGACTCAAGAAATGCGCTTCAATACCACACTCAATACAAGACTATATGCTGAAAACACCGAAATTGATCAGGTTGAAAACTCCATCTACTTAGGCTCACTTGTCAGCACCACTGATCCAACATGCAAAGATATAAAGAACAGATTATCAAAAGCACGATACGCATTCTACAGATTACGTCAAATTTGGAAATCTAAGCAGTACAGCAGAAAAACCAAAATAAGAATCTACAACAGCAATGTCAAGTCCATTTTGCTGTATGGAAGCGAATATTGGAGAGTAACCGAAGCAGACATGCATTCACTGTCAACTTTCCACCATAGCTGCCTACGCCAAATCTGCAGAATATTTTGGCCAAACAAAATATCCAACAAAAAACTTCTCGATCTGACAAATTCCACCTGCATCACCCAACAAATACGACAGAGACGCTTTCGATGGTTAGGACATGTCCTCAGAATGCCAGGGTCAAACGATACAAAAGTAGCTCTTCGATGGACACCTCAGGGAAAGAGACCAAGAGGAAGACCGAAGACTACCTGGCGAAGAACGATAGAAACTGAACTAAGAGATATAGGACTATCCTGGGGAGAGGCAGAAACCAAAGCGAAAAACAGGACTGAATGGAGAAATCTTGTGGCGACCTTACGATCCGAACCGGATTGAAGAGGATAAGTAAGTAAGTAAAACCACACGAACAAATATTAACTTTTGTGTCAAGATTATGTGTGTAAAAGTGACATTGGAGATGTAGTGATGCTTAGCAATCGGGACACCTCGGACCATCTTATGAATCATCTCTCGGGTGTAAATAGAACGTCGCCATTTTCAACGTCTTTCGCCATGACGTCGTCATGACAGATTTAAACAGCGCTTCAATGGAATACACGCCCTTCAAGCAAGCGCTGCGTAGCTGCGCGTTATGCTCAAGGAGTGTAGCGAAATTGTATTGTTTAATCAATAAAATATCGTTAGATATTTCCGCTGCTGATACGTTATGATCTATTTTTTCGGCCCATTTTCTTCTGCGTAGGATTTAAGAAAGAAAGCTGCTGGATTCATACGCTTGATACATCCGAGTTTTTTATCCCGTAAAAATGCCGTACGGACCGTTCCGATTGGATGCTTAGGACATCATAGGTTGTATATCCAACATATTTACTGCACCATGCACCACTGAGGTTTTCAGTTTGCTCGCTGTTGAATGTGTGGTTCAGGTGATTCCCAGATTGAGGGTTAGAGGTGTGGGTTATACTACTAATTTATGGTTGTTAATGACATGGACTGGTCCATTAATGTGTATAAAGAAATGGTTCAATGCCAGTGTGTGCATAAGTGACTACAATGGACAATACTTAATGGAGGTTAAAATGTATTTCGCGGCATGGCGTTCTAACCTTGACGCCGCTGTTCGCCGCACATGTATTCGATGTGTTATAACAATGTAAACCGACATTTTCTTTCTTACCTTTCTTACCACATTTACATGAAATTCCGGATACCTGCATGGAACATATTTATTAAATATCTGTGAAAATTGCATGCTAATGCTCTGAATACCTTTTGTGTTCATGTAATAAGCAAAATACTTAATTTACTGGGACAACCCTCGTAGATAAGTTTTAAACAACACAAATCCTGCTGATTTGCAAAGTATTAGGTGTTTTTGTATTCAAACATAGCGTAGAAACAGTTTGATATTAGCCCCCAATCCTCTATTTGACACGTTTTAACTGCAGAAAGCAATTAGACAAGCGCGCGGGGCGCAATAAACACATTTGCTTTGGAATCAACATATAAACAACCCGCTTAAATTTCATACCAAACTTATGAAGATCCGTAATTAAAGTGACTGTACACTTCCCGGCTGCGAAAACCACAAACAAGTATAATTATGTTGTATTAGCTGCTGTAGTTAGTACACCCGTCTGTATAATGTGTTTATGTCTGTTATTGCCTTCTATTATTACGGCAACAAAGCATGTTTTGTACATAAAACAAAACGTATTTCATTCATATGCATTTTAATACGTTATTTCCACGAAAAGCTATGTAGATTAATTAATTGAATACATAATAGCACGAGTAACAACCTGGTACCTCATGATATTGCACCAAACCTGTATTGAAATCACGCCAAAACTGCGTTAAGTCATTCAGCGCATTCACTTTCATCTTCTATGATAAATGACCTTTAAAACGCCCCCCCCCCCCAATTCTATATAATACAGAGTGACGTTTATAAACGAAGTCTTGCAATTACTACCGCGTATGTTAACAATACTGTTAGTTCTCCTTATATAATGACTAATTATTCAGATTGCAATTTTATTGAAACACGCGTTCGCTATTTTGATGTGCAAATAGTTGCGCAATTCATTTTCTAGATGCTGATGATAAAAACACTCTTTAGTACACGACTCTTCCAATCGAGCTCAGTTAGGAGAGCGTGTCAATCGGGACGTTCGTTTTTATTCCCTTTGATAATTTAGTTTGCCAGGTGTTTAAAGTTAAGTAATGCCTAGCGCATGTGGCCGCCTTTTACGACTGCACAGATGTGAAATCAAAGTACTGAAGTACATATTCTAGGGGGAATCACAATTCTTGGTAATATTGGGTTTCATATTTAATAGTAAAAACATGTGAATATTGTGACAAGGTCTCAGAGACGCGATAGGAGATGACTAATTTAAATCACACCACAACGGACCCATCACAATAACAAAGCTATTGAAGGCAATACTCCTACTGTATTCCTAAGTAATATGCCACATTGTGTGTTCGGTTCCCCGTATTTTCCATTTTTACTCACATAACTTCATAAGATGCTTTTTAGATGAATTATCAAACATCGAATATGCCTGTGGACATCAAGACATACCAGTCCTTGTATACAGTATTATAGGTCAGACTCGCGTAATAAATAGAATAAAAACATTTGTTGAAACGTCTCCGCGCTAATTATTTTGTAGTAAACCTAAATAATATAAGAAATCGGATAGGGGATGAATGGGCGCAAGAAAATGAAAACGTCCAGCGTCTAAAAACTACAAAAAGTCTTAATTCCACAACTCTTCAGCTGCATATATAAATTATAAACCACACGGATAGGGTACGATTAGCGAGAACGAATAAGATAGGGGTCGGAACACAAATGCACGATATGGTCTCGACTTTCGGCGGGAATATTATATACGCAGCTCAGCGTTAGGAAAAGAGTTGCGATAACGACAGACGCAAACTGTTTTGCTGATAATCTGTGGTAGTTTAATGGATCAAAAGTCGATCAATACAACATGGGCGCTAGAAAATAAAAAAAATATTTAATGAAAACTACACAGAGTCCTTCTTCCATAACTCTACCTGCATACGAACTGGATATAGTACGAATAGCGCGAACGAATCCGATGGGGACGAAACACAAATATCTGAAATGTTCTCGACTTTCGGCGGGAAAAAATTATATTATAGTGCTGGGGAAAAGGGTCGTTCTAACGGTAGACCCAAACTATTCAGCTGAAGATATCTGGTAAGTTAATCGAAGAAACGTGGATCAATACTATCAAAAAATGAAAAATATTGTAAATAATGAAAAATAGGCACACGTTAGATTAGGAATTTCAAGCTAAACTGTAATGTGAATGTTAAAACAATGAATTGTGTAAAGTTCGTCTGCTCAACGGGTAACTTTTAACAGTGACATTTTTATCGACTCTCAAAAATCATTAGCCATTTTACAGCAGGTAGGAATTTATTTGCACAAATGCATTTATTCATAGAAAAAAACTTTCACACAATCTAAACAAATAAAAGATAATACAATTGATATAAACACATTTTCTTAAAAATGGTTAAAAATTACGATATTGGTTGAGATCTGTTGGCACTTGTTCTTGCTCGGATGAATTGGTTGTGGAGAAAGTACATAGTTAAAATCGTAGTGATTTCTGCGATGGTATGTAATACGAAAACCCCCAGTAATAAAACGACGCCAACATCAGATGAACACATGCAATACCCTCGGTAACATTAATCAAGTGCTACGGCGCTACGACAATACTAGCTGCTTGTAAAATGGAAACGTGGGCTTATTGCTTGACCTATAATCATATTGTCCTTAACCGTACGTCTTAGTCTGATTTCAGGTGCAAACTACCCACATGTATTTAGTGGACAACATTACGTTTAAAATTGAAGCTTGTCCGGAGCCAACCTTTGTCATACATTGACCAATCTTTCTTATATTTGGCATGAATGTTAACCTCTATGAGGCAGAGTGTCATGCCCAACCCTCAGGTTCCTATCCCAAAGGTCAAGGTCAGTGTTGGAGGTCAAAGGTTAAACTGAAGTTTGTCCGGACCCTAACTTTGTCATACATTGACCAATCTTTCTTATATTTGGCATGAATGTTAACCCCTTGAAGCGGAGTGTCATGTCCAACCCCAGGTTCCTATCTCAAAGGTCAAGGTCACAGTTGGAGGTCAAAAGTCAAATTGATGGTTAATTTAAGTTGTAGCCATTTTTCAACGTGCGCAGAGGCTCGACATAATTTGCCCGAAGGCACGAATTTCTAGTTAAATAGATAGAAGAAACAAAACTGAAGTACATTAATTTGTTACTTCGGTCTGGTTTATATACATGCAATACATGTGTATATTGACTTGACAGAAATGAAGAATAAATCACCTATGTTAGTATGAATTTATAAATATGTAGTCTTACACAACTATATGGAAAAATTATACAACGTATGTAATTGTCATTTCGCGCTTTCGTCATACAGCACACCTTAGTCATTCATGTATATATAATGTAATTTTCAATAATTAGAACAAGACTTTCAAGATACTTCATTTCATGTAATTCAATGAAAATGTGATCAGTGTAGTCTTTGTAATACCTTGGGTATTTTCCTTATTTCTAAAAACACGTTAAGTCACACACGAGCATTGAAGTTATATCTGTGTAGTCATCATGTTTAAGATTAAAGACCCGTTAATGACATTAGCCTAGTGTGTCGTCTTAGAAATGTAATAAAATATAAGTCCCTACGAAATACATTTCCTGTAAAAGAAACAAGCTGGAGCTACGACAGCAGGTCGAAACATATCGAAACATTTTGTGATCAGTGTAGTCTTTGTAATACCTTGGGTATTTTCCTTATATCTAAAAACACGTTAAGTCACACACGAACATTGAAGTTATGTCTGTGTAGTCATCATGTTTTAGATTAAAGACCCGTTTATGACATTAGCCTAGTTTGTCGTCTTAGAAATCTAATACAATATAAGTCCCTACGAAATACATTTCCTGTAAAAAAAACAAGCTGGAGCTAGGAGAGCAGGTAGAAACATATCGAAACGTTTTGCTGACAAGAATGTTATCTAGATTTAAATATGTATTGCATATAGTTCTTATTTCCAGATGAATGTTAGTGTATAGCAATCTTAAAAGTGATACGTATAATCAATAATGATGCTTAATCTTGTAACAGAATAGCCTATAGCTGAAATGTACTGTACTTTACTATACTTTACTTACAAATGTTTTTCAGAAACCAATATCTTGTAGTTGTAGAAGGTATTGTTGACACACACAATTCATCTGAGGCTCATTAATCTTAGGTAGCAAATTCATTTGTTCTAGCTATTGTACCGCAAACATATTTATATATCATACACGATGTTTGGAGTGCCAATCGCGTACTTTGTTCACATTTGTAGTCTTAGTTAACTTGTGAGTGTTTCAATAATACATTTTAAATCAAATATTTGCTAAAAATGTCTGATATGAAATTCGATGTACGGTATCCGACTTACAAACAAACCTCGGTAGAGACACAACACCTCGCACGTGAACAATTTCGAATATAATATGGAACAATTTTAACAACTTTAGTTCAACCAAAGCAAAGTCGACAAAATATGTCTAGTGAGTGTAAGGAATGGAATGTGTTTAATGTGCATCAAACCTGACTGACAAAATGATGAAGTAGGAGCGAACTGATTGCATAGATTTTATTGATGTCAGACTTTCTTATACGAGTGTCTGCAAATCACGTGATCAACTATTTATGAATTGACGGGGCTTATCATGAGGATATAATGAAACAGGCTGATAATGACAGTCAGTGTGCGTAGACTGAAATGCAATATATCATTTTTTGTAAAAACATTGTATATAGTAGAAGTAAAGAGTAAACAGTTTGTCTATTTTTAATTACCACGCAGTAGCTTGAAAACACAAGACTTATACTTTTGGGTGCTTTATTGAGCAACCACGAGGACCCGTTTCGGAATGAGCTTTTCCTTGATTCATGTAATCCTATTAAGTGCGTGCAAAAATAAAATCATCAATCGGATTTGGGGAAAATACTCATTTAAAAAAGCAATGTACAAAAACGAAATTGTTGGATGAGAAGAAACAGCAACTAAATGATTACAACAGATCTAAGGGAATAGTACCACCCAACAGAAACAGCAGCCACAAAAGAATGAACAATAACAAAAACCTACAACCAGTCTCATCTGTTTATGAATTGGACTGAGTATAGTTTGCCTATTGTAACCTTATATGTTATTAGCATTCCAATAATATTGTTATCAGCTGATCGGTTGCTACATAGGTGTAGGGTCGTCACTAAAAGTGTTGCTGATAATCTAATATTGAGGTATTTGTTACTACTATCTGCCAACACGCCAGTCTGAGTCTATATCTAGCATACGGGCACACTGGTATAATTATGACGATAAACTATAATACCTTCCGTGTTCGTTGGCATGCGCCGTTCTGGATTTTGAAAAAAGATATGTCGCAATAATGAAAGTCGGTCATTGACCACAAGAAGTGTTACTTTGGATGATTATGACCATATTTGAACAATAAATACTATATGTAAGAATTTATTTGGCAGTTCGTTAGACAAGTATATTGGTCATAACTTCAATATATTGGCTCGGAATATATTACATGTACCATTCCTACGTTTCTATCTGGATTAGAACAGTTAACATACTTCCCGAAAACAGAAACCCACCATTATAAGTTTATGGCAATATTTCCTTGACATTGTTGATGGACACGTTCATTTAATATCACTCTGTATCAATATCTAATCCAATTATTGTATTACAACTCGTATATAAACAAAAACATATACGTTCCATTTCGTAGAATATATATCATACGCTTGACTTAGTTACGACCGTATAAGTTATTGGACAACACGTAAATAAAAGCGAACATTCGTGCCCAATGCTCATATAAGCGAGTATATAATTGGTTTCCATAGGGTACGCGAACGTCCACTTTGTTCAGTAACTGATCATTTACCGATTTATGGTTAGAAATATTATAATGATTTGTCCATTACCTCGAGGTAATAATTTTGCCAAATCAGCTAAGTAGGAATCACCGAACTATTTTAATTATGTCATGTACAAACCATTATCTACTTGATGTGTTTATTAACTATAACCGTTATAGCATTATGTTAAGTACAACCCCATATTTGGTAACGTATGTAAACTAGTGATATTACCATTCATTGTCCAACTATGTTTCCTAGTTTTTCGCAAGGCATTGTATTGAGGATATGAAATGTTTTGCAGTTCAATTGATCGTAATGCAACAATGTTATTTCATAAATGACATTTTAAGGTGGAACCACACTATAAAAAAAGTTCCTAACCCATATACAAATTTGGTATCATAGTAAACTTTGATTTATTCCCAATTCAATGTCGCGTCTTATATCTCCGTGCGCGATACCATGACGTTACTATGACGTCATGTAGTTATCATGGAACACGCGTTTTGACGTCGTTCCGCGGAACGTAACGGAGTCAAGAAATAGCCCATGCAGGGCTTTATTATTACACGTCAGGTAAGTAGTGGGTACCATTCGACGCATTATGTAATTTCGAATCCGGTCAGGTAACACTATATATAATTAATCCAATAGCGTCGTAACAAAGCGAACAAAACGTCGAGTCTGGCATTTTTGAGATTTTAAAAAGTAATGACGTTTCGACAAATTGCAAAAATTCCACCCGTCAAAAAATGTTTAAATTTTATTATGTTAATATGTTGCAAACCTGTAACAAAATATCAAATTCATAGAAAAATTGACCTCGCGAAACTCGATCAATATAGTTTTATAGTTGTAGAGTGTGAACAGAAATTACGTCATTTTTCACTTTGACAACGTTACATAGCGTCAATTATTTTTTCTGTGCTGCCGTCCACTGAGGGCAGTATGTAAGAGAAATTACCCATGGCTATCGAGAAAATATATAGTGAATTGATTATTCGACACTAATTTGTTACCCTAAAGTATGATCCAAAAAAGGAACCCATTGTATCGCGCGTGTCACTCGATATAAATATCAAATGTTTTTTCGCCATTCTTTCTGACGTTATTCGTTAATCTTTGATAAATAACATTCTATTGTTCATGGTTTAATAGAGACATTGCCAAGGGGCACCCGCATTAGGGACGGTATTTTGAACTATGAGTTCGAACGGTAATCGCTGTCTTGTTGAAAAGGAGATAGACGTATACTATGATTCCAATACAACTCTCCGGTGTGAAATCTGCGTTCAAAGCCCTCTTTAAAGGGGACAAGTGGGCCCAAAAACCTGTGCACGACATTGGGCCCGTAATATCCTTTAGTCTGGGGTACATGTGTACCCATGTGTACCCATGACAGCAAAATCCCGAATTTTGGCCTTTAGGTCGTAAACTACGGAAGGCCGAAATGGCCATCCCGGCGAGTCTGCATTAGTACGCTATGGTAGCGGAAAGGGTATAGCATTATTTGAAAAATGAATTGTATTCGAATTGGTCATAACTTCAATATATTGGCTCGGAATATATTACATGTACCATTCCTACGTTTCTATCTGGATTAGAACAGTTAACATACTTCCCGAAAACAGAAACCCACCATTATAAGTTTATGGCAATATTTCCTTGACATTGTTGATGGACACGTTCATTTAATATCACTCTGTATCAATATCTAATCCAATTATTGTATTACAACTCGTATATAAACAAAAACATATACGTTCCATTTCGTAGAATATATATCATACGCTTGACTTAGTTACGACCGTATAAGTTATTGGACAACACGTAAATAAAAGCGAACATTCGTGCCCAATGCTCATATAAGCGAGTATATAATTGGTTTCCATAGGGTACGCGAACGTCCACTTTGTTCAGTAACTGATCATTTACCGATTTATGGTTAGAAATATTATAATGATTTGTCCATTACCTCGAGGTAATAATTTTGCCAAATCAGCTAAGTAGGAATCACCGAACTATTTTAATTATGTCATGTACAAACCATTATCTACTTGATGTGTTTATTAACTATAACCGTTATAGCATTATGTTAAGTACAACCCCATATTTGGTAACGTATGTAAACTAGTGATATTACCATTCATTGTCCAACTATGTTTCCTAGTTTTTCGCAAGGCATTGTATTGAGGATATGAAATGTTTTGCAGTTCAATTGATCGTAATGCAACAATGTTATTTCATAAATGACATTTTAAGGTGGAACCACACTATAAAAAAAGTTCCTAACCCATATACAAATTTGGTATCATAGTAAACTTTGATTTATTCCCAATTCAATGTCGCGTCTTATATCTCCGTGCGCGATACCATGACGTTACTATGACGTCATGTAGTTACCATGGAACACGCGTTTTGACGTCGTTCCGCGGAACGTAACGGAGTCAAGAAATAGCCCATGCAGGGCTTTATTATTACACGTCAGGTAAGTAGTGGGTACCATTCGACGCATTATGTAATTTCGAATCCGGTCAGGTAACACTATATATAATTAATCCAATAGCGTCGTAACAAAGCGAACAAAACGTCGAGTCTGGCATTTTTGAGATTTTAAAAAGTAATGACGTTTCGACAAATTGCAAAAATTCCACCCGTCAAAAAATGTTTAAATTTTATTATGTTAATATGTTGCAAACCTGTAACAAAATATCAAATTCATAGAAAAATTGACCTCGCGAAACTCGATCAATATAGTTTTATAGTTGTAGAGTGTGAACAGAAATTACGTCATTTTTCACTTTGACAACGTTACATAGCGTCAATTATTTTTTCTGTGCTGCCGTCCACTGAGGGCAGTATGTAAGAGAAATTACCCATGGCTATCGAGAAAATATATAGTGAATTGATTATTCGACACTGATTCGTTACCCTAAAGTATGATCCAAAAAAGGAACCCATTGTATCGCGCGTGTCACTCGATATAAATATCAAATGTTTTTTCGCCATTCTTTCTGACGTTATTCGTTAATCTTTGATAAATAACATTCTATTGTTCATGGTTTAATAGAGACATTGCCAAGGGGCACCCGCATTAGGGACGGTATTTTGAACTATGAGTTCGAACGGTAATCGCTGTCTTGTTGAAAAGGAGATAGACGTATACTATGATTCCAATACAACTCTCCGGTGTGAAATCTGCGTTCAAAGCCCTCTTTAAAGGGGACAAGTGGGCCCAAAAACCTGTGCACGACATTGGGCCCGTAATATCCTTTAGTCTGGGGTACATGTGTACCCATGTGTACCCATGACAGCAAAATCCCGAATTTTGGCCTTTAGGTCGTAAACTACGGAAGGCCGAAATGGCCATCCCGGCGAGTCTGCATTAGTACGCTATGGTAGCGGAAAGGGTATAGCATTATTTGAAAAATGAATTGTATTCGAATTGACTCTTTATTCGAATACAGGTTCCAATAGCAAGGAGCAATAATCATGCGAATACTGCTAGTATAGACCCCGAGGTGTGAGAGCTCAGAAAGCACACCCGATGCACACTCTAAGTGTTCTTCACTAAAGTATAACTAGTTTAGATTCTGTCGGTTCAACATTTATTTTCAGTGGGAAATAAATATTTTGGTCAAAGTTTGTGCAATGTTATATGTCATATTATGGTCGAAACAGTGTTGCGTTATTATCACGTACGCAGTAATACTCTTCAATGTGTAAATCATATACATGTACTTATACATACCTAAAAAATGTTAAACTAGATCTACGTGCATGTATTTAAAAGCGCAAAGCCTGTTTGTAAAGTAGTAAAAAACGTTTTAATGATAAAGTGCGTCACTAATGCTGTACCATGATCGACATTTGCAAAAATATCCTATACGTAAATAACTGTCCTAGTCGGAAAACTTATCATAGGATTAAAAGTCCGAGACAATTTAACTGCAAGTTCGAATGTTTTAAATGCTAGTCCCGCGAGATTAGAATGGTATATTTTGTGGTATAACCGGTTTAGCAGTTACCGTGGTATCATTTTCCCGCGGTACGATACCGCGATACCCTAAATACCGGTACGTGAATATCATTATACCCTGCTTCTGATCATATTGAACAGCCAGGTTTCATCGTCTACGAAATCGTGCAAGGACCTACTAGTTCTGCACGACGTGTCTGCGATAACCTCACGGAGATCATACGATATCATCCCCTGAATATCGTAATAGCTGCAATCGGGCGCTACATTGATATGGCTCGAACACGAAACCTAGTAACATACAATTCAATATTTATTTGTAGTTATATTATTAGATAAAAAACTTAGTTTCTCGTTCAACAATATTTGCAATGGCAAGTGGCAGAATGCATATGTTTGTTCAGAAGATACATTTTAGATGTAAAAATGACGAAACGTCATAGTATTTTGATGTCGACTAGGACCAGCCCACGTTACATGTACGTTTTAAAATGTCAGTATTATGTGTACCCTTCTTCGCAGCACCTTCATATGCTATATACGAACCAAGGGATGGTGGCAATTTGTTGCTACCCGTTTTTGTTTTTGTTAATTAGTTTTTCATCAACACTGATTGTCCGAGCATTAACTTATCATTCCTAGTAACGTAGGCAATATAATAATGACGTCATTCCTAAAGAACATACCAGCGAACTTCAAAAACGCATTGATCGAGTTTCACGAGGTCAGTTTTTTTTAAATTTTGATATGTTGTTACAGGTATGAAGAAGTTAAACATAATAAAATTTAAACATTTTATGACGGGCGGAATTTTTGCAATTAGTCGAAACGTCAGATTTTTTTTAAAACACCAAAATGCCAGGCACGACGTTTTTCCCACTTTGTTAGCACGTTATTAGATTAAGTGTTAATATATTAAAATGACTAGATTCGCAATTACCTAATGCGTCGAATGATACCAACAAATTACCTGTCGTGTAATTATGAAGCCCTGTGTGTGCTATTTCTCCTGTGCCTTCCAAGGAACGACGTCAAAACGCGTTTTCCATGGTAACTTCACGACGTCATAGTAACGTCATGGGAACGCGCACGGACATACAAGACGCGGCATTGAATTGGGAATAAATCAAAGTTTACTATGATACCAAACTTGTATATGAATTAGGAACTTTTTTTATAGTGTGGTTCCACCTTAAAACATACTAATAACAATAGAGCCAACATAATGTACGATGAACATTGGTAGGTATATAATTGTTTTGGTAAGTCATGTATCGGTTGTGAACGCTCATAATGTCAGGAGGATGTTGTTTTGCATGATTGAATCTTGATTCAAAATAATATGTGAACACAAATTATACTAGGTAGATTCGGCGGTATCATTTCTCAATGCTCGGATAAATAAACCACAATGACAATACAAAAGGAATGTTTTATTAGTATTTGTTTGCAGTGAATACGCGATTGGTATACACATACAGATACATATTTAGACTTATTTCAGCTCAGTCTTTTTTCACGAAGTCTCGAAAAAGGATGGTTTGTACTCATAAGCATGTATCAACGTTGCTCTATCAATTGCGATGGTGCGATGTTTACGTGACGTTAAACAGGTAAAATATACTTACGATGTAGTATTGACGAGTAGAAAAGCGCTGGTTTTCGTTCAAACAAGCGATGCTTAACAATGCAGTATATATAGTATTTACACAAGAAGAAGCTTGTTAAAGTTGTCGGCAGACTTTCGGGACGGGATGTGGTGTTTTCAGTGCTTTGTGGGTTTTTAATGTTTACTGTGCTCGGCTGGTTAAGTTGAGTGCTGCCTTCTCTGTCTGACTTAATTAAATCTTTTTACATAAACAGCTTCCTCGAAGATAGAGATCATTGGTCAATCTGGCAGGGGACAAGCTGAATTACCACTTACTGACGACTGTCTCAGTCGATCGCGATCAAACAAAACGTCAAAAAGGTTCTGTAAATAAGAAATAATGAGTATGTACCTGTGATTTATCGTAATATAGTTCGGATGCGTAGTAATTAAATCACGATTGCGTACGTAAAACACACGTTCTTGTTCATTTGTATATAACAACCACTGCACTATTTTCTTCTTGGATCATTATTAGGTTATTTACCGTAACTATGCTTTAACGGCAATTCATTTCATGCACATCTCGTTTTCCTCTGTGTTTATATAGGTGAAACTGTTGGTTCTGTTAGATTAGCCATTTTAGGACAAGTGCGAAGCAAATGCGTTATATCAGTACCATTTTTAGCATGCCGTGGTTATTGAACAAACCCACGGTCACCCTAAAACAGTTGGTGTTTCCACTAAACCGACGGGCCTGGTATGAAATAAACAGCTCCAATAAAGCTGTGATATTATTTCGACATAGTGGTGTACGCTACTTATACCGCCAATATCACATGTGTGCGTGATTTGATTCAGTATCTCAGTTAATTATGATCTCTGCCATGCATAACTGTATTAAAGATACTATCACCGCCCAACAGGGTATGCTAAACGTCAAACTGGCCGAACATCGATACATGCTGTAGCCGACGTCTGGATTTCATCTCGTGCAAATGGTGAATAAATGCAGGATAAAACATCTTCTGACATTCATTGAAATCAAACGAACCATTACCGGTTATAATACTTGTCCATGAACTCAATGCTGTATAATCGATCGGTACTGCTTGCGGACAATTGACCGAGTCGACGTTTTGGTAAACAGTGTACTGGTTATGCATTTTCTTTGTAAATGCGATCCAATTAGATCAGTTGGTCGAGCGCCCAGCTGGGGTATCCGAGTTACGTACATATTTCCGACCAATTCAACACATTTGTTTATCATAACCCGTCTGGTGAAATACAAATTAAGTTAGAATGACCTTGGCCAATTACATAATTACAATTACAACATGGTATTTAAATTTCTTAGTTTTATTAACGTAATGTGTTTATTATCGTACATGCAGTTTGGATAGATACAACCTAAGCTTTGTAATCCATTTAATCATTTACATGTCAACGTGATTTTCACTATATTCACTGCTTTGGTCAGGTGACAAATGTACCATACGTCTGTTGATTTAAATGTTTTGAAGAATGTACACGTTTTATATATGACTCGTCTTTGTCCTTTCATGTCCTACAAGTTGGAGTATGTTTTCACACATTCACCATAATCCAAGATGACGGATTTTCAATTGAAAAATATGAATGGAATAACATATTTATACGCAGTCTAACCACAGTGGTTATTTGACATGAACAGTACCAGTTTTGACACCAGATAAGCATTTAATAAATAGAATATTTGTTTGTTTTGATTGAATATGGTTGATATCTCATCATGTAGTTATAAAATTTTAATATGTTCACTCGCGCCACGCGCTCTTGAAAATATTGAATTTTATCACTACACGATGAGATATTATAAACCATATTCAATCAAAACAAACAAATATCCTCTATATAGTCCAGCAATAACATCCTCAAACACCAGATTATCATTAATGTTTTTAGGAATACACCAAACTTGGTATATACAATGGTGAAACATACCGGAACATTTTTTTTCATGAGAGCCATATCGTATCGGCCATTATGGTTGCCATAACAACCATTTTAAAAGATGACCGCCATTTAAAACTGGATCACCTTTGCCCTGGATATGAACATACATACAATTTTTACAAACAGGCATACATATACATATATATAAACATATACAAAGGGAGGTAAATCTGGATATTTCTGACATGTATACAGATCAAAGGACGGTAAATCTTGACCACTTTTTATAAATTATATTGCAAATATATGACAAGCTATTACTTTTGTATAAATTGCATTACAGACAAATGGTTAGCTATAACATAGCTTAATAAAACTGCAACATGGCCTTCAATAAATGTCTTTTTTGCATGAAGTTTACAAAATATATTTATAAAAACATCATTGCGTACAAAATATAATAAGGTATAACATACAATTATTTTTTTAAGAAAAGTATTAATCGGAAATAGAATTTGTTGCCATGGAAACTTAAAAGCAAATATCAAAAATTACATTTTAAATTGTTTGCTGTAAAAATGTCATTCTTTAGAAGAAATTTATTACCCATATGTGTTTGAATGATAAATTATATTAAATTTACATCTTAATACATAAATAACAGTACAGTTTTGAAAATTATTACAAACAACACACAAAACAGTTTAATTACACCTACTGTTTTCCAATTTTTCATTAGCTTATTGCAATCATGATACTTTAATTCACTTTAAATTATGTTAAACCATATTCTGTCGTTGCTATGGTGACCATTTTCTGAAAATAACTCATATTAAGAAAAACGAGGGGTACGTGGATATAAACAGTAGCTTCTTTTCTCCAGAAAGGACATATTCACTATTTCGCTATCATGTTATATCAACACAGGAATATAATTCTATGATTTAAAACAATTTTGAAACGTTTATGTCATGAATTGATCAAATACTGGATTTGTGAAATGCGTGATAATGTTAAGTCAAAAACCGTTTGAGTGACGTTTGCGTCGTCGCACAATAAGTATGCGGGAGTGGTTAGTTTTAAAGGTCTGTATCTTTGTAATTGTAGGTTATAGTTTATTTGATAAAGACAATATATGTTCATACATTTTTGCAACAATCACAATATATGTTAAGTGGTAAATTGAAGTAAATCCATTAATTTGGTCGCTTTAGTCCTTTGCACTTAATTTGTTTATAGTTCTATTATAAAGAGTGTAAAGAAACTTCGCTCCGGTTTTTGAAAACAACTTATGTTACAATGTTTAACCTTATCTAACAACAAAACATCATCCTAATAATGAGACTGTAAGAGTTTTCGTTTTGAAAATAAATGCATTTTGCCTTTTGTCAAACGTGTTTTTTTCTAAATGAAGCGTTTTGTCTTTTCAGACTTGTCTTTACTTTCGAGGTATTTAGTTACTCTTCACATGATAACTAAGGCATGTCTTAAATGCCGTTATTTGGATATGCTTCATTTGTGAAGTTCTTTTTGCTGACTCATCTTTAAATTGACAGTCCATGTAACGTTAACGTAAGTCCGCGTTATATAAATCTATGACAACGGTTCTCATTAAAACGGAATCCAGACAAATGCATATATTCCACAGTTCGTTATGTACATTTACCTTCGTTCCAAATTTCATAATATTTTGCTAGGTAAAAATAAAAGTATACTATGTACACAATCCGACCGGAACACCCTTTATGATCTATATCACATACATGTACTTGTTTTTTGCTCAATGTTTCAAAAAAAATGTTCATTCTTACGCTATATTATCATGATCTTTATAATTTTGTCACTAAGCCCGGTTTTCAATGGATCAATTACGAAGAATTATTGTAAAATGGTTATTGTTTATACTGTAATTTTATAGCCACGTGTCTGTACCTCATACAAGTATGCCTGATATCAAACAGTTCTGTTCTGGTTACAACCATCATGGAAAGCCATAAAACATCCACATTTTAGAAGCGCTACACAGGACACCGAAGCTTGGGGTAAAGCAGCTCAATATGGTTCCAATTTATCTGTAGGACCTTAAGCTAATGTGACATGTAATGGTACGGTATAATGATCTTATATCTATTGTTCCATGTTGGTCTTGTTAATACAACACCTTGGATGAAACAAAATATGTTAACTTTTGGTATTCACTCGCACATTTATTTAATTTCTTGCTCGTGAACCAAACGACTATTCGAGTGAATTTTGCTGGGAATGTGTATTCGTATATGTAGGTTGTCATGCATCTACTGTAACACTTGTATCTCTTGCATGTGAACCACTTCGACAATGCCATCGAATATTCCAGTATCAATCATTTTTTCCATCTTGATTCGTTCAAAACAAAACATACTCGTGACTGCTATAAAAACAATATTAGAAACTTAACCGTATGGTTAACCTACGGTTTTCATTAAAGGTACACACAGATCATATTAAGTCAGACAGGGAAGGCAGTACTCAACTTAAACACCCGAGCACAGAAAACACACGAGGCTCAATGCCCAACGGAACAATACATGTATACATACAATTCCTGCTGGGCGGGAACAAACCACCCCTGGAAGAATGTTGTCCGTTAGGCCTCAAAACAATGCATTCCATCCAAATTACTGACATTTAATTAACAAGAATATGAAACGTATTATAAATATAATATACGGCCTTACAGAATCACAAAATCAATATCAACAGGAAAATTGGTAAAAACACATTAATTCGGACAGTACAAAAAGGATAAAAGTGAATTGAAGCAATTTTGAAGATGGAATGCAACGCAAAACGAAAATTTGACATATTACAATTTCGGTGGTTTTTGAAGTTTCGAATTTCTTAATTTTAAGACATTTACAAAGAGCAAGAAACAGGATTTATTTCACAGCGGAGTTATGAAGTAGAGTTGAAATGACACTTAAAATTTCAGCTATAGCTTTTTTCTGTAAGTTTATTATAGTATAATATAGTAATAACTATTTAGTAAATTTGCGATTTTAAGACATGATACATCAATTTTAAGTTTTTCGTACGATTTCATCATGGTAGTCAGACGCTTTCAATACGTCTTATTTACACCGATTTCTAAACGTCCGCTCAACTGAAGAGTTTTCAATCACCTTAATTTCAAGACATTTACAAAGAGCAAGAAATGCTATCCGTTTCACAGCGGAGATAGAAAGTGGAGTTGAAATCAATACGTCATATAGCATGACATTTTCATTATCATTCTGTAGACTACGTCCTTCATAATTTAGTTTACAAAATTGGTTATGTCAAATGACTCTGTACAGTGAGTCATATAATTTGACGGCATGCGTGTTTGAACAATCCATAAACAAGGTGCATAGTTGTTATTCAACTCGTAACCGATGTGGCACTATTTCAACCAGTCTTCCATAAGCTTTCGAACTGTTAAGTAAATGTTTTACATTTTCCCATTTATAAAAACCGGGAAGTGTTTACATCAACGTAAACTGATCAGTCGATAATTAAAATAATACATTTTCTGTTTTGACAGTTTTCGTCTACGGTTCATGACTTAAATACGAAATACAAATATGAAATTCCAAAGTTTACGGTTGGCGTCTAGAGTTTGAGTTGAACACAATAATGCCAAAAGCAACCAATATCCATACCACGTGTATGACTCCAGTAAAATTACTGATATAGTAGTAATGCAATGATATTACCGTAGCCACATTTACAGTAACCACGGCGATGCCAGGATGATAGCGTGAATGATAGCCTGGCATATTATATTGGTGTACTGGAATTAGTGTTCCGAGATGAATATTTGTTTTATAAATCTAAAGTTAATGATTTATCGTCACATTGCATGCTATATATAAAACTCTACGAACGAATCAAACACGTGTCTGCCATATTGACTTAATGACTATCTCCGTTTCATTAACATTATGCATGATATTCGCGATTTATGTCGGAGAAAATGTCATTTAATTAAAACAGTGTCCGTTTGGTTTGGAACCCATTTACTAGCAGTTCCCGAACTACTGGAATATTTTGACTGACACCATTCATAATAATCAGCGCCATACCTACATATATATATCACACCCTACGTACCCGCAAGGTTTCTGTATATTTTGGACAATATAACTAAGTGCAGTGTCCGTAAACTTGAGAATTATAACTTCATGTTAAAATACAACTAGGTACTTAGTCGTATTTAACACTTTGAAACAATGTCGCGTTTTCATTTCCCATACCGTTGCACAGTGTACGCCTTCCCGGAGAGCTCTAGACACTATGTTATGTTTTATTCAAATATGAATGAGACCATTTGGACATGTTTATTTATATACGATTGCAAGCATTCCCTGTAGCCTATATATAAGAATATGATAATAACGCATCCCTCCCAATGTTTAATTTTTGCATAGACACATAATTACACAAATCAAAAAGAAAATTACAAATCAGACTCGGAAGACAGCATTTATTCGAAACAGAGCAAAAAATGCACAACAAATAGAAAACCAAACATAGGTCACAATGACAAATACAGTTTAACTTAACAATAAAAATTAAACTAAACAGCCACAAAATCCGACTTTAATGTGTCGGATATTAGAACCTTCATATCATGATCTACCATTTTATGACAGAATTATACATTCCTGACATATAGCAATCATATTTCTATTGTTTTAAGTAAGCTACATATAATGTTATGCATGTATATATATATATGGTATTGACAGAGACTTTTCCAAAGAGTTTACTAAAATCTAGAAGCGAATTGATCCTACAGCAGATTTGAAGACGACGCAGATGAACAAACACGTCCTATCATCAATTACTATTACACAGTTAAAGAAATAAAGCATTGATTTGATCAGTATACATGTATGAACGTTGTATCTCTCTCCAATTTGAAGCATATATTTCAGCTAATAGTTGCTATGGAGTTATATCGCCCATTTCAGGCATTTTCGGGCACTGACCTGATGGGTAGTTGCCTCAAATACACACACTTTAAGAGAATCATGCCTGTCACGTGGCTAATATTATGTAACAACAGAACGGGACGTCATAAAAAAGATGGTAGTTTTTATATATCCTGAAAAGTTGAACAAAAACATCAGATACTATACAGCGACGACGTGCATCTTAGCCTAGGGGTACGTAGCAGGAAGTCGAATTAACCGTACAACAGCATTGCGTATCATTATACTACGAACTTTAAAACTACACACGTTACAGATAGAAACAGATGGTTTGGGTGGCATGCACATGTGACGCAAGAATTGGATCCTCTTAAAGTATATAAGTTTCTGTACTGTTCGACCGATTTAAACGCAATGTACTGTATGCTGTAACATTCTACACGAGTGTTGTACCGGAGCTGTTCTGGCAGCTTCACAATCAGGAACACACTGATTATGATATGTTATAATATATTCAAAATTCCTTCCATTTAATTTCAACGTTAAATTCCCTCCGAGAAACGACACCTCCCTTCAACGACAAATGTCATTCGCAAAGTCGTGAAGAAATACCTCTCCGGACCGGCAAACGTTAAGTCAGTTGTTAATTGTTTTCATAAGCATTGTCAACTACAAGGCAGAAGTGGAAGTCATCATACAGGCAACTAAATATATTGAAGAGTCAGAAGAGAACTGTCAACAGGTGGTAATACTGACTGATGCTTTATCAGTCCTTGATGCCCTTACAAGTGCAAAACTCCACTCTTTTGCCAAACCCTACACAGACTTGGCAAGAAACGAAGAGTGTCTCTACAATGGATACCCGCACAGTGTGGTATTCCTGGTAATGAGACAGACTGGCAAAACAAGGATCACAAGGCAACCAACCGCTAAATACCATCTCGCATGAAGAAAAGCTCACACTGATGAAGAAACTTAAAGTCACCTAAAGATGACTACCATCTACTCGAACGATGGGAACAAGTGATAATATTCAGACTTCGTACAAGACACAACAGGCTCAATGCCCATACGTACGAAAAACTGAAGCTGTCTGAAACACCAAAGTGCTCATGTGGTGTGACAGACCAGACAACAGAGCACATACTCCACCTGTATGAAATAACAAGACAACATATATGGCCAGTTTCAACCATCCTAGATAAGAAGCTACATGGTAAGAAGGATGACCTAAAGAGGACTGCTTCCTTTGTCGCTATGACCAGAGTGGTAGTGTAGACAGTGAACGAAAAGAAGAAGAAGATAAGCAGTGCCACTGTCTGCTAAAATGTGTGACAATGGTATACTAATCATCATTGAGAAGCTTGTAAATCGCTATTTTCGCACCTGCGTTGTGACACATTAACAAATTTAGGTTTGGTCTAATAGGATAATTACGACAATTAGATTGTTTTCATTCATTGGTGGTCTGTATAATAACTTTGGTCAGGGTAAGGTTGGAAAACTTGTTACTTCTAATTAGAATAAAGTGACAATTAATGCATCTTTTCTAACAAGGAACTGGAAAGCGATTGTTTATTTTAGCCCTTCATGTATGTCACTTGGCGTACACAAACATTCTGTAAATTTGTATGTACATTTAGTCAGTACTTATTTTCATCGCAAAATCGGCGAAATAATTTAGTTTTATAGAATTAACCAGATCATAATCTGGTCAGTAGTAAGCAACCCCTATAAACCTTATTCATCTTCACTAATTATGACACGTTGCTTGTGTAAATTATGTACTTATTTTGGAGGTAAAATCATGCTATTTATGCATTAGTCAGTTAGAAGTACAATCACTCTTCACAACGGCTGCCTCTCTACACCAAACACCCTGTCTCCCACGAACGTCGCTCAAGAGAGGTACCACTAGGTACATTTGTATACACAAAATATAATCAAGAATATACTTGAATGAGGCATCCACTTCTAATGTTTAGCAACTTCTAAGAACTGCCTTACAGACGAGTGATGCAGTTTATTGTTACGTATAGCTCTAGCGCGATATATAATGTGACAAAACAAACACAAACACGATACAAAGAAACTAATCGACCGGGATAGCAGCACCCAACAGAAACAGCAACCACGAAAGGATGAACACTTAAAAACCCTACAACCAGTCGGATCTTTTTTAAAATTAGACTGAGTAAGGTTTGCCTATTGTAATCTTATTAGCATACCAATACTATTATTATCAGCTGATCGGTTGCTACATAGGTGTAGGGTCGTCACTGAAAGTGTTGCTGATAATCTAATTTACTATTATTTGCCACCACGCCAATCTGAGTCTATATCTAGCTTACGGGCACACTGGTTTATGACAATATACTGTAATACCTTTCGTGTCCGTTGGCATGCGCCGTTCTGGATTTTGAAAAAAGATATGTCGCAATAATGAAAGTCTGTCATTGACCACAAGAAATGTTCTTTGGATGATTATGACCATATTTGAATTTATTTGACAGTTCGCATTCTATATTAAAATACAATCGTACCGTAATACTTATGTATAATAATAGACCATATTGGGCGCGTAAAGTCAAAAAGTACAAATGTATATGGGTCGTTCATTCAATATATTAGCTCGGAATTTATTACATGTACCATTTCTACGTGTGTATCTTGATTAGAACAGTTAACCTACTTCCCGAAAACAGAAACCCATCATTATCTTTTTATGACAACAGTTCCTTGACATGGTTGAAGGACATGTCCATCAAATATCACTCTGTATCAATATCGAATCCAGTTATTGTATTACATCTCGTATATAAACAAAAACATATAAGTTCCATTTAGTAGAATATATATCATACGCTTGACTTAGTTACGACCAAATATGTTGCTGGACATCATGTAAAAAAAAGAACATTCGTGCCCAATGCTCATATAAGCGACTTCAATGCCATATAAGTAAATGTAAGAGTATACAATTGGTTTCGTGTGCTATACCATAACTATAGGGTACGCGAACGTCCACTTTGTTCAGTAACTGATCATTTACCGATGTATGGTTAGAAATATTATATTGATTTGTCCATTACTTAGAGGTAATAATTTTGCCAAAGCAGCTAAGTAGAAATCACCGCTTTATATTAATAATACACTCTTATTAAACATGTACAAACCATTATCTACTTCATGTGTTTATTAACGATTACCGTTATAGCATTAGGTTAAGTACAACGGTATATTTGGCGACTCATGTAAAATAGTGATATTACCATTCATTGTCAAAATATGTTTCCTAGTTTTTCGTAAGGCATTGTAATGAGTAAATGAACTGTTTTGTAGATTATTTGTTTGCATATTATACTCAGTCTTTAATCAACAAAATTATTCTATAAATGAAATTTTAAATAAAACAAGTTCTTGCAAAAAATACAAGGTTTCAATAACATAGGTAATACTTGTACTGCAGAAAACTGCTCAGAGTGTTTCTTGCAGCTATCAAGTTAAAATATCAATCTAATGCAGTTTTTGTCAACTTATGTTACTAAATTTAGTAATAACAACTCTTTATTAACTGAACATTTGCCTCAATGTCATTGTGATGGAGCGTTGAGTTGAAAACAAGAGGTCATGAGTTGGCTACATAAGAATACATAAAAGTGGTATCAGTTGTTCGTGTTTAACGACCAGTGGTTAAACAGGGAACTGTCCTAACTGTGCTATCTGATCTGATCCCCTTGTGGAGAAATTGTAGAGCTTGGTTTTCAATCGTATTTATATTATATACATGTAAGGCTAAATAAACGTTATGAATATGAATCCTACGAGTTGTCACATACTGTATATGATGAAACCATAATTCCATGTTCACCTGGAATGCACTATATCTATTTATGCATTCATATTGAAGTAGTGCAACTGTGCATGTACTAATATGTTGTTGACAATGAACAAATATGTTTCTTTTCAATAAATTCAAAAACATAAGGATCAGAATGAACAGAATTGGAGGTTAGCTTGTGCAAATATTTGTAAACTGTGTGATTATATGAGCTATACACAAACTCGTACATGAGCATCTGGCCAATTCACTCGTAGTCATCGTCACAGAATGAACAAAACCAGCCCAACCCCGAAATCAACTATTCAGCCGATAATTATATTAAGTAACATTCTACTGTACTATTTGTCCTAGTGTGGAAAAGGGTCAGGTATATAGTTGTGTTGGTACATGGTATCCTATAATACGTGATACTATTACAACCGAAAGTCATGACAAAACGATGGATCTCAATGAAGGTAAGTTAATATTCAAAGTATATTATCCCAGTTTTGATTGTCAACACTCAAATATTTATCTCCTGTTTTGTGTGATTGTATCTTAATTTAAAATAAATCGCGAACACAAATTACTGTATTCCTAGAAATGGTTTCGCGCATTTTAAGTTAGCAACTTTCGCGGGAGGTATCATTTCGTGAAGTTTAATAGCCGCGAAAATGTTACCTCCAACGAATCCGCGAACGTTTCTAGCTTTTTCATTCTAAACTCGCAAAATCATTTGACGAAGGATAATTGTACTTGCGCATACATGACGTGGGAACTTCTGTCAATAAATCCATCTTTATAAAATCTAAGATTAATTGTGTTAAAACATCAATTTCGATCCTGTAAGAATCGTGCATATTTTAGGCTGTGTAGACATAAACACTGATGACGTAGCGTGTAATGTGCTCAATGTAAACAAGCACGGTTGTTAACATTCAGTTTACTTTTACATACGAAAGTTTGTTTTTGTCATGATTAAAGTCTATGTATTCTAGGGAAATACGGCGGTAGCATTTCTCAATGCTCACATAAATTAACCACAATGACAAAACAAACGGATTTTTTTTGTATTTATCTAATTGCAGTAAATACGCGTTTTGTATACACGTACAAAGTACGGTTTATTTACATTTATTTCAGCTCCGTATTTTTTCGCTAAGTCTGGAAGAGGGATGGTTTGTACTCATAAGAATGTATCGACGTTGTTCTATCAATTTAGATTGAGCGTTTTAAAAACGCCGTCTTTACGTAGTGTTAAAAAAGTAAATTTTATTTACGTAAAAACTAAGCGATGTAGTCTTAACGGGTCGAACAGCGCTAAACCGATGTTCGTTCAAACATACGATGCCTAACAATACAATATGCTAAATGTATTTATAACTGTTAATTATGATATTTGCCATGAAATTACTGTATTAAAGATACTATCATCGCCCAACAGGGTATGCTAAACGTCAAACTGGCCGGACATCGATACATGATGTGACCGACGTCTGGATTTCATCTCGTGCAGATGGCGAATAAATGCAGGATAAATCATCTTCTCACATTCATTGAAATCCGACCAGCCATTACCGATAATAATACTTATCCGTGAACTCAATGCTGTATAATCGATCGGTACTGCTTGTGTCAGAGTTGACGTTATAGAAAACAGTGTACTGGTTGCCCCTTTGAAACATAAAGTGCATTTTCTTTATAAAGGCATCTGCGTAATGTACATGAGCTAAGAAGGTCGACTATATTTCTCTGTTAGATCAACTTCCATTAAACCGACCAATGCAATCAATTTGTTTATCATAAAATATCAGGTGAAATACAAATTATGTTAGAATGACCTTGGCCAATCACTGTATATAATTACAATTACGGCATGGTATTTAAATGACATAGTTTTATTAACGTACATGTGGTTTGGATGGATAAAATCTAAGCCATGTAATCCATTCTACATATATTAAGAAGACCAACAATGGACACAGCCAATAAAAAAATAATTATTTAAATGTAAACATGTTTTTTGCAATATATCACTGCTTTGGTCAGGTGACCAATGTACCATACGTCTGTTAATTTAAATGCTTTGAAGAATGTACACGTTTTATATATGACTCGTCTTTGTTCATTCAAAAATATGTCGAAATATCTTGCCATTTTTGAACGGTGAATAGCTATAGATTTATACTTCTCCCTAGTGTTACTCTTGTGTTTATATGATATTTTCTTAGTTTTATTGTTTTTATTAATACTTTCTTTACCTCGTACATTGACGTTGTAAATGTTGGAAGCATAATCACATGTTTCTCGATACTTCGGTTACTGCATTTTAGTAATTATACTCTTACTTTAAATAATTGCAGTCTGACGAAAACTTTTATTATATTATCGACAATCACCTCTGAAAGCAATATCCCTTTAAACTATGTTGCATTTTGAACCTCCGAGCAGAGAGTATATTTTCAGAACTGATGCATAATTGAAAGTTCAAGTACAATAGAGAAATATAGGATACCCCCCCCCCCGCCAAAAAAACCAGCGTACATACACGTCGTTATTTCTACTAATCTGCAGACAACCATCTGTGGCTTTGTTCGAAGAACAATTATCTTCTGGCTAGGAAGTTCATTTATGTTGTAGACAATAACAGGCTAATGTGACATGTAATGGTACGGTATAATTATCTTATATCTATTGTTCCAGTTTGGTCTTGTTAATACAACACCTTGGATGAAACAAAATACTAGAACATTATGTATTCACTCGCACATTTATTTAATTGAAAATTTCTTTCTCGTGAACCAAATGACTATTCGAGTACATTTGCTGGGAATGCGTATTCGTACAAGTAGGTTGTCATGCATCTACTGTAACACTTTCATATATTGCGTGGAACTAATTCGACAATGCCATCGAATATTCCAGTATCAGTTATTTTTTCCATCTTGATTCGTTCAGAACAAAACTTACTCGTGACTGCTATACCAACCGTATTAGAAACCTAACCGTATGGTTAACCTACGGTTTTCATTGAAGGTACACCACGTCATAAAACTCCTACATGGCGGGGACATATAATAGTGTCTATTATGACCTCAAAACAATCATTCCCTCCCAATAACTGATCTTTAATGAACACGAATATGGAAAGTATTATAGATTTATAATGATTTCACAAGTTCACGCCCTTACAGAATCACATAATCAGAAATCAATATCGACACGAAAATTGGTAAAACACATTTATTCGGACAGTACAAAGATAATAACAGTGAAATTTACGCAATTTTGAAGATAGAATGCAAAGCAAAACGAAGAGATGAAATGGTGGGTTTTTAAGTTTCAAATTTCTTAAGGTGATTGACAACTCTTAAATGTGTCTGTACAAGAAGTATCAAACACCTGATTTTTATGTAGAACACACTCATGATAGTAATTGTGCAAACCCGGCTAGTTTTTAAGATATTTTTAGGTTTTGGGGAAACCCCCTAAAAACTGATATTTGCATTTTATCGAAAAAGTTTGAAATTTAATTACATGACACTTGGCATGCACGATATTTCGTATATTCGGAATCACACGATAACGTTTATTTTAGAATATGCATGTTATATGTATTTTTAAATGATATTTAAAATTTATGATTTTTCATTTTTAAGTTATACGAAAAAAATAGTTGAACAACATACTGTTTTCGTACATGCAACCAGTAGAGTAACTATTATAGAAGTTTTATCTCAAATTTCATGGCAGTTGTTCGGCTAGATTTTTTTAATTGACACTTGGAAATGTCGAAAACAAGGAGAGTTTACAAAATACATCAACGTTTTGAATACGTTGTATCCAGTTTTCGCGATATTTTTTTTTGAAAGATGTGTATATTTAATGATGAGCCAAGTTTTAGCTATATGCTCTTTTGCATTTATTTAGCTAATCTATATTCCTACAAAATAAATGCAAAAGAACATTCCTCTAAAGTGGTCGGGATGCTTGCTAAACAAATATTAAAACTTGGATAAAATTTTGTGTGGGCGCATTTTAATATGTTTCACATACACTACTCAACACTTATAACCAAACACTTCATGTATTAACAAAATTCCGGTCACTAAGTATCTAATTTATATTCTGACGGTTGTAAATGTATACGCTTAGTGTAAATAGTATAGAAATAAAACCTGATGATGTTATTATTTTTAGAAAGAACTATTCCACATAATTGACGACCACCCTCAAAACCAGAAAAACATTATAATTGGATTTAATTCAATGTCAGTAACCCATTTTTTAAACATGAAACATGTGAAACAATAATGTATATGGACGATACGGCAACAATAAAAGCATATTTTGCAAATCTTTACTGCGAAAAGTTGTTTAGTCGCGAACATGTGAACAAATTAAAATGTTCAACTTTCAAGATTTAGCTGGATTTTGATAGTGATAATGTAATTCACCATATTGACTCAATGTTGCCTATAAAAGACAAAAGCACTAATATTTTGGTATGATTAAGTTTGATAGATGAGAATTGACAAAGAAAGAAGTGTATGAAATTTGACTAATCTATCACCACGCGTTTTCACTATTTTGAGAAATTTATATTTTGCTCAATTTTCAATTAAAACGGAGGTAATTTCGCATTTGTTTTCATTTCCTAAATTTCAAAGCAGCACAGATTTATAACGTGTAATTATTTTAGCAATGTTTGATGTTTTTCTGTTTTGGTGATCAACATTGAGTCGTTGTTTTAACATCATTTTGCATAGCCACGGACAATCGTTGAATTTCACATACAAAAACTATTTTATATAACAACATACAATAACTCCGCATAGCTGACGACGTTATATATAACATGAACATTTATTGCTTAAGCGCATATAATGCCGATTGAGATAAGTACCTACATTTCCCTATTGCCGTAAACAAAAATATTAGAGTTTGAAAAGTGATCGGTTATAAGTGTTGAGTAGTGTACGTTGTAGCTAGTATTCGCGAGTGTTTGTGTTTCATACATTTGGAATAAATGACACTTAAAATTTCAGCTATAGCTTTTTTCTGCAAGTTTATTATAGTATAATATAGTAATGACTATTCGGTAAATTTGCGATTTTAAGACATGAGAACATGCTGACACATCAATTTTAAGTTTTTCGTACGATTTAATCATGGTAGTCAGACGCTTTCAATACGTCTTATTTACACCGATTTCTAAACGTCCGCTCAACTGAAGAGTTTTCAATCACCTTAATTTTAAGACATTTACAAAGAGCAAGAAATGCTATTCGTTTCACAGCGGAGATAGAAAGGGGAGTTGAAATCAATACGTCATATAGCCTGACATTTTCATTATCATTCTGTAGACTACGTCCTTCATAATTTAGTTTACAAAATTGGTTATGTCAAATGTCTTTGAACATTGAGTCGTATAATTTGCAGGCATGTGTGTTTGTACAATCCGTAAACAATCCGTTAACAAGCTGCATAGTTGTAATTGAACTCATAACCGATTTGGTTCTATTTCAACGATACAGACATACCAGTCGTGATTACGAATCCGAACTGTTAATAAACGTTTTAAATTAACCCATTTGGAAAAGAAGGGGAATGTTTGCTTCAACGTAGAATGATCATAAATTTGCTAGTATTCTGTAGAGAAATATATAGTAACTATGTTGTTTAATATTTCGGCCACATTCGATCATCAAAATAATACATTTTCTGTTTTGACACTTTCCGTCTACGGGTCTTGACTAAAATACATAGTATAAATATGAAATTCTAAATTTTACGACTGGCGTCTAGAGTTTTAGTTGAACACTGTAAATGCCAAAAGCAACCAATATCCATAACTCGTGAAGGACTCCAGTAAAACTACTGATGTAATAGCAAACCAATGTGCATAACTCGTGAAGGACTCCAGTAAAACTACTGACGTTATAGCAAACCAATGTGCATAACTCGTGAAGGACTCCAGTAAAACTACTGACGTTATAGCAAACCAATATCCATAACTCGTGAAGGACTCCAGTAAAACTACTGACGTTATAGCAAACCATTATCCATAACTCGTGAAGGACTCCAGTAAAACTACTGATGTTATAGCAAACCAATATCCATAACTCGTGAAGGACTCCAGTAAAACTACTGACGTTATAGCAAACCAATGTGCATAACTCGTGAAGGACTCCAGTAAAACTACTGACGTTATAGCAAACCAATATCCATAACTCGTGAAGGACTCCAGTAAAACTACTGACGTTATAGAAAACCAATATCCATAACTCGTGAAGGACTCCAGTAAAACTACTGACGTTATAGCAAACCAATGTGCATAACTCGTGAAGGACTCCAGTAAAACTACTGATGTTATAGCAAACCAATATCCATAACTCGTGAAGGACTCCAGTAAAACTACTGTCGTTATAGCAAACCAATGTGCATAACTCGTGAAGGACTCCAGTAAAACTACTGATGTTATAGCAAACCAATATCCATAACTCGTGAAGGACTCCAGTAAAACTACTGACGTTATAGCAAACCAATATCCATAACTCGTGAAGGACTCCAGTAAAACTACTGACGTTATAGCAAACCAATGTGCATAACTCGTGAAGGACTCCAGTAAAACTACTGATGTTATAGCAAACCAATATCCATAACTCGTGAAGGACTCCAGTAAAACTACTGACGTTATAGCAATCCAATGTGCATAACTCGTGAAGGACTCCAGTAAAACTACTGATGTTATAGCAAACCAATATCCATAACTCGTGAAGGACTCCAGTAAAACTACTGACGTTATAGCAAACCAATGTGCATAACTCGTGAAGGACTCCAGTAAAACTACTGATGTTATAGCAAACCAATGTGCATAACTCGTGAAGGACTCCAGTAAAACTACTGACGTTATAGCAAACCAATATCCATAACTCGTGAAGGACTCCAGTAAAACTACTGACGTTATAGCAAACCAATGTGCATAACTCGTGAAGGACTCCAGTAAAACTACTGATGTAATAGCAAACCAATGTGCATAACAATGATATTACCGTAGCCTCATTTTCAGTAACCTTGGCGATGCCAGGATGATAGCGTGAATGGTTGCGTTGCTTATTATATTGGTGTAATGGAATTAGTGTTCCGAGATGAATATTTGTTTTATAAATCTTAAGTTCATGATTTATCATCACATTGCATGCTATTCGTATAAAAACTCTAAGAACGTATCAAACACGCTTAAAACAGTGCCTGTCATATTGGCTTAATGACTATCTCCGTTTCATTAACATTAGTCAAGAAATTCGCGATTTACGTGAGAGAAAATGTCATTTAAAACATTGTCCGTTTGGTTTGAGACCCATTTACTACCAATTCCTGTTCATAGAACTACTGGAATATTTTGACTGACATCATTTATAATAATTAGCGTCATACCTACATGTATATATCACACCATAGGTACCCGCGAGGTTGCTGTGTATTTTGAACATATTCCACAATGTAACTTCAAGGTACATTGCAGTGTCCGTAAAGTTCAATGTTATAACTTCAAGTTAAATTAAAACTTAGTTATTCGTCGTGTTTAACACTTTGGCGTTTTCATTTTCCATACCGTTGGTTTGTGTTGGCGTTGCTAGACAACTCTAGACACTATGTTCGCGTTGCTAGACAACCCTAGATACTATGTTCTGTATGAATCAGATCATTTGGATATGTTTATGTATATGCAAGCATTCCCTGTAGCTTATATATAACAGCTCTCTGCCAATATTTATTTTTACTTAGACATATTACTACAAAAGTAAAAATAAATAACAACAAATCAGACTGGGAAGACAGCATGCAACCAAAAGAACAAAGTGCACGAAAAGTGAAACACAAAACACAAGCACAGCTTACAATGACCAACACAAGCACAGATCACAATGACCAACACAAGCACAGATCGCAATGACCAACACAAGCACAGATCACAATGGCCAACACAAGCACAGCTTACAATGACCAACACAAGCACAGATCACAATGACCAATACAAGCACGGATCGCAATGACCAACACAAGCACAGATCACAATGACCAACACAAGCACAGATCACAATGACCAACAAAAGCATAGATCACAATGGCCAACACAAGCACAGATCACAATGGCCAACACAAGCACAGCTTACAATGACCAACACAAGCACAGATCACAATGACCAACACAAGCACAGATCGCAATGACCAACACAAGCACAGATCGCAATGACCAACACAAGCACAGCTTACAATGACCAACACAAGCACAGATCACAATGACCAACACAAGCACAGATCGCAATGACCAACACAAGCACAGATCACAATGACCAACACAAGCACAGATCACAATGACCAACACAAGCACAGATCGCAATGACCAACACAAGCACAGCTTACAATGACCAACACAAGCACAGATCACAATGACCAACACAAGCACAGATCGCAATGACCAACACAAGCACAGATCACAATGACCAACACAAGCACGGATCGCAATGACCAACACAAGCACAGATCGCAATGACCAACACAAGCACAGATCACAATGACCAACACAAGCACAGATCACAATTACCAACACAAGCACAGCTTACAATGACCAACACAAGCACAGCTTACAATGACCAACACAAGCACAGATCACAATGACCAACACAAGCACATATCACAATGACCAACATAAGCACAGATCACAATGACCAACATAAGCACATATCACAATGACCAACACAAGCACAGATCGCAATGACCAACATAAGCACAGATCGCAATGACCAACATAAGCACAGATCACAATGGCCCATATAAGCACATATCACAATGACCAACACAATTTAACTGAACAATAAAAAAATAAGATAAACAGCTACAAAATCCTACTTTCATGTGTCGTATATTAGAACCTTTTTAGCTATGATCTACCATTATTTGACAGAATCATACATTTCTAACATATAGCAAATTATATTTCTATTTTTTAAGTAAATAATGAATACTTATGTACATATGTTGTATCGTAGAATACAGTCAAGAATTCTGATGCGTAGTAATGAAATCATGAGTGTGCGACTTAATGTACGTACACATCCGAAAAAATAATTGTGCTTTATTATAGATAAAACACAGGTATATATTCATTATTTCGATTCTAACATAGCTAATATTCCGCATTTGACAACACTTTCTTTCGTGTGTATATAGCAGAAACGTCTTATTGGATGAGAATGTTACATATACTAGTAGTATTGACAAAAACTTTTCCAAAGAGTTTACCAAAATCTAGAAGCGAATTGATTCCGCAGCTTACTTGCAGTAAAAGCAGATGAACAAACACGCCTTATCATAGCCTTAAATACAACTAGTTTATTCAGGTCTGTCCATTTTACATAGCAATGCGTTTTTAAACTTTGCAATTTCTCTAATAAACTATGTTGTACATGTGTAGGAATGCGTAGGTGTCTTAGTGGACAAGATATGGTTTTTATTGCCATTTTATCTAATTAAATGTTCAAATTAATAAGAATACTATATTATTACGATAGTTCAGTGTTCTATACAAGTCTATTTGTTCTGGTATCTCACAAACAAATGTAATATCAAAACAAAGCATATTATAGTTTAAAACATTTTATTCGGATAATATGGGCGTGAAATTCAATACGAAAGACTATGGCAATAAAAACACCCTATTCTATGACAATAAACTAGAATACTTTAGGAGGATCTCTCTCGCCAATTGTAAGAGGCGTCCATTATTATTATTATTATTATTATTATTATAACGAAAACAAAAACGTTCAAAAACGGTTTCACGTGACAACTTTGCTTGCATGAAGTCTCTAACAACATCATTTAACAACCAATCTTTTCGTCCTAACATCGACATGTTGGCGAAATATTTGAAAAAGACAAAAGAGGTGACAATTACCGTTCAATCAACCAAATATTCATTTATACTACTTTTAAAATGGGCACGCAAACGGCTTAGGAGGATTTGTACTAGCGTGTATTTTGTGTATGTCATTTTAAGGGGGGCGCTTTCGTGATCTCAGCGAGTATGATGCTGATCTTATATCTTAAACAACTAGGCATGTTTGTTAAATAATATGATTACAAGCGTCAATAAATCTCACCAAACACCGTGGGGAACTCACGTGAACAGATATAGTGAGCCCAGGATAATGTGATAGGCGGGAACATTTGGTATATTCCACAAAGGTGGATTAAAATTAAGTGCACGGTTTATCAATGATGTTTTGAGTATATTACTGACCTTATCTGCTTATTTAAGTGATTTTTAAAACAAAATTTGCCACAGTTGACCAAACCGATTCATGTTTCTAAATATAACATTATCCTGGGCGGACTATACTAATGTTCGGATTCCATTTTTTCAACAAATCGCCCCGTTTTAGGTACATTGTAATAGCTTGTTACTTTCTTAATAACTCATTTATCTTGCTAAAATATGGACAAGCGACTTCCCAATTCGAAGTTAACTCATCAACACTATTACAGATGTGATACAGAATATTTTGTAAATTTTGTTAAAAGTGCAACGGCGCATTTCGCAAATCACAATTGCGATTAATAGAAGAGATCATGTTTGTTTACAAAGGGATTAGTACCACCAGCTAGCTATTGGGCATTTTGCAAATGAATACGGTGATATCTCCTATACGGTGAGCGATAACCTCATTTCGCATAAAAAAATCTTTGGGTGTCATAAATAATAGGACAAAGACAAACTTCGCAGTATCACGATATTCTTACATATTAGGACCACGATGAAATAATATAAATAATGTTCATGTTATTTCCTGGGACTTCATAGAGACTTCATAGAGAAGCCATTCAGGGCACATGCACATAAAATATTAGCAAATTAATGTAGCTACTATTATTAGACCTACTCCAAACTATTGTGTTGTGTGTTACATATTGAGACATGTGTAGGGTAACTCTTGCTGCCGAATGCATGACCAGTTTATCATCCATTTGGAACACACGAACGCAGTAAGTTAAAAGCTCGAGGAATCGGTTGAAACCATCTGCGAAAGTACGGTTTTAGTTATGCAGCAAGTCAATGGACAAAATGAGTACTACCTTATTAATAGTTTAGTTAACGTTGTTCTTTAACATTTGAGGACTTCAGACGGGTAAAACTATGTACATTTTTGCATTTCAGCCTTTTTACCGTTGAAACTATGCCATCCAGCAAGGACATTCAGCTTTTTGATTGCTGAAACTTGGTCATTTAGCTTTTTGACAACTGGGTCTTGGGCAGTTCATTTTGTAGCTGAGTTATGTGTTGGGCTTTGAGCCATGTAATTTAGGTATGTGATATTTTATGTTCTCTGTGGTTAAGTTGAGTGCTGCCTTCCCTGTCCGACTTTCTATTATCATTTAGTTCGTTCATTTGATCATATCGTAAGGCGACAACGTGTGATATTAGTCAATCTGCAGCAGTCAACTTCATCATTGGGACTATAACATAGACTTACATAAAATAATGCTGAGCAAATATGTCGCTGCATACTGCGCAAAGAATGCAATAAATTGTTACTTGGGTAAAAACAGCAGTTCAGACATAAAACAGTTAAGTAAAGCTGATATTAGTAGTTGAATACACAAGAATGTTTCCCCATAGCCATTATGATGAACGTAGTTGGGTCATAGACAGGTTAATGTATCCACAATTCGTTTGTGCAGCAAAATAGTTTTAACCGACATCACATACTTTTGTCGAATCCCTATCTGGGCAAGTGAATATTTCGTGCAATTGAGTTTTGTCAGGAAGTATGGTTGTCTTACCGCGTACGAATAACATGTAAGTGCTGGTTGATAACAAAGTTCTACAAAAATATATTATAAGGCAAGCTATCTCCGCAGTTGATTGAAAACCGACGTACAAACAATCATAAAGACAACAAACGGCGTACAAACAACACCATTGCCCAAAATCAAGGACACCTATCATGCATATCTTGTAGAAAAAGCTGAATTAACAAGTGACATTTCCAACACTCGAGCAATCAACCAACTCGTGTCATTACATAGTATGGCATTTCTCATTATCTTTTCCTGTAGTTATCTGGTTAAGCATTTAATATACCGATTACAATTATAGAACACAGTTGGAATTCAACGACATACTATTTAACCGTGTCAGGAAATAAGAAATACCCAGATACGTCGTTAAAACCTTATATGAGTATCAATACATGCACTTGTCTGCAATGTCAAAAACAACAGCCAACAGTATGTGTAGCCCTTTCATGTCAGTTTTAACCCACCCTTTAACATATGCTTGTGACATTAACAAAGGTACATTCAGAAGCCAGAAGACAAAAGCAAATCGGACAGGGAAGACATCACTCAAAAGAACCAGTCAAGCGAGAAAGGCACAAAAGGCTGACGTTGCATATACATATTTATATTTAATAAAACATAATATGGAACAGTACTATTCAGTGTAATTGTCAAATAATATCTACTCTCTGTCTGGTGTTTACAATATCTTGAAAGACGCACTGACTGCAATATAATATATGCGCATCAAACGTCAGTATCAAATGTTAGGCCAATGAACACAGTATTGCTAATATATGAAATACTTCGGCATTGTCGTGGGAAAGACAAAAACATAATTAATAACATTGTTATAGGCACAGTGTGTCATTAAACACTACGATTATAAACATAAGCATACCATGTGCTATTCACAATCATCTCACACGCCGTAACGGTCGTTATATATACTAATACCGAAGGCTACATCAAGTGAGGTTCCATGCGCTAACAACAATCAATGCCGAACACTATTAAGACATATAAATCGCCCGCTTTTCCCCCTACTTCAAAGCCAATATTAATACCAATCTAACTGCATAAGCGTTATCACAGTAACCTAAGTGATTTACGTTGTCGTACATCTTAAATGCATGACATCATATCACGATAAACACCATTTACCACTTCATTCATTGATGCAAATCAGATTTATTACTAACCGAGTTGATACAGTACGCTTGCGAAATGGGTGTGCAGAATCTGCCAACAAATCAAGTGATTTCATAATTTCACGACCGAATCACGAAATCAGTAGCGGCAGGAAAAATGTAAAGGACATATTGATACATACATTAATAATTTTAAAACAGTATAATCAAATGTGAACATAGAAATAGCAACACAAAACAATACTCTGACATATTGCAATTTAGCTTTCTGTAAGTTGCAAATGTCTTAACTTGAAGTGTGAATCGTTAACTGTTTTCACAGCGGAGATAGAACGTGGATTGCAATCAATGCATAACATAGCATGACATTTTCAGTATCATTACGTAGACTACACCGTACGTCCTTCATAATTTATTTTCACAAAATGCTTATGCCAAATGTGTTTGAACCAGCTGGATTTCAGTGTGTCAAATCATTTGGCAACACGTTTGTTTGACATCTTGGACCCGACAAATCGGTCATAATTTAATCACATAGATGTGATTAAAATTATGACCGATTTGTCCATTTCCAGGGTATCTAATTTTTTGTTGATATGAAAAAAATTTCTTAAGTATTGTTTCTGTTTAATTTATTTCGTAAATGTATTAACATCGAGCTAAGAGGATTAGGATTTTCCTGAGGAGAAGTGGAAACCAAAGCAAAGAACATGGCTGATTGGAGAAATATCGTGGCGACATTACGACCCGAACAGGATCAGAGGTTAAGGTAAAGTAAGTAACTTCCAAATTATTACATTAACGATCACAGTTAGGAAAAACAATGAGACACAATCATGCATGTATAAATGCAAGTTATAATAAGTTTTACATTCGTTACAACTCATGTCAATTTGTTACAAAGTTGTTCTACGTTTTTAAGACATTTTTGTCGAAACATTGCTTAATAGATTTGAAGCTTTCTACAAACATTTGTGTGATCCCCTATTTTGGATGACTGTAAACCAGACAACCGTTTCCGGTAATAATGTAAACGAACGGTTGTTATATGGCATCCATTCCTCATCGTATTGCGTCAAAGGACCAGTGGTTGTGCGTCGACCTGTAGATGGCATACAAGTACCCGGCACAGGTTCGAATCCAGGAAGTGATTGTTTCATTTTTCTCTTCATTTTCATATCAATCTTTAATTACAAAGCCTAAAAAAACACATCGAAAAACAATGCAAAATAATCTGCCTTGATAATAACCATTGTTAATAGCAAAAATGATGCTCCTACACATTAATTTCAGTATTACATTGTTACAAGAAATGTAAACATAGTATGGTGAGATATCAGACAATGTAACTCGAAACAACAAAGCCAGGCTCTGTCGCAGTTTACAAATTAATTGATGATAAATGTAAGTACATGTATATATTTTGAAGGCGTATGAATGTTGTTCTTTGAAAATGCATATTTATCAATGGTCTGCTGATATGCAAGACATGTATATTCAATTGTATCTAAGTGGACGAAACGATCGAAATTTGGCATAGTTTCAAGATAAAAGAATATATATAACACTATACGTAACTGAGTGTTATTTGATAAAAGCCTATATATCATTACAGTTTTGACAGCAAATTACATACATGTACCCAAATCTGTGCTTGTGAGCCTACAAATTTAAGAATATGGAAAAAGATTATATTAAGTCAGACAGGGAAGGCAGCACTCAACCCAACCAGCCGACTTTTGTTTCAAAATATCCAGGCAGCAAACGGTTAGATTAATTTTCCAACATGCAGACAGCAAACTGTTAGGTAAAAGTTTGAAATTAACATATTTGAAAGGGTAAGAAAATATCAACGTACAATGTAAAATGATCGGTAGGTAATAAAAAACACATTTTTGGTTTTGACAGTTTCCGTCTAGGGTTCTTGATGAAAATACAGTATGTAATTCCAAAAAATACACTGGCGTCTAGAGTTTGTGCTCAACGCAAAAAAAATCCAATAGAAACCTATATGCATGACAGTTGTATGACTCCATTCAAAATACTATATAGGATTCATCTTTATGGTTAATTATGCACGATATTCAAAGCCCACAATGTGTCTCTTATTGTGGGGTGGGTATACGGGCGTGCTTGAAATTTCCATGTTTGTGGATATGGATGGTTCGATCTATGTCTTACTCTTGCGTGGGTGGCTAGGTGCCGCCGCCATTTCTGTTTTGCTTTGGATTGTCTGTGCTCTACTGTATTGACTTATTGTAATTTATAGTAATGGCAGCCACAATTCAATGATTTTACTACAGGCACACTTTTCTTAATAAGGTAAGAGTTGTATCTACGTTGGTGTCACGATGATATCGTGCATGGTTGTTTTCCTTATTATATCAGTGTAATAGAATTAGTGCTCCGAAATTGATATTTGTCTTAATAAATCTCAATGTCATGATTTATTTGCACATTACATGCTAGATATACAACCCTGCTAAGTTAAACATAAAATCAATTTGATATTGTCCGTAATAGTTGCCTTAATGACTGCATGTATCTCGGTTTCACTTGTAGTAGTCAAACTGTATATTGCCCAATCGGTTGGTAACCCTACTTACATTGGCCTTGTTCTTGGATTTAAAGTGAAAAGTTAAGAAGATCTATTACATAATCATTAGCTAGCATCTATACATAACCATACCCTGACTTTTGTATAGAACCAAGTCGAGTTTAATAGGTACACAATGACTATAGTTATTGACACATTCAGAGAAAATACAAATGTCATTAAGTACTTTATTGTATACAAATATATTCGTAGGCTAATATCGCATTAATCAATTTACCCTTTGTATACTTATTCTTAAATCATCGCAGTGCTTCTCAGAAATGGGATAATTGGAAACCGTCACCAGACTTACGCACTTTAAGAATAAATAACGTTGCTGTGACAACAAATTCTTTAGGAGGATGAACTACTGTTTCACCAATTCTAGACGCATTTAACAATAATAAACCGAAAAAGAATTTCACTTAGCAACCTTGTTTGCATGAAAGCTCTAACAAACATATTTAACACGCAATATAATCGTCTTGTCATCAACATTTTTGCGAACTATTTGAAAAAGACAAAGGAGAACGCGATAATCGTCCAATCAACCAGCCATTTATTCAGACTACTTTTTTAAATGTGCTATTCAGCTGGTTGATATTGACAATTTCACGATTGTCCCACGTTTGATTTTTCACTGTTTGTTTTCAGTGTTACAATGTATGCAGGAAGTGGTTTCCTGCTGTCAAATTATGTAGAAAACGTAAACAAACCACTCATGAACTGAGTGTACAGTTCGTATTTTAAGGTATGCCAATTGTATGCAAATAATGTCATATTGTAGCAAAGTATTTTTTAATTTATTATTTTTAACATTTAATCGGATTACATGTAAAATGCAGTGAAAATCAATACCTCATATACTAAGTCACATACTTCATTTTTTCAAATACTTATTAAATTATTTACTCATGTGCATATACGTGTTGTCTATTTAATTAATACATTTAATTTAATAATGATGATGATGATGATAATTATGATAATAACAATAATAGTAGTAATAATATTTATGCAATTCCAATGTTTATGTACATAGTGGTAGGTAAACAGATGACAAATAAAAATAAGCCAGCCATATCGATTGATAAGGTAAGAAATATCTTCATTTAGCATTGAAAACGTGATCGAACACTTATTAAGTAAGTTAACTGATAATGACTTGTATTACATGTATCACGACATTCTTACATAGGCATGACAAAGACAAAATACATGAGTTTTATTTTATATACATAATACATTAAAGACTATGAGTACATGGATTAATCCAAATATTTCAATACACATTTAAACATAATAAGTATTGCCAATGGCAATGGTAATTATCATGTACATGGTGTTTAATAATATCTGACCCGGTTACAACCGAACGCCACAGGACAATGCTTAATCTCATCTAGTGTGTTCTTATATAAATAGAAAGTTCACATTTTGGAGTTTTATTCAATATATAACACGACCATATTACTACATGTATCAATGCAACCGGGGAATTTAGATTCTTGCAAAACGTCATTTTTCGATAACTGTCAATTTGACGTCCAAATTGAATTTGTTTCTCAAGTTAAATTAAATAGCTTGTAAAGTATGGCATGATATATTAAATTAGTTTTAAAGTATTTATCAGCACACTTATATATCGATTTATAAGTTTCATCCATTTGTGATAACCTTAAAACTTATTTCAGTATTACAGTTGCATTAGTTGCTAGGCGACGAAAGAACCTTTCACAAAAGTACTGTTCGTTTCTAACCAAGTAAATATATGCCTGTGTTTTGATTATTATTATTCTTTCTAAATTATTGCTTTAAACTCATCTATTGCATATGGTTGTTCATTGTAGAATATATACTTCAAAACGGTGAAATTAAACAATAAATTATATTGTAGAAAGAAAAATATTCAAAAACCAATCCGCCTGTTACTTGGCTATAAACTAGAACTTATTTTTTGTGTTAGGTACTTTTGTTACCTAGCAACTGGTAACCAAAGCAACTGTTACATTTAAAATATTTTAGATTGTTGCATACTTATGAAACTTTCGATTTGATATAATATTTTGTTTAATAACACTATTGAACTGGTTACATTGTGCAATACTTTACAAGCTAAATAATTAAGAAACTCTGGAACAAATTCAATTTGGATGTCAATTTGACATTTATCGAAAATATGACGTTTTTCAAGAATCTAAATTCCTATCTTGCATCGAAAGTAGCATGGTCATGTAATATATTAAATAAAACTCTCAAAGGTTAGCTTTCCATTGGTATCTGACAACATCAGATGAGATTAAGCATGTTCTCATAACATTTGGTTGTAATGGGATCAGATATTATGAAACACCCTGTATATGTATTATTATTGAGTCACAACAGACTTACAATAAAGACAACATATAACATGGTTGCCACCTTCTGCCTTCCGGTGCCAATGCCCGTCACTTTCTCTCCTTATGGTATACCGTCTAGTATATTTAAACATACGGCCAATTACAATGGTAATAATGAGTAAATTGTGTAAAACAACAACAACAAATGCACTTTCAAACTTATAGTAAATACAATCAAATATGTATCAATTGATTTAGTAGATACTGGTATGAACGATCAGCTAAATATATTATGACTTTAGAAATTGGAGAAATTCCAGACGCTGCACACCGCCTGTCTCCTTTGCTTTGTGAGTTTTATGATTCACATGGAAACAAGAACTTATGATCCGCAATTCATGACCCGATAGTCGTCGTACATTATCAAAGCTAGGAACACACCGACGCAGTAAATACAATTATATCGTAGACATTGCCTGAATGTTCTTTGATGTTTTGTATTACGCTTGAATATGATTCTATTCAGCCCTGATGTCAATTTACTACTACCACCAGCAGTTGAAATGACCATGCTATTAATCTTTTTCGAACACACGACGACTTCCAGTCTTGACTCTTATACTTACATGACACCAATATCAATAGAAAAAGTTATGTTCATAGTATGTATCGTACGATGACAGTCCATTTTGATTCAAAGAGCTACTATGTAAATAGCAAGTTCGTACAAAAAAGGACTGTCAAGTTACTCAAGGGTCGTTCTGTCATTTAATAGGACGGCTGACTAAATAAAAGCTACAACAGTCACCACAACCAAAAGTACTATACCGTAGATTTACATGACAATGTGGCAGACACAACGTTGCTGTATATATAGTCACTTGGGTGATAATACCAGTTCAGACGAAATACATTTAAGTAAGCTGATAGTTGAATATATTACCAGCGTGTGTCCCCTAGGTCATAGTTGAATATATTACCAGCGTGTGTCCCCTAGGTCATAGTTGAATATATTACCAGCGTGTGTCCCCTAGGTCATAGTTGAATATATTACCAGCGTGTGTCCCCTAGGTCATAGTTGAATATATTACCAGCGTGTGTCCCCTAGGTCATAGTTGAATATATTACCAGCGTGTGTCCCCTAGGTCTTCATAATGCATTTTATTTTACCATTGTTTCAAATAATGAGTTAGAACGTAGACAGGTTTAATTATATACAAGTTCATAGCATATTTTGCAGCATAATGTATTTGACATAACCATTTTTCGGTATCAGGTATAAAACGTCATGTTTTCGTTCCATAGACTAATTCACTTAAATTAAGTACCCAAAATGAATTTTTGAATGACAGCCTCTGAGTATTGCAGAAATATGTAACGTTTAAAACAACACAAGTTTAAGCAACATACATGAAGTACGTGGAAATTGACGTCACGTACACTATCATTCTGTTTATGACATGTTGCGTTCAGAAGAGCGACGTAGGTTTTTCCAAATGTTTATAATTGCAATAACGAGTGATCCTGTTCCGGAGAGATAGCAGTGAAATTGGCTATGGTTATGTAAAAGGCTCGCTGATGAGCATGGTACTGCCGATTGCTAATTAATTCCAAAATATTGTGTTAACAATCGTGCAACATTGAAACGCTGTTAGTTTAATACGCTTTTAACATATCAGTTTGGCCCAAAATCAACCAGACTCTCAGGAACATCTTTGGGGGAAAATCGAAAGAGTGACAGTTCCTATACTCAAGCAAATGGTAAACCAGTGCCATTGCATGCTCTGACATTTCTCATTATCTTTTCCTACAGATATGGTGTTCGATATCTAATAACCGTTTACAATTATAGAACACGGCATGGCTTCTATGACATACTACTAACTCGTGTCCGGAAACGAGAAAGAATCAGACGAGTCCTTTACACCCTACGTGGGTATACACTTGGATCTGAAATGTCAAAGGAATCTGCTTGTAAAGACCCACAACATCTACCCTGTCCTGTATTTTACCACCCTTAATAGCACCGGTATCCACACAAGTAACAGCAAGAGTGTACACTGACAAATCCCAGGGTGACATTAAATATACATATATTACACTATGTGTGATGTCGTTGTTTTAACTATTTTCTGTATGTTCTAGTTAAGGTAGTTATATCGAAATATTTTGAGGTTAGAGTAGCTGTATTCAATTATGTCGTTATATCGAATATGATAACGTAAATGTTCAAGAACGTGTATGTATTATGGAAGTATGCATACCCAATTGACTCATGTACTTATATACACATATGACAAGATGCCATCTGAGATCAGTCATACGTATAAAAATATGCATTAACACTAGTATATAATTGGTGTTTGTCACAGTTGGATGTAGCTAATGTCGCCGAACGACAATCATTAACTGTATCTTAAAGAATATGTGACAAACGAATTACGATTGTTAGTCGCATTCCGAATGTTCCATAGAATATTTTAATTATATTGGCTATCATAATTATATGACGTAAATGGTATCATGTATGTAATTCAAGTAATAATACAAGAACAGCATTTATTATAACATAATTCAATTTTAATTTATATATACGACATATCCTAACATAGGAGATGTTCATAAATACTATATAGTATCATTAAAAATCATTACAACATGTTACTTAATTAGTTCGTATTTCTCTTCAATTACACTCTCAGCGCCAGTTCTTAATGAAAGGGAGGTAATACATGTATTTTATCCCAACATTGGTCATAACTTATGTTTTATCATTCCAATTGTACTGAAATTCACATAATAAACCCGAAATACTATTACTTATCATTTAAAAACTTTATATAATCTTATGTATGCATTTTAATTGAGTTATAGGGCCAGTTCTCTTCGAATCTATCGATTGTTAAGCCCCAGTTCTTAATGAAAGGGAGGTAATACATGTATTTTATCCCAAATTTGGTCATAACTTATGTTTTATTGATCCGATTGTTCTGAAATTCACACAATAAACCCGCAAAACTATTATTAATAATTTTAAAGTATAAAAACATCATATTTGTGTTTGGTTATTGAGTTATAGGGCCAGTTCTTATCCCTAGGGCCAGTTCTTTAGAACTGGCGCCAGTTCTTAAGTGTAAGACACCGCGTATAAAGCGCTATTTTAGTTACCTTTTCATTTCAATTTCACTTATTTAAAAACGCACCACTTTGAAATATCAATTTTATTGTTGAAAACATTTTTCTATGGTTATTTCATTGATTTGACTTCGTCTATATCCTTTCCGCTACCATAGCGTACTAATGCAGACTAGCCGGGATGGCCATTTCGGCCGTCCTTAGTTTTCGACCTAAATGCCCAAATTCGGGAATTTTGTTGTCATGGGTACACAGGCATCCCAGACTATAGGATATCACGGGTCCAGGGTCGTGCTCAGGTTTTTGGGCCCGCTAAGGGCCTTGAACGTAGATTTTCCAAAACTGAAATTACTGGTCCTACCCGCCATTGCGGTACGATTTTTCCTGTGGAATTGCAATAACATTTAGCGCCAAAACGTTTTTATTTTTCTATAGAAGGAATATAGGGCTAGACAAATAATAATAATAATATCGACTTTATTTTAAGAGGCGACACAGTTGGGCAAGCCTAGTCTTCCCTGTGAGCCTCTATGCAAAAACATGTGTACAGAAATCGTATGACATAAACAATAAACAGTCAGAAGTACAACAACAAAATATAACAATATTATAGGTCTATTTTTTCAACCTGTCGCAGGTACTTTGCCATTGAATATTTATTACATTGGCCACTGTGGTAGAAACAGGTATAGTTGTTCAATGTACAACAGTAATTTTCATATGAGTCATTTACAATTGACAATTAGGGTTCAGGCACGTACCCGTAAGTGAAATAGGCAAGATGACTTCCGACAGGTAGTAAAAATCTAACTATGGTCTGCACAAAATGCAACATGGTATCAAATATATTACGTTGCATAGTCAAATTATTCACAAAATCTCAGAATACATTTACATTAGGTTTGTCAATCAGAGTAGAACCATGATAGGTAAGACCTTTTGAAGGCTATAAGAGAATTTGACTGGCGAATATGTAATGGTATATTGTTCCATATAACTGGTCCAGAATAAGCTAATGATTTTCTACAAAATTCAAGACGTGATTTTGGTACATATAGTGTGTTGCTAGAGTGTGATCTTAAAGATCTGTTGTCTGATTCTTTAAACAGGTTTGACATATATTCTGGAAAGATGTTGTTAAGAGATTTATATACAAAAATTGCCTTTTTGTAGATGATGCGGTCATGAAATTTCATCCATTTTAATTCTTGAAATAAATTGTGAGAATTGCGTCATAGGGTTTGTCCAGAATTATTCGTGCTGCTCTTTTCTGGAATTTGTAAAGTTTATCAGTCAATGTGTCACTACAGTTACTCCATACAGCAGTAATCAAAATGTGGCAAGATGTAGGCATTGAAAAATATTGTTCTCATATGAGTAGAAAGAAATTGCTTTACTCTTAAAAGCAGGTATAGAAGGGAATTACATTTTTTAAGGAATGTGTTCAACTTGAGTATTCCAGCTTAGCCTGTCATTAACATAGACTCCTAATATTTTTTCAACTTCAGTAAAGTCAATACTTTGATCATGAAGCAGAAGTTTATGGTCATCATTTAAGGAATGTCTGTAAATATTGTTTGATGGAGAGATCACCATTGCTTTAGTCTTTTGAGGATTTAGTATCATTGAGTTTCTCCGACACCAATCATTGACTGTATTCAGACTAGTTTGTAGGGTTTTATGAACAGTATGTAAGGATGGTCCAACTGCAGTGATAGTTGTATCATCTGCAAACATGTCTGTAGAAGAATTTTGTTAGTGCAATGGCAAATCATTAATGTAAAGAATGAATAGCATGGGTCCAAGGACAGAGCCTTGTGGAACGCCTGATGTTATTTTAAGTGAAGATGATAACTTTCCTTGTATAGACACTTGTTGGCTTCGTTCAGACAGATATGACTTAAACCAGTTCTGAGAACAATGGGACATTTTGTATTCTACCATTTTTTCAAGTAAAAGAGAGTGGATATGTCAGTAAAAAATGTGTTAAAAATTTCAGCAGTATTTTGAGTATCCTCTATTACATTCCCTGACTGGTCAGTGATAAAATTGGTTTGATGTTTGGATGATTTACCAGACAGATCTTTCAAGTTTTTCCATAATTTCTTTGGATTATTTTTATTTTCGTTTATCGTATCATTGTAAAATGACCTTTTGGCACTGTGTATCAGGCTTTTTAATTGATTGCGCCACTATTTGTAAAAATAATTATCATTTATCACTTTTGCACAGTCTCGGTTTTTCATTGCATCTACAATTGTAGGGTTAAACCAATCAGGTAAATTGGTATGTTTTACCCGTTTTTGCTTTATAGGAGCATGGAAATCAAGACTTGTTGTGAAAATGTCCATAAAATAGTCCAGTGAGTCATTAGGATCATCGTAAATTTCTAAAACTGACCATGGCTGGGTTTCTAATGATTGAAGGAAGTCATTTTCAATGAAATGTTTAGTAGTCCTGTATGATATGAAATTATGTTTTGGTCCACTGCTGTTGTTGACAGAAGAAACTTTACGTGTGAAACATACTTAAAGCTAGCTTAGGTATTTGAATATCAACTATGTTACATGGTGTTTTGGTGTATACATGATCAATAATAGTTGAAGAGGTTGCCGTTACTCTGGTGGGTTTGTCTACCAATTGTTTTAGATTGAAAGCATTTGTTATATTATTCCAAGAAGTGTTTACTATTTCAGAGTTTACAATGTTGAAATTGAAATCGCCTGTCAAGATAATTTCTTTTTTTTCGGAGTATATTTTTTCAAGAATCTTCTCCAATTCCTCATTCCAACTATTATTAGATGATGGTGGTCGGTAAATATGGCCGAAAAAGAAAGGTTTCTGCTTAGAAGAACGTATTCTAGCCAAATGGCTTCTATGTTTTCACTTTCAAGGTCTAGTCTTTGTGAGCATTGGAGATTACAGTTCACATATGTAACCAACTCTCCTCCATTGGTTGGCATATCACGTCGAAAAAGGTTGAAATTATTTAATTAAAACTCACTATCATTGAATTGATTGTTTAAAAATGTTTCAGAAATACATAATACATCAATTTCGTTAAGTTCATTTACTAAATTCTTCAATTGGTCAAATTTAGGGAATAAATAATGAATATTAAGATGGAGGAATTTTAGTCCTTGTTTCTTGAAATAATTTCCTGCCGTCATGTCCTCGTTATTTACTGCAGAATTATTTTCAGCACTTAATAAATCACTGTCATCACATATACGGGTAGTCTCTAGAAGATCTAAATGACTTTCTAACAAGTTTTGAGGATGAATTTGGTTCTACTGCATGTGTTGTTCTTTGGGTATCTGTATGTATGGATAGATCATCATTCAGGGTGTTATCTAGTATCTGGTTTTGTTGTGGGGTCTTGGATATCGTAGATTGTTGTTCCAATTTGTACCCCAGTCCTGACGAAAATTTGCAGTAGTCGTCACGTTTGTGGTTGGTATTCCATGAACTTTGTGAATGACTGTTTTAACTGGTCAGTCAGTACAGCTGCTCCTATCCGTGTCAGATGGACTTCATCTCGGAACAAGATTAGATTAGAGGATGTTTTGTTAAACATAAAGTGGCTTGTGTTGTCTATAAAGATCAGTTTACTTTCTGTACAGTAAGTTTGAAGTAGGTTGTTGAAAGTTGATATGTTTGCTGATGACAATCTGTCATATTTCTTTGGTAGGACTGAAGATATGATGATGTTTGCTTTGTTGTTTTGATGTTTAACCGATGATACTACTTTCTTAAATTGTTCCAGAATGTCTTTTGGTTCGTCAGGATTTGATTTATTTATTCCTGCATGTATGACAACAGAGTCAAACTTACTTGTGTCGTTCTGATTCTCTTGTAGGGAATTCAGGCTCTGATTGATGTCACCTAGTTTAGCACCAAGATGTGTTTTGATGGTGACATCAAGTGTGTCTTCGGACATTTCAGCTGTGTTTAAAACTCGTGTCACTGAATCCCCCATGATTAATATCCTAGGTTTGTTTGTGTTTGTCTTTCTAGAAGCCTGCTGATTTTGGTAACGTGATGTTGATGGTACAGTTATAGAAGTTGAGTTGGATTGATGGTCATTGTTTATGTGCTTTCGATCTTTGATGTTCTTGATGTTGGTTTTCAGCTGATTGATTTTCTTATTACTTGATGCTACATCCTTTCTGAGAATTTCAACGTCGGTAATTGTAGCAGAGTACTTCATTTTATTTTTCAATTCAAATATTTCCATTTTGAGAACACTTCTTTTTCTACGTCTTTTTTATTGGTTGACATTTTGTTGAGGAGTTCTTGTTTTTCTTCTCGTAGTTGAGTATTTACTTGTTTCTCTTTCTTTATATCTTCTTCGTATACCAATGATTGTGCACTGGCATCTGTTAGTTGTTTCTTTAGGGATGTTAATTTCTCTGATAGGGATGTAATTTGTTTTCTATGTTCAGTTGCTTTAGAATGCATTTGTGCTAAAGTTTTCTTAAGTTTTTCTGTACTGTCTACAAGCTTCAATATCCTTTTTTCTTGTTCTTCATTTTTTGAGATCAGTTTCTTATTTTCAATCTTCAATGAGGCGACGTCTTTCATCAAATTTTCATCAGCTGTTTGAACCTCTTCCGCTACATAGCTTGAAATTGAGGTTTTGCTTGGCGTTTGTATATTCTCTACTACAATATCACGGCGTTCGTCACATTTCACTGAGTTAGGATGTCTTGAGATAGCATTGATTTCTGAAATTGAACCCTCATCATCACTGATGTCAGAAATTTCGTGTGGTCTAAACGTTGTTTTGGGGATTTTCACAACTTCTGTGGATATTTCATTTTGTTTGTCTGGCTGTTTGAGATTTGTTTGACTGTTATCAAGGAAAGACGCTGTGTTTGTGTGATGGTCCCATTCAAGTTCACTTGAGACTGCTATGTGATCATCAGTTTGGAGGGCTGTTGACTGGTGAGTTTTTGCATACATGTTACGGTTGGTTGGAGGTGAATTGAATGACATTTTCTTGTACTTATATGATGAGTCATTTAAGCATTTGTGTAGTGCTTCTTGTAATAATGCTTGATCTATTGGAGGACCGCCTTTGGTCTGTGACATCATTAGGGCTCTGTCATAGTCTTTATTGAAGCGCCGACAGTTCTTGGTCTTTTGGCCACCTTGGAGTACTGTTGATACGTATGATCCAGCCCGGCGAAGTAGACCTTGTTTTCTTTTGTTGGATTGGTTTGATTCGTTTTGTTGGATTTCATGGTATGTCAGTGGTGTCACTGGGATCGATTTTTCAGCAAATGTAGACAGTCCATCAATTAGTGAAGGGAAGGTGTTAAGCATCCATGTCTGAGTCCCAGTGCCTTGAATCAAGAGTGTTTCTGTATTGTAACATGTAATTACAACTTTTTTGTCCATTATTTGTTGGGTTGTTGTAATCCCACTATTAGACTTTGTTGGTGTGAATGTATAGTTTGATGATAATATATCAACAAAAGTTGTATAATCACCTTCCTGGTTAAGTTTAATTGTCACATTGTATTCCTGGTTTACCAATACTGTATACAAGCACAGGTTTGGTGCATTGTAGTCTAAAGAATGAATGAATGTTTCATTATCAAGGTCTCCAGACATATACGCCGCCATTGTTCTTGCATTAGTGTTGTGAGTTCAGTAATTTGAAATTTTAACGATCCAGTTGAACATTTGTATAAACCACACAATTTCGAAATAAGATATAGTCGGGTACAACTGTTTTACTTGTAAGCTGTCATTATTGAAAGCCCTCTAGGTATATCCTTTTGTTCTGTTTAAACAAAGTAGCAAGTAGAGTTCCGTTACCAACACTAGTTGTTTGCTGTCAAATATTGACAAGTAACTCCTGGTGTATTTTTCACAAATTTGCAAGTTATGTTCGTTTCAAATGTACCTACTGTCAATATGTGATGTCCTCATGCAATTATTGACAAGCAGACATGTTCTGGCTGGTTATTATCTTCACAATTTATCAAGTTATTTCCATGTATCTATATCTGTTTAGCCATTTAAAAGCACAAATCACTATGTTCAAGTTTAATCCATTTAACTTTATAAATCCACACAAAATGTCCTACAGCACCATATAATTTTTAACGTTCTATTCCTTTTTTGTATTTAGAAAACTTAAAATTGGTCAGAGCAAAAAAATGTACGTCTATTCAGTGCGAATACATTTATATACAAAGGGGTCAGGATCAATGCCCTAAAGGGGCCTAAAAGTAGGACAGTCAAGCTAAAAAAAGAAGTTTTTCGCGCAAGGGTCACCGTCACATCGTCATTTCCGGTGACCTTTAGTCGAAATGTCGACAATTTTTCCTACTTTCAGTTTGGGGCATGGGTGTAGCATCCGGATGTATCGAGTTTTTATCAGTGCTGCAAGTTAATAGTGTCTCAGGGACGGGGTATAGTGACCAAATGAATTCATCATAGCCCCCCCCCAAAAAAAAAATCGTGGTAGCGGAAAGGATATCCAATGAAGTTCACGTCACTATAACGAGCTTTAAATAAGGTGTGTTACCCAACCACTACACTTCTAAACAGGAGTAAACATTCGAAATTGTACTAAAACATTAACCTCATCACTGGCAATCATGAAAGGAATAATGCACTGTTATATGTTTTACCTATCCGTTGACACCCGGTATTCGTCTAACACTGTGTGCAGCCATGCGGAACCAATTCTAGTGATGCAGCACGTGTAATGTTGCCTACTGGCTCGGGGGTCATAAGCTTAGGCTGGGTTGATCGTGGTCGGTCTTGGACTGCGTCATTTGCTAAGATTCTATGTTCTGGGCACACACTCATCAGGTAGTGGTAGCTGAATTTCCATGCTACACGCATGTGGCACATTTCCGCTTAAAGCGAACCCAAAATCATCCGAACAAATGTTTCGAACTAAACGCAGCATAACAAACCATTGGAAATAGTTAGTTATGTTGTTTTATTAAATGGATAAACCTACATGACACAATTTAAATCAAATATCGATCCGTTAAGTTGACACGATTGAGCTGCACATGCAAGACATACAAAAACAGAAAAGTTTTGTGGGCGGGGTATTCCGATTTATAAAGTTGCCATTTTCTGAGCCTAAGTTGACGATTATAAACTGGAGATCAACTGTAAAACTATAAATTTCTGGAGAAAATGAATTTTGACAAAATTTAATTATTTTTATACCGGTGCGTTTTTAAATCCGTTTAGTGTATTCAAATTACAGAAGTTGCACATGTAGCTAATGTTTTCACAAAAGGGATATTTATAATATTAAGTCTAAACCTAAAATGTTTACATGTACATGGGGATAGCATACGTCTTTTAACACATCGTACACAAGAAACAACAATGTAATCTATAATTGAATGGAAGTGTACACAGCATTGCCCTTGATGAAATGATTGAACCTTAAATCATATCATTGCTTATACATGAAGCTAGTGGGGTTGTCATGGCAAATATAAAACATAACCAATACCATTATATTAAATACTGTATGACATTAAGCCCCATGCTGATAAGTATATGTACATGTATACAACATGCACTGCAGCATTTATGATTCAGAAATCATTATTATGTCAATAATATCGGCTACAACATGCGTGCTTCAACGCGGCAAAAAAACGCGGCGATAAACTGAATATAAAAAGCCAATTGATCGCCAACCATTCCACCTTTGTCAAAGATATCGTTAATACAAACACTATATCTAACATTAATACAACTTTAACTTCATAAGCGTTATCACAGTAACCTAAGTGATTTGCGCTGTAGTACATATTAAATGCATGGAATTATATAACAATAAACACCATTTACCACTTCACATATCGGCATGCTCTTTGTGTATGTACTTGTACTGTTACCGAAACGTAACATGTATTATCATATCTGAATATGACAATCCGTTACGTAGTGATTTCCATATCCATGTCTTCAACATGGTTTTCGTTTTTATTTTGGAACGTCAAAATGCACTTCCTTTTTTTGCTTTATTCATATGATAGCAATAACAATCAAAGCATCATAAATTGAATTATGTTTGTGTTGTTATATATAAATATAAATTACAAGAGGGTCGTAAATTAGAAAATATAGCAACGAAACAACCCCGTAAATTTTGGAAAACTGTCAAAAAATGCAATAAAAAGAATAACTCAAAAAATATAAATATAGGAAGTGATGAACTGCATAAACATTTTGCTTCATTATATGGTAAAAATAGTGATGCAAATACAAACAATGACGATAATGATGATACTCTCGATAATTCTGAACAGATAAATGATGATGAACTTGATCTACCAATATCTGAGCAGGAAGTATACAAAGCTGTATTTAAACAAAATAATTTTAAAGCTACTGGCTCAGATGATGTTTCAGCTGAAATAATCAAAGCCTCCTTTAGCATAATTTCTCCACATATTGTATCTATTTTTAATCAAATATTTGATAGCGGCAATTACCCAGACAGTTGGGGATCAGGTTATATATTTCCTATATTTAAAGGTGGTGACCCAACACAATAAAAAAAACTACCGAGGTATCACATTAAATAATATCTTGTCTAAAATATACTCGCAAATTTTGCTAAACAGACTAACTGTGTGGACAGATAAATATGATAAACTTGTAAATTGCCAGTTTGGATTCCAGAAAGGCAAAAGCACGGTAGACTGTATATTTCTTTTACATCAAATAATAGCCAAAGTATTACACTCAAAACATTAACTATACTCTATATTTATCGATTACGAGAAATAAATCGTTCATTCCTATGGCAAAAACTAATAGCAGAAAATGTTAGCACAAAAATGGTAAACTCTATAAAATCAATGTATAAAACAGTGCGGTCCTCAGTTAAACATAACGGACAAATACATCCGGATGTTATACACTCTCATCAAGGGGTAAAACAAGGAGATCCAAGTTCTTCACTTTTATTTATGATGTTTGTAAATGATTTAATGCCAAATATAAATGCTGATCTCGATGGCATATTCACTGTTAATGAGATTAGTCTGTTTCTAATACTCTATGCCGATGACCAAGTATTGTTTTCCACGAATCCTCGTTCCTTACAAAGTATGTTAAATGACATAGAAACCTATTGTAACACGTTTGGTCTAAAAATAAATACGAGCAAGACTAAAGATATGATCTTCGAAAAGGGAAGACCGACCAATTTCAACTTCTATCTTTACGGAGAGAAGATTGAAGTAGTACCGTCCTTTAAATATCTAGGTGTATACCTCTTTACAATTGGCAATTGGTCACGTACTCAAAAAATCATTGCTGAGCATGCTTCCAAATCGTTGCATCAGTTATTTGCTATTTTTTATCAATATGAATTCAAAACTAGTGAAAAATGTAAACTTTTTGACACTTTGGTTTCTTCAGTTCTAAATTATTGTTCAGAAGTGTGGGGAGCCATAGATGGAAAAGATATAGAATTGATTCATACAAAATTCTGTACAAAAATTCTTGTTGTTAATAATTCCACAAATCTGACAGGGTTATATGGTGAACTTGGCAGAGAACCAATGAAAATCAAAAGACATATAAACATGATTAGATACTGGATAAAAATTCAAAAACTAAGTGATAATAATTTAATTAAACAAACATATCATATGTTAAAGGAAGATGCACATAACAATATAACATACAATGGTCAGAACTGGGCATTTCAAATTAAAACTATTTTAGATAACTTAGGCCTATCGGACATGTGGTACAATTTTCATAACTATCAAAATTTAACATTGTTTAATTTGATCAAACAAAGAATATTAGATCAGTATCATCAAACTTGGTATGCAGATATCAATAACTCTCAGAGACTGATTACGTACTGTAGATACAAACATGATTTTACCCTTGAACCATACCTTGATTACCATAGTTTAGAAAAACGATTTAAAATTGCTCTAAGTAGATTTCGTCTATCCTCACATAACCTTGAAATAGAAAGGGGAAGATACTATAACATTGAAAGATCAGAAAGAATATGTAAATTTTGGACATCCGAAACTGTGGAAAACGAGTATCACTTTCTTCTTACATGCCCTATATATTCAGATTTACGTCAAAAATATTTAAAATCATACTATTTTACCTGGCCAACTTTACAGAAATTTGATAATCTTTTGCTGTCAAAAAAACAAGAAAACTATTATAAACCTATCAAAATATCTGTATTTTGCAAATAACCGTAGAAAAGAATTAGATAAATAATTATTAATGTATTATTTTGCGAACTTATCGAAATAATTTAGCTTCTGCTTAAAATTATTTATACTCCATATTTTACTCTATACTGGGGATGTGAAATTTCCATTGCTTATCACTGCACTTTTTGTTGAAGACTAGAAGTAATGTTGTATTACTTAATGTCGAATAAAAGTTGTTGTTGTTGTTGTTGTTGTTGTTGTTGTTGTTGTTGTTGTTGTTGTTGTTGTTGTTGTTGTTGTTGTTGTTGTTGTTGTTGTTGTTGTTGTTGTTGTTGTTGTTGTTGTTGTTGTTGTTGTTGTTGTTGTTGTTGTTGCTGCTGCTGTTGCTGTTGCTGTTGCTGTTGCTGTTGCTGTTGCTGTTGCTGTTGCTGTTGCTGTTGCTGTTGCTGTTGTTGTTGTTGTTGTTGTTGTTATATGATACTTATTTAATACTTTGAAAAATGATAAAAGGCAAACTTAAGCAACCATGAAGTTTGTCAATAATTGTGATAGTCGGCTTACCTAAAATATCTTTTTTGGGGTGTGGATGGTACGTTCTGTATAATTATGTCTCTTGTGCTGTTGTCAAGATGATGCCGCCATTTCGGTATGACTTTGAGTTGTCTATGAATTAACAGTACTTACAATCAATAAATATGTAAAAAAAGCATGATATCTCATACATGTATAATGGTGTACGTTGTATATTTATACGTGTGTATAAGGGTATAGTAATTCCTCCATTTTACTTCATAAAACACCAAACGTTATTAATTATTTAAAGTGTGTCCAATATAAATAAAGCCTAGCTTGGTGGCGATGCAATCAGATGTCTTGCACATTTATTATGTAATTGTCGAATGCAGCGGCTATATTCTTAGTCTGGGCAAAAATTATGAAGGCAATAAATCTTATAAACGACTTTGTAGCACAACTCTGTGTCTGTTAACGCCAATGGCTAGTGAATTTTCTCTCCGAGATTGCACCTTTTGGGTTATATTGGTGATATTTATTTCTTTAAAATACATAAGGCAAAAAAGATACAAAACAAATTCAGGGGGAAATGTTCAGTAAGAGTATAGATTGGTTTTCAATGTATCGAATGAATAAGATAAATATGTGTTTCGAGTTCGGTTTAAAACAGAGTCGTATTGAACACTTGGCACTTTTAAAATAGCCGAAAGCAATCAAATGTATGTATACAAAATACAGCATACTGTACATGTACATCTGTGTGTAAATATTTAAAAAACATGGTTGGTTAAAATATTGTTACAACGCTTGTCTCCATGTCAAACACATGTGGATCAGTAGTCAGTAACTATTAATTTTTGCAGACAAAACAATTGTACTTTTTCTTTTGAGAGCTTATCCCCCTGTTTGATCGTTATATTTGTTTATAACTAATCTTATAGTCATTAACCATGTTTATGACAGTATAACCTAATAGGTAAACTGATTGTCGTATATGTCTTCACTGCAGCAAAAGCTTGTATTTCGTTAAAACTTGTCTTTATCTTTTATCATAATGATTTACCATTACGTTGTATAAATAGAGGATATTTGTTTGTTTTGATTGAATATGGTTTATATCTCATCGTGTAGTGATAAAATTCAATATTTTCAAGAGCGCGTAGCGCGAGTGAAAATATTAAAATTTTATCACTACAAGATGAGATATTAACCATATTCAATCAAAACAAACAAATATTCTATTTATTTAATGCTTTTATTGTGTCAAAACTGGTACTATTTATGCCAAATTACCACTGTGGTTAGGCTACGTATGAATATGTTATTCCATTCATATTTTTCACTTCAAAATCCGCCATCTTGGATTATGGTGAATAGGTGAAAACGACTTTTTTGATAATTTTGCATTTAATCATACACCAACTTGTAGGAAATAGTCTAACTAAGAATAAAAACCTCCACATGACATGTTTCCGTTCAGTAATAAAATAGTTACAGATAGTTTAGTGTTGAGATTTTGGTAAATTAAAGTAGTCCCTGTGAGGGGGCGGAGCTTATATCAGTCACATTGTAGGTGATAACCAGTGACTGATATAGGTTTTATTTCAATGAAAGAACTCCATATCTCATCAGTAAGCATTAAATAATTATGACTCTTTGATTGGTTGAATAAAAATAATATTCTTATTCGATTGAAAATCGCAACTTTCATAGTTCTCATGTTTGAGTCATGTATAGTGCTGTGCAAACTTTTTGACATCTGGGGTTTCTCGTTCGATTTTATGTTAGTTATTGTGGATGTTGCTTGTGGTCTGTGAAGTTATAACTGTTTTGTATGTTCCTTGGTTGTGTCTTACGTGTTCGGCAGTTTCTGTTGAATGCTGACTTTCCTGTCCCATTTGTTCTTGTCTTTCTTAATGGCAACAACATACACGGTGGTATTTTTTCATACAAACGTTACAAACGTGTAAAATGCATGTTTCTAATCAGCTTGGTACCATTTCATTCATGTGCATTGTGATGATAACTCGTACGAGGTAAACAAACGCAACAATCCAAACGACATATTTCCAACTTTGCATACAGTCACAATACGCATATGATTGCCTAAGGCGTCATATTCTATAGAATAAACACCAAACAATAATGTCTTATAAGCTAAATTGACGTTCGCTTCTTGTTGTATTTTAATGAAACCATACTTCATTTTATCCAAGAGGAAGCACTGTTGAGTGTATAGGCGGTGACATTAAGGTTACGCTTAAATAACTCCTGAAGACAGAAATGTCTAATTGTCGTGTCATATAGATTTTTGCATTCCATATATAACTCGATGACCCTTGAGACTTGTGTTTTCCTTTCTTCTCGACTGTTGTTTTATAAATATTTGGAAATCTAGAATTATTCACACGTTTAGATCGTCTGATCGGTTGGGAAAAAGGAACAGAAATGTCTCCAGTTAATTGTATTTGGATATTCAATAAAAAATATTATACAGTAGTCGTAATTAAAACATGACACACAGAAAATGCCATCATATAGACACATGAGAAGGCTTTACAAAAGCAACAAATAACATTGACGTCAACGCTGTGTTTGTAGTGTTTAAGATTGTATATTAGAGTCTACATGTTTAAACATAGGCACAATATTTATAGTATGCTCTCTTTAATGTGTTACCTGGTAACGGTAGGTCACGACGTATCTCAAGTCGAAATCTCAACTCAAATTGGGATTTTGCTAAAATCAAATTCGGATTTAGAGATAAATCTGAAGCTCCAGTTGTTGAAATTTTACTGTAATAAACTCAGAATAACATTTATGTTTAGTGATGTCAATTTTGAGTCCAGACTCGTATATAAATAAGATAAACACACGCCAATAGTTGAGATGAAATCTTGCTCACATTGAGATGTTTAAGGAGATCGGGGCCAGGTCACCATGAATGACTTACAAATGACGGGAAAGCCACCAAAAACGCAAACAAAACAAATCACCTGCTTGAGTATTAGCCAATTGAATGAATGTTGTTTATTCAAAATGAAATGATCTACAACGGAACAAAACACATGAGGTAGCAGGTCCAATGCGTAGGTGTTATTTCACTACTCTTTTTCAACATCAAAACACTGCTTAGAGCCACACAAGGAGCAATACACGTCTTAAGCGTTCAACAAGTCTTAATGTATTCAATTAAATTCAGGAAGAAATTAAGGAGTTAATAATTAACCGGAATCTGCTCTTCCCATTATCTATAACGAGTTACTTACGATGTGTTTGTGGCAATGCAATTACTCAGAAAGATTTAGTAGTATTAAATTCCATGGATTGTCTTACATTTAATTATCAAAGCGCATGTGGTTAGGAGGCAAAACGTTAATGTTGCATTTAATACATTTTTACTTAGTTAGCTATGCGCAATTTCATCTACGTACATGTGTATTTCTTTTCGGCGTTGGTTATAAATGACTCAGTGTATTTTGAAAATATTAACGCGCGTAAATAGAAATATATGTTAAAATGATTTAATACTGATGCTGATACTAGAGTACTAAACACTAAGCACCATTTGTACACCACTAGTATAGCTAATGTAGAACCATAATTCGTTATATTTGTAATGATATGGGAAGGTATTAAACTACAAGAAGGTGAAAATAAGCCGATCAACACTACAAAGTATTTGATACTGTGTTGTACCAATCATTGAACTACTCATTCAATGTAATACGTTGAATTTGATAAATTAAATATAATACGTATCATAATTCAATTTGATAATCATTTAATTTACAAGGGCTGTTCGAAAAGATTCGGCCCTTGTCCCGAAACTTCTTTCGAACTACCCTCGTACATGTATTAGGCGGACGCTCGGACGACTGAACTAATGCTACTGGTAAGTCCAACTACAATAGAGAAATATTTTGCCAGAGTGTATACATATGTTGGCACTGGCTAACTCACAACAATGTAATGTATTGTGTAAGGCCTAGTACATGTACACTACTCAACACTTATAACCGGTCACTTTTCAAACTCTTATATTTTTGTTCACCGCAATAGGGAAATATAGGTACTTATCTCAATCGGCATTATATGCGCTTAAGCATAAATGTTCATGTTATATATAGCGTCGTCAGATAAATATAGGTACTTATCTCAATCGGCATTATATGCGCTTAAGCATAAATGTTCATGTTATATATAGCGTCGTCAGATATGCGGAGTTATTGTACGTTGTTATATAAAATAGTTTTTGTATGTGAAATTCAACGTTTGTCCGTGGCAATGCAAAATAATGTTAAAACAACGACTCAATGTTGATCGCCAAAACAGAAAAACATCAAACATTGCTAAAATAATTACACGTTATAAATCTGTGCTGCTTTGAAATTTAGGAAATGAAAACAATTGTGAAATTACCTCCCTTTTAATTGAAAAAAGAACAAAATATAAATTTCTCAAAATAGTGAAAACGCGTGGTGATAGATTAGTCAAATTTCATACACTTCTTTCTTTGTCGATTCTCATTTACCAAACTTAATCATACCAAAATATTAGTGCTTGTGTCTTTTATATGCGACATTGAGTCACTATGGTGAATTACATTATCACTATCAAACTCCAGCTAAATCTTAAAGTCGAACATTTTAATGTGTTCACATTTTCTCGACTAAGCAACTTTTCGCAGTAAACATTTGCTAAATATGCTTTTATTGTTGCCGTATCGTCCATATTCATAATTGTTTCACATGTTTCATGTTTAAAAAATGGGTTACTGACATTGAATTAAATCCAATTATAATGTTTTTCTTGTTTTGAGGGTGGTCGTCAATTATATGGAATAGTTCTTTTTAAAAATAATAATATCATCATTAGGTTTTATTTCTTTTCTATTTACACTTAGTGTATACATTTACAGCAGTCAGAATATAAATTAGATACTTAGTGACCGGAATTGTGTTAATATATGAAGTTGTCGGTTATAAGTTTTGAGTAGTGTGTGTTTTGTCTGTTTTATTGTCAAAAATTATACCTACATGAAAAGAATATTTAAAACATGGCAGTTGCGCAAATAACCATACAGTGAACGGATATTGTAGTTGGCCAGTGAAATAAATAACACTTGCCTACCGGAACATTTAATTGAAGAAAATTGTTTCTGTAAATGTACACACATATGACTGGATCTCAAACTTAACAAGGTGACACACAAAACGAAAGTGATATATTTTGGAGGACAATACAACGTCTAGGCTAGGTTGTGTAACCTTTTATACTTAAATATGTCATAATATTTACTCGCATCAAATGACGTACTAACCGAACAACTAACCGAATTCTAGGCGAAAGTCGACAATGCTTAGCACTGTCATGGCTCCTCGCCCAAACATTACATTTGTTTCAAATAGAACTGGTTCGAACGTCAGCCAGTGCTTGAGTAGAAACAATTATTAGTGCTGTAAACAAGTGATCATTGGGTATATTGTCGCTACATTAAGCGTTTTGTTGATTTAATATCACATTATTAACTTTTTGCCGAGACAATGGCATACGAATAACAGCAATGTGCGTTTTATATTCTTTGAGGTATTGGAGACTTTCTATAATTAAAAGAACTGTATAAAGGCGATTCAAGTAACAACATATGCCATTATACACACATCATAAGTGTGTTTTAAGGGTTGCAAGTTGTTAGATAAGCATTAATAGTTTAATTGTTTTCAGTATTTCAGATGCAGCACAAAGTCATGCAAATAAGTTTCTTTTGTGATGCGTAATATTCCTATTTATCGATTCCCACTGACGTCGTCATTGTGTTAGGCTGATAACCGCTGGTACTGACGGCTTCTGAAGTGACGTCAACGTCGCGTCCCATCTCTCTCGAATTTATCAAAAACCACGAAGAACAACATGAAAGGCACACAATGAAAGACAAATAATTATACTTGTAACCACTTACCTTGCTTGAACAAAACGGCCGTGGACATGGGCTACTACCAAGTACATTCGTAGTCTTCCAAACTTTAAGCGTTACAATGCGCGAAGTACACCAAATATAAATCGTCATATTCAGTCAGGTGTTGATATAGACACCTGATATACTGACATATTCAGTCAGGTGTTGATATAGACACCCGATATACTGACATATTCAGTCAGGTGTTGATATAGACCCCGATATACTGACATATTCAGTCAGGTGTTGATATAGACACCCGATATACTGACATATTCAGTCAGGTGTTGATATAGACACCCGATATACTGACATAATCAGTCAGGTGTTGATATAGACACCCGATATACTGACATATTCAAATACTGACATTAATTAGTTAATGGGGACAATGTTTTTATACAATCTTTGTACCAATTCAGTATACTGACACATTCGTATTTGTATCGAGACGGTATTGTAGACATTTATAACGCAAGAGGTTAACGCTCACATTACATGGACTATCGCTGCTCACTGGTTTTTTTTTCAAGTTCAGAACTATTGCGTTAATGGCGTGGACATACATGTAGTAGAAATATCTTTATAGCCTGTAGTAGTATACAAAAATGCAGAATTATATGTGGCTGGCTCAGAATACTATACTAAGGTCGAATGAGTGCTTACTAATCTTATAAAACCAATACAGATTTGGTATCCGCGGCATCGCAATACGTAGCATACGGACTTATTTTATTAAAATCTGATAAGGACTTTGTGGCCAAACTGAAGTAGGACACGCTGTTTTTCGCAAAGAAGAAAAGTAAATATGAGACAGGTTTTCTGAAAGACGCATTTCGTCACTTCCGAACTTATTCTTCTAAGCCAGTGATATGTTACGGTAGATCTCATTTAATTCATCACAGGTATATTCACATGTATTCCAAACAGTGTTTTAACTATACCTTCTGTATTTTATAACGGACGGTTTTGTAATTGCACTATGCCTTTTAAACGAAAGCCTTTATTCAAAGAAGCTTTAATTGAGTCAAATAAAATGTAGGAACAGGCAGCGCAGTCGGCCAGAGTCGGTCAACGTTTTCTGATTAACCAGCAGTCAAAGAACATTGGACTGGTCTGTAAACTACCCATCCCATAATGAAAATTTAATTCTCACGAATATCTATGATCATACAGTTCTATTTTATTAGAAACACTTGAATACTAATTTAAAAGACATTATACATACCGTCTGGCATAACCGGCATCAAAGTTTGACTTACCTGAAAATAAAATAATGTTTGGATAATATTGGTGGTATTGCTACCAAAATTACCAATTGTGGTATTCACAAAGAATCCAAGTATAAAACTTAAAATAAAATAAATCAGTGTACATGCATGAGATAATGCAATCAATCAATGTGAGTAGTTTACACTAGGTAAAGACAATGGGGATAAAGTATAGAACGGAAGTGATATCCCTGACGGTTTTTCGACTGTAAATTTCATCGCTTCGGTAAGTAAATTTTGATTTTTCTTTGTTTTGTAAGGCGTTATCAATGAAATCAACCAGCCCACCGTACCCGGCCCTGTCGCTACCTGCATACCCAAGCCTATTTCCCTCTAAATACCTATGAATAGGGAGAACACTATATTCCAGTGCGGTTTTGGTTACCGCACCCCTGACGACCTGTCTATATTATTTCCAATTTCTGCCGTTTTGCATGGTGTGTTGCTGTTTGATGGGGCGAACGAAGTTGTTTACCTTATTCTATGTATGCATTTTGCAAAATTAGTTAGATGCCGCCAGATGTTGAGGCAAAATAAACGAAATAACCACTATGATACCCCTGATGGTTGCTGTTTGTGACTGATACCCCTGACGCCTCAAAATACTATAATGTTGTCATACGCGACAATCGGCTCTGTACATGTTCAACAACTAACAAATCAATATTCTAATCAATAGAGTTATTGCGTAAATACATGAAGAACTTGATAAACAATGTCTAACAGACAAATACAGTTGCATACATAGATTTGGAATCGTACAGCAAGTCAAGTTGTAATATATTGTTCGATGTGAGCTATAACATTTCCTATTACAAATTATTATAAAGGAGACCGCATTAATTTATTTATTAATCTTAAATTTCGACGGCTTATAGTTGAATATTGGAACTTGTATCGAGTGTGTTGATTTTGTATTTTTAAGGTCGAAAACATCCAAGTGTTGATGCTTACAATTCGATTCTCTAATCGATGTTTCAATATTCTCGAGATTTAAATTATATTGATACTTCATCAGGGACTTCGGGTTCCACTGTTTGGGTATAATATACTTCCCAGTCTAATTCATAAGGTACTTAATGACATATTTTGTAGAGTGACGGGAAATTCAGTATTGGGGAAACACCCTGTCTTTGGCATGTTTCCAGGAAAAGGACGTGTCACATTTTTGTCGAAAAAATCTTTTAATCATTTGGTCTAAATGAAATATGCGTTCACTTTTGTCCCCTCTTCAATATTTTGAGTTCCACTTTTCCAAAATACCAAACACAAGACCATGTCATGAAAGCGGTCGCGAATACACCAAGCTTAACTTTCTCCAACTTACGTCTATCATCACGACCCTTTCTAAAATAGCAGACTCTGTCTATGTAATAGTTTCTTCTGAGATGAAACACTAACTGCCCAGGAACGACACATGTTTTGGCAATCACCGTTCCGTAGTCGCATATACAAGACCTTTGTATGTGCCTTTTGTTTGACTTGGCATTCAGCTAATGAACACCGCATTTTTCTGAAATTCTGCATCTAACATTGTCGAAATAATTGGACCATTTTTGGTGATTTTTAATATTTGGTGTCATTTCGCCGGAACAAGCAGGTGAACGTATATCACCCTTCATATGACAAAAATTACTGACTGTCTTCACTGACATGGGTAATTCATAATATACCATCAATATTTTATGCTTCTATAGGGGCAATTTGTCTTAAAATACCACAACACATTGCCCTCTACAAGATGGTTGATTTTGGTTAGAAAAATAATGCAAATATGAAACAAAATGAGAGTATTAACTACTTAACACTTTTTCTTACATGGCTCAATAGAAATAAATCAATTTTATTGTGTTAGTATGACACAATCCGATGTTCAGTTTTGTTCAAATAGAAGTTGAACATCTCTCGTATACAGTCAACATGTTTCATAATGTTAACGATAAATTGTCCATTGTTGCATAAATCAGTCAACTCTCTGTTAAATTTGCCAATAAGACTTAGTACTGATATTAACTTTTTGCATGTTAAGAATGAACACATTTCAAATCGGAATACTAAATGAACGCGTTAAGTACATACTTCCAAAGTAAGTAGAACACAATTGAAGTTAAATTACCGCAATAATTTACATTTGAAACAGTTGTGTACATAAAAGACTGGGAAGAAGAAACGCGATTGTACATACGAGGAGAATGTGTTAGTTATTGCTACACAACGTGTTATTAGGATTCTTGAAGATTTGTACTTTTTAAAACTTAATGCCATCATAAATGTGACATATGTAAGTGTCGGGGTATAACTTTAGATTTAAATCCAATTGATGTATTTGCCCTTGATTTAGAACTAGAATAAATAATGTTATGTCGATTATTGTACCATGCAATTTCGAGATGAAAGGAATCATTCGACAGAGTACTATACAGTATATGTCTAAGGACTACACAATAGAGGGCTAATGGTGTACATTTCGGTAGGCACATTTAAAATAACTTTTCTTTTGCATCGATGTTAATTCTTAAAGGGCATTTAAATTTAAACTGTCCGGCGGTCAGTCCGTCTGTCGTATTTTAGTCCGCATTATTACGAAATAACCATTTGTTTGATTGCAACAAAACGTCTCAAGCATAATAAACTGCTGTTGTACATGTAATTACTCATAACCAGTGATACGAGATGTCTATCCGACTTTGACCACGTGACTCACTAATTTGTACATGTACCGTTATTCACGCACATTAAAGAAGTGGTACATTGTATTTTCTGAAAGATTAAAACGAGACACCCAAAACTAAAGCTAGTTTAGTGTGGTTTACTGTTTATTATACCCGCAGGCCTTAACAAATAACCGATTTCACAAAAGTTTTGATGCTACCAGAAAGTAAAAAAACTACCTAAAAATAATTATATTATATTTTATTTATAACGAAGAAACCAATAAGCCCAACATGTTATTATCATTTTAATGATTTTCTTATTCGTGTTCCGGTAATTATTTTAAGTCGTAGAGTATTAAAATGTTGTACTCGTGTATCTTTTAATGTATAAAAAATAACAAAATGATAATTGCTGGATAACATATCGCTGGATTTGAATTAGAAGGTCGAAAGTACTACTTAGTTTTCCAAGGCACTTCTTATGAGTCTAGTTTCAAGGAAATCGGAAGTGGTCATGTTGACCTAACTGAAGTTTAAAAAGCTTGTTTTTCCATAAGTAAAGAGTAGTTTTCAGACAGTTTTTGTTGTTTTCTCTAACTATTGATACTTAACAGCTTAAGACCTTCTAATTCTTTGTCAGCGATATAGCTAAATGGTACATTTCTTTTAAACACCAGATACAATATTTACTATAAAATACTGATAACAACGTATGCAAAACGTAATAGTATGCTCCCACCACAGTAAACGTACATAATTTAATCCGATTGCTGCCAGGAAGCTAATATTGGTAACATACACATACTTCGGGTCGGGGTAGAGACGGCTTGTTTCAAGTTTTGGGTGTATATGTATACTTTTAAAATGTCATACACTAATAAAGTGACACCGTTATATTTCTTTGTATACACGATGATTATTATCTCCGCAATGGTTGATTGCTACGGACCATTCAATTGCTCCCAGCAATCGAATAAAATTCTGCACTTATTACTCAAATCAACAAAGGATCAAAATCACAGGTTATTCAGCCCAAAAGTGTTGAATACGGGATTAGACGATGGCAATACTGTGCGGTGATTGGCTATTTGCGGCTTATCGTGGTCTAATACTTTATCTATATATTTAAAATATGTGTGTGGGTGTTAGTATTTGATGTATCCTCGGGTCAAGTATCACAATGTAAAACACAAACAGCAGTATTTCATGACTCCGTGTTCGTGTTCCACAAGTGCATTCAGCATCCCCATTTGAACAACATATTTTCAATTGTACCTTTTCATGTTTTCGTACCAGGACAATAAATAATCGTTCGAATGCGTATATGGAGTACGGATTCTGATCGCAACGGTCCAACATATACACGGTTTCATGAACTACTGGCTTAGGAGAACATACCGTGCTGGCTACCGGATAAAGGAGACAGTCCCATGCACGTTTAACTCTCTCTTAATCATAAAATGTAAAACTTTAAAACAACACAAATTTGCAATTGATGATATTAATCAATTTCTAGTTGTCTTAAATTTCTTATTTATTTAAAACATTACAAATGCGGTAGGATAATCAGTTGCATTCATCCAATCGTCAACAATTAATATGTCAAGCCTGTTAAATTTAATTACGAAAGGCGGATATAGAGTGTAATTGATAGCAATTATGATTATACCTGTATCGCCAGGTAGGTTACCTTCATGTAGTTAAAGCTTGCTATAAAGCTATGCATACATTGTATGAACATAGACATCAACATGTTTGAATTAAACACTCATAAAGCCGTTGGGATTGATACTGTCGAACAACGTGCAAATTTAAGCTGTCGTGGTATAATTCGTGTTATAACATATTTGACATTGCAATATATCGTAACCTGTCTTTATAATAAGTTTAAAAAAATTTCAGACACCCACATTATGTACATGTACAACCGAAGACGAGCCTTCAGTTACTTTCCAAGTCTACAATATTTAGTCAGGAACACATGCTGTAATGTTTTAATGAAAACGTTCAGTCGAAAAAGAGTAACTATAAAAACTTCATGTGGATGATTTTTACTTGTGTACGATATGCACCAGCTCTGTTATCATATGTAGTTCCCATTAATGATATTTTTGAAGATTTTCTATTATAACCTTTCACCTATAAACTAATCCAAAACATCATTAAAACATTTCCGAAGTTCAGGTGGTTACATTTTATCTCAAAGTAAAAGCACGGGTCGACTTTATAGTTTCATTATTTAACCTTGATAACTCGTTTAGTGACACGTTTGATGAGTTTTTACCAAGTCCACAAAAACTTCCTAATTAAATTATTTCGAAATATCAGTATCGTTTTGGTCCAATCATAATTCCCAATTGGTGTAGATATTATTTGTTTAGATACTGCAGGGGCAATTAGACGAACTCTATCTACCATGAGACGTCATAATTTGAACCGATCGCAACATTCACAAAGAAATAATTTGCTCTAAATTGATCGTATGTATATATATAATAATATTATATATATATAATATAACTTAATGATACTGAAATTTGTTTTAAATTCCATGGGAATTATTCAATGTTTGTTAGGTCTAAATATCACGTACATGTATTTTGTGGTCACCATAACTGGAGTTTTGTATGAATGAGAACCAATATATCAACACAAAGTCATCTACGAAACAAATACAGCACGCCAGGTTGACTCATGTGATCTAGAGCTAGCTAGTCACACATCGGATCTCGGTTTGACACTCTTGTTTGTCACATTATATCCCTCCAGGGACCATACCCTCCATATTTATGGACGTTGTTAACTGTTTGTGGAAGAGAAAATGTTAGATAATTAAGATGACAACATTGGTATACGACTCGGATGCATTTTTGATAATTTAAGGTTCTAAATAAAAAAAAACCAGTGAAATAGCCTCTGTACACTTGCTGTAACCTGCTGTATAGGTATGTCACTTTGTATTACATTTTCTAATATCTTCACAGAGTGAAAAGAATATTTTTCCTAAAACTAAGTCAAAGTTCCGACTGAGTGTAGCTTAAATAATGTATGATAATCACTCAAAACCAGATTGTATCGGGAAGCTGACGTATCGAAATTCAATGTATTTCAAGCAGCAATTTATGATCATATGAATTACATTGTATCTAATTCTACACCTAATATGATGAAATGTAAACATTTATACAAGCAATCTGTGAATTGACAATCCCTAAAAGCAACACTAATGGCAGAATCTCCACAAAATGCTGTTAAATATGAACAGCAATCAATAATGATGTGCATGAAATATGAACATTGACATCAATTGGCTACGATGTCCGATGTCATTCAAATAACAAACATTGGTTGAGTGTTTCACAACGTTGCATGTCCGAATGCATTGAAACGAGATTAGATCATTATGCAGTGTGACTAACATACTCGTATTTGGTGTTGTTGAGATATTGCTACTATATGGCGGTTGGGTGACTAGTTGTTTGGATAGCTTACAACATGAAACTTTAATATTGGTTGTTGTTTTAAACGAAGTCGCTCTCGCAAGTTATTGTTACTCACAAAAGGCAGTTTTCGACCACTTGTTGTTCCCAATCAATCAATCAATCAATCAATTAACCAATCAATCAATCAATCAATCAATTATTAGAACAAACATACAAAAGAATAAGGGTTTGTTTACGAAACGCTGGTAAGAGAAAAGTGTTTTGACAACGCAAAATACAAGCGGAAAGATGTAGCATTTTCATTGAAGTTATTGATGTGTCGATGTCTTTCATCGTGAGGCAAAGGACGTACAACTTTATGAAACATGATTGTATCCTAAATGTACAGAGTATTTTCAAAAGGAAACTGAAATGAAAGTATATTGATTATATTTCATACAAATACGTGGGGTGTCCCAGAATAGCGTATAATACTTGCTTTATGTAGTCCAACATGATGGCACAGCTTTGAAATTTTGCATGTGCAGTTCTACAACTATTTCACATTTATTTGAGGAATTTATTTTATATCAGCATACGTTGCATATGATAAATAGAATAATTTGTAACCCATGGTAACGGTATGTGCGTCAGCAGAAAAAAGTATATATTTCAGAAATGAATTCAAATATTTAATGGCAATATTACTTAAGTACTATTTGCCACATCCAGACAAAAAATAAATAAGCGTAATTGGCATGTTTTGGCTAGTTGCTGTGTTGTTTCGTGGTAATAACGTCGTGTATGGCGTGTTTATGACGTAATAATTCCAAAGTCGGCAAGTCCCTGCATTCTGATTGGCTAAGACGTGACGTTTACACATCAGTAAACCTCCGTTTTCGCCAATCGGGACACTCGGACATTACTGACGTAAACGTTCTAGACAAATGCGTGTGGAATAAGTCAAACTGCAAAGGCCCATCAAAGCTGAACAAGCTCTTGTAGCTTAATTTCGACATAGAACATTACCTACATGTATGTTCTCCCTCTGATTTTGTGTTTACATAAGGAATAGAGCATTTAAACACATTTTGTTTAGCTAACGTACTTCACCAAACGTCACGTTATGATGACGTCACGTTTACGACGTCATTAAATCAAGCTCATTTTAAAACAAAAGCGCGGGAGTAAATTCAATGATTTCATTGATATTTATGTGATTAAGCATCAGTTTGGAATTATAAGGATTAAACGACCACTTGTTGACGTTCACTGATGTGTAAACACCCGATCTGAAGGCACACATTTAACATAAAGCCCCTTCGGGGCTTTACTCAATGTGTTGCTTCAGATCGGGTATTTACACACTATATAGACAATAATTGGTTAGTGCCGTGGATGAAAAAGTTTATCTGGCAAGGCGGAGGAACTTATCGGGTGAGCCGTAGGCGAATCCGATAATTTCCGCAGCCGAGCCGGATAAACTTTTACTTCATTCACGGCACTGACCTAATATTCTATTTATCCAGTCGCTTAATCTGCTCAGTAAGGGGATCAAACTCGGGACTATAGTGTCACTCTTTCATTTACAAGCGCGCAACGTCACGTTCGTTCCGTGACGTCATGATAAACGAAGACGTCAGACATCTTGATAGACGTCGTGTAGACGCAGGTAAGTCGAAGAAAATAACCGTTCAACCACCAGCTCATTTTGGATTTTGAAAACCTCACCCTCGGGCACGGAATTGCAACCGGTGATTTTCATATAAGAAGAAGTCCGTCAGATCACGTGGTAAGGTGACGGATTATCACTAGTCACATGACCAGGTGACCGATTATCGCTAAGTTTATCAGGCACCCCGTTAACAGGCAGATTTTGCCGGAAGTGACTGGATAAAATATAACAACGTTGTTATGATCTGAGTATAAAAAATACGACGTCAGACGACGTTATCAAGCGATCGTCAATTTCTATGCATTGCGCTATACCGTGAGTAGCGTAGTATAACACTAGGACAGCAGATTAATGAGGTGGCATCAACTGCACAATACAGCAGCGTAATTAGGCAGCTGTTTTTAATTGCCACATTCGTTTTGTTTGGCACAGGAGGACAGGGGAATGAAGTAGAACAGAGCGACCAAGCTGAGAAAACACTTACGTCAGATTGTTTCCGACACTATCCGCACAAATCGTCATCTCAAGTTGTCAATTTTATAAAGCGGTTAATGATATTTTGATAGCATGTAAGGAAATAAATTCCCAAATGGTTTATTACAACATCGGCATATAATATAAAAAGTGTGTTGCTCACGAAGGGAAGTACTTTGGATAACTGTGATAGCATGACGTCGTAGGCGAGTGTTGACGTTGACGTTCTGTGACGCGACCGACTTCACATGGCGTTCGTAAAATGTACATAATTGGTAGGTTTTTAGATAATATGTAATTAAATGTTGCTAGTTTGTCAAGAAATAAATTCTCTAAAGGTTTATTATAATTTTGACATACACTATTTGATAGCTGTCATGCTATAACGTGATTATACGCTATTCTGGGACAACCCACGTATACATGTATCAAATTTACATCTATACAAAATGTTTCATAATGCTAACTATAAATTTTCCAATGTTGTATTTCTGTTTAATTTGTCAATAAGGTGTTATAATGTATATTAGGAATGAGCAAGTTCCAAATCGGACTACCAAATGCGAATACACGCTAAATACATACTTTGACAGCAATATAGAAAGTAGAACACCAATTTGAAATTAAAATTACCGCTTTAATTCCCATGATAAACAGTTTTGGTGCATTATTCACAGAGAAGAACAAACAGGATTATTAACGTGAGGGAAATGTTTATTTATTGCTAAACAACATATTATTAAGATTCTATATGATTTGTACTTTAAAACTTTAATGTCATCATAAATATAACATATGAGATTGGCGGGGAATAAATTTAAATCTAACGCGTTTGCCTTTGATTTACAACTGAATGAACATTGTAACATGTAACTTAAAATGAACCGATAGGGAGAGTGAACATAGTGATAAAGCGAGTATCAAAGATATGTGTCAAATGGGAATAATATGATTGAGTTCCATATACGTAGTCTAGTTCTAATTGTATAGAAGACAAGTGTCGTAATTATAGGTAGGCAGTACATGCATCACGGCAATTACGCTGATGGGACATTTAAACGCAGCAACGACAGATTGAAAGCATCGAAGTTTTGTATTTATCAGTCTTGAGTGTAGAGTGTAACTCTCAGCAATAATTATTACATATATATCAATACAAACATACAATGGTAAAACTTGTGCCAGATTTTGTTTTCAACACTTATACACTTTCATAGATTTTTCTCATCTAGGAACACCAAGAGCATATACTAGCATATTTTACATCTAGGAACACCAAGAGCATATACTACCATATTTTACATCTAGGAACACCAAGAGCATATACTACCATATTTTAGATACTGGTACTTATAGATATGTGTGGCGAGTTTCTTATTGGCTGTAAGACCGAGCCCTGCTTGTTATACATGCTGCTGAAAGTAATACATACACAGTACTCGACCCAGGAAAACTGTTCTAAAATGCCGAGCAAAGCCTTTATTTGCCAATCAGCTTTCTGCTGGACATGTATGTGACTCCTACTGGATTTGAGCCCGGGTCGACAGATAAAACGGCAACTGCGCTAACCACTCAGCTACGGGGGCCACATTATCGTCCGAAGATAATGTGATAGCTATGTTCTTAATCATATACTAGTAACCATGTAAAACCGTAAAACAATGCAAATTTTAAATTGAAGATAATTAACCAATTTCAGGCTGTCTTTAGAGTCCTTGTTTCTTTCAAACATTACAAATTGCGCTATGATAATCTAATGCAAATTGTATTTATCAAGCAGTCAACACTTAATAAGTCTTAAGCATTAATCTCAAGCCTGTTAAATTTAATTTCGAACGACAACTATAGAGTGTAATTGGTTGTAATTATGAAAATAGCTTCGGGGAAATTAAATTCTTGTAATTAAAGCGTGCTAGCGAATGCATACATTGTATGAACATAGACATATAATCAACAAGCTTGGATTAAATACACCTAAGGCGGTTGGGACTTCAATGGAGTGAGTTGAAGTTCTGTCTTTGGTACCGTTAATGAGAAATAAGTGAATTTTATCAGTATGCGAGTGTGCCCGGCTGAACAAGTAAGTTACCGTGTGATAACACTTGATATAACATATGTGACGTTGCAATAGTGCAATATAGCCATCATGTAACCATGTGACCCGGGTCAAGTATAGAATGGATTTACAATAGTAATTCAGCGCTTGAAAAGTTAGTGTCAGAATTAGCTACATTGGTAGCGCGTTAGTCTACAACATGTCAATTTGAGAGCAGAGGGCCTCGAGTTCAATCCTACATCAGCCTATTTTTTCTGATTTTCTTTTTTCCCATTTTGTTTTTGTCTATGATTTCGACGTTAATTTGAGGTATTTTAAGGTGGAACCACACTATAAAAAAAGTTCCTGACCCATATACAAATTTGGTATCATAGTAAACTTTGATTTATTCCCAATTCAATGTCGCGTCTTATATCTCCGTGCGCGTTCCCATGACGTTACTATGACGTCATGCAGTTACCATGGAAAACGCGTTTTGACGTCGTTCCGCGGAACGCAACGGAGTCAAGATATAGCCCATGCAGGGCTTTATTATTACACGTCAGGTAAGTAGTAGGTGCCATTCGACGCATTATGTAATTTCGAATCCGGTCAGGTAACAATATATTTAATTATTCCAATAGCGTGCTAACAAAGCGAACAAAACGTCGAGTCTTGCATTTTTGAGATTTTAAAAAATTATGACGTTTCGACAAATTGCAAAAATTCCACCCGTCAAAACATGTTTGAATTTTATTATGTTAAAATGTTGCATACCTGTAACAAAATATCAAATTCATAGAAAAATTGACCTCGCGAAACTCGATCAATATAGTTTTAAAGTTCTATAGTGTGAACAGAAATTACGTCATTTTTCACTTTGACAACGTTACATAGCGTCAATTCTTTTTCTGTGCTGCATCCACTGAGGGCAATATGTAAGAGAAATTAGTCAAGGCTATCGAGAAAATATAAAGTGAATTGATTACTCGACACTGATTCGTTACCCTAAAGTATGATCCAAAAAAGGAACTTATTGTATCGCGCGTGTTACTCAATATAAAATGTTTTTTCGCCATTCTTTCTGACGATATTCGTTAATCTTTGATAAATAACATTCTATTGTACATAGTTTAATAGAGAGATTGCCAAGGGGCATCCGCATTAGGGACGGTATTTTGAACTATGAGTTCGAACGGTAATCGCTGTCTTGTTGAAAAGGAGATAGACGTATGCTATGATTCCAATACAACTCCCCGGTGTATATATCTGCAGCTCTGACCATCATTTATGCACGGATTTGTATGTATGTAATGCAAACTAAACTCTGAAACAGGACAAGATGTGCAAGTTCAATGACCGCTAAATATAGAACGTCCCAATTTAATGGAAACGTACATTTTTTAGTAGTTACATAATGTGAATAATAGAATCGCCGTTTCGTCCACCCGACTGCCTGTCCATGCTAGTTCTCTGTAAGTAACTAGTGGGTGAGTTTCAACGACACTGTATTCGTAATGTTATTGCAATTCCACTGGGAAGCGTACGGCAATGGCGGGTAGAACCAGTAAATTCAGTTTTGTGAAATCTGCGTTCAAAGCCCTCTTTAAAGGGGACAAGTGGGCCCAAAAACCTATGCACGACATTGGGCCCGTAATATCCTTTAGTCTGGGGTACATGTGTACCCATGTGTACCCATGACAGCAATTTCCCGAATTTTGGCATTTAGGTCATAAACTACGGAAGGCCGAAATGGCCATCCCGGCGAGTCCGCATAGTACGCTATGGTAGCGGAAAGGGTATAGCATTTTTTGAAAAATGAATTGTATTCGAATTGACTCTTTATTCGAATACAGGTTCCAATAGCAAGGAGCAATAATCATGCGAATTCTGCTAGTACAGACCCCGAGGTGTGAGAGATCAGAAAGCACACCCGATGCACACTCCAAGTGTTCTTCACTAAATTATAACTAGTTTAGATTCTGTCGGTTCAACATTCATTTTCAGTGGGAAATAAATATTTTGGTCAAAGTTTGTGTAATGTTATATCTCATATTATGGTCGAAACAGTGTTGTGTTACTATCGCGTATGCAGTGATACTCTTCCATGTGTAAATCATATACATGTACTTATACATACGTAAAAATGTTAAACTAGATCTACGTGCATGTATTTAAAAGCGCAAAGCCTGTTTGTAAAGTAGGAAAAAACGTTTTAATGATAAATTGCGTCACTAATGCTGTACCATGATCAACATTTGCAAAGTTATCCTATACGTAAATAACTGTCCTAGTCGGAAAACTTATCATAGGATTAAAAGTCCGAGACAATTTAACTGCAAGTTCGAATGTTTTAAATGCTAGTCCGGCTATATTAGAGTATAACCGGTTTACCGGTTACCGTGGTATCATTTTCCCGCGGTACGATACCGCGATACCCGAAATACCGGTACTTGATCATCATTATACCCTGCTTTTGATTATATTGAAAGTACCTGCTATAATAGCCAGGTTTCATCGTCTACGAAGTCGTGCAAGGCCCTACTAGTTCTGCACGACGTGTCTGCGATAACCTCACGGAGAGCATACGATATCATCCCCGAATATCGTAATAGCTGCAACCGGGCGCTACGTTGATATGGCTCGAACACGAAATATTAGATAAAAAACTTAGTTTCTCGTTCAACAATATTTGCAATGGCAAGTGGCAGAATGCATATGTTTGTTCAGAAGATACATTTTAGATGTAAAAATGACGAAACGTCATAGTATTTGGATGTCGACTAGGACCAGCCCACGTTACATGTACGTTTTAAATGTCATTATTATGTGTACCCTTCGTCGCAGCACGTTCATATGCTATATACGAACTAAGGGATGGTGGCAATTTGTGCTACACGTTTTTCTTTCTGTTAATTAGTTTTTCATCAACACTGATTGTTCGAGCATCAACCTATCATTCCTAGTAACGTAGGCAATATAATAATGACGTCATTCCTAAAGAACATACCAGCGAACTTCAAAAACGCATTAATCGAGTTTCACGAGGTCAGTTTTTTTTAAATTTTGATATGTTGTTACAGGTATGCAAAAATTAAACATAATAAAATTTAAACATTTTTTGACGGGCGGAATTTTTTCAATTAGTCGAAACGTCAGATTTTTTTGAAAACACCAAAATGCCAGGCACGACGTTTTTCCCACTTCGTTAGCTCGTTATTAGATTAAGTGTAAATATATTAACATGACTAGATTCGCAATTACCCAATGCGTCGAATGATACCAACTAATTACCTGTCGTGTAATAATAAAGCCCTGCATGGGCTATTTCTTGACTCCGTTGCGTTCCGCGGAACGACGTCAAAACGCGTTTTCCATGGTAACTACATGACCTCATAGTAACGTCATGGGAACGCGCACGGAGATATAAGACGCGACATTGAATTGGGAATAAATCAAAGTTTACTATGCTACCAAATTTGTATATGGGTCAGGAACTTTTTTTATAGTGTGGTTCCACCTTAAGTCCCGTCTACAGTTTTTCCAGACACAATCCGCGCTAAATATCAAAGTCTGAGTTAAGTTTGGAATCACTATTTATCGATAAAATTGCCGGATATAACGGACCGCAGAATCTAGACTAATACATATACCTATATTACTATTCTTTTTTTATTTACTGACAAAAAATTTACATGAATAAATATATGAATTCTAGTTTGATTAGTGTTTTAACGATATGAAATAACGTCCGCATCTTTATTGAAAACAAGTACACATATCTGTTATCTTAACGCTGTTTATCTTTTTTAAAGATATTTCTTGTTAAAACTGTAACATGATTAAGAGGTTTGCTTATGTTAGGTTGCGAGATTTACCATGAATATTTTATACAATATAATACTCGTCGTCGAAACCGTGCAATGACAGCATGCATATGTTATTTTTATAAAGACGATAAAACGTGTATGTCAGCGCTCGTGTCAATGTTTGTCATTTATCTGACTTTTAGTGTTTATAACCATACTGAAGGTGGAAATGACGTGTTTCAACAAAATGTGTCAATAATCCGGCAGATAAATGCTAATTTTATGGGTGCAATGTCTTCTATACAAAATATTTTTGCAATTTCTTGTTCTTTAAACAATACTATAACAGAATCCGGATGATGCCACCTTGTCATCATTGAGCAATTCTCACAATGAGGTCCCGAAGGGGTATACGTTTTTTCTCGAATTAATCGGTATATATGCATTACTATTCAATCAAATGTCAATCAAAACATCTTAAATGCGATTGTATTGTGTTAGATAATGCGTTACATCAATATGTACTAATAAAAAGGGGAAATGAGGCCCTAATTGTGGTTTAAACATAACATGAGGCCCGGTATTACACAAAAATATTAATTAAATGAATACATGTAGAGTAAATATCTCTTTATATTGCTAATTAATAACATATACAATGACATTGATAAGTATAAGGAACATGCAATACATTGCTTAATATTTTGTAATTGAAAATCGAGGCCCTGGTAAGGGTTAATGTATGAAAAAGGATGTACTCTTTCGAATAATGTTCTATTTCTTTTATATTTCAGAAAAGTGTAATTAAGTTATAGAAGTACCACGTTCTGAATAAGTAAATTAGGGAAATGAGGCCCTGCTTGTGTGTTGAACGCTTTAATTACGCTTTTATCAAAATAAATTGTTATTAGTTCATAATACTTGTAATTTGAAAATCATATATGATGTGTATGTGTCGTAACTGGCCTATAAGTAGGTGACATAGATAAGTATAAACTACCTGAATTGCATGGCTAAATTGCATGGCTTAATATTTTATTTCATGAAATTGAAGCCTTAATAAGGGTAAATTTAAATGTTACAATGTATCAAACATTTCTAGTAATGAAACTGTTATTATTTGTGAAATAGTACAACGAGGATGTGGGTCTCTCCTAGTGATTTTAAACTACAAAAGAGGCCTTAGACCACGTTCATCAAACCATTCCCTTGTTATCAAGCATTTAACAAATCTAATAATAATTCAATTACGGCTTGATAAATAAAGGTGATGTGAGATATCAATGCCTGGTATCTTCTTACCAGTACAGTCTATATATACTGAACATGGTCCTCTTCATCAATGACTACTGTTATACGTGTACCTTTATAGTATTTAAAAAGGACAATACAAGGCAGACAGGGAAGACAGCCCTCATCTGAAACAAAAAAACACTTATAAGCTACAAAACACCCCTGCATTTAAGTAATTCCATGCTACATCAGGTCCACATGATGCCACCATCAAGTATGACTTTTCGTATGTACTGCAAATCTATGTCATTGGATATATCACCACCACCGAGTGCAGCCATTCATACATAGATGGGGTACACAATACAGTGTCAAGCTATACAATATATTCAGTCTTGTAAAGCATCCACCATTAGTTCAGTCATACCTAATATTTAAAGGGAATTGCCACTGCCGGCTATGTAGATTCCTGGTAAGATATATATCACTGCAAGCTTTAGATGCATGGGACGTTTAAGTACTAAACACTGACCGACACAACTATCCATGGTTATGTTGGGACCCCAAAAGGCAATACTAAATCTGACAGAGAAGGTAGTACTTAACAGAAACATCACCTATTACACTATTGATAATTGTGTGGTCGTTTACACTACAAATATGGCAATCAGTAGTGCTTGGATTCAATCGGGGATGGAATAGTTATGTGATGTATCGTATGGAATTGGAATAAATTTACTTGGTAAGTTAGTGAGTTCGCCATAAATAATTATGGCTGACATGGCATATTTTGCTTATGGTGGAACTTAGAGGGTCTCTCTCTCTCTCTCTCTCTCTCTCTCTCTCTCTCTCTGGTAAGACCATGCTATATCTGCACTGAATGCAAATGCACCCTTGAGGCTGCAACACTGTGTAAAGCGTATTTGAACGTGTTTCGCATGAAAAGTACACTTTATAATCTGGTATCAAGATTCACTTACAGTAAACGACGGCATTGACTATAGAGTACATATTAAGGGCCGTGTGTGGTTGTACTCTGATATAATGAGTTCCTCATATGGCTTGTAGTCGCTGTACTTCGTGGTCGTATGTAACCCGATATTGCTTGCAATATCTGCAGTTAATAGCGGTGATGACCATTAGGCATAGAATGGTTGTACTCTGCGGTGGTAATGATTACATACCGGATAGAGCATATTATCTCTGATACAGTGTGGTAAAATGAACTATCTGCAAATTTACAATCATCCGTTAATGAACTCCTACAAACCGAATATGTCCCTTATTTGTAGTAGTAAAATCATTATAAGAAATTTCAATTTGAGCGTAAGTTTAAGATATCCGTAAGTGCTATGATAAAACAGAATGCCGGAGTCTATCGATCCATTCCGGACCTCAGTTGATTATTTCATTTCTATATATTATTAAGCTAAGTATACTTAACAATACTACAATTTAATTAATCAGTAAAATCTATTGATTGATATGTTGAAATGGTTAATTGAACATGTTCTATTTACCATTCTCGTCTTATTTCTCGTTTAACACACGTGCAGGCCACATTGCCATATTTTACTTTTTCAAAATATACCACACGAATATTAAGATCACATGGTAATAACTATAAAAGTTACCGTTAAAATTGCATTCCTTAAAGTATAAGAGAGAAAAACATTTCCCGACATCGATTTTGGAGAATTTCACTATTTTTTCTAAATTTGGATTTTCAATTAATAGGGCCTCAATTTAATGAAATCAAATATTTAGCTATGCAATGTAGGTTGTTTATGATTGCAAGTGACAATGATTGCCAATGAAAAACATGGCAACATGTATCATTTACTGATTTGATTCATATGTTCGTCTTATAACGGGCCCCATACAAGACGTAAAACGTCAGCAGGGCCTCATTTCCACATGTTAATATTACAAATATATTGATGCACTGCATTATTTAATACTATATTAATAACATTTAAGGTGTCTTGCCCTACCTTTCGACTAAACGATAATGTACTAATACAGCTTAATTTATGAAAATTCATGTACCCCTTCGGGGCCTCATTGTGAGAATTGCTCAATAATGACAGGGTGGCATCATCCAGATCATGTTATGTATACTGTCAGGAGAACATGAAAATGCAAAAACATTTTGTATAGAAGACATTGCACCATGTATTTTTCGATCCCCTAAGCATTAATCACAAAATAGAAAGGTACAGTATGATAAAAAGAACCCATTTACTAATTGGTGAATTCCTTCCATTAAATCCGAAATAAATATCCACTAAAATTCAATGTCACACATCACTAAAATTGATAAACAGCAATTCAAACTGTCAAAACAAGTCTGTCGTTTTGTTGGTCCTTGCTACGTCACTAACTGCGTCATCAATATTAGGCCAACGCTATTTATATTAGCTTAACGTCCCAATGATGAAAAATCAGCGTGAACACTGATAAATCGAATTTAAGAAATTAACTAGAGCAATTAACAATATTTTTCACAGTTAAGTTAATTTACTCTTCAACTAATGTTTAGGATTGATCGTATCATACACCCTACTCTAAATGGTGATAAATAGACTTTGGCTGCACTTTTAACAAGCACTTTTTACATTTCCATTGCTGGCGTGCAGCAGTTAATAAATCTGTAGAATACTGTTAGTAGTGTGGTCTTATCTGCAGAGGTTTTTTGCAACATTGACACTATAAGGACTGAAGCAACTTTGACCCAATAAATTTTTTACTTGACCTTAAGAATTATTGATCCGACCACGTGACTTTCATTCATGAAACTGAAAACAATGCTGATGGAGTGACAAAATATTTGACTACGTTGTGCAGGGGGTATTTCAACAACATGACTTATTGAGGCAACCGAAAATTACATGTTTAGGCCTGGTATTTTCTGAAAAAATTATTCCCGCTTAAAATTTACTATCTTGTAACATTTTCTCAAGATATGCGCCCGCATCCTCAAAATCTCGCGAAACTAAAGCAAAAAAATTGGGTCGAATCAAAGGGCAGGGGGTCGAAAATTTGGCACTTGACGATACATCAATTGTCGCTCCAAAAAAAAGTTACATATGAACAGAAATCAATAAATGATGTGTATGAAACATGATCATTAAATGGCATCAATTTGCTACGATTTCAAATGTCATTCAAATCACAAACATTTTATGAGCATATTGCATCTTGTTACAATGTTGCGTGACCGAATGCAATAAAACGAGATTGAATCATTATACAGTGTGACTTGCATACTCGTAGTTGGTATTGTTCAGATGGTGCTACTGTATTGAGTTTAGATGAATAGTTGATGGGATTGCTTCCAACAGGAACATCATATATTTGCTGTTGCTTAAGAAAATGCGACTCTAGAGAGAGTGTTGCACACAACACAAGATGTTCACCTAAGATGATGGTTCCTCAAGTAGGGCCGTTGTAGAGAGATTGACGCTCAAACTACCGCCGTTGTAGAAATATGTTTGTTCAAAATATGACCGTTGTAGAGAGATTGACGCTCAAACTACCGCCGTTGTAGAAATATATTTGGTCAAAATAGGTCGTTGTAGAGAGATTGTTGCTCAAAATAGGTCGTTGTAGAGAGATTGTTGCTCAAAATATGACCGTTGTAGAGAGATTGTTGCTCAAAATATGTCTGTTGTAGAGAGATTGTTGCTCAAAATAGGTCGTTGTAGAGAGATTGTTGCTCAAAATAGGTCGTTGTAGAGAGATTGTTGCTCAAAATATGTCATTGTAGAGAGATTGTTGCTCAAAATAGGTCGTTGTAGAGAGATTGTTGCTCAAAATAGGTCTTTGTAGAGAGATTGTTGCTCAAAATAGGTCGTTGTAGAGAGATTGTTGCTCAAAATAGGTCGTTGTAGAGAGATTGTTGCTCAAAATAGGTCGTTGTAGAGAGATTGTTGCTCAAAATAGGTCTTTGTAGAGAGATTGTTGCTCAAAATAGGTCGTTGTAGAGAGATTGTTGCTCAAAATACGGGCCGTTGTAGATTATAAGAATCCATCATGAGCTTCAATGTAGGATAAGGATATCTCACCCGAGGTATCGGATTTTAACCAGGGACGAGGCTTGCCGAGTTCCTGGTTAAAATTCCTACCCCAAGGATAAGATATCCTTAACCTACATCGACTTCTCATGGTGGATTATTTTCCGACGTAATTTGAGAAAATGGGACTTTATAACATTATTTAGCGTTCATGGCGTCAACATGGCGTCATCATAACGTGTTGTTTGCGGTACGTTCTCATACAAAACAACCATTAATATTAGATACATGGTCTCAATCGCCTAGCGCTCATAGTGAAATTTCGGACAGTTCTGATTTCTTCGGTAAATAAACTATTGTAATGCGACAAAGACCGATGTTATCCGCATCGAATAATGGAAGTAGTTCACGACATTTTTACAAAATGCTTCATTTTTTGGATTATTTTTTTGAAATCGTAAACCGTCGAGAACAAGTCACATGCCCCTCCATGGACTTTTCACTTTGAGCATACCAATGTACCTGCGGCCTCGAACGTCTAAACTACAAAATATCGTCTCGGTTTAAAATTGGCAAAAAGGATGCGAAACTTAGCATTGAAAATGTGCATCTCATGTTTTTTTTATCCAGCACGTACAGAGAATGCCACAAACGTCGTAATGAAAAGAAAAATGCGGATATCAGGCGCTTATTTGAGAAATATTACATATTTCATAAAGAGCTTCCGTCGAACTGTTTTGGCATACTGAATAAATCATGCTTTATTACTGTTAAAGTCACACAATACTCAGAACACGGTGAAATAAATTACATTTTATATGAACACATAATTATATATTTCTAGTAATTAATTATCAAATGCAAATTCAAATGCAGTACTTTTTATTGCCACATGCCTAAACATCAGGTACACATCGGTCAGTGTATATATATATATATATGAAACATGTGCTTTGAATATTTTATATTATGTAGATGCTGTAAAGCACAGGCTGCACATTACAGATGAATAATAAATGTAGGGCCTTGAGATTTAAGTATGTTAGTAAAACAAGAACCAATACTCGATTTATTCCCATATATGGCTTCCGGAATATTACTAATTTGGACGCAAAGGTTACGATCAATAAAATTAATATACATAAGACACATACTTTTATGCAGACAACTAAAAGGACCGGTCTATTATATTGTATCGTCAGCAAACAATTTTCTAGACGACTGATTAACGAGGCTCACTTAGTTAGGACAGTGGTAGAGCGGTAGTTTGCCACGCCACCAGGGCGTTTTGAATAACCCTGTGACATGTTCATGCTGATTTAATAACATGTTCCACAAACAATTCTTAATAACTTTGCGAATTTTGGTAGTATAGTTATTGTTTTGGAATTGACAGAAAAAATATAGAATAAATACAAAATGGCTGAAATCACAGAAACTGTTCATGTGCAAATAACCTGCATTTTATAGAAGGAAACATACATCTCTTAGTCCAAAGGCATCCGTATCATATAGAAAGCAAATTAGAAGACATGTGTATAAATTGGAGACACAGTTGACTGTTGGGAACATGAGAAATTGAAGGAATGGTAAACGTCGTAGTGGACGTATGGATGAAAATATTCGTCAAGTCGTAGAGAAAAGCCGGATGCCATGTTAGAGGTGTTATGAAGGATATGTCTACCACTATGTAAACAGCAGATCTAGTAATGAATTGAAAAGATGACTCGTGCAAGTATGGTTTCACACACGGCACATGTTGTGCTGGACAATTTACGACGGACATTAGCTTTTGGTTAATGGTGATTGCTCTTTAAAGACAATGCCTCAATGGCCGCCACATTCGCCCACTCTAAGATCATTGGACTTCTTCTTAAGGAGTTCGTTAAAGTAGAAAGTGTGCTATCCTAATCAAACCACTTTACTTGATTTCAAAGAATCAATTAGTAGACAAATAGGTTTGATCATTCTACGAGCGTGTACAGTAACGTCATTCAGAACTTTCGATGTCGTCTTACGCTTGTATGGAAAAATGTAGTGGTTACTTTGCGCATCTCTTGTGAAGTTGTTTGTTAAAACTACGGTTGGAAGTTTTGTTTGACAAAATCTTACATGTGTGTGCTATAATTGTGTTAAGTTAAAAATTTAATACTTTGGATCACCCTGTATGTTCTTCCGTTACACTTCTCAAATGCAAGTCTTGCACTTGTGGGGTAGTTACCAAGTTTTCGATGCCGTAAATGACTGGTAAGTGTTGGAAAACTCGTTGAACCCCAAATTCAAAAGAAAATGTACTTAAACTAATTTCAACGTTTTAAAACTAAAAGGAGACCAATCGTGTTGGCATATTCTAAGTCATGTACGAGTTACCGTTATTGAATTTAGCATGCTACCATTATCTTAATCACGTTTGAATCAATACCATTCAAATCGCTCTTGACAAAAATCGTTAAATTAAAATGTGAAATTGGTACAAATTGTTGTTTATTGTAACCGCGTAAATGTTACTTGATTAAATAGATCGTCGCACGCGAGCAACTCAAACTAAACCACATTTTCATTCAAATTAACGCTGCATTCTGCAACTATTTTCAGTTAAGTACGAGTACAAAGACAATATTAAGTCGGACATGGAAGACAGCACTCAACTTCACCAGCCGAGCACAGGAAACATAAAAACACATACAAGTCCAAATGCCCATCAAACAATCGAACGAGAAAATGATCCGCCAAAGCCCCGCCCATCAAAAAGCTGAATGAAGTAATTATCAACTGACCTTACTAGTTTTTTCTCGACTAATTTACTGAATGTATCCATTAGTATTTCAAAATGTGAAGAAAAAATAAATGATGGCCTAGATATAAAGAAAATGTACTCGAACTAATTTCAACGTTTTTAGAACTAAAGGGAGACCAATCGTGTTGGCATATTCCTTAGTCATGTACATTAATATACACGTATATTATATTCTGATGAAGGCGCAAGCCGAAACGTAAATTATAATATAAAAATACGGAACACGTGTTGTTGTCGAGTTATTTCCAACTATAAATATGTGAAGGGCATATTTTCAATGTAATATCTAAACATAATGATCTAATGTATACAACATAATTATATGTTGCTTCAATATCACCAGACATGTCTCCAAAATGGTGAAAAAGTGTGAAAATAAAGCTATAAAATCGAACTCAATGTACATTACAATGGGTATTACGTTTAGAAGAGACAATGTAATCTTAAAGCTGATGTCGCTTAAAATTTGTCAAAACTCGCAACGTAATTGTAACAAAACTCCGTGAGTTAAAGTATTGCAATTTTTGTATTATCAACAATTCTTGCGCAATTCGCAGGAAGTTTTGCTGTAATACGTCTCAAATGTCAGACCGGAAATGGTGCAAGTTAAATGACCAATAGATAAAAAAGGAAGGTGCCAACCATAATGAAAATTTGTAAATTGCGTAATTTTGCTAAAATCCGGCGCTTTTTGAGATACTTATTGTTTTCATATGTATGAAATAAATATTAACTATTCTCAAAATGTTATGAAATTTTACATTTAAAAAACATCTAGGCCATTTTTATGTTTATCTGTTATGAAACTGATCGGACGTTATTAAACGTATTTTTAAATGCGATTTCCTACGATAAAAAATGACCACTTTCGCACTAACGTGTGATCGTGCAGAGCCATCATTTAAGGGGGTCTATAAATTATCATAAATTTCAAATAAAGTCATCTAAAGACAGTCGAAACTAGAAGGATTACTGCAAGACTGACAAAAACAACTCTTTTTTTTAAATTGTAAAACAGCTATTCAGATTTTAAGAAACCAAAGAGAAATGGACTGGTTTCTCAATGTATGAATAAAATCAAGGGAGACAAATTATGACGTAATCTTATGCCATGCGGACTCAGGACAGTTCATTTTCTCGATTGTTTTTCCTTGGAAATTCTTTGTTTCATAGTCATATTCGGTAATTCACCATATTGTTGCTGATTTTGGCGGTAGATCTGATATTTTTGAACGTCATTCGGCACTCAAAATTGATTTTAATTTGTTAAATTGTTCGTAGATTCCTGATTTAACTAGCCTACTACGGATCTATGTTGTGAAAGCGCGTAGTAATACACATTTCTAGTGCGGTTTTATTTAGTTTCTTAATTATTCGTTTAAATTGCAAATTTGTAACAGATTGCACTTTTAACGACATACGGAATCTTTAAAGTTTAGAATTATGCTACGTTCAATGTGAAAACTCGATCATACGTGATTTTACGACAATAAGTTCAAAGGTCACGATTTCAGGTATACGAGTGTTTTTTTAATGCACACTCCAGTGACGTCATTGAATGGTCGGCATTCGCGATAATTGTAGAAGAATTGTTGTTGACACTGCTTGTATATGTTTTCTTAATAATTTTTCTACATTTTGATAACGTTTCAATCACAAGATGATGAACATTTGATCATTTATCGCCCATTATACGTATCCTTACCCTAACGAAAACTCGACGGTACTTTCGTATTACGCGGCCTGAGATCGAACCCGGAAATGCCCGCCCGCCAAGGGTTATATAATGTTTTATAGAAGTAAAATAGAGCAATACAATTAAAAAATAAAATAATGTTAATTTCAAAATGGTAATAGTAAATCAGACAGGGAAGGCAGCACTCAGCTTAAAAAACCGAGCACAGAAAACAAAAACATCACATACCACAATTACACACACAATGTCGGCGCTTTTCATTGAGGCGATTTTTACTTGGGGGAGTCCCCCAAGTATTGTTACATACCAATTTAGAAATCACAACGATTTTATCCATGTAATTTCTCCACAACCAATTAATCCTAGCAAAAAACGAGTTCCATACAATCTAAACCAAAATCATAATTTTCAATCATTTTTAGACATTTGTCCCTAGCAATTGAATTATTTTTTTATTTCTTTGTATTGCGATAATTTTGGAATGTTTCTTCTTCTTCCTACGCGCTATAAAATGACTAATGTTTTTTGAGGGTTGATAAAAATGTAACTGTTACAGTACCTGATTAAGCAGACGAAATTTACCCTGTTTTGTTTCATAACGTTCATATTACAGTTTAGCTACAAACTCCTGTTATAATGTCTTTATTTTTCACTATTTACAATATTTTGCATTGATAAAAAGTATTGATCGACGTTGTATCCATTAAATTTACCTCAAATCTTCGGCTAAATAGCCCTTTTCCAAGCGCTGTTGTCACACATTTTGCGCCGAGATTCGAGAACATAGTGTTTCGTCCCCTTTATCAATCGTTCGCGCTATTCGTACCCTAGAGTTATGGACTTTTGACTTTGTGTAGTTTTAGTTGTTATTTTGTTCATTGTTTGCGCCAATCCATCCCCTATTCAATTACTTATATTATTTTTGTTTACTACCGTCAAACATTATTTATGCAGGTGCGTGATATTACCATTTACTGTTATTTTTAGTCTTTTTAAGACTTTTTCTCAGCTAAAACTAAGTATTTCAGCCACCCTTCACAGTTGAAACTAGTTCAGTTTTTTATGAGCGGATTGCCTTTATGGGTTCGTAAGATGCAATTTGAATGACTCAGCTGTTGAAAATATTTGAGAAGTATTTTCACAATATTTACACTTATTAATCCAATATCATTTAAGGTAATTTTTAATAGATTACGAAGATTTTCGTTATCCCCCAAGTAAAAATACTTCAGTACTTTGATGTTACTAATGTGGGATTATCGGGCATGCTGTATGTTATACTGTGCAAGTCTTCAAAGCAGACCCATTCAGTTTTATTGTATTTCGCGACAATAACAAAAGCAGGGAAAGGGTGATTACTTCATTACATAACTAGAGGTGTTTGATAAACCCTAAAATAGCATAATTCTTATTTAAGAAAGTCAAGGAGTGTCTAGTAGGAACATATGGTATGTACTGTAAAACTCACCAATATCGCATCACTGTGACAATCATGCTATGATCGCATAAAAAAGTATGTAAACTGATAGGAATAACTGAGCAGCATTTTATTTCGCCATTGTGTTAAAATATAATCGCTGTAACTAATTGAAAAAACAACTACACCACTATATATAGATAGTGCAAGAAGGCTTCATATCATGCATGCGAAGTTAAGATGGTTAGTTATTACACCAGAACTATCTCCCGTTATGGTAATATTATGCTAATTTAAGAAGGCAAAGAGTGCGGCATTCATTGTAAGAAGCAGTATAGACACATGTGAAATATTCATTGTAAGAAGCAGTATAGACACATGTGAAATATTCATGGTATTAAGAAGCAGTATAGACACATGTGAAATATTCATTGCAAGAAGCAGTATAGACACATGTGAAATATTCATTGCAAGAAGCAGTATAGACACATGTGAAATATTCATTGTAAGAAGCAGTATAGACACATGTGAAATATTCATTGTAAGAAGCAGTATAGACACATGTGAAATATTCATGTTTGGTGATACGGATGATAGGTTCTGTGCGTCCCTTGTGTGGATGGCTAGACAATGTCCACGTTTCTGATTGGTGTCCAATTGTCCCGTACATAAAGTATTTAATGCTAAGACGAAATACACAAAGAACGCTATAATGTAGTACTTATCATGGTACTTTGGATCATATACATTGTACTACACATTAATTTAGTAAGGACATGTACATGTATTTTTTATGAATTTTTAAAAATACCATGTTTTTTTAATAATAATAATTATACATGTAATATAAATATTAATAAAACGTCTTTATTTTATGTGATTTTTCATTATGGTCCACAAATAGACCTTCAAAAACTTCTTGAGTCGCCTCATCCCCTATACATAGAAGTATAGTAGTCTTTGTTTCCAGGTGATTTTCAACACAGGCTTATCAGTACTTTTTCATGTGTCGGGTTGGCACTATGTGATGCATTTAATTGTGCAATTAATGACTGTAATTATAACGCATTAAAATCCAACAGGACTAAATTTGAAACAAGACTCTGGAATTGCATATATATAGCATATTAAACGCAACTGATGCTTACGCTAAACTAAGGGAGCGCACTCGTACAGAGCTAAATGTTATGAGTGGTACGCGAGTTGTCTTTCCTGTAGTTGGTTATATTGACCAAACAGAACTTGTTGAAATCATATATTATGTAATAACCCGCTCCATGCTGCATTGTGAGGGGAAGATTCTTTAATTGATATAAATGTTGAAATAGCAGCAAACTGAATGTAAAATTACTGGTATGTCTGTGTTTTATTTTCTAGTAATGCAATATGTCTGGTAAATACATTTTCCTTAATGTTTTACACCATATATATAGATATAGCTGCAGTGCAGACCCTATAAAACTTATTTAAATAGATGTAGTTTAGAAGAAGTAATGTCATCTTAAAGTGACTACCAGCATAACCGGATTTATCCGGAAGCCCACAGGTAGCATTGTACGTATATACGAGGGTCATTCAATATATAATGCAAACTAACACATACTTTTTAATATACAATATTCATCGAATGAATTGAGTGTAGCGACGCTAAATGTCGCACTTGACGATAAATGTCGCACTTGACGATAAATGTCACAAGGCTGACGCTAAATGTCGTAACCGACGCTAAATGTCGCAATTCCCCCTGACGCTTAATGTCGCATCTGTGACGTTAAATGTCGCAATAAATTATAATTACCCGGAACACTACGTTTTATTAAGTTTACATAAATATAATGTTATGTATTGTTGTCGCTTAAATTGCTTATATAAATGCTATGTATTTGACTATTTGTCAGTCAGAGAGGAGCGTATGTACAAAAGAAACGTTGAAACTGCTATACTGTTGAGTGATTACTTTAGCCATATTAAGCTACACGTGCTAAACCGTGCTTATCTTATCAAACTGGCAAAAGAGACTCGATTGTTTTAAAATGTTTAAAGCCTCATGTAGTCATCGGGAGCTACCGTAAAGAACGGTCAAGATTTCAACAGAATCGGATAATGGAGTCAAACCTGGGTTACAACCGGGACTACGCCTTAAGCCCCGTTCTCACTGTCCCGGTTCAGGCCCCGGTACGTCCCGATGGAGGAAAGCCGGTATACCGTGATAACCCGGGACATTTTTGTAACAAAATATCAATTGCATTCTCACATTCCCGACGTTATCCCGTTGTACCCCCGGTCTGAAAGATTATTCAGTCTGACGCTGGGGTAGCTAGGGTTTATTCCCGGTTAAGTACGGTGTCGTTACGGTGCAGAGCGGTAGGGTCCCGGTAAAGCACGGTTTGGTCCCGGTTGTTGCCGGTGGTATGAAAGTGAAAGCCGGTATCGCCACGGCCGTGCCCCCGTGTGCATTAGGGCTATACCGTACATTACCGGGGCTTAGCCGGCTCTCGCCATAATCTATATTATAGCCGGTGTGCTACGGCCGTGCCCCAGTGACCCCTGGAGTAAGCCGGTTCTCGATATCGCTCGCGGTGACCCCCGATTTGTCCCGGTTGTAATTAACATTTTAAAACAACCGGGACTGTTAGCCGGTACATCACAGTTTATTCCAGATCGCCCCGGATGTTCACGGTGCCGCTACGGTTGTCTCCCCGGTTAGACACGGTTCCACCGGATTACAAATTCGGACCCATTGGGGATACCAAACCGGGACACTGAGAACGGGGTATTAGCAACTTTCTAGGCCTAGGGCATGACTTGTCACCGTTACTCGCCTTAGTCATTTTTAATAATAAGATAACTTTACTACCTACGCCCCCGCAAGTCTATACAGTAAACATCAACGTCTTAAACACGGATCGCCAGTTATCCACGACGAGTGTAAATATGCCAATAAAAACCCCGTGTCCTGAATAAATGAGCTGATAATACTAATTATATGTAACTTTCTACTTTTGTTTTCAGAATCTATCATGCATGGCAAATAACGAGCACAACACAGGTGCATAAAGGTGTTGTAACTCGACATGTCTTTATAGACATAGAAGCTGAATCGTGTGCATAGAAAAACAGGCATAATTAACATAGGTAACGTGTTAAAGTAAAAATACTTACCGTATAGGAACATGTTAATCATCCGGTCCCGACTATAGTCACACCGGAACCGACACCTTTCCCACGCATGCGCGTTGCCTGTTTTCATAGATCTGACGATTTTTATAATACACCGGTATCAGTACCGATTATCCCAGTATAGCCACGGTGTGTCCCGGTTCTAAGCTTACATAACCCTAGTATCACAGTGCTGGTTTGGCAACCCCGGTTTTTCCCGGTAGGTATCATGTCTAACCGGGCTAACAACCTTTCAGACACCGTGAACTTCTTGGTGATCCGACCGTATGACGTCGTACAGTTAGGTTCGAATTCCACTATAGGTGCAAACCAATTCCGGTATTTTTTTAGATGTTTATTACAACTGGGAGTGACCAAACAAGATGTAAAGAACCGACTAAATCGAGGGATTTCCGCGGCTCTACTGGTATATCCAGGTCTTTGTTTCTATCCTCCCTCTACCTTGATGAACCGTGGCATACCGGCATTATTTGGACTGCGCTGAATCCTGGCTCGGCACCGGTTGGATCCCAATAAAGAACGTTTCATATTGATCGAGACAGGATATACCCGAAGAATGGTTATATATATACGGTAGAGCACGGTAGAACCCCGTTTAGTTACGGATGATACATAATTAAACTGGTTTCATTACGGACAAGGTATGTAAATTAGCAGTTACGTACTAGCGTGGTATGTCCCGACTGCAATGATTGCATTACATAATTATATTATGTCCTAACAACGTGCACCTAGTCTGATCATGCCCCGTGGGTTACACCAGATGAACGTTTCTACGGAAAACGGCACGGGTCATTTCGGTTTGGTGGCTTTCTTTTACCAGGGCCTGTGGGTGCGTGTGTGTGCCAGTTGGTAACGTGCTACGTATGTAACAGACGGACATATCGTTCTGTAGAAACTGCATCCGTGCCATGATGAATTTGATATTAACAATTGTATCAACACTTGATATCAATAACATAGAACTTCTACAATATAAATAGAATAACGTTTATTCCAATTAAGGGTATTGCTGACATGACAATTACAATTTAATGACACCAACATATTCATTTTAATATTACATGTATTATTATATTAAACCACATTTAAACATTTCCATATTTGGTGTATTCAATGGTCATTCCGATTGACATTAGCAACAATTCCGGCTGCCTGGTCAACAAAAAAGAATTCAATTGTTTTAACACTAGTTCTTAAAAATGGTTCAACATTACGATATTTGTTGAGATTAGCTGATACTCGTTTCTTGCTCGCCTTAATTGGTTGTGGAGAAATTACGTAGTGACTTCAGAAATGGTATGTTATTTCCCTCAGTAAAAAGCACAAACATGCCAGACATGACGTATGTCCTTCTTTGTGAGCTCGCTATCAGATAAGGTGTATGTATTATTACCTATCGTGTAATAAGTAAGCGTTGTATGTATTATTCCCTTTGCCTTTGACGGAACAACGTTAAAACGCGTTTTCCACTGTAACTTCACGACGTCATAGTAACGTCATGGGAATGCACACGGATATATAAGACGCGATGTTGAATTGGGATTAAATCAAAGTTTACAATGATACCAAATTTGTACGTGGATCTTGAATTTTACATAGTGTGGTTCTACCTTAAGACTCTATACCAACCCATTGTATTGATACTACCCCAGTTACATTTACATTAATTATCCTGATACCGGGAGGACCTACAACTAATATAAGACTAACTCCCCATTAATATATCAGGCGATTTAACTCTTCATAACAAAGGAGGGGGAACTCTGTGTGACTTATTTTTATCAGTAAGAGTGACTTCCCCTGACAAGAGTTATTTCCCTGAAAATCAGGGGAGAGAACTCTGCACAGGACAAGAGTTACTTCCCTTAAATTCAGGGGAGGGAATTCTGTACGACCTATTTTAGGTCGGTAATATTGACTTCCCCTTAAAATCAGGGGAGAGAACTCTGCTAAAGACAAGAGTTACATACCTTGAATTCAGGGGAGACAACACTGTCCGACCTATTTAAGTCGGTAAGAGTGACGTCCCCTTAAAATCAGGGGAGATAACTCTGCAGAGGGCAAGAGTTACTTCCCTTGAATTCAGGGGAGACAACTCTGCCCGACCTATTTTAAGTCGGTTAGAGTCACTTCCCCTTAACAAATCAGGGGAGATAACTCTGCAAATGGCAAGAGTTACTTCTCTTGTATTCAGGGGAGACAACTCTGTCCGACATAGTTTAAGTCGGTAAGAGTGACTTCCCCTGAAAATCAAGGGGGAGAACTTTATAGTTCATGAATTACTTCCCTTGATACAACGGGAGGCAACTCTGTTTGACTTTAGTAAGTCGGTTAGAGTTTCTTACCCTGAAAATCAGGAGTAATAACTCCCAATAGGAAGAGTAGCTTCCCTTTGATTCTTGAATGTAATGGTAGGCTATTATTATACCACTGCATATTAACTCGAAACAGACTTTATTTCATGCATATTACGATATCTGACGATAACTGCACGTTTTTCTTGTTGGATAAATGTAGCCAAGCATGTAATGCAACTATGATTTCATGGAAAGCTGGGGTATGTATTATGTATCCTCTTTTTTAATGTTTCTTGTATTATGACATAAAATTGAGATAGATATTAGTGAATTTATTTTATTTAGGTGCAGATTTTTACAATTTCATAACCGAGTTTCGTGCCCCCGGGCAAACGACGCAAACTATTTACCTAGTATTACACCTATGTATAGGATAGAACATGAGTAGGTGTTGTATATGGGATTTATAACTCCGAGTGAAACGAGGATTATAATCCCATATCAACACCTACGAGCCGTTCTATCTGACTTAGACTATAGATAAATAATCTTTGTTTATCAGGTACACTTTGCCTATAAATCGACCAGTACCAGGTACATAGGGTATGATATACCATTTAAGTGCTGGTGTAATATGTTAAGTGTTGCATGATGCATATAAAGATCTAAGTGGCAAAATTAAGCTATTTACAGTAAAAAGTCAATAATGAAATTCCTTCTAGGGACTGTAAAAAACTTATCTCAATAATGTTGAGTGATTGCTTCATTCTATCAGAGAGCAAACAGATGAAAACGGAACGAAAAATGGTTAATTCTGAGCCAATCTTGTTAAAGAGGTACATATAGGTGCAATTTCACTGTGAATTTGAGGTTGAATAATGTGCAAGTCAGTGGACAGAAAGTAGTGGTCTTTATTTTGAGGTGGTCTTGGAGGTGAGGTGTTAATTTGTAAATTATGGGTTGTGATTGTTTAAAAGTCATTAACTTCAATCACCTGCAGACACCATTGGAACCCCTATCGTTTAGTTGGTTTTAAGTTCTACTCTGTGGAAATGATGTCTTAGAAGAGGAGGGTAATCTGCACGTTATTATTAAAGACACACTAGTACAGAAAACCTCTGTAGAGTGAGACCCTGCAAATATTGGTCATTGTTTAGAAGTTGTTGCCCTACAGAATTTACAAAATTATATACATGTAATAACTTCAAGTACCTTTGAAGGTTGTGTTATACAGAGGTTGTTGCACTACATATGTCCCCTAGAGAGGTCGTACTGTAGTCATAGAAGCTACCACGGCATTCACCCTCTACTGATGATGTTGTCAGCACTCAGCAGAGATGTTGGCAATACCTTAATTGGTTAATTATCTATCAAAATTGTTGTCTCAGATTATAACAGTAATTATGAACAAATGTAGAAAGGTTTGATATACATGTACATGTATTCTAATAAGTCCAATTAGTTACTTGTTTAAAATGTAGTATTGTTATAATATAGACTAAACTAAGCTTGGTATCAAAAATGTTTGACATCCACATTTTCTGTGCTAAATGCATGTATACATTATTATAGCTGTGCTTAATTATTTTGGCCTACTATAGTATATAGCAATCTATTGTTATATATACCACTGTGACAGCAAAGTGTTGTATACGGGATTTATTCAACACTTTTTCTCCATGCTGATTGGCTAGCTACTGAGATCTATAGTCTAAACATAAATATCACCTTTTGTTCATGACTTGTGAATGAATAGCTTATCCACGGTTCCCATGATGGTATTTATAATGAATGCATCTTAGGAAAACATAAATTTTTTGACTAGCGATATGCATATTCACTGCAAATTGAAGAACAACCTATGTTTCCTTATAGTGATTATAGTAGCCCTCTACACAATGCATCAACACTACATGTAAATAATTAATAATCTTGATTATATCATTTAGCTGATACACTTAAGGGAATATAACGACTTCAAGAAAATTCTAAAGTTTTCTACCAAGGCGTTTAATAAATACCGGCCCTGTATTCTACTAAGACTCAACTCGATAATTGATTAGGCACGCATTAGGAGCGGAAGGTCGGATGTTCGAATCCCGGAATGAGTCAGATCTGAAATGACCGTTGTTGGAGAACTACTCAACACACATAACAAAAGAGTCGCAGACGACTTCACGTTTAACCATATTAACTATCATTTCGGTGTATTAAAAATTCAAAATGGTTAAGTTATAACATGATTAAGACAGCCTCTTAATTGTATGGTACGGATAATTCAAAAGTGTCCCGTACATAAAGTATTTAATGCTAAGACGAAATACACAAAGAACGCTATAATGTAGTACTTATCATGGTACTTTGGATCATATACATTGTACTACACATTAATTTAGTAAGGACATGTACATGTATTTTTTATGAATTTTTAAAAATACCATGTTTTTTTAATAATAATAATTATACATGTAATATAAATATTAATAAAACGTCTTTATTTTATGTGATTTTTCATTATGGTCCACAAATAGACCTTCAAAAACTTCTTGAGTCGCCTCATCCCCTATACATAGAAGTATAGTAGTCTTTGTTTCCAGGTGATTTTCAACACAGGCTTATCAGTACTTTTTCATGTGTCGGGTTGGCACTATGTGATGCATTTAATTGTGCAATTAATGACTGTAATTATAACGCATTAAAATCCAACAGGACTAAATTTGAAACAAGACTCTGGAATTGCATATATATAGCATATTAAACGCAACTGATGCTTACGCTAAACTAAGGGAGCGCACTCGTACAGAGCTAAATGTTATGAGTGGTACGCGAGTTGTCTTTCCTGTAGTTGGTTATATTGACCAAACAGAACTTGTTGAAATCATATATTATGTAATAACCCGCTCCATGCTGCATTGTGAGGGGAAGATTCTTTAATTGATATAAATGTTGAAATAGCAGCAAACTGAATGTAAAATTACTGGTATGTCTGTGTTTTATTTTCTAGTAATGCAATATGTCTGGTAAATACATTTTCCTTAATGTTTTACACCATATATATAGATATAGCTGCAGTGCAGACCCTATAAAACTTATTTAAATAGATGTAGTTTAGAAGAAGTAATGTCATCTTAAAGTGACTACCAGCATAACCGGATTTATCCGGAAGCCCACAGGTAGCATTGTACGTATATACGAGGGTCATTCAATATATAATGCAAACTAACACATACTTTTTAATATACAATATTCATCGAATGAATTGAGTGTAGCGACGCTAAATGTCGCACTTGACGATAAATGTCGCACTTGACGATAAATGTCACAAGGCTGACGCTAAATGTCGTAACCGACGCTAAATGTCGCAATTCCCCCTGACGCTTAATGTCGCATCTGTGACGTTAAATGTCGCAATAAATTATAATTACCCGGAACACTACGTTTTATTAAGTTTACATAAATATAATGTTATGTATTGTTGTCGCTTAAATTGCTTATATAAATGCTATGTATTTGACTATTTGTCAGTCAGAGAGGAGCGTATGTACAAAAGAAACGTTGAAACTGCTATACTGTTGAGTGATTACTTTAGCCATATTAAGCTACACGTGCTAAACCGTGCTTATCTTATCAAACTGGCAAAAGAGACTCGATTGTTTTAAAATGTTTAAAGCCTCATGTAGTCATCGGGAGCTACCGTAAAGAACGGTCAAGATTTCAACAGAATCGGATAATGGAGTCAAACCTGGGTTACAACCGGGACTACGCCTTAAGCCCCGTTCTCACTGTCCCGGTTCAGGCCCCGGTACGTCCCGATGGAGGAAAGCCGGTATACCGTGATAACCCGGGACATTTTTGTAACAAAATATCAATTGCATTCTCACATTCCCGACGTTATCCCGTTGTACCCCCGGTCTGAAAGATTATTCAGTCTGACGCTGGGGTAGCTAGGGTTTATTCCCGGTTAAGTACGGTGTCGTTACGGTGCAGAGCGGTAGGGTCCCGGTAAAGCACGGTTTGGTCCCGGTTGTTGCCGGTGGTATGAAAGTGAAAGCCGGTATCGCCACGGCCGTGCCCCCGTGTGCATTAGGGCTATACCGTACATTACCGGGGCTTAGCCGGCTCTCGCCATAATCTATATTATAGCCGGTGTGCTACGGCCGTGCCCCAGTGACCCCTGGAGTAAGCCGGTTCTCGATATCGCTCGCGGTGACCCCCGATTTGTCCCGGTTGTAATTAACATTTTAAAACAACCGGGACTGTTAGCCGGTACATCACAGTTTATTCCAGATCGCCCCGGATGTTCACGGTGCCGCTACGGTTGTCTCCCCGGTTAGACACGGTTCCACCGGATTACAAATTCGGACCCATTGGGGATACCAAACCGGGACACTGAGAACGGGGTATTAGCAACTTTCTAGGCCTAGGGCATGACTTGTCACCGTTACTCGCCTTAGTCATTTTTAATAATAAGATAACTTTACTACCTACGCCCCCGCAAGTCTATACAGTAAACATCAACGTCTTAAACACGGATCGCCAGTTATCCACGACGAGTGTAAATATGCCAATAAAAACCCCGTGTCCTGAATAAATGAGCTGATAATACTAATTATATGTAACTTTCTACTTTTGTTTTCAGAATCTATCATGCATGGCAAATAACGAGCACAACACAGGTGCATAAAGGTGTTGTAACTCGACATGTCTTTATAGACATAGAAGCTGAATCGTGTGCATAGAAAAACAGGCATAATTAACATAGGTAACGTGTTAAAGTAAAAATACTTACCGTATAGGAACATGTTAATCATCCGGTCCCGACTATAGTCACACCGGAACCGACACCTTTCCCACGCATGCGCGTTGCCTGTTTTCATAGATCTGACGATTTTTATAATACACCGGTATCAGTACCGATTATCCCAGTATAGCCACGGTGTGTCCCGGTTCTAAGCTTACATAACCCTAGTATCACAGTGCTGGTTTGGCAACCCCGGTTTTTCCCGGTAGGTATCATGTCTAACCGGGCTAACAACCTTTCAGACACCGTGAACTTCTTGGTGATCCGACCGTATGACGTCGTACAGTTAGGTTCGAATTCCACTATAGGTGCAAACCAATTCCGGTATTTTTTTAGATGTTTATTACAACTGGGAGTGACCAAACAAGATGTAAAGAACCGACTAAATCGAGGGATTTCCGCGGCTCTACTGGTATATCCAGGTCTTTGTTTCTATCCTCCCTCTACCTTGATGAACCGTGGCATACCGGCATTATTTGGACTGCGCTGAATCCTGGCTCGGCACCGGTTGGATCCCAATAAAGAACGTTTCATATTGATCGAGACAGGATATACCCGAAGAATGGTTATATATATACGGTAGAGCACGGTAGAACCCCGTTTAGTTACGGATGATACATAATTAAACTGGTTTCATTACGGACAAGGTATGTAAATTAGCAGTTACGTACTAGCGTGGTATGTCCCGACTGCAATGATTGCATTACATAATTATATTATGTCCTAACAACGTGCACCTAGTCTGATCATGCCCCGTGGGTTACACCAGATGAACGTTTCTACGGAAAACGGCACGGGTCATTTCGGTTTGGTGGCTTTCTTTTACCAGGGCCTGTGGGTGCGTGTGTGTGCCAGTTGGTAACGTGCTACGTATGTAACAGACGGACATATCGTTCTGTAGAAACTGCATCCGTGCCATGATGAATTTGATATTAACAATTGTATCAACACTTGATATCAATAACATAGAACTTCTACAATATAAATAGAATAACGTTTATTCCAATTAAGGGTATTGCTGACATGACAATTACAATTTAATGACACCAACATATTCATTTTAATATTACATGTATTATTATATTAAACCACATTTAAACATTTCCATATTTGGTGTATTCAATGGTCATTCCGATTGACATTAGCAACAATTCCGGCTGCCTGGTCAACAAAAAAGAATTCAATTGTTTTAACACTAGTTCTTAAAAATGGTTCAACATTACGATATTTGTTGAGATTAGCTGATACTCGTTTCTTGCTCGCCTTAATTGGTTGTGGAGAAATTACGTAGTGACTTCAGAAATGGTATGTTATTTCCCTCAGTAAAAAGCACAAACATGCCAGACATGACGTATGTCCTTCTTTGTGAGCTCGCTATCAGATAAGGTGTATGTATTATTACCTATCGTGTAATAAGTAAGCGTTGTATGTATTATTCCCTTTGCCTTTGACGGAACAACGTTAAAACGCGTTTTCCACTGTAACTTCACGACGTCATAGTAACGTCATGGGAATGCACACGGATATATAAGACGCGATGTTGAATTGGGATTAAATCAAAGTTTACAATGATACCAAATTTGTACGTGGATCTTGAATTTTACATAGTGTGGTTCTACCTTAAGACTCTATACCAACCCATTGTATTGATACTACCCCAGTTACATTTACATTAATTATCCTGATACCGGGAGGACCTACAACTAATATAAGACTAACTCCCCATTAATATATCAGGCGATTTAACTCTTCATAACAAAGGAGGGGGAACTCTGTGTGACTTATTTTTATCAGTAAGAGTGACTTCCCCTGACAAGAGTTATTTCCCTGAAAATCAGGGGAGAGAACTCTGCACAGGACAAGAGTTACTTCCCTTAAATTCAGGGGAGGGAATTCTGTACGACCTATTTTAGGTCGGTAATATTGACTTCCCCTTAAAATCAGGGGAGAGAACTCTGCTAAAGACAAGAGTTACATACCTTGAATTCAGGGGAGACAACACTGTCCGACCTATTTAAGTCGGTAAGAGTGACGTCCCCTTAAAATCAGGGGAGATAACTCTGCAGAGGGCAAGAGTTACTTCCCTTGAATTCAGGGGAGACAACTCTGCCCGACCTATTTTAAGTCGGTTAGAGTCACTTCCCCTTAACAAATCAGGGGAGATAACTCTGCAAATGGCAAGAGTTACTTCTCTTGTATTCAGGGGAGACAACTCTGTCCGACATAGTTTAAGTCGGTAAGAGTGACTTCCCCTGAAAATCAAGGGGGAGAACTTTATAGTTCATGAATTACTTCCCTTGATACAACGGGAGGCAACTCTGTTTGACTTTAGTAAGTCGGTTAGAGTTTCTTACCCTGAAAATCAGGAGTAATAACTCCCAATAGGAAGAGTAGCTTCCCTTTGATTCTTGAATGTAATGGTAGGCTATTATTATACCACTGCATATTAACTCGAAACATACTTTATTTCATGCATATTACGATATCTGACGATAACTGCACGTTTTTCTTGTTGGATAAATGTAGCCAAGCATGTAATGCAACTATGATTTCATGGAAAGCTGGGGTATGTATTATGTATCCTCTTTTTTAATGTTTCTTGTATTATGACATAAAATTGAGATAGATATTAGTGAATTTATTTTATTTAGGTGCAGATTTTTACAATTTCATAACCGAGTTTCGTGCCCCCGGGCAAACGACGCAAACTATTTACCTAGTATTACACCTATGTATAGGATAGAACATGAGTAGGTGTTGTATATGGGATTTATAACTCCGAGTGAAACGAGGATTATAATCCCATATCAACACCTACGAGCCGTTCTATCTGACTTAGACTATAGATAAATAATCTTTGTTTATCAGGTACACTTTGCCTATAAATCGACCAGTACCAGGTACATAGGGTATGATATACCATTTAAGTGCTGGTGTAATATGTTAAGTGTTGCATGATGCATATAAAGATCTAAGTGGCAAAATTAAGCTATTTACAGTAAAAAGTCAATAATGAAATTCCTTCTAGGGACTGTAAAAAACTTATCTCAATAATGTTGAGTGATTGCTTCATTCTATCAGAGAGCAAACAGATGAAAACGGAACGAAAAATGGTTAATTCTGAGCCAATCTTGTTAAAGAGGTACATATAGGTGCAATTTCACTGTGAATTTGAGGTTGAATAATGTGCAAGTCAGTGGACAGAAAGTAGTGGTCTTTATTTTGAGGTGGTCTTGGAGGTGAGGTGTTAATTTGTAAATTATGGGTTGTGATTGTTTAAAAGTCATTAACTTCAATCACCTGCAGACACCATTGGAACATCTATCGTTTAGTTGGTTTTAAGTTCTACTCTGTGGAAATGATGTCTTAGAAGAGGAGGGTAATCTGCACGTTATTATTAAAGACACACTAGTACAGAAAACCTCTGTAGAGTGAGACCCTGCAAATATTGGTCATTGTTTAGAAGTTGTTGCCCTACAGAATTTACAAAATTATATACATGTAATAACTTCAAGTACCTTTGAAGGTTGTGTTATACAGAGGTTGTTGCACTACATATGTCCCCTAGAGAGGTCGTACTGTAGTCATAGAAGCTACCACGGCATTCACCCTCTACTGATGATGTTGTCAGCACTCAGCAGAGATGTTGGCAATACCTTAATTGGTTAATTATCTATCAAAATTGTTGTCTCAGATTATAACAGTAATTATGAACAAATGTAGAAAGGTTTGATATACATGTACATGTATTCTAATAAGTCCAATTAGTTACTTGTTTAAAATGTAGTATTGTTATAATATAGACTAAACTAAGCTTGGTATCAAAAATGTTTGACATCCACATTTTCTGTGCTAAATGCATGTATACATTATTATAGCTGTGCTTAATTATTTTGGCCTACTATAGTATATAGCAATCTATTGTTATATATACCACTGTGACAGCAAAGTGTTGTATACGGGATTTATTCAACACTTTTTCTCCATGCTGATTGGCTAGCTACTGAGATCTATAGTCTAAACATAAATATCACCTTTTGTTCATGACTTGTGAATGAATAGCTTATCCACGGTTCCCATGATGGTATTTATAATGAATGCATCTTAGGAAAACATAAATTTTTTGACTAGCGATATGCATATTCACTGCAAATTGAAGAACAACCTATGTTTCCTTATAGTGATTATAGTAGCCCTCTACACAATGCATCAACACTACATGTAAATAATTAATAATCTTGATTATATCATTTAGCTGATACACTTAAGGGAATATAACGACTTCAAGAAAATTCTAAAGTTTTCTACCAAGGCGTTTAATAAATACCGGCCCTGTATTCTACTAAGACTCAACTCGATAATTGATTAGGCACGCATTAGGAGCGGAAGGTCGGATGTTCGAATCCCGGAATGAGTCAGATCTGAAATGACCGTTGTTGGAGAACTACTCAACACACATAACAAAAGAGTCGCAGACGACTTCACGTTTAACCATATTAACTATCATTTCGGTGTATTAAAAGTTCAAAATGGTTAAGTTATAACATGATTAAGACAGCCTCTTAATTGTATGGTACGGATAATTCAAAAGTGAAAGTAGCATAAAACTTGAAGGTCAGCGACAATGACGATACTTCTGTTTGGTTATGCCAGTGAAACGCTTTTACGATAGAAGGCGTTATGTTTCGCCTAAGCAAATGACGTCGTTTTTGACGTTCTGTTTTTATGATTGCGTCATGTACGTGTTTATAAGCGTATGCATGTCTGAAACTAGCTCGTTTTCTTATTTTATCGGATATGTGATAAATAATTTATTTTTGAATTCTTAAAATTATTCAACTCATTCCCGAAATTTAATAATTAACCAATACTCATTCAATATTCTGTATACTGTGACAGCCTGAGGTCACGTCCGTAATCAGTATGTATCCGAAATCATGCAAGTTTCACCTGCCAGTTGTGACTTGCATCACATAGCGATTATATCACCGTAATCAAACCTTACTATCAGTTGTTTGACCTATAAAGCGTATTTTATAGTATCTTTGTGTTAAGCTACTTGTATTGTTTAACTGTGATGTCATTTAGCGCTATTTTACCAACTGCTACGCTTAGCCCTATAACCATCTTTGGCTGGCACTTTATATCCTGCAATCTGATTGGCCGCCAGCATGCCAGCATAAGCGCCAGCATTGCGCAGGCTATATAAGGCGCACTGTCGCAAGCAATGTCAGCCCAGCTCAGATCTTTGCATCTAGCACTTGAAACTTTTTGTTTACTAATCCAAGTTTACATACGATTTACAATGGCTTACCATTACAAGCCTTCTTCAGGTATATAACTTCAGTATAACATAATCATTAGAATAGATCTTATGAGATCTTTTAATTCTTTATTTAGGTCTACTGAACAGTGCTTGCTGCGGCTCACCTTCCCCCACCCCCTTCCTTTTGTTTATCATTGTTGTCGTTTAAGACTATTTCCGTCATCGTATTTTAATTATTCTATCTTTGGTGTTTGTTAAGAATCTATTCTGCTATTGTTACATGTATGTGGAACCATTATAGATACAGGCAAAGAACAATCCTGTCAATAAAATATATATTCACATTACAACGTTGTTTTTCCGTATTTTCTTAGTTTATAGACCTAGTGAGAAGTGGCTCACAATACATGTATATTATCACCATCACTGGTTGATAGAATGCTATGTGAATGGTAGAACAACTGGGTAGAGTATTTACCAAGAGATAGGCAGGTCCTGGGTATCGACACGCATCATTTGTTCAGACTGTAAAGTGTGGTAAATATTAAGGTAGGTACATTCCAGTCCTAGGGGCAGCACTCTGTAAGACAGATGATTGGGTTAAGTCGCTGGACGTCTGTCACGGGTCAGACCCCTTATATCGAACTTCTTTTAACATATAGAGACAAAAGTTCATTTCATTTGAACAATGTCAAGTTTGCAGAAAATCATTGGCTTACTCAAGTGCAAAAGTATTGAACTCGCTTTGTTATGATATTAGAGTACCCGGAAGTGTTGACCATATATATATATATATGTAACAAAACGTTTCGCTCAATTGAAAGATAATAATAAACATAATGTTCTCTCCGTCGTGTACTTATTTTAATTGTTGTTGTTGTTGATTAAGTAAAGTGTTGTTGCTACTTGCTGCTATAAAATTAATGCACATATAATGTAAATGTGATTATTATGCTCACATGGAAGACTGGTTATACCCAACTGTGTTGCCTCTTTAAATATAGTATTTATAATTACATGTGTCATTATCAATATTATTATATTTTTCTGAGAACAAATGCTGGTCGGACCCCAAATCAGATAAATATTGATGGATCCGCGCATAAACGTTAAAATTATCTCATTGTTTGCTGTTTAGTATGGGCCGTTCCATAGATAAACTGCCCTGCACACTTGTTTTCTTTGATTGCAATTCTGTCGATCTTATTTTCATTTAAATGTCTCACCACTTCTTAATATGAAAGATGCCATTTTAACACAAGCTTCTGGTAAGGCAATAATAAATTTGGGAACTTTTGTTTCGACGGCACTCAATTGTATTATGTTTACTACGTTAGTCTTTTGACGTTACCGCGTCCATGTTTTATTTAGTGACGTCAAAGGAAGGCGTACGCTGATGACGTCATAGACATAAAGGTCCTTAAAATTTCTGGACAAAACGAGCATGACTTAAATAATTATTATGAGAAATTTTGTTCAATTCAATTATCTTGTCGGGTTTTAAAGATAATTCTTAGTGTGCATTATACGTGTATATTTAATTACCCTCGTAAGTTGTGTTCAGGTGTTCAAGCTTATTTAAATTACTTCATAATCTCAAAACTGGATAACTTACAGCGAGGGGTGATCCAGTATGACGTCGACTTCCGCTCTAATTCAAAACTGTAATACATTGTACTTACAGTTACAAGCTGTCAAGTCTTCACAAAATGAAATATATGGTTTAAACATAAAAATTCCATTACCGGACCTCTAACCTGTCCTACAAGCATTGTCTACAGGTCCGGTTACCGGACCCCTAGCCATTTCAATTTTTTAAATGAAGAAACACAGTAACAATCAGCAATAACGTAACAAGTTTAACAGAAAAACCTGTGTTGATCCGCAACAGTATTTATATGTTGCTATGATAGCATATACTAGTTACTATAGATACAGAATTGTTTTTACAATATGTGTTGTGATTTATGTCAATAATTATGGAAGCCCTGGAGGGAACTTTTGACTTAGGTGTTGTGACTTGTAACTTATGACTTGTGACTTAGAACTTGTGACTAATGACTTGAGACTTACGACTTGTGACTTACGACTTGTGACTTACATTTTATAAATAAATATGCGCGCACTTCTTTGGACAGCGTGGATGGTAAAGGATGATGTCTAAATCGGAATTACCTGATAATAGTCTATAGTGAGTCAGGTAAGTCGGTATTAGTTTTGTTTGATTGAAATCATAATTGTTAAAGGCCCCGACCCGTTATTCTGAATTGTTGACACAATTAACTAGAATACCCTTCATGTAATAGCATAATTTCCCCTGGCATAGCTGTGTCTTATACGAGTACATGTGCATACATAATTATTATGGTTTGCTTCCTTTTCGTTATCATTTGTGCGTCTCATTCGCGATGGATAGTTCGGATCATACATGGTATAATGAATTAGACTTTAAGTTTTGTTGATGTACATGTATTAATAATTATATGTTCATCTACATTTTTCCAGGTGAAGAAAATGGAATATCCGTGTTGTGTGTGTGTGTGTTCGGTGCGTTTGGTTCGACAAATGATGTGGCGGTGCAAACCTAATTACCTGTATGTCTTAAAACCTAGCAAAGCAACCGGCTCAAATGTAAACTTGGCAATTGTGTGACACTATGGGCTAGAATGGATTTTGAATGTGATTGTGTTACATGTATGTATCATAATTGTGAAGTAGATTAATAAGGTTTTGCGGACAATTCCAAGTTGTGGATATCAATACATTAACATTTATGGCGCCTACGAACTAAGCTTTTCAAGATGGCTTTATATTATTCGCATAAGTTTAATTTCATAGATGTAATGTCGGTCAGACATGTTTAGAAATAATACGCCATTTTGTCATGTTTTGAAATACATGTGACCTAAACAATCTTATATTGATTTATGTGGAATTTATTTTGAATAAACTTTGAAACGTGGTAATGCAACAGACTCAAAGTTGTCATTTTCAAATGTGTTTTTGTCTACCGTTCATCTTTTACAACATAATACTGCATTTCAGTTAACTTTGTATACACTATAAAGCAAAGACCAAAAACACTGTCAATTACATGATTAAATATCATTCCAAGTTTTGGCTTTAATGGATACTGATAACAAACGAAGGATAACAAACTCATATTAAATTACAACATTTATAATAATAACACTTATAATGATACATTTTGCTGTCTATAATTTTATCAAAGTTAGTGTGTATGTCACATTTTACACATCATAAGTCTCAAGTCTCAAGTCACAAGTCACAAGTCACAAGTCATAAGTCATAAGTCACAAGTCACAAGTCATAAGTTACAAGTCACAAGTTACAAGTCACAAGTCACAAGTCACAAGTCACAAGTTACAAGTCACAAGTTACAAGTCACAAGTCACAAGTCACAAGTCACAAGTTACAAGTCACAAGTCAAAAGTCACAAGTCAAAAGTTACAAGTCACAAGTCATAAGTCACAAATCAAAATCTTAATTGAAATGCAGAAATAAAACAGACGTTATAACCATGCTTTACTTTACAATTAAATGAAGCATTAGACATGCATGTCAAAATTAATAGAGCAACATACACATGAAATTATACTCAAGTGGCTCAGCATAACAATACCGACTAACAACATGCCATAATTAGTTATACAAATATTTTAAATCATGGAATATGCTGTAAATTGGTGAACTTCTGAATTAAACACACGCCTTTCCAACATCCCAAAATCAATTGGAGTACATGTATATTATCAAGGTTTTGGTGTTGTACTATATCATGGTACAGGGTCTTAGAGATCCTATATCATAAACATTCTTATTTTGTGCCAGTCAGTCCAGATCGGTTTGTATTTCTCTCTCGACTATATCAACCATATCTTCTATTTGAGTATATGAAGGTTCATAACGAGACAATACTATTGTGCTCAACTTGTATGGGTTTATTGTAAGTATATGCATTTCTGTCCATTACAGTAAGAGAGTTGTTCACAGCCTTTTATGCAATATTCCACAAGAGATATTTTCAGGATTCCACGACAGATATTTCATTTATCTCCACCTGCAAAAACAAACAAACATTTTAATTACACTGGTCATTCTATTCACTCCTCTTAACCTAAATATTCGTCACGATTGTGACGCTAAAATTATAATCTAAAGTTGGAAATATATTATAGCAACGTCAACGCTAACTTTGTTTGCAATAACATATCGATAAAGAAGAATTTTAAACCTAACTCTTATGTAGTAGAATGAGTGTAATTCCGTGAACAATTGTTATTTAATCAAACAACTAAAACTGACTTACCTGTCTTGCTATATATATTAAAATCCGATTCACGTATCATCCGTTTTTATCCACGTTATTGTTGGGCGTAAGGGAAAAATGAAGCATGCAAATATATTTATAGTTTGTTTGGTCACAACTCCTAAGTCACAAGTCACAAGTTATAAGTCACAAGTCAAAAGTTCAACCTGGGCCTACGCAAGTCACAAGTCATAAGTCATTAGTCATTAGTCATAAGTCAAAAGTGCCCTCCAGGGCTTCCATAAATGATAGATCTAAGCTGCTTTTGTGTAAGTTTCATACCCATCTGACCTAATATAAACCCTTAAGAGCAAAAGTCCACGTACTTCTGTCTCACCCCTCGTAAATTACAATATAATGAAATTTATCTACCACATCATTAGCATTGCACAAATTACAAATTCGATGTCGACAAATGCACATGGAACAAACATGAATTGCCGTATAAGAAGCTATAGTTTATTCATGGATGCACGGATATAGTTTAGTTACTGACGTACAATATGTATAGTCCGCCGACACTAACACTAGCCTTCTTTACAAATATAAATTGACAATCAAATACATTTCTGACGTTGATTTATGTTCGATCTCGTGCATAATCGCTTTAAAAGCATGAATTATTTCTATCTACAGTCGACCGTGCAGTTTTGATATATTCCATTTTTTGTCTGGGTTATCTTGTCATACATGTAAGATACAATGACATTTGATGTATTGGCTGCCCATTGAGAAACCTTTTTTCAATTATACAACATCCTCTAAAATTTTGACTTTTATTTGTTTATGTAATAAAGCACTTATGAATTAGCTTGACATTCATTTGTACCAGCTAATGCATTCTTTGGTTCTGATGAATCTTTTAAACACATGCAAGTTTACAAATACATTGTATTATCTATTTAATGTAGAATTATCACATTCTTGAAATTGTTACAGATAGTTCATTAAATAAATGTAAACACAACGAAGTGATAGAAACGTTTAATGGCGATTCAGATGTCTGAAAGTACATATTAATGATATCGCTTTGCTGTTTGATTTGGCAATAAACTTTTTATGCAGTGATAACATGCGTTTACTTTACTATACATCAAATTGCTTGACACCGCTTATCATTAAAAGATGATGTATTCCAAGCCTTCACGGAGAGAACATCTGAATAAGGACGACCATTAAACGAGATCTTAACTTGTTGCCGTCAATATTTAGTTGAAATTTTCAATCATTTTACATGTTTTGAATTTAAATACTGTCATTGAATTTATATTTTTATGCGGGCCGAGATTCTAACCATATGCAGGGATCTCTCCGATCCGTAGTTATAACTATATTGAAATGTTCACAGTCTGCAAAGCTTGCGTTCGTCAGAGTCGTATTGGGAAATATAAATGTGTGTACGATTCAAATTACACCACGTCAGGGTAATCTTAGTTAGTCTATATTGTACTTTTTATGTTTGCATACGATTTCGTACAACCTCATGTCAGAATTCAATTAACTCATATACGACTCCAAAACCGTAGATTACACGCATTGTGTCATTCGTAGTGCATGGTTGATTAAATGAATGGGTGACACGATGGTGATGTAGGTAACGCTTTTGACTACAGATCGAGATGACCCTGGTAAGAATCTCGGCCTGGGCACTTTTCAGTGTTTCCCACCCTACTAGAGACGGTTAAGAGGTGATCTCGTGGGTACCGTTGCTATAGGCCTACATAGTAAAATAACTAATGGGTCTTTCGGAAAGAGTGAGTGTAGTGCACGAGGATATTCCTTGTATCACACATTTGTTGTTCCTTCCCACGAAGCCCTTTGTCATTATTGTAGGGGAACCCGTAATACTACACACTTACGACTTCTCAGTCGAACGCAAAGAGCAGCATTAAACGAATGAAGAGGTACCATGTTGTAGCCAGTTTGTGAGAATGCTAAACTGACAGCCCGATATCTTCGGGCATTTTGCGGATTGAAATAGTTTATTGACTACCGTGACATTGGCGACAGTTTTATCCTCCACACGTGGAGCAGTTGCCAAGCGTTTGCAGAAGAGCAAAGTACAGGGTTAATAATCATTCCCAGGAACAATATTTCTGTCCGTTGTTTAAGCTTGCATTGCATTTGTGTTCGAAAAACTTCCATGTTCGCATTCTTTTGAAATATTAAAAAACAAGAGGGCCCAAAGCCCAAAGGGCCCTAGTTTTCTCACCTGTCGTCGTAGTGCATGCAAGCCCTGTGATTTGACCTAGTGACCTCACACTTGACCTACATTTTGTTGAGATGATCATTGTGACCAATTTAAATAAAGATGAGGCTAAAATGGTGACCTCTAGTGACTACACAAGGATTTTCTATGATTTGATCTAGTGACCTAGTTTTTTACCCAGGATGACCCATATCAAACTTGACCTAGATTGTGTTAAAATAATCATTGTGACAAAGTAGTTTCATAAAGATGAGGCTAAAATGGTGACCTCTAGTGACTACACAAGGTTTTTCTATGATTTGACCTAGTGACCTAGTTTTTTACCCTGGATGACCCAATATAATCTTGACCTAGATCTTGCTGAGATGATCATTGTGACCAAATTTCATAAATATTAGGTCAAAATTATGACCTCTAGTGACTACAAAGGGGTTTTCTATGATTTGACCTTGTGACCTAGTTTTTAACCCCGGAAGACCCAATAACGATCTTGACCTAGAATTTGTTAAAATGATCATTGTCACCAGGTTTAATAAAGATTAGGTTAAAATTGTGACCTCCTGTGACTACACAAGGTTTTTCTATGATTTGACCGTGTGGCCTAGTTTTTGGCCCCGGATAATCAAATATCAGACTTGACCTAGATTTTGTTGAGATGATCATTGTGACCAAGTTTCATAAAGATTAAGTCAAAAGTATGACATCTAGTGACTACACAAGGTTTTTCTATGATTTGACCTTGTGACCTTGTTTTTTACCCCGGTTGACCCAATATCAAATTTGACCTAGATTTTGTTGAGATGATCATTGTGACCAAGTTTCATAAATATTAGGTCAAAATTGTGACCTCTAGTGACTACACAAGGTTTTTCTATAATATGACCTAGTGACCTAGTTTTTTACCTCAGATAACCCAATATCGAACTTGACCTAGATTTTCTTAAGATGATCATTGTGACCAAATTTCATAAAAATTAGGCCAAAATTGTGACCTCTAGAGAGGACACAACCCATTTGTTGACGGACGGACGACAGACGAAGAGTGATCACAAAAGCTCACTCTGTCACTTTGTGACAGGCGAGCTAATAAAACAAAACACTCCTCAAGTAAAGAGTAAGCCAGTGAAAAGCGTAAGTTCACACGTTTGAATATAAATCACATTGAAACACGATTGTGAGAATTATTCATCAATAAATAACGGGATATGTATATAAATACGATTATTTATATAGATGTAAATCAAATCCTCGAGATGTGAGATAGTCCCTCGAAGATAAACCAAGATGTATTTTGCTTGGAATCCGCGCACGTGTGGTGGGTGTTCAGTAAAATCATATAATTCCGCGACGTTCAACTTTCATGAATTTGGTATTCTGTAAAATTTGTCAAGTGTCGGCGATTTTCAAACTTCAAAAATAACTAGATGTATATTCCTGCGTTTTACTATATTGTTTAAGTTTGCGAGTATAAAATTGCGGGGAATATCGAATTCGCGAATGTAGCGAAAATAAAATAATCGCGGAAATTTCTGATTCTACTGTAAGTAACACATATGATATCAGACCTGTCTAGATTTTCCGATTGATAAACCTTAATTCGAGTGATAAAACGGCTTGTAACATCCAAGTTTCTGCTAATGGGATGTGTAATAAAAATAACCATGTTTTTTTAAACACACAAGCACTGTTAGTTATGTATAGAACATTTTAGTTATATTGATCTGACAAGCGCGACGAAAGATGTGTCTGAATCAAGCATGCAACACTAAACACACCATTCATCATTCAAGGGATTGCAGATTATGTACCTACATAGGGTTTATATGCCTGTACATAGCTGTCTGGAGGAGTGAGGGGCTTTATTACGTTTCTGTGAATAGACCCAGCTTTTAAATAAACTCATGAATAGTTTGTGAGGATGCCTAAATATAAGGTTAGGCGGGTCAAATGTAAACATTGCTGATTAGAAGAATGGCGCTGATATGAAGATAGTGGTGCTAGAGTACAAGTACGTACGTTCCTAAATATATAATATTACATCTACACAAAAAACTGCACATTCGAAGATTTGTTTTCTAGTCACATTCAACGCATTCACCCAACGGACAAATTCGCAAAACTAAAAGCAGATCAAATCACAACTTGCTGTATGGAAGACAAAAATTGTGGGTAAATGTTCAATAGTTTGTTGAATTCTTAATATATAATATTGGTGATAAAAACCAACATACCGTCTATCATATAACAGTTAAATAGTCTCAATATTTCAGTTACAATGCCTTGTTCAACAGAAACCAATCTGTTCAAAATCAAAAATCTGTTCGCGTATTTTGTCAGTGAATTAAACACGGACAGGGGTTGGGGCGCGGAAAAATTAAATAACGAGCACGTGCCTGTGTTTTATTCACCGACAAAATACAAGAACAGAGTTTTTATTTCGATTCTAAATACGATAATATCCCGTACTATTTAACTGTGCGCTTTCCATATTCACCCATTTGACATTGAACATAATTCCACGCTGAAGTTGGGTGGCTTATTAGCTGGTACAATTACCTCCCTCGTTAATGAAAACGACCTTCGTAATTTTCTGAAGGAAATAACAAATTTTAAACATTGAAACAATTTTAATTACGCGAGTATAGGGTATCAATTTCATGAAATAAAAAATATAAATTAATTGATAAAGTATTTATGAAACTTAGTTTCGAGAGTATATTGGAGTTTCTAAAAATAGATGCGTCATAGCTGTAACACTGGATACTCGTGCAACTTGCCTTGTTCGCGACTCTTTGAAGTTTTTACTATAAAGCTTACGTTCATAAATATGTCACGTGATGTGGGGCGTATATAGTAACGGCCAATTTGACAGGCATATTTTATTGTGGTAATAATACATTCCCTGGTTTGCTCTATGCGTATATGGATTAATCCGCAGAAATAAATAACACATGACTGCGAGGGTGATACATGTAGTAAATGATACCAACCCGAGAATAGTTATATCACCCGATGCGAAGTCGAGGGTGATATGACTATTCAAGGGTTGATATTATTTACTGTCACCCGAGCAGCCATGAATATCACACGGAAGGGGTATGGGGGAAAGACATTGAGAGGTCACGTGAGATATAATAGAATGCAATATAATACACTGGCTTAGAAAGAGAAAGTACAAAATCGATATTTTTTAGAATGTCGTATGTCGAGCTGGACGACATTCGATTTTTGATGACTTTTTGAATGTCGTCAAATGTCGTATGTCGAGCTGGACGACATTCAATTTCTGATGATTTTTTGAATGTCGTCCAATGTCGTATGTCGAGCTGGACGACATTCGATTTTAGATGATTTTTTTAATGTCGTCCAATGTCGTATGTCGAGCTGCACGACATTCGATTTTTGAATGTCGTCCAATGTCGTATGTCGAGCTGGACGACATTCGATTTTTTGAATGTCGTATGTTGAGCCAACTTCACACAGCTGTCCTTTAATATGTACACGTCTTGAATTATAAATTACATCTTAAAAAGTGTAACACAATGAAACTGTTAAATTATTAATTTACAATTGTCGTGGTATTAGCAAAACAAGAGAAACCGAATATTTAGCATCCGGGCCCTCTACAGTTACAAATGCGTTTCTTATTGTAACTATTTGTTTCACATACTAATTAGATCAGACACATTTATTGATTTCAAACATCTTGGCTAAAAAGCCCATGGTGGTAAGTTATACTTCGTCATATGAAACACTAGATATCAATGGAAATATAATTCCCCCAGTTTGAGTTTACGAATTAGAGGGAAATTAATTTCCATTGTTATGGTAGTATCAGAGATACGGTATAAGAATTAATAACAATTCAAGCATGAAATGGTCAGTTTTGGCGGGTAAAGTGTGAAATTGCCGTTCAGCTTTGGGACATTAACCGCGCTGGTCCTAAATTTAGAGTCTTTTAAAAATTGGCGCAATGAACATAGTTTTATTTGATACCATTATTAAGTATAATGTTAAAATATTGTCAGTATATTGTATATAGATGGTTAAACGTTGAATTCATCTAATTGATTCTGTATAAAGTGCTGTATTTAATAAGAATGAACGACATTGTATATATGTATTAAATATTGATGTTTTGCCTATTAGTGCATAAATGGTAAAATGCTCCTGAACACTGATATCGCAAAAATGGGGAAATGTCGCGCAATAAATTGTGCACATATTGCCAATGTATTACATGTTATATTGTATGTTATAAATGAATATTGTATGGTTTGCTAATGTGATGTAAAATGTAACTGATCAGCGGTTTGTTCCAAGTGCTTACTACCAAAATACAAGTTGAATTTCCATACCAAATAGTTTGTTGTTATTGAGGATACGTACAGGTTAAGGGAACTCTATATATTTAGCGCGTTAAACACAACACATGTCACGTGATCGTATCCGTAAAATGTTATGGTGGTTTGGTTTCTGAAAAATATTTATGCAATTGCAACACAAATATCGTTATATTGGATTTACTAATTGAACAAAATTGTTTTGATATTCTATTTCGTGCTGTATTAAGTTAATATATAGTTAAATGAGTACTCGATATATCAAATGAATGTATAACAAGAGTCGATAGTTTGTAACATTCTGAATACATGTGTATAATCTAATTTGAGCATTTATTTATTTATTTATTGATACTGGTATCATACTTCATTCGATGAATACTATTGATAACATGCTACTGTCAGCTACATATGTACATGGTGTTCAAATGCTATAATATTTCACATGTGAACATGTAAGTGTAAGTTTACAACATTTGCTGTATTGCCTTCAAACAAATGCCAATTTCATTCTCAGTTTGAAGAGAGTATATCATTCTAGAACATACCGTAAACAATTCCTCTTTGGACATTAGACGAAGGGTGATGTCACTTTAAGACAGTAACTTACAAGATGCAGCTACAATGTATACAGTAACTTATTACCCAAAAACAAGATAATAACTACATGTGTACTAGTATGTCATACGACTGAAATAATGTTGATACATGTCGTACTATCCAATGTGAACAAACACAACGTACGTAACGGTGCAGAAAGTTTTGACTGAGAAGGACATACGTAGGTTACACATATCATAACAGGAAACAACACTGAACTTCGACCTGACATAATGCATCATAATTCCTGTTCTTAGTAGTAAAACAGCACATAATGTTATTACGTATAACATTGACATTACGTGACAACATTAAAATGGACCTCATGAATATTCGGGCTTTTTCGTCGTCATATAAGGTCTGTTGTTTCAAGTCCAAACATAAGTACGGTTCAAGATTAATTGTGCCACATCAAACTAGGTAACGGATTTCTGATTAGATGCAGTGTGAAATCACGTTATTGAAGTACTCGCATATTCATATACATGTAATAAGTAAACATAGACCCGTCATTCCAGACGCATTACTGTACAAGTTAAAATACTCTAGCATCAAAACGATACCACTAATATACGACAGCTACTGACCTGATGAATTCTTCAAAACACTTAGAAATACATCCATTCAATTTGGTGTCACATTTTTGCACATAAAATAACTTGAATTATATCTGATACCATTTTAGAAATAATGACACACGCATCTGTGTATTGTACACTCGATATTATTAATGGATCGTTTAAATTGTAACGATTACGTGGATACACTGGAATATAAAAAACACCCCACCACTAATGCCAACCACGTCAGAAATGCTAACACGCGAGGGTCCCATCGGCATAATCATGATGATGTGTCCACGCAATGTCATATTCTTTTTCTAAAATGTTCAAAATAAATGCCATTGAGTAATGAATACTTTTACATTAATAGAGATCAAAGTGTACGCACGTTATTATATAAGAACATGTTTTGTACCCAGTCTTAATTATGAACTAATTGTTTTATGTACCAAATCACAGGCGCCAAATTCAGATGTTACTGGCAAAAAACGCGATTTTCTATCGGTACTAAATCACGTATTGTAAAAAACTCACCAGACGTATTGGCAATATACGAGTAATTATCGACTCTGGTGATGTTTGCCATTGATGCACAATTTGGTAAGTTGAGCACTGTAACATGCTTATTAACATCGCAACATATTATATAACAAGAGCACGGCCTACAAGTGCTGAATGCTCGACCTTCTCGTGCTTGATAGTACCCTTGCTCATTTGTGAGTGAAAATTCTAAGAGTAACAAGGGCTGATATAACTATAAATATAGGTCACAGGGTCAGTATGGACTCCCATTTTGATGGTGAATAACTATGTCTGACAATAAGCTAATTATTTCTTTGTTCCACTTTATCTAGAGTAAATCACATTCCTAAAAATCCCTTATTCGTTACAATCATTTCCACAGTGTCAAATGGTATTGCACGATTCATATCCACATGAGCGTGACAAGACGAACAAAAACTTCAAATATTTTAAAATCGCAGTAGTCCTTTGTGTAATTCTGTTACGCCCTAAAAATTGTGATTTTTTCTTTTACTGAATGTTAATTAAATATGAGTTATTTATAAGTTGGGGTTTTATTTTTACATCTTAATTGTTAATGTTGAAATTTTATGCAGGGAATTTCCACAGATATTATAGATAACCTATTTCTACATAAAAGAATGGATTTCTAGAATTTTAAGTATGTAGTTAAATACAGGGTATTTTTAGAACAATAGATTGGTGTTCGTTATGTCACGCACGTTAAATAAGATTAAACTTCGTGGTTATGTATGTTGTAATTATTGACATGTTGAATGAGTGCATTTTTGTATGATTGAAACATATGGTACAAAAAAACAATTAACAATAAAGGTGCGAAAAGCCATTGTAAAAATATCAGCGAAGTTTGTCTCCGGAATGTTGCATTTCAGCCGGATTTCGGTGATTGGCAATCACAAGCCATTGACACATTTTTGTCGCTTGAGGGTCAAACATTCTTTTATGTCAGAATGAGCAAGACGTGTTAAGTAACTTTCAAACTCCTTTTTAATTGGTCAATACAAAATGTCTTCAATTTTATTTGGCTTTTTGATTGGTAAATTATTGTTTTCGGTCTTTCGTTAAAAGTTGTGTCCTTCCTTGGAGAAGTCACTTTTGATACCGACTTCTATGTTTTAAGAACTATACCTGTGTAAAATAAATTTGAGGAAAGGACACACTTCTTGATTATTTTTAGGTAAGAAACTTTGCTATATTCATCTATTGTACAAGTATTTTTATTCAGAAATTCAATATGTTTTATAGTTTGCAAGATTTCAATTTGTTAAAGTAATACAGTGTAACTGTAAGTTCAGTTATTTTTGTAAGGGTGTAATATACATGTACACTAAGAAGCACTTATAACTGTGCAGTTTTCATTTCCTAATAACTTTTGTGTTTGTTAATATTTTTGAACGAAATTTAGTGTATTTGGTTGTCAGTCGACGCGCAACGTAATCCGATATTTTATCTTACGGTTCAATGAATATTGTCAATTGGACGGTGAAAATAGCGATTTAACGAATTGCACGAGAAAATGGCGAAACAGCGGGAAATAAAATAAAACGTGGTCTTTTCCATTAATGTGTGTCTAAATTGACGCCATGACGTCGGGTTTATCAACACGGGCGTTTCAATGTTGCACAAAGTAACTGTTTGAATTTAAGTATTATTGACGTTCCAATAAGCAAAAGTAGGCGTTTACAATCATTACCCCCCCCCCCCCCCCCCCCCCTACAGGTGTTTGAGCCATGTTCTACCTGTCTATCTGTTCGTTCATTGTTAAAAAATCAACGTCATTTTTCGGCAATGACTGGTCGGATTTCGACGTATGTTGATAAGAAAGGCATGTTATGCTTCGATCAACTGTCCCATCAAAGGTGACGTCAATGCGACAACATTGCATAGCCTAAACTCTCACGAATACGCGTTCTTATTTGTTGGAAAACTGTGCGTTTTAAGCCGGAGCAGATTTTGTGACTTCGCAATTTTACGCAACGCTAAATTATGTGCTGGAGTTTCCTAAATATTGTTTGTTATGAAATGAAATATTTTTAGACATTATCACACATCTTTTAACTACATTTGCTGCAAATTGCAACAAAATATACACACTAAAATACTGAGATGTGTGTAAGTGCACAGTTATAAGTGCCTCTTAGTGTATATATATAATAAATGTGTGTGCAAAAGGTTAGGAACTATTGAAGAATAGTATTTTATTTCAGTATTTTATTTGGCAGACAGTGTTGAATTGTATTTGAATTCATTATTGATGAGTTAGTATGTATTGAGAAATTGGTATTCATCGGAGTAAAGAAATCTATTAAGCGGCCTATGTTTCACATAGAGCGATGTATACTTTTCGGTCATTCTGGCAGTTTCGGTTCCATTATGCACTTAGCAGTAATTTTGTATCTTTGAGTTATTTCAACCCGTAAATCAAAACTTTTGATTAAATTTTTTGTTTAATTATCATTATTTCACGCTGTTTGACATAATGACATGTATGTAATAACTATACTTCTTATTGGTATATTTTCTAAATGATTTAAACCGAAAGTTCAGGTCGATCTTAGCCCATATTTGTATTTTAATGCTTAGTTTATTGTCATCATTTTAACATTGTTTTCTTTAGCATTTAGGTTAGAAACCACCAAATGAATTTGCTCTTTAGTTCAATTTAAAATTACAATGGTAGGTCCCAAATTTTTACATCTTTTAGTCTATGGCCTGCAGGAAGACATATATAAATATCTTGTCCATCAAACATGGTCTACCTATTTTTACACATGTCCGGACTGATTCAATCCGGGTTGTACCCTATTTTACTTTCACTTTGGTATCAATGTAAGAATACCAAAATATTTCAGATTTTTCAGTTTCACTACATTACATGCATATTTACAATGCATTTAAACTCAATTTCATCACTCGAGTGCACACTTGTCAAGAAATATCCCCATTTACAGGCAAGCCAAAGTTTTTTTTAAGGACTACTTGAGTGTATCCACATTGAATACAACCCCTGACCACCAGACCAATATGCAGTCCTGAAAATACCCTGGCAGGCACGGCTATTAATGTTTACTGAGGATATGCAGCAGTTGGAGAAGCATTGCATACTCTGGTGCGACAATTTTTGGGATTATAGCTAAGCAGCATACTAGTCACCTCGTGTCTAGCACGAACACTACATTGATTATTGTAATTACATGATGATATTTCAGAAAGAACACTACTGAGACATAACATCGTCATCTCACCATGCTTCTCAGACATAACCTGGCTAATTAGACAGCCTAATATTATGATAAGGCTTCCAGACAAATGGTGGATCAGACTCATTATCAGTGAGTAAAAACTATACACAGCTTTATGTATCATAACAATAGTATATTGACTTCCAGTACAGCCTTTTAAGACACTCTGCGTACTATACCAATGAATATAATTATTCGGAAAGAGCTAGGCAGTGTGCCCTCCAATTCCTTGTATCACACAAATGTTCTGTATTTCCCCTGGTAGCTGAAGATCACTGGCATTGATAACAAATGATAATGGCCACCACACAGTACAACAGTCTCATTCGAACGCAAAAAGCAACTCTGGCACGAGTGTTACTCTTATGGTGGTAACTAGACTGCGAGACGTCACCACCAGGAGATGTACACTTCGCATGGGGCGTAACATGGAAATAATTGTATGGTATTCAAACAAAGCATGACGTTTGAACACAAAAAAACTAAACAGGGCAACCATAAATTGTTCTTTTATGTTTTTGTTCCTCGGCTGGTTAAGTTGGTGCTACATTTCATGTCCAAATTTCTACTATCCTTATGACATGTGGAGTTGTTACGTGTGGCTTCGATAGGCAAACAATAGCTTGGGTTCATCACTTGGTACAGCGACTACTTAGGGTATACGCCAATTTTTAACTTAGTATAAACTGTATTATTACTATTCACAATATGCAGACATCATCATTGTATTGTTTCAAACAAACTCACTGTTTTATTACTATTCACAACATGCAGACATCAACAATGTATTGTTTCAAACAAACTCACTGTATTATTACTTTTCGCAATATGCAGACACCATCATTGTATTGTTTCAAACAAACTCACTGTATTATTACTATTCACAATATGCAGACATCATCAATGTATTGTTTCAAACAAACTCACTGTATTATTACTTTTCACAATATGCAGACACCATCATTGTATTGTTTCAAACAAACTCACAGTATTATTACTATTCACACTATGCAGACATCATCATTGTATTGTTTCAAACAAACTCACTGTATTATTACTATTCACAATATGCAGACATCATCATTGTATTGTTTCAAACAAACTCATCCCTAATGTGTCTAAATAACCAAATATCACTTTTTTACATAATAACATATTCCTAATGCTTAATATGCAAAATATCAAGATATATGTAGCGGCAAAACTATTGGACTCAAATAAGTCACATAACTCATGCCATTTTCCATCGTACATTGATTAACCAATCCTGGGACGAACCATTATTCGTCCCTGACCAAACAGATAAAGAAATTGTCGTGCCAGAATTAAAGAGATAAACTCGACATAAACAAGTAAACTCGTTGAATTGTTATCCCCCGCCTATAGGTTATCAGTTGTTCATTGCACAGTTTTGAATGTAAGCTTCCATCAGATAACAATTGTCAATAAATCAAGGGCAATAACTCACAGAAAATTTACCAATAAAGTAACTTGAAAGGCATCATCACAGTTCATTGTTCATATTTTTTTCAAATTTCATGAAATTCTACCCGCTAGTTAGTGGCCGAAATGAGTCAATAAACCAAGGGCAGTTACTCTAAGGAAAATTGACCAATAAACAAGTCTGCCAAGTTGGCCCTGTATCGCTCACATGTGCACATTAACCTAGAAGAACCATATTCAAACAGGACCTTGACTTCGGTTGCTATTGTTCTACATGAATAGCAACTATTTAGCTATTTATAGAATGGAGCACTCAAGGAATATTGTAACTAATTTGTAATGAAATCCAGTCAGCAGACAAAAAAACATCACTATTTATATATAGGGGTAAAGGAGCCCCACCCACTGTCGGCCATGTTTTTCACGAATCATGACAAAAATGTCAGTTCTGTAAGAGGGTCACACAAAAAGTACAATTATTCTGAAATCTGGCCAGTGGTTGATTTTTTATGATTTTGTAAAAGTTTATTTCCGATCGGTTGCCAAGGCAACCAGAGTTATTTATAGATTTCAATTCTTTTAGCTATGTTATAGAGGATCACCAGAGGAACATTGTTAATAAATCATAAATTCAACCAGTACTTTCATAAGAAGATTTTTAAATACTTTACTGTTTAAATATAGTGGAAAACGAGCCCCACCCACTGGAAGCCATGTTTTTTTACAAATCATGATAAAAATGTCAATTTCGTTAGAGGATCACCCAACAACTATTTATGTAAAACCATGTTGAAATCTGCCAGTGGTTGATTTTCTATGATTTTTTTCCATGCGGTTGCCATGGCAACCAGAGTTATTTATAGATCAGAAAAAAAACTTGACGGGCATCATCCCAGTATGCTCGTTCACATTTATTACAAGTTTCATGAAATTCTACCAGCTAGTTACAGAGAAATGGCTGCGGGCGGACGGACGGACGGACGGACGGACTGACGGACTGACGGACGGACGGACGGACAGACTGACGGATGGACTGACGGATGGACAACGTCATTTCAATACTCCCCTACCGATTTCATTGGCTGGGGATAATAAAACTGACTTTATAAACCAACTGGCTGGTCGTGACTCATGTGACACCAATCAAATTGGTCATTTTCATTTGTTTTCATCATCAACTGTGAACCACAAACACACTGAAAAAAACCCTGATTGGGATACTGCATTTCATGGAAGGTTTATCCCCTTAGACTGGTGTATGTTTCATATCAGTCGGAATAGAAATAACTCGTTTACGGCTATTATGGATTCCCAATGTTGACAAATTTCGTCTTAGATTTGATGCTTTTTGCGACCTTAAAGTCATTTGGAATAACAACGCTGTTAAAATGTAGGTCATATAATGTACCGAATTAAAAAAAACAGTTCTTAACCCTTTCGCTGCCAACGTCGAAATGCCAAATAACGTCGACAGTGCCAAGCGTTTATATGTGCGTTTTAGTTTAAATACACTCACAAAAACTGAACAAACTGATATTAGGCTGACTTAATTTAAGCTTTCGAATATCCATATTTTAATGCAATATTTTATCTAACTTAAAGGTAAGTTTTTCAAAAGATTTTATTTAACGGGCACATTAAAGGACCAGGCTGTCTATTCGAAATAAGAGCTAGGCGCACTTCTGCAGCGCCGGACATTTCTCGTATCTAATGTCTCTCTCTCTCTCCCTTCAGGGGCTTTTTCTTAGTCTGTCCCTCTGGTCAGATCATGCTGTATCTGCACTGGTAGAGGATGCACCTGCGCCCTTGTGGCTGCAACATAATCATGTAAAGTGCCTTTGAACGTGCGTTCGCATGAAAAGGGCGCTATATAAATCTGGTATATTTTTTTATACGGGAGGTACTGTGCGGACGAAATAAATGTGTCTCATAAGGGTACGTTTTGCAGAACTAATGTGTCCATTTGTTCAATGATCTGCTACAGTCTAGATTAAGGCCAGCAATTCGGTACGAATAAAGCGAGCCCAGCAATCAAGACCATCTCCACTGACAATTAGGCGTGACCTGGATATGCATGTACAGATCCCATCCCTCTGGACAAACACTTGACATTCATCAACTACCGATCGGAAACACGCTAGTACTTTAAGACCGTAAATACTCGACTCGGATAGGGCTGGTTGAAGATACAAAGTTCGATCAAATTTACTAAGGATCATCACCACCGAATGTAGAACGAATCCAAGTCAAGGGGGCACTGAATGTCTAGCAAGGTGGCACTGGATGCCTACTAAAGGGATTGTTGAACGAATATCTAATGTATTTTGACACAGACTCATGTTAAATTAATGTCTACTATTAGACTGTATAACCAGTAGCACATCCACTGGCTAACAGACACAGGTGAATGTGCTTTGGATTTGTAGATGGCGTACTACCGAATACTGTCTGTTAATGGTTGAGTACAAGTCTAAGATCGAGTACAAACTTAGGACTAGAATTGAAAGCCTACGATTGGGCATCAAGTGACACCATAAGGACTTTGGACATACAATGAAGTTCTATTATTTTGTACGTAAATTAATCACATATGGTGGTTTTTTTTCAAATTTATTCCGAGGCAGTACCTCATCTATATGCTGCCATTCATAATTCCAATATGCAACTAAATACATCCTACACAAACTGTTCAGTGGTTGGTTACTTATTTGGGACAGTCATTATTATGGAAAGCCGGAGTTCACCTTTTGCAAGTTCGCTCTTTAATCTATATGAATGTTCATTTTTGTCAGTTCGTAAGTTCGCAAGTTCGTAAGTTCGCATTTTGGCATGTTCGCAAGTTGGTAACTTCGTCACTTGTATAGTTCGGAAGTTTGTAATTTTGCAAGTTCGTAACATCGTCAATTGGACAGTTTGGAGCTTGGTTAGTTCGCAATTTCGTAAGTGCGTAACTTCAACAATTGAATGCGTCCACATTGCCCATGTTCCGAACTTCCGAACCTGCTTATTCAAAATGTGCAAGTTCGCTACTACAGTAATAAACTTTACATCGGGGATATATATGTGCAGATCTACATGATTTATTAGCAGAAGTATATCCAACTTGCGAACTGACTAATTCGTAGCATTTCCTAACTAGCGTCTAAGTTCCGAACTGTCGAACTGCACATTTCGCACGTTCGTCAGTTCACACTGTGTGTGTAACGTTATATATGATTCTCACAAATCGTTTAAATTGTTGCATACTGACATTTATCCGTTTAAAAACAGAATTACAGCGTTACGGACATCGTTCTTAATACACGCTGGTTGTTTCCCCATTTATATCACAAGATTATTGTACAAAAAGCAAGTTTAAAAATGAACTAGCGAACCACACAAATCTGCAGGTTCGTAGGTTCGTCAGTTCACTCTTTATGTATATGATTCTGTTCTATTCCATTCTCATATGAAGATAGAGTGAACTGTCAGATTTCGCAAATTTAAGCAATCTGTGAAATCTATCCGTTTTAAAACAGAATCACTACATTAGTGACATCGTTCTTAGTACGTACTGCTAGTTACCCCATTTATATATCAAGAATATTGTACGAAAAAGCATTTTTGACGAACATGACAAATATTCATTTTTGCTAGTTCGACGAACATGACAATTAAAAATGAATTATTCATTTTGCTAGTTCGTGATAATCCAATCAAACAAGCCGTACTAGCTGTGGTTAGGTATGAAACCACGCCCCCTTCAGTTCTCATGCGGAATCCTTTGGCAATATACTCCATGTTGTTCAACGTTCAACACGCTTGATGCAAAATATTAAATCATTAAATTACTCGGTGATATATCTATTATATATCTTTTTCTTCGTTATAAGACAAGGGAGCACAGCCAAACAGTACTTATATGTAGTGACAGAAGGTATTGTAAACTGCTAATATGTTCTTTCATTGATTATTTTCTGCCATTGTATTCGTCTCATATTTCCGTGGTATCCGTATTTCCGTGGAAGAGATATTACAGTTGTGTGCACCATGCACGCACCTTAGTCAACATAGTAAGTAAATAAAGTAATAAGTAAATTACGTATATAAATATATATTACGAGGCAAACATATTTTCAATGGTTTGAAAAGGTTAAAGTACAACAGGCCTAGACACTAACTATTTTGGCCACTGGTCCGACATGGCAAAAGCGCCAAATTTGTAAATAGGACAGTTACTGGTCCTCAAGAATTTTCACTGGTCCTTCTGGATTTTCACTGGTCTCGGACCAGCGGACCAGTGTTAGTGTCGAGCCTTGTACAAGTCCTCGCCCTTCGGGCTTCCCCCGCCCCATAGGAGTGCACACCAGCAGTCTAGTCAAGGAAGCCTCCTACAAAGCCATGGTTCGTCCCATCATTGAGAATGCGGCCAAAGTATGGGATCCTACCCAAGCGAGCCACATCAAGAGGCTTGAACAAGTACAACGCCGAGCAGCCCAATTTGTCCACAACGACTACTCAACAACGACCCCAGGATGCTAAAAGACCTGAAATGGGAGTCCCTTGAGAGTCGCCGTAGACAAAGCAGGCTGTGCATGGTGTACAAAATACAGAATGGGCTTGTAGACATCACGGCAGACACATACTTTCACAAGAGTGATGCCAAGACACGTGGCCAACACCGCCTTTACTAGAAAAGGGTCCATAACCAGACCCTCGCCAGCACATTCTTTGTGAGGACTGTGCCAGAATGGAAACTCCTCCCAGCTTCGACGTTCTCGGCGCCAAGGTTAGACGCCTTCAAGACCCGACTACATGAGTAGACATCAGTGCTGTGTACATGTATATAGTTTTAAATCAGTTTTGGACTATTTTAAATTTTTGACTCTGTACACCATCACCATGCATATAAAGTTGAGCTAATTACGCCTATTAAGTGCCCAGCTCAGTACACGGAAGAAGAAGAAGATAGCTGGGGCTTGGTTTCAATTGAATGCTGCAATGCATTTAGATGTAGGTTAATGTGTTGGAAAGGTTGTTGGTGTCCCAGTAACTGCAGACACTTGCCAATCATGCGATCTAGACTACTAGTCCTATCCACAGGTGTACCGCTGTATCTCTCTGGTATGTAGGGTCTAAAAGTAAACTAGACAGGCTGCTGTCTCCAAATGTCTGCTGATGGTCCAGTCCCGTATGATAACGTTGCAGGGTGGTCAAGTGGATAACACTCTTGGCTACTGATCAAGAGGTTCCTGGTTCGAATCGCAGCCAGGGCACTTGGTCATTTCTGAAACGCTTTTCAGTGTTTCCCACCCAACTGCCGAGCATAGCCTTTATTTGCCAGTCAGCTTTCCGCTGAAATATGGCAGGCATATATGTGTGCCAACACCCGGTTTTGAACCCGGGTCGCCAGATTAGACGGCAAGCGCGCTAACCATTAAGCTACGGAGGCCACTAGTGACAATTAAACCGGTTGGAAACACAGAGGTAGTCTCGCATGTATCAGTGCTATACACCAGATTTAGCGGTGATTTTTAGTACAACACTGACCATATCAGTTTTCTTTAGTAATTTGTAAAACCAATTTTGTGACAGTTGACCAAACTGATACACGTTTGTAAATATCACATTACCCCGGACACACTATAGCACTTTTGACTACCTCAGTTGACAGCAAACAAAGACCTAAATATACAAATATTGGAAAAATCTACTGGATCTCAAAATATCTTGCGGCAGTTTTCTGAAATCTCGCGAAATCTCGTTTGTTCTTAAAACCTTATAACTCCTGTTTTAATATACATAGGAAAAAACTACTAAATTAATGGAATATATTTATTATTCTGCTTTAAAATGATACCTAATTTATTGAAATCAGTCAAAGAATAAAATAATATACATCAAAGAGCCAGACCTACTCCCAATTTAATGGAAATTCCAATTTTATCAGAAAATATCTGATCTGCCTCAGTCAAACAGTATTTTTTTGAAGCCTCTCAGAGATAGAAAAAAAATAAGTTACATCATGCAGTAGAAAAAGCTTAGCTCTTCAAAATGTGATATTGGTCATTAAAAAAGGTTGACAAACAAAAGTGATCATGCAAAATATCATAATCTGCTGCATGCTATTTTGCCTTTTCTCTCTGTTTTCAATTAAGTGTCCAATCTGTATATATTTAGGTCTTTGTCGCAAACAAACTACATTAACATTAGCTATATAGTATTGTCTCCACATTTTAAGTTTAATTGATTTGATTATTATAGTTTTCCTAACAAAAAATATTAATAATTGTATTTCATAATTTCAGTAATACACAGATTTATGTTTGGGGTCCAGTGCACTGGAGAAGAGGATTGGTTCAGAGAACAGTTAGCTGACATGTTGTGAACTTGTGAAAGTGGAGACTAAGTCTAAGGTACAAATTTTACTCAATTTTGCTTTTGGTCTACTTGGTTCTTATCCATGTAAGAAGTGTCCTACCATTGTGTTTTTATACCCCCCCCCCCCCCCGCCGCACAATGTCAATGAGTTGTAAGGGGGTATACTGGGTTCAGCTTGTCTGTCCGTAGACACATGCTTGTGGACGCAACTTCTCCTACAGTTTTTGCAGCATTTCCTTAAAACTTTAACTGATGCACAACCTCAACATGTAGATGTGCATAAAATAAGAATAAGCTGCAATGATTTTTGCCACGTGGGGGTATTTTAGTCTGACGAATGGAGACAGTTGTAGTTGGTCAAGTCACAGGGTATTGAAACATATTTTGGTTAAATGGTGTCTTATAAAATAAATTTTACAATGTCTTGTTATACGTGATATAATCTATATGAAACTTGGTCACTATGATCATCTCAACAAATCTGTATTTTGATTAATTAGCATATTTTATTTTACCCCTACTACATGTAGGTTAGTCTAGTTATTTTTTTATCAATTTTCAGGCCATTTTATCTAAATGCGGATGTCTGAATGTAAGTTCTGCAATCATGATGTGTGACATGGTGCCAATAATCTGGATTGTAAGTTCATATGCACTTTCATACTTAATACATGTATACTTTATATTTGTATATATGCAATGTTTTTGCATTTCTTTCATTTTATTGTTAACCTTACATGAGCTTTCCATTTGTTATTTGGCATTGGGACATCTGACAGTATTGAAATGGATAATTTACCCTTTCACATTGGCTTGGTCCCATGCAGTCATTAAATAGAGTTTGTCACCATACTCCCTGATACAAAGTATATCAGGGGCAACATTGGAGTCAAGCTTGAGGTCGGTCAGTTGTTTGGTCCAGCAAATTTTGTTCAGGCTATTTCTTAGTAACCAATTGTTGGATTTCAACAAACTTTGCATGACTGATCAGTACCAAGCCGAGTTGTGAACATCGTCGGCACACTTGGTCTGATTATTTTTAAGGGAGTTATTGCCCTTTGTTTTTTTATCCTAACAAATGTTGTCCTCACTATTTCTTTTCATCATTATTTGGATTTTAACAAAACATTCAGTAACTGATCAGCACCAAGTCATATCAATTTTAAGGGAGTTATGGCCCTTTGTTTTTGACACTGATTTTGTTTGGTTGGATTTCAATGAAACTGTGCATGACTGATCCAGTGCAGCGGATAGTCAAATAATGATAACTGCATGCATAGTAGTACACAGTACTAAGTATCAAAACATAAATTTACTCAGAACATGATTGTGTGCCTCATATAATACAGTTAGAGATTATATTTATTTCTATGTGTCTATTCTCATGTATATTGTTTGTACATGTATACTAATTAATACATTGCATTTCACTTTCAGGCTTTGTTGGCATCAATTATGAATCATGTCAGTAACAAACAGGGTTCTATGACAATGATATCATATTCATTATGTCATAGAAAAGAGACAGCAAATTTTAGTTGAGGCCTACTTCATATACACTAAGAGCTACAGATAGTCAAACAGACTTTAGATGTACAATGACAGTGGTATTCCACATATTAAATATTTTATCAGTAAGTAATCATATTTGTTTTTCAAATGCATAAGTATGTCTCCCACATATCGGTATAATATTATTGTGTCTGGGGGACAGGCAAATTGATTTTGTCTCTCTGGATGGGTGTCACAAATTGTGTCCACACTATTTCTCCTTAACCATTGGTTGTATTTCAATGCAACTTCACATGAAGTACCTACCTAGTTGTTCAAATTGTCAGGAATTATATGTTGTATTTTGGGGGTAAAAAAACCTTCTAAATTTACTTTTTGGGTCAACAAATATTACAGTAACTATTTAAATTGTGTGTTTATAATAATAAATATAATCTGTGGAATAAGTTTTTCATATCATAGTTGATTTATCACATAACCTGCTGCAGCCTAGCTGTGCCATAAAGATGTGCCGGAAATTGCTCTCAGAAGGTTAGCCAATTCCAACTTCGTCAAGACTTTTAGCTCATTGTACCGCTAAATTTTGGTTGAAACATACCTAGTATCACAACATTATCATTTTGAAAGACACATGTAATGAGCCTTCTCTATGTGAAAGGTTATGTGATAAGAAGAATCTTCCATTCTTACAATATTTGAGACAAAACAAAAAATAAAAAGTGATAGTGTGACTTTTAACATGTTTAACATTCACAAGAAGTGGTGTTGTAGATAGCAACAGTACTTTCAAAGTTACCATGCTTAATGTAAATTAAGTAATTGAAATTATTGTTTAAAATATCTTCATAATTTACAGCTTATCTGGTAGAACCATTAAGACGCCACATGGATTAAACATCATTTGGTGTGAATACATTGTAATTAGGAAACTACATCAGACAAGAAAGCTTCAACAACCATCTCAAGTGTGTGCTCTAAACCAGGTATCTATTCTGTTTTATAATCAGTGTTAACTAAGAACATGTTGTGACAAAGACAGTTATCTGACAACTTTAAGCTTTTTGGCTTCATGCATTTTCATAAAAGAGTATTATTGACACTGCATGCGCTTATTTATTATAACACAGTACTTAAATTATCCTCAAGAAACAACTGACACTATGTCCTGAGAAATGATTTTGGATTTGAACGTAGCCCTTAACCCATTCATTTAGTACACTATGGACTACATACATAACAGGCAGATACTAATAAATGTATTGATAATTTCTGTGTTAAATATTCAATCTTTATTTATTTGCATGTATGTTATGATATATGTTTTTGATCTCATTAATTTTGTCTCCTGGGGAGACATATTGATTTTTACTGTCACAAAGTTTGTCTGCGTCTTTTTTTCTTAACCACTGGCTCGATTTCAATGAAACTTCACATGAATGCTTTGTACCAAGCATTGTTGGACATTTGTTATAATTGCATATTTTTTGTTTCAGGTGCAAAAGATTATATGCAAATACGGGCATTTACTCCGTCTATAAACCAAATCACTGTACAACTTTTTGGGATACTATACAATTCAACCTGTAGGACTTATTGTGATTGAAACATCTGTGATTTCCTTTCACTGTACAACTTATTGCAAGACTTCAATTCAACGTGTACTCCTTATTGCGATAACCGGAAGTTGACTCGTTTATACACTGTGATTAATGTATGTCTTCTATGCATATGTTCATATTTGAAGTCTGCTGTGAGAAGTGTGTTTGGAGCTGAAGTTTTGAAAAACAATTCTACAATGTAATAACAAAATAAAGGATGTTGAATGTGCAGATTCTATTGCTAACAGTGGAGTTATGGCTCTCTAAAATATTTTTATCTAGAGTCATAAAGTGTAAACGACTGTTGGTTTGAAATGTATTGTACATTTGTGCATTACATGGTTTAATACTGTTATAAATGTGAACAATAGAAGCAGAGCTATTGTCCATGGGCTATGAACAAAGAGTTAGGCCACAATGGGTTTTGTCTGTAAATCTCAATTTAAGTAGAATGTCAGGACTGTTTGAAAATTATTTCCTGATAAGCTGCATAATGTGTTCCAATATTGAGTATTGCCTGAGGTTGGTCGATTTGTTGGGCTATGTATATTTGTCAGCGCTAATTCTCAGTAACCATTGATTGGATTTCAATGAAACTATGTATGACTTATAAGAACTATGTCTGGTTTTTCTACTTAAAAGTTTTGAAGGATTCATCAGTACCAAACCTATGCTAAGTTTTGCACATCAGCATACTTCTAATGCTTGCAGTATCTGGGGTATTCATCACATTCAGTGTTATTTCTTGTTATAAGTAACATTGTATTAATGTATCCTATGCAACAACTATTCTACAAATGGGTTTCACAACTTCATGATATTGTATTTTCTCCAATGGAAGTTATGAATGTGTATATTAGATGTTCCTTACTTGTTTGAATATACATGTAGGGTTAATTCAGTATTCAATCTACACTATAGGCAGAGAATTTAACACAACTCAACCTGCTATTGGCATAATTTCACAGCTAATTTATTGTCTATATTTATAACCCCAGTTGTATGTTTTTATAAGGTGGAAGTATCACGAAGACGCGCGAGGTGTAATACCAACACAGATCTTAATCTAAAGGACCGATATTGCACAATTTGTTCGCAGAAATTTATAAATTCAAAGCAAGTACCTCGTAATATATTCTTGCATTAAGGTCAGGATCAGGTCAAATTCTCTGTGCTATACTCATCATACCAAATGTAGCATTTTTATGCCCCCCCTATCGATAGATGGGGAGGCATGTAGTGATTCACCTGTCCGTCCGTCAGTTCGTCCGGGTTAACCCAAATTGACAGTTTCTTGTAGCATTATTATGGCTTGCTACAAAGCTTCCATACTTGGATGGATGTTATATATGGACACTCTCCACACGCCTGTATCACCTGACCTAATTTTGACCTTCACCTTGACCTTATTTTGGACTTAGACTTATTGAAGGGCCAAATTCTTGGTTAACCCAAATTGACCGTTTCTTCTAGCATTAATATGGCTTGCTACAAAGCTTTCATACTTGCATGGATGTTGTATATGAACACTCTCTACACGCCTGTATCACCTGACCCCATTTTGACCTTCACCTTGACCTAAATTTTGACTTAGACTTATTCTAGGGTCAAATTCCTGGTTAACCCAAATTGACCGTTTCTTGTAGCATTTTTATGGCTTGCTACAAAGCTTCCATACTTGCATTGATGTTGTATATGAACACTCTCCACACGCCTGTATCACCTGACCCCATTTTGACCTTCACCTTGACCTAAATTTTGACTTAGACTTATTCAAGGGTCAAATTCCTGGTTAACCCAAATTGACCGTTTCTTGTAGCATTTTTATGGCTTGCTACAAAGCTTCCATACTTGCATGGATGTTGTATATGAACACTGTCCACACACCTGTTTCATTTGACACCATTTCGACCTTGACCTAATTTGGACTTAGACTTAAGTGTCTAATTCTTGGTTAAACCAAATTGACAGTTTCGTATAACATCATGTTCATCATGGCGTTGCCTTAAAACTTGGCATACTTGTTTACCATCATAAGCCCCTTACATTATCAAAGCCATGTAACACTATCCAACATTATTATAGAACTATGGCCCCTAATTGACTTAGCTTTTTATGGGCAAGGCTTCCATGGGGCATAAGCGTTTATTGAACGCAGTCTTGTTATCCTTTGTAAGTGTTGAGAACAGTAACCTTTTCAAAGTGTAGACTTTGTTCTCTATTAATGGAATAGTCTAACCTGTCTTTAGCAGCCATCCAATGCAAAGGGCCACCTTGGCTGTTCAAGATCAGTGTACACTTAATGAAGATTTTGTGTTGATCTGATTGCAATGTTGATTACTTGTAGAAATTAGGGTTGGGTACCTGGAACCCAGATGTGCAAAAACTGTCTCAATAAAGTGGTGATAATCTGTATGAATGAAATTCTTGTATTTTTTTTAATAAACCCTAAAGAATAAAGCAGTTGTCCCCTTAGATTAAGAACAGAAATAGTGTTCTCAGGCTACTATCAGCATATTGACATGATGTTCTCAGGTCATGTGTTATCAGGCAGTTACCTTGGAAATTGCATGATAAAATGTGTAGTCGTGTCTGTGATCTAGTGCTTGGTGTGAAAGATTTGTAACATGGCCATTCAGGTTTGATTCCCGCTTGTGGCAAGTAATTCTCTTCAATGATGTTGATTTTCCTCCACATGTGGAGAAGTTGCTCGTATCTTGTGGATGGATAAATATGTACTGGTTGAATATGAGGGGTGATCAATATATTCGAGAACTTCCCTTCTAACCTTTTAAATATTGATTCTAGAACAATTAAATTACCAGGAAATGTAGATCTGTCAATTATCTAGCCTTTTAATTATTTAATTATATTGTGACCAAGGGGAAGCGCGCGGGTACTTGCTGCTCTAATGGTGGCGCTTGGAATGACGTCACATGATGACCAATGTCACACGCCCCTTGCATAAATAAAAAGATGTTATAAGTGCATTTGGTTGGCGATATCTTAGACTGAATGATGCTTTGCTGTCAAAACAAAATTGTTAGATGTAAAGTTCTCGAATTTATTGATCATCCCTCGTACAGTCCAAAGAACCTGGTTAGGTGGTAGGTAATGGGTCACTGTATATAACTGCCAAATTGTTGAGAAACGGCAGCAAACCGTAATAAATCATCAATGTATCTTGGCCAAATAAAGAGCATGTGTGGTTCAAGTAACATGATTAAAATATTTGTCTTCATGTGGCAATTCTAGTTGCCATTGATTTTAGTTTCATTCAATTCATGAAGTTTCACAGAATTTCTGATTTCAAGTAACTAATTCATTTGAAAGAATCATCTTTAGCAAAAATGTTAGTTCTTGTTATGTTAATAAAATCATGTCTGTGTGAAAAATCTAGTATAATTTGGCTTCCTAAATCACACATATTCTTTAGCCTTGTATGTTTGTCTGATGTGGTCTCCTGTAAGTCTAACAAAAAATGGTTTGTTTCCGGTAACACACCCTAGCAGCTAGGAAATGTAGTTCAGTAAATATGGTTCAATTTTCTTTCACATAAAGAAAGAGCAAATACTCTTAGAAATTAAAGAAATAGTTGGGGATTGAAACATTTAGGACTGCAGAAAATTTGTAGGCCAGGGAAGAATACTGGAAACAAATATTTTTTTGTGTATATGTCTTGCGCTTTACATTCATCATCAGAATCTACCATCTAATACAAAAGTGAAAAATACAAGAAATTGATCAATGGTTTATTTATTTTTTATTTGCGATACACAGTCAAACAAGTTTTATAACTTATTTAGCAATGTCATCATAACACTCGTCTAATCCGGGATGGTATCCATTCCCATAATTATATGAATGAGAAGCCAGTTTCTTCATTTCAAAAACGAAAAAAACACTGACACCACTTTATCTATAGATTGACACGATCACAGAGCAAACCCCTAGACCCGACACTAAATGCGTTACCACTGCCCAATAGGGTAGACTGTCTCGTATTCCAAACAAACATTTTTCATAGTATTTAGCTTGACTTTTCGAAGAAAAAAAGTAAAGCTATTGTCGTGACGGGATCTCCGTCTGCATCAACTGGTTAAGTTTATTGTAAGAGTCATTTTCTCAAAGGCTATCAAAGGTATCCACTTGAAACTCAACATAGTTATTCATCACTACAAGGGGAGCCCATACTGACAAGGCTGGTAACTCTGTGACCTATATTTATGGAGTTATCTGTCCTTGTTTAGACTTAGTACATAGACTATCAATGGTACCCACTTGAAACTCAAATGTAGTTACGCATCATCACAAGGTCCATACTGACAAGGCTGGTAACTGTGACCTATATGTATGAGTTATCTGCCCTCGTCACTTTTAGAATTTTCACTCACAGATGAGCAAGGGTACTATCAAGTACGAGAAAGTCAAGCGTTCGGCACTCGTAGGCAGTGCTCTGTAGGCAGTGCTCCTTAATTTTCCAAACACAGGTGGTATTTTCTTCATATATTCACACTCAATTGGTCTGTCATCCATCAGTTGACTGTAGTAGACATGTAGTGTTTGTCAGAAGAAGAAAATGCACATTCTGTTGAAGAAAAACAAGCATTAATACTTTCTAAAAGATTGCATAATAATTTATTAACCAGGGTTTTCAACAATTGTATTTGGGGTCAGTGGGGTCAAGGTCTAAAAATAGAAAAAGGGTTTTTTACTCAATTAGTTGAGTTCAGATTGATCCCTATTCATCAAACTTTGGGTATAGCAAGCTTGCATGGAGACGTACCCAATTTGGCTGCCTCATTAGGTGGACAATGCTCAGAAAACCTGGCATTGCGGCAAGGCCGTAGCTTGTTTTTCAACAGTATTAAGAACAGCAAGAACTTTTTACATATCTGCTATATATATACTTGCTACCATGAACTCAAAAGTTCTTGATCTTTAACTGCTGAACATTTTCACTTTATGAACTTGTTATTTCATGGAACCGCATTTCTTGAACTATATGTACTAGTATATTATGTTCAAGAAGTTTAAGGGTAAATACCTGTAAGACCAAAACAAATCACTATTGTGGTTCTGGTAACATGCTTAAACATGGTAGGAAATACATTTTATGGTTTTATACACTGGAAAATCACCGATCTGCACTGACTTTTTTACAAAATACCAATGAATTGTTTATTGTATGGGCACGAAATTTGGGTCAGTCGGTTTACTAGAACCACATTATCGATATAATTTGGCCTAATGAACTTGGCAAACTTAAGTTTTATGCCTCCTTAATCTTAATGAAGCTTAGTCACAATGATCATCTTGTGACAAAGAGTGATCATCAAAACTCAACGGTGAATTTGAGGGCCCATACAAGGTGAGCTAAAAAGTGGTGATTGCGTACTTTAACTTTACCTGAAGTGTAATGTTTCGGTGGACTGGAGCTTTGTTCAAGAGCCCAAGATTTATATTTCGAGGCATGGTATAACTTCGGCCTTCTATCAAATGTTTCTTTCACAGTTGTTGGACTCATAACACACTGGTAACCAATCCATACATTCACCCAAAATACATCTTGAACTAGATCTGTTGATAACCAACTTCTGAAAAAGTAACATCAGGATATAATACATTTTTTACTATGATAAGCCCGAAGGACCGTATTTTGTTGTCGCCTCCATGTACATCAGATTCTGTCTGCCCGTCCGTCTGTCTGTCCTTATCAATTCCCCTTCGTCTTTGTAACTCTTGAGCCCCTTGAAGGATTTTAAAGGAACCTGACAAAAATGTTCACCACATCAAGATGACGTCGCATGTTCTGGAAGGGTCGCTTCAAGGTCAAGTTCACACTTAGGGTTAAAGGTCATATGACTTTGTTTCCATTGAGCTCTGTAACTCCTAAACCCCTTGATGGATTTTATAGGAACCTTACACAGATGTTCACGACATCAAGCCGATGTGCATGCAGAGTGCATGTTCTAAAAGGGTCGCTTCACAGTCAAGGTCACACTTAGGGGTTAAAGGTCATGTGACTTTGTTAACCAATCGAGGTAAACAAATGAGCAAATTACTGCTTGGTAGCACGAGATGTTCTTTATTTGTGGGGAACCGATTTTTAAATAAATTAGCATTAATGTTCAAAATGATTAGATAGCATTTCAAGTGCAAGACACATGTACAAGGGTCAGCGGTCAAGGTCACACATGAAGGAAAAAATAGAAGTAATAGTGCTCTACATCTCAGTCATGCTCACCAGTATTCTAATTGCCTGCTTTGTGAATTGGTACATCATGAAATATGTAGGTCAATTTTGACTTTCGTCGATTAAAACAATTTTGACACAGTTATGCCCCTTGCCCATAATACATGTGAAAATTATAAGATTCCAAAATTCCAGGGGGCAGGTTCCCCAGTTTGTACACCCTTAAGATATGTACATGAGGCCTGACCTAAAAATGAAAGTTATAACTGCATGTAATACATTAGCCAATTGAAATAATGTACTCCCACTGCGGGGAACTAGCTAGCTGCCCCATGTTTTACCTAAATACCGATGCTTTTGTTTCACGCCAAATTAACGTGGAAATATAGCCCTGACTATACCCGTGATGTATAGGTCGGGGGCAATTTGCTGGGGTTTTACCATGTACATGGGGAAAGTCCAGGGGGTGGAAAGGCCGGGTGCATAAGCCTAAGCATGTAGCGACACACACGCAATCAACACTATCGCTATGTTTCAGACTGCTTGTTTCACAATAGACACAGCATTTAGAATCAACCAACGTAATTTGATTCTACTTTCGTTTTCATCATATCAGACATGAATAGGGCCTAACTCTTGACGCTAGTATGCAGGCTAATAATTAGCCATTTATAATCATCTAAAGATATAAATCGATGATCTTACATGAACAATATAGAATGCATAAGATAAGAACTTACTTCAACAGATCTTCGTTAATCAAGTCGTTTTTCGTTAACCACGGTGAAGACAAGAAAAGCGTCTATGGATGTTGATGATGTATAGCAATCTTACGAGCAATCTGATTGGCTACAGTACAAAGCTTTTGATTGGATTATCACCAACTTGCACAAAATTTTAATGAATATGCATTTGTCGAGTTCGTTCATGCGCGAACTATACAAAATGTCTAAAAATAGTTTTACGAACTGTACAAATTGTCCAAAATGTCTAGTTCGTAAGTTCATAGAAAACTCGCTTTTTCGTACAATAATCCTGATTCAAGCATGTGGAAATGATTAGTACGTGTTTACAACGACGTCCGTAACGTTCTCACCTTTTTTCAAGCGGGAATATATCATAGATTTTTATATAATGGCAAATTAGATAGTTCACACTGGTATTCATATGGGAATTGAATAGAACAGAGTCGCCGTTCGCATGTTCGGTTGTATAGTTCGTCAATTCGTCATTTCGACGAACTTGACAAACTTATAGGTCTGTAGTGTTGACGAACTTGACAAACTTATAGGTCTGTTGTGTTTAACTCTACAAGCTTATAGGTTGGTAAAGTTTAACTGTACAAGCTTATAGGTTGGTAGAGTTGGACAGTAGCAGTAGTAACATTAGAGAATTAACGCTGTAGAGTTAAACTTGCAGATATGTATGTAAGTCGCGAGTTGATAGTGTACCTAATATTAGCGAGTTAAACGTGCATGAATGTTTCTGTATACCAGCAGGTTTAAAATGTGTATTGGTGAGAGTCGGATAAATGACAATTGCGGTCTGAATAATGCGCTTATATTTCGCTTTAAACTAGCTTGCGGATTTGGATTAGGCAGGTTCGGAGGTTGGCGGGTTAGGCACTCTGGTACATTGAGGCTTTTGTTATAGTATTGAACTTGCGAACTGTATTATTTTAAATAGACAGTTCGTCACTTCGGAACTTTCACATTGTGGAAATATTGAACTTACGAACTCGCGAACTGTACAAGTGACGAAGTAACCAACTTGCGAACTTACAAACTGTCGAAAATGAACTTTCATATAGATTATAGAGCGAACTTGCAAAAGGTGAAGTCCGGCTTTCCATACATTATATAGTTAATGGATTTTACGTGCGTTTAAAAGCCTGGTATTCAGTGTGATAATAACTGTTTTATTATGTTCGGGTCTCGTTGCACAATAGATTTTGTTTTAATTATTATTATTAAATCACATGTACCAGAATGAACTTCCAACCCGGTGTCTAAAGTTTTGGAAGAAAATAATTTTATTCATAAATGTGCTCAAATGTACTATTGATCCCCGGAAACGGCATAGATTGATCCTTCATGCGTGTTATTTTGCCGGCGGGTCAAGTTCGTGATAAAGGGGTGGAATGTTATATAGAACATGTATGATAGCAGGAAATTTTCAACATACATTTTAACAATATCCAGCCCTATATATCATTAATGATGTCGAGTTTGCTTCATTAATTGGCTTGACGTCACACAACGTTACGTTGACAATTAACACGTTTTGGGTGTATAAAAGTATTACAAAATATACATTCATTTGCTAATTATTCAATGGAATTGTACTAAATTTTTAGTAGTAGAAAACTATACTATAAAGATCATGATTCTATCCATAGTGTATGCGTAATTAGCGATATCCAAGTATCAAACACGAGTCTTTTATTACTTTTGCAATCAGACAGAAGAGTTGTCATTTTTCAACTATTGTGTAAATAGTTTATTTTTGTGCAACCGACTATTAACTGCATAAGTAATCACTTTTTCGGTGGTCACTTTTGACGCATGACGTCAATTCCGAATTCAACCGGAAATGACGTCATAATGTTTTGACCCTTACTTGTTAACATCTCAACCCTTTCGTACGATGTTTAGATGTAATATTTCAAGGTTCCTTAAGTGCATACAAAATAGGCCCAAAATAGGCACTCAACGTAGTATAACAAAATAGGCCCGTGACACTCAATGTAGTATAACAAAATAGGCCCAAAAATAGGCCCGTGGCACTTGGGGGGTTAATTTCATGTTGAATATTAAAGTGCAAAGCAAAATAATTGTAAGAAGACGATGTAGACGGCCTGACCATAATGACGGGTTGAAGGTGTCTATAATATAATGTAGCCTGACATCTTGTAATGAATAAAAATCAAACTAGCACATCGTAAAAAACTGGTTTTGTCTGGGAGGAAATATCGACATCTCATCTTAGCTCCATTATGTATTTCCTATGTTAATGGGTATCTTGCCTATATGTATGCGTGAACAAACACCACTTTGCATTTAGCAAAATGAGACTATCTGTAGTTTGTTCCAGGCATAAAACGTTTTCGTCACCATTATATGTCTATACAGGATTACTCCAAGCGCAAACTACATGGATATAACATGTTCGTCTAGATATGTGGCAATAAAACACCCTATTATTTAAAACCATCTGATCTTCATACATGTTCATACACTTTCGCAATGATTCACACCATTTGAAATTACAAGAGATGTCCACGAACAGCGCGCTCCACTATTCTCAGTATCATGCTAGGATAGTATAATCATTATACATGTATATTCAAAACAAGATGCTTCTTAGCTGCAGCATTACCCTCTTCTGTATAGAGGTTTGGACTTCTAAGTCGAAAATGACAGAACAAAATGCATAATCCAGAGTAGGGGTTGGGATCATGATCGTAAACAAGTATCAAAGCAATATGCAAATGCACTTTGAAGATATTAGAGGTTAAAAAACTTATACTTTCACATTTGCATTTCTAATTCAAAAAGTGGGTATAATTTAGCCAAATGCTTGATAGAGTTATCTTCCGTGTGTATGGGTTGGGGTTCATGATGGTGAACAAGTATGCAAAGTATCAAAGCAATGTCAATGAACTTTGAAGATATTGGAGGTTAAAAAACTCGTACCTAAATTTTAACTCTGATTTCATTCCATAGGGAATTGTTAATAAAACCTCTCATGGTTTAACTCTTTATTTATCAACGTTTCGACCTGAGCCTTTTTCAAAACACACAAACAAAAGTTCTTCTCTACATTATATAGGCATTGAGGTCAGCCATTTTGAAAATAATGGCACCAAACAGGAAATGACATCATGAAACATTAAGTACGCCAAAACGTCACACAACGTTACGTCACAATAAGTATATGACGTCATAACAAAAGTACGCCATCAAGACTCATGACAAGTTAAAGTTGCAAAAAAACAGTCAGGATGGTACTATTTACATGAAATGTTGCCCTGTTTTCTTAACCTTTTACATAAATAAAATGTCACTAAGCCCGGTTTTCCTGGAGAACGGCTCATATATATACACTTAAACTATGAAAGTTTAATACATCAAATATATAAGTTTTAAAAAAATAATATTTTTAGACTGATTTCTTATAAACTCCAATATGCACAATAATGGCCTTGCAAAACTTTTGATCTACAGTGATAGTTAGATACATCAAGATGCTATATATATATATAGACCCACAGGGCAACATCAATACTATCCGATTAAATTTAATTACTTTTTAAAAACCGTTGCAAAATATATAATAAACCAACCAAGATAGTACTGTTAATGTGAAACAACTCTGTTTTATAAATTTCCCCTCAGTAGAACGTCTAGTTGTGTTTTCGTGTTTAAACCTTCTGTGTATTCAGTCTGAAAAGTTTTTATCCACTCTTTTTCCCGTATTAGTCGATAATATCTTGATACATCATTAGTTGTTTCCAGTACTGTTACACCAATGTCCTTTGAGGAATGGCCCTGATTGTTAAAATGGTCAGACATCGGTTTACACCGTCCAAGCCTCACGTCAGCTTTATGCTCTTTAAGGCGTTCTTTTAATGAGCAACTTTTCTCGCCAACGTATATCATTTTGTCGCATTTGCCACAGAACACACCATACAATAAATTATGGGCCCTACACTACTGTCTTGACGAGAACGTTATATCATGGGGTTGTCCTTTCATGTGAATTCCGCGGTTTAGCATATCACACACAACGCAAGCTCTTTGACATCTTGTATTATCTGGTCTGCAATGTGTATTCAGAACCTTGCATGTTTTCCTGTGGACCAAAATATCTCCAAAATTCTAGTCCCTTCTATATCCTATGATTGAAACTTTTTCAAAAATTTATTTCATTCTTGATGATCTATATAGTGTAATTGTATGTTTTCTTACTATGTTGTGAACCATTGGCAACTGTTTTGAGAAGGTTATTACTAGTGGTACTCGATTTTGGGGTTCTTTAGTGACTTTCTCCTGAAGCAGGTCTTTTCTGTTCAATTTGTCAACCTTGGTCATTTGGTTCTCTATGAATTTACTACTGTACCCGCGTTTTCTTAATTGCACTTTCAATTCTTCCCTGTGTTTCCTGTAATATTCTTCATTCGAACATACTTTATAATCGTATACAAAGACCAAACGGTATACTTTTCTTATCCGAGTTTGGATGGTCTGACTTCGCTTGCACATACTGATGTTTGTCTGTTGGTTTCCAATAGAGATCTGTTTCTATCAGTCCATCTTTCAACCTGTGATGTGTAATTGCCTTGTCTTTGTGATGTGTATTGTCCAGTTGTTATTTTCCTCTTCACCTGGCTCTCGTTCCGTTTTAGTTTGACTGACTGAGGCGGCAGACTTTCGGCACGGGATGCCGCGTTTTCAGTTGGGTATTGTGCTTTTTGTGTTTTTAATGTTTTCTGTGCTCGGCTGGTTAAGGTGAGTGCTGCCTTCCCTGTCTGACTTAATATACTCGTTATGTTAGTATTTAAGAATTCGATGTTACTGTAACTCTATCTTTGTTCCACTTTAATGTTAGTGTGGATGTTGTTTGCATGTTTCTGGAACCGCATCAGTTCATCTTTACCATGTGTCCTATCCGTTATCAATATACCGTTTATAGAAAACTGGTAGCTTGTCGTGTGTTACAAGTTTTTCATCCCAGGTCCTCATGTAGCTGCAAGCAAAACTCCTCCCGAGTCGAGAACCTATTGCTACACCCTCTTTCTGCACATACACCTTACAAGAAAATTCAAACACATTGTTATCAAACACTTTGTCTGTTGGGATAGTTGTTATCTTTCTTTCATTCAGGGCTCTTTCACATGCTTTTATACCTTTCTTTCTTGGAATGGATGGGTACAGCTTGACAACGTCAAAACAGAAAATAATGATATCCTGGGGTAGGGGTATGCTGACCTCACTCTCAAGCTTCTGTAGGAAGTCACTTGTGTCTCGAATATAGCTAGGAGATTCTTCAACAAAGGTGTTCAGTTCTTTTTCTGCTACCTCAGCCATTTTCTCTGTCGCCGTTCCAATACCACTTACTATTTCCTGTAATGGGTTGTTTTTCTTGTGAATCTTTGTTTTTCCCTTTAATATAATAATTATATAATTGAAAATATTTATATAGCGTCTTATAAAACAAGTCTCTAAAGCGCTGTACAGGCGAAAGTTAATTTATTGAAAGTTGGTAAGTGTCTTGAAAATCTAACATCCACTGATCACTGATATGCCATTTTAAACATGTGCGTTTTTAGTGTCTTTTTGAAAACCAGCAGAGAGTCAATGTTTTTTATTTCTATTGGCAGACTGTTCCACAGGGTGGCTGCACATTTGTAAAAACTCCTTTCACCGTAGGTCTTAGTTTTTGTTCTCGGAACGTTTAAATATTTGGCTGAGTCTGATCTCAGGGATCTTGTTGGGTGGTACTCAGTTACCAACTCATTCATGTAAACAGGAGCAAGTTCATGTTTGATCTTAAATGTGTATATAATGACCTTGTACTGTACTCTGTATTGCACCGGAAGCCAGTGCAGTGAATGCAGGATCGGTGTAATGTGTTCACGCTTTTTTGTAAGTGTGATCAAACGAGCAGCAGTGTTCTGGATACGCTGCAGTTTGCCTACTTCCTTGCTGTTGGCACCACATAGCAAAACATTCGCATAGTCCAGTCTTGAGGTTACAAGGGAATTCACAAGTGTTTTACAGGCATTAACAGTAATGAATGGCCTAATACGTCCGATGTTACGCAGATGGAAAAAACTAAGAGTTTTATCAAAGAAGGCACCCAAATTTTTCACAAATGATGATTCATGAACGATTGTTCCGTCAAATTGTAACTTGCAGTCAGAAAAATCCTTGACTTGATGTTTTGGTGCAAAGATGATGAGTTCTGTTTTATCCTGGTTAATTTTTAGCATGTTCAGGCGCATCCAGGAACTGATGTCCGACAGACAGGCTTCAAGTTCAGGTACTACACTAGTCCAACTGTCTTTTGATTTGATGACTAGGTAGCATTGAGTATCATCCGCATAGCCGTGGTGTAACATATTATGGCTCTTGCATATATCACCTATTGGTTTTGCAAACATACTGTACTTTCTGGGACCTAGGACCGAGCCCTGTGGGACACCAAAATGAAGAGAGGTTTCATCAGAAACAGCAGACCGAACTGCAACACGTTGAGACCTATTACTCACATAAGAGTGAAACCACAACAAGGCAGAGCCTGATATTCCGTATAAATGTTCCAAGCGTAATTCCCCCCTTACTACATATTTTTGAACAAGGTACTCTTTTAGGTCTTTCGTTATCACACCATCCTTGTACATTTTGTTGGCCAGTTGTTTTACCTTACTCTCAGTTTTTAGCTCCACTATTCGTAGAATAAGGGGAGCTATTGCAGTCACCCGAGCGTCGGCGTCAGCGTCGGCGTCGGCGTAACACTTTTGTTAAAGTTTAGGTACAGGTTTTTTAACCTCTTATATTCTCTAAGTCTTTTAAGATATTGCTTTCATACTTTGCATACTTGTTCACCATCGTGACCCCAACCCATATGCAGGAGTAGGTAACTGTATCAGGCATTTTGTTGAAATTATGCCTTTTTTCTACTTAGTGCAAATAGTGCAAATGTTCAAGTTTAGATACAGGTTTTTTAACCTCTAATATCTTCAAAGTGCATTGATATATTGCTTTGATACTTTGCATACTTGTTCACCATCATGACCCCAACCCATACACAGGGGTAGGTAACTCTATTAAGCATTTTGGTGAAGATATGCCCCCTTTTTCAACTTAGTGCAAATGTTAAAGTTTAGGTACTTCCTTGTCTTATCTCCATCCACTTTAAAAACACAAATATCACAAGAATACCTCTGTATTTGCAGCTGCAAACACTTCTGCCTCCGTAGTCCAAGAATCTTATCTACCATCAGTAAGTCTCTGATTTGAAACATGAATATCAAAATCTCCATCTACATAATGTTTGTATCTATTCTCAAAATTCATCATATGCTCAACAATCTCTTTCCTAATACCGGTAAGACTTTGTTTTTCTTCTTTCCTGAACAGTTCAAGGGCCATACTTCTATAGAAACAGTGACCATCCGCTTTAATGTAACGTATGTTGAAATTATTTATAACAGTAGTAGATCTTCCTCAAGTTTGCGAAGACCTTTCAACTTGTTGTGTTTTCTATTATGTAAGGTATGCTCCAGGTTACCAATCTGTTGGTTCATAGCTACACCTTCATCCTGTATACCACTATCCATTAATTCAAGTGTTCTTATCTTCCTCTGACAGGCTTTTAAAGAAATATCCATTAAATTTAGCGATGCACCTTTCTTGATTTTTTCACACTTCTGAATTAAATCACTAGCACATTCTATCTGAATATCCCACTTCAATTTGAACCCAGCTGGAACTATACTCTCCTTTAGACATCTCTGCATAAACTGCCCATGCGACCCATAACGCAGCAACGCTTCTCCTGTGTATGCCATATTATTTTGTCCTTTGGCTGACCTCAATGCCTATACAATGTAGAGAAGAACTTTTGTTTGTGTGTTTTGAAAAAGGCTCAGGCCGAAACGTTGATAAATAAAGAGTTAAACCATGAGAGGTCTAAATTTTAACATTTGCACTAAGGTGAAAAAAGGTGGCATAATTTCAACAAAATGCTTGATAGTGTTACCTACACCTGCGTATGTGTTGGGGTCATGGTGGTGAACAAGTATGCAAAGTATAAAAGCAATATATGTCAAAGGACTTTTTGAAAATATAAGAGGTTAAATAAACCAGTACCTAAACTTTAACATAAGCATTACGCCGACGCTCGGGTGACTGCAGAAGCTCACCTTATTCTACAAATAGTGGAGCTAAAAAGAAGTACTTTAACCATATAACAGGATTACCATTTTATATCAAATTATTCAGACATTTGGTAAACAAGTCAATAAAATACAGTTACGTCTACGTACTGAGTGATGAATAAAAATAACTATATAAGTAATATTGCAATGACTTAAGGAAGTCGCAGATACAAACCTTAAGCAAAATAAATAAAGCCGTTATATTAAAACACAAATGTACGATAAGAGTTACGATAACAATAAGTTGGTTTGCATTACGTGTAAATTGATCACGGATGTCAATACACACTCTAGCCTGACCAGACCTCGTTTTTGCAAAAGAAGACAGACATTAATATAAAACTAGGCTGCTTCATATATTGACAGGTTATAAATTAACTAAACGAATTTCCTAGCCATTTTGCTATTTGCTTCAAAAATGTCCAGACGACATTTCAATGGTTTATTCCAAAAACGGAAGACAGACGTATTTGTCAATTGGCAATCTCTAGTTTACATCGTGTAGACAATTTATTGCATATGATGATAATGACATGGCGCTCGGATACTGTAAAAACGTTAGTCTACAGGTTTACTACAACCGTAGAAAAGACAGTAGATAAGATCCATGATGCCTATCTGGAATCACCTATAACCGACTAGAGCGACGTGTCTTGCAATTTCTCCAAATATACGATCAGTCCTAAGATAAAAAGTTGGTACAACGTGTCGACCTAAAATCAATGAATAGGTAAAAACCAAGTTCAAAGTTGCGTAATGTTGGCATGAAGTTTTAAACATTTTATCCTGGGTGTGAACAATTATTCAAATGTCGAATCTTAGTACACAAAATTACGAATATTCCAAAATAGTTGATGATAGATATAAACCAAATCAGTCGACAATGGTAAGCATTTTAATTTAATAACACGGTGTAATTTCCCAGTATCAAATAATGAACCAGTAATCTAATTGAATAAACTTGTTAATGATCCAATCTATAAGCGCTTTAACACATGTAACAGCGAATCAATGGTTCGTCGTACGCACCGTAAAATACACGATCGTAAAGGCGATCACTAATGATCGATATATTACCGTAGTCTACCAATTGTGCATCCATCTGAGTATCGACAATACTAGTATTTCGGCGCCAATACTACTAATGGCTTCCTCTAAGCAGTGTTACTGGAAACTATGCAACCATTTATGATTTCTGCATGCAATACCAATACCGGTAATGTTTAATGAAAATGCCGTTTCTTACATACATTACGCATTTATATTAGTAGGTGGAATAGTGTCTATAATTGATACTATATTATCATGTGTTATAAATATTCAAAATGCATGGATATGATATGAGCCAGGCTCTGCGTGTTTCACCCTTATCGCAAGTGACGTCATTTTCCGTAAAATGACGTCAAAGCTCAGGTGAATGCGGGAGTAAGCAAATTCATGCTGTCGCTGCATTTACCAGGTAAACAAGATCAATTGTTATGATAAACTGAATTAATTCAATGGCATCATAGGTATATTTAATAGCAGAAATTACGTGAGTATTTTGGTTTGCAATTTTGTATTTTTTGTTCAAAATCAACGGTCATGTTGCGCTATATTTTCGGAGTAAATCCGGTTCAATTTCGCAGATCCATGTCGAAAATTCGGGAAGCCGAAATATTTAGTTTCATCCAAATGTTAGCCTAAGGAGTCATTCTTGTCTATTCTAAATAGTTAATGAAATATATCCTGTTAATCATTATTTTCTTCACCAAAGAGAAGTGTAAACAACAGCTTACATTCATAACATTGCCCGAGTTCAGCAATGACACATCGTGAAAAAAGGTGAAAATTAAACACTCCACAGTATAAAGCAGCATAAAACATGTTCGAAGCAAAGCTACTAATGTCAAATACTTGTGTGTAGGCCTACTAGATATATTGAATTGCAAATACACCAGATACGACAAGCATATTGCATAAATTCGTGTTTGAAGTTGATAATTTCAAATTAAATCAAACCCGTCCAGACCCTGTTACTATATTTAGACCAATACACAACTGTAGGTCGTTCGGCCATTTCCGTTGAACTTTGTGGTGTGAATAGTAAATCAATATTGAATTTTATCACTTACTTTGTGTGTCAGTTGCTAAATAGCTCAGTTGGGTAAGCTGCCGTCAAAGTGGTACGCACACATTTCGAAATAGGTGTTGCGGGTTCAAATCTTCTTAGCACCTAACTTTTATTTTCAATTAATGTTGCACCCGTCACAGATCATATATATCTGGGAAATAAGTAAAGTTGTAGATCTAATTAAATTAATGAAGTACTTTCATTCTAGTAAACTTTATAGTGATCTAGATATATACCTGTATTAACTTATTGAACCGGATAAAGAGCATGATTTCAAAACTTTCAAGCCATGAAATACATTTAATGGCGTACATTAATTTCGTGACCTATACGTTCTGTTGGCATAATATATGTCTACATCAAATGATGTTCAGGTGATTCCCAACTCTTAAATGTTTCTGTACAAGAGGTATCAAACACCTGATTTTTATGAAGAAAACACTCGTGATAGTGATTGTGCAAACCCATTACAGTTTTGCTCGGCTAGTTTTCAAGATATTTTTTAATTTTTGGGAACCTCCTAAAAACTGATATTTGCATTTCACCGAATAAGTTTTGACATTTAATTACATGAAACTTGGCTTACACGAAATTTCGTATATACGGAATCACAGGATAACGTTTGTTTTAGACTATGCATGTTATATGTATTTTAAAATGTGTGACATTTTTAAGTTTTACGAAAAAATTAGTTGAACAACATACTGTTTTCGAACATGCAACCAGTAGAGTAACTATTATAGAAGTTTTAGGGTATCAAAATTCAAGAAGAAGCATTTTTATGGAAATAGAACATAGACGGTTTGCCTTACTGTTTTATTGAAACTGTAGATAATTATGATAGCATATAATTGTGGCTGTAGGAACATACACTGAACGTTATATCATACATCAACAAGAAGTACTTATGGTACCTTGTCACTCGGCAATTGACCCAGAAATATCAGGCAAACCTGAGAGCAAGTGACCTTGCTGGATAAAGTGGATATACCCCAGAATAATGGCGGGATCACTGCATGAGAGTATCTATTTAGACTGATTTATCAGGAATGGTTTATAAGGCATACTATATCAATAGTTATCGCGTTGCATGATCAGTTGATTGACTGCCATCCGGTTGTCAGTTGTTGAGGTAGACCAAGTTCCTTGCTGACGAACAACTGCAAATGCTTATAAGCAAGCTAGTGATAAACATGTGCAAATGATTTGTTCAATTATTTTCATGTTGCACCATGAAAATGCGTATAAAACACATGAAAACAACAATGAGATTAAGTTCAATCACAAAAACAACTTATTACACACTTTTTTAACAGAAAAGTGATTGATTTCAGTTTCCATTTGTCTCACTTTGAATGTTCTTTTATAACTACCTCCTACATGTTTATACACTCGGTTGATATCGTTAAGAAAGAAAGAAAATAAATAAGATGTCTTGAGTGTAATTTTGTTAATCAGATGGACTCGCTCTTAACTACCTGCCTGGGAAAAACAAAACCATACATGTGTTAAAAATTCAATGTTGAAATAATTATGTCGTACATTTTTCACATGAACAGCACAAGGTACTAAACAACTGCAGCTGGAATGTCTGTATAGCTAGGCTACTGTATTTGTAATCAAATATTAGACAATAGTTAAGAGTGTAATAAAGGCACAACATGTCAACCCAGCGGAATAAATCCATTTGTATGGTCGGAACTTGCAGTCAAACATTTCGGAATGTGTTCATGTATAGTAACATCAGTGTCACCATGGTTTCAAACATTGCATTTTGATAATAGAGTGTATAGGCTGGATTAATGGTAAACACCAAGGCTTATTAATTTTTGGTTTAGTAATATAGTAATTATTCTGAGGTAGAATGAAAGAAATTAACGTTCTGTGTACAGGCTGATAGAATTTACTTCAAACTTGTTATTCCTCATTATAATAAACTTGAATTTTTGAATGAAGCAGCAATATGATGTACATGTTCTGTGTAATTCTTATTAATTTTATTTATTGGTATTTCTATTAGCCTATATTAAAGGGGAATCTATTTTTACTGCTATTGTAAAAATAATTTACCTGGTAATGATATACATGTACTTGCAAATTCAAAGATTTTCAGCATTAAACAATTCAAGTATTTGTTTTGGTTTCCATGGCAACAGAATTAACTTATTAACTGTAATCGTTTCTGTACATGCAATGCCTTGTTAGGCAAATTAAATAAAATTCAATTTTATAATAATTCTTTATACGTGTATACATCCATCAAAGTGACTGAAATATCGTTAGAATATTTGTTGAGATCTACACCTTTCGTATGAAATATTGTTTTCTACATACATTTTTAGCTCCACTATTCGTAGAATAAGGGGAGCTATTGCAGTCACCCGAGCGTCGGCGTCCGCGTAACACTTTTGTTTAAGTTAAGGTACAGGTTTTTTAACCTCTTATATTCTCTAAGTCCTTTGAGATGTTGCTTTCATACTTTGCATACTTGTTTGCCATCATGACCCCAACCCATATGCAGTAGTAGAATACTATATCAGGTATTTTGTTGAAAGTATGCCCCCTTTTTCTACTTAGTGCAAATAGTGCAAATGTTAAAGTTTAGGTACAGGTTTTTTAAAAAAACCTCAAATATATTCATAGTACATTGACATATTGCTTTGATACGTTGCATACTTGTTCACCACCATGACCCCAACCCATACACAGGGGTAGGTAACTCTATTAAGTATTTTGGTGAAATTATGCCCCTTTTTTCAACTTAGTGCAAATGTTAAAGTTTAGGTACAGGTTTTTTCATCGCTAATATTTTCAAAGTGCATTCACATATTGCTTTACATACTTGTTCACCATCATGACCCCAACCCATACACAGGGGTAGGTAACTCTATCAAGCATTTTGGTGACATTATGCCCCCTGTTGGACTTGGAAATGCAAATGTTAAAGTTTAGGTACAGGTTTTTTAACCTCTAATATCTTCAAAGTGCATTGACATATTGCTTTAATATTTTGCATACTTGTTCACCATCATGACCCCAACCCATACACAGGGGTAGGTAACTCTATTAAGCATTTTGGTGAAATTATGCCCCCTTTTTTCAACTTAGTGCAAATGTTAAAGTTTAGGTACAGGTTTTTTCATCGCTAATATTTTCAAAGTGCATTCACATATTGCTTTACATACTTGTTCACCATCATGACCCCAACCCATACACAGGGGTAGGTAACTCTATCAAGCATTTTGGTGAAATTATGCCCCCTGTTGGACTTGGAAATGCAAATGTTAAAGTTTAGGTACAGGTTTTTTAACCTCTAATATCTTCAAAGTGCATTGACATATTGCTTTGATATTTCGCATACTTTTTCACCATCATGACCCTAACCCATACACAGGGGTAGGTAACTCTATTAAGCATTTTGGTGAAATTATGCCCCCTTTTTTCAACTTAGTGCAAATGTTAAAGTTTGATACAGGTTTTTTCACCTCTGATATTTTCAAAGTGCATTTACATAAAACTATGCACACTTGGTCTTCATCATGACCTCAACCCCTACACAGGGATGGGTAAGAAATGCTTATTTGTTTACCTTCATGAGCAAGAGGACCTACACATGAGTAGGTAACGGTCCTGCATAAGTTGTCCAAATTACCCCCCCTTTTTCGACTCAGAAGCCCCAACCTCTTCACAGCAGAGGGTAATGCTGCTGTTATGAAGCATTTTGTTTTGAATATATAATAATTTTACTATCCTAGCATGGCGCTGCGAATAGCGGAGCGCGCTGTTTGTTGACAGCTCTTGTTAAATTTTAAACTTCAGTATTGTTTGAACAGCCCTCATTAGAAATATATATATTTACTGCTATTGCAAGATGATTTTAATGATGTATTTGGTAAATAAACAACGTTTTTCAGCATAAATAACAAATTTTGTTTTTTCTATGGCAACAGAACTTATTCTTTTATAACTTCTGTAGTTACATTTCTGTACATAAAGAGCATACTGCAGTTATGCCAGTGAAAACGTAGTTATAAGTCCCCTGCCGGTTTTTGACCGGAGGGGACTATTGGTTTGCCATCTAACGGGAATTGTGGTTGCTATGGCAACAGACACATTGAATATGGCTTTACCGGTAGGGGACTTCTGTATTGCTTGCAATTCTTAATGACTTGTTCATTACGTCATATCTCGATTTGTTCAATTACGTCATTTAGGTCATCCGACTATACGGGCCTTTCAACGTTTTAATACCGTTATTTAACTTTTGAGACTAAAGGCTGCTAAAACTATGAAGTTCAGCAGTTTTACTGTTGTAACTAGGTCATTCAGCGTAGGCATTCCGCCTTTTGTTTGCTGAATATTTTCTACTGGGTCATTCAGCTAGTTTTAATTTATTATACTTTTCGACAGCTTGGACTTGGGCGGATATGCGCTTGTTTAGTTGGGCATTGTGCTTTGTGTGTTTTTAATGTTTTCTGTGCTCGGCTGGTTAAGTTGGGTGCTGCCTTCCCTGTCTGGCTTAATATAATCTTTTGGCACTAATTATTAATTTTAATATATTAATCACAATACAATGAATATACATGTATATCAAATATGTAGAGTCTCTATCGTCAGCTACACATTTTGGACAAACATCGTTTACTACATACATTTTAAAATCATCATTTCCCCACTTTTTTGTCAACCCTCATTAAAATAATTTACATTTCTGTGATCTGGATGGATGGAATTATCAGAAAATGTGATAATATAAAAATCGTAAAAAATTGTGATAAGGGTAAAATATCGCAGAGCCTGGCTCATACAATAGGAAACGTTATATGTGGCGAGTTTCCATATATTCAAGAGAACTATTCGGTAAAACAGCAGGATTAATACTACTACTATGTAGTAAGTCGCAATTTACAGTAATCGGCTTCGAGCTATGACAAGTTACTGTATAATTATTTGCTACTTAATGTATACATGGTCACAAGAGATACAAATGTATATATTAAATACAAATAGATATATTCCAAACTAATACAAGTAAACCAACGGCAAATTGTGTAACCATACTGTTACTGTTACAGCGCAGTCAAACACATGATATATACTACATGTATTGTATGTTTAATACCGCATTTTACTGCAAAAGTCACCATCAGCACAAAATCTATGTATTGTCTGTGGCATCTAAATGTGAACAGTACATTAAGAAACATAAGGGGTTCTTATATTGTTTAGCCAATCAGATTATGTTTTAATACAGTACAATACAATGTTCAATTCCCTCCTGAAATAAAAATATAGCAACCGTATCAAAAAAATAACGTTAATACGAGTATCATTGCAATAGTGTATTGTTATTAATAGCGAATAAATTTCGCATTAAGTCAACGTGTCACGTGGTTTGGTCAGAGTTTGAATTCATTAATGGATCTGAAAATTTGTGTTACAGTCTCGCAGTCACAGAATGATACTGAAAAGTGGCCGCCAATAGAATAACAAAAGTTACCTTAAATACGTTATTCTGTAGCTCATAAATTTTCTTTTAATTATTTAATGATATTTAAAAATATTCCAAAAACTCTAGTAGGCCTATCTAGAACACATTAATAAGGGAGATAAATACTCTGTTGCTTAGTTTTTAGCACTTTGATCGACCGCCATCTTGGAACGCTTGAAAAACAGAGAGAAAACACAGAACGTGACACCCTGCATATAATCAGTTATTGATCAACTGATTACGCCATTTAAGTACTTGTTTTAAACAAGGAAAGTCGTATTTTATACACATAATCAACGTAGTTATACAGTGAACTTACAAACGAAAGTAGGTTCGTATCGTCCTTCGTTACTTCGTACCCAAAATTTGTCAAATTTTTTACTGACTGTACATTTATGAATCATATGATCAGCAATCATTCTGTACTGGATGATAATGTTACTAATAATAAAGGACATCTGAAAAGTGTCTACTGCTGTGTTTCAATACTGACATGTAGCTATGAGAATTGATCAAAATTATGAAAATGAATTTACAATCGTACATGTAGTCGGACCAGAAAGTAATGACATTTCATAATAACTTCTATGTTAAATCAACTTGCCTAGTGTAAATGGTTAATGATATAGCTGAGCTATTATTTGATATTTAAGATATAATTCGCTAAAATAGACTGTGCCTTAGTTCATATTACCGCCACAATGCAGCTTTGTCACGCATAAAACCCCATAATAAGCTACCATAAGAAGATTTGAAATGTTGAAATATTAAAGAGACCAATGGCAATAGCTCTGATATGCATGATCCGGGGATATGAATGCAATTACATAGTGTTCGTGTCCAAAAGGTGAAGCGGAATACCATTTCAATTATTTATTGAGGTGCAAGCACATTGTATTTAGCGAAGTTTTCCGCAACAGTCGACCAAACCAACCGATCTACCGTTATTGAGACTCTTCAATATCCAGGAGTATAACTACTGCTAAAATTTATTTTGAATTTTATCTTAAAAGCACTCTTCGTAAAAAGGTTCTATAGCGCTTTCTTCAGTTCCAAACATTCACAAAAAAACAGTAACGAGGTGCCCTTGGGAATATTGTCAAGGTTTCTTTTATTTGGACTAGTTTTGACAGAATTATGACCCTTAGTTTATAGTCTACATATGTAAGATATAGAGAAAACAATTGTTTTCTGATGGATAATTTTAGTTGGGAATGGAATATCATAACGGAACGTGCTAAAGGTGTGTTAAGACGGCACTTGTACTGGAAAGTAGGGCCGGTGTCTCACTGTTACTGAAAATAGAAAACTCACTGTTGCTTAATAACTGTGACATTTGATGTAAGTTCTGTCTGAGAATAACATGCATAGGTTTCATATATCATACCAGGAAATAACACTGAACTTCGACCAGACATTATGCATCATAATCATGCCGTTTCTGGTACTTAGTAATACTAGTTCATACACAACTATTTCCCTTATCTGATAAATCCAATCGATTCAGATCGATATCGACAGATGATACAGTATGTGCTTTATTGCCGGTCGGCTATTTCCGTCAGAGGTCGTAAATTTTCCTATAGTCACCGATTGATAACGGTAAGCTACATAACTCTTAGCCTGGGGGCTACTGATCAGATAAAAAGATAAGCAGTCGATTTTTCATATTTTGAGATTCATGATTATAACTGTCTATTCGTCTCGTGATCATGTATACATTTCAATTTGAATTGCTGATGTTGACTTCTGATAAAGTCTGGTATGCGTGTGGTAGTATTTAAGCTGGGTTCACACTCTAGCGTCAGGACCGACTGTTACCGACGTTTGGGCAAACGTTCAGCTCCGCTAGTAAAAATTACTGAACGTTTTGAAAAGTTGACGATCGCTGGTTAACGCTGAGGAACGTTGTATTCGTTGAAAATGTTTAACATGCAAAAACTTTGCCGACGTTTGGAAATAAACGCTGATTTAAGTTGTGCTCAGTTTATAAACGTTCCTGAACGCTGAATTAAGTTGATCAAAGTTTGCTTAAGTTAAACTCCGTTGGGAAATGTCTGCTGAAACGCTGGTGGTGATAATGAATTTAGTCGAACGTTTATCTAGCGGAGGCCAACGGGTATCCAGCGCAATGAACGCAGTAGTAACGCAAGGGCTGGCGTAAGCCAACTTTCCCCAGCACAAAAGAACGTTTGTCAAGCGTAGGCTAACGGGTAGCAACGCAAGTGTTTAGCGCATACTAACCTTCCATAACGTTTCAGTAACTTAGGTAAACTTTGTTCAACGGATCCTTGCGTTTGGCACCCCGTTCGTCTATGTTGGACTAAGTTAGAGACGCTACACATGCGCTAACCTACGTTGGCAAACGTTCACATACGCCGATAAAAAGCTACAACGCAGACAAACGTTGTTAAGCGCTAGTAACCGCTGCCAACGCAGTTAAACGCTGAGAAACGTTCCCAAACGTTAGCGTGTGTTAGATACACAACGTTCGCTTGTGAACTAAAATATTCCTTCGTAATTTCACCGACGTTTGGGCTCATTTTTTCGACTTTTGAATCGTTAACAAACGCTGGGACAAACGCTCATAGTGTGAACCCAACTTAAGTAACAACAAGATGACTTCGCTTATTATCAAACATTTTCTTAATCCCGATATAAATTATGCTTGTTTTTTAGCTCATCTGATTATTGAAAAAAAGATGAGTTATTGTCATCACTTGATCGGCGGCGTCGGCGTCAGCGTTGCATGGCTAAGTTTTGTGTTTAGGTAAACTTTTTCATAAACTATCAAAGCTATTGCTTTGAAACTTGCAACACTTGTTCACCATCAATACCTGACCATGTCAAGCAAGAACCATAACTCTGATCTGCATGCATTTTGGATGAGTTATTGCCCCTTTTGGGCTCAAAAAAATCCTTGGTTAAGTTTTGTGTTTAGGTCCACATAATTATGTGCCTACTTACAACTTTCATTTTTTATCGATAGGTAAACAGGAACTAAATCAGAGCCAAATAGTTTCCGAAGAAGCAGACACTCAAACGCGTAGTTTTGCCGCTCAATCAGAATGTTTCTTTGTATTTAAATCCCTATTTGTATATAGTTTTTGCAATAATCGGGAATATCTAATGACCTGTCTTTATTGTAACAAATAATGTATTTGATGGGTTAATACATATATTTACATATACAGGTGTAATGGAATCTTCCATACACTAAAGCATTTCATCTTCTGTACAATTTCGTATTATCATGATCAGTATGTTGGTGTGCTAATTAATAATCAAATTCCAATTTGCATAGCTTTTTTATTTAAGTAAAGTAGATCTTTCTCCCGATTTTCTGTGTCGGGTTTTTATTGATGTCATCCGTGTGATCTACCGCTTATAGTGGGGACATACATTTTGTTGATTATTGACGAAAGAGGCTGTATTTGTTTGCAACTTCCGCCAAAAAAATAAGTGCTACGTTAACATAGATGAATGTGAATCTTTCAAATCCCACATCGCTACGTAATATGTGTACATGGTTTTGTCATTGACAGTCAGCAAATTAACAAATTTCTAATGTACAATCACGCGTTATCAAGTAAAATAATATCGTTTTCTAACATAACGTTAAAACTGTCGGATCAAGTGCAATAATTTTGGCTATACATATTTTATACGCACCATTATACCAAAACTAATTAAGATTGAATGCATTTAGCTCAACAAGGATATCAACTGAAAAGCGCTTTAACTATTTCATAGACCAAAACAACATAATGTTCAATAATATTAAAATAATAATCTTTGATGGGAAAACACACGTTCTCGTTATTTGGGAGTTATGTGTCATTCTATAACAAACAATAAAATAATTTCACAAGTCTATGGTTTAAAGTATATATTTTTAAAACAGTCATATCAAATTAAAGACGAAGCTTTCTACTTTCACAACATGTAATTATTTCGAATTATGTTGATGCAAATATCAATGATATTGCTTCAAAATCAGACTATATTTGAGACAAAATATACATATGTAGCTACTACTTCCGAGGCCCTATGGATTTAAGAAACTAATTCACTTCCATGACAATGCTATTAAATTAAAGTTGAAATTCCCTAGATTCTAAACATACCAATATTTTGAAAATGTGTTCATTAGTAATGAAATAAAGCTTAATTGAATATTGCACATTCAATTTATATTGATTTTAGCTTGTCTAATGTCCAGGTTGTCCTACAAGATGGCGGCGATAAATCGTAGCTGAAATACTGCAATGCGATTGGCTAACGCCACCTGTCAATCAAAATCGGCAGAAAGGTCAATTGCAGCTCATGAATATTCTCTCAGATGTGTTGTTTTAGGATGATAATCATTATTGTGTATCAATTATACAACACAACATCTTTATTGATTTCGCTAAATCTATCTGCAGCCTACTAAAGTCATTGCAATATTACTAATATATACTTTTTCAGTTTGTCACAAGTTCATTGACCTGTTGACCCAATGTCAGAATAATTTTAAATAAAATCATAGTGATGTCATGTGGTTATGGGTGGCTTAGGGGTATTTGCAATTTGTAATTCCCGATGGTGTGAATCATAGCGGAACATATATGAAGATCAGATGGTTTTAAAAAATAGGTTGTTTTATTTTATCTAGACGAACATGTTATATCCATGTAGTTTGCGCTTGGAGTAATCCTGTATTTGGCATATAAAGGTGACGAAAACGTTTTATGTCTGGAACAAACTACATTCCGCTCAATGAAATGTGGTGTTTGTTCACGCATACATATAGGCAAGATACCCATTAACATAGGAAATACATGATGGGGCTAAGATGAGATGTCGATTTTTCGTCCCAGACAAAACCAGTAGTTTACGATGTGCTAGTTTGATTTTTATTCATTACACGATCTCAGGTTACATTATATATGGACACATTCAACCCGTCATTTCGGTGAGGTCATCTACAACGCCTTCTTACAATTATTTTATTTTGCACTTCAATATTCAACATGCATTTTTTTATAATTGTGATTTTCTTTATTATGTACAATATCCGACTTACAATTAACAGTGTAGTAATTCCACCTGACTTTGACTTCTCAAAATGGATCAAATCCACAATGAAATTTGTCAACATTGGAAATCCAAAATTACTGTAAACTTTTATTTCTATATCGATTGATATAATTCAGCATACGCCAGTCTGAGTGAAAAATATAAGCTTTGCATGTAATTTAGGATCCTAATCAGCAGCGGAGCCTTTTGGTCAGTGTGTTTGTGCTTTACAGTTGACGAAGAAGAAAAAAGATGACCGATATTTTTTGACATGTATGAGTCACGACCAGCCAGTTGGTTTATTGGTTACCTGAAGAACAAATGTATATTTATTTATTTATTTGAGTCTCATCTATATTTACAATATATATTGCACACGACATAAACACAAATCATATATAGCCACTCTTAATAAGAGTTATAAGAGACATTATTTACATTATAATAAAACATCAAATATCACAAGGTACATGTACCGTAAATAAAAATCTGATATTACACATGGTTACAAAGTATGTGTTTAAAACTGAAAAACAGTTGTTAAGCCTTATTAAAATAAAAATTAAAAAAAATAGAAATTATTAAGATACTGAGAGTTAACGTGCACTATAGCGCATATTTAAGAAATGACTTATGAAATCTACTTAGGACCAATCAGATTGGTTCTAATTTGATTAACAACTGTTCTTCAGACGAACTAAAATATTATAATTTAATCAAATACGTACATTATTTACAAAGATAAAAAGAACGACGCTGTAAAATATTGTAGCAGGTTTTGGCACTTATACGTATGTATGTCGAATATATATATTTAATTCTGCCACGACAGTTTCTTTTTTCAATTGGACAATCCGTGTAAGGTGGAAAGTGGTATGAGTCGTGTGACCTTTTTGAGTCAAATATTTTTGGCGCTGCATATATTAATTCATCATTAAGTAAATGTATTTATGTAAATAAAAGTTAATTGGTCAGTCAGACACGTTAGGTGTGATTTGTTTACTTGAAATAATACCATGATTATGTATGCGAATAGTGAATAGTAATTATAACAGTTTATTTAATGCTAACGAGCGTTTTACCGCGGAATATCAGTGATTTATAATCCTATAATTTCACTGGTGATAATTTCACTAAAACGGACTACTTTTAAAATCCCCGAGGAGCGCCCCAATTTGGTTTACGCCTATTGACGCCTTTTAAACCAATGACACTGTCTGCCCTGAACTCTCAGTGGATAGTTCACAATATCCCCACTCGTGAAAATATTACTTCAGCTGCTCACTCGGTGAAATAACAACCGATCTTACACGGAAAAACACAAATATCCTCTATTTGTACTTAGTTACTTATTGGCGTGTGCTAAGCAGGCGCTGTAACAATTTGTTATCGAAAGGATGTATTATAGACCAAGTGACGAACCGAATCTCTTGAATTCCTATAATGTATCGAACGCATACTGCAACACACAGACAATCAAACGTCACATAGAAACGGCGGAAGTGCCTAGCCATCCACACAAGAGTCTGACATACGTTTATAACGAACCATCCATATCCCCAAAACTAATGTTTCAAACAATCCTATGTACTCACCCCGCAATGCATGACACACTCTGGACTTTGAATTTCGAGCATTGTTAACCATAAAGGGCGGTAATTATGAATAGTAACTTCACTGAAGTAAAGTGAGGTCACACACAACCATTCGGTAACAAATGTGTCATGCTGATATAAGACTTGTTTGAGATTCATAAAATAGAACACACCATAGCGTTAAGACACTATGCAGAATGATGATGATGATGATGATGATAGGACTATTGTTATGTCTATGCTTATATCCCGGGAGTATTATTGAAGAACAATTCACGCGTATGTAAAACAGTACCAATAGTGCATAATTAAATAGGTACTGTCTACATTGTTCCTCGTATCGTAAACTAGGAGCGTACCTAACTATGGGTTAGGGAACCGGCGTAATTTGCATTTCACATTTACTTGGGAGTTTGATGCTCTAGAGGGTTAAGCACATTGATGAATCTTGTCAATTGGGGCATTGTTCGTTACATATATAGAACAGGGACAGTAGCATGTATAAATCATAACATCATATCGCCAGCATTTCAATAACATATAGTTCCATCTTTGATTCAATCGATGATATGTAAAGGGATACGTACGCTGTGGAATAGATCAATTGTTAAACATGCTTTTCAATTGCATTTGTGATCTACCACCATACAATTTTATTCGGTCATCGTGTTTAGTTATTGTAACAAAAATCATGCTTGCATTTTGGAATACCAGATCATGTTTTCCTTCTTCTTACGCCCATGTGTAGGGTACATCTCCTGGTGTTGACGCCACACCAGTTACCACGAAAAGAGTAACATTCGTGCCAGAGTGTCTTTATGCGTTCGTTTGAGACTGGCGTACTACCGGTTTTATCCTTGCCTAATTGGCAAAATACCTCCCGACTTCGAAGGAAGAGACAGAAAATTTGTATGATACAAGGAACTCGATATGCTGCCCTAGCACTTTCTGAATAGACATCATGGCATAGCACACAAAGTGACTTAAAAAGAATATTGTTATGATACTTTAAGCGGTGTGATATAGTTTTTACTCACTGATAATCAGTCTGATCCATCATTTGTCTGCAAGCATTATCATAACATTAGGTTGTCTAATTAGCCAGGTTATGTCTGAGAAGCATGGTGAGATGACGATTTTATGACCGATATGACTCAGTAGTGTTTGTTTTTATATAGAATAGTATGATGTACTTGGTATAAATAATCAATGTAGCAGTAAGTTCTAGACACGACCTGAATAGTTTGTAGTTCGGTTATCTAAGGAGATGTCGTACTACAACATAGTATGCAATGCTCCTCCAACTGCTGCATATATGTATGTACAGCCGTGCCTGTCAGGGTAGTTTCACGGCTGCATATCGGTCAGGGTTCGAGACAATTACACTGCATGTAAATTCCTTCATCTTCCTATATAGTACAGGCAGCATGTGGTGTATACTCGTACGTGTCCATATGACCGCATTGCTAAACACAACCAGAACGATACAAATCTAACCGAAAAAGACGTGATCATACGTACTAACAAATGAATGTAAAATATAAGACAAACAGCATAAAAATAAGGAAGTAGGACAGACTGTCGCTTGTTTTCACACTTTGTCGATTTTAGATTTTTATTTTTTGTGTGTATTGTTGTCCTCTTGTCCCGGTTTGGTTTTATGTGGTCTTGAATCTTGCAATAGTACATGGCATTGAGGAAATTATTCTCTAATGTGTTTCTAAACAGTTTCCAAGCTATAAATGTAGGTTTATGAAACTTGGTAAGTGGATAGGGTGCAATAAGGGGATTATGCAAGTCTAAATATTTTGATTCTGACAAAAATTGTGGTTGCTATGGCGACAGAAAGAGTGAAAATATGCCCAAATCTGGATCCTGCCATAACTCAAACAGTTTCTAAGCTAGGTTTATGAAACTTAATATGTGGATAGGGGACAATGAGGGGATGATTCTGCACGTCCAAAATATGTTGATTCTGACAAAAGTTGTGGTTGCTATGCCAACAGAAACATTGAAAATGGCTTCAAACCGGTAGGGGACTTATTATAGATTTATAAAACTTTTTGGCGATATTAATAATCACGTTACGGTGCTCAACTAATCTAAATATGCATCAATGTTACATATTCGCAAAGTCGATAATTACAAGTATTTTGCCAATACGTCTGGTGAATATTCTACTAAACATGATTTAGTACCGATAGCACAATCGCGGTTTTTGCCAGTAACATATGATTTTGGCGCAGGTAATTTGTTACAAACATAAAGATAAAACCAATTAACTCATAATTAAGACTCGTTATAAAATATGTTCTTACATAATTACGTGCTTACACTTTGATCTATATTAATGTAAAATTATTCATTATTCATTGACATTAATTTCGAACATTTTAGAAACAGAATGTAACATTGCGTGGATACATCATCATGGTTATGCCGATGGGAAACTCGCGTGTTCGCATTTGTCTCGCGGGTGTTGTTTTATTATCTAGTTTGTCCACGTAATCAATGCAATTTAAACGATCCATTAATAATACCGAGTTTACAATACACGGATGCGTGTGTCATTATTTCCAAAACGTCATTTATACGCGTGTATACTCAGAATTAGTGTACCAGATGTAAATTAAATTATTATATGTGCAAAAATGTGACACCAAATTGAATGGATGTATTTCTAAGTGTTTTAAAGAATTCATCAGGTCAGTAGCTGTCGTATATTAGTGGTATCGTTTTGATGCTAGAGTATTTTAACTTGTACAGTAATGCGCTTGGGATCGTGTCAATAAAGGAAGGTTTATATTTACTTATTATATGAATATGCGAGTAGTTCAATTACGAATTTGAAAGTCCATAGTATGTCATTCATTGCGGGGTGATTACATAGGCTTGCTTGAAATATCCATTTGTTGAGGATGTGGATGGTTCGTTCTATGTCTAACTCTTGTGTCGGTGGCTAGTCGCTACCACCGTTTCTGTATAGCGTCGGAGTGTCTGTGCGCTACAGTATTTATTGCGATAACATTTGAGTACCTCCCTGTGACTACTCGTTAGGTCACTACCAGATATCACTCCCACATGCATAGTATATAACAATGGCTTATTGGCTATGGACACAATGGCATTATGTAATGTAACTAATTTAACACGGAAACTATTGACTTATACAGAAATAGTCCTCTCCGATAATACATGTACTAATATACAATAACGACGACCTATCTAATAATAGTATTCTTAGAATAGTGTCATAAACCTACTACTGTGCAACCACCTATATATGCTCAACAGAGAATAAGTTTAAAGTTAATATGTTTTTACTATTTAACTTTCCAAAGGTGTTGTTGTAGATAGGTTGTTGCTCTACAGAGGGGCACTCAGTAGACGTTGTACTGTCTGCAACATAAATGGGACTAAACAAAAACTGTATACATTTGGAGCATCGGAAAGTTAAAATGTAAACAATGTATTGAACGAGAAATGAGAATCAATATTCCGTAGAACAAATTATCCGTCGATATGGAAACTATCAAAAGTTACTCATACATTTAGTTTGTAAATTGTTATGAAATTAGTGTACATAAGTATGCGATATATTGACAATAACAGGCTAAGTATTGCTACTAAATTTGATAATTTCGTTTTAGGACCGGTGTTCGCTCCGTGCCCACATCATACGAAAGGTAAGACAGCTTGCTAGTCTTCCATCATATTCTTGTGGCGATGTACAGCATCAGAAATGAGTTGTCTAGAGAGTAAGAAATATAATTTAATCAAGAAACGGGGTATAATTTGTTTCACAACCCACCTAAAATAAAATAGTCTACCTTAAATAATTAGTGTCAAAGTGTATGCGATATATCGCCAGTAACAGGCTAAGCATTGCTACTAAATTTAATAATTTCGTTTTAATGCCGGTGTTCGCTCTGTGCCCACATCATACGAAAGGTAAGACAACTTGCTAGTCTTCCATCAGATTCTTGTGGCGATGTATAACATCAGAAATGAGTTAAAGACACTTCTGCGACAAGTTTTGTCTCAGTCTGAATTTTATGGTGATGTGCTTAACAAATTTCGAAAGGTTTTGTGTCATAGTCACTTTCATGATGTGTTTATCAAGATTATAAAACGTTTTCTGAGTAGAGGATATGACCGTTTAATTTTGCAAAGGACTGCATGCTTAGTAGTGGGTCCATTTACCGCTCGCCATTATGCTTCCTATTTCATTGTGCGATGACCGGACAATATACAGACTCTATGATATGCCTAACCTCAAGCCATTTTGGACGGCTTACATTGATGCATGTCTATTACATTGTCTTGTCGTACCCTCAAATGTTTTGCTCTCTTGTTGCTCTGACTTCTGATAGGTTATTGAGTACTTTCTGTGCTACTCGATGGACGTTATTAATTACCTGCGAGACTTGAGCGAGCAGGTATATTGGATAGCATCAAGTAAAAATCCATGAAGGGGCACATGACCTGTTCTCGATGGTTTACGATTTCAAAAAAAATATTTTAAAAAATATGCATTTTGTAAGAATGTCGTGAACCAGACGAATTCCATTATTCCATGCGGATAACATCGGTCGTTGTCGCATTGCAATAGTTTATTTACCGAAGAAATCAGAACTGTCCGAAATTTCAGTGAGCGCTAGGCAATATTGAGACCATGGATCTGAACAGCAGGTGACTGCAGCTGCATAAGCATATAGGAGAATTACCATTCAGTGTTAATGTCTATTCAGAGACTTAAAATTCTAAATTTCTCTTGTCTGTTGTCATGGAATTATCGGAATTGGTTTATGATCTTTGATATTGTTGAACACTGAAAACATGTCTTATGATAATACCTTTTAATGAACTGATATGAGGTTTTATATATAAGCATATAAATATTATATGGAACAAGGGAGTCATATAGTTTTCCCAATTTGAAAGCTACCGGCTTATTTGTTTCTCACAATTTTGAGATTTTCATGCTTAATTTTTTACACATCAGCTGTTGAATTATGCAGATAGAAGGTCGAGGATCCTGTCAATTCTCTGTCAAATGAAGTCGGTACATCATTTGCTCGCAGGAACTTTTTGACTTGTAAAATGTTTCATGTTTTACATTCTTTTTTAGCTCCACTATTCGTATTTTGTTGAAGTTATGCCCCCTTTTGGACTTCGAAATGCAAATGTTGAAGTTTAGGTACAGGTTTTTTAACCTCTAATATCTTCATAGGGCATGGACATATTGATACTTTGCATACTTGTTCACCATCATGACCCCAACCCATACACAGTGGTAGGTTATTCTATTAAGCATTTTGGTGAAATTATGCCCCCTTTTTCAACTTAGTGCAAATGTTAAAGTTTAGGTACAGGTTTTTTCACCTCTAATATTTTCAAAGTACATTTACATATTGCTTTACATACTTGTTCATCATCATGACCCCAACCCATACACAGGGGTAGGTAACTCTATTAAGCATTTTGTTGAAATTATGCCGCCTTTTGGACTTCGAAATGCAATGTTAAAGTTTAGGTACATGCTTTTGTGCATTGATATGTTGCTTTGATACTTTGCATACTTGTTCACCATCATGACCCCAATCCCTACACAGGAGAATATAACTTTTTAGCATTTTGTTGAAATTATGCCCCCTTTTGGACTAAGAAATGCTTATTAGTCCCCTACCGGTTTTTGACCGGAGGGGACTATAGGTTTGCCCTCCGTCAGTACGTCCGTCAGTCCGTCAGTCAGTCAGTCCGTCCGTCCGGTCGTCAGTCCGTCCGTCAAACAATCTTGATCCTGACATAACTCAAACAGTTTCCAAGCTAGGTTTATGAAACTTGGTATGTGGATAGGGGGCAATGAGGGGAATATGCACGTCTAATAATAAATTGTGGATGCTATGGCAACAGAAACATTGAAAATGGCCTCAAACCGGTAGAGGACTTCTGTATTGCCTGCAATTCTTAATGACTTGTTTGTTTACCTTCATGACCAAGAGGACCTACACATGAGTAGGTAATGGTCCTGCATAATTTGTCCAAATTATCCCCCTTGTATGACTTAGAAGCCCCAACCTCTACACAGCAGAGGGTTATGCTGCTGTTATGAAGCCTTTGTTTTGAATATATAATGATTGTACTATCCCAGCATGGCGCTGCGAATAGTGGAGCGCGCTGTTCGTGGACAGCTCTTGTTACCTGTCACTGTGGCCTTTTTGTTAGAGGGCATTACATGGCGGGAAACATTTATTTACACTGTAATGTGCTATGAGATTGTCTATTGGGTTAGTGTGAGGTTTCGTCCACTGTAAAACGTTTAAGCCACCAGTGACCTTTGTCGCTGTACGTACCAAGGCGGAAGCCCTTTGGTCAACCTTCCTCTATGTATGTTTTGTCCACTTTATTGTAAAAATACAAAAATATTTAGCCTTTGTGCCTTTTTGTTGAACTTTGTTCAATTGTGCCATTCTGCAATTTCGTTGTCCAGCACAAGGCTGCTTCGTATCTTTCAAAATTGCATGTACACTATATATGTGTTGTAGATTGTCCTTGTGGTGTGTGGTGTCTGGTTGTTGTTTTCTCGTCACAATCATGGCTCTCATTCCGTTTTGGTTTGACTGGCTTAGGCAGCATACTTTCAGGACGGGTTGCCGTGTTTTCAGTGCTTTGTGTGTTTTTAGTATTTTCTGTGCTTGGCTGGTTAAGTTGAGTGCTGCCTTCCCTGTCTGACTTAATATAATAGTTTTGTCTTGAGTATTTTGTTTTTAATACAATTTAATCAAGACACGGTGTATAACTTTTGTCACACAATAGTATACTACTATAAATAATGTACATACACTGACAATTCGAAGCCATATATACACGGCGTCAAGTTCAAAATTTCGTAAGGTTTACCATTCAGTTTTAAACGAACACTTATTCAAATTACGAATCGTAGAGAATAATCGCAGACATACAATAAAAATACAATTTACGAATATTCAAAACTAAACCTGACGATAGACAAATTAATCGACAATGATTAGCGTTTGAACTAAATTACACGGTGTAATTTCCCGGTATCAATTAATGAGGCGGTAATGTAATTGTATAAACGTGTTCGTGATCAATTCTCCCAATACATTGCTTCAAAACAAGCGAATCAATGACTCGAGGTACGCTCCGAATAATCGGTGGTTCATTATTGTCTACAAATAGTGTATCTATCTCGGCAACCACGATTCTAGTACAATGTAACTCGGCACAGACAATACCAATGGCTTCCTGTAAGCAGTGCTACTGGAAACTATGGAACCGTTTACGATCACTGCATGTAGCACCAATACCGGTAACATTAAAAGGGCAGTTTCTTACATAAACTGTGCATGTACATTAAATTTAGTGGATGGACTTTTGTATTTACATTAGTACAAGTGTGTATATAACTGAAACTGAATAATGTGTTATTTAAAGTACATGACTTTGATATACATGTAACATTGAACGTTGTAAGTGACCAGTTTTCTTATATTCAAGGGGAAGCTATATCTCTGAAACAAACATCAAGCATACTTGATATTGATACTATAATGGAAGTCAAAGTATACTTTATTGGCCTCCAGTTCAGTTCCAGTTTACTCCATAATATTTTGCTAAGGCAAGAATTAATATATGCAGAGTCACAATAGTCGACACCTGCTGAAAAGAAATCAATGTTCTGGAAACTATTCCATGTAAAATAACGACAAATTGTGTTATCGTGTCAATGGCACTGTAATGTACCAGGATATTATATACCTTTGTATGCTTAATACCATAAATTTATATTAAACTTTTACGAGCATTGCTATCCACACTATTTGTACATGCCCTACGATGTTTTGTATGTGGGCATTAAAATTTCATTAATAAACGTAAGAGGTGCTGAGCCATAAACTGTTATGTTGTCATAGTTTAACCAATCAGTCTATGTTTTAATTGATTACAATAAAATGTTTGATTCCCTTAGGAAATTGGAATAGCAACCATATAAAAATTAAAACAAACTATAGTTATCACTTAACACGGACTCGAACACAAAGCTGTCATTGGACCATTTGTGTTTGATTTGACAGGCATAGCGTGTGGCTATTAGGTTTTATTCCTGCCGAATTGGCCAATAACCCTCAGCTTCGAGGGAAGAGATAGAAAGTTTGTGTGAAACATTGAATCCGGGTGCGCTATTCTAGCTTTTTCCTTATAATATTCCTTGGTTCTTTAACGTACACGGTATATACAGTTTTACAGTTTATTTCAGAAATTAAGGCATAATGACCATGGATCATGTAAAGTAGGCGTGTAACTACTGTTCGAAATTTAATTTGTGGATTTTATCCTGAAGATTGGTTCCGAAAACGATTCTAGTGTGTTTTTGTCTTTAGTTACAATAATGATGCTTGTCGAAATAAGACGATTTCTATTCCAAACGCCTATTCAATTATACTGGCATTGTAATTTAAAAGGAAACGATTCAAATACGAGAAAATTGTCATGGATGTGTCGTTTTAATGCAAACAAACTGCATCCGAGTACCACCAGAACATGACAAAATTATAATCCTTTAGCTTTCTTCAGTTAAATGATGCAAAACTTTCACTCATTACTTGAGATAAAATATGGCATCATTTGGCAGTTAGTTTCGCAGGTGCCAATTTCTGAGACTGTGTTTTCGTTTGTGCAATAGACAAGGCATATATTGAGGCATTATAAGTGGTTTAAGGAGTGCGGGTATTATTGATTGGATGGATAACTATATGCCGTTAAATGTATTGATTTGTTTGAATACTGCTGAATTATGTATAAGTCGTACCAAAGGGATTCGACCCGATAAAATATCTTTCACATCTTTACTATGAATACATAAGACAGGGGTCTTTCTTTATGACTGGCCCTCATATACCCAACTCAACATTATGTCCAATATTTTAAACAAGCCGAATACAATCATTTAATTTGTACTGCACACTTCAAGACAATATAATATTATACATAAAAAATACAACTTTTATCAATACACGTACACAATGTCGCCTGTGTCGAGCATAGAATGTTCACAAAATGCGTAAAACCCGGTTTGACGACATAACCCTGCACAGACAGAAACTAAAAAACGGCCTTCGATAAAGAAGAGAAATCATTATTTACACACAATCTCAGGATATTAGTACGACGACTTGATAGTGGGACATATCTTTTGCAACTTACCGCCACCTATATGTTTCTGTTCCGCTTAAATAGACGATAATCCGAGTTCAGGGAGAACTGATATTCAATTTCTAATATTTACATTCATTTCGACAATTGTAGTATCACGTGACGAATCATGTGACAATAAAGAAAATGATTGGTGTTCGGGTAATACCATGCAACTCTTCGGCCAATCAAATTACTCGTAACAAAAGCCGTGCTGTCACTGTCAAAATGGCAAAAGTCGGCGAATTGTTTTCAGTCAATGTTGTTGAATTGCTGCTTTCGTCTAGCTAAGCTGTACAGAAACGGACGAGTGTCGGTGAGTTAATCCAAATATGTTCCTCTACCAAATCGTCATACTAATTCCCTGAGATCGTGTGTAAATAACGATTTCTCTTCTTTATCGAAGGCCGTTTTCTAGTTTCTGTCTGTGCAGGGTTATGTCGTCAAACCGGGTTTTACGCATTTTGTGAACATTCTATGCTCGACACAGGCGATATTGTGTACGTGTATTGATAAAAGTTGTATTTTTTATGTATAATATTATATTGTCTTGAAGTGTGCAGTACAAATTAAATGATTGTATTCGGCTTGTTTAAAATATTGGACATAATGTTGAGTTGGGTATATGAGGGCCAGTCATAAAGAAAAACCCCTGTCTTATGTATTCATAGTATAGATGTGAAAGATATTTTATCGGGTCGAATCCCTTTGATACGTACAACTAAATCGAAATCATACCAGACGTGTTATTCTGTTGTTAATCATGCCGTACTGCCTAATCCATACAAATACGACTTTTAATTAATTCAGTAATAATAAATCAACTAATTCAATTGTGTGTAACTACTAATGACACATATAGGATCCGCCATGAGTTGTCTATGGAGATCGACATTTCTTAAACGAGTCTAGAAAACATAGGTTATTAAGCGAGCCTTTGATATAGTTACCGAGTCATAACAACGTCAGAATTAACGAATTTAAGCCGACAACGTTACGTTTTCGCGCTAAAAAGCTGGTGACGTCAAGCATTTGTTATCACACGTGTTGGAGAACATTGTTCCGTCATTTGTCCTCAAATGGAAAATCACGGTATTTATGTGATAAATTCCGAGTCTTTATCAATTATATATTGCAACGATGATTAAACGCCTGAAGACGTTTTGCTGCGCATTGTCGAAGGTCATATAAAGATGATACAACGTCTTCGCAAAATAAGAGTATTCAATTCCTAATTTACAATACATGTACCATAAAATTATCTAACATATACGATGCGACAACATCGCCTTTCTATCTCAACAACACTGTAAAAGGTTACACAAACTACCAGTATCAATGTGGCTACATCACGTCATCTCTGTAATTGTGCAATGGTGACGGGTGTTTTGGTTGCAATAGGTATTTTTCTCGACATGTGTATTGGGTTACAAAGTGAAACCAAACCCGCAGTGTTTTACATTGATACAAGTGGCACCCTTGTGGCTGTAGCACTATATAAAACGCATTTTAACCTGTGTCTCAAGAAAGATGCGCTATATAAATATCGTATTTATTTAAGAAATAAAAATCTGTTCGCGTATTTTGTCGGTGAATAAAACATGGGCAGGAGTTCGGATGCGGAAAAATTAAATTTAGATTTAATTGTCCGCATCCGAACGAGTGCCCGTGTTTTATTCACCGACAAAATACAAGAACAGAGTTTTTATTTCGATTCTAAATACGATAATATCCCGCACTATTTAACTGCGCGCATTCCATTTTCACCCATTTGACATTGAACATAATTCCACGCTGAAATTGAGTGGCCTATTAGCTAGTACAATTACCGCCCTCGTTAATGAAAACGACCTTCGTAATTTTCTGAAGGAAAAAAACACATTTTAAACATTGAAACAATTTTAATAACACGAGTATAGTGTATCTATGTCATGAAATGAACAATTTAAATGAATTGATTATCAGATATTTTTATGAATCTTAATTTGAAGACTATATTGGAGTTTCTAAAAATAGATGCGTCATAGCTGTAACACTGGATTCTCGTGAAACTCGCGGTCCGTTAAATTTGTTTACTATAATTTTTACGACCATTCATTCATAAATAGGTCATGTGATACGGGGCGTAAATTGTAACAGCCAATTTGTTACCATGTTTTATGGGGGTAATAATACATAGTTAGGTCCGCTCTTTGTTTAATGGATTAATCCGCGGATCGTGTTAGAATTATATTTATTATCCGTTGCACAAACTAAGTTATGCAATAATACAGGTCAATGATAGGGTAATACATTGATACAGGGGGCATCGTTATATCAATAGTACGTGAACAGATATTTTCAATATTATCAATAACTAGAAATAAATGACTCATCACCATCTGAACCCCTTAAGACTCTTTTGCTGGGAATATATATAACGTTTTTAATATATATAACCGACAGAAAGCTATTTTGACGAAACAATTGTTAGACAAATTATGTCTCGAAATGTCAACGAAACAGAATGTAAAAACCTTGCAGCGGAAAGTTTAAACGATTTTCAGTTTTGCTTTTACAATCAAAACACATCCATTTTAGACTAACTGTGTATGACACGGAATTTCAGAACAGAATTTTAAACTTTTCTTTACGTTACCTGCGTTTAATAGCGGCGCAAATAATCCCGTTTACAACAGTAAAGAATGGCTTTGTGGCGCGTTCAACATCAATTACGGGAACATGAAGAATTTTAGGAAGGCTTTATGTTTTATTATAGAGTTCATTTTATGTAATAACTTAATTTTGTTACCATTTTCCAATGTTTCATGGTGGTAGATAATATGATTATAATGTAGAAATAACATGTATTAAATCAGGGGTTCCATATGTCTCGGGAGTAGAGGTTTTGACCCTTGAACTTTCTTACAAAATGGGTATTTTTGCCTTAAATGGAAAAAATAGTCAAATGTATCAAAACGACCCTTCAGATTCAGAAGCTAGTGGAACCCCTGTTCAATTATTACAAGTTGAAATATACACTGAACAAAGCATATCAACCGACTCTTTATAAAATGCGATATTTTGACATTTATGTTACATATCAACACCGAAATGGACACATGTTTATTAGAAGCCATTATCTACATCTACCAATTGTTTCAGGTAGTACGCATACATGTATGACACTTGACACAACAGATTGATTTAAACAATTATTATACACAAGAGTAACTGCATGTCAAAAGCATCGATTAGAGATTGTGGTTGAGCCCTTGGAATGTGGGACAGCCTTAATTTGTTGTCATAATGGTACTTAATGATCTTTATTATTGTTGAAACGAGGACATTCCACTTTTTATGGCTGAAACTTCGGACACCTGGGACTTGGACTTTAGATGTTTTAACAGCTGAATCTGGGCTTTCAAGGGTAAAGCTAATTTTATCGTTTAGTTATGTGTTTGACATTGTGCCGTGTATTTATCGCAATATCTCAATATCTCACAATCAAGTATATCAGATACAAAACACAAGTATGATAAGAAACATGGGTTATATGAAGTCATTTAAATTGAGGGACAAGTACTAATTTCAGTCGTTTAACGACTAAAATTGTAGTTTAAAGAAATCTGTCGACGTTGGTGGAATGTTCTTAAATTTCCGGCAATTATGGTAATTTTGTAATGGATTTGGAGTTTTTTTATAAAATGTCAAAGAAATAAACAGTCATATAATTTAAAGCCTAACTTACATGTGGATGAAATATAGTACAATGCAAATCATTGATGATATGATTATTAGTCAACGGACCTAAACTGATGGTAATTAGGCCTTACCAAATTAATTAAAAACTTCGTAAAACAATCCCGACCTACAGTGTTGAAAAGAAGTGAGAATTTTACAAAATGAGAAACAAAATACAATTACTCAAAAACTTGACAATTCATTTCCACTGAGAAAAAGTATCTCGCACAATTATGATAAGAAACATGGGTACATTTATATGAAGTCATTTATATGATGTTAAATATTATTGCAGAGCTCGAGTAGATCATTACAGCGATACAATTAATTATATTCAGTTTGACAGAAATGAAAATGGAGCATTTACTGTGTTCAGGCTACGATAACAGGAGCAAACGAAACAATTAAGCAAATATGTAAAGGGTCGTGGGGATGACATACGGAATAGAGCAAAGGCTGAAAGAAGTAAGGAATGATGCAATGTGTGGACTGACTATTAATTGGGATGAGTAGCAAGAATATATAATGAGAAATGGATGAGAGCAACACCTGCAAACAAACATCAATCAAAAGTATATTACCCATAAAAAGCCACAAAAAAAGCTGACAAAATCACACCTAGTTTATTATCACATTTACCTCCAGACATGTACCCTTGGAACAGTCAAACACCTGCCATCCAGGACCACTAGCCCTGCAACCGTTCACTAACTGGTCATCGCAAGCAACTGCATACATGAACCTCTAACTTCATTGCCATAGGAATACCTTGCAACTCTTAACAAAGTATAAGGCATACCAGTGTTTCGATGACAGGAAACGGCTCGATGTTATAAACATGTTTAATTTTGTGTAAATTTGCTATACTAATTACAAAATTGCAGTAAAAATAAGCAAAACTATAGAAAACGATTATCGTTTCGTAAAAATTGAGTTTAAATATAAAAACAAAAAGGAAACACTTTGAAATAGTACCCAAATTAGGACAACTGGTTTATTTATTGCTAGCCATTCAAACGTTTAACAATAAAACGTTTTGCAACTCTATAAATAGACGATGTAAAGTCGAGTAGATAATATTCACAAGCACTGATAAAATGCCACATCCTGTTATTTAATCTTTTCTTACATATAAGTGGTATATATTTCTAGTTTTACAAGTAAACTAGAACTACTTCAATGATTGAATGCTATAAACTATGAACGCACATTTGTATGTATCAGGGACAACAATTAGTAGATATACGCATTAAATGATAATCCAGTCGAAGAATATGAACAATTCACAATGACATTCATTTGGACAAACATCAAAATAACCAAGAAGTATGAAAAGGCGCAGTGACTAAACGACTCCCCACGGCGATAATCTGTCACATCAGTCAGTCAAACATTACATTGGTAAAGTCGGTGGACAACCACAACTCCCAATGACATCACATATCACAAGGATAACTCTCAAAAGAAGCACGTATCACGTAAACGCACAGTGACAAAAAAGTGTTTTGTTTTGATTTTCTTCTTTGGACAAAACATACTTAACATCAGGTTGACTATAGGGCTTCCGCCTTGGTAGAGACAGTGCCATTACCTTCGGAGGCTTAAACAAAGACCAAGGACACATCAAACCTCACATCCAACCCCAAAATAAAAATTTCAAGATTCATTATTTGTTTTTTCGTGATTCATAACAAGTATATCATTTCTTCGTTAGGAAATCAAAAGTCCTCGATATTACACAAGCGCCATGTACTTATGTCCTCGAGACGTTGCATTTTCACCAAATTTAAGAATTTTTATGATAACAAACATTACAAATTGACAGTAGTTTACTTACACCGACGCTTACTACAATTCTGAATTTCGATCAGGAAATCAGGAGAAAACCTATTTATATATGTTCCATAACACTTCAATTTGGTTATATGTACATAAATTCACACTATCTTCTATATTTATATACATTTATATCGCATGGATTTCACTGAAATATCAGTAAATCTGTCTAGGCGTTATGGTTTTACATTAAATGATTATCTTGGTAAACATGATATAACATTAAATCGCCCATTAAGATGAACAGTAATCAGTTTAAATCACAATCATTCTAACATGTAATTGTTAAGAAGTACTTTTATGTCTATATGCTAATGGTTATCAATATTTCCTCTTTTCCTTTTCAAAAACGACAACTTACAAACACGTCATAAATACGTCATAGCCAAACTTGTCACAATTAAAGTATATTGGTGAAAGGGTTCCGTCACGTACCGTTTGCCGTACATATAGTCATGCATAGACACATTAATTTTAGACTATTTCAAGTACAAAGTTGGTTTCATAAGTAAACGACACAAACTTGAAATGAAACTAATTTCTACAGTTACAAGCCTGGTACCTGGACACAGCATTAATGCCAACTTCTACACAAATGGAGAACACTAGGTACTATTTTATCAAAGAAATTACATAAATATTAAACAAACGTTCATTTAGATTGATTATTTCCTTTATAATTAGTTTACAACTACAGTGTGGTAAATGGATTTGCAATACTAATACTCATTCAGGTAATGAAATCATACAAAATAATAAACACCAATAGTTGAGTTAGACAATGGACGTTCATTAAAGCCAGTATAAGATAAATAAATAAGTTTTAACGTACACAAGCAAACCGTATTTGACTTCAAATTTACAGTTGCTGAAAATTTGTTTTTATTTGTATTGATTTGTTTGTGTGAAACTAACTTTACGACATGTCGTAAACTACTCACCATAACATTTAATTCGCTTGCGCAACAGAAAACCCGGCCTATCCTAGTTGTTTCGTTTCGAATACACCCATTGTAAATAGTATACGCGTCTCACGGTGGGCATTATTTGAATACGCCACCAGTCGTCAGTGAAAAAAATCGCTTCATCAGATTCTACTAACACTTGACATTTCTTAAAATGCGAAGCACATATTTGTCCCAAGGAGTTTGGGAATCGCGTGTGAATCGCGGTGTCGCGTGAGAAACACCTTATCAGTTTCATTGAGTAGAATATTGACTCGTCCATGAGAACTTCAAACTATGCACAAGACATTAAAGGACACTGTCATTCAATTCCATGATTATTAAGATTAAAGATAGGATGTCAAAAACTAGTCCATTTTCAAACCCCGAAACATAATTATGTACAATATGTAGACGTTTGAAAATATTGTACCACCGGTGACACGGTTTATCCGGTATGGTTTGAGCCAACAACCATGAGAAATATTTAAATTTTTACAAGGATGCATCTATTGTGCCTAGAGCAGTTATAGTGACATAGGTGCAATATCTGTCATTGGAAAAATATGACAGGGTAACCCAAATGGTGACGCAGCTCAGTCAAACGCAAACAAATATCGTTTTTCTATCATCAATGTAGAGTTCCGCCAGCATACTGTAATCGCATTCAAATAGTATTTGTCAATGCAAATTACCTCATAATTAACGTTGACCCATGATTAATACACCTCTATTATGTTATACCTAAAATAATTTCGTCTTTTTACATGTAACGTTGCATGGCTGTGTACACATGTATACATTAGGTTTTTGCTATGTTTCAACCTGCATGCTTTAGCTTTTGTATTAAAACCAATTTATTTTGGAATTTCAATAGTTCTCATTTCTTTCATTGAAACATTATTAAATGCAATTACTCGGACTAACTAATAACATATTTACATCTTCAAACATTGGAAATCAAGCTCAATACAATATTCTTCTTCGTAATCCATGTAATTCTTTCAGCGGTTTATTTTCAATGTTAATAATATTTTTATAGCCCAGTGGTAGAACGTCCGCTTTGAGCGCGTGGGGTCAAGGGTTTGATTCCAGGTTTCGTAATATCAGAGACGAAAATAAAATGGTGCCATTCATTCCATTGCTAAACGCTCAGTATTATTGTGAATTACCCTCATGGCGATGGATAACATCAGGAATGGGGCGTAGAGAGTGCTTAATATAAGTAAGGACAAACTTGTTTCAAAATCAATATAAAATAAATTAGTATAAAAATACACACGAACTGTAACACGACAAGTAAATCATATTATACAAGGGCAACTTAAAAAGTATTAATCAGTGGCCAATAACACGTTTAATATTCAATCAATGTGTATAAAAGTGGAAATTTTCTGAAAGAAACTAACTTTGCCTAGCTGACAGATAAAACAATATTGCAATCGTCAAATATCCAGTCACCCATATTACCTTTAACCAGTAGGGGTATGAAACACTGGAATATCGAGAAAATAAGGCATATTAGTAGCCGTAAGTGTTGATATTTAAGGTCATAATTTCTATAATTTTAATCTGATGGATTTGAAATTTGCAGATTTTATGCACCATATAATTGTTAACATTATTGTTTGGGCAGTCTAAATGGATCTAGTTGTACAAAGAATCTACCATGTTCCAAATACTCAAAAAACTGCATTTTGGTGGGACTATGCCCTATACGTTGTTGCTGTAGTGTACTTCTGTACGTCTTAAGATGACAGCAAACAAGAAGCTGTTTTACACATTTATATACAACGCACAGAAACCCATGGAAACCCTACAAGCCCAAATAACACAATTTTCTTACGTATTTATGAGATATTTTTGTCCAGTGCTTTAAACCATATCCTGTTAGAATTAAATGATGAAACTACCACGAATGTCTAGATTGATCTTTAAGAAAATGTACACTTTTTATGAGGCAATGATGTTGATTTATAGCCCTTTTTAAGTGGTCCTCGTATCAAGGGTACTATGGATAATATATGGATTAAGATTTTATGTGAGGTACAAATGTATGGCATGTAGAATGATCTTAATTACATGAACTTCATGAAAAATTAACCAAGAGGGTTGGAAAGCTAACAAACACTAACGGAAAATAACGAACGATTGTTCGCGTACTTACAGACTTACAGGCTCGTGTTCCAATATGACGCTTCAATGACAAACACTGGGTTTATATAAATCCAAATAATGCGATTAATTTTCGTAACCTTAATCTTTCCATTGCGTTTCCGTAATCTTTCATCTGCGGGGATCGCGAATGTATTTTTTTATATTTCTTTTTAATTATTGTGTACGTAGTACTCTTCAAAACAAGGTTTCAAGTTTTAATTTGTTTATCTCGCCGTATGATGCATTCAGCACATTTGAGAGAATATTCTACCAATACGCGAGGATGGTCTCAGTCATCAGGCATATAACGTAACATACAAAACAACATATGTTTATACCGCATGGTTGGCATACGAAATGTTCAATGGAATGTGGACATGTATTTTTAATAGAGAGGTAATCCAACAGATCATTCAGTTTCCATGTTAACTTGATCCAACCGTGCTGATTTCCTGACAAACGCTGCGATAGAAGCATGCGGCGTATTATTGTTGTTATTGTATTTGTTTCATTTAATCAGGATTTGTGCCATGTTAACAGCACGGTTCAATCACACTACGCCGGTATGTAACAACATGTTTCAACTTTCTCTGGTAAACTCTCAACATTTGGAAGGCATCTCGGTTACCAAAAAGTTTGTGTATTAACTTTCATTGTTATTTATGTAAATGCCAGATTTGTTCAGTCATGCATACCTGTATTGCGCTAAGTGTCCACCATTACATATACCTACGCTAGTCATTTATAGCTTCTACCCATACGGATAACTAGTATGGCTATTGAATGTACATAAATAATATAGTTTATCAACTAAATAACTGTGATATGTTCTATTTTATCAACTAAATAACTGTGATATGTTCTAGTTTTCATGTTTGCTGTGGGAGCGTTTTGATAATCCGAGTGCTAGTGAAAATAATATCAAGAAGTGTGAGTTGGTGCGTTGTCACCTAAAAACAGACGAACAGAAAACCTGTATCCAATATCATGGAAGAGAGGAATACTACATTTGTAAGCAGTCCTAATAAAAAACATATCTGTCATATACGAGTTTAGCGTGCTACCAACTAAGCTAGACAGGTTGGCATGTTGCTACTTTCAACATTCGCACACTGGTCTGCCAGCAATCTTGTTAGGATATTGTGAGATATAATAGTACCACCTGACTACGTCCTATTCACGCATTATGCTAGATAGACGTCTGCCCCAAAATATTAAGTAAGTTAGGCAATTTCCAGCATTGTCAGACAATAAAAGTTATGTTTAAATAAGGACCAGACAAGTCTAGTCCGATAAGGTCTCAAAGCATCAACCTGTAATTTTGTGATGACGAAGAAAAGATATAGACATACAGAAAATGTACAATATAATGAACCAGTCTGAAGATTGAGATATATAATTTAGAAAGTGCAAGGATAGACATAGCTTACTTATATTTCATCAATGTAATATGTTGTGTAGCAATATCGTGACAGCGTTAATTCCCGCTAGTAGTATATGTTGTTGTCAAGCATCAATGTAAGCAAGACGGTTTAATAATCTGATCTGCATATATACAAATGTATCATATTAAGCATTCATCGAATTTACAATTCCGCAGGCAAATTTAACAAGTGAATACCTGCATCGCTTAACTCCCTTATTCATACACCAATCAATGCATTTAATGGTAACGTGATGATAAAACATAAATTGACACGAACGACTTTTAGTTGATGTGCCAATTATTGTTTCCTTTTTCACCTATCAAACATCGTACATAATTAAGAAATAGTTCACATCACTGAGGGCCCTATGGCATTATATGGACTGGCTAGTCAGCCCAAGTTTTGTATATGGACCGAAGCGAAGCTGAGGTCCATATACACAACGCGGGCTGACTAGCCAGTCCATATAATGTCATTGGGCCCGAAGTGATGTGAACTATTTCTTATATTATACCTTTCGATATTATAGGCCTACTTTTGTAACTAGATCTAGATTCTAATAAGAAAACCTTACATACATTTGGGTTTAAGTTGTTTATGGGCTAAAGAACTACTTATTAATCTATTTTGATAGGTCTGCATACCCACCGAAATAACCAAGAAATGTGAAAAACCGTGTTGCTATAATAAATCTATAGACAACTTAGGTTGTTTCAAGTATAAATCTCCATCCCTGGAATTTCGACTTTCTGTTCATTTTTATGCAAACTAATGCCTCTTTAGAGTTCATACGGAACTTTGTATCATTAACGCACATGAATTGATCCATGCGATTACTGTTGGCAGGACATTAATCTAATTTAAACAAAAAACGTTACGAAAAGAAAAGTTCGCGCAACGTCACGCTCTATGGTAGCGTCACAGTATCCATGACGTCATGCAATAAACAAGACGTTAATTTCAGCAGCCGGTCAATATTATTTTCCCGGTCCATATTTTTTATAATATTGACCGGCTGCTGTATTTGGAACATGTAAGTCAGTCAGTCTATCGCTGGATATATTGACTGATTGGAATAACAAAGAAACAGTTGAATGAAATTAGGGTGAGGTATAATATTTTATAATAGAATTTTCTGTATTGAAGAGTGAAAACAAAGCAAATATCGTCGAAATGTTTGAGAGCAAACAGTTGCATATGTTCTTGCAAACGGTAATCATTTATTTGCAGGTTAACATATGTAGGGAATTTATTGTCACGCACTATCAGGGATATCACGGACAATATTTAAACACGTATAATATTACCAAAAATGCAAAGAGTGGAATACCATTTAAATGGTTGATTTAGAATTGATCGATTTCGCTTCTCCCATGTTAAAACATAATTCATTTAGAACATGGCGCTTCTGTGTAGCGTTGTGTACGATTTTGGTGATATGTAGATATCAAATTACTTATTGTAATTTTCTGTTAAAATGTACTTTTTAAAATCACTTGAAATTGTATTTCCACCAAAACCCGTGAAAATGTGTACCTAAGAATATTTATGTTTTAAAACATATTATTGTATTTAGAAGTTAATACACGACACAGCCGGGCAGGAAGGCGATAATCCGACCGGAAAATGAATAATCACCCCGAGGGCTTCAGCGGATTATCAACTTCCGGCCAGGCTCTGAAGTGTATTAAAGTCTTTTATACAAATGTTCGTTTTAATAATATCTATGGAGAACAAATAACGTAAATATTACTGATGTAGATATACACTAAGTTTAACCCTAACCTAAAAAAATGCGCCGTAAGAGTAAATAAAATTGGCAAAGAATTCTTGCATATGAGCAACGTTACGTCATTTTGGCTCAAACGTGACGTCATGTTTACATGTATAACGTAACGTGCGCCCGTTCAACCGGTCCGATTATGATTATGAGATTGCGGACCGGACGGATAGGCGATAATCAATCACGTGATGGCCATAATCAGCCGCAAATAGGCTCATTTTTGTTACTATATATAGTAACAAATGTTTTAAATACCAATTATCCTAGATTTAGATGAGTTTGACTTACCTGAAAATAAAGAATATAACATCATATTAGTTCTACCATCAAGTGCATCTAGTAATCAAATATACATGCAGAAATCATTATTCAGTACAATGGGGAAACGCATGGTTCTCGTGGATATACAATGCATTCATTCGCTCGAAAACTACAAAAACTGAGTGTAAATAATCCATAAAATGTTGAAAAGAAAGTTTGATTGAGCCATTTTAATATTAAGACAAGTCAAATAGTTCCTGCGATCAATTGATGTACCGACTTCAGTTTACAGAGAATTGACAGGATCCTCGACCTTCTATCTGCATAATTCAACAGATGATGTGTATACAATTAAGCATGAAAATCTCAAAATTGTGAAAAAAATAAGCGCGATAGGCAGGTAGCTTACAAATTGGGAAAACTATATGCACGATAATTTGACATACAAAATTTATCAACAAATTGTTAAATGATTTCATGTATAACAAACCAATTTTCAAGACACATAATTGCATATTATGACTCCCTTGTTCCACATAATATTTATATTCTTATAAATAAAACCTCGTATCAGTCCATTAAAGGTATTATCATAAGACATGTTTTCAGTGTTCAACAATATCAAAGATCATAAACCAATTCCGATAATTCCATGACAATAGACATTTAGAATTTTAAGTCTCTGAATAGACATTAACACTGAATGGTAATTCTCCTTATATGACTCTGGAGACCTAAAGAAACTGAATATGTTGTTAATTTTATCAAGGGAAACAACCAGCACTTATTTTACCCACTGACCCTAAAAAATCCGAAAAATAATTTACGGAGCGAAGTGCCGGGTACGAATTGTGTTGAGTACGAAAAACAATATTCAGGACGAACGTTGGGAAGTCGTACGAAAGTGTTGAGTATGAAACGTTAGCGAAGAATTTATCCAACGATAAAACGATCTAAACTCGTGTTTTATACTCTTTTAGAGTTGCGTGTATATTTTTATCGTAGGGACGGGTTTTAAGGATAATTTTGTAGTTCTTTCTAAGAATTTCGACTTGCCCGGGCCGACATACGTCAGCCATCTTTTTGCGTAAGATAACCTATTTTCGTTCAAGAAAAATTTGAAATCTTGTAACGACCGGTTTGATTAGTCTGGTTCACGACATTCTTACAAAACGCATCTTTTTTGGATTCTTTTTTTGAAATCGTAAACCATCGAGAACAGATCACGTGCCCCTCCATTGACTTTTTACTTAAGGCTATCCAATATACCTGCTCGCTCAAGCTCGCAGGTAATAAAAATGAGTCCAAATGCATTGACTCTGCTATGCCTGGTGCTAAGCAGATTATTGTTTCACGAACATTAAAACTTGATATTGATTGTTTCAGTGAAGGTTCGATTGAATACAGTTATAATTCTGGAAGTATTTCGTAAAGGTTTCTGCATTGGTCGGACCTACAAACCGATGGCCCGTCCATGTTGACTCATGGATACATGTACCCATTCAAACTTTGTTGTTTGAGGTAGTTATACTGTTCGTAATGCAATGTAGATTTTATCTTAAAGGTATTGCTTAAGATAACGATTCGAGAGTTCTCTAGTTACAAACATGACACTTGTCGAAACAAAACAATTTTCTATTTCAAACCGGCCTATGTAATTGCATTGCAGTTTGAAAACAGACAGATTCAGAAGCGAGCAACCTGTCATAAATTGGTTGTCTTTGTGAGATATAAACTCCATCCGAGTCAAACCACAAAATGCTAATTGATAAAACTTCAGCCAGCTTCAATTAAACGAAAACAATAATGGAAACAATTCACTACATGTAAATCGTTCAGACAAAACATGAACAAGGCATTTAGGTTAACATACCGTGTATTCGTTTAGTCCCAAGAGAAAGTCTTGAAAATTCTGACTTTTGACGATTTTTCAGTCATGCCTATATTTACTAGATTACAATTATCATAACATTTATGTAGAATATCAAAGTGCATGTCAAGAAGAACTGTAAATGGCCTAGCATTATTGAAGCATTGAAAGTGTCTACAATGTAGTATCTTGTAATAAATAAAAATCAATACATGTGTATGTAAAACATATCGTTAAAAAACTGGTTTTGTCTGGGACGAAAAGTCAACATCTCATTTCAGCTCCGCCATAATTTGTGTATTTCCTATGTAAATTGAAGCCTGCTCTATATATATGCGTCAGGAAACACCACATTGCATTTAACGGAATGAGACTATCGGTAGTTTGTCCCAGACATAAAACGTTTCCGTCACCATTAAATGTCTATACACGATTTCTTAAGCGCAAACTACATGGATATTACATGTTCGTCTAGATATGTGGCAATAAAACACCTTATTATTTAAAACCATCTGATCTTCATACTCTTCCAGTTTTATTTTCTTATCACTTTATCAATGATTCAGACCATAAGAAATTACAAAGTAGTTTAAAGTACCACTGATACTATGTCAGTATCTAGTAAGCGAATTGCTTGTATGAATGAAACTGGAATTGACAGCTAAACTATCCAGATGAAATATTCGTCCTTTGTCTTACAAAATTATTATTATCCATAGCCTTTGGTTTTTGATGTAGGTTATATGCTAAAGTTTTAGATTCCAACAAATCCCATGACGTAATTTTGTAATTTTCACATCATTAAAAATAAGGAAATGTAAATTGATTCGATGCTAACTTCCCCCAAATATTTATGCAAAGCGAAGAAAGAAAAAAGTTGTACTTAAACACTAAAAACAATTGTTATTTCAAAATGTATAGCTTGACCAGCTGTGATTTAAAACTAGGTTGATTTTATATTTTGACAGGTTGTAAATTAAACTAGAATTATCACTGTCGTAAGAGGGGGAGGGAGGAGTGTAGAAGTATAGTAGGGTTGCATAATTATTGGCGCTATAAGTTTCTGTAGTAAGACACAATAACAAAGTCATATCTCAAACTTCCATGTGTTGATGCCTGAAATAAAGTAATTTACTCCCTTCCAAAATTCAGTAAAAGTTGTTTGACAAGCGCAGGTTTAATTTCCTACATAGAAACCATGATGAACTTTGACTTTTATAAAGTTTGGAATTATCTTTGACAGACTAAATTTGCATACTGAATTCATGAAATCATGACATTGGTTTCATTAACATTGCCCTGTTACTGATTGGCCAATATTGTTTGCAAGATGGAAATACACAAAACAGGACTACATTAATATGTTTGTTTTGTGTGTTAAGTGTTAAGGGTAATCAGACAAAAATGATTAAAGTTTTAAAGAGTTGTCGCCCTTTGCTAAAAATGTGTGTATTGTTTTTGCTCCACTTACATTTACTTATTGTAGTAGTCAATATCAGTAAGTATAGCAAGTTTCATTTGAATATCTTGAACCATTTTTGAACTTTGACCAATGTTAAAGTTTTTGAAGCTGAAAAGGGGCATAAGACAAAAATTATCAAAGTTAGAGTTGTTGCCCATTGTTAAAGATATGCGTATTATCACTGGCAATAATTATAGCAAGTTTCATTTAAATATCTACTATGGTTGTGAAGTTACGAAGAAAAAAGATGAAAAATGAGTAAATTCGAATTTAACAAAGGGCCATAATTCTTCCAATATTGTAGCTAGAGTAATGTAACTTGCCATAAAATAGTGTTTTGTTGTTGTGAGCTTATGTTTAAAATTTAAAGTTGATATCTTCATTGCTTTTTAAGTTATCAAGAAAAAAAGCTGAAAAATAATAAAAATTTGAATTTTACAAAGGGCCATAACTCTTTCAATATTGTAGCGAGAGTAAAGTAACTTGCCATAAAATAGCGTACTGTTGTTTTGAGCTTATGTTTGAAGTCAATACCTATAATGGTTTTCAAATTATTAAGAAAAAACTTGAAAAATGTGGACGGACAGACGGACGGATGGACAGGGTGATTACTATAGGGCACGCAAAATCTTTTTTGCGGGGCCCTAATAAACGATTTTCCTCGTTCCATTTGCGAATTGCTCAAAAAAGTCAAGACGACATTTTAATAGTTTTCAAAAAATGGAAGACAGCTTGTTATGTCGTATTTGTTTAGTTGACAATCTGCATTTTACATCGTGTATACAATTTATTTCTTATTTTGATAGTGGCATGGTGTGTCTGATACTATAAATATGTTAGTAGACCCTTTTCGATAAAAATCGCCTTAAACTCGGATTTTGATGATATTTTGTATACATATAGGTTATAAACTACTAAATGCATTCGCGGACCAAAATCGGTCAAAATCGGTCAAATAGTCCTTACAGAAACTTCTGTGTGCCTGGAAATGTGGTGATATGCATTGATAAAATGGAACTAGAATCATCTTATTGAGTTTAAAGGTACTTTATTATTTGCTTTCAATGGATTATGGACATTTTTCAGTGAAAATAATAGTGAAAATAACAGTGAAAATACCAGTGTTATTTTCACAGTGTTATTTTCACTGTTTTAGAAGCTGGTTCCAGTATCATGCAGAAAAAGAAACGTAACGTCAACGGCACAGGGCTTTAAAATATGCGTTACGTCACCATAACGTCATAATTCTCACGTCGCGACGTTCTAATTTCGACGTTATTTTTCCAATTAAGCCAATTACGGAACACATTTAAGAGGAATTGAGGCATACAATAAACAGAAAATTTGTTGATTTTTGGTGTAAGATCAATTTTATTTCACTCGTGATCACAGAAAATTACATTTTCACTCGTGGCTTATATGCCACACGTGAAAGTATTGATTTTCTGTGATCACTCGGAGAAATACGATCTTACACCAAAATCAACAAAAATCCTCTATGTATACATGTAGTTGAATGAGTGAATGTGTTTCATCTTGAATATTTTGAGATTTTGGCATATTTGACAAAGCGAAAGTAGACTAGAGTAAAAATTTGTTATATTAAACATGAAACCCTGTTTTTTAGTCTTATTTTGTAGCTGAAACATACTGCTTTTCAATGATATAGGTCTGTGAACTAGCCATAGACTTTAACATGATATAATCTGGGGCTGACAATTGTCATTTTACATTAAGCTTAAGAACAATTTTATTTAGTGGTTTGTGACCTATATAGTGTAAGATATGATGGCACAATAACATTGTGTAAACGTCACTGGTTGGATTAGTCCATATCAAAACGCGGGTAAGTAAATAAATCACGATCATCTAAGCGCTTGTTCAGTTATTTTAACTTATTTAATTAAAGACGAAGATCATTGTGCTTATTATATGGTCTAATGGTAACGCTTCTAACCTCAACGCGGAAGGTCCGGGTTCGACTCCCATCAGAATCTTTTATTTATTACTATTTTGTTTCGCGAATGTTTTTTCCGCCGCTTTTCACAAAACTGAATTTGTATTTGTGGGTGTATTACTTACAACCAGATAAGCTGTGTAAACTGCAACATTATTAAATTGAACTATGGCTAAACGTATCGTTTTAACGTAACAAGGAAGATACTTTATGTCTAACGTATTAGAACTCTGCACACATGTGGTATCAATAGAACTGTCAGTGATTCCGTTGTCAAGTCAAAGGAAACAAACTACCGCGATGACAGGGGTATCAGAAAGGACGGTTTCACGCATAAAGGCGTATACGTACATAATATTAATTTATAACTGATTGTTCCAGATAAATATAATAAAATATTATATAATAAATATACAGAAAAAAACTAGATAATCAACGTGTAACGGGATATACTAAGAAAAAAAGTTTACTAGAACTGAAGAATACAATGCATTACCAAAAGAATGCACACAAGTGAGATTCGAACCAGTAACCTCTATCCATAATATTATTGTATTTACAACACTTTACCGACTGAGCTAACGAGGCACATGTAAAATCGTCTTGTATATTTGCTCATAATGCGAAAACGTAATACGAAACAAGCGTTTATTGACCCTGACTGTAAATAAGCACCCCTTTCTTTTGAAAATGAACCCATCGGCTAATTAGCATGTGTAAATGTTATTGTGCCATCATATATCTTGGCCGCACTATAGTATCGAGTGTTGGCTTTCTGTTTGTGGAGGTTTTAGGAAGATATTTCACGTTCCTAGTGATAAAAAGCGCCACCTAGCGCGACGCTAATTTCAATCTAAGTTAGATTCTATCTAGCATTTTCGCGCGTAAAAGCGCCTTCTACACTTTTGTAGGTATATAATAAAAGGAATATTACTGCAGTTGTGTTGATCCGTTGGGTCGTTCATACAAGCTCGAGTTGCTTGTGTAATGCCATATCTCGTGAGACCGCTAGCAGTGATATTCCGTATTTATTACTCAATTTTGCTATTATTTTCCAAAGTTGCGATGGTAAATAATAAATTCTAATGTAGATCTTGTAATAATAAATTCTAATGTAGATCTTGTAATAACAAGTAATTAAGAATTGCAAGCAATACAGAAGTCCCCTACCGGTTTTAAGCCATTTTCAATGTTTCTGTTGCCATAGCAACCATTTTACTATTTTTAGACATGCATAATCCCCTTTTTGCCCCCTATCCACATACCAAGTTTCATAAACCTAGCTTGGAAACTGTTTGAGTTATGTCAGGATCCAGATTTTTTGACGGACGGACGGACGGACTGACTGACGGACTGACTGACTGACAAAAACTGGTAGGGGACTAATAAATTATAATGTAGATCTTGTAATAATAAATTCTAATGTAGATCTTGTAGATTTTGTAAATGTATAACTTAACGTATTACAAGTTGAAATACAGCCTGAACAAAGCATATCAACCGACTCTTTATAAAATGCGAACTTTTGGCATTTATGTTATATATCAATACCAAAATGGGCACATGTTTATCAGAAGCCACCATCTACCAATTGTTTTAGGTAGTACGCATACACGTATCCACTGCCGTGGGAGCCCAAGAGGAATGATTTGCTTTTACATTTTGGCTCTCAGAAATCACCTGACACTGCATCCATGACAATTGACACAACCGTTTCATTGTAACAATTGTATTATAAACAAGAGTAACAGCATGCCTAAAGCATTTATTAGAGACCGCGGTTGAACCGTTGGAATGCCCATAACCCACATGCCAGACAGGCAGCTTTAATGTGTTGTCAAATTGTTACTTAATGATCTTTATTATACCTCACCCTAATTTCATTCAACTGTTTCTTTGTTATTCCAATCAGTCAATATATCCAGCGATATACTGATTGATTTACATGTTCCGAATACAGCAGCCGGTCAATATTATAAAAAATATGGACCGGCAAAAAATATGGACCGGCTGCTGAAATTAACGTCTTGTTTATTGCATGACGTCATGGATACTGTGACGCTACCATAGGGCGTGACGTTGCGCGTACTTTTCTTTTTGTAGCGTTTTTTGTTTAAATTAGATTTATGTCCTGCCAACAGTAATTGCATAGATCAATTCATGTGCGTTTATGATACAAAGTTCAGTATGAACTCTATAGACGCATTAGTTTGCATAAAAATGAACAAAATGACGGAAATCTAGGGATGGTGATTTATACTTGAAACAACTTAAGTTGTCTATATATTTATTATAGCAATTAACCCGGTTTTTCCCATTTCTGGGTTATTTCGGTGGATATGCAGACAGACCAAAATGTTAGGCCTCCCTATAATGATATGTAGTTCTTTAGCACATAAACAAGTTAAACCCAAATGTATGTAATATTTTCTTATTAGAATCTAGATTTAGTTACAAACGTAGGCCTATAATATCGAAATTGAATGTTCGGTATAATATATGAAATAGTTCACATCACTTCATATGGCATTATATGGACTGGCTAGCCATATGGGCACTCAGTGATGTGAACTATTTCTTAATTATTATTGCTGAAACAAGGACATTCTGACAGCCCGGACTTGGACTTAAGATGTTTTAACAGCTGAAACCTTGTCTTTCAGTGGTGAATTTCATTTTCTCGTTCAGTTCTGAGTTGGGCATTGTGCCGTATAATTGTGGTATGTGATGCCTTTTGTTTGCTGTGCTTGGCTGGTTAAGTTTAAACAGCATCTGGAATATATAGAGGAGATTTTCTGTTTATAATATGCTTTAATTTCTCTTAAAAGTGTACCGTAATTGGCTTAATTGGAAAAATCACGTCGAAATTGGAACGTCACGGCGTGATAATTGTGACGTCATGATGACGTAACGTACATTTTAAAGCCCGGCGCCGTTGACGTTACGTTTCTTATTCTGAACGATACTGGTACCAGCTTCTAAAACAGTGAAAATAACAAAGTGGTAATTTCTCTGTTATTTTCACTGTTATTTTCACTGAAAAATCTCCGTAATCCATTGAAAGCAAATAATAAAACACTATTGATGTACATTTCGCAGATATAAAAGCCAGTCAATAGCATATTGCATACAATTTCACACTACAGGAATATCTCACAATCAAGTATTTACAGCAGATATTTAAATGAGCGATAATTGCTAATTTCAGTCGTCAAATGTCTAAAATGGGATTTTTAAAGAAATCAGTCGAAGCTGGTTGGAATGTTCTTAAATTTCCGGCAATTATGGTAATTTTATCGGATTTGAAGATTTTTATAAAATGTCAAAGAAATAAACACTCGTATAATTTAAAGCCTAACGTACATGTAAATCTACTTCTTCGGCAACTGCGGCGGAAATCTAGTACAATGCAAATCGTTGAAGATGTGTCTATTATTCAACGGACCTATACTGATGGTAATTATTCAGGCCTTACCAAATTAATTTAAAACTTCGTAAAACAATTCCGATCGACAGTGTTGAAACGAAGTGAAAACCTTACGAAATGAGGAACAGTCAGCAAATCCCTGCATTCTGATTCGCTAAGACGTGACGTTTACACATCAGTGAACCTCCGTTTTCACTAATCGGGACCCTCGGACATTACTGACGTAAACGTTCTAGACGAATGTGTGTGGAATAAGTCAAACTGCAAAGGCCCATCACAACTGTACAAGCTCTTATACGAGGGGTGTTCGATATGTATTGTCACTGTCGGTTGCATTTTTCTATGACACTATTTAGAAGGATTCTACGATTACTGTCTAAAAGTTGTATGTTTCTATTCTATATCTGGAAAATTGCATAGCCTATCGTCTACAATTAAATAATTTATTGAACTAAGAAGAGGGTATGCTCGAGTACACTGGCCTAATGTTCATTTTAAGCTAAATTTGTGTCATCTTTGCAGTAGTTGTTTAGAAAAGTAAATGTCAGTATTCGTTAAACTGCAACATACGATACGATAACTGGTTCCTTATATTTCCATTAGAACTTTAAATCAAAATGAAATTATTAATTGTCTACGAGTAAGACGGTCAAAACAAGGGAGATCACTCTTATTTATACCAAATGATGCTAGTTGTTTTACGCACCAATAACTTCATATCAATTGTATTTTGATCGCAAATTCTTCCCGAAATCAAGGTTAATGGTCTATGGCTTACATACATGTATAATATGTCAAATTCCAATCAATAAAACTAATCGAAAATTGTCAATGAAAAATAGCATGCTTTTTTGACTAATTTTGACACCTATTTTCGCGACTTTGAAATGCTCTTATTTTGTTCAAAATGGCAATCAAGTACAGCAAATCATGTTTTTATCGAAGGAATTTAGATTATATACGGTATGATAGTTGTGGAATAAGATTATTTCCCGAAAGGAAGTTTTAATCGACAGTTATTCGCAAAAAGTCGCAGTGTCTATTACTAGCCCTTATAAAAGACAACAGAAACAACATTCCGGTAAATAAATTTAATTGATTTTTTTCACGAAATATTGCGGAAATCTTGATGGTTCTAGAAATGTAAAAAGATTTAAAGATATCAACGAAGTTTCTTATTTGTGACCCAAGTGACAATACATATCGAACACCCCTCGTAGCTTAATTTTACTATAGAATATTACCTACATGTATGTTCACCCCCTGATTTTGTGTTTACGTAAGGAACAAAGCATCTAAACACATTTTGCTTAGCTAACGTAATTCACCAAACGTCACGTTATGGTGACGTCACGTTACGACGTCATTAAATAAAGGCCATTTTTTTAAAAAAGCGCGGGAGTAAAATCAATGTTTTCATTGATATTTATGTGATTAAGCGTCAGTTTGGAATTATATGGATTAAACGCCCATTTGTTGACGTTCACTGATGTGTAAACACCCGATCTGAAGGCACACATTTAACATCAAGCCCCTTCGGGGCTTTACTCAATGTGTTGCTTCAGATCGGGTGTTTACACATCAGTGAACGTCAACAAACGGTCGTTTAATCCTATAATAACTCAAAAACATGACTATTCATTTCCACTGGGTATACGTATCTCTCGAAACTGTGATAAGAAACGTGAGATTGTACATTTATAGTAATATATATATTTATATAATGTTTTATGGATGAAATATATTATTGCAATGCTCGAGTAGATCATTACTATGTTGAACGTTTAGACTACGATAAAAGGAGCAAACGAAACAATTAAGCAAATATGTAAAGGGTCGTGGGGATGACATACGGAATAGAGCAAAGGCTGAAAGAAGTAAGGAATGATGCAATGTATGAACTGATAATTATTTGGGATGCGTAGCAAGAATATATATTGACATACGGAATAGAGCAAAGGCTGAAAGAAGTAAGGAATGATGCAATGTATGAACTGATTATTAATTTTGATGCGTAGCAAGAATATATAATGAGAAATGGATAAGAGCAAAACCTGTAAATAAACATCAATCAAAAGTGTATATAGTTTATGATCACATTTTCAGGCAACTGCATACCTCTAACTCCATGGATACATGCATACATTTTGGCTCTTAACATTAACATCCGTATGTATAAGGCATACCAGTGTTTCGATGACTGGAAACGGGTCGATGTTATAAACAAGGTCAATTATGTTTCAACTCGCCCTACCCTAGTTGTTTCGTTTCGAATACACTCATTGTAAATAGTATAAGCGCCTCATTAAACGGTGGTAATTATTTGAATACGCCACAAGCTACCATCATCCTACTGAACTAGAAAATAATCATATAACTCTTACGCAACTAAGTAAATGATAATGAATAATTTAATTTTCGCGATAATAATGCAAAATTCAAAGCATTAATTGAGATCAGTAGACAACGCAAAATTGCTTCATCAGATTCTACTAACACTTGACATTTCTTAAAATGCAAAGTAGATATTTGTCCCAAGGCGTTTGGGAATGACAATTCTAACAAATTGATGTCATGCACGAACCCATCAAGCATCCTTTAATAAACAGAAACCAATTGCATGCAGTGTCGTGAGAACGGTTAACACGTTGATCGGTGTCGCGTGAGGATCACCTTATCAGTGTGCATATTGATCGGTGTCGCGTCAGAATCACCTCACCTGCGTGATTTAATAAAATATTGAATTGTCCATGAGAACTTCAAGCTTTGAATACGACCTTTACATCGTCAATCATTTCCATTTTTAAATATAGAATGTCACAAAACTAGGCCATTTTTGAAACACCAAAAAATTCAAAGATACGTTACACGTGTGAACGCATCGTACCACCGGTGTATGGTTTGAACTAAATGACACGTGCAATATTTAAATATTTAACAAGGATGCATGCATTGTTGCAAGAGGATTTATGGTGGCATTAGTGAAATTCCGGTCATTGGTCAATCTGACAGGGTAACCCAAATGATAACACAGCTACGACTTCCTCAGTCAAACGCAAACATACATCGTAATTTCTCATCAATGTTAAAGTTCCGCCAGTATTCTGTGAACGCATTAAAATATTGTTTGTTCGAACCATTCGACCTCATAATAAACTCCGACCTATGATTATCTTTTGATGAATGAATCACCTATTTTAGGCAATGCCTTAGTTCATATTACCGTAGATTAAATAGAATACGATCATTGCTATACACACTATTAGATCAAACACTTCGCTGTTTCTGTCTGTGGAGTTTCTGAACAATTCATTAATTAACTTAAGAGGTGTTTGGCAATAAAATGTTCTGTTGTTATAATTTAGCCAATCAGTCTACGTTTAAAAGGGCTACAACAAAATGTATAATTCCCTTATGAAATTAGCAACCGTATCAAAATAAAAACAAACTCTAGTAATCACTGACGATGTAAATGCCTCCACAATACCGCTTTGTCAGGCACAGACTCGTGCAGAAATTAGTCAATGGGTAATTTTTGTTTGACTAAGACATCCATAGAGCGTGGACATTAGGTTTTTCATATTTCTGCCGATTTGGCCAATGACCCCCAGCGTCGGGGGAAGAGTGATGTGAGTGATCAATTGAATCCGGGTAGCCCTTTCTTAACGTCCACGGTGTATAGTAGGCGTACAACTACTGTTCGAAATTTAATTTGTGGATTTTATCGTGAAGATTTGCTTCGAAAACGATTCGAGTTTATTTTGTCTTTAGTTACAAAAATGAAGCTTGTCGAAACAAGACGATTTCTATTCCAAACGCCTATCCAATTATACTGGCATTGTAATTTAGAAAGAAACGATTCAAATCCGAGAAAATTGTCATGGATGTGTTGTTTTGATGCAAACAAACTGCCCCCGAGTACAACCAGAACAAAATAATAATTCTTAAGCCTTCTTAAACTAAATGTATTCACATAATGATGCAAAAACTTCACTCATTAGTTGAGATAAAACTTTATCTGGCAGTTAGTTTTGCAGATGCCAATTTCTGAAACTGTGTTTTCGGTTTGTCCATATACAAGGCAGAAAGAACATGATATGGTTCAACAAAGTAGCATCAAATCAAATTAATCGATGAAGTATAAACAGAGCAAGGCAACAATAATCTTTTTCGTATAGGAACAAAGAATTACATGAGTCACATTCATACGCAATGTACTTGCCTTCAAGAAGATAATATTACAAACCGGAAAGGGAAGGCAGTACCCAACAAACACAGCAGGACATCGAAGGCACATGAAAAAGGAAAATTCACAGAGTGCAAGTCCAAGACACAATGCAAACCTACAAAATGAACTAGAACAAATGAAGATACAACGAATTCCTTCTTTCGTGTTCCTTTGGTGCGAGTAGCTTAACTTCCACAAAAAAGAGAAAAAAACTCAATTATAAACATCAGGAGAATATAATGGCGCGAATTCATGCAACTCGTGAATAAAACTCTCTCAAAAATAGCTGCTTTCAGTATCATATTTGAAGCATCCCTTTGCAGTCTGCTTAAAGCATGTAATACAATGTCGAGAAATATTAACGAAATAGCGTATGAGTAATATTCAGAACGATGTATCCTGCCTTTATTGTATATATCAAATATATCATAATTATGTATATGTGCATCTCGCAACATCATGTATGACAAAACCACGTCAATTCATCCATTAAAAAGCATTGCTAAAAGAAATATTCTAAATAACCAACAAAACATTAAACAGCGCTGAATGTTAAAGTCATAATTTTATACGCACATGGTTCCTGGGTTCAATATTTCAGGGACAGTTTTGTTCTAAATGCATCTCATGGATTCTAACATCGTCATGAATTGACAACTTTGTATGCGTCTATCATAAAATGGCAACTTGATCGAACATGCCATTCATGTTTCTTTTGCAGCAGCTGTGCTTTTATCCTTTGAATAACTTCCTTTAATCGCGAAAGTGAGACTTTCCTTCCGAAACGTTTTGTTTGCTTCCGTATAATGGCTAGCATATTCATTGGAGTCTACTAGACTGATTATTGACTACTAGATATTTGTACAAATTCACGATGACATTGCCGTCTTATCCATACAAATACGACTTCTAATTAATTAAGTAATAAATCAACTAATCAATTGTGTGTAACTAATAATGACATATTCCGATACTTTATCAATTATAGTTGCAACGATGATTAAACGTCTGAAGACGTTTCGATGCGCGTTGTCGAAGATCATATACAGATGATACAACGTCTTCTCAAAATAAGAGTATTCAATTCCTAATTTACAATACATGTACCATATCTAACATATACAATGCGACACCATCACCTTTCTATCTCAACAACACTGTAAAAGGTTACACAAACTACCAGTATCAATGTGGCTACATCACATCACCTCTTGAGCTCGCATGTATATTGGATAGCTCAAAGATAAAAGTCCATGGAGGGGCACGTGACCAGTTCTCGATGGTTTACGATTTTAAAAAAAATCAAAAAAGATGCATTTTGTAAGAATGTCGTGAACCAGACTAATTCCATTATTCCATGCGGATAACATCGGCCTTTGTCGCATTGCAATAATTTATTTACCGAAGAAATCAGAACTGTCCTAAATTTCAGTGAGCGCTAGGCAATATTGAGACCATGGATCTGAACAACAGGTGACTGCAGCTGCATAAGCACAGCGCTTCCCAGTCAATTGTCATGGAATTATCGGAATTGGTTTATGATCTTTGATATTGTTGAACACTGATAATACCTTTTAATGAACTGATATGAGGTTTTATTTATAAGCATATAAATATTATATGGAACAAGGGGGTCATAATATGCAATTAAGTGTCTTGAAAATTGGTTTGTTATACAGGAAATTATTTAACAATTTGTTGATAAATTTCGTATGTCATATTATCGTGCATATAGTTTTCCCAATTTGAAAGCTACCGGCCTATCGCGCTTATTTTTTCTCACAATTTAGAGATTTTCATGTTTATTTTTATACACATCAGCTGTTGAATTATGCAGATAGAAGGTCGATGATCCTGTCAATTCTCTGTCAAATGAAGTCGGTACATCATTTGCTCGCAGGAACTATTTGACTTGTATTATTTAGGTTTACTACTAAATATATAGCGCGGAAACGTTTTAACAAATGTTTTTATTCTATTTATTACGCGAGTCTGACCTGCAAAACTGTTTACCAGGACTGGTATGTCTTGATGTCCACAGGCACATTGGTTGATAATTCATTTTAAGGGCATCTTATAAAGTAATGTGAGTGAAAAACGGAAAATACGGAGAATCAAACACATAATGTGGCATATTACTTAGGACTACAGTAGGTGTATTGCCTTCATGCGCTCTGATTTTGTGATGGGTCCGTTGTGGTGTGATTTAAATGAATATGTGACATTGTCACAATATTCACATTTTTTTGAAATCCATTACCATTAAAGATGAAACACAATATTACCAAGAATTGTGATTTCCCCCCAGTAAAAGTACTTCAGTACTTTGATTTCATATTTGTTTTGGTCAGTTTATTTAGAATAGTATGCAGTTATTAACCTGCGGCCTTGAGCCGCAGGTTATATTGGATTGCCAAAAGTAAAATGACCATGGAGGGGCACGTGACATGTTCTCGATGGTTTACGATTTCAAAAATAATATCCCAAAAAAGAAGCATTTTGTAAGAATGTCGTGAACCAGACTAATTCCATTATTCCATGCGGATAACATCGGTCTTTATCGCATTACAATAGTTTATTTACCAAAGAAAGCAGAACTATTCCGAAATTTCCCTTTGAACGCGAGACCACGAATCTAAACAGCAGGTGTCTGCAGCTGCATAAGATTCCCAGTCATAGTGGGCAATGGACTACATCCCGTAGAGAACACATCGCTAGATTAACAGAAGCATGGTATTGATACATGATGATTTTTTTCTAATTCTTTTGAATTTGTTCATTCGTTCGGCACATACATTTAACACAACCAAATAATTGGAAGATAATCGGTATTGTCCGATTTTACATGTATTGGAATAACTTTGACAGAAACATTATTTTAAACTTACACCGGATTAAATTCGAATTGCATCCAAACTGCAAAAACCACATCCTAAACAATACAACTAAATTACAAGGCCGCAGGTAATCACCCGCATGAAACTATTTGACTTGTTTCCTATTGAAACACAATATATACAAATTACTTACTGTTGTTTTGAGATAAACTATTTGTGTACAAAGGACAGCAGGATGAGCCCGTTTTAATTGCCTGCAGCTGTCAGAATTAATGGAATAATTATATGGCCCCTACAGAATGACCTGCTAATAGATAGAAAAAAGGGTGTAGAAAAGGAGTTGGGGATAGTCCTATCACTGTACCACCAATCTGTAAAGCGCGGACCAGCAGTTTTTCACTGGGGGTTAAATCAGCATTTTCTTCATAAGTTTGTCCTGATCGGACTCTGATAAAATTGACAAACCAGTCTCAATGTAATCACATTTCTTTCAAACCAATTGGGGGTGGTCTGGGTCCCAGGTCCCCTATGAGGGCGGTAGTCTGTGTTTTATAATTGACCATATTATATTAATGTCACCGACACTAATACGAGATATCCGTTGCAGAAGATTATGTATTGTGTAGCGTACTAAAACGTATATATGGATGAAATAGCAGATGCAGGCTTTATATAAATGTATGCCCTAATTCGGATATATAATTACAAGAACAAGTGATATCACGTGATAAGATCTTGTCCAAGTATATTCGGGCCCGGTCCCCATTGTAAAGGAGGCTTTAAATGTAGGATTGCCACTACAGAAAGTGCTGGTTATATACTGGTTATATACCATTGCCAATTCCTGTGGAATTGCGTTTAAATTTAGCGCCAAAAAGGATTTTTAAAGGAGTATTAAGGCAGAAAATGTGGTTGGGGCCAAAGCCCTAAATAGGTAAATAAGTATATATAATAGTGTACATTTTCGTATTCTACAAGTGGCTTATCTGTAGACCTGAAAAGGGGAATTTTCGAATTATTATCCGAGTCGGTATTATGCATATATAATTATTTGCATGCAAATAAACATTACGAATCATCCCTAGACGTTTGTAAATAAAGACACGCATTATATCAACGTCACCGGCCCCCATCCTCATACATCAGTGGTTAGTCAAATTCCCAGACTACCGTGTGATCACAGGTGAAGAATACACTGGTGAACGAGAACGCCGAACATCAAAGTTTGATGAAAGAATTGCAAAATAAATAATAAATAAAGCAAATATTAAAACTAATTAAAAATAACCTGGTGTTTCATAATCCGCCTATGCAGCTAGTAAAATTTACATCAAATTTTCTTTGAGTCGACGTTTAATCCGATGTTCGCATCTCGAAAGTCAGCGTCAGCTAAAAAATCTCTACTAACGATGTTAGGGTTTATGGATTACAAAATAAAATCATCGAACAACACAAATTCAATGTAGTGACTTAGAGTTGATCAATTTATATATATCTTTTCAGAATATATATTTGGTGACAAAATGTTTGTTCAAGGAAAGCATGGACTAGTTTATCTTACGCATTTGTTTTGGTGGCATGTATTTTCTTTCAACCAAAAATGCAGTTTTGAGTAGTGTATTTATAACACACTTTTATATATAAATGGAACTAGTTGACGTGTCGGTGTAAAAATGTAAATATTCATTGTTACTTATGTTACTTTCTCTAGTTTCGTATCTGTATAGACGCTTATTATCCCAATTTACTTGATTTAAATCACGAATATTTAGTCCGAGTTGGTTGCATTCGTAATGACGTGCGGGGAAATCAGTATGCGGGCTTGAAGTTCAGAACTAACTTCTGTTAATTCCCATATAAATATTCATTTTTATATTCATATTTCACACGATGCACATAGGAGGCTTGTTAACATTACGTGTCATGTCTCATCATGAGCATACAGTAGCTAACTCTTATTATTTAAAATATAATATATCAAAATTGAATGTGCGGTATAATATAGAAATTGTTCACGTTACTTCATGCTCAGTGACATATGGACTGCCTTGTCAGCCCGCATGGTGTATATTAACTCAGCTTTGCGTTGGTCCATATACATTACTAAGGCTGGCTTAACCAGTTCATAACATGCCATAGGGCCCTCAGTGAAGTTAACTATAATTTTCTTTATTATTCAAAAAATAAGAGTTTGGTTGGACTTTTGATTAAATATATCCAGCTGCGGAAACTTAGCCAATAGTTCAATAATCCTATTTTCATATAAAAACGTACGTTGATCGTAGGAAGGGCGTTCATTTATTCATCGTAAGGCTGTCGTAATATGATATTTCACAAATTTGAATCGTAGAGCCGTTACACGCCCGTCGTGCGACAAGTGATCCCTCAACATTATAACCCTTTCTAGACATACATCGGTACATTTCTAAGTAGATTTGCAAGTGTCGTGCGACATAAAAATCCTATGAAATTGTGAAAGGGGTTTTAACTAGCTTCAAGCGTAAAGACGAAAATAAATGCAGCATTTCTTGTAATTTGTTTAACTTTAATCATTATAATTTTGTAGTGTTGTCACAAAACAAACGTCTATGTCAAAAATCAAGCGTCTAATTCACCATATCGACATTACACAATAACATGGTTTTCTTGGATTACGGAATAAATTGAGCGACAATGTGCGAGATACAGTCTATGGAAAAATCTTCAGAATGGGTAGTTTTCTTCTCCCTGCCTTACTAGCAGGAGGTGTAATTATAAATAATGTGCTAATTGACCACAGTATTTCATGACCCTATAGCTGCACACTGTTCTGTCCTTGAAACTTGATCGTTATCTTTACAACCTTGGTAAATGTATCTGTGGCTCCAAGTTTTCTCTTTAGTTGGTGTTCTACCTCAATGAGAATTTTGTGAGCAGGACTGGTTGAACTTTCATAGACCTCTAGTCACATTGTTGCATGTCATGTTCAAACATGTATGAAATCTATGTTGTTCAGGAAGGGATAGAAATGTACATTTGGACAATAATAGTCTAAACAAATGTGTTTACATAAAAAAATGATTAATATTCAATTAGAAAAATTGTATGTTCTCATTGGTAAACACCATGGCAGTTTTTACTACATTTCTTTTTCTCTGTTAAAATAGCGTTCATCAAAGTGTAAAAAAATGATATTCTTCAATTGAACATCCAAACTAGTAAAAGGGCAACTAATGAATTTTAGAGTTAGATATTATTCAAACTAATTGATAAAATACGTCCTGCAGCTAGGGCCAAAAAGTTTTAACCTGCAAAGCTGGCAGGAGATAGATACAGTGTTCTACACATGAATGACATAACAACAGTTTATTAGCTATCGGGTTTCAATGACCTGCGGTCAGGGCAATCATCCCCTTATGCTGGAGATCAAAGGGATATGCGTGCTATCCTAATTACACACATGCAGAGGTGTGATGAATTGTGTACTGCTCTGTAGAAGAGCAGTTTTCAGCTGTTTTTCTTTAGACTGGATATTCCGAATATACATCAGGGGGTTGCTACATATAGCGTTTAGAGCAACGAAATACAATAATCGCACTTATTTAAGCCTAAAAATAAGAATTTGAATATTGGAAAACGCAGAGAAAAAAACAGAACGTGTCTATATTCAGTGAAATAACTGATTTTGTACAATGAAAGTACTTGTTTTAAACAAGGAAATCATATTTTATACATATTAATTAACGTAGTTATACAGTGAACTCAACTTCCGATGCTAATAAACAAACAAATTGTTATCGAACAGGAGCCCGTTGCATAACCAAACCGCTACCGAGCGCTCCGTAGCGCCCTGCTATGAAACGGCTTGCAAAAAGCGCTACGTAGCAGACGAAGCGGCACTCGCCTAGAAAAGTGTTAAGAAACGGTATGCTATCGGCGAGCACTGCTCGCTCGTAGCGTGTCGTTGCATAGACGTAGGAAAGCGCTCGGTAGCGCCTTTTGGAAGCGGCTTGGTTATGCAACGGGCTCTAGGTTCGTAACTTCGTAACCGACAATTTATTGTCAAGTTATGCATCACAAGTTTTAGCTATTCCAAAAAATGTGTTCAGGGCCTATCTATGTATCATGAAATGTTTTAAGATATAACATTTCAATGTAGACTGAAGGGTCAAAACATGCACTAAGAAACTGGATAAATATTATATTGAAATATAGTGCATGCCACGATTAAACTCATATATATATTATAAAGAGGATATTACATGAGTGTCTTTTCATATTAAATTTATTAAACTAGTTGAATAAAATAATAAAATGCGAGGCTCTGCCGAGCATTTTATCGATTTTATTCAACGAGTTTAATAAATTCAATGTAGAAAGTCACAAATGTAATGTTCTTTTTATCACATGTTAGCCTTTGTCCGGCCGAAACATTAAATAGCAACACTTATTTTCACTACAATAAACGCCAAATTTTGACGACGTCGCCTATGCTTTGAATGACGTCGCGAAATATTCGGGCGGCCCCCTGCGGCACCACAGTGGCGACGCCTCTGCAATATTGTTATCGACAGAAAACATCGTTATGTAACAGACTATCATATAGAGTGGCGACACATTACGCGACCTTATCCTAGGAATGCATTAATTCGTAAATATGGATATAAATTGCGTAATACGTGGGACGTTCAAAAATAAACAGGACTATTGCCACAAAACCCGCATGATTAAACGAAATAAATCAAATTATATACCATCAGAAATCGGAATCCTTTTTCTACATACTGTAAATATATAAACTAAAACAAAAACGCGGTCCAAGAGTTACAGGTGACTAAACAAGGTCACTAACGTTGACCCGGCGCACAAAATGACGTCGCGCTAGTTCACACGAAGTTAGCGCTTCGCATAGGCCTATGAAAAACGAAGTTTGTAGTGATAAGGTTGATGAATACATTCCAGCACCACACTAAGCCACAAGAGTAATGCGTTGGTGAGAATTGCATGTATTTTTCCGGATCTTACATCGCAAATCTAGGCACAAATCCATGAAACGTGGGTATTTTGAAAAAGTCACGGTAACTCACGCCACAGACGTTCTTATGATTTCCTATTACTTCCCTGTCGTTCAAAGCTGAACAGTTATCATTAAATCATTTGTGCCATTCTAAAACTGATAAACAACTTGCAGAACTGTTTCCAAAATGTAGTTACGATAATTTCATACGATTCAGAGGACATAATCATCTTGCTGTTGACAGAACCTGGTATTTGTCCGTTTTTCCTTACGTTATGGTGACGTCACTTTTGCGTCACGAATTTGTCACACTTTGAGTTCAACTTTTGTTTATTTCAGTACCTAACGTCCAAATGTCCTTATTTTTGCAGACATTGTCCAGCATATAACATTTAATGATACGGCGAGGTTTGAAAACAAACGATATGTTAGTATTAAAGATACATCCCATTACGTAATCGCCATTAATGGTAATTGTTGGGCTGCGCCGGGTGTGTGTTACCATGGTTTCAAAATGGACTATTATGAGAGGACGTGATAGTGTAACTCGATAAATCAGACATCGAATTTTCGCAATTGAATTGCGATTCCATATTATGTCATAATATTTGTAAAATATTGAAAACTGTAGCCGTGAGGGCCCATGTCCTGTTTATTTTTGAACGTCCCACGTATATTCTAACGCCTCTGATATTCCTAAATGGAGATCACCAACGTGAAACTTTGGCTACTTACGTCTTTCGGCAAACGGAACCAGTCTTAGGAAAACTATTATTCGTTATACCTCGGCCATTTACGCTTTCTTCAGTACTAATCCGACCAAGGCCGATGTCATACGCATATTTGGAAGAAGCACATGCAAATGAGATAATTGGCCGGGGCGACACCTTACACTCTGTGAATTAGCCTTATGCAAATAAGTAATTTCGCCGGCCAGATCAGCGAGGTTCCTGAGGGAAATTTATGAATGTATCGTTTTTGTAAAACAAATAAAGCTAAGTTTGAAACGTAGATAAAGTTGGAAAAACATTTTAAACATGTAAGATTATGTTTTCACATTTTTGTAGTTGCAATAAACAGACAAAAAAGCTTGAAATTCAAAGGCGCACATCGTGTTGATCCTTAAGTAACACCGAGGTGCAAAGGTATCCCAGAGACCTACTGAACGCATGCGCAGTCATAAGCGGAAGTAGTATGAAAGATATAGGTAAATGTGTTCCCAGGAACACATTAAATAAAAAATAATCCTGTATTGGATGAAATTGTTACTAATAATGTAGGACAACTGATATAGTCCGCTAAAATAGGCTGTGTTCATACTATTTTGATTAATATTATTTTTTAGCTGAGTTATGATATTTTGTTTGAAAACCAATTTATTGTGGACTTTCAATATATCTCATTTTTTTCGTTAAAACATTATTAAATGTAATTACATAACTAATAACATGTTTACATCTGCAAACATTGGAAGTCAAGCCCAGGACTTTTATCAATATATTATTCTACTTCGTAATCCATGTACGTCTTTAGCGGTTTATTTCCAATGTTAATAATATCTTGATAGCCTAGTGGTAGAGCATTTGCTTTGAGTGCGGTAAGTCCCGGGTTCGATTCCAGGGTTCGTCATACCAAAGACGAAATAAACTAGAAATGTGTCCATGGGACACGGGTGCCCCCATTATAGCACATATCATTTCACTTAGCCAAACCATGATATATAAAATGCCATATATTGTTTTTATTTTTATAGTATATTCAGTCAAATTACTACAAGAATATGTATTTTGTAATAAAGTATAGAGGTCTGGTGTAAAAGAATTTGTCATGACGCCGGATATATTTTTAATTAGGATGTCTACGAACTTTTTGGACACACCTCGTATAACAACCGTCTGTCCTGATGACGGCCTAACATCTCATGACGCATTGAATTAATACAGTTGTGTACGAATCGCTTGGGGTGCATTCAATTCTAGTTAAAAGTCCACCATCAGTTCCTGTACGTTTTGGTCGTGCTCGGAAGCGTCGCGCCAACTCATCCTAGACGTGTTCTATCGGATTTAGGTCCGGGATACAAGGCGACCACTTCATCGTGCAACCTGAAATTAGAAATAATTGCATTAAAATCAAATTCCGAGTGATGACAGTGTGCTCGTATCTTACAAAAGACATGATTGACCAAAATTAGTGATATTTATTAAATTGTTGTAGTAATTAGGATGATAAATGCCTGTCCAAAGTTACTTCCATGTTCAAACAAATTACTTCATACAGATAAATGGACATTTTCGTCAGATGTTGTTATAAACGTGTTTTGATTCATTTATGTGTAAATGACGCCCTGTGACGTCTCAATTTTAAATCGAGTCAACAGAAACAAGCATTTTTTCGTGATTTTTTTTTTCGTGAATTCAATGTTACTACCATAATAATACTTGTTTGCATGTATTAAGAACCACAAAACAGACAATAAGTGTAGTTAATCTTACCCGTCTTATTGGCATGCCAGTTTCAAGCGTTCCTGTCGCACGTGCGCGCTCCTCAAGCGTCATTCGCGCCATATAATACGAAATATTCTATGGCTTTATATTTGGGGGTCGAATGTTAATCATGTATGAAATGATTTGAACAAATTTAGACTTATTTGAGAAACATGTGATTTTGTCATTTTCGCCACGTATCAATGATTTTCTTCTTCTGTATTAAAGACAAACACCAACATATGATATCTAAACAGTTTTATTGAGTTTAAATGATTATGTTCCTGATGTATCCTAGTTCTAAAAGTGTGTACTTAGAACATTCGTCAAGTGTACATACACACGAAACTATCTGAGAAGTAATAAGTAAAATGTTGTATAGTTTTTCAACTTTTAATAATTTAAGCCACATATATAACTCCGTATGTTCTATCACGTGTAGCCAATAATGAAATTAAACTTTATATGCCTTCGTTTCAGTATGGCCTTGGATTGTATGTGCGCTACTGTATTTAAATGCAGTAAAACATAAACTTATAGAGATGTATGGAAACATGAGGCATGACGCCGAACAGATTACTCATGTCAATATAAAATATCTACAATAAATGCAGTAGTTGTTATACATTTTGTAAATACACAATCGCTGATCTTCATTAAATGTTGCGGGTATCTGCATATGTTTTAAGCAAAACTAATATCCGATACAGTGTCGCCTTCGTCAAAATTGACCAAGAGGGCCGGTGGAAAAGCTAACAAACATTGTAACGGGAAATAACGAACGAATGTTAGTATACGTACAGGCTTATTGACTTGGGATTCAACACTTTATGATAAACATTGGGTTTATATAGATCCGAATAATGCGTTTAATTTTCGGGACATTAATATTTGCATTGCGTTTCCGTAATATTTCATCTGCCGGAATCGCGAATGTATTTTTCATATTTCTGTTTAACCATGTATTACAAAGAATTCTTCAAAACATTGTATCGAATTTTAATTTGTTTATCTCGCCGTGTGATGCAATCATACAAAAACAACGATGTTTATACCGCATGGATGGCATACGACATGTTCAATGTAATGTGGACATGCATTTTTAATAGAGAGGTATTCCAACAGATCATTCAGTTTCCATGGTTATTTGATCCAGTAGGTCTGATTTCCTGACAACGCTGCGATAGAAGCATGCGGCGTATTATTGTAGTTATTTTATTTGTTTGCTTTAATCAGGATTTGTGCCATGTTTACAGCACTGTTCAATCACACTACGTTGGTATGTTAATGTTAGCAGTTTTCCTCGAATAATGTAACAGTATGTACTTAATTGTTCTGGTAACGTCTCAACAATTGGAAAGCAAACAGGTTACCAAATGTTTGTGTACTCATTTTTATGGTAATTTGTGCTCATAAAAAATTATTGAGCCATGCTAACTGTACGGCGGTCAGTGTAATTCCAATTCAATTTATTGGCCACTAAAGTTTATTGACAAGTAACATACAGTTTCCCACGTGCGGAGGACTACAAATTATCACTAAATAATTATGAAAATTTGTTTCCAATTTTAGGTGGATTTCTTTAATAATCAGATTGCGTGCAATGGACACAAATTTCCCGGAAAGTCTGTTGGTTCCTTTCCTTTTTTTAGTTGTAAAACATATAAAGCATATAGGGATGTGTAAACTTTAAGGCAGACGAGCAGAGAACGTGTAGCCAATATCACAGAATAGAAGTACATATGGGGTCCAAATAAAGTATCTACGTTAAGCAAGTTTAGCGTGCTACCATATTAGCTAGACGGGCGGGCATGTTGCCACTTCAAATATTCGTACACTGACTACGGTCTGCCAGCAATCTTGTTAGGATATTGTGAGTGATTAGGAATTAATAGTACATGTACCACCAGACTATGTCCTATTCATGCATTACGCTAGATGGAAATATTAAGTAACTTATGTAAATTGCCGCATTGTCAAGACAATATACCGGTAAGTTATGTTTTAATAAGTACCAGACATGTCTAGTCCGGTAAGTACTTAAAGCACCAACCTGCACGTTTGTGGTGACGAAGAAAAGATAGAGCCATACAAACAATGCACAGTATAACGAACTAGTCTGGATATTGAGATATATAATTTACATAGTGCCGGGATAGACGTACTCATTATTAATCAATGTAATATATAACAATGCCAATGTCAATTCTTGTTATGCCAGTCTCAGCCTAAAATTCCCTTGTATTACGAACATATTTGTATTTTACATTGCGACAGCGTTTATTCCCACTGTTTGCAACTGTTATTTTATCATTACTATTATTTCCGACGAATAAATACCTACATCGCGTATCTTCCATATCCAAACACCAATGAATTCATGTAATGGCAACGTGATGATTAAACATGTATAAACACGAGTGACTTTTAGTTTTTGAATCCATTATTTTTTTTTCAACCATCAAACAATACAAACATCGTATATAATTCGTATAGAATGGTTTCAGTATTAAAACATGGAAACAAAGTATATCTAGTCGAAAGGTTTGAGAGAAAACAGTCGCATATGTACTGGCAGATTAGCACATTATTGTACCAATTAATCCGGACTAAATATAACACCATATTCAATCATCAAGTGCATTTGATCATCAAATGTACATGCATAAATTAATGTTTAGTACAGTGGGAAACGCATGTTCTCGTGCATATAATGATTCCCACAACCAGTATTTATCATCAAACCATTATTTTAATTCATTTTACAAACATTTTACAGCATCAATTATGTCAGATTTGCAGAACTCAATTAATATTTGTAGATTAATTTCAAAGTTATTTGCAAACATGGGAACTTGATATATATAATAAGTAATACAAACTATATCGATCACCACAAATTTTAATAGTTCATCATGAAAGAAGCTCCCGAATTAAGAAGCCATATTTTGCTGATGCCTTGACATGTAAGACAAAGACTGATGATTGATTTAAACATGTAAAACAAAGACTGCTGATTGATTTTGATGTCGTGTCTATTTATTCTACATAGTTAACTGAAGGTTAGAAACTTCTAGCGCCGCGAGGCAATAAATTGAATCACACCAATTAGGCATCCTAAAACAAATATCGTGGATAACTCCAACACGAATCAAACACTTCAATGTACGTGCAGAAAGGACATAATGTGTTCTTTAAATTGCTGCAGGTTCGAAGAAAACAAAATTTAGAATTCCTAGAGTCAATGGAAGTGAAAAGAACTGCTGCATTTTGCAGTGCCGCATGTGGTTGTGTCCATATTATGGGTATTCAGTTTCTTCTGAATTGTGTACCACTTATGTATCCAATTGCAATTACTTGTAACTGATTGAAGTTGCCAAATGGTTCACAACTTAAAGAAGAATCAATTGCTCAAATGAACGTAACACGCAATATCAGATATTATGTGTCTGCTAATCTACCTATATATATATATGAGACATATCATCTCGATCTATGTACCACCATAATATTGAGCTAAATGTGTTAAGTCTTTTGAATGTGTGTGGTAGATACGACGACAACCGCCTGTAATTTGCGTAAGCTAAAATAGCATATTAGATATGAAAATACACTACATGTATTTATATGCAAAAAAAGTTTCCGGTCTCGAATGAATGGTTATTATTTAATGTTTAGCATTTATCCTGGTATTAAGACAAGTTCGAACACATACTGTCCCGGCCACATCTGTTTTCAACTTTTCCAGAGCTAGTTATTTTCTGTGTTGGGGTGTGGCCGTGTCTTATTTGCCCCCCCCCCCCCCCCCCCCTACATGATGTTTTTGTATTTGAGTAGGATCACTGTTGTGTACCGTATTAAAAGAAAATGGTACGAACATTTGTAGCGCATGTACTTGGTGGATGCAGCAGTCAGATTGCTTAGGTTACTTGTTTTGTGCTCTTAAAAATAAACCACACTCTGTTAGGCACCATTATGCATGAATCTAAACCAACAAAACAAACCCATCCATTCTTAAACATATACTCATACAGTTTCGAAGATACGAGAAGACTGGTTGTATATACTAGAAAACATTTATTTTAAGTCAGTTAGCTTAAAAATAAAACCCGTACAATACCATACCGTGTACACGACGTTGCACCATTACTTATCCTCTTATCACTAATATTTGTATATATTTGTAAAAGCGTTGTATCATGTTTTATGCAACATAAATGTTCGTATTCGTATGTGAACCCCGACTGAATTAAACAGACATAATCATATCTTTGACTGACAAGGTTCTAAAATAAATATTTATCGGCATTTTTGTAGTTTTTATACTTCCTCATTAAGGAACTTTTATTAAGCAGCCATAGTTTACCGATTCCTTGACTGACGCTTTTAAAGACAATAATTGTTATTGCTTTAGATGCCTTATTTATGATTACCAACTAATATCACCAATTAGTCATCCTTATTAACAAAAATCGTAGAAAAGTCATGGAAAACTCCAACACGAAAAAACAACTTCAATTTTCTATTAGATGTGTAGAAAGGACATAATTTGTACTTTAGAAAACTGCATGTTCGTAGACAATCAAAATTCCGAATCGTCCAGTTTGTGCGCGAGTTTCGATCCTAAATGTTTTGACAATTGGCAATTTAAATCAACACGATCCAACTTCTTATCAAACAAATCGTCCCTTTGGCGCAACAAGGTTGTATCTCACATTTTTGTCCAAATGACTTTTTTGCATAAAATGATTATGAATTCATAAATACATATTCTAACCCCTTAAAATTGATAGTTGGCAAAAGGTTGTATCTCATATTGAGGTGATTTGTTTGGCGCAACAAGGTTGTATCTCAAATATTTTACTTACATTTAGGTGGGATACTTTTGTGAAACATGTTTGTATCTCATTTAAGAGTACTGTAAATGTAATTTAAAGTTAATAGTTAAATTATGCAACATACATTATAATAAATGTATTATTAAATTATTAATATTATATTTAAAATTTGGCTGAAAAATATCTCAGTAATGCATATTACTAGTATAACATGATGTCACTACTTAGCTACTATGACGTAAGTACATAATCATGTCATTTAATCATGATTGATAAGTTAGCATGCTTTAAGAAACTGAATTTAAACATATATTAAATGATAAATATCTGATTGTTTTTACAAGGATTTCATTTAACCCTTCAAATCAACATTTGATCCGTGATATTTCCTAAAAAGTAATATTTTACGCTTACAAAATGTTGGATTTTTTCTGTCCAGTGATTGGTTTATTCATACTATTTTAGATAACAAACGGTGAATTAAAGCTTTTTTGGCTATTGCATGGTAAACACCTGTACATAATTATCAAATTATTATTAGTTTTTAGATTCAGAACCTAATTACATCTAATTAATTTTCCATAAAATGCCTTTTTTAGAAAAACTAGTTCTGATCCAATGCATTTTGGTATTCAGCAACAGAACCATCAATTTGTGCTTATTAATGCAAATACCTATTTTGTTTTATTGCCAGAGAATTGAAATGCAAACTCTAGTTTATTATTTCATCAATCTTTTATATTTACTATAATTATAGTCAAATGTCAATAAATTTTTTATGCAATATGTTCATCTTTATTCTAACATGACCACAACTTATATAGGCAATGAGCAATAATAGCGTTGTATAACATTTCATATACCGATGGAAGTTTCGGCTTTCATGGCTAATTCCTACACGTCAGAATTTCAAAGGTATACTACGATTTTTCATATATCATTTCTTAAACATAAGTTATGTCAAACTGTGTTTGAGCGTGAGGTGGTTCAGTGTTTGTAATGGGTATATAAAGACTGACAGGGGGGTTCAGTGTTTGTAATGGGGGGACCTGTTGACAGAGTGGTTAAATGTTTGTAATGGGGGACTGGTTGACAGAGTGGTTCAGTGTTTGTAATGGGGGGACCGGTTGACAGAGTGGTTCAGTGTTTGTAATGGGGGACTGGTTGACCAAGTGGTTCAGTGTTTGTAATGGGGGACTGGTTGACAGGGTGATTCAGTGTTTGTAATGGGTTTTATAGGTTGACAGGGTGGTTCAGTGTTTGTAATGGGGGGACTGGTTGACAGAGTGGTTCAGTGTTTGTAATGGGGGACTGGTTGGCAGAGTGGTTCAGTGTTTGTAATGGGGGGCCGGTTGACAGAGTGGTTCAGTGTTTGTAATGGGGGACCGGTTGAGAGTGGTTCAATGTTCGTAATGGGGGACTGGTTGACAGAGTGGTTCAATGTTTGTAATGGGGGACTGGTTGACAGAGTGGTTCAATGTTTGTAATGGGGGACTGGTTGACAGGGTGGTTCAGTGTTTGTAAAGGGACACCAGTTGACAGAGTGATTTAGGATTTGAAATGGGGTTATTTTAAGTTATAATTACGGCTACTACAGAAATGCTTCTAATTTTCAATCCAGATATCTAAGTTAAAATAACTGTGACATAATGTAAGTATTTAAAAATTGGGTTATTAAACATCTATGTTAGAAGTGTCAAGTGAGTATGTCTAATACTTCGGACTTTATATGTCGAGTGCATAAAAATATAAGTTAAAAGGGTGATAACTCTTCCAAATACATTCTAAATTAATGGGGTGTAAGTGCAGTTTTTAGGTGGAGTATTTGACAATTGATAAATGTTTTAAATATTAAGATGATATAGATGATACTTCGGAAGTTGTGTGCATTCTGCATAAAAATTGACTTTTAACCCCAAATCTAAGTTTATAAAGGGCCATAACTCCATCAAAATCCATAACATATATTATGGGGTATAATGCATGTGATGATATACAGACATTAAGTATATGTTAAAAGTTTCAAATAAATATGTTTTATACTTATGAAGATATGAGTATTTTACATAACAAACGTTCGAGAATATGACGCTGGCAATTACGGCAGCTCCCTTTTTCGTTAAAAAAGCAGGCAAAAAAAGGATTTTTGCAATAATTTTAGTCCCAAAGGTGATGATAACTTAATCAACATTGTTAATGTGTTTATAAACATCATTACAAAATGCATTGCAAATAAATTGTTAAATGAATTTCTAAAACATGTTGAGATACAACCTTGTTGCGCCAAACAATCTAATAATAATCAGGATTTATTTGGTGCAACAATGTTGTATCTGGAAAATTGATCAAAATCTCTTTTATAGTTTATTTTTTTGTTTGTATTATGTATCATCTTAAATGCATTGTTTTACTGAATTAAATATCAAAAGCAAACATAATTTTATCAATTTGTTACAAAATAATGAAGTTATTTCCTCTTCCTGAAAAAAGTGAAAAATTCAGATACAACCTTCAAAGGGACGAAATGCCGTACACATTCATAAATAATCCCTAGAGTTAATTAAAGTGAACAGAACTGCGACATTTTACCAATGTCCCATGTGGTTGTGTCCATATTTATAGGAACGGAAAAGTTTCTACTGAATTCTGTGTCACTTAGGTATCTTATTACAATTACTTGTAATTTATTGACGTTGCCAAATGTTTCACATTCAAAGAAGATTTAAAAGTTCAAATGAACGTACATCAAAATAACAAACAATATTTCTACCAATTTACGTATAAGAGACATGTCATCTTGTTCTAAGTCGTCTCTTAGTACCAACATATATTATGCTGAATGGGGCTAGACTTGTTGTGGTGTATTGGAAGACCGACTGTAATTTGTGTACATAACATACTAAAATAAAATGACATTATTATATGCTCAGAAAGTTGTAAGGTCTAGTAGAAATAGTTTCAATGTCAATTTAATATTTATAACATTAACGTTTAAGTTGAGAACTGACTTCCATGTTCGATTTTCTATTAAGACAACTTTGTTTGAAAACATACTGTCCCGACCATATCTATATTTCAATTTTTCTACAGCTAGTATTTTGGGCGCTGTTCTTTTCCAGGGATCATGTCATAGAGTATCCCCCATCCCCAATACTGCGCGATTCCAAACATAATTAAAATTATGAAGGGATTCCCAAGCAGACCTTTTGCAATCTTTAAGTTACAAACAAATGTATACATAGTTAGGCCTTATTTCGATAAGGTCATTACATTGACACACTTCAAAGACGTATTGAGAATATTATAGGGTGCATAATGACATTCAAATGATAGATTTTGACACATGAAATTAATCTAAGCTTGTCTTATGTGAAATTAATTTTTCTTTGTTTGTACTATAATTAATCAATGTTTCTAATGTGATATGTTATCGTACTACCTTAAAGGTTTGTTTGAATATTGAAATGTTGCGTCTGTGTAAAACCAACACTATTTGCTATAGGGATTATTATTTTCTTTGTTGTAGCATGTGAAATTGACAAATCTTTTTGGTAGTTTACCCTTCTAACCGACTTGGAAGTGTTGGCAAGTTTCTATGACATACATGTAAACTACAGTTCTCCGAGTCTTCACATTAACAACAACATGAGCATCCATGAGCACTCCCGTTACTGGTTTTGACATGTATGACTACAATTATAAAGATACACGCTAACTCGTACATGGGTTATTAATTATACATGGATAGCTCAGGATTAAAAACTTCTAGTACCAAGAGGCAGTCAATTAAATCACATCAATTAGACATCCTATTAACAAATATCGTAGAAGTTAATGGAAAACTCCAACTCGAATACAAGCACTCCGGTGTAATATTCGAACGTGCAAAAAGGACATAATTTGTATTTAAATTTTAGCAGGTTTGAATGGAATCAGAATTTAGAATCGCCAAATTTGCGTTGAGTTTCGATCCTAGATGCTAAGGTAATTGACAATTTATATTAATACGATCCAGCTTCTAACCAGACAAATGTCGTGTGTTTTCATAAACAATTCCTTGAGTTCCAACAAAATGATACAAAATGTGTCATCGCATGTGGTTTTGTTCCAGCTTTATTGGTTAGGAATGGTTATTCCTGAAGTATGTGTCTGTGTGTTGGTCATTACCCCTCGTTAAACATAATAACAAATTAATTACAATGGTGCAGAAATTGGCTTTATTGGAAAAAGGTTTAGACGTGGTCCGCAATTAAATTAACAAAGTTCAATTGAAAGAAATGTTATATTCGAAAGTGTTTTTATTTTTGACATATGACTTATATACAAGGCGCGTTGATTTGTTTTGGTCAGGATTCTTTCTCAGTTTGGTGTCCTTATGTTTACATGTGCAAACATTGGTAAACAAGCCAGCCACGGTGTATATTCACATGTACATATGAATCAATAGACAACGTGAGGCAACGGAAAAGAAGAAAGTAATGGGTTCAAATAAAACACAGGCTAATTTATCTGCGTTGAGCAAGTTTAGCGTGCTACCATTTTAGCTAGATGGGTGGGCATGTTGCCACTTTAACTATTCGCACACTGTGTATGGACTGTCAGTGAGTGATTTAGAATTAATAGTACCACCAGATAATGTCTACGAAATGTGGAGTTAATTCCAACTGGCAGCAATATAAGCAAGACGACATAATATTCTGCATATGAATTATATTATGCATTGATCGATTTTAGAATTCTACATTATATTTCAAAGGCACACGTGACAAATAAATACCTGCATAGCTTATCTCCCATGTTCGATGCATTTAATGGTGACGTCATGAATAAACATGCATTATAGCCAATATTAAATTTGGGCAGTTTAAAATGGGTCAGTTTGTAAATAATACAATGTTATCATTTCTATCACAAACTACTATTATTTGCTGATGCATCTGAATAAGCATAATCCATCGTTTATAAACCTTAAAAAGGTTTTGCTTGTATGTAAAGTGGTTCACTAACAGGGTCATTGTTGTAACGAAATTAAAAAAGTGTAAAATTTGACTAATCTATAAAAAAATTATACAAAAGTGTACATTGTATGTTAAAGTTATTAGTTCTTGTAAGTTTTAGAAAGAAACTGGTTTAATTTCCATTTTAGGGTTTATTTGTTTGTAATTTTAAAATATGCGTAATATCACTTTAAGACATATGGTCAGTCATTCATGTATATTGTACATATAACAAGTTTATGTCCTTGCATTAACACAATTGAACAAACACTGTTTACATAAAATCAGCAATTTAGTATTGAAGTACATGCAAAGGTTTTATGATGTGATAATTAAACGAGTGATATATCACTTTGTTCGACCGTAACATGCGACTAAATTGATTTAGACGTTTGTAGCGCATGCACTTGGTGGATCTTGCTGTTTGATTGCGTAGGTTTCATTGTTATGTTATTAGATATGAGCAAAATGCTTGTAATATCACATCATGTACACGAAGCTGCACAATCACGTATTCTCTCTTAATATACTTTTTGTCTTTTAAATATACCAGCACATTTCAATTTGTGTTTAACCATGGGGATCTGCCGAAAATCATACTTTCTGTACACGTTTTTGTTTTCGTCAAATATTTCCCATAAGTCTGAGTGACGGTCATTACCCGACACTAAACATAATCACATTACGTATTATAAGTTCTGAACAGTACAGACTTAGAACAATTGCAAATTAACACTACAAATTTAATCAAACGCAATTACAAGTGTTTCTGTGGGTTTATGTGGTTTAATACAAGATATGTTAAATCATTATTTTCAACAGGTTCTCACGTTGACACACTTCAATGACGTTTTAAGACTATTATCTGATGTACAGTGATGATAGATGTTGACGATAACGTTAATCTTAGCTTGTACCATATAATGGTAGAAGGGTAAAATCAAATTAAAAGAATGCGTCAAATAATGATATACAACTACTAAGATTTGAAATTTGGTTTCTTTCTAATCAGGGGTTTAATGTGATTTGTTTTGGATCGTAATGTTTCAAAAGTTTGTTTCGGTGTAAAACTATGACCGTTTTTGTATTTGTTGCAGCATACGAAATTGTCAAATTTTCAAATTCAAACCATTCCGACTTATGTAGATACACTTTATTTTCTTATTTAAAATTTCATGAATTAACTGTCCAAAATGCCCTGTTGTCAAAATCTACGAAATGTACTGCATGTAATGCAGTCAGAATACATATTGCGCGACATCTATAGTTTCACTAAATGACTGTTCTTTATTATGTGTTCTTTGTTTTTTTCTAATACATGTACATTAGACCATTGTGTACATAAAACATATTGTATTTCTTAAGAAGCGATGCACAAAGAGTATATTGAAATATTTCATTGTGTTGTTTTTTTATGCAAAAATGGATCACATGAAAAATACAGGTCATAGAAAAACCGTTGATCTTAAAACACGAATATGTGGAATATCTATCTTAATCATTGTAGAGTGTAATAGAAGATAATTCAGCCTTTATATAGCTGGAACTAGGTCTTTCAGCTTTGTGACATCAGTTGTATCTTAGGGATTATGCCTTGTAATTGTGCTTTGAGTTGTTTTTATATTTTCTGTGCTCGGCTGTTTAAGTTGAGTGTTGCCTACCCCGGAGAATGACGTTTTTTCTGACCAAATTCGGTCCCATTTAAGAATCGTTGTTTTCTTAATGCAGGAGCAAATACAATATTTAAAATAACTTGTATGGTGAAATGGTGTCATGCAATGTCTTATTCATCAACTACTTGATAGGACGATAAGTATAGTTTGTATACCCCTATCTGCATTGAGACGCCTGCACATATGCCCTTGCAAACTGTCCAAAAAATAGTTGAAACCATTTCCTAGATAAAAAAAAACTTTTGCAAATTTAATGGCCATAAACGAGACACTGGTTCATTTTGTCACCCATGCGACATATCCATAAACCAATATGGGCCAGCAAAGACAGAACAAAAGTATATATTGCTGGAAATATAACTTAACGTACCTGATATTTTTTTCGACAATGCAATTTAACGATGAAGGTTTGGCTCATGCCCAGTACATGCACAGTGTACCTAGGGATAATAACAAAATCGCATGTTAAAAATGGAATAACTGAATGAAACTTCGCATATATATCGGAGATGAATACTGCAATGGGATCAAAGGCTTGTTTTATTTGAATCTAGCAAGGCTATTTTTTATGGGCTTAGTTGCATTCCAATTTGAACAACCCTCGTATTTCGTGTTTTGTACTTCCTTATGCACCAGTCAGTATTAGACAGACGATTGTTCCCGATAGGCGGGAATTAGTCGACCTTATCAACTCCGAGTCCCGGGGAATAGATTTTCGTCCGGAAATTTCGACATCGCGAAAGGCGACAGTGATACTGTTATTCGAGTTTTTATTAAAGTACCCGGATGAAAAACTATGCCCCACGGTGGGGATTTAGACAGTAAGCATTGTCTCCTTGGTGGGGATTTAGACATCAAAAATTTGAAAATGTCTAATACCCCCTGAGTCGCACGCCCCCCCCCCCCCCCCCGGGCGTGCAAAATATTGACTGGTGCATTAAAACGACTGTATATGTTTTTGCATTACCCGATCAGTTCCCTAAAGTCTGACAGACGGTCATTACCCGGCGTTAAACATTACGTATTCTAAGTACTAATATTAAAGACTTAGAGAACATTTGCGAATTAACACTTCAAATTTAATCGGACACAATTACAAGTCTATCTGCGGGTTTAATCATACGTGTGCGAGTCCCGGGAGTATTTAGATTATCACGAGATTTACAACTTTGAGCAGTTTTAAATTTTTTATGTAATATATGTACAATAAAGTTCTCCTAATATTTACTTAAGAATTGAATTCATATTTTCTGCAGTTCATCGGTGTATGAACTGTCGGGAAAATCACGCCTACTTTAAATAAACGCCTAGGCGTTTATGTAATAAAATTAGGCGTAGTTTTCCCGACAGTTCATACACCGATGAACTGCAGAAAATGTGGATTCAATTCTTATAATTACAATAAAAAATAAAAAGTGTTGTTAATTTTCATAGGGACTCAACTGTTCCGATCGTGTTATGTTTAGTCGTGGCGTAGGAATCCGTTGTCCCCGGAGATGAACGAAGCTAAATTAAGTAACAAAATCAATCAGCGCGGGGACAGCAACGCTCCCGAGGGACTCTGCAGATGTCAAAACACAAAACACATGCGTTAACGGTATTTTAGAATATAACTCACATTATATCTTCCGTAAATGAGTTTGTATTTCAAACTAATTACATTTTGGCGGGAATTTTAAGGCGACGTTGCGTACGTTACGTCGCGAAACGTTACGTCATACAAGTTTTTGTTATGAGCGTCGACTTCCGGGATCGGCAAATACCACGAAAACATGAATAATGCGGGTTAGTTTAAATTTAAATATCATTTAAATTATTGAAAATTATTGATTTATTACGAATAAAATAGGAATTACAGTTCATTTGATGCTGAAGTACATTAACAAGTCGAAGCTGATGAACGAAGCTAGATTTAGAATGAATGAAAAAGTAGTCCGTCGATTGATTTGCATGCGGAGCTGCTTCATCGGGATATGAACGACAGGTCACATGACCGTTTCATCCAATCTGAATGCAGCATTTATGTGAAAATACACAAAGTTGTAATTATATAAACAACAACATATTTATTTTGAGCATCCATTTTTTAGACAATCCCTTTGATATATACGATTGTAATTATAAAGTAACTTATACATGGGTTATTAATTATACGAGAGGTGTTCAACTTATATTTGAACAAACCTGAACATCGTATTTAGTAGATGCAGAATTTCAGAAAAATGCTGTGTTCATTTGCTCAATGCTAAGCAAAATAATGAGCAAATACAAAAGGCTGTATATGCGACTACGGAACAGTGATTGGGAAAAAATGTGTCGTTTCTGTGGTTTTAATGTTCTTAGAGGAAATTATCACATAGACTGAGTCTGCTATTTTAGAAAGGGTCATGAAGATAGACATAAGTTGGATTTAGTTAAGCTTGGTGTATTCGCGACCGCTTTAACGACATGGTCTTGTGTTTAATATTTCGGAAAAGCGGAACTCAAAATAATTGAAAAGGGGACTAAAGTGAACGCATATTTTATTCATACATAACATTTAAAAGTTTTTTTCTACAAAAATGTAACACGTCCTCTTCCTGGTAGCATGCCAAAGACAGGGTTGTTTCCACAAAACTGAATTTCCTGTCACCCTACATAATATGTCATTAAAGTACCTTATGAATTAGACTGGGACGTAAATTATACCCAAACAGTGGATATATAGGATCCGTCATGAGTTGTCTTTGGAGATCAACATTTCTTTAACGAGTCTAGAAAACGCTGGTTATTAAGCGAGCCTTTGGCGAGCTTAATAATTTGTTTTCGAGACGAGTTTAAGAAATGTTGATCTCAAAGACAACGAGTGACGGATTCTTTATATCACATTATCATAGTTACCGAGTAAATACACCGTCAATTAGAACGTATTTAAGCCGGCGACGTTATGTTTTCGCGCCGAAAAGCTGGTGACGTCACGCATTTGTTATCACACGTGTTGGAGAACATTGTTCCGTCATTTGTTCTCACATGGAATTTCAGGGTATTTATGTGATAAACCGACGTCTCCTGTTGAAGTATCAATGTGGATAATATTGAAACATCGTTTAGAAAAGCGAATAGTAAGCATCAGCACTTAAAAAGCGCAAAATCGTGGATAACTACGTATACGTGGATAAAGTGGATTCTGTTCTAAAGATATTACATATACATTCTACAATGGTCTTGATACATTACTATACACTATTGAATAGACACAATTCAATTTCGATGTGAAATTTATGAAAATACTGGATGTTGAACACCTCTAGTATATGGAAACTCAGGATTAGAACTTCCGAGTACCACGAGACAATAAATTGAATCACACTGATTAGGCATTCTATTAACAAATATCGTAGAAAGTTAATGGAACACTTTAACTCGAAAACAAGCACCCCAGTGTAATATTCGAACGTGCAGAAAGGACATAAATTGTATTTTAAATTTAGCAGGTTTGATCAAAATCAGAAATTAGAATCGCCAAATTTGCGTGAGTTACGATCCTAGATGTAATTGACAATTTATAATAAAACGACCCAGCTTCTAATCAGACAAATGTCGTGTATTTTCATAAACAATCCCTCGAGTCAATTCAAGTGAAAAAAACTCTGACATCTTACAATGTCTCATGTGCTTTTGTTCCAGCTTTATTGGTTTGGAATGGTTTCTCCTAAAGTCTAGTTCATTTAATTTTCCACTTGCCATCACTTTGAAGTTACGGAAGTAACCGCATATTCCACATGAAAAGTCGTTTCAAATAATTTAACCACACAAAACCATCCATAAAGTGTCTAAGAAAATACAATTATGAGACATACCAGTGAAATCAAGTATGATTGACTATTAAGCCCCATACATGCAAATGCGGCCTAAATGAGTTTTGTAATTTGTATTCTGTTGTGCATATATGCACGATTACTGTCTTCATTTTCCGCGGTCTAAACTAGCACAATTAACAGGACAAGACATAATTAATATGTATAATAGTTTCAAGACACCCCTGTAAAATTTGTATTTGCCAAGCGAAACATGTGTAGGCACGGTCACATGGACGAATCACTTATTCTACTGCTTGTATCATGGGAACTGATACTGTCCAGGTGTCCAGAAATCTCAGTTTTGTTGGGAGCACAAAATCAATTAATATGTAGTTCATGGTTTGGGACATAATTGATATTCCCAATTTCTGACCATTATGTGAACTGTTTTATGCGACTAAATATTGTAAGCCATACTTTGTGAACCGATATAATCGTCCTTTTAGGCTCCATGTTGCCATTTTTGTATTGAAGCAAATAAACCGACTAAAGCAAATATAATTATTAATTATTCATTAAAATAGTGGTTTAAACATAGGTCGTATCAATGGAGCGAAACGTGTACTAAATCTGACCAATAATTATTTCATGATCAAGTATCAACACTTATATTTTAAGATTTCGATACATTTCTGTGTATATGTATTGCGTATTACAACCTACTATTTTCAAAATATGCTGAATATTGGGGATAATTCGCGTTTTGAATTTCTTAGTGACCGCATACGTTAACTATAGCATGCCTGTGTCTCTGTGTTGGTCATTATCCCACGTTAAACATAATCACAAGTTAATTACAATGGTGCAGAACTTAGTTGAGAAAAAGTAAATTATGTAAATTGCCGCATTGTCAAGACAATACACGTGTAAGTAATGTTTAAATTAGTACCAGACAAATCTAGTCCAAAACTTTTAAAGCATCAACCTGCACGTTCGTGTTGACGAAGAAAAGATATAGACATATAGACAATGTACAATATAATGAACTAGTCGGAAGATTGAAATATATAATTTTGATATTGTCAGGATAGCTTTAGCCAAACGAGTAAATATTCTGCATATCAGTCATATCATACATTGATCCATTTTAGAATTTCGACATTATAATTAAAATGCACATGTGACAACCCGTTTTGTAATAAAGTTGCAAATTGTAATTATTATTACAAAACGGGTTGAGAGCTTATTACATTTTGAAAAAATGTTTGCAACCCGTTTTGTAATAAAGTTGCAAAATGTAATAAATCTTCAAAATCACTTCAAATGTAGTATAACTATTAAAAATGTGTCAGAACAATTTGAACTAGAAATGTGTGCCATGACACGGGTGCCCCCCTTATAGCACATATCATTTACAATGGGGAAGGAGAGAGAATAGCGGTTTGAGGTAACATCATTATTCAATTTCTTAGCCTTCTGTCGTAGTGGACAATAATTCTAATAAACAAAAAAATATCAAAGGTCCATCATATAGTAAAAGTAACAAAGGGCAACAATTCTGGTAAAAATTTGCACAACAAAAATTCCATCCTTTAAAGTCATCTATACATTGAGATTATTAATCTGTGAAAGTTTGAAGAAATTCTATCCAAAAGTTTGTGAGGAGTTCAACATACAAGATTTTTCACTATAGGGTATATGGTAAAAGTAACAAAGGGCCATAACTCTGGTCAAAATTGACACAGTAAAAAATCCTTCCTTTACAGTCATCTATATATTGAGGTTGTTCATCTGTGAAAGTTTGAAGAAATTCTACTCAGTAGTTTATGAGGAGTTTAACACACAAGATTTGTGTTACGTACGGACGTACGGACAGCATCAATGCTACCAGTTTTGTTATAAGTTTTCATAATGTACTTTTTTTAATCACTTTAAAAGTGAACTATTTATTACAAAATGGGTTGGGAATATTATTACACATTAAAAATAACCTTGCAACCCGTTTTGTAATAAATTTTCAAAATGTAATAAATTTTCAAAATCCCCTCAAAAGTGAGGTATACATAGCAAAACGGGTTCTGGAGTGTTGTTACACTTTGAAAATAACCTTGCAACCCGTTTTGTAATAAAGTTGCAAAATGTAATAAATTTTTGCAATCACCTCAAAAGTGAGGTATTTATTACAAAACGGGTTGAGAAGTGTTATTACACTTTGAAAATAACCTTGCAACCCGTTTTGTAATAAAGTTGCAAAATGTAATAAATTTTTGCAATCACCTCAAAAGTGAGGTTTTTATTACAAAACGGGTTGAGAAGTGTTATTTCACTTTGAAAATAACTTTGCAACCCGTTTTGTAATAAATTTTCGAATTGTAATAATTTTTTGCAATCACCTCAAAAGTAAGGTATTTATTACAAAACGGGTTGAGAAGTGTTATTACACTTTGAAAATAACCTTGCAACCCGTTTTGTAATAAAGTTGCAAATGTAATAAATTTTTGAAATCACTTCAAAAGTAAGGTATTTATTACAAAACGGGTTGGAAGTGTTATTACACTTTGAAAATAACTTTGCAACCCGTTTTATAATAAATTTTCGAAATGTAATAATTGTTTGAGATCACCTGAAAAGTGAGGTATTCATTACAAAAAAGCGGTTTTGAAGTGTTCTTTCGCTTGGAAATGACCTTGCTACCCGTTTTGTAATAAATTTTCCAAATGTAATAATGTTTTGCAATCACCTCAAAAGTGAGGTATTTATTACAAAACCGGTTGGGAAGATTATAAGACTTCTGAAATAACATTGCAACCAGTTTTATATAAATTTTCAAAATGTATTAATTTTCAAAATGTAACAAATTATCAGCTCTTCGTCCATGATTTGACATTCAAAAATTACCGGATGTCATTTAATTGAAATTTGATATTGGTATTCTAAACATCTAGACTGACATTGGAAGAAACATTACTTTTTAAGAAGAAAACTATAGCGGAAAATTTTGGGGCCTTGTCGTAAGCGAAAACAAGCCGATTTACACAGTGCAACTCTTTCGGTCAAATGTTCTCTTCTGATGTTTCACCCCACGGTAAAACGTTGTAAATGTCAAATATCACGAAATTGAGTATTTTGTTGTGTTATCCTCTTTTGATGGTCATATGTTTCTTAGAAAATACATGCCATCTTTTTAAATTTGATTTTTGTGAAGCTCAAATGTATTGTTTCACACTAATACTTATATAAGTGTCTGGTGGCCATCATGATACTATATAACATTTGCGGCTAACACGTTACCAACAGAAACCGCCGATTATCCAATTCATAAAAGGTAGTACGTGTAGCCAAGAAGTAAAGCTCAACATACAAGTATACTGATGTGTATTTAACGAAATGTTTACAATAACAAAATACCATCAAAAGAGGATAACACCATGCCGAAAATATGCCGACGTTCGTGACGTCAATGTACGAGGGTCGTTCATTTAATACCCGGACGATCGATATTGCTGGAAAACTGGCGGACTGATATTGATGAAAACTTACAGGAAAACAGTCAAACCATTCCTTAATACTTATACGAAATTTCAACCTGTTACAACGAAGTGTTTACATAATATTATTGTTTTAATAAGTACATGTAACGCGAGTCGGCCCAAGTCGACGTCAAAATATTATGACGTTACGCCATTTTCGCTCCTAAAACGTGACACTTTTTCTCTATTTGATCATCGTTTTGGAGTCATTTAGTCACGCGAGCACACACATTTACCATTTTAATATGTTCGGTAGTGATGTTAAATGATGTATCCTTTATAATTTCGCATGGTTCGGTAATTACTATAGTAGTATTCTTTAAGTTGTGTTTACCCCTCCATTAGGTGTTTACCCAATGACACTTTCCTGTTTCAGACGTTAGATTTACACTGCCTCGGATCATCGAGAGGTGATCCATGTCATCAAAGAACCGTTTATAAGCAGAAATCCACCAATACGAATATTACCAAAAGCCTCTGTAAAATAGATTCTTTAGTTTTATAGGTGTATGACTAATACTTTTACGAAAGTTCATCATAATCGGGGTTTTCCCTAATAAATTCGATTTCATTGCGATATTAACGGAAACACGCCAGTTGACACTAAACAACGCTTCACGCACAACAATAGTACAGAAATGACATCAAACGTTATATAACACATGTCATAGATGTAGACATAACGTTATATGATGTTTCACGTTGAAAATAAGCGACTATACCACGCACAATGTCATATCAACACTCTACATTTCACTGAAAACTTTGGCTGGGCAGGGTAGACCTTAGTTGGGTTACAATAGTAACCACAGTTAGTGTTCAGTTGGATAAAATTATACCAAATTTTGTCGAATCGTCCAGTTGATATGTATGTCTCATTGAATGGAAATTTATTACAATTGCATGTTTCAATCAAGCGCTATGGCAATCGTCCGGGTATTAAATGAACGACCTCGTATACACATTAAACGCATTTTCGCGCGTAAAAGCGCTTTTTTCACTTTTGAATGTATATAATAAAAGGAATATCACTGCAGTGTGTTGATCCGTTGGGCCGTATTACCTCAAGCTGCTTGTGTAATGCCGTATATCACGAGACCACTATATATTAATTTAATAATTAAGTACATCTAAAAAGTCCATGGAGGGGCACGTGACCTGTTCTCGATGGTTCACGATTTCAAAAAAAAATCCAAAAAAAGATGCATTTTGTAAGAATGTCGTGAACCAGACTAATTCCATTATTCCATGCGGATAACATCGGTCTTTGTCGCGTTGCAATAGTTTGTCCGAAATTTCAGTGAGCGCTATGCAATATTGAGACCATGGATCTAAACAGCAGGTAACTGCAGCTGCATCAGCACATCGCTTCCCAGTCAATTGTCATGGAATTATCGGAATTGGTTTATGATCTTTGATATTATTGAACACTGAAAACATGTCTTATGATAATACCTTTAATGTACTGATACGAGGTTTGATTTATAAGAATATTATATGGAACAAGGGAGTCATAATATGCAATTATGTGTCTTGAAAATTGGTTTGTTATACATGAAATTATTTAACAATTTGTTGATAAATTTCGTATGTCAAGTTATCGTGCATATAGTGTTCCCAATTTGAAGGCTACCGGCCTATCGCGCTTATTTTTTTCTCACAATTATGAGATTTTAATGCTTAATTATATACACATCAGCTGTTAAATTATGCAGATAGAAGGTCGAGGATCCTGTCAATTCTCTGTCAAATGAAGTCGGTACATCATTTGCTCGCAGGAACTATTTGACTTGTATAATGTCTGGTGTACAATGGCATTCAAGTGATAGGTTTTGACAATAACGTTCATCTTAGCTTGTCTTATGTGTTAGAAGGGTAAAAATCAAATTATTGGAATGCTCCAAATATGAATTGATACAAACCCGCAGTATCTATGTTTTCTTGGTATTTTGCCGGTCCCGGAAGTCGACGCTCATAACAATAACTGGTATGACGTTACGTTTGTTTTCGCGACGTCGCCACAAAATCTCCCGCCAAAATATCAATATTTTGATATACGAACGCATTAAGTATATTAAGTTTATTAAATATTTTCTTCAAAGATTTGAACCTTAGCGAGCGAAGCGAAGCGTGGTTTAAATCTTTGAAGAAAATATTTTAAACTCTAACCGACTTGAATAATTGAAACCCCAAGAAGCACGAGATTCGCGTGTCTGTAAATCGGTCAGTACATGGACAATAATTGGCGCGAAAGAGACGCGTTTAATGGTCAAATAGACGGTTACATTTTATTAGGTGTGTTTAAAAATAAACTGTGTGTATTTAACCATAAAGTCGGTGAAGTTTGAATTGTGAAATAAATTGATACCCCCGTTCAAATAAATGGTTATTACTACATGCCGTCTCTAAAGCTGCATTTGTATCGGTGGGTGAAACCACGGGTAACTGTATCATTAATAAAGAGTAAACACAATTTGTACAATTTTGCCCTAAACACCTTTTTTTACAGTGTATTAAACACTGCATGGGAGAGCCATATTGTACTCTTTATGGTACCGTACTAACACTGATATGGAAGGTATTCCTGGTTCTACATGTATAAGGGTGTATAAGGGTGACAATACACTACCTGGTATACAAGGTGTATTCCAAGTTGTTTATGATACAAACTTCTGGTACTGTTATTGCTTTAACCAACTCAAAACATGTATATATTTTTAGTTTCATCCAAAATAGTCACATTTTGCACAATAGCCTATTTTAGGATGTTTGATATCTAAACTGCAGGGTTATTTATGGTTTTATACCATTTACATTGACATATTAAATCACCAAATAAAATGATCGATGTCATTGTGCATAGTCTACCGATTCCAAAAACTACAATTTTCGATGTTTTACCCAAAAAATATCTAGCTTAAGATGCTTAATATCTTAATCGCAAGTCACTATGAAACTATCACAGCGATTATTTATCAAATTAAATGGTCAATGACGTTATAGACGACTTATTCCAAAAATTCGCAATTTTATGTGCAGTTTTTAATGTTTTAACCCCAAAAATAACTCCTTTTCCATAAATACAAGACACTAAAATTTTACAGTCTTCAACTGAAACTTGATAATTACATTTTAGTGTGATTTATTACAAAATATGATTGAAAATGACATTGTAGATCACCGATTCCAGAAATTCGCAGTTTCGTTTATATTTTGGAACGTTTTACCGAATTTTTCTCAAAATTCTCAGTGGTGACAAAATGGCACCCGTCAGAAATTCCATTTTAACGGTCTTGTCTACTAAAATCATTAAAGAAAAAACAATGAAAGGGTTAGATCAATTTTTCGGGGTTTCGGCCCGGACTATGAAATTTGGACTGGTTATGAGCTGTAATATTGGCCGCCATCTTGGTTTCCATGGTAACTGACTTTATTTCAGCTATCCACCCTCTCTATTATTAAACTTCAAACACCTGCCTACATAAATAAACAAAATCAACACATGATTGGAGGAAATACTCCTCGCTGAAGCAAAAAAACCCAAAGCTATTGCACTTTTAACACCATAAAAATGTGACTGGAATAATTGTCTTGAACTTTCACCTTGTAATGACCTTCACCTTCGTGACATTGGTCAACATATCAATTTAAATGCTAAGCTAGGTATCAGTGTGTAATAAGGTTGCACATACAGTAGTATGTATGCACATTTTGCACTTTTACACTTGGTGAAGCAAATGCAATGCATACAGTTTTGTTATGATAATCAAAATATATGGACAATTTCAATTGGGGTGGGGTTACGAAATTCCTCCTTATTTCATTATTATTCGCCATGTCAACACGAAATAATTTTATTGTAAGTGCAACTGATCACAGGCGATGTTGAAATGAATTAATGAAGTATATGGACAAAATTGCGCATATGAATGATAACTATTTGGGGTATAAACACATTTTTTACCCATTTTTAGGTCTTTTGACCTCTAAATGACCTTGATCTTGACATTGAATGACCTTGACCCACCTATCATTTCTGAGCACTATACCGGTACTTTAAATATTACACATAACAAAATTGATATGTGTTTGTACATACTAGTTATAAAGGTTAGATTAAGACGGAGTGTGTACTAAAAAATTGGCGGGAAATTTTGACGCCATCATGGTTTCCATGGTAACCTACAGGATCTCAGCTGTCCACCCTCGCTAAAATTAAACTTCAAGCATCCCTCTACACGAATAAACTGAGAAACGCTCTGGACCTTTTTTTCACACTAAAAACTCTAGATGCTAGACTATTATCAATATATTAAAAATCCGTCCTTTAATAAGAAAATAAACCCACAGGGCGTGAAATCATTTCTTTTTTCTTATTTAGAATAGCATTATCGTTTTCATTGAATGCATCTCAGTGATTGACTGGACACCGTAATATACATTTCATGGTATAACTTTTTAACGATATAGTTGATCAAATTCGATCGGATTTTGCATGAAAGTAGTTCTAACACTTGTCCATAAATGTACTTACTTTACGAAGATACCGACAGCCTATTCTTGTTTTCGATACTATGAAAATCTGACCCCTTTAGTACAAATGCACCTCTCTAAGATAACATAGAATTGATAATATGTTTTTACTCTTTATCAATTAAACAGTAACCTGTGGTTGAAACATGGATGACCAAAAGAACAGGGTGTTATTTGCATATCGCACGAAGTTCACGAATAGGCGTGGTCTATTTGCGCATGTGCAGTGGCTTCATTTTACTTCTTGGTTAAGACGATTAATTCGAAAAATAGAACGTTCTTCGTGGATTAGACGACGAAAATCGAGTCCGCTGATTGGTCGAAAAAGTCGTGCAAACACTAATTGATGTTTTGTATGCTATAATAGCGTTTACGCATCTTTTTCGCGTTATAAAATCGATTGTAGGACATAATCCCCCTCGGACAAAATCCCCTTCACCTACCCGGACAAAATCCCCTTAATAGTTTTATCAGGGTGGACAAAATCCCCTTCATATAATTTCATGGTTGGAGAAATTCCCTTCAGACATAATCCACTACTGCCAAATCATCTGTATTATTCCTTAGACCGTGTGTTGTTAAATTAATCTAGAAGTTCTACTACATTTTTACTATGAAACATTGTCATTTTTTGTGCCAGAAGGGTGATATAAAAACAATCCATGAACAGCGTATGATAGGATAGGAGTATTTAAAAGCCATTGTTTGAATTCTTTGAGTATGTTGTAAATTGTTTTCAATTGCATTAAATGATGTGTAGTCATGCAAATCCCCAGGAATTTAGTACATGTACATGATGTAGTGAACAGAAATGAGTTGTAGATTACGTATCATATTTCTCTCCAGAACTGGTGGTGAATTACTGTACATATTTTCCTACTAGATATAGTATGTATATTTCTAGCTGTAGAAGTACAATGTCAATAATTAACTTGATTATCTAGTTGTAAAATATCCCTAAATGGGGATCACTATTATATTTGTAGATAGTTCACTCTATATATAGAGTGACTTAACTTAATTAAGTCATTTAATTCTTGGTACTCAATGTCCACAATTTAGCCTTTGTGTTAAAACCTACCACTTTATATGTAATTATTAGTCAAACTATATCCTGAATTGCTTTGATTGTGTTTGCAAACAAGTTTATTAATGTCCTTTTATATTAACTTTATTAATTATCGCCAGTTTGTGACAGTTTTTCCATCTTGTATGAAAACTGTTACTCTATGTCTTGTATTCACTATTATCTGCTATGAAAATGGTATGTATACCGTATGTATGTATGAAATAAAACTGTTCTAATCAAAATATGTATAAAAAATGTATACATTTGTATGTGATCAATTTAAAGTATGCTTACTTTTAGTAATAAATGAACCATGTTTTCACAAAATATAACAAAGTCCCCTTAAATTTGAATGATGACACAGAAAAAATAACAATAATTAATACAAATCTACAGAACTTAGTAATAGAAACAAAAACATTACATGTCAGACCATAATAATTTAGTATAAACATCGTTTATATTTTCTGTGCAAGTTTGAAAGAATAATATTTTTAAGAGTGGATCTTGTCCAAAGGGGATTCCATCTGAAGGGGATTTTGTCCGCCCTGGAAAAAGTATGAAGGGGATTATGTCCGCCTTGAAAAAAAGCATGAAGGGGATTTTGTGCATTTTCTCAATAAGACATGGAGGGGATTTTGTCCGAAGGGGATTTTGGTCGTACACCTATAAAATCATGTTATAGTACGAAAACGCATGCGTTAACCCTACATTATAGACTCTATTCATGTACTTGTATCATGTCGCTTCTTTCCTGGTGTTAACGTACTATTTATGTCTAACTATTAATGACATGGTTAGAAAATTATACATAGATGTGTTGAATCACTCGTAGTACTTGAACCAATTCACTTTGAAATTGGTCGAGCAATATAACTAGGGGTATTTTTGGTAGTGTAAACTATAACCGATTGGGATAACGTTGGCAAGTTTTTTTTAAATACATGTACACTATAGTTCTCCTAATCTTAACATAAACACGTTTATGAGACAATCCTGTGAGTGACTTTGATGTGTACGACTGTAATTATAAAGTAACACACCAACTCGTACATGGGTTAATAATTATACATGTACATGGATTAGAAGTTCCTAGTACCTCGAGACAATAAATTGAATCACACCGGTTAATGCATCCTATTAACAAATATCGTATGGACAACCCCAACTTAAAAATTAGCACTCCAGTGTAATATTCGAACGTGCAGAAAGAACATAATTTGTATTTAAAATTTAGCAGGTTTGAATAGATCAGAATTTAGAATCTCAAAATGTGTGCGCGTTTCGATCTAGAAGCTAGGTAAATTGACAATTAATATTAAAACGATCCAGCTTCTAATCACACAAATGTCGTGTGTTTTCATAAACAATCCCTCGAGTCAATTCAAGTGAAAAAACTGTGACATCTTACAATGTAGCATGTGCTTTTGTTCCAGCTTTATTGGTTTGGAATGGTTTCTCTTCAAGTGTTGGTCATTTAGTTTCCCTATTGCAATCACATATGCGATGTTCTAATAACTAAATAACATGAAAGATCGAGTGGCTGCATTACTGTGTCAGACAATATTTGAGGGATCATAAACGTCGACGATATGCATAGTTACACGTATTTCAAATAGAAATTCTTCTTTTTACATATAGCAGAGAACTTATCTACGTTTGAAGCAGCGATCCAGGAAAACCTTTCATCAAAACCAAATACACGGTAAAGTTCATGGGAGAATAAATCATTGTCCATTGTGTAACAAGAGAAGTTTTTCCTGATACTCGTCTGAAGACTGGTGCTATGCAATGTGTATTACTGGGTATTACATACTAGCGTACATGTATACAAAAGTGTACATCATGGATAAAAATGTTTTTTGAATAAAAACCTGACGAATTCAACTGTTTGACATCCGGACCTCTTCGATAACTCTGATACACGCGAGCAGTAATTTTATTTGACTCGAAATTTGCTGATTTCTGTTTTTATTTGTGATTATTGTGTGATACCCTTGATCCCTTACCTTATTCATTACATAGAGGATATTTGTGTTTTTCGGTGTAAGATCGGTTGTTACTTCACCGAGTGAGCAGCTGAAGTAATATTTTCACGAGTGGCGTAGCCACGAGTGAAAATATAAGTCAGCTGCTCACGAGGTGAATAACTACCGATCTTACACCGAAAAACTCAAATATTCTATTTATTTGATGCTTTATTTTGATAATCTAAACCAATTAGTAACTAATTGAATTTTATTGACCCGTATGGTGCCTCAATATGATGACGCGACGTCATTTTAAAGTTCGCGCTCACGTTCGATTATGTAGGTCTTTAATAAGCAGTTGATTGTCTGATGGAAGAAAACGTATTTTTCATTTTGTATACATACGCTATCTAGATCTTCTAATACAGCATCCGCTAAAAGAGGCTAGCCGTCAACATTTTGAGTAATGAACTAATTTGTGTTTTTATTTGAAATCGATCCCGTATTAAGTATTATTTTAAACATTATCTGCATATTTAAATAACTATCAATGTCATACAACATTATTATTCGTCTGCATTGCCTCAAAATTGGGGATTTTGTGAACTATCCACTGAGAGTTCAAGGTAGACAGTGTCATTTCGATTTAGGACGTCAATAGGTACAAGAAAAATGGTTGATGCAAGGCATCAAACGGAAGCCGTAATGTTTTGGTGTACAATCTGAAAGAAAAAAGCTCAAGGAGTCGTGTTCCAAACCAAAACTGTTAATGTGTCTGAACAACACGGATAGCCCTGCTTTTGTTCTGTCAGTAAAGACAAATCCTTGCCATATACAATAAAAAAAACATAAGTATGACTATGATGCATGCCAAATCCGTCTCATTATGGTTAACATTTATGCCAAGTGATATGAAAATCGCTGGATGAATGGTAGAGTAATGGAACAGATGCAAAATACACCCCGTTTATTGTTTGACAGCTGTGACCTTGACCTTGGAACTAGGTCTTGGACATGAAAAATGGTGTAATTATCATTTTTCCAAAGTTATTTCAAAATCCCTTGATAACTGGAAAATACTGAACACTCCTATGAAGTTTCATTAAAATCGGACCAAGGGTATAGGAGATGTGGAGCTGACAAGACACCGCCAGATGGCAGGCCCTGAAAAGGCTGTAATTGTGTCCGAGTGGAAAGATGAGACAATATGTACAACTGAACTTCGAGCTGGTGAAGTTTAAATATAAGATTCAATTGATAGGATGGTAACTTTTCATTCATTGACGTTGAGTATATAAGTAGTGTGTAATACATCTAGATCTATTAATTTTTATTTATTGTTTAACAATAATTGCGTCTACACGTGCATTTCTATATGGACGCACAAAACGTTCTAATATACACGTGCTGGATGATATGAAATAAACCACGTAAGTACATGTAGCGTGCAGCCCTCGCAAATAGGCATATTCAATTACAAGCACATTATAAATGAATGAAACATGATTATGTGACCATTCTAAATAGACATTTTCTGCACACCCATTCGCACTATCTATAATTAGTTAATCCCCCGCCTCAGGCATGTTTCAATTATACAACATAATTTACAATTTAATGTACTATACAGCGTGATTAACTATCAATACGGGATTTTCTATTGATACCGGATACACTGTAGGATACCGTCGTTTAGTAGTCACTTCGCTTGGTTCCCGATTCATTCGGTAACGGTTAATAGTGGACCAGTAACCAGACTTATAAGTGCTATTTATAGCAACGGTGAATTGATAGACAATAATTATTCCAGGCGATACTAAACTTTGTGAATTTCGGCAATTTATTTTCGATAAATAAGAAAAATCATATGAAACCCTATATAATTGTTTTCACGCGAAAACATCTGAGTGCATCATACGCATTGAGACAGGGCGGTATGAAGGCTTGCCATTAACGGAACGCATTTGTCAAAATTGTCAAGTTTTAGAAGATGAAGCTCATGTTCTTTTAAGTTGTGATTTATACACAGATTTAAGAAATACCTTGTATGAACAGGTCGCAACTATTTGTCCTGATTTTTATTCTCTGAATGATTTAATGAAACTAAGGGTTCTTTTTACTGAGAAAAACGCTTTAAGAATTTGCGCCAAAACCTGTTTTATGATTTTACAAAGACGACATTTTTATCTGTGTAAATAATGTATTCATACTATCTTATTAATTATTGCCAGTTTTATTGACATCTAAGGGAATGTTGTTAATCAGTTCATCTACGGTCTGACCGGGGTGATAAATGATCTATTAATACTATTTTTTAATTAGCGCATTAGTGCCTCATTTACAAATCTCAGTTTCTTAAATTAAAAATTTAACTATATTTTAATTCAACGTATTAACAACATTCTCTTAGTTTTAATTTTGTATATAAATTAATGTTTTTTGTTTATAAATAGTGATATAGCACTGTTTATAGGACAGTTCATAGTACAAGCTAGTCATATAGTGATTTTATGATAATCAGATTATTTTAAGATTTGATAATTGTCTCTTATAATTCATAACTGAATGGTTATGTACATTTTATCTGTTCTGCTTATGTCGTATGTTATATGTATGTACATAAATGAGACGAAATAAAGAATATATATATCTGCTTTAAAAATATGTGTCAATGAAATGCTATCCTAAGCAATTAAAAATGTCATTTGTAAACGAATTAAACTAGCGATCAGTTCAGTAGTTTTGAAGAAAAGAAAAATAGACACCTCAGCAAGTCTACGGTCAAAGGGATCAGCAATTATTATTAAAACAGAAATATACTTTTTATTTCAATTACGAACATTACCCATCCAAAAAAATGTAAATAGTTTATACATAGTCATCAATTAATAGCTGTAATATCACGCAAACGAATTTATTCATTGTATTGACTACAAAATGTAGCAGTAACTTGTCCTTTAACGTCCATGAGAGAAATTCACATTGCATTTAGCGCGAAAATTCTCAAAATTGTGAAAAAGTAGGCGCGGAAACTTTTCAAATTGTGAAAAACTTAATGCGATAAATCATCAAATTATGATACAAAATTTTTCAGATGTTAGTTCATTTTTTGTCAACTTTTCCCAAACATGCATGTATCTATGATATAATACTTTATATCAAGTCCTGAAAAGGAATATATGACTGTTATCTGTGATTTGTTTGTTTGGTGCTTTGTGAAGTTGATTTTACAAAACCCATGACGCAAATTCTAATTGGGAATTAAGGGACCTTTTAGGTTTGTGAAAGGGGCCTATAGCAAATTGTGAAGGGGCCAAATATAGGCCCCTTGTATATAGTGAAAAAAGCCCTGTACTTACATAAAAACCATTTACCAATAGCTAACTGGTGGTATTAATCCCTTTGTATACAAACATGATCTCTCCTGTACGACTATAAAAGTAATTGCATGTGCATGTATCATATTTATAAGTAATTACATAAAAGGAAAAAACGAATGGCACGAAGAATCGAACGCAGATCGCAAATTGTTAGGCGATCACCTATTCCTTTACGCTAAGATGTTTCATGCAAGTGCACTTGGTGAAAATGTTTGAATAGAAAATACATACCTCTGCTCTACCCAAATCGATGTAATGGTCAGTGATTTATGTTTATATTGACATTGCAGATTATCGCATTGGAGTTATACACTGTACTTGCATGTGTTTTTAAGTACAGTCAAACCTGAGTTAAAGACCATATCTCTGATAACAAAGCAGGTGACTACTCTTACTAAATTAGTTTGCAAAGACCTTCAACATTATCTTCCATCAGGTCATTTATATTGAATATATCAAGAGTAACCTGTCAGCTAAGGTCATTTTAGTTGTTTCCTGTGTGGTCTTTTAGACAGGTTTCACTGTACCAATACACAATAAAAATACACTTACACAGTAATTGACACATCCAAATGTAAATTCAATTTATTTGCAAACGGATACTCCGGTTCATTATACAGGTCAATCCATTAACTACATTTCACTGTTCATTGTGCATCATAATACAAATTAATAATAATATTGATAAACATGTAATGCTATTCTTGATATTTAAACACGTAACTTATGTTATTATCATGACTGTTACACAAATTGCCACTATGACTAGAATGTGTGATTCTAGATACACTGTACGTCTTTAGTACACATTGCAGATAATATAACAATTGTAACAACAACAGGTTCTTCAACAACTTTCAATAGTTATAATTTTATCATTTATTTGAACGTCATTTGATCATATACATGAATCAGAACGTAAATAACGATATTAAGGAATGATATGCCGCCAACAAGGGGATACGTATTGTTTGACACCCCTGAACTTTGTCAGAATATCGCGTATGTAATCCATTCCAAATAATAAACCAACTGTCTTATTTTTTATTTCGTGTTTGATATGACGCGGCCCGGGGTTCGAACCCAAGGCCTACTACACTGGACACAATGCTGTCGAAGAGGAATTATGTCTTGAAGTTGGTTGATATAGTCCACGTTTTCATAGTAATTTTGTGTTTGCTCATCACTTGCTAATGTGTCTGGTTCTAAATAGGCTGGCGTTGTTATATTTGATCGTTTGTGCACATGAATAACTAATAGTTGAAAAGAAAATTGCATCTTCAATCGATACCTTCTGAAATCAGTGCTCATAAGTAATTTTTGTATCAAACATGTTGTAGCGTAATATGGCTAAAGTAATCACTCAACAGTATAGCAGTTTCAACGTTTATTCAGTACATACGCTCCTCTCTAACTCAGAGCTCCACTCATGACTCGGCGCTCCAATTTCAACTGATCTTAACACAACTTTGCTTGGGTTATAAAGGGTATAGCCAGACATGTATTATACAGAGATCGGTGTAACCAAATGTTCAAGCTTCCTGGTATTATGTAAGATCATCCCCCACACCACATGAAATGTGTCCAACATACTCAACTGTCAAACCTACAGTGACCCACCATGCACATGTCAACATTGACATACAATGTTATAATGTCGCTGTCTAAATAATGCAAGCGAAAGACGTAGGTTCTAGTTTTTCCAATCCAATTTTCCATTTTTGTCCTAGGATATCGGCATGTATAACTGTAAAGTTCGTTGTTTGGATGTCATTGCTGTTCCAAGTAGGCTCGAACTCGACTGTTGACAGTTATATAGTACACAAGTGTAATTGGTCTGAATGGTTAACAACTAGATGATCAACGGTTTCATGGGTGGCTGTGTCAAACGATATGTAAAAAGATGAATTACTACTTTTGTACGAGTAACAATGCCTATTATCTAAATTTAACAACGATAAGTGAATTAAGGCGATGAATATAACCTATGTCGGCATTGAGCTTTAAACGATACAAAGGTGTGTCTCAACCGTTGCCAAATAAGCGTATTTGTCCAAACCGTTGCTACTTTTTAACTGATATTGTCCGGAGAATTCCAACCGGTGCGTGGTGTTCCTACCGGCGCTGAGCAAATCTAAAGAATGCTATTTTTGACGCTTGCAAGTCAGTAATCAACAAGATTGCACATATATGGTCAAGGGGGTCTGATTCTAGGGCATTTGACAAAGTGACCATTTATAGAACACGGTATGTGCGACAATATGACCGGATAAAACTGCAGTTCTCGATTCATTTTTCAACTTCGTGAAATTTTCAGGTTTAAACACGGTTTTGTTGGATAATACTACAATACAGACATGGCACCTGCATCGATGAACGTGGCAATACTAGCTGCAGCGTATCCAACAAAAATTTAAAAATAAAAGCAATATAAAATACTAGAAGAAGTGAAGAAACAAGCGCCTACCTTTCCGCTGTCAAACTGTCCGCCATCTTGGTGTGTCTCGACCGGCACACGGAAAATTCCGTCCGGCGCAGTTACACGACAGTGATTACCCCACCCCCTTTCAAAACATTAAATGTAGTTGATTTACACATAATAGCCTGTAGTATTTGTATTATCATTATCGAATGTTTGACTGAATATAAAGTTCTAATACTGCCAATGATAAGGGTCATTTATTGAGGTCATCATGAATGAAGGTCAAGGTCATTTCAAGGTCAAATGGTAAAAAAGTACAAAAAATGGGTATACACTAGATATCGAATGTACCAGTTGTAGAAATGATGCTTAAACACATACATTTACACATGGAAGTCGATTTCGAGTCAATATGATTTGAAATGTACCAATTCAAAGGGAAAATTAGAGATTTAAGTAGCAACTAGCTGTAATTAAAAATTACCCCACCCACTTTTATAACATTCATTGCAGTTGATTAATTTCAAATCCCAATAGCAATAGTCATAATCAAGAAAATGTGTCAACAAATGCTTCTAATGTTTCTCTCAAGCGTAAGGAACATGAATGTTTAAAGGTTGTGCAGAGTAAAAGGTCCAGATAGAGATTTCTACTTTTTGGAATACTCAACACTACAAAATACAGCTATTACTAGCCACAGAAGTATAAGATCATCACCTAGTATTGCTATTCTTCGTTCCATGGGGCATCTACAACTGTCTGGCACAGTCATCCAGTGTTCAGTGGGATATCTAATAATGTATGACACTGTCTCTCATGACAACACGGGGTACCAACAACTGTCTTGCACAGCATTTCATGTCTCTATGGGACACCAACAACTGTCTATCACAGTATTTCATGGCTGTATGGGGTACCAACAACTGTCTTACACAGCATTTTATATCGTCATGGGGTACCAACAACTGTCTAACACAGCATTTCATAGCACCGTGGGGTACCAACAACTGTCTAACATAGCATTTTATAGCACCATAGGGTACCAACAACTGTCTAACATATCATTTTATAGCACCATTGGGTACCAACAACTGTCTAACATAGCATTTTATAGCACCATGGGGTACCAATAAATGTCTAACATATCATTGTATAGCTACATGGAATACCAATAAATGTCTAACACGGCATTACATAGCACCATGGAGTACCCACAACAGTCTAACATTGCATTTTATAGTGCCATGGGGTACCAACAACAGTCTAACATTGCATTTTATAATGCCATGGAGTACCAACAACAGTCTAACATTGCATTTTATAGTGCCATGGGGTACCAACAACTGTCTAACATTGCATTTTATAGTGCCATGGGGTACCAACAACAGTCTAACATTGCATTTTATAGTGCCATGGGGTACCAACAACTGTCTAAAACTGCATTTCATAGCTCCATGGGATACCAACAACTGTCTAACATAGCATTTTATAGCACCATGGGATACCAACAACTGTCTAACATAGCATTTTATAGCACCATGGGGTACCAACAACTGTCTAACATATCATTTTATAGCTACATGGGATACCAATAAATGTCTAACACAGCATTACATAGCACCATGGAGTACCCACAACAGTCTAACACAGCATTTTATAGTGCCATGGGGTACCAACAACATTTCATAGAGCCATGGGGTACCAACAACGGTCTAACACAGCATTTTATAGAGCCATGGGGTACCAATAAATGTCTAACATATCATTGTATAGCTACATGGAATACCAATAAATGTCTAACACGGCATTACATAGCACCATGGGGTACCAACAACAGTCTAACATTGCATTTTATAGTGCCATGGGGTACCAACAACTGTCTAAAACTGCATTTCATAGCTCCATGGGATACCAACAACTGTCTAACATAGCATTTTATAGCACCATGGGATACCAACAACTGTCTAACATAGCATTTTATAGCACCATGGGGTACCAACAACTGTCTAACATATCATTTTATAGCTACATGGGATACCAATAAATGTCTAACACAGCATTACATAGCACCATGGAGTACCCACAACAGTCTAACACAGCATTTTATAGTGCCATGGGGTACCAACAACATTTCATAGAGCCATGGGGTACCAACAACGGTCTAACACAGCATTTTATAGAGCCATGGGGTACCAACAACTGTCTAACACAGCATTCCATAGCACCATGGTACTGTAACACAGCATTTCATAGAGCAATGGGGGTACCAACAACTGTCTAACACAGCATTTCATAGAGCCATGGGGTATCAACAACTGTCTAACGCGGCATTTATAGTGCCATTGGTTACCAACAACTGTCTAACGCAGCATTTCATAGCACCATGGGGTACCAACAACTGTCTTACATAGTATTTTATAGTGCCATGGGGTACCAACAACTGTCTTACACATCATTTTATAGTGTCATTGGGTACCCACAACTGTCTAACACAGCATTTTATAGTGTGTATTGGGTACCAATAACTGTCTAACACAGCATTCCATAGCACCATGGGGTACTCACAACTGTCCAACATAGGATTTCATAGCTCCATGGGATACCAACAACTATCTAACAGCATTTTGTAGCACCATGGGGTACCAACAACTGTTTAACATTCCAACCTTGTACAACTGCTAGGAACAGCTTAACATTGTTCCTTTGGATATCTAACACTGCCTGAAACATCCTTAAATGGTTCAATGTGGTACCAAACATTTCCTTATACTGGCTTTTATTGCTGTATGAGCTACTAAAAATTGTATGAAACAGTCATTTATGGCTTCATTTATTAAAAAGCTATGCCTGGTACATCCTTTCATAGAGCCATGGAATACCAGAAACTGCCTACCAAAAAGAGTATATTAAGTCAGACAGGGAAGTCAGCACTCAACTTACCAGCCGAGCACAGAAAACATTAAAAACACACAAAGCACAATGCCCAACTAAACAAGCGCAGATCCGCCCAAGTCCAAGCTGTCGAAAAGTATAATAAATTATAACTAGCTGAATGACCCAGTAGAAAATATACAGCAACCAAAAGGCGGAATGCCTACGCTGGATGACCTAGTAACAACAGTAAAACTGCTGAACTACATAGTTATAGCAGCCTTTAGTCTCAAAAGTTAAATAACAGTATTAAAACGTTGAAAGGCCCGTATAGTCGGATGACCTACTAACTATCTGAATGACCCAGTTTCCACAGCAAAAGGACTATATTGCCCCGCTTTAGCTGTAAGAAATCTTAAAACGAAGAAGTGCCCAACACAGTACCGACCAAGAAAATTAAACGCCCCTTGTCTCATTTTTAACCACACGTTGTCAGGTATTGACATTAAACCATTGATGCATTTGTATGTTCTTCTTCACAACGTCAGATAAAACTATTCATGTGGTTGAAATGGGTGACTTAAACTGTCTAGATAAGCAAGTTACACATCTCCGCCGCACAGAAGACACTATAGCCTCTTCCAGGAATCGTTGTGGCAAAGCAGCCCATTCTCGGCTCACAAAGTTCCTTAATTCTGCGACGTTCTGAAAATTGTTATCGTGCATTTTTCGTTTCAGGTAGGCCCAGACATGCTCGATTGGGTTCATATCTGGGCTCATCGCTGGCCATGGCATAACTCCAGCGTTGCTGTTATGCAAGAAATTCATCGTCAGCCTCGCCGTATGAGGTCGTACATTATCTTGTTGCAGCTCAAGTCCAGGGTTTATTTGTATAAAAGGGATAACAACTGGACGTAAAACTTCATCAACATAACGCTGAGCTGTATCTCCACGACCTCCAGTCCCTCTAACGTTATACAATTGTGTTTTACCATGATAGGTTATTCCAGCCCACACCATGGTACTTGGGCCACCAAAACGGTTTCGTTCCCTGACACAGGCATCGGCGAACCTTTCATTACGACGTCGGTAGACGCACTGACGTCGATCATTTAAATCAACTTGAAATTTGCACTCGTCAGTGAACAGAACTTGTTGCCTACGACGTAATGACCATCTTAGATGTCGTCTAGCCCATTGTGTACGATTGCGTCGATGAATAGGGGGCAAACGAGCACCACAATATGGACGTCTTGCACGTACTCCAACTTCACGTAGCCGACCTCGAATAGTACGAGCGCTTACTCGGAGACGAGTTCGACCTCGCGTGTTCCTGTCAGTCTGCTTAGGAGTCTCAAAGCGCCTTCGTAAATGAGTTAGAACAATTTGTCTGTCCTGTTGACGAGTGGTTTCACGTGGAACTGGCGGTGCAACCGTAACGTTGTCTTAGACATCTTATAGTTGAGCTCGTGAACACCAAAAATCCTCGCAACTTGAGCAGCCGTAATTCCACATTGAAGCTGCCCAACTGCGCGCATACGCACCTCATTTGACAGTCTGGTAGTGACGTCGACGTCAACCCAGAAGTGAAATGATGTTGGCGAATAATGTGACTGGCCTAAACATGTACTGACATACATTCTGTATACACGTAGCACGTTGCACGTGAAAATCGTGAACATCGTGGTTAACCAACCGATATAATGCAACGCACTATAAAAGTTATACTCGGCACACGGAATTACGTCAGGATACACAATAAATTATTGTAAATACATGTACGTCAAATTTGGAAAAGTTACACACAATCAAAAACCCGTGCAAAACTTTTGTCCTCGAGTATATATTACCTAACACTAGTTCTATACATCTATTTAAATCTGCAAATGTTATGCCATTATGACAAATACCGCTTAGAATATAGGTTTGTTCGAAACAATATGTACTTACTGAACTGTGGTTGACCACAATTTCAGATTAGTATAGGCATGAAATATACACTTATTTGGTATGGATTCAGAGATAATGAATAAAAGATTATGAAAAAGTGCCCTTAATACATATTTATACATTGTTCGTTAAGCAAGGAAAAGCGTAAGTTACATCAACAGTAAATTTTGGATATTTTTTACTTTGACCTTGAAACGACCTTGACATTTGGGACCCAAAATATGGACATCCATTAATAACTTGTGTATTAATGTATAGTGCGTTCAAAGTCAAATGAAAACGGTTATAAACATAAACTCGCCCGCCAGGTAAACTTTATATTGGTTCGATATCAAATAGTGTGCAAATCTCATTCAATATAGCAAAGGCGCGGTAGTGTAGTGGATAAACCCTCACTTCTCCAAGTTTCTATTTTATTCTGAGTTGTAGGTTCGATCCCCACTTCGGTCAACTTCTTTTATTGCATGTATCCGTGATATAAAGTTTCATATTATACTACTGCTTTAATGAATCGATACTTCAAATGCTACATATTTTATGTTACAGGGAATATATTATATAAGTGTATGATTATTGTACTGTAGATAGATAAAAAATAATTGAAGATACAGTTTGATAGATATAGAATGAAAATAATAACACACCAATAAATATACTTACTACGTACGTTATTATAATATTACTAACAAATACAAAATAAGATACTTTTAAAAAACTTAAAAATTTATGTTACTTTGATGGGTGTCGAACCAGTGGCGAGATTGAACAAAATCTCAACGAAATCAGTTGGATAACAGCGGCATGCTTATCCACTCGACTAACGAGACGATTATGAAAAACTAAGTTTCAAATATTATACTATTGATTGAAGGTGTCTCTTTAACTATATAAAACGTAAACCCCCCTATTCTTTTGAGTGGGATAGTTCCCTCATTAGTATTACTTATTGAACCGACAGTATAATACAATAACAAAAAATATGCAATCAAAAGTACTTGTATAATGTTAAATACAGTATGGTCTACATCATATTTTGTTTATCAGTATGACCTTGACCTTGAATTATTCCAACTATCCTCCCAAGGTCAGAAACTTTAGTTCACTGTTTGATAAACTTCAAAGTCTTCCGAACATTTTTGGTATATGACTCAGTTCGTGTCTTTTTATTGCAATGTTACTCCTTAAATAAGCCATTTTTCAGGCTTTTGCTGCTCTAATATTAAGGATCCACACTATGAGCGGCTGTTTATTTGCAACGATGCATCTATCATTTCCCCCTTTTGAACCTCGCCTTGCCAACACTCCGTCCAATTGTGAAGAGGCGCCCGTGGGGTTTTTCGCAGTGACTGTTAACGCTTGCAAACCAAGTCGGCTTCCTGACCAGTACTGTGCGTGCGTTCAACAGGGTTATCTTACATGTTTAAAATGTTTTTTCACTCTACGTTGCGAATATAACTTTATTTGATTTACATAATTATACGATACATTCATAAATTCCCCTTAGAACCCTCGCTGGACTGGCCGGTAAAATTACCTATTGGCGTAAAGCTAATTCCCAGTGTGACGTCGCTAGTTCAAGCTAGTACATCGACAGATATGCAGGTGCGGGTTTGGTGTAAATAAAAATGTAAGCCAAATGTAATCCAATTGGTTCTACAGGGGGCATGCTCCTCGTGATTTATTCTTAATTACATACAGCCTGCAGTATTCAGACTGAAATCAAGAAATATTATTAATTAATGACCTTCTTCGGCGACACTTCCCTCCGGCCGGCGAAATTACTTATTTGCATTAAGCTAGTTGTGCCACCCCGGCCAAATATCTCATTTGCATGAAGGCACCGGTCTGACCTACAGACCTTACGTAATCTTACATGTATGTATACCCTTTCCCGGAAATTCCACAGCCAATAAACAACCAATCGGCGTATCGCTATTCAGCAAACTTCATATCAGTAAATATGTAAATACGGGTTTAAATGCGTTGTCAACGATTGTTTTGCGTTGTAAAGGAATAACTCTGTTGTTTAATAAATGCATATTGGTAGGAACAAATAATGACCATCACATAGAACCGTGAAATATTTAAACCTCTGCAAAAACAGTCAACCCGTATAGATTATAAGGACATGTTTACTAATTAAACCCCGTCAGCACACATCTGATGCTGTGAAATATGTGTAGATATAATGAAAATATACGTCTAACTTAAGTCATCACCTAGGTAAATAAGTGTAGCGAAAAATAGAGATTTCGTTTACGGCGACTGTTTCATTGGCTAACGTGTACTCGTAAGGGGTCAAAATATGCGGCGATATGTATCAGAACGTAAATAGAGCGATATATACTAGTAGTGAAATCAAAGCGCTGTGTAGAGCTACATGTTTTTATCGTCACTCCGTTATGAATATCGTGCCACCCGTCAAACGAAAGACAGTATGTGTAACTTCGAACAACACCTATCAAATACACTTTCCAATGCACAATTTAGAATCTGCAGTCTACATTGATATGCTATATCTTAAAAATTTCATTATAAATGGATATGCCCTGCAAACGATTTTTGGAACAGCTAAAACTTGTAAAACGTAGACGTTTAAGCCGAAAAACAAATGTTTGTCAAAATGTTCCGAATGACCTATTTTTGTGAAAGCTATTATAATTGGTTTATTTTTATACGCTAACCAATGAAAATGACCGTTAGAAAAGGTCGATCTCGCTAAAACCCACCATGACCGTCCCTACAGCGTTTTACGCCGTCGAAATTGTAAGAAAAGTTTAAACTTTGAATTATATCGTATGAAAGTAAATTTAAGCATGTTTTTAAATGCTTTAAATGCACAAAGTTACGTGATTTTGTTCACCTACAAGCCTTATAAAGATAATTAATGCTGTAAATGTTGTAAATTATGAAAAACAAAATGCATCTCTATGCCTAATAATCTTAATCAATGATACAGTTACCTGTGGACTAAGTATGATTGACCTTTAAAGGTGCTATCTCACAGATTGGGCTAAAATTTTTGTATATCGTGATTTTCCAACCTAATCAAGTATTGATGTAATAGAAAGCCAGTTGCTTTTTGACAGATTTGGTGCAAATAAGCAATTTTTAACCACTCTCGATATCGCCCACTGAGTATTTTTTTCTAGAAAAAAAGCGCTAAGTTTCCTTCCAACATGCTTTGTGAATTATGTAATTCACACGTGATCGAACTGTAACATCAACAATCTAAAACATTCGTGAGGTATTTGGTTCGTTTTTAAGTTCGTTTTCATCAAATGCGAACAAATTTCAGGCAATTTAAGTAATAGTAGTGTTAGTTCTATAGAATTTTTTATAAACATACTAAATAATAACAAAATGCCGAAGTTTCTCAAGTTATTTTGGACGTCAGTGTGGTTGTTTATGGGACATTCAGCCATCTATATCAAAATCACTCGAATATTTGACAATTTTTATTTTATTTTAACAGTGAACCGTATACAATACATCGATCTAACCAGATTCACAAACATGCGGCAACACAAAGCCTGTGTTGATTATATTTTGTAATTTGAAATGGCCTGTCAAGTTTAGAATGTGTTAAACATTGGTGATATTTCGTGTTTCGTAATTTCTCAAAGCGACTCCACATGTGTTTTTTGCAAACCCCAATCATTTCCCTTTAGTCTGATTGACGGTCATTACCCGATGTTAAACATAATCACATTACGTATTCTAAATTCTGAACGGTACATACTTAAAACATTTGCAAATTAACACTGTAAATTTAATCAAACTCGCTTACAAGTGTTTCTGCGGGTATAATCGAACGTGTGCGAGTGGAAACGGAATTACTAATATCAAGGGATTACCTAGCAGACGTTTTGCAATCTATACACATGTATGTAATACGAGACATAGTTAAGTCATTTTAACTGTTTTCGTATTACATACCATCTCAGAAATCACTAAGATTTTAACTATGTAATTTCTCCACAACCTATTCATCCGAGCAATAAATAAGTCCCAGCAAATCTCAACCAATATCGTTATGTTCAACCATTTTTAAGAAAATGTGTTTATAACAATTGAATTATCTTTTATTTGTTTGTATTGTGTGAAGTTTTTGAAAGTTTTTTTCGATGAATTAATGTATTTGTGCAAATAAATTCCTACGCACTGTAAAATGACAAATGATTTTTGAGGGTCGATATAAATGACACTGTTAAAAGTTACCCGTTGAGCAGACGAATTTTACATAATTTATTGTTTTAACATTCGTATATTATAGTTTAGCTAGAAACTCCTAATCTAACCTTTTTTCATTATTTACAATAGTTTGTTGATAGTATTGATCCACATTTTCCATTTACTTACCCGAGAACTTCAGCTGAATATTTTGTGTCTACCGTTAGAACGACCCTTTTCCCAGCGCTGTTATATAAATTTTTCCCGCCGAAAGCCGAGACCATATCAGTTATTTGTGTTTCGTCCCCATCGGATTCGTTCGGGTTATTCGTAATCTATTTAGTTCGTATGCAGGTAAAGTTATGGAAACGGACTCTGTGCACGTGGTTTTCAGTTTATAGTTTTTTTATTTTCTCGATGTTTATAGTTTTGATCGCCTTTTGATCCATTAAACTACCACAGATTATCAGATTATCTGTCGTTAGCACAACTCTTTTCCGAGCGCAGAGCTTCGTATACAATTTTCCTGCCGGAGGTCGAGACCATTTGTACATTTGTGTTTCGACCCCTATTTTATTCGTTCTCCCTAATCGTACCCTATCCGGTTGGTTTATTATATAGATATACAGCTGAAGAATTGTGGAATTAAGACTTTTTGTAGTTTTTAGACGCTGGATTTTTTTTTATTTTCTTGCGCCCATTCATCCCCGATTTCTTATATTATTTAGGTTTACTACTAAATAATTAGCGCGGAAACGTTTTAACCAATGTATTCGTTCTATTTATTACGCGAGTCTGACTGGCCTGCAATTCTGTATACCAGAACTAGTATGTCTTGATGTCCACAGGCACATTCGATGTTTGATAATTCATTTAAAGAGGATCTTATGAAGTAATGTGAGTGATCAACGGAAAATATGGGGAATCGAACACTCAATGTGGTACATTACCTAGGACTACAGTAGGTGTATTGCCTTCACGAGATGGGTCCGTTGTGGTGTGATTTAAATGAGTCAGCTGCTATCGCGTCTCTGAGACCTTGTCACAATATGCATGCACTCGTTTTATTGAAATACATTACCATTAAAGATGAAACCCAAATATTACCACGAATAGTGATTTCCCCCAGTAACAGTACTGCTCTCACAATAAAGCGTCAAATTTGTTTTTACAAAATTAAATCAGGGATTCTTACGCGCTTTGTTTTGAATTGTAAATTATTGTTTCAAAGGTCAGTTCTGGAAATATTGCGCCTGTGTAACACTAACACTACTTGTTAGGGATTATTTTCATTTGTCATAGCATATAAAATTGGCAAATTTTCAAACTCAAATTATTCCGATTAATGTATTTACACTTGACCATCCGGGCTTTATTCTTATTTTACAATTCATGAATTTACCGTCCAATAGATGCCCTGTTGTCAAATCCACGAAATATTCTGCATGCACGGCATACTCTGTTACTTCTATCTTTTCACTAGATGAATGTTATATATGATGATGAGATATTGTGTTGCACAAAAAGGTTAATAAAATATCTAATATTAATGTGTTTTTTTCTTTTATGTAAAATTAGACAAAATGAACAATACAGGTCATTGGAGAGCCGTTTATCTAAATACACGAGTTGGTGGACATATCTATCCTAATATTAGGCACAATCCTTGTCATAACATACAATTGTTGTCAAAAAGCTGAAATACCTTCTATGACATTATAATTGTCCAGATGAGTATTGCCTACCCTCCCCGACTTTTTCGGAGAACATTTGATTTTTAGATGAAATGCACTCGAACCGCTTTAAGTAATGCAGACCACACACCTGTACTACATGTAAATAAATTGTAAATATGTAACTAATGTTATCTTTTTCTGCTAAGTACTCTTTTTACATTAAAATCAAAATAATCATTCGCCTAGGCGAGTCTTCAAAAAGAAATAATGACTTAACAAAGTCGTAAATTTTGTAGTTAACGTGCTTCTGTAGCGGGAGCACAAATCTAAATTCGACACATGGCTCGGGTGGCATTGGCTAATACATACTTCACGCAGAAGTACGCATCGTTTTTATATTATCTTAAAACGGATCGATTTTACAATAGCGCAAAATTAAGTGGTATATTGAATTAAACAATTAACAATTACATGCAAACTTATCTCATCCAGGAACTGTCTTTCCGGAAATACGAGAATCAAGAGCAGAACAAAATATTCCTGGTTTTAAAACTATTTGAAGAATGTATATGCAGTCTAGACTATCTCCATATAACATGCATGTCGTTTCCTGCTACCAAAGGGTGTTGCTCTAAATAGGTTGTATTGTCTTAAATAAGGTTAGTCACATGTATAATGTTGTATGTACATCTACAGTCTGCATTGTTTTCAGTCTCAACAGGAGGATATGAATACTGTTTTAAGATGCCCTGTTAAAATGTATATATTTGTATTTTCCATGATCCAACCAAACATAATTATGTCGGTATTGCCCCGGTCACTTTTCATGAACCTGTAGCAACAATTAGTCATGTTATCAATTTAACAATCTGCTATTTTCAATTATAATGTACAGTGAGGATAATTCGCGTTTGAAATTCTAAAAGCTTCCGTATACGTTAAATTTGGTAACCTTTGTCTATGCTGGTCATTACTCCGCGTTAAACATAATCACGAATGCGCATTCTAAAGTTCTTAACATTTGAGACTGAGAGTAAGTGCAAATTAACACTACAAATTAAATCAAACACAATCACAAATGATGATGCGGGTTTAATCATGCCTGTGTAACTCCCAAATGTATTTAGATTATTTAGATATTTACCAAATTACAATCAGCAGGGTTGCAATATTCAAGCTGTAGAGTAAGAAACACATTTTCTAAAATGTTTGACATTGACAGAATTCAAATCTGCATCGAGAATGTATACGGTGATATATCATGCCAATGACTTTAATCTTAGATTGTCATAATATGAAAGAAAATCTGAAAGTATGTGTCAATATGATATAGAGGACATTTGTTGATTTTGAGATAAGAACAAGCTTTATATCACCGTCACCCGTAAACATATAATTTTCTGTGTGATCACGAGTGAAATAAAATTTATTATTTCACAAAAAATCAACATTTTTTCAGTTTATTTTATACTTCAAGTTTTCGTACAATGGAACAGTAATTGGCTTAGTTGGACCAAAGTTGAAATTAGAACGTCACGTCGCTGTCCGCATTTAAATTCATAAAATTTATATGTTTACGGGTGACGGTGATATAAAGCTTGTTCTTATCTCAAAATCTGGTAAATATCAAAATTCATAAAATTTAAATGAAACCCTTAGTAACGGATAATTAATACTATTCAAATTACTAGTAAACACACAATCCACAAAATGCAATGAAGCGACATATCGTGTCAATTCTTAATATACCATTGAAACGATATGTCGCTTAATTGCATTTTGTGTATTGTGTGTTTACTAGTAATTAGAATAGCTTCCCACAAGTTCGAACATTTAATTCACGTTGTACATAAACCTCTAGTGTAGCACCAAAAACCGGTGTTAGATCACATGTCATTTAAGGCATTAGTTATGTTAATTATATAGAAATATGAGTAAGGACTGGAAAGCTATTTCAAGTCACTTTCATAACGATTACGATGAATAATTATGTGTCGTAATGGTGGAACAAAAACAAATATTAACCGTGACTATGTATCTGTCGAATACACTAAACATATTGTACCTCAAACTATCTTAGTTGTTCCATAGTCTAATAATTCTGGAAATGCATACACTTTTTCATTATGTATTATTTAAATAAATGTACTTATTATATAGTTTTACCCAATATCGCTTGTAACCGTTGTGTAACATTTTACCGTAATGTTGTGTTATTTTCTTTTAAAACGTGAAAACCACGAATTTACCACCATACGAAATATAGTTATTCTCCGAAGATAATATGTACATATGGACAACACTGACATTATAACACATTATTGTACATACCCATTCGACCGGGAATTTAGTTGAGTTTGACTTACCTGAAAATAGAGTTAGCATAATATTAGTTTAATAATTAAGTGCATCTAATTATCTAATATACACACAGTAAACATTAAAAGGGGAATATATGGTTTTGTTCATGTTATCACAAACGTCATTTTGTTCGTTAACGAGAATCCTCAGGTACTGGTATGAGGGTTATTAGTCAAACCATTATTTTATTTAAGTCAAACTTACTAGTATTGGTGCACACGTTAGTTACACATGAACGCATTTTATATAGAGGATCTACCAAGAGTTCACATTCACATAAACTTATATTAAACGTATTCTAGATTTTTTATAAAGAGAGCCTTTGTAGAGCTTAATAGTATTTCCTGAACAATTCCAAAATAAAATGGTATGAATTGTCAGGTTATGATGACAACCCATTCTTTTAGAGACTACAAATGAATTCGCTCGCATTCTTGTACGTGTTATGTTATAAAAGTCCTTTAAACAACCGCCATTTATATTATACTGATTCCTTGACTGACGGCGTTAAATATATAAGACACGCGCTGTAATTTTAGATAACTGATCTAGTTCGTGTAATTGATTTATATGTCATGGGTTATTCATTATACGGTAAACACAGGATGACCCATGGGGCATTCAATTGTATCACACCAATTAGGCATATTATTAACAAGTATTGTAGAAAGTAGCTGGAAAACTTCATCACGGAATAAGCACTTCAATGTAGTATAAGAACGTACGGAGAGGATATAATTTGTAACTTAAATTAGGGAGGGGTTAAACAAAATCTGAATTAAGAATAGATAAGTTTGCGTGAGTTTATACCCTACAAGTTTGTGTAAATGACAATTTTGATAAGCACAATTCCATTTCTATAAAATAATATCGGACAAATACAGTGCGTTTTCATAAACAATCCTTAGATTACGTTAGCAGAGGGGGGATCACGTGATGATTGCATTTCGCCCGTAATGGCCGCGCCCGTATGAAAATTAGGTAAGTTGCTTTTTTCTGTTTGTTTTACTCAATATTTAAATATATCATACTGACCATGTTCTGGCCAACAACGCCCGGTTTCCATTGGTACCTTGCTTTTGTCTGTAGGTGCCGTAGTTTTTGTGATTACCCTGTGCACATTGCCGCGATTGCATTGAGTCTTAAAGCAAGCAAAGTCATGTTTTATGTCAAATATCAGACTTAGCAAGGTTATTGTTGGTCGTGTTTGTTCTTATTGCACAACATCGTATCTGTGTCCTAATGGTTCAGCATTTAGAAGCATTTCTACGGTTTTATTTGAGTTGATGAGTAATGGTAGCATTGGGCAATACATTTTGCTTGGTTGCATTGGGTAACAAAAATCGCTCATGAAGTTTGTTTTACGTTTTCTAGTTTTTATTCGCGAAATCAGTATGGATATATACTGAGTATCGCTAGTCCTGGTTAGTTATATCTGCATAATGCCACAGAATATATCGAATACGAATAATTAGCGGTTTCAGTGTACATGAGTTTGATTTTAAATAAAATTATCAACTTATTCTGAGCTACTGAGAAAAGTCTGCTGCATAAATAATGTTTTATCAATTACTCAAATGTAGGGCCTACTACACGTGTATATCGAATACCTAACGCCATTTGGACGCCATTTGAAATTCGTATTCCGCACATCAAAGTCACCGCGTTAGTATTGAGTCACTGCGTCGCGCGTTTGCATTTGATCGTTTATGGATTGAACTCTGTGGCGCTGAATGACTGCTAATTGACACGGATTAACCGACTCGTGTTTAATGTTTATTATTTTGATTTCAGGCATAAATTGTCTATTCTGTATCTATTCTATATTTCAGAAAACTAGCAATGGAACATGTTTGCACGTACTGTGGTACTTAACTGATATCCAGAAGAAGATATAATAGACACGTGAGAGGCCATGAACATAAGGCTCCCTATAATTGTTGTGGGAAGGTTTTTTTACAGTTTAAAGTTTCGGATGCACAGGTATAGCATACCGCTTCACTGTACATCCTTTTAATCGGGGAATTGCATGGCGACCCACCAAATCTTATCTTCTGTTTTATTCAAACACGACCAGTAGAATTTCTGTATGTATGTATACTAGTTAAAATTTCAAATGCAACGTTTTTTTTTTTGCTGTTGTCCAAAAGGGTTCATACCAGGTACTAGAAAAGTTAGTCACGTTGTTTATTTCAATATATGCAGCCACGTGGTAGCAATAGGAATTTATTCGTCCTGGTACAGTATTCGAAGTACTTGAGATTAAACAAGTGTGACGAACTGATTAGCATTTTTACTAAAAAACTTGAATATCAACGGTTACATAATGATAACATTTCGACTAGTTTATTATATACAGTCACATAGGAATACAAGGTGTGCTTGATTCTTCAGCAATGTAGTATTACATCGACTCGCATGTTTCTGCTCTGTCTATGTTGATTTCCCTTTTACATACATTTATTTCTGATTCTACAATTGAAAATTGTGTGAATGGTTTGTTTAATCGTATGTTTGTCTGTTACCGACAAATGAATGAGTTTGACTTGTGCATATTATTTCAGATGCAGTAAGCATGGCTCAGAACCCCAGGAAACCTGCGAGACTTGTGGACCATCATTTGCCACTCGACAACAAGTACAACAGCATGTTTCTCTTGTTCACAATGACGAGAAATATAAATATGACACATGCAGTGCAGAATTTAAGTCCAAGAGAAGTCTTCGGGACCATACCAGTATGATTCAACAAAACTAAATCACTAGTTATCAGTGTGGACATACCATGTGGTATGTGACGTAGATTTTGGCTAAGAACACAAGAAAACTAAGTAAAAAAATCGCAAGTATTTCATTCTTTGACTGATTTTAACAGACATAACCAATGCAGAGAATGAGCATTGTCCATGCAAAAGGACTCAAATGCTTAACTGATGTTTTGTTGAAATATATATTAAATTGCATGGATAGTACTCATTCTCGGCTTAAGCGTCGAAGGCGTTTCATTACAATAGGTAAGAAATAAAAATTCTTATGGTTGTTTTAACGTTGCGTTGGCAGATTTATTCTTGCGTTCTCTGTCAGACATTACGTCACATACCACGTGGTATGTTCACACTGGTAACATTAATCCAATTTTGTATGACTTTTCATTGACTCAGTCACAACAGGAATCCATTTATCGTGTGGCATGCCTTGGACCTTGTGTATTAATACAGTGTGACTAACCTTTTACATATTGTTTCTGTAATTTATTAAATGTATAAGTACATGTATACACTTTTATTTACATTTTTGTTTTAATGACACAACTAGTGTTACTAGTCATATTTTCAAAAGCAATACCAATATATAATAAACAATAAAGATTATGTCTTTAAAATGGGTTTCCTTTTCTTTATTGACTTAAATTCGCTACGATTCTTAGATACAAGCATTAAAAGAGTTACATTATATATACGTAGCTTGTATTCATTTTGTGAGAAAGTTAAACCAAACAGAGAACTCACTGAAGAAGAAACATAATAAAATGCACACAAAACTCATCTGCTGTTCTGAAGTTGAGAATTTCAACAAGAGATGTTCCCGATCTGTAGGAGGGAAAACGAATGTGCATGATTTAAACAATTTTAAATGTATAAATCCACATAATGGTATTTTTCTCAGTTGAGTGGCCTACTCTTAACCCATACGTTTTGTAGGACGCATTTTGCTGTAGTTGGTCCGACCTTTTTCCGAATGTCCCTGCTCTTGTGTTTGGTTGGGTGTTCTTGTTGGAATGGCGTCTAACTAGGTCGCTCCTGTGCCGAATATACGGTCGAAGGTTACTTTTCTTCCTCGGCATGTCTTAGAAACTGGAACAAAAATAATATGCGTAAGGATTACAGCGTAGAATGTATGTTACTGGAATGACTTAAGTTCCACAGAAAAAGATCCGACTACATGTATATAATATATAATTGAGCCAGTCTCCAAGAAAACCTGCTATAATGACATTATGTAATTACTATATGTAACAAGATTTTGATAAAGCTCTAAAATAAGGAAAAATACATATCTATTGATTCTATTTTAAGTAATTGACCCATATAGTACTATACCTTAGCTTTAAATTTTCCTATGAATTATGTCAAAAACACATACTTCGTTGCTATGGTGATCAATTTCAAAAAGTACTCCGATTGAGAAAAACGAGGATTTAGTTGTTTAAAACAGAAGTAGCCTTTCTCTGAAAGCAAACAATTTCGATTATGATATATATTTTGAAAAGTGAAACATTATTATAGAATTTGGTAATAATCTGAACAGTTTATGTCAAGAATTGATCAAATGGTATAATAATGAAATACGTATTTCAGTTACGTCGAATAACGTTTGAATGACGTTTGCGACGTCACACAAAAAGCCCCGAATAGGGACTCTACAAAAACAGCTGAAACTTCCTTAAAACTCAAAATATTAACACAATTTCTTTTGCAATTTGCTTATTTAACATTATCCTGTAATACTGTGGAAAATCTTAGTCAATATTTTTGTCAATATAGCAGGTTTTCCTGGAGACTGGCTCATATATTCTATGCCATAAACCTAAATATTATGTTTGTGTTATACTTTATGTTTTTATTAATACTGACAATGACAATCATAAATAACAACAGTAAGCATCATCATTACAACTTCACGATGTGTTACTGCTTTGTTACCCATTGCATCCATGCAAAATGTATTGCCCAATGCTACCATTTCTCATCAACTCAAATAAAACCGTAGAAATGCTTCTAAATGCTGAACCATTAGGGCACAGATACGATGTTGTGCAATAAGAACATACACGACCGACACTTACCTTGCTAAGTCCGATATTTGACATAAAACATGACTTTGCTTGCTTTAAGACTCAATGCAATCGCGGCTTTCATAACAGAAAGTCGTCGATTCGAAAATGTGCACAGGGTAATCACAAAAACTACGGCACCTACAGACAAAAGCAAGATACCAATGGAAACCGGGCGTTGTTGGCCAGAACATGGTCGGTATGATATATTTAAATATTGAGTAAAACAAACAGAAAAAAGCAACTTACCTAATTTTCATACGGGCGCGGCCATTACGGGCGAAATGCAATCATCACGTGATCCCCCCCCTCTGGTTAGGGTGAAAAGAAAGTGTTTCGTTAACATTGTCGCGTGTGGTTGTGCCATTAGCTATCGGTTTGATATGGTGCATTTACTTGTATTTTATTAATGTGTTCCTGGGAACAAATTTACCTATATCTTTCGTACTACTTCCCCTTATGACTGCGCATGCGTTCAACAGGTCTTTGGGATACCTTGGCACCTCGGTGTTACTTAAGGATCTACACGATGTGCGTCTTTGAATTTCAAAAAGGTATAACGAATAATAGTTTTCCTAAGACTGGTTCCGTTTGCCGAAAGACGTAAATAGCCGAAGTTTCACGATGGTTGTCTCCATTCAGGAATATCGTCGATTCACAGAGGCGTTAGAATATATTACGCAATTCATGTCCATATTTATGAATGAATGCATTCCTAGGATAAGGTCTCGTAATGAGTCGCCACTCTATATGATAGTCTGTTACATAATGATGTTTTCTGTCGATAACAATATTGCAGAGGCGTCGCGACTGTGGTGCCGTCGGGGGCCGCCCTAATATTTTGGCGAGCAAAGGCTAAACTTTATGATAATAGGCGATCAGTCAAATGCGAAAATGTGTGGTACACTAAGTTACTACACTTGTTATTGTCATTAATGGCTGCTAGTTTGTATTCATCTTATATTAAGGGAAATATTGTCTTCCTTTATTTCTTAGAATAATGTATCAAGCTAAATCGCCTCGTGAGTTTAATTATGGCATGCACTATATTTCAATATAATATTTATCCAGTTTCTTAGAGGATGTTTTTGACCCTTCAAATCTACTTTGAAATGCTATATCTAAAAACATTTCATGGTAAATGGATAGGTCCTGAACAAATTGTTTGGAATAGCTAAAACTTGTTGAAGTTGCCAAATGGTTCACATTTAAAGAAGATTAAAATAAATGTAACACGCAATAATACTTTGTCCACAAATTCACCTATATGAGACATATGATCTCGTTTGTATTGTCTGAGTACCACCGTAATATTGACCTAAATGCGTAAAGTCGTTTTCTTGTGGTTAATACCACAACCGCATGTAATTTGCGTAAGCTTAAATGGCATATTTTATATGAAAATGCCGTATTATGAGCTCAAAAAGTTCATGTCTAGTACGAACAAATTATGATATTTATAATATTCATTTTTGTATTTTATTTTGGTATTAAGACAAGTATGTCCGTATAAAATTTGTCTTGCCACATCGATGTCTCGCCTTTTTAACATTTAGTATGCTCAGTACAAAAAACATGTACATCTAGACACGCAGCGTTTTTATCTTCGATTTTGTCTTACTTTCATTGTACATGTACATGTGTATTTGAATTTTGTGTCTTGTATAATCAAGTAGAACCTTGGCCATCATCCAAATTTTATTGATCGTGTTACATTAATCTCGTGCTTCAAAGCACGTTTTCAGCGTGTACCGTTAACGCATGATAACTTTTTGTATACATCTTATCGAATGTTTCTTAAGTTTACTAGATCTAATAAAAAGATAATCACAAAAGAAAAGTCACAGGTGTCGAAATTAAGATGTCACAATTGTCCAAAGATGAGCGAATCAGACCATTGGGCTGCTTGTGGCGGGGAAGTCCATCTGTTGGTTGCACGCATTTAAAGTGTCATGCACCGACAATGTCTCGTCTGGAGGCACGCAGCCAGCACACTGACACCGTCTTCGACTTTCCAAGCCCAGGTCTATGATTTACAACTCTTATGCAGGACCAGCAACTCGGCGTGAACCACCAGGTTCACAACTGCTGCAGACATGAGACAATATGTTGACCGTCATGGCCAATAATAAGTAACCAATTAATAATTAGCCGATATTTTACCTATTCACTTAAAACAACGATTCTGAAAAATGCGGATTTCATAATTCTGTTTTACGTTATTTTTCAGCCGCACTATACACAATTTTCAAAGTAGTTACATGTTTTAAGTGTAGATTATGAAAAAGAAAGCAAACTCGTTACCTGTTAGGCCTTATATGACTTTGAATTTAAACGTTCGTAAACCAAATTAAACCTACCCATACAGCTTCCAATGAATGACTAGTAGGACATGTAATGTCACTAGTAAACCTTTGTAAATATCCTGTCTGTTTTAACCGTCAACCGTATACAATACATCGATCTAACCACATTCACAAACATGTGGCAACACAAAGCCTGTGTGGATTATATTGTACCTGTCATGTAAAAATGTTTCGTAATTTCTTAAAGCAACTGCGCATGTTTTTTTGCATTCCAAATCATTTCCCTAAAGTCTGAATGACGTTCATTACCCGACGTCAAACATAATCACATAACGTATTCTAAATACTAACATTAGAGACTTAGAGAACATTTCCAAATAACTCTACAAATTTAATCAAACACAATTACACGTCTATTTGCGGGTTTAAATATACGATGCGAGCCCCAAAGGTATTTAGATTATCACAAGATTTACAACATAACAGCAGTTTTTGCACTCTTCAGGCTGTTTACGCAATAAAAGTCAAGACGCGATTGTCTAAAGTTTCTGACATTGTCGAAGTTCAATCCCGTGTTAAGAATTAAATGGTTTGCAATGGCATTCAAATGATGGATTATGACTATGGTGTTAATATTAGCTTGCATTATCTGGTAAAATGCTACTAGTAACTACAAATGCAAACAATGCATCAATACGGTATACAACTATTACAACTTTTTGGTTTGAAACTAAATATTTTTTTAATATTTGTTTTGGGTTTTTTAACAAGTGGTTTGTTTTGAAAAATACAAATGTTTAGGAAAATGTTTCATCCTAGGAGATATGAATAGTAGAACATCAACATGTAAAGATTTCATTATTTATGATGAAGATTCTGATTTTGATAGTATTATTCCTAATAATGATTTATTTTCACCACGTGTGTCGAGAGATAACATTATAGATAATTACGGTAAACGTTTAATTGAATTATGTTGTAGTACATCTCTAATTATAGCAAATGGTCGTTTACATAACGACTCAAATATTGGAGAGTACACCTTTCTATCTTTTATTGGATCTAGTGTTGTAGACTATCTACTGCTACACCCAGATGATATAAAATATATATCTAGCTTTGAAATTGAAAATCCGACAGAATTTTCAGATCATTGTAGTCTAATCATAATCATAACACAAACTCTAACTCGAGTGAAAACGAAACCAGCCAAAATTACATAAAATTTGACGAATCAAAAATTGAAGATTTCAAACTCCTATTAATACAAAAACAAGCTGAAATACAACAGTGTACAAACATCATAAACGATACATCAGATGTTGACTCAGCTACTCGTTCATTTTTATTAATCCTACAAAGCTGTTCCAACAGCGTATTTGGAAAATCTCAAAATAAACAAAACAAAAACACATATCATAATAATAAAAACCGTGGTTTGATTCCGATTGTTATAATTCAAGAAAACATTATAATAAAACTCGAAATGAATTCCTTAAAAACAAAACCAATATTAATTTACGCGATGACTATTTAAGCGCAAAATCAAATTATTGTAAGGTAAAACGAAATTGCAAATATAAATACTCAATTAAAGAAAAACGAGAATTAAACCATCTAGGAAAAACAAAACCAAGAGAATTTTGGAGAAAAATAAAGTCACAATACAAAAAACAGAAACTATCAACAGAAAATATTAATATTTCTGACCTCTACGATCATTTTAAAACATTATATAGTTCACAAACTGAAAATGAAAACCCAAACAATCAATCTTTTCAAGAACAAGTTATTAATGATGAAGATCTCGACTCGGAAATATCACTAAGTGAGGTAAAAAATGCCGTTTTTTCACAAAATAATAACAAAAGCTGCGGTCTAGATAATATATGCGCAGAAATATACAAACACGCATTCGATGAAATATCCCCTTATCTGCTGCGTCTTTTCAATAGACTATTAGACAATGGAGAATATCCATCATCCTTTGGTGAAGGAATAATATGCCCTATATTTAAAAGTGGTGATACATCTGACCCACAAAACTACAGAGGAATCACGCTAATTAATATCCTTTCCAAAGTTTATTCGCAAATAATACTTAACAGACTAACAAAATGGTCAATTAAACATAACAAAATAATAGAAAATCAATTCGGCTTTCAAAAAGGAAAATCTACAATAGATTCTATATACGTCTTACATTCAATTATCGCTAAAACACTCTCGAATGATAATCAAAGCGCTGAAGGCATTGGATTTGTTTGGGTTTGAATAATGAAAATGTAAAAAATCTTCAGTCCTCAATAACATGGCAATTCTCTTTTGTAACGTGCCGGACAGATAGACACTGAAAAAATCCCGTCAGTGAATAATAATAATAATGTCTAAAAACGAATCAGTTTTAAGTTTTGAATGGGGCAATCTAAATTAAAGTTTTAAAATTGCCTATGTTTAGTATTTTTTGAGCATTTGGGACTAAATTTCTTAATTCAGTTGTAATCCCAGCGCTTTCAGACAAAGTCGGAGGGAGTGTAGTGATTCTGGGATTCCGGTCTGTGTACAGTACAGCTGGGTACAGGTTTTATCAAGTCTGAAATGACATGTTATTCGGTGAGTTGAGTGGTGGCTCTCTTCTAGTTTGGCTGTTGGACAGTGCGGCTGTGTGTGAAAGCGCAGAATAGGCAATAGACAGTAATTAGAGACTGATAGACTAGTGTAGAGTATGTTTTCTTCACACGTGACACAATCGGTTCCATGCAATATTCATGAATCTCTGACCATTAGAGGGTATTATTGCAAACTTTAACAAGAGCCACGTTCACATGGCCAACCCAGCATAAATGTTGTTACTAATGGGTGTTTAATCAAACTTCAAAGGGAGATAATTTCAAAACTGGGCCATATAGAGTTATGGTTCTTAGTCATTGCACTTCTCCTAGTTGCCATCTATTCACCAACCAAGTTTCAAGTCAATACCTCAAATAGATATAGTCTTATAGAGTTATGCTCTGGATGAATTACTATTAAAAATTAAACAAGAGGAGATAATTTAAAAACTGGGTATTCTAGAGTAATGGTTCTTGGTCACTGCACTTCTCCTAGTTGCCATCTATTCATATATCAAGTTTAAAGTCAATATCACAAATAGTATTAGAGTTATGCTCTGGACAAAAATCTATTAAAAATTTAAACAAGGGCAGATAATTTCAAAAGTTAACCATATAGAGTTATGATTCTCTTTCGCTACACTTCTCGGAAGTTCTCCTAGTTGTCATCTATTCATATGTCAAGTTTCAAATCAATATCTTAAATAATTTTCAAGTTATGCCTGGACAAAATATCGGACAGAAGGACAGACGCATACAATTACTATTATCCCTTCGCCTTTTGCGGGGAATAATAATCATGCATGCAAAACATTGAACGATAATATGAACTAAGGCGCGGCCTTTAACGGAGAAGTTTTATGAATATTAATAAATTTCGATTCTATCTATCTACTATGTATGTGCAGCTTACATAAAGAAACCAGGGATTTTTCTGTTCATTTTGGGAAGGATCCTTAGTCTCTACATTTTGGGAAAAATATTGGTGTATTCCTGATTATGGAAAAAAGTAGGGTATAACTTTTTTGGGAAAACTGCATGATTTTAAAGACATCTTCAATCAGGAAGGGGCCTTTTATAGGCCTCTGTTATATATTAATGCGAAAAACCCCTGAAAACATGTATGCATATTAACTACATGTAATGAACGGTTAACAGGAATCAAAGCGCTGAAAGCCCTGAGGCTGTTCGATTGAATGCCATTCTGATCACCTCGGCCTTTATGCGTTGCGCAATATTTACCGAAGACAAATGGAAATGTTCGATCTTTCATGATTAGAAAGAATAAGAATGCATGCAGAGAAAGTACAAGTGTAACAGTTTTCTGAGGCCAGATAATTAACTAGAAATGCTAAGGATGTGTTTTTCTGCAGTTAGGATGCTGATCGAATTTATACCGGTCACCGGGTGCACGTTTAAATTCATTAGTCAGAATAATTAGCCAAATAATTCAGATACGTGAAAATCAGATACTACGGACAGGCGCATAAGCCTTGAAGTTGGTTCGTATAGTTAGGGGTCCTCAGGATTGTGAAATTTGGAACTTTAATGCCATTTTTGCCATATTATATTTCTGCTGTACAAATTAATGTTACTCATGTGCATACATCCGTATTGCTGGCTACGCCACTGACTGATTAATCCAACCTAATAAACTTTTATGTAACAGTTCATAAAGAGTAGTGCTCAATATTACAGATTTTCAACGTGTCGTAGAGTAACTAGAGAACTATTTTGCCGGTTTACATGCTTCCTTTGCATCGGCGAAAGATATGCAAATTTGCAATTGCTGGCTGACTGGTTTACTTTCCTTAATGTGGCACTGTCCATTTGTGGCATAGAAAAGAAGTTTCAGGCAGTAAAAATGGGTTGCAATTGTTGATATGTATTAAAACTAATTGTTCCTTGAACAACTTAAAACATAATATATATTGGTACAATTTAGGGATGGGCCGATGCATCGAAATATCGATGCATTGCGATTCCGAGTGTCCCGATAGTATGGATCGATAGTAAAAGTCTCGATCCAATAACTATCGCCGATAGTTAGCTCAACTATCGATAGTTACGATAGTTTGCTTTTTATAAATAAAGTTTATTATTAATTTAAAATAACTCCGTTTTCGCATCAAAACAGCCAGAATGGACCAATATCGCCTTAATTGTATTAATCTATTTCTGTCAAATTCATTTTAAATAATTTCCATAAATAAAAGATTTGTATGTTGTACAACAAAATGATATCTCACAGTGCAAAATTGCATTTACAAGTTAATCTCTGGTTTTCAAAGCTTGGCAATAACTATTGCAATAGTATCGCAATAGTTTCCAGCAATACAATAGTATCGCAATAGTACTTTCAGCAATAGCAATAGTATTGCAATAGTCAAAATTGGACTCAATAGTCACCCCTAGTACAAATGTACCGGAAAGTGACCGTTTTTAGTCACAATATTTGTGACAAATACCGCGTGGAATATTAAATTATTATTGACATTTTGACTATACAACACTCAAACAATGGAATGAAACTAATACAATCTGTGGGAACGTTAATAATGTAACATGGTTTGAAAAGTATGTAGTTGGACCAGGGCTCAAACCCAGGATCATCTGCTTAGAAAAGGCGAATTCTCAACTGAGCCTGCTATCTGGACACAGCTTTCTTCCTTCAATATCAATAATTGAATTCTAAACTGGCAGGCAGGGAATTTCTAAACTTTTTGGGATTATAATTTCACCTTAATGAAGCTAGTAACAAATGATTTCAAACATTTATAATTATGTTTTTTATATTTGAAATCACAAATGTTTTGTACTTGTCTGTGAATACTTGTCTGTCTTGATCAGTCACTTGATTCAGTGGATGCACCAGAGGCGTTGCGACTTGGGCGGCAGCCCAATATTTCGCGAGTAAAATATGCATGAGAATTTAAAATTGAGCGGCAAAACGACGAATAAGGGTCAGTGGTTTCTAAAGACATGCATTCAATGCCATGCATCGAAGGGTAGCATTCGATAACGATACTCGTCAATGCAGTCGGTACATAAGTGAAGGATTAATTTGAAATATCTTATATTTGAATTGTATTTACAACAGCACCAAATGAATGTAATTTAGCAACTATATGCCTATAAGGCATAACTATTTGGTAATAATGATACCAAAAAATGACTAACATTCACGGACGATCCAAAAATTCATCCAACGGAATACATATTGAAAGAACTGGAAATAGCCCCATTTACGCTCTGATTTCATAAAATTTCCTCATAAAACGGAGGGGATACCCCTCCCCCGCCGCTCCAATATTCGGCAACCTGCGAAGAGCTTGTACACACCTAGTCCAAACCATGGGACCTAACTTGTATAAACTGTTGGACCTATTATCACCTAACGTAATGAAACGTTTAGTTTAGAAACGTTTGGTCTCGGTTGGGACTACACACCTCAAGTTGGTTTGACTAGGCAAGATGCCATGTTGGCCATTGACAATTTGCTTACAGAGCGAATACTGTATCGACTGAGCTATCAAGCCACTTGTTTAACATATTGGACGCATACAGTTTAAGTAAATAAGTTTACACTACTGCGGCACAGTTCAAAAAAGCTACAACTGCCACATAGGCAATACTATCAAGAAGGGCAACAGGACAGTCGGTTTCCTCCGCCGCAATCTCAAGGACTGCACCCCATCAGTAAAGGCAGCAGCCTACAGGGCCATCGCTAGGCCAACAGTCGAATACGCAGCTACTGTTTGGGATCCTGCACAACAGTCCACCATCAGAGACCTGGAACAGGTACAACGAAGAGCAGCCAGATTTGTAGTCAACGACTATACAAGCAAGACCCCAGGGAGTGTCACGAAAATGCTAGAGGACCTCCAGTGGGAATCGCTGATAGTCGCCGTCGCAACAGCAGACTCCTGATGCTCTTCAAGGTTCACCATGGACTTGTCGATGTTCCAGCATCGACATACCTGAAACCAAGCGATGGCCGCACCCGTGGAGGAAACAGATTCTACCAGGAGCGCCTCACAGACAAGACCTTCCTCAACTCCTTCTTCCCTAGATCGGTGAAGGACTGGAACTCGCTTCCTACCAGAGTTTCTGCGGCGACATCCCTGGAGGACTTTCAGTCTCTCCTCCGGGTTGGGACGATATAGGCGGATCCTTTATCTACAGTGTATAAAGTTTTAATGTTTTTAAACTATGAACTCTGAATTTTAATTCATACTGAATTTTTGATCGCCATCACCATGTACATGATGTCGCTGAGCTACTTACGATCTATCAAGATCCCTGCTCAATACTCGGAAGAAGAAGAACTGAATGAGACGGCAAGCTTGTCAAGCTAGCCACCTACACAAGTTTTTCCCTTAAATCCTATACACAGTACTACTATAATTTCAAAAAGATTGCTATCAAAAGCACAATACAGACATAACATTGTCAAAGAGTCATTTTGCATTTTTTTTGGTCGAATAGTTGCGGGTACGACATGTTATTTGTACTTACGACACCTCTGACGGTCACACACGGCATCGGGTGTTGATTTTATTGTATAAGTACGATAATTGTGAGTGATAAAGACGATTTTCCTTGCTTACCAAGTACTAGCGTCGTGTAATCGGAAAAAAATGTCCTATAAAATTTCTTTTCTCGCAGCAACAAAATGGCGACAGTTTTTATCATGTATAAATGCCGGTCGGACCGTTCAGATTAGGAACGAAGATGATACTCATACGCGCTATTTTTAATTAGACATTCAGTTTATAGATAACTTGGATAACACAAATACTTGAAACGTTTTAAGAATATTGTATGGGTTTTTTTCATAATCACTTTTTTCAATTAAAAAATCGCATTGAAAAACGAACTTCTTTTTACGTACGTAGTACTTCGGGGAAAATTTTAACCGCCGTAGCTTCATACGCATAGAATCACTGCGCATTATAATTTTAATTTATTCATATTCTATTATTTATTTACCTTCTTTGAAATTTAACAACCTTGTTATGAGATTCAAATCATCAGCATAGTTAACTCATATGAGAAAATATATTTTGATCACACAAAAGGCACATATATGGAACTACTTTGTCTTTAATTGAATTTTCTGGACTACTTTCGCTCAGATATTAAGGACTGATACATACCAACAAACATGGTACAGTAATATAATTAATTCAAGTAGATTAGACTTTTATTGTCAATATAAATACGACTTTAAAATGGAAGAATATCTGAATTGTATAAATATAAACAAATATAGAATAAGTCTCACAAAACTTCGACTGTCGTCTCATACTCTCGCGATAGAAACTGGTAGACATAGTAATATACCCCGAAATGAAAGAATCTGTCAACAATGTACAATGAATGTTATAGAAAGTGAATATCATTTTCTCCTTGTCTGTCCGAAATATCATGTACTAAGAACTTCACTTTTACCAAGATACTACTGTCATTGGCCAACTCTTAGGAAGTTCGAATCATTAATGTCAACATCAACAACGCGATTACTAATCATTTTATCCAAGTTTGTTTATAACGCATTTGACCTAAGAAATCAGACTTAAGATTTTCCTATCAATACAAAATATTAATTTTATGTAACAACAATGACCAAATAAAATATTCACGAAATACATTATGAATATTATACACATACTATGAAAACAAAACACATTTGTTAAAATCCATACGTTAATTGTATCCTTCTTTTTCTCTCATTATATTACGTATATGTATGGTGCTACATTTTATCTTATTTTTATTTTATTGTTAAAACCATACAGTCTCCTATTACAGCTTATCTACATTCCTATAACAACTACCTACTTCTCTGTTAAATGATTCCAATTTTTCCTCGTGTTATGCTTAATTTGTATGTACATAATTTGTGTATGACTATGAACATGTAGTTCTATGTTAATAAACTTTATGTTATGTTATGTTATGTTTTGTATCGTGATGTTCAAAAAATATGTTCTGGAATCTTTTGTCGGCGTATAACCAACAATATTCGCTATGGACTAATCTTCTTGGGTGTAAAATATAAATTTGACCAACGTCCAAAATAAAATTATTCCGATTTATGTCGATGCACATGACAAATCGGGCTTTAAAGTTTTATATTAAAATTCGTAAATCAACCATCCAAAACTTGAACCGTAGTCAAAATCCACGTAATACTTGTATACTGCATGCACGGCAGTTAGCATACATGATATGTGACTTTTATTTTTCACTAGATGAATGATCCATATGAATGTCCTTTGTTTATTGCAATACATAAAACCATTGTACACATACAACATATTGCATTGTTTAAAAAGCGATGTACAAAAAGTCGGTGGTATATCAATATAAAATTTAATGTCATTGCAGAAGGTTTTTGTTCCTAATTACATTGTTTTGCAGTTCAAAAAAGCAAATATATTGGGTTTGCATGAAATTATCAGATATTATATATTTAAGTGGGCCACCTCTCGTAGAGTAGTAAACAGCTGACGTTTGTTGATAGTTAAACTGGGGGTATGATCTATTTCCTGGTGTTTACGTCAACTATTAATGCTATGGTTAGAATATACAGGGTGTCCCAAAATACATGTCCGCTTGTTGAATAGTTATAACTTTACCAAATTAAGTCATACGTTAATGGGAATAGTCTCATTTGAAAGGTAATTATATAAATTGATTAGTGAATATTGTCATGCAACGTCATGGTAACAGGTGATGACGTCATGACGTTATGAATGACGTCATATATTTCAAGATGGCTGAGAGTGCGGAAATAGTTAAATTGTACTACGAAATGGGTAAATTTCCATCTTTAGTGAGGAGAAAACTATTTGAATTGTACCCAAATTCACATACACCATCAAAGAAACAAATAAGAAGGCTTGTGCGTAAATTTGAAAACCACGGGACCATTAATGATAGGAGAAAAGATAACACTGGGAGGCCGAGGAGTGCGCGCTCCGATAAACATATTTCTAAAGTCTACCAGGCTTTAGAAGAAACTCCAAGGACCTCTGTGAGAAAAGTTATTGGTGAAATTTCCAACTGTACAAGTAAATCAACTGTCAACTGCGAATACTGAGGTATGACTTAAAATTAACCCCGTACAAAATATCAATGATGCAGCATTTGCGCGATAATGACATTTCTTCAAGACTCAAGTTCGCAGAATGGATGCGTGAAAATGATGAAGTGATTAACATTATCTGGTTTTCGGACGAGGCTCACTTCACAATTAATGGACATGTGAATAAACAAAATGTTAGATATTGGGGGTCTTCAAAACCTGACTTTCACGATGAAGTACCGCTGCACAGTGAAAAGATGACCGTTTGGGCAGCACTGAGTGTTGATGGAATAATTGGTCCCTTTTTTTATGAAGAGGGTAGGATGACATGTTCTGTTACAGTCGAAAGATACCTGAAACTTATGCGATCAAAATTCATCCCCGCATTGACAAGGAGAGGATTGGACACTAGTAGCTCTTGGTACCAACAGGATGGGGCTGCACCCCACACAGCAAACATGGTGCTTTCATGGTTGAATGACACATTTGGAGACAATCTCATTTCTTTGAAGACCAAGAACGAATGGTCGCCTCATTCTCCAGACCTAAATCCTTTAGATTTTTTCCTTTGGGGTTATTTGAAGGACAGAGTTTATAATCCCAAACCAAAATCAACAGAGGAACTAAAAATGTCAATTCGTAGGGAAATCAGGAAAATTAAACCAACCACATGTGCTAACGTCATTAGAAACTTCCGACGACGTCTTGAGCTAGTTGTGCAAAATAGGGGTGCACATTTTGAACACGTATTATAGAAAATGTATGTATATGATAAATATAATTGTTTCATAAAATCGACATTTCTTGTAATGTTCTTTTAGTCATCCTATAAATCAAGTATGTACGGCGAGTCATTAAGATATGATAAATCGTTAACAAGCGGACATGTATTTTGGGACACCCTGTATATAGAGGATATTTGTTGATTTTGATGTAAGATCGAATTATCCTAATCTTCCCATAAACAACAACATGTTATGAGCATCCATTTATGCGACAATCCTGTTACTGACTTTTACATGTATAACTGTAATTTATGTAGTAACACACAAACTCGTACATGGGTCATTAATTATACATGAATTGAATCACACCGATTACAAGCACTCCAGTGTATTATTCGAACATGCAGAAAGGAAATAATTTGTATTTAAAATTTAGCAGAATTGAACAAAATCAGAATTTAGAATCGCCAAATGTGCGTGATTTTAGATCCTAGAAGTAATTGACAATTTATATTCAAACGACCCAGCTTCTAATCAGACAAAGGTCGTGTGTTTTCATAAACAATCCCTAGAGTCAATCAGAGTGAAAAAACTGAGGCATCTTACAATGTCGCATGTGGTTTTGTTCCAGTTTTATTGCTTTGGAATGGGTTTTCCTGTAGTCTGTGTCATTTAGTTTTCCAATTGCAATCAAATTGAAGAAACCAAATATTCCACATCCAATGTCGACTCAACTTTATTATACAACACCTTCCATTAGGTGTTCAATGCGAAATATAATTATGAGACACACTCGCATGGCCTATACAGTCTGTACACATCTCTAGAGCGGCCCTCTGTAGATATCAACCTCTCTACAACAATACCTTCAAATACAATCACACAAATACATAATACAATGATTGACACAATCTGTTTGAGATATAAACATGTACTAATAGATTGGTTCAGTGTGTAATATCTTCTCTGAAAATAGTTGGTTGATAAGAGTCTGTTTGAAAAAAACTATATTTCACCAATTTCATGAACCTGCTGCAGCACTTTATCATGTCAACAACCTACTATTTTCAAATTGCAGTGAGGAATAGCATTTTGTACTTAAGCGACCACACACGTTAAATACGGTACGACTGTGTACAGTGTATGTGTATCGGTTAAACATAATCACGATTTCGAATTCTAAAGTTCTTAACATAAGAGACTGAGAGTAATTGCAAATTAACACCACTTATTATTTGCTTTCAATGGATTACGGAGATTTTTCAGTGAAAATAACAGTGAAAATAACAATGAAATTACCACTTTGTTATTTTCACTGTTTTAGAAGCTGGTTCCAGTATCGTTCAGAAAAAGAAACGTAACGTCAACGGCGCCGGGCTTTAAAATGTACGTTACGTCATCATGACGTCACAATTATCACGTCGTGAAAATATTGATTTTCTGTGATCACTCGATGAAATAAAATACGATCTTACACCAAAATCAACAAATATCCTCTATTCATTCAAATCAAACACAATTACAAATGTATATGCGGGTTTAATCATGCGTTTGTGACTTCCAAAGGTATTTATATTATTTGGATTTTTACCAAATCAGTGGTTTATGCAATATTCAAGCTGTGCAGGAAGAATCGTATTTTCTAAAACGTTTGACATTGACATTGAGAATGTATATGGTATGCAATGGCATCCAAATGATGGATTAGGCCACTAACACTTATCTTAGCTTGTCATATGTGAAAGAAAAGAATATGTCAATTTTTTTTCAATATTTAACCATTTTTATTTGATTTGTTTGTACAGCCGTTGTTGTTGTTTTGAACAATGTTTCATTCACATATTGCTGCCATTTAAAAAATAAGTTTTCACAAAATTAATATTTACCAAGTTTTAACAGGTGACCATGCTTGGTACAAATGAGACAAAAAAAATATATGTAATTTCATGCATCATTTGTGAATAATTTTGTCCGTAACGTCTATTTGGTAATTTATGACGTTCTTGAGGTTGTTTCCCTCCTGTTTGGACACCCTGTACTTTTATACTAGTTTAGAATCATTAAGTGTGTACATGCAAAATGTCTTATCATACATCATATGTAACATCGTAAATATTTATAACAGCAATGTATATGAAAATCATAAGCAACAAAACATTGTTGGCATATATTTGTTGTTTCCTTTGTTGATCTTGTTACTGCAGTCGAGTGGTGTTATTGATAAATACGAATGTAATATTGCCCCAGCTTGTCTACCTATCAAATAATCACTCACGCTTTTGAAGGTTTCCTTTGTCATTCCGTTAGCATTGGATCCTATTATTGATGATGTAAACGTTCTCCTATATGGTGTAGACACATACATTATACTTTCACTGGACGCAAGATTACACCTTATCTATACTCATTAGTTGACATAACCGACAGTTATTCTAACAAATCGCCAGTATCCCATCTAGATAGTCTAAGTAACAATGTCATATGTTGTATTTAAGACAGAATAGAGTAGATACAGCAGCGTACAGCCATTGATTGTCGAAAAATAATCCCACAGTCAGATATGTAATTATAGTGCCGCTAATACTCTGGTATGGTCGTATTAATGTCGGTTGCCTATCGGAAGAAATGACTATTCGATGTATAACTGAACTTCTGATATGTTCCACGATCTAAACGTACGTTAGTAAGTACATGACAACCTCGGTAGAGCAACATCCTCTGGGAGGGCAAATATTGGTCTCTATAGATGTTAATTTCATAGCAAATATCAGCTTAGGGAAACTTTGAGAGGTTGTTGCTCTACAGAGGTTGTCCTGTACTTACTTACGTACGTATTGTATTTTTCAAGTATTCCACGAGTGAGTCTCACAAATACATACTACTACATATAAACGCGTACATATATACGCGTACATATATAGTTACAAAACAGCAAACATAAAATACAATGTTACATATATATATAGGAGGGGTGGTCGGATATTGTTGAATATTTTACGGAAAATATGAATCAATGAAAATATTACGGCACTTGTACTTTCCATTCCAAACCCCCATCGTACAAACAACACGAACAAGTATTATTCTGATGAAACATAGATTTCATCATAAATATACAACCAATATGCATGTTCGCATATACTATTCACAGTGTATTTAAAGGTGCTGCCTCACAGATTGGACTAAGATTTTTACACCTAACCAAGTATTGATGTAATAGAAAGCCACTGACGGTTGCTTTATGAAAGATTTGGTGCAAATAGACAATTTTAACCACTCGCGATATCGCTAACTGAGTATTTTTTTCTTAAAAAAAAGCGATAAGTTTCCTTCCAACATCATTTGTGAATTATGTAATTCACGCGTGATCAAATTGTAACATCAACAAACTACAGCGTGAACATCAGTGAGGAATTTGGTTCGTTTTTCGACTCGTTTTCATCCAATGCGAACAAATTTCAGACAATTTAAGTAATAGGAGTGTTAATTCTATAGGGTATTAATACCCTATAGAATTTTTGATGTAAAAAAACTAAATAACTACTCAGTGCCGAAGTTTCTCAAGTTATTTTAAATGTCAACGTGGTTGTTTGTGGGATATACAGCCAACTATACCAAAATTACGCGAATATTTTACAATTTTATTTTATTTTTGCAATACACCAATATGTGAGGCAGTCCCTTTAAAGTTTATTAAGATAATAAGTTACAATGACCACTAGAAACCCTGTTTATTACTCGTTTTGAAAAGGGCTTAATTTACAGATAGTTTTTCGATCAAGCAAGTACTTTTCATTAAGGTGCGCTGTGTAAGTCAAAGCTAATCTAGGTTTTGCATCTGACAATGACATCCAATCTAACAGCACATAGCTCATAATTATGTTGGTGTAATCTTAATCCAGACTAATTCGAGCAGCAGTATGATTTTTAGGCTTTCGGACACGTTGAGACGTCATTAAAAATACTCACTTGCTACATTGATTGTAAATTGTACAACCACCAAAACACTTTTGCGTAATGTAATTTTGAATTGAATGAAATTTTTGAATTGAAAGATATTTTTGAAATCGCGGATACCTTTGTCATATACCGTTTCATTTTTGATACATTGTCAACTTTATTTCGTGCTTTATCATCACATTCTGTAACTACATGCATTATATGCTATGATTATTCTGAAATTAAAGACATGACACCGCCATTAGGATCTTGTGTTATGTTAGTTAGTGTATGTTGATCATAGATTCGCACCTATTTGAAATGGTCAGTCAATATTAGACAGGTAACATAAACCGGCAATATTGGGATGGACCCACACATGGATTAACTTATTTAATCTCAGCTCTAACTGCTGACAAACAAAAACAATCGGCCACTATTAACGGTTTGTACATGTAATAATGTTAGCATTCCACACTGATGGTGTAAACTGCTCATTATAATTGCAACCATTGTAAATTGTGAATTAATTCTCTAGAGCGTACTGCAATACATCTGATACACAATTTAAATCTGTTTTATAGGGTATCATCCCAAGCAAGTAATTTGACGCCATTCTTTCTGCTAATATTGCCATTGCAACAATGTTCCAATTTGTTTTGAAATAACCATTAGGACGAATAACAGAACTTTATACACAGAGTGATTGTTTGTTATCGATTAAAATAACATATTTACAACTGGTAATTAAAAAGTGTATTTCATTAATTTTATCCTCTGTGCGTTATAAATATGCAGTATGTGCGGTGATTATGTGTTATCTATACAGTATTGCATGTACTTTGTTTACATTTCCTGTAACTGTCAAAGTGTAAGTACCAAGTGCATTTATCGATTTTTATCTCAGGACTGCGAATCATTGATGATTGCAGTCAGGATCTACGAACAATGCCACTTTGTTTTTCAAGAAAGTAAAAACAGTGTCTGGTATATGTACTGCTAGTTCTAAGGATAATATTGTTTCAACCTCTACACACATACCACGAAGTATATGTCTACGGTACGCATATTAGCGCTGATCAACAGTCCGGGTTGGCAATACAAGCTGTCTATCTTCTTCAAATAACAATGTGTCAAACATTTACATTGCTTTTGTCGTAAACATGTCTAGCAAAGTTTGCACAACATCACCTAAATTATGTCCACCAGACCAAAATTAATAATCTTGTGACGCTTTGCAAATGGGAATGGCCTAAAATAGATCGAACGTCAAAGACGATTACAGAAAAACATTCAGGCGAGTAAAGAACAAATTGACTGTGCTTCATGTGTAAAATGTCCAACCATCGCGAAAAACAGGTTTACGTTTTTTGCAGGACAGTACTATGATTTAGATTCAAAGTTTCACGTAATATGCATAGTATTAGTATTTTTATTTGTAGAATCAATTTTAAAATATGAAAGTGACCAAATCCAGTTCTACATAATTGTATAAACCAACCACAAAAGCACAGAACGTATCATCAGTATCCCCGAAACATGTGTAACATGACTTCATTTATTCAATATTCCAATGACCTCGTTCGAATTAATGGCTTCATTTATTTTAGATATATCACAAAGTCGCCAAACAAACGCGACCAGAATTACTTCCGCTGTATTTTCATTCAGATGACACGTGTATACAGCGTAGTCCCGTCACATCGTGTATTCCCTGTCGTATATCTTATCATGTGAACCGTGTTGCGTAAATTAACATCATTGTTGCTAGAGCTCTTACAGACACGCCATTATTGTACGACTAGTCTCGTTAATACAACACGACCACCAGAATACCGTTGAATACATTAGGTAAAGAAACTACACTACAAGACTAGTGTGAAAAATCTTTTGAGAAAGAAAGAAAAATGAGAAAAAGGCAAATCATGTCCAGAAAACGTCATAGAGAAGCGGGTATTGTTGAATTATTCCGTTCAAACTGACAACTCTAATTGGTAAGTCCGTCATATTGTAACTAACCTTGGCACAGAACGCCTTTCACTTAGGTATGAGAGAAACACGTATTCACAATGAATTACACGGCGATATTATATTAGCAGCAAGGAGGATCGTTGAAGGAAATGCAATTCCATATAGGAACGCGACAAACAAGCGGAACTTCATTGTAACTTGGTTAACAGTAAATGAATTAGCAAAAAAGATGCGACGGAGTGATTGTTGCAGCGAAGAAGATTATTGTGATTTGTAAAGTAATCTACCTTGTAAATGTTTCGCACGAACAAGGTATTTAAAACCGCAGACTTTCACACTATCGATCCAACTCTGTGTTACATGTACTCTTGTCGAACACGAGTACAATTACATTTGACGGTTGCGTTAATGGCATCGCAAATCAACTAATGCAATTGTTTGCCTAGTTGTTTGGGACTTTCAAATATACAACTTATCACTTGACGTGCGTTTGTTTCAGTAAATATCATAATTGTGGTGTAATTTAATAATTGTGCAAGCCCGCTGTATGGTTAATATATAATCTATATATGGCACTGTTTAATTCAAACTGATTGTTGACGTTACAAGGAGCTGTATGATGGTTGCTGTAATGACGTTGGATAAATAGCGTTTGAAGCTTATTTAGGAACATAGTTTTTATTTGTTTGGGTTTCCCAAACAAATACAGAAGTCAATCTGAAACGCGAGTCCTTAATATCTGAGCGAAAGTAGTCCAGAAAATTCAATTAAAGACAAAGTAGTTCCATATATGTGCCTTTTGTGTGATCAAAATATATTTTCTCATATTAGTTAACTATGCTGATGATTTGAATCTCATAACAAGGTTGTTAAATTTCATAGAATATGAATAAATTAAAATTATAATGCGCAGTGATTCTAAGCGTATGAAGCCACGGCGGTTAAACTTTTCCCCGAAGTACTACGTACGTAAAAAGTAGTTCGTTTTTCAATGCGATTTTTTAATTGAAAAAAATGATTATGAAAAAAACCCATACAATATTCTAAAAACGATTCAAGTATTTGTGTTATCCAAGTTATCTATAAACTGTTTGTCTAATTAAAAATAGCGCGTATGAGTATCATCTTCGTTCCTAATCTGAACGGTCCGACCGGCATTTATACATGATAAAAACTGTCGCCATTTCGTTCCAGCGAGAAAAGAAATTTTATAGGAGATTTTTTTCCGATTACACGACGCTAGTACTTGGTAAGCAAGGAAAATCGTCTTTATCACTCATAATTAACGTACTTATACAATAAAATGAACACCCGATGCCGTGTGTGACTGTCAGAGGAGTCGTTAGTACAAATAACATGTCGTACCCGCAACTATTCGACCCCAAAAATATGCAAAATGACTCTTTGACAATGTTATGTCTGTATTGTGCTTTTGATAGCAATCTTTTTGAGATTATAGTAGTACTGTGTATAGGATTTAAGGGAAAAACTTGTGTAGGTGGCTAGCTTGCCAAGCTTGCCGTCTCATTCAGTTGTAGCTTTTTTGAACTGTGCCGCAGTAGTGTAAACTTATTTACTTAAACTGTATGCGACCAATATGTTAAACAAGTTGCTTGATAGCTCAGTCGATACAGTATTCGCTCTGTAAGCAAATTGTCAATGGCCAACATGGCGTCTTGCCTAGTCAAACCAACTTGAGGTGTGTAGTCCCAACCGAGACCAAACGTTTCTAAACTAAACGTTTCATTACGTTAGGTGATAATAGGTCCAACAGTCTTTACAAGTTAGGTCCCATGGTTTGGACTAGGTGTGTACAGGCTCTTCGCAGGTTGCCGAATATTGGAGCGGCGGGGGAGGGGTATCCCCTCCGTTTTTATGAGGAAATTTTATGAAATCAGAGCGTAAATGGGGCTATTTCCAGTTCTTTCAATATGTATTCCGTTGGATGAATTTTTGGATCGTCCGTGTATGTTAGTCATTTTTTGGTATCATTATTACCAAATAGTTATGCCTTATAGGCATATAGTTGCTGAATTACATTCATTTGGTGCTGTTGTAAATACAATTCAAATATAAGATATTTCAAATTCATCCTTCACTTATGTACCGACTGCATTGACGAGTATCGTTATCGAACGCTACCCTTCGATACATGGCATTGAATGCATGTCTTTAGAAACCACTGACCCTTATTCGTCGTTTTGCCGCTCCAATTGGTAGCCAATATTTCAGCTACAAAATTTTAAATTCTCATGCATATTTTTATAAAGTTTTGCCTTTACTCGCGAAATATTGGGCTGCCGCCCAAGTCGCAACGCCTCTGGTGTATCCACTGAATCAAGTGACAGATCAAGACAGACATGTATTCACAGACAAGTACAAAACATTTGTAATTTCAAATATAAAAAACATAATTATAAATGTTTGAAATCATTTGTTACTAGCTTCATTAAGGTGAAATTATAATCCCAAAAAGTTTAGAAATTCCCTGCCTGCCAGTTTAGAATTCAATTATTGATATTGAAGGAAGAAAGCTGTGTCCAGATAGCAGGCTCAGTTGCGAATTCGCCTTTTCTAAGCAGATGATTCTGTGTTTGAGCCCTGGTCCAACTACATACTTTTCAAACCATGTTACATTATGAACGTTCCCACAGATTGTATTAGTTTCATTCCATTGTTTGAGTATTGTATAGTCACAGTGTCAAAATGTCAATAATATTCCACGCGGTATTTGTCACAAATATTGTGACTAAAAATGGTCACTTTCCGGTACATTTGTACCAATATATATAATGTTTTAAGTTGTTCAAGGAACAACTAGTTTTAATACATATCAACAATTGCAACCCATTTTACTGCCTGAAACTTCTTTTCTATGCCACAAATGGACAGTGCCACATTAAGGAAAGTAAACCGGTCAGCCAGCAATTGCAAATTTGCATATCTTTCGCCGATGCAAAGGAAGCATGTAAACCGGCAAAATAGTTCTCTAGTTACTCTACGACACGTTGAAAATCTGTAATATTGAGCACTACTCTTTATGAACTGTTACATATTAGTTTATTAGGTTTGATTAATCAGTCAGTGGCATAGCCAGCAATACGGATGTATGCACATGAGTAACATTAATTTGTACAGCAGAAATATAATATGGCAAAAATGGCATTAAAGTCCCAAATTTCACAATCCTGAGGACCCCTAACCATACGAACCAACTTCAAGGCTTATGCGCCTGTCCGTAGTATCTGATTTTACACGTATCTGAATTATTTGGCTAATTATTCTGACTAATGACAGTGATTTTTCTTGAACAAAATCAAACAGCCTGTCCTTTAAAATTGGGAAATTTTAGTGCAACAATTCGCGAAATTGGAAATTATTAAAAAAGATTGTTTTGGTTAAAAGTGTTCATATTTGCTATTTTCTACTGGTAATACTCTGGTCATTGATCTATGTGGAAACGACTTTGCTAGTTTGAAAATCTAGCTTTGGTTTTGACTTTAAAACAGCTACTGTAATTGCTTTGAAACCTGCGAGCACAAAGGGGGAAAATATGCATACCATTTGGGAAAAAAATATGATTTTTTGGGAAAAATGGAGGTTATTTTGCTAGGGGAAGGTGCCTGTATTCGGCCATAAAAAGAGCCAAAAAAATCACTGAATAAATTTAAACATGCACCCGGTGACCGGTATAAATTTGATCAGCATCCTAACTGCAGAAAAACACATCCTAAGCATTTCTAGTTAATTATCTGGCCTCAGAAAACTGTTTCACTTGTACTTTCTCTGCATGCATTCTTATTCATTCTAATCATGAAAGATCGAACATTTCCATTTGTCTCCAGTAAATATTGCGCAATGCATAAAGGCCGAGGTGATTGGATATGGCATTCAATTGAACAACCTCAGGGCTTTCAGCGCTTTGATTCCTGTTAACCGTTCAATACATGTAGTTAATATGCATACATGTTTTCAGGGGTTTATCACATTAATATATAACAGAGGCCTATAAAAGGCTCCTTCCTGATTGAAAATGTCTTTAAAATCATGCAGTTTTCCCAAAAAAGTTATACCCTACTTTTTTTCCATAATCAGGAATACACCAATATTTTCCCCAAAATGTAGAGACTAAGGATCCTTCCCAAAATGAACAGAAAAATCCCTGGTTTCTTTATGTAAGCTGCACATACATAGTAGATACATAGAATCTAAATTAATTAATATTCATAAAACTTCTCCGTTAAAGGCCGGGCCTTAGTTCATATTATTGTTCAATGTTTTGCATGCATGATCATTATTCCCCGCAAAAGGCGAAGGGATAATAGTAATTGTATGCGTCCGTCCTTCTGTCCGATATTTTGTCCAGGCATAACTTGAAAATTATTTAAGATATTGATTTGAAACTTGACATATGAATAGATGACAACTAGGAGAACTTCCGAGAAGTGTAGCGAAAGAGAATCATAACTCTATATGGTTCACTTTTGAAATTATCTGCACTTGCTTAAATTTTTAATAGATTTTTGTCCAGAGCATAACTCTAATACTATTTGTGATATTGACTTTAAACTTGATATATGAATAGATGGCAACTAGGAGAAGTGCAGTGACCAAGAACCATTACTCTAGAATACCCAGTTTTTAAATTATCTCCTCTTGTTTAATTTTTAATAGTATTTCATCCAGAGCATAACTCTATAAGACTATAACTATTTGAGGTATTGACTTGAAACTTGGTTGGTGAATAGATGGCAACTAGGAGAAGTGCAATGACTAAGAACCATAACTCTATATGGCCCAGTTTTGAAATTATCTCCCTTTGAAGTTTGATTAAACACCCATTAGTAACAACATTTATGCTGGGTTGGCCATGTGAACGTGGCTCTTGTTAAAGTTTGCAATAACACCCTCTAATGGTCAGAGATTCATGAATATTGCATTGAACCGATTGTGTCACGTGTGAAGAAAACATACTCTACACTAGTCTATCAGTCTCTAATTACTGTCTATTGCCTATTCTGCGCTTTCACACACAACCGCACTGTCAAACAGCCAAACTAGAAGAGAGCCACCACTCAACTCACCGAATAACATGGCATTTCAGACTTGATAAAACCTGTACCCAGCTGTACTGTACACAGACCAGAATCCCAGAATCACTACACTCCCTCCGACTTTGTCTGAAAGCGCTGGGATTACAACTGAATTGAGAAATTTAGTCCCAAATGCTCAAAAAACACTAAACATAGGCAATTTTAAAACTTTAATTTAGATTGCCCCATTCAAAACTTAAAACTGATTCGTTTTTAGACATTATTATTATTATTCACTGACGGGATTTTTTCATTGTCTATCTGTCCGGCACGTTACAAAAGAGAATTGCCATGTTATTGAGGACTGAAGATTTTTTACATTTTCATTATTCAAACCCAAACAAATCCAGTGCCTTCAGCGCTTTGATTTAACACAAGTCTATTATATATGTACGATTAGGAAACACAATCGGCATGGTATCGATGAACAGATAACCGGTACGGTGCTTCTGTCTCCCGGCAGGTAAATACGAGACGACAATATATACCTAACAACGAGTATCACACAGATAGTATCCTCATTTAAAACATAAACGTTTTAAATCTACTACTATACTTGAGTATACTAAATAACCTCACGTAAAAAAAGTTCCCTGAATAATAAGACTTTAAAATCAGAGCATAGTAGCTTGCAAATCCTTACAAAGAAAAACAAACTAGTACTTATTGATAGTTTACATTTTCTTGAAACATTAGGTAAATAGCAATTATAATAAAAACTAATACGTAAAAAATGGATTCAATTGAAAAAAATTGCGGGAATATGTGCAGTACAAATTATTAACTGAAGTCAATACATGTAAGCTTTAAACTAAGATGTGTTGTGCATGCCAAGTTTGCATAGTCCGTAAATATGCTCGTGTTTATATCGAACAAAGGAACTATGTAGGAAATAAACCTGTCCTTCTGAACAACATTGTTATGGATTTATTCAAGGCTTCTTTTATAAGCAATGGGTTATTTGAAGAGTTGCAAGCAAAGTATATACACATAAACAAAAACATACTTTATATTGAATTTCGTTCATTTTCATGTGCATCAATTGTTTCTGAGTTCAGTTATTTGTAAGAAACTCTGTAGTGACATCGTATAATCGCAAATTTGCAGTTTAATATTTGTCTCAGTCAAAACATAAAACAAACTAACAAAAACAGATAAAATAAAAGTGTATTGGTAAATAAGTTTACCAAATCTAATCATATTGAGACAATCACAAAAACAACTCGGTGAACTGTACGGTGAAAATAATAATACTTTACCCATCTTCAAGCATTTATATAATACTGTCTAGGTTTTTAGTTGGCAACTCCCAGCAAACATGCATATATGGGCCCCATATGGGTTAAATCCGGGCAAGCCCATATGGGTTAGCCCATACAGTGCCCATATGTGGCCCACATTCACAAACCCGTATGTATGTTCCCACAAGGGGCCCATTTGGGCCCATTATTTAAAAGTTTAAAAAAACAATACATAAATATGTTAAATAAAATCACTCAAGAGTATATGGGTTTGCACATGAAGTACCCATTTGGGACCAATATATAACAAAAACCATGCATATTTGCCCATGTTGGGCCCAGGAGGGCCCCAAATATGCACTTTATATCGAAAAATCAAAATGCGTAATAATACATGTTTGCATCCAGAAAAGGTTAAGGAAGAGTTGAAAACACAGCCATACCAAGTGGTTTAAAATATTAAACATCCCATTTACCCCCTATCCCATACACATATCACGATGTAAAGGGAAGTAATCAATACGTTAATCTTTTTAAATGGATTGTCTAAATATTTTTAACGAATAGAATTTTCTGTTATCCAGGTTGCTATAAAAAGGTTTTTTTTATTATTCGACAAAATCAACTGGAGAACAAAAAAAATAAGATATCAAAATATTTTAAAACAACGCCCGATGTGGCATCTGCGCGCGCGATTTGGATCTGGAAGATGGCGGGGGAAAATTCAGCTCAGTAAATGCATGTAAGTTTCCGTGAACAAATCAACTTTTATTGACGAATATCTGGCACCATTGTCATTTTTTACATAAAGAAGTATTCAGCGCACCATTCCGTTGTATTTGCATAGAATGTGCGCTTTGTGCAATTGTTGAAATGTATTTGTCATATATTTTCGCGATATAGATAATTTGCAGAACAGTCTTTTTCTTGAAAATTAAAGTATGTAAATATATTGTTGCGAGTGTGAGACATGCAGTGCTAAGCAGCAGTCGTGATCAAAAATAATTTGCATTTATCCAGCTTAAAGTGTCAAAATTCTCTTGACATTGAAAAAAAAACAAGTTCTTGAATTTTGGTTTAATTGTGTATGAACCATGTATAATAATATATAGAATAATGATTTTTCATCTATTTGATTCTATGTAAACAATTTAGTGTTTCAAACTTTGAAGTTAAGCTACTGTTTATAAAACAATAGATTTTGAGGAGGTATTGCCTTTTAATATTGTAGTGTATGACGTAGACTAGTAGAATCAGATGAAAGCAGTGGAGATGAGCCTATTGTACGGCAAAGGACAGCATCCGCCACAGCCATACGTCGGGCCCAACCGCTGCCTACACCACCTCCAGCCCTTCCAGTAGCTATAAGTCGAGCTGCTCATGTCAGCAGAAGACTAGCAGAATTGGATGAAAGTAGTGAAGATGAGGCTATTGTACGACAGCTGCCAATACGTCCTCCGATACAGCAAAGAACAACATCATCCACAGCAGAACACGTACAGGCCAAACTGCTGTCTACACCACATCCAGCCCTTCCAGTAGCTTCAAATCAAGCTGCTCATGTCAGTAGGAGTCAGGAAGGTACATAAAGATATTAATGAATTATCCAGTCTCATTTTCTTTATCTAAGACACTGTGTGTGAAACTAAGTACAAAGGCATATCACTTTATTAATACCTGCCGTTGTTCAGATGTGTGTCAAATTTATTCCTCTATTGGACTTTTGATCTTAGCGCTACATAACTGAACTCCTTATCATGATGAACTGTTATTGATTAAAAAAATATATTTAATAGTAAATAAATAGGATATTTGTTGATTTTGGTGTAAGATCGTATTTTATTTCATCGAGTGATCACAGAAAATCAATATTTTCACGAGTGGCGTAGCCACGAGTGAAAATATAATTTTATGTGATCTTGAGTGAAATAAAATTGATCTTTCACAAATTTTCTGTTTATTATATGCTTCAAATTCTCTTAAAAGGGTACCGTAATTGGCTTAATTGGAAAGCAAATAATAAATGGGACTTAATTTCGGTTAAAGAAATGTTTTTGTTTTGTGGCTATATATAATAATGTCAACTTATTTTATTTTCATACTTAAAATAAAAAAACTTACAGCTTGTGACACAAGAATATTTACACTGCTGGAAGAGATGAATGAATCCCTTAAGGCCGACACCAGGTTGCTGAGATTGAGAAGGTATAGTCTTCCCCCTGAAGACAGTGGAAGACATGGAGGAGTTTGATGTGAAATTGACTAATGATGCAACAGCTTCCTATGTTGTGAGTTTATTTGAAAGTGATAATATATCAGTCCTTTTCCTTAGATTTTGGGGGAAAATGCACATAATTTCTGCACAAAAGGTAGAATAAGCATGATATAAATTGAATTGAGGGGAAAACTGCATGCTCTAAAAAGTATTTTCCGTGGGGAGAAGATGCCTGTTAACGGCCTTTGCTATAGAAGGGAAAAAAGTCCTGTTATATATTCCATGTTTTCTGGGACTTGTTTCAGGTTTATATTATTCCAGATTACTGGCATCCCTGATAAGTTGTGAAAAATTGCTACACATTATTATGTTTCAAATTTATATACAATGATTTGACAAAAGATGATTTATGTTGAAACTTGTACATCTATATTCTGACTTGAAATATTATTGTTAAACTTGCATTGTTGCAGGTGAAATACCTAGCTGACGTTGGCGGCAGAGATATACAGGATACAGTAAGCTGTACCATGTGAACTATAATGGACACAAACTTGTCCAGACTATACAACCTTAAATGCATGAATGGTGGAAGGAAGGCCAGAGAGAGGGTGCCTGAAGCTGCAACGCCTGCTTCCGGGTAATCACTGGAAATGCCGGCAACTCCTGAGGCAACCGGTTCTCAAGATTAAATGTAGCAACAATTTATGTCAAATTTCATATGCCACATTAATTAAATATATACCATGTACATTTTATACTAGTAAAATCAGGTAACATAATCTGACCTCAAATGGATATCATATTTTATTATATTTTCATAAGTTTATTCTTGAATGTAATCAATCTGAAAAAATGGTACCGGATGATAATTTTTAAGAAATTGCGTAAATAATAAGTATAAACAGGGGTGTAATAGAAAACCCTAAAATTTGACATTTGAAAAACTGCAGCTTTAGTAAAAGTAAAAACCGTTCAGAAAATGTAATACTTGATATCAGCAGGTAAGAAGTTTTATTTGCTACAAAATCTGCAATTTTTGTTAAAAATTAACTGAAATGGGTTCATGTACAAGTATAGGATTAGCTAAAGTTGCTTAGCTCTGTTATCTACAGTTCTGATTCTGTTCATGTTTTTATCTTGTTGTTTTCAGTTTACATTTCTTTATAATAGTGAGTATTATTTTGCAAATATTTAGTTATTTTTTTCCAAACTGCATAATATGGTTGATTTTATTGATGTTCTTAACTTTGCCTATGTGTGTTTATAGTGCCTAGTCATTGTATTTTGCCATTTTTAGGCTTTCAATTGTTCAGGCATACCCATTCCTAAAATTCCATAGTCCAGTCATATCTTAATTGTTGCATTAATTGTTGCATCTTTAAGGATTGATTTTTATTTTATATGCTGGTTTTTCTCTCACATATCCTCTTCATTACAGGTAGTTTGTTTAGTTTAGTTATTTTTCTTCTCGCTTTGCTATATTTTTTAAACTGATAGAAATGAGGAAGCATTATTTAAATGAATGCACTTTATCGACAACACAATTATTCTTATTACAATATCATGCTATTTCCTGGCATGAAAGAGATTGTGGTGATGTGATTTTGCAAATGACAGTAGCAGTTTCAAGGTTTCTTTTGTCAATAGTATAAGAGCCTACATGTACGAACATATGTTTTATAAGTGATGGTTTTGTTTAACTTCAAATTGCTTATCTGTATGATTGATGTTTCTTGACCTAATGCTAGTAGATTATTTTGTGAATATAGTACTTCGGTTGTTTATAGCAGGAATTTACAAGTATGTGTAACTTGCATATTGTTTTATGATTCTTATTTGAAATTTAATCCATGTGCATCAAAGGCAGAACAACATATATATTGTTTAATTGTTGTGTAGACATAAATGAATTGACTGTTTTGCCTCATATACAGTTTTTTTTATAATAATCAATTGAATTTCGTTTGTGAATTAAGTTAGAAAGCTTTAAATCGTGTGGTCCCATGTATGTTTGACTTTCGGTGTAACTGTGATGTTGTCTTCAAAATAGTCTAGTGCACGATCTTATGGACAGCTCTTTTTTATAATAATTGAACTGCTTATAAGGAAAATTCGGTCATATATTTGAGGGATTTAATATATAAACAAAGAATATATTCAGACAGTCAAAACCCTTGTGTATCAATACTTGTTCAATGTAATTGTAAGAAAATAACATTTTTTGTGTGTATGTACCATCCTGTGTTTGTTACAGAACTTTATTCCATGTTCAAATAAATCTTTGATCATACCGATTCATAAATGTAGATACATATTTTATGAGGAAAGTACCTTGAGCACAAGAATGGTTTCACTGACTGCATGATTTGATGAGATATGTTATGTTTAACAGATTTGCTAGTAATCATTTACTACCTCTAGATTCACTGTTTTGAAGTTATTAAAATTTATTGTTTTACAAATTCTTATTGTTGTTGTATTTGTTAACTTCATGTTTGCGTATTAATATATATATATTATATTAATACGCAAACATGATATATTTATATATATATATGAAATTTATAAAAGTACCTGAAATGGAATGCGTATACCGATTGTTATGACATCTTCGTTCTTAGGTCCAGGACAACTATACGGGGCCAATGTAATACTCAAGATGTCCAATGTAGGCATCCATAAGGAGTCAGCTGATGGTCTGGATGTTGGAAAATGGGACCGTATAGTGACCATATATTAGACAAGGGACCCATATAGGGCCCGTATCACGCCCAGATATTAAACAAGGGGCCCTTATAATTCTGTATGTTAAACAAGGGACCCATATAGGTCCCGTATAATGCCCAGATGTTAAAACAAGGGACCCATATAGGGCCCGTATTGCAAGCCCACATGGGCCCCTCATGGTGCTCAGTTGCAAATCTCATGTGGGTCCCACATAGAACCCATATTGCAAGCCCTCATGGTGCCCTGTTGCAAAACTCATGTGGGTCCCACATGGGGTGCCCATGTTGGACCCAGATGGGGCCCTCCTGGGTCCCACATATTATGTTTGCTGGGTATTACCTTGATCGTCCAATTGCAAGCACCAGCGTCCTAGCCAATATCACATTTCCAAAGATACAAAATATGGGTTCTTGAACAAAATTACTTTGACAGTAACTAGCTAAACGAATACGACTGTATAATAAAATCAGCTTATTAATAATCAAAGGGCATGAATCAGAAGTGAATTACATTGGCGAGTTCTATTGGCTTGATGTAAACTTACGTAGCCATATAATTTCAGCAATAAATAATCTCTTCTGACAGTCATTACATCTGAGACGCCTATTTCTGCTAGATATTGATCAAGATCAGAACACAGAAAAATACCAGTTGCAAACGTTTGTGCGTTTCTGAATGCGCTCCGCTTTTTTGTTGAGGCAGTCAAAGACGTAGCGTCTGTTTTCCATCCTTGTCTTTAAACATTATAGGGAAATGTTTTTTATCCAAATTTGTTTGTCTGTTTTATTGATTCTGTAAAGTCACTGACATGTTACAAAGTCCGTTTCCTCATTTCCTTTCTCTTCGTATTATAATCTTAACCAATTTTAATTGTTCAAATGTCATATAGTGTTAATCAGGAACATGTTGCAGTATACCACATGTGCAATTTGAGGTTCCCGGTGTTCATAGCATGATTGAACCTAAATATTTAACATGTTTGTACAGCATTGCCGTCAATGTGTTCCATACTTAATATTGAATAAGGGTCTTAACGCAACATAACTTTCGTAATATCTTGACTCCCTTCCCTCGACGGCAATCAATGTTCCCACGTATACTATACCGGTGTATTGATCTTCAAATTGGCATATTCAAGAGGTGATGACCCTGAATAACCATCGTGATCTCTTTATGTTCGGAGTAGTGTTCTTTAACTTGATAATTTTACCTTTGTCACGTACAGTAAGTTTGAACAGATTGGGAAATTGGGAAATGAGTTTACACAAAACTGCAGCATACATTCCTTGTGTGTAATTTCTACAAACAACAAAACGTGCAAGTTCATAAATGTCATTGACCATATGCATAAGACGTTACGCCCGTTGTTGGCGTACATCGGCAATTTATAACATTTTTACACTTCAATATTGCATAAAAATCGTTTTAGAAATACGGTGGTTTATATTTTGATATCACAAGAAAGAGAAAATAATCGCCATGCTAGTAATGTGATCCGCATTTACGTTTAGTTACTAATACACGTTAAATTAGACATAGAATCACGGAGAACGTCACATAAACGTCATGTAAGATGTAACATAATTTACCAATGCGCAGTGTTTAGCAGCTTGGAAAATTTATATAATTATCTTTATCCGCCCAAAAAGTAGACTCGGTGACGTGATGACTATTCCATTTCACATCGTTTCAATTATGTACCGTTGAAAGCTTCCAGTAACAAACCGGGAGCGAAAGATGTTTTCAGCTGAAAACGTAAGATTTCATTTCGTTCCGCGACAAGATTTGTTAAAACTTCAGTATATAGCTAAATATAACTAAAGTCGATTTTCTATAATCTTTATTTTGACAAAAAGTACAAACATCCTACTTTGGAATTGGGTATATTTTGTACGACGTTGACTTCGAATTTGGCTTTTAATATAGGTATACTTTTTTCTAGCCACGATGTCACACGCATCAAAAAGTGCAAAAATTAAAATTGTGAAGTTGCTATGCGCCAAAATATATAAAGAAGTATGCATTTATTAAACCGACAGCGACTACAACCTAAAAGTACATATAATTGTCTTGAATTTGATATGATTAAATCATACATTAAACATAGCTTTTATTTTATTCATGAATTTTGGCAAATCTAGCCATAATGTCACACCCATGAAATTAACGTAACGTCAACGTCTACGTGTCGGTAGAGTCGATGTACTGCAGATTTTAATGAAATTTTGAATGAACGATGTATGAGCTGTGGGGTTTACATAATTGTGATGTTTTAGTATGAAATAGTAAATTTGGCGGTTTTAAATGCGACACTTGTCAGGATGTGATTTTCGTAGTATTTTTTACTTACTTTCTCCATTCTGTACATGGATTTAATGTCTCCGCAAAATGTAAATCATCTACTTGTATGGAACGATAAACTGCGCATTTTCGGTATATTTTTGGGAGGCGTTTAAGCCTCTCATTACTACCATTGCCCATTTCTTAATACAAAATTAACCGCCTTTAGGCTGCTATGTGAATTCGCATTCAAATAGTTCCAGAAACTGTCAACATTCCCAATACTGCTACATATGTTTCTCCAAATTTTTTAACTGATTTAAGCCAATCAGCAACATTTGTTTATTCTAAGATCAAAAATTGTTGTGAAACTGTTCGTTAAATCGATATTTTTGCAATAAAATCACTACACCGGCCGATACCGAACTTGTTTCATAATACGAAAATGACGTGTTCATCAAATGTCCCGGCTGTAAAGCTATTTTTAGAAACTTCAGACTACGGTCAAGTGATGGTTTTATCAATGAATCCTATACGGTCTGCAAAGTACTGTTATGCAATCATATGGTCCGTGAAAATCATTTTAATTTTACAACAATATTTTTAACGCAATCGTTAAATATGTGACGAATAAAAAAATGTGGTTCGCGGCATAACTTAAGAAAAATTGTATTCGAAACACCAAAATAATTATGGTACGGTAAATAAACGATAAAAACGTCAATGACGTCGGAATCGGTTACGCTAATGTACGCCAGCAACGAGCGTAACGTCATATACAATACAGGATTATTACATGTGCACATAATATGAATTATTCGCTAACCATCTTCAAGGGGACATATTACCCACATAATATTTGAAACACCGTTCTACCTTGAAACGCCAGCAACGAGCGTAACGTCATATACAATACAGGATTATTACATGTGCACATAATATGAATTATTCGCTAACCATCTTCAAGGGGACATATTACCCACATAATATTTGAAACACCGTTCTACCTTGAAACGCCAGCAACAAGCGTAACGTCATATACAATACAGGATTATTTCATGTGCACATAATATGAATTATTCGCTAACCATCTTCAAGGGGACATATTACCCACATAATATTTGAAACACCGTTCTACCTTGAAACATATAGTGGCAAAACATAAAAGCAAGCGAAACTCATGCAAAGCTGACATAGAGAAGGAAACACATCCTTATAATACGTCAATGCATCTCATTGTGTTTAGCTTGGAAATAGTTTTATAATGACTTTATGATTAAAATATCAATGAAAATGTTTATAACATTACCCTATGATGCGTATCCACTAGATTAACATTTCGTAGGAAAATACAAAAGATCAGATTGTCTAACAAGGACGTTGGTGATTTGATTGATTATGATGAGTTTGGAAAGTATGAGATTTATGTTGTTTAAAATGAACACCCACATTCACGTTGTTGGAGATGAGTTACAACGACATGCTCCTCCTTAGTTGCCGACATAAACAACGGCAATGTATTAAATTAACACATCTGCTAGAGAACTCACTGTAAGTACAAATAATGTATAATATAAACCCGTCTGGTTTGGTATGGTTAACGCATGCACATATTACATAGAGGATCTTGCATGAGTGCTCATTACATACGAGTTTTATTAAACGAGTGGACAAATTGATATGACACGAGGCTATGCCGAGTGTCATATTGTTTTTGTCGACGAGTTTAATAAAACTCGTATGTAATGAGCACGAATGTAAGATTCTATTTATCACATAACCTTAGAAAACGTTCATTATTGTTTAAAAGGATGATATACGCTGCAAATGTTTCAGCCAAAATTCAGCGGTACAATGAGCGCGACGTCATGGCGACGTTGAAAGTATCCTGACGTCATTGACGGATAAATGCATGGATTGGCTAACGTCACGTCAAGCTAATTTAAATATTTATTGCACAGTCTGGGAGTGCCGAACGATATTTACGGCACGGCTTTACGGCACTCCTGGACCGCAGGTTACGTGATAAAGTTCAATACGTAAGATATTCTGGATGCACTCACTCGTTGTTGGCGAGAAACACTACACGTTGCGAAACAGAACACGTATGTGAACAGCAGTAGAACAAGACGTCATCTAGATGTGTGAAGTTAAAAATGTGTGACAGACAAAATTAGACTTGTAAAAACTTGTGTGCTTCGCCACACAGCTATTCGCAAGGCAGGAAAACTAATTTTGTCTTATTCAACATCAGTCTAATTCATAAGGGCTTGTTCTAACTTACTTACTTACATAGTCCTCTTCTCCCATGTGTGGGTATAGGGGCTTCTAACTGCCACGTCACAATGTCAACATTCTAATACCAGCAAGTTTTGCAACCTCTATACTTTCCAAATGTGAAGGCGTTGACTGTATATTATTTCTAATACCTTATGTCTTGTTGTTCATTGTTGGCTTACTCCAAAATCCGTTAACGTTCGTGTTAACTGAATAAAGAACTAGACGCCGAAGACAAATAATTTGTATGGTCCTACATCTATCAGAAACTTCTCATATTTATTTCAGACTGGAAAGATGTGTATATGGATTAAGACTCGGCCAATGAATATTCTTAGCTTACTTTATTGTGGAAGGTTGTATGTATGTCTGACAGATGTTTATTTATTAACTCTAATCAACTTTTACTAATACGTGTATTATTAAGTACATGTATTGTATGTGAACCATAGTTCTTGTACTTCAGCCTTTGTATATAGTGCTGTTATATTATTTCAAGAACCAATCTTTTTCTAATAATTGTTTAGGGACAAGTGTGCATTTTAGCGTCTCGTATAAATAAAACAAGACTTCACAGTCACATGCTTTATTCTGACACTGGTACACCGCCATTAAAACTAAACTCAAGTCTAGTCCACTTGGCATTCTCCAACTGAGGTATACTATGTTGCCTGTATGGATTTGGTTACCATGATAACACTGGGACCGATTAGAGTTTATGAGGAATAAGAGGAATAAGAGGAATAAGAGGCACAAATTATGTTCCGTAGAAACGTGATTTGAAACTGTGTGTCGACCCAACGTATTCATGTACGTCGTAAAATACAAAAGCTCTGGAATCACCCAAGAATCACATACATTGTTACATCTGTATCAAGGTTGTGAGTATGCTTTGAAAGAAAATGTTGTAATTGTTTTTTTATTGTTATGACGTCAAACATGAGCAAATATAGTTTATACTATATAAACATCATGACCTTATAACAATAAAAACAGTTACAACATTTTCACGAAACAAGACTTTTAAAAATAAAATTGAAACGCGTAGTTCGGTAAATATTTGGAGTTTGTCTTCCTTTAATATTTAACATACCTGTACACATGTAATGTGGACATACCTATGTAATAATACAAAACTTAGCATTAATCCAAACGGAAGTGCTCGTTTAAGTTTTACGTTGAAAACAGAATACGACTACAAGTCGCGTGTTTGAAGTCAAACAATAAGTGAATAAAACAATTACGCTCGGCTGTTGTAGTCACAAATGTGCATATGGAAAAGATATTCACTAGACTCTGAATAACAAGAGCACCGCCTACGAGTGCTGGTTCGACTTTCTCGTACTTGATAGTAACCTTGCTCATCTGTGAGTTAAAATTCTAAGAGTAACAAGGGCAGATCACGCATAAATATAGACCACAAAATTACCAGCCTTGTCTGTATGAACTCATCTTGTAATAGTGAATAAGTACATGTATGTTGAGTTTCAAGTGGATACCTTTGATAGTATTTGAGTAATTTATATTTTTGTGTAAAGATTCAAATTAAAAAAGGGGCATGACTCTTATAAAATGCTTTCAAGTTGAAGCTTTGATAGTGTTTTAGAAAATTCAGTAGATGTGTAAAAGTTGCCACTATTTCTATGTAATAAGTCTAAACAAGGGCGGATAACTCCATAAACATTGGTCACAGAGTTATCAGCCTTATCAGTATAGACTCCACTTGTGATTGTGAATAACTAGTTTAGGTTTCAAGTTGATACCTTTGATAGTCTTTGAGTAATTGACAGGGAAAATGACTCTGTCAATAAACTTAACCAACGCACACGATCTCGTCACGACAATAATCAAAGCGCTGAAGGCACAAAATTTGTTTGGGTTTGAATAATGAAAATGTAAAAAATCTTCAGTCCTCAATAACATGGCAATTCTATTTTGTAACGTGCCGGACAGATAGACACTGAAAAAATCCCGTCAGTGAATAATAATAATAATGTCTAAAAACGAATCAGTTTTAAGTTTTGAATGGGGCAATCTAAATTAAAGTTTTAAAATTGCCTATGTTTAATGTTTTTTGAGCATTTAAGACTAAATTTCTGAATTCAGTTGTAATCCCAGCGCTTTCAGACAAAGTCGGAGGGAGTGTTGTGATTCTGGGATTCCGGTCTGTTTACAGTACAGCTGGGTACAGGTTTTATCAAGTCTGAAATGCCATGTTATTCGGTGAGTTGAGCAGTGCGGTTGTGTGTGAAAGCGCAGAATAGGCAATAGACAGTAATTAGAGACTGATAGACTAGTGTAGAGTATGTTTTCTTCACACGTGACACAATCGGTTCAATGCAATATTCATGAATCTCTGACCATTAGAGGTTGTTATTGCAAACTTTAACAAGAACCACATTCACATGGCCAACCCAACATAAATGTTGTTACTAATGGGTGTTTAATCAAACTTCAAAGGGAGATAATTTCAAAACTGGGCCATATAGAGTTATGGTTCTTAGTCATTGCACTTCTCCTAGTTGCCATCTATTCACCAACCAAGTTTCAAGTCAAAACCTCAAATGGTTATAGTCTTATAGAGTTATGCTCTGAATGAAATACTATTAAAAATTAAACAAGAGGAGATAAATTAAAAACTGGGTATTCTAGAGTAATGGTTCTTGGTCACGGCACTTCTCCTAGTTGCCTTCTATTCATATATCAAGTTTAAAGTCAATATCACAAATAGTATTAGAGTTATGCTCTGGACAAAAATCAATTAAAAAATTAAACAAGGGCAGATAATTTCAAAAGTGAACCATATAGAGTTATGATTCTCTTTCGCTACACTTCTCGGAAGTTCTCCTAGTTGTCATCTATTCATATGTCAAGTTTCAAATCAATATCTTAAATAATTTCAAGTTATGCCTGGACAAATTATTGGACAGAAGGACGGACGCATACAATTACTATTATCCCTTCGCCTTTTGCGGGGAATAATAATCATGCATGCAAAACATTGAACGATAATATGAACTAAGGCGCGGCCTTTAACGGAGAAGTTTTATGAATATTAATTAATTTAGATTCTATGTATCTACTATGTATGTGCAGCATACATAAAGAAACCAGGGATTTTTCTGTTCATTTTGGGAAGGATCCTTAGTCTCTACATTTTGGGAAAAATATTGGTGTATTCCTGATTATGTATTGAACGGTTAACAGGAATCAAAGCGCTGAAAGCCCTGAGGTTGTTCGATTGAATGCCATTCTGATCACCTCCGCCTTTATGCATTGCGCAATATTTACCGGAGACCGGTAACCGGACCTCTAGCCACTTCCGTTAAAAAAAGCTACAACTTCAGTACAACTGAATGAGACGGCAAGCTTGTCAAGCTAGCCACCTACACAAGTTTTTCCCTTAAATCCTATACACAGTACTACTATAATCTCAAAAAGATTGCTATCAAAAGCACAATACAGACATAGCATTGTCAAAGAGTCATTTTGCATTTTTTGGGGGTCGAATAGTTGCGGGTACGACATGTTATTTGTACTTACGAAACCTCTGACAGTCACACACGGCATCGGGTGTTGATTTTATTGTATAAGTACGTTAATTGTGAGTGATAAAGACGATTTTCCTTGCTTACCAAGTACTAGCGTCGTGTAATCGGAAAAAAATCTCCTATAAATTTCTTTTCTCTCAGCAACAAAATGGCGACAGTTTTTATCCTGTATAAATACCGGTCGGACCCGACCCGCTTCACCGAATTGCCGGAAAAGATCGGAAAGCACCTAAATTCACGTTTAATTCATTATCGTAGGAGCCGGAAAGCAAATTAGATTTGTATTTTTCTTTTGTAATTATAGCACATATAGGTGCCTAAGCCCATATTTAATGATACGAAACCCCAAATGCGTCCCGAAAACTGACTCTTACTGAAATATATACAGAAAATAATTGCTTTCCGGCATTTCGGTGCTTTCTGGTGTTTTCCGGCAATTCGGTGAATTCGGACCGTTCAGATTAGGAACGAAGATGATACTCATACGCGCTATTTTTAATTAGACATACAGTTTATAGATAACTTGGATAACACAAATACTTGAAACGTTTCAAGAATATTGTATGGGTTTTTATTTGTTTTTTTTCATAATCACTTTTTTCAATTTAAAAATCGCATTGAAAAACGAACTACTTTTTACGTACGTAGTGTTTTTGGGAAAATTTTAACCGCCGTGGCTTCATACGCTTAGAATCACTGCGCATTATAATTTTAATTGATTCATATTCTATTATTTATTTACCTTCTTTGAAATTTAACAACCTTGTTATGAGATTCAAATCATCAGCATATGAGAAAATATATTTTGATCACACAAAAGGCACATATATGGAACTACTTTGCCTTTAATTGAATTTTCTGGACTACTTTCGCTCAGATATTAAGGACTCGCGTTTGAGATTGACTTCTGTATTTGTTTGGGAAACCCAAACAAATAATAAAACGATACCTTAATATTTAAGGGTGGTTTTCGTGACAATTATTTCATGATTATGCAACCATGGTAATGACATCGAACACGTACATGCTCTCGTCAATCAACCGTTTTATAGATAAACACAGTTCAAGGGGATGAAATGTTATGTTAGAAAGGTAATGCAGATATGGAATATTCGAAACAAAACATATTAATTCATAACTAATGGACAAAACGCCTAATGAGTCTGATAATACCATAATGATCACCGTATTGAGACTGCTGATTCCAACATTGGTTCACACTGACGCTTTATTTCATTTTCATCCGTGCGGTGTAGGGTCTTGAAATATATATTGACGTCATTCCAAACACAACTAAAAAGTGTTCTACGGGGGTTTCCTCTTCTGGCATCGCATTTCTCGCTCGTTTCTATTTTCATTGTCACAGTGACTTTTCAAACATGTGCATAACTCGCACAAATAATGTATTTCGTTTGAAATGTACTGTGATGACAGCATGACGACATAAGTAAATACGGATGTAAAAATTATGAGCCACAATGAAATGAAAGCTTGATAATAACAAGTTCATCAGACATACATTTAATGAATCACGACGCGTTATAATTATGTGTTGCGTCTCGTGCTTGGACTAAGAAATGATTGGTCAATCACGGATATAATGCACCATATAATGCATCAGTATAATTTCCATCCCTGATGTCTATAAAAATCGATCACATGAAGGTAACTACAAAAAAGATGATAATTTGACGCCACGAAAGAAAATTGTTAGCAAAGTACACGATTTACTACGACGCACCTAGACAAGGTAATGGGATTACTTTATAAATAATCTCGAGTGAATTCTGATTCGCTTGCAACAAACATATATAAATATGTTTGATAGAGTCGTTTTGATGTCGGCTGTTGTTTAGTATTCCCTACTCTCCAATTGCCTCGCCCGAAACTACATCGTTTCTAGGCGCTATTGCTATTTTTAGACAGGAGAATCCAAAACCAGCGTACAGCGAGGCAAATGTGATAATGTAAACGGGTTTTTAAATGCATTGTATATAAAACGCTCGTGTGTTAAAAGAATGACTTGTATTATAAATTAAAACTCTCGCACTATCAATTTATCATATTGATTGAAACAAATAAATAATGACCATGAAATATTTAAACCTCATACAGTGTGTACTCGTTTCAACACGTAGCCTTCATATTCACTATAAACTCTCTGCTATAACTCTCTACTGTCTATACAAACAAGTAAACTTTCATCAGCCAATGAAAATGTGTATCAGGGTTCACAGCAGTTTTGTAAAGGTCAAATATCAAAATATTCTAGTATTTTAAGCAGCGTGTGAATTGTAACGGTTAAGTGGAAATTAAAGCGCTGTAGGGAGCGTAAGTATTCCCGTATAATATATAGTATTCACAATCAACATTCCTGTTGTGCGATTTTAAATTTAAATATTAAATGGCATGACACGAAATATTAAAACACTCAAAAACTCCAGACAGAACAAGAGCTGTCCACGAACAGCGCGCTCCACTATTCGCACCGCCATGCTAGGATAGTACAATTATTAAATATTCAAAACAAAATGCTGCATAACAGCAGCATTACCCTCTGCTGTGTAGGGGTTGGGGCTTCTAAGTCGAAAAAGGGGGATAATTTGGACAAATTATGCAGGACCGTTACCTACTCATGGTCATGAAGGAAAAACAAATAAGCATTTCTTAGTCCAAAAGGTGGCATAATTTCAACAAAATGCTTCTCCTGTGTAGGGGTTGGGGTCATGATGGTGAACAAGTATGCATAGCAATATGTGAATGCACTTAGGTGAAAAAATCTGTACCTAAACTTGAACATTTGCACTAAGTTGAAAAAGGGGGCATGATTTCACCAAAATGCTTAATAGAGTAACATACCCCTGTTTAAGGGTTGCAGTCATGATGGTGAACAAGTATGCAAAGTATCAAAGCAATATGTCAAAGCACTATGAAGATATTAGAGGTTAAAAACCCGTACCTAAACTTTAACATTTGCACTATTTGCACAAAGTACAAAAAGCGGGCATAATTTCAACAAAATGCCTGATAGAGTTACCTACTCCTGCACATGGGTCGAGGTCATGATGGCAAACAAGTATGAAAAGTATTAACGCATCATCTCAAAGGACTTAGAGAATATAAGAGGTTAAAAAACCTGTACCTAAACTTTAACAAAAGTGTTACACCGACGCCGACGCTCGGGTGACTGCAATAGCTCCCCTTATTCTACGAATAGTGGAGCTAAAAAACAATATTTTTCTTACATAACAGTATACCATCAAGATATTACATCATCGGTTATACAGAAAATGTATAGATGTATTCATGTTTGAAGTCAAAATAATGTGAGAAAAACATCAGTGCCAAAGTAAGTGGAAGCTGACATGTTGCAATTTACAAACGCGAGTATTGGACCGCTTTGTCTTGACAAATGTTTCTAGTAAATGATATATGTGAAGCGTATAGCGGATTCGAACAAAAATTATGAGAGTCGTACAAATCATTTTAGACAGAACAATTAGTTTCTAACACAGATCGACAGCTTACCAATAATGAATGTTGTTATAATGCGTCCGGACGTAGATCCAATAGGTTTGCACAAAGTCTAAGCCTAAACATCTCTACTGTACACAGATACCGAGCAGACACAAGTAATTATATCTGTTATAACACAATAACAGATATATCTAAAACAAATTCTCCTACAACTCGATCAAATCGTTCTAAACAAGACAAACGTCTTGCTGGAATATAAGATTGTATTCGCTTTTGGAAGCGGTTACGGTATCGATGGCTTAGAATAACGACATTAAAAAACTCGTGTTTATTTGAAATCTGCATCACAAGGCGCTACTAATGGGCCTATTTCCATGGAAATCGGAACAGGTAATGTTGACCAAAATGAAATTGAAAATATATATGAACAATATTACACTTTAAAATGGTCAGTTGTGTTACTTTGGACATATAATTTACAGTGACAGGATTTAATTAAATAGTCTGAGGATATATATATATATATATATATAGTACTTAAGTAAACTGAAGAAAATTCCACAAAGTACCCTTAAGAACATTCTAGAATATGCTAGGATATTCAAGTAAACATATTGTCTATCAAAACCTGGAACCTTTCAGATCCTTCCATACCATTCCAAAAGTAACAGCAATTATAAAAAACCATGTAAACAAATTCAATGTCATTTAAGTACATTTATACCAAACAATATTATAGACACACATAACACTCAGTAAAGAGTACTTACGACCTTCTCAATCTAAGCTAGTGATGTATTGGTACTACGTACTTAGATATATTTATTTTTACTAATATTGTATCATTTTTCTTAAATTGTATTTAGGGTTCCATGTTTTTCGTGTGAATATTTCTTAAACAAGCAATACAACCAAATCCTGCACAGAAGTTCCCTCACCATATGTACATATCTTGTAAAATTAACCACACTAAGACATTCACACACATGCTCATGTAGACTTTTGCTAACACCGCTATGCATTTTAAGCTCAGTTCGTTTGAAAGTTTACGTCGGGGTTTACACCAATTGGTTTAACTTTTAACTTATTGCACTTGATTCACACGTATATATTGAAATATTCGGGAGGTTGCAAAGTGAACGTGTACGACAACTTGTGCGCGTAGCTACCCGTACATGTTTACCGTACACGTTGCTATAAAAAGTAGAGGTTCCGAAATTGAACGTGTAACGCGTACGTCTACGTGAATACTACTTTTGGGAATTTCGTCATCCAGGTATGAGTAGTTTCTACACGTAATAGTCGTGTGAGAGTAGAAAATAAAATGTGTACTGCATCACACATGTATGCGTATGCGACGGTAAACACTATGTTACATCGGCCGTGAACTCAATGAGTTTATATAAACACTCACTATCGATTCATGAAGAAATCATGCTACAACTGTCACATGATTTAACATGTTTGATTTCGCAAGCACATTCAAAGTGCAACATGTACGTATACATGTACGATTAGCTTCACGTACAGATACTCGTACACTTTCCTTTCACAGCCTCCCTATTGGCGCGAAACACAACGTTCGCGTGTGTGAGGAAATGTGTGGAGTTGCAACATGACTTCTTCACGAAACAATATGAGAGTGTACGACATTATAAACACAATGAGTCCACAGACTATTAAATACCCATACCTGGGTGACATATTACACAAATTCCGTCTGCCAGATACTACACATTCATTGTTGACGAGCTGCTCAAGCGTTACACGAACACGTTGACTTTTATTTTGTCAAATCTGCTGAACACGATGTACCAGAATAAGTTCGTCACCATGGATGATTGAAAAGAAATTCAAATACGTATTCCTAATAATCGGTTCTATATTTTATTGCCTTTCATAAATTAGACATGCGTTTTTATATTTTCCTCTGTTGACAAGTTAAATCCACTACAATTTTTAGTCATTTTTATGACTATTCAAGTCGCAAAATCCTCCCCAAAATCATTATGACAGTCATGATACACGTTTTATAGTTATACTACGGTATGTACGAGTATATACGAAATATGTTCCCTATTAAGGATGCTGGATCGGTTTATTTCGCATGCGTCACTGGTCATAGTACGTTATGAGCCTTATAAATGCAAGAATGTGTAAAAATAATCTAAAATAAATCAAATTGAACAGTTTTGTGCAAATAATTAGAAAATTCTAATCGAAATGACAGTTGACATTCCGAAAAAAATATTGCATTACAAAATGGGAGGATGGGGTAAAAATAATAAAAAAATATATTTATACCAAATGACTTTTTTGTGAGTAAGGTTCGTTTCGTTATGTTTGTTTTTTGTGGGTTTATGTAGGGTTAACGCATGCTTTTTCGGGCTATAACATCTGCAGAGTCCCGTGGGACGGTTGGTGCCCAAGCCCGCTAGGGCGAGGGCACCAACGCTCCCGAGGGACTCTGCATATGTTATAAAGCGAAAAAGCATGCGTAAACGCTATTATAGCATAAAAACCTCAATGAATGCGTTTGTATTACAAAATAATGATATTTTGGCGGGAGATTTTGTGACGACGTCGCGAAAACAAACGCAACGTCATACCAGTTATTGTTATGCACGTCGACTTCCGGTACCGGCAAATACCACGAAAATATGGATAGTGCGGATTTGTTTAAATGTATAATTTAAATATTTTAGAAAACTATAATTAGTACTTATTAGTACTAAGAAATAAAATAGGAATAACTGTTCATATGAAGCTGTACAACTTTTATAGTCGCCGACGCGGCCCTGGAATGAGCATACGTAAAACTGGACGTTAACAGCGCGTGAATCTTTATGTTTTCGCATGGTTTTCGTCCCGTTAACGTTTGGGCAAAATCACCGTTTTTATGCTATAATGTAGGGTTAACGCATGCTTTTTCGGGCTATTACATCTGCAGAGTCCCGAGGGACGGTTGGTGCCCAAGCCCGCCAGGGCGAGGGCACCAACGCTCCCGAGGGACTCTGCATATGTTATAACGCGAAAAACATGCGTAAACGCTATTATAGCATACACTACATCAATTAATGCGTTTGTATTTCAAAATAATGATATTTTGGCGGGAGATTTAGTGGCGACGTCGCGAAAACAAACGTAACGTCATACCAATTATTGTTATGCGCGTCGACTTCCGGGATCGGCAAATACCAAAAAAACATGGATACTGCGGATTTGTTTAAATTTATAGTTTAAATCTTATAGAAAATTAATAAGTAGGCAGAAATAAAATGGAAATTACTGTTCATATGACGCTGTATAACGTTTATAGTCGCAGGCGCGGCCCTGAAATGAGCATACGTAAAACTGGACGTTAACAGCACGTGAATCTTTATGTTTACGCATGGTTTTCGTCCCGTTAACGTATGGGCAAAATCACCGTTTTTATGCTATAATGTGTATTCGTGATATTTACATTTTCAATCAATTAAATTTTTAGCGTTTTCATTGATTTTTCCAGCATTTTAGCCACATTTATTTTACAATTGAATAGACGTTTTCTGCAGTTCATCGGTGTATATACTGTCGGGAAAATCACGCCTAATTTACACCGATGAACTGCAGAAAATGTCTATTCAATTCTTATAATTACAATAAAAATTGAAGGGTGTTGTTAATTTTCATAGGGACTGTTCCCACAGTGTTATGTAGGAATCCGTTGTCCCCGGAGCTGAACGAAGCTAAATTAAGTAACAAAACCAATCAGCGCGGGGGCCCCAATGCTCCCGAGGGACTCTGCAGATGTCAGAACACGAAAACATGCGTTAACGCTATTTTAGAATATAACTTACATTATAACTTCCGTAAATGCGTTTTTATCTGAAGCAACACCTCGGGTGTTTACACATCGGTAAACGTCAACAAATGGTCGTTTAATCCTTATAATTCCAAACTGACGCTTATACACATACATATCAATGAAAACATTTATTTTAAAACCGCGCTTTTTTAAATTGAGCTTGATTTAATGACGTCGTAAACGTGACGTCACCATTACGTGACGTTTGGTGAATTACGTTAGCTAAACAAAATGTGTTTAGATGCTCTGTTCCCTACGTTATCACAAAATCGGGGGATGAACATATAGGTAGGTAAAGTCAAAATTTAGCTGTAAGATCTTGTACAGCTGTAATGGGCCTTTGCAGTTTGACTTATTCCACACACATTCGTCTAGAACGTTTACGTCAGTAATGTCCGAGGGTCCCGATTGGCGAAAACGGGGGTTTACTGACGTGTAAACGTCACGTCTTAGCCAATCAGAATGCAGGGATTTGCTGATTTCGGAATTATACAAAAATAAAAACAAAAATTGAGAAAAGATGCCTCTGTGTCATGTATTTTTATTGCATAATTAGATTTATATTACTAGACTTATTTCACAAAATAGTGAAAAAAAGTTTAATGCGGGGAAAAAAGTTATACGGATTTTACCTGGGTGCTCTTTTGCTGCACTAAATATGAAGTGGGTGGAGTAGAAAGGCAATTTATCACATGTTTGACGTCGCGGCAGCGTAATAAAGCCATTATTTATTTTTGATAATACATACGGAATATCACTGCAGTGTGTTGATCCGTTGGGCCGTATTACCTCGAGTTGCTTGTGTAATGTCGTATCTCACGAGACCGCTAGGTCGAGTGAGATGCGGTATGGCGCAAGCAACGAGAGGTAATATTGCTTAACGGATCAACACCACTGCAGTGATATTCCTTTTATTATATACCTTCAAAAGTGAAAAAAGCGCTTTTACGCGCGAAAATGCGTTTGATGAACGTCGGCATATTTTCGGCATATAACGCGACGCCCATTCATAAAAAGGCAATTGTTTACGTCGTGACGTCATTGACGTTGGTATATGTTTGGCATATAACACATCAGACATGCATGATACGGATTCGGAAAACCAGACATGTATGATACGGAAAATGCAATCTGTCGCGTTGTATTCCACTGGGCGATTTGGCCTGTATTCGTGACAATACATTGCTAGGTATATAATAAACTAGTGTAATAAAGCTATCACGCGACGTCATTCAAAGGATATGCGACGTCGTCAAAATTGCGCGTTTATTATAGTGAAAAATAAGTAGCTATTTAATGTTTCGGCCGGAAAAGGCTAACATGTGATAAAAAGAACATTATATTTGTGACTTTCCACATTGAATTTATTAAACTCGTTGAAAAAAATCGATAAAATGCTCGGCAGAGCCTCGCATTATATTATTTTATTCAACTCGTTTAATAAATTCAATATGGAAAGACACTCATGTAATATCCTCTATATATATGAGACCAAAATTAGATATACCATTTATTATTTAGATCACAGTCATCAAATAAAAATGTCAAATTTGAACACCACCACTAATTGACCAATCTCAATGTAATTATAAAAGTTATTCATACATACTACAAACAGGGCTGATTACTCGGAAAACGAGTTCCGTGACATAGTGTTGTTACATCATATTTTGTGTCAGAATAAATTTTTCTCCCACTTTAACAAAATCTATGAGATGAATCCAAACCGCTCCAATATCCTTATAGGAACATGATTTGTTTTTTTTAAAACGCAGTCATTTGAAAGATTTTATTTTACGGTGACCTGGTTCTTGATTAAACGACCTGTAGCAAAACACATAACACTCTTGTAAATATAGCTCGCACCCAATGTCACGTAATCGCGTTATAAACCTACCTAATCCGCTCACTGGGCGACAGTCTTGTGTTAGACACAAAATCACTTAAGCCGGGCGGGTAATTATGACCGACATATTAAACTCTTATTTATTATAAATTGTGCATTTCTTAATTATGATATTACCAGAAAATGGATTCGTTTTTTCGTAGTGCTAATTTTCATATGGTGAATGCATCGGGGCATTAACTATCAAAATACTGGTGATGTATAGCTAGAAAAGTGTACGGTAATATTCATTCAGTTGCAAGCGCGCGCGTATCCATTTTAACCAGATAACGATATTCATTGCAGTTTCGGATCACCATAGATCTTGAAATATGACCAATAAATTCTCCAACATGTGTCCCTAATGAAACAATTGGAATGCGCTTCTGATGAGCATGAGGTTGCTTTTCAAATGTGTGCTTATTAAGCTGAATTTATTACGGTCTTATTTTGTTTCAAAATACTTGAAGAAAGCATTCTAGGAATAAAAAACGAGATAATAACAATGCCGAGGAAGGCAGCACTCAACAGAAACGGAAAAGCACAAAAGGCATAAAAAGAAAACAAAAACACAGACCACGAGTACAAAGAAATTAGCCTACAGAACGGATTGAATTCTTTAAAAGACTATTGTAACAAGTGGAAATTAACAGTGAATGTTAAAAAACTAAAATTATGGTCTTTAGGAAATGTGGGCGTCTAAGACAGGATCTGAAATTATTTTACAATGGTGATGAACTTGAAATCGTGAATTGTTTCAACGGGGGTCGTTAACAAAAACATTTGAAACATTCAATGGTCAAGCTTGTACTTAAGGTTGTTTAGGACCTTTCTCCGACGTCATCGGTAAAAATCGAATCTGGCCGAATCTGATGAAAATCTCCAGAAATATGCTTTAACATTCCTTCCTTATTGTGCAGTTTTTATTTTTTCAAAATTTTGCTTCGTTTCCTAGCAACGTGACGCTATGTACATAGGGCGTAAAATTGACGTTTTAATGGCATAATTCGGTCAGAATAAGGTCTATTTCAATTTTCAAAGCTCCATATGTTAGTTCTTGAACCGTTGAATACGTAAATGTTAAATTTAAAGCGATTGTGACGGACAATTGTTCACCGAAAAAGGTTTTATATCGAAAGTTGACAGAATTTTATAGCGCATTTGCGACACCCAACTCATTTCAGGGCGCAATTTGGTCAACAAAAAGTGATTCAATCAACTAATGAAATACACCGTGGTGATGCGGTAATTCGACAGAATAAGTACAAACAATAAAAAAGGGGGGTGATCTCGCATTATTTTCGACAAAATTGAATTTCAGTAAAAAACGGACTTACGTAAAAACGTTACGTCGCCCAACGTAACGCGCTATGTACGTCCGTTCTATTTACGGACTTGCGTCCTATTTACTAGTACAACAATTACATGTTAAGAATAAAATGCGCGCATTTCACCTGAATCTGTTCAATTATCAAATCATATATAATAGCTTTGTTCAAAGCAAAGTTTGTCACTACATAGCAATTATTCATTCCAATTTAAGTGTGGTAATTTTTGTGAAAATGACAAAACTGAGTTTCTCTCGCAATACCTGCAATACTATCAGTACTGTGGTTTTATTACTCTTCAAAATGTGTCTTTATTGAACACAGCATCATGATAAATACACAGTGATACAAAAGAGAACATCGGCTGAGTTATGAATTTAAATTATCTAAACATCTACTCGGGATATTCGATCGGACATTAAATGCATTGTACATAATTATGAGCTCAAGTCTTCAAAACTAACTGAAGTCTTCCAAACTAATAATTACGTCCCTTTAATAAAATAATAACTAAAATATGTATACATCGTTTTCTTACATTCATACATAGTTATAATGTATATAATAATAGCGTTTGGTATAAAAGCAAATCGTTGATGTATAAACATTTGGAAAGTTAGCCCCGCAATTGTCTAGAAATATTGCCACTTACCACGCATATATATCTGGTTTCACTGTTGCGCAATCATGTTAATTCATGTTGACAGCTGTGCGGTCTGCTACATTTTGAATGTAAAGTAACCGTGAATAAATTTAATTAAAAACAAAAATAATAAGGACGGTAGATGAACAGCCAGCAAATTGAAAGATAGCGTTATATATATAAGTATGATGTCTTACACGTGTATTAGATAGTAGAAGTTAATGTTAACACGTTTGAGCCGCTGTTGGATCGGCTAATGCGCGGCCCGTTTAACTTCACACATTTTGTTTTACAGGTTGACAACGCTTTTTTCTGGAATTTTTGTACTGTTTTCACAATTTTTTCAAATTTGTTTAATTCGAAACTCACGGTATAGGTTGACATTTTGGCTTATGTGCCTTAGTTGGAGTAGGCCTACACATCAAACATGACGTTACAATAATGTACCAGTCAATTGAAACTACTATCCCAATCCAGGGGAAAGACAGGTGATAGTGGGAACTGTCTTGTGTTTTTACCTTTTCGATGTCCCCGCACTGATGTATGTGTGGTACGCTTTTGATTCGCGACAAAATAAAGGGGAAATGCAGCTCTGACTATACCTGTGAGGTATAGGACAGGGGGAATTTGCGGGGTTTTTACCATGACTGGTTCATAAGATACTTGATTCGGCCACCTTTGGGATTTACTGTAGAGCTGTTGTGTTGTTGCTGTTTAGTGAGTTGGGGAAAAATATATTATGTATAATTGTTACATTGCCTATTGAATGCATACATGTACACTTATACAGTCCTAGTAATAATGTATACACAAACCATACTTAATTTTTACAATGCAAGTTCTTTAATTAATCAATTTGCATTGAATATGCATTAACAAGTTCAACTGTTTAAAATGGTCCGTAAATGTAACACATTGTGAAGACGTGTTGGGACTACTTTTGACCATTTATTGAAAATATAACTACATACCAAAGTATGTTTGTTGGTTATTTATTACAATAAACATTTTACCACAGGGACTGTAACACTTTGCCCCGAACCCCCTACTGTGCTTACACAATATATAGGTCGTAAGCCAAAATGTTAAAGCACAATATTCTTTCTGAGAGGTGGTTAGTGTTTTATACAGTGTGTGATAGTAGCAAGTTTATATCTCTTTATTTATAGGGAAAATGTACGTACATGTATATCACTAGAAATTATTAATATTCATACAACTTTAGGGGTATATTGAAGATCTCATCATAAGGCTTTCTTATATTGTTTATATATTAAAACAATGTGCCGATGCGCCGGATACACCACAAGATCATGACGCTGACGTAGCCACAATAGCCCGTAACGTCGTGCGACGGCACGACGTTATGCCTTTAACGTATGTCCGTTTTTCATTAAAATTCAATTTTGTCGAAAATAATGCGAGATCACCCCCCTTTTTTATTTTTTGTGCTTATTCTGTAGAATTACCGCAAAACCACGGTATGTTTCATTAGTTGATTGAATCACTTTTTGTTGACCAAATTGCGCCCTGAAGTGAGTAGGGTGTCGCAAATAAGCAGTAAAATACAGGTCAATTTTCGATATAAAACCGTTTTCGTTGCGAAATTGTTAGTCGCAACTGCTATAAATTTTACATATACGTATTCAAAGGATGAAGGACTAACAAATAGAGTTTTGAAAATTATTGTACATCTTAATAGAACAGAAATATACGCTCAAAACGTCAATTTCACGCCCTATGTACATAGCGTCACGTTGCTAGGAAACGAAGCGATATTTTGAAAAATCAAAAACGTCATAATACGGAGAGTAGGTTAAAGCATATTTCTGGAGATTTTTATTAGATTCGGCGAAAAAGCGATTTTTTACCGATGACGTCGGAGAAAGGTCCTAAACGTCCTTAAGTCGTATTTGACTAAATTCCCAACACTATCTGTAAGTCATATTATATCTTTATTTGACAAGTTGATACTTCCAATATTGAACTATGGCTCTGAAATATGGGGGTTTTCTGATGCCGACATTTTAGAACATTTACACTTTAAAAAAAATTTAGGTGTGAAGCTTTCTACTCAAAACAATTTCATTTATGGTGAACTCGGTCGTACACCTTTAAAAATAATGAGAATGGTAAATATAATACGTTTTTGGTTGAAAATCACATGTGTATGCAATGATGAAAGAAAATATATAAAACGTATCTACAAAATGATGTTAAATGATAATGAACTATTACCAAACAAAATCAATTGGACAAATTGAACCAAGGGGTGAACAATGTAAAACGTTTTATGCAAAGACTTAATGACGTATTTATTCAAGAATGGAATGGACAACTTCATAATTCGACAAGAGCTAGTTCATATATATTATTTTCAGAATTTGGTTTAAAACAGCAATACTTAGATTTCGTTACTATCCGTAAGTTTAGAACAGCTTTATTACGATTACGTGTATCTTCTCACAGGTAGATTGCATAAACCCCAAAAAATTCCAAGGCATGAACGTAGATGCCAATTATGCAACATTTTAGAGGACGAATTTCATTTTATTCAAGAAAAGACCCAATTAAACGTAAGTTTTGGCAAAGACCGAACATCCCAAAATTTATTGAATTAATCTCGTCCACAAATCAACTTACGATAAAGAAATTAGCTATCTACGAGGGTCATTCAAAAAACACGTAGACACATCACTTAACTAGTTTATTTTGCCAGATAAGTAAACAAATCATTAGTATGCTGTAGCGAGGAACTTGTTATATAGATTGTACCCATAGTGACCACGGGGCAAGTCCCGACGTCGTTGTTGACGTCATTAAATTTAGTAACTTCACCACTATTCTAAATGCTCCGCATACTACACTATATACAACTCTGTCTCTAACCCCATTCTGTGTAATCATTCATGTACCATGACGGATTAAACTAAACAAATTGGATTAATTAGATTACTTATTACATATGTTGTTGCAAGTCATCATACCGAATACAGAGGCAATGCCTTGACGTTCCTAAAGGCCAAATCGGGAATGTAGAGACCATGCTTGGGTTGGTTAAGTCAAGACTTATCAAACTCCAGAACTGGTGATTTAACACAATGTTCCAACACTTTTTCTTGGGGAAATAACCTATTTTCCAAGATGATTTAAGTTATTATTTGTGTTTATCCAAGCGCCAAACCAAAATTAACCATCAATCGCGTTGCCCCATGGTTTCACTGACGTCACGCTTTCGTACCGCCAATAAAAGAGTGGCTTGGTATGAAAACCGAGATCTCCTGATTGGTTTTGAATACGACGTCAAAATTTGCAATGTATAGCTGCAAAGTATTAAAGGATGCACACAGAAATTGTTAACAGGTTTTCCCACTATGAACGGAAAACTATGGCGCAAATATATCAACACTAATTTTCGACTGGACAAATGGACGGGTTGTCTCGTTAGCTTAATCTTGCGTTGCTATTACTACCATTCTTAAGAACTTTACATATATTTTTCTTTTTTACCATATGAATTTAATTCCTACCAAATTTGATAAAAATCGGATGACAGATAATTAAACAAACACGTCTACGTATTTTTTTAATGACCCTCGTATATATTTAAAAGCTTCGAAAGACGAGATAGATTGTACTATTAACCGTTCTCCAAGCATATGTTGCCAATTGCAAAATACAAATTTATTCTATGTCTCTATCCTTGTTATACGATGTTATTATTATCTTATTGATTATTATGCTGCCCGGAACGTATCAATCATGTTTATTATTATACCTTGTAGTTGGGATTTGTTACCTTCCCCTATACCCATACCGATGTCTATGATTACTACTTACGATTGATTTCGAGGGGTTTTCTCATACGTTTAATTACATGTTTATTTAGTGTGTCCACCGTCGACTTGATGTGAGTGTTATTTTAACTAGCAGTTTGTAAAGGCCATGCCATTTTTTCAAATAGTTTATCAGTGAGGATTTTATATGTTTTCGTTAAAATATGTTTCGAATATAGTCTATTAAGCGTTTGCTTCATGAATAATGGAGAAAAATAAAAACAAAGTGACCGTGCAAACGTAAATACAAAACAGTTTATTAAGACTCCAACCAACTTGGAGTTTGTTCTACTTTATTAACAAACCGCGGTTTACCACACCTTTATTGTTGATACAAGCATGTTCTACGCAGTTCTTTCAAATGACTTTTTAAATAAAATATAATTCAAAATGAAGATGTCGAAAAATGCGTAAAACGACTTGTAAAAGACACAGTAGTTGATCTGATTTGTCTTCCAAAATCGATATCTTAGCTTTTTTAAATAATATTGTGCGTATTTTAGGAGACAGGATTTACCCATACTGTAGCCATATAATGACCATTTACACTGCTTCTCAGCTTGCATGGAAAGGGCATAGAGAGACCGAACATTTGTAAAGTTGAATCAATACATGAGAGAATACCGGATGCGCACTTTCAAAACACGTAAACGATATAAAGCACTTGCTACTTTATGGCGTCACCGAAGACATATCATTTCCAATGTTGTTTCTTAATTGTGCTGTATTTTTATGCTGATATAAAATTTGTAACAACATTCTGTAAATACGCTTGTCCTCACTTATTTGCTATACATATAAGAATTATTTTGAGATGCCCCCTAATTTTAGCCAATATATGCTATCGTAGACATAGGAATAGATAGGGATAAATGACAAATCTCAAGTATGGTGCGGGATTGTTAACCGGATACCCACTAATTTCCGTTAGTACGGTCGTGCTTTTCCGTCATTAAATTGTAAGGATATTTTAAACTGTTAAAACAACAAGATACAACGGAAAACATGTAGCTTTTGACCTTTTGTGGGTCTCCAGAAAATAATCTCGCGCAATACAATACCATATACTTTGAAATGCTTTATAACTTGTTTGTATTTGAGCCAGTCTCCAGGAAAACCTGCTATTTTGACAAAAATATTTATTTTGAGATTTTCAATAGCTTGAAAGAATAATCTTAATGAAGCAAAATACAAAAGAAATATTGTTAATATCTTGATTTTTAAGAAAGTTACAGCTGTTTTTGTAGTGTCCCCTTTCCAAGCTTTCGCAAACGTCATTCAAACGTTAATTGACGTAACTTTAACACGTATTTCATAATTACACCATTTGATCAATTATTGACATAAATTGTTCAAAATATCTTAGCAGTATCTTTTAATTTTTTAAATATTTACCAAAATCAAAATTGTTCGCATTTAGAGAAAGGCTACTATTGTTTTAAACAACTAACTCCTCGTTTTTCTCACTATGAGTACTTTTCCGAAATTGGTCACCATAGCAACGAAGTATGTGATTTCGACTTAATTCATGGGAAAATTTAAAGCTAAGGTATAGTACTATATGAGTAAACTACATAAAATAGAATCAATGGATATGTATTTTTCTTATATTAGAGCTTTTACAAACCTTGTTACATACATAATGGTAATTACATAATGTCATTAAAGCAGGTTTTCCTGGAGACTGGCTCATTTATATATGTGATTCATGGGCCAATGACCTACAATCTTGAAATAATACATTCCCAGAGGTGCATGGTATGTTATTTGAAGTCACATTCTCTAACTACTCAGGTACTGAGCTTGTATAAGTGATAATGATAAAGTCGTCGAATACTATAAAGGTACTGAAGGTCCTTACGTTAGTGTTGCAGGTTGTTGATAACGCAAGAAGTGTGCGTTTAAGGATAACAATTACTATGACCTAGTAAGATAATATGTATACGCGGCATGTCGATCAGTCTAAAATATGAAGAGTATGGGAACTGGGTGGTATAAACGGACATGGAATACAGCGCTCAACACGCTCAGCAGTAACAGCAAACCATGGATGGCTAAAAAAGAACAGTGTACACGTTTCTAGCTCAGTATGAAAGTAGTCACAGTCAAAAAGAAGAAGAATCAGATAAGATAGCTCATTATGTACATGAATACTCATAACTGTTTATCTCATAAAAAGGCATCTGACAACCTAGACTCATAGCTCTGACTGCAACAGACAAAGCCAAATTAATTCCGGAAGAAACTTTTCTGAAATTCAATTTTTCACAGTCAAATTTCCAGACATACTGTGGACTTTATAACAATAAAAACAAGTCTCGAAGTTATAGACTGGTGGTACCCATTCCAAAACTCCTGTCATAAATATAAATATGTTCATACTGTTACACCTCCAATGATTATCTTTTGGCGTGATAAAATAGCACTGCCGTTAGGAGAAATTAATGACTTGCGATATAAGTCTGCAATTTCAAAGTTCACTTGATTATGAATATCAATTATTTGAGTCTTAAGTGGCAAGGCAGTTGCTACAAGCAACAAGTAATTGCTTTCTCGGAAAGAGAGTAGTGAATTTGTCTTAATTTACAGATTCAAATTGAACTGTACATGGTATAATTGAGTATTAATCCTGCAGCGTTAAGAGAATAAGAAGTTCCTTACACCTATTTCGACACAATGCTTAAGGCTGAATACTGAACAATTTCGGGACTTAAACATGACTGCTCTTGGGTCGGTCTCAAACAAGTCAGACATTTAGGTTAACCACTTTAACGAGAAACGTTAATATTCTCTTTAGATAGTATAAACTGCTCATTTTTGGATTTATTAGACGATGCATTAGAATAATGAATACTTACAAAATTAGAAATCGATATTGGTTTACAGCCGCAAAATTATAATACTATAATAACAGATATCAGACAGGTTTATCAATGGAATACTGCACTGTGTTTTCCGATGTCATCTATTTTTCAGTCAAACTCAAAATTTGTTTTCGTCACGAACATGTACAGTTGTTCAAGTATCTACATGCATATTTATTATGTCGGCTTAACGAGGAGTACGAGGTGTACTTTTATGATACAAATGTATTCTGCAAACATTTATAAACCTTGCAAATAAAAAATGTTCATCCAAAAAGGTCAGAACCAGACTAATATGGTGCAATCGTTAGCATGGTTACCTGATGGCACGATATCGGCCTAATTGCATAACTTATCTGAACGTCAAATAGAACCAGAACCAGAACAAGTTGAATATCCTAGCTGAATCGCCCAGTCTCAACAAGCCGAGCGCTTCAGCTAAACGACCTAGCTCCAACAAACAAAATGCCCCTAGCCGATAGACCACACAATTTGAATGCCAAAGCAGAATGACCAAGTTTCAACAGCAAAAAGGCCACAACACCTAGTTTTGGCTGTCAGACAGTCAAACTAAACCGGAGCAAGAGCCAGTGACAAGAAAATAACATACGGACGCCAATATCACAAGGACAATCCACACATGCAATTTTGAAAGATACGAAGTGACCTTGTGCTGGACAACGAAATTGCAAAACGGCACATACAAAATAGACAAAGTTTCAAAAAGGGCACAGCGGTGCACTAAGCTGGAAATTCGGACTAAAACTAATTAATGTAGAGAATAATTTCTTGCATCAGTACGGATTGGCAATCAGACAAGACTGTACACAGAGGAATATCATTCCAGCTACCAACAACCGGGAGCAGCAACATAAGCACTTGTCGTTTAAATATGGTAATTGTTCAGGATAGACGGGTGTTGCTGTTGACAGATCGGTGTTTGTTTGGATTACTGTTGTAAGTAGACTGTCGTTTATGCTTGCAGACTTGGTGTTTGGTGTTGTATTTGGCGATGTTAGGAAATTAATTAGCTGTACTGATCAAGACTGGGAGGAGATGATTTGGAGTCGAACAATATGTGTTGAATGTATTGTTAATGATACTGGCTTCATGGTAGAGGATGGGAATAGTTTTTATATGCTGTTATTGTTAGTGTTGAGAGTGAATGGTTCCCTTTGGTGTTGATGTTGTTTCGGTTGTGTGTTGTTCTTATGATGGTCAATAATGGCAGTTGTAACTGTTGATGTTGCCAAAAAGAGAGTTGTTCTAGTGGTATGGGTGATTATTGCTAATATACAAATAGTTGGTAATGTAACGTAACCTATTGGTCCCATTTCCAATCTAACAGCTTATACTTATATATGACACGTTTAGCTGGGTAAGGGGACTACATTGTACCAATCACGTCTTTGCTACATAAAAACGTTAATACGTGGAATTCCAGGTTTCAACGTTTCGATGTTTAATAAGTCTTCATCAGGATTACGTATTATGCTAAGAAATACATAAACAACGTCGTGAATATCTACATAAGAACAGTAATACAGGCAGGCGTATTAATACACTACTAGTATGGTACTTTTATTTCGAAAGCCCCATTGACTTGTGGAATTGATTGCAACAAAATAGCAACAAATTAGTTCTAATATACTCCATACTTTTATTAACTATTCACAGACTATTTCACAAATAAGCGAGAGGTGGAGCGTAAACAGGTTTCCCAGTGGTACTTAAAACGTAATTGCTTGATGGATTGCTTGAACGTCACCTGTCAGAGGTTGTTACCCGGTTTAAGAACGGATATATTATGTATTCCTATTATCATCCACTATTCATGTACTGTAGAATTACTGATTTGTTTTAAAGTAAGTGACTAAAACCCTAGAACAACACATACCAAAATTAATAACCATGATTATAAAACATGTATTATTTAAAAACTACTTTTAACTGTTAGTACAGTTTCGTGGACGATATCTCTTTATTGATAGCATGCGTTAGCACCAGTGTTAACATTAATTATAACAAATTCCCTAACATCAACAACAACACCATCTTGCAACAACCTTAGTCTTGTCATTAAATACTGTACAATAATGCCCTTCTCACCTATTATAGATAACATAGAATGACATGGATTGTGATATAAAGTCACTATGCCATCGGGTTTTAAATTCGATTTAAACTACTGGAGGAAGGAACAACAATAAAATCGGCAGAGCCTCGCATTTTATTATTTTATTCAACTCGTTTAATAAATTCAATATGAAAAGACACTCATGTAATATCCTCTATATATACGCTGAAACTGTAAACTGTCTTTTACCAATGTTTCATAAGATATTTTACCGTTTTCGACATTTTCAGTCATTGTATGGTGGTAAATTCATATAGTAACAATCAACCAGTACTAAAGTTTTCTCTCGAGCACTTAACTGACAATTTGTTGCTGCTCATAAAATAATTAGTTTATAATACATTAACTAAAGTTGATGGTAAAACAAGTGAAAGGACGTATATTAGTCTTTCTCGAAACCTCGAAACCATCTCACGGGAATATTAGACAAGAAAAGTCAGTTTTGATGACTACGGCACTGTGATAGAAATACTGACACTGTTTCTATTTCGTCTTCATTCGATTTGGACATACGTTTGAGAAAAAAGCGCAAGCATTGTCAAATAACCAGGGAGTTTAAAGTGTTGAGCAGAAAACATTTCCAAAAACCAACAACATGAGCAGTTTGAACATGGTCCACATATATACGCGGGTCAGTCAAGAAAAACTGAGAGTTGCTTTATAATGCTTAGAAAAATAAGTGGTCGTATAATTTGTAGGCATTATCATGAAATATGGTAACTCACTGCTGTTATGGCGAATAACAATCTGGGTTATGACATTTTGATTCTTGTTGCCAGGCAACCAAAGAGGACTACTCGAGGGCATGCGTTCACGCTGTTAGTAGAACAAAAGTTGGCGTTGCTATGGAAACATAAATATATATCTGACATTTTCAAACGTATTATTTAGTTCATTAATCGATCGGATAAACTAAATTCTAATTGATTTATTCCACCAATATAGAAATATAGTTGACGAAAGTGTAAATTGTCATTTATTTGATGGTATTAAAACCATAATTTTACCCCACCCATAAGAACGAATCATTTTTTTTCAAAGCAAAGTTATACATTTTATTTATATTACGGTTATTGGGTTTCTTGAGATATATTTATAATCTCATTGAAAAGAAAAGGTGAAATCAGTGATTAGTTTTAGAACACCATGGCAACGAAAAGAACTCGTGTCGAGAAAATTTAAGAAATGTGAGTAAAATTGTTGCTAGGCAACAAAATAAAACAGCATAAAACAGTGACCATTCTGAAATAATTGCTAATTATTATTTGAGATATGCTATTCTACAATATACAAGGTTGAAAGAAACCATTCAGTTTACAACAAATTCAATATTCAAGTCGGTGGCGCGAAGAAGATCCGCAGGGGATAATATTTGACGATGCATTATAGAAAGTACAACTGCAAACAGATTTTGAAGGCTTACATTACCAACTCTCAGTTTTTCTTGACTGACCCTCGTACTTAGAAAGAGAAGCAGCTACAACGCTCATTGTATTTTGAAACACTGATTGGATATTGTCTAAATGAGCTTCAAACCTCTTCAAATTTTGATAGCATTGTGTAGTTCAATGTTTAAGGTTTTAAAAGGTTATACCTTTTCAAAATGGTCCAACTAAGTGGCATGTTATGACATGATGAACACTAGACATACCGATTGCGATGACGTTATTGACGTCGCGTAAACATAATAGTTATAATGACGTCATTTGATTAGCACAAGTCTGCTTGTAAGAGCCACTTTTACAAAAAAGTGAAATAAAATACAAAGAAAACAATTGTTTTGGATCACAATATGTTATGGATGTATTGTACAATACTGAAATCAAGTCCTATAGTGTGTGGTATTTTTAATGGGGTAAACAAGATTAACTGTATGAATTTTTGAACCATGCAAATAGTATTGATAAGAACATTCAGGTTGAATTAAGGTCAAGCAATACAAAGATTGAATTTCTAGACACGATGATAACAGTTGATGACCAGGGCTATATACAAACCGACCTATACACCAAACCGACTGACAAACACATGTATGTGAATTACCGGTCCAACCACCCATCAAGTGTGAAGAAAGCCATACCATACGGGCTAGGAATTCGGCTAAAGAGGATATGTACAAGAAACAAAGATTATTGGTACCATCGACAGCAACTGAAGAAGCAACTTAGAAAAAGGGGGTACAGTGGTAAGTTTTTAGAGAAGCAACTGTCAAGGGCAGATAGGACTGAAAGGGAGAGCCTCCTCAGCAAGAAAGATACACGTAACAGGAAGAAGGTAGATAGAGTTCCACTGGTACTAACATTTTCGAACCATCTACCAGATATCCACAGAATCATACGAAAAAATCTTCATGAACTACACAAATCAGACAATATGAAAGAGGTTTTTGAGCATGTCCCAATGGTAGCGTGTAGACGTGGGAGGAACCTAGGTGACACACTGGTACATGGTAAAACCAATAGGGTCATGAGAAACCAATCAAACCCGAAACATAGATGCCTGAAAAAATGTGTTGTTGTGATATGTTGTCCAGAGGAATGCACAATAAGGATAGTGGTACGACAGTGCAGGTAGACCGCAGTCAGGAGTGTGAAATGTGGAATGTGGTGTACGGAATAAATTGCTGTAAATGTGACGTGGGCGAAACAGGTAGGACACTGAAAGATAGACTGAAAGAGCATGAGGCGGACGTAAGACTGGAGAGGGAGAAACCGATTGCGGCTCATTTTGGTTCGGCGGATCACTGTGTTAACGATATGGGAGTTTGTGTCTTAGAGAGAGTACAGGACAGTTCGAAGTGGTACAGAAAGATAAAAGAACTTGATTGGATCCAAAAATTGAACACTGAATGGCCTGTCGGACTTAACACCAAAACGAAAATGATATGGTATTATGGCGCAATATGACAATAGAACTATGCAGAACCAGTCTATTAATTTGTTTGGCTTCAAAGATTATTGCTATATATCATTCCTATAACTTAGTGGCTTTTTTCTTTTAATCCTCATTGCATTTTGCTGTGAAACTCTTTTATTCATCTATGAATCTAATTTGGCGCAATTTTCCATGACAACGTTTGATGTAAAAACTATGTAGAATCACTAAATTTATTTGTTTAGACCTTAAAATGTTATTACTACACATATTTTCTGTAACCCAATTGCTGGCTTCTATTGTTCCTTGTTGAATTTTACTGTAATGCACTTTTATCTGTTGAGTCAAATTTGGCGCAATATTGTATGACAATGTTTGACGTCAATAATGTTTATCAATATTGCGCCATTTTATTTATGCTTTTGAACAATCAAGCTGACCATGTAGGGAAGAAGGGAATCTTTATAATTTTTGATAAAGCCTGTATGGCGAAATATTAAAAGAAAGAGTGAAATACTGAACAGTGTTATTTGTGAAATATTTGTCCCTAAATTGGACTTTATTCTGACATTACAAAATAATCAATAGATTCCCATAATTCCTAGTTTTCGCCTATATTTTGTAATATTTTACCTCAAAAAGATTCTGGCAATTTATTTTTGATGCATTAAAGTACAAGGCACTATGGTTAGATCACAGTGATTAATTATCAAATAAACTTTTAATAACTTTGTTGTCAACCGATTCCCAAAATGCACGGCTTTGTTTATATTTTTAAACGTTTTATCCCAAAATATCGAAGTTTGCGCAATGACATGGAAAACGATGTTTGATATCTTAAACTACAAGTTACAACCTACTTATCACAACACTATATTATTATCAAATAAACCCATTAATGACGAAGTGATCTATGAAAACTATGCTTTTTATATTTTGTAAGGTTTCTATTGTTAAGCAGTATGATTAAAACAAATAAATAAAATTAAACTATATTCTATTTTTAAAAACTCCTTCTTTCTATGACGGTCTAAACAACATACACATTACATTATACTAAAGTATACTTTTATACAGTAACACTATCCAGATCAAAATATATTTCTAAAATTCTGACATAAACATCTGCAACACTATATCATCAACCTTGAAGAGTGTTTTATACATTATAAACTATTTCTCAGACGTTCCGCAGAGTTCCTACTGTGTAGTATTCTGATCGGGTTTAATGATAGAACTTCGAGCCTTATTTGTGTTTTCCGTTAAATTTATATATCATAAAAACGAATTCATATTAATCTGTTAAGCTTTGTAAATCAATTCTGAGATAATATGATATGTTTTCGAGGTATGAGTGAATACTTATTTGATGTTTATTGCAATTGCTGTATGCAATATATATACGAAACATCTGAAAGAACCAAATTGCACCAGTGAAATCAACCATGGACATGTACCTCTTATAAATCTGAAACCACCAACATATATTGAAAACTATTGATAGTTCACTGTGATTGTTTAGGGATTTTATATCCCTCAAACGTGTGTTTCTTTCAATTGGTATAAATAAGGACACACACATCCGGAGCAAGCAACGTATATTTCTTATAGTTTTGTTTCTAACACAACACTGTGCATGTATAGATGGTTAGGTGCAGCCACTAATAGTGCAAAGCATTGTATTAGTGGTTCATTGTAGTAATTTTTTTCCTTAAAGGTTCTTCCAAATTTATGTATAGTTAACCATTAGTATTGCCACAACGTGAACGAGTTGGTATTAATTAGAGGTCATCATGTAAGGTTCTTCTGTATGTTTGTTTAAGAAACAACGAACATCGTTTTTTATTGATACCAATACAAAATTAAACTTTAACATGTTAGAGTACTCCGACATTTCCGTAGGCAATGTAATTCAATTTAACTGAAAAGAGTAGATATGTGGCAATTACCGTGGGAGTCGATTTGAATGTACCTTAGCTTATAGGGCATCAACTTGATGTTTGATCCGTACAGCTTTAGTACATAATGATGCCTTATACATGAACTACGTAGAATGCATAGTTTGAAGTTTGTTGATTGTAAGAGCTAGGTTGCTTGTTGTTTGTGTTTCCTGTTTCTTTTTGTGCGAGTTTCATTTTGTGCCTTTTATGCTCAGGGCTGGTATTCATATAAAGATATTAAGGGAAAACATAGGAATTTCTTAAAATCTTTAAATTTCCTTGAGAGTATCAGCTAAACAGGAATCAAGATTATCATTTTTTACATAATTTAGAAGCATTATGTACAGAGCTACAATAATTTCAAAGAAAACATCGGTTATTCTTCGTTCCTTGGGAAATATGTGAGATCGATTTTCTTAACTTTTTTAATTTTTAAGTTTTCCCTTAAAATGCGTTGTAAATACCAGCTCTGGTGTTTCTGTTGAGGGCTGCCTTCCATGTCCAATTTTTCATTATATAAAAAGGTGGCATTAATTGACGTGTACAATGTTGGTAAAGCTGGTTATGTAATTATGACCATGGCCGCTTATTGTAATGGCATGTGTAAGACATAACACAAAAGGCGTTAATAAAGAATGCCATCAATAGTTTCCTTGCATCAAAAAGGAAATTGTTTCTCATTTCTGATTCACTGAAGGACAGAATAGTTTCAGATATAATTGTAATGCTCATTTTTAAAAGACAGATTGATTTTAAGACACGGGACTTTATTTAGTCAAATTGTAACCATTTATCTCACATATGTTTTGAGGTTGTACGCCAAAAGACGTTTCCAAATATGGACCATTACACGTGGTATCGATTTAAATGATCGCCTGCTTGCAAATAAAGTTGTACAATTATTTACGAACTGTCATGTACTGCACCACCCATTTGAGTGAAGTTATATTGATTGGTGATGATTACACAGTCAACCAAATAAATAATATCATTCGAAGAATCTGCATCATCCGAACACCTGGCATCATCCGAATATCCGGCATCACCCGGCATAAACAAACACCCGGCACATCCGAAAGCCAGATATAATCAGAATACCCCATATCATCTGAAAACATGGATATTAATCAGTCATTGAAGTGTTGTTACCGACATGTTGGAAGCTGTGTAGTTCCAAGAAGAATCGTATATTGTGTGGAAAGTGTTCCGGAGAAAATTCGGCAAACCATTAATGCCTTTCTTAAATAGTTTTATTCACTCACTGCAAAATGTATTCACAAAATCAACAATGGTAATGCAGATTGAAAGGAATGAGTTATATATAATTGTGTAAGGAAGACCAAATACTTGTCGAGGAGAATTTTTCACAGAATATAAGTGGTGTAGAAAACGTTTTCTTACAAAAGTGTCTGCTTGCATATACATAATACAATGTTTGAATGAAACCAGCCGGTGTGTCAGCGTATACTTAAATAAATAAAAATAAGTATATGTAAATGTACTGTCCATGTGACTGGTTGAAATGATACAACTGTTTAATACAGATGATCACGTGGTTAATTGAGATGTAATTATTACTAATATTAGCTGCTTGCTTAGATATATAGGATCCGTCATAAGTTGTCTTTGTAGATCATCATTTCTTAAACGAGTCTAGAAAACACAGGTTATTAGCGAGATACGGATTCGGAAAACCAGACATGTATGATCTGTCGCGTTGTGTTCCACTGCGCGATTTGGCCTGTATTCGTGACAATACATTGCTAGGTATATAATAAATACGGAATATCACTGCAGTGTGTTAATCTGTTGGGCCGTATTACCTCGAGTTGCTTGTGTAATGCCGTATCTCACGAGACCGCTAGGTCGAGTGAGATGCGGTATGGCGTATCTCACGAGACCGCTAGGTCGAGTGAGATGCGGTATGGCGCAAGCAACGAGAGGTAATACGGCTTAACGGATTAACACCACTGCAGTAATATTCCTTTTATTATATACCTTCTAAAGTGAAAAAAGCGCTTTTACGCGCGAAAGTGCGTTTGATGTGTATACATTGACGTCTTGAACGTCGGCATATTTTCGGCATATAACGCGACGCCCATTCATAAAAAGGCAATTGTTTACGTCGTGACGTCATTGAAGTTGGCATATGTTCGGCATATAACACGTCAGACATGCATGATACGGATTCGGAAAACCAGACATGTATGATACGGAAAATGCAATCTGTCGTGTTGTATTCCACTGCGCGATTTGGCATGTATTCGTGACAATACATTGCTAGGTATATAATAAATTCTAGTATTGGCTGATTTCTCAAAGATGTACCTCTATAGATTTCCTGATATTTATGAGATACGAGCCAGATAATATTCAACTAGAACGCCTAGTACAGTATATAACACATTATTAATCTGTAATCTATCAAGTAGAAAATTAAATAATGTAGCAATAAACAACTCACTGCTACACGCAGTTGATATATAACAATATTATTATACTCCGCTGTATATTATAACAAATTGATGTACCTCCGTTCGTGTACAAAGCGTACGTGGCAAATGTTCTTAGACAATGAACGATGCTCCCAATGCAGCAATTATACACTAATGAAGAAAGTGCTTCATTCATAATTTAATATCGGAAAGTTTCGCACGTGCAAAATGTCGAATCACGTGTAACAGCAACCTGTTGTATTCAGGCTATGGTAACGCACAGGTAACTGTATCATTGATTAAGAGTAAAAAATGTTGTGTTTTTTTTATAAAATGTATGTTATCTAGGATATATTATCAATGGTGAACTTGGTTATGTTGTAAGAAATGGGTTTTTAAGTGTTGTACATGTATATTCGTATTATTTATAATATGGTATTAAGCGATTGCCCAATCCCGGGGCGAATATTGGACCACCGGTGCCATAACATAAACACAAGGCAAAGAGAAGTTTCGTTTATATCAATAACATCATTACTTTATTTCTGAAAATTTAATTAAATGTGCGACATTGAAGACGAAATTCAGTTTATGATTTCCAAGTGTCGATAATGTATTGAAGCTGGGTTTGTTTGGAAACCTCGTGTCTAGACTATTCGACCATATTATCAAAATTTCATCATAACTTCTGATAATTAAATCATTTATAGTTTTCATTTTATGCAATAAATACCTGATACTCGTGTTATTAGAATTGTTTCAATGTTTAATGTGTTATTTCCTTAAAAACATTACGAAGCTCATTTTCATTAACGAGGTAGGTAATTGTACCAGCTAATAACCACTCAATATCAGCGTGGAATTATGTTCAATGTAAAGTGAGTGAAAATGGAATGCGCGAAGTAAAATAGTGCGGGGTATTGTCGTGTTTAGAATCGAAATAAAAACTCTGTTCTTGTGATTTATTTTTTCCGCATCTGAACTCCTGCCTGTGTTTTATTCACCGACAAAACACGTGCAAGAACAGATTTTTATTTCTTAAATACAGTGATGCATCAGTTTGTCATTTTGTTAAGAAAAAACGTGTTTGAATCCATTATTTCAACAATTCACTTTGTTTGTGGTATATTACCTACTTTATGTGATGTATCTAAGATCAGTGTTTTTTTGCTTCCCATAGGTATTAATACGTCTTTCTTTTTACATTCAACTTGTTATAGTCATAACTCATGCGCTTCAAAGAATATACAATATCTGAAATATATCTGCATAGGATTTTACTGACTGCTGAATGCCCCAAACAACTGCAACCGAACTAAGATATGTAGCGAATCCGTTCCAACGAATAACAATGCTTTTACTTCAAAAGTATTTGACTTTGAACTTCAATAACAAATAGTATATGTATGACAGATTAAATCTAAACTAATCTTGCTAAAACACTAGCCAAACTAGGTAGAATGCAAAACTGTCTTCGACAGAACTTGGTATGAGTTATTTTGGGCAATGCGTAATGTCACTGAGATTTAATTGATTCGTATGTCATTATTTTTTCTTCGGGGTCACGTCCTTGTAACAGTTTTCAATCATTTACGGAAAACTGTTTTACCTCGAGGTGATAGCTAGTGGTAGAACATTCGTAGTAAGTACGCGATGGACGACCTTGTTTATTTGCTGGTTGCGCCAAACCAACGAGAAGACTTAAACCTATTGAGGCTCATCATAACAAACGTAAAGCTGTCTTCCATTTTGTCATGACGAGTCGTGATAGATACCGTCAGAAGTGGAGCAGTTTAGACTATATCCATGTAACATGCGTGTCGTTTCCTGCTACCAAATAAAAGGGTGTTGCTCTACAGAGGATGTTCTGTAACACCATATATGTGTCCGAAATGATGTTTGTCACATGTTTAATGTAATACATACATCTACAGCCTGCACTGTGTGCAGTCTAATATAGCATATTATCACATGTTTGACGTCGCGGTAGCGTAATAAAGCCATTATTTATTTTTGATAATACACTAGTGTAATAAAGCTATCACGCGACGTCATTTAAAGTATAGGCGACGTCGTCAAAGTTGTGCGTTTATTATATTGAAAAATACGTAGCTATTTTATGTTTTGGCCGAAAAGGCTAACATATGATAAAAAGAACATTACATTTGTGACTTTCCACACATTGAATTTATTAAACTCGTTGAAAAAATCGATAAAATGCTCGTTTAATAAATTCAATATGGAAAGACACTCATGTAATATCCTCTATATATATAACAGGAGAATATGAATACTAATATCGTTCAAAGATGCAATGGTAAACTTTAATATTTGTATTTTCCGTGGTCGTGTCCAATATAATTATGTCCGTATCGCCCCGGTCACATTTCCTGAGTCTGTAGTAACCCTTAATCATGTAATTTGTGATGAACAGAGAGGATAATTAAATCCTAAAAGCTTCCACATACGTTAAATATGGTATGCCCATGTCTGTTAGTTGGTCATAACCCGCGTTAAACATAATCACGAATGTGCATTCCAGACTGAGAGTAATTGCAAATTAACACCACGAATTAAATCAAACGATTATGCGGGTTTAATTATGCCTGAGTGACTCCAAACGGTATTTAGATTATTTAGATATTTACCAAATCACAATTAGTAATTTTGCAATATTCAAGTTGTATAGTAAGAATTGTATTTCTAAAATTAACCTTACAACTGTTTGTTTTCTGCTGATGAAATTTCAGTGGCGTCACTCAATAATAAAACTCGCAATAAACGATTAACGCACTGATTACTAAGCAAAAACAATGAAGACTAAAAGACGCAGCGCTAAATAATAACTTTCTCTTGCAAATAATGAAAGTCAACTTAGAACCCTAACACAGCGACGACATAGGCACGTTTATATGTAGTACATGTATAAGCTTTTAAGTGATGGGGTGATCGAATCAATGTCATCAGAGGGCCGAAAACTGGTATGTTGTAGCTCCGACAAGAACACCAACATAATGAACATATGGTGTTTAAATAACGCGACCGTTGTGTGTAGTCTTGAATTTTACTTGTAGACTATCCAGATGACACTTAGAAATAATTTTAACATGCCGTTGGGTTGTACATTTTTAGAGGCGAGTAAATGGCTTCATGAAATCAGGATTCTAAGAAGAATACTGGGGATAATCGGATGAGTTAGTGCCGCGTAAGTAACGTCATTATGACAGCATTGACGTCAGGATTGCGCCGATGTCCGTTATTATGGATCGTGTATAATGCTAATATCTAATTAGGGTAGTCCGCTGCCTTCGTTTTACGGTAATTTCGAGGTCTTGTCTAAAACGCTAACGTCATGTCGTAAAATTAAAAACATACTTTTAAAGTCACAATTTCAGCTATAACTGTCAAACATTAAAGATATAGAGGATGTCTTGCCTCGCACTTTATTATTTTATTCAACTCGTTTAATAAATTCAATATGGAAAGTCACGAATGTAATGTTCTTTTTATCACATGTTAGCCTTTTCCGGCTGAAACATAAAATAACTACTTCTTTTTCACTATAATAAACGCGCAACTTCGACGACGTCGCCTATCCTTTGAATGACGTCGCGTGATAGCTTTATTACACTAGTGTATTATCAAAAATAAATAATGGCTTTATTACGCTACCGCGACGTCAAACATGTGATAAAATTCAATAGTAAATGAGAATCATTGAACGAATCCGTAATATTAATCGTATTTTTGGGTGCAACTTTTTACGACTGGGTTACTCAAGCGTTGCATTGATGATGCAAGCGTCGGAAGAAATGATTTCTGCAAATGGTTTGTCATATACGATAAACATATAAACGTGTATACACGGAGTAAATCAGGAAGATTTGCAAGTGAGAAATGCTTCAACAAGTGTAGCGTGCTAGGTTTGTATTCCTTATTGTTATTTATATGCAATATTATCGATGATATCATAAAATGTCACATAAGTTCGCGACATTGTCTTTTTACGTTTTGGTTGCAAAATAAAATGTAGAAACATTCTGGGTAACCAGCGTCATATCAATTCACCAGCAAGTGTTTAAAATCACCAATTAGTGTGTAAATCAAGTAGCTTTGAGTTTAATCAATTTACTTCGGCCTTGAATGGATATAATTTTTTACAAAAGTGACAAGGCAGTTTGTGACATGTGTACCACATCTCAAGTCTTCAAGAATAAATTTCAACTTTGAAATTGGAGTAAACTAAGCGGGAAAATGTGCCTGATGTGGGGATCTCTCCCATGACCTCATAAGCACTACACATTGATCGACCTAACAGGGCGGTCATCTAATCCCGCATCACATCTCCTCCCACTTCCGACCTTTGAGGGTCCACCACACTGGGTCGACAAACACCACTGTCAATCACTGTCATTAAGGGTCCATGACCTTAAACAGCAGTATGGTGCACTACCGACTGCGCTAACAAGGCGGCCGTCTTACCCCACATCACAACAACAAACACTTATAATCATTCACTAGCTGGAGGCTTCATGCAGTGATTTGAATCTTTATCCAACAGTCAGTCTCTGCAGTATCAATTTCTTTTTACAGATATATAAAGCACATGTGTATCAGCATTTCACCTGATTGTGAATTAGTAATGAAGCAGAGTTGGTATGGTGTTATGGGGCTGTGAACAAGTTTTATTTCATGGAGGTGGAAAAGCAGGAGCAAGGTATTATTGCTACGATAATCCATGCACGTTCATGGATAATCACATAATTTTGTATGTAATGAAGCATTTTTAGCTCTAAGGCCTATATAAATAACTCCATGGTCCTATCTATTTTCAAGCTACATTCTCGATTTCGACATTTCAGGATAAAACCCCTTTTCCGAAGTCTAAAATTTCACAAAAAAAATAAACAAGAAGAGCGTATACAATTTTTTGTACATTATCATTAATTTTGTTATCAAGATTAAGCAAAACATATCTAAAAATGCTTTATTATTTGAAATATTGCGTTTTATAACCGCAAATATAGTACCCGTTTGCTCTATGCGCTATACGATCGAGTCCCCGACCTTGATTTGCATTAAGAGGAATACCTTGCACAATATGGCACAAACAAATCCGGAAAGCGGGATTTAACCTATAATGTTGATACGGCCGGTGAATACTGGTTGGTCATATATAACTGACTGACACCAGTGATACTTCAGACTGCAGATACTTCAGAAAATAATAAAGTTTCCTTTCAATTTCAAATGTTGATATAATTTGTTTATTTAATGTTGAACCATTTATATTTCTTTACTTTGAACTTCTTAATTTGCATTCAGGTACACATTCACAATGCATGTTTTAGGACAAATCAATGCACCACTATCTCATGGCGGCATTTATTATACAGCTTTAAAGTGAGTTCCCATCTCATGAAAGGTACATGTATATGTTATTTTTTACTGTTTATGTTAATTATTTATATTAATTAAGGAGGTCCGAGCTGCCATGTGCGCATGCGCGAAATTTCAAAATCGTATAAGTTTATTCTTAACTTATACGATTTTGAAAACATGAATTTTAGTTTCAATGATCGCATATGAATGTTGATTAATGACAATAAACATACTACCATTGCACAAAATAGATATTTTTTAACTTTTTATTTTTTGCATGCATGAAAAGTGGGTGGGGAACGGCAAATTTGTGAATAATATGGGTCCACAATAAGTCCCTGCAATGGTACAAATGCATATGCTTATATATAATATGTAGTGCATGGTTTAGTTATATGAAGTAGCCACACTTTGAAATATTTTTAATAAAATTTTATTTCATTACAATATGCAAATTAGGTTAATTTTAAGCAAATTTATTCATAATAAGTACTTTTTGATGAATAGCTCCCAAAAAAGGCAGGTGACCCCTATTTTTTATTTGACTAAACTGGTGTTCTATTTAATACTCAACTTATGACCAATTATAAATTATTTTCGATCGTTAGATATTTTTTGACGTGAACGTCACAATCACAATTTTTGCACTTTTTTTGCAAGTGGGTGGGGTATCTATTTATCATGTTCAAATACTGAATTTGTTCACCAGGCAGCTGAAATTGTGACTAATGTCAAAAGGAATGACCATTGAACACATAAAATATCATGCATTGCTTAAAAGTGGTTTCATATAGTAAAAATCTTAAAAAGAACATAATGGTGCCATAAATGCAGGAAATAGATAAAATGAACAAAATACATAAGAAACCCATGTGTGTCGAAAACGAGCCTGGTGACATATAATTTTTATGATTTCAATGTTGTTCTAGAAGATTGTTCTGTCATTTTAAGATGTTTCAAGGAAAATTCGATTGTTAGATCAAAGGTGCGCGTACCTCCTTAAATAAACATGGATTTATTGACAAGTGGGTGGAACGGTGGACGAGTGGTTAGCACTCTCCACTTCTACAGTCAGTGAAATGTGAACCAGTGTGTTACCCTGTGTTAACCTGTCCAGAGGTCCCTGGTTGAAATCTCAGCCGGGACACTGGATATTGCAGAAATGCTTATCAGTGTTTCCCACCCAAGAACAGATTGGTTGTAAAACCAGAGGTAGTCATGTATGTATCAGTTCTAAAGACTTGGCATGTTAATGAATGGAGCAGTCTACAAGCAGCCTGGATTCCATAAATGTATCGCACAAACTGTCTGTCCCTTCCCTTGAACCAGAGGTCATTCTTGTGCAACAATCGTCATTGTCTTTTACTTGTATTACAAATAAGATTGTCTCAATTATTTTCGTCCATATGAATGCATTGTTTTATTATGCAATAATTGATTTTGTTTAATTCAAGGCATCCAAACAACTTTTATGGTGTCAACGATGTTTTTTAATATGCTTTTCTAACTGTTTGGTTTGTGACTTTTTTGTGAAGAATCCATTGAGGGTATGTTTGTTTCTTTGTCTTTGGAATGTTGTCTTGAAACAGTTTAAAATCAATGTAGACACAATAAATAATACATAACAAAATACAACCATTTCTATTCCAGTGTCCAGGAACTGATTGTGACAGAAAATACATTTCTCCTGTGAAATTGGTTTGATGTGAAGATGTATTTATAACATAAAATTATGTGCTCTTAGCCAGATTATTCCAAATCCAGGAACAAAATGCAATTTTAAATTAAGTTTACTTGAATTTTACTTACTGTTCATATGTGATAATAATAATTGTTAAGACTTGTCAGATCAGTACATTGGTTCGTTTATTAGGGATAATATGATTATTGTATATAATGCAATAATTTTTAAAAAAGTAAACAACGATTTTTGGAATATAGTACTTAATAAAATGGTCTTGTGTACATTCTTATCATGAGGACAGAAAAGTGACTGATTGCACAGTGTTGTTTTGCATGTATATAGACAGCTGCAAATTGGTGGATTTAGCTTAATTGTGCTTAAGATCAATACAAAATCTTCTAGAACCCATTATTTTCCTTTTTAATAATATAACAAAGAATGATTTAAAGTAATGTACTATGCAGTTGACTATTCCATTTTTATGCCCCCATCTTTGATGAAGGGGTATATTGCTTTGCACATATCGATCGGTAGACCAAATAGTTTCTGTCAAATAACTCAAGAACTCTTTGCTCTAAGATCTTCAACTTTACATGGAGGTTGGTAATCAACAGTATGTGACCTCTATTTATTTTGAAGTCAGTAGGTCAAAGGTCAAGGTCACTTTGACCTTTACCATTTTTGACTATTTGACTGCCATGGGGGCATACATGTTTTACAAACATCTCTTGTAATATGATTCTTTTTTAAATTGGCTGAATGAATCATGATTGTTGATCTATGCATTTTTGGAGATGAGAAGTTTTTAATATTTTTGTAATAATTTTTGCAATTTTGTATGTTAGGTTTGAACTTTGTATGATTGCAGTGTCTTGAAAGCTTGTTGAATATGTGTTGCTATCAAACATATTGTGAACAATGGTGTGGATCTCAGATAATTTTGTTATGCCTATGTCTGTTTGGTGATTGTCACTTTAAAGCAATTACTGGTTAACTAAGAACGTGTTTAAAAGCCATACACAACTTATTTTTTGATTACTTTCAAATTGTATTTGTATTCTGTACTACACATGTATGGCTTATTGTTGCACCGTATATCGTGGTAGCGGTTTCATATTAATATTGTAACAGCAATATGTTAATTTTGTTTTAGTTCTAAATTATGAATAAATTTGATTGGTGTATAACTTTGTTTTCATATATTCCCCACTTACCTGACTTTGCCTTCTTGTATTCTAGGTAACAAAAATTACCAGAATATAACCTGGTACGTTGATTGGCAAGGCCAGCTTTTGTAATTGCTCTTTGCCCATGCATCTACAATTGCTTGTTTGATGAAACTGAAACTTGGTCACAATTCACACATGTTCGATAATGGCGACGTTGATATTATCCTGACGTCATTGACGGATCAATGCATGGATTGGCCAAGCTAATTTAAATATTTATTGCACAGTCTGGGAGTGCCGAACGATATTTACGTCACGGCTTTACGGCACTCCTGGACCGCAGGTTATGTGATAACATTATTTAAGTTATGTGCAAGTTTTGTGATTCACATAAAAATTGATTTCATTTTAACTCTGTTAATGTAACAGGCTTGTATCAATGCGTTTTTGAAGTTATTTTTAAATATTGTACTTCAGTACACATACAAAACTAGTCCTGTTGCACGAACAAGTTGTATTCCGTTCAATTTCACCGTTTTAATTTTTTGCTCCAATTCTATTTTATTACTACAGAAAGTTTTAAAAAAATCTAACCATTAGAAATGTCACAAAAAATGCTGAACAAAATAAATGTGTGGTTGTTCGTATTGTGTAGGTAACTCGTATTAGAATTATATGTGGGACAGTACTAATATCTAGCAACTTTTTCACTTTTCAATGTTTGACGGGACTGACAAGTTAGGAGACTTACCTGTTATATATGTTTCAAAATCCAAACATTAAAAATAGAATCTGTCACGTGTTTTATTTTATGACACTTTCAAAATACCCACCCCAAGATACTTTTAGGTGCGTTTTTGCTGGAAAATCATAATGGGGTCACCTCATAAAAAGGGGTATATTTAAAAAACAAGCATGGTGACCCTTATTTTTTCGTTTTTCAGCTCATTAATGAATGCTCTTAACGTGTGCAAAGAATTAGAAAATTCTGAGTATTTTAAAATTTCGGCAGAAGGCAGCGGACTACCTTAACATTCTTAAGATTCATGTAACTTTATGAAAAATTGGGTTGTTTTACTTACATTGTGGACGATTATATAGCATTAGTGACATTACTTTGGGATATATCCTCGTATATATACAGGGTTAACCACAAACGGAGACCTAGGTTAAACAGTCGTAAATTGGTCTCCGTTTCAATAACTCAATAACACAATGACGATATGATACAATAATTCGGGATGAACACAGTTTAAAGAATGTTGTTTTTAGTCAATACCCAAAGTGACATTTAAGGCTTTCAATTACATTTTGCATCACAGTAGCCTGCAGAGAAAAATATATTTCAGTATGCTCATAGATTTCCATGCAAACTATCTCAGATTTTCCATAGTCATGGCTTATTGCATAAAACACACATTTTCATTTTGGATACGTATCCCTTTTAATCTGTATTATCGCTTGTAATGATTGTGTACGGTTTTGTGTATTTCATACAAATCAAATACCTTGATATAAATTTAACTTGAAAACCATCATATGAATACTAGTATAGCTTTTTTCCGAAATCAACAAAAAGGACAACAAGGACATTATAACACATTATTGTACATACCCATTCACCCGGGAATTTAGTTGAGTTTGACTTACCTGAAAATAGAAATAATATAATAAGTTAAAGGATTGAGTGCATAATAACGGTAAATATGACATGTATAATATTCATTTTTGTATTTTATTTTGATAAAAAGCCATCTACAAATACAAATTATGCACCAATGCGGTATACAACTACATGTATACGGATTAAAACTAAATAGATTTTGATTATTCGTTTTGGGTTTCTTATGTGGTTTGTTTTGTATCTTTCGTATACAATTTGTCTTGGTAAAATCGATGTAATTTATAACAGTAAGTATTCAGTTGATTGCTCTTTTCCAGAGCTCTGCAAGGGTGCAGTGTATTGTTTGTTCCAGGGCCAAATAAATTCATTATCTTTGAGTTGTTGGACGTTCCCCTGAAGTACCAATGCCTGCCATTGTATACACCGTACCAAGCGACTAAATAGGTTTGGGCAAGTGTAGATTATGAAAAACAAAGCAAACTCATTTACTGTAAGGCGTTATATGTTATTGTATTAAAACCTTATCTATATTAAACCAAATTAAACATACTCATACGCATACGGTGATTTTAAAACAGCTCCAATGGCAGGATTTTTGAAGAAACTAGTACATTAGTAATATACAAGTAAACTATTGTGAATATCGTGTATATTTTAGCATACAATACATCGATCTAACCAGATTCACAAACATGCGGCAACACATAGCCTGTGTTGATTATATTTTGTAATTTGAAATGGCCTGTCATGTTTAGAATGTGTTGAACATTGGTGATATTTAGTGTTTGGTAATTTCTCAAAGCGACTCCACATGGTTTTTTTGCAAACCAAAATCATTTCCCTTAAGTCTGAGTGACGGTCATTACCCGACGTTAAACATAATCACATAACGTTTTCTAAGTACTTACATTACAGACTTAGAGAAGAACATTTCCAAATAACACTACAAATTTAATCAAACACAATTACACGTCTATTTGCGGGTTTAATCAAACGTGTGCGAGTCCCGAAGGTATTTAGATAATCACAAGATTTACAACATACAGTAGTTTTTGCAATCTTCATACTGTTTATGCAATACGAGACGTAGTTAAGACACGTTTGTTTAAAGTTTCTGACATTGTCCAAGTTCAATCCCGTGTTAAACATTTAATGGTTATCAATGACATTCAAATGATGCACTATGGATTGAAATTGTGTCATTCAGCTTGGTATAAAATACTAGTACATAGCTTTTGGATTTCTGAAACTAGTTCTAGCAACTTTTCGATAGCTGGGACTTCGGGACTTTGGCGGACCATTTACTCGTTCAGTTGTGTGTTGGGCAATGCCTTGTATGTTTTTCATGTTTTCTGTGCTCGGCAGGTTAAGTTGAGTGCTACCTTCCCTGTCTGCCTGACTATTATCTTTATGGCAATGGCATTTTTAGCTTGCAATATGTGGTGAAAAGCTAACTACAAGTAGCAAACAATGCATCAATGCGGTATAAAATACTAGTACATAGTTTGATACTATATAGTTTTCTTAATATTCGTTCAGAGTTTTTTATGTTGTTTGTTTTGTATCGTGATGTTTCTAACTATTAATGATATGGTTAGAATATATATATTTATATAGGTTGAACCACTGCACTGGACTGTCGTATTTGAACCAATTCACTTTGGCTGGTTGAACAAAACAACTAGGGGTTTTTGTGGTAGTGTAACCCTATAAAAAACCTGGATAATGCTGACAAGTTTTTATGAATTAAAGGGACTGCCTCACATATTGGTGTATTGCAAAAATAAAATAAAATTGTCAACTATCCGTGTAATTTTGGTATAGTTGCCTGTATATCCCATAAACAACCACACTGACATCTAAAATTAATACCCTATAGAATTAACACTACTATTACTTAAATTGCCTGACATTTGTTCGCATTGGATGAAAACGGATCGAAAAACGAACCAAATAGACATCACTGATGTAGTTTGTTGATCGATCACATGTAAATTACATAATTCCCAAAGCATGTTGGAAGGAAACTTAGCGCTTTTTTTCAAGAAAAAAATACTCAGTGGGGGTTATCGAGAGTGGTTAAAATTGCTTATTTGCACCAAATCTTTTATAAAGCAACTGTCAGTGGCATTCTATTACATCAATAATTGGTTAGGTTGGAAAAACACGATATACAAAAATCTTAACCCAATCTGTGAGATAGCACCTTTAAATGCGAAATGCATTTTTCCTAATATTTACATAAACACAACTGTTTTTGATCTTCCCTTTATGAGACAATCCTGAATTTAAAATATATGTGACTGTAATTATAAAGTAACACGCCAACTCCTACATAGGTTATTAATTATACATGGATTAGAACTTCCGAGAACCACGAGACAATAAATTGAATCGCACCGATTATTAACAAATATCGTAGAAAGTTAATGGACAACTCCTTTCCAGAAAAAAGCACTCCAGTGTAATAGTCGAACGTGCAGAAAAGACATAATTTGTATTTAAACTTGAACACAATCAGAATTTAGAATCGCCCAATTTGCGTGAGTTTCGATCCTAGATGCTAGGGTAATTGACAATTCATATTAAAACAATTCAGCTTCTAATCAGACAGATGTCGTGTGTTTTCATAAACAATCCCTATAGTCGGATCAGAGTGAAAAAACTGAGACATCTTACAATGTCACATGTGGTTTTGTTCCCGCTTTATTGGTTTGGAATGGTTTCTCCTGTAGTCTGTCTCATTTAGTCTTCCAATTGCAATCAAATTGAAGTTATTGAAGAAACCAAATGTTTCACATTCAAAGTCGATTTAAATTTACCATACACAACCATCCATTAAGTGTCTAAGACAAAATAAAAATAATTCGCATAGTATACATAGTCTACGTACATGTACGTACAACATCTCTAGATCGACCACTTTCTGACCATTGTGTGTACTGTTTCTTGCGACTAAATAGATTTGAACACTAATTCGTATGCCTCAGGTGGATTGTGATGTTGGTATCGTGAGGTATGTCATAGGTTTTTAACCGAACTGCATTGTCTTGATGAGCGTAACTAAACCACTAAACCAAATACAGTCACACCAATACATGCAATCATTGACTGCTTCCATTTACACAATAGTTTTTGATATATACATTAGTTAAGCGTTAAATATATTTTCTAGATATATTTGCTTATAAAAGTCTGTTTCATAAGCGACAACTGTGTACTACTGTGTTGATTATTTTCCTGAATCTGCAGCAGCACTTTATAATGTCAATATATCATTGCGTTTTACAACCTACTATTTTCAAATTGCTATGAACAGTGATCAATGGCATTTTGTAGTTCTTAAAGCGACCACACACATTAAATACGGTAAGACTGTGTATATGTATCGATCACATAATCACGCGCGCATGTTCAAAGTTTGAGACTGAGAGCAATTGCAAATTAACACATCTAATTTAATCAAACCCAATTACAACTGTACATGCGGGTTTAATCATGCGTTTGTGACTCCCAAAGGTAATATAGATTTTTTTTAGATATTTACCAAATCACAATTAGTAGTTTTGCAATTTTCAAACTGTACAGTAAGAATCACTCTTTCCGAAATGTTTGACATTGACAGAATTCAATGTATATAGTATGCAATGGCATCAAAATGATGGATTAAGCCACTAACATAAATCATAGCTTGTCATAAGTATAAGAAAAGATAAGAGCAAATGCAAAGAATATGTCAATATGAAATACGTGGACTGATCCAAAAGTAATGTCACTGATGCTATTAAATCGTCCACAATGAAAAAAACACACCAAATTTTACACAAAGTTACATGAATCTATTTTAAATATGATAGCATAACTTCATGAAAATGCTCTGAACAGTTATTGAGAAATTAGCATATACATGATGCATACTAACGGACATCGCCGCAAGCCAGACGTCAACGACGTCATAATGACGTTACTTCCGTGGCACTAACTCATCCTGTAAATTTCATCCCAGGTACTTTTCTTAGAGTCCTGAATTCATGCAGCATTTTTTTTACTTTAAAAGTGTTCAACCCAGCCGACACTCGCTATCGGCATGTTAAAATTATTTTTAGTGTCCCACAGGTAAAATCTAACTCTATACACAATGTTCGCATTATTGAAACGACGAACAGCATTTACGGCGTCAGAAACAACTTGGTGTTCTTATCGGAGCTCAAGTCATCTGTTGACATTGATTCGATCATTCCCTTAAAAGCTTAACGTACAACTATTTTTTTTCAATATTTAACCATTTTTATTTGATTTGTTTGTAGCCGTTTGTGTTGAACAATGATTCATTTACATTGCTGTCATTTAAAAAACATGTTTTCGCAAAATTAATACTCACCAAGTTTAAACACATGACCATGCTTGAATAATCGATTTATTGAACGAGACATAGGTCACACACATGTACGTACAAATCAATAGCTTAGAAAAAATAACTTCTATGTATTTTATATCAGATTCTTTTTGTTATATTAGGTGCTTTTACGTGGTATTTTTAGATGGCAGCAATATGTGAATGGTTTTGACCGTAACTTTTATTTGGTAATTTATGTCGTTCTAGAGATGGTTGCCCTCCTTTTTGGACACTCTGTACTTTTAAACCAGTGTAGAGTCATAAAGTTGGTACATGCAAAATGTAACATCGTAAATATTGTAAGGATATCATCCTTACATTTATGACAACAGTCGTCGTTTGGGTCGCGAAATTATGTGACAATTCGATCTACGAGCTGTACGAGTGGTGTGAACGATGGTAACATGAACTGAACGAACTTTTAGTCATATTGATAGTGATAACATACATAAATGAACAAACAATCGAGAGATTCATCATCAAAACAGAAAATCTACCTTGTGTATTGATGTTTACTGACAGTCAAGGTCGTGTCGTATTCTCGGAAAATGAGCTCCCATGAATCAAAGAACTGTAGATGTGTACCCTTATCATTATCACTGTTTAACAAGTCGTGTATTATTTAATCTACGATGTTTGAATTTGTATATTTACATGTTTTGGTTATGATTTAGTTCACATATTTTGAAGGTTGTAAGCGAACGTCCGGTCTGCTCTTAGCAGACTACTTTTATTCTCATGATGTTATTTCGACTCGGCGTTTTAAGAATTGTGTATTTTGTCGTGTAATCACAATATCTTAGTTATGTTAAACTTATACTATATTGCTTACGAGCCGAAGGTAAAAATCAGTATTATAAATCATGCCTTTTGGAAGTTTCGAGGGCGCTACTTTTTGAACGCGTAAGACTATTTTTCTGAATTTCTCGTGCGCGGCGTACAAAATCGCTCGGCCTTTAATCATTATTTTGTTAAAGATTCGGCTCTTTAGTGTTATCGGATGCTTTTTCTAAACGCTTTCTGTAGAATCCTCGAGCTGTATTGTAATCGTTGTATTGGTTGATTGAATCGTGTTAGTTTGTGACGACGAGTCACATTAGTCACATTAAAGCCGAAGCTCCGATTGGCTGATCGGGTCACACCTCCACCGATGCGAGGCTATATAAGTGGCGCGATCAGATCAGTTCGGCATCCTCTTGTTTCAAGCAGCCTATGCAGACGGAAAAACATCAAGCTACCAAAAGCTACCATAATTCAAAGTCTATTACACAATAATCTAACATAGATTAACCAAGTCTGTATTTATACGGAAAATATATTATATACTAGATCTATCCAGTATCCAAATCCACACTTAAGACGAACCAGAGCAGAGGTAGGCCTACAGTCTAGTTACAATCATGGCTGGCGACGTATTTTTGTGTCACCTTCTATTATAAATGATGTAAAGTAACAGCCCATTTATGGTTGCGCAGAGGATCCCAATGCATAAACTCGGTCCTTCCTTGTAAATCAGTAGATCTGGCGAGATCTACTTGCCGACGTACGTGTATTAAACCGATGTTCACCGTAGCGTACCGCGACGATGGCGATGTATGGAACGCCGTAGACACATTATTATCGATGTTTTCGTAACTATGGAACGCCGGGGAGCGTTTACCAAGGTTCTAAGCAATATGGAACGCCGAAGTCACTTTAATCCACCTGTTAATATATGTAGATGATTGTATACATGTACGTGTGTTTGTACAATGCCATCTATGAAGTTGTGTTGAAGACATTGATATGAAACTGCATATGGTGTTTGTTATACCTGTTTATGTTGAGTGTGCTTTTAAGTCGGGATTTGCTTCAGTAATAGACCGTCATGCCTCCTGACAAGATCATGGCGAGTAGGGTCATACAACATCAACAACATGTGCAAAAAGATACAGCAAAGAAGCAAATTGCGTCCCGTCACAATATTTATAACAGCAATGTATATGGAAATCATAAGCAACAAAACATTGTTTCCTTTATTGATCTTGTTACTGCTGTAGAGTGGTGTTATTTGTAAATACGAATGTATTATTGTCCCAGCTTGTCTACCTATCAAATAATCACTCACGCCTTTGTCATTCCGTTAGCATTGGATCCTATTATTGATGATGTAAACGTTCTCCTATATGGTGAAGACACATACATTATACTTTCACTGGACGCAAGATTACACCTTATCTATACTCATTAGTTGACATAACCGACAGTTATTCTAACAAATCGCCAGTATCCCATCTAGATAGTCTAAGTAACAATGCCATACGTTGTATTTAAGACATAATAGAGTAGATACAGCAGCGTACAGTACAAATAACCAATAGCCATTGATTACTTTTAACAAGATGGTCTAAATATAATTACACAGACAGTTAATTTTGATGCCAATAATACTCTCGTACGCGGTCGTATTGATGTCGGTAGCCTTAAGGCAGAAATGACCATTCGTTGTATGCATACACCTTGGTATGTTCCACGATTTGTACGTTCGTAAGTAAGTACAGTACAGCCTCTGTAGAGCATCATCCTCAGGTAGGTGCAAATATTGGTCATTGTACATAGGGTGTTGCTCTATAGAGGTTGCATTTATAGCGACTATTAGCTTAGGGAAACTTGAAGGTGTTATTGAAGAGAGGTTCCTCTACCGAGGGCCTGCATACATGTAGTACATTAATTTTGTGTATTTTCAAAGTATTTTCAGATTTAGTATAACAAACACATACTACTACATGTATACGTGTAAGTAATTAGTTACGAAAGAGCAGACATATAATCATTTCATAGAAAATATATAGAGGATATTTATTGAAATTGGTGTAAGATTGAATTTTATTTCACCGAGTGATCAAAGAAAAACCGAGTGGCTTAGCCACGAGTGAAAATTTAACTTTCTGTGATCACGAGTGAAATAAAATTGATCTTACACCAAAAATAAAAAAAGTTTTCTGTTTATTATATGCCGCAATTCCTCTTAAATATGTGCCGTAATTGGCTTAATTGAAAAAATCACTTCGAAATTAGAACGTCACAACGTGAGAATTATGACGCCATGATGACGTAGCGTATATTTTAAAGCCCGGCGCCGTTGACGTTACGTTTCTTTTTCTGCATGATACTTCTTAAACAGTGAAAATAACAAAGTGGTAATTTCACTGTTATTTTCACTGTTATTTTCATTGAAAGCAAATAAAAGAAATAAAAACATTACGGCACTTGTCCCAAAGCTTTCCGAACCCCCTCGTACAAACAACATGAACAATAATCATTCTCATGAAACATATAAATCAGCAAAGAATATAGATCTACAACCAAAATGCATTTTCGCATATATTATTCACACGGTCCTTAAAGTTCATACGATATCAGGGAGACCAGTTACTATGACCACTAGAAAACCCCTTTTTAGTAATTATTTTGAATTGAGTTTAGATTTACAGTCTGTGTCACAATTAAGCAAGTGACTTCCAATTAGGTGCGCTGTGTAAGTCAAAGCTATGACAATGTCATCCAATTTAACCGCACATAGCTCATTATTATGTTGGTGTAATCTTAATCCAGACTAATTCGAGCAGCAGTATGATTTTGAAGCCCCTGGACACGTTGAGACGTCATTAAAAATACTTACTTATTACCTTCTGTACATTGAATGTAAATTGTACAACCAAACAACTTTTCCGTAATGTGATTTTGAATTGAAGAGATTTTTTGTAATCGGGGATACCTTTGGTCATATACCGTTTAATTTAAACTTTATGTCGTGCTATGTCGTGCTTTATCATCTTATTCTGTAACTACATGCATTATATGCTATGTGATTATTCTGAAATTAAAAACATGACAACGCCATTAGGATCTTGTGTTATGTGATAGATAAACCATGTTTTTTAAGCCGTGACTAATTTATGCAGCAAAGTTGATTCATCCCAAAAGGGTAGGTTTATATAAGCAATACCAACACAACTTAAATAAGTTATTTCTGTAAGTAACCCAATACGTGGCCCAATGGATCCGTCGATGTCTTATGAAACTTACTTGTGTACGTTCGATCCTTAGTATCGTCACTTTTAATATATATTTTTTAAATCGCCTGTTCAAGTAATATTTCAGAAGAAAGTTATGCATTTCCTGGAATGAGCGATTTATTAGTCAAAACTAAGTGTCGTTATATAATGGCTTCAACTAGTTAAAATACTGGCGGATATGCTCGTATGATGATGAATATCTAGCATGATTCATATTAAATACCCTATACAGAACGTTTGCAAGGAGTTCATATAAAATAGTTTATCATATGTTTGACGTCGCGGCAGCGTAATAAAGCCATTATTTATTTTTGATAATACACTAGTGTAATAAAATTTTGACGTGACGTCACTCGGAGTATAGGCGACGTCGTCAAAGTTGCGCGTTTATTATAGTGAAAATAAGTAGCTATTTTTATGTTTCGGCTAGAAATGGCTAACATATGATAAAAAGAACATTACATTTGTGACTTTCCACATTGGATTTATTAAACTCGTTGAATAAAATCGATAAATTCAATATGAAAAGACACTCATGTAATATCCTCTATTTATGTTCATTGAACATTGTATTGACAGTTAAACACAAACACTGGCGTTAGATATTGCAATAAACGGTCTTCAAGCCCCAGCTATAAAATATTCAAATGCATCATCTGACTCAGAGGCAGACAAAACTGACGAGTCGCCAACCAACCCACCAAGTGAGGTCGAAATCTTTGACACGAATTTAAGTACTAGTATTGAATTCAGTAAGAGATGAATTAATACTGGGTCCGAAGAAAAAATAAATAAAAACAGAGAAACAAGAAAAAAACATTACATTGTAGAATGAAAAGTCAAATAATGATTTAAAAAAATAAAATGGCTTTAAAACAATGTCTACATATTCTTGACGAAAAAGAAATGTCTTAGGTTGAAAATCAAGCACTCTACCGATTGAGCCAGCGATACTGACAAGATTAGAACATACATAGTGTAATCTCCCGTCACGGCTCAAAACTCGTGGTCCATCTATAGTTAGTGTCTATGTTGATCATAGATTCGCACCTATTTGAAATGGTCAGTCAATATAAACAGGTAGCAACAAACCGGCAATATTGGGATGGACCCACACATGGATTAACTTATTTAAGTCTCAGCTCTAAATGCTGACAAACAAAAACAATCGGCCACTATTATAGAAACGGTATGTACGAGGGCCACTTAAAAAATGCTTTGTTTATCATAAATAGGGGGTATAACATTACCCCACCCACTTTTTGTGGTAAAAATGATTAAAATTGCCCGACGAATGAAACTACATATAATAATCTAGAAAAATTCACATATTAAGAATAAATTAGTGGTTATTTACCTAGTATATATCTTAGTGAAGTTCCGCTAATAAGACCAGTCAAAAGGTGGTCTTAATAGCGAACCGGTCTTATTAGCGGACCTTTTTTGTTCTAAATTTAATACTTTGGGACCTGAAACTGGCAAAAATCAGCATGATTTCAAAATAATCAAAGTGGTTTTATTAGCGGAACTTTACTGTATTAATTAGGGTGTAAAAGTGGTATTTCGAGCCTCGGATGTGACTTGTTTATATTGCTATAGTCTGATAACATTTTACTGTTTTCAAAATTATGGATTGCCATTTAAGAGTACAATGATATATTTTGCAAATGATATCAATTTAATTTCGGTAAGCCTGGATGAGATTTGACAACAACGCTCAGAAATCGTATAAGCCCATATAACACAATTTTCTTACGTATTTATGAGGTATTCTTTGTCCAGTGCTTTAAACCATGTCCTGTTTGAATATCAATAAAATGTAAATGCTTTCATATTAAGTGATGAAAATACCACGAATGTCTAGCTGTTCTTTAAGAAAATGTACACTTTTTTATAGTCAGAGGCAATGGTGTTGATTTACATGTAATAATGTTAGCATTCCACACTGATTGTGTAAACTGCTCATTATAATTGCAACCATTGTAAACTCTGAATTAATTATCTAGGGCGTAATGCAGCACATCTGATACACACTGAACCCACCACGATTCGCTAACAATCAATGCACAATTTAAACAATCTGTTTTATAAAGTATTATCCCAACAAAGTAATTTGACGCTATTCTGTGTGCTACATATAATATTGCAATTGCATCGATGTTCCAATTTGTTGTTTTGGCGAAAAGTGCCCTCGATTAAAATAACATGCTTACATCTAGTAATGTAAAAGGATATTTCAGTAATTTTAGTCAGTGTGCGTAATAATTATGCAGATTATGTTATACAATATGTACACGTATACATGTACTTTGTTTAAATGTCCTGTTACTGTCAAAGTAACCAAGTAAATTTATTGATTTTATCTCAGGGCTGCAAATCATTGATGATTGGAGGGCAGATTCTACGAACAATGCAATTTTGATTTTTAAGAAAGTATAACCGTACCTGGTACTGCTAGTTCTAAACATAATATTGTTTCAACCTCTACATACAAAGTATATGTCTACGATAGGCACATTAGCGCTGATCAACAGCCCGGATTGGCAATATAAGCTGTCCATCTCCTTCAAATAACAATGTATCAAACATTTACATTGCTTTTGTCGTAAACATGTCTATCAAAGTTTGCACAACATCACCTAAATTATGTCCACCAGACCAAAATTAATAATCTTGTGACGCTTAGAAATGGGAATGGCCTAAAATAGATCGAATGTCGAAGACGATTACAGAAAAAACTATGAGATGAGTAAAGAACAAATTGGTTGTGTTTCATGTGTAAAATTTCCAACCATCACTGAAAACGGTTTTATGTTTTATTCAGGAAAGTACTCATGCTGGATACATTCACTTTGATTTAGATTCCAAGTTTGACGTAATACGCATAGTATTTCTATTTGTTGAATCAATTTTAAAATATGAAAGTGACCAAATCCAGTTCTACATAATTGTATAAACCAACCACAAAAGCACAGAACGTATCATCAGTATCCCCGAAACATGTGTAACATGACTTCATTTATTCAATATTCCAATGACCTCGTACAAATTGATGGCATCATTTATTTTAGATATACACAATCAGATCCAGTATAAACCTTGCGAGTAAATTTATATCACAAAGGCGCCAAAACGCAAACAAATTACTTCCGCTATATTTTCATTCAGATGACCCGTGTATACAGCGTAGTCCCGTCACATCGTGTATTCCCTGTCGTATATCTTATCATGTGAACCGTGTTGCGTAAATTAACATCATTGTTGCTAGAGCTCTTACAGACACGCCATTATTGTACGACTAGTCTCGTTAATACAACACGACCACCAGAATACCGTTGAATACGTTAGGTAAAGAAACTACGCTACAAGACTAGGGTGAAACATCTTTTGAGAAAGAATGAGAAAAATGAGAAAAAGGCAAAGCACGTCCAGAAAACTTCATAGAGAAGCGGGTCTTGTTGAATTATTCCGTTCAAACTGACAGCTCTAATTAGTAAGTCCGTCATATTGTAACTAGACTTGGCACAGAACGTCTTTCACTTAGGTATGAGAGAAACACGTATTGACACTGTGAATTACACGGCGATATTATATTAGCAGCAAGGAGGATCGTTGATGGAAATGCAATTCACTATGTAAACATTGGGGAACGCGAGAAACTAGCGGAACTTCATTATAACTTGGTAAACAGTAAATGAATTAGCAAAAAAGATGCGACGGAGCGATTGTTGCGGCGAGGCTGTAAAGCAATCAAGGGATAATAGCCTTTCTACCTTGTACATGTCGAGCACGACAACCGCAGACTTTCACACATTTTATCCGAAACTGTGTTACATGTACACTTGTCGAACACTAGTACAATAACATTTTACGGTTGACTTTGTGACATCGTAAATCAAGTAATGCAATTGTTTGCATAGTTGTTTGGGACTTTCAAATATACCACTAATCACTCAACGTGCATTTGTTTCAACAACGCGGGTAGCAATCATAATTGTGGTGTAATTTAATAATTGTACAAGCCCGCTGTATGGTTAATGTATACATATATATCTATATATGGCACTGTTTAATTCAAAACCGGTTGTTGACATTACAAGGAGCTGTATGATGGTTGCTGTAATGACGTTGGATAAATAGCGTTTGAAGCTTGTTTAGGAACATAGTTTATTAACACAAGCCAATGTGTCTATCATACTTAACTTATATATATCTGTACGATTAAGAAACATAATAAGCTTAATATTGAGGAACAGATTAACGATTCGGTGATTCCTGTCTCCCGGCAGTTAAATACAACAATGAGTATCACACAGACAGAATCCTCATTTAAGACATAAACGTTTCAAATCAAGTACTGGAATACTAAACTACCTCACTTAAGGCAAAATCCCCTGAATAATGAGACTTTAAAATCAGAGTATATATTTCCAATAGTAACGTCGCCTCGATAGAAAAACAAGAAGTTTATTACATATTATGAAGATCTAGAAAGGAGCGAAACCGGTAGATGAATGAATTATAGTGAAACCTTCCTTGGTGGTGGTACATGTATTTAGAAGTCATCTTAGCAGGAAACATTTCTTAAAATCTGAAATATTTCTTAATTTGTATCAGCAAATCAAGAAAAGCACCCTTATTAATAGTTTACATTGTCTTGAAGCATTAGGTAAATATCTATTATACTAAACACTAACATGAAAGTAAGAAATGTACAGCATAGTAGTTATAATTGGGAACAATCGACTGTAGGATATAAACCTGCCATTCTAAATAATATTGTTATGGATTTATTCCAGACTTCTTTTATATTTGAAGAGTTATAAGCAAAGTATACCCACATAAATACAAACATATTTATTTACCTTTGTTGTGTCATCGTATATCCGCCAATTTAACATAATATATGTTTCTTGAAACTGCAATTGAATTGCAAATATCTTCAGTCCAAAAAGAAAAACAAATTACAAATTTTAAAGCAGATGAAATTAAAAGTTGCACTTGTAAATAGATTTACCAAATCTAATCATGTTTAGACAATTATAAAAACAACTTGGCGAACTGTACGATGAAAATAATTATATTTTACCCATCTTCAAGCATTAATATAAATATTACTGCCTAGGGTTTTATTGGCAACTATTACCTTGATCGTCCAATTGCAAGCACCAGCGTCCTAGCCAATATCACATTTCCAAAGATGCGAAATATGGGTTCTTGTACAAAATAACTAGCTAAACGAATACGACTGTATAATAAAATCAACTTATTAATAATCAAAAGGCATAAATCAGAAGTGAATTACATTGGCGAGCTCTATTGGCTTGATGTAAACTAACGTAGCCATATAATATCAGCAATAAATAATCTCTTCTGACAGTCATTACATCTGAGACGCCTAATTCTGCTAGATCAAGATCAGAACACAGAAAAATACCAGTTACATACGTTTGTGCGTTTCTGAATGCGCTCCGCTTTTATGTTGAGGCAGTCAAAGACGTAGCGTCTGATTTCCATCCTTGTCTTAAAACATTATAGGGAAATGTGTTTTTTTATCCAATTTTGTTTGTCTGTTTTATTGATTCCGTAAAGTCACTGACATGTTAAAAAGTCCGTTTCCTCATTTACCTTCTCTTCGTATTCTAATCTGAACCAATTTAGATTGTTCAAATGTCATATAGTGTTAATCAGGAACATGTTGCAGTATACCAGATGTGCAATTTGAGGTTCCCGGTGTTCATAGCATGATTAAACCTAAATTTTTAACATGTTTGTACAGCATTGCCGTCAATGTGTTCCATACTTAATATTGAATAAGGGTCTTAACACAACATACTTAACATAACATAACATAATATCTTGACTCCCTTCCCCCGATAGCAATCAATGTTGTGATGTATACTATACTTAGCAACTTTTCTAAGTCCTCACTTATATTTTTGGTGATACTTTGTCAACCTAGTATGTATCTCAATGAAAGTTGGCTATAATATGCGTGTGTTATCGTTGTGCATAATTGTACATTAACTCGTCGATTTCGATATATATTTATTGAATGAAAACAATCTTAACATAACAATTAAAGAAGGTAAAAGTCACAAATACAGATTTTGATAACTGGGATGACCACCATGTAGTCTGATTTTTCTGCTATCAGTCACAGGCGAGACTCGGAAGCATTGCTGAACGAATAGACTCGTTGAAATTTACTATCTGAACTCAAAGTGGTATCACGTCTCCGGAGTAGCCCGATGTAACGTCATAACGTCACTTCAAATTGACAAACGCTCTGGCAACCTGCATTTTATGACAGACAACCAATAAAATTACCTTTAACTAAACACTCGAAGACATGTATATGTTGTAAATCAATCAGACAGTGATGTTTTAGGTAATTATTCTGACTAGTCGACAGAAAATGCCTCACTGTACCGTACCGACGTCACGTCATCTTTTTTCTGGCATTGTCGGACGCATAACTGTAATATTAAAATTGATTTTTAAATGTTTTTCGTACGTGGCAAGTCTTTGGGCATAATTCCGGAGATGTGTAACTGTGTGGAGGGTGAAAAACGCAAAACGCACGTGCGTCTAACAACGGCAAAACCACGTATCATACGGCCAGTTTGTCTGCCGCATACAAACATCACTTGAGAAATTTGGTTGCGTCAATATTTATAATAAAAAAGTTATTAATCAATGAAAATGAGGACTTAGAAAAGTTGTTAAGTATATATCTGTCTATGTGGTTTAAATCGTCGAATATCTAACTTCCATATTTCAGGATCTCGGGAAATAATAAACACACAGGTAGCAACATGTACAAAATATGTAGTTGTTCGTAAAGTTGATAGTACATCACGGTACACATGGGCAATCTAGCCTACTTCGGTTGTATTCGTTATTTCAACTAGGTTTAGTGCTAAACTGTGATCAGTTTGCTTGCCACTATCCCTTGATAACCTAATTAGTATTAGTAACCGTACTAACGTCCTATTGCAAGAGCCATTGACATCTTCTCCACATGTTAAGGATATAACCGTACCCAGTGCCTAGGAAGGACATATTAACCCGTCAATTAAAAGATAATTGTCAAATAAATGAAAATAGGAGTTAGTAATGATACTTTGATATACTTTAATAAACAGTCAGGACCATATAGGGACTATCCCAGATGTTGTGAAGGAGGAAGACCCATGTACTTCATATGAACGGCCTACCTACCGTACTTAAGCTTTTAAAGATAGATACAGCTCCTTGTATTAGAGATGAGACAAAAATTTCAAATTAAACAATTGCTTCAACCCATGTTCACAATCACAGTATCATGTTAGAAACAAGTAGACACAAACACAGTCTCAGATTTGTTTAGGGATTATCTACCCGGTGTATTGATCTTCAAATTGACATAGTCAATGTGTGATGACCCGGAATAAGCATGGTGGTCTCCTTATGTTCAGAATAGTGTTTCAACTTAATAACTGTACCTTTGTCAGGTACAGTAAATTTGAACAGATTGTGTAATTGGGAAATGAGTTTACCCAAAACTGCAGCATACATCCCGAGTGTGTAATTACTACAAACAATGAAAGGTGCAAAACGATTATATTAAGTCAGACAGGGAAGGCAGTACTCAACTTAACCAGCCGAGCACAGAAAACACGGCATCCCGTCCTGAATGTCTGCCGCCTCAGTCAGTCAAACTAAAACGGAACGAGAGCCATGTGACGAGAAAACAACAACCGGACACCACACACCACAAGGACAATCTACAACATATATATAGTGTACATGCAATTTTGAAAGATACGAAGCAGCCTTACAACGAAATTGCAGAATGACACATACAAAATGAACAAAGTTCAACAAAAAGGCACATTGGCGAAATATTATTGTATTTTTATTATAAAGTGGACAATACATACATAAAGGAAGGTTGATTAAAAGGCTGCCGCCTTGGTACGGACAGCGATAAATGTCATTGGGGGCTTATACGTTTTACAGTGCACCAAACCTCACACTTACCCAATAGACAACCTTATAGCACATTACAGTGTAAATTAAAGTTTCCCGCCATGTAATGCCCTCTAACAAAAATGCCACAGGGACAGGTAATAAAAGAATGTAAAACATGAAACATTATATAAATAACGTCCATCGAGTAGCACAGAAAGTACTCAATAACCTATCAGAAGTCAGAGCAACAAGAGAGCAAAACATTTAAGGGTACGACAAGACAATGTAACAGACAGGCATCAATGCCATCCGTCCAAAAAGGCTTGAGGTTAGGCATATCATAGAGTCTGTATATTGTCCGGTCATCGCACAATGAAATAGGAAGCATAATGGCGAGCTGTAAATGGACCCACTACTAAGCATGCAGTCCTTTGCAAAATTAAAGGGTCATATCCTCTACTCAGAAAACGTTTTCTAATCTTGATAAACACATCATGACTATGACCCAAAACCTTTCGAAATTTGTAAAGCACATCACCATAAAATTCAGGCTGAGACAGATCTTGTCGCAGAAGTGTCTTTCAATTAATACCATATTTAGATCTGAATTACGCCTATAAAGTTTTGCAAAAGTTTTACGGTGTTTATGGAAGCGATAATAGCCTTGGTGCAGTAACTTATTAGTAATACAAAGATTTCGAGTATTAAAGTCTTCCACTCGAGAACAAGCTCGAAACGGATTAATTGAGAAGCGTAAACACTATATGAAGTTGACCGTGGAACATCTCCATCCAAGTGTGGGTAATTTGCAGTATCGAAATTAAAGTTATCTCTTTTGTCGTAAATTTTACTAACAATTTGACCTGCTTCTATTGCAAGATCGAGGTCTAGGAATGATACAAGTTCACAAAGGTCAATGAACATTATTCATATACTATACAATATTATTACATGTGCTCATAACTAACTATTCGCATACCATATTCAAGGCTTCAAGGCGAACGAATTAGACACAATACGCACATGCTATTAGAAACATCGTTCTACCTCGAAGCATAAAGTGGCAACACATATAAGCATACGAACCCCATGCAGAGGTGACACAGAGGTGCAAACAAATCATAATGTTACGTCAATGCGTCCCATATGTAAATTATTGTGTTTTATAATCTTTCTGATTAAATAATTAATGAAACTATTTCTAACAACCCTTATGATGCGTATGCACTAGTTTAACATTTCATAGGAAGACACAAAATAAACAGAATGTCTAATTAGGACATTGGTGATATGATTGCTTATGATAAATTGGGAAAGTATGAGGTTTACGAGTATGTTGTTTGAATGACGCCGACATAAACAAAGACAATGTATTAAATTAACCACACCTGCTAGAGAACTCGCTGTAAGTACAAATTATGTATAATTTACCTGTCTCATTTGGTATGTTTAACGCAAGTAAATATTTCAGTTCAATACGTTGTTGGCGAGAAAACACTGCACAGGTTGCGAAACAGAACGTGTACGTGAATAGCAGAAGAACGTCATCTGGATGTGTGAAGTTTAAAATGTGTGGCAGACAAAACAGACACGGTTGGGTCAGTTGGGCATTGTGCCTCGTGTGTTTTTTATGTTTTCTGTGTTCGGCTGGTTAAGTGCTTGCCTTACCTGTCTGAATCAATATGATCGTTTTGTGTGCTTCGTCAGGTATGCATAAGGCACGAGAAAAATATTTCGTCCATTTTGTTTTAATAACCATCATTAGAATTCATAAGGGAAACTTGTTCTAAATGCCACGTGACAACGTTACGTACTTTGATTATATCTTTTATGTATAGGACGATTGAAGTAATTGTTCTTATGCTTGCAAGTTTCGCAACCTCTATATTTTCCAAATATAATAATAATAATAATAAAGACTTTATTTACCGAAGGTGAAAACACATTAAGTTACATACATAATATATACACTTATTTCCAATGCGGCCTTCGTTGAAATAACATTTTAACAAGAATAAAACAAAAGCAAAACAAAAACATACATGTATACATTTCCGACAAACACTCACTTGAATTATATTACTATGACTCACATTCATGCATAATAACATACATTAACAATGAACTATTCGTTTGATGAAGAGACTAAATAAAAATATACAATGTACAAACAATACATAGTTTTACGAGTCTCTTTCTAGGAGTAATTTCTTATATTTGGTTTTAAATGTTTTTAAAAAATTGCTTTGTCTGATATTGTGTGGAGTATTATTCCATATTTGAGATCCTTTAAATGCAAATGTGTCCTTTAAATAGTTTGTCCTTGGTCTCGGTTGAACAAGATCATTCCGTTCAATCGAGCGCAAATTGTACGTATTGTTAGATGAAAAAGTTACAAATTCAGACATATATTTAGGTACTAAACCATGTCGACATTTAAAAACAAGTAGCCCAATATGATATGCACATCTGTTCTCAAAATTTAGCCACTGTAAATCACTAAACATGACGTTTGTATTTGTTCGAACAGGTTTTCTTAAAATAATTCTGGCTGCTAGTTTTTGAATTTTTGTGATTCTGTTGATTTCTATTTTAGATCTAGTTCCCTTTCTCCATATAGTACAACCGTAATCAAATGTTATATAAGAATTATAAAACATTTGTTGCATCTCATCAGTTCAATAGTACCGTATTTGTTTCAATAAAGGTATTTTAGAGTTAAGTTTCTTTGATATCTGATATTTCCGCAGATATGAAGGCGTCTGACTGTATATCAATTCTAAAACCTTATGTCTGGTTGTTGTTCATTGTTGGCTTACTCCAAAATCCGTTAAAGTTCGTGTTAACCGAATAAGAACTGAAAAGAACTAGACGCCGGAGACAAAATAATTTGTATAGTCCTACATCTATCAGAAACTTCTCATATTTATTTCAGACTGGGAAGATGTGTATATGGATTAAAACTTGGCCAATGAATATTCTTAGCTTACTTTATTGTGGAAGGTTGTATGTATGTCTGACAGATGTTTATTTATTTACTCTAATCAACTTTTACCAATACTATTAAGTACATGTATTGTATGTGAACCATAGTTCATTGTACTTCAGCCTTTGTATATAGTGCTGTTATTTACTTTCACAAACCAATCTTCAAAGTGTTTAGAGACAAGTGCGCTATACATTTGAGTTTAATACTTCACAGTCGCAGGCATTATTCTGACAATGGCACACGACCATTGAAACTACACAAATACACTGGTCATCCTTCAACTGAGCTATACTAGGTGCATGTATGGATTTAGTCAAATCGCAGTTTGGTATAGAGCCACTGGTCGCCGGGGTTCACGTTGTTCCCTCGATGACACGGGGGCTGATAACTATGCTCTGTATGTGTGGAATTAGCGATACACATTATGTTTTTTAGCAACGTGATTTGAAACTGTGTGTCAACCCAACGTATTCATGTACATGTTATTTTAAACATAAGCTCGTGGCGATGGATAACATCAGGAATGAGGTGTCGAGAGTGATTAATATAAGTTTGAACAAGAGCCATGATCACATGGCCATCCCCGCCGTATATAATTGCCACTTATGGGTCTAAATAGAAACAGGACTAGATATAAAAAGAAGGAAATAGATTTTAGGGAAAATAAATAAGAGTTAGTTAATGAAATGGAACTAGGCAGAGTTCAATAGAAGGGAAAATGTTTTGGTTGATCACCCCCATAATTGCAATTTGTCGAAAAAATGTGAGGACCATACTGACAAAAATGTCTATAAAATCATCAAATTTAATTTAATTTTTAAAATGAAATGATGTCCCATGTGCCTAATAGTTATATTAATAAAAACAAAATCAATTACAAGCAGAAGATGCTATTTAAGATAGTTATGTTCATATAATTATATTACCAACATAGTTGTAAAAACTTCTGAGTTTTTTCATTCTACAAAATATACATGTATAATGTCTAAATTCCTGAATAAAACTCGAATCAATGGGCATATATCACTATCAATTACCCAAACATTTTATACTGTTATACACATACTTAGACTGAATAAAATACAGGTTCACCTTGAAATTATCAAGATATAACATATTGTATGACCCCACCCACCATATTTCATGCTTTAACGATGAATAAATTCCTATAATGTAAATATTTTCCACAATATAACAGTATAAATGCATGATTAGATACAAAGTATTACATAAACATAAAAAATAAAAATAAAAAAAGAATTGGCCCCAGTAGGGTTTGAACCCACGACCCTCAGGAATTTGTCAAAACTATATTCAAATTAAACAAAGGGAGATAATTTCAAAACAGGGCCATATAGAGTTATGGTTCTTGGCAACTGCACTTCCCCTAGTTGCCATCTATTCACATACCAAGTTTCAAGTCAATACCTCAAATAGTTTAAGAGTTATGCTCCGGGCAAGATATGGGACGGACGGACGGACGCATACTATTACTTTATCCCTTCGCCTTCGGCGGGGGATAAAAAACTTGTTTCACAACCGACCTTAAATAAATAAGTATAAACTAAATTAACCATAAGCTTGGGAATCATCCAAGAACCACATGCATTTTTACATTTGTATCAATGTTATGAATATGCTTTTACCGTAAATGTCTCGATGATAAAGCATTGTCTCATCAGAGGTGACAAAGTTATCCAAATTACAGTTCTGTTGTAGCCTGTACGGGGATTTGTTGTACTTGTTTGGTAAACTCGCTGGTAAACACCGATGGATTTTCAGAGTTTGGCATTCACTATTTTCGAAATCACTAGATTCATAGTTCCGAAGGATACTTCTACTTTCATTGAAATCCCCATTTTCGTTATTGGAGTATTCTAGTTTTCATATCACCAATGGGTAGGAGTTTTGACGGAATCGCCACTTTTTGGCATTTTTTAATATTTTGTGTCATTTTACATATTAGAGCAACAGAGGGTAAAGCTGCCTTCTAGTGACGAAAAATACCGATAGACTTCACAGAAATGGTATTCTATGATCTATTCACAACTTCTTGGTGTTTCTTAATGAGTATTTGATCATCAAAAAGCCAAACGCCAAAACCCTCTACAAATTGTTGATTTCGGCTCGAATCATATTGCAAACAAACCAAATAATGAGTGCACATGATACCTGGTATATTTCTTTACGCTGTTCAAAAGAGTTATTTCATTTATATCATATAAGCATGAAAATAACGGATATTCAATGGTGTTCAAATATAAATGGGGCACCTCTCGTATGATAACATAAACATTAAATATGAACACAACTAAGTAATAATACAAAACTGAGCATTAATCCAAACGGAAGTTGCATAACTGCATAACGTTCTAGTTTTACGTTCGAATCAGAATGACTAAATGTTGCGTGTTTGAAGTCAAACAATAAGTGAACAAAACAATTACGCTCGGCAGTTGTAGTCATTAATTGGCATATGGAAAACATATTCACATTTAACACTAGCCTCTCTGCATAATAAAACAATACCATGCTATTTAAGGGTGGTTATCGTGACATTTTTTGCATGATTATTCAACCATGGCAATGACGTGGAACACGTACATGCTCTCATCAATCAGACGTTTTATAATTTAACACAGTTCAAGAGGATAAAATGGTATGTTGAAGGGTAAAGCAGATATTGAATTTTGATACAAAACCGTATAAGTCATAACTAACGGACACTAAAAAGATAGGTGCAGTTCCTTGTATTCGAGATGGGACAAACATGTTAAGTGATAAAATTACCTCAACCCGTGTACACAATCACAGTATCATGTTAGAAACAAGAAGATACAAACACAGTCTCAGATTTGTTTAGAGGTTATCTCCCCGGTGTATTGATCTTCAAATTGACATGTTCAAAGGCCGAAAAAAGCATGTTAGTCTCTTTATGTTCGGAGTAGTGTTCCTAACTTGATACTTTTACCTTTGTTTTACAGTATGTTTGAACAGATTTTGTAATTGGGAAATTGTTTTAACCAAAACTGCAGCATACATCCCGAGTATGTACATTTTGAAATTTCTACCAACAACAAAAGGTTCATGGAAGGCAATGAACATATACATATACAATACAGGATTATCGCATGTGCACATAATATGAACTATTCTATGAACTTCTTTAATGCTTTAAGGCATAATAAACATGTTACATTTAAAACATCGTTCTACCTCGAAACATAAGATGCACAATATACAAGCCATCAATGAAAACTTTTATAACAACACCTATGATGCGAATGCACTAAAATAACATTTTGTAAGAAGACACAACATATAAGAATGTCTAACAAGCACGTTGGGGATATGATTGATTATGATGAGGTTGGAAAGTATGAGGTTCATGTTCTTTGAAATGAACATTCACACACCGTTCAACCCGATATCGCGTAATCGGTTGGTATCACGTAATCGGCTGACAGCGAACGTCGCGCGACTTTCAGGCGGAAGTAAGTATTGCTTGTATTTATATTCATTTTGCAGAGTCGAACAAAACGAAGTGTGCACATCTAATCGCTTTTGAAAAAGGTATCAGTACACAAAATATTGAGCAAAACCGTGTTATTTTGAGGGAGAAATCACAGACAATGTGTGCGATTTTTCAAGAAAAACGCGTTGTTTGAAACTTCAACCCCCAAAAAGGTCTTTTTACACAAAACCGAACCCCTTTACTTAGTCGATAACAAAAATTAATCTATTCCCCGTCTATATGCAAAATCCCACCTCTGCACTCCTCTTGTTCGCTGAGATATTCGAGTAACATGACATGGTGCAATATTTTGGATAACTTCGTATTCAGTTGATGATGAAAAAAAGAAAACCTCGTTATCAGAAAGAACGGTAGAGATGATAATCAACGCGCTGAAGGCATTGGGTTTGTTTGGGTTTGAATAATGAAAATGTAAAAAATCTTCAGTCCTCAATTACATGGCATTTCTCTTTTGTAACGTGCCTTTAACAAGAGCCACGTTCACATAGCCATCCCAGCATAACTGTTGTTACTAATGGGTGTTTAATCAAGCTTCAAAGGGAGATAATTTAAAAACTGGGCCATATAGAGTTATGGTTCTTAGTCACTGCACTTCTACTAGTTTCCATCTATTCACCAACCAAGTTTCAAGTTAATACCTCTAATAGTTATAGAGTTATGCTCTGGATGAAAAACTATTAAAAATTAAACAAGAGGAGATACTTTAATAAAAGCTCCGCAAGTCGCATGTGTCGCCTGACGACATGCACATTTGTCATGGAAAACTATCCAATATTGGGCTACATATCCGACTCACAAGAGTTCTCTATTCATCTGAACTAAAAATGACAAAGTGATGCTCTGGACAAAAAAATGTCCTGATAAAATCAATCAAAAGGGAATCATTCAAACACTACACAAGCTTAATGTCATTGCAAGAAACATGCATACCAATTTTGAGTCATTCATACTTATGGTGACGAAGTTATGCCACAGACAAGAAATGCTTATAAAATCAATCAAAGGGAAATAATTCAAAAATGGCACAAGGTAGAGGTAAGGTAAGGTGTACTGCGCTTGGACTTTTAGTAAGAAACATGCATACCAAGTTTCAAGTCATTCAACCTAATGGTGACAAAGTTATTCTCCGGACAAGAAATGCACTAATTAAATTAATCTAAGGGAAATAATTTAAAAATGATGCAAGGCAGAGTTATGGTTCTTATGCACTGCACTTTGGCTTATTGCATTTGAACTCTAGGTGTCAAAGGTATACTTCGGACAAGAAATGCTCTAATTAAATCAATCAAAGGGAGATACTTAAAAAACGATGCATAGTAGAGTTATGGGTCTTGTGCACTGCACTTCTCCTATTTGCCATCTATTCATATGTCAAATCTTAAATAATGTTCAAGTTATGCTCTGGAAAAAATATCGGATTGAAGGACGGACGCATACAATTACTATTATCCCTTCGCTTATTGCAAGAAACATGCATACCAAATCATGAGTCATTTGAACTTAAGGTGACAAAGATATGCTCTGGACAAGAAATGCTCTAATAAAATCAATCAAAGGGAAATAAAAAACGATGCAAGGTAGAGTTATGGTTCTTGCGCACTGCACTTTGGCTTATTGCAAGAAACATGCATACCAAATCTTGAGTCATTTGAACTCAAGGTGACAAATTTATGCTCTGGACAAGTAATTTATGATGCCGCCGCCGCAGCCGCCGACGCCAAAGTAACACCTAATCAGGCGACACAAAAACTGGGTTATATAGAGTTATGGTTCTTGGTCACTGCACTTCTCCTAGTTGCCATCTATTCATATGTATATACTACAAAAATCATGATGACATTAATGAATAATATCATAAAGATTCAGGAATTACACATTTTTTTTGACAAAATTGTTTGTATATTATGTATTGTGTATAGCTGTATAATATGTCTTATGAAAATAAAAAATGTTAAAAACAAAAAGTTTCAAATAAATACCTTAAATAATGTTCAAGTTATGCTCTGGACAAAATATCGGATTGAAGGACGGACGCATACAACTACTATTATCCCTTCGCCTTTTGCGGGGAATAATAATCATGCATGCAACACATTGAACGATAATATGAACTAAGGCGTGGCTTTTAACGGAGAAGTTTTATGAATATTAATTAATTTAGATTCTATGTATCTACTATGTATGTGCAGCGTACATAAAGAAACCAGGGATTTTTCTGTTCATTTTGGGGAAAATATTGGTGTATTTCCTAATTATGGAAAAAAAGTAGGGTATAACTTTTTTGGGAAAACTGCATGATTTTAAAGAAATTTTCAATCAGGAAGGTGCCTTTTATAGGCCTCTGTTATATATTAAGGCGAAAAACCCCTGAAAACATGTATGCATATTAACTACATGTATCGAACGGTAAACAGGAATCAAAGCACTGAAAGCCCTGAGAATGTTCGATTGAATGCCATTCTGATCACCTCGGCCTTTATGCATTGCGCAATATTTACCGGAGACAAACGGAAATGTTCGATCTTTCATGATTAGAATGAATAAGAATGCATGCAGAGAAAGTACAAGTCAAACAGTTTTCTGTGGCCAGATAATTAACTAGAAATGCTTAGGATGTGTTTTTCTCTACCAGGGGTGTCAATAGAGACAAATTAAAAATCCTGAAAATCATATGCAGCCGACCATTTGCCAAACAAGAGGCCTTCAGCCACATTGTTTCCATATTTAACTCAGTTAAAATCCTTCAGGGCAGATTAAATTGGCCATATCTTTGCCATTTCTTGAGATATTTTCATCAAATACATTTCATTTTGGTCAGAAATCATAGCTCTTTTAGAATAGATAAATCCGGAATTCCGGATTAATCAGGAATATTGAAACCCCTGTCGACTGAGCCTGCTATCTGGACACAGCTTTCTTCCTTAAATATCAATAATTGAATCCTAAACTGGCAGGCAGGCAATTTCTAAACTCTTGGGATTATAATTTCACCTTAATGAAGCTAGTAACAAATTATTTCAAATATTTATAATTATGGTTCTTATATTTGAAATTACACATGTATTGTACTTGTCTGTGAATACTTGTCTGTCTTGATGAGTCACTTGATTCAGTGGATACAGTAACACACCTCTAGTCCCAACCACTTGTAAAGACTGTTGGACCTAACGTAATGAAATGTTTGGTCTCGGTTGGGACTACACACCTCAAGTTGGTTTGACTAGGCAAGATGCCATGTCGGCCATTGACCATTTGCTTACAGAGCGAATACTTTATCGACTGAGCTATCAAGCCACTAGTTTAACAAATTGGACGCATACAGTTTAAGTTTACATTGTACTGTGGCTCAGTTCAAAAATTAAAAAAGCTACAACAACTGAATGAGACAGCAAGCTTGTCAAGCTAGCCACCTACACAAGTTTTTCCCTTAAATCCTATACACAGTAATACTATAATCTCAAAAAGATTGCTATCAAAAGCACAATACAGACATAACATTGTCAAAGAGTAATTTTGCATTTTTTTGGGTCGAATAGTTGCGGGTACGACATGTTATTTGTACTTACGAAACCTCTGACAGTCACACACGGCATCGGGTGTTGATTTTATTGTGTAAGTACGTTAATTGTGAGTTTTAAAGACGATTTTCATTGCTTACCAAGTACTAGCGTCGTGTAATCGGAAAAAATCTCCTATAAAATTTCTTTTCTCGCAGGAACACAATGGAACAAAATGGCGACTGTTTTAACATGTATAAATGCCGTTCGGACCGTTCAGATTAGGAACGAAGATGATACTCATATACGCGCTATTTTATTAATTAGACATACAGTTTATAGATAACTTGGATAACAAGAATACTTGAAACGTTTTAAGAATATTGTGTGGGTTTTTTTCTTAATCACTTTTTCAACTAAAAATTCGCATTGAACAACGAACTACTTTTTACGTACGTAGTAAATCGGGAAAATTTTAACCGCCATGGCTTCCTATGTTTAGAATCAATGCGCATTTTAATTTTAATTAATTCATATTCTTTTTAATTATTTAGATTTTTTAGAATTTAACAACCTTTTTATAAGAAACATATACTAAGCATTGTTAAATTATATGAGAAATTACATTTTTTTGCGCACAGAACGCATATATATGGAACTACTTTGTCTTCAATTGAATAGTTCTGGACTACTTTGCTCAGATATTAAGGAAACGCGTTTGAAATTGACTTCTGTATTTGTTTGGGAAACCCAAACTTAATCAGAGGTAGTAAATTCTAATCGAACCGTTTATGAAACGCAATAACAAAGGAATAATTACACCCAGGTTGCAAATGTGTATTTGTCCGCGCAATTGATATCAGGTGAGGGATTTCGGCCAAAACTATGACCTTTGAAGAACAGTATTAAGAACAAGAACTCATTATCGGCTTGAACGTCGATGCTGTCTCGTTAAACAAACAAAATAATAAACTGTATACGGGGAACTACCTTGTATATTCCACAATTGTCTACCCTGATACCTAGTCAAGAAAAGCGTAGATCTGATAACAGCAATGTAGAATCGATGCTTCGAATACGTATACTGCACAAATTGTTTAGCCAACCATCAATTTATATGAGAAGAACAAAAGCTTTTGCATCTTGAGCAGCATATATATGTATGACCTCTCACATATAGATGTTATGGAACATTTGTGTACTCATGGATTGTAAATGTCTATATTTCATTTGCAAATAAACTCGATTTGGCTTCAGTGGAAACATGTTTTATACCCGGTCAATATCCCTGCGGTATACAGTACACCGGATATTGCTAGTAAGGTGAGTAATGTTATTCATTTTCGCGACCTTAAGTGTACACCAAGGTAAGTTCAGAGACGCTGTTTTGCCTTTCCGAGTGTGTTTAAAATGTAAATTTTATACAAAAGTATCTACTTCAATAATTTTCTTAGTACATGGAAACCGGCAAACGGCCGGTGATAACTTAAAAAGGGTAATTACAAGACCAAACTCCTATCGATACTCACGCAAATATTAATCTGTCAAATAACGCTGTTTTGTTTATATTCTTCACTAAATTTCCCAACTTGAATCGAGCAAAATAACATCCCAGTGACCATGTTTATGTTTACCAGGAAAGGAATAATAAATAACGATGGCTTTTGAGTATACATTTGTAAATGAAAATGTTAGTGTACAGAGTATTGCTTTAGTGTTGCTCACTGGTGTACGGAGTATTGCTCATGGAAATATAGTAAATTCGACGAGTAACTAGATAGTGTTATTGGGTAAATATTACTATTTAGTTTAAACAATATTTATTTCTTTATAAACATATAATAAACAGTCATTTACACTTATCAAGGATTGAGTAGAAAGCTAAGCTTATTTATAAACTCGTTCCTTTTACTTATATTGTCAAGTTCTATATCTGTTGAACATTGGAGAGTGTAAAAACTATATTAAAACATGCTGGAATGCACAAATCCTATTTTTTTTTTAAAAATGTAATACTGTTTAGGTACACGAGATTGACAGGGTTTATAGTATGATTAGTACATCCTTCTATTAGTACAATTAATAGGTTCTTGAACCCTTGAACCACTTTTCTGGTCTGACCCCTTCCTTAGAAAAATAATTGGTCGGAGAAATTTCGGTACCCAGGCATGTTCAACAGAAATGCTCTGTCACACATTATTCTTGAAGAAGCTTTTATCGCAAGAAAATACAGAATTATTACACAAATCAATAGAGCTGATAAATGCCCTTTCATTAAACACCTTATTGTATATTATTTAAATATATTCTGAGAGCCATAAACATTACATACTTATTCTTATTAAGTAGAAGAGGTGGTGGGTAAGTCACATATCAAGGTATATGTAAGATAATCTATATTCAGATAAAAGTTTAGTTCAGTTCTGTTCTATTTGGTTTTGCTTTAGAAAATAAATTATTTTAACTATGATATGGACACGTTTATGTATTTTTCTACGAATACCTGTTATAAAATGGCGTACTATAAAGTTACAAAAATATCCGAAGACGTTAAAACCTAGTTGGGATGATGTTAGTAGTCAGTAGTTTGGAAAATATCGTCTCTGAACTTATCCTGGTGTCCACAAGAATGTAACGAAAATAGATAACATTACTCACCTTTACTAGCAATACCCGGTGTACGGTATATCGCAGTGAATGTGTGTCAAAATTCTTTAGTTGCCACATGTCATCTACCTCCTGATAAATCAGTCAAAGATGAATTCTGATAGAGCTTTGAGAAACAAAATAACGATATTTTTTAATATTTATAAGTTTCTTTTAGGTATTATGTCATTAAAATAACTCGCCAAATCAGACGACAATTAGCCATCATGGCGTAACAACTTTCTGTTGTCTGTTGCTGAAATTTCCGTGTTGTTACTCAATGTTGAAACCCGCAATCTTCTTTTAACGCACCGGATTGCTGAGCGAAATATATGCAGATTTGTGACAAAAAGTTCTACCCGTAGTAATGCGTTTTTCCTATAAGTTATGAAAGTCAGATTCAGATACAGCTGCGTCAACGTAGCCTCGTATGCATGTGATTAAAGCTTTTAATGGACGAAAATGATCAAATCATTTTCAACTGAGGACCGACCGGAATGTGGTAAATCTGGTATCTTTGACGCCGTCAAAGCAGCTTGACGTTTAATCCTACGATCATCGAGAATAGAGTAAGTTGATTCTAGTTGTATGACTGCTATGAGTACACTTTTAATTTGAACATGCAGTAAGTGAGTGCCAAATGGATAGTATATTTTTAAAAGACGAGAGAATGACTGCATGAATGCAGGGGTCTCCGAAGAAAACCAGTGATGGAAACTTCAGGCGTATTTAAGTTCGCGGAAGAACTGTCATTATGACGTCGTTGACGTCAGACACGATGCGATGTCTGTTAGCATGTATACATTTGTGTATGCAAATATCTCAATAACTGTAAAATGCATTCTTTTATGACATTTTGCAGGTAGATTCATGTAACTTTGTGTTATCTTGTGATGCATCAGTGACATTACTTTTGGATGTACGTCGTAAATACATTTTGTAAGCTGCATTGTTAACATGCTTCCACAATCTCATCAGCTTATCCAGATACATATATTGGTAGTTTATCATAATGTTCAAAAATAGCAAATTATCGAAATCTAGTTATTACATTGGCCGTCTGAGTATAATTATTCCTCTGTTATTGCGTTTCATAAACGGTTCAATTCGAATTTACTACCTCTGATTACGTTGTTATCATCTCTACCGTTCTTTCTAAATTACGAGGTTATCTTTTTTCATCATCAACTAAATACGAGGTTATCCAAAATATTGCACCATATCAAGTTTATACTCGAATATTTCAGCGAACAAGAGGAATACAAAGGTGGGATTTTGAAAATAGACGGGGAATGGATTGATTTTTGTTGTGGACTAAGTAAAGGGGTTCGGTTTTGTTTAAAAATACCTTTTTAGGGATCGAAGTTTCAAACAACGCGTTGTTCTTGATAAATCGCTCACATTTTCATTGATTTCTCTCTCAATATAACACGGTTTTTCTCAATATTTTGTGTATAATACCTCATTCAAAAGCGATAAGATGTGCACACTTCGTTTTGTTTGAACCCTGCAAAATTAATATAAATACTTCCGCCTGAAAGTCGCGCGACGTTCGCGATATCGGGTTGAACGGTGTTATCCACGTCACCAAGGTGGAGATGAGCCCCTCCTGTTTTGCCGATATAAACAACTACAATGTATTAAATTCCCTCCCTCATCTGCTAGAGAACTCGCTGTAAGTACAAATTATGTATAATTTAGCAGTCTGGTTTGGTATGTTTAACGCATGCAAATATTTCAGTTCGAAACGTAAGGTTTTCCAGACGCACACACTCGTTGCTGGCGAGAAAACACTACACAGGTTGCGAAACAGAACGCGTACGTGAATAGCAGAAGAACAAGACGTCATCTGGATGTGCGAAGTTTAAAATATGTGGCAGACAAATACATATTCGGTTGGGTCAGTTGGGCATTGTGCCTTGTGTGTTTTTTTATATTTTCTTTGCTCAGCTGGTTAAATGCTGCCTTCCCTGTCTGAATTAATATTATCTTTTTGTGTGCTTCGTCAGGTATGCATAAGGCACGAGAACAATATTTCGTCCATGAACTTATTTTATTTTAATAACCATCATTACAATTCATAAGGGAAACTTGTTCTTAATGCCACGTGACAATGTTACGTAATTTGATATTTTTTGTATAGGACGATAGAAGTAAATGTTTTTATGCTTGCAAGTTTCACAACCTCTATATTTTCCAAACATGAAGGCGTCTGACTGTATATTAATTCTAAAACCTTATGTCTTGTTGTTGTTCATTTTTGGCTTACTCCAAAATCCGTTAACGTACGTGTTAACTGAATAAAGAACTAGACGGCGGAGTACTTGCATTGTACTTCAGCCTTTGTATAAATTGTTGTTATATTATTTCACAAGATATATAACAAGACTTCACAGACGCAGGCATTATTCTGACAATGGCACACGGCCATTGAAACTACACAAATACACTGGTCATCCTTCAACTGAGCTATACTAGGTGCATGTATGGATTTAGTCAAGCCGCAGTTTGGTATAGAGCCACTGGTTGCCGGGGTTCTGTATGTGTGGAATTAGCGATACACATTATGTTCTATAGCAATGTGATTTGAAACTTTGTGTCAACCCAACGTATTCATGTACATGTTATTTTAAACATAAGATTGGGAATCATCCAAGAACCACTTACATTTGTATCAATGTTATGAATATGCAATGAAAGAAAATGTTGTAATTATTTTTATTGTTATGACGTCATGTTGTTTATAATTTACACATGAAGAAGACGTTTCAATAAAGTTGAAACGCGCAGTGGGGAGAGCCGTAACTAACTTGTGACTCGACCCTTTTACCCATGTATGTATATATATGTATTTATAGATCTATTTGTATGTCATTGTTTGGGTAATAAAATATGTTTAAACAGTGGGGTAAATGTTTGTTATTTGTCTTTTATTATTATTATATTATATTATTATTAATACGAGTGGTGCCCCACTTATATTTGAACAAACTTGAACATCCGATATTTCCATGCTGACATACTATAATGGAAATATCTTTATACAGCCATGTATATTAATGTCTCGACTTACTGTTTCTTATTTTTGCAGTTACTTAGGCCCAAAATCAACAATTTTGTAGGGGCATTGCTTTGAGCTTTTTTAGAACCGAAAACCCCATATACGTTCGAATATGACTAAATGTTGCGTGTTTGAAGTTAAACAATACTAGTAAGTGAATAAAAACAATTACGCTCGGCAGTTGTAGTCATTAATGGGCATATGGAAAATATATTCACATTTAACACTAGACTCTCTGCATAATAAAACAATACCATGATATTTGAGGGTGGTTATTGTGACATTGATTGCATGATTATGCAACCATGGTAATGACATGGAACACGTATAGGATCGTCAATCAGACGTTTTATCCTTTAATAGTTTATTTCAATTTGTTTTTATACAAATAACAAAAAACAAACAGTATGAAATAAAAACCATTTGATTCAAATTCAGGTAACAATTCGTATACAATGTATATGGTACAAAAATTTCTCTATTAATTTGTATGCTTTTTACTTAGATTATGAGTACCAGTACTTTATAATAAGTTCTGTTTTTAGTAGAGATGTAGCGTCGATGTAAATAGTCCGGTTGTTGCTTAATACATAGGATTAGAAGATACACAATCCAACAGGAAATATTCAATGTATTTCTTCAGACGTTTTAAAGTTTTGCACAGTTCAAGTGGATAAAATGGTATGACTTTCAAGATAATGACTATTCGAAACAAAGCATATTAATTCATAACTAACGGACAAAACGCCTAGTGAGTCTGATAATACCATGATACTTACCGTATTAAGACTGCTGATTCAAATATTGGTTCATTAAGTAAAGTTCAAATCTACACGTAGAGGGATGCTAAAGAACTCTACGTAGGTAATAACTAAGACAGAATAACCGATATTACATTGCATAGATGAATGGACGAGGTACTCTTTGTTCAATGATCGGTACAAACAGATAATATTAAGTCAGACAGGGAAGGTAGCACTTAACTAGACCAGCCAATCACAGAAAACATTAAATTAAAAACTTACAAGGCACATTGCCCAACTGAACTAACCGAGCACAGAAAACAAAAACATACAATGCCCAATACACTGCCGAACAACTTAGCCTAGCGGTTAGCACGGTACATTGGTATACATTTTCACACATTTGGCAGACAATACTTATGTCAAACTTTATAAAAACAATCAACATTTGACTAAACCTACGCCGGTACCGAGTGGTAATTCTTAGTGTCGGTACGACTTTGTATGTGACGTTTGTCGTTGTTCAAAGAGAGTTGTCGTTTACGGGAGGGAATTTAAAGTTGAAATAGCACGGGAGGAATTTTGAATGTCGTTAAAAGAAGGGAGTCGCTTGAAAGAGATGACGTTACGAGAGGGAACACTGTATAGGATGTGGACTTTACCAATGATGACTATCCCTTTTCTTGGGTGCTTTTATTATGCTCTGACCGCACAAGAAGTGCGAACTTTACCAGCATAGTAACATGATCACATTTAGGAAGTAGCCGTTAAGCTATGCTGATATGTGAGGTATATATAAAACGTTTTGGAAATAAGGAAATATTGAACCGCAACACTCACATTCCTCTCCTGCAAGCCGTCGGGAGGTTTAAAATCACAATCACAATATCCCATCGTCTACTTACTAAACCTAAGGTTAATACTTAACTAAGTCTAGAAGATAATAACTAATAATTCGTATGCACTTCAAAAAACTAATGGTTTAATTAGTATCAAAAGTATTACCGTACATTTGATCTATATACGCTAGATAAGCCCCTTCATTACGCGAGAATGCTAGATTTTATGATAACATAATATAGACGTCTCGATGTTAATCTTAGAAAACATTACACAAATTGTAGTATCACCATCGCTTGCAATAACAAAATAATTTAAGAATTAAACCGGTTCCTGTAATATTTCCAATTCTGTTGATGTATATCCAATTCAGTATTGTCGGACGGTATTCAAGTCTGACGAGTCTCAGTTTAATGTGGTTTACAAATGTATTCCGCAAATGAGATGACACTAACAAAACTGAAATTGAAGTTGAGTCAAATATGTTTATAGCAGCCAGTTACATAATTGAAGCATCAAAGGTGAGGACTTGTGACACGTGACTGATTAATACAATAATGTACAATGAATAAGTAAGCCCAATTAATATAAGCACGGGTAGACACCGTACACCGTTATTATGGCTAGATACCGTACACAAGACAATGTTGATTTTCTTCAATTGCATGCTTGTGAGTTGGTGTTTACTAATTAGGGTTTAAACATAGGTAAAGAACACGACAGGTAAAAGTTTAAATCTAAACAGAGTCCTGGGAAACGCATAATTTAGCTGTAAAAAAGGAAAATGTACGTTTTTCTGCATTGTACTTCAACGGTGATACTTTTCGGTGCTGCTTGTAAAGAAATAGGGAAAGATCAGAGGAAATGACCATATTGGGGCTTTGAAATAAACATTCCGCTGCTTAAATTTGTTCACTTCAAGTGTATCACATAAATATTTACAGACTAATCATTGAAAACTTACCGTCGTCCGAAATCGATTTCCACTTTTACTTTCGTTTTCGTGCGAAGTAGGGGACTATATCCGGTGTACGGTGTCTACTCCTGATAAGAATAGCTTACAGCATTTATGTATGACGTTACCTTCGCAATGAAGATGTACATATATGATTCCGTCCAGGTATATGTTACAGTCATAGAATAAACTGTCGTCAAAACAATGTACAAGGCCATTATTATACGGTTGTAAATAGGTAATAGTGTATAGTACATATTCACCAGGGTACTGTTTTATCAAGGCACGTACGGAAATCGTAAACTTACGAACAAATTTAAAGTCTTTATATTTTGTTTACAGTTAATGGACCTGCACTATTAACAATGATTCAATTAATTAACTCCTACAAACCATGTCTAGCTCAAATTTGCAGTTGTAAAAGAATTATAAAGAATTGAAATTTGAACGTAAGATTTTCGTAAGTGCTTTGATAAAACAGTACCCAGGTCTCGTGCGTTGCAGGATGAAGTTCGGTATGTAAAGACAACATAATAAACAATGGGAGGTAACTGATAAAAACATAAAAAGATAACCCCTATTTTGAAGTCATCTAGGTATTTAGGCATCTTACCTTACGTTACAGGATAATTTGAATAAATTAATAAAGACTCTGATAAACATTATATTTACACCTATATAGTCAAACATTATGTATTTACAAACAATAACTATGCCTCGTATTGCGGACCCATGAAAGGTACAAAACAGATCTAATATGAATGTAGCCTGCAAACAGTCATACCATTGTTATTCGGATACTTACTTCGCAAAGAACTTTACAGCGAGTGTTGTTAAGCAATGCGGGCATACGTTCGTATATCGGAGTATGTGTTATTTTGACAAATAGAATCATAGTAAGTGTTGCTTGATTTATATTCTACGTAAGTACCGTCTTTCCTGATTGTTTCTCGGCACCATCATTGTGTAAATAACAATCAATCTTCTACAAGTCAAACAACTTATTTAGCAGGATTGTACAGTCATTTTATGCGGGCTACAAGCTTGCAACCATTGATTAGTTACCCGCCGTTAGGACAACAGTGTTGAAAGAGATGCGCATGGCAATCCGTTTAAAATTCTCGCAAAAACCAAATTCGATCAGCTGTAATTCAACTTGAATATGTGGGTATTAATGCACTAGGTAGTTGATGTGGGTCATGCGATTTGTGGATACAACGTGATGTTGTAAAAACAATTGAATCACATGACCGATATTCCGGATTTATTTGTATTGTTCATAATCTAAAAACACTTTTGAAATATTTTATTTTTCGTCTATATATATATATGCACTCGTTAGGATCATTAAGAATTTGGTTTGTCATCAGGTCATATCCGCAATGCATAAACACAGAGAAAACAGTAACCTGTATGTTTTTACAAATACACTGAAGCCGTTTATAATACTGTGGTCTTACTGAAATTGCATTCTTCTCATTAATATAATTATATTGTTTTTGACAATATACACATGTTGTCTATGTGTATGCTATATGTTATGCTAAATAAACTTATGTGATGCAATGTTATTTTTCGGAGTATCGTACGAAATGAAACACATATATATATCTCACGAATAATAATTGTTCTCCAGTATAACTCGTGTTTATGTGGTTTGGGGTGTCCGGAATGTATCATTATCAACACGTATGCGAAACATCAAAATAATTTCCTCTGATAGTCATTGTCGTCGTATTGTGTATGGGTTTACATTTACATACTCAGATAACTATCTAGGGAAATATAACTTATGTTTATGATAAAACTCAATATCGCGAAGTAGGGTGAGCGCAAGTTATTTGCTTTGCATATACGAGAGTTGACCCAGTAAATCATGTACTTTGCTTATTGTATAAAACGTATCATATGGATTAGCTTCAAATGTTCGCTGATATCTCATAAATGTGTTCCGAGCAGCTAACTAGAATTTCATGAAAATGTGTCAAACAATACAATTGCTGTTACATTATTATAACACATGGTATGCATGCGCGTCATATCGCGAAATACGTTTTAACCTTTTTGAAGTAGTTCCATTTGAATTAATTATTTACACTAGGCATTGAACCATTGTCTGACACACATTTGCGAACAAGTCACTGTCTTCGTGCACCATATAATAGTTGACATGTATAACCCACACACCAACCCCTCAATCACCTGGCCCGAACATTTGCATTTAACTGCGAGAAGATTGTTAACCCCTTTGGTGAATGGTGGTTAATGTACAACCCATTGATGTTCTAAGCATTACTACATCTTCCATGTCAGTTTTACACCTCTGTTCTAGACACTTTATTTCACATTCATCCTTGCGGTTTAGGGTATTGAAATATATTTTGACGACATTCCGAACATAACTAAAAAGTGTTCTATGGGTGTTTCCTCTTCTGACATCGCATTTCTCGCTCGTTTCTATTTTCATTGTCACAGTGACTTTTCAAACATGTGAATAACTCGCACAAATAATGTATTTCGTTTGAAATGTACTGTGATGACAGCATGACGACATAAGTAAATACGGATGTGAAAATTATGAGCCACATTGAAAGGAAAGCTTGATAAATACATGTTCATCAGACATATATTTAATGCATCATGAAGCGTTATAATTATGTGTTGCGTCTCGTGCGCGTATATGGGATTGGTCAATCACGGATATAATGCGCCATATGCATATCAGTATAATTTTTATCCCTGATGTCTATAAAAACCGAACACTTGAAGGTAACTACAAAAATCATGATAAGTTGACACCACGAAAGAAAATTGTTAGCAATTGTTGATCGAGTCGTTTTGATGGCGGCTGTTGTTAAGTATTCACATATCACAATCAAGAGGTTCCTGTTCTGCGATTTTAATTTTAAATATTAAATGGGATGACACGAAATGTTAAAACACTGAAACACTCCAGACAGAAAAAAAATCATACAAAACGGTATACCATCAAGATATATCATCATCGGTTAAACAGAAAATGTATGGATGATATTCGTGTTTGGAGAAGTGAAAATAATGTGAAATAAAACCTCAGTGCCAAAGTAAGTGGAAGCTGACATGTTGCAATTAACGAACGAGATTTTTGGACAACTTTATCTTGCCAAATGTTTCTAGTACATGATATATGTGCATCGTATAGCAGAGTCGAACAAAAATTATGAGAGTCGTACAAATCATTTTAGACAGAACAATTAATTTCTAACACAATTCGACTGCTTACCAATAATGAATGCTGTTATAATGCGTCCGGACGTAGAGTCTATAGGTTTGCACAAAGTCTGAGCCTAAACATCTTTACTGTACACAGATACCGAGCAGACACAAGTAATTATATCTGTTATAGATAAATCTAAAACAAATTCTCCTACAACTCGCTCAAATCGTTCTAAACGAGACACTCTTCTTGTAAGACTATAAGACTGTATTCACGTTTTGAAGCGGTTACGGTTTAGATATTTCGCTGGCTTAGAATGAGAAAGATGTAAGTGCTACATACGACCTTATAAGACTCGTGCATTTTTGAAATCTGCATCACATTGTCATGGAAATCACCAAACTGAAGTTGAAAAAGCTTGTTAATCCATAAATAAAGAGTAATTTTCAGACAGTTTTTTTCTTGCTTTCTCAAAATATCGTTTTGTACTTACGACCTTCTCATTCTAAGCACTTGTGTGCATGTTATTCATGTAACATTTATCTTTTCTCGAAACAAGCAAGACAATCGAACTACTGTATGCCTAGAACAGAAGTTTTGCCCACCATTTTGTACATATCTTGTAAAATTAACCACGTTAAGACATCCTCACACATGCTCAAGTAGACACATTTTTAACACCGCAATGAATTTTAAGCTCAATTCGTTTAAGGTAGATCATAACCCTTGAAAATGTTTGAAAAACACACACTTGAAATAAGCTATTTCAAACAGCATACACCATTTGCTTTTAATATATATGATAGAACACCAGTGTAGCACTTGCGTGTGATGTAAAATTTACCAAACAGTTGCCTAATTCAAATGCTAACACGGAAATAAAGGCGATTTTCGAATGAAAAATACAACATTTTTTTTCAAAATGTCAAACGTTATCATTATTGCATTTTATAATACTAACTCATTGGCAATACTTTATAATCAATCGTCGCAAGGGCATGCCAGGCTTGAAATTAGATGCTGGTGTTTTGTTTACGAGAAAAACACCTTCATGTCGATGTGTAATTTCTACAAGGAAGTCGCCATGTTTTCTCCCTCCTGTCACCGCAGTAAACGTATAGCAACATGTTTTTCAAACATAGTATTCAACATAATCGATTGCTAGATCGAATTATGAACTTTATTGCGTTCATAATATATCAACTTTACAAACGATTATACGATAATAACATAGAAATCCAAGTATTGTTTGTTTACGAATTTCGCGCTGTGTAGCAAATTTTTATTCATACGCCAAAGATGATTAAAGTAGTGCAACAGTTAATCGACGAATCCATTATGATGTTGTGTTCATAATGCGTCGTTCATAACGAATGATGACATCGAATACAATATGTTACTTACGGTTTAATTTAACTCCCAATGAAACATCGATATCAGCATTTTCCTATCTCAACACATGCTGCACATGTTAGCGAATTGATAATTTGAGATGTGTTACGAGGCTTCCAGTCAAGCTTTATTTTAGCTAAATTACAAAAGCGTTTTTAAATAATCCTTATGTTAATTATGTTGATATAATCATTGCAAACACTGTTTTGTAATTCGATTGTGTCGATCGTTGCTCGATCACCTAGAGTTTGTGTAAAATCGGTCAATACATGTAGCTGTCAAAATATTTCAATCCACACGAATAGTCGGTGCAAATGTTTCAACGTGCTCGGTTAGTTTACGTACGGTGTGAGGTTACTGTCAAGCTACATTATCGTCTGCAATTAGTTTTTTGAGTAATATTAAACCATTTTAACTCACAAACTAACCAAATACAGCACTTTAAAAGAAACGTGCTAACGGACCGAACAATAATTATCAGGGACCAGTATGACTAAAGATAAATAAGCCATTTCTTTCGTATATAAACAAATAAAATACTGTTGACAGGAATACCTTACTAAAATATGTTTATTATTGACAGAAATAGTAAAGCTTTAATTAATTTTCCATAAACCTGTTTCAGTTCTTTCGCGGCAACTTAAAACTTGCCCAAATAATCGAGTTTTAAGTCTTATAGACCCGATAAAATCGGATATAGACAAACCAACAACTATCTGGTCCATCAGGTCCACCATACCGTAAACTATTTAGGATTTATTAAAAGTAGGCCTTTACACATACACATGTGGTAGATTCATGTTGATGTATTTTATTGTTCAAAATAAATGCATTTTGGCTGCTTTTATTTAAATAAATGGGCAGGCATGACCTTGATCAAATATTTGACAACTAAAATTTCTAATTTTTCTAACATTTTGTTACCAAATAAATGAGACTGACATCTTGAAAAATGTATACCTTTTATGTAATTAACTTTTATAAATATACTTTTATAACAAGTGAATATAACAAAAACACTCGTTGATATAGATTATTTGAACTTTAAGCAACAAAATGATACATGAGACTTATGGGTCATTATCCAGAAAAGGTATTTAATTCACTGAAGAAAAATACACATTTTTGCCTTTTAGAGTGAACCTTAAATGTACACCGATTGGTTTAAAGTATTAGCAGAACAAAATATGACACCTCATTCACACGTATGCATATAAACATTTGGGAGGTTGTGAAGGGAACGTGTACGACAAGTTGTACGCGTAGCTACCCGTTCATGCTTTACGTACACGTTGCTATTAAAATTAAAAAGGTTTCTACAAGTTTCCAGTTTCTACAAGTAATGGACATGTGACAGACGAAAATAAAATTGTGTACTACATCACACATGTATGCGTATGCGACGGTAAACACTATGTTGCATCTGAAGGAAATAACACATTTTAAACATTGAAACAATTTTAATAACACGAGTATAGTGTATCTATTTCATGAAATGAAAAATATAAATTAATTGATTATCAGAAGTTTTTATGATTCTTAATTTCGAGAGTATATTGTAGTTTCTAAAAATAGATGCGTCATAGCTGTAACACTGGATACTCGTGCAACTCGTGGTCCGTTGAAGATTTTACTATAAAGTTTACGTTCATTCATTCATAAATATGTCACGTGATACGGGGCGTAAATAGTAACAGCCAATTTGATACCATGTTTTATTGCGGTAATAATACATGACCTGGTCTGCTCTATGTTTATATGGATTAATCCGCAGATCGTGTTAGAATAGATACTACACATACATAGGGCCAAAAATTATGTCATTTGAAAGATTTTATTTCACAGTGACCTGGTCCTTGATTAAACGATTAATGATTAATATAGCTCGTACCCAATGTCACGTAACCGCGTTATAAACTACCTAATCCGCTCACTGAATACATGTCGTCTAGATGACAGTCTTGTGTAGGACACAAACCGATTCAGCCAGGCGGGCTATTATGACCTACATTAATTACTCTTATTGATTAAAAAACTTGCATTTCTTCATAAGAATACTACCAGAAAATGGATTCGTTTTTGTTTGTTGTGCTTATTTTCATATGCACGTAGCGTGAAAATTAGGTGTATGCATCGGGCCATTAACTATAGAAATACTGGTGGTATATAGCTAGAAAAGTGTACGATAATATTCATTCAGTTGCAAGCGCGCGCGTATCCATTTTAACCAGATAACGATCTTCATTGCAGTTTAGGATCACCATAGAACTTGAAATATGACCAATAAATTCTCCAACGTGTGTCCCTAATGAAACAATTCGAATGCGCTTCTGGTGCGCATGAGGTTGCTTTTGAAATGTGTGCTTATTAAGCTAAATTTATTACGATCTTATTTTGTCTCAAAATACTTGAATAATAAATTCTTGGAATAAAAAACGAGATAATGACAATGCCGAGGAAGGCAGCACTCAACAGAAACGGAAAAGGCATAAAAAGAAAACAACAAGTACAGGTCACAATGGCAAAAACTGAATTGAAACTCAAAAGCTACGCGATGACGACGCCCTACTCCGACAGCCTGCCGCCTCGGCCACAGTAAAAGGCAACAAAGTACAAATGCATAACGAATCACAAGGACAACCTCAAATTACAAGAACAATCACCAAATCAGCACCCAACAGAAACAACACATATGTCATTTCGAAACAATGCAGCAGCATACAAATTGATAGCTCCGCATGAAAGTGACATCAGTTAACGAGTCCCGAGCTACCTTGTGCGCATGGGCGAACTTTTAAAATCGTATTAGATAAGAACAATCATGAATTTTAGTTTCAATGATCGCATATGAATATTGATTAATGACAATAAACATAATACTAGTGCACGAAATAGATATGTTTTAACTTTTTATTTTTTGCACATATGAACAGTGGGTGGGGAACGGCAAAATTGAGTACAATAGGTCACTACAATTGTTAAAATGCATATGCTTATATAAAATATGTAGTGCATGATCTAGTTATATGAAGTAGCTACACTGTGAAATATTTTTAATAAAACTTTATTTCATTCAAATATGCAAATAAGGTTAATTTTATGCAAATTTATTCAAAATTATACTTTTTGAGGGATAGCTCCCAAAACTGGCAGGTGACCCATGATTTTTTTTGACTAAACTGGTGTTCTTTTTGATTCTCAACTTATATCCAATTTTAAATTATTTTCGATTGTGAGATATTTTTTGACGTTCATTTGAAAATCACACAGTTTTTGAAAGTGGGTGGGGTAACTATTTATCATGTACAAATACTGAATTTGTTTACCAGGCAGCCGGAATTGTGACTTATGTCAATAGGAATGACCATTGAACACACAAAATATCATGCATTGTTTAAAAGTGGTTTCATATGATAAAAATCTTAAAATGAACAAGATAGTGTCATATATGCAAGAAATACGTGGGACGTTCAGAAATAAACAGGACTGGGGCCCTCACGGGTACAGTTTGCAATATTATACAAATATTGTTACATAACATTTAATCGGAATTCAATTGCGATAAATTGATATCTGATTTATCGAGTTACACTATCACGTCCGCTCATAAAAGACAATTTTCAAACCATAGTATCACGCACCCGGCGCAGCCCACTATTTACCATTGATAGCGACTACGTATTAGGGTGTATCTTTAATACTATCATATCGATAATTTTCAAACTTCGCTATGACATTGCATTTTACATATTTGGCGATGTCTGCAAAAATGACGACGTTCGGTACGGAAATAAATAGAATTTGAACTCCAGGAGTGACATAGTCTTGACGCAAAAGTAACGTCACAAAAACGTAAGGAAAAACGGAGAAACGCCAACTTCTGTCAACAGCAAGATGACTATGTTATTTATTATTATTATACCATATTTATATAGCACTTTTATCATATGGTAATTACATGTTCAAAAGTGCTGTACAATCACATTTAAGACATAGTTAAAACAATTGACATAGATATATGCATGCAAATACAGCAACACGTGTATATATATATATAAACTCAGTACAAAACGTAAGTTGTAATGTAATGGGTGTTTTCTACATACAATCAGGATATAGATAACAAAACAGATACTCATCTAAACGTTTATTATTCCATAATCACACATCACAAGTCAGTTGTTGGAATAATTTATATCCATGAAAAGAATTGTGATTTTAATGAAACATGTACACAAATGGTCAACAGTGTTATGTCAAAACATCAAAATGAAAAATGGAGGATTTTTGTAAAAAAATGAAATTTTCAAAATAAACGGCTTAATCACATACCCATGATTCCCAATGGTGAGTCTAGCTCATTTGGTCGCCAACCGGAAGCGATTCCTTAGGCACGCAACCTTGATACAGACATGCAGTCTTTACACTACCCGTTGCATTTTAATGTTGCAGTAGATGGAATATCGTGTCAAGACTACGGTTAAACCGTCATGTGACGTCAGTTTTATTGACGCCAGCACTGAGGAGACAAATAACCCGGTTACAGACATCATTAGACAGCCGTCCCATAGTTCCAAGTGACTGTATTTGAAAGATGAACATTTATTTGACTGTGCATTTCCACTATCTACCGGGATATAATGATTTCTGAAATGAAATTATTCATGCAGACTGGTAGCATGTGAATATTGTGTTTTTACAAGTAAGGGCAATACTGGACCAACAAATGCAAAAACAATGTGTTTTTGTATTCACAATGTGTAGAAACTACTTTTGATCGTATATGCAAATTATTATGTCGATAGGTACTGAACTTTTCCCACAACATCAAAAATACTACCCTAAAACCACTAACGTTTCTTTTTGTACGGAGTTTATATATACACGCGCACGCGCACGCGCACGCGCACGCGCACGCGCACGCGCACGCGCACGCGCACGCGCACGCGCACGCGCACGCGCACGCGCACGCGCACGCGCACGCACACGCACACGCACACGCACACGCACACGCACACGCACACGCACACGCACACACACACACACACACACACACACACACACACACACACACACACACACACACACACACACACACACACACACACACACACACACACACACACACACAATAATACTTCTATTTCATATCAATATAAATGTGCAACAATATATACAGAGAAAGTGTATATACATATAAACATAATACAAATGACACAAAGAAAAAAAACCCTCCCTAAATTACCCCCTAGAAATGGGTGTTCCAAGAGCAGCGTCACATACCACTGCCACGAGAAACTGACTCCAAGGGAATAGTGATACTTCATTTAAGGAGACAGGAGACCCCCAACGAAAAGGAGATTTCCTGACGAAAAGGAAATTCCTCAAATTACTGACAATGACACCGCTTGTGTTTGATCACAATTCAAGACAATTTTATAACTTATTTCCGGTGCGCAGTGCGCTGGGTCCATCGTATGGCCACTCCCGGATATGTTATGCATTAAAGTTAGTCCAATGAGTCAACATATCTCACTGAAAACCAACAATCTCTCTTTTACGACGAGATTATGCACCACATATATAACTATGTCCTCTGAATCGTATGAAATTATCGTAACTACGTTGGGAAACATTTCTCCGAGTAGTTTATCATTTTTAGAATGGCATAAATGCTTTAGTGATACTTGTTCAGCTTTTAAAGACTGGAAAGTAATAGGAAGTCATATAACGTTTTATTTGGTGACATATGATTGCTTTTTGAGTTTGATAATTATTATTGTTGATGGTTATAAAAGATTGTCCGTGGTGACTTGTACTTGAAGGTAAATGCATGATTAGTACAATAATCCAGCTAAAGTGGCCGTTAGTGATAGGTTTCTTGCTAGTAGCAATTGCAATATGGACACCATTAGACCAGAGAAGTTTGCAACGCCCTGATTTTAAACTGATTCATCCCACTATTGGTATTGACGTCGATGTACTTATACATGCACTGCGACAATGTTGTACTAGATACAAGATACAAGATACAAGATTTATTTCAATAGTACAAGGCCACCGGCCCAAAATACAGAGAACATTATTCAATAGCATAATTATAGTGATCATTTTTTAAACAATAATATTTACAAATTTACATTTATAAATTGGTATTAATTGAATAGTGTTAATACATTGTGTTAGTCTTTTCCTGTTTTGTTCTCACGTTCAACTTGACAAGTATTATATTATAACAAAACATTTCATTTGATCATGATCATATATTTAAGTGTAAATATAAGCTTGCATAAAACATTTCGGTTTGTGCATAGCGTCACATTGTTCGCATAATGTTAGTACATATCAAACATGTCATCTTTGTATATATCAAACATTTCATATTTGTACATATCAAACATTTCATTTTGCATTCAGCGTCTTAATATAATCCTTACAATAGAACATGTAAACTATATGTATTTCATTTTATAGTACAAGAGTACACTGATATCACTTTTATATGTATATTACCACGAAACGAGTGTCGAATTAAATCATATCTAATATATAATTGTACACAAGTACCGGTATGCATTTTTAACATGCTTTAAGTGTAATGCAATTTAATATTCCATAAGTATTATAAAGTAGCGTATACATGCTAATATCAGTAATATCATAACACAATTGCAGTAATACTTCAAATTATATTTTATCATGATTTTATTGTACTTGTTTTATATATCGTTTATTCTGGGGGTGTGTATGTCCACAGTATTCCAGTCGTGTATATATTACCAGCTCACGTAATCCCCTAACTACTTTCATGGTATGAGCTGCTACCGACGGCGCTACGCCAGTACACTATACATTATAAGTTGTACGTATATATTGATAACAACATTGCTAATGCAGTCGAGCTGTACACTATACACTTACAACATTTTTGTCATCCACGGTGGCTATCTGAGCAAGAAAAGAAGAATACTGTAAATAAACCAACGCTTAACTATCTCTTTCACAAGCTACTGATGGTCAAGCAGCACACTTACCACTGTACCATGACCGCGGGTCGACACGCATGTGAAGGACATAACCATAGCCAATATCACAAAGGAACAATATTCGGAAATTGAATTGTGGCCCCAGTCAAATAGACAAATAACATGGCTCATTAAGCACATGACGTGTATACTCATAACTATCCTAAAAAGAATATATGATAAATAAATAACTCCGACTCTTTTATCAAATTTCCGAGCACATGCTCTTCATCAGGATTTTTTAATTACTTCCACTTATATTCAAGTCACATCCATCTTGTTTAAAATGTTGTTATGACGTTCCAAATGACGTCACGTCATTCCCATATTTTTTACATACATTTTATATCTAGCATACATACAACAACATACAAATTATACCTATACACATATACTTAGTAAATAGTACCAATTAAACTCACCTACATTTATTCATTCACACCCTTTTGTACTTTTTTCAAGACAAACTCTCACTTTAATGGCATATCCTTTCCGCTACCACGATTTTTTGGGGGGTTATGAGAAATTCATATGGTCCCTATACCCCGTCCCTGAGACACTATTGACTTGCAGCACTGATAAAAACTCGATACATCCGGATGCTACACACCTACCCTAAACCGAAAGTAGAAACAAATGTCAATATTTCGACTAAAGGTCACCGGAAATGACGATGTGACGGTGACCCTTGCGCGAAAAACTTCTTTTTTTTTTTTTAGCTTGACAGGCCTACTTTTTGGCCCCTTTAGGGCATTGTTCCTGACCCCTTTGTCTAGCCTTATATTCCTGCTATAGAAAAATAAAAACGTTTTGGCGCTAAATGTTAATGCAATTCCACAGGGAATCGTACCGCAATGGCGGGTAGGACCAGTAATTTCAGTTTTGTAAAATCTACGTTCAAAGCCCTCTTTAAAGGGGTCTAGCGGGCCCAAAAACCTGTGCACGACCCTGGGCCCGTAATATCCTGTAGTCTGGGATGCCTGTGTACCCATGACAGCAAAATTCCCGAATTTGGGCATTTAGGTCGAAAACTACGGAAGGCCGAAATGGCCATCTCGGCGAGTCTGCATAAGTACGCTATGGTAGCGGAAAGGATATACAGACTCACACACATTTATGTACATACTCTCATACTAATTGTCATACTACTGCATATTCATACACATATATCCCAATAAAGGTCGGGATGCATAAGTTGTAGGCAATACAAAATTTATATCCTAAAACGTATCTGACAACCTAGACCCATAGCTCTGATTGCAACAGACAAATCCAACTTTTTTCTGAAATCCAATTTTTCCCAGTCAAATTTTCATAAGATCAGACATACTGCGGACTTAATGACTATCAAAACAATAACAACAATCAAAACTCGAAGTTATAGACTGGTGGTATCCATGACAGAACTCCTGTCACAAATATAAATATGTTCATATTGTTACACCTTCAATGATTATCTTTTGGCGTGATAAAATAGCACTGCCGTTAGGAGAAATTAATGACTAGCGATATTAGTCTGCAATTTCAAAGTTCACTTGATTATGAATATCAATTATTTGAGTCTTAAAGCAAGGCAGTTGCTACAAGGTTAGAAACCACCAAATAAATTTGCTCTTGGTAGCCCCGAATCTTTTACATATTTTAGTCTATGGCCAGCAGGAAGACATATACCATTTTAAAGAAATACCTTTGAGCTTCAAAATAATACAATAAAAAAAAGGTGTCATGTATCTTCTAAGAAAACTTTTGTCCATCAAACATGGTCTACCTATTTTTACACATGTCCGGAATGTTTTACCCTATTCTACTTTTACGTTAGGGAGAAAGTAAAAGTATCTGTCCATTCCTGAGAAATAATGAAGACGAGGTCCCGAAGGCGCAGAGTATTTATTATTCATCAGGAATGGACAGATACGCGTACTTTCTCTGACTTAAAATACACACATATTTACAAATGTAAATTTGTTTTAATGTTCAGATATAGTAAAAGTAAACATTGTTATAAAATACTTTTTTTACTAAAACAAGTCTTCCCTCATGTACCTCCTATAAATAATCAAAATTTAAACTTGACCATGCCATACCGAGTAGACCATGCTTTTTTCGTGAAACTAGTGAAATTGTACAATAACTCTCCATTACTTTAGTAATGGAGTGTATTCCATGAAAACACGTGTAGTTATTTATGTGTTACATGATCAAGTTATGTGATCACTAACTCAGTGTCACTGATGAAGTAACATGATGGACTTATTATAATGTTTATAATAAAACCAGTGTTTAAATTTTCAGTGAATATATTTCAGTGAATAAACAATAACTGCATATTTAGGTGGGTAGAGTATAATCTTTAGTGAGATAGGGCAATTTTCTTTCAAAAGCGTTTTTTGTCTTCAAATTGAAGTTGTTTGATAAATTAGGATTTTTTATGGTGCACTACGTTTACTCATGAGGTAAGACAAAAATAAATATCAAAAAAGTAAATTTATCGAAGCATTTGCTCGTTCACAAACTAAGTCATATAGCATTAAGATTCAAAGTATGTTGTCGGGGACATAGTCAATAGTATAAGGAACAAACTTTTGCAAAGAAATAATCATGAAACATATTTATGAACATGTATCATGCAAAACTTGCAAACCGAAAGTAGAAAATGGCAATGTTTCTTGAATATCTTTGTACGTATACATTGTCAGTCTTAAACTCAAGTAAAGTTTGTTTCCTTGAGTTATATTGTAATAATGCTATAAATTTTAGCAAGTACCATTTGACAGATTTGCAATGAAAATGCTCAATAAATTCACTTTATAAATACATTTATTTATTTTTTGTTTAACTTCCATGGTAAATGTAGTGCATCATAATAATATGCTTTTTGTATCCAACAAATATCAATTTCAAGAATAAAATGCTTTTGAAAAACATGCACAACCCCAATATAGATCATACTCCGTGTCCTGAACCAACAATAACTCTCCATTATTATGTTAACACAAATGTGTAAACAAAATAATGGAGAGTTATTGCTAATGAAGTCTCCATTCCTGAAAAAGAATGGAGACTAAATGAATGACTTAATCCCTGTGTTTTAATTTGGTATCAATGTAAGAATACCAAAATATTCCAGGTTATCCAGTTTCACTACATAACATGCATATTAACAATGCATTTAAAATCAATTTCATAACTCCAGTACACACTTCTCAAGAAATATCCCCATTTACAGACAAGCCAACGTGTTTTAAGGACTACTTAAGTGTATCACCATTTGGCCCGCGTAGGCATTTGTTTGTTCTTTACCTACAAGTAATTGCTTTCTCGGAAAGATTGTAGTGAATTTGTCTTAATTTACAGATTTTAATTGAACTGCACATGGTATTAAATATTAAACCCGCAGCCTTAAGAGAATAGGAATTTTCTTACACGTATTTCGACACAATGTTTAAAGCTAAACATTTAACAATTCCGGGGCTTAAACATAATTGCTCTTTGGTTGGTCTCAAACAATGCAGACATTTAGGTTAACCACTTTAAAGAGAAACCTTTTATATTGTCTTCGAATAGTATAAACTGCTCGTTTTTGTGTGGCGTTACGCCACACAATGATATTACCACTTTTCAGCTTACGACCAATTTAACACATTAGGCCTCGGCAAATAAATAGTTCTATGATTTGAACAATATTACGAGCATGCAACACAGTTTACACGTATCATTGGACCTGATTTGTTTACATTACCAACATTTACTTATATTAAGACCAACAATTATATCAGACTTTTATTTCTAGAGGATATTTATAGCAAATCATTCCGCAAGGACTATATTTTTACTACCAAATTATGTTTTCACTGGTGGCGGGAATCTAAAATAGTTCCCACGGGTTTCAATCGTATACTGTTACGTATGTAAATCACTCCGTCGCTGAGCATTGCAGACGATGACCTAATTATGTTGTATACAAACATTGTTGCTATAAATAGAAACAGCATGTTTTCACTGGTGACGGGAACTGAAATAGTTCTACGTAAAGTAGTTCCAAAGCGTTTGCATGTAAAAACCGCCAATAACTAAAACGATCTCTGAAATACACTAAGTAGATTTCTTCTTTATGAAGGAGATTATGTTCACTAATTACAAAGATCCATTGTTTTATGGAATATCGTGTTGCTAAAAAATAACTACGCTCGAGGCCGAGTTTTCGGTTGTCAACATTTATAATACGGCTAAGTATGAAGTTATGTTTTATAACCTTCTGTATTTTGAAAGTCAGTCACATTCGTTTATGTTAAGGCCAACAAATTATTATCAAACCATTTTAATTAGACTGTTGTAATAATATCACACCGCCGTTGCTCGATGACATCATTCTAGTCCCGTACTGCGGGGTATAGCTAAATACCGAACAACTGAACGCTGTTCCAAAACTGAAACATTTCTGTTCGCGAACAGAAAGCAATACCGAACAAAAGCAATAAAACTTATTTTAAACCAAATAGTCAGAGTAAAACTATTGTAGGCATAATTAGGTAAAACATATTACATGATCATAAATGATGAACAGAAATACGGATTTTGACTTAACTTCGCGAATAATGGTTTCTGTTTGGTATTTAGCTATACCGCGTCAAACCGGAAGTCATTTTTTCGCGTGATTTCAAGCGTTTGCCAGTTTGGATTTTTGATGTGTAAAACAACTTTAAAATAGCCGATAATCACTGATTACACGTCAAAGTACTTGTTTTAGCAAGGAATTAAAGTCATCTTTAATTCATACAACAGTTACATGATGAAATCAACCTCCGATGACGAGTTTATCCTTGAAATTGTAACGTACCCGCATCATTTCGTAACAAACAAACAACTTGAACAATATTATGTCCCTATTGTGCTTTTGGTATATCTATTGTGCATTTGATAATAATGTATATGACATTATTGTAGTACTTTAGTAATTAATAACTAATTAATTGAGAAGAAATTTGTGTTGGCCACCGGCTTGACAAGCTCGCTGTCTCGTGCCTGTCTATTTCTATCGTAGCAGCTTTTTAACTTGGGCCGCAACAGTGTATACTGTTTGTATCCGGTCAAATTAGTTTTGACCTGTGGCCGACTAACTCAGTCGGTAAAGCATTGTCCTATTGCCTATTGAAGGGGCCCTGGCCGTGAAATTCTAGAGCCTGGAAAACGGGTTTTATCCCATATTGTCAATATCAAGAATGAGCTCGCTGAAACTTAAAAACACTTAACAAACAGAAAACAATCACCTCCTCGATAGCCTAGTGGTTGAGCATTCGCTTCGAGTGCGGGAGGTATCTGGTTCAATCCCTTGCCGCGTCATACCAAAGACGAAATAAAAATGGTACCAGAAATTAATTTCCCTTGCTAGACGCTCAGCATAAAAGGGAAACTGACTTCTCTTCTCTCATACCCTTACAATTATGACCCAATCTTCATGAAACTTGGTCAAAATTTTTGTCTCTATGAAATCTAGGCCGAGTCGGACATAGGAATTCGGACCCTCTGAGGTCACTAGGTCAGATCTTAGAAAAAGCTTGTTAACACATGAGAGGTCACAATTATTGACCAATCTTCATAAATCATGGTAAGAATGTATGTCTGTATAAAATATTGGTCAAATTTGAAACTGGGTTATGTGGGGTCAAAAATAGGTCACTAGGTTAAATCTTAGAAAAAGCGTGTGAACGCATTAGAGGCAAAATTATGATCCAATCTTCTTGAAACTTGACCAGAATGTATTTCATGAAATCTAGGTCAAGTTTGAAATTTTGTAATTATGAGAAAGAATGTTAGAGTACCACTCAAAGGGTCAGGAAAACAATATTCCTGTACTGCTTGTTTGTTTGTACTGTTTTAATTCCCACTGTATTCAGTCATACGGAGACTAAACAGTCACTTATCTTGACACCGGTTGAATTTTCCAAGTCGTTAAAAATGGTAATTGTAAATATCCCTTGCTTGATGCTCAGCATAGTTACTTAAGTAAGTTCCAAGTAACTGCTGTTTCTCTTGGTGTCTTGAGCAGCACAAATGTTAGGTAAGGGTGGGCTTATCAGAACTCTGACATAAAATTATAATACAACCTTGATTCGATATTGGATTTAATGGCATCAGTACGCCACACTATCGTACTTTCAGTGCTTTGATTGAATTAGCAGACGATGCATTAGAATAATGTACACATGAATACTTACAAATTAGAAATCGATATTGGTTTACAGCCGCAAAATTATAATACTATAATAACAGATATCAGGCAGGTTTATCAATGGAATACTGCACTGTGTTTTCCGATGTCATCTATTTTTCAGTCAAACCATTTTGAACAGTTGTTCCATGATCTACGTGTATATCTATAATTTCGGCTATCGAGGGGTAGGAGGTGTACTCACACTAAATACTAACCCAAAGGATCTGTGATCTTTCAAGCGGAGATTTATAAGATTCCGCATGTATGTATGAACCTTGCAAAATAAAGAATGTCCATGCAAAAGGTCAGAACCTGACTAATATAATGTGATTTTTAGTATACATGTATACCTGATGGCCCAACAACAACAAATGTCACCAAAGATCATAACTTATCCAAACGTAGAATAAAACCAAAACCAAGATCTCCATAAAGCACTTAAAGCTAGAAAGTCGGACTAAAACAAATAAATTGAAATCAATGTAATGTGCCTATGGAATGATCAAAGTAGAAAATAATTTCTTGCATCAGTATGGATTGCCAATCAGAAGAGACTGCACACAGAGAAATATCATTACAGCCACCAAACAACCATGAGCAGCAACATAAGCACTTGTCCTTTAAATATGGTAATTGTTCAGGGTAGACTTAACAGTTGTCGTTGACAGATCGGTGTTTGTTTGGATTACAGTTGTTAGTAGACTTGCGTTTATGCTTGCAGACTTGACAGTATTGTATTTGGCGATGTTAGGAAATTAATAAGCTGTGCCGATCAAGAATGGGAGGACAGGCTAGTCTGTTCTTAGGGGAAATGGTTTGGAGATGAACAATATGTTTTGAATGGATTGTTTATGCTACTGGCTTCACGGTAGAGGATGGGTATATTTCTAAATGGTGTTATTGTTGGGATAGCATTGTTTCCTTTGGTGTTTATGTTGTTGTTGTGGTTGTGTGTTGTTCTTATGATGGTCAATAATGGCAGTTGTAACTGTTGATGTTGCCCAGAGGAGTTGTTCGAGTGGTATGGGTGATTATTGATATTATGCAAATAGTTGGTAATGTAACGTAACCTATTAGTCAGATTCCCAAACTAACAGCTTACACTTAGTATAAGACACCTTGGCTTAGTAATGGGACTACATTGTACCATTCGCGTCATGTTTGTGCTACATAAACACGTAAATACGTCAAATTTCATGTTTCGAAGTTTCGATGTTTAAGAAGTCTTCATCCGGAACACGTATTATGTTAAGAAATCCAATAAACAACGTCGCCAATATCTACATAAGAACGGTAATACAGACAGGCGTATTAATACACTATCATGGTACTTTTATTTCGAAAACCCCATTTACTTGCGGAATTGGTCGCAACTAAATTGCAACAAATTAGTTCTAATACACTCCATACGTTATTAACTGTTCACAGACTATATCACGAATAAGCTGAAGGTAGAACGTAAACATGTTTCCCAGTGGTACTTAAAACGTACTTGATTGATGGATTGATTGATAGAACGTCATCTGACAGAGGTTGTTAGAAAACGGATATACAGTCAACTCTCGTTATCTCGAACTCGCTTATATCGAATTTTCCGTTATGTCGAAGTTTTTTTCAAGTCCCGATTTTTCTCCTTCTTTGTCTATATGAAATATCGAGACCCATCTCGAAGTTTCGGCTCGAATTCGGCTCGAATTTTTCGTTATGTCGAATTATTTTTTGGTCCCGATTAACCAATTTGCACTTTAAATCTATTGTTCATCTCGAAGTCGGGTCGAAGTCTGATCGTATTCGACTAGCGTCGAATGTTTTTCACACTTCGCCAGTCTGAAATCTTCGATTTACCTGTAATTTTCGCGCCTTCAATTGTTGAACAAATATTTGTTTGCAACAATTTGCGCAAACATGTCATAAAGCTTTGGGTTACGTACTAACATCAATAAATATGTCATCTCGAACAATTGTTTGTAAAAATAATAATTAAAATAAAATGCATTTTTTCGAGGAGGAATACATGTTCAAAAATATCACAACAAGCAATTCTCACGAATATGTCGTTCTTACGACCGTAACAGTATGGCGGCGTAAAATGACAGAAACTGGAAAACTTGCAACTTCGATGCCGAAAATTCTATCTCGAATTTTCGTTATGTCGATGTAATTTCCACGGTCCCGTGAAATTCGAGATAACGAGAGTTGACTGTATTATGTATTCCTATTATCGTCCACTATTCATGTACTGTAGAATTACTGATTTGTTTTAAAGTAAGTGACTAAAACCCTAGAACAACACATACCAAAATTAATAACCATGATAATAAAACATGTGTATCATTCAAAAACTACTTTCAACTATAATACAGTTTCGTTGACGATATCTCTTTCATGACAGCTTACGTTAGCACCAGTGTTAAGATTCATTATAACAAATCAACAACATCTTTCAATAACATAGAATAACATATATTGCGATATAAAGTTAGTATGCCATTGGGTCTTCAATTCGATTTAAATTCTTGGAAGGAACAAAAGTTTTAGACGTATATTGGACGTTGCCTAATCTTTGCAATGTTATTCTGTAGTCCAGTAAGAAAGAAACCAAAGTAAATATTGCACACATAATAACTATGTTATGGTATAATATGAATGTTTTTTTGCCCCTTGACGCAGAAAGGAAACATAGTGCTGTCATACAGGGTGTCCAAAAGAAAGTGTTACAGTTTCAGTGTTGCACATATTTGATCTATACATGTGCAAGTTTTTTGTGTGGTAGCAGAACGTAGATATTTTATATATAGACACTGAAACTGTAAACTCTCTTTTACCAATGTTTCGTGAGATGTTTTACCGTTTTCGACCTTTTTTTTAGTCATTTTATGGTTGTAAATTCATCTAGTAACCGGACTACTGAAAAATTAATCATCCAGTACTAAAGTTTGCCCTCGAGCACTTTACTGACAACTTGTTCCTGCTATTAGAGATGTATACACGACAACCTATGTGGACATGGAGAGCGGGTAAGCGATATAAAACCGAGGGGTTGACTCAAAGGAATTTTAAAATGAAAATTATAAAGGGACATAGCTACTAAATGTCATTTTTGCTACCATGTCTAATTTCCGTGAAAGTGTTCATGTATTTTACCAAAAAAAACAAATTGAATATATTTTTATCAAAACTGTAACCATGGTTATGATTGATTGATTGATTGACTGACCTGATTTAATTTGGTTGGGTTGAGTTGAGTTTTTTAGTTGAGTTGATTTTTTATTTGAGTTGAGTTTTTGAGTTGAGTTTTTGAGTTGAGTTGAGTTGAGTTTTTGAATTGAGTTGAGTTTTTGAGTTGAGTTGAGTTTTTGAGTTGAGTTATTGAGTTGAGTTGAGTTTTTGAGTCGAATTGAGTTGAGTTTTTGCATTGAGTTGAGTTTTTGAATTGAGTTCAGTTTCTGAATTGAGTTGAGTTTTTTAGTTGAGTTGACTTGAGTGGAGTTTTTGAGTTGAGTTGAGTTTTTTAGTTGAGTATTTGAGTTGAGTTGAGTTTTTGAGTTGAGTTAACTGGAGTGGAGTTATTGAGTTGAGTTGAGTTTTTGAGTTGAGTTGAGTTTTTGAGTCGGGTTGAGTTGAGTTTTGAGTCGAATTGAGTTGAGTTATGAGTAGAGTTGAGTTGAGTTTTTGAGTAGAGTTGAGTTGAGCTTTTGAGTAAGTTGAGTTGAGTTAGTTGAGTTTTTGAGTTGAGTTGAGTCAGAGTTAAGTTGATTTGGTCGATTCGATTTGGTTGATAAGATTTAGTTGATTAGATTTGATTATAGTCCATAGCATTGGTCTACGACTGTTTCTGACACCCTCGCAGACTTTCAGGAATTTTGGTGCAAATTGGGAAAATGGTATTTTACCTCTAGGGACCATAATTTCGAATTAACTTCTGATTAAACTTCTGAATAAACTTCGAATATTAAATTTCAATTTAACTTTTAATATTTTATTTTTATTTTTATCCTTTTACATGATTACAATAACAATATATTAAAATTACGCCAATACATAAGTTTTTGTTAGCACATGGTCATTTCACGGAAATTAGACCTGGAGCCAAATTGACATTTCGTGGCTCTACCCCTTTATGTTATTTTAAAGTTCCTTTGAGACCACCCCTCGTTTTTAATCCGCTCATCCGCTCTCCATGTTCACATCGGTTGACGCGTATACATCTCTAATAAAACAATTACTTTATAATACATTAATTAAAGTTGATTGTGAAACAAGTAATAGGACGTATATTAGTCTTTCTCGAAACCTTGTTCCTGCTGTTTACCATCTCACATTCAGTTTTGATGCCTACAGCCATGTGATAGAAATACTGACACTGTTTCTATTTCGTCTTCATTCGATTTGGACATACGTTTGTGAAAAAGCATTAACATTGTCTCATTACCAGGGGCTTTAAAGTGCTGAGAAGAAAACATAGTCCAAAAAACCAACACATGAGCAATTAGGACATGGTCCACATAATATAATTGTTATAATTAGAAAGAAAGCAACAATGAACATTGTTTTTGAAACACTGATTGGATATTGTCTAAATGATTATTTGGACTAAAACATGACTCTGGAAATGTATTGTTTCGTTCACTCGTTTTAGTAGGTTTGCACAATGTTTCAACAATGCACCAGTTATATATTTGTCTGTCAATTTGCCCTAGAATTTTCCGCAGGTAAATGACTTACTCACATGAGGAGGACATGACCGTAGCCATGACATGGAAAACATTAACCTACCCGTTCGGGTGATTTAACTCGGATCATAGGGTTGTTAACTCGGTGTTCTACGCTCACGCTCGTACATTTCTTCAAATTGAAATAAATGAAAACAAGAAGGGATGTCAACAGAACCTGTATGTCGAAAGAACATACTACATATAATTCTACATATGACATTACAGTGAACACTCCTGAAGGTATCCGGAGAGTGTCGTTTGATGTCCTGTCCATTCTAATGTATTTAGTGTATGTCCGGAGTCGATAAATAATGGCTGTATATTTGTTACAGACTCGTTTCCTTGATAAACGTCGATACAAGGATACTGAGCAGCATATTAATGCCATAGCTCTGAGTTGTTACATGAATAGCTTATTTGCCTTTTATTGCAGAACAGTTGTAAATAAGTTGTAGCGCGTACACAATACGTGGAAAAAATCAATATTAGTATGACTATCAACTATTTAGTAAATTGACATTAATTGTAATGAGTGATTTGATTTTGATTATATTATTTGATCTCGATACAGTCGTATTGGCCCTAAGTCGTTGCCGCTGCCCTCGTGCACATAACAGCGCAAAAATCAGATCATATACCATGTATTAATATCTAAGAAAGACAAACATTTTTATTTTCATTTGCTATGAACATACATGATGTGAACAGAAAACACACCATGGCGGAAAATAACAGAAAGGATTTTTACACATTCAACAAAGGAAATCAATTGTGTTGTGTTTCTTTTGCGTTTAAGTATAATTGAAAGTTCCATCCACTTTATTTTATTGTCAATTAGTTATAAATGTATCTAACTATCATTCTACAACGAACGGTTAAATCCAATAAACATGTTTAAAAAGTACATGGCGATTACTTTATATCTAAATTGCCTATAAATTCGCCGTTTTATGCTCGTAAAAGTGACATAACTAATACCATTTGTGTTAACTAATTGAACCGAAAGTATGAACGTAGATCTAATTCTTTTATTATCTCTTCAACGACACTATTATAGCATGGCTTATCAGCACTTTGGCTGTATGTTATTAAATAGACCCATTTATGTACAGTTAAGATAGGAATGATAAATGGACTACTGTTGTTTGTTTTATATCCTCGGCATTTAAAATGCCACGTACAGAATAATAAGCAAACGGAGACCATCCAGTCAAGTTATCCCGATAGCATAATTAGTTGCAGGTTACCGCTGAAAGGCTTGATGTAAGGAAAATGCGACTGGGAAGTCAAAATAATGATGGCTGAACTACTGTTGAGCAAAAGGATTAAAACAGATAAAGAAAATGAAACTATTTTTTAATTTTAAAACCTCCTTTCTATGATAGTCTCAGGGGGTACTGATGAGGAGAAACAAGACGGTCTTCCTTGAACAACGTACGCATTACATTAGACTCAAGTATACTTTTATACAGTAACACTATCCTGATCAAAATATATGTATAAAACTCTGACATATCCATCTACAACACTATATCATCAACCTTGAAGAGTGTTTTATACATTATAAACTATTTCTCAGACGTTCCGCAGAGTTCCTACTGTGTAGTATTCTGATCGGGTTTTAATGATAGAACTTGATCAAACGTTTCGAGCCTTATTTATGTTTTCCGTTAAATTTATATATCATAAAAACGAATTCATATTAATCTGTTAAGCTTTGTAAATCAATTCTGAGATAATATGATATGTTTTCGTTGTATGAGTGAATTTTTATTTGATGTTATATAAAATTTCATTATACAATGTATATACAAAACATCTGAAAAAACCAAATTGCACCAGTGGAATGAACAATGGACATGTACCTCTTAAAAATCTGAAATTATCAACAAAGGGATGCAAATTCTTGGTAGGTCACCGTGATCGTTCAGGGGTTATATGTCACCTTAAACTTTTATATTCATATTTGCATAAAAAAGGCATACAGCTCATGAGCGAGTATATTGTTTATTATTTTGTTTTAATACAATACTGTGTTTATATATAAAAACATATTCGGAAATGTTTGACTCAAAACTGCAGTCTAAAACATGTGTCACTCGTTGTGAGGGGCAGTAGCCTATATAGGATTACATGACATATCCTTTTCTTGGAGGGGTACGGATTGTACGTCCTGTGTCTGCCTCTTGTATGGGTGGTTAGGCGCTACCACCTCTTATAAATGCAATGCTCTGAATTATCTGTGCATTGTAGTAGTTTAGCTCCATAAAAGTACTTCCATAATTATATCCAGGGTAGCAATACCACGTGGCTTTTGGCTACAGTTACAAGCAGAATTTTGTAAACATTGGAACACAAATATAGCCATAGGTATTTTATTTCTTCATCGATTTCTATAAAATATACGCCACGCTACGTGAAAAGTATTTGCTTTCCGTGAAATATAAGATCTTTTGCAGCAGTTTTACCGATTACCCTGTGAAACCTACACGTTCCACGGTTTCACAAGGTAATGGTCAAAACGGCAGAGTCGCGGAAAAAGATTTTAAATTCATGGAAAGCAAATAATTATCACCGTAGCGTGGCGTATATTTCATAGAAATCGATGACGAAATAAAAATCTTTATTTTGAGAAGACAAGAAAACACTATCTGAAAGCTACACATTACTTATGGAAAATCGAGTTTTTTCAACTTCAGTTTGGTCAACATAACCTGTAACAAATATGAAAGAGTCTTCTCATTCTAAGACAACAATATGTACAGTTAAACATCAATATTGCAACAACGTGAACATTGTGTTTTTGAATCCGAGTTTGGTATTATTTAGAGCGAGTTCAGCTGTCCTACTAGAGTTAACTGTAGTGACTTAAGCATCTAAAATTAAACTACAGTGTAAACAAACATGGCGGACATGTGGAACTACATTAATTTGAACGGTCCGTACCGCATTTATACGTGATTCGTAAGAAATTGTCCGAGATGCTTCGATTGGAACTACAGCAACCCAGCCTTGCAGCGGGGTTGAACTCGAGTACACTCGAGAGGAGTTGAAACTCGACTCGTTTAGCTGTAACTCTAGTTAATCGAGTTTACCCTCGTAATTCAGCTGAACTCGCTCTTAAACAACATTTAGTAAGGTTCTACTGTATGTTTGTTTAAGAAACAATTAACCAATCTACTGTCGTTTTTTATTGATACCAAAACAAAATTAAACTTTTACATGCTAGAGCACTTTGTCATTTCCGCAGTCACTGTAATTCAATTGAACTGAAATGAGTAGACATTTGGCAATTACCGTTGGAGTAGATTTGAATGTTCCTTAGCTACAGGGCATCCACTTTATGTTTGGATCCGGACATTTTAGTTCATAATGATGTATAATACATAAACTACGGAGAATGTTGATTGTAACTGACAAGAGCTAGCTTTGTTGTGGTCTGTGTTTTGTCGGTTACAATATGTGCCTTTGGTGCTCTATAGTTTCCGTTGGGTGCTGCACTTCAATGTCCGATATTTTATTATATTTTTCTCTAATACAATAAAAAAGGTCACATTAATTGACGTGTAAAATGTTGGTAAAGCAGGTTATATAATTATGAGCATGGCCGCTGATTGTAATGACATGTGCATGACATAACACAAAAGGCGAAACAAAAAAATGACATCAATATTTCCCTTGCATCAAAGGGGAAATTATTTCTCATTTATGATTCAATTATTTGCAGAATAGTTTTAGATATAATTGTAAAGCTCATTTTAAAAAGACAAATTGGTTCTGACTTACGGGGACTATATTGAGTTCAATTGTAAGCGTTTATCTCACATATTTTTTGAGGTTGTTCTTAACGCCAAAAGACGTTTCCAAGTAAGGACCATTAATGTGGTATCGATTTAAATTATCGCCTGTTTGTATAATCAGTAATAAAACTATGAACGAATGAACGATCATGTGCAGCACCACGATTTGAGTAAAGTTATATTTATTGTTGATGAATACATGACATTGTTTGAATACATTACATCATCCGAATACCCGGCATCATCCGAATACCCGACATCATCCAAAGACCCGGCATCATCCGAACACCCGGCATCATCCGAACACCCGGCATTACCCGAACACCAGGCATCTACAGAATACTCGGTCTCATCCGAAGAGACAGTGCGAATTATTCCTACGTACCAATCATTTTCTTAATATACTCATTATAAAACGTTTGGATAATAGAAAGTGTCCTTTTTCATTCTGCTTAAATCGTATAAATTTGCAGCTTGGGGATATAAAACTGTATTTTATCTGATGATTGCACTATCTAATGAAGTTGGTTTGTCTTAAATAGCATATCCATTCTATTAAACCAAAGTATACTGCAACACAGTAGCATTATCCAGATCACAAATATATTTCTAAAATTCTGACATATTTCATATACAACACTATGTCATCAACCTTTTAGAGTGTTTAAAACATTATACACTATTTCTCAGACGTTCCACAAATACCTGGCATAATCCAAATACCCGGCATCATTCGAAGACCAGGCATCATCAGCGAAGACACAGTGTCAACCATTTCCAGGTACACATTTCTTTCTTATATTTTATAATAGTATATGAAAACTTTAGCATCATTGACAATGCCTTTTAAAACAGGTGGTTTAATTTGAATAAAAATCTGACAATTTCGAGTCAATCGAGTTTTACTATATATTGCACTGAATCCAATTCATGTGCAATCATTACCCCCAGAGAAATATTTATGCGTAAAATATGCACCACGATCCCAGAGATTAATATTTCTATATTGTACAGGCAAGAAAACACACATTTGATCCAACTCAGCTTTGATTTATCGAGGTGTTTAATATGTATGCATAGCGCATAATTAAACACCAGGAGCACACCACGATGCAAACAGGCAAATCTCCGTAACCATCAAAACACAGTTTGTATTTTAACTAATTTTCCAGACTGTTATTGTAGGGGAATCTAAAGTTTGTTTCTTAATACGATACTCATCAGTCGCCTCATTAGACACTGAAGTGTTGTTACCGACATGTTGGAAGCTGTGTAGTTCTACGAAGATTCGTATAATGTGTGAACAGTGTTCCGAAGAAAATCGGCAAACCATTAATACGTTTCTTAAAATGGGGTTATTCACTCACGGCAAAGTGTATACACAAAAGTAAAAATTGCTATGCGTAAAATGCAGATTGTAAGTCATGTTCTTGCAATGGCAATTTCATAAGACAATTATTATTTGAATAACAGACGTTTGTTAAAGGCGTGAAATATCAAACATTAAGAATAAAGCAATTATTATAAGACGTTAAAATATAACATTGGAAACAAACGAGGGCATGATTTGCTAAAACAATGACATATTGAGTGCGTTTTAAACCTTAATTCAATAACAATGACAATGTTTTGAATGAAGCCATTAAACTGTCTTCACTCAAAATTAAGCAGATTTATAATTATGAAAAACGTTATGGAATTTGGGACTTTGATACGCGAGTGTCGACTTTATGCTTTGTGTGACATCGAATGGATTACGAGAATTAAATAATTTCAGACTTAATATTGTATATAAAACAGCTTTATAGGCGTTAAGGAGTCGTCTGCTTTACTGAGTTATATTAAAATTGTGCCAGGAACAACACACTATGAGCCTCAGTATTAAACAGTAAAAACTGTTGCATTTTTTCAATCTATAAAATGGACAACAAAGTTAACATAATCTCCATTGCAAAATATGTCCTTATAATATAAGCTGACCCACCCACTGGTTTCATTGAAACAGTGTATTAAGTATATGTAAGCAGACACTTTGGGAGTTTTAAGAATGCGTTTTGTACGTAGCATTAACTCATTGGTAAGGAGATTATGGAAACTTTGTTGTGCATGTGACTGCTTGAAATAATATAACGGATTTATATACAGATGCTCATTTATCTAAATTATTAGCAGCTTGCTTACAAATAGATATTCTTGTATTCGCTAACACTGAGTTAGCTGAATGTATTTCTCAAAGATGCACATCTTTAGATTTCCTGATATTTCTGAGATAGTAGCCAGATAATAGTAAACCAGAAAGGCACTGTCCATTTTGATCAATGGCAAAGGGGTTCGACACATAAAACTACATTGATTTAAACTGTTTTCCAAAAAAATGTTTTTCACTTCTACTATATTTCATACCAAGGGATCGCACTAAGTCTCAACTAGAATCACATCGCATCTCGTTCAAACGTTACAGTGGTCCTTTCACGGGGAAGCAGTAAGCTTACTTTATGTTTTGTACTCTTGTGAAATTGACCTATGCAAACTCGAATATGCTGCATATTATGTACGAGGATGTGTCTTACCTCGGTGAAAAAATATTTTCGGGAAGGTTGTGAGCGTAATAGTTATTTGTTTACGTGAAGTTTGGGCTTGTTTTGTAGATAAATTATTCAGCTTTTGATAACACCAAGCCATGTTATATATGTTCTCATTTGGCGAAGACATGGCCGTTTGAACGAGATGCGGTGTGATTCTCGTTAAGACTTAGTGCGATCCCTTGGTATGAAATATACATTTGTAGTACATTGTATAAGGAGAAAATAAATTGAATCCTTGTAGGTTTATGTGTCGAACCCCTTTGATCAATGGTGCACTTTGGAATGTTATAAGAAGTGGCTTGATAGAGGACCGATATATTCGTTCTATTTATAATATGACGTAAATCAATTTAGAGCAAAACAACTTGTACTCAACCTGTTACAACTAAAAATAGAGTCATTAGACTATTGAATTAAACAATAAAAATGATCCGAATTGTTCCACCCCTGCTTTTTACAACTAAACCATTATAACTCACAGGGGGCACTTATCGAGTTCTAGCTTAACATTGAAATTAATCCTCACGGTCAATATACAGAAATTAATAATACATTCTCTTGAGACTTACCCAAATCACATTATTTTCTCAGGACCATTCGGTACACAGGAGCCGCACATTGCCCAGTCCGGAGGCGAATATGGGTGCCATAAAATAAACACAAGGAAGAGATAATTTTCTTTTATATCAATAACATCAATGCCATATTTCTGAAAATTGAATTAAATGTGCGACATTGAAAATGAAATTCAGTTTACGAGTTCCAAGTGTCGATACAAAGTATTCGAGCTGTGTTTATTTCGAAACCTCGTGTCTAGACTATTCGGCCATTTTATCGTATAATACATTGATGCATCTGTTTGTCATTTCGTCAAGAAAACACGTTTGAATCCATTATTTCACCAATTTTCTACCACGGCACTTTGTTTGTGGTATATTACTTATTTTATGTGATGTATCTAAGATCAATGTTGTGTGTTTGCTCCCCATAGACTTTGCCATAGATTAATACGTCTTCCTTATAGCATTTAACTTGTAATAATCACAATTCATGCGATTCATAAAATAAACAATATCCAAAATATATCCGCATATGATTTTACTGACTGCTGAATGCCTCAAACAATTGCAACTGATGTAAAAGGCACAGGGTTATGAACATGAAAAGTGGCTTCAGTTAGCGCGAACATCTGATAATAGTAAATAACATGCACTGTGCTTAGCATAGTATAATGAACGATCTGAAACCTGCGTGTAAACATAAATTGTCCCGATGTCATAACTACCTGATGTTTCGTTGCTTTGAAAGACTAACAAAATTTCAAAACTTTACCAAGTGTTCTCACTTGTACACATGTGCTTTGAAGATATGGTTATTTTCAAGTAATCGTCACGAAGGCGCTCTGCTTTATGCAACTTTTTTGTAACGAATTCGTTCCAATGAATAACTATGCTTTAACTGCATATGTATTTGACTTTAAACTTCAATAAAAGTAGTATATGTATATCTTCGGCCAGTAAAGTTAAAGGGATAGTTAACAATCTTGAATTTGATAAAATATGGTTTTTCGAAACAATTGGAAATAATAAATTATTTTTATCCTTGATAAAGCAAAGACTAATTGATCAATATTTACAGGGTTGGAATAGTGACACAGAACCTTCAAGTAGAAAAACACTTATAAATTATTTTCAATTACAGCCTTATTTAGACATAGTTCAAGTGAACAAATACAGAAAAGCATTATCAAAAGTTAGAGTGTCATCTCATAGACTACAAATTGAAGTTGGTCGTTGGACCAAACCTAATCTTGAAAGAAAATGTAAATTTTGTAATTGTTTAGAAGATGAATTTCATTTTTATGTTTGAATGCAACCTGTATGACATTATTGGTGTGTGTGTGTGTGCGTGTGTGCGTGTGTGCGTGCGTGTGTGTGTGTGTGTGTGTGTGTGTGTTTGCGTGCGTGCGTGGGAATGAGTGTGTGCGTGTATGTGTGTGTGGGTTTGTGTGAAGATATGTGTGTTTGTGTGGATGTGATTATTTTGTATGAGTATTTATATATGAGCCAGTCTCCAGGAAAACCTGCTATTTTGACAAAAATATTGAATTTGAGATTTTCAATAGTTGTAAAGGATAATGTTAATGAAGCAAAATGCAAAAGAAATTTTGTTAATATCTTGAATTTTAAGAAAGTTACAGCTATTTCTGTAGTGTCCCTACTTGGTGCTTTTAGTGAGACGTCACAAACGCCATTGTAACGTCATTCGACGTCACTGTAACAAGAGTTTCATGATTACACCATTTGATCAATTCTTAACATAAATTGTTCAAAATAGTATCATGTGCTAGAATTATATTTTAATTTTTAAAATACGTATCAAAATCAGAAGTGTTTGTATTCAGAGAAAGACTACTAATGTTTTAAACAACTAACTCCTCGTTTTTCTCAATCGGAGTACATTTCCGGCATTGGTCACCATAGCAACGAAGTATGTGATTTCGATACAATTCATAAGAAATTTTAAAGCTAAGCTATAGTAATATATGGACAAATGACTTAAAATTGAATCTAGACATATGTCATTTTTTCTTATTTGAAAGCTTTTTTAAAACCTTGTTAAATGCAGTAATTACATAATGTCATTATAGCAGGTTTTCCTGGAGACTGGCTCATATGTATATATACATTGTTGTGAACATGATCCATGGGCATTATGCCTTAATTTCTAAAATAAACTGTATTACATATTAATTATAATCTAATCTTGACAAAACGCTAGCGAAGCTCGGTAGACTGCAATAATGTCGTCGACATAACTTGGTATGAGTTCTTTGAGACAATACGTAATGTTTCTGAGATTTGTGGTGTAATTGGTTCGTATATTTTTTCTTTTTCTTCGAGGTTAGATCCATGTAACATTCACGGAAAACTTTTTACCTCGAGGTGATAGCTAGTGTTAGAACATTAGTAGAAAGTACACTTCACCTGTTGGCTGCGTCAAACCAACGGGAAAATTAAAACCTTTTGGATACGGGACGCTCATCATAATAAACGTAAAGCTGTCTTCCTTTGTGTCATACCTTCGTGGTGAATAATACCGTCAGGAGTAATGTGCCGAGCATGATTATTGTAGGTTGTAAGAACGTTTTTCATAAATGACCAAAAATGATTTGTTGTAAAATAAATTAATTGTAGTGAAATAAATGTTGTTATCAATATCATTAAACTTACTACGCCGATTTTTTAGGTATGGCATTGGTTTAAGTTGTGCAATCATAACAATAAATGCATTGTATCAATAGTATCGTCAATATTGCAACCGAAATAATTGAATTGGTATTCTGGGAGGATGTGTAATGCAATAATATTGTTCGTATACCACAACTTGTCTGACCCAGCCAACAGTAACACAGTATACGAGAAAATCATTTACTAGCATGGCCATTAAACGTAATCGTTGAAAGCAATTTCATTGGTCGGTACATTTGAGGATTTAGTCAGGGGAAACCTATTATTATATATTTCCAAGACTAATTCTTGTCTGAATCGTGTACATTTGATTTCGCTAAGAAATTTATCCACCAAATTAGCAAATTTTCTCTCCTTTACCAAGTATAAATATACCTTTACACACCACTGTATACCGCATAGTTTCATCTACTGTTATTAACATCCGCATGTTAATTAGTCAACATACTGCATAGACTCAATAAATGACCATTTTCTTGATTTTTTCAACTACCTAATTATTGATTTTTCCATCCGCATAAAACTAGTGTAGTCTATCTCGTACATACTGAATACCGTAAGGGCCATCGTGGTTACACATTAAATTCCAGAGGGCGACACTGCGATGGTGCAATGGCGATGGTGCGATGGCGACAATGCGATGGTGCGATGGCGACAATTCGACGGCGCGATGGTACGATAGTGACAATGCGACAACGCGATAGTACGATGGCGACAGTGCGATATGACTATTGTCGCCATCGTACTATCGCGTTGACATACTGTCGTCATTGTATTGTCGCATTGTCGCCATCGTGCTGTCGCGTTGTCGCGCTGTCGCCATCGTATTGTCGCACTGTCGCATTGTCGCCATCGTGTTGTCGCATTGTCGCCGTCGTGCTGTCGCGTTGTCGCATTGTCGCCATAGTGCTGTCGCATTGTCGCCATCGTGTTGTCACATTGTCGTCTATCGCCTTTCGGTACACATGCGCACATCGTATTTTTTCCTAGATAGAGCCACTTTTAAAAATACTTTACAGTTCGGCATATAGTTTGTCACAGACCGGGTTTTTACGGAGGGCGATAGACGACAGTACGATGGCGACAGTGCGATGGTGCGATGGCGACAGTGCGACGGCGCGATGGTGCAATGGTGACATTGCGACGATGCGATGGTGCGACAATGCGATGGCGACAGTGCGACGGCGCGATGGTGCGATGGCGACAGTGCGATAATGCGATGACGACAGTACGATGACGCGATGGTTCGATGGCGACAATGCGATGGTACGATGACAACAGTACGTTAGTCATATCGCGTTGTCGCCATCGTACTAACGCGTTGTCGCATTGTTGTCATCGTATTATCGCATTGTCGCCATCGTACTGTCGCGTTGTCGCGTTGTCGCATTGTCGCCATCGCACCATCGCATTGTCGCCATCGCACCATCGCACCGTTGCCATCGCACCATCGCATTGTCTCCCTCTGAATTTTAATGTGTAACCACGATGGCCCTAACGGTATTCCGTACGTACGTGTATATTATTGTGTTATTATTATTCAGTTCATTAGGTATCAAAACGACTGCTTCGCATTGGTAAGTTTCCAAGACGGGATGAAATGTTCGGATTATTGTGAATGTGAACATACTTTTGACCTAGAAGCTTCAATGTAAGGAAATGCGGTGTACATTTCGTACCAAAACCTTGTCACGGCCGGATGTATGCACTAGTATTGAACAGGAAATATTCCATTCTATGGACGGAAGGAACTCGTACCAAGACATTGAACTACGTATATATGATATCATTTCACACGAGAGAAGTTTCGTGTATAAATATCAATAACATCAGAACCTTGTTTCTAGAAATTGCATTAAATGTGTGACATTGAAGCTGAAATTCAGTTTGCGATTTCCAAGTGTCGATAAAACTGTATGTGAGCTTGGTTAATATTGAAACCTCTTGTCTAGACTATACCACCACATTATCGTTACATACAGTGATGCATCAGTTTGTCGTTTTGTCAAGAAATCCATTATTTCAACAATTGTCCATAACGGCGCTTAGTTTGTAGTACATGTATATTACTTATTTTATGACTAGTTTACCAGTTTGTGTTATATGTACGTAATATGATGTATCTAGGATTGTTGCTGTGATTGTGTTCCCCATAGATTTCACCATAGCTTAATACGTCTTCCTTATTACTTTTAAAATTAGTAATAATCACAACTAATGCGATTCATAGAATATACAACATTCGAAATATATCCGCATATGATTTTATTGACTGCTGAATGCCTCAAACAACTTCAATCAAACTTATTCAATATGTGTTGTATTTAAAACACAGATACAATGCATAGAAAAGATAAACATTACAAAAAATACCAAGTCTGAACCTGTGCTTCGAACACTTTCGATTGCACAATAATTATGTATTGTGCACCACTTAGCTATAGACTAATCTTTGATTGACTATACTGACGTCTGGAACAGTTTTGCAACGTATTAAGCAAAATGGTTGCAGCTTGGGGATTTAAAACTGTATTTATCTGATGATTGCACTATCTAATAAATTTGGTTTGTTTTTAATAGCATATACATCCTGCAACACAGTAACATTATCAAGATCACAACAATATTTCTAAAATTCTGACATATTTCATATACAACACTATGTCATCAACCTTTTAGTGTGTTTTATACATTATACACAATTTCTCAGACGTTCGAATAAAAACTTGCGAATCGCGTTTTACTATTTATTGCACTGAATCAAATGCATATGCAATCATTACCCCCAGAGAAATATTTATGCGTAAAATATGCACCATGATACAAGATATTAATATTTTCATTTCTTGATACAGAATGATTGTCATAGTAAAGACAAAATAACCAGACCGTACATTCCAACACTTCTTAAACAAGGAACTCAACCAATGTATAATATTCTGATAAAAACAGAAGTCAAACCAGCTTGTGTATCAAAATGGAATGAGGATTTAGGCTTGCAATTAACAGATAAAGACTGGAATATTATATTTTCAACTCCTTTCGAAAAAACAACAGATTCAAACTTGCAATTATTTCAATACAGAATTATACATAGAATTAATGGAACAAAATCGTCCTTATTTCGAATTAACTTCATAGATAATGCAAACTGTTCTTTCTGTAAATCTAAGACCGAAATAATCAAACATTTATTTTGGGATTGTCATGTAATAAGCAACTGATTTTAAATTTCTTTAGAATCATGAAGTAATAAAAACACTTCTCAATTTTGAAAATTTATATTAGGAATCAGAAATCACAAGCAAGCTGTACTTAACCTTATGTTCACATACCTTAAAAGATATATTTACAACTGTAAAGTTCAAGAAATCAATCCGACCCTAAATCGAGCAAAACATGTCAATTAACAATATAAGGTACAAAAAGTGTTTGCGGTTAAATTGAATAGTTTGGACTCTGTTAATGCAACTTGGAATTTGTACTTAATTTTTTTTCCAATAATTCAAAAAATCAAACAAAATTATTTCATATGTACTGCACTTTCAGCCCAGAGAAAATTCTAGCTTTTATTATCATATATAAAAGAAAGGAACCGCCGACAGAATTGAAACATAAAAAAATACCTGTTCCAACCAAAAATAAAACTAGAATTATCACTGTCGTGAACAGGGCCCCGTGGTAGCATGTCGTAAGAGGGGGGAGGGGATGAGTGTAGAAGTATAGTGGGGTTGCATAATTATCAGCGCTATAAGTTTCTGTACTCAGACACAATAACAAAGTCATATCTCAAACTTTCATGTGTTGATGCCTGAAATAAAGTAATTCACTCCCTTCTAAAATTCAATTAAAGTTGTTTGACAAGCGCAGGTTTAATTTCCTACATAGAAACCATGATGAACTTTGACTTTTATAAAGTTTGGAAATATCTTTGACAGACTAAAATTGCACACTGAATTCATGAAATCATGACATTGGTTTCATTGACATTGCCCTGTTCCTGATCGGCCAATATTGTTTGCAAGATGGAAATACACAAAACAGAACTACATTAATCTGTTTGTTTTGTGTCGAGTGTTAAGGGGAATCAGTCAAAAATTATTAAAGTTTTAAAGAGTTGTCGCCCTTTGCTAAAAATGTGTATATTGTTTTTGCTCCACATACATGTACTTATTGTCGTAGTCAATAGAAGTAAGTATAGCAAGTTTCATTTGAATATCTTGAACCATTTTTTAACTTTGACCAATATTATAGTTTTTGAAGCTGAAAAGGGGCATAAGTCAAAGTTTATCAAAGCTAGAGTTGTTGCCCTTTGCTAAAGATAAGCGTATTATCACTGGCAATAATTATAGCAAGTTTCATTTGAATATCTACTATCGTTGTGAAGCTACGAAGAAAAAAGATGAAAACTGAGTAAATTTGAATTTAACAAAGGGCCATAATTCTTCCAATATTAGCTAGAGTAAAAATAGTCATAAAATAGTGTTTTATTGTTGTGAGCTTATGTTTAAAATCTCAAGTTGATATCTTCAATGGTTTTCAAGTTATCAAGAAAAAAAGCTGAAAATTGATGAAATTTGAATTTTACAAAGGGCCATAACTCTTCCAATATTGTAGCGAGAGTATATAACTTGACATGAAATAGCGTACTGTAGTTGTGAGCTTATGTATGAAGTTTGAAGTCAATATCTATAATGGTTTTTAAGTTATTAAGAAGAAACTTGAAAATGTGGACGGACGGACGGACGTTCCAACATTTGGGGTTTACGGGGCTTTTCCTTTGATTTTTATGTGTTTTTTTCCACATAAAGCAGTCGGTTTCCTTCTTTATTTAACTAAAATTATGGACGGAATGAACCTCATAAACCATTGGATGTTGGCCCGGACGGACAGACGGACGGACAGGGTGATTACTATAGGGCACGCAAATTTTTTTTGCGGGGCCCTAAAAAGCACAAAAGGGGATTATTGTAATGTTATACTTGTATGCATGTATGTATGTTGCAATATTTGTATGTTTGTATGTATATACGTACATGTATTGAACTAATTACTTTTATTATATTTAGTAATTTAGTAGGATTCATACCTGTTGTACGGTAGTATGTGGGATGCCTTCGACCCACATCTACATATTTACGAGGAAAATAAAATTATATCCCCTGTAAAAAAAATATTTCTATTTTGAACAGACAAAAAACACACCTTTTATCCAACTCAGCTATTACTTTCCGAGGTGTTTAATATGTATGCATAGCGCATAATTAAACGCCAGGAGCACATCGCGATGCAAACATGCTAATCTCCGTAACCATCAAAAACACAGCTTGTATTTTAACTATTTTTCAAGACTGTTATTGTAGTGGAATCTAAAGTTTGTAGAAATTAATACGATATTCATCAGTCGCTTCATTAGACACTGAAGTGTTGTTACAGACATGTTGGAAGCTGTGTAGTTCTAAGAAGAATCGTGTAATGTGTGGAAAGTGTTTGGCAAACAATTAATGCCTTTCTTAAAATGGTTTTATTAACTCACTGCAAAATGTTTTCACAAAAGCAAAAATGGCTATGCGTAAAATGCAGATTGAAAGTCATGTTCTTGCATATGCAATTTCATAAGACAATTATAATTTGAATAACAGACGTTTGTAAGAGGCGTGAAATATCAAACATTAAGCATAAAGCAATTCATCTAAGACGTTAAAATATTACGCTGGAAACAAAAGAGAGCATGATTTGCTAAATAGAAAATATTGAGTGCGTTCGGAATCTTAATTCAATAACAATGGCAATGTTTTGAATGACATCATTTAACTGTCTTAACTCAAAATTAATCAGATTTTCTACTTATTCACGCCAATTATAAATTGAAAGGATATCGTTTCTACTCGTTTCGTGAAATTAATATACAAATGCAGAACATCGTATCCACAGTTCCGTTAGGTTGGTATGCTGCTTTATTTACCAAGTGAATCCAACGACATTAAAAGTCAGTACATCTGGCAAGTGACTATTTAGAAAAGTGACATTCCCTTGTTTAAACGTCAAGAAATATCGACGTAATCTTACGTCGTGCTTTGGTGTATGCGTATGTGTCTAGCGTATGAGATCACTATTCGCAAGCAGTTTTATGTATCTTTGATATGTTTTTATATGTACATGCTATTGTTTTGTACTTCATGCCTATGTGCTTCTTAAATCTTCATTACGTTGTTTTTAGTCACCACTAATACAATCCGCGAACTTATCGTACAACACTCGTAGTTTAGGGGTCGACTTAATGCTTACCCTGACATACAGTGGATTTCGGGAATTGAATAACATTAGACTAACAGTGTATACGAGCTTCATGAAATGAAACAGGCGTGAAGGAGTCGTCTGCTTAACTGAGTTATATTAAAATTGTGTCAGGAAGAACAAAATCATGTCCGAGGAGAATTATTCACAAAATATAGTTTGATTCGCTATGTACAAACGTATTCTTACAACTCCCAAAAGTGTCTGCTTGCACATATATACACGATAAACTGTTTGAATGAAACCAGCGGGTGTGTCCGCGTGTATGAAAATTTTATAAGGGAATATATAACATACTGTAGAATCTGGTAAGTAAGCGCATATTTGAATACAAGCGCATACCATATATAAGCCATACAGTCTTGCCGTGAAACCATACTGGATTATAAGCACATACTATATTCCTACCATATACAACTGCTATTCATGTTCTCTCCTATACATAATATAGTCTAAATAGTAGCCGCTTATTCGAAAAACTTTGAGCGAACAACCAATGCATCCGAGAGATGTAAAAAAGTCCGTTAGCGACTAGGCTGGACCCCATAAAAATTAAATATTTTAAAAAGTACAATGCCAATAAGAATAAAAATTGGTATATCTTCATAAATCAACCTTACGAACTCTCATAAATTAAAACAGACTTTTTGGTCCACAGAAAAGTGTACTTTGCATTTACTTCCAATGTAAAATTTTAAGTCTAAAACAGGGTAAATACGTATGGGTGATTGAAGTGACTGGAACAGCAAAGGTAAGCAAATTGGTCAAATATAACTGTACATTCAGTAACACACCAGTGACGATTGCAAATATATAATGAAGCACATACATCAAAGTGTATGTGTTTTATGTTTAAGCTCACCTCAAGACTCAACATTTTGTTTATACACATGATCATTACACTCAGAGGATGAGCCTCAACTGTATACACATTGATGACCAGTCAAATGTAGGTCGAAGTTATCCATATATGTCCCGTTACAGTTATTACAAATACAATAGCATTAGTCTAACTACCTAATTGGAATGGCTTATTTTACTCCCTGTCCATTTGTTGTTAATTTAATTTTAATTTAATGCATTAGACACAATGGGAAAAAAATTAATGAGTTCGTAAAAAAATCTGAAATTTAAACACAGAGCTGGTAAAGGTAATTCAGTGTACCTTACCAAATTTCAATCAAATTGCATAATTATTTTAAAAGATATTTAAGGTTTATGGGGGTCCAGCCTAGTTGCAAACGGACTATAACGGCAATGGTAATTGTCTAGCTTGTATATTAGGTGACAAGTGATTTTACCTGTTTACCTGTTGAATAGCCGATGGGTGTTAATCGATTTTGATAGCGGACTATACGCAGGCCGTAAGGCCTGCGGATGTCGTTCCGCTTTACGATAACACATGTCACGTGATTTGGTCAGAGTTCGACACTAATGGATTTGGAAATTTGTGTTAAAATCCAGCACTGAAAGAAAGATACTGAAAAATGGCTGCCAATAGAATAACAAAATGCGATATTATTTTTTAATGATGTTTAAAAATATTCCAAAAACTAGTGTAGGCCCCTGTCTAGAAAAGAAAAGATAATAATTATCAGTCTTCCATGGTTGCAGTGCAACTCATCTTCTAGATGGGAAGCACTATTTCCTAAATGTTTGGAAACGAAAATGGCAGCCATTTTTTTGCCCGCCTCGGAAGGAAATTTTAACATTTTCAGTGCATAAACGATGCTACAAACTGTTATGAGACACATGATTACTCTGAGATAACGAAGTAAGTCGAGCGGGAATTGTTCATAACACCAAGTTAAGTGAACAGTATTTAATTTAGTTATCAAAGTAAGTTATATATATTACATTAAATTTATCCCCGTATATATACAATACAATCTACAACCCCATTTATGTGAATGTTAAATACTAGTAGTGAATGTAGATGTAAGTTAAAATGCAAGAACCCTTTAATTTAAACAAAAATGTCCGAAGCAATATGCTACGATGACAGCGGACTCAATTTGGAAGGGTCGTGAGATACTCACAACAAAAGATTAGATACCTAAGTACCTTGGTTGATAGCCAAAGCTTTATTGGCCGCGCTGACCAGACAGTCAGCCAACCTTTGCGAAGATACAAGACTATTTTTTGGCCTTATATACCAAAATATGAGCTGACAAATCACTACAGCCAATGATAATGCAAGTACAATGATTAGGAATGCTTCAGTGATTTGTCAATCCACAGGAATTTGAAGTTCTACCAATAATATAATATACAAGTCGGTGCATCACAAATCACTCTACATACATATATATAATACAAGGAACGCAACGCCTCCCCCCTCCAGAATGGAATCCCGTAGCCAGCGCTAACAAAACAAGAGATGTTTGTAAAACACGTATGCCCCCATGGCAGCCCAATAGTCAGAAATGGTGAAGGTCGCAGTGACCTTGACATTTAACCTACTGACCTCAAAATCAATAGAGGTCATCTACTGTTGCTGACCAACCTCCATGTAAAGTTTGAAGATCCTAGGTCAAAGCGTTCTTGGGTTATTGAACGGAAATCATTTAAATAGTCAGAAATAGTAAAAGTCACAGTGACCTTGACCTTTAACCTACTGACCTCAAAATCAATAGGGACACAATACCCTATCAGAAGATAATAAAACACTCACTAGTGGAATAATTTCAGAATATGAATGTTCCATCGCACTAAGAGAAATGAATAATAACAAAAGCCCTGGTTCAGACGGGTTATCTGTCGAATTCTATAAAATATTTTGGAACGACATTAAAACATTCCTAGTTAACTCACTAAATTACTCTTACGACATAGGGAAGTTAACAGAACTTCAAACTCAGAGTATCATAACATTAATACCAAAAAAGAATAAAGATCCTTTGTCAATTAATAATTGGAGACCAATATCACTATTAAATGTAGATTATAAAATTGCCTCAAAAGTCATTGCTAATAGAATAAAAAAGGTTGTAGATAGTATAGTTAACGAAAACCAAACTGGGTTCATTAAGGGAAGATATATAGGAGAGAATGTGAGAACAATTATTGAAACAATAGAAAAAATGCAACTTAACGATGAACCAGGTCTCATATTCTTTTCTGATTTCCTAAAAGCATTTGATAGTTTAAATCATGAATTCATGTATAAATGTTTAAAAGAACTAAATTTTAGCGATTCGCTAATACAGTGGGTTGAAGTTTTTTATGCAAATGCGAAGGGCTGTATAACTAATAATGGTCATTATTCTGACTTTTTTAACATTAAGAGTGGTGTACGGCAAGGATGTCCTCTATCACCGTATCTTTTTATCCTATGTATCGAGTTTTATCTATTTCTATAGAAAACAACGATGTTATAGAAGGTATTAATTTAAACAATAAAAGCACAAAACAAACTCTTTTTGCGATGCTAGCTTTCTACTTAAAGGAAATCGAACGTCTTTCGAAAATCTTATAAAAACCCTTGACGATTTTGGTAAAACATCTGAGCTTAAACTCAATAGAAACAAATGCTCAGTCCTGCGCATTGGAAGTCTAAAAAATACAGATATTGTCTTTGACAACGAATTTGAATGGACTTCGTCGGAGGCAACTACGTTAGGAATTACCTTCAGTAATAAGGTATCTTCAATGTATGATCTAAATGTAGCAAATAAGATAATAGAAGGTAAAATGTACTAAAACAATGGAAAAATTGGAACTTAACACTCATTGGAAAAATAGCAGTTCTAAAAACATTTGTTCTTCCAAAGCTAATTTATCCTCTGTGTTACAAAACCCACCAGCACATTTTATAAAATTGATCAATACAATTTTCTTTGATTTCTTGTGGAATTCAAAACCTGATAAAATATCACGTAAACAAATAATTCAAGAATACAAAGAAGGGGGTCTAAAAATGATAGACATGGAATGTTTTCTAGATTCATTAAATATAAGCTGGATAAAAAGAATTTTTAATTCAAACGCCAACTGGAGTTTTCATTACAAGACCGAATTAGAAAAGTATGGAGGATTATTACTATTTAAATGTTATATTACTGAAAAAGACTGTAAAAGTCTCAATATAAATTCAAATTTTTTAAAGGATATATTAATTTCATGGTCTAAGGTCAACACCCTAAACACTGAAATCCAAACATCCAAACAAGTCATCTGGAATAATTCAAGTATAAAACATATGAATAAAAATGAGTTATTTTACTATAACACATGGTTCAGTAAAGGAATCCAGTATGTAGAACATATATTTGACTTCAGACACAAAAGATTTCACAGCTTCGAGCAGATGAAATTTCTTTATGATATCCCTAATGGAGATTACTTGAAATACTATACCCTCATAAAAAACATACCGAAAGAATGGAAGACACAAATGCAAAACGAAATTATAACATACAACCCACCAAACTACCTCATCGATAATTTGACTAAAAGGAAAAAGCAAATTAACAAAATGGAATATCAGGTTCACCATAGAAGACACAGAATGGGTTAAAATTTTCCAACAAACGAATATTATTACAATAGACACTAAACTTAGAGAATTTCAGTATAAATACCTCATGAATATAATACCCGACAATTCATTTTTACACAAGTGTCATATAACCCAGTCAAGCTTATGTGATTTTTGCAATAGACAACCAGACTCTATATACCATATGTTCTAGGAATGCCATATTGTACAAAGTTTTGGGCTGAAGTTAGGTCATACCTAGAACAAAAACTTTCAAAAGACTTAAATATCACATTTCAAAATATTTCAGTTTGCAACATTATAAAGAATACAGAAGAAGATGGGCTTATTACCAACTATATTATACTGCTTGCAAAATATTTCGTATTTAAATGTAAATGCAATAAACACACACCGACAATTCAGTCATTTAAAGAATACATTAACTATCGAAAAAAACTGGAACAAACAATCGCACTATTCAAAAACAAACTCCAAATCTGTAACAGAAAATGGCAGAAGTTTTCATAACTTGCATAACTCAAATAGTGATATTGTGTAAATTCCCCGAACCCGTAACCATTTCTTATTATCTTTCTCTTACTTTCCGTTCTTTCTCTCTACAACCACAACCTATCTTCTAAGCGACTGTCCTCATAACTCTTCCCTCTCTCCTATATATATACTACACAAATCATAATGACATTAATGAATAATATCATAAAGAGTCGTGAATTAGTTTCACATTTATTTTGACAAAATTGTTTGTATATCATGTATTGTGTATAGCTGTATAATATGTCGTATGAAAATAAAAAATGTTAAAAACAAAATCAATAGGGGTCATCTACTGTTGCTGACCAACCTCCATGTAAAGTTTGAAGATCCTAGGTCAAAGCGTTCTTGGGTTATTGAACGGAAATCATTTAAATAGTCAGAAATAGTAAAGGTCACAGTGACCTTGACCTTTGACCTACTGACCTCAAAATCAATAGGGGTCATCTACTGTTGCTGACCAACCTCCATGTAAAGTTTGAAGATCCTAGGTTTCTTGAGTTATTGAACGGAAACCAATTTATACGACCGACAGACAGACAGACCGACAGACCGACAGACATGTGCAAAGGAATATACCCCCTCATCAAAGATGGGGGGGCATAATAAAAGATACAAGCGACCAAGTTAACTCATTTGACGAAGAAAACTTATATGTACCCAATCTAATCGACAATCAACATATTTTCCTGAATTTACGCGAACTTTTCGTGATTTACTTCTCAAAGTTCAATATCTAGAAATCGTCGGTGCCATTCTGTCTCTTCACAAACCACGCCCCGAGCTGAGTTTCTATATGGGAAACCCTGTATTTTCCACTCACGGTCAGTTGATTTTGTTATTTTTAACACATCGGCCCAGTATTTGCACACGCTTAACTCGTGCACTGATCCAAGTGAGTAGCTAAGGAATGTCACTGGTTTGTAAATATTACTGATTTGCCACGAGGAAAACGTGCATCGGTTGGAGATAAATGCAAAAGGATCAGTTTGGAAGTCTAGAGTCACTCCCACTTTGTATAAACACTTAAAGGCATTCTATAGTGCGATAGGGCATGTTTTCAGAAAGCATTTTCTTTCTTCAAATTAACATTTAGTGGACATAACAAGCATAGCATTACAATGTACTATATATACCCTTAGAGTTAATCAACTAATACGCATTAATAAAGCATATTTATCAAAGCTTGGTAACACTTTCATTGCAAATCTTGCTCGTCAACCCTATCCCCTTAAATGTAATTTAATATTTGCCTGAATGCGTGGTTTAGTGACGACACCAAATGCCAGATATTGATATTTCGTGAAGGAAATAAGGAAAATATCTCGTAATATCAGACGAAAGTGAATATTTTCGATTGCATGAGGTACACATAAATATTCACCGTCGAATGAGCTAACTTTATCGCTTGTATCTTTTATTTTGTTAGCACAGGCTACGGGATTCCATTTTAGAGGGGAAAAGGCGTTGCGTTCCTTGTTGACGGCGCGGGAAACGCGCCATCATATGGTATGAATCGAAAAAAGTCTCCATGTAATTACGTAACCGTAAATGTGCCCATGTGTTTACGTAACAGTATTATTAGGCTACGCTTTTTTATAGCTTCGTTTCTAAACTTTGTTACCCCTTTACATCAATGTCCCTAAAACGCTTGCGAATACTGACAAGTCAAATAGTTCCTGCGAGCAAATGATGTACCGACTTCATTTGACAGAGAATTGACAGGATCCTCGACCTTCTATCTGCATAATTCAACAGCTGTGTATAAAATTAAGCATGAAAATCTCAAAATTGTGAGAAAAAACACTTAATTGCATATTACGACTCCCTTGTTCCATATAATATTTATATGCTTATAAATAAAACCTCGTATCAGTTCATTAAAAGGTATTATCATAACACATGTTTTCAGTGTTCAACAATATCAAAGATAATTAACCAATTCCGATAATTCCATGACAATAGACAAGAGACATTTAGAATTTTAAGTCTCTGAATAGACATTAACACTGAATGGTAATTCTCCTTATATGACTCTGGAGACCAAAAGAAACTGTATATGTTGTTAATTTTATCAAGGGAAACAACCAGCACTAATTTTACCCGCTGAGCCTAAAAAAATCCAAAAAATAATTTACGGAGCGAAGTGCCGGGTACACCCGAAATTCCGTAATCCTGACACATTAACCATATAACTAACCTATTTTCGTTCAAGAACAATGTGTTCTCTACGGGATGTACTCCAGACTGGGAAGTGCTGTGCTTATGCAGCTGCAGTCACCTGCTGTTTAGATCCATCGTCTCAATATTACCTAGCGCTCACTGAAATTTCGGACAGTTCTGATTTCTTCGGTAAATAAACTATTGCATTGCCACGAAGACCGATGTTATCCGCATGGAATAATGGAATTAGTCTGGTTCACGACATAGTTACAAAATGCATCTTTTTTTTATTTGTTTTTTGAAATCGTAAACCATCGAGAACAGGTCACGTGCCCCTCCATGGACTTTTTACTTTATGCTATCCAATATACCTGTTCGCTCAAGGCTCGCAGGTAATAAAGGTGCTTAAAAATTATTTTAAAAATAAACCAATATTTTAAAGCGGATGTTTCAGTACCTGGGCAAGTCATACAATTGTGATTTAAGTGTATAGTCAGTGCATGTACCAGTGCAAAAGTACATATTGCTAAAATGAACGAGTTAATTACAAAAGTTAATATAGTTCAATAACGAATAGACACAAATACTGGTTAAAACGTAAAATTATTCACCCGCCATAGATTGATTAAAAGATGATTAATAATTAAAGATCCGTACATTTTTATTATTATTTGATTTTCTTCATAATAGTATATACTAGTAATGAAAATAAAATTAAATTACAATATGGAAAAGTTTAATGTATTACATGTTTTCATTCACAAGATCGTGTGTACAATGTATTTTTAATTTTACGGCAATTATAAGGACAAGGTCGGAAGGACATCAAAAATGGGGCAAAGGGGGGGGGGGGGTCTGGAAATAACTTTATTTTTGCCTATATCATCAATATTTATCAGCTGTGTTTGAAACGAAGTTGAACGCTTCTAGAGCGTTGTAAACTATGGTTGAGTTCAATTTCAGTAATTAACGTCTGCGTTCTCAACACATGTTCCGTATATTATGGAGAGCAACTGAAAAACATATACAGCGTCCACTTGCGATAAAAAATAGAGCCATTAACCTATTAAATTATACAATAAAAATGATCCGAAGTGTTTCACCCCTGCGTTTTACAACTAAACCATTATATATATATGGGGCAATTTTCATGTTCAAGCTTAACCTAAAACTAAAATCCTGATGGACAATTCACTGAAATCAATAATACATTCTATTAAGACTTCCCCGATCCCAATATTTCGCAAAACCAAGCAGGCACACAGGAGCAGTCATTTGCCCAATCCCGAGGCTAGTATGGGGTCGCCGGTGCCAACAATTAATCACAAGACAGAAAGTTTCGTTTAATCAATAACATCGATGCGCTATTTCTGAAAATTGAATTAAATGTGTGACATTGAAGATGAAATTCAGTTTACGATTTCCATGTGTCGATACAATGTATTGAAGCTGGGTTTGTTTCGAAACTTGGTGTCTAGACTATTCGGCCAAACCGTCGTATTATACAGTTATGTCATTTTGTCAAGGAAAAACGTGTTTGAATCCATTATTTCAACAATTTTCCATCACGGCACTTAGTTTGTGGTATATTACTTATTTTATGTGATGTATCTCAGATCAGAGTTTGCTCCCCATAGACTCCGCCAGGTATTAATACGTCTTTCTTGTTACATTCAACTTGTAATAATCACAACTCATGCGATTCATAGAATATACAATATCGGAAATATATCAGCATAAGATTGACTGCTGAATGCCTCAAACCGAACTTAATTACTCCCGTACCGATGTGAATATATGTACCACAGGCTATCCAATTGTTATACTGATTAAAATTTTGTAAGCAATGTCAAAACTGTGCCACCTTGAAAGTGAGTTCAATGTTATAACTATCTGATATTTTGTTGCTTTGAAAGTCCAACAAACTTTCAAACTTGACCAAGTGTTCTCATTTTTAAACATGAACTTCGAGAATATGTTTATTTTCATGTCATAGTCACGAGGGTGCTCCGCTTTATGCAACTGTTTGTACTTTGTAGCGAGTTCGTTCCGATGAATACCAATGCTTTTTTACATGTATTTGACTTTGAGTGTCATTAAAAGTTGAATAGGTATGTATAACACATAAATTCTAATATATTCGTGCTGAAACAGTAGCCAAGCTCCCCGACAGAACTTGATAGCAGTTATTTTAGGCAATGCGTAATGTTTCCGAGATTTGTGATGTAATTTGTTGGTGTATTTTTCTTCTTCGGGGTTACGTCCTTGTAACACGTACCCATCATTTACGGAATACATTTCATCTCCAGGTGATAGCCATTCTCGTTCACCAGAGTATTCTTCACCTGTCACACTTGACTAACCACTGATATATGAGGATGGGTGATAGCTAGTGGTAGAACATTTGTAGCAAGTACGCGATGGACGTCCTTGTTCACCTGCTGTTTGCTTCAACCAACGAGAATCTTAAAACCTTTTGGATACGGGACGCTCATCATAGCAAACGTAAAGCTGTTCTTTGTTTTGTTATTGCCTCGTGGTGATGAATACCGCCAGGAGTAATGTGTCGAGCGTAACTAAGCATGTTGTAAGAACGTTTTTCTATAAATGACCGAAAATGAATTTGAGTAAAATATACCCATGTAGTCAAATACTTGTTGTTATGAAAATCATTAAACCTACTACGCCGATATTTCTTAGGTATGGCATTGGTTTAATGTGTGCAATCATAACAATAAATGCATTGTATCAATAGTATCGTCAAAATTGAAACCGAAATAATTGTAATGGCTTTCTGGGAGAATGTGTAATGCAATAATATTGTTCGTGTACGACAACTTGTCTGGTCGAGCCAACAGTAACACAGTATACGAGAAAATCATTTAATATCATGGCCATTAAACGTAATCGTTGAAAGCAATTTCATATTTCGGTACATTTGAGGATTTCTATAGTTAGGGGAAACATATTGTTATGTATTTCCGAGACCAATTGTTGTCTGAATCGAGTATGTTTGATTTCGCTTTGTAATTAATCCACCAAATTAGCAAATAATCTTTCCCGAGTATAAAGAAAAATTTACAACACACTATATACTGCATACATTGATCTAATCTAATCTAACCAAGCATCCACCTTTAGACTGCTTTTTCAAAATAATCCTCAATAAATGGTTATCCTTTGTTTTTTTTCAACTACCTAAATATTGATTATTACTTTTTTAATTCGCATAAAATTAGTGTTTTCTCTTTATATCATTGTTTTATTATTCATTTAAATATTTATCAACACGACTGCTTCACAAGGGTTAGTTTCCAAGACGGGATGAAATTATCCGATTTTTGTGAATATGAACATGTTTATGACCTAGAAGCTCTAATGTAAGGAAATGCGGTATACATTTCGTACCAAGCCCATGTCATCGCCGGAAATATGCACTGGTATTGAACAGGAAAAATCCCATTTCTGGGACGGAGGGAACATATACCAAGACATTGAACTACGGTATTAGTTCCCAAGAGAGAAGTTTCGTTTATAAATATCAATAATATCAGGACCTTGTTTCTAGAAATTGCATTAAATGTGTGACATTGAAGCTGAAGGTCAGTTTGCTATCTCCCAGTGTCGATAAAACTGTTTGTGAGCATGCGGTTAATAGAATTTACAATACCCAAATATATCCGTATAACATTTTACTGACTGCTGAATGCCTCAAACAATTGCAACAGTACTTACTCCAGTACTGATGCAATAACTGCAGGGGTATCTATTTGAAAAGTGAATTCAGTTAGCGCGAACATGTAGTAATGTAAAATCGCATGCACTTTGCTTAGCAAAGTCTAACAAACGATCTAAAACCTGTGTGCAAACATTAAATGTCAAAACCTGAAACCGTCATAAATTATTTTATTCGATCGTCCGAGGTAAATACGTTAATCGGATAGAATGTCTAACAAATATTCCAAAATTAATCGATGGAAAACTAAATGTAATTTTTCCAATCATAATCATGGAGGGGCTCCACTTTATTCAACTATTTAGTACAATGTAGTTCACTGTTTGCACTAAAATGACATTCCGATACTACTTGTTCAAAGTACTACTTTTATAATCAAGTTCGTACTTTTGAAGTGTGGTTTTGATGAAACGATATTAGAGAACCATTACTTGAATGTTTAAAACCACTGTACATCTTTAGTGAACGTTGCAACTTAATCCAAGAATGAAAGTGAGCCCACCACCTTCTTTACCTCTTGCCAATCAGGTAACTAATTGGAATATTAAAGTAAACCATAAATGGTACCCATGCAAATATGCCTCCAAATTTTGCAGCTCTGTTGGGCTTGAATTATGTGTTCTTTCTGCACTCTCGTTTACACCTTTCCTATAGATCTAGAACTGCTGATGGTGAGGGGTTCTAACCACTCTGGGTTTCTTCGTTCGAGTTATCACAGAGAAGACTAACCATTATGCGGTAAGGAAACCAGAAATATCTGACGTTCTAATTATCTGGATCAAGTTAGACCCTATATCACAATAAATGATGCAATTGGCAACACACGGGATGGTTGTATCCTCCATAAGTCGACATACCATTGTATGATCCAAAACTATGTCATTACCATATCACAAAACCCATTAATCAATGCTCACATATCAGAATCTGATTAATAGAGATATATTAGGCCGCATTGCCAATATCGCTATGGTAGTGTATAACTTCTAATCATGCGCTATGTTGTTTTTGGGGCGTGTATTGTATTCACCAAGTGTGACAGTATTTGGCGAGCTCCTGTTTCGGTATTCTTTCATTTTATGCACCATTCTTGGCATGCACTGTTTTGGCGTCCAGTGAACAAAGTTTAAAGCATCGCAGCAATGGTTATTTCGGCCACAATTCTAGTATCTGCATGATTTTATACGAGTAAATAGAGAATATTTGATTGTTTTGAGTGATTATGTTTTACATCTCATCGTGTATTATTAAAAATCAATATTTTCAAGAGCGCGTAGCGCGAGGAAAAAAAAACAACATTTTATCACTACAAGATGAGATATTAACCATATTCGATAAAAACAAACAAACTATTCTATTTATTTAATGCTTATCTGGTGTCAAAACTGGTACTTGTTATGTCATATTACCACTGTGGTTAGGCTGCGTATGAATATGTTATTCCATTCCTATTTTTTAATTCAAAATCCGCCATCTCGGATTATGGTGAATATGTGAAAACGACTGTTTTTTAAATTTTGCATCAAAACATAGACCAACTTTGTCTAACTTAGAATATAAACCCCCACATAGCATGCTTCAGTTCAGTAATAAAAAAGTTACAGACAGTTTAGTTTTGAGGTTTTGGTAAAATTTAAAGTAGTCACTGTGAGGGGGAGGACCTTATATCAGTCACATTGTAGGTGATAACCAGTGACTGATATAGGTTTTATTTCACTGATAGAACTCCATATCTTATCAGTTAGTATTAAATAAATACGAGTATGATTTTATTAACCTTGCCACATGCAGTTTCTGTTCAATTTGTACTAAGACGATAATAGATAACAGGGAAGGCAGCACTCAATTTAAACAGCCGAGCACAGGAAACATGAAAAACGCATACCACAATGTCATGCACTTACACGACACAATGCACAACACTACAAATGTACGACTTTTATTTGTTGCATGAAATTCATCATTTTAGAGCATTTGACATTTGCCTACAGGCGCTGGAAGCAATTGCAATTACACAACCCAAGCAAAAATAGTCGCATTTTGATCTTAGTTTATCAACGGGTACTGTATTGTTCCTCCATATACAGTACATGTTTGTGGAGGAATGGAAGCCGTAGCAAATACCACAAAAGAGATATAATTCACGAATATAATCGGTGAAATAGATTCTTAACTGCCGGTGGACAGACTAGACTAGTGCCGACATGCGTAATATAAAATTGGAAGATGCATTATCAAAGGCTGGTGTATTTATGTTTTTATCAAAAACTGTTGAACCATGAAGTATAACAAAAACCATACATATTTTGTCTAACTTATGAATTACTTTTATTTACTTACAATTATTCGCGAATTGAATTATATTCACATACTTTTGACTTATATGAACTAAGGCATTGCCTAAAGGGGATTCATTCATCCATGGATAATATTAGATCAAAATAAATTATTAAAATTATTAGTGAGGGGTATCTTCACAGTATGGTTGTTCATACATTTTGTATATATTTTAAATTTCATGAAATTCAGATAGAATTTTCAATAACTCAAGGGCAATAACTCTAAGGAAAATTGACCAATACAAAAACTTGACGGACATCATCACAGTATGAGCGTTCATATTCATTTAAGGTTCATGAAATCCTACCAGCTATTTACAAAGAAATGAATATGACTGGACGGGCAGAGTGAATTCTTCAATAAATCAAGGGCAATAACTCAAAGAAAAATTGACCAGTACAAAAACTTGAAGGTCATCATCACAGAATTGGTGTTCATATTCATTTTAAGTTACATGAAATTTTACCAGCTAATTACAAAGAACTGAATGCGAATTGACGGGTGGATGCCATTTTTCAACAAATCAAGGGCAATAACTCTAAGGAAAATTAACCAATAATAAAGCTTGACGGTCATCATCACAGTAATTGGGTGTTCATATTCATTTTAAGTTTCATGAAATTCTACAAGCTAGTTACAAAGAAAGGAATGGGAATGGACGGTCAGAGTGAATTATGCAATAAATCAAGGGCAATAACTCTTAAGGAAAATTGACCAACTTAAACAAACTTGAGGGGCATCATCACTTATTTATTCTAAGTTGCTTAAAATTGTACCAGTTAGTAGAAAAATGGCTGCAGACGGAAGGACAGACAGAAATATTTAATAAATTAAGGTAAATAACTCTCTAAGAAAAAAACAATTGAGGGGCATCATCAAAGAACTGTATGGTTGTTCATATTTATTTTAATTAAGTTCCATGAAATTCTACATGCTAGTTACAGAGAAATGGCTGTCGATGGCGATGCGTCTTTGTAATGCCGGATGGCCAGTCCACACGCACATTACCCCAACTGCCGGTAGTAAAAGTTAAGCATTACATGAGTTCAGTGAGTCACATTGTAACTATTGTATAAATGTTTTAAGAACAGCGTGGCATACCACTGCTATTTTCGATATCGCCATAACTGGATAGAACACTTTTTCCGGAATCCAGAATTTATGGTCATTGGGGCCAGACAATAGACGGCATACAGGAAGAGTGCATAAATTATTAAACATGAAAAACATTATTATCAAACAGCTTTGTTGTTAAGCTTAAGTAAAAGATATCCTAAAAATCCTTTATATTTGAAATATTGTATTTTATTCCATATTCCCATGGCGAAAAATACACACATTTTTCAAGTTAAGCGCCGTTTCCATGAAGCGTAAAACATATGCATTTTAGGCGCGTATTTATATGGCACGTAACACGTGCTGAATAAATATATTTCACTTCAGTCTATATTGCATGTTGCCATTTCCATTGACATGTGGGTTTTTCCGTGCGTAATATTTTACGCGCTGAAAAATTCGCTTCGGGTAGGTAATTGTTTACGTATGTATGCAAGTATAATGTCTTTTGAGGTATAAACTGATTTTAGTATTGCTTTATTGATGCCACTTATCTTAATTTGCATGAATTTAGTTTTGTAGGTTGACAAGAAGCTCATAGAAGTATCCCTGTCTCTTTGAAAAACATCAAACATTTTGTCTGACAAAAACCATCATTTTTTTTTAAATATCGATGAAAGGTAATTTTTATCCCAAAAAAGCGCCGAAATAATAATTATGCTCTTTGGAAACCTGGCATAAAAAATAGTATTTGTGTTCAAGTACCGGTAAGACTTTTCACATAATCTTCCTTTTGGCAAAAGTAATTGCGATTATTGTACCTAGATACTCTATACGCTTTATGCAGCCACCCCTGTCGTATATTCAGAATTTCTCGCACATTGCTGTTAAATAATTCTGTTATACCGGAAAACGAGTTTTATCCTATAATGTTGATATGGTCAGTGAGAAACCGTACCTGAAGTTATAACTGAACTAGAGCTGTCTTTGATACGACCCAAGGCATATCGATGATTCCAATATATCGGAAGACAAGCATCGTCGATACATCGATATACAGTTATACGTATAGACGAACAAGAAACAGATCCTTCAGTCAATGATCCCTTTTTAGCCATTCTACACTGTACATGTTGGGTATATATTCAGCTTTTGAGATAGCACCTTTGGTTGAGTTTAGACTTGACCCATTTTTACAATTTGTGAACTTCCATTTTAACAAAGGGACTGTTCTGTGCAGGAAAAGGAGGATGTTTGGTGGTTCCATTCATTTACCCAGGCATCGATATTCTAAAATGTGAATCGATTTTCGATCTGATAAAACTATTGTTGATACCGCTTAGATCAATGACAGCTCTAATGACGGCAGTGTTTAAGGATCAACACAGCGGTGGTCACACAGCAGCTACATACTGTCATGGACAGTCACAGCAGAGCGACAGATGGACACTGATCAACACGACAGGTACTTTGTTAAACGCGGGTCAACCAACACAGACCTTAACTGGATCCGATTGTTCTTTGAAGGGTCTTGAGACAACTGTACTTCTTCGGTCTTGTGGTGTTCATAGTATACACAGACTAAAAGCACCGAGGAATTCATTTTCTGTGTTATATTTTTAGCATTGTTCCCAAAAAACTTACTTACAATCATAAAAGTTACATTGCTTGTATTTTGGTCAATTCTCATATTTTTTACGGAGATCTGTATTGACAAAACAGCAGTAGACAGTTGTCCTACATTATTAGATCAAGTAACATGGTCATCTAACACAGAATGATTGTTGATTATTATTTCACAATAAATGGTTGGTTGGTTAATTGTTTTTTTATTGTTGACAATACTTTGGGTACGAACCAATTTGGATACGCTTCGCTTATCAAACATTATGATGAAAATTAGCATCGAAAGTTGGGTTCATTGTATAACTTTTATTATGTGTATTAAAGACAGTTTTCCTTGTTTAAAACAAGTACTTTAATCGTATAATCAGGTATTTTACCAGTTCTAGGCTGAACGCGTTCTGTGAAGTCTTTCTCTTCATCCAAAATGGCGGTCTCAAAACTTCTTTGGCAACCACAGAGACAGGTTCTAGCAACCAGGAATTCTTATCTCCCTTTCATAAATGTTTCTGCAGAATGGGGTGTTTGGTAATCTTACGGAATACTCTTAAAAACCATTGAAACATAATAGATAAATTATGAGCAACATTTTTTTAGAAATTAGAAAAATCTAAATGATTTTGTCAATTTCCATTCACATCTTCAGAGTACCGAAACTGCTACACACAAATCTCAGTCGAATAGGGCTGACCAAATGTTGGATGGGCTAAAACCTCGCAACACGTACAATGCCGTCTAGCGATTATAATCGCGTCGCGATTGAATCCCTATTATCAAGCTCAGACAAGTTAATATTTTTATCATTTTAATGATCCAAAACGATCGCCATTGAGCGATATTCGCAGTGGTGTGTTAACTTCATTTGATTACGCCATTGAAAATAAACATCAGAATTCCCGTGAAATACCGCAGATTGATCTGTTGGCTGTCAAAATGGTCCAAATGTCATATGATATAAAGTACAAATCGCTCAAATTAGAGAAACAGGGACCATAACAATCTTGAGTGCATTGTGTTTGAACTTAAGGACATTTATACAACCAACAAGTGCAGTTACTATCAGTCTGAATCGTTTATGACTTGGTAAATGCATGCTATTATAGCCCATGCTGAAAATATATAAAGTTGATATGTGATCAAGAGCATTGTATTTCTTGTTTTGCAGTCCTAACAATTTTATAAGCGACACTGAAACAATCAGTTCGTTGCTCACCAAGCTAGCGTAGTGTGTAATATTGTCACTAACATAAGCTGGTGTTACGCAGTTCGCAGGTGTCTTCGATTTGTGATATACCGGTATTATGTATGTGTGGCCTGTTTTATTTTTTTCTTCGGGGTAACCTTTACGTCATTGAACATGACTTCGTTGAATGTCCATTGGTAGAACGTCCACCTCGAGTGTGGGAGTCCCAGTGTTCACTTCTGGACCGCGTCTTATATGATATAAAATAAGAAGGGTATATTTCCGTTGCTTGGCGCTCAGTGTTAAGATGAAACGTTATGTTCTCTCATACCCTAGTGGTGATGAATGCCTGTCGAAAAATGTTGAGAGCGATTAATATATGTTGTTAGAATGTACCTCACCATCGACCAAAAATGAATCAAAGTACTGAAGTACCTTTACTGGGGGAAATCACTATTCTTGGTTATATATGGGTTTCATCTTTAATGGTAATGGATTTCAATAAAAAGAGTGAATATTGTGACTAAGTCTCAGAGACGCAATAGCAGCTGACTCATTTAAATCACACCACAACGGACCCATCGCGTGAAGGCAATACACCTACTGCATTCCTAAGTAATATGCCTAATTGTGTGTTCGATTCCCCGTATTTTCCGTTTTTCACCGCCGAATGTGCCTGTGGACATCAAGACATACCAGTCCTGATATAGAGTATTGCAGGCCAGTAAGACTCACGTAATAAATAGAATGAAAACATTTGTTAAACCTAAATAATATAAGAAATCGGATAGGGGATGAATGGGCGCAAGGAAATGAAAAAAAGCTAGCGCCTAAAAACTACAAAAAGTCTTAATTCCACAATTCTTCAGCTGGCTGCATATTTAAATTATAAATCACCCAGATAGGGTACGATTAGCGAGAACGAATAAAATAGGGGTCGAAACACAAATGCACGATATGGTATCGACTTTCGGCGGGAAAATTGTATACGCAGCTCAGCGCTCGGAAAAGAGTTGTGCTAACGACAGATAATCTGTGTTAGTTTAATGGATCAAAAGTCGATTAATACTATAAAAATTGGCGCAAGAAAATAAAACATAACTATAAACTGAAAACTACACAGAGTCCCTTTTCCATAACTCTACCTGAATACGAACTGGATAGAGTACGAATAGCCCGAACGAATCCGATGGGGACGAAACACAAATAACTGATATGGTCTCGACTTTCGGCGGGAAAAAAAGTAGAAAAAGGGGGCATAATTTCAACAAAATGCCTGATAGAGTTACCTACTCCTGCATATGGGTTGGGGTCATGATGGCAAACAAGTATGCAAAGTATGAAAGCAACATCGCAAATGACTAAGAAAATATAAGAGGTTAAAAAAACTGTACCTAAACTTTAACAAAAGTGTTACGCCGACGCCGACAACGACGCCGACGCTCGGGTGACTGCAATAGCTCCCCTTATTCTACGAATAGTGGAGCTAAAAAGACACACGTTAGATTAGGAGTTTTTAGCTTAACTGCAATACGAATGTTAAAACCATGAATTATGCGAAGTTCGTCTGCTCATCGAGTAACTTTTAACAGTGACATTTTATCGACCCTCAAAAATCATTAGTCATTTTACAGCGCGTAGGAATTTATTTGCACAAATACATTTATTCATCGAACTTTTCAAAAAGTTCACTCAATACAATCAAATAAAAGATAATTTAATTGTTATAAACTAATTTTCTTAAAAATGGTTGAAAATTACGATATTGGTTGAGATTTGCTGGGCCTTTTTCTTGCTCGGATGAATTGGTTGTAGAGAAATTACATAGTTGAAATCGTAGTGATTTCTGAGATGGAATGTAATACGAAAACAGGGGGATCCCCAAGTAAAAAGTATTAAATCATTTTGAACTCAGTATCCAGTGAAATAACTGTTGTTATGAAAATCAATATCAATTTCCTTAACCGAAATTAGGACACAGTTTGTTTTACTTGCAGAAATACAATCACAACAATTAATGCGTCATATCAATATTGTGGCCGAAATAATTGAAGTAGTATTCTGGGAGGATGCGTAATGCAATAATTTTGTTCGCATTAGACAACAGTATTCGAGAAAATTATTAACTTTCATGTAGATTAAACTTCACATTGAAAGCAATTTCGTATGGTCGTAAATTAACGTATTTCAGTTTTCGTGGAAAACTTATTATTACATGTAGCTGTATATCGGAGATTGATTGTGTTTTTAATTTCGTGATGAATTCTATCCACTAAAATTAACGATGTATATTTCATTCGTCAAAACTAATTACTGCTCCCCAAGTACAATGTAGTTTCCGATACTGGAAGAAGCCATCAGATTGTTTGGAACATGGCAATTGAATAACTAACACCTGTTCCCAAAAGAACCACGTAGTTTGTGATAGAGAATAATTGGATTAATTATTTAATGATTTATCGAAAACTAAAAAAAGTTACTTGTTTCCAAAACGAAATAAAACACCACTGTTTTCTGTAGCAACAAATGAACAACAATTTGACAGAATAGTGATTAGCAGCATTTCTATAACTACAAACGATACCTATTAATCTTCCCCAATTGGCAAAACATTTGATTTCAGATTTCTTAAACACTGTGTTCAAGAAATATTAATGTGAGTAGGACAGATGCCGAGAGTATGATGCTGCTAAATCATTGAATTTTAATACAATAATGACAAATACAATTCTTTTATATGTTTTCTGGGGAAGACGATCGTCACGGCGTAGCCTATTTTTGCAACACTGGTCTTTTTATACGGTTTAATGTACGATAAGTTACAACGACACCAGCATTCCTATACATTCAAGCAAATAAAACTGCATCAATTACAAATCAGCTTGAATGTAGCACAAACATTTTGATGAGATTACTTTGTTGAGGCAATCTTTATTTTTTTACAATAATGCAGATGTAACATTATGTTTTTGTAAATACCATCTATTCCTCTTATACAATTTTGAAAATATACACATGGCAAATTTGTTGACCATTATCAGATTTTGTGTAATATATATATATATATAAGTAATACACTTTATAACGTTATCCATGTAAACATGACGTCACATTGGAGCAAAAATGACGTTACGTTGCTCATATGCAAGATTTCTTTGCCAATTTTGTTTACTCTTTGCGCATTTTATTGGTTACAACCTAAGTGTATATACATCAGTAATATTTACTAACGTTTGTTCTCCATAGATATCATGAAAACGAACAATTGTATTAAAGACTTTAATACACTTCAGAGCCTGGTCGGAAGTTGATAATCCATCCGGAATGAATAATCACCCTCGGGCTGAAGTTCGGAGGTGATTAGTCATTTTCCCTCCCTGCCCGGCTGTGTCGTGTATTAACCTCTAAATACTTAAACACAGGCAATACCGAGCCACAAAGACACAGGTATAGTCTAGCAAGAGTCAGACATGGAACGAATCATCCACATCCCAAACAGTTTGATATTTCAAGCAAGCCTATATATTCGCCCCGCAATGAATGACACACTGTGGACTTTGAATTTCGTGCAAATTTAACTATAAAGGGAGGTAACTATGAATATTAACTACTAAGTTTCTTGTATTCCCATATACTATGCCATATGGACAGACTGGTTTAAACACGTAATCAAAAACTGTTACAGCCTGAGCATGCCAACAACTTCATGTTGTTTCTACACAGACACTGCTGATGGGGGCATTGGGTGATGATAAAATAGTAAGCTAGTAGTAAACATTTAGTATCCTCATAAAACTCTTAATAACACAGCTATTGAACGTCGGTAACAGTCCATATTCCCACAGAAATGACTCAGAAATAGATATCCAATCAGCCACAGTATCACTGTCGGTCGTAGTATGATGACCAAGAGCCTAAATTAACGACTTCTATAATTTGATCCACCGATTAGCACGAAACGTTTTATGGCTCACGCTAGGAAATATATCTTGAAATAAAGACAATGTAAATTAGCGTCCACCTTTCTCTCTGATATTAAATCCGTCTAGAAAAGCGAATAACGAAGAGCATAAACGATCGAACAGAACTTGGAATTGGTTGGCGAATAGATAGAGAAAGTTTGCTGGAATTAAATATATATCAAACTGGATCTTGAAAAAACAAACAAGCTGCAAAATTCAATTACTAGTTTCTGTAAAACAAATCATTTGATGGCATATAATGAACTTACACAGTCTGTGATGCTGTGAGACGTTTAATACATTCAGCAAATACCGTTAGATTGCAGTCTTTATCTTTAAGTGCATTTCATCAATAGGAATTCACTGCGATTTCATACATTAAATAACATGCAATAAGACATCTTAAAATGTCAATAATGTAGGTCAGATTCTTGCTAAGGTTGTTAATAACATAGGACGGTTTATTGCGTGAAATATTATCTATTTCTATTATCATACGTGTAAGCTTTGGCACACGCGGAATACGAAGTCATAATTTTAAGCCTCTTCCAAATTCTCCAGAAGTTGATGGAATATACGTTGACAGATATTGTAATTACTCGCGATTTTCGTGTTAACATGTTAAGGAATGAGAAAGAAGCAGGCCGATGGTTGATAAATGAGCGGGCGTTCCAACGCAAAAATGTAGGAAATGTGCAAGCGATTCACGTCACTCTACAGCTAATGTAGCCGTTGCTAGCTTCATTTCTGATAATCGAAATTATACAAGAGAGACCAACAGACACTGTGCTTTTTTCATAATTATAATCACTGTACAAGTCTTGTCTGACTGCAAGTCGTACCGTGGATAGACATAAACTCCTCATCATTTGATAAGGGTCAATAACTTTTCGTAATATTTTTCAAATTGACTAAGATTGACTGATTGGATTTTCAGAAACGTAATGTTACAACTACAATATTAAAAACAGTAAAAATTGCTTAACACTGTTGTGTCACATTGTTGATGAACCCAACCTCACTAAAATACTTGTGCCACATTGAAAATTGGTCTAGAACCAAATATGTCATCCACTATAAATAAAGTCGTTATTATTATTATTATTATTATTAAGCCTCTGTTATAACAGAATGTGGTTCGTTTGTTTGCATTTTAGGTCTTGCTCATTATAAGGATAAAACGGACAAAAATTCAATGTAATTCTTGCCATTTTGGTCCCTGTCGATAGGGATTATCAGTTGCCAGAAAAAGGACAACATTATGGCAATGCATACCATATGCATCACATGAAATTTTCAAAATTTATTAGCATATTAGATAATATTTAATCGTTCTTAATCGTTTTTTTCTATTAACTTAACACGGACATGAATATTGTTTACCCCTATCAAACTTTGAGTGGTATATTATTACACGGCCCAGTCAAAACGATTCGAGATCTGTATAAACGGCACGGCTATTTTAATTAAATGCTTTATGCTGTTTTTTCAAACTATTTACAGCTCATTATACAAATTAATATGTCCAACTCTATTATTGTACATTTATTTTTTTATCCGCATCCAAATAACGACCAACTCATTAATGGCCATAATGGTTGTTTGGTTTGTTTACATATAGTACGACGTACACGTATATCGGATTATGTACAGACAATACATTTAGTGACTCGAGCAAGTTAGGTAGGACATGTTACAGACAAGACATTTAGTGACTCGAGCAAGTTAGGTAGGACATGTTACAGACAAGACATTTAGTGACTCGAGCAAGTTAGGTAGGACATGTTACAGACAAGACATTTAGTGACTCGAGCAAGTTAGGTAGGACATGTTACAGACAAGACATTTAGTGACTCGAGCAAGTTAGGTAGGACATGTTACAGACAAGACATTTAGTGACTCGAGCAAGTTAGGTAGGACATGTTACAGACAATACATTTAGTGACTCGAGCAAGTTAGGTAGGACATGTTACAGACAAGACATTTAGTGACTCGAGCAAGTTAGGTAGGACATGTTACAGACAAGACATTTAGTGACTCGAGCAAGTTAGGTAGGACATGTTACAGACAAGACATTTAGTGACTCGAGCAAGTTAGGTAAGACATGTTACAGACAATACATTTAGTGACTCGAGCAAGTTAGGTAGGACATGTTACAGACAAGACATTTAGTGACTCGAGCAAGTTAGGTAGGACATGTTACAGACAAGACATTTAGTGACTCGAGCAAGTTAGGTAGGACATGTTACAGACAAGACATTTAGTGACTCGAGCAAGTTAGGTAGGACATGTTACAGACAAGACATTTAGTGACTCGAGCAAGTTAGGTAGGACATGTTACAGACAAGACATTTAGTGACTCGAGCAAGTTAGGTAGGACATGTTACAGACAAGACATTTAGTGACTCGAGCAAGTTAGGTAGGACATGTTACAGAATGTTAAAGAGAATGCATATCTGCATAAAAGCATTCTATTTTTTATTGTTTCAGTTGTGATTTAATTGTATGCTCATTATTAGTGTATATTCAAAAAAGCCGAAATACCTATTGTTAAACATGTGCGTGTCTTTAATTGTTTATCTTGTACCTTAAATTACTAGTAACTGCTATTTAATTTGAGTTGAACAATAAACGATAGGCACCGTTTTAAATTTTGCATTTGCGATAACTGATTTCTTTGAGGGTTTTCATAAGAGTGTATATGAAGGTGTTGATTTGTTTAGATATATTTACTCTGCAGACATTTCTAGAAATTAACATAACTATTGAATTAGGAATGCGGAAAACCGCATCCGAACTCCTGGCCATGTTTTATTCACCGACAAAATACGCGAACAGATTTTTATTTCTTAATCATGTATAAATGTTCTTCAGTTAATCGATGCCTTTCTGTTTTCTTAGAATTGCAATAAAACACGTAATATGCGTTAATGGAATAAACTAGTTGTTCTGTATTGTATTTGGAAGAATACAAATTAATCGCAATTAGTTTGAAAAGATGCCGATAATTCCTATTAACGTGTAGCATGTTCTAAATAATATCTTTATCCATTCCTTGAGTACAGGGTCAGGTGTCGGTACAGTTAACATTAAACAAGCTGAACATATGTTACAAGAAATCCTTATGTTAGGTGAAATACCTCTCGCATTTAGGAGGTGTATTTGTGTCGACGTCCGTGATTAACTCATGTTAAAAACCAAAACATTTCACCTGGTTGTGCTTTCATGTTCTTAGATTGAAACATTACAATGTTAGACAATTTCAATCCTCGGAATGTAGGTTATTATTAAATTGGTAACGAAGTTAAAGCTAGAACCAAGCTTCGGTGGTTTGAATCTAGTTCAGTTTGCCATAATACGAGGACAAAATTATAATGTTACAAAACTAAGACCACAATTATAAATTATAGTTGTTTTGGACATTTACAACATAACTGGTTTTGCATGTGTTTTTATGACTTTGGTAATATATGAGGGTTATTGCCTGTTTGAAGGTCCCAACATACAGTGTGTGTGGTAATATATTAGGGTTATTGCCTGTCTGAAGGTCCCAACATACAGTGTGTGTGGTAATATATGAGGGTTATTGCCTGTCAGAAGGTCGCAACATACAACAAACATACTAGTGAGATTTTGGCTGATTTGTTATAAAATAAAATTAGATGGTTAATAGAAAATTTTGAGTAGGGGCTTTTCGCTCGGTTAGGTAGGGTAGGGTAGGGGAAACAAACAATGTTTTATTTTGGCTCAATATACCCGACATAAACAGAAATCCGTGAACGAGGAAACGAAACAACATAATTCGCTTATTCATTTCTTTGTTTGTGGTTAAAATTGAATTCCTGGTTAATGTTTGGGCTTTTCTGATTATGACAGAGGTAAACATTAATCTGACAGTAATTCCCTTAGATCGATCATGTACCCCATCAACTGTTTCATGGAGATGTTTGTACATTATTTAAATAAACGCTCCGGGAAACATGACACCATGGTGTTAATGTATGTAAAACACTAGGTAGATATAGCGGATTCATGAAGTTTTATCAGTTCGCCCTCCCATCATAAAGATACTGTTAACAGATCATATGTATAGATAACTCGAGTATAGTCTGGGTTATTGAAATATGTCGGCAATATACACATTAATGTTATACCTTCGCCCCATTAAATATACATATCTCATCTTCTTTTATTAATACTTCGTACATACTTCTTTTATTACGGATAAAAACAATAGTATCGATGGCATGTTCACGGGAAACGCAATCAGTTTACGTTATATTCAAACCCTGAAACAACTTATTATAAATAATAACGATTACTCAGAAATGGCATTATCACCGGTATGGTATAAATTATGTTGCTGATATTGGTAAAGCTTGAGCTATAAATGCTCAGATGTCCTAAGAAGAATAAGTCTGACGTGGCTAAATAAATCATGATGACGTCACATGCATTCCAAACACTTTAAAAATGAAATAGAGCAACTTCGTTTCCCGGTCAATACTAAATCGAGAACACAAAAAAGTACAGTTATACACAAATAGCCACAACATAATGACAGTATAAATGACTGTTGGTATAAATGTGGGGTATTTAGCAATGTTTACACGCAACGTGAATCAGACAGCTTACTTGTACCAATATGAGTATTCTGTCGCCGTGGAATGACATGATGAAAACAGAAACTTAAAATAATAACATTACATGTAACCAAGGTGAAAGTTAAACATTCTGAAAACATGAAGTCTTAAAAAATTGACAATTTATATAGTGAAAATGAAAAAAACCCATACCTTTTAGTACACTCAAAAACCTAAAGTTCAGGCATATGCCTGAAAACTTTCTACTATGCTTTGATTGTGTTTCAGTACAGCAGTGTTGTCCTTTTTATGTATTACTAAGGTGATATGAAGTAATGTTTTAGATTAGTAATCGTCATCTTTCCCAGGATCGTTAAAGCATCGATAACACTTGATTATGTCGCATTAGGAACTACAAGTCTAGACAAAATTGAAGATTAATTGATAGTCATTGGGGTGGTTTATTTTCACGCTATGAATACATAATTGTACGCAGTGTATATAGTAATTCAATTATCTCTGGTACGTTATGTTGATAGGTTATCTCATAATTCGCAATGTGAATATCTTTGTATTGATAATACACGTAAACCATCCTGTTGGTTCCTATATCTGTATACCAGCAGGTCGGGAACCAGACACTTGCTCATTTGTTAACCTCTAAGCAAAACGATAAAATCTAAATGGACAAGGACAGAAGCATTCCATAGAAGCAACGAAAACTACAAACAATCGTTCGGGTAGCATAACGGCAAGAACCGCGCAAAAATTAACAACAACAAATCACAAGGATATTTATAAGGGCAAACCAACGTCATGTGTATGCTTGGGTATGTTCCTTTGGAAAGGACCAGAATGACAATCATAATCGAAACATTATCATAACCAGAAATGCTTTATGTTCCAACAAGACCTCTTTGTTTTTTATCATATTTCATTGATAGTATTAGATGCCGAAAATTTATTTGAAAACATTTAAAAGAGCAATGTTTATCTTATTTCATGGCTTTATTATCTTGGCAAGTCAGTTTAATGCTGATAAAAGAATACACTGTGTCCTACATAATGCTGTTATCATTTTTTTCCGAACTAAACTTTGAAATTAAATGATTGAAGAAACAAAAACAGCCCGGTTGAAACATTTGCTCAGTATATAAAATGAATGAAAGTGCTTGTGCAGCGCACATGTTACCAGTTTTCGAGGGCAGGTTTCAGCAGGTTCAGTCGTTCAGCCACCCTTTGACATTTAACTTCCTCTGGTTATTTGGCTACCTAAGGAAACCTGCGTTTATAACATAGCAGAACGACGTTATAAGTATGCCTATATAGACGATTTCTCTCACGACTTGTGCGCAGTCAACATCGAGATACGGCTCCATGTACGGACACTGTCCTCATACTTTTGGTACTAATCAACACATTGGTCTAGTGGAGCATTGTGGGTTATTGTTGCATCAAGCAGTGGCGCAGTCGCGGATTGAACCCGGGACATCTTGATCCCCAAGCGCGCCCTACCTCTAGGCCACAGCTCCCCATTCGATAACGTTATCGTGTTAACCCAAGCAACAACATTCAATGTAACTATTTACTTCCCAACCGCCTCATATCCAATATTGTTAGACACAGGCACACACAGACATATTAATCAACACGGGAGCTTTAGCAACTGACCATGTAACGTATAAGGATGCTGTCCCGGTATATCGATAGTTTGCGCCTATGTTGGAATATGCAGAGTGCAAACACATTAGACAATTCGGCTGTCGCGCAAGTAACCAATATCAGTGAGAACTGTAATTTAGGTAACAGCACTGTATGTAAACGGAAACGTTTTACCGCCGCCACACAACACAAATAACGTTCAACCTCTTTGATAAGGACATGTCATTACCTTTTAAGTCTTACCGTCTCCAACAAAACCGCTTAGTCCCAAACATACATACAAACACGATGTCGGAAACACACCATACTACAAATATATATATATAATAGAAAGAGAGCAATCACAATCTAGTCCATTGATTACCAACCGATGCGATGTATGATTCGATTTATATCCACAGCTACAGAATAACGATGAAAATGCGAAACGATCTACTTCGATTCTCTACATTATACCGTCTGATGAGTGTATTGTTCTTGTGATATTTGCATATATCTACCAGCATACAAGCCATTTATTTGAATACATCAACACAAAACCTAAACGAAACATACAAAATGATATTAAACGGAATAATCAATATTATAAATGCTTGTTGCAAGATCTATTGATAAAGCATTACGTAGCCATGCATTACAATTAGCTCTCTTTTTATAAAATAATTTATATCGATAAAACAACTGCAATGGGTCTGACATATTTTCGTTGTACATTTTTATGGTATTTTAGCAGTTAGAAAATGTGTTGGACAACAGGTATTAAAAGTATAGTATTAACAATAGTAATAACGTGCATTAAGCACCATTGTCCAAAATTACAAAATGTTTGCACAGCTCACTTTGAAAACGTTTGATTATTTTGAGAAACCAATGAAACAATAATATGTCCTTATTGTTTTACAAGTTTGACAATTTATAGTAAAATGGATGGTACTAGCTACATGTAGCTGTTAATCATAGAATGTACTCATCACAATCACTCTTCTGACATTCTGTCTCACTGTAAAAATACCTTAATATATAAATACGTTTCTGCTATGATAGTGATCATGGTTTTAAATCAATTATTTTTAGCTTAAGGTGATTCTAATTATTTATAGCTTATGGTGGTTCTATTTTGATCTAGCTGTGCGAGAGATATTAAACATGTGCTATTTATGAAGAACATATTAATTATAATAATTGTAGAAATATATATTTTTGACTGTTTGCATCGGTTAGTTTTGAAGATGTTCTTATAATTTTGGTAAATCTCTATAAAATGAACTTTGTATTTTATTAGAACAGTTTGGCTTAGCACATGATAATGGATATACACTTGATTTGTATATACGGAAACACACTGCGAAGTTGAATTTTGATCGAACGAGTTATTTACATTTGAAATGTTTGTGTGGGTATTACGATTTGTGAATTTTGGTGAAAATGCATTTTCGCGAGATAGTATGCTCATTGATACCAAAACAATGGAACGTGACCTGTTGTTGACGTCCTCTTAGAAACCAACCAAATTTACATGTATTACATTAGGAACAATTGAGGTTTTAGATTAGATTTTGATTATATCTCAGTTCAACATTTTTGTGCGATTATCAACAAATCTAAATACACATGTTAGTGTAATTTGTCTTAATTTGACTGATTTCCGCCCTATGAACACATCACTCCAATAGTTGTTAAGGTTATTTTTGTTTGAAATGATACGAAATTCATGGAATCGTTCATATATTTATAAATAGTGCGTGGTTGTAATTAATTTATTTGTTTTTAGCCTGCTAGACAACATTTATTTCACGAACCGCGTAGTGTAGAATGTCACGTTCGTTCTACGATGATTGTTCTCATTTTTACGAAAGACTAGATCTATATAACACTATTACTGATGTTGAGCAATGACATTTTGTAAAATCAAGACATCGTTTAATGTATGATATGAAATACATTTCCGTAAAACAAAAATATGCAACTGTGTAATGTATGTTTTAAAACATAGATCTAGTTTATAAAATGAAGTATGTATTTGTGTGGTGACATGTTGTAAAACGAAATATACAATTGTGTAATGTATGTTCGTATTTTATAGGAGTGGAAAATTTACGCCGAAGCGAAGGGTTCAATAAAATAAAGCATCTCTAGTGGAAATCTCTACTCAATTAGTAATAAAACTGAAGCTTCAGCTCTTGAAAAAATACTGTTATAAACTAAGTAAAATTTCTGTTTAGTGATGCAAAATTTGAGTCCATCCTCGCATGGATATTAGCACTAATACATATTACAATACTTATGATGAGATCTTGCTAAGATTGAGATGCTTGGGAGATAGGGGCTGGGTACTGTTTTATCAAAGCACTTACAAAAATCTGAAAGTTATGACCAAATTTAAATTCTTTATAATTCATTTACAACGGCAAATTGGTGATGGATATGGTTTGTATGAGTTCATTAACTGAATCAATAAAAGTATTGCAGCTCCATTTACCACACTTTACAATTGATAAAGAATTTAAATTTGACCGTAAGAAAACTTGGTATACCGATGAGAACATGGCGTAGAACTGTGGTGACAGGACTCGGAAGGATGTAAATATCTCCGGAAGAAGTACATAGAATGGCGAAAACAGACCCAAGTGTAGGGAGACCATTTTAGCCATACGTATGTCCCACTGAGGACGACTAGGAATAAGTAAGGTCGCTGTTCTTCGAACATCTCATATACCAATTTTGGCTACGGCAGAGACTTAATAACGTTTTACTTATAGTGAATTCTTATTTAATATTTTGACACAAGAATAGCATTTTAGCTGCCCTTTGAATACTCGTGAATATACGTGCCGGCAGAACATTATACGAGCTTTAACCTTCCACTTTCTAAAATTAGTTATTCGAGTTTATTTCCAGTATTTTCGCATTACGCATTTACGTTTTCTTTGTCCTCGTATAATTTGAATAAGTTTTTTTATCAATATTTATGTGTTAAAACATTAATGTATTTCTACTTATGCGTTGTAATATACCATTATACACTCGACGAATGTTCTAAGTACACACTTTTAGAACTAGAATAAATCAGGAACACAATTATCTAAACTCACTAAAACTGTAAAGATATCATATGTGGGTAGTTGTCTTTAATACAGAAGAAGAAAAATCAAGATCTTCGTAAAAATCATTGATACGTTACGAAAATGATAAAATCACATTTTTCTCGTGCACACATCTCAAATATGTGTAAATGTTCGACCAAACATAAAGCCGTAAAAATATTTCGTATCATATTACGCAAATGACGTAGGAGGATTGCGCAAGTGCGATAGGAATGCTGAAACTGGCATGTCAATAAGACGGATAAGATTTAATCCATTAATTGTCTGTTTAGGGGTTCTTAATTCATGCACATAATTATCATTATTGTAGTTGCATTGAATTCACGAAAAACATGCATGTTTATATTGACTCGATTAAAATTTGAGACGTCACATGACGTCATTTACATTTAGTCGTTGAATGCGTGAAAACACGATTATGACAACATCTGACTGATAGTTGTATCACTTTAAGATCGTGAAATAAGGTGGAATCGATGAACTCAACAGAATATGTCCATTTATTGTATTGAGCAATTTGAGTTTGAGCATGGAAGTAACTTTCGATCGGCATTTATCATCCGAATTACTACTACAATTTAACAAAACTCATTTTTTTCTATCAATCATATCTTTTGTAAGATACGAGCACATTCTCATCACATGGACTTTGATTTTGATGCAATTTCTTAATTAGGTTGTAAGATGGTATGGCCGCCTTGTAGCCCGGACCTAAATTCGAAAGAATACGTCTGGGATGAGTTTGGGCGACGCATCCGAGCACGACGACAACACCAGAACGTATAGGAACTCATAACGCACCCTTTACTAGAACTGAATGCACTCACGCAGCAATTGGTACACATCTTTATCAATTCAAAGCCTCAGAGATGTCAGGCTATCATCAGGGCAGACGGTGGTCATACACGATATTGATGTGCGATTTCGTTGTTTTAAGCAGTGAAATAAATGGTCGTTTTCTATTATGTTGTTATTATACTTTAGAATGGTAGTTAATTCAACGTAATAGACAATAGTTTCGTGATTCCAATGGTATATTCGATTCACGGATAGGTCTAATATTTTTTCAGTTAAATGAAAAATACACACTTTGTATTTTCATTTAACTGAAAAAATATTAGACCCAATTAGAAATACTCTGAAATTTTCGCACTTGCTAATTTTAGAGGCGGGCTATGTTATCCAGTATTATCGAAGAATACGTTTGCCTGAATGGACTTTGCGATGTGCGTATAATATATTCGACGACCAGCCACGCAGTAATAGTTAGAACATAGTAAGAAGATCATAGAAATCAGTATAGCCTTAGGTAAAATATACAGTGGCATTACACCTCAGTCAGCTTTTTAATACTGTTATTTTGTCTACTTTTTAGCACTTCTGACAGTAAAAACTATGTATTTCAGCCGTTTTACTGTTAAAACTTGGTCATTCTGCTTGGGCATTCAGCTTTTTGATTGCTGAAACTAGTTCATTAAGTTTTTTGACAGCTGGGACTTGGGCGTATCATTTACTCGTTCAGTTGTGTGTTTGATTTGTGCCATGTATGTTTTTTTTATATTATCTGTGCTCGGCTGGTTAAGTTCAGTGTAGCATTCCCTGTCTGACTTAATATTATCTTTTTCCGCAAATTAGAATCTTCAGTTGTTCCTGTGATGTATGGATAAGCCTATAATGAGTACATCGCGTGAACATTAGAATAGTCTTCTTTTACAATTTGCCAGTGAGTTCATGTACCATTGAACTACTGGGAACGTGGAAAATAACACAAACTAATAAAAATTGTCAACAGTGTCGTACGTATGAACCTCAACATGTTCTAGATTATGTACAAGCAACTAAACATGTCACACAAATTTAATTTAGGTAGGCACAACGTGCAATCAAGCATGTTTCTGAAACACTACTAATACTACTGTTGTAATACCAAGTACTGAAATAACATGTTTTCGTGGATATTAAATGACGTAACGTGCACTTTCACGGGATTGTAAATTCATGGATAAGGAAATATAGAAGGGGACAGCCTAGTTAGGCGTTTGAGAGGTCAATTGTTGTGGGGATTTGATTCCGTGGTCGTTTTCATCAACTAAATCAACGGAAATTTAACCCCCAAGAAAAATACTGCATTTATAACATTCAGGCTACTGCAAATGACAATCTTGAGAAATGAGTTGGTCTTAACAAAGATCCTCACTATACGTAACTAGAATACCAAGAACCAGACTAGATTCAATTTGTGTTATAGTCCGCCCAGGATAATGTGAATCGGTTTGGTCAACTGTGGCAAAATTGGTTTTACAAATCACTTAAATAAACAGATAAGGTCAGTAATGTACCGAAAACATCATTGATAAATGGTGCATATAAATTAAATCCACCTTAGTGGAATATACCAAGTTTTCCCGCCTTTCACATGATCCTGAGCGCACTATAGTGTTTTAATGAATGATGCAGCCACTATTATTATCAAAATACAGCCATGTTAAGTACATGCAGTTTGTTTTAAAACAGCAATGAAACTAGCCTATACAAGTTGCAAAATTGAAGTTATTGAATAATCTAACGTAATGTTTTGTTTATATAAGTCAAATAATATTCGATCAATCCTGAATAGCATTTACTAGTAATTTGTCTGATTTTGATGTGTTCCTGTTTTTCCCCATAATCAATCTGCATATGTTGTATCTATTTAGGACTACTGACAAGGTATAATATAGTCCGCCCAGGATAATGTGATATTTACAAACATTAATTGGTTTGGTCAACTGTGGCAACATTGGTTTTACAAATCATTTAAATAAACAGATAAGGTCAGTATTGTACTTAAAACATCACTGATAATCGTGCACATAATTGTAATCCACCTTTGTGTAATAACCAAATTATCCTGGGCGCATTATATCCTACACTCAGAGCGATATTCATTCAAGTAGAGTCGTGTTCTTCAATAAAAGAAGCAATTGTAGAACATGCTTTTAGGTAATTGTATTGACACGAGTTTTAAAATGTATCAATTTTGTTGGGCTTATTTCTTTTACTTATGAAAACAAGCTTATTGTTATCCATTGTTCGATTTAAAGGAGTAGTATTTTGTATCAGTTTTATTACTCTATAGTTCGATTTCGAGCATTGAGCCGTGACTGCACTTTTAAAGTTTTAACCATTAATCGATATAGGTTGGTATAGGTTTAATGGAAAATATAAGTAATATAATTAAGGCCGACTATTCCGTGCGTCTGAATGGTCGTGACGGTATAGCGCTTGATACATTGTAAAATAACTTTTGTCTGACCAGGGAAAGTTCGAATCTCACCAAATAAATATATTTTTCTTTTTTTAATTTATATTTACACATTTTTTAATTTATAAATGCATATAACTTGCAATATCCGTGTTATAACAGTATGTGACAAGTCATATTTGTTACATGCTTCAAAATATTTTTAGATCTGGCATGTGTATTGTAGCATGTTATGACGGCTAATCAACGTAATACAGGTTGTCAGTAAACTCGGAATATGGAAACGATCGCTATAAGTGAAAATGAAAAATAGAATGAATCAACACATTTTCATGGTTTAATTAAAAAAAGGTACTTTAGTTTATATACTCTTTAAATAAAATAAAATAATGAATTAAAAATATAAGCGAATTGGGAATTTGAACCACCGAACTTCGGGTTAGAAATCCTGAACGTTGCCGACTGCACTAAACTGTAATTCGATAAGAAACAGATAGATGTAAGAATCACATCATTAAATAATGACATGCGAACGTAATAAACTATGGTCTACCCGCCAAAATGGAATAGTCCGATAGGTCATGGCTCAGAGTTCAAAATTGAACTATAGTGGTGTTTGTTTTGTTAATGCCAAATCGTTGTTTTGTTCCGAGTTGGGCATATCTATAGTTCGTGCTAGATAATGTGGCAGTCGAGTCTATTTCACGACAGGTAATACATGATATAGATTACAGATAACTTTAAAAGAATGTAATTGTTTGTTGTTTGTCCGTTTCATTAAATACTATGTAAGTGGTAACTGTTTGAATACAGACTTAATATGGACTAGTGTTTGTTTACCTTTCAGACCAGTATGACTGCCTTGTGCAGCTAATCCTTTACCATCCATTCAACGACGAAATTTAACATTTAACATAGACAGTTATCCAGGCAGTTAAATTGCTTGGCCTTATCGTCATGCTTGACTAATTACAATGTAATATAAGCACTAAATAATTGCAAATAGTTATGTATGCTGTAATAGCTCAGGTGGTAACGCACAGGAATTGTAACTGAGCGATTCAAGTTCAACCCATCAAAGAAGTCTTTAGTATTTTTTAAATTCATCACAATATTTTTAATGTTATTTTCATATTCTTTTCGAGAGAGTTTATAATTTGTTAATTATATATTTTTCTTGTTTTGTTATGGTTATGATAAAATTATTTTTAATTCAATTAAACTTTTATGACAAGAACACACAATCATTACAATACAAAAGAATATCATGGTCTGTGTTACAGTCACACTCAGATAATGTATCTGTAGTTACAATACCTAAGTACTAGCAATCAAAATTCTTGTGCTTTAATTATTATACGTGTACACAGCCCGTTGATTGAGTACATGTATATTTAGGCTATACACTCTTTAATAATGGACTTAATAACTTTAATTACAGGTTTGTATCACTATTGGATAGAACTGATTATTTCAGCCATTTTTCTGTAAAACTCTTAGCTTTTAAATTTATAAAGATGAGAAAAAGAAATTAAAAAAATACATATAACTTGACAAGGTTTCGAACTCGCGGCCAAAAATATCGAACTCGTCAGGAAGTATCTACGCACTTAACCACTCGGCTATGAAGTATGTTTGAATTGGTGGATGGTTAGAATGATTTATAATCACAAACCTTAACCATGGTTTACCTAATTCAATCAATTGACATTGTCCACATTGTGTCACGTGACTGCCACATTATCATGCACGGACTATATCCGTGCCGCAGACAAAACTGGAGATGTCGTAAAATAAACAAGCAATATGTCAAGCCTACTTCACATCTAGAGAAAGATGTCACCTATTATTGGCTTATTGAAAGAAACGTCCCTGTCCAAATAAAGTAAATAACACACCTACTTGTCATTTAAAACTCATTTATAATTTCTCTCAAATGTATTCATTTTTATTAGACACTTGTTTGTTTAGAGTTTTCGCTCCTCTAAAGTTGTCAATGAGACAAACATTAATTTCTAAAACAGTATCACTCTTACAACAGTCAGATAGAAATCATTAATGTAAGATATTAACTTGCTTAATCAGTATACTATAAAATCAGGTATTTTCGTGGGCGTGGATTTTGGTAAAATTCAAATTTAATGCGGTCGTAAACTCGAGGATTATACAATGCGAAAGGAGAAAAATGTTCAAAATCGTGAATGTATCGGTACTTATATGGCAGTTGTCTATTACAAATGATAATCGCCTTTTTGCATACACATATGTGACGACTGACATTAAAGGGTAGTGGTGGTAAAATCCGTGTGAACACGCAAAGTGGTACAGTGTATGTGACGTAATTGTTTAAAAAAAAATTTCGACTGGTTTTAACAAAATCGAAAATTTTCTAGTTTATACAAATTTATTTAATGTCGATTGTGAAACAAGTTTTTCCAACTTATATTAATCACTCTCGACACCTCATTCCTGATGTTATCCATCGCCACGAGGGTATGAGAAAAGAGAGGCAGTTTCCCTTTTATGCTGAGCGAAAGTTTTCTTATTCGTGGTGTTAGGTTAAGTATATGGAAAGGGTTCAGTTCCCGTGTTTTAGTTTGGCACAACGCACACGAGGTTAGCTATATTGGAAATGATAGATATAGTTTGCCCGCATGCATCGCATACACACTTTATATTGACTAATAGTGATTCTACCTTTCAGTAACTGCATATCAAAAGAGAGATTTTTCTTTATGTACTTCAGACGAACTGTATATTTTCATATGGATCCGCGTGAAAGCGAGAGATCGATTGATCTCATTAATGTCGTTTAAATGCAAATGCATACGCATGTTTTAGAAACAGGTTCTGTTTCATCTGTTACAACCAGATTCCGCCCTTAAGGCTTCTGCAAAATTAAACTTTCATTAGGTTTGCTGCACTCCCTGGTACAGCGAACAGCGATATTAGTATTAATCAAACAGTGGATTTACATACGCATACAGAAGCAAAACATAATAACAAGTCGGCAGGGGCGACAGTACTTCAAAGAAACAGCCAAGCATGAAATACACAGAAACCGCCTTAGTAGGACTAGCCTGCGACCACCTCAATATAATAAAACCTTAACATTAGGAACACAATTGTTTTAAGTACATGCAAAAGCGGTTTTGTACTGTTGTCAGCCCGAACAAAATGGAAGGGAACATGTTTGATATGTCGGTAGTGGTTAGGATACAGTCCAAGAAAGCTTGTTTTGTGAATCATCCTGATGAAACTGGAGTACATTTCGACACCGTGTGATCGAAGACATACACAAAGGTTTAAACATTTGAAATGACCAGTATACATGTACATATTGAATGCACTCGTAATGGAGACAAAATACTTTTCAAACATACACACAAGAACGAATTTCGAATTGCTATTGAATTACGGCATTCCGGCTCATTCCGACCATGTGATTGGGTTATGGTGATTACACTGCGAGCCTTGAGCGAGCAGGTATATTGGATAGCATTAAGTTAAAAGTCCATGGAGGGACACGTGACCTGTTCTCGATGATTTACGATTTAAAAAAAAATCCCAAAAAATATGCATTTCGTAAGAATGTCGTGAACCAGACTAATTCCATTATTCCATGCGGATAACATCGGTCTTTGTCGCATTGCAATAGTTTATATACCGAAGAAATCAGAACTGTCCGAAATTTCAGTGAGCGCTAGTCAATATTGAGACTATGGATCTAAACAGCAGGTGACTGCAGCTGCATAAGCACAGCGCTACATTGTTCTTGAACGAAAATAGGTTAGTTCTATTGTTAATGTGTCAGGATTACGGGATTGCGGGTGTTAACACCTGATCGGTATTTTTTACGCAACCGATAATTTTCTTACGCAAAAAGATGGCTGACGTATGTCGGCCCGGGCAAGTCGAAATTCTTAGAAAGAACTACAAAAGTATCCTCAAAACCCGTCCCTACGATAAAAATGTACACGCAATTCGATTGAAAGAGTATAAAACACGAGTTTAGATCGTTTTATCGTTGGATAAATTCTTCGCAACACTTTCGTACCACTTCCCATCGTTCGTCCTGAATATTGTTTTTCGTACTCAACACAATTCGCTCCGTAAATTATTTTTTGGATTTTTTAGGATCAGCGGGTAAAATTAGTGCTGGTTGTTTCCCTTGATAAAATTAACAACATATACAGTTTCTTTTGGTCTCCATAGTCATATAAGGAGAATTACCATTCAGTGTAAATGTCTATTCAGAGACTTAAAATTCTAAATGTCTCTTGTCTATTGTCATGGAATTATCGGAATTGGTTTGTGATCTTTGATATTGTTAAAAAACTGAAAACATGTCTTATGATAATACCTTTTAATGAACTGATACGAGGTTTTATTTATAAGCATATAAATATTATATGGAACAAGGGAGTCATAATATGCAATTAAGTGTCTTGAAAATTGGTTTGTTATACATGAAATTATTTAACAAATTGTTGATAAATTTCGTATGTCAAATTATCGTGCATAAAGTTTTTCCAATTTGAAAGCTACCGGTCTATCGCGCTTATCTTTTTCTCACAATTTTGAGATTTTCATGATTAATTTTATACACATCAGCTATTGAATTATGCAGATAGAAGGTCGAGGATCCTGTCAATTCTCTGTCAAATGAAGTCGGTACACCATTTGCTCACAGGAACTATTTGACTTGTCTTATTATTACCAATATTTTACTCAATGCCGGAGGTCATGACGTATCAATTAGGCAGGGATAAAGCCGAATGGCCACGCGCTACGACTGTCTCAGTCAAACGCAAAAAAAACAATATTGGCAAAATGGGTTAAATATTATACGGTACTGCACAACTTGTTAAATTGATGTAAGAAGTGCAACTTTGTGCACCATTGATATAAAAAGCAGAAACGATATTAGTTATGTACATTTAATGTTTAGATTATCAAACTACGCGTATAAAAGACTGCCAGTCTCATTACCACCTCCGGTGTCGGCAAATTGATTTTGAATCACGTTGTAGTGATATCTCGCTTGCACAACATGGACCATTTTTATGGTAAATCGTTCAATTTCTGTTTATCATGTTTATGATCCGATCAGACGCGTACTTTATTAGTGTGTTTTCTTTGAAGCGTACGCATCGTCCCGCTTGGGGAGGATAAATAGTTTAAAGGATTGAGCATTATGCATAACTTTCTTGCCACATATGGTTCATGTAGATACAGCATAGTCCACCAATTTCACATACATCGTGATATTTTGTCTAAGTAAAGATAATCGGTATGTTACTGCTTAAGCAGCTTTTTTATGCCGTTTGTATCATGCATGCTACAGAGATACTCATGGAATATTAAATCGATCTATATAACATCCTATACTCTGTGAGCGGACAACGTCGTAGGTGTAAATAATTCAAAGTGTGTCTGCGAATAGAAATTGGTTTTAAGTTTGTTTTTTCAGCAACTGTCTTTGTTATTGTCCCATTTTATGTCATTTGTAACACCGATGCGCTCATATATACGATTGCGTATTTTCCTGACCGTTTGATTTGCTTTTTCCTGCAATTATTAATCAACTCAATACTAACTTTCTCAGTCGTGATGCAATGGTAACCTATCAACTTCAAACCAAAGACAGGGCACATCCACTTCTAATCGATGACAGAGAGGTCCTAACCTAATAACGGTATATTTGGCAAACCTAAAGCGACCGGGAATAGCCTGCCAGCTGTGTTAGCAATACGAACGTGTCTCTCAAATACATACTCGTATACCAAGAAACACGATGTAAAACACGAAACGGGATGCACATAAATATTAAATTTGATATATTAAAACTTGTAGCAGCGTCTTTATTTCCATTTAATTTTCCCAATATGTTATTACATGTAAGCTTGCAGCAGAACGTAACCTTTCACGTGTTTCATTTCGTATGCTGTGTTTATAAACATTACCTCAATCAGGCGCAGCATTCACTGCCTCGGGTTACACATGCCTCACGAGATAATGACTATAATTGTGGGTTTAATTAATTAAACACAAGACATGCTCATGCAACTAGTGTTTCTGTGCTATCAAAACACACGTTTCAAACATACGCTCGCTTCATACCAGCCAGAACTTTATACGGAACTATTAACAAAACCCTTTTTGATACTAATATAATACCCTGACAGTTGGTTAATTGTCTATATTTATTGAACTTCATTGTGTTCATAAGCGGTTAGTACCAGAGGTGCAAGTGCCATTGATAAGAATATAACTAACAACAAATTATAATATAATTCAGAAGGTATGTTTCACCAACGTGTCACTGAATATTTTCAAAGTATTATCGAGAATCGGAATGAGCCCGATCGAATGCCGTAGGAATAGCGATTCGAGGTACATTATTCCTTACTTTTGGGATAGGAAAGCACAGTTCTGATTTTTAAAAAAAAAATTTGCATTGAAATAATCAACAAATACAATTTTATTGATTACAAATTAACTCAAACGTCTCCTGACATAGAAATGTCATACATAAATTATTTTGATGTGTTTAGTTTATAAAATCTGAGCTTACTTCAAATTGACGCCAGTTTCCCCATACTTCTAAAAATACCAATATTTCATATTCTATATAGTTATTAATGCGCTGCCATGTAATTACTGTCTAGTTCTACGTGTATACGGCATATGGTTCACATTTCTACATACTGGTATATCAATTATCCGGCTAAAATTACTTCATTTACAATATACAAGAACTCTAGGAATTACAATTCCTTCAGACATTGTATTCAACTCTCCTGGTGTGACATTTATCAAGTTGTCCGTTGCAGATGCATAATTCGTTCGTATTATTAGTTTCAAACACTCTGGTTTTCAGTAGGGACGCGTTCACTGTGTTTGCATATTGATTTACGCAATTTTAACAATATTCATACAGTGTGGTTCCGTCTAAATGTTCATGAGTTTGTATTTGCCACTAAAATCGTGAAGAAATCGACCAAATTTCGTTTCGTATAATTATGTTACGTTGTTTCTTTTCATGATTTTTAGACCAAACCTGGAAATGGTTATTGTTTGATGTGTTCGATATTAACCGCCTTTTGAAATCGTTTTTGTTCCCGCTGACAAATGATTGTTGTTCGAAGGTTACGCCGGGTTTCTATTTGTGTTTGCGCTCCCAAAGGAAACGACGTACCGCTTTCAACTGCAACTTCATTTAATATCTGAGTTGAAATAGCCTGTTTGATACAACCATTCATACACGCATAATACATAGTTTCAAATATATGTAATACACTAACTATAATAAAGTTTCAAATATATGTAATACAGTAACTATAATATAGTTTCAAATATATGTAATACAGTAACTATAATATAGTTTCAAATATATGTAATACACTAACTATAATATAGTTTCAAATATATGTAATACACTAACTATAATATAGTTTCAAATATATGTAATACAGTAACTATAATATTGATGCACAATAAATTAAATATCTTCAAATTAAAATCTCACGGCATCATCGTCAGTATATGGCTCCATACAACATACTAACTTATATATTATTATGTACATTTGTATACGATACTATACAAGAAATCATATTCAACACAATCAATTCAATCTAAACACATATGAAAATCCCATTTTCAGAACTAGTATATAGATGTTATAATAACGCAATCTGATTTTTGTGATTCCCAATCCTACGGTGCAAGAGGTACGCATTGCTTGGAATATCTTAACAAAGTCTCTATTTAATAGCATTCGCAGTATGGAGCTCTTGTATAAAATGCTATTTTGATAGCAAGATTATTTTCACAACCAGTACTCTGAAATTGTGATTTAATTCTGGTAAGCCATCTTGATATGAGATTTAATCCATGCTCGTTATGCTAAGGCTTGCTATTACTAAGACGTCTTCGAGGTAATGTCCATTTTTAAAGTACTCTTTATCTCGACGCTGATTGTCTACTCTGGTATATCCGGTCTTAATCAACTAGATTTCAAGTAGCTTAACAGAAACGGTATGAGTCAAACGTCTATAGTAATATACAATCTAAAACATTAGATAAAACTAAACTGAGCAAAAATTAGCAACATATAGTCCAGTTAGGATATTGTGACAGTGACGTTGCATACTATGTGTACGCAAAAAATCACAACCATTGCCTAAACAGGTAGAGCGAAGTTTAGTATGTTAGTTTAGCATTGAAATTATAGTTGTTTGTACAGTATAAGCCGTTGTGATTGGTTTTACACCGTTATAGTGGACTCGACCGCTGCGTCACTGGATTTTTATCCTGACTGGACTATACATATTAACAGTGTATTTATATAATCGTATTATTTAATCATCCCAACTTCTCTTTGTAGCAACTATAGAAAAAATAGCAGACGGAAAAGAACATAGCAGACGAAGCAGAACAGAACAGAACAGAACAGAACAGAACTGAACAGAACAGAACAGAACAGAACAGAACAGAACAGAACAGAACAGAACAGAACAGAACAGGACAGGACAGGACAGGACAGGACAAAACAGGACAAAACAGAACATAACCGTCCTTGTATGAAATGATTTACAGTGTTTACAACTGTTTATGTCACTGCATGTATATAGTGTGTTCAATTCCATTGTATAAAATTAGTTGAATTATATCGAGTTGAAAACTATCGGAGATAAAGGATCACATGAATATTTGTAGATAAGACTTTGTCACTATGTTTCTTTATGTTTCGACAAAAGGTATTTTTCAAGAGATAGAAACATATTTTGTATTTCTGGTTCAATTTCAGTTTTCGCGCAAGTCATAGAACACTTCCCTTTCAACAAACTTCTTACAACATCGTCACAGATAAATCTGAGATCAGTGACAAATGTGAGTTGGTACATAACCGTTTTTTAGCATTTCCCGTCCCTTCTAGATGATAATCAAGTGGTTAATCTTATAATGGAGTCTAGCAAGCGAGTCCTAAACTTAGTAATACTACTTAGTTATTTGATGCAAAGGCTTACAACTAACCTCTAATTGCCCAATTTGGAAATTTTCTTCCCAACTTATTTGCAAAGGTATATTATTACAAGTCGCAATTCCTTCAATTTATTGAGCTAACGTCAAATTTACAACCGCGTATTTAAAGACAAAACGAGCAATTTCGAAGCCCTACCTTAAACAAAAATGTATTTATTCAAGAAACTAGCTTCGTAAAAACGCATGTGTTATTCTGTGTAGGCCACTCTAAACTAAGAGCACGAAATAATTTGATTCATTCTCGGTTTAGTCAATTGTTTTCAAAGATTACCCCCATACAAGTTCAGTATATTCTTCAAATGGCTCAAACGATCTATACTTTCCTACTATTGTTAGAAAACTACAGTTCGCTTCCATGCTGTAAATTTAAATACTACTTTGAAAATGCCATTACGCCTTAAACTAATTGACAATTGAGGGATTGTTTAAATTTAATAGGTTTCACGTTCATTAAAGTTGAAAATCTATCAAAATTACCGAAGGTTAATTGGCTGTTTTTGTTATTTCAAATAGGTATTTAATTATACTTGAGCTATACGCAATGTCTTAGCTTCTTTTCTAAACGTAGTTAGCATTCAAATAATAGGGTATGGTTTCATAAAAACGAGACCAACGTTTCAACATAGGTCTCTATTATCCTTTCAAGTATTTTAGTTTTCCCTAGAATCTAATAATTGTATAACATTAACGATTAGAATAGTGGTATATTATTGTATAGAAATATTCATTGATGGTTCGTTCCGTTATTAATGACGTCGAAATTGGCATGATTGAACTATTTGTACGCATAAGTGTTGATATATAATAATTACGTAAAACTTATTCATTTCCGTGGTTATTAATTTTCGTCAAATTTGATAAAACAACAATTTACCAATTTGTAAATTATTGGATTCAAAAACATTGGAATGAAGTCCCATTGCTATGTATTTCGCAAGTCGATCAATCTTTATCCCCTCGAATATTGATGTGATTTCAGAATCTGATGTAATTTAAGATGGAAAAAGATTGATGTGTTTTCTTTATTTGTAATATGTATTACTCCATTCTCATACACTTGACTCATATATTACTTTAACAACCAGCGCAGGTTACACTTAACCATATAACGTAGGACCGGTAGTAAACATCTTACCGTTCCTTTTATGTTATGAGATCCTTACGTGAATATATGTATGCATCTATAAAATTGTTTACATACTATTCCCACATGAACCGTTTTTCCAAAAATATTTGTTGTCTCTTTTTGTGACCACTTTGGCTAAAACTGAACAGATTGTGTTCGAACTACTGAGAACCATTTTCAGTCTCTTTGTGTGAACAACTAACATTTAGCGTATTAAGAAATGCAACTGAAAATATTAACAGAACAGAACATCTTTTATTTATCCTTGTACGACGTACATCGTCTTGTTTGCATACATTTACAAGTATGTACAAATAATCACGTGATCAAGAACTATATACAAAGATAATTCAAACAAATAATTCTATGGTATGTTAATCTATACAAAATGTAGTTGTAGTTGAGGATGAACATATAATTATACATTCAATATAGTTTTTCTTAAGCATAAAGATTTCTTGATATATAAAGATAATTTCAGCAGAACATTTTTATTACTAGAATAATTTAACAATTCAATAAATTTGTATACGGATGGACGTTGATAAAAATAAATGCTAATATATTCCTTCTTATGACGTTAAAACATGGGCATATACAAACAAAATGGAATTCATCTTCTATATCTAGTTGATTGCAACATAAACAGTACCTTTCTTCCCTAACAATACGATTACGGGCATATCTACCAGTTTGAATTCTTAATGGGAGACCTGACAATCTGAGTATACACAAGTAAAATCTAAGGCTTTTTGGTAATATGTCTAAATAACATTCGTATTCATGTAATGGTTTGAATTCCTTATATGATATTAAAACCGGACTTTCAAATTGTCTACACCATTCCTGATTAAAACAATAAATCAGTCTACTTTTAAACTCCGATAAAAATAACTTCACATTAAGTGTTGCAGTATTTTCGAAAACATTTGTAAATCCATAATTGTTTAAAAGTCGTCTAACATTTGTAACCCAATTTTGACGGCCTTTATCCGAATCTGCTAGAGCTTCAGTATAAACTGTACGTAATATTATATTATCAGTATTTATGATTTTAAGCCAGTATTGTATAATCCGTACATAACGGTGAATGTAGAGAGGATAACTACCAAGTTCCCCGTAAACGGCAGCAGTGCATGTATTACTTCCAACTTTTAAAAGGCGCTTACAAAATTTTTAATGTATCCTCTCTACCTCTTTAGATTTGGTGTAACCCCAAATTTCTGATGAATAATTAAGTACAGGTAATACAAAAGCATCAAACCACATACAAAGTGTCTTAGGTTTCAAATCAAAGTCATGACATTTGTACAAAAGTACATTCAACGATTTTAAAGCCTTACCAACAAGATGCTCTATGTTAACACCAAAGTTACCACTATAGGTAAAAATTGTCCCTAAATATTGAATTCGTCAACCACCTGTATGACCTGGTTATTATAGGTCCAACTTTCTGTAGGTAATAACCTACCGCGTTTTCGAAAAACCATGTTTTGGATGTATTTACGGTAAGACCCCAAGTATTACAGTATGTATGTAAACGGTCTAAATGAGATTGCAATTCTTCCGGTGATTTACCTATAATAGCCATGTCATCCGCAAATAAAAGCAATATTAATATAATGTCGTCAATTTGTATACCAGCATGTGTATCATTTTGTAAGAAAAGTTCCAAATCTTCAACAAAGAGAGAGAATAACAATTAACAATTCTTAATAATTTTACCTTGGATGCCGCTTTTAAATAATTTCAACCAGAGTGCGTTTCTATAAATAGAATCGAAACACTTCATCAAGTCAACAAAAACAACATATAAGCGCTTATTTTCATTTAAATACTTTTGCACTAATGACGTTAGGATAAATATAGCATCCACCGTTGAGCGTCCTTTTCTAAAACCGAACTTAACGTCTGAAATAGTATTATTGTTGTCGCAAAACGATTCTATTCTTTTGTTAAGCACTGTAGTGAACAGTTTAGACATACAGCTAAGTAAAGTCATCATCATCAGTGCTTCCTTTCTTGGGTAATGGAATTATTATCCCTTCCATCCATTTCTCCGGATAACAACCAGAATTTAAAATGCCATTAAATATATCGCATAAATGAGCAGATAAGATGTCAAAACATTCAATAAAATACTCATTCATTAAACATTCACTACCTACAGATTTGTTCCGCTTTAGCGATTTAATAGCGCACTGGATTTCATTGGTTGTAATTGGCTGGTCAAGTTCTGGATAGCTATCATTAGTTCGGTCAAAATCATTATTACTACAAACATTTTCTGCTTCAGCATTATAACAATCAAACATTCCGTTGCTTAAGTTAGAAAAATATTCCTTAAATGCGTCAATAGAAATACTGTCATCTGATGGTTTTGATTTAGATTTAAAATATTTCCAGAATTCCTTAGGTTGATATTTTTCCAAATTTTCAATTTCGCGCATTATTGATTTGTAAGACATATTTTTTTAACAATACATTTGTGATTCCGTTTACGTTCAAACAACAATAACCTATTCGCTTCTGATTTTTCTGCAGTGAAAGTCCTTAAAGCCTGTACATATAAGTTTCGTGAATTTACACAATCTACATTAAACCACTCAGCATTTTTCATGCATGAATTAACAACAAAATAAGCACTGTTACTATAGATAAACCACAATCAATCGGGCGTAACTGTACTTTTAGTAATGAAATAATCCAGGTAAAAGGGGTGCATTTTCACCAATCAGAATAGACACACATATTCGAAAGTGTGACTTACATCTTCCAAATTGGCGCAGTTGGGTAAGCTACTGCTTTCAGATGTAAATCTATATTTTCGCTTAGGTTCGAATCCCACCCACCTAGACTATTTTTCTAAATTTTGATAAATAAAAAATGTGCGTGCGAATGTCTTATATCCATGTCTAACATATATAGATTTCCTTTGTATTTTGATACACTGAAAACATGCCATTGAATGTAATGATAATAATACTTTGTAATTCAACCCGATTGTCATCCGAGCAATGTTAAAATGTATCCAGGGCGGACGAAAATTAATATAATTGAAATAAACCAAATGTTTACTAACATAAAAAATAATTGAATCATTTACAAAGTAATGAAATAAACATTTATTATTGTATTATATTTTTAAAAAAATGTTTAGCAGCGGATTCGAACCCACGACCTATATAATAAAATATGTAAAGTTTTTTATGTATAGACCATGTTAACCACTAAGCCACGGTGACAACTTGGCAGTAAACGAGAGTTTTCATATATTTGTCGATAATATATCAGAACAATAACGGTAAAATTAATATCGTTTCAACCTTAGCAAATGGACTACTCCAAAGGTCATATTTCGAAGGTCGTTGTACATCTATAACATTACGGTGTTTACTGTTTCGCAAATAATGAGTCCGCGACTGAGCGTACTATTTCAGTAAAATCATTTACAGCACACTTTACAGATTGGCGACTATTGCAATCAATATTATCAACAACATGGTTAAAACGAGGTAAGCAACCAATAACAACAATTAATACAATGCGTTAATGTGTGTCGCATTATTACATAGATAGATAACTTATGTTGAATTTACATTACAATTACAATTATTCCAAACATGGAATCTTTATGTGATTATAAAAAGGAATTTGATAATTTTAACAAAAATATTATGATGGGTATAGCCATGATATCACATTATGATGGGTATAGCCATGATATCACATTATGATGGGTATAGCCATGATATCACATTATGATGGGTATAGCCATGATATCACATTATGATGGGTATAGCCATGATATCACATTATGATGGGTATAGCCATGATATCACATTATGATGGGTATAGCCATGATATCACATTATGATGGGTATAGCCATGATATCACATTATGATGGGTATAGCCATGATATCACAGACTTGCCCTTTTCTCATATGTATATAGGACAGGGACTAATTATGTAACTGTGTGTGCTACAATGTTGGGCTCCGTATGTCATAAATCAGATAGCATTGTGGGTATATTGTAACGACATTACGTATTCGCGTCAATACCGCTGATATGGAGGTTAACTTGTAATATATAAAACAATTTGATATCCATCCATGTTAATATTGGCCTAAATTTTGACAGAAATGCCAAAATCTGGAGATATTTCATAAAATCTATTCCATAGACATCGTCTAGCTTACATAAACTATCACGTTACAGTTTCAGAACATTTAGCTCAACATGTTTTGTAGTTTCTAACAAATCATAGATAAACCCAATCTGTGCGGTTTCAATATCACGGAATGTGATAAAATAATAGATATACAAAACCTTGAATGTTATAAGACAAAGAATCGTTCAACAGTTATATTTAACAGATATATAGATGAGCATGATGTTAACTTTGTTGCATATAAAGTCAATACTCGCCAGTCGTAATTTCGCAATCGGATTTATTAGTTCGAACACGTCTTGTAAAATGTCTACAGATCTGAGTAAAATGCGGGACTGTATGTCACCGGCATTCGAACGACATGGCGTCCAAAAGCTGTCTAAATTTGGCAAAGTAGCTACGCGTAATTCCCGCACGAAGTTCTGTGAGCTGTAACTAATGTTAAATTGCTTCGCTGGTATTCTTAAATGATTGTTTTTTTGGGCTATTTAACTTTACTTTGGCTCTGCACATGTTGAGGAAAATAATGTTTTGTGTTGTACGCAGACAGTTATCATAATGTGTTTTGTTTACACAAAACAAACCGAGTATTTGTTTAAGACGGTAAGTCAATATTAATTAAACGGTACATTGACAAGTTGTAGTTATGTACGGACGAGACTAAATGTTTACTTTGGAAGAAAATATTAGACTGACAAATAATTTGTAAATTCATCATTTTATGACCTCTTTTTGAAACTTCTTCAGTACAAGTTGCCACCACGGTTGTTATAATAATAGGTCAACTTTATGTTTTGTATAAATTATTATATTGTATGGATGTAGTGTAACTTTCAATAATATTACTGTAGTTGTCCCTTTTTCTTTATATTTTTAAAACCATTTTGAAGAGTTTTCTTCAAGAATTTATCAAATGCAAGATTTGTGAAATGGATGATAACGTTATGTTAAATAACGTTTGATTAACGTTTGCGACGTAATTAAACAATAGGTGTTGGGAATGGTTGGTTTTAAAGGTCTGCAAATTTGTAATTTGAAGTTATATTTTGCTCTTATTCAGAGAAACAGTCAAAAATCAAAGATTTTCTTCCTAACGGTCCATGTTCATGATTTTCATAATGCCGCCACTGAGCACGGTTTTCCAGGAGAACGTCTAATAGTGTAGCTACTAGTGGAGACAAAATGTTACATACTAAGTAAAAGAAAGTCAGTTTGAAATGCGAGACCTAAGTGCTGATAAGCACAGTCATGTTCAGTGGAACTTTGGTGTTACTTTGGCTCAACCGCGTTAACAGAATTTGGTTCGCATTTAAGCATTTCGAGTAAAACTCAATAAGAATTATATATATATGACAAAAACAAAAACAGCGATGAATAATTACCATGTCATTTGGGTCACTCGAGTCTGCCAGTTGGCAGATCAATTTCCTGGCAAATGACGATTTAGTGTCAATGCATGTCAAATGAATCATACTAATGTAATAGACCTTTTGTAGTAATCCAACATATTCCACATCGATTGTGTTTAAAGACAAATAGCTAGTACAAGACGGACACCCAACTGGTATATACGACCTATCGGTGAGATAACAAGACGGACATCCAACTGGTATATACGACGTATCGGTGAGATAACAAGACGGACATCCAACTGGTATATACGACATATCGGTGAGATAACAAGACGGACATCCAACTGGTATATACGACATATCAGTGAGATAACAAGACGGACACCCAACTGGTATATACGACGTATCGGTGAGATAACAAGACGGACACCCAACTGGTATATACGACGTATCGGTGAGATAACAAGACGGACATCCAACTGGTATATACGACATATCGGTGAGATAACAAGACGGACATCCAACTGGTATATACGACGTATCGGTGAGATAACAAGACGGACATCCAACTGGTATATACGACGTATCGGTGAGATAACAAGACGGACACCCAACTGGTATATACGACGTATCGGTGAGATAACAAGACGGACATCCAACTGGTATATACGACATATCGGTGAGATAACAAGACGGACATCCAACTGGTATATACGACGTATCGGTGAGATAACAAGACGGACATCCAACTGGTATATACGACGTATCGGTGAGATAACAAGACGGACAATCCAACTGGTATATACGACGTATCGGTGAGATAACAAGACGGACATCCAACTGGTATATACGACATATCGGTGAGATAACAAGACGGACATCCAACTGGTATATACGACATATCGATGAGATAACAAGACGGACACCCAACTGGTATATACGACGTATCGGTGATATAACAAGACGGACATCCAACTGGTATATACGACGTATCGGTGAGATAACAAGACGGACACCCAACTGGTATATACGACGTATCGATGAGATAACAAGACGGACATCCAACTGGTATATACGACGTATCGGTGAGATAACAAGACGGACATCCAACTGGTATATACGACATATCGGTGAGATAACAAGACGGACATCCAACTGGTATATACGACGTATCGGTGAGATAACAAGACGGACATCCAACTGGTATATACGACATATCGGTGAGATAACAAGACGGACAATCCAACTGGTATATACGACATATCGGTGAGATAACAAGACGGACATCCAACTGGTATATACGACGTATCGGTGAGATAACAAGACGGACATCCAACTGGTATATACGACGTATCGGTGAGATAACAAGACGGACAATCCAACTGGTATATACGACGTATCGGTGAGATAACAAGACGGACATCCAACTGGTATATACGACATATCGGCGAGATAACAAGACGGACATCCAACTGGTATATACGACATATCGGTGAGATAACAAGACGGACACCCAACTGGTATATACGACGTATCGGTGAGATAACAAGACGGACATCCAACTGGTATATACGACGTATCGGTGAGATAACAAGACGGACACCCAACTGGTATATACGACGTATCGATGAGATAACAAGACGGACACCCAACTTGTATATACGACATATCGGTGAGATAACAAGACGGACATCCAACTGGTATATACGACCTATCGGTGAGATAACAAGACATATGCTAATTTTTAGTTAACATGGTCATTCATGTTGCGTGACGGGTCTATCTAATATTTGAACATAAAATGAGAATAAAATGCATGTTACATTGAAATGATAGAATGACTTGTATGAAGCATTAATCAACATACCTATGTACATTCTAGTAAAATGTTGGGTTTCCGCAGGAAATGAATAACTAGTATGTATAAATCAAATTTAAAGTAGTATATTTATGTTCGTATTAGTTTCGTATTTCAATAAAAATTATCAAAAAGGTATAATTCTGATTTTAGGCTTGGATACCGTCAACAGAATTAATCAACTTAATGAATCAGTCAAATCTAAAAACAAAACACATAGCTGCTCGGGTGATATGACTATTCAAGGGTTGGTATTATTTACTGTCCCCCGAGCAGTCATACGTGTAAGCAGCATTTAGATAATATATATACATGTACACTCTACAATGTACGTGAGGTATAATAACACAATGTATTGCAATTCAAATATATATTGATGTAGGTTCGGTGATATTTATGTCAATGAATTATGCTTACCAAGTTGATGCTCAAATGAGACTCCGTGATGAATTTAAATATTAATTAAATCGAAGACGGGTTTGTCAGATTTAAAAAAGCAGATTAAAAAATTAACTTCATATTTTTATTTATTTTAAAATTTCCATAAATAACCCTCTTCAACAGACTTCATCGAAAATGTATGTAATAGTTTTATAAGTTAACGTTATTCAAATTCTTAGAATTTAAAATACCCTTTTTTGCTTTCAATTAATTTGTAGGCATTATCAGCGGCTGTACGACTAGATACTTCTTTTATTATTGGGGGGAAAGAATGAGAACTGTTCCAATATCAGAAAAGCCAGTCTCTAGAGGCCGTATCTTATTCTCAATAATGTAAATTAAGACTTCCCAGGAAATGTAATTAACCAAACTACAGAGAGTTTAACAATGTGACAATGCAATAGACGTTTGATCCTATCTAAAAAGACGTTATGTTATTGGATGTTTTTTCTGTTGTTGATCTGGTCTACTGGTCTACTGCATCCTTAGGTCTAGCTGTCTATTACTTTATCAATGAAACCGAATAGTGATTAAATTGTATTATATATAGCTGTCAAGCTAATCAACACTGAATATCATGCATAATAGTCACGATGTATCCGAGCATAGCCTTTATTTGCCAGTCAGCTTCTGCTGAAATATGGCAGGCATATAAGTACCTCCACCCGGGTTGCCAGATAAGACGACAAGCGTTCTAGTCATTGAGCTACGTAGGTACATCATAAGCGGCCATGTTGTTGTGGACCCGGATGTTAAGTGATACCAACTCGGAAAGATCAAATCATGGCCAGTTTACCATGAGTCTGTGTGACCTTCGATTTGTTTGGGTTTTCCTACTACTTGCTATCATATTTTGTTATTGATTTCTGATATAGTCAATTATGTAGCGAGTTGCCTGCCAATATTTAATATTTTAATAATTCCGTTTCAATATCGGTGTCTATCATAAACGCATTTATCAAGGATCTAGTAGTGCTTTCTTTGTTTTTATTCGTGTATCTAAATACACCTGCATATGTAAAACATGACTGAGAAAAACAATATTATCTATACTTCTAAAATTGACAGTCAGCCAAGCGTATTTAAGATAAATAGATTGATATCGTTCAAACAGAACTACGTTTATATTTGCTGGGAAAGAGTGTTTTCATAATTGTTAAAAATGTGGGATAACATTCGTAATAATTATTCCGAATGATGTAAAATCTATAAATTTATAAAATGTTCGTAAAATGCTGACGTGGAACGAGTGTTTTCAATACTTGTAAAAATTGTTGGATAACATTCGTAACAATTATTCCGAATGGTGTAAAATCCATAAATTTATAAAACGTTTATTAAATACTGACCTGGAATTGGAGACCATATATTCAGAAACATACAGTCTTCTTGTTGTTGTTTCAACATTTCAGCAATTTTGAGAAATCGTCGAGCACTACCCTCTGGTAGCCTGGCCAAGTAGTTGACATCATCCTGGGGACATACTGACGAAAACTGTGTGAACTCTTTAACACTTTTGCCCCAAACACGCATATTGGCCGACGGTGGTAAAAATCGCAATAAATTTCCTCGAATACCCACCACCGTGCCATACCGTACACCGGAAAACCTCTCTACTGATTGTAATCCGAGGTTGTTATCCGGAAATTCCACTTTGACACCCCGCACTTGTCCCACATTTAACTGTATAACACGGTCACCAAGCTGGCGCACAGTAACTCCAGCAAGATCACACCAATTAAAACAATATATCACCAATCCAAGAAACGAAACCAATTTCATAAATTCCATGTTGAAAATAACACTCGATTCCTGAATTAATTTAAATACAGATTACGAAAGCAATAACACTTCCTACGAATACGTTAGACACTTGTTAGGTAAAGAATTGTGGATATTTTAAAAATCAATTATTCCTCTAGTATAATAGCACATACTTATGTTTTAAATTCATGCATTCAATCACATATCGTCAATAAAATATTTACAGCACAAACGAAAAGTAAATCCTTTCAGCCCCTGGTGTGTTAGGTATTAAGACAAGTGAATATATAACTTCATGACTGACTTTTACTTTTATTGGGTTACACACGAAAACCCCCTTAGACATTCGAAACAAACACTCGAGTTATTTGTTGAAATTAATAAGTTGAATTACTTTCTAACCGCGAACCCCCTATGAGTCGAAAGGTAAATACTGCAAACATATACACGTGTTTACAGAAAAAACCGGAAGGAGTATGTCGAGTTACATACTTATAACGATAACAAGTAATCGATTTATTAGTTACAGCAGATTAGTTAGGATCATTGATATATCCCAATGCAATGTTAAATGGTAACATTCAGTGCAGATAATCTTAGAACGAAAGCTCGTATTTTGACGTAAAATATATTACGCGTGTGCCTGTACCTCTGAACAATTACTCGTGCTATATCACTTAAACGCTTGACGATGCAATTAATGTCATTAAACGCACACTTCATTGGTTTTTTTCTTAATCCTGCATAGCTCGTTTATTTAATTCCAACTATATGTTTTCACATCGCCTGGCTCTATCGCTGCCACCGGTAGAGAGTGTAGTATGAAGCAAGAAAAATCATCGCGAATAATTATTTGAGAATGACGAGCGTAGATGAACATCGCTTCTGATGCGCATTTTAACAACACTGGAATGGATTTGAACATGTACCATCCGAACAATAATGTTTCATATCTCACTACATTTCTCGTCTTGCTGTAGAATTTCGCGATTGTCTAAACATGACGAGCTAGCACATAAATTGGCAATGCCTAGTCTCGGGATGAAATAAGTGTATAGTTAATAACGAATGTCGTTCCCATACCGTACGACGATTGAAGTAATTTCCGATACAACATCTTCTAGGAATGGTAAACATACGGCGTTGAAGGCAAACTTGCTCGGACGTGATTCTTACTAATGCATCATTACAGATGTAACTTTTTAATGTGACAAGAATTGAGTTCGCCTCCTTAATTTCAAAGATGGATGACAGAGGAAATGTGCTAACAAAGGCGTGTTGTAATTAATGCAAGCTCTGTTTCTAAACAGACCAGGGAGGATATTCCGTAACACAGTGACATTTGTTCAATTATCATATGACTCGTGTTGTTCAGGTTTTTTTGGGGGGGGGGGCTAAAAAAGCAGTATAGAAATTAAAACACTGAGCCTCGCATATCGCAGGCTAAGAATAAGAAGGTCATATCTGCTATTAGACTCATGCATATTTTAAATCTGCATCACAAGGCCATGTAAAAATCGGACAGGTCATGTCGACCAAACTAAAATCGAAAAAGTTTGTTTCCATAGGTAAAGAGTAGTTTTCAAACATATATTTTACTTGTTTTCTCAAAATATCGATTTTCTACTTACGACCTTCTCATTCTAAGCCAGCGATATGAGTACCTCTTAAATATTTTGAAAAAAACGTCAGAATGGACTTCGTAAGCACATCATAGAACAAAGGCAATACTATACATTTCATAACACGCTCTGGTGCGTAGTTGTCTTAGAATAACATAGTGCGACTTCAATGTGCAATGTTATCCCAATTTTTTTTAATTTAATTTTGTTCCAATCGAGATAATTTATCAAACTTTATAATAAATTATTTATTTATAAACTCAGAGCACCGATATGCACACACTTTTAAAATACTCATTTAAATTAAGTTTAGGATAATGAATTGAAATGCGAGGCGTAGCCCGAAGTTCTAGTTTTAGTTCTGTATGTAATTTGTATTATTAACTGATGTGCCACACCCAGTGCAGTATTACAAATAACACATACTTTGCCAGTACAGTATTGCAGTTATAACACTCTTATCCACCATAACTACACAATGTTAGCTTTTAAAAAAGCTAGAAGTGGCTCGGTTAATACTTTTTAACAAGAGAGCTGTGGAAATGAACATAACAATGTGCATAAATGGCTGCCCAATTGTGTTTGATTTGTGTTTTGGGTTTAACGCCGTTTCTGAACAACTTATCAGTGTGGGGAATCACATGACTAAAATGGTACTTTACACCGTGACATATATGGCGGAAATCTTAATATTTGGATAGTTTTCGATTCTTGGTAAATACTCATGAATTATTTTAACTTGTTATATAATGCAGTCTATGCGAAATTTAACGCTCGTTCTCATGGTGTATGTATTATTTCTGTGCTCGTTTTGGTTTCTAAGATACCTTCGATGTTTTATGACGAACCAGAGAAATATTTTGTCAATATGTCTAGATAAACTACAGACCATATTCAGGTTTTTGTGCTTCATTGTACTCGTAAAGGGATTGTCATTAAAAATCAGTGATTAATGAATATTTTATTCAATTTGGTATTATAATGCGATTTTCTGCCAAAAAATGACAAATATTTGAAATGGTACTTTCCACGGAACAACACTATTGTGATACTTAACACGGATCGTTTTTATTAAACCTGTGCATTATAGGGCATAAAACAATTTTATTTGAAAATGCCGAGCATAGCCTTTATTTATCGTCGATTCGACTATAAATTATTGGTTTAGTAGTTTGAGTTTGATTATTTTAGTTTGATTTAACGTGCTTCCAGTTGCCTAATAATTGCTCCTATTTACTCTTTTACAGAAATGACAGGATCGAAGATACCTGTCGAAGAGAGAATATTCGAAACAGCTCTGAATAATTGTTGGGAGTACAAGGAGTTGTGTTTTTTTCTGTACAAAATATAAACAATGCTATGTTATATGTATCTGTATATATACGCGATGCTGTACGTATTGATCATAGAATCAAGTTGCGCAAGAGTAAATTTAGAAAAAGAGGAGTGAAAGATATTTCCAGTTTTATACTTATTCAATAAATGATATTGATTAAAACGTTTTGTTTGGTGGTTAAATTTGTAATGAGTATTCCTATGCATGACCAGAAACTTCAAAAGGGAGTTTTTAAAGGTTTCAAGGAATCTGATTCAGTAGAATAAAAACCGAAACTCGTTTATTTAATCATGACACATTTTGTACTGAAGCCTTTAAAATTACATTTTTGATAAACATCTGTAATTGGAACCATTGTGATAAAATTGCAACTGAAAATATATCTCTATGGTGCATTTAATTACGTGGCAAAACAAGCTAAATACTGTTCATGTACACGTATTTTATAATATTCAGTTTTTAAGTCGTATCACATAATATTACTACATTGAAAGATGTTTTCAGTTGCAATTTTAATGTGATCACAAAACATATATTTTTTGCCGTACCTTGTTCGGATGGGCATGTGTATACCTTAAATACACATCAGGGCGTTTATATTCGGTAACATATATATTTCGTATCAAAAGTGAAAAGGAAAACACGTTACTTTGCCAATTTTTTCGTAATTATCAAACATACGTTTATATAAAATCTGACAATACCTCTGATCATATATCTCGTAATAAGGAAGAAATAAACGTTTATACGAAGTACATTGAAATCCAAAGTGTAAATATTGCAAATGGAAAATACAAAATGTACAAAAAACTGTTATACATATGAAAATAAATTGTAGTTGTATTAAATCACAAAAAGACAAAACAGCATTTGTAAATGAATGTGAAAACATCATAAAAATTGTCAATTATCATGAAATATCAATAAACTCAGCTTTCAAAAACTGTCCTTCATGAATTGATGCATGAAGTGTTACATTCCCGACCATCTATATTCACACCACACAGATACAAGTTATGTCTCTGCTTCATAAGATAATATTATTGTCACATTCATTACGGAATACTATGGTGATTGTGTTTCTTCGTTTCTATTCTTTTAGTTGGTCGGGGCATTATTCCTTCCTTTCATCTGAGCTTTCTCCAAATGTCTTGCTGTTATATCGGTAAAAGAGTAAAGCAAACACAATTAAAAAACTGAAAGCAAGTTTAATTAAATCGTATTCTAAACCAAGGAAATGCGGACGAAATTGTTTTGTTTTAGAATGTACAGGTTTAAACATGATCACGTTTAATGTTCGTTTTCTTACTCCCGATCTTGTCTTGAATGCCAAAAAAGGCATATGTGACTATATAGGCATGTTCGGTATCTAAATAATTGTAAAAAGGGGCATATAAATTTATATGGAATACATGTATTGTATGCGTCTATCGAAAATGGCTTTAAAATAATACTACGCGCCTATTTATCAGATTCTACAGTATCGTCTTGTAATCACTTCCCCTACAGCGTGAGACAGTCTATACAAAGCGGCTAGTAAAGCCACAACATATGATTGCATAACAGTACTCCGCAGACAATTTACGATTCATTGATAAAACCATCACGTGACTCTGGTCTGAAGTTTCTAAAAAAAGCTATACAGCCGGGACATTTGATGAACACGTCATTTTCATATTATGAAACAAGTCCGATATCGACCCGGCGGAGTGATAACCTGCAAAAATATCGATTTAACGAACAGTTTCACAATAATTGTTGATCTTAGAATAAACAAATATTGCTGATTGAATTAAATCAGTTTAAAAATTTAGAGAAACATATGTAGCAGTATTGGGAATGTTGACAGTTTCTGGAACTACTTGAATGCGGATTCACATAGCAGCCTAAATGCGGTTTAGGTTGCATCAAGGAATGGGCAATGCTAGTAATGAGAGGCTGTCGCTTCCCAAAAACTATCCAAATATCAAGATTTCCGTTATATTTGTCACTGTGTAAAGTACCATTTTAGGCACGTGATTTCCCATACTGTAGATGGTTTCGATTAATTTTGATACAATAAATCAAAGTACTGAAGTACTATTACTGGGAGGAAATCACAAAAAGATTATATTAAGTCAGACAGGGAAGGCAGCACTCTACTTAACCAGCCGAGCACAGAAAACATTAAAAACACACAAAGCACAATGCCCAACTAAACAAGCGCAGATCCGCCCAAGTCCAAGCTGTCGAAAAGTATAATAGATTATAACTAACCGAATCACCCAGTAGAAAAGATTCAGCAAACAAAAGGCGGAATGCCTACGCTGAATGACCTAGTTACAACAGTAAAACTGCTGAACTACATAGTTTTAGCAGCCTTTAGTCTCAAAAGTTAAATAACAGTATTAAAACGTTGAAAGGCCCGTATAGTCGTATGACCTACTTTCAATTAGTAAAATGACGTAATGAACAAGTCATTAAGAATTGCAAGCAATACAGAAGTCCCCTACCGGTTTAAAGCCATATTCAATGTGTCTGTTGCCATAGCAACCGCAATTCCCGTCAGAACCAAAACTGACGGACTGATGGCAAACCAATAGTCCCACAATTCTTGGTAATATAGGGTTTCATCTTTAATAGTAATAGATTTTTAAAAAAGTGAATATTGTGACAAGGTCTCAGAGACGCGATATCAGCTGACTCATTTAAATCACAACACAACGGACCCGTTACAATAACAGAGCTCATGAAGGCACTATACCAGACATACCAGTCCTTGTATATAGTATCGCAGGTCAGACTCACGTAATATATAGAATAAAACATGTGTTAAAACGTTTCCGCGCTTATTATTTAGTAGTAAACCTAAATCATATAAATCAAAGCGCTGAAGGCATTTGATTTGTTTGGGTTTGAATAATAAAAATGTAAAATAAACTGCAGTCCTCAATTACATGCTTTTTTGTAACGTGCCGGACGGATAGATACTGAAAATCCCGTCAGTGAAAAGCTAGCTCACCCTAAGGGTGATTTGAAATTGTTGGTCTTATATACTGTCATTCTACTCTAATGACAATCTTCAGGGTTTGCAAATTGTGTATATTAATTCAATTACCTCCCGTTATGCATTCAGCGACCATTACACTACTTCCCCCTCCTAGAATTCTCGTCCCAAGATGACGAAATTTGGCCTGACGGTAACGTGCCGGACGGGCAGACACCAACAAATCCTGTTAGTGATTATAAGCTGCAGGGCTCACCCCTAATGGTGATTTGTTGGTCTTTTGTCGGTTTATATGCTTCCTTTGCAATGGCCAAAGTTATGCAATTGCTGGATAAACGGTTTACTTTCGCTAATTTGGCACCGTCCATTTGCGGCGTAGATACGTTGTTTCAGGCAGTAAAAATTGGGATGCAATTTTCGATATGTGTTAAAACTAATTGTTCTTCGAACAACTTAAAACATTATATAGGTACCGGTAAGTGACCGTTTTTAGTCACAAATACCAAGTGGAATATTATTGACATTTTGACACTGTTACTATACAACACTCAAACAATGGAATGAAACTTATACCATCTGTGGGAACGTTAATAATGTAACATGGCTAAAAAAGTATGTAGTTGGACCGGGGCTCAAACCCGGAATCATCTGCTTAGAAAAGGCGAATGCTCTACCGAGCCAGCTATATTTTAACCCCAGATGACCCAATTACAAACATGACCTAGATTTCATAGAGACAAACATTGTGACCAAGTTTAAAAAAGATTAAGTGAAAATTATGACCTCTGGAGTGTAAACAGTCCAATTGTTGACGGTGGACGGCGGACGGCGCACGGTGGACGGCGCACGGCGCACGACGGACGACGGACGACGGACAAAAGGGTGATCACAATAGCTCACAGGTGAGCTAAAAAAACTATAAACTGAAAACTACACAGAGTCCTTTTTCCAAAACTCTACCTGCATACGAACTGTATAGAGTACGAATAGCGCGAACGAATCCGTTGGGGACGAAACACAAATAACTGATATGGTCTCGACTTTCGGCGGGAAATATTTATATAACAGCGCTGGGAAAAGGGTCGTTCTAACGGTAGACCCAAAATATTCAGCTGACGATCTCTGGTAAGTCAATGAAAGAAACGTGGATCAATACTATCAACAAATGCAAAATATTGTAAATAATGAAAAATAAGCACACGTTAGATTAGGAGTTTCTTTCTAAACTGTAATATGAATGTTAAAACCACGAATAGTGAAAAGTTCGTCTGCTAAACGGGTTACTTTTAACACTGACATTTTTATCGACCCTCAGAAATCCTTAGTGATTTTACCGCGCGTAGGAAATTATTTGCACAAATACATTTATTCATCCAAAAAAACTTTTAAAAAGTTCACATAATAGAAACAAATAAAAGATAATTCAATTGTTATAAACAAATTTTCTTAAAAACGGTTGAAAATTACGATATTGCTTGAGATTTGCTGGCACTTGTTTCTTGCTCTGATGAATTGATTGTGGAGAAATTTCACAGTTAAAATCGTAGTGATTTCTGAGATGGTATGTAATACGAAAACTGGGGGTTCCCCCAGTAAAAATTATTTCGTCGAACATAACAATAAAGTTCAGATAATTATGACTTTTTTGTCTCCCTATGCCATGTAATTATCGGTTATATGATCTTTGTCTACGCGTACATATTACTTGGGTAGCTGCAGCAGTTATTAGTGCACTGGATATGCAATCCGGCCATCCGGGTTCGACATCCAACTGCAACAGTTCGTATCCTTCCTTGAAGTAGTATCCATTTCCTCATGTAGGTAAGTTGCTGGTTTTTGTGGAAGGGTAAATTGGTAGCGGTTACAGTACTGTCCAGGAAAACTGGTAAGGTTAATCGGAACCATACATAACTGATAAATTGTTCCGAAACGGCGTTAAACCTGCTATTTGTGTGATTATCATTTCGGGTAATTTTACTATAATGAAAAACGTGTTTGGGCTTTATTAATCCAAACACGGATTTCAGGAGAAGGCACGAAAATGAAACCCAGAGGTATACCGAACAGAGCAACTTCTAGCTTTTTTTAAAGTTAAACTTGTAACCACAACAACAAATATGGCCGCACCCGTGGCACCCGCTTTTGAAAGGCCATTTTTCATTGGCTATTTTTTGTCTTAACCAATCGCGCTGTCTGTTACAATTGCCGGGTATTCTGACTGTTACCTAGCTTCGTTTTGGTAATAAAGGCATAAAGAGGCCGAAGTTAGAGACCACAAGTGTTCGGAGTTATAGGTGGTTATTATAGTTAATTCATATCCTAATACTGGCTCGCTGTGGTGAGTCGGCATTAATCCGGTGATATGATACATTTAACCAGGTGATGTATCTGAATTAGACGATTATGACCGCCACCAAAAGTCATGACAAAACAAGCGACAACGACACAGACATACGCGAACTTAACTCTCCTAGTTATGAGACAATTAGGACGACATTGAGTGGAAAGATGACATCGTTATCAAACATAGATTGACAGCTGTAAGTCAATGTGTTGACTGAATCTAATAACTAGGAAACAGACATTTTCGCGAAGGATTAGTTTTTGCTATATTCGCAAAATCGGCCAATTTGTAAAACAAACTACGTTCGGCGGTAAAACAACGGATAGTATCGTATTACGCTTTACTGTAAAGTCAGAAATTTTCGCTATATTTTCGAATTCTATTTATAATTTTTCAGGATTATACTGAATGTCAGCTAGTGGGAACGATCTAAGAGTGATTTAGTACAGAGTATTTAAAATATGTTTGATTGTGAACACGGCCTCACGTTGGCGAGCATTTTATATCCGTTTTGAAGCTAACGGTCAAATGTTTAGTTTAAACATATTTTATTACCCAAACAATGACATACAAATAGATCTATAAATACATATATATACATACATTGGTAAAAGGGTCGAGCCACAAGTTCTAAAACTTAGTTACGGCTCTCCCCTTTTGAATGTTTGAATCTCGGTAGAGATCCGTTTTTAAATAACATAACAAGATAGTAATTGGGATGCACAACAATTGTGTGCATTGAAAGTATCTTATCACGTTTTACTGTATATCCAGACATTTTCGCGAGGGTTTAGAGTTTCGCTATATTCGCGATTTCGATAACTGTGCCTAAATATTATCTTTGTGTTCTTAGACTATCACAATAAAATGCGGAAATGCTTCTGTAGTAGCTTAAAATTAGCGAACATTTAACCCGCTAACTACTTAAGACTAACAAAGACGCACAATTTTTTTATTTTAAATACATTATTTTACAGTAAGTACATCTAGTGCTCTAAACCAATATACTGACGTCAACAATTACATATACTAGTATAATCTGGCAGAGGAAAAAATGACTAAGGAATTTGTTTGCTCCACAGAGACTTTAGCTTCTGACTGCCTGGCAGCACCACATAGCTAGGAGACCAAGTGACAACTATTTAGAAAATAGTATTTTCCGATCTAGGAGATGGGTTGCACAGTTATGTCCTATAAATATGTATAATAGTTTTACATTCCTCTTTTATTTGATATTCATATTTCAAATCCAACATATTTTAGAATATAACCTACTTTATAAGCCAATCAAAACGCAGATTTTGGCGATTAAATGATACAGATCTGATGTCATGCATTGGCGCTTATTTCTATCGGCCAATCATAATGCAGAACGTTATATGCTAAGCCAGTTAGAACATATTGAGTAAATTTTAATGACTAAAAAGGACTAGCTTCGCTTCGCTCGATCCGCCCTTTTTAGTCATTAAAAATTACTTAATATGTTCTAACTATAACGTGATGTTGGCGCACTATGCCGTGCGACGACGTCGCGTTAAATGATGTGATGTCAATTCATATTTATTTTACGTTGGATCGTGTTGAAGTAAGGTATGTATTTTTTCAATAATTTTCATGATTTGAATCAGGATTATACGCCGAAACGTCAGTAAAAGAGTAGAACTGTATTTATATTTCATATAGGGAAAATATTAGATTGGTTCTCAAATCTTCTACCGGAAGTGGGACGTAAAATTCAGTCTACCGAATCATTATTCTGCATCCGGTCTGTCAAAAATATAGGTCATTATATAGCCAATGCAAAACTACAACAACAAAAAGCGCGTGTTTTTTCATGTAATCGTTAATGGGGATTTTCCCGGCCGCTTTGCGGATAAATCCCTTATCAACATTACTTACGAATTGTCAGATCTTGAGCAACTAGCTTCTACTTCCAGCTTAAATAAGGAGTTCACAAACTTGACACCACTTGTTTCAGGAGCTATTTTAACTTTTACACTGATACATGGATTCATAAATGTTAACTGTCCCTCGAATCGAAATTCCAAATTGTATGTCTTAAACTAAGTTAAAGACAAAGTTCAAAGCAGGAAATGTTGTATTTCGAGACTCATACCTACACTATTAGTTATTATTCTAGGTGGATCACCTTAAGTCAGTCTGACGCCACTACCGCGCAATAGCTGACATAATGATAGTAGGTTCATACAAATTTCATAAGGTTTAAAGTATTCATCATTTAGCCGCCCAATGGAGCTGTATAGGTTTAAAATTCTAAGCCTCAAGGCATCTTTGATGGCAGTTTGTAATCAACGTTGAAATCTACATATATATCTTTGAGCGTAGAGATAAGGCATATTTCATTTCGTTCCCATCGTGAAAGACGTGCGTGCAAAATGAAATGCATCGATTTTGCACAACATCATTCTTCAATTAATACTGAGATCATTGAGGAGTAACTACCAGACATACTGACGCGATAATAATATTTAGTACAAACCTACAGTTATATGTATATAGGATGACCGTGAGCTTATCCTTTTTACTGGATTTAAACCACTTTAAAAAAACACGTTCTTGACCAAACTAGTTTCCTGGAATGAATAATAAGGCCCAGATTTCACTAAGGATTAACTAATTTGGATCAAATTTGATTCTGAAAATAAGTCTTTATTTTTAGAAGGTTTTGAGAACTTTTGTCGGCAATATTGCTATAAAGACCAATGTGCAGATAACATAAACCACTTCCTGTTAACATATTCAAAATATTCAGAACATCATTTTTCTGTTAGATTAGGGAATTATTGTACTCGAGACTGAAACTGATCCCGAAAGATAATAGATGAGTATATGCTTTTGTAATAGGCCTCGTGATTTAATAACTACGCACCCGAACATGCTTTATTCTACGATACAACACGGGTACCTAATCATTATTGCTTAAATAAAGGATATACGGTATGAATTTAAACTGCAAAGTAAGTATGGGTCTCATTAGGTAGATTGGATTGCCTACGGTGACTGATGTACGCCATGTCGTATGTTGGCTGTATCGCAACAAAGCAAAAATGCGGCAATACGAAGATACGACAAAGTCGAATTTGTCGCAATATCGCCTTTTCTCATTGTAGCTTTGTTAAAAACACGACATGGCGTAAATTATCCTCTGTAATGGCCCGTTAACTAGGGGTGGCATTACCGTCTGAAGTATAGCACAGATAATTTGACATGATCCTGACCTATATGCATGAATATATTACAAGGTTCTTGCGTTGAATAAATAAATTTCCGAGAGCAAATCGTGCAATATCGGTCCTTCAGATTTGTGATACTCCCGCTTATGAAATTATACAACCGGAGATATATATAAAGCCAATAAGTCAGATCTGAAATTATGCTCAAAGAAGTTCGAGAGTCGTGTCAAATTCTCTGGACTATAGTGTTTATGGCTAATTACGCACAGAATTCGAGGTCCACAGTGTGTCATTCCTTCCAGAGTAAGTATATAGACTTGCTTGAAATATTCATTTTGGGGATATGGATGGTTCGTTCTATGTCTAACTCTTGCGTGGATAGCTAGGCACTGCCGTCGTTTCTGTGTGACATTGGATATTTTCTGTGCGCTACAGTATTTACTTATCACTACAGCAGGTGTTAAGTGCCGTGTGGCTGCTGTAAAAAGTATCCCCGTACTTCACTTCAGTGTAGTTATCATTTATAATAACCTCCCTTTATGGCTAATTATGCACATTATTCGAGGTCCACAGTGCGTCATTCATTGCGAAGTGAGTATATAGGCTTGCTTGAAATATCCATTTTTGGGGATGTGGATAGTTCGTTCTATGTCTAACTCTTGCGTGGATGGCTAGGCGCTGCCGTCGTTTCTGTGTGACTTTGGATTGTCTGTGCGCTACAGTATTGATATTAATGCAAGCGACGTATGCCCAAATACTTGGACAAAGCACAACTTTAAACATAATGCCTTATCGAATGTGTCGTAAACAATACTTGTCTTCAGTAGTAACTCAGAAGTTAACTCAAAATTTTTTTTTCGAGTGAACTTCTGGCAGAAGTTAACTCAGATGTTAACTCAGAAGCTACCTCAAAAAATATTTTTCGAGTTAACATCTAACAGCTAACTGCCAACTTCACAGACCTACAATAATATACTAGTGAGTATCGATCCATGTGTACTGAGATGGACTTTTTACTAAACATATTGAAACAAATGACGTGAGAAAGTCATGAATGACGAAATGTTTTATGTGTTAACAATGACAGTAAAAAAACATTCAAAACCTGATTAATTTACAACAATATCCTATGGACTACTATCTACAACTGCTACAAAGGTTGTCCCAGATATTTCCGAATATACTCCTTGGTTCTTTGTTTAACGTTTCCGGTGTAAAACATCAATACACGAGAGCCTACAGCATTACTGAAATTCCACAGTGCCCGGCCGAGATTCTAACCAGGGACCTCCGGACTGGTAGTAGAGAGCGATTACACCCGGCCACCATTCCGCCCACTATCTCAATTATAGGGCATTTAAAACATAGTAATAATTGATCTGCATAGAGCTTTCTCGATTCGAACCTTTTATCCCTCTGTCGTAAGGCAAATGCTCGGCATATACATTCAAGGCACGCTTAAATACGAATAGCACCTGTTTTATTCGAATAAATGAAGTCACCATACCGTGTTTATACCATGTTTACCTGGGTAGATGACATTTTTTCTGTTATCTTATGATTGCAAGTATGATTATTACTAAAGACTACAAAGCCAAGACACAATTTGGCAACTTTAAACATAACAAGATCTGTCCACGAACAGCACACTCCACTATTCTCAGTGCCATGCTAGGATAGTATTATCATTATATATTCAGAACAAAATGCTTTATAGCTGCAGCATTACTCTCTTCTAGGTAGAGGTTGGGGCTTCTTTAAAGTCGAAAAGGGAACATAATTTGGACAAAGTGCTTGATAAAGTTACCTACCCCTGTGTAGGGCTTTGGACGTGATGGTGAAAAAATATGCAAAGTATCAAAACAATATGTCAATTTTAAGATATTATAGGTTAAAAAACGTGTTCCTAACTTTAACATTTGCATTTTCTTAGTCCAAAAAGGGGGGCATAATTTCAACAGAATGCTTGACAGAGTTACCTATCCCTGCGTAGGGGTGTGGGTCATGATAATGATCAAGTATACAAAGTATCAAAGCAATAAGTCAAATGACTTTGAAAGTATAAGAGGTTAGAAAACCTGTACCTAGAATCATTACGCCGACGCCGAAGCCGACGCTCGGGTGACTGTTATTATAGCTCTCCTAATTCATCTAATAGTGGAGCTAAAAATAGTATTTTATTTCTATATCGATGTCTATGAAACATACACCAGTCTAAGGGAAAAGATGGAAGCTTTTTATGTAATGTTGGATACCTTTCAGAAGCCTGGCCCATATTTATATAAATTTGCAAATGTAATATTAATTCAAGTTTACGTTTTCGTGTTTTTATCGTGTTGATAACATGAATGATTACGTTAACATGTGGGATACTGGTTCAAATCGCATCTCCCAAACCGATAAGCGGAAATAGAATCAAAATTGAATAATTGCTGTTTGCTTAAGCAATAAATATTTCTTCATCAAAAAGCATATCTGATATTCTCGGAATTATTCTAACTACGCATAACAGTTTATATTCTGGATTGTTGACACATTAAAAAAAGATAACCACGCGTGTCTGTTAATTGCATTTTCGGTGTAAGTCTAGTTAATCTTTTAGACTTAACTTACCGCGTCATTAAGTGGTCGGAAGGATTACTATATATTATAGAACACAATGTATGAAGCAAGGAACACATAAACAGGGACAGCGGAATAGCTTACGTGTCTGGTACTGTAATGTACGCTGATTATTTTTATTCGAGAAGACAAGGCGCCGATGTTTTCAATTCAACCGATCGTTGAATCGTGAACAAAATGTATTATATACAAGTAATAGTTAAAATGCTTTGGCCAATAGGAAAATAATTGTGTCTTAAACAATTTTGAATAATCAGCGTAAATTCAACAAAGTTAACAACACTTATGAACATTAGAAACACGCGTTCCTCAATACTGCACGCTGTGGTTAGACTGTAAGAATTTCATTAACCTTACGGTAGTGTAATATCCTCGTGATTGACACATTTAATTACATAATTATAACTTAAAGCGTGTAATACAAACTTTACAACGTAGTGATCAGTGTCTGTATTGGAACCACCATATAAGTAGTTATCATCCTAACAAGAAGGGGAAACAATCGCATGTCAGACAGGAACATCAAGTCCGTGTCAATCATAGGGAAACATATAATTGTCTAGTATCCGTATTAGTGAATACTATGACTTAAAATATACGATTTATTACATGTACATGTTAGCAGTAGCCGCGTGCAATGTTCTCACAATACGTCGAATAGAATAACAATTTGTCATTTACCGTTTGTATTTAATAAAAATCGATTAGAAAACGAAACCTCCGCTGTGAATCAAATAGAACAACTTCAACACCAAGATCTAATGTTTCAATAATGCTAAGCTCTCGAGCCTCTCGCCCTCTAATTATCTAACTGACGCGTTTGTTATAATTGCTGAAATTGCCAAAGCATATACGCGAAACATTAATTTTTCTAGCGCCGCCGCGGTGAGGAATATCCTAATACCCTCATACATAGAGACAAGATGTTAAGACAAACATATGTTTTAATGCTTGTTACCCCTTGATTCATGTTAGTGTTACTGAATGTGGTTGTTATAAGTATGAAAATGTCACAAGTGACAAGTCTCATTATGAACCACAGGATTATTCCGGCATTCGGGGCGTAATTTATTGCCGAAGCATCGTCGAAATTGGCAAAACAAACTACAAACGGTATTTACATGTGAACATGTTAACGTGTATTCGTATCTCTAAGATCAGTACTGTAATGTCTGTCTTGCCTACAGAATATTGATCATTCTGACGGAGTTGGCTGTATTTCCATCACATATGTTAAAGAATATGGTATACTCGTACCGTGTGGCAGGTCTCCAGTTCGAATCCCAGATGGCCTAACGTCTAAGCTTACAGTTCCATATTATATAGAATAGTTTTTTCAGAGTAGTTTCGTCGATAATGTTAATAGCGAGTTGATAACACTCTTGTTTACGGATCGAAAGATCTCTAGTACGAACTCGATCGGGACGATTGATTGTTTGTAAACGCTATTTACTGGTAAGTAACTCGGGAGTAGTCACGCGTGTATCGGTGCACGTTTAAGAACTAATGAATCTATTCGGAAAGGCTAGGGTATCAAACTATTTAAAAGTGCAACATTTATTTGCTAAAATATATCGCAATATAAGGTAACCTATATACATACATGGTGTGGCCATATTGGAAATCGGTCTGGAGCCTATATTGATTGTTTATTGGCACTGCTACATTTCGTATATCTATTGAGGAAACTGTTTTATTGATTTACAAAGCAACATATTTTTCAAAAAGAAACATACAACAACATTGATTTATTGTACAATACATAATCTAATTCAGTAATCAACGCAGTTTTTATCTACACGAATCGTTATTTATGGCATGATGCAAAACAATATCATACGCCTCAAACGAAAATATCCAGTGCATTCTTTCCCCAAAGTTAGTATTTCAAAAACAAAATACGCTGTGCTATGAACGCTGATCAAATCGATAATAAGATTTGGCAATGAACAAAATTTACAGAATTGAATATTGATCAAACGATAATTATATTTTATTACGATTATATTAAACGAATCAAACAATTTATCGTCTGTGTGGTAAATGCTCCTAGTTTAAAGAAAGGGGACTTTCGTTCTACTACAATGAAGGCATGTTGCTAATACGGTTTCATAATAATATAAAATAGCTGGCTACGTAAGCTTTAAAACTGTTAAGATACCCGGTTTGCTCTTTTTATCAGGAGAGAAGTATAAAAAACAAACAGACCCCGATTCTTCTCTTTGTATAGGTTAGAGTTTATTAAATATTTTCTTCAAAGATTTGAACCTTAGCGAGCGAAGCGAAGCGTGGTTTAAATCTTTGAAGAAAATATTTTAAACTCTAACCGACTTAGTGTTGGCACCGCCTTGAATAATTAAAACCACACGAAGCACGAGATTCGCGTGCCTGTAAATCGGTCAGTACATGGACAATAATTGGCGCGAAAGAGACGCGTTTAATGGTCAAATAGACGGTTACATTTTATTAAGTGTGTTTAACAATAAACTGTGTGTATTTAACCATAAAGTCGGTGAAGTTTGAATTGTGAAATAAAATTGATACCCCCGTTCAAATAAATGGTTATTACTACACGATACACGATACTATGAAAATCTGACCCCTTTAGTACAAATGCACCTCTCTAAGATAACATAAAATTGATAAATATTTAGTTTTACTCTCTATCAATGAAACAGTAACCTGTGGTTGAAACATGGATGACCAAAAGAACAGGGTGCTATTTGCATATCGCACGAAGTTCACGAATAGGCGTGGTCTATTTGCGCATGTGCAGTGGCTTAGTTTTACTTCTTGGTGAAGACGCATTTAATTCGAAAAATAGAACGTTCTTCATGGATTAGTCGACGAAAATCGAGTCCGTTGATTGGTCGAAAAAATCGTGCAAACACTAACTATTGTTTCATGTTCATACATTAGAAACCTTACGTAGATCTATGCCACGTTTATTTATAATAACTTGTGTTCTAAATTGAAAGCTTTTTGTTGTTAGTATGACACAGTCGACTTTAAGATGACTCTCGGTTAGAATACTGTTAAAGGTGGTAACTCTCGAGATGAGTTCTCTCAGTTCGTTTTAAAGATATATTTGCACTATTTGTGGTAGTTTTCTGTACAATAATGCACGGAAATCAGACTACAACTATGGCGACCCCCATACTGCCTGTGAGAAATCTGACTACAACTATGGCGACCCCCATACTGCCTGTGAGAAATCTGACTACAACTATGGCGACCCCCATATTGCCTGTGAGAAATCTGACTACAACTATGGCGACCCCCATACTGCCTGTGAGAAATCTGACTAAAACTATGGCGACCCCCATACTGCCTGTGAGAAATCTGACTACAACTAATGCGACCCCCATATTGCCCGTGAGAAATCAGACTACAACTATGGCGACCCCCATACTGCCCGTGAGAAATCTGACTACAACTATGGCGACCCCCATATTGCCTGTGAGAAATCTGACTACAACTATGGCGACCCCCATATTGCCCGTGAGAAATCAGACTACAAATATGGCGACCCTTTATACTGCCTGTGAGAAATCTGACTAAAACTATGGCGACCCCCATATTGCCCGTGAGAAATCAGACTACAACTATGGCGACCCCCATATTGCCCGTGAGAAATCTGACTAAAACTATGGCGACCCCCATATTGCCCGTGAGAAATCAGACTACAACTATGGCGACCCCCATACTGCCCGTGAGAAATCTGACTAAAACTATGGCGACCCCCATACTGCCTGTGAGAAATCTGACTACAACTATGGCGACCCCCATACTGCCTGTGAGAAATCTGACTACAACTATGGCGACCCCCATACTGCCTGTGAGAAATCTGACTACAACTATGGCGACCCCCATATTGCCCGTGAGAAATCTGACTACAACTATGGCGACTCCCATACTGCCTGTGAGAAATCTGACTACAACTATGGCGACCCCCATATTGCCCGTGAGAAATCTGACTACAACTATGGCGACCCCCATATTGCCTGTGAGAAATCTGACTACAACTATGGCGACCCCCATACTGCCTGTGAGAAATCAGACTACAACTATGGCGACCCCCATACTGCCTGTAAGAAATCTGACTACAACTATGGCGACCCCCATATTGCCTGTGAGAAATCTGACTACAACTATGGCGACCCCCATACTGCCTGTGAGAAATCAGACTACAACTATGGCGACCCCCATACTGCCTGTGAGAAATCTGACTACAACTATGGCGACCCCCATATTGCCCGTGAGAAATCAGACTACAACTATGGCGACCCCATACTGCCTGTGAGAAATCTGACTACTACCTGGCTTAGTTTTGGTGATATAGACAGACAGAGACAGAAGCTGGGAACACATTTGGATGTGTTCGGAGTTTTAGGTAGTTGATATTTTGAATTCCTACACAGAGGCGAGCCAGTTATGTAACCCACCGTGCATGATAGATAGCGCTTACAAAAATGAACATTGTGGTCTGTTCTTGACAGTAACCAACCGGCAACAAAAAATAATCATCTAACGCAATTATTCAACTGCCTCTCCAGATAAAAACCCAGAAACAAATCGGGCGAAAGAAAATTATCTAATTTTTTTGTTATAGATAAGCAAAGTCATTACTTAATGAAGAAAACAAGAAACACAAGCTCTAGTAAAAGGTATTGCCTTACGTGATATTGCGTGTTACAGGATATTAACTGGATACGGTATCATTTATTTGCTATTATAAGTCGTTTAGAACTATTCCGCTGAAGAGGAAATGTCCATTAAAATGATCGGTTTCAGCCCTTCAATCTTGTTAAACTGCATCACTGACAAAGACAATTATTTCCAGAACAATACCTATCATTAAGACCCTGATTGTAGGTACACTTAAATTGTTTATCGTGGCAAATCTATTTACAAAACAATAACCCCCCTAAAATCCTGCAATAGCTTGAGCCATTTTCTTCATGATGTACATGTACATGTATATGTTTCACCGAATTCGATAAGTACATGTACACCCAAAATTAAATCGTTTAAATGTTTAAGTTTGAAATGTAGTACATGTAGTAACAAATTATCTTTAAATTTCGTAATCTGTATCAATAACTATGCTTTAGTAAATGTTCTTATATCATGATGTTTAATATAATATAAATGTGCAAGGAGTGATGTAACGCATTCTCATGAAGCAAAACTGCGTTTATTTATGCGTTGTTTCGTTGAGATCAATTTCTTCGAACACAACAAAACAAACCTATGTAATTAGCATAAATGTATCGGCAGTGAAACATCATTTAAAGTAATTGTTAAAATTGATAACATTTGAAAGAAGTATCATGTTAAACAGTTCCATTTGCAGAGCTAACATTTTGTTCGTATATTGCTCTTGTTGTGCGTTTTGTGCTCACTTCACCCATTTCTGCCGAACATAGCCTTTATTTCCCAGTCTGCTTTCTGCTAAAATATTGCAGGCATATGAGTGCCTCCATCCGTATTTGAAACTGATTCAAACCATTCTCGTAAAGCAAATCGGGGTTGATTTATACTAATATTGTTTCAGTGCGTTCACTTTCGAACTCCATAAACAAACCAAGTAATCAGCAGTGAAAACATGAAAGAAAGCGTAATAAATGAAAGCATTCTGTTCGTATACTGTTCTGTTTGTGCCTTTTGTGCTTACTCCGTCCATGTCCGATTTGTTATCATCTTTTTTACAACCATTGATAAGCATGTATAAAGCTGCAACATTATTCAATTTACATTATTGTAACACTCGTTTCTACTTTTCTTGGGCAAAAATTGGCCCATGCAAGTAAGACTTTGTAGCTGTTTCTTCTTTTCCTGTTCATTTGTGTTTGTCGTCCATTACACTCGGGTATGAGAGAAGACAGGTCAGTTTTCCCTTATGATGAGTGTCAAGCAATAAAAACAGGTAATATTTAAATGGTGTCTTTGATATGACACGACCACTAGATTAGAATGAAATTACCAATAAAACATACATTGGACAATTACCTAAGAAAATCGTTTAGTCTTACAAGCGATTGAATATTTTGGAACAACATATTAGGTTTTGTGATAGACACAGTTTAATATATTAGTTTCTGTCTGTAGTTTGAAGTGAATTACACATAATGTACTAAATTATCTATACTTCTGTTTTAAACTTTAGGAGAGTTGCCACACAACCACCTATAAAAAGTCACGATAAACTCAAATACTTTCGCTGATAAATGAAATAGAAGCATCATCGAACATTCGTAGTGTTCATGTTTAAAAAGATAGTGTACAAATCATACTGAGTAGATAATATCAAACGGTTTCCAGAAGCAGAAGAAACGAACCTAATTCGGCAAAACAAATGGCTTGTAAAAATAATTATTAATGTTAGAATTCAGATTGATAATTATTATCTTGATAATTTATAGTTTTTTTTAAACTTGGAATTAGGTCACAAAAACGATCACGTTCCTGTAAAGATTAGTTTGGGTATGTTGGTGATATAACCTTTTGCTCAGATATATACCTCTATCCGGACACTGGAGGGGCGATGGTCGTGTAGTTGGCGCTAATGACTGTTGGTCCGAACGTAGTGGATTAGATTTCGCGTCCAATCGGATAAAAAGACGAGTTTGTTTTGCTTTTCCATCCAACACAGCACCGGTATTAATAAAAAGGTGCAAGTAATCATCAGAGTTATGACTGTATGTCCGGTATGGGCGTCAGGAGCTGGTGTTTCATGGTCGTTCTAGTTTTATTCGCGTTGAGGGTTCCACCTCAGAGACTGTATGGTGATTGTTGTTTAGTGTTTACGTAAAATGTGCCTTGTCACGTCCTACATGTATAATCATGATTTCGTAAATTGCAGGAAGCTTGTCATACAGTTCCCTTCGTTCGCACTCATTTACAGTTGTGCGACGACTGATTTCTAAATTAATGTCTAACTATCAGCTCCTAATGTCGGATAAATCCCACAATCGGATTAAAAGCAGTCTGTGTCTACTCTAACCAACCCAATGTGTCCCCAATGTGTCCCCAATAACACTCAAGATCGGATAGAAATTTCATAATGCTTAGCCACACTTGACTGGAAGCTATAGTGGACCTAGGAAACAGTGGTTTGACAATACTTTGTTCGTATTACCCAAGGGGACGATTCGAACTCGTAGCACATGTTGCAAGTTATTCGAATTCGGAACGTATACTATGTCACATATGTTTGTAAAACACGAATGTCCCTTTGGCAGCCCAATAAACATTTGACCTACTGACTTCCAAACTAATCGGGATCATATACAGACCTCCCTGAAAGATCATTGACCCATTATTTCTATGGTTTTTGATCGGAAACCATTTGGTTTATTGATTCATATTAAAGGTCACATCGAGCCATACATGTACCTACTGACATCAAAATTAATAGGGCTTATCTTCTTTTGATGACCAACCTATGTATGTGTACTTTTCGAGGAGTCTAGGACCAAGCGTTCTTAAGTAATTAAAAGGAAACCGCTTGGAATACCGATCGACATGAGCAAAAAAAACACACCGTCATCAAATATGGGGGGAATAACTACGGACGAGGTCTCCCTTATATTAAGTACAGCTCGAGATTTCAGGACAGTCATCTATAACAATTTCCCTTACATGTATTCATGTCTTCTTGCAGTAGATAGTAGTTGTATTTGTATTTGGCTTAGGCACTATTGCACTACCTCCAACTAAAATGTTAACAACAATACAAATTACATGCTTGTAATATTGCAATGTTTGTAATCAGGTGACAGACCTGAATAAACGCAATAGTATTATAAGGTTACACTTTATTCACTTGTGTATGTTTTGCAGTGTCGAACGATACGATAGCTGTAAATGCAGTGTCACGTGTGATAAAGAAACGAACGAATGTCCACTTTTATTGCAAATATATTTGCAATAGCGCTGTGGAAGAAAACGGAATATTGGTTTGTTATTTGTTTCTCTAACAGCATTGTACTAGTATTATTGCAATTATGTAATATCACGCCTGGTCCTTGGCGGGTAATATCCGTAAGGGAAATCATCCCTATTATTAAAGGCTGAAAGCGATCACTTGGCGATATAATTAATATGTATTGTTCACTTAAGTATTATAGAATCCGATGAGCATGGTAAAATCACCGTGATTTGATTTGTGAAACATTTTATAACTTATTTAAGCGGTATGTATTACGTATGTCCAACCATGCCACAAAGTACCGAACTTCAGATGAATATATAATATTCTGCTTGGCATATACATTTTGCCAATTCGGGCGAGGTGATTTTCAGTCTATATTAAAATATGCATTGCTAGGCATTGGACGGCGTCCGCAAGCTGCTTGTGTCAGGGTATGTTATTATTAAATAATTATACCCGATATATATATACTGTACACCGGTATTCGCCTGTATCGTCTAGAAAACCCCGATATACATATACTGTACACCGGTATTCGCCTGTATCGTCTAGAAAACCCCGATATACATATACTGTACACCGGTATTCGCCTGTATCGTCTAGAAAACCCCGATATACATATACTGTACACCGGTATTCGCCTGTATCGTCTAGAAAACCCCGATATACATATACTGTACACCGGTATTCGCCTGTATCGTCTAGAAAACCCCGATATATATATATAAGCCTGTTAATTATGTTATATATTACCTTGTACAGCTTTATATAGTATATTTTTTAATTATGTTGTATATTGCAATATGTCTGAGGCTGTATAACCCTGTAAAGTGTGTAATATGCATTATCATTTTAGTGTCCTCATTTTGAATGTACCAGTCAGGTCGGGCTATAACAAACACGTATTGTCTGATCACAGTGCCTTATTAGTAATATTATTCAATGGCAGACCCCTGCGTCGCAACTATGCAGACTGTCATAAAGACGGTACTATACTATGTATGGTACATTATAGTGTACCTCCTAGAAACCATCGAAACGTCGTATCATTATACTGCAAAGGTTGCACAAATTGGTTAATAAACGTGTCTTGGCGATGATATATAAAGCGCATCTCTAATTGGAATTTTAATTGCTTTCGCGCTTCTTCAGTTTTCTCTACACAGGGATCCGGTTATATTAACTATTCCGCGATAATATTTATGCTACTTTAATTAGCTCTGTTCTAGCTTTTTGATTATCACAGTGAGTGAGTTTCCAGTAGTGGAATCACTAAATCGTACAGAAAATGCTGCGGGGTGACATCGCAATAAACTAATTAAAACTTAAAACCTATAACCTGATATTTGTTTAGATTTGTTAGTCTGGTTCCCGTTCCCCAATCTTACATTACATTAGTTTACTCAGATAAGAGTGTGTTTCACGAAACGTGATGCAGGTTTTATAAGTTATACGGGTGACGTATACTTGGACAATTGGATGAAATTGGCAAAGTAAAAATAGATCGTCTGATCTAAATCTATATATTGAATTAATGGACACATTTAAAACCACACCCACGGAGATACTGGGAGAAACAATTTACGTATGCACAAACTGTTTCGTGATGGGGGATAAGGTCCACCAACATTTTTGTATGATTTATTCGAATGATCTAGCTGGCAATCTATTTTCCTTTTATATAACGTATGACGCCGGGAACACACCGGCAGTTCTCCCAATGCCTCTCGGTACCCCCAAATCACCCCGCTAAATATCAGCGAATGTTTGGGGATTTAATCCCAAGACCGTAAATATGTTACTACATTCTTCTTATTAAACTTAAAACTACATGACTAAGTGATGATATTTTAAGATGGTTTAAATCGTATCTGACTGATAGACATCAATTAGGAGATGTATCTGGTGCCCACACTGCTACTGCCCGATAACACGAAAATTTACTGTTGGACTGGCATGGTTGGAGGGTGTGTCCTGCACAACATCCTTGTGATATACACATTTGGAATATATGTAGGCCCGATATGAGTTCCATATAAATTGTTGGCAAGTTATGGACAGTTTGTTTGCATGTCGTCATGACACATCCCACATATTTGCTGAGACCAGTGTGCACTAGTAGTATCGTACAAATAAAGACTTAAACCAGATAACTGAAAAAATCTGCTGAAAAAATCCGTTATCGCGAGTGAATCAATTACACAATGTATGTCTCCTCCTGCAGTGGTCAGCAAGACATTGGTATAAAAAATTCTGTGGTTCAGTAGACTGTCAATTCAAAGATCGAATCTCGACGGGGCCAACTTTTTCTATTTATTATTATTGTATTTATTTTATTCTATATCTAGAGATGTGAAGTTTTGTACCACACTTAATTTCTGCATTCACGGTTTTTATTTTTTCAATTCGACTTACATGATAAGTAAACAAACTGATGCTAAAGGCAGAGGTACTGTAATTATGAGACGAGTTGATGCAGTCAGGGGTAATACACAGTCAATTGAAACTACGCCCCAATTTACCCCGGGAAGGAAAATGGATAGGGGGAAATGTTCTGTGTTATTACCTTTCCGATGTCCCCGTACTGTCCTGTCATTACGGGCCAATGTAGCAGGGACTATACCCGTGCTAATACCGAGTTTTTGCAGTACTGAATATAACCGGACGATATCCGTAGTTCGACAAACTGTAATTCATCCGCGATGATTGCATACATCCAAAGACCAAGAAGAAATATACAAGCATTATTGTAGGATGTCACTGGTTTAAAATTGAACAGTACACATTTGTCATTCTCCCGCAGGGCGGGGGAGATTTGTGGGAGTTTTAACATTTCTATGGCCCTGGGGGCAGGGATTTTACCAGGGGTTTGCAAAAAAGTTTAAATCCCCGTCATTCTCTGGGGTTGGGAGCCGTGGTTTCAACTAACTGGTGCATAAATCGATGTCTGTGAGAGCTGAGTCAAAGGTTAATGGCATTCCACGTGCCACTTTATATGATTAAATACACCAGAGAACGCAGTATTGACTCCCTCATAATTTAGTATATGATGTCATTAAAGATTGCCTCGCCAGCCTACAACTTTATAAAATATACACGCATATGCTAAAAATATATGTTTTGCTCTCATTTCGTATGATCAAACAACTAACTGAACAGACAAACAGTCGTATCCAGGGAACAAGAAGTTGCGTATATTATTATATATATATTATACGTCGTATCGACTCCTCGTCTCATTTAGGCCATTATTAAAATACTTAAAACATACTATTGTCGAGAGCAGAAATTGTCTTTGGTTAATAACATAACGTGCATAATGATGATGTTAGAAGTTATAGTAGAAAAACATTTGCACATGCTTTTTTTCGAGTTATAACATCAGCTGAGCCCCTCGGGACTGCACGTTATAACACACACACACATGCACGCGTTAACACTAAACCCACACTCGCACACATGCACACATAAGAAATGATAAAGTTAGAAGAACTAAATTAGAAAGTTCTGGTGAAAGTTTATAATTGTCTCATTCAAACAAGACCTTCACATTACGCTTCATGAATTGTGAAATAAAGAACTATTTGATTACCTCTTTTAAATAAATACATGTATATACAAACGGCTTTTCAGGGACTGTCAGGGTTTGTTTAATAATGAATATGTACCTGTGTTTTAAAGGAGAACAAAGCACAAGTGACTGTGCTTTGATCTACGATAAAACACATGTACGTATTCATTATTTCGATAACAGCAGGAACACGCGCGATTTTGGCAAAACAAGAAATTAATGTATAATAATTATATCTGTACGGACGCGCATTCGTCACCTGAATCGAATGCTATAGGTTTGACATCACTGATGTTAGTATTACGATTGTCACAGGCGTTTTACTACGTGTAAGGCTTGCCGCGCTGTAACGTAATAACGTGCGTAACATAGCACTTCACGACGTCATAGCAACGTCATTAGAGAGGTTGCGAAAGTCAACGTGTAACGTGTACGTGTACGTGAATACTACTTTTGAGTATTTCGTCATGTATGTGTAACTTCTACAAGTAACCGAAGTGTGACAGACGAAAATAAAGTGTGTACTATGTCACACTGGTATGCGTATGCACGGGAAACCCAATAATTCATCGCCCATGATTTCATTGAGTTTATGTCAACACTCATTATCGATTCACGAAGAAATCATGCTACACCCGTCATGTGATGTTACACGCAAACGTTGTCTTTCGCAAGATTATTTTAATTGCAACGCGGACGTATACATGTACGGGTAACTACACGTACACGTAGTTGTACACGTTCGCATCGCAACCTCTCTATTATCTAAAAAACGAAATATTTACGTTCAGTTTTAAGGACGTCATCGGTAAAAAATCGACTTTTGGCTGAATCTAATGAAAATCTCCAGAAATATGCTTTAACATTCTGTCCTTATTGTGCAGTTTTTATTTTTTCAAAAATTACCTCGTTTCCTAGCAAAGTAGGGCGAAAAATTATCGTTTTAATGGCATAATTCGGTCAGAATTAGGTCTATTTTAATTTTCAAAGCTCTATATGTTATAGTCCCATAAATAAGACTCTACGTACGTTCCACAGTACTATAGAGTCTCATAACTTAGCTGTCTTTAGCAAAATTTTATTTCCGAATTGAACGACTTATTCGGGATTAAACAGTTGAATCGACCGCAGTAAAGCTTATTTCAATCATAAAGTACCAAAAACAGCGTCTATAATGTAGGCCTTTTTTTAGTCCAGATACTGGGTTTTAGTTATAGCCACTTTTCGTCCAATCAAAATTCTTACAAATGTCAGAACAACAACTTTCGGAATACATCGGCTCTGTTCGACGGCTTCAATGGCTAAAATAAGGACATTTCAGTAGTGAAATGAAACAGGAATAATTTATGTATCAATGAGGTTAGTGTTCTTGCAATAATTTGTTTTCAATGATAGAAAAGGCATTAATGAAGGCATGTGTGGTCTGCCTTTACTTTGTATTGCTTTTAAAGGCTCATTATCGGTCACCAAACAGCGACAAAGAATCGTGTCGCAAAGTGCTACATACAACTACTCGGGAGCCGGTGAGACCTAACGTCATGTAATGTAATGAAATGATACGTTTGGTCTCTGTTGGGACTATATATGTTAGCCCTTGATCCGTTGAATACGTATATGTTAAATTTATAGCGATTGTGACGGAAAATTTATCACCGAAAAAGGTTTTATATCGAAAGTTGACAGAATTTCATTGCGCATTTGCAACACCTAACTCATTTCAGGGCGCAATTTGGTCAACAAAAAGTGATTCAATCAACTATTGAAATATACCTTGGTGATGCGGTAATTCTATTTAATAAGCTCAACTAATAAAAAGGGTGGTGATCTCGCATTATTTTCGACAAAATTGAATTTCAGTAAAAAACGGACTTACGTAAAAACGTTACGTCGCACAACGTAAGGCGCTGTGTACGTCCGTTCTATTTACGGACTTGTGTCCAATTTACTAGTACAACAGTTACATGTTAAGAATAAATTCACGCATTTCACCTGCATCTGTTCACTAATCAAATCATATATAATAGCTTTGTTCCAAGCAAAGTTTGTCACTACGTAACAATTACTTATTTCAATTTGAGAGTGGTAATTTTTGTGAAAGTGAAAATGACAAAACTGAGTTTCTCTCGCAATATCTGTACTACTATCAGCGCTGTGGTTTTATTATTTTTCACATTGTGTCTTTATTGGTACTTTTATTATGAACACAGCATCATGATAAATACACAGTGATACAAAAGAGAACATCGACTGTGTTATGTATTTAAATTATCTGAACATCTACTCAGGATATTCGATCAGACATTAAATGCATTGTACAGAATTATGAGCTCAAGTCTTCCAAACTAACTTAAAAGTCTTCCAAACTAATTATTACACCCCTTTAATAAAATAATAACTAAACTATGTATACATCGTTTTCTTACAGTCATATATAGTTATAATGTATATAATAATAGCGATTGGTATAAAAGTAAATCTTTGATGTATAAACATCTGGAAAAGTAGTCCCGCATTTGTCTAGAAATATTGCCATAACCACGCTTATATATCTGGTTACACTGTTACGCAACCAAGTTAAATCCTGCTGGGAGCTGAATTAAAGCTGATGCGGCCGGTAGATGAACAGGCAGCAAATTGAAAGAAAGCGTTATAATTATATAATACAATTTTTCAAAAGTATGATGTCTTACACGTGTATTAGATAATAATATAAGTTAATGTAAACACTTTTGAGCCGCTGTTAGATCGGCTAAGTCGCGGCCCGTAGAACTTCACACATTTTGTTTTACAGGTTGACAACGCTTTTTTCTGGAATGTTTGCACTATTTTCACAATTTTTCAAATTTGTTTAATTCGATACTCACGTATAGGTAGACATTTTGGCTTATGTGCCTTAGTTGGAGTAGGCCTACACATCAAACATGACGTTACAATAATGTACAAGTCAATTGAAACTACTCCCCCAATCCAGGGGAAAGACAGCGGTGATAGCGGGGAACTGTCCCGTGTTTTTACGTTTTCGATGTCCCCGCACTGATGTATGTGTGGTACGCTTAAAAATTGATTCGCGACAAAATAGCGGGGAAATGCAGCTCTGACTATACCCGTGAGGTATAGGACCGGGGGAATTTGCGGGGTTTTACCATCTGTATGACCCTCGGGGTTTGATAAAACAAAAGTAAACATCACCGTCGTTCCCCGGGGTAGGGGAGCATGGTTTCAATTGACTGGTTCATAAAATACGTGATTCGGCCACCTTTGGAATTTACTGTACAGCTGTTTTGTTGTTGCTGTTTAGTGAGTTGGAGAAAAAGTCTTACGTATGTATAATTATTACATTTTCTATTGAATGCATGGACACTTACAGTCATAGTAATAATGTATATTGTATACAAAAACCATGCTTAATTTTGACAATACAAATTCTTTAATTAATCAATTTGAATATGCATTAACAATTTCAACTGTTTAAAATGGTTCGTAAATGTAACACATTGTGTCGACGTTTTGGGACTACTTTTGACCATTTATTGAAAATATAATTACATACCAAAGTATGTTTGTCGGTATGTATTACAATAAACATTTCACCACAGGGACTGTAACACTTTGCCCCGAACCCCCCTACTGTGCGTACAACATACTATATAGGTCGTAAGCCAAGATGTTAAAGCACAATATTCTTTGTGAGAGGTGGTTAGTGTTTTATACAGTGTGTGCTAGTAGCAAGTTCATAAAAGTTATCTCTTTATTAATAGGATGTATATCACTAGAAATCAATATTCATACAATTTTAGGGGTATATTGAATATCTCATCTTGCATTTAGCATAATGTAATGCTTTCTTATATTTTTTATATATTGAAACAATGTGCCAATGCCCCAGATACACCATAAGATCATGACGCTGACGTAGCCATAATTGCCCGTAACGTCGTGCGACGGCACGACGTTATGCTTTTGACGTATGTCCGCTTTTCATTAAAATTCAATTTTGTCGAAAATAATGCGAGATCACCCCCTTTTATTATTATGTAGAATTACCGCATAACCACGGTATGTTTCATTAGTTGATTGAATCACTTTTTGTTGACCAAATTGCGCCCGGAAGTGAGTAGGGTGTCGCAAATACGCAGTAAAATACAGGTCAATTTTCGATATAAAACCGTTTTCGTTGCAAAATTGTAAGTCGCAACCGCTATAAATTTTACATATGCGTATTCAAAGGATGAAGGACTAACAAATAGAGTTTTGAAAATTATTGTAGACCTTAATTTAAGAGAAATATACGCTTAAAACGTCAATTTTACGCCCTATGTACATAGCGTCACGTTGCTAGGAAACGAAACGATATTTTGAAAAATTATAAGCTACATAATACGAACAGTATGTTAAAGCATATTTCCGGAGATTTTCATTAGATTCGGCGTAAAAGCGATTTTTTACCGATGACGTCCATAAATCGGAAATAACTTCAATTTTACAATGGTACCAAATTTGTATATAGACTCCGACATTTTTTAAGTCACTGGTTCCACCTTAAACTGCATCACTGACAAAGACAATTATTTCTTGAACAATACATATCATTAAGAGCCTGATTGTATACTTACATCGTTTATCGTGGCAAATTCATTTACAAAAAACAACCCCCTAAAAAGCACCCCACAGCTTGAACAATTTTCTTTATGATGTTTTGTGTTTCGCCGAATTCGATAAGCACACTTACATACATTTTCCCAAAGTTAAATCGTTCAAATGTTTAACTTTGAAATAAAGTAGTAACATATTCAAACATTAACATTTAATTTCCTTATCAGTATCAATCATAGTACTTTAGTAAATGTTCTTATCTCGCGATATTTAATATAATCGAATGAGTGATGCAAAGCTTTCTCGTGAAGCAAATATGCGTTGATTTAAATATAAGTTCAATGAGTTTGTTTTCGAACACCATAAAACAAACCTAAGTAATCAGCTTGAATATAACGCAGTGGAAACATTATCTGAAGTTTTTTTTAATGTTGGAAACGTTTCAAAGAAGCTCATGTATAAGAGTTGGGTTTTCAGAGCTAACATTCTGTATATTGTTCTTGTTGTGCCTTTCCTGCTCACACTTCACACGTCTGCCGAGCATAACCTTTATTTGGCAGTCATCTTTCTTACCCGTATTTGATCCGGTCACCAGATTAGACGGCAAACGCGCGAACCGTTAAACTACGGAGGCACATTTCCGATTTGTTAGGATCTTTTTTTGAAAACCATTTAATAGTCATGTATAAAGCTGCACTATTATGCCATGTATATTATTGCCATACTCGCTTCTACGTTTATTGGGCCGAAATTGGCCCATGCAAGTAAGACTGTGCAGCTGTTTCTTTTTCTTTTGTTCATTTGAGTGTTTTTCATTATGGTGTGTGCTTGTGATCTGTGATCTTTTTTTGTTTCCCTCTACTGTATGTGCGTTTAGTGCTCTACTGTTTCCGTTGAGTGCTGCGAGCCTTCCCTCCTGGCCATCGCTATTATATTTTAGTTTTTACTGAAATACATGTATATGTCGATTGTGAAGCAAGTTCTACAACTTCTATTAATCTCCACCAATACCTCATTCCTGATGGCACCCATTACACTCGGGTATGAGAGCAGACAGGTCAGTTTTCCCTTAATGATGAGTGTCACTATTTAAATTGCGTCTTTGGTATAAAACGACAACTAGATTTAAATAATTATATATAATGAGGTAGTTCTGTGTATCATGGTAACGTAATAGTGATGTTATCGAAACTTCAAAACTTTCTGTTTTTAAAAAAAGATCATTGGATTTTATGTCAAAGATCAACACTAAAAAACAAACGAAATTTGAATGCATGCAAACATTCAGTTCGGTTTCAACCAATACTTATGGCATCAGAGACAATGCATCTTGCATCCATACATAGCCGATTACAACAATCATTTCAGTCGATAGATCCACAACTTTCAGATACAGAAAATAGATATAACGTAACAAAAAAGCATTTTATCACACATACGTTATACAATTTCTGCTTTCAGATTTGATACTTCGTATTTGTTTATTTCGGTTCTAGTTCTGTGCCACCTCATCGTTCTGTATGTATCCCTAACGCCTAGGTACCTATGGTGTAGGTCATGTTGTTATTATAACAAAGTCTGAATCAAAGCATTAAGAGCTAAGAAAGTCATCAAACGCAGTAAAATTTAAAAACTGTAATTCAAACTTCCATATGCTCTAATTCTGGTACACATAATAACGCTGCAAGATTGGAAGAGCTTTGGAGTCAGAAAAAAAGAAAGCAAAACAGTCAACAAAATCCAAATGTAAATTTAAAAACAGTAATGGCGTTCAAATGAATTGCGATAAATACTCAAGAACGAAAACAACTTATTTCATTGAATGCATAGGTTTAATGCTGCTGATTATAAGGTCTAAGATTACCGGCAATCGAGTCCTTTTCTTAATTAGCCAGTTCTGACTCTGGAATGAAATTACCAATAACAGCCATTAGACTATTTACCTAAGACAATCGTTTAGTTTTATAAGCGATTGAATAATTTGGAAGATCGTTAAAATTACGTAATAGTTTTTCAGTGGACACCGTTTAATAGATTAGTTTATGTCTGTAGTTTGAAGCGAATTACATATAATGCACTATATTTTCTTTACTTAATGAGATTTGTCACGCATGCTCCTATAAAAAGTCATGATTAACTCCAATACTTGAGCTGATAATTGAGATAGAAGCATCATCGAACATTCGTAGTGTTCATGTTTTAAAATATATTGTACAAAGCAATGAAAGCATACCTAATAGATAATATTAAAACATTTCCTGAAGAAGAAGTAACGAACTTAATACGGCAATACAAATGGCTTGTATAAAAACGATTAATGAAAAATTCAGATTGACTATTATTATCTTGATAATTTATAGTATTTTCTTTTTTTTCAATTCGGACTTAGGTCACAAGAACGATCACGTTCCGGCAAAGATTATTGTTTGTATTTTGATAACTAGTCTATTAGGCACATATATGCCTCTATCAGGAGAGAGGAGGGGCGATGGTCGCTAAAGACGGTTGGTCCGAAGCTGGTAGGTTAGATTTATTCCGCGTTCAATCAGATAAAAAATACATTTTTAATGCCCCCGCCATTAAATTATAGTGTTCAACCTGTCCGTGTGTGTGTGTGGGGGGGGGGGGGGTGCGTGGGGGCGTGCGTGTGTGCGTGTGTGCGTGTGTGCGTGCATGTGTGCGTGCATGCGTGTGTGTGTGTTCGAACATTGTGAAATCGTGTCCGCTATGTAATTTTGTCATTTCTTGTTGGATAGTTATAATATTGGTACAAATGTTCACCACATCAAGATGATGTGTCATGTGCAAGACCCAGGTCCCTAACTCAAAGGTCAATGTCACACTTAGAGTTCAAAGGTTAAAGGGCTCAAATAGACATGTGATTAAAGTAAATTAAAAGCACGAATAGATACGAATAGCACATGCTTTATTCGAATAAATGAAATCACCATACTGCGTTTATACAATGCTTACCTGCGTGGATGGCGTTATATTCTGTTATGTTATGACTGCAAGTATGCTAGTTATAAAACTAAATACAACTAATGCATTTGTATTGTTGTTACGATCAGTGTAGTAATACCAGGTGACTTTGACATCACTAAACACTAAAAATCCAAGACGAAATTTGTCAACATTGAAAAAAGTAGTGTTTTTTTTCAATATCGATTTCTATGAAACATACGCCAGTCTATGGGAAAAAATGAAAGCTATCCATAAGATGTTGGATCCTTTTAAGAAGCTAGGCCGTCTTTTCCAACATCCTTTGAAACCTTAGAGAAAAAATGTCTTGGAATTATAGTCCGGTCGCATACAACCACTCCGTAGGTTTGACAGGGTGCTGGAAAGAACGGCTGCTGCTGACAGAGATCCTATATGTCACGGTTATCATATATATGTTTCCCGTTAGACAGGCGTTTGTTTCATATAAATCGTTGATGGAATAAAGTACATACAGCTGATCAAAACAGAGGAATTGTTGACAAATGTCGTCGTGAATTTGTAGTCTTAATTGATGTCAGGGTCAACTGGTATTGATACACTGAGTCCAGTACAAGCATTAAGGAGTTTATGGAACCGTTATGCCTGGCCCAGATTTATATAAACTTGCGAATGTTAAACTAATTCAAGTTTACGTTTTTGTATTTTTATCGTGTTGATAACATGAATGATTACGTTAACATGTGGGATATTGGTTCAAATCGTGTGTTTCTTCCAAACCGATAAGCGGAAATAGAATCAAAATAAAGTAATTGCTGTTTGCTTAAGCAATAAGCAGTTCCTCATCAAATAGCATATCTGCTATTCTCGGAGTTATTCTAACTACGCATAACAGTTTATAGTTTGGATTGTTGACACATTAAATAAAGATAATCACGCGTGTCTGTTAATTACATTTGCGGTGTAAGTATAGTTAATCTTTTAGAGACTTAACTTTCCGAGTCATTAAGTGGTCGGAAGGATTACTATATAGTATAGGACACTGTGTAAGAAGTAAGAAACATATAAACAGGAACAGCTGAATAGTACTGTAATTAACAGCGTCGGACAACACTTTATCGTATCCGTCACATGTTAGTGTAGGAAGTATTTTACACACGTTTCTTTCTTTCCATTCTTATCCAGAACGCCTTTAATAATCTCTAGACTGACCCAAACTGTTCTGTAACGTTTTAGGTCCACTTAACCCCTTACCTAAGCCAATCCATTTCGGTAGAACGTTATGTAGGCCTACGCTGATTTATTCTAAATGCTTTGGTCAAGACTCAAAAGGCTAATCAATGTGCCTTAAATATTCCTGAATAATCATCGCCAATTACTATTGAAACAAAGTAAACAAACACGTCAGAGCTTTCCAAACGCACACTCCTAAAAACTGCACGCCGCTGTTGGATTGTAAGAATTTCATTAACCTTGCGGTAGTGTAATATCATCACGATTGGCACACTTAATTACAGAATTATTACTTAAAGCGTGTAATACAAACTTTACTACTTTGTGATCAATGTCTGTATTGGAACCATCAAATTAGTAGTTAATCATTCAAACAAGAAGGGGAAACAATCGCATGTCAGACTGAAACATCAATTCCGTGTCAATCATAGCGAGAAATATAATTGTCTAGTATCTGTATTAGTGAATACTATAACTATAACATATGTACGTTTTATTACTACGTATTATCAGTAACCGCATGCAAGGTTCTTACAATACGTCGAATAGAATAACAATTTGTCTATTTTCAGTTTGTATTTAACCACCAATCGATTAGAAAACGAAACATCCGCTGTGAATCAAAAAGAAACAATTAAACACCAAGCTCTCATGTTTCAATCTTGCTAAGCTCTCGAGTCTCTCGTCCTCTAATTCTCTAACTGGCGCGTTTGTTATAATTGCTCAAATTGCCAAAGCATGTACACAAAACATTAACGCGCAGCCGCGGTGAAAAGAGTCCACATACTATCTTACATTGAGACAAGCTGTAAGGACAAACATATGTTTTAATGCTTGTTACCCCTTGATTCATGTAAGTGTTTCTGGATGTGTTTGTTATAAGTATGAAAATGTCACAAGTGACAAGTCTTATTATAAACCACAGGACTATTCCGGCATTCGGGCGAAATTTATTGCCGAAGCATCGTCGAAGTTGGCAAAACAAACTACAAACGGTATTTACATGTGAACATGTTAACGTGTATTCGTATCTCTAAGATCAGTACTGTAATGTCTGTCTTGTCTACAGAATATTGATCATTCTGACGGAGTTGGCTGTATTTCCATCACATATGTTAAAGAATATGGTATACTCGTACCGTGTGGCAGGTCTCCAGTTCGAATCCCAGATTGCCTAACGTCTAAGCTTACAGTTCCATATTATATAGAATGTCAGTTAATTGGAATATTCTAATAGTTTTTCAGAGTAGTTTTGTCGATATTAATGTTAATAGCGAATGGATATCACTCTTTTCTACGGATCGAGGGCTCTCTAGTCCGAATCTTAGTAGGGGCGATTAGTTATTGTTTGTAGACGCAATGCAGTGTTCCCTATCAACACTAACTCGGGGGATAATCTCGTGTGTATCAGTGCTGTACAAGGGGCAAGTTTAAAAACTAGTGAATTTATTCGGAAAAAGCTAGGGTATCACACTATTTAAAAGTGCAACATGTAGTTTCTAAAATATATTGCAATATAAAGTAACCTATAGACATAGTGTGAACCATATTCGAAATCGGTCTAGAGCCTTTTATGTCATCCTCAATAGATAAGGTCGAAATTATTATTTTTATAGCATAATTGATATGATTGGATAGCTCAAAGTAAAAAGTCCATGGAGGGGCACGTGACCTGTTCTCGATGGTTTACGATTTCCAAAAAAATCCAAAAAAAGATGCATTTTGTAAGAATGTCGTGAACCAGACTAATCAAACCGATTGTTACAAGATTTCAAATGTTTCTTGAACGAAAATAGGTTAGTCTTATGGTTAATGTGTCAGGATTACGGAATTTCGGGTGTTAACTAACACCTGATCGGTATTTTTTACGCAACCGATAATTTTCTTACGCAAAAATATGGCTGACGTATGTCGGCCCGGGCAAGTCGAAATTCTTAGAAAGAACTACAAAATTATCCTCAAACCCGTCCCTACGATAAAAATGTACACGCAACTCGATTAAAAGAGTATAAAACACGAGTTTAGATCGTTTTATCGTTGGATAAATTCTTCGCTAACGTTTCATACTCAACACATTCGTACCACTTCCCACCGTTCGTCCTGCATATTTTTTTTCGTACTCAACACAATTCGTACCCGGCACTTCGCTCCGTAAATTATTTTTCGGATTTTGTTAGGATCAGCGGGTAAAATTAGTGCTGGTTGTTTCCCTTGATAAAATTAACAACATGTACAGTTTCTTTTGGTCTCCAGAGTCATATTAGGAGAATTACCATTCAGTGTTAATGTCTCTTCAGAGACTTAAAATTCTAAATGTTTTTTTTATACTAATTTATTTAAGGTCGATTGTGAAAGAAGTTTTTCCAACTTATTTTAATCACTCTCGACACCCCATTCCTGATGCTATCCATCGCCACGAGGGTATGAGAGAAGAGAAGCCAGTTTCCCTTTTATGCTGAGCGTCTAGCAAGGCGGCAAATTTTGGTACCATTTTTTTTTCGTCTTTGGTATGATGCGGCCAGGGATCGAACCCGAGACCTCCCGCACTCGAAGGGAACACTCAACCACTAGTCTATCGAGGAGGCGGTCTCTTGTCTCTTGTCTATTGTCATGGAATTATCGGAATTGGTTTATGATCTTTGATATTGTTGAACACTGAAAACATGTCTTATGATAATACCTTTTAATGAACTAATACGAGGTTTTATTTATAAGCATATAAATATTATATTATATGGGAGTCATAATATGCAATTATGTGTCTTGAAAATTGGTTTGTTATACATGAAATTATTTAACAATTTGTTGATAAATTTCGTATGTACAATTATCGTGCATATAGTTTTCCCAATTTGAAAGCTACCGGCCTACCGCGCTTATTTTTTCACAATTTTGAGATTTTTCATGCTTAATTTTATACACATCAGCTGTTGAATTATGCAGATAGAAGGTCGAGGAACCGGTCAATTCTCTCTCAAATGACGTCGGTACACCATTTGCTCACAGGAACTATTTGACTTGTTGTTTATTGGCATGTTACACCTTCTATATCTATTGAGGAAACTGTTTCATTGATTTACAAAGCAACATTTTTTTCCAAAAATGAACATACATCAACATAGATTTAATTTACAATACCTAGATAATCTAATTCGGTATTAAACGCAGCTTTTATCTACACGACCGTTATTTATGACATGATGCAAAACAATATCATACGCATCAAACGAAAATAACCAGTGCATTCTTTCCCCAAAGTTAGTATTTCAAAAACAAAATACGCTGTGTTATGAACGCTGATCAAATCGATAATAAGATTTGGCAATGAACAAAATTTACAGAATTGAATATTGATCAAACGATAACTATATTTTATTACGATTATATTAAACGAATAAAACAATTTATCGTCTGTGTGGTAAATGTTCCTAGTTTAGAGAAAGGGGACTATCGTTCTACCATAATGAAGGCATGTTGCTTATATTATTTCATATCATATAAAATAGCAGGCTAGGTTAGCGTTAAAACTAGAAGAGGCCCGGTTTGTTCTTTTTATCAAGAGAGGAGTATAAAAACAAATGGATTCGAGTTAAACACGAGTCTGATCTTTGTATTGCTCATACATAAGAAATGTTACGTAGATTTCAATGTTCATTTATTACTTGTGTTCTAAATTGACAGTTTTGTTGTAAGTACGGCTCAGTCCAGTTTAAGCTTAACACTCAAGATGACTCCCTATTAGAATTCTATAAAAAGGTGGTAACTATCGCGATGAGTTTGCTTTTTTCGTTTTGAAGATATATTTGAACTCTTTGCGGTACAAATGTAGCTTTACTGTAAGATTGTGGACCAGACTACAACAATGGCCCATATAGCGCCCCTGAGAAATCATATAACTGCCTCTGAAAGGCATACTTTTATTGGATATAATTTTACCACATCGAGCTGTCAGTTACCAGTGCTGTGCAGTCGGACTGTAACACGGCTTCGTTTTGGGGATAGAGACAGATAGAGCCGGACGTTTGGAACCAAATTTAGGAGGGTACGGAATTTTAGGTAGTTGATATAGTGAATTCCTACACAGAGGCGAGCCAGTTTAGTAACGCTCATGATCAATAGCGCTTACGAAAATGTGTAATTTGGTTAAACTTTGTTTTTGTACCTTACGTAACCAACCGGCTACGATTCCGATCTCACGTCACAAATTTAACAAAAAATAATAATCTAACGCAATTATTTAACTGCTTTCTCCAGATATAAAACCGAAAACAAATCGGGCGAAAGAAAATTATCTAAAAGTCTTTGTTATAGATCAGCAAAGTCATTACTTAATGAAGAAAACGAGAAACACAATCTCGTGTACAAGGTATTGCCTTACGTGATATTGCGTGTTCCAGGATATTAACTGGATACGGTATCATTTATTTGCTATTATAAGTCGTTTAGAACTATTCCGCTGAAGAGGAAATGGCCATTGAAAAGATCGGTTTCAGCCCTTCAATCTTGTTAAACTGCATCACTGACAAAGACAATTATTTCCAGAACAATACATATCATTACATATAAGATCCTGATTGTAGGTACACTTAAAGTGTTTATCGTGGCAAAAAGAGCCCCAATAACTTATACAAGGAGTAATGCAAAGCATTCTCTTGCAGCCAAACTGTGTTGATTTATATATTATTTTAGTGAGTTCATTTCGAACATCATAAAACAAACCTAAGTAATCAGCATGAATATATCCACAATGAAAACATTTTTTAAAGTTTTTTGTTAAATTTGCTACCGTTTGAAAGAAGCGTCATGTTTACATGTTTGCAGAGGTAGTATTTTGTTCGTATACCGTTCTTTTTGGCCTTTCGTGCACACTCCTTCCGTTTGTACGGAGGCACATTTCCGATTCGTTATGATCTTTTTTGTTTAAAACCATTTAATAATCATGTACAAAGCTGCAATATTGTGCCATGTACAGTATTGCCTCACTCGCTTCTACTTTTATTCGACCGAAATTGGCCCATGCAAGTAAAACTTTGTAGCTGTTTTTTTGTTCTCTTGTTTATTTTTGTGTTTGTCATTTTGACCCATGCTTGTGATCTGTAATTTTTCTTTTTGTGTGTTCCTTTTGTGCATTTCATGGTCTTCTGAGTGTTGCCTTCTCTGTCACATTCGTTATTATCTTTTAATTTATGTCAATTATGTAAGTTCTACAACTTTTATTAATCACATCGGTTTTCTCCTACACATATGCTGCGTGTGAAGTAATGAAAACACTGGCACTATTTAAATTGTTTCTTTGATTAGAATAATTATATATAATGAGCTAGTTCGGTGTAGCATGGTAACATTATAGTGACGTAATTGAAACTTCAAAACTGTCTGGGATTTTTAAAGATAGAATCAGTGGACTTTATGTCAAAGATCAACACTGAAAAGGAAACGAATTTCGAATGCATGCACACATGCAGTTTGGTTTCAAACAAGAGTTATGGCATCAGAGACGATGCAAAATAACTTTTGCACACGCAGCACGCATACATACTTAACCGATTACAACACGAATTTCAGTCTATAGATCAACAACTTTCAAATACAGGATACAGTTCTTGCGACAGAAAAGCATATACGGTATACCATTTCTCCTTTCAGACTTGGTACTTGGTACTTTTTCATAACGGTTGTAATATTGTGTATTTCCCTGAATGTATCCCTAGCGCCTTGGTACCTTCGGTGAATGTCATGTTGTTATTATAACAAAGTCTGAGACAAAGCATAAAGAGCTGAGAATGTCCTCAAACGCATTAAAATTTCAAAGCTGTAACTCAAACTTCCGTATGCTCCAATTCTGACACACACAAGTCTATAAGGCTGAAAGATTGGAATAATTGTGCAGGCTGAAACAAAAATTGAAAGAAAAATAGGCAACACAAACAAAATGTAAACTACTCAACGGTAATTGCGTTCAAATGAATTGTGATAAACATTCAAGAACGAAAACAGCTTATTTAATTTAATGCATTCTTTTAATGCTGCAGATTTTAAGGTCGAATATTACGGGCAATCAAGACCTTTTCTTACTTAGCCATTACTGACTCTGGAATGAAAGTGACAATAAAACAGCTATTAGACTATTTACCTAAGAAAAAACAAGTTTTAAGCGATTGAATAATTTGAAAGATCGTTAAAACTACGTTATAAAGTTTTTGGTGAACACAGTTTAATAGATTGTTTTATGTGTGTAGTTTGAAGCGAATTACACAAAATGTACTTTTGTTTTAACCTAAGGAGATTTGTCACGCAAGCACCGATAAAAAGTCATGATAAACTCAAATACTTCAGCTGAAAATTGTGACAAAAGCATCATCGAGCATTCATAGTGTTCATGACATTGTTTTAAAGATATTTTATAAAGCATACTGAGAAGATAATATCAAACGCTTTCCAGAAGAAGATAAAACGAACTTAATACGGCAAAACAAATGGCTTTTAAAAATAATGATTAATGTCAAATTCAAAATGATTATTATTATCTTGATGATTCATAGTTTTTCTTTTTTTTAGTTCGGAATTAGGTTAGTAAAATTCGATCCTGTTTCTTTTTTGTGTATGTTGGTATTATACAATTTAGGCGCATATGCCTCTATCCGGAAAGAGGAGAGGCTATTGTCGTGTACTTGTCGCTAACGACTGTTGGGTTAGATTCCGCTTCCAATCGGATAAAATACATGTTGTTTTAGCTATTCCATCTAGCATAGTACCGGTATTTATCAGGAAGTACAATTACCCATCAGACTTGTCGTCGGCTCATTATGCCCCCAATCTTTGATGAGGAGGTGTATTGCTTTGCTCATGTAGGTCGGTCTGTTGGTAGACCAATTGGTTTCCGTTCAATAACTCAAGAACGCTTTGCCCTAGGATCTTCAAACTTAAAATTGAGGTTGGTCATCAACAGTATCGATTTTGAGGTAAGTAGGTCAAAGGTCAAGGTCATTGTGACCTTAACCATTTCTGACTATTCAAATGGTTTCCGTTCAAATAACTCAAGAACGTTTTGTACTAAGATCTTCATACTTTACATTAAGGTGTGTCGTCAACAGTAGATGACCCCTATTGATTTTGAGGTCAGTAGGTCAAAGGTGAAGGTCATTGTGATCTTTACCATTTCTGACTGTTGGGCTGCTATGGGGGCATACGTGTTTTACAAACATCTCTTGTTGATATAGTGATTTATGTCTATTTTTACGATTTTTGGAAATCGCGTTTGAAAGTTTGATGCAACTTGTAAGATTTCCTATTAATCCAATCGACTTGGTATTTCATTTTCTATGTTTATATCATCAATTTTCAACCTGAGTTAAGTTCCAATGCATACAGATTCTAAACCTACAGTAATCACTCGCACATATTTTGCCGATTCCAACGATACGATAGCTGTACCATGTAGTGCTGCATATAATAAGTGAAACCAACGAATGTCTACTTTTATTGCAAATATTTATATTCGCAACAGCGCTGTGGAAGAAAACGGAATATTGGTTTGTTATTTGTTTCTCTAACAACATTGTTTTTGATATTATTGCAATTATGTAATATCACACCTCGTCCTTGGCGGGTAATACCCGTAAGGGAAATTATCCCTATTATCAAAGGCACAAAAGCAATCATTGGGCGAAATAATTAATATGTATTGTTCACTAAGTAAACAAGCCTAAAATTATATCACAAAATACAGAGTTTTGAAATTCCCCATCATCCCGTCATTACTATAATATACATATAATATGAACAAATGCACTGCATCAAGTAGGGAATTTCCCATCAGGTCTTTAACACTATAGTCTTTGGCTCCCAGACAGAACCACATAGAAGGCAAAGCGAAAACATGCTTAGTCATTTATCATTCTTGCTTTAAAGTTCAGATGCGAAAACTTTAAAAGGCTTTCAGTCATTAGGACTGGCAGAAATAAAAATGTTGTCCGAATGAACACTTGTCAGCCCGATCAAAATGAAAATATATCTGTGTGTGGATAACGCACCTTTTTCAATTTGTTTAATTCTAGGTCTACTTAATTCAGGGGTTACTAGTTTACATATAATTAGATATAAACACATATATAATAACTGATTTCAAATAGGCCTAATTTGATATTTTACCTTTTTATAATGGGTTGCATGAGCATATCAGACAGTACTTTTGTTCCAGAGAAAAGGCTTTTTTCATTTCAAATAATCACATTACGATTAATTATCAAACATCTTTAATCTTAATTACCTTTTCTTGTTAAATAAACTCTGTTGCAAATCATCAAAACATAAAAGATATTCAGACGGAAAATTACGGGTTTTACTGTATCCAATCACAACAACAACATTTAATTAGTTTTCGCGACCTTTATCCCGCGAATATTTTTACATTTTTTGACGATTTTGGAGGGATTTCTTATTACATCTCGGCGAGGAATTACGAAATGCATTCGTATTACTTTCTTTACAATAACCTACAACTACGATGTGGAATTATCACCGTCCGGTCCGGATACGTAAAGACCCGAAACGGACTTTATATTAATTGTATTGCAAAGGGAAGTAACCGCTTTGCAAAAAGAAGTAACCTGAACATGTGTCGTTTTTATTTGATTTTCTTAAGATTGGTTGATATTTCGCACATTTGAACGATTCCCGCTCGACTTACTTCGTAATCTCAGAGTAATCATGTGGCTCATAACAGTTTGAAGCATCGTTTATGCACTGAAAATGTTAAAATTGCCTTCCGAATCGGGCAAAAAAATGGCTGCCATTTTCGTTTCCAAACATTTAGGAAATAGTGCTTCCCATCTAAAACTATGGAAAAGAGTGTCTTCCATCTAGAAGACGGGTGAACAGCAACCATGGAAGACTGATTTATTTTTTTTATTTAAAGGTTTTTTGGCATAATAAATTTTTCTATAAATATTTAATTATAGTGTTATTCTGGAGCCGGTTCCTCAAAGCTCTGTTAAATTTAACGGCCCGTTAAGTTAACAGTCCGTTAAATAAGCTAACGGACTGTTACTTAACCGACTGTTAAATATTAGTTCCTCAAACCATTTTAACATGAGCGTTAACTAACACTCATGTTAAACTTTAACAGACTGTTAAAAATATTTAACATCTAATTTCAATCCCAGAATTCCACTTCCTACTTGAATTCCAAAATGGCTGCTTCAGCAGAAGATGCTAAAATTAGTGGAAAAAAAACTATGTTAAACGGGTAAGAGCCACTAATTTTAATCAAAATGAAATTTTGAAGTTGGAGGAGCTAGTGAAAGACAATTTAGACACGTTGGATTCAAAGTTCACTAATCAAGTGACCAACAATATAAAATCCGAGATATGGAAGGACATTAGTTGGCAGGTTTCAGCCCTTGGCTACGCGCATAGGACAGAGCAGGCCTGCTCTGAGAAGTGGGCGAACCTGAAGAGGAAGGCAAAAGAAGAAATAACAAAGGAGAAGTTAGAGAGGAGAAAGACTGATGGGGGGAGTATGGTTGTGGCCAGTGATCAATCACAGAGGATCGGCGATTTGCTGGCACAGACGACGGCATTTTCCGGAATTCAGGGTGGTCTGGACACGGACGAGCAAGGTAAATGTTTGCATATTATATCTTAAAACATCGGAAATGGTTGAAAATCAACAACAATAAAAGGATCGTCTGCTATGACAGTTGTCTACTTTTAGAATGCCATGTTCTATTTTTATCTTCCGAAAAACCAGAATTTGAAACGGAAAACTAACCTCTGTTCGTGTATAGTTCTACGATTATGATTCAGCCATGTACTTGGCATTTTGCGAAATGCAGTCTGAATGTTGCTTCCAATATGCATGAAACTCTCGATTAGCCTGTTGTTGAGTATTTGTAATCAACGGAAGATTGTCTGCCCATGCTGTTCTCTTAGTAGGTCAACGTCGCTTGTATCATTAACAAATACGAAATGGCTAGCATTACGGTACCCGGGCCTACAGAAACAATCAGAGCAGAGTAGTCGTTCGTTGCTCTCGCCAAAATGCACTAGCGGTAATATTTGCTCTTGATAAATTGTAAGAAAGGGAAACATATAAAATTGTACCAATATTGACGTGACTAATAATTTCATTTACTGTACATACTCCAGTGGTATCGACCAATTGCATATAGTTTACTGTTGTTTTAAAATGACTGTTCATAAGTGAGAAGAAGGTAATAGATCTAATAGATTGTAAGCGTTTAATTTCACAAGTAAGTTTATCCTCACCAAAAACAAAAACCTCATATGGGCCCAACATGGGATTGCCTAGAAAGGTCCCATTTGGGTCTAATATGGGCTAACTTATAATGTGGGGCCCATACTGCCATATTTGCTGTGTTAATACATGTCTGTTTATAACAACTACTTTCAGATGGACTACATTATATAAGTAATTTGGAACGAGAAGAAGAGACAGGGCTAGATGTTGACAATATAACAATTACACAACCGACTGACAGTGATCCAAGCAATGTGGTGATTGAGAAAACGTGAGTAAATAACATATCAGTAGAAATAGCTTTAGTATTGGCTCTATGAAATGTGTGAAATGAAATGCTACAACTTTAGTTCGCTTAAGAAGCCATAATACAAGTACAATCGTATATTCAAATGACGTCACATTGCAGTGCATTGAATTATGCACGGGTGGATGCTGTGTCTGTTGAATGCAGCCTTCCGTGTCCAATATGTTTATATTTTTTTATTCCAATTGACATGTTTAACATAGGACTTCCTCTTAAAGAAAGGAGTAATCATTCACTTTTTCTTATCAATGCCGAAACTGTAGTTCATTTAATAGCTTGTAACGTAATAGAAATTGTTAATTTTTAATATAAAGTACTGCTATAGGTAATAACTGATCTAATACAACTACAATTGAAAACACTTTATGTTTTGCTTATTCAAATTGGCTTCCAAGATTGATGTCAAACATGACAGTATAAACCAAGCTAATTGTATATCGTAGATCACTAGTCGGTTGGTATACTAGTATATGTATACGGTATTGTAAATACTAGTATATGTATATATGTTTTATTTACACGTTTGTTTATTTTACAAACAACATTTTATTTACATTTGCACTTAATTTTATCCACTTCTCCTGTAGTTTGTCAATAGGCATTGTTAACAGATTTTAATCGTTTTCGGACCTGGGTCGCAATTTTTGCCACTTAAAACGAAAGCGACGACAAAAAATGTTCTTCAAGTAATATCTTGTAGGATTATCTGGTCTTTTGGGTTCAATTCCAATTATAGGTGAGTGATGTTTTACTCTTCTCACAATGTAGATGCCATATCACTTCCATGTTTGTCGTTTTATGGTTGGGATTGTGTTTTCATGCTTCGTATTGTGCCAACACTGACGCCATTTCCGTCCGTGTATGGTGTTGGCGATGGATTTCTGCTTCATCCCCTGTAAAGGCGTACAGTTGTTAATTATGTCTTGGTCGTATATTTTCCCAATTCTACATGGACATTATGGTTGAGGAATACATGCAGAGCCATCATCTGTCTACGTGGAGTCTTCAATATCTGCTCAGTAAGGTACCAGGTTTTTGAAATATACAGCTATATTGTCATGGCATTGGGACGAATAGCTTGATGTCTAATTCGATCAAGTTGTTGCTGGTGTTCCACTGTGGTTTAAATGTATTGAAAGCATTGCAAGCTTTACCTATAATAATCTTCAAATTTAAATTCTCCCCTGTCCGTTCCAACACGTCTCAAGAATATGAAGGTCTCATTATCAATGTTTTGATGATTCATATGGCATCTTGCATGATTAGAGCATAGCGCATAATGTTGCATCGCAAACCGTTTTGTCTTCTTGACAATGACCAATGTCTTTGGTTTTGTTGTCAAGACAATGTACATTGTTTAGCACGGTACAAAGCTGTGGGAGATGCCAGCAACCTACATACAGAAGATGTTGCAGTTCAATACATCCAATATGAAGATATACTAGTCAACGGTACACATCAAAAGTCTGTGTGAGACACTAGGCCGATACATTCAGCATATTTCAAATCTCTGACTCAATTCATTGATGTTATTATCGGTCACATACGTATTATCCTCCCACTTATCACTCAACAACTTATTATAGTTATGCTAAGGTTGGTGTTTGAGCTTTCAACGCTTGATCTTAGTTAATTACGGAGGCTTTTCTTGCAATCAGCCTAATAATGGGTCGCTAAGTAGCATCAGTTCTGGTAGGATCAATGTATAGTTCATTTTCTCTCCTTCTGACAAGATCTTTTATTACCAGTGTCATCATGTAATCCTTAACCTATTATTTTAGTAATCAATTTGCCACAACCCTCATGTTCATTCAGGCGCTTTCTTTACCTTCTTGGCATAGTTCTCTATATTACACTTGGTGTTTTAGATATCTGGTCCTTGTTTGCAACAGCCAAGTGTTGTACATCCTCTTCTTGTTTCCCAATTGATCTTTAGAAATAATTTTATTATTACATTCTATATCTGACGTGTTGATGTTGTGCCAAGCTTAAAGAGAATCCAAGAATGGTCGTTCCTTACTCTAGCAAGTAATTTTATAACTGTCAAATATGTAATCCACAATAGATTAAGTTGTTATTATTATCATTTTTACTATTATTATTACCAGGTCTGGTCTGGTCTGGTCCTCTGGAGATCGCTACATAATATTTGGTTTAAAGCGACCATATCAGATGACCTCCATGTGGCCTCGTAGATTCTTGGGTGTTTGAATCTTTTTCATTTAATAACTTAACACATGAGCATCACATGGCAGCATATAATACAAAATGTATACCTTTTTTTCGCCTAGATCTTCGTTATCAATGATCATTTCTTTGCTTGTAATGGCATTTGTATCACCAATGAAAGTGATAAACTCCCTTTTCGGGGTTTTGAACAAATACGAGTTATTACCTTTTAACTATCTGGATTCGTCTTGGCATTAACTATTACACAACCGTGACTCACTGGAATTTGTTTTGATGGGGACAGAATACACCTGATTGGTTGAACTTTGCATGCTACCTAACTATTGCACGGGGTCCCGTATTATACAGCATGTACATTGATGTTTGTAAAATTGATCAATATAAATTAGTTTATTTGGAATGAATACTTGATGATTTACACTAAATTTACCAACCAACAAATGACAATGACTCTATGGTTAACCACTTCGTTCATGTTTGGAAGCCATCTTGGGTGCCATTTTGAATCAGTGATCGGGTCAATTGCTTTTAATTAAAGTTTCAATTAGAGTATTTACAACAAATTGCAGTACTGATAATATTATAATTAGCAATGTTGATTACATTTCATGGTTTTTAATAAAATATGCCAATTCGTCAATATGACGGCCATTGTAGCCGCCATTTTGATTTCAGCCTTCATGGGTGTTATCGCAAATAGACTCAAACAATAAATAATGATATAAATAAATACGTCAAATACATCTTAAGAACTGTCAATCAGCAAAAATAGCAATTTGTAACTTACTTCTTGTGTCATCGGCTTATTTTTACTGGTTTTGGTCGCCATCTTGGGGGTGCCATTTTGAATCAGCTAATGAGTCAATAGTTTCAAAATGAAAGAAAGTTTAATTTTGAATAATAATTACATATTACAGTACTGATGTAAACCAATAGGATTAAAATAGATGATTTTCAATACAATTTACCAATTTGTGCAATTATTGCGGCAAACGTAGCCACCATTTTGATTTTAGCTGTCCCGGATGCCTTCTTATATTAACTGAATCAATGAATAATGAAAAATATATATAAATACTTATGTTTAAAACATTTAAAGTACAACTGATGAGCAAAAATAGCAATTTGTAACTTATTTCATGCACCCATGGCATTTTTTCTAATTTTAGCGGCCATCGTGGATGCCATCTTGAATTTTTCAAAATGCTCAATGGTGCAAGCTGGGCATCATTCATATTCTTCAATAACAACATGTTCCCTAACAGAATACCAAAACAAATTTACTATACAGTCCAATGCCGGGTCTTTTTCATAGTTGACCGGACTACACGTTTCCTGATGTTATCCATATGAGAATACATGTAGGTTATTAATTTAATATGCAAGTGTTTGTGCCCTAACTCTTTAGTCGGGGCATACAGTATTGGTATTGTCTGTCTAGTAACGGAACCAGCTTCTAAAACAGACCCTCATACATCAGTGGTTAGTCAAGCTCCTAGTGAAGAAAAATACTCTGGTGAAAGAGAAAAGCTAAAACAGTGAAAATAAAATGTTATTTTCACTGTTAATTTCACAGAAAAATCTCTATCATCCATTAATAGCAAATAATAAATACCCTTTTCTTCTATGTGATAACAATCACTGAACAGAATTCTCCAACATGTGTGATACCTTCAGTAACTCAACTTCAGATAAGTTGTATATTGTAAGCATGAATTCGGTTATAACTATGTAAACAGGTCACCTGTAGCAAAATTCGAACTTCAAGACCTGCTTTCTTCCTTCTTGAATAGAGGATAATGCACATGTATAAAAGTATTTAAATATACAGATATCAAGCTTATCATGGACTCACGTTCATCAAATAATAAAATCACCAACAGAAGTCTTGCTAAAGTGAGCTAGAAATCTCAAATATTAGACCAAAAATAAAATATTGTTTGTTTCCCCTTCCCGACCCTGGCCAATTAAGGTTGGGTAGGTAGGTTATATTGAGAAATATCTGAAAATATTAATTTTAGATATGGGAATTATTGCTTGCGTAAGTAGGCGCGAAAAACAAACAATATATCATTTTTGGCCCTAGGTGTTGTATCTTTGGTCAAGTGATGACATGGACCCAGTTATCTAAGAGCGGAACTTTTCACTTCGAATGTGTTTGAGGATTTTAATGTTTCTTTTCCATTTTTATTATCGTTTACCAGGGCATTACGAAAACAGGCGAAGCGGACGAAGGGAGAAGTGTTGATTGACAAACAGATAGCCTATTTCGGAGGGATGGTGGAGAGACAAGATTTAGAAAAGCAATATTACAGGGGATTGGTTGAGCGCCAAGATTTGGAAAAGGAACTGCTGCAGGTCAAACTTAGAGTGATGAAGGCAGCAGAATCCAAAATGAACGAATTGAATGCTTGCGAGATGTTGAAGATAATAACAGAACAATAGTGCATTAAGTAGTGTTTTGCATCATTAAGTAGTGTTAAGTACATGTAAATATGTGTTTATATATAGGAATATTTAAGGAAAAACATAATAAAGTAACAGAAATAATCTTTCAAAAATCTCATTCTTTCCATTGTAAATATTTCTAAAAATTATACAAAATATTGTCGTATTATGAAATTTTGGACAGTTGTTCCGTCTCTCATGGCATCATTGCAGCCTTCCCTGTCAAGATCAGAATCAGTATAATCGTCTCCAGGAGTGTCCATTTCTGGCTCATTCATGTACTTTGCTATGTTGTGCAGCACAACACACGCAATTACAACATTACACACCTTTGCTGGAGCAAGTCGTACCTAAATAGGAAACAAGAGTCAACATATCACAAAATACGCCCGTCTGATGGCATGCTGAATGAAAATAAATCCAATCCAACATGGCCTTTTTAGCTGGACTATTCGAAGAATATGAGAGCTATTACAGTCACGTTTTCGTCGGCGTTGGTGTTGGCGTTGCATATGGTTAAGTTTAACATGCAAAATTTAACCTTGATTATATTTTAATATCAAATGCACGCATTGGATTGAAACCTTACACTGGCTTTCCCTGCCATGTAATCAACCATGTTAGATAACTATTGGATGAATTTAATTCAAATTTTGACCCTTTTTACTCAGAAAATTTAGTTAAAGTTTTGAATGTAAATTAAAAATAAGGCCACATTTCACATAGTATCAGTGTTATGGCATTGGAACTTAGCACACTTGCTAACCATTAATACACGATGGTACAGGTAAAGGGCAATAACTTTATTTTGATTTTATTTGAGTTATGCCCCTTTTTAACATAGATTTTTCTTGGATAAAGTTTTACATCTAGTTTTTTGAGATCATATCTTAGCTACTTAATCTGGTATTACATGTATACTTACAACACTTGTTTATCATCATTAGTCAACGATACTGGTAAAGTGCAATAACCCCGTTTTGAATTTAATTAGAGTTATTCGCCTTTTCGACTTAATTTTCAGTCAGGCTATATCTCAGTTACTATCCATGATACTGCATTGAAACTTACTACACTTATATGTCATCATTAGTCTATGGTACCAGTCAAGGGCAATAACCCTGCTTTGATTTTAACTGCAGTTATGCCCCTTTTAAGTTATAAGTATCTTGGTCAAAGTTTTACCTGGATGTTTTATTAAGCTGGTGAACATCAGCTTCTGAACAAACAGACCTTGTACCTGATAAATAAGGTTTAAATAATGAGAAAGTTCAATTTATCAATGTAAACTATTGTCCTTTTTTAACTTAAGAAACTGCATTAATTTGTGGTGTTCCAGCACTGAAAATAGTCGAGGGAACGCCTCTTGTTCACATTTTTGGGTAATAAAACGGTCATATCTCAAGAAAGCCTGAGACGATTTTGACCTATTTATACATATTATGCCCATAAACATTGTCATCAAGTTTAAAGAGAAATTAATTTTAAGAAACAAAAATGTAGTGCAGTAATGAAGTAAAATGTATTACAAGGTAATTACCTCTGAATGAAGAGCATGAAAACGACGTTCCAACTGTCCAAACGCTCTCTCAATTTTTACTCTCGTCTTTGTGTGACTATTCTGATATCGCACTTTGTCCGCAGTGTCGGTCACCAAAAATGGTGTCATAAGGAATGGTCTGCAAGGGTATCTGGAATGAAAGAAATTATTTCTGATAATAATTTTATTTGATTGAAATCCCTCTCCCGTTTGACCATTTTCATTGAATGCTTGGAACTATTAAGATTTAAGGATTTATTGTGTCCAATATTTACACATGTTAGTCAAATCTCTTGTTCCTAGAATAGTCTTTAAAAGGCTTTACAGGATCATGCTCTGCTACTATTTAACTGTTCATTTTCATGCGTTTTCATGCTCTAAGAAATACGATTGGGACTGTGAACCTATGGTAGTGGGAATTTATTGGTCACAAAGACGGATTCTGATCACCTCAGCCTTAATGCATTGCAATTTATATATTTACCAGAGACACAGAAATGGCTGAGCTTTCACAATTGCACAAAGACGATGTCGCCATCTAATAAATAGTGTAAATGTTTACATTATTTGCACAACTGTAACATATAGTGCATACATGTAGTCGTTAGCCTGATCATGAACTATATAGTTACATGAATATATTACAAGGTTGAAATTGACAAAAGCAGATATACCTACCCACTGTCACCAAGCAGTATCCCAGCATCGAAAGCCCGGTTGTCTCTCTGCAATCTCTGACACAGACCAGATGTCCTAAACACGTGGCTATCATGACAGGAGCCTGGCCAGCTAGCGTTTACACTTGTGAACAGCCCTGAAAAAAGAAAGATTCAATCGATTTAGAAATAACCAAAGAAAGGCGACCATGTCAATTAGTCATTACCGAAGAATTTTGCCTAAGATCGAACCTTCTGTTGAGTGGATACTTTAACCATAATCGCTCACCTGTCTTAGTAGTTCATGCAGACCCCAATGGTATCATAAAAAATCATTTACAACTTCTAAGAATCAAATAAATACAGCATCTATTGCATGTACAAGGTTTTCGTATTATCTTAACCAGCAACCCTGTTGTTTACATCGGATAGATGGCAGATTTAGTGAGGATGGTCATTGTGGCCACGTCATAAAAATGAGGCCAACATTGTGACCTCTAGAGACAAAACAATGTTTATTTACGAGTTAACCTAATGATCTTGTTTTGACACTTGATGACCCAATATTGAACTTGACCTAGATTTTGTTGTGATGATCATTGAAGTCAAGTTTCACAAAGATAATGCCGACATTGTGACCTCTAGTGACTACAGATGATGGCCCAATGTAAAACTATTACTTTTGTCTGTGAGTGTAACTATACACCATTAATATAAAGTATGTTAAATTAATAATTGAATCCTATTAATGAGCAATGTATAGTATTATAATTGTCAGTATACACAGAACATCAGTAGGCTTTTCTGTGGTTTGCTGGGATTCATAACGGTTTCGGATCAAAAGGCCAACTTACCAGAAAGGCCCGGCCAGTGTAAATGAACCAAAAAGGCACACAAAGGTGTACCAGAAAGGCCCACTTGATCTACATAGAAACAAATCGATATATGTTTCAATGCCGCGCTTGCACAAATGCTTGATTCGGGTACATATTTGACCATTTGTTGCATGTGGGTTTCGTGCATAAATAAATAATTTATTCATATTTAAAGTACTTGCAGCGATCAAGGTGAACACATGTCTAGAATTATCCTTTATGACAGTTTCACAATGAGTAGTATGTATAATGGAGCTCACTCCTATAGTTGAATACAGAGTAAATGTAATGGAGCTCCAACCAACATAATCTACATCGATAAGAATTGACTTCTTAAAACTAGAATTTATAATAAAAGTAATACACAAAGATCTACTATGTAAAGCATTAACCATTATAAACTTGATCGAAAATGGGCGTCTCTTTGCATTGTATTGGGCCTTTCTGTGCTTTTTATTGGGCCTTGTTGGTCCTGTCCTTCTTGGTAACTGGGCCTTTCTTGTAACTGAGCCTTTCTGGTAAGTTGGCATTTTTGACCCTGATTCTGTAAAAATGTGCATGATACGTAGATCTAGTGGGTCATTCATGGGCCATTCGATCGACCCTATTCAAAATAAATGATCTCCAACTCTTATGGAAATGGTTGAGATAGACATCCAACGTGAACAAGTGTGTCATTCTACATTTTTGTAAATCTTCAATGATGCCGGATTGTGGTGGCAGGGGAAATCACTGCGTATGTTATCATCCATGTCCGTGGCACTAGCCAGATGAAAATTTTATTCTTGAGTGCGTAAGTGGTTTTGACCTACAAACAATTACAGACGATGTCAACAAAAATAATGTGTACAATACCTTCATCATCACAGACAGCTTGTACTGATATGCTGTGATAACCCTTTCTGTTGACGTATGATGCCTCGTCTGTTGTCGGGGCTTGAATTCGGACATGCGTTCCATCTATACAGCCTATGACGTTGGGGAATCCGGCAATGGCGTAAAACCCGGTAGCTATCCTCTTCTTTTCTTCCATATTTGGCCATTTAACAAAATCTCTCACCTTGCTTACGATAGCTCCTATCACACATTCTACACTCCTGGACACTGTGCTTTTGCTAAAGCCTAAAGTATCTCCAATTACTTGGAACATATGGCCCCAGTTGCTAAAAACCGTAGTGCAATTAGCACTTGTTGCCTAGGGGACATGGCATGATTCCTGTTAGTGGCCCTTGTTAAGTCATTTTTAAGTAAATTTACAATGAAATCAACACCCCTATTACTAAACCGGTAACGCTGCCTCATTTCAACATCGTTGAGGTCATCCAAATGCTCAGAATGCCTAAACTTTCGGTCAATTCTAACTGGAACTGGCAACACGGCAGCCATTTTTAATCCTCCTGTTAAACTTTAACGGAGGTCTAAACCTCGATTAGTTTAACAGGAGATTTGACAGTTAAAGTGGACGTTAAAAGCGGTCGTTAATTTTGAGGAACAGTATTTAACGTAAACGTTAAATTTAACAGCCGGTTAGGATATTTAACCGGCCGTTAAGTTTAACAGAGCTTTGAGGAACCGGCTCCTGGTCTTTTACTATGATTGTTATTTATGTTCCACATTTAAAAATAAAAATAGAATCAAGAACGGTTATCGATTTCTCGGTATCAAATTCCTGCTACTGGAAGTCGGAAGCAAGAGTCCGACTACCTAGTGACCATAGAGGTCCGGTCTATCAAAAAAATAGCGAATGCAAAACTACAACAACAACAACAATCGTGCGTTTTCGCATGTAATCGTTACTGGGGATTCCCCGGTCGCTTCGCGACCTTGGAGAATTCCCCTAATAGACAGGTTGGAAACGCTTTTTTCCGGCCCCTACAGGAATCAACTTTTTAACGCTATTAATCACGAGGTAAATTATATGTGTTATGTAAATAGTGACACCCGCTCGGCGAAATATTTGCCTTATAGACAACCCACTCGCACATTAAACTACTTACACGTAGTAACATTTTCGCTTGTACACCACATTGCTCGACCTCCAATATGCTACCTTGCCGAACTAAAGTGCTAGTCAGCTAATGCATTCGCCGGCCAAACCGTTCCCCCGCAAAACTGTTCGTTCGCCAATTGATACGTTACCTCGCCTACCATTGGCTAAAATCGCCTTTTACCCGTTGGAAAGCCTAGTTTACTATTCAAACAATTGTGTGTACATACGTCGTTGGGTTTCGTCGATGATGGAATGACTGTCGTTCACGCTGACAGAATAACTCTCCAATCTTTTAAAATTATCAGCAAATCTTCGGATAAATATCATGCTTTTCAGGCAATTTTATAACAAAATGATTCTTTAAGAAATTAAATTGTCAAGACGATTTCTGTTTAGATTGATTACATATAATCCGTCTTGATTTCTTCTGTAAATGTTTTGCAAAACCCAGGTGAATCAAATCATACACAATGTGCCGTTATAATCATACAAAATGTGCCGTTATAATCATACACAATGTGCCGTTATAATCATACAAAATGTGCCGTTATAATCATACACAATGTGTCGTTATAATCATACACAATGTGTCGTTATAATCATACACAATGTGCCGTTTTATTATTTGCTTTCAATGGATTATGGACATTGTCAGTGAAAATAACAGTGAAATTACCACTTTGTTATTTTCACTGTTTTAGAAGCTGGTTCCAGTATCATGCAGAAAAAGAAACGTAACGTCAACGGCGCCGGGCTTTAAATTATCCGTAACGTCATCATGACGTCATAATTCTCACGTCGTGACGTTCTAATTTCGACGTGATTTTTCCAATTAAGCCAATTACGGAACATATTTAAGGGGAATTGAGGCATATAATAAACAGAAAATTTGTTGATTTTTGGTGTAAGATCAATTTTATTTCACTCGTGATCACAGAAAATTGAATTTTCACTCGTGGCTACGCCACTCGTAAAAATATTGATTTCCTGTGATCACTCGGTGAAATAAAATTCGATCTTACACCAAACTCAACAAATATCCTCTATATAATCATACACAATGAGCCGTTATAATCATACACAATGTGCCGTTATAATCATACACAATATGCCGTTATAATCATACACAATGTGTCGTTATAATCATACACAATGTGCCGTTATAATCATACACAATGTGCCGTTATAATCATACACAATGTGCCGTTATAATCATACACAATGTGCCGTTATAATCATACACAATGTGCCGTTATAATCATACACAATGTGCCGTTATAATCATACACAATGTGCCGTTATAATAAGATTAGAAAATCGGACTGGTTTTCTATAATGAAATTCGCTTGGTATCATTTATAAAGATATTACACAAACATGTACAATGTTTTCAGTCGGGTTTATGCCGTTTCCATGCCGTTTTTGTACATTAATTGAATGCAATTATTGCCCTAACAAATTTATCAATTAGTACTCACTCGGTTACGTAAAAAACGACAATATATTCACATACGGAGGACACGATATTAAGGAAGGACACAATCTGTTCAACTCAAGAATCTTAAAGATAATGAAAACTCGGACAGTGAAGGGAGCACTCAACAGAAACAATCATCGACCGATACGAATTTGTCGATTATGGTGTTTTAGAAACAATACTGTACACATTTATCTCGCACATTTTAGAGGCCAGATATGTGTATTTTACATAAAATAACACTCTCCTAGAGGATTAAAATAGGATATTTGTATGCATAATTAGTTCTGCATTTAATGAGGTTATCTACAAGCAGTAGACATACTCACTCAGATCTTGTATTCTATTGACGCAATCTCGTAAAGTTTTCTCTTTGGTCGGATTTGGTCGCAGAGAGATTTGATATTAAGGTTTCCTCAGCTATCCGGGCAAGTGCACCCGCCCGCAGCCTTATTAGTATCACTAGCCCGGAGCTCTAATAGAAGCACCAGCCCGCAGCCTTATTAGTATCACTAGCCCGGAGCTCTAATAGAAGCACCAGCCCGCAGCCTTATACAGATTTATACAGCGCCCTTTTTATGCGAACGCACGTTCAAAGGCACTTTACCCATATTGCAGCCACAAGGGCGCAGGTGCATCCTCTACCAGTGCAGATACAGCATGATCTGACCAGAGGGACAGACTGAGAGAAAGCCCTTGAAGAGAGAGAGAGAGAGAGAGAGAGAGAGAGAGAGAGAGAGAGAGAGAGAGAGAGAGAGAGAGAGAGAGAGAGAGAGAGAGAGAGAGAGAGAGAGAGAGAGAGAGAGAGAGAGTGCGTTACCATTGAGCTAAATCCGTTTAGTGCTTCTAATGTAGCTCCGGGCTAGTGCTTCTAATGTAGCTTCGGGCTAGTGCTTCTAGTGTAGCTCCGGGCTACTGCTACTAATAAAGCCCCGGACCAGTGCTTCTATTGGAGCTATGGGTTAGTTTTCCAAATAAATATCCGGCCTAGTGCTTCATGTGCTTTCTCTTGCCACTTCACCCAGCTAAAAGCACCCGCGTGGTTTTGTGACTTGCCTTTAGTGACGGAAAAAGTATATGGTAATGGTGTCAAGTTTATCTGAAATACGTGTCATCCTCTTGACATATTATGCAGTCCCATTTGTAGTGGTTTATATCTGTTCTTAGACACGGCTTTGCGTAATTTAGAAGTGGCGCTCTTTTTGATTGACTTCCGTCTCTCTCTATTATAGCGCTACTTTATCGATCTAATACAGTTTGATCGTACTTTGTATGTACTGTTATATGTGTACGGCGACGGTAGATCGCATTTGCTTCCATACGTTATATAAAATTAGGTTCATATCGAATATGAACTATCACAGGCCGCTCGGCATTATAAAAGTAGTCTATGCCTTAATTGGTCCGGACACATATGTATAAGGCTTAGTTATACATATACATAATATGACAATTCAACGCTACAAAAAGGCGGCGGCAGCACTCAGTCACACAAGAGACAAACAGTACCATCCGTATCATACCGTAAAGGATACTTCAAGCAAATCTATACCACAGGTAACTGTGTCATTGATAAAGAGTAAACTATGTTTTTGATACCAAAAAAATCAGACCATAAATGCACCTTTCTAAGATAACAAAATTTTATAAAAAATATATATGTTTTACTCTTTATCAATGATACAGTTACCTTTGGCCTATACGTATACTGGCCCCTAGATAAACTGCATGGCTTTTGGATTAAGCACATACCATAACAAATTTTTAATTCCAAAATGTTGACTTCACTTTGTCATTGAAAGGTATGCAAATATATGACAGTTGTATTTCTGCCAATGTCCACAACCAACAATACAAGCTACCACAATTATATTACAATACAAATGTGTAAACATGTTTTTAAATCTTTGCTTCGATTATATTTTCACCATATTTTTAATCGCTCTCAAATTGTATGCAGTGGTCATTTAATCTTTTTTTCTGCGAACTCGAACCCTGATAATTTGTCTAGCACCCTAATCACTTCTAGAGCGGGATTGGCTGCCATAACTTTCAACAACATGATTTGTTCTAAACAAATCGTGCTTGAATATAACATCGCCGCGTCTAGGAGGATTGTGCCGCGTCTTATGATATTAATACTCGTATATGCTCCTCGTTCGATGTCTAGCCTTAGTATACTAAACATGCAAACCGGGTTATGCGTCTACGCAATATCCGGATTTGTTATATATCAGTCGGTCAGTAGAATAAAACGATTGCTGTATGACTTATTGGTATTCTATACAATTCAACTTATTGTGAGCAAAAGCATCTGTGATTTCTGATTACTGTATCACTTATTGGAAGATTATACAATTCAACGTGTACGCCTTATTGTGATAACCGGAAGATGACTCATTTATACACTGTGGTAAATGAACTTATTTGACAAAAAGAACACCAAACTTATAAAATGATGTTTGTCGAATTTGTTTAGTTTTCCGTCTGACTTCGCAGATGCTATGTAGTTTCCAAGCTTTCGAAATACAAATATGTTAATGACGTTCTTCATGGCAAAAGCTGTCAGAATGGAATTATTTATATAGCGTGGAAATGGAAACCTACCAGACAAGAAATTTCCCGTAACGTGCCGGAATCTTCCGTAATGTTACGATCAAGTCTAGCACAATTTCCAACATTAAAATCTAAAAGTTCTTTCAGTCAGTGGCACCCGTGTAGTTATATAGGTTTCATATTTCTCGCAGATTTGGCCCAGTTAATTGCAATCCGGAAACAAGAAAATGGTCGGATTTATCGGCGGAAAAAGGCGGAAAGAAGCGAATATGCACGTATGATGCCAATAAAACAGCAATTTAGGCGAATACTAAACGTATTTGAAACGGAAAATGAAATGGTCATAAACATGACGGAATAAATCAAGGGAGTGTACGGTTTTATTTACTCGGGAGGGGTAATATCGTTCTCTTACACTTAAGTGGATTTAACACGCAAAGAATAAACGTATAACTGACATGCAATCAAATGCGTACACTATTACCATAACGTTTTTGCGAATGTAATTTTTTTTAATTGGATTGTCTGTTGTGCCTTGTGTATGGTTTCGTTGAGCTTCGTTGGTTTGTACAAATTTATTTAAGGTTGATTGTGAAACAAGTTTTTTTCTAACTTATATCAATCACTCCCGACACCTCATTCCTGATGTTATCAACGCCACGAGGGTAAAGGAGAAGGAAAGCCAGTTTCCCTTGTATGCTGGGCGTCTAGCAAGCGACTTGCTGGTTACCATTTTTATTTCATCTTGGGTATACGACGCGGGCTTGTATCGAACCCGGGACCTATGGCACTTGAAGCGGACGCTCTACCACTAGGCGTTAAGGTCCGTTCGTTAAAAGGGTGATGTTGATTTTAAATAAGACAATGATGACATCTACACATAATTACTGTAATATGTAAATTTGACAGTGTATTGTCGTCAATAGTCAATGTACACACAGTCATGTGACAAAAGTGACGTCTTACCATACAAAATATTTTATGTACTTAAAATTGCAAGACCTTATTATTAGAATCCTGCTGAAGTCAAATGTGATATCATATACTTGAACATTCTAATTACGAACTGGACTATGTCCAAAAAGTTATTTATGTTTCATCAAATTCTAGAATTGTTTAGCAACCACAAATGTGTAATGTACATAGGTAATGTGTTTGACTGCTTTGGTATAAATTGATTAAATTGATTATTATACTTAATGCTAGTTAACACAGTCTGGTAAGGGTTCATTTACCTCTGATATGAAATATTTCACTATGACGAATATTTATAGTCCGCTGACGATAACGCTAGCCTTCGTTTACAAATAAAGATGAAAATTAAATGCAATTTCGAAGTTTATTTGGTTCAGTCTTGTGCATAATCACTTTTAATGCATAATACTATTTTAATCCACACTGATAACAAGCGGTCGGTCGACCGTGCAGTGATTATTAGACGCACATTTGTTTATTGATAACTCTAGTTATCTTCATCGAGCTATACGTGACAAAAAATCAATACATTGACAATGAAATTTCCGTTTTCTGAACTGTACACTGATTTGATCATTCCGCAAAAGTTTTCTGACGTTGCAGACTCATGTGTTTTACCTGGTTCATTAGTTTTAATTTTAATTCGACTTTATAGTATACTGTAAAGTTCTCAAAATCGACAGGTTAGTTAATGTCCATAGGAGAGGATTTTAATGAGCAACGGACAAAAGTCGCGAACTTCAGCATCGGCAGTTTCTGAATTCAATAAACACGAACATTTTACCTCGTAAACTTCTTCAAAATCACAAATTCGCGAGAGTTTGATTTCGCCCAAATGTGACTTTACAGTTTGTCGTATTCCGAGCCAAACCTTCATCAAAGTAGTTTCACAAAACAGTAACGCTGTTCTACAATATGCATATTTCAGAATTGTCTCAGGAGATCGAGACCAGACAAACTACCTACATCATTTGTATTAAGTGGGGGGGGGGGGGGGGGGTTAGTGAGAACAAAAGTGGGAGGGGTGTGGTAAACAATAATTAAGAAAATAAAAGGGCTCAAGCAGACAGACTTGTATTGTATGTATACTATCACTGTAACATAACACCAACAACTCGTTAGAAAAGGACCATCCTTTTAAAAAAGTTCCTTTGAAAGAATGTGTGTGCTTTTCAGTACTCGTTCCTAAACACACACATTGGTCAATGCCACGAGCCAAAACTCAAACCACGCTTACATTATAACTCCAGGGAACAAACTCTTATTTAGTTTTTAAATGAAAAATGTATACTTCAAAAGATATTCAAGAAACATTGCCACATTTCTACTAACGGTTTGCAAGGTCATTGAAGTTTTGCATGATACAAGTTCATAAATATGTTTTATAATTATTTCTTTGTAAGAGTTTGTTCCTTATACTATTGACTATGTACCAACAATAAACTTTGACTCTTAAGGACATGGAGTATGATCTATAGTGGGTGGGTGCATGCTTTTTCAAATGCATCTTATTCTTCAAATTGATATTTGATGGGTACAGTAACAATAGCATTATGATGCACTACCTTTACCCTTCAAGTTAAACAAAAAATAAATATTAATAAAGTGTATTTATTGAAGTATGCCAGCATTATCATTGTAAATCTTGCTCGTTCGCAAAAACTGCCCATCGGTACTTGCTAAAATGTATATCATTCCTACAATATAACTCTAGGGAACAAACTCTTACTTAAGTTTAAGACTGAAAAATGTATACTTACAAAGATATTCAAGAAACATTGCCGTTTTTCTACTTTCGGTTTGCAAGGTAATTGGTGATCATTAATTTTTTGCATGATACAAGTTTATGAATTTGTTTAATAATCATTTCTTTGTAAGCGTTTGTTCCTTATACTATTGGCTTTGTCCCCGACAACAAACTTTGACTATTAATACCATGTTGACTTTGTTTGTGAACGAGTTAGATTTGCAATCAAAGTACTGAAGTACTCTTACTGGGGGAAAATCACAATTCTTGGTAATATTGGGTTTCATCTTTAATGGTAATGGGTTTTTTGTGAATAATGTAAATATTGTGACAAGGTCTCAAAGACGCGATAGCAACTGACTCATTTAAATCACACCACAACGGACCCATCACAATAACATATCTCGTAAAGACAATACACCTACTGTAGTCCTAAGTAATGTCACATTGTGTGTTCGATCCCCCGTATTTTCCGTTTTTCACTCACATTACTTCATAAGATGCTCTTTAAATGAATTATCAAACATCGAATGTGCCTGTGGACATCAAGACATACCAGTCCTGGAATACAGTATTGCAGGTCAGACTCGCGTAATAAATATAATAAAAACATTCGTTAAAACATTTCCGCGCTAATTATTTAGTGGTAAACCTAAATAATATGAAAACAATCGGAAAGGAGATGCATGGGCGCAAGAAAATGAAAAAAAATCCAGCGTCTAAAATCTACAAAAAGTCTTAATACGACAATTCTTCAGCTGCATATAGAGTACGATTAGCGAGAACGAATAAAATAGGGGTCGATACGCAAATGCATGATATGGTCTCGGCTTTCAGCGGGACAATTGTTCACGCAGCTCAGCGCTCGGAAAAGAGTGGTGCTAACGACAGACGCAATTATTTTTGCTGCTAATCTGTGGTAGTTTAATGGATCAAAGTCGATCAATACTATTAACATGGGTGCAAGAAAGTAAAAAGAACTATTAACTGAAAACTTTTTCCCTAACTATACCTGAATACGAACGGGATAGAGTACGAATAGCGCGAACGAATCCGATGGGGACGAAACACAAATAACTGATATGGTCTCGACTTTCGGCGGGAAAAAATTATATAACAGCGCTGGGAAAAGAGTCGTTCTAACGGCAGACCAAAATATTCAGCTGAGCTCTCTGGTAATTAAGTTAATATAAGAAATGTCGATCAATACTATCAACAAATGCAAAATATTGTAAATAATGAAAAATAAGCACAGTCACGTTAGATTAGGAATTTCTAGCTAAACCGTAATATGAATGTTAAAACCATGAATTTCGTCTGCTCAAAGGGTTACTTTTAACAGTGACATTTTTATCGACCCTCAAAAATCATTAGTCATTTTACAGCGCGTAGGAATTTATTTGCGCAATACATTTATTCATCGAAAGAAACTTTCACAAAGTTCACACAATACAAACAAATAAAAGATTATTCAATTTTTATCAACACATTTTCTATAAAATGATTGACAATTACGATAATGGTTGAGATTTGCTGGGACTTGTTTCTTGCTAGGATGAATTGGTTGTGGAGAAATTACATAGTTAAAATCGTAGTGATTTCTGAGATCGTATTTAATACGAAAACTAGTAATAAAAATGCTGTCATGCTTCAATAAATTTACTTTATCAATATTCATTTTGGGTTGAACTTCAAGAGTAAATGTAGAGCATCATAATACAATGCTTACTTTATTTAACAACTTTAATTTGAAGACAAAAAACGCTTTTTAACGAAAATTGCACTTTCTCACTAAAGATTAGACCCTACTCCCTTAATGTTACGTTGACTTTGTTTGGGAACGAACAAGATTTGCAATGAAAGTGCTGACATGCTTCAATAAAGTAACTTTACTGATATATATGTTTTGTTTGACTTCAATATATAGAAAGAGAACGCAAACGCGAGGTTGTCTTATTTTGTCGAGGGCGTAGCCCGAGACAAAATAAACAGCTGAGCGTTAAGTTTTCTTTCTAATTTATATCATTGGCCAGTGATTGGCTGTCACTTTGTAAACATTAGGCGTGTCTAAATGTATTACAATGCTGACCGATTAACATGTCCAATAAAAATCAATACCACGGTGTTGTGATTTTAAAGTTGAGGACTCTAATACAACTCGACCAAGAAAATCGATAGAGGTCACGTTGACCGAAGTAAAGAACAATAGAGTTGTATGTATACAGTAATATCCTGCACTGTAGTAATTGCACTCATTCCTTTGAGAATTAAGACACACCCCATCAATTATCATCGGATTTAGCCACACCGCCTCTGTTAACATCAATGTAAATTGCCGTAGCCATGATATAAGGGTAAATATAGTGCACCATAATACTATGCTTTACTGTACCCGACACATTTCAATATTAAGAATAAAATGCTTTTGAAAAAAACATGCTCAATCTTACTATGAAATATACTCTGATATAGTTCAGTCAGGATAAAAATCAAGTGACGCGGCGGTCGAGTCCACTTTAACGGTGTAAACCAATTATACAAAGGCTTATACTGCACAAACAACTATAATTTCAATGCTAAACTAACATACTAAACTTCGTTCTACCTGTTTAGACAATGGCTTTGATTTCGTGCGTACACATAAACTGCAACGTCACTGTCACAATATCCTTACTGGATTATACCTTAATAAACAAAAGACAAAACATCATAATATACAAGGACAATGCTTTCAAAAATATGTTAAAACAGTACAAAGCGATAAATACAGTGTTAGTTTGCGAACAATTTGACAACAAACCTGTCTCGCTGACTGTTAGGTCTGCAACAATCTATCGGTTCTACCACGTTTCCAAAATCGATGTCCTGTGCATGTTTAATTGTTTGAGTTGCATAAATAGATCCGATTCAATGTGTTTGTGTCAACATTCATGATATTCACGTGATTTCCTAGCCAATATATTGTAAGTGACCAATCAGTTCCGCTCGGACTCACATGGCACTGGTTATGTCTGTTTTTATAACATAGAATCCTTGACTATCCCTGCCTATATCTGTTGTCCAATCAGAGTTGTTATTTTAACTAATAAAACATGCTTAAAGTACAATAACGCAAACACACACACGAGTATTAATTAGGGACAGGTCAAATGTGCTCAGCTATAACTATGGAAACGGGTTGATGATGGCGTTTAATAAATGGATCTACACGCATTTTATAGTTGCAAAGAAGTCAGATTTTTTAAAAGTGTCAGCTTATAAGTGTTGTTCTTGGTAAACATGTGATAAACTATTAAAGGCATTCAACATTGTATGATGGCCTAGTGGTTGAGTGTCCGCTTCTAGTGCAGGAGGTCCCGGGTTCGATCACAGGCCGCGTCATACTGAAGACGGAATACAAATGGTACAAGTAATTAATTAATCCCCTTGCTAGACGTTCAGCATAATAGTGACACTGGCTTCTCTTCTCACATACCCTCGTGGCGATTGATTACATCAGGAATGAGGTGTCGAGAGTTGGAAAAACTTGTTTCACATTCGACCTAAATTAAATTAATATAATGTGATTTGCCAATGCTCTAGAACACACATTATCCTGACTTTCCTCTTCACTCATTTGTTGCAGACCCACCCGAATAATTTAAACTCAACCAAAGATAACAGTTTTGCCCTAACATTACAACTACTGGGCACTTCCCATGACTTCAATTTACGAATCTGAAATGTTTGGAGCCTTATTACGAGTCTGCTCAACTATTGTACATTCTAAATTGTAATCATGCCATTTGTTTTATTTAATTAGCATATACGAGAATGGAGAATGTTTTAATCCGATTTTAGTAACAGCCTCGTTTTAATGTTTCACATGGCGTCTAATAATTGCTGACTATATAAGAACATTACACGTATCAAATATTTAAAGGTGCTGCCTCACAGATTGGGCTGAATGTTTTGTATATTGTGATTTTCCAACCTAACCAAGTATTGATGTAATAGAAAGCCACTGACGATTGCTTTATGACGGATTTGGTGCAAATGAGCACTTTTAACCACTCTCGATATCGCCCACTAAGTATTTGTTTCTTGAAAAAAAGCGCTAAGTTTCCTTCCAACATGCTTGGTGAATTGTATAATTCACACGTGATCGAACTGTAACATCAACAATATACAGCGTAAACATCAGTAAGGTGTTTGGTTCGTTTTTCGATTCGTTTTCATCAAATGCAAACAAATTTCATGCAATTTAGGTAATAGTAGTGTTAATTTTATAGGGTTTTAATACCCTATCGAATTTTTGATGTAAAAATACTAAGTAACTACAAAATGCCGAAGTTTCTCAAGTTATTTTGGATATCAGTGTGGTTGTTTATGGGACATACAGCCAACTATACCAAAATTACCCGAATATTTGACAATTTTATTTTATTTTTTGCAATACACCAATATGTGAGGCAGTCCCTGTAACATACTCTACAGCAGAAGCAAGCAAATGTTTGTGTGCATACTGCATATGGTAGACTGGATACACACATTTTGTGTTGTTGATAAGATTTTTTAATTGTTAAAACTATGCTAGACTATTTTATAGTTACACCAACCCTTTAACAAATTCCGTAATGCACAGACAAATCAAAATCATACATAAGCGACTGCAGAGCCTAGCCTATCACGCAAGAGACATACAGGACGAATCATCAAAACGCGGAGGTATTTTTTAATTATATCATGGCTACGGCAATTTACATTGATGTTAACAGAGGCGGTGTTGCTAAATCCGATGATAATTGATGGGGTGTGTCTTAATTCTCAAAGGAATAAGTGCAATTACTACAGTGCAGGATAATACGAGGGCCACTTAAATAGTATTAATCAATGGGCGATAAATCAACACCATTGCCTCTGAATATATAAAAAGTGTACATTTTCTTAAAGAACAATCTCTCAGCTAGACATTCGTGGTATTTTCATCATTTAATATGAAAGCATTTTCATTTTATTGATATTGAAACAGGACATGGTTTAACGCACTGGACAAAGAATAACTCATAAATACGTTAGAAAATTGTGTTATATTGGATGAAGCGATTTCTGAGCGTTGTTGTCAAATGTCATTCAGTCTTACTGAAATTAAATTGATATCATTTGCAATATATATCATTGTACTCTTAAAAGGCAATCCATAATTTTTAAAACAGTAAAGTATTATCAAACTACCGCAATATAAACAAGTCACATCCGCGACTCTAAATACCACACTTACACCCTAATTAATATCAAGATATAAACTAGGTAAATAAATCCTAATTTATTCTTAATATGTTAATTTTTCTAGATTATTATATGTAGTTTCATTCGTCGGACGATTTTAATCATTTTTACCTCAATTTTATTTTTTACAACAAATTTCTATGTTCGAGCCCAACTTTAAAAAAGTGGGTGGGGTAATGTTATACCCCCTATTTATGATAAACAAAGAAAATTCACCCCTGTTGTCCATTTAATGTAATTCTTCTTATATAAAATTACTATCTTGTGTTTTTATTTGTGTTGTCTGTATTATTGAATTAGGGATATGACGTCATAAATCTAAAATACGTATTTTTTGGTCACGTGATCATGTTCTTTGGGCTGTAGTAAAGAACAAATTATGAATAATTCAGGAACTATTTATCATGTGTACGAAAGTAACATACATAAATGTGTAAAAAAGCTAAATGTTTGACTTTCCCACATAAGACGTACAGTAGTACAATGCAGCAACAAGGTATAGAGTATAATCCCAGCAATGTGCAGTTTTTGGAGTATTTCGAACATGGCAGATTCCTTGTACAACTAAATCAATTTAGACTGACCAAACAATGATGTAGCTTCAGCACCAAAGGGATTCGACCCTATAAAAATATCTTTCACATCTATACTATGAATACATAAGACAGGGGTCTTTCTTTATGACTGGCCCTCATATACCCAACTCAACATTATGTCCAATATTTTAAACAAGCCGAATACAATCATTTAATTTGTACTGCACACTTCAAGACAATATAATATTATACATAAAAATACAACTTTTATCAATACACGTACACAATGTCGCCTGTGTCGAGCATAGAATGTTCACAAAATGCGTAAAACCCGGTTTGACGACATAACCCTGCACAGACAGAAACTAGAAAACGGCCTTCGATAAAGAAGAGAAATCATTATTTACACACAATCTCAGGATATTAGTACGCCCTCGACAAAATAAGACAACCTCGCATTTGCGTTCTCTTTCTATAACATAGCGAATCCATAATCATCAATTGACACACATTTCACAGGGAGTTGATTTTATTATATAATGCATGGCTTAATTATTTGATAATCACTTAACGTTTTCACAAAGGAATAGGAAAACAATTAGTTTGTTTAGAATGATGTACCGTAGCAACTAGCACGCAATCACGCGGTAAATTTTATATCAGGCCTGGAGATTGTTGTAGAATGGGTTACGGTAGCGCTGTGGTTCCCGCGGCTGTCTCGGCAATCTCGGCAATTTGGTGTTGCGGCTTCGATCTAAGGCTAATACCAACTAAGTCGTTTAATACATACTGGCATAATTGTTTTAGCCAAGAGTCGTTCTGGGACTGATTTGTTAAAAAGTTAAAACGCATTAGTGTATACTAGTTGAATTTTCACAAGGTCGTGCAAATATACAATAGTTCCATCAAATAATATATTAAGTATATGAATTATTTGATTTTGTGGTTACGGAATCCGGAACATTTGAATAAGAAATGTTTTGCCGCTTCAAATGATGTAATGCAGCGTTCCCTCCCCTGATTTCAAGGAAAAGTCACTCTTACCGACTTAAAATTTGTCATGCAGAGTTATCTCTCCTAATTTCAAGGGAGGCATGTCTTGTACCACAGAGTTCCCTTCCCTGATTTCAGGGGAAGTCACTTTTACTGAATTTAAATTTGTCAAGCAGATGTCCCTTCCCTAATTTCAAGAGAGCGAACTCTTTTACTACAAAGCCCAATCCCCTGATTCCCAGGAGATGTCACTCTTACCGAATTGAATTAGTCAAGCAGAGTTCTCTCCCCTTATTTCCAGGGGAAATCACTTTTACTGGTTTAAAATAAGCCAAAAAGAGTTACCTCATATGATTTCAAGTAAGACTACTATTGTTCTGCACAATTCAGTCTCCTGATTTGTAGGGGAAGTAACTATTACCGACATAATATTAGTCAAGCAGAGTATCCTCCCCTGATATACAGGGACGTCTCTCTTACCAACTTAAATTTAGTAAAGCAGAGTTCTCTCCCTTGATTTCCAGGACAAGTCATTCTTACCGACTTAAATTTAGTCAAGCACAGTTGCCTCTCCTGATTCCAGGAGAAGTCACTCTTACCGACTTAAACTTAGTCAAGCAGAGTTCGTTCCCCTGATTTCAGATGGCGTCACTCTTGCTAACTTAAAACTAATATTTCTTGAACTCGTTTGATATATTATTGCGTATAACAAGCTCCCACTAACACGAAAATATACCTCTTTCCGCTATATGAACGACGCCAAATAACAACGTCAGTTACGGCCTCTATTGACATCATTTAGGAGAGAAAGTGACGTTATGTGAAAGTTATACTGCACTAATGCAGTATAAGTATATACGTCCTTGTTATACTAACCCGGATACAAGGAGAGTCATGTGACAAAACAGTATCTGTGGCTCATATGCTGAGTGTATGCTTGTTCAGATGCAGGCATTCAATCATGATGAAAGTATACCCAATTGAGCAATATATGAAATGAAAATTCCGTTCACCAGTTGTCACATGACAAATAGCATCATATAAAATAATCAGCGTAAAGGGAACATCCTAACAGCAGTAAAGATGATAATGAATCCGTCAGGTCTATTCACACAAGCCTGTAATGTGCATTACTGTTCCATGAATGTGCATCCAGCCAATTCTCTCAGGAAATCTGAATGTTTTATAGCTACGCTTGAATGATATAACACGTGCCGGGTACAAGGCAAGATAAATGTTTATACAACGCCGAGTATTTGATGTTCATAGTAGCTGTACACGTAAAAACTGTCAACACATTGGATTATTATTATCTTAAGTGTTAGTCTGAATACTGAAACAGGAAGTAGTTTTACAAGTCTGCAAATTGCTGATCATTAGATGCATTGTGTATATTTACCAATATGTGGAGGTGTGTTTGCCAGAGATCAGTTAAACATTGACAACATTATTGCGTTTGTCAAATAATTCATGTTTTCCGATCCCCAAATACACATATTGAACATAAAGAATGTTTAAACCACAGCTAAGTGTATCATTGATAAAAAGTAAAAAAGTATTTTTTAAATAAAATTTTATAAGATTTTATATACAAGTAACATAATTTTTAAATATTTTTTTACTCTTCACCAATGATACTGTTACCTGTGGTTTAAACTAAACCATTCATAAAACGAACTGTTTTAAATGCCTCAAATGACATTAAGTAACTAGTATTTAAGAAACAAATTAGTATTAACTAAGCAAGTGAGTAATATATTGATATGAAGGCTCAGGTATCATATATATTCTATATCTCTGCGCCATCGAATTTCATATCATCATTAATTCAAACTGCGTATTAATAATAATAAAACTAATAAAATCTTTATTTAATTGAAGTTGGCACACGAGGTATATTCAGTGTTGATAATCAACTAAACACATATACTAATCTAATTTTCATATGGCATTAAACGCGGCAATGATTCAATCTGTTGTTCAATATCGATTACCGAGTAAAGGGAAACAACCACGAGTAGGATTATGTTTATTCAGAACAGAGTTGTCTTTCTTCGGTAGTTATAAAGAATATATCGGCCGTATATGGATACTATTTAGCGCACACTGAACAGAAATACTCACTAGTTAGTGTTTAAGTGGTATATTTGTCACTAAATCAGGCATAATCTATTTGCGTATTCCACCTAAAAAGTAGCCTTATTTTGATATGAAGATAGTTTCATCATTTTCTTGACGGCGATTGTACATGATTGTAGCAGTGAAGTGATCATATGAGCTTTGAACTTTGGTACAATGCCGATTTATGAACGAATAATGAACGAAACAGGTACGAAAGATGCTACACGTACAAAGGATGATTCAAAATAACGTACACCTTTGCTATTACTAACACATAATTCAATTGATCATTAACAGATATACACATACATTTAAATGTTCAGCTCATCCTAACACTATTTCAAGAATAATTGAAAAGTTACACGCTGTACAAAAATCCACTGAATGATATCCGGCGCACATCAGCGTTGATTACATATTATAACGTTGTTTTCCGCTGACGCCGTGTATCGATAATCGTTATAATAGCAGATGTTAACCTGCTCACTGTTTCATTCGAAAGATAATCCCGTTGTGTAAATTACCACCATAATATTTAAAAGTGAAAACGAACTATGCAATTTAAGCAATAGCAAAAGTTATTTGGTAACTTTGTAAATTCCCTTTTTCTGGAATTAGTAAAGCTCCCACATTGCAATTATTGATCAAACATGAATTACATTTTTAGATTTTATTTTATAATCAACATACTCACTGTGTGGTAGCCTGTATGCCAAAAATGCGCCGAGAATTCAAGATGGCGGGGTGAAACTCGAGCTAAGTAAGTGTATTTTGTTTTCGACCCAATTTTGTTTAATATGACGTCCTACATAGTAAATGAATAATGAAATGAAAGATATGAAAGATAGATGTTTGAAAGGTTTGAGATTTTGGCTACTGTACTGCGCTGTGCAAATTGTAAACAAGAACAAACATACCACTGTAAAGCGCTGAGAATGCAATTTCTGTATAGCGCTGTGCTGCAGAACTAGTCAAAAATCTGTACAGCGCTGTGCAATTTTGAACTGAGTGAGCTGAAGGCGAACGTTCTTTCTGTTCTTTCGATGTAAAAACCATATGCCAATTTATTCTTTTTTATGTCAAATTATATTTTTAAAACGTAAGAGTGACATAATTTTTTCTTTTTATTCTACAGATGTTTGATGAACAGTTAAAGGCACACGTTGTAGTAAATGATGACAGACCAGGTTGATGAACAGTTAAAGGGACACGTTGTAGTAAATGATGACAGACCAGGTTGATGAACAGTTAAAGGCACACGTTGTAGTAAAGGATGACAGACCAGGTTGATGAACAGTTAAAGGCACACGTTGTAGTAAATGATGACAGACCAGGTTGATGCAGAAACGTTAATATTGCATTGTTTTGCTAATCTTTAATGTATCCGATGTATATGGTGTTTGAACTGTCCACCCGGTTGTCCGTCTCAGCATATGTGCGGAAGTGGGTACCAATCCACGAATTAGCGAATTCGAAATCTAACAGGTTAAGCTACTTATTTTCGAGGGCTGCTTTCAGCAGTTCAGCTGTTAAGCCACATTTTAACTTCCCTGGGTCATTGGGCTACCTAAGGAAACCTCACTGGGGAGACTATTTCTCTCCTGGCGGGTGTACAGCCAACCAACAGGAAGATAGAACATGTGCAGATACCGCCGTCACAGGTACCAATTCACATCTTGGTCGAGTGGAGCGTATGGGTTATTTTTGCTCAGAAAATTAAAGTAGTGTTCCAGACGGATATTGAACCTCTTGATCCCGAAGCGCGTGCTCTATCTCTAGGCCATCGCTCCCCACTTTAAATAATATGTAACTTATAACGCTGGCTTAGAATTAAAAGGTCGTAAGTACTACGACCTTTTTATAACCATGCATATTTGAATCTGCATCTCAAGCCGCTTCTTATGAGCCTATTGTCATAAAAATGTTGACCAAACTGCAGTTTAGAAAGCTTGTTTTTCTATAAGTAAAGAGTAGTTTTCAGATATTTTTTTTGTTTTCTCAAAACATTAATTTTGTAATTACGACCTAAAATTTTAATTTTAAGCCAGCGATAAGAATCTTTATTAAAGGTCCGGACCAGTAGATAGTAATTTGTCGTGCAGTTTGACCTGGTGTACATGTATATACCTGTATGAGAGCACAGGATCAATCATACTTCAGTAGTTGTCGGTATAGTTCGATATCGATCATTGAGCCATTTGAACAGTAAGATAAGTAATACAATTAAGGCCAAATATTTCATGTGTCTGAATGGTCGTGATTGCAAAGCGCTTGATACATTGTAAAATAAATTTTGTGAGACCATGGCAAGCTCGAATCCCACCAAAATGTTTGTTTATTTTTTATTCTATTTGTTTAAACGCACACAACTTGCAAGTCCGTGCAATACCATAATTGTTACATGCATATTGTAGAACGGTATGACTGCTAATCAACGTAATATGATATTAATATTGTAGGTAGGCTTGGAATACACAAACGATCGAAATAAGTAAAAATGAAAAAAACATTTTGAATCTATATTGCACACTATTTCGTGGATAATTTTAAAAATTAAAACAAAACTTTAACTCATAATCTCTTTAAATAACATGAAACGATGAATTACAAAAATGAGCGAATTCGAGATTCAAACCAGCGATTTCTGTGTTAGGAATGCTTAACGTTGCCGACTGAACTAAATTATTCGTTTGCAAACATAAATCTGTAAGAATCATATCATTAAATAATGACATACGAACGTAATAAATCATAGTCTATCGCCAAAATGGACTAGTCGGATAAGTCATGGTTCAGGGTTCAAAATTGAACTATGTTGCTTAGAAATGTCATTTTCAAGGTGAATTTCGGTTGGTTGATATGTGTGGATGGCCGACGACCCAATAACTGTGGTCCTAAGACGGACATCCGGATGCATAAAAATATGTAGAATAAAAAGAAATGATGTCACAATATAATTTTTTAACAATATAATTTGACATAGATAGAAATAAATTGGCATCTGAATTTTACACCGAAAGAACAGAAAGAACGTTCGCCATCAGCTCAATCAGTTTAAAATTGCTAGGCGCTGTACAATTAAATGTTTTGCTACTTCTGCAGCACAGCGCTATACAGAAATTGAATTCTCAGCGCCATACAGTGGTATGTTTGTTATTGTTTACAATTTGCACAGCGCAGTACAGTAGCCAAAATTTCAAACATTTCAAACATCTATCTTAGTGATTTTTATCAGACAATAATGGGTACGTGTGAGAGTTAGGACAGTTTCTACATATTTGGATGATTATTTATGTACTGGTATTCTTACAGGGGGAAAGATCGCCACTTTCTTCTTGTATCTTGCTTCACTTTTCAACTGTCACAAAACATCGTGTTCAGTTAAACTTCACAGAAGTACGTTGGCATTTGATCACAAACGGATATTCCCTGTTGATTCGCCAATTTAAGATCTTTCATGTCATAATTCATTTACTATGTACAGGGTGTCCCAAAAAATACGGGGACCTAGGCTAAACATTCGTAACTTTTTCTCTTTTATAAATAATACATTGTCAATATGACAAAACATTAAAGGATGAATTCAGTTCATAATACCAACATCATAATTGTGATTATTTTGTCCCAATATCCACAGTGATCTCCCTTGTTTTGAGCATACAGTGAACAGGGAATTTCAACGTGTTTATAAATAGATTTACATGTTGACCTTAAATGTCAATTTCATGTTTACCATAGTCAAGGATAATGGATCTACATACACTTGTCCATCATGTATGGCAAACAGATTCACTATAGGGCCCATTTCCGAGCTATATCTAGGCCAAATGCCCTAAGGTAAAAGGGCAAATGTCAGTACTTTTGCGAATATTTCATGATTTTGCTGTTGATTTGTTGTAATAAGTGGTTTATGCTTACTTATAAATGCTGACACACTAAATGACTCTGTTATACATCTATGAACTTTTGATTTGGATATAAGTTCACATATTTACCTTTTGCTTCTTACTAAGCTTTATTGTCGATAATTCTCAATAATGATAAATGAATCTTGAAAGTTCGTCTTTTGCTTCTTTGGTGTTTGTTTATGAATATTTTGAAGGTTATTTGCTTCCCTTTTATTTAGTAAACTTGCCACTTTCTCCCCTCTTTCATTATTGCATTGCAAAGTTCTTCGATATTCACAATATTTTCATCAGCTCTGTGACTTTAAAACTTTGTTTTCTCGATATGAACTCTCAAGACAACAAAGTTTTATCTAATGATGACATTTCCAAGACACGTCAGCAAAAAAAACCGTATGTAAAATGATGAAACCACTTCCTGTTTTAAAGCAAAACCTGTTAACAAGTAACTCTTGTAGAATAAGAAATTACTTTTATACACTCTCACAAAACAACAGACACATTCATTAAAAATTAAAAATGTTATAAAGAATTTAGGTAGGTCCCGGTTTTTATGGGACACCCTGTATGACGTCATATTAAAAAAGATGATTGGGTCGAAAACAAAAGACATTTACTTAGCTCGAGTTTCACCCCCGCCATCTTGAATTCTCAGCGCATTTTTGGCATACAGGCTAAGACACAGTGATTATTGATTAGCGTATGGAAATTGACAATAATAAGACATCAATAATTAATATGCACCTTATGCAACATATCTTGAACATCTGCAACGATATAATATTGGTTCAAAGGTGACATTCACTGTAAAAGAGATCTCATTTTTCTTTGAATAGATGAGTTTATAAAATACTCAAATACACTGCCAAACATGTAAGGCGAGATAACTATTTCACCAAAAAATAACAGGACTTACTTAGTTACCTCCCTTTGAGAATCACAAAAAATGTGATTCAAGTTATTATTTTTGTCGAAGACTATAGCGGAGCTATATAAGAAGTAAATATAATGAACGTCATCTCATTCACACATTTGTATGTCCGTAAAGTTATATGTCATAAGAATCATGCATACAAAGCAGCATACAGCTAGCATGAAAATCGTAATCACTGGCCCCATGATTATAAAACATTTCGATTTGCTCAATTACAGTGCGACCATTAAATTATCTTTATCTTATCAAGAAATATAATTCATTCAATAAAAAAGTTTCTATAAATCACGAAACGTTTTACTGTGTGAGACATTTGAAGTTTGAGCACAAAATTGAAGGCCTGGAATCTGCTCTTATCATCGTGAAAGAATCACGCTGACTGCTGAAACATTATATAATTAGAGTTACGGCCATGCAAAAGAAATCAAGTAATTATCAACCGGTGTTGTTTTGCTCTTCAACAATCTAATGGTGAGGTGTTCGCATTCGGAGAATAATACCGGAACTAACGTCATAAACAATCGAACCAAGAAATGTCTTGTAAAAGGCTAGCGCTCTTCTAACTCAACTAGCCGGTTCGGCTGCTACACTAAGGGCAAACTACTACACTTCGGAAGGGCTGCAACGCTACCATACGTGGTACAACACTATGGATTGGTTACTACATTACGGGCGAGTTACCATATGTCGAACGGCCTACTAAACTACGTGCGTCGTGCTGCAATACGAACGGGGTACTACCCTACACTATGAGCGGGATACTACCTGTTGGACAGGCTGTTACACTGAAAATGGGGACCTACACTTCGGATCAACTAAATACACTCTGGGTGGTACACAACGAGAGGTCCACTGCGCAACTTGTGGGCTACTACAATACGGGCTAAGTACGATAGGTGTGGGCAACTACAAGACGGGCGAGCTAAGTACGATAAGTGTGGGCTACTACAATACGGGCTAAGTACGATAGGTGTGGGCAACTACAAGACGGGCGAGCTAAGTACGATAAGTGTGGGCTACTACAATATGAGCTAAGTACGAAAAGTGTGTGCTACTACAATACGGGCGAGCTAAGTACGATAAGTGTGGGCTACTACAATACGGGCGAGCTAAGTACGATAAGTGTGTGCTACTACAATACGGGCGAGCTAAGTACGATAAGTGTGGGATACTAAAATACAGGCTAAGTACGATAAGTGTGGGCTACTACAATACGGGCGAGCTAAGTACGATAAGTGTGGGCTACTACAATACGGGCTAAGTACGATAAGTGTGGGCTACTACAATACGGGCTAAGTACGATAAGTGTGGGCTACTACAATACGGGCTAAGTACGATAAGTGTGTGCTACTACAATACGGGCTAAGTACGATAAGTGTGTGCTACTACAATACGGGCTAAGTACGATAAGTGTGGGCTACTACAATACAGGCTAAGTACGATAAGTGTGGGCTACTACAATACGGGCTAAGTACGATAAGTGTGGGCTACTACAATACGGGCTAAGTACGATAGGTGTGTGCTACTACAATACGGGCTAAGTACGATAAGTGTGGGCTACTACAATACGGGCTAAGTACGATAAGTGTGTGCTACTACAATACGGGCTAAGTACGATAAGTGTGGGCTACTACAATACGGGCTAAGTACGCTACAAGTAAGCTACTACACTACGGATTGGTTATTACAGGACGCCATCTGTAAAAAACCCCATTGTTCGTTATGTTTAATCGGGTTAAAGCGACAGACAGGATGAGTCCGACAGTTAACTGTGACATTGTCTTCCGTCTCCAGTGCAAATATTCAAAGAACCGGAAAGTTCAAGACATTAATTGTCAATTAGATGATGGCCATGTGTCAGGCATAAGACGTTTCTCCCACTGTGCATAGCTTTACATCAGGCAATGTCACAGCGTGATTAACGACCTGGTTTAAAATGTCTCGACATACAAGCACATACGTGGTGCTTCTATTGTCAAGAACAGGACTTATTATCATTTGTAGCGCAACAGTATAGTGAGTAGGTGTGTACATAATGTCCACATTATTTAGAAGGGAAGAAATAGAGAGCACAACAGTCACAAATTGTCGCCACAGCTACATGTACTGAATTTTATGACCAACGTCTTTATTTCGTTCCTTCCAGAGGGTGGTGTCTGTGCATGTTCGATATTCCTTGGCGTCGTACCTCAATGTTGGCTGCACAACCAACAGAAGAGAAATACTTTCCACTGGCAGACTCGAACGCAGGTTTCCTTAGGTAGCCCAATGATCAGGGTAAGTAAAATGTCAAAGGCTGGCTGAACGGCTGAACTACTGAAAGCAACCCTCGGAAATTGGTAACTTGACTTTTTATACAAATATCTGTTTTGAATTCGGAGAAGGTGATCCCCTGTAGGTAGGTTTTGTAGTACTTGGTTCATTTAATTTTGAAATAAAATTATTCAACATGCTGTAAACATCTGTAAAAATTGTATAGCCGACACAGACTTGTGTAAATTTGTGTAAATTGCATTTGTGCAAAACAAAATCGTTTTGTATTTGTACAGGGTGTTGAAGTGTAATTGGCTTTTGAATAGTGTATAGATTACCTTAAAACGGGTGGTGTTGGAGTCGAGAATGTCTGCCCACAGCGCTGCGAATCAAATTACGTTTATTTTCATTCAGAATTAATGACGGATTATATTTGGTATATAAATTATAGTATTACAATACACGCGACACTCAATCGGATTACTGCGTCTACTTATTTGAGTTTATGTGAAAGTACAGCCATCCTTGTACTATTTAAAGTGCACATTCTAGGCAGGAGCGATATTAGTTATGTATCATTACGCATAGCTCGATATCGAGTTTCATTTGTCTTAAGTGTTTGTATTGAACCCATATATTTCACAAATTATCTAATTATGGTCACATATTACATTAATGAGTACTAATTACACATGCTGTAGCATTAGTAATATCTAAACGGTGTATTACTACACAACCAGTGTGGCTTTGTTAATTGGAGGAAATATTAGACTGTTATTGTCTTATATTGAGGTGAATATGATGTTTTGTTGACTGCAAAAACGTGATATTCTCGGTCACAGGTCAACTAAACATCGTATTCATAGAAACATAACTCGACAACTGTTATATCATATACCATACCATATGTCAAAGATAACGAAATAGGAATCATTGTTACATAGTTACTGGTATATGATAATGTTGTTTTACTTCCATAATCACTGGACACATTATCATGTAGAATACATTACCATTGCTAAGTGCTTATGACCTTGTGCAATCCATTCGTATTAAAATCTGCTAACCAAGGCGCATCTTACGGAAATCGGAAATGGTTATGTTGACCAAACTTAAGTATAAAAAGCCTTTTTATAGTAGTTTTTAGCCAGTGGTTTCTTGTTATCTTAAAAAAGCATTTTTGTTCTAACCTTATTCTTTTTAGACGACGATATCGATATTGATTTAGAATATATTATATTTTGGTGTTAGATGATGCTTCATTGTGTTTGTTACACACACACGCACACACACACACGCACACACTTGTGAAACGTTTACACAGGCGTATTGAATACACTCTAACACATTGATTCTTAACATAAGTTGTATTGCCAAATGATAAATCAAATGGTGGATTCGCAAATTTCAAAACTTAGTGACCACTCGTCCTAACTCATGAGCTATAGTTTACCCATGCAGAAATTGCCCTTCAGGGTAAGTGGCAGCTAATTTCTGTGTTAACTTTTTGTATAGTTCGCTGGCTTAGAATTAGAAAGTCGTCAGTACTATATAAGACTCATGCATATTTAAAATCTGCATCTCTGGCGCTTCTTATGAGCCTATTTTCATTAAAATCTGAAGTGGTCATGTTGACCAATCTAAAGTTTAAAAAGCTTGTTTTTTCCATAAGTAAAAAGTAGTTTTCAGACAGATTTTTCTTGTTTTCTCAAAATATTGATTTTGTATCTTCTAATTGTAAGCCAGTGATTTGTTCAACTGTAACCAGCACATACTACTACAATTAGTAAATAACATGCACCAAGACCGTGCGACTTAATGTTAACTTTTCAGACAACTTAAACTAAATATTTTCAGTGCACGTTTCAACCTCGTTTTCAAATTGATCACTTAACACTAGACAAATGAAATGTAGGTTTAGTAACACCACTATTCTAAATAAACATGACAGTTAGATTGATTTTATAACACTTATACACGAGTTTGAGATCCAACCTTGTCATTTATAACAAGTAATTGTTGGATGACGTATCGACTGTGTGCGACCAGAGCCAACCTCGCTGCTAATTTCGAGAAACTGTCTCTATTATTTAATTAAAAGCACTGACTTAATCAGATGTCGTTTTACAACATGCCATGCTCTTTTTGAGAAAATAATACGAATACTATGATATACACGTTACAAAAACATTGATGTTAATTACAAATGGCGCTTTTTTATAAGTTCTCAAATTACTAGGATTGGATACCGCCAAAAAAAAGATAGCGGGTTTTTCTTTACGTACATACAACTTTATTATAAGACTAACAGTGTATTGTATAGAGGTCAGTATTTACTAGATAACTCTCAGCAAGGCTAGTTTTTAAGAACAACGACAAAGGCTCGTCACTTTGCTAGAATTAGAGATATAATAAGACTATGTTAACCAATTACATGAGTTGAGAAGGGACGCTTGATGCTGGACTGCCCAATCAGCAATTACGAGAAAGTAATTATAGAAGCATGGTAATGCCAGGTATTTTCATGGGGGAAGGATGTATGGTATAGTTTGTTGTTACGGCTGGTAATTTAAAATAATTTAAAGCAGGGATAATGTTGATAAAATACCGGTATTTCCGTGGGGAAATAGATACCACGGGTATCGATATACCAGTACGACCTCTACAAATAACGAATATATCACACTTTTATTTTAAATTAGATTCCATGATAACACTGATAATAAAGCAAAACACAAACAAACACTGGAACTGCATTATATTGCCTTATACGAGTACATGTATTACTCCGTAGTTTGCTGTATAAAGATACGGTCGGTCTGATTACCCTATATTATTTACCACAATGTTATTTTATTTTGTCTTGGCATGAACAATATCCAGACATCGAGTTCACTAATTCTGCATAAATATGACATTGGTACGGCACCCTCTGTGCTCGAACTTGTGTTCGGTGTGCAAGATCTTATATCATTATTACAACGAAGCAAAATACGTACGCAATGATCTCCCTCTACAATATAATACAGATGCGGCGCATTGACAGACGGAGATGCGGTCGGTCGGAGCTTGCACTCGAGTGGGTAAGAGGGTGAAGGTACAGAGAACACATGTACAAACATGTATAAGTCAATAATACACAATCATATGAAAACAGTACAAGTAAGATTGTTCATCCATAATACATTATCTTTGTATACACATATTGCCTAAATTGTATTTAGTTATAATATGAACTAAGGCACAGCCTATTTTAGCGAATTTTATCTTAAATATTAAATTGTTCATTTTCATAATTTTATTCAATTCTCATTGCTCGCTGCTACATGTCAGTATTGAAACACAGCAGTAGACACTTGTCAGATGTCCTTAATTATTAGTAACATGACCATCCAGTACAGAATGATTGCTAATCATATGAGTCATATAGAAAATTTGTGACATTTTTGGGTACGAAGTAACGAAGGACGATAGTCGATACGAACCTGATTTCGTTTTTAAGTTCACTGTATAACTACCTTAGTAAATGTATAATAATACGACTTTCCTTGTTTAGAACAAGTACTTTAATGGCGTAATCAGTTGATCAATTACTGATTCTATGCAGGCTGTCACATTCTGTGTTTTCTCTCTGTTTTCCCAGCGTTCCAAGATGGCGGTCGATCAAATTGCTATACGAAGCAACAGAGTATTTATCTTCCTTATTAAAATGTGTTCTAGATGGGCCTACTGAGTTTTTGAAATATTTTTAAACATCATTAAAATATAAAAGAAAATTTATGAGCTACAGAATAACGCATTTTATGTAACTTTTGTTATTCTATTGGCGGCCATTTTTCAGTATATTCCTGTCACTGCGAGACCGTTACACAAATTTTCAGAACCATTAGTGAATTCAAACTCTGACCAAACCACGTGACACGTTGACTTATTGCGAAAATTCGCTAAATGATGTGGCATTGATTAGTTAAATGAAATAAGGGACCTTCCTTGTTTAATTTCATTTTTAATCATATAAAAATATACATATTACACACATTTTTTTTCATCTATCATTTTACGAAATAGAAACTGAAATATTTCCGAGTCATGTTTGATGTCATGTACAACGCTTAGTTGTGTGTGGTCGTGTGATAAATGGATCAGTAGCGAATCCCAGATTGTCATATACACTGTTATAGTTCTGTAATACATGTTGTACTATATTGCTATGTATAAAGTACATAATACTATAGAGTAAACTCGCCTCATGACGACACCCCCCTATTACCTTTGCCTAATTCCAATTTAAGTACCTTTTAATAATGCACCAACTATTTTGATGATCGTTTGCGCAAGTTTATGTTGACTGAAATATTTTCAGTAAAATTTAGCAAGTCAAGTATGAAACACGATTTTTTTTCTCAACCCTATACCTACTAAAAACTCGTGGTTCTTCTATTCAGTTTAAAATCATTTTCGTGTAACCATGACTTAATGCAGTATTTTTTCTGTCTTTTAGGTGCATATCACCTTGTTTTTGAAAATATCACGAGATACGGATAATACGCGATATAAACACATAGTTCCCTAATACCGACACCAGCCAATTATATATAAATTAATGCACCAAAATTGAAGTTGTCTTATTTTTAAAGCGCTATGTTTGTTATAAATTTATATCTTATTAGTGACATAAATCTAGGGATGATCTATGTGTAAAATTTGATACTTGTAACAACGAAATTGTATTGCCTCTAATTTATACGTCTTGTGCATTAATAAAGGTCAGTAGAAACACCACAAAACACATGTCCTTAACGAGTGTGTAATTGGAACTCAGAGCGATGGTGCTACTTCAATATACATGCATTTCGTGTATTTGGTGTTAAAATTGATTATTTAACTGTATTTGCTAGTTTCTCCTGCAGGAATGTGAATAATTTTCAAAAAGTTTGAGGGTGTCGATAATTGGGGATCGGTGTCGATATTCGGGAACATATTTTTCTAAAGTAATTTCACTGCTGTTTGTAAACTGTCAAACAATTGGTCTATATATTGCAATAGGAACATCATGTTAAGAATTTCGACCAATGAAAACTGGTTTTATAAAAATCTTCAGATTTAAATTGTTATTAAAAAGAGTTTACGAATTTACTTGTTTTCATGCTTAAGGTGGCGATAATCGGTGAATTTACTCTACTTATTTAACACATTCTTCCTGCACTGCGTTCAGGGAAAAATCACGTGACGCACATTTCGTACATGTGACGTACCAGGTACAAAACGTTTCATACCTGGTGCGTAACAGGTACGAAACGTTCCATACATGGTTACTGTTTTACTAACATTGCGTAAATGTCGCGTAAACTTACGCATATATTTGTCACTTACGCAAATCCTTAAGTGTGTTTTACTAAACGATCGCAAGTTGTTGCATACATTTACGTAAAAATATTGAATATTGACCATAGACCGGGCCACAATATTACCAATATAACGGGAACCAGAATGAATAAATATACATAAAAGTTCGATAAGTTTTGATGATTAAACAGGTTTATATTACTAATCACGGTCTATAACAACACGTGACGGTCGAAAATCAACAGTGCGTGGCAAAAACTCCTCACTACGTTCATATTTGCTATTCCTTGCGTAGAATTACGCCAATACTTACGACAAAACATGAGAAAAAATATCTTAGTAACACGCATTTACGCAAATATTATCGACGTACGCAATATTTACGGAAAACTTAGAGTTACGCTAGCGTAAACGCTTTGATTAAACAGTACCCTGGTGCGTACCAGGTACGAAACGTGCGTCACGTTATTTTTCCTTGAACGTAGGGCTGTTAACATTATTCAGTTCAGTCAGTGTATACAACATGTTACATTTTGTATTTGACAAACAGTTCAATGTCCTTCAATGGCATTCGTATATTGCATTGAATACAAATATAACAATTACATTTAATGTATTTGAGACATTAGACGTATCCATTGTCATGCTCCAGCCTAATACAAAGTGAACATTCTCCAAGATTTTATCGTTGAACATGATGGGCATTTTATTTTACATAAAATGCATTAAGATGTTACGGTTCCACAAAATGTACTTTTTGGATCTATTTCTGTCCTTTAGGAATAGTATCTGCCAAGTAGATGTAGGAATTATGAACACATGATCTTAATTGTAATTGACATGCCAATATCTTAAGAGTGACCCTAAAACAATGGCTTATTTTTTTAAGGGGCATATTTTTGATACTCGTATTTCAGTATAATGGGGTCGCTATCAACTAAACGTCATCAAGATATATAATTTTTTGGCATAATTTTTCCTACAGAAAGAACCTGATATCTTAATAGTGAATGTCAGTCATGATTATAGTAAATTAAAGATGGGCATTTTCAGTTGTAAACGTTCATGTAACTTATTTGGCCGTCTTTATCATATCCGGTCACGTCATATCAATTGTGTTACTGACATTGATACTTCAGTAAAAGAACTCAGCCTATGTTTGTCAAATCCAATTATTGACCGTACATTATATTCAAATTTTGTTTTCAATGAAACATACACCAAAGCCTCTAGAGACACGAGGAACATGATGGTCATAATATCTCTCAAATGTAGTCTATTCAATTTGTTCACAATATTTTGCTATTTCTTTGAGTTGCCATTTTGACAAGAGACAAGAAGATCATGATTGTCATAATATCGCTGAAACCGAGTGTCATTGCTCAAGTTGTCCGATGATTGACTCTCAAATGTAGTCAATAACTTGTTTTGACCTTATTTTTCGACCAAATTGCATACTTGTTCTGGATTAAATGGAGACAAACTTTTTTAAAAATATAAATACTTGACCTCTAAAATGTTCACTTAAGTGTTAGTAAGTTTGATTTTATTTTCACCCAGCTGTTTTACTCAAGATGACACTGCAGTATCAAACTGGACTGACCAGGTTTCATTCATAAATAATGGGTGAGGTGTGGTTCACCAGCGAACGTTGACGACGCCTAACATATACTCAACATAGTGAATCAACATGGACATGAAACTCAAGTGAGCTTAACATAATATGGAGCTTAATGAAAACTCCGCTACAATAATCTCGAGGTTCTTTTAGTCGAATCCTTGCTTTACATCAACGTATGACCCCTTCATGTGCGACGGGTTTTGGTCCCGTATCATTCTGTAAGTAAATTGCATGCAAAGTCAGAAATTATTTTCCTGTAAGACGCTAGTTAACCATTGATACATTGGTGCACCAAATTCCAAAACAACTAAGAAATTCATATTTTGTAAATGTGATTAGCTATTACGTGATACATGGAAGGAAATATCCGCCGAAGGTATGCGCATATTGATATTTATTGTCTTTTTATACTTGTAACTAGCCGTTGATGTACGTAGCCAGAATAATTATTGTTATATAATATATCACCATCAAGCTCTATTGTGTTCTCTACTAACATGTATTAATTTATGCAGTAAAATATTTGTAAATATGTCCAGTTAAATATCTTGAAATGCTTTGGAATAAGATGCCTTTTCTTGCAATATATCTAATTAATAAGGTGCATTTTCTTGAAATGTTTGACAGATTGTGCGTTTTCCTGCAAAACGAGTACGGCAACGTATCAAGTTTTGACCCAATGTAAACAGGATAAATAATGTATGAAAAAGACAGGTGGCAGACGAAATTAATTCGACTCGTAGAGGTAAGTGTACTACTTAACCATTATGCCGCGGAGCCCCATTGTCATATACAAATGTAACTTAATGAATTGTACCGACAAGAGACTGTGTGAAAATCAACCAGCAGAGTGGCATGCACTCGCATTAAAAGATGTACTACATATACACCCTATTTTCCACGTAGCAATTTATAACTGAGCCATCAAACGTATGACCCCCGTGGCGCGTGTATTGTATAGGACACTCATTGTGACATATGACAATGAGCGGCTTATATCTCCAAATGAACGATCATATTAGTGCTGTTCACTGACGGAACTTCTGTGACAAAAGGGCCCAAAGGGCCCTAGGTCGCTCACCTGTCGTAGTAGTACATGCACACCCCAATGGCGACCTAAATAATCATTTACATTTACTAAGTAAGATTCAAGAAAATTCAGCCTCTATTGCAAGTTATCCTATGACTTGACCATGTGACCTAGTTTTTGACCCCTGATGACCCAATACCAAACTTGACCTAGACTTTGTTGAGATGACCTTTGTTATCAAGTTTCTTAAAGATTAAGTAAAGATTGTGACCTCTAATGACTACACAAGTTGTTTTTATGATTTGACATTGTGACCTAGTTTTTGACCCCAAATGACCCAATATCAAACTTAACCTAGATTTTGTTAAGATGATCATTGTGACCAAGTTTCATAAAGATTTAGTCAAAATTGTGACCTCTAATGACTACACAAGGTTTTTCTATGAGTTTAACCCCAGATAACCCAATATCGAACATGGCCTAGATTTGGTTGAGATAATCATTTTGATTAAGTTTCATAAAGATAAGTCTAAAATTGTGACCTCTAGTGTCTACACAAGCCAATTGTTGACGGACGGACGACGAACGAAGAGTGATCACAAAAGCTCACTCTGTCACTTTGTGACAGGTGAGCTAAAGACACACGCGTATTGCTCTTGTATAAACCTAAACACTGAGTGACGGCAATAAGACGGTCCAATTATTTGTTCGAACAGACATATTTACAGCACTCCTAGTAACGTGTCTTCAACCCTTCCATTGTCATTATTCCAGAACAAATGATTGATAGTTTGCGTGACGAGTCTGTAAGTGAAATACAAACTGCTCAGCAGAATCTACTGTTTGGTTCAATTATCTGACTTGTGAAGTATAAAAGTGTCATTTAAGGTAAAAGTACAACACAAACATGTGTCTTCAGTCTTGACATTTACATGTTTGTGAAACATACTCCTTGTCCTATTTATTGATGCATTGCGTTTTAGTTTGGACGAGTTTCGTAAAGTATTGGTTGTTTATTAACGGTCTTCATAAATACTCCATATACGAGCATTATTCCATTAATTGATCAATTAGAAGTTTCTAATCTTAAAAGATAGTCCAACAAAATTGCAATGAACTATGAAATTCATGGCTTCGAAACAAAATGTGTTTGCACTTTGTTTTTGTCTGGATAATACCTTAATGTCATTCGCGCGTTTTCAGTGAAGCGGAAGTTTGACATTCTGAGCGTTTCGAAAGTGTCTGATTACGGATGAAATATGTGTACTAGTCACAGGCTTAAAATGGATGTGTCGGCAGCTTATATATTAAAATTGCGAATTTAATGCATAGTTACGAGAAGAAGTTTTAGCTGATATTTCCGTAATATTTTACGGAACATTTGTTACAAATGCTTTTGAACATCAAAAATCACGAATACTGGTTTCAACGTAAGTAAAACGTAATATTATGCCTTATCACCAATATTAATCAAAGTATTACTATTTTGTTTAAGAGGAACATCGCATATTTAGACGAAGACTCTTTTACATTTATGTCATGAGATTATAAACTAGCAAATACCGAATAACTTAGAACTAAAACTGAAACAATCTTAAAATATACACGCTTGTTTAAAACAAATTATCTCGAACACTAGATTAATCACATAACCTGCGGTCCAGGAGTGCCGTAAAGCCGTGCCGTAAATATCGTTCGGCAATCCCAGACTGTGCAATAAATATTAATAAATTAGCTTGACGTGACGCTAGCCAATCCATGCATTGATCCGTCAATGACGTCAGGATAATATCAACGTCGCCATGACGTCGTGCTAATTGTACTGCTGAATGTTGGCTGAAACATATGCAGCGTACATCATACTTTTGAACAATAAGGACCGTTTTCTAAGGTTATGTGATAAATAGAATCTTACATTCGTGCTCATTACATACGAGTTTTATTAAACTCGTCGACAACAAAGCCTCGTGTCATATCATTTTCTCCACTCGTTTGATAAAACTCGTATGTAATGGGCACTCATGCAAGATCCTCTATATACAAATATAACAACGCAAGGCAAATAATTATGTTCATCTTTACGAAACATGTAAACTTGCACCCCAATCTTTTCACAAAGTGATACGAAATCAAAACAAATTATTATTTCTGTAAAACCAGCTCTTCTTTTTTATAAATACGGAATATGTATCACTGCAGTGTGTGGATCCGTTGGGCCGTATTACCTTGAGATGCTTGTGTAATGCCGTATCTCCCGAGACCACTAGGTCGAGCGAGATGCGGTATGGCGCAAGCAACGAAATATTTACGGAATAGCATGCTTTATTAATGCCTGTTAATTCAATGGGAACTGTTATAGGTCAACTACTGCAGCTTTATTTATAAGTGGTTTTCTTAATAATACTGCATACAACTCGATACAAAAACATAATGCAATCAATATTCTAATATCAAACAGTCTGGTAAGCGCTAGAAGCAACATGATTCTCATTCACACCGAATGTCGTCCATCACTTGCTAAGCATTATTTAACATGCCCGGCAATCCAACAATGAGAAATGTGTCCCAGGAGTGCCAATTACGCATACAAATTTCCTCTATGCTGATACAAAAATACAAAACAATATATAACTATGACTTATTATCTAGTACCATTCACTTTGATTAATGAAACCAATGTTCATCAGACCAGTGCACGTGTTAGGTAGCAGCGTCTACCACTGGATGCAAAGCATGAACAAAATGGTGACCTTAAAGTAAATGTTGCTGTGTTTTTAAAATTATCAAAATTGCGATTTCATCTGATTTCAATGTTAGAGTGTATATTCTTATAGAAACCGTGCAGAAGAATGTGTCTATAGAAATGATATGATCAACCTTTTTTTTACAATTGCAGTTAGATAAAATATCGATGCTTTAAAACTGTGATTAATTTGCTGTTGGCGCAAAAATAAAACGTTGAACATTCTTTGTAACCCATATTCGCGATTTTTTATGTTTAAAAGCATTTGAAACAACTGTTTCGTACATAATTAGCTTTATTCTACATTTCTCGTCAGTAGAATAAAGTAGTTTTAGTAATATACTAGTTTTAAGTATACGGATTCAGATATCCATTAATACTCACTGGCCGGCGTCAAAATCGAAATTAACTAGTAAAGTAGCAATTTTGAGACATGCCGGTTATTACGATTTTATGTCATTATTTGTTCGATTTTAAGACACGGAACAATACCACTACACCCCCTTTAAAATGACAAAACGTTTATCTGATGTTCCACTAGGTTTGATATAAACCAGACCCTCCTTACTAAAAGCATTATACTGTCACCCAAGGCCTCAAAGTCAAACTTCGTGGATGCGACCATTGGCATCGGCTTCTCTATCATTCTCTACCATCTAAATACGGAAATGATTTGATTATCCTATAAAGGCTGACATTTGATGATACTCTTTGCCATAACAATACAATTCGAGCAGAGATGAACATACTAATTTTTTACAAGTCAATACACCGTCCATTGATATGGCAGCAAAAATGAGATATGAGCCTTCTTATTGCACATGCTGGTAGGTTCTTGTGGCTGTCAATGGGTGATTTCACTAGACACAAATCAGTCCGTATAAATACTGCATTTTAATGTGCATGTGCAGTAGAAAAAAATCATTCTCATTATATGTTGATTTCACATATTTCAAAACAACCTGTATAATACAGGCAACATATTTTTTTTGTACACACTTATTCACCCAAAAGTCCGAAGGATGCAGATTCGAGTTATGTGTTGCAACGAGTTACGGGAAGATTTGGCTCCGGCAAAAACACCCACTTGTGGAATTGTTTTATAGTTGTTTTTTGCTAGAAAATTAATTTCAGTTGTATGTTATAAGAACTGTACTAATACAGTAATGTACGTTCTGTTCAATTGTATATCATATGTATAGTGCACCGGAGACAACACCAGCCTTTGTTTACTAATGAAAATGACAATTAAAGGCATTTCCGAAGTCTAATTAATGTTCGATTTTGTGCATAATCACTTCAAAGGATATTTGCTTTCAGACTGTACAACTGTAGCTAGCGACTGGTCAACCATGCAGTGTTTATATTGTCATTTTCATTTGTAAACAAAGACTAGTGTTATCATCGGCGAACAATGGGTCGCCGGAGAGAACTCTAGCCTTATCAATAAACAATCACGCATAATAAAAAGCACTGCACGGTCGACTAACCGCTTGGTATCAGTGTAGATTGTAAGAGTATAATTAAAACTATGCATTAAAAGTGAATATGCAAAAGAGTTCATCTCTTACGTGCGGAAGAGCAAGTTACAACTAATGGAAGATCAGTGCAATGTCAATGGGTTTGGTAAAATGGCCAACGCATACGACTAGAAATGAATGTTGCTTTACTACGTAATCCCAGTTGAACGGAATATTAGACGCAAAAATGAGAACTTAATATTACATAAACATTAAAACCAATAAATGTATTTTGAATTTATCGACGTGTGAGTTGATGTTTTGATGTTTGTAGCGGTGTAATGAAACTATATAAATGTTAAAATAATGTTTTCTCCATGCGTTGTAAATATGTAATGTATTTTTATCATACGCTGCATCAATGCACATAATTAAAACATGTACGGAGTTTTGGGCTACCGGTATCAAATGCGTAAATTTCATAGATTGAAACTAGATCTAAATTCTAAGGCTTTGTTGATTTACACATAACTGATAGTCTCTAAACAGCAGTGTTGCCTTGCAATTACGCACGCGATAATTATAAAACCAAGCGAAATCTCGTCGGGAAATACGCGCACCAAAAGTTAGCTTAGATAACTACAAATTGACGTTTAATTACTATACACGCATCAAGGGAAATACGAAAATCTGAAATATTTAGAAAATATTAACATTTACCCTCAAGCCTGTGTACTAGGCTGATTCAAAGTATGTCGGTATAAATGTTTTAGAAAAGTTTTAAATTTGCAGCGCCAGGAAACTAAATCACAAATCTTAAATTTGATTCCAATCCCAAATACATTCCCACGACACGTTTGTTTCTAGATATGCATTTGAATATATTCCAAAACTGTATTGTTGTGCTCTATATATTGTATTGGTGACCTTTGTCTGCATTTTTCCCACAAATGGATATCAATATCCGTGTAACCTCTTTCGAGGCACCATATTAGCTTGGAATACTTTCTATGAGATTCATAGTGTTTAAGGCCATGCCAAAATTATTAGTTAAGGGTAATTTCATTGAATCATATATAGTAATATAATCTTACTAAATACAAATAAAAATGAGGAACATAGTTTTCGAATTCATTCTCTTTCCATCACTTACAGAGGAACTGACGGGCATTATTGTTAAGAAAGAAGCGTTATTCAATAAACTGATAGTAGAGTATGTATAGCCAGATACAATATCAGATATACATTTAATTCCATTGTATTACAAAAGACTGTAAACTTATTCCATTTAAGGACGTTTGATAGGGTTATTATTTTTTTTAAATGATACCAAATATATGCACAATTATAGTTTAACATATACTGAAGCAATATGTGAAATAAAAAAGTTATGTCGCGGTACTATTTAAGGGATCATGGACCCTTTTGCAACATCACTTTTCAAGAAAATAATCAAAATTTCTTATATTTCGCAATGTATTCATTTTTGCATTAAATTTTTTTTCTTGTTAAAATTATTTCCATGGGTTCGTATAAACAAACACATAATATTCAAACATTCCTGTACACTTTTGGTATTGATAAGAAAATTCACAAATTTTTAACAAAAAAAAAAAGAATTGTCAAAATATCCGAAAAATGACTGCTAAAAAGACAAAAAAAAATACACAAAACCGGCCGTAGCTCAAAAACGACCTCGATGACCAATATATTTTTATTGCTAATTTGGTTAATAAAAGTGTACTTAATCCAAATATTAAATAAAAAAGATAGGTCACGGGACTACTTTTTGCGCTATGACGTCATTATCGTCCCCCTATATCATAATATCGCAATATCTGCGCGTAAAAATATTCTTATAACAAAAGAGTACTCACATTTGCATATTATGTACATGAAAGTAAAGTAAATATAAACTTAGAAGAAATTGGCGTGTAACAAGAATTATTTTAGCTGCAGTTACGTCGTAATTGTGTCTCTTTGCAACGAAAATTGCGGTTTAATGGCGGTAAAATGGCGCAAAAAAGGTAAATTTGGTACATTTTGCATATATATTTTTCCCATAATTTCTAGTCTTGTCATAATTTATTTTTGTCTACGGATGTTGATTAAAGTGTACTTTATCTAAAAATTAGAATAAAACATAGGTTATCACGCTACACTTTGTGCTATTATGACTGAATTATCTCCCCTTTTCCCCAAATTGGCAGTGACGTCGCATTCCATGTAACAAGGGTGAGATCATTAATTTATTCCCTATATATCAGTAAAAAGGGATCTGTGTAGTCCAAGGCAATAAAAACACAAATTATAAATTGGTACAGGTAACCCAAGTAATAATTTCTAATTTCACAAAAAATGAATGAAAATGTAACCGCTATTTAAGGCAGAGTGTGTTCATATTATTTGCTCAGTGAACTTATTGTTTTACCCCAAAATATTATTTATTTCACGCGTTTCGTTAGTATATGCTGGAAATCTGTTTCATATAGATCAGAATTGTTCACCAGTGGAAATCCTGCTAAAACCACAGGTGTTGGTTTGTTGACAGTCCGAACAATTAATAAGACGGGACACATGTGGAAATGGGTGTTTTGACGATAAAACGCTGCGGCTTGTCTTCGTTTCAGTACGAATTGAATAAATGTATAACATAGATATTCTTTTCTTCAGAATCGAGTCTACAGTACAAATTGAGAAGACTGGTATGTCGGATACATGTATGTAGTTCCGAGGAGTGATCTGGTCAAGAAAATGGCTCGATAATAAAGTGAGTTCCAAAAGTGACAACAAAGTAATAAAGTATTTATACTTGTCTACTAGTATTTTCACAAAAAGGAACATTTCGTTAGTTCGATAGGAGGTTCAGCAACTTTGGAATGTTTGTATTTACAGAACTCATTGACAAGAAGTGTTCGAATATCGTTATTTCGAAGCTAGTACATGGTATCATATGGACATATTCTTAAAAGAATCTTCCAGATCCAACCTATACTTTATATGTGAGGAATTTATATGTCGTGAAACGCATATATATGTGACATAAAACTGCTAAAGTACCCTGTGTCAAGTTAATGTTGATTGAGTTGTGTAATAAATATGTCAATACTTAAATTGTTTTGATTACCGTATTAGAAATAGTATGCATATTTCATATCGGGTGTTTCTGTTTCTTAAAAGAATGATCGATAATTTGCTGTGATATTAAGTTTATATTTATGTTCATTTTAGCATATTCATAAAACTAACCAATACATCTTCGGAAATGAAGTCGTGGTGTCGAAAATGTTTACTTCTGTATGTCCGTATACAATGTATCCTGCTTCAACGCTAATTCAGTATTCCGGGACAGTAATTTCTTGTTTAGGCCGTGTTTTAGATCACGTGGCAAGCAATCATATACATGTATTTAGAAGGATAAACCCTTAAGTTACACAAGGGCTAGATAATCTCTACTGTTGAGGCTCAGGGAAACAGCCGGATATTTAAACCTAGGTTTACACTCATTGAGATCCGGTGGCGATAGTCGCGGCCGCAGCCAATTTTGGCCTGAATGACCGGTGTTGGAAAAGACACGGTCGGCGGAAGAGCGTAAACAGTAAAGATGGTTACGTTGCAGATTTTCTGGAAAGCAGACTCGCAATGTATGTAAATTTAAATCTTCAAATTACAACATATCTCAGCACCAGCCCCTTCTTTTGTAAGTCTAAACGCAGGTCTGGTCAAGCAAATAGTGTTTTGTTTTATTATTAGAGTGTAGCATAGACTATTTATTTAACGCGTTTCGTTAGTATAGCGTGAAATATTTGTCTTAACGCGTAACGGATTATATAGAGTGATGTATTGGTCAGTTGATTTTTGCACGGGTTTTTCTGTGTAGGATAATGTGTATTGATATGTAAAGTTTTGTCATTCTACCAGACGGTTTCAGTCAGGTCACGTCTTGTTTAAATTATATGTGTTATATATGAGTATATGCTCGAAAGTATCGACGCATGTTAATACAAAACAAATCATTAGAATTTAGTAATATGATTTTACATCATTGTTTGTGTTCGAGGAGAGGATGTGGTCCAACATCTGGCGATACGACCCACATTTGTTTTACATTTGTAAGCGACAAACGGACACAGGTTTCCAGGGTACTGTTTTACTAACATTGCGTAAATGTCGCGTAAGTTTACGTAAATATTTGTCACTTACGCAAATTCTTAAGTGTACAATATTACCAATATAACGGGAACCAGAGTGAATAAATATACATTAAAGTTCGATAAGTTTTGATGATTAAACAGGTTTATATTACTAATCACGGTCTATAACAACAAGTGACGGTCGAAAATCAACAGTGCGTGGCAAAAACTCCTCACTACGTTCATATTTGCTATTTACGCTTACTCCGACCTTGCGTAGAATTACGCCAATACTTACGACAAAACATGAGAAAAAATATCTTAGTAAAACGCATTTGCGCAAATATTATCGACGTACGCAATATTTACGGAAAACTTAGAGTTACGCTAGCGTAAATGCTTTGATAAAACAGTACCCAGAGTACTCTGGTTTTTCCTGGGAGAGTTGAATCGCAGTATCTCCTTTCATGCTGGTTGCCGTTCAGCTATACGCATTGAAACTTTACCAAAGATAGTTATGAGATAGTGTTTCATATTAATGATTACTATAAACATTTACCATAATGTGTGTACATGTATGACATTTATTTGGTACGCTATTTATTATGTCATAGGTTCGTAATACAACGACAGCTTACGTTATGTAATTTCATAAATTTATATTCATGCTATCTGTATTCACTTGTCTTCACCCAGCTGACTGAATAAACGCAGGTCTGGTCAAGCAAATAGTGTTTTGTTTTATTATTAGAGTGTAGCATAGACCCATATTTATACTAACCCTAGATAGTATCACGACAAACATTTTGCCCAATTTTCATGACGATCCAGTGCCAAACGCGGCCTCTATTCCCGTTTTAAGTATATGCGCAGAAATGATGCGCATAAAAAACTGTATCAAACGTCCTTAATAAAATAATAATATTGATCAACCTAAAATGACAAACCACGAATAGTAAAACATTTACTTGATATACTTTGACTGTGTACTCAAATATGTTCCGTGAGACTTTGACAAGGACATAACGGCATACGAACAAACGAAAATGACGAAAAAAAAACAAACGAACACTGCGCAAAGAAGAATTATGGGAACGAAGAAACAAGAAAACGTCACACTACTGACTATTCATTATGAATCGATGACGAAATATGCGACGAAATAAAGACACGAAAACCCCTATGTACAAATAATGAACATAATGGACATCATAAACAAACGATGGAATCAGAATATAACAAAGGATAAAAACAGTTCATCCCAATGAATCCCGAATGGTATAAATAAGTACACCAGAGCGGAAATGTTTTGCCGTTTATCGTGTGTATTTATGTCAGCGAATAACGTGGTATAGAATAAATAACCCATTAGGTGAGCCCTGGCGAACGCTCTCTGGAATACATATTATCATTATCGTCTCTTATCCATACTGTAGGAGACGCGGCTATTTTCTCCATATTTGTTTCGAAACCACGAGATATCTTTCTATATTTCGACCCTATTTGATCTTTTTCAAGAGATAAAACACTTAATTTCTTTACGTAGCTCTACAGTACTCGTATCATGAATGTAAGATATTGTTCTACAATTACTAACTATGACATCATTATGTTTAGTTCAGTATGTCTACGTACAATGTTACTCGTATCGAGTTTATGATTGGCTAAGTCAAGTTTTATTATAAATGTACATTGAAAACATCAGAGTAACGTAACGGAGCTTAAAATAAATTTTTGGCGTCCTTTTTATTCGTAATTCCTTAATTTATGTCTCCCTATACCGAAATATTATGACAATGCACTTCTTGATAAGCTCTGTAAACTGAAAGGATTTTTCAATTGATCGGTTATATAATTTCATGCATGTTCCATGTTCGGTTAAAACATCATCTGGGATATAGAATATTACATACAGTTTGATGTCCTTAAATCAATATCTATCTGTAGAGACAAAGAAAATACAATTATCTCCCCTAAAAGTATCATAGACTGAAGGATATCAACCCAGATATGAATCGCGATGTGTGATAATCACATAATAATGAAATAACGTAGATCTTATACGTAATATTTTACATAATTATGATTTTAAATTTACACCACAATATCTTTCTAAGCAAATAATTTGAAATTGAAATGATTTTTTAACCAATTGATACGATGCCTTCAAATTCACACAAACAGTTTCGTTATCACACATTTCTACCCTATTTAGTTTTACTAATGTTCAAATAACATAATTGTATATGTTATACATACCATAATGATGTATTGGGCGACAACACAGTGGTGTTTCTCATTAAATTCGTTTATAATCGTTTTTGAATTATCATGCACAGAGTAATGAGTGTATAATCGAACTTTTCAGTACCAAAATAACAGAATTTGGGTTAGCAGAGGTTCTAAACGTCTCACAATACTGCATGTACGTGCAGCTTATATTAGGATTCTAATTATCAAACATGCTAATTATCAACACTGAAGATGAGTGCGCAATAATTGAAATATCAAATATCAACACTTATTACACGGAGTAACATTCGACGGACTATTTTACAAATAAATTTTCTGCCATTAGAGAAATAGAGTCTAGAAAATCATTTGAACTCGTCCTGTAGCTATATTAAGGTAAAAAATTGCAACACGAGGTTATCGTATCTAGACATGTGCGTGGCTGGAGACTTAACAAGATCTCCGACTGCATGTAGTTTGGGATCTGGGGTAAGTATCTCGAAGCGCTCGTTAGCATAACGACTATCGTTAGCCTTTCGTTAGGGTTTTGACGGCTATCTCGAAACAATCGTTATAAACGAATAATCGTTGAGTTGCCACTTTTTAACGACTGCCTGGGGGTTGTCGTTTAGCTCTCGTTGCCATTATTTTATAACGAAAGGTATAGGAAACTACCTGTCACTTAAATGAAACAGGCGCACAAAAGGGGTGGTCACAATAATATCAGCAAGTCTTAAATAGTTGAAATGAAATATTGTCATTATTTTATATCTCTGTAAGAATTAATATTTGTATGGGGAAGTTACAAAGATTTAAACATTCTTAGAATATAACCTACATTATGAGCCAATGAAAACGCCGCATTTTCGCGGTTAAACGAAAATTGAATCATTAAAATTTTCTCTTAACAGACTTGACGTCTTGCGTTGGCGCTAATTTATATCGGCCAATCAGAACGCAGAATGTTATATTCTAAGTTAGTTAGAACATATTAAGTAAATTTTAATGACTAAAAAGGCCTCGCTTCACTTCGCTCGCTCCGCCCTTTTTAATCATTAAAATTTACTTAATATGTTCTAACTATAAATTTGTTGATGATAATAAGTGTGGTAACGACTAGTATTGTTCTATAGACAACATCAAACTTAACTTAAGCCAAGATAGCCTAGTGATAGAGCGTGTGTTTCGAGTGCGCATTAACGTGAATATTTAATTGATAGTCCTTGGAGAGTGGGAGGTCGCAGGTTTAATTCGTTGCCGAGTTATAAAACAAAATACACTAAGTATGGAAGGGAAAGCTGGTTTCTGTCTCTCATAAATTCCTGACGAAGGATACCATCAGAAATGAGGCGTCGAATGTGATCAATATAAGTTGTAAGAAATCGACTTAAATATACATTGTACGTGTATATTAGCATAAGATAAATCATTGTCTCTTATCGTAAAGAAGTTATTTACAGAAGAACTGTGATACCTAGAAAAACCATCTTGCGAAGAATAATAGCAATCAACATATAAGATGCATTTACTGCATAACTGGTGTCGTTGATGGGGTTATGTTTATATCTCTAATTTTCAAGTCTATTTACTGTCTGATTGACTAGCCGCCGTGCTTTGCCATTTCGCTTAATTCACTGACTCTCCGCCGTGTATATTAGTCACGAAAGCACGCCGTGATCTGGAGCGCGCATGCGCACTCATATTTCCTGCAGCTCCATCAAGAGGCAAATCACTTTTTATTTCTGGCATCTTTATTATCGAATTTTACCATCACCTCCCATCCTCCCTCCACTCTGCGCACAGCGGCTAATTAATTAAGACCTTTTATTATATGTAGGGCGCTTTGTTTAGCCCATATATGTTTTCATTAAACTTTTATTTTATATTTTGTCTTTTAGGCTCTATTTGGTAAAGCCTCTTTTTCATATATATACTTTGGTAGAGCCTTATACTGTGTATAAGGGCTCTGGCTTTACAAAATAAAGCCCTCTTTCAATTCATACTTGTGTCGTTATATTTCAAACATACAAGCTTCACCAGTCACCAACACCATGAGGATGATAAGATGCATTTACTGCATAACTGGTGTCGTTGACGGAACACACTAGTATGTACCGATAGTTTGACTGACACTCGCCGGAACATTTATACATGTACGTGACTTGAATGTGAGTCCATTTTATAAATACATGTAAGTCTGTTTTTGTTTCTATCATGACACTGCATCCATACCCAAAGAATGAACATATTCAATAATTGTGACTTTTTTTGTCGATTTCCCATTATAAATACAGGTAACTGTACTATTAATAAAGGTTTAACAAAACCAACTATTTCTTATACAATTGATACTATCTTAGATAACATAAATTTCATAAAAGAATCTAGTTTTACTCTTTATCAATAATACTGTTACCTGTGATTATAAACTGCTGCAAACAGCTTTAGAATTGTTACAAAAAAGCAATATACAAAACAATTTAATTGAAGAATTCCGCGAAGCGCCGGGAATGTTTGCTCCAGTGCAATTTTAAAAAAGCAATCAATGACGTTCATTTTTCCTGCGCTTGAAACATGTTTTTTTTGTATACTAGACGATAATTGTTTATGTCTGTACATAACACAAACTTTTTACATTTACTTCCAACTCCAAAGCAACATAAAACAAAGAACAAATCAAGTGCAAATATTCGAAGCTGACTTCCGAAGGATGACATTAACACTTCACTAACGACATATAAAATAGTTAAGAATATTCCTTTCGGGTATCTACAGATTGGATCAAACCACTAGAGGACAAACACGTTGCTAATAGTACAAATGATATGACACTGCCTTGTGACTTAACTGGCGTTCTGAAATTTGTAATTTAATTTAAGGTGATTCCCAACTCTTAAATTGTTTTGTACAAGAGGTATCAAACACCTGATTTTTATGAAGAACATACTCATGATAGTGATGTACAAACCCATAACAATTTTGCTCGGCTAGTTTTTAAGATATTTTAAATTTTGGGGAACCCCCCCCCTAAAAACTGATATTTGCATTTCACCGAAAAAGTTTGACATTTGATTACATAAAACTTGGCATGCATGAAAGTTCGTATATACGGAATCACACGATAACGTTTCTTTTAGGCTATGAATGTTATATGTATTTAAATGATATTTTAAAATATGTGATTTTTCATTTTTAAGTTATACGAAAAATATAATTGGTACAGGCAACCAGTAGAGTATCTATAATAGAAGTTTTATCCCAAATTTCATGGCAGTTGCTCGGCTAGATTATTTCAGTTGACACTTTAGTGATTTATGAAATGTCGAAAACCAGGAGAGTTTACAAAATACATCAACGTTTTGATTACGTTGTTTCCAGTTTTGGCGATAATTTGTTTTTGAAAAATGTATATATTTAAAGATGAGCCCATGCACTTTTTGCATTAGCTAGTCTATACTCTTACGAAAAATATGCAGAGGAACCTTCCTCTAAAGTAGTCTGGACGCTTGCTAAACAAATATTAAACTTTGGATACAATTTTGTGTGGGCGCATTATATTACGTTTCACATACGTTGAAGCTAGTATTCGCGAGTGTTGGTGTTTCAACGTTAGGAATAAATGGCACATACCATTTCAGCTATAGCTTTATTCTGCAAGCTTATTATAGTAAAATATAGTAATAACTACACAGTAAATTCGCGATTGTAAGACATGAGAACATGCTGACACATCAGTTTTAAGTTTTTCGTACTATTTCATCATGGCAGTCAGAAGCTTTCAATACGTCCTATTTACACCGATTTCTAAACTTCCGCTCAACTGAAGAGTTTGCAATCACCTTAATGATCGGGTAAGGAGCAGCCGATCATTTAAAGCCATGCTCAAAATTAGCTCCGAGCTATAAGAAAAATACATTTAAATTGTTTTTTACAACAATTCTAGTACTTGTGCAGAAAAATAGTTGATTTTGTCAATTTTCTTGAACCGTTATCATGAGTTAACATTGTGCCTTGTTTGCTTTTTTATGTTTTGCATAATCGATATTTAGTTGAGTAGCCTTGATACAGCCAACCAAGCGAAACACCACGAATTTAAGATAATGATAATAGTTCTGTTTAAGCAAAACATTCGTAACCAAGTGTTTGCATAAATATACAAATTCATATATTACTGTAAAATCGCTACTTTCCACGAAGTTTACTGAGTTGAATGCATGTTCTCATTGGCAAGTAAAATCCTTTGCCTTTTTATTGAAAATTACCAAAATGAATTCTGGGAGAAATACGCGATTTACACTACTAGTATTACAAGTGGAAACCTCCCGATTTACACTACTAGTATTACAAGTGGAAACCTCCCGATTTACACTACTAGTATTACAAGTGGAAACCTCCCGATTTACACTACTAGTATTACAAGTGGAAACCTCCCGATTTACACTACTAGTATTACAAGTGGAAACCTCCCGATACAAATTCCCTAATAAATTCCTTGGGTTAACGATAATTCAGGAAGATAGCTATATAATCTACCACCCACATATGCATATGTATTTAATATAATAAGGGTTGTTCTTTATAACCAGATTCAATTTGCTGTCATGCGTATCTAGTGAGCGGCATTATGCAGTGTATTTAACATTCGCCAGTGTACTGGTGCTCGCTGTCCGAACGCAGGATGCTACGGGGAATTTTCATTGAACTATCAAAACGAAAGGCTCGCGTACTCAGCATGTGGGTTCTAAGTAAGAACTATGTAACTAACGTATTTAAATGCTAACATAAACCATGCGTCATATATGATTGTTCGTTCTCAATGTTTCAATAGTTTATTTTTCTGACGTCCGAAGAATGTAAAATGTTCTTTAAATGTAGCTTTTACAGTAAGAAATTAAAGTTAACACTGTGTACTTATAGCTCATGGAAAAGTAGTTATGACTTTCAATGTTGAGAACACACCTTTTTTAACACCCTGTATAAGTAAAGACAATGGGAGACATTGATGCATGCATGGACAATATTGCACGCATATGGATACTACCAGTCATATTATCCCTTATCCCGACGCTGTGGCGAGCGGTCCTGGAACAACCATTATACGACCTAGCACCAGCACCTACTATTATAACGCTGAATGCCCTCAGCAGTTTATTACCCGGTGTATTGCAATATATCACTTTGATAGTGTTTGCAATGAATTGGTTGTGATACTTTAGCTTGATATATTGTCCATTGTTTTATAGAAACACGTTTTATTATGGCGTACATACAAGAACCTGCATTACCGAGAATCGCCCGAGCGTAATGAAAAAGTACATTCCCAGATCAATTGAGCAATTGTTGAGCAGACCTGAAAGTGTATGACATTTATCCTCCTTTTATATCTCTTCAGGTCGTATGATATGAAAGTAGAGTTTTTTTTATTTCTTATAGAATTTCTCATGTTTGAATAGAATTGCCAATGGTGTTTTTATGAATGAATCTTACTCACTTCGTGTATACTATGATTAAGCCGAGCATATTTGACCTGCCTCTAATTAAACCTCGTGTGCTTTAGTTATTGTACCGTAAGCATGTTTTGATTAGTAAAATAACAAACAAACAAAACTCTAATTGGAAAACGGATACTAGGCTGATCTATACATCGAATCATAGTTTTACTGTGAAAACACTCCCTATTATTGTACTTGATCCGTCTAAAATTTAGGGCCCATGGTGGCAAAAAAGTTCCAAACATGCTTTACGTTTCCTGTGATATATACATGTATAGAGGATCTTGCATGAGTGCTCATTACATACGAGTTTTATTAAACAAGTGGACAAAATGATATGACACGAGGCTTTGCCGAGTGTCATATTGTTTTTGTCGACGAGTTTAATAAAACTCGTATGCAATGAGCACGAATGTAAGATTCTATTTATCACATAACCTTAAAAATGAACATTATTGTTCAAAAGGATGATGTACGCTGCATATGTTTCAGCCAAAATTCAGCGGTACAATGAGCGCGACGTCATGGCGACGTTAATATTATCTTGACGTCATTGACGGATCAATGCATTGATTGGCTAACGTCACGTCAAGCTAATTTAAATATTTATTGCACAGTCTGGGAGTGCCGAACGATATTTACGGCACGGCTTTACGGCACTCCTGGACCGCAGGTTATGTGATAAAGTAAATATTGGAATCACAGACACGTACATACCAGGGATTTACGAATCGCAATCAAATATGCCTTAAACACATGCCTATTGGCTTGTAGTCCCCTGATCCATGGACTTTGAAACATGTATTAATACAACTAGACAGTGCATTGCTTCCGGCCACTTCTTGCTATGTGATCGGAATTATTTAAGTGATATGCCGTTATTCTGGGGATAATCATGCTCCCTTCACGACGTCACCAAGAACACTTACAATTTGACTATCAGTTCCACAAAAAACATCAATGAAAACTGAGTTTAAATCACCACACTACACGTTCTGTAGCCATTGCTCAGTTTGTTACTAAGTTCTGTAAAATACTATGTCACGTGTTTGTATATTTATACCTATATCTATGTAGTGAATTGGCCAAATGCAGATATTACTAATAAAATTTGAAATTAGTGACTCGTTATTTAAGATATTACTGACCTAGATCGTCGTTTCAACTGTTCATTATGTAAGCTACATGTAATTTATGCACATAAGTGATGTGTTAAGACTACCAGAAAAACTTTAAGCCTTACGCTTAACATTAAACACTGTTGACAAACCGCATCCCTAGCGGGAGTACAACAATCTGACTAAATACAATTTGTTTCGTTTTTATGTTGTACACAAAGGCTAAACCCTATCACATTAAAGACAATCATAGCGCGTGTTAAAACGAATGATTGTAAAACATCGAGCTGCGGAACAAAGAACTAGGGATGTTTGACACGTGTTATGGTGATATTGAATTAGTACGTTGTGTGTTGTTATTCATAAAAATAATAACTTAGGTTTTAAAGATTTAGTTATTCCATGAAGAATATTTCAACGATAATAAAATGGCCAAAAGATGTTGAACCGAGCTAAAATAGCATTTGTACTTATCACAACCAGTCACGGTTATTACCAATAACACATTAAAAATTATACTTTTTCAGGACATTGACCAAAACTTTTTTGCCAGAAATCAAAGACCACCATTCCATATAAATATTGTATCAAGATGCATGTAGCATAGATATTTAATCCGGAATACACAATTACAGCCGGAAGTAGCCGGACAGTGAACCCCATCAGTTAACCTACGCGCAATATTGGACGTATATCATAGGTTGGAATCCCGTAATTAAAGTCCCGATCAATATTTCTGAGTGAGAATTAGTATATTGGCTGACTGTTATCAGCAGATAACAGCACAGTATCTTAAAATGGTGTGGAAATGCTAGGGCTTAGTGTTGGCGTTGCTATCCTATAGAAACACAATCACGTTGAGTCAGGCCCAAAACGATGTACCCATTCCGAAGCACAGCGTTTGATTGCTGTATCAGGTTGATGAGAACTGTTTGACTAGGATGCTAAAGAGAGGATAGTGCTCTATGCATTGCCCTCTGAAATTGTTGATTGTGCAACAACTGCTTACAACTTATAAATCGATGTACAGATATAGAAACTATTTTGCACTTTTAAGTGTGAAGCAACGCAAATGCAGATCAGTACTATTAGTATTACTTTTTTCATGACAAGAACACGGAAGGAATGTGCATATATATGTAACACACTGCTTTCTTTTTACCATTATTCAGTTCAGTCAGTGTACACAACGTATTACAATGTATTTGGCAAACAGTTCAATATCTTTAAAATGACATTTGTGTATTAGAGTGAATACAAATATCGCAATTACATTTGATGTATTTGAGACATTACGCCGTATCCAGTTTCATGCTCCAGACTAAATACAAAGTGAACATGCGCCAAGATTTTATCGTTGGACATGATGGGCATTTTATTTTACATAAAATGCATTAAGATGTTACGGTTCCACAAAATGTACTTTTTGGATCTATTTCCTTCCTTTAGGAATAGTATCTGTCTAGTAGATGTAGGAATTATGAACACATGATCTTAATAGTTATTGACATGCCATTAGCTTAAGAGTGACCCTAAAACAATGGCTTGTTTTTTTCAAGAGGCATTTTTCGATACTCGAATTTCAGTATAATGGGGTCGCTATCGATTGAACGTTATCAAGATATCTATTTGTATGGCGTAATATATCCTATAGAAAGAACTTGATATCGGAATAGTGAACGTCAGTCATGATTATAGCAAATTAATGATTTGTATTTTGAGGTGTAAACGTTCATGTAACTTCTTTTGCCGTCTTTATCATATCCGGTCACGTCATATCAATTGTGTTACAGACATTGATAATACAGTAACAGATCTCAGCCTATGCTTGTCAAATCCTGTTATTGAAAGTAAATTATATTCATATTTTGTTTTTAATGATACAAACACAAAAGTCTATAGAGACAAGAGGGTCATGATGGTCATAATACATGTATCGCCCAAACGAGTGTCATTGCTCAAAGTGTCTAATGATTGACGCTCCAATGCATTCACTAACATGTGTTTATAAGATGGTGCTATATCTTTGAGTTACCATATTTTACCTGAATTTCGACCGTAATCGACCAAATTATTAACTTGTCCGGGTTTTCATGGAGACAAACATTTTTTGCCAAACATATGCGGCCTCTAGAATGTTCACTAATGTGTTATTAATTTTAATTTTTATTTTTACCTAGCTGTTTTACTCAAGATGATTCAGCAGTTACTGTATCAAACTGCACTTAGATTCCATAGAAATAAACATTGTGATCAAGTTACATTGCGTGAGGTGTGGTTCACAAGCTAACGTTGACGATGCCTGACATAGACTGAGCACAAATACTCACAATGGATATGAGACTCAAGTGAACTACAAATATAGAGCTGACTGAAAACGCCGATACTTTTATTTAGAGGTTCTTTTAAGCGAATCCTGTTTTAAAATCACCATTAAGTCCCTTCTTGTGAGACATGCGGTAAATAAACGGACAAAGAGACCAACACACTCATTCACAATGGGTTGGTTTTGTTCCAAATCATTATGTATGTAAATAACATTCAAAACCAGAAATGATTTTCCTGTTAGACGCCAGTTAACCCTTGATACATTGGTGCACCAAATTCCAAAACAACTAAGAAATTCACATTGTTTTTAATATGATCAACTATATGGAAGGGAATATCCACCAAAGGTATGTACATGTAACTAGCCGTTGCTGTATGTCGATATCATTCTTATTGTAAGATAATACATCTACACAATGCTCTATTGTGTTCTCTACTAGTTAATTTATGCAATAGACTGTTTGTAAATATGTTATGTTCAATATCTTGAAATGTCTTGGAATAAAGTGCCTTTTCATGAAATGTCTTGAAATACGTTGTCTGTTCTAGAACTATCTTGGATAAGGTTCCTTTTCTTGAAATGTCTTGAAATAAGGTGTATTTTCAAAATTATCTTGGAATTAGGTGCCTGTTCTAGACATGTATTGAAATTATTCTGCCGCGGTATCTCATTGTAATATACAAATGAAACTCAATGAATTTTGCACTTTGCACAAGCTTTCAGTAGAAAACAATACAAATTTATAACCATTGTGAAACACCAATATGTCAACTATGGACTGTGTGAATATCAACCAGCAGAGTGGCATGCACTCGAATTAAAACGATGTACTACATATACACGCTATTTTCCACATAGCAACTTATAACTCAACCATCAAACGTATGGCCCTGTGGCCCGTGTATTATATGGGACACTAATTGTGACATATGACAATGAGCGCCTAATATCTCCAAATGAACGATCGTTTTATTGCTGTTCATTGACGGAAACGTCTGTGAACACGAACACTTATCGCTCTTCTAAACATTCAGAAAACCGGATGACAAGAAGACGGTCCAATTATTTGTTCGAACAGACATATTTACAGCATTTCCAGTAACGTGTCTACTACCCTGTCATTTCCATTAGTCCTGAACAAATGATTGATAGTTTGCGTGACGAGTCTGTATGTGAAATACAAACTGCTCAGGAGAATAAACTGTTTGGTTCAAGTGTCTGACTTGTGAAGTGTAAACGAGTCATACAAGGTACAATTACATGGCGAACATGGTTATGTCTTGATATTGACATGTTTGTGAAAGTATTATGCGTATATGTGACGCACCATGAGACTTTGGGTCCAAATGCGGCAAATGACGTAACGTCGTTAACAGAAAAAATGACCTTACCGTATAATCTCAGCATGTTGATTACTCTCACGCGTAGTCTAGACATTGCGCATATGTGGTAGAGTTCAATTTATCATTTGGATTAGACAATACATATTAATTATAGAATCTATAGGTATGTAATGCAAACGAGCAATACAAAATATTTATAGCGTAAATTCTGAATAAAACCTTAAGATTCTAAATAAAATCTAAAGGCAATGCGGATTGGATGGATTATCACAAGAATCGTTGCGGACATACAACGATATTCGCAGGCCAGGATCCAGAAATTGTCTAGTGGGGGGGGGGGGGCACAGCTAGCTATTGGGATGTTATGTTTGGGTTGGACCGTCAAGGGTGTCCCCTCCCGGCCAAGATGTTTTCAATTTTCGAATTAAAATCATGCAATTTACTGCACCACTTTAAGCTTTTAAAATCAGAAGTCAAGGTACTAAAATTGTACTGCTACATCAACAGAAAATACAATGAGTTTAACAGTTATTTAAAAATAATTTCTTTGAATTCCCTAAAATTTACAAATCAGGCGACATATTTTAAAATTCACGCTACATTATCAGACAACGGAAATTTTTTGTGCAATTATTTAAACAAATGTTTACATCAATGAAGATTTTTTTTTCAAATAAGAACTTTAAATTTTTAAGTAAGACGTTAAATTATTAAAAGTGTAGGTCTACTGCTACAAATCAATATTCATAACCCATGAAATAAACAATATATTTATAACTGAAAGTTTCCACAGGTTCAGATCGATTTTTGTAAAATTTTAATAAAAAATCATGAAATTCCGCTCTCTAACTTTTAAAAAATATTGAAATTATTCAACGCTAGACACATGAACTTTAAAAATATGTGCCCCCACTTGCGAAGATTTTTGTCAAATTTGAATTTAAATCTTTTTGCAGCTTTTATGTTCTAAAAACTCACGTGAAATTATTGAAATTGCGTTGTTACATAATCAGTAATAAATATATCAACAAGAAAATTTCGAAATGTAATTTAAGCTCTGTCGTTTCACTATTATTAAATCGATCAGTGCACACATTATAGCAACATAGATATATTAATCAAACCTAAATTATGACCATTCAGACGATTTAAAAGCATTTGTTAAGCGTCTGAATGATACAGATCGGGAGAAATTAGAGCCTGGATAAACAACAGAGGCCACATTTTATTGCACACGCTTCCGTTATATGCAATTATATACAGAGGCTGTTACAAAATATCGGTCCCTAGCCAGATCAATTGGTAATATTTTAAGGATTTTAACATTTTTGGGATGTATAAAATGGTCACTCCGAGGCCAACTAGGGGGGGGGGGGAGCACGGGTCCGGTGGATCCGGGCCTGATTCGCATACTGTTTCTTTATTAATAATGTTATTACTCGGCTGTTATTTCAAAACGAACATAAATATTAACCGAAGATACGGCGATCGAGTCACTTTTTAGTTTATCGCCGAGCGGCATTATCCTCATAGACAACAAGAATATTGTCGATCTACAGCCATTGTTAATTAAATCCAGTAAACTTTTGGACTCTTACGTTTCTGTTATAATTGGATATATTCCATTCTAATAAATAGGCTGTAAACACTCCGGTACATGAATCGCGTGTACACAAAATATCTAGGTCAACATATTTTAACTAATGTCTGTGTGTCGAGTCCTGTGACAGAAATATAAAATGATTTATCATTCAAGTAATTAAAAACATAAATGTTGAAAGACTCAACCTTTAAAAGAATAACAATTTTATTAATTAGTTTGTTGGGCAAAAAACAAACTACGGCCGTAGACTGATATCATGATGTTCATCAAATAAAAGTTATGTCACCGATGCCCACGAAACATCTATACTAGGCCTAAATCTATTTGTCACAGAACGGGACGTGTATTATCTGTGAAAAGATTACGTCACAGGTCCTTTATAAACAGATGTTGATTTAAAAATAATGTTACCTTATTTATTCACTGATGGCAACAAGTCCACCTTTCAAATTCGAGAAATTACATTCTTTAAAATAAAATGCGCACTTATTAAAAACAGGACAATATTTTCGTCCCTGGAGTCCTAAAATCAAGGACAATATTTTCGTCCCTGGAGTCCTAAAATCAAGGGCAATATTTTCGTCCCTGGAGTCCTAAAATCAAGGACAATATTTTCGTCCCTGGAGTCCTAAAATCAAGGACAATATTTTCGTCCCTGGAGTCCTAAAATCAAGGGCAATATTTTCGTCCCTGGAGTCCTAAAATCAAGGGCAATATTTTCGTCCCTGGAGTCCTAAAAGACAATATTTTCGTCCCTGGAGTCCTAAAATCAAGGGCAATATTTTCGTCCCTGGAGTCCTAAAATCAAGGGCAATATTTTCGTCCCTGGAGTCCTAAAATCAAGGGCAATATTTTCGTCCCTGGAGTCCTAAAATCAAGGGCAATATTTTCGTCTCAGAAGTCATAAAAAAGGAAACTATTTTCGTCTCTAGAGTCATGGAGTGGTTTTAAACTTATGAAATGTATACCATACAATCATGTATGTTAGATTCTGTGATTAATTGTCTGTATGGGGAAAATAGTATTTGTCAAAATAATTATGATCAGCGATGATTCATATCCTGGTGCAACAATACCAGTTGGAAATTTAAGTACATTGATTTGTATTGGACTTTTTGTTGAGGGCTTGTGGTGCATTAGTGTAGGCTATTAAAATTTAAAAAATGTAAAAAATCAGTTCATCTCTAGTTAGGTGGGAAACACTGAAAAGCGTTTCCAGTGTCTCCCAACCAACTAGAAAGAGATGAACTGGTTGTAAACTCAGAGGTAGTATCGCGTGTATTGCAGGTACTTTGTACACCGAGCACCTTAAAGAACAATGAGTCTATTCAGAAAGAGCTAGGACAGCCTGTCCGGATTGCTTGTATCACACAAACTTTGTCTCTTTCCTCGGACGTCATTGGCCGATTACGCAAGTATAAAAACTGAATGGCTACGCACTATGATTGTCTCAGTTAAACGCAAAAAAATTGTGTAGGCTCTATGATGCATGTAACAAGATAGCTTTACCCAGTTCCATAGGCACAAAAGTCACTGCTGATTAAACATGAATAAGTTACACATAAAGGATAATCACAACATTACAACAGTACAATAATACATCAGTCAAACATCTGGGAGGTTGGATATAGCGGGGGAACTTTCCCGTGATTTTACTTTTCCGATGTCCCCGCACTGCCCTGTGAGTGGGGTGCATTTGTTAGCTTTTGTTTTGCATAGAGGGAAAATAAAGCCATAACTATACCCGTGAGGTATAGGACGGGGCAATTTGCGGAAATTTTACCATGTGTATGCAGGTATTTTACCAGGGGTTTGCAAAAGTGAATAACCCCGCCATTCCCCAATTGACTGCATGGTGCATAATTATTTCGATGAACGTGGTATCAAATAATTAGTAAAATATTCCGTACAAAAATACTCGCGAGTCCTCAAGACACCCAACATATATGGGTACGTCACAGGTAGTTGTATCGTTCTGTGCCCTTATTAAACAAATACTTCGTTGCGTTAACACCCGATTTATAAATTCATTAAAGTTACGGGTTTGCTGAAGAAAGTTTTCCAACAGCCCTGTTATAAACGATTAACAAATTTTACCAGCGGTAAACATCCGTCCAAGAGCTATAGTGTGATCCCAACCTGCCGAATACATTGCAGGGATTTCGTAAACTCGACGTGTTCTATTTGTTGCCCAAGGTATAGAACTTCGAATGTTACTGTTACTTTAAAATACGAGCTTGTGTGGACATCATTCTATTACATCGAGTGCATTATGAATATTATCGCAGACATGTGCACCTAAACAAATATAGGTAATTGGTATGCCTCTAAGAGCTGTATGACCTGAGAGGGATTGAACCCACATCGTTCGGAAACACCGTCGCAATATTGGCCTGGAACTCCACGCTACTGAGGATAAATTTGCACATACAGTGCTATTGATAACGGGTGGTTGTGCCTCATCGCTTGCAGATAGATCCAGACTGGGAAATATCCAACCTATAAAATGTCTTATATGAGCAGCTATAGCACGTTATTACTGACGATAAATTGTTAAAATCCGTAAATTTACCACACACAAGCAATGCAGTACCCAAATCATTTTATTAGAGTTGTGCGGTCGAGGTTTGAATTTGAAAATGAACTGTGAAGTTTGAGTAAATGTTAGAGGGATTTTCTCAACATATTAACAAAATGAACAGTATTGTAAAGTAGTACCCAACCGTTACTATTTATTTTATCAGTAACTACATTGTACAATAAAGATTACAGTACAGTAGTACCCGTGTATCACGTTCAGAATGCTCGGAATTACAGAAACAATATTAATCACCATTATTCGCTATGTAAGTGAAACAACTAAATATTCGAATGAATTGTCTCGAAAATTGTGCAGTCTCCAATTTTCGTCAGTTTACAGTGGACATCAAACCACGACGCATTAAATCTTACCATAGCGCACGGGTTTCTCGGGTACAGTCAAGTTACTCTCTGTACTATAGAAAACGCTTGAGTGGCCTGTCTTTTGATATAACCACGGGTGTATATATTGTCTACTATAGCGATTATCAATATACTTGAGATATGAGCAGATGCTTAGATAACTTTTATCAAATTTAAATTTTGGAAGTTATTGCCTGTGCACGTGTAAGTATAACATGCGCACGTGATATTTAAAATATTTCCTGTTGCATACATGTTCACGTGATAGTAACACATGTGCACGTGATAGCTAATACGTGTCCACGGGGTAATTACACGTGCGCACGTGGACAATAAAATGTTTCCTGTGTTCCCTCTTTGCTACCGTATTGTCATATGACATAACACTAATGTTATACTGAAGAAACACTGACAGAAACTGAAGGAAATTATTGAGCATCGGGAGACACGGGGTCCTCGTGGTCCTGGGGAAGCTTCTGGAAAGTCATAAGACAATTTGTGAACTATATGTGTTCTGGTTTTATGCGTCACTCCACCAGTCTCGGGGATGTACTGCCGACTGAACGCATAATGTTCCCCGGTGTGTGAGGGAAGCTACCCCCCCCGATGTTTCGGGAAGTATTGATACATTTAGTGTCATCGCGAGTGCATCGGGAATATACGCCAGTGGTTATTAATATCGACTTGCTAATGACTCGTCCGTTTACTTTAGTGTAGAGAGTAAAATAAACCCGAGAACACCGTGCGCGGCGCTGTATATACATCGCGGTTAGAAATTTACTGTAAACTGGAGAAAATGGAAGTATACGCAGTTTCGAGAGAGCTCATTTGTACCTATTGAAGACCGTTTTAACCATATATATATAAACTGACGCCAAAAAGGAATGCTACACCTACCTGTATGTTCGGATATTTCATACGTTAGGATAGTAACAATATAATTTCTTCTCAAAGACTAAAATTTAGAGGTGTGCAACCATGTCTACAAATTCCCATTTGGTATTATCGCCATTAAGATGTTCAAAATTGCGATCCAAAAACGTTACCCTACCCAAGATGTCAGTATCGCGTATGCCCTCCATGTCCTGCAACAACTGCTGACAATCTTCGCCTAGTTGATCCACACAAGCTTAACAGCACTCGTACATTGAGATAGCGTACTCACAGTGTGACATGCCTGAACGTTTCGTAGCTGACGTTAAAACTGACGTAAACGGCGATTAAGGACGTCACACAATTGTTCCATAGGAATGTATTCTAGGAAAAATGCTGGTTATTGTAAAACATCACAGTCGACCACAATTACTTTTCACATGAGAAGAAGTCAATAGGGACGTTGTCAAGCGGACACGCAGGTGACGTTAACGGATATAAACGTCTTGTCGTACAGAGGTCACACGCGGCGCATCTGAGCGAGACGTATCAATAACAATTTAACATTCATTGTGAATTTCACCTTATAAATTAACTTCAGCATGTAACTGCACTTTGTCGACTGGAAATACCTCCTGGTAAAGGAGCAAGAGGGGCACGTGCGAATCATGCGTCGTACCATACCTGGGCACATCGGGACCAGATCGGGATTTTCTATTCGCTTCGGTAGGCGCGTTCTTAGCTTGATCAATGATATGTAGATAATCACGGAAATATTTTGGAAAATAAAAAACTTATTCACTTTTTTCAATGTAGCGTTTTTTCTTGACGTCAATATATTATATAAAATGACGATGTGAGATTTAATTTACAAGACGTGATTTAAAGTTCAAAATCTCATCGCAAGTTTAACGTGACACTGCGTTATTTTTTACATACATGCAATTATGTTTAGATTCGTGTTTACACGCCGTTTCTCAGCATTTTGTAAGTTATATACGGTGGTAGATTCATCTGAGCTGTTTTGTTGGACTTTATCCCAGTCAGTACTGACTTACCCTTCCAGAAGGAACCGGCAACTTCTACTCATGTGGCGGACAGGACAATTGTTCAATATTCATGAAAGGGTATGCATATGGCCAACCGCGACCGAGACACATCCGACTTTTACATATTTTCAATAAAAAGATGAAATACAATGTTACGGATATTAACTGCCTTACAGTAATATTCTTTTGATTTTATGTTGAGAAAACCCCTCTTAATTTACTCAAACTTCACGGTTCATTTTCAAATTCAAACCTCGACCGCACAACTCTGTTAGGCTAGCAACGTACCCCATCATTGACCTAAGTCCCCGACGCTTACCTGCTTACTGATGATAGGTAATGGAACTTGTCAACACAATTTTAACACACGCCTTTGAAATCAGCTTTGTCTAGTAAATATAGCAAATGGTGGACCAAATAAAACAGAGAACACGTTGTTATTTTATGATTCTGCAAGAGCTAGATCTACATGCTTGTGTATAAAAGCATTAGTATTTGAAGTTAAAGGCATATCGTGTTTTTTCATGTTTTACAACTGTTACCATGGCAACCAAATTAAAAAATGTATTTTATTAACAGATTTGTTTCAATTATGATGAATATATTATGTGGACATAAATAAAACAAATTTTCAAAAAGTCTAAAAGATTTTTTTTCATATTTTGTAAAGCATTTTCTATCGTTGCCATGGTAACATAGTTTTTTAAAAAACGCCCTTCAAAAACTTTCTTTATGACAATTCATGTAAAATGATTATATCACAGTATCATTTTCCAAGGAATTAGGCATGGGTCTAAATTGACCATCCGTGGCCCAAGATAGTCTATGCAACTCATTGTACAGAATTGCTAACGTCAAACCGCAGTTGGAATGAAGATATTGCATATGTTTGTGACGTCATAGCAAGGTTACTAGACCAGATACAACAATGAAATTTCATATTTGTAAGGATTGTGTTAACATAATTTTGCAGTAAAAAAATCATTTTCGAAAAAATCCTCATTTGGACCCAAAATCTCATGGCCAGTCACATATGTTTGGACGAGGTTCGGGTAGCATTGGTTGTTTACTAACGACTGGATGCAGAACATGAACAAATGAAAGAGTGACATTAAAGAAGATGTTACCGTATCGTTACAATTATCAAAATTGCAATTTTATCTTATTTCAATTTTTACGTTTATATTCTTATTGAAATTGTGCAGAAGAATCTTCCCATAGAAATGTACACACAATCAATTAGGAGTGGCTATTGAGTCCATGCTGCAATACAGCTATTGCTGAAAGTACTATTGCAATACTATTGTATTACTTAAAACTATCGCGATACTATTGCAATACTATTGTATTGCTGGAAACTATCGCGATACTATTGCAATAGTTGTTGTCAAGATTTGAAAACCAGAGATTAACTTGTAAATGCAAATATGCACTGTCACACAGTCGAAGATATCACTTAGTCATACAACATTTGTGGAAATGATTTAAAATCAAGTGGACTAAAACAGAAAATGAACAATTGCGATATTGGTCCTTTGTTGAAATTTTGATGCGTGGGAACTAATTTAAAATTACTTTTTTTAACGAGAACGGACGTTGTTTTAAATTAATAATAAACTTTATTAATAAAAAGGAAACTATCGTAACTATCGGCGATAGTTATTGAATCGAGACTTTTATTATCGATCCAAACTATCGGGTCACTTGGGATCGCATTCGATATTTGGATGCATCGGCCCTCCACTACTATTTATTATAAATGCTGTAAAAGACATTGTCAATGCTTAAACACTGTGATTAATTTGTTTTTGGCGCATTATATTACGTTGAAAATTCGTCGTAACCCGTATTCGCGGGATTGTGGTGTTAACAAGCATTTGGATAAATATTTCGTACGTATTAACCTGTAGAGCTTTTCTACTTTTTTCATCAGAATACAGAAAAGGTATGCCGGTACATCTAATATTATTATTTTATATCATTATTTGTTCGTGTTTAAGACACAGAAGTATACTGGTGCATACCCTTTAAAATGACATAACTTTCATCTGATGTTAACCACAATTTGATATTAACCAGACCCTCCGTACTAAAAGCATTATACTGTCACCCAGGGCTTCAAAGTCAAACATTGTGAATAGGTGCATTGGCATCATTTTCTTCCATCTAAATACGGAAATGATATGATTATCATATAAAGACTGGTATTTGATGATATTCTTTGCAATAACAAAACTGTTCGAACAGAGACGAACATAATAAATGTTTCATGTCAATATCCCGTCTATTGACCTGACGGCAAAAGTAAGATATTAGCCTTCTTATTGATCATGCTGATAGCTGTTTTTGGCTGCCAATGAGTGATTTAACTAGACACAAATCAGTCCTTATATAATACTGCATTTAAATGCGCATGCAGTAGAAACATAAGTTTATTTCCATATAGTTCCAAAAATATGTACAATACAGGCACTATGTGCATATTACTTTCAAAAAAGTCCGAAGGATCCGGATTCGAGTCATGTGTTACAACAATTTACGAGAAGACTTGGCTCCGGCAATGACATCCGAATGTGGAATCATTTTTATATTTGTCCGTTGCTAGAAAAGTAGTTACTTGTTATAAGAACAGTACCAGTAGAGTATGTTTTGTTTTGAATCCTATGTTATATGTATATAATATTTTATGTGCTAAGGTTGAATAAAGTGTGTTTGACTTTTTATTGTCGAAGGGCACATTAGTACTGAATGAAGATTAGTGCCATGAAGACGGTCAACATATACGACCGGAAATGAAAGTTGCTTTACTGCGTAATCTCGGTTGAACGGAATATTAGACGCAAAAATGAATTCTTAAAGTGAAATTTCACCATTTTTTAATTTTTTGATATGTTGTAAAAAACCCTAAACTATCTTCAAAATCAATGTTTATAGCCCCCTATTCACATCCTAATTAGCTAGGGTAACTTGGAGGGCCGCCATATTTTACCCAGGTATCTTTGTAGTACTACGTCACACCGCCAGTTAGGCTCTGATAAGATTGCAGTATTTAAATGCTGGATCCAATAAGTGGGACATAATAGTGTTATCATTATATGTAATTTGGCAATAAAAATACCTCAGTGCAAAGCGAAACATTGCAATGTTGTGCGTGGACAGTGAATTAGTACATTTGCCATACCAGATCATGTAAAAAATAAACAACTATGTGAAAGATGGATCAATAATCTAGGCACTGAAAACCAGAACATAAAAAATTATGTTTTCTCTGAAAACAGAATTGTTTGTATAAAACACTTTGAAAAGAGCTGCTTTATAGAAGATACAATGTAAACAGGTAATGTTTATTGGTTATTAAAATAATTGATCCTTAACTATCATTAGAATTAAGTTAACTGTTAATCACTTCATAAGTAATGTACATACTTTATATTATTATAGAACAATTAATTTTGGTTCTTCCTCATTATACTCTGGCTCCCATTGGTATCCAACTACTTCCACTGCAGATATATCCTCATTTTCTTCAGAAGACATTATAAAATTATTTCAATCAACAGTCAAAATGGTAACATTTCCTACATACAGTGATATAAAGTATTCAAGGCTTTTTGTATCAATCGGCGGTGTGACGTCACTAGACACTTGTTTACCTGATGAAATCAGACTATCTCTGGCCAAAATGGCGGCCCCATAAACACTGCTGGGAGGTAGTTAATTAGGGTTTTATTACCGTTACAAATTGGATGGTGATTACTGAGTAGGAGATTAAGATACAGCACAATGAAAGTAATAAATTATGATAAACTATGAATTATCCCGGAATATCACTTTAATGTAACATTAACATAAAAGTAATAAATGTATTTTGAATTTATCTACGCGAGGGTTGATGTTTTGATGTTTGAAGCGGTGTAATGAAATTATATAAATGTTAAAATAATGTTTGCTTCATGCGATGTAAATAGATAATGTATTTTATCATACGTTGCATCAATACACATAATTAAAACATGTACGGAGTTTTGGTCTATCAGATGCGTAAATTTCATTGATTGAAACTAGATCTGAATTATAAGGCTTTGTTGCTTTACAAAAAAACGCGGATTTATTTCAACCTAAGCTCCATGATCTACATCCGTTAATAGTCACTAAAACAGCAGTGTTGCCTTGCAAACGCACACGCGATAATTATAAAACCAAGCGAAATCTCGTTGAAAAATACGCGCACTAGAAGTTAGCTTATATAACTACAAATTGTCGTTTATTTTCTATACACGCATTAAGGGAAGTACGAAAATCTGATACATTTAGAAAATATTAACATTAACACTCAAGCATGTGTACAAGTTTTATTCGAAGTATGTCGGTATAATATTTTTAGAAAAGGTATAAATTTACAGCGCCGGGAATCTAAATCACAAGTTGTAAATTTAATTTAATCGCCAAATACACTCCCACGACACCCCTGTTGCTAGATATGCATTTGAATTCTTTGTAAAACTTTATAGTTGTGTTATTTATATTATAATCATTGTATTAGTGACCTTTGTCTACATGTTCCCTACTTACACAATATCAGTTTAACTCTTTCAAGGAACCAAATTAAATTATATATATGATATATGAATATATGATATCCATCATGTAAAATGCCTCTTAATAGATATTAATTACGAGTGTTTGCATTGAATCATATATAGTAATATAATATTACTAAAGACACATTCAAAATGAGGAACATAGTTTTCGAATTCATTGCAACAGTTTTTATTGTAAGTTCATTATCCGTCAGATACAGAGGAGCCTTTTCTACTGACGGGTATTACTGTTAAGAAAGCAGCGTTATTCCATATACCGATAGTAGAGTATATATAACTAGATAGAATACCAGATATACATTTCATTTCATTGCATTACAAAAGACTGTAAACTTATCTTTTTATAGTTTGTTGTAGTTTGAGTCGATATTCGTAAAAACTTATTATCAGGCCGTGCAGCATAGATTTAAATCAAAGGACTGAGAGTATTGTTGGGAGGCGATCTGGTTGCTGCTACTAAAGCTTAAACCGACTTTACACGTTTAATGTTCGTTTTCTTACTGCCGATCTTGTCTTGAATGTCAAAATAGGCATATGTGACTATATAGGCATGTTGGGTATCTAAATAATTGTTAAAAGGTGCATATTAATTTATATGAATACGTGTATTGAATGCGTATATCAAAAGTGGCTTTAAAATAATACTACGCGCCTATTTATCAGATTCTACAGAACCGTCTTGTAATCACTACCCTCACAGCGTGAGACAGTCTATAGAAAGCGGCTAGCTAGTACAGCGACACCATATGATTGCATAACAGTACTTTGCAGACCGTATACGATTCATTGATAAAACCACCACTTGACCGTAGTCTTAAGTTTTTAAAAATAGCTTTACAGCCGGGACATTTGATGAACACGTCATTTTCGTATTATGAAACAAGTTCGGTATCGGCCGGTGTAGTGATTTTTTTTGCAAAAATATCGATTTAACGAACAGTTTCACAACAATTTTTGATCTTAGAATAAACAAATGTTGCTGATTTGCTTAAATCAGTTAAAAAATTTAGAGTAACATAATTATGTAGCAGTATTGGGAATGTTGACAGTTTCTGGAACTACTTGAATGCGGATTAACATAGCAGCCTAAAGGCTGTTAATTTTGTATTAAGAAATGGGCAATGGTAGTAATGAGAGGTTTAAACGCCTCACAAAAATAGAAGGAGAAAGCCCGTTGTTACGTATTCCATTTAATTTATAGAATAATTGATCAACCCAAACTAACGCACTACGAATGGTGAAACTTTTATTTGATAAAGTTGGACTGTTTTCTCAAATATGTTCCCTTTTGCAAGAGCATAAAGGCATACGTGGAAAAGACGAAATAACGAAACGAGAACGTACAGAAACAACGAAACAAAAAAACAGTAACAAACAAAGATGACGAAATAAAGAAACGAACAATGCGGAAATGACGAACTGAGGGAACGAAGAAATAAGAAAACGCCACACTACAGAATATTTATCATGAATCCATGATTAAATACCAGACGAAATAATTATTAAAGAAACGAAGAAAAAAACCAATCATGGACATCATGAACAAACGATGGAATCAAAATCCAACGGAGGATAAAAAAACGATTGAAGATCCCAATCAATACTGAATGGTATAAATTAGCACACCAGAGCTGAAATGTTTATCGTGTGTTTTTATGTCAGCTAAGAACGTGGTATAGAATAAATACCCCATTAGGTAAGCCCTGACGAACACTCTCGGGAATATATATTATCATTTGCTATAACAGGATTTAGACCGTCTCCTATCCATAAGGAAGAAGCAGCTAGACGCGGCTATTGTTCTTCATATTTGTTACTTAATCATTCAATGTCTCAATACCTCGACCCTATTGGGTCTTTTTCAAAAGATAAAACACTTAATTTCTTTACGAAGCTTTTCATTACTCGTTTCATAAATGTAGGATGGTGTTGTTCACCCATTTATAAAGGAACACAATGGAAACAACTGTTGGCTCATTTTTGTTATTATGTTTGGAATTGGACAGATGCAATCGTCATTTGCGTCTATCTATGGCATCACTATTTTTAGTTCCGTATATCTATGTACAATGACACTCGTATCGATTGAGTCTATGATTGGCTGAGTAAAGCATTACAATATTTGCATTGATGCATATGCATTTAGTATACCAAAGACATGTAACGGAGCATAATAAGACATTTCTGGCATCCTTTTTATTCTTATTATCTTAATTTATGTCTCCCAAATACCGAAATAGTAGGATTCTTGTTATGCTCTATATACTGAGAGGATGTTTCAATTGATCGGTTATCTAATTTCATGCATGTTCCATGTTCGGTTAAAACATAATACTGGTTATAGACAAACTACATGCATTACAGAGTGTAGGATGTCCTTAGATCAACATCTCCCTATAGACAAGGAAAATATAAGTATCTCCCCTAAAACAAGTATTACATACTGACTGATTTTACAGAGGATAGTAACCCAGATATGAACCGCGATGTGTGATTACATTGTGTCACATAATTACAAGTCAAATAGTTTCTGCGGGCAATTGATGTACCGACTTCATTCGACAGAGAATTGACAGGATCCTCGACCTTCTATCTGCATAATTTAACAGTTGATGTGTATAAAATTAAGCATGAAAATCTCAAAATTGCGGAAAAATAGTCGCGGTAGGCCGGTAGCTTTTTAAATTGGGAAAACTATAAGCACGATAATTTGACATACGAAATTTATCAACAAATTGTTAAATAATATCATGTATAATAAACTAATTTTCAAGACACATAACTGCATATTATGACTCCCTTGTTCCAAATAATGTTTATATGCTTATAAATAAAACCTCATACCAGTCCATTACAAGGTATTACCATAAGACAGGGTTCAACAATATAAAAGATCATAACCTAATTCTGATAATTCCATGACAATAGACCAGAGACATTTAGAATTTTAAGTATCTGAATAGACATTAACACTGAATGGTAATTCTCCAAATATGACTCTGGAGACTAAAAGAAACTGTATATTTTGTTAATTTTATCAAGAGAAACAACCAGCACTAATTTTACCCGCTGCTCTTAAAAAAATCCGAAAAATATTTCACGGAGCGAAGTGCCGGGTCCGAAAGGGTTGAGAACGCAAAAAATATTCAGGACGAACACTGGGAAGTAGTACAAAAGTACGAAACGTTAGCGAAGAATCTATGGAGCGATAAAACGATCAAAACAAAAATGTTTTATACCCATTAAATCGAGTTGTGTGTAAATTTTTAATGTAGTGACGGGGTTTGAGGATAAGTTTGTAGTTCTTTCTAAGAATTTCGACTTGCCCGGGTGGACATACGTCAGCCATCTTTTTGCGTAAAACAATAATCAGTTGCATTAAAAATACCGATTAGGTGATGGTTAACACCCGAAATTCCGTAATCCCAACACATTAACCATAGAACGAACCTATTTTTCGTTCAAGAAAAAATTGAAATCCAGTAACGGCCGGTTTTAATTAGTCTGGGTCACGACATTTTTGCTTCTTTTTTATTTATTTTTTTGAAGTCGTAAACCATCGAGAACAGGTCACATGCCACTCCATGGACTTTGAACTATCCAATATACCTACAGGGCATCTAAAATAACGAAGATCTTATCGTACGTTATTTTTTTTTTACATAATTATGATTTTGAAATTACACCTCAATATCTTTCTACACAAATAATTTGAAATTAAAATTATTTTTAAACCAATGGATATGATACCTTCACACAAACAAAGTTTCGTAATCACACATTTCCACTATTTAAGTTTACTGCGAAATGTTCAAATAACATAATTGTATATTTTATACCATTGTACCATAATTGGGCGACAACACAGCGGTGTTTCTCATTGAATTCGTTTATAATCGTTTTTGAATTATCATGCACAGAGTGCATAATCGAAATTTACACTACCGAAATAACAGAATTTGGGTTTGCAGAGGTTCCAAACGTCTCACATTAATGCATGTACGTGCAGCTTATATTAGGATTCTAACTATTAAAAATGCTAATTATCAACACTGAAGATGTATGCACAATACTTGAAATAGCAAATATCAAAACTAATTTCACGGGGTAAACATTCAGCGAACTATTTAACAAATAAATTCTCTGCCAGTAGAGAAATAGAGTCTAGAAAATCATTTGATCTCGACCTGCAACTATATTATTTACCACTGTTTATTTTAGGTAGAAAGTTGCCACACAAAGTTATCGTATCTACTGTTTATAGTCATGCGTTTATATTGCATTGTAAGTAGTTGTTCACGTATCCAAGTAAATAAAAAAATGTATTGCCACGTATGTCACAAGTCCGCATATTTGTTAGGTTAACACCGAAATGTTCACTGCGTTCTTTTATGTGTAATTGACGTCGTTTTAGCATGTCTGGGTGTTTACAATGTATTTTCACCTGATTCAGTGTACATCAAGTTGCAGCCCGGACAAGTCCTTAGCTCACTGGGTGGTTTTGTAAGATAATTCTAATCATGGATTTTAGCTTAGGTGAGTTCAAGCAAATGTGTGGGCTTATCAACAACAGCTGTGCCCGACACCGCTAGCTCCTGAATGTAATTCCTGTGTCAGAGGCGCCCAATTACGGGTCTAAGGGATTCCTTCCCTTAAAAAGAGGTAAAGAAGACACCATAACAAGGTAAAGGCGTTCCCTAAAGATTATTAATTCGGGTACAATTAACTAATGCAGAGGTCGAATATATTTAAATATTATCCATGTGATGCGTTATATCAGGCAAATTCACTGCAAAAAAGTTGTACAATAATGAGAATGCAAAATGAAAGACTAAATTTAATGCGAATGAATAAACTAATACATTTTGTAACATATTTAATAAAACTTATAAATGCGAAACTATTTTTCAGTAACACAGGAACTTCATACAACATCTTAATTTATTTTAATATGATAATCAACACATCTATCTTAGATTGATTTTAATTATAAAAAGATGTTATCTTATGTATTCTCGGCAGTTGTACAATGGATGGAACAAGCCTCAAAATAGAATTTGTTAAGACTGTTTGTAGGGCTACAGTAAAGTATTTTTTATAAAACAAACTATTGAATGTCACTGGTGATTGAGAGCATATATATATTTGGCATTTTTTTCTTAAATGTGTGTGTTATTGTAGATAACTCATAGTTATACACGTACGATGGCCTGTGATTTTTGTTATGCATTTTTGTTTGTCAGTGACACGACACTGCTTCTATACACAAATAATGAACATATTCTATAATTGGGACTTTGTTGTCCAAATACCCATAATAAACTGCCACAAAAACCTTTCAAATATACAAAACAATTAAATTTAAAACTTCCGTGAACCGCTGTGATATTTTGCTCCTGTGCAATTTAAAAAAACAATTCAATGACTTTTTTTCCAGCGCTTTAAACAAGTTTTAAACGTTTTACATTTACTCCAAACACCAAACAAACACAAAAACTAAGAGGAAACCAAGAGCTAATATTCGAAGCTGACTTCCGAAGGATGACCCTAAAACGAAACCAACGACATATAAAATAGTTTAAAATACTGCTTTAAGGTATTTACAGATTGGATCAAACCACACGAGAATAAACACGTTAGCCCAATAGTACAAATGATATGACACTGTCTTGTGACTTGAATGGCGTTCTGAAATTTGTAATTTAATTTAATGATCGGTTCAGAAGCAACCAACCATTTAAAACCATGTACAAATATAAGCTCCGAGCTACAGAAAAAATACATTTAAATCGGTTTTGACAACACTTCTAGTACGTGCGCAGAATATTCTTGAACCGTCATCATGAGTTCAACATAAAATGATTTAAAGAAACAAATGTTCTTGCCCGCGTCCGATTGTTCTTGACTATTTAGTTTAGAAGCCTTGATACAGCCCACCGAGCGAAACACTACGAAGTTTAGATAACAAAACAATGATATTTTTGTTGAAGTAAAACATTCGTAATCCTCGTTTGCATAAATGTACAAATTTAGATAGTACTGTAAAACCGCTACTTTCCACGAAGTTTAGTGTACATGTACTTATTTTCGTTTGTGAACTCGTTCGTCAAATTATTATTTCGCAATTATTCATTTCGTCTATGCTTTTAAGATTTAGATCAAATTATAATGCGTATCAATAATGAATTTTATCAATACTTTATATATAGCTCGGCAACACAGTTAGCCAATTGCCAAATCAGCCGTATGTGCATATTGGCCGAATGCCTGTTCTCATTGGCATGTAAAATCCTTTGCCTTTTTATTAAAATCTTCGAAATTTTATTCTCACAATAATACTCGATTGACACTATTAAAAGTGGGAACCCCCCGATGTTTGATACAAATTCCGTAATATATTCCTTGGTGTAACGATAATTCAGTAAGATAGCTATATAATCTAACACCCACATATGCATATGTATTTAATATAAAAAGGGTTGTTCTTTATTACCAGATTCAATTTGCTGTCATGCGTATCTAGTGAGTGGCATTATGCAGTGTATTTAACATTCGCCAGTGTACTGGTGTTCGCTTTCCCTACGCAGCATGTTACGGGGAATTTTCATTGAACTATCACAAAACAATCAAGAATAAAATGATGAAAAGTCTCGCGTACTCAGCATGTGGGTTCTAAGTATGAACTAGAGAACTAATGTATTTAAATGCTAACATAAACCATGCGTTATATATGATGACTTTTCACGAGTACTAAACGCGTTTTAGAGTGTATAAATTATTGTTTTGCTCATGCGAATATGATATTCAATGTGCACGTTAAGTTATATGTGCATTATATTTTTTCAGGCACCGTTAGGGTAACCCCGTATATTTCCAATATATACTATACATTCACAATCTATGATTTACAATATATTAATATTCGAAAAAAAACCATAAAGATGGAAAATGCAGTATTTAGTAAACTGGGTTCCATAGTATCTGTCAATATGTGTATTTTATAATAGTAGAGACAAGTGGGAGACATTCATGCATGCATGTTGTGTGTGTTTTTGGTCCCATGGACAAAATTGCAAGCATATGGAGACTACCAGTCACATTATCCGGACGCTGTGGCGAACGGTCATGGAACTACAATTTTACGACCTTGGGCCAAGAACGAGCGTACTATTGTAATGCTGTATGTCTTCAGCAATATTATTACCCGATGTACTGCTATATATCACTTTGATAGTTTTACAATGATTTGGTTGTGATACATCAGCCTAATATATTATCAATTGTTTTATAGAAATACGTTTTAATTTGCTATCCTATAGAAGCATAATGACGTTGAGTCAGGCCCATCACGCTGTACCCATTCCGAAATACAACGTTTGAATGCTGTATCATGTTGATAAGAACTGTTTGACTAGGAAGCTAAAGAGAGGATGATAGTGCTCTTTGCATTGCCCTCTGAAATTGTTGATTTTGCAACAACTGCTTTCAACTTAAAAAAACAGTTACACAGCCTTGTATTCCTGATGGTAAATATCGCTGTACAGGTATAAAAACTAGTTTGCACTCTTAAGTGTGAAGCAACAAAAACAGAGCAGTACTATTATTATTACTTTTTCATGACACGACCACGGAAAGAATATACATACAGCACATTGCTTTCTTGTTAACATTCTTCAGTTAAGCCAGTGTGTACAATGTGTTATTTGGCAAACAGTTCAATGTCCTACAAATGAAATTTTTGTCTTGGAGTGAATACAAATATCGCAAATATTCGATGTATTTGAGACATGACGCCGTATTCATAGTCATGCTAAGAAATCTTAACTGGAACAATCAAATTGATGCAGTCATTAAAAAATGTAATTCAAAGCTCTATCTTTTGAAAAGAATAAAACCTTACATCAATATACCAGTCAGAAAAATGTTCTAAAATGCATATATACTCCCCCATTTAGATTACTGTTGCTCTATTTGGGGAAATTGTAGTAACAGTAATGTGGACACTATTATCAAATTTCAAAAGAGAGCTGCCAGACTCATTCTAGATAAAGACTTTGAAACTCCATCAGATGAACTATTTGCTACTTTGAACTGGATGACTTTTCCTGACAGAGTAAAATATAAAAAAGCCATCATTATTTATAAATCATTAAACAACATGAGCCCCCCATACATTAAGGACAAATTCCAAAAACTTCATGAAGTCCAAATTCGCCATCACAGATCCTCTGAGTGTCAGCAGAATCTCTATGTTAAAGAACCAAGGCTAGAATTCAGTAAAAAATCTCTCGACTACTCTGGGCCAATGATTTGGAATTCGTTACCATTAGATGTTCGAAATGCACAGACCTTGAATGGCTTCAAATATAAGTATATGTCTTATTGGAAACATTGCTGAATTGATGTGTATTGCTTTACAAAAGAATATCTGTAATTGTGAACCTTGTTCATGATAGCTTTGCACATTGTATATAAATAATATTTTGCTATCATGTATTGTGTTGCTATGTACATATATCTGTAAATGTTGATTATTTTCAAGAGGCTCACAGGGAAGATTGGGCAATTGCCTAACTGTGTTACCTCTATAAATAAAGTCTTTATTATTATTATTATGCTCCAGAAGAAAATCAAAGTGAACATGTGCCAAGATTTTATCATTGGACATGATGGGCATTTTATTTTACATACAATGCATTAAGATGTTACGGTTCCACAAAATGTACTTTTAAGAGCTATGTCCTTCCTTTAGGAATAGTATCTGTCTAGTAGATGTAAGAATTATGAACACATGATCTTAATAGTTATTGACATGACATTAGCTTAAGAGTGACCCTAAAACAATGGCTTGTTTTTTATCAAGATGCATATTTTCGATACTCGCATTTCAGTATAATGGGGTCGCTATCAATTGAACGCCATCAAGATATCTATTTATATGGCATAATATTTCCTACAGCAAGAACTTGATATCTGAAAAGTGACCATCAGTCATGATTATAGCAACTTTACGATGGGGATTGTGAGTTGTAAACGTTCATGTAACTTCTTTAGACGTCTTTATCATATCCGGTCACGTCATATCAATTGTTTACTGACATTGATAATTCAGTAACATATCTCAGCCTATGTTGGTCAAATCCTGTTATTGAACATACATTATATTCATATTTTGTTTTCAATGAAACGTACACCAACGCCTCTAGAGACAAGAAGACCATGACCGATGGTCACTGCTCAAATTGTCTGATGATTGAATCTAAAATATAGCCATAACTCTTCTGTTCACAAGCTTGTACTTTTTATTTGATTTGATATTTTAACCTGATTTTCGACACTAATCGGCCAGATTGCCTACTTGTTCTGGGGTGGTATTCAATATTGATCTTAATTAATTGGAGAATAAGGATAGTCAGTCATATCGCCCGTTACTGACCAATTATTTAATATGGTGTGATCTGATTGGTTGTCCTTATCCTAAAGTCAGATATGATCAATATTGAATACCACCCCTGGATTTTATCTTGACAAACTTTTGAAAAATATAAATATGTGGCGTCTAAAATGTTCACTAACGTGTTATTAATTCTGATTTTATTTTACCTAGCTGTTTTACTCAAGATGACCCTGCAGCATCCATAACAATAAATATTATGATCTCAATATGAGCTAAATCTGATCTCAAATATTGCCGTGTGTCTTTTAGATAATGTCCGAAAAATTATAATCATAAAAAACAGAAAACCTTATTCTTACTTCATTATAGTTAAAGTTTAAGAGCTCAAACTTCAAATTTATCCCAAATTCTGACTTTGATATTAGCATAAATTGGTACACCAAATTCCAAAACAAATGCATATATTGTTAAACTCATCAACTATTACGTGATACATATTATGTATATTGAACGGAATAGCTGCCAAAAGTATGTGCACAATGATTGCCTGCCTATTTATATATGTAACTAGCCGTTGCTGTATGTTGCATTCTTATTATTAGATAATATATATACATCATGGTCTATTGCGTTCTCTACTTATTAACTCATGCAAAAATGGTTCATAAATAAGTCATATTCTATATCTTGAAATATCTTGGAATAAGGCGCTTTTTCTTTAAATGTCTTGGAATAGGTTGCATTTTCCTGAAATCTCTTGGAATAAGGTGCATTTCTTGAAATGTCTTGTAAAAGAACTTAAGGAAATATTAAACTTACGTTAAATTTAATTTTTTATAGGTCTTTTACGGCTGAATGGTTGTTCAATAATAATTATCATTAAGTTATTGAATCCCTGCAAACAAGCCAAATGTGTAGAATAACTCGTAATTAAAATCTGAACGTAAGTTTAACATTTCCGTAAGGTGCATTTTCTTTCAAAACAAGTACGGCGACGCGTAATCGACTTATTTTGTAGCAATTCTTTACCCAAGTGTGAGCAGTATATATGATGAATGAAAAGTCATGTGACAGATGAAATTAATCCGACTTGTAGAGGTTATTGAATTACGTTGCACAGATGGCAAAAAAGCAGTATTGCTAAAACCGAGTCTTCAAAGGCAAGTGCTTTTACACGTTGGAAAGGCAATGCCCTAGTAAGCGTTTGTTTCCCTATCATAATGAAATAAATCGAATTCTCAGTAGGAAGCAACAAATGATTCAAATGATTGTCGATACAAAAACAATTCTGCCACATAATCCCATTGTCGGCTACAAAAACGTCACTTAAATGCATTGTGCTTTGAGTAGCAGAAAATGCAGATTCATTCGCATTGACAAAATGCAAAATGTCGCACTGTCAAACTGCAAAATTGAACTTCATCATGTAGAGTGATACATGTACATGTACTCATATAACACTTCATATACACCCATTTTCTATGCAGAAACGTATTACTGAGCCATCAAACGTGACCCCGTGGCCCGGAAACTTCTGTGAGCACGCACAATTATCGCTCTTGTATAAACCTAAACACTGAGAAAACCGGATGCCAATAAGACTGTCAAATTATTTGTTCGAACAGACATAAATACAGCATTTCCAGTAACTTGTCTACAACCCCGCCATTATCATTAGTCCAGAACAAATTATTGATCGTTTGCGTGACGAGTCTGTAAGTGAAATACAAACTGCTCAGCAGAATATACTGTTTGGTTGAAGTGTCTGGCTTGTGAAGTACAAAAGTGTCATATAAGGTACATGGTTAGGTCTTGACATTTACATGTTTGTGAAACACAGTCCTTGTCTTAAGAATAAAGTGTTCTGTGTATTTGTTTGAACGAGGTTAAGATAGGATTGGTCTTTTGTAAACGACTTCACTAAATTGTAGTATTTCATTGATTTATCAATTAGAAGTTTCTAATCTTAAAAATAGTCCGACAGAACTTGCAATGGATTCGATACAATATGTGTGACTATGCCCTTTCTTGTCTGGTGATTCGCGGATTTGGAGTTGAGCAGAAGTTTAAAATAAGAAATACGTGTATCATTGGTTGTTTATGAACGACTTCCTAAAAATACTCAATATTATTTTATTCATTTATATGTTGGAAGTCCCTAATCTTCAGACAGAATTTGCAATGGACTGTACACTGGGTGCAATTAATGGCTTCGATACAAAATGTGTTTGCACTTTCTTGTTGACTGGATGATACCTTAAGGTAATTGGCTGGTTGAGCTGATTACCGGATAAAATATGTGTAAAAGTCACAGGCTAAACAATGATGAGTTGGCATCTTCTAATGTCTTAAAATTGCGATTTTAATGCATAGTTACGAGAAGAAGATTTAGCTGAAAAATATTAATATTAAATAATATTAATATTAAATAATACGGATTATTAATTACAAATACTTTTGAACAGCACAAATCGTGAATACTGTTTACAACGTACGAGGGTCGTTCATTTAATACCCGGACTATCGCTATAGCGCTTGATTGAAACTTATGATTTTAATAAATTTCGTTGAATAAGACTTACTCAACAACTTAATTATTTGACAAAACTTGGTATAATTTCAGCTAACCGAACACAAACTATGGTTACTAAAGTAACACGACTAAGGGCAACCCGGCCCAGCCCAATTTTTAGTGATATGTAGAGTATTAATATGACAGGGAGCGTGGTGTAGTTCCCAATTTTCAACGGAAAACATCATAGGACATTATGTCTATATCTACGTTATATACATGTAACGTTGGATGCCATTTATGTACTGTTACTGTGTGTGAAGCGCTCTTTGGGGACAACGGGTGTGTTTCCGTTAATATCGCAATGAAATCGAATTTGTTTGGGAAAACCGGATTATGATAAAATTTCGTAAAATTATTAGTCATACACCTGTGAAACTAAAGAATATATTTTAGAGAAGCCTTTTGGGAATATTCGCGTAGTTGGATTTCTGCTTATAAACAGTTGTATGATGACAAGAATCATATCGAGATGATCCGAGACCTGGTCAATTTAACGTCAGAAACAGGAAAGTGTCACCGGTTAAACGCTTTTTGGACGGTAAACACTACTTGAAGAATAACTACAATAGTAAATACGGAATCATGCGAATTATCGTGGATACAGCATTTAACATCAATACCAAACATTTTAAAATGGTCAATTTGTGTGCTCGCGTGACTTTATGGTTCCAAAATGATTATCAAATAGAGAAAAAGTGTCACGTTTTAGGGACGAAAATGGCGTAACGTCACAATATTTTCACGTCGACTTGGGCCGACTCGCGTAAGATGTACTTATTAAAACACTAATATTATGTAAACCCATCGTCGCAACAAGTTGAAACTTCGTAACTATGTGAATTAACGAATGGTGTGAATGTATTCCGGTAAGTTTTCATAAATATCAGTCCAATAGTTTTCCAGCAATATCGATCGTCCGGTCATTGAATGAACGACCCTCGTATGTAAAACGTAATAATATGCGCTAACACAGTGTTAATATTTTGTTTAAGGGGAACACCGCCTGCTTAGATAAAGATTTTTTTCATTTATTTCATGAGATTATAAACTAGCAAATACAGTACAACCTACACGCTTTAAAAAAACAAAGTAACCCATAAACTGGACGTAAAACAACGTAAGGCACATTATATCGTTCATCTTTCAAACTTGTAAACTTGCATACCAATCGTTTTACAAAGTGATACTAAATGAAAACAAATGACTATTTCTGTAAAAGCAACTACATGTACATGTACTCTTTTTTTCCAAAAACAGTTATACTTTTGTAAAACCTAATGATATTCCTCTGTAACAACGTAAAATTTCTTTAAAAAATATTGCGGAGTACTAGTAGTTCGTGCTATGAACATGCCCCCCTCGTCGGTTGGAGACCTTCTTCACCGGGGGAATTTATGGAATATCACACTTAAGTACTGCCTGTTAATTGAACGGGAACTGTTTTCAACCAACTGCTACGTCATTTGTAATAGTTTTTGTTAAATATTGTGCATACAACTCGATGAAAAAACATACTACAATTAATATTTTTATACCAAACAGTCTGGTAAGCGCTATAATCAACATGGCAACACGTCCCTCACTTGCTAAGCATTTTATAACATGCCCGGCAATCCAGCAATGAGACACTTGTCCCAGGAGTGCCCATAACGAATCTAAATTTCCTCTATGCTGATACAAAAATACAATTATAACTATGACTAATTATCTAGTATGATTCACTGTGATTAATGAAACCAATATTCATCAGACAAGTGCATGTGTTAGGTAGCAGCGTCTACGACTGGATGCAAAACGTGAACGCAAGAGTGACATTAAGGACGTTTGATAGGGTAATTGTTGTTTTTAAATAGGCACAATTATAATTTGATATATACTGAAGCAATATGTGAAATAAAAAAGGTATGTCGCGGTACTTTTTAAGGGGTCATGGGCCCTTTTGCAACATCACTTTTCAAGAAAATGACCAAAAAATCTGATATTTTGCAATGTATTTTTTTTCCCATTAAAATCGATGTTTTCTCTTGATAAAATCAATTCCATGGGTTTGTATAAACAAACACATATTATTCAAACATTCCAATACACTTTTGGTATTGATAAGAAAATTCACCATTTTTTGTCAAAACAAAAATTGTCAAAATCTCCGAAAAGAAAAGAAAATACAAAAATCGGCCGTAGCTCAAAAACGACCTCGATGACCAATATAATTTTCCTGCTAATTGTGTTGATAAAAGTGTACTCAAACCAAATATAAAATAAAAAAGATCACGGTACTAACTTTTGCGCTATGGCGTCATTATAGTCCCCCTATATCATAAAAACCTTAGTGAAATTGCGTAAAAGTGACGCATTATCTGCGCGAAAAAAATAATACCAAAAGAGTATTTACATTCGCATATTATATACATGAAAGTATAGAAAATATAAACTTAGAAGAAATTGACTTGTTACAAGAATTATTTTAGTTGCAGTTACGCCGTAATTGTTGTAAAATGGCTCAAAAAGGCCACATTAGTACATTTTGCACATATGTTTTCCCCATAATTTCTAGTCTTGTTATAATTTATTTTTGGCTAATGATGTTGATTATCTAAACATTAGAATAAAACATAGGTTATCACGCTACACTTTGTGCTATTAAGACTGAATTATCTCCCCTTTTTCCCAAATTAGCAGTGACGTCGCATTCCATGTAACAAGGGTGTACAGATGGGCCCTGAATCGCTCACTTGAATAACCTTCACAATTTTAGCACTGAGATCCTTAATTTATTCCATACATCAGTAAAAAGGGATCTGTGTAGTCCAAGGCAATAAAAACACAAATTATAAATGGGTACAAGTAACCCAAGTAATAATTTCTAATTTCACAAACAATGAATGAAAATGTTACCGCTTTTTCACGAGTGTTTTCATATTATTTGCTCAGTGAAAATATGTTTACCCCCAAAGTACCCATATTTACACAACCCTAGATACATGTAGTATCACGACAAACATTTTGCCCGATTTTCATGACGATCCAGTGCAAAACGCGGTCTCTATCCCCGTTTAAGGTATATGCTGAGAAATGATGAGCATAAACGACTGTATCTAACGTCCTAAAAGTGGATGTTACTGTGTTTTTACAAACAAAACACAATTCTGATTTCATCTTAGTGAAATGTTTCAGTTTATATTCTTATGAAAACCGTTCAGAAGAATCTTCCTATAGAAATGAACAGATTGACCATTTATTACAAATGGTGTTAAAGAAAATGTCAATGCTTTGACACTGTAATTAATTTGTTGTTGTCGCATTCGTTGTAACATTCGTTGTTACCCGTATTCGTGGAGTTTTGGTGTTTAAAATTATTTAGAACAACTGTTTGGTACATAATTAGCTATATAGCTTATTCTACATGTTCTACATGTCAGTAGCATAAACTAGCAGTAAAAATATACTAGTCTCAAATATGCATTGCTACTCATTGGTCGGGGTTAAAATCGCAATTAACTAGTTAAGTAGCAATTTTAAGACATGTCGTTACATCCACAATTATTATTTTATGTCATTATTTGTTTGGTTTTAAGACAGGAAATTATACTGGTGAATACCCTTTAAAGTGACATAACATAATCTGATGTTAACCAAGGTTTGATATAAACCAGACCCTCCTTACTAAAAGTATTATACTGTCACACAGGGTTTCAATGTCAAACTTTGAGAATGGGTGCATTGGTATCGACTTCTCTATCATTTTCTACCATCTAAATACGGAAATGATTTGATTATCCTATAAAGGCTGGCATTTGATGATATTTCTTGTAATAAACGCAACAATTCTTGCAGAGATGAACATAACAATTTTTTACAAATCAATAAACCGCGTCCATTGACCTGATAGCAACAATAAGATATCAGCCTTCTTATTGCTCATGCTGATAGCTCCTTGTGGTTGCTAGTGGGTGATTTAACTAGACACAAAATAGTAAATTATATAAATCTGCTTTTATACTTGCATGAAGCATGAACAATTCAGTCTCACTCTAAGTTTATTTTCATATATTTCCAAATATCTAGTACTGTATACTAGTTTCACAAAGTCCGACGGATCCGGATTAGAGTCCCTGTGTTACACCAGGTTACGGAAAGACCTGGCTCCGGCAATGACATCTAACTGTGGAATTGCTTTTTAGTTGTATGTTGCTAGAAATGCAGTTGCCTCTTATAATAAATGTACCAATACAGTATGTATGCTTTGTTATGAATTCTAAAGTATATGGTATATATGTGCTTAGCTTGAATAAAGTGTGTATAACTTTGACTTTGATTGCAGAAGTTAGTTCTGGTTGAAGATTAGTGCCATTAAAACTGGTTTGGTAAAATGGCTAACGTGCACGGCTGGAAACGAGTGTTGCTTTACTACGTAATCCCAGTTGAACGGAATATTAGACGCAAAAATTAGTTCTAAATATTACATAAACATCAAAAACAATAAATGTATTTCGAATTAATCGACGCGTGAGTTGATGTTTTGATTTTTGTAGCGGTGTAATGAAATTATATAAATGTTAAAATAATCTTTGCTTTATGCGATGTAAAAAGATAATGTATTTGTATCATATATATTGAACAAGATGGGAAAATTTCATTAATTGAAACTAGATCTAAATTGTAATGCTTCGTTGCTTTACAAAGAACTGCGGATTTCTTCCAACCTAAGCTCCATCATCTACATCGGTTAATAGTCACTAAAAGAGTAGTGTTGCCTTGCAAACGCGCACGCGATAATTATGAAACCAAGCGAAATCTCGTTGAAAAATACGCGCACTAGAAGTTAGCTTATATAATTCCAAATTGTCGTTTAATTTCTATACACGCATCAAGGGAAATACTAAAATCTGAAAGATTAAGAAACTATTAACATCTCGCCTTAGTACTAATCTGATTCGAAGTATGTCGGTTCATTTGTGTATAATATTTTTGACACGTTCTACATTTGGAGCGCCGCGAATCTAAATCACAAGTATTAAATTTGATTTCATCGCCAAATACACTCCCACGACACCTTTGTTTCTAGATAGTATGTATTTGAATACTGTAAAGTTGTGCTCTATATATTATATATTGTTGCCATTTGTCTGCATGTTCTCCACTTTCACATACGGTTGTAAATATCAGTTTAACCGCTCCCAAAGAACCAGCATAATTTTGGAATAGTTTCTGTCAACATCTTATAATATTCATCGTGTTTTTGGCCATGCCTCAGAAAATATATCAATTCAGGGTAATTGTATTAAATCATATCTACATGTAGTGATATAATATTTCTTAAGATTACTAAGATTCAAAATGAGGAACAGAGTTTTCGAATTGATTGCATCAGTAATGTTCTTTATCTGTCGGATACAGAGGAGCCTTTTCTACTTACGGGTATTACTGTTAAGAAAGCAGCATTATTCAATATACCGATAGTAGAGTACTTATAGCTAGCTATAATATCAGATATACATTTCATTCCATTGCATTACAAAAGACTGTAAACTTATCTTTTTATAGTTGGTTTTAGTTTTTGTCGATATTCGTAAAAACCTTATTATTAGGCCGTGCATCATAGATTTTAAACATAGAAGGTGAAAGCCCACTGTTACATAGTTCATTTAATAGATTAATTTTTTCAACCCAAAATGACAAACCACGAATAGTGAAACTTTTACTTGATATACTTTTAATGTGTACTCAAATATGTTCCGTAAGACTTTGACTAGGACATAACGGCATACGGACATGACGAAATAACGAAGTGAGAACGTACGGTAACAACTAAACAAGAACGAAGACGACGAAATAAAGAAACGAACAATGCGGAAATAACGAATTAAGGGAACGAAGAAATATGACAATATCACACTACGGAATAAGGAAACGATGACGAAATACAAAACGAAATAAAAAATGAAGAAAAAACAAATCATGAACGTCATGAACAAACAATTGAATCAGAATCCAACAGAGGATAAAACACGGTTGATCCTAATCAATCCCGAATGGTATAAATTTAGCACACCCGACCGGAAATATTTTGCCATTTATCGTGTGTTTTTATGTCAGCTAAGACCGTTGTATAGAATAAACAACCCATTAGGTAAGCCCTGGCGAACACTCTCTGGAATAAATATTATCATTTGCTATAACAGGATATAGCACGGTCTCTTATCCATACTGTTGAAGACGTGGCTATTGTTCTTCATATTTGTTACCAATATTTCGATCTATTTGATCTTTTTCAAGAGATAAAACACTTAATCTATTTACGTAGCTCTACAGTACTCGTATCATGAATGTAAGATATTGTTCTACAATTATTCATACACTTATAAGGGAACACAATGAAAACAATCGTGGACGCTTTTTTCTGCTATGCAGATGTAATGGTCGTTTGCGTCTATTCTGTCTTTCATTCTATGTCAACATTATCATGTTTAGTCCATGTACAATGCTACTCGTATTCAAATAAATTTAAAAATTCCGCGAAGCGCTGTGATTTTTTGCTCCAGTGCAATTTAAAAAAAACAACAATTCAATGACGTTCTTTTTTCTGCGATTGAAACAATTGTTTTTATTCTAGACGATATTTGTTTCTGTCTGTTCATGACGCAAACTTTTTACATTAACTTAACTCCAAACAAACAAACAAAAAAACAAAGAAGCATTCAAGTGCAAATATTCGAAGGTGACTGTCGAAGGATGACATTAAAACGAAACCAACGACATATGAAATAGTTAAAATACTGCTTTTAGGTATTAACAGATAGGACCAAACCACAAGAGAACAAAAACGTTAGCCGAATAGTACAAATGATATGGCACTGTTATGTGACTTGAATAGCGTTCAGAAATTTGTAATTTAATTTAATGATCGGTTAAGGAGCAGCCATGTTAAAAAATTAGCTCCGAGCTATAGGAAAAATACATTACATAAACCAGTATTTACAACAATTCTAGTACGAGCGCAGAAACTTGTTGATTTTGTACTTGTTTACATTATTATTGAACCGTCATTATTACTTTCCAATTGCATCGCCCGAAACTACATGTTTTAACTAGAACGATATAGTGAAATATGTGTGGAGCGTACGTCATTATGAGTTCAACATAACTTGATAAAAAAGCAAATATTTTGCCCGCTTCCGATTGCTCATGACTATTCGCTTTGCACAATTGGTATTTAGTTAAGTAGCCTTGATACTGCCTACCAAGCAAAACACCACGAATTTTGGATAACGATAATATTTCTGTTGAAGCGAAACATTCGTATCACTCTCGTTTATATAACTGTACACATTTAGATATAACCGTAAAATCGCTACTTTCCACGAAGTTTAGAGTACTGTACTTATATTCGTTTGTGAACTCGTTAAGCAAATCATAATTTCTTAATAATCCACTTCGTCTATTAATTTAAGATTTAAATCAAATTACAGCAATAATGCATTTTATAACTCCTTAATATTTAGCTCGGCAACACAGAAAATTGCCCAATCAACCGTGTGTGCCTCTAAGTCGAATGCATGTTCTCACTGGCAAGTAAAATCCTTTGCCTTTATATTGAAATCTACAAAAATGAATTCTCACAGATATACACGATTTACTATACTTGTATTACAAGTGGGAAACTCCCGATGTTTGATACAAATTCCGTAATATATTCCTTGGGGTAACGATAATTCAGGAAGAAAGCTATTGAATCTACCACCCACATATGCATAATGTATTTAATATAATAAGGGTTGTTCTTTATTACCAGATTCAATTTGCTGTCATGCTATCAAGTGAGCGGCATTAAGGAGTGTATTTAACATTCGCCAGTGTACTGGTGTTCGCTTTCCCTACGCAGCATGCTACGGTGAATTTTCATTGAATATCAAAACGATCAACTATAAAATGATGAAAAGTCTCGCGTACTCAGCATGTTGGTTCTAAGTAAGAACTAGTGAACTAATGTATTTAAATGCTAACATAAACCATGCGTTATATATGATGACTTTTCACGAGTACTAAACGCGTTATAGAGTGTATATATTATTATTTTGCTCATGCAAATATGATATTGAATGTGCACGTTAAGTTATATGTGCATTATATTTTTTCAGGCCCCGTAAGGGTAACTCCGTTTATTTCAAATATATAGTATACATTCACAGTTTATGATTTACAACAAGTTGATATTCGAAAAAACATAAAGATTGAAAATGCAGTCTGTCAATATGTGTATTATATAATAGTAGAGACAAGTGGGAGACATTAATGCATGCTTATTTTGTTTGTTTGTTTGTTTGGTCCCATGGACACAATTGCAAGCATATGGAGACTACAAGTCACATTATCCTGACATTATTGTACTATCATCATACGACCTAGCGCCATGACCAAGCGTACTATTATAACGATGTATACCTTTAGCAATTTATTACCCGGTGTATTGCAATATATCACGTTGATAGTGTTTGCAATGAATGGGTTGGATACTAGAGCTTGATATATTGTCCATTGTTTTATAGAAAACGTTTTAATATGGCTGACATACAGGAACCTGCACTGCCGAGAATCACCCAAGCGTAATCAAAAAGTAAGAAATTGTATTGCATTTATCTCCTTTAATGTCTCTTCAGGGGTGGTATTCAATATTGATCTTACTTGACTTAAGGATAAGGACAACCAATCAGATCACGCCATATGGACCTCTTCGTCAGTAACAGGCGATATGATTGGCTATCCTTATTCTCCAATTAAATAAGATCAATATTGAATACCACCCCAGGTCGTATGATATGAACGTAGAGGTTTTTTGTATTTCTTATAGAATTTCTCATGTTTGAATGGTCCGTCATTAGTGTTTTTATGAATGAATTTTACTCACTTCGTGTATGCTATGATTTAGTCAAGCATATATGATCTGTTACCATTTAAACCTCGCGTATTTTCGTTATTGTACCGTAAAAATGTTTTAATTAGTTAAAATAACTCTGATTGGACAACGGGTACTCACGGATATCATGTTAAATGTTCTAAGCTATACATACTAGTACATTCAGTCCCATACTAAGCTGATACGTACATTGAATCAGGGTTTTAATATGAAAACACTCCGTATTATTGTACTTGATCCGTCTAAAATCAGGGCAGAAATTAAAGTTCCTAACAGTTATTACGATTCCTATGATATGTTGTGAATATTGAAATCACATACACTTACATAGCAGGGACTTACGAATCGCAATCAAATATCCCTTAAACACATGCCTAGACCCCTAATATAATCAACATGTAGTCCCCTGATCCATACAATTTGAAACATGTACAACCAGACAGTGCATTGCTTCCGGCCACTTCTTGCTATGTAATCGGTATGATTTAAGTGACATGCCGTTATTCTGGGGTTAATCATGCTGCCTTTACAACGTCATCAGGGACCCTACCAATTGGAATATGAGTTATACGAACAATTATTTCTTTATTGCCAGTTGCTTCGTAATTTGTAATATTGTAAAAGGATAAATCATGTGTTTGTTTATTATTTATAATTTGTATGTTCATCTATATCATATGTTATAAATTTACAACGTATAAACACAATCACTATATGACTTATTGTGATACTATATATTTCAATGTGTATGACTTATTGCGAGCAAAAGCATTTGTGATTTCCGGGTACTGTATAACTTATTGTGAGATTATTCAATTCATCGCGTACTACTTATTGAGATAACTGGAAGTTGACTCGTTATACACTCAGTCTGTGAAGTTGGCCAAATGCATATAATTTGCCGATTTGCTTGAAACTTCAAACTAATACTTCGCTATTTAAGGTATTACCGATTGAGATAGTTTTTTCAATGGTTCATTATGTAAGCAACTTGTAATTTACACACATCAAAAGTAATGTGTTAAGACTACCAGAAGAACTTGAATCCTAGCCCTTAACATAAATCACTTCTGACAAATCGCGTCCCCCGTGGGAGTACAACAATCTAACAGAATACAATTAGTTTCATTTTTATATTGTACTTTCCCCCAAAGCTAAACCCTATCACATTAAAACACAATTATAGCGCATGTAAAATTGAATGATTGTAAAAACATCGAGCTGCTGAACAAATAACTAGCGATGTTTGACGCGTGCTAAGGCGATATTGAATTTGTACGCTGTGTGTTGTTATTCATAAAAATAATAAAAAATATATTATTAAGTCGGACATTAAGTTATGAAGATTTAATTATTTCATGAACTAATTTCAAATAAAATAGTATAAACATTTAGACTTCTGATAACATGTCACGGTAACCATAACCTGAACTATTACCATTTACACAATCAATTAAAATGGGACAATAAGCAAATGCATTTCGCCTAGAACTCAGAAATAAAAAGCACCATTTGATACAAATGTTTTTTCTAGCAGCATGTATCACAGCAATATAATCCGGAATGCACAATTACAGCCGAACGTAGCCGCAAAGTGAACCCCATCAGCTGACAGACGCTCAATATTGAACGTATATCAATGACTAGAATCCATTAATTAAAGTCCCGATCCACATTTCTGAGTAAGAATTAATAGTTTAGCTGATTGTTATCAGCAGATCACTGTATGGTAACTTAGAATGGTGTGGAAATGCTAGGACTCAGTTAGGACATTGCTATCCATTGCTATTGAAACACAATTACGTTAAGTCAGACCAAGAACATTGCACCCATTCCGAAACACAACGTTTGCAATTATATTCCAACTTACGACGGATTGACAATTATGTCAAGTAAGCTCCCTCCTTAAATAAAGTATTTATTATTATTCCTAATGGTTGCAAGAAATCGGTATTATGAAACCAGTCTGAAGCAACAGAAATGCTGATCAGTGCATTTTGTATTTCATTTTTTCATTTATTTCGCCGTACTAATCCTTGACTTACCACGGAACTTCAACAAACGTGCAATCTTGAAAAAATATTGATAGTAAATAGCTCAGTCTGTTCCCCAAACATTGCGCTTTATATACGACCGGAATGAAATACGAGTCCGTTGTGTTCTTCTCACAATCAATAGTGAAGATTGTATTTATTATGTGTCTGCTTTTCGTGATAGCAATTACGCACATGGGCACTTGTCACGGATATTTGGAAACCGTATGCAACGTCATCAGTGTCATTGTTACATTTGTTTTGGTTACTTCATCTCAATTGGTGCGTGATAATCATACGCGGCATTCGTGTTACACTGCTCATGTTAGTTTCCATCATGTTCAACGCCGATTTCAAGCAATTATTCAGTCATATAACAGGAATACTGCCAGTCATGTATAACTATTTAACACGCATTGAAAAGCCGGATACGCCCGTTGAAAATAATTATTTTAGGCATCATTATCTGCGTAACACTGTCAATCCCAGGAACCATTCTCTTAGCCGAGTTGTCGTTCGTTGATATCACCATAAAATAAGACGCAGTTCATTCACAGACAAAGATGGCTTCGTAACAAAAAGCAGTTACTGTTGTAGCAATATAATTGTAAATCCAGTGTATAAACGAGTCAATTTCCAGTTATCGCAATAAGGTATACACGTTGAATTGCATAGTCTTCCAATAAGTCATACAATGATCTGAAATCACAGATGCCTTTATGCACAATAAGTATTATAAGTTGAATTATATAGTATCCAAAATTAGTCATATATAGTGATCGGAAATCACTGATGCTTTTGCGCATAATAAGTCATAAAAGCTGAATAATTAGTATCCCAATAAGACATAGAGTGGTTTGGTTTATACGCTGTGACATTAGCTTGCCGCGTGCTCACTGCAAATCTACGCGTACTTAACATAAAATGTATAGAAGCTAATAAAACAAGTGTGTGTCAATAGCCCCCACCGACGTGACATTGAACATTTTCTATTTTTTAATATTCTGTACAACTAAAATCATAACTTTGTTCATCGTGGAAACACTGTGGACTAGCCATTCGTACTAATTTAGTTTCGGTCGTAATTGAAACAGGCTAAAACCTCTGTCGAAAAGCTGAATGAACATAGTTTTGGCCATCAAAAAACTGAATGCCCCAAGTGAATGACCCAGTTTCAACAGTAAAACGGCTGCAATACCTATATTTAGCTGTCAAAAGTCCTAAAAAGTTGAAAAATAACAGTATTAAAAGATGACTGCCATGTTTACAATGTTTCGGTTTCGGTACGGCTTACTGGTTGGAGTCAATGTACTTCACTGTGTGCTGTCCCGTTTTTAGCATTATAAATCATACACAAAGGAAGATGTAATGAGGGGGTTCATCCTAGCGTTATAATGAACACGATTAGTTTGGCAAAATATAGCTGAGGCAGATGAATATAGACCCAATTATTCGTTTACAAGACGTGTCCGTACATTACTAGGACGGGGTTTACCTTAATATGTTGTTGCGTACGAATGTGGGCTTAACTGTGTTTCGTTATGAAAACCTCACAGTTTTCTTCGGAACCCGATAATGACCAATGCAAGGACTTCCAATTCACAAATGTCATTCGGTATGTAGTTCTGCCAAATAATAGATCAAATTCCGTATTGTTTATAGGTATAGACCAGACATAGTTTGTCATTTATCTTTTATCATGTAGGTCAGTTACGAGCGTATGATATCATTAATGAACCACCTTGTGTCGCTGTGTGAATCTGAAATAAGATTATGTGAATCTACTTGTAAATACATGTAAACATGAACTTGTGGAGTGTGCAGACATCTTCAAACATTCTGGGTATGGTTTAAATGGAGATGGTAATAATTAACATTTACTTGCAGAATAGCAAAAAGATAATATACTATCAGACAGGGAAAAGAATGGGAAAGGGAATGCAGCATTCAACCATAACAACCTAGCACAGAAAACATAAAAACATCAACTACCACAATTACACGGCACAATGTCCAACACACGGCACAATGTCCAACACGCGGCACAATGTCCAACACACGGCACAATGTCCAACACACGGCACAATGTACAACACACGGCACAATGTTCAACACACGGCACAATGTCCAACACACGGCACAATGTACAACACACGGCACAATGTTCAACACACGGCACAATGTCCAACACACGGCACAATGTACAACACACGGCACAATGTACAACACGCGGCACAATGTCCAACACACGGCACAATGTACAACACGCGGCACAATGTCCAACACACGGCACAATGTCCAACACACGGCACAATGTCCAACACACGGCACAATGTCCAACACACGGCAAAATGTCCAACACAAGGCACAATGTCCAACATACGGCACAATGTCCAACACACGGCACAATTTACAACACACGGCACAATGTACAACACACGGCACAATGTCCAACACACGGCACAATGTACAACACACGGCACAATGTACAACACCGGGCACAATGTCCAACACACGGCACAATGTACAACACACGGCACAATGTACAACACACGGCACAATGTCCAACACACGGCACAATGTCCAACACACGGCACAATGTCCAACACACGGCACAATGTCCAACACACGGCACAATGTCCAACACACGGCACAATGTCCAACACACGGCACAATGTCCAACACACGGCACAATGTCCAACACACGGCACAATGTCCAACACACAACTTAACGAGAAAATGAAAATGAAGTCCAAGTCTCAGCTTTCGAAAAGTCCAACTTTCCGAGTTTCAGCTGTCAAAAGCTGAAAGGCCTAGTCAGTTAGTGTACTTACCAATAATTAGTAAAACCATCGAAGCGACGGCCATAGTATTATATGACTGGTATAAAGCGCCAACCAAACAAGACTATTGCAAATCATATCATGAGAAAGAAACGAATTCGCATTTGATTTCGAGTAATTATCCGTGTTTGATTTTTTCAGACGTGGCATTGACAACCAGTCCAACTTGTGCCTGTTGCACAGAGACCTACAATTGATTTTTACTTCACACATTGGCAGTTTAAATTCCACGAGGGGTAAGAAAAATCTGGAGGGAAAACAATGTTGCTAATCTTTTAGATCCTATATTCCTATTAGGGTAAAAACTCATTTTACAACAAAAAAATTGTTTGTAAAAAACGTATAAAATGCGATGAAACATGCTAATTGGATACGTTTTGTAGAATCTTTATTCCCATTAGGTCATGATTAAAAAAAAACTCAATTCCACAACAAAACAATAAATGTTAAAAGAAGGATAAAAATACGCTGAACCATGATAATACGGTGTTTTGTCTGCGAAGTGGGGTAATAGATATGTTTTACAAAAGGTCGGCGTAATAATAAAATTCAAAGTAAAAGGAAAGACCAACGTTGAAGTATATTTTCAGACAGCCGTACATTCAACCGACTCTAAATTTTACCATCACACTCATTAAATCGCAAGTCGCCTGAACATTAACATGGCGCCACTGGCAGCCGACACACATTGACGTTTGATCCTCTCATGTACACAGGTAACTGTATCATTAATAAAGAGTAAACAAAAAACATTTTTTATAAAAATTTTAATATCTTAGAAAGGTAACATCGGAAATTGACCACACAGTCATTGAGGGGTAGTTTGTTTTCAATCAACATTTCGTTAATACTGATGTTATTTTAAATATACTTACATAATCAGAAATTAGAGAGCTTCGTCTTCAATTTGATATAATTAGCATTGTCGTTTCTATTGAATGCACCTCAGTGATTGACTGGATTAAAACACACAGATTAGAACACATACAATGACGTCGTGTAACGTAGTTAGTAAGTGCCCACATGAGAGGATTTTAATGAGTAACGAAATTGGTGTTAAAGTTTGCAAACTGTTTAATATTTCTCAAGGTATCATTCTTCTTTCAGAAATGACATTTTTTACATGTAGTTCAGTTCAAATTCAAATTATGAACATGACCATTAGTAAGGCTTAGTAAACATCCGCCCGGTTACATTTGGATCACTCCCCGTACAACACATATTACCCAGCAAAAAATGACTAACTATAAATAGGTTTAATTTAAATTATTTATTTATGTTTGGCATGAAATGTCATGGCTGGATATATAATATTACTGATCTAGGTTTACAAACAACTGCAAATTCCATATCGAGAATACCAGCTTATTAAATTGCATATAATATATAGATCTACCAGCTATCTTATAAAACATATATGTATCGTGTTTATCTGATCTTAAATTAAATCACAATGACATCATGAATATTATAAATATGGATACGTTAACTCAAATATTGACGCAAGAGGTTGGTCGGCCATGCGCTCTCTGTGCTATAAACTAAATCTATCGATAATAGACTAAAGCTGATTTAAATCAATTCAACCGAATTGAAATTAAATCAAATTAGATTATATGTAGGCCTACATTCTAAAACTTTGCATATTGTATGAAATCTACACTTTCTATGAATTTGTTTACTTAAGCCTAGGTTTGAAGTAGAATACACCATGTACCTATCTCCGCTGGAATCACAGTCGAAAAGAATTTAAATTCCGGGAACGGTAGTTTATATAGGTGTCGGTCACGTGTTCAATGTGAAATGGGCGGAGCGTCATTTTTGATGGGTAAAAAGTTTAACCTTTATACGGTTAAACTGAATATTATCTGAACTGAATTAAGACTGTGTGCCACTTTTATGGATTTCACTCTCAGCTTAATATAAAAGCTGCAATTTTGTGTGATAGACATACTATATGAATTATAGACAGTCGGATTATGTAAATGTCGCATTTCCTGCAAATGTGTCTGTAGAGAGAAGATTTGAATACACGATAACTGATCTTATAAAATCAGTAAATTTATTCAGCAGGAAATAGTGTGGCTGACGCATTAAAGCATCAGGCAAGGTATTTATCTAGAAACATAAGCAATACCACTTGACCTAGGTGCATGGCTATTTGATGTTGTTTTTACATGGTTCCAAGAGGGCGTCGCAACCACATTACGTTATGTGTATTTGTTTGACACCCATTTTAAAACAGCTTCTTACAACGTATACTTGTATACTAAAGTATCATTCTCTAACGTACAGACATTTTAACTATTCATTGTTTGCATACCAGCAATGGTGTCTGAAGTAGGGCTGTTACTTTAATGACCATTTATACTATCATACTGTTTCATTTAAATGAATGTGGACTGGCTTTGTCATTGTTGATTGACCCTCTACTCGTTTATTGATGTTTTTCACGTTCGATATGTTTTGATGCAATGTATTGCTTGCGAGATGTTCTCAGTAATATACATTCATCCTTTAAACAGCGGCACATTTCTCTTTTTGAAATACGTAAGAATATGTAAATTAATCCCATGCGTTTAATTCACGGTAAGAATAAATATAGTCGACCATCATTTAAATTCTTAATTTGAAATTAGATAACGAACGAATCTATATAACGTTTATTACCAATTATACAATGTGTTAAAACGTTACATACCTAAAACACCAAGTTGCCTAGATACTTCTCTAACATACAATTGCTAGACAAGTAGTGTAATTGTTTTATTTACGAGCATCGAAGTTGATGCAATCAATCCTGAACGTGAAAAGTGTAGTGAGTATAAAACTGATACATATCAGTGTAGCAATACCATGAGACTTTTGGCTACAGGTCCAAGGCGCATTTTGTCAACATTGGAAAACAAAAATATCCATAAGTATCTTATTTCTTCATCGATTTCCCCTTAGCGTGGCGTATATTTCATAGAAATCGATGAAGACATGAAGAAATAAAATATTTATGGCTATTTTTGTTTTCCAATGTTCAAAAGTTTTATCTTGGACATGTAGCCAAACGTTACGTCGAATTGCTACACTGCGTATACCACAGGTATGAAAAGTATCACATTCGACACAGCAGAACGGAGAAATAGCCAACGTTATAGAAAATGGCTACCAAACTTGAGTTCAGCGATAAGAACTTAGAAATATGACATAAAAGCTTAGTGCCATGCTAGATCATTGTTTTATGGCAATACAAATGGCAACCGTAGGCTTATAAGACATAACTATTTGGTAACAATGAAACCGAAAAATTACTTGCTTACACTGCTTACAAATCGTCATCGGCGGCATGCAGAATACATATTAAAAGTATTGGAAATAGCCGCATTGAAGCTTTGATTTCATCAGAATTTTCTTCGCATCAAATGGAAGGAGATACCTCTCCCAATGTTCGGCAACTCGCGACGCGCCTGTTATATCGTTAGGCGAATATGAATACTTTAGTCAATGTTAAAACTCTTAAAGCGGAAGTGGTGGGTGTCCTTGTTCTCATTTAACATATGAAACCGTGTTCCTGTTTGGCGCTTTGTTACGTGTATGTGTACAGTGTTCGTGTAACTTGAATTGGACTAAAGTCATATCAAGATTATTATATTTCTGTCTAATAGTATTTCTGTATGGCAATTCGAACCTTCCATCTAACTGCATGATATAACAATCCCCAATACTCAAGCACTGGAACTACACATATAATATTATTGTAAACTAGAATAGCGGTAGACCACTTCCTGGCAATCTGTATGGTATAATTGTTATCATATTCCCAACACAAAACACTGATCAGGATGAATATCATGAATATCACCCCATTGAGATGTACGTATGTTCTGTGACTTAATACATACCAATTAATTTCATTAAGTTCGCATGTTGAAATACAATGTATGGCCAACATATATGTTTCTGATGTGCACATACTAGTAACCAAACTGTTACCGTGACAGTCCTAGTAGAGCCTGTTTAGCACCAGTAGACTACAGAGAACTGCACTTTCTGTCCGATGACCCGTAGTTGTAATACTCGGACCACGTGCTATACGTCCACGTACTGTGAACAACATTCTTGGTTTTGGGTGTTAAAAAGTGTTTAATAACACACTGACAACTCTCTATCTCAATGTTGCTGCTGTATAAGTAATAACACACTGACAACTCTCTATCTCAATGTTGCTGCTGTATAAGTAATAACACACTGACAACTCTCTATCTCAATGTTGCTGCTGTATAAGTAATAACACACTGACAACTCTCTATCTCAATGTTGCTGCTGTATAAGTAATAACACACTGACAACTCTCTATCTCAATGTTGATGCTGTATAAGTAATAACACACTGACAACTCTCTGTCTCAATGTTGCTGCTGTATAAATAATAACACACTGACAACTCTCTATCTCAATGTTGCTGCTGTTTAAGAGAGATAGAAGTTAACATAACGGTACAGAACTCAGGACACGATGATGAATCGAGGATAAGTACTAAACATAGGTAATTCTAGAGTGTGATGTAGTTGTTTTAATGATAATTTATTTGTCTGGAGAAGCTTCCATAACGTGCCTTATTTGACAAGATGTTATACTAGTGTTTATGTAGCACCGTCGCATCGTTCCAGTAAAACCATCACAAAACTTACGACATGAGCTATTAAATCAGTCATAGTACCTAGTGTATTTACAAAATGTTTTTCATTACTGAAGGCAAAATTAGAATCCATATTGCAATAATTATTATACAAGGTAATTTAAATTGAAAACTATAGTGTTAAGAGTTTTATCAGGGCTCATGTAGCACCGTCGCATCGTTCTAGTAAACTATCACGAGACTTACGACAGTGAGATATTAAACCAGTCATAGTACTTACTGTATTAACCAAATGTTTTAAGGCAACATTATACATGTACCGATATTGCAGTAATTATCATGCAAGTTAATAACTTATTAAAGGGTGTAATGAAGGTTCGTTCCAGTTTTTTGAAAGCTTTTGTGCGTAAAACGAATAAATATATTTGGACCAAATTTTGCATTCAGTCCCCTGATATAATTACATCATTATGTGTACCAGTTTTAGCTGATTTGACTGTCAATATCTTTTCAAACGCATTGAAGAAATTTGTTGATCTTGTTTCGAAGATGACGTAAACGACGTCGTGTACGGGTAAAGTTTGAAATACTCCCTTTGTTGTCCACTCACTGTATCGTTGTGTGTGTTTACACTTGTAACGAACTAAAATGGGAACCATCAAAATTACAAGTATGTAAGAATTTTCGTTTTGCTAATAAATGCCTTTTGTTTTCCCATAAACGTGTTTTTTACTAAATGGCGCGTTTTTGTCAATTCAGATTTTCCTTTACATTTGGATTCATTTAGTTACCTTTTAATAAGGCAAGTCATCGCCATGCCTTTTGATGTTCGTAGAAGTTGTTCCTGTAATTTTCCGCCGTTATTTTGTACATATTCGGTCAATTTCTATACCCTACTCTCATTTTGTTCTTTACGTTTCCATTACGTCATGTTCGTCGTAATCGATAGCACGTACTAACAAATACCTAGTTGTCCTCCAATTACATGAATATCCGTCTTTTGGCCATCGATAAATTAAAGCATAACATATTGTTAAACACCATGACTGTTTTAAATGCCTGAATCTGGCTATATTTCATTTTTGCAATTATTTCTGTGTGCCGACTAATCTTTAAAATGACAGTCGACGTAACGTTAACCTAAGCTTACTGGCGCGTTCTATAAATCCATGGCAACGGTGCCCGTCAGAACGGAATATAAAACCAAAACATTCTGTCTAATTTTCATGATAAATCGCTTGGTAAAACTAAAAATACGTCATACTTTCTGACCGGAACGAACTGTCATTACACCCTTTATGATAAATAATATAGTGTCGAAAGTTGTATTTATCTGGGACCACGGACGGACGGACGGACGGACGGACGGACAGACAGACATGTGCAAAGCAATATACCCCCTCATCAAAGATGGGGGCATAATAAACCAGTTTCCAAATGCCTCGCGTAGTTATCCACAATTACAGCAGGGAATCAGCTTTCAAAAAAGAATGTTCATAATTAATTTCATGATCATCAGGCTTACTTTCAAACAACTTGGAACACATTCGATGTCTACTGACTAATGTATTAGATTGCCAGTCTTCGTTGTGTCTGCTTCAGTTTATACATCGTCTATTTTATCAGTTAAACAAGGCGAATAGACTTATTTTAACGGCTTCCTCTCAATTTTGAAATGGCATGTAACGTTTTTATCCTCACATGGCACGCCGTAAAAGCAGTGTTTACTGTAACTTCAAGGAAAGTAATCGCTGTGAAGGGTTCCAGATAATAAACTCTTCCACGCGTTATGCTGCGAGTTGATTCGCTAATCAGCTGAGTGGAACAGGCTAGCATAGATGACAAACAGAAGCATATCAACATTCGATCAGTACATTACAACGACAAAATAGGCTCCTTTGAATGATAGTGTAGACAGCGTAATAACGACACAATACAATAACTGTGGATTGTCTGGTCAATTGTTACTGGTCATAAATAACTATAAACGTACAATGACAATCTACAACAGAAACTAATGAAGATGTATTCTTCTTCAGCCATTATTACTTTTTTGTTTTAGATCGGAGAATTTGTAATTCTCCTAATTCTGCTAGTTTGGAACCCGCGGTGATTTATTTGGTGTTTGGGATTGTTTTGTTGGCGTGTTTTGTTTGATGCGTTTCCGTGTTTTTATGACCATTGACTTCTTTATCAAACATGATCAATAACAAAAGAGTTAACTTCACAAGACTGTACCACCACACCACAGTTTGAGTTTAATACAACCATAAACACAAGAGGATTTATGATTAATGGTTTAAGTGGTAAAATAAACGGTGTCATTATTTAATGCTCATTAGAGTCAGATCTTTAAAATGTTGCAGGGGCATGACACTGACACCAATGCCAAAACTGCGTGACGTCCTGATGTCAGTATCGGCATTAGATCGTCTCATCCGCATCGACTCCTTGAAATACATATGTATGGGAGAAGAGAAGCCAGTTTCCCTTTTATACTGTGCGTCTAGCAAGATAATTTCTGACACCATTTTTATGTCGTCTTTGGTATGACGCGGCCTGAGATGGAACCCGGGTCATCCCGCGACGGAGCCTGATGCTCTACCACTAGAATATCAAGGCGGTCATATAACTTCATGTACAATATTACGTACTGTGACTTTGAATACCAATATCAGATATATCAGTGTTATGACAGACATAGTTTACCGTTACAACATGTTGTAAGAACTACCAGTCTAATCTTGTCGTATAGACGTGTTCACAGTTGATCGTTTTGTATTTATTATTTGAATCTTTATCTATTCAGTAAGATTGAAAGGCTCTTTAGATAAGAATCTGTAGAAGTATGAGGTGGTTTTGGAGTAAGTTAAATATATATATATTATAAGCGATGTATTTTGTAGCAACTGCACACTTGATACGAGTTCGATTCAACAGCGGATGTCGGTTTCAACCGTAAACGCCAATTGTACAAACTACCAATCCGCTAAAATGAATGTAAATCGGTATTACTTCACATTTTGTTCAAATTTGATTTATAATATTAATAGTGACAAATAGTGCATATGTAAAATTAGCAATGCAAATAACAGAACTAAGTTTATGCTGAGTGGTACTTGAAGTAAATTGACCCAGAAAAAGATATAAAATCAACGAGGCAGAGTTTGAGGCAGTTGGTATGATTTGTTTGAATTCATATCTTTGGGGGAAAAGGGTATTAATGCGATGCATCCAGTAAACATTCCAGCTTTAACATTCACTGGCAAGAAATGCAAAAGTTTAATGTCGTAGGTGCACATAGAAATTAGGAGGAAATTAGTCACTCCCAATTTTATACATTTTATTAATCAGTTAGAATACAGTGTATTCGTATATTAGATTTAAGGATACAGTTACATGTAGTACGATGTCAGTGTTTGTCTAGATGTCTAATGAGTTGTATTTCTCCGAATGTAAGGTGTTTCGTATGCTACAAGTGTTTATAATTACATTACACGTCCTATCATATTTGTCCAACTGGAAACGCCAGATCAATGTTAAGGTGGACACCGTCCATCTATGCTGGTATTTGCAAGCACTGGTTCGTCTTAAAAGTCAGATTTACTTATGTCTATTACCCCCTGGGACATATGATGCCTACTAATCCCTGGAACATAGGACGCTCGCATGTCTTCATCAGGAGTCTCATTTACATCTTCTTAAAGGTCTTGGCCCCTACTGTTTTTTATTTATCTTCATTTCTGTCTCTTCCCTTGGGGTTTCACCCAACCCGGTCAATAACCATTATCCACAGCGACGAACATTGTTATAGCTGTAAGCTAATGTGTCACTATCAGTAAATATACTCATACTTCGAATTATTGCATACATACTATTTTAACAAAACACATATTACAATCTTTTATTTGAAGAGGAGCTGACAGACAAAGGATGTAAAATAAACATAGTTTAGTATTTGTGCTGGCTCCATTGGATAACGACCATTTATATGTCTGGTACATCTCTCATACTCGGTGCTTTATGACAGACTATGGTTCTGATTACATATCGCCGTTTCATCTGTTCGAGAAATCCTTTAATTATACGTGTACATTCCAATTGATCGAACTAACTATACAGTATCCTTAGAATCCTTAGAATCAATACCCTTACTTTCACTTGTTCTACCCATCAAACGGCGAACATGTCGTAGTCAGATTTCAAGACAGAGCACAACCACTTCATAAGGATAATGATCCGGATCGTCCTCTGGACGTTGGACGATACCATAATACAATTAATAAAAATAGTATTATCTTTATCTAACGAAGGAAACACAAATATAGGATCCGTCATGAGTTGTCTTTGGAGATCAACATTTCTTAAACGAGTATAGATAACGCAGGTTATTTAGCGAGTCTTTGTTTCGTGACGAGTTTAAGAAATGTTGATTCCGAAGACAACGAGTGGTGGATTCTTTTTATCACATTGCCATAGTTACCGAGTCAAAACAACGTCAGAAATAACGAATTTTAGCGAGCGACGTTACGTTTTTGCGCCGAAAAGCTGGTGACGCCGCGCGTTTGATATCACACGTGTTTGAGAACATTGTTTCGTTATGTGTTCTCACATGGAAGATCACGGTATTTATGTGATAAAAAGTTATGCACACAAATACTATTTTTTAAAATTTTATCAATTGTCAATGTGTCCGTTTCAAAACATTATCATTATCAAAGAATATACATGTATAACGCTCTAAAACAGTACTGTCACAGTAGTGCACAAACAATCCCAAGACACACACAAACGACGGCAGCACCTAGCCACCCACGCAAGAGTAGAACTTAGAACGAACCATCCATATCCCAAAATATCAAGCAAGCCTATGTACTCAACCGAAATGAATGACATATTGAGGACGTTGAATTTCGTGCATACTTAACCATAAAGGGAGGTAATAATGAATGATAACTACACCGAAGTGAAGTACGGGGAGACGTTTTACAGCCGCCACACGGTACTTAACACCTGCTGCAGTGATAATTAAATATTGTAGCGCGCAGACAAACAAAAACCACACAGAAACGACGGCAGCGCCTAGCCTCCCACGCAAGAGTCAGCACTGCGCCATTGCTATTGTAACGAACAGTGGTTTTCGTCAAACTCCTTGCAGTATTATATATTATAGTCCGTTTGCGGCGAAAGAAATCGTCTAAAATGATAGATTTCTCAGTATTTACTGCACCTACAAGTATGAGATTTTGCACGAGTAAATGAAATGTATCTACCTAATAATATACAATTAAATCTAAGCAACATCGGACATGTGTGAAAAAAGTTTTGTTCATAAGTTCTATGTAAAATATTTGTAGTTTACAATGAAACTTCATGTTAGAAGACTCGATACACACAACAGCCAATTTTATGGTCACGTGACACATCTAACGGTAGATTTACGTATTTTGTAACCTATTTAATATAGCATGTACGAGGCCCGTCTGTACATCTGTACTGTCCATGTGTATCATATTTTCGGGTCTAAACGTAAAAATGGCTTGCGTCTAGCAGCCTCCTTCTCGAACTATATAAACACGGATTTTACAGCATCTTTAACGATTTTGACTGCTTAATATTAGGCATTCTTCAAAGTTCATGAATGTCGATTTCAGACATATCCTAAAGGTTTGGGTAGATGTATATTACTCAATTATTTAAGACTGGTTCAGTCATAAAACTACATGTCATTGCGCACATAAACATTACAATGCTTTTATTAAGTTCTTAATTTAACATTATTATATACGTGTATGTCCATGTTTAAGTATATACATAGCTTTTGTAGCTTAGTAAATAAGGGTTTGGTTTCCACTGCTTTTCCGTGATATTACATGTTTTATACATAATCTGTATACACACAAGCGACATACCTAAATAAATCGACTTAAAGCTATATGGGCCTCATAAATTTCGCTTTCATCACAGCAATGTTAATCTCGCTGATCACGGATTATAACAGTTAATAAAAAGACAGTTAATCATCAATGGAATACCAGATATCCTCCCTGCGTTAAAGTGTTCAAATGCAAGTAATATCAATATACAATAAAGAATAAACTTGTTTAAATAAGTAATTAAAAATTATGAAATTTAAAATGGGAGTAGGTAGAATGTAATTATGATTCTACGTAAATTTTTATCAACATCTGATGAATAGATTTTTAACCATTCAAGATTTAGACGATTTTGTTCACTGCAAACGGGCTATACTCATTTCTCTTTCGGTAGGGGAGACCACCGTGGTTTGATTCCAGATTCGCACTAAGTCTGTTCGTACCAGGAAGTAACATACACATGTAATACCGATTTGTCTATTATGTTAATACTCGATTAAGTAGTGTATATCGAGTCCAGATGTATGATTTCATAGTGTAATCGCATCATAATGGGTATTAGTCCGTAAAACACGTTGAACCTTTATACTTTTATCATACTCATGTAGACGCTTTTAATCGTATTCCCCGGAAGTCATGGTTCTTGAACGCAATTTTATAAATACTTACTTCGCTTGAAATTCAGAAGTACTTAGACAGTTGTTTTGGTTGTTATCATTTAAGTATATTACATTCTTGCTATTTAGACCAATAATTCAAGCTGAGAGCCCATGGTTATCTAATAGACGCTCATTACATATAGCCAAACGGGCGCTTATTAAACATTTGGCGATGATTACTGAAATACTAGATATATGACGTCATAGAATAAGCTTATATAAGGCCGTAATCAACTGAAATTCGTGATTCGTATGCTCACCGGTCTCGGAGAGGGAACGCAGTAGTTACTTGCAATAGTTAGTTTTAGACTTATCGTAATTCTGCTACGAGACTGTTGTACTTGGGTTGTTCGGTTAGTTAGATAGTAGTTGTTAGTAGTTGAAGCCTGTTGATAGGAGCTTGGTAGAACCGCTATATACGGAATCGTCCTACTCGCAAGGGTGCTCGATATGGCATACTAGTAGTTGGTATTACTGAGTTTTAGATAGTTGATAGTGTAGTCTGGCTGAAACTTCGTGCAGTGCCGCTATATACGGAATCGTTCAACTCGCAATGGTGCTCGATTTGGCATAGATAGTACTGCTGGGTTTTGGTTAGTCTAGTTGAGGTTGGTTGTGTTGTCTTGGTTTGAACTTTGTGATACCTCTATATACGGAATCGTCCAACTCGCAAGGGTGCTCGATTGGGCATATATGATACTGCTTGGTTTTGGTTAGACTAGTTGAGCTTGTGAAAGTTGATTGCATTGGTAGAACGAAGTGATAATTGTGTTGGACCAGCGTTTGGCTCTTGCTGTCTGCGTAGTTAGATTAACGTGACGTCTGAGAAGCAGCATAGACAGTACGTCTTTTGTGGGTGTTTGGAGTAACGTGGTCTAGTGGTTTGGACTACAGTGGATTTTGTTCGTCTGGTTAGGAGGTTAGGGCGAACTACTGTTAGTGGTAGCTGGAAACGTTTTCAGGTCCCACAAGGTGTCTCGTTGTTCAAAGCTGAGTCATACGCGAGCCTGTGTTAGGTTCACGGAGGTTGTTCGACTGGTTTGAAGTTGTATTGTTGAGCTACGCGGCTGTGTCTGGAGAATTTGTTTAGTCGAAGAGCTGTTTCTCTCTGTTGTTGATTCTGTTATATTTAGTATACACCACGGAATGTTTGAACTATTCTGGAGTTGACTTGTTCAAAACTCTCTATCTTTCACTCTTAAGCTCTATGACATATACACGACAAGGTTATATATCCAACTTGTATATAGGTGATTCTTTGTAAATATTGGAATGAATTAGGTTCGTTGCTGTTTGTCGACGGACGTTTATTGTGAATGCTAGTAGTTGAAACTAGTATGTTGCATCTTTACTCCCTGGCGGGTTCAGATATCAGAGTCCCTGCACGTTACACTGTGTTGTGTGTGTTTACTATAACGTTATTGTACAATGCTCTCATATCCATTATTCCTAGATTCTCACTGACAATATTAGACTAAATTATCCACGACTGTACCAATAGATGAATCAGAGAAATGGTTGCAATGCGCAAAGCGCCGTTATTGTATTCAATCACATGTTCCACTCTCCTAAAACTTCACAAGATGTATGGCTAACGTTTTCTTCAATTCTGAATTTATTTCTGAACCGTACAATAATTAATTGTGTCCATCTATTACATCCAATCCCAGTGGGTTTTCTGTACTTCTGTTGTGTATATATTTGCACAAAAAGCATACCCATTTCGTTCAAGTACCACAATGAATTTATTTTGGGAAATCTTCTATTGTGGAAATAGTTTACAGGGGGTTAAAAAGGTCAATTATCAATGTTGAAGTTTCAATCATTTAGTTTTCTGACATCAAAAGACTTTGAACTTTTCAGGTTAATATCTAGCGGGATCTACCATTGACCTTATATTTCTGGCATTAAATGTAGCTATTAAAATAAGAAATTTAACTTATTCACTGGATACATAGCTCAAATAAAACTTTGCATGCTTTTAATTTTGAGAACAAACCTTTTTAACACCCTGGAATTTAGGCATTATTCTACCATAATCAGTTAATATTTTTGAACTTGCGTATTATTTGGCAACATAAAAAGTTAGTAATATTTACACGATTTGTGGTTGTGTTACATGAACATATTTGAAATGTCTGCTTACCCTAATCATTCTAACATATATTGAAGATTATACAGTTGGCATTGTACAACTGTAAATATTTTTATGACATAATGCCTTCCAAAAACAAATTGAATGCAGATGAAATTAGCTAAATATGTTACAAATTACTTTGCTATGTTGCAACGCTAATAAAGAGATGAAGCAAATTAATATAATAATCTTAAACTCTTTCTAATACTGTATAGTATTCGATAATTAAATGTACCAGCTACCATATTACATAACATTATGAATGTCGTCTTGTGTTCATATTAGTTATTCGTTACATTTTATTTAGTAATGTTATTCTTGATATAGAACTTTAATTATGCGGTCTAAATTATACAGAGTCCCAAACACAATGATTATCGGTCATTTACGAAGTAATTATATCGTATGTATACGAAACATAATACAGTCACACAAAACTGAAATCAGCCCCTACACTTTTTACTTTTTTCATTTGAGCGCTTCGTTGACTGGACGAACCATTATAAGTGTCAGACATAACATATAAAGAAGCGACCCTGCCATATATTATGACTTTTGTTTGTCACAGTAAATATCTTTTGAGAAGTTCGATGATTTATTATGCTTATAATATGATTACTTATTGTAATTATACTAAATGAATTGATAAGCAGAACGTGTCTTGACGTTACGTTTGCGCTTCCGCATATGTGTCCCTTGCATAGGCTCTATACACATTCATAAATATTTTCAGTGTAATTGGGAGGCTTTCCAAGCCCCAGTTTACTCCTCATTGTTAATTTATCACAATGATTGTAGTTTTCGCTAACTTTGGCAACTTGCTGCAATGCCAACTGTTTGTGCATGCATTTAACATCTTATACTAGTAGTATTTTCAGCTTTCTTTATAACGTATTGTAGTCGGGAATGTTATGTTTGATTTTCTTGATAATAGCGTAACATTACGCTAAGAAAATAAACTACTGTTTTTGCGGCATGATATATAAGAAACCTCATCAAGACAATCCAAGCAATAAGACTATTGAAAACTTAGTTTCATGCATTACTGTTTCGCTTTTTATTTAAGATCCTTTATATCAAGTACAAAGAAACCAGATCCTAAGGGTATCAAATGAAATCTTATTATTGACGTTTTTATAATACACCAATACATTAACTTTGCTTAAGCGACATGATGCTAAGGATGGTCTTACTAGTTTTTACAATGTAAAACTAGGTGAAAGGACGCATGCCTGAAAATACACTTTTTCTAACCGGTTACCAATGGTACGACGGGTTGTCATACACTGGCTTTTTTTTGGTAGTGTATAGTACCAACCAACAAACTGTTAGCAAACAGTTGGCAGCAACAAGTCTCAAAAATGCAATTTATTTGTATCTTGTTGCCAATTTACGAGCATACCAGTTTGTTATAATGATCATTATTGCGTCACCCATGCTGTGTCTGTGTCAATTTATAGCCTTTCATGTCGGTTATAATGGTCCTTACTGGATTGTATTCGCCATAGCACGCTGTTAAATGAAACTAAATATCCACAAGCATTTCCTCCGTTCTCCAATAGTTGCTTTTTGAATTTCTATTTCCAGCACGAACAATGTTATGTTAACCGAACGCTTTGTTATTTGTCCGGTATTGTTATGGTTTCTCGAATAGTTGTTTTCAATTGTTTTCAATTTCCAATTCATAACCTTAAAACAGTTTGCACACATCATTTCTGTATGTATGTTTTAAAGAAGGGAAACACAGCTACTTGGGTGTGCATGATCAGGTAAAGGGTTTGCCAATACATATATAACCTCCTTTTGGGCCCTTTGGAACTATTCTTTTACCTTCATATAAAGGTCCAACATAACCGGTTCTTAAGGGCCCCAAAAGCTGTGTTAAGGTTGCATCACATACTAGTATCATTGTTTTAACTTAGCTAGAGAGTTTCAAAATATACCAAGAGTGGTCTTGTTATAATACTCATATGTTACAATGTAAAGAGCATACTTTTTAAACATGAACTACAGCTTAACTAGTCTTGTGGCTTGAACGGACTTAAATTTGGACTATATAAAACATAGTACTTTTATTTTCTTGATGTAAGTTTATGTTGTCATCACGAAAGTCTGACATAGCATTCCGAATTGTAAAATAATTTCACAAAGATATTGTTCAAATGACTAAGAGATGTTACATACAATTAGTTGGAATGCCAACATGTTGCGAGAGTTGGTAATAAATTCAATGATACATTAAAAGGGGAGGAAACAAGGAATTTGGAAAAGCCCCCAATAACCATGAAAACAATGTATTTAAGGTTAATCTACGGAAGCGCAAATTTAATATGATACCCAGACAGGTTCTGCTAAAAATGAATTATACAAGGCTTGGCGCGTAAATTAAGGATAACAAAAAAATAAACGTATTCCTATGCATGCGTCTTTCTGGGAAGTTGCGAAATAAACGTGTAACATGAACGACTACGTCAATAGTAGTTTTGGGTATTTTGTCATGCAGGTATGTGTAGTGTATGCAGGTAACAGACATAAACTTATAGTTGACGTGTTATATATCAAGTTTGCGTATGTACAGTTAAAATTCATGATTTAATCGCCCGTTGGGTCATTGCGGTAATTATTAAATACGTAATATCGATTCGTGAAGATATCGTACCGAACATAGCCTTTATTTGCCCATCGGCTTTCTGCTAAAACATGGCGGGCATATAATATGCCTCCACCCAGACTTGAACCCGAGTCGCCAGATTTGACGGCAAGCGCGCTAACCAATGAGGTCACATAGACGTTTCATTTTGCAATCTATCTTATAACCTCTCTAATATTTACTGTTATATAACAAAGCTAGAATATATTGCATGACCTCTTCGTTACATGTTTTGTAGAGGGTATACTTATCCAATGCTATTCGGAATTATGAAGAGATCAAGCTATTAATGTGAATTCTCTTTATAGCACTGAAAATTATTTTGTATAGTTCAATTTTGAACTCTGAGCTATGACCTATCGGACTAGTCCATTTTGGCGGATAGACCATAGTTAATTACGTTCGCATGTCATTATTTAATGATGTGATTCTTACATATATCTGTTTGTTATCGAATTACAGTTTAGTGCAGTCGGCAACGTTCAGGATTTCTAACCCGAAGTTCGGTGGTTCAAATTCCCAATTCGCTCATATTTTTAATTCATTATTTTATGTTTTTTAAAGAGTATATAAACTAAAGTTTCTTTTTAAAATTAATCCATGAAAATGTGTCGATTCAATTTATTTTTCATTTTCACTTATAGCGATCGTTTCCATATCCTGTGTTTGCTGACAACCTGTATTACGTTGATTAGCCGTCATAACATTCTACAATACACATGCAATTACGATCTAAAAATATTTTGAAGCATGTAACAAATATGGCTTGTCACATACTGTTATAACACAGATATTGCAAGTTATGTGCATTTATAAATTAGAAAATGTGTAAATATAAATTTAAAAAGGAAAAATGTATTTTTTTGGTGAGATTCGAACTTGCCCTGGTCAGACAAAAGTTATTTTACAATGTATCAAGCGCTATACCGTCACGACCATTCAAACACATGGAATAGTTGGCCTTAATTATATTACTTATATGTTCCATTAAACCTATACCAGCCTATATCGATTAATGATTAAACATTTAAAAGTGCAGTCACGGCTCAATGCTCGAAATCGAACTATAACATTGTAGTTATTAGCACATTCAGTTATTTTGTTTTTGGGAGGCATTTTGTCATCAAAATAACATGCCTAGTAGTAGAATACCGATAATATAAACGTGCAAGCATAGTTAGCGTATACAGACATATGGTCGTGTAACATAAAACCACATATCGTGTCAGTATGACTTACTTTTAACATTAAAGTTTGTGCTAAATTATGCGTTCAAACCGAATATAAATATTTTAACCGAGATAAAACTTATCTATAATAAAACATTTCCTAAATTAAACTTTTTCCACAATAACCGTTTTCCCACAGTTATTTCAATGGATTTTCAAATTACTTGGACGAGATTGATATGATTTCTGTGCTAATATACACAACAAAAATACAAGAAACACACTGGGATTGAGTGTAATAGATGGACACAATTAACTACGATAATGTTCAGAAATTCAGACTGAAAAAAAACCGCTAACCATACCTCGTGTGTATTTTAGGAGGTTTGAACACGAGATTATATACAATAACTGTGCTTAGCGCATTGTAACTTTTCTTTGATTTATCTCTTTATGCAGTCGTGGAATATAATTAAGCCAAATGTTTTCAGTGAGGATCTTTGAACGATGTAGCGCATAGTAGAGTAATAGTAAACACGGTAAACATGTTTCAACGTTAGATTATACATCGGATGATCTGGAATGAACTCCGTGATGAACACACTGTCCTCTGTCGCGCCATTAGATACATTTGTACGGTCATGTCATGCGCATAACAGGATGTTATCTGATACATATTTTATATCATAGAGCATACAAACAGTCATATAGCTTCTTAGTGGCATGCTGATTTTTGTTTTATTTTTTGTGGTCAAACAAAAAAGACGAAAGTTACATTTTGATGTAGATTCACCACCCCATAATTATATTGTCTGAATTGTAGCACAAACATAACTCAAAACATAAGACTTAGTCTAGTATAAAAATCCCATATAGTACGCGTATAATTATATAATTAAGTGCAATCCGTATATATTCATTCGTTTATTTGCATTTTATCCATTTTCGTATACATGTAATTAAAAGAATAACCGTACAAATGAAATGGCGATACGTAATCAGAACCATAGTCTGTCATAAAGAACCGAGTATGAGAGATGTACCAGACATATAAATGGTTGTTATCCAATGGAGCCAGCACACATAGTAAATTATCTTTATTGTACATCCTTTGTCTGTCAGTTCCTCTTCAAATAATAGATTACAATATGTGTTTTGTAGTATTCTGTAGCTGAAAAAAACCAGTATGAATTCATTTATTTAAAATATGAGTATATTTACTGGTAGGTACATATAACTTTACAGTGTGTAACGAAATGCGCTTGACATTATAGTTATAGGCCGGGTTCATGTCCTTTTCAACTTTTATGTTTGAGTAATTTGCCGCGGACAGTTGACGGCGAACTAATTCAGTGGAATAAGCAAGCAGTTCAACCTTGCTCTTCAGTAGGCAACTTACACTGATAAAATGACTATCATGCTTAATTCATGTATACAATCACAGTATTGTCCTGATTGCGGAGTAGAGGTTTCGGATTGCAGAGGATTTTCATATAACACATATAATATTTCGGTTAGTGGTGGATTGCGGATTAAAAAGGTTTCGGATTAGAGAGTTTCTACTGTACTTAATAAAGATATTACTCGCGATTGTAAGGAGGACTTGAACTATACATGCATATGGACTCTAGTCATGGAATATCACGAACTTACAAGCCGGGAATAGAACGTCAGGTGTCAGCCAAGTAGAGTACCAAAGTCGTTAACCTATCGGGCCCCATTTAGTACTTGTAAGCAAGGTTTGTTCCAAGGTGTTTGAAAATACGTTGAGCTGCGTATCCGTATAAATTCATCTGAACTTTCAAGTAGTACAATTTGATGTATAGTTTAATGTAATTATAAACTCTTGTAGCATACGAAACACCTTATATTCAAAGAAATATAATGCTACTCATGGTCTTAGACATCAAGACATGCAATACCATCTTAATAAATGTAATTTTATCCTTAGATCTAATACTTGTATACGAATAAACTGTATTATAAATGTTTGATAAAATTTAATAAAATTGGAAGTGACTTTAATTGAATTTTACAAAATGTTTTATCAGCGAATGACACATTCCTTCGGATTGCAGTGTTCTGTGAAGGCAATAAACGCTTGCATTGCAAGTCAACGCATTTGGTAAATCTAATGCAGACATTTGTTGTATGATGTCATTGTGTGAAATTTTCCTACACCGAAATTACGAAATATACTTGATAATTATCAGAAGACGTCAACATAAAAATATTATTAAATCGGACAGAGAAGGCAGCACTCATCTCAACCAGCCGAGCACAGAAAATAGATACTAGGTCCAATGCCTAACACAAAAACCCGACGAGAAAATGATCCACACAAGTCCCAGCTGTCAAAAAGATGCATGAACTAGTTTCAGCATTCAAAAAGCTGAATGCCCATGCTGAATAACCTAGTTTCAACAGTAAAGCGGCCAAATATATAGCTTTAACTGTCTGAAGTCCTAAACAGCTAAAGAATAGCAGTATTAAACATCTGAATATCATATGGTTGTTCTATCCATATGCCTGTAATTGGGTAGTCGCTTCTGGTTCGATAACATTTGTACACAACTACGAACAATAGCCTCGCAAGTATTTATCCACTCAATTAAGTATATTATTACTTATATTAACCTTAAGCACAGAATATTCATTATTTTGTATCAATTTATTTTGTGCTGGTCTTGTACTTTATTATCGTCGTCCAGTTTTGAGAATTTAACTCTTGCATATCATATTGCTTATGTGTGACATAGATGTTAAAGGCCATAAACACCACGAGAACGCATAAAACATAACATGCAAACAAAAATAAGCCACAACTCCGAATAAATCCTCGCCTGTGCCAAACTAGCAGAATTAGGAGAATTACAAATCATCTGAACTAAAACAAAAATGGAATAATGGCTGTAGAAGAATATATCTTCATTAGCATCTTTTGTAGATTGTCATTGTACGTTTATAGTTATTTATGACCAGTAACAATTGACCAGACAATCCACAGTTATTGTATCGTATTGTGTCATTATTACTCGGTCTACTATTTCAGTCAAAGGAGCCTATTTCATCGTTGTAATGTTCTGGACTACTGTTGATAATTTCACTGTGTATGTAATGCTTCAGTTTACCGTCTATTGTAGTGCTCTCGTAAATTTTGCTACATACATGTATAGCAGAAAAAGAAATAATATTCAAAAAGTATAAAAAGAAAGAATTCATTAAGAAATTACATAGTTGGAAATACGAAAATGACCCCTAATCAAAAATAACTATTTTAAATTAATAGAATGCAAAATGTTTGAAAAGGAAAGCCTTCCACAATGCAATAACGATGGCTTATAGGAAGTAAACATCAATAGGATCCCAATGCTGTTACAGAAATCTTAAACTTACGTCCAGATTAATTCAAATTATATATACTTATTCTTGAACATTTGCAAATTGTGAGAAAAGTTTGTTCTCCATCAGTTATGAGTCAGTTAACGAACTCCTACAAACCACATCTGTCCCCAATATGTAGGTTTTAAAGAATATTTAATCATATAAATTTTGTCGTAGGTTTGTGATTTCCGTAAGAAAGTGCATTGATAAAACAGTACCCTGGTTATCACCGCAAGGATCATCCGATTGATGGTGCATGGGTCTTGTCATAACAAAACTTCAGAAACTCAATACATGTTTGTTGGCAAAACATTGTATTTCGGTGTGTGTACTTAATACAATTAATTGGTCTGGATTAAGTTTACTGAACATCATTCTCCAAAGGGATGATATTCATGCACGAGGTTTCATGTTGGGAATATAATAGGTATGATACAGTACATATTGTCATTATGTAACCGACAGTTAAAAAAATTAATATCATATGTGTAGTTCCGCTGCTTGAATATTAGGGATTATTATATCATGCAATTAGATGGAAGGGTCAAATAGCCAAAAAACAACACTTTTAGACTGAAATATTACACTCTTGATAAGGAAAGTAGCACTCAACTTAACAAGACGAGCACATGAAACATAAGAAACCTCACAATTCCCAACAATCTCATTTAAATCAAATCCATATAACGCTTCACTAAGTTACACTGATATATAGGCGTAGCTGAATGTTAGGATCTGATTTTAATGAGATTGAATTCCCCACACATAACCGAACGAGAAAATGAACTACTCAAGTCCCAGCTGTCAACAAGCTGAATGTACTTGTTGTAAAATATCCCTAAAAGGGGATCACAATAATATGTGTTGACAAATCACTCTAAATTACTCAATATTACATGAACTAGTTTCAGCAATCAAAAAGCTGAAGACATAGTTTAAACAGTATAAGGGCTGATATACCAAGTTTTAGCCTGTCTGAAGTCCAAGTATGAACTGTACGGGCTACGTGACATCTAACAGGAAACACATTTTGCATATATTTGAAAAGCAATAAGGCCACTCACCAATGCAGAGATTAATTATTTCTAATTCAGCACTCCGTGTGCATGCTCGTGGTATAGTTGCATTACTTACAAGTATTAAACACCCCTTGTATGTATAGTCACACAAGTATAACTGAAACCTGTTTTGGTTGATTGATGCGTCGTTGGAATGTCTATTTGTAATGAACTTTGAATATACGTACATATGCACCGCTGCAATGTATGAGGGATGTCATGCCCTGCGACACAATATTGTCTGTGATTATATTCAACTCCTTATCAACAGTAGTTCTTGTCTCTCCAATCTGAAGTACATGCGGTTTTGTTTAAAACTATAACTTTCTTCAAATTTCCCTAATCTCCGAGGAATGTTTATCTTAGAATTTAGGTTAAAATATAGACAAGTGGCATGTTAACGGTCAGTTTATCATCTTCGGAGAGTCATGTGCCGATCGATTTTCTGTACGGCGAAGTAGAATATAGTTTAACAGTGTCAGTGTGCTTTGACTGTATTGTTGTTAGTTTTCCTTTAAATATTGTTCATTATGTATTACCATATATAAACCCAGAAGAAAAGGAAGCGCTGCGTTTTCATTGTAGAAAAGTTCCAAGTGATTCTAGTCTATCTTCAGAGATGCGTTCAATTAACCGAAATATACTAAACAGCTATATTAACACGACACCCCACTCTGACAGCCTGCGGCCTCGGTCATTTAAATACATCTGGAGCAAGATCACCACAAGGACAACCTACAAACAACACTAAACAGTTGTCAGTTATACTTTCAAGGTTAATGAAACCTATTAAACAGAGTGTACATCGGTTGCCCGCCTATGCCCCTCCTGGAGTTTCGAGAAGTGTACAAAAAGCAATACGACATTACATTGTTTCATTACAATTTCACTTTAACTAAGTTTGTCTGGAAAATTCAACAATATTACACAACGAGGGAATGAAATTTGTTATTCCAACTGATAATGCTCTAGTCTTATTGTAATGTGGCTTGTTTTCGCTCGTTTATACTCCGTTGGGATCACTCTAACTTTATCAATGCAATTACTGAGAAACCTGGAAATTGAACTATTTTAATAACCTGGTTGTACATAGCTCTGACTGATAATCAAAATCAACGGATCTGGAGGAATAGTACATATCATGTATAGTACATACTCACTTATGCAGGGCAATATATAAACACACCTACAAAGGCCGAACTATGTAACTGCACTGTACTCGAAACTTCTAAAAAATATATCAAACTTCTACAAATGTTTCTGAGGTAAATTTAATAGTCCGTCTATTTGATTCTAAGTTGCATTGTCAGCAGAGATTGAGAAAAACACGTACCACTAACAAGTATTAAAAAAACCTATTAAAGTATGAGCAAAATAAATAATCATAAAATCTTTGAGAATTGTTAACTTGTTATGCTCATAATTTGATCACTTATTGTAATTATACTATATGAATTGGTCAGCAGAACGTGTCTGAATGTCTTGTTTGCGCTTCCGTATATGTGTCCTGTGCATTTGCTCTATACATATTCATAAATATTTTCACAGTTTATAACCGGTTTCCAATGGTACGATGGGTGGTCTTATACTGGCGTTTTTTTGGTAGTGTGTCCGATCAACCAACAAACTGTTAGCAAACAATTGGCAGCAACAAGTCTCAAAAATGCAATTTATTTGTATCTTGTTTCCCATTTACGAGCATACCAGTTTGTTATAATGATCATTATTGCGTCATCCATACTGTGTCTGTGTCAATTTATAGCCTTTCATGTCGGTTATAATGGTCCTTACTGGATCGTATTCGCCATAGCACGCTGTTAAATGAAACTAAATATCCACAAGTATTTCCTCCGTTCTCCAATAGTTGCTTTTTCAATTTCTAATTTATGTTATGTTAACGCAACGCTTTGTTATTTTTCCGGTATTATATTGATTTCTCGAATAGTTATTTTCAATTTCCAATGTCAGCGTAATTAAATTATGCTTTTTTGTTATTTGCTTTCAATGGAGTTTTTTCAGTGAAAATAACAGTGAAAATAATTTGGAAGCTGGTTCCAGTATCATGCAGAAAAAGAAACGTAACGTCAACGGCACCGGGCTTTTAAGTATGCGTTACCTCATGACGTCATAATTCTCACGTCGTGACTTTCTATTTTCGACGTGATTTTACGCCACTCGTGAAAATCTTGATTTTCTGTGATCAGTCGGTGAAATAAAATTCGATCTTACACCAAAATCAACAATTACCCTCTATATATTTTTCAAGGGGACGGGTCCTTTGGTGAACATCAAAATAACAACGACATGTCGATGTTAGGACTCCTTACAGTTTTGATCACATAACGGTATCAGCAATAACATTACTAAGTAATATGACGTCATTGATGATAGGGTTATAAAAGCAATTACTAACAATATATTAAGTGTAATGAAAACTACCGGATGCCAAAATATGCACACAAGACATTGATAATGTATAGTGGTAGTGGGTATATTTATCCAATACTATTCGGTTATATAAATAATTTAAGCTTATTATACTAATGAGTGTTATATTTATAGCATAGTAGAGTATTTTGTAACATAAATAGTTATTAACATTTTCAAATCATGTCCACCTAATTTGTTTTTGAAAGGCGTTATGTCATAAAAATAATATGTCTAGTGATAGAGTGCCAAAATTATGGACTTCAAATTTCTAAGCATGGCTATTAGCGTGAGCAGACAGTGAGCATTCAGTGAGCAAGCAGTGAGCAGACAGTGAGCGTCCAGTGAGCAGACAGTGAGCAGACAGTGAGCAGACAGTGAGCATCCAGTGAGCAGACAGTGAACAGACAGTGAACAGACATTGAACAGACAGTGAGCATCCATGGAGCAGACAGTGTGCATCAAGTGAGCATCCAGTAAGCAGACAGTGAGCAGACAGTAAGTAATATGATCGTGTAACAGAAACCACAAATCGTGTCAGTATCACTTACTTTTAACAGTAAAGGGTTTGCTTAACAATGCGTTCAAAGCCGAATATAAATATTTTAACCAATAAAAAATTTACTAAATGAAACATTTCCGAAAGTAAAATATTTTCACAATAACCGTTTTCCCAGAGTTATTTCAATGATTTTTCAAATTACTTGGACGAGATTGATATGATTTATGTGCTAATATACACAACAAAAATAGAGGGAACACACTGGGACTGGGTGTAATAGATGGACACGATTAATTACGATACTGTTCAGACATAGAAATAACATGCCTAGTATTAGAATGCCGATACTATAAACGTGCAAGCATAGTAAGCGTATACAGACATATGGTCGTGTAACATAAAACCACAAATCGTGTCAGTATGACTTACTTTTAACATTAAAGTTGGTGCTAAATTATGCGTTCAAACCGAATATAAATATTTTAACCGAGATAAAACTTATCTATAATGAAACATTTCCTAAATTAAACTATTTTCACAATAACCGTTTTCACACAGTTATTTCAATGGATTTTCAAATTATATTGATATGATTTCTGTGCTAATATACACAACAAAAATACAAGAAACACAGTGGGATTGAGTGTAATAGATGGACACGATTAACTACGATACTGTTCAGACTGAAAAACACTAGCAATGCATTTGTGTATTTCTAGGAGATTTGAACATGTGATTGAATACAATAACTGTGCTTAGCGCATTACACCTTTTTCTTTGATTGATGCAGTCGTGGATTATAATTAAGTCAAATGTTTTCAGTGAGTACCGAGGGACTATAGATATGTACTAGTGTACACGTGTTACGTTGTTTCAGCGTTAGATTATACATCGGGTGATCTGGAATGAACTCCGTGATGAACACACTGTCCTCTGTCGCGCCATAAGATACATTTCGCTGGCTTAGTATTATTACAAAATCAATATTTCGAGAAAACAAGAAAACTGACAACTCTTGACAAGCTTTGTAAACTTCAGTTTGTGCAACATGGGCACTTCCGATGATCACGAAAATAGGCTCATAAGAAGCGCATCGAGATGCAGATTTCAAATATGCATGAGTCTCATAAGGTCGTAAATACTTACGACCTTCTTATTTGAAGCCAGCGATATGTACGGTCATGTCATCCGCATGCCAGGGAGTTATCTGATACATATTTTATACCACAGAGCATACACCTATAGTTTCTTTGTGGCATGCTGATATATGTGTTACAGTATGAGCTCAAATTAAGACGAATATACTTAAAGTTACATTGTTATGTAGATTCATCAGCTCATAACTCAAAACCATTTTGAAACATATATAAGACGAGTAGAAATACCATATAGTAATGTTAGTACGAGTATATCTCATTAAGTGCAATCCGTGTATATTTATTATCCGCATTTTATCCATTTTCGTAAAACTATATATTTTAACAATTCATCATACAGATGAAACGGCGATATGCAATCAGAACCATAGTCTGTCATAAAGCACCGAGTATGAGAGATGTACCAGACATATAAATGGTCGTTATTCAGTGGAGCCAGCACAAATACTAAACTATGTTTATTTTACATTCTTTGTCTGTCAATTCCTCTTCAAATAATAGATTGCAATATGTGTTTTGTACGTATTCGATAGCTGAAAAAACAGTTTGAATTCAATTATTTGAAGTATGAGTATATTTACTGGTAGGGACACGTTAGTTTACAGTATATAACGAAATTCGCTGGGAATTATGGTTACGAGCCGGGTTCTTGTGTTTTTTTATTTTTGTTAGATGCCACGGACAGTTGACGAGAAACTAATTGAGTGGAATAAACAAACAAGCTTGCTCTTCTATATGAAATTTACAAACATGAAATGACTGTCTTGTTAAATTCATGTATAAAATCACAGTTTCGGACTGAAAAGGTTTCCGGATTGCGGAGTAGAGGTTTAATTGCGGAGGTTTTTTTATATAACATAGCATATTGCAGTTAGTGGTGAATTGCGGATTATAGAGGTTAAGGATTAGAATGTTTCTACTGTACATACAACTATTAAGGACGTTTGATAGGGTAATTATTTTTTTTAAATGATACCAAAAAATAGACACAATTATAGTTTAATATATACTGAAGCAATATGTGAAATAAAAAAGGTATGTCGCGGTGCTATTTAAGGGGTCATGGGCCTCACTTTTCCAGAAAATGACTAAAAATACTGATATTTCGCAATGTATTCATTCTTGCATTAAAATCGATATTTTTTGTTGTTAAAATCATGTCCATGTGTTTGAATGTACAAACACATATTATTCAAACATTCCTATACACTTTCGGTACTGATAAGAAAATTCACAAAGTTTTGACAAAACAAGAATTGTAAGAATTTCCGAAAAATGACTGCTAAAAAGACAAAAAAAATACACAAAATTAGCCGTAGCTCAAAAACGACCTCGATGACCAACATAATGTTTATTGCTCATTTTGTAGATAAAAGTGTACTCAATCCAAATATTAAATAAAAAAGATAGGTCACGGTACCACTTTTTGCGCTATGACGTCATTATTGTCCCCCTATATCATGTAAATCTTAGTGAAATTGCGTAAAAGTGACGCATTATCTGCGCAGAAAAAAATATTCTAATACTAAAAGAGTACTTACATTTGCATATTATGTACATGAAAGTACAGTAAATATAAACTTAGAAGAAATTGACGTGTTAAAAGAATTATTTTAGGTGCAGTTACGTCGTAAGTGTGTCTCTTTGCAATGAACATTGCGGTAAAATGGCGTTAAAATGGCTCAAAAAGGCCAAATTAGTATATTTTGCACATATGTTTTTCTCATAATTTCTAGTCTTGTCAGAAATTATTTTTGGCTAAGGATGTTGATTAAAGTGTACTCTTTCTAAAAATTAAAATAAAACATTGGTTTTGACGCTACGCTTTGTGCTATTATGACTAAATTATCTCCCCTTTTCCCCAATTTGGCAGTGCCGTCGCATTCCATATAGCAAGGGGGCACAGATGGGCCTGAAATCGCTCACTTGAATAATCTTCGAAATTTTAGTCAATAGATAATTAATTTATCCCCTATATATCAGTAAAATGGGATCTGTGAAGTCCCAGGCAATACAAACACTCATTATAAATGGGTACAGGTAACCCAAGTAATAATTTCTAATTTCACAAAATATGAATGAAAATGTAACCGCTATTTCACGCAGAGTGTTTTCATATTATTTACTCAGTGAATTTATTTTTTACCCCAAAGTACCCATATTTATACTAACCCTAGATTTTGCCCAATTTTCCTGACGATCCAGTGCAAAACGCGGCCTCTATCCTCGTTTAAGGTATATGCGCAGAAATGATGCGCATAAACAACTGTATCAAACGTCCTTAATTAAATAGATTATTCGCGTATTTAATGAGGACTGGAACTGTACATTTTTATTTTATACCTAGCAGTGTATTGTCACAAATACACCTCAAATCGCACAGTGGAATATAACAGTACATATTGCATTTTCTGTAGCATACATGTCTGGTTTTCCGAATCAGTATCATGCATGTCTGACGTGTTATATGCCGAACATATTCCAACGTCAATGCCGTCGCGACGTAAATATTTACCTTTTGATGAATAGACTTTGTGTTATATGCCGAAAATATGACGACGTCCATGACGTCAATATAATTTTTTTATGTGGCTTCGAATGTTAATTTGGGGCTTATGGACCAAAAAATGGATTATGAGTTTTTTTCCATTTTTGACATGTGTAATTTCTTGGCAGTAAAATCAGAAAATTTGAGCGTCAAATCTCAAAAATTAACTAAGTTACAGGATAATTCATATCGATGGTCATTTCAAATTATTTGCTTATTTGAATGGATTTTGTGCCATTTGTTGCACATTTAGGGAGGTAGATAAAACCAGATTCAGAAATAAGAAATGAATACAAAAACATCTTATTGCATACAATTTGTTTATTTTATATCATAGAGCAATTTGAGAAGAACATCTTCACAAAATGTACACACGAATACAGTACCGTTGCCTAGCAACCAAGAAATATTGATTTTTCTTAATTTTAAGACATACATAGCTATAACCTTGCCAAAATTAAGTCAAACTTCATTTTGTTCCAAAGAAAGTCCAAAATAGTATGTACTTAATGACATTTTAAATGTACCGTACAATCTATAAGGCACTACTAAAGTTATATTAATTTTGAGTCATAGACTGAATAATTTCAAATATTCTTTAGCCTTGTCTTTTTACAAAATTGACTACATCTATAAAGAACAACCTTTCTTTGTTATAAAAGCCTTTAGAATGTATGTTCCTAACCAACCTAGATGTAGCATAAATATTGTACCAAAATATATGTACAATAAAACAAATATCGTATTTCTGTTGCTTAGCAACCATGGAATATTTCACAATTTTGACATTTTTTAGATGGTATGGCTTCACATGTGATTAAAAAAGTATACTACCATCGACAGAAAAAGATTATTGTCAACACAATACATATGTTATTAGTTTCAAATGATTATTTTCTATCCATCAATTAAAATTATGACAATAAACCTAATTTGGACAGTACGGTTAGTGTTCAAAAGTATACTAACGTCATGTAATTTGAATCCTGTCAGAATAACCCAAGATCACTTGTTGTCATATGAATTCTTCTACAAGTTGCAATGATTGTATATAGTTTTAAATAGTAGTTGTCAAATAGGCATGCATAATTGCAACCCACAACTCAATACATACATGTATATTGTTCTTGTTGCATAGCAACTACATAATGTCTCACTTTTCGTCTTGCTTTCTAAAGTATTTGCCATTAAATGCAGCTAAATGATATCAAAATATGAAATTGTTTACACCAAAAGACATGTCTTACAATGCAGGATAAACAGACTTGGAAATATATGTTCAAATTAAAAAGGAAGTTACATGCATAGAAGCAATTTCTAATGTGTACCATGTTTGCAAAAGTGCAATCAGATATTAATATAGACATCAATTCATTATAGAAGTGATTATAGCATTATGAATCTGCAGGACCTAAACAGGTTTCTGCCTTCCCAAAGTCTATGATAAATGTTACAAATCAAAGAGAGATTGAAGAACAATAATGTCTACATAAAATGATATTTAGTTATGTTGCTTAGCAACTGTGGAATAATTCACAATTTCTATATTATCAATGTTTGAACACATTTGGTGACATTGAATAATATGGTTAACAAGTAAAAATTATGTGCCAAGATGCTTTAAATAGCATGAAGTCTGTGAATTCCAGAATGAACTTGTAAATGAGCTTCTAGATGTAAAAATACACTGTTTTGTAAATGTCAACATTGCTTAATTGTGACAGAAAGTGGCCACCACTTGATTGCTGTCTCCAATTGTACATCTATTGTACATACTTTCAGAATCTGAATGCCACTATGTGACTTTCAAACACAAATAGTTGTCATGCCAAGCCAGGACACTTTGTGTAGGTCCAGTCACCTGTACAGTCACAGCAACAGTCTCTTGTAGTCCTGGAATTTAAACCAAATAAATTTATAAGTCATTTTCTAGACTAGATTACAGTTTTGTAGTTTTATTATTGTGTTGTATTAATTAGTGTAAAGTTTTCCATTTTACCATTTATTTAAAGCAAAATTTACAGTAACTTATATCAGCTTGTGTGTGTGTGTTGATTTGTTAACAACCATGTTTGTAATGGTATTCACAATAACACAAACTACACAAACTAGTATAGCGTATGCCATTCATGAGTTTTTAAAAACTTTATACTGATTAAAAACTCAAATCATCAATCACTTATACATATTGCATAGCAGTATTTATGTCAGTTTTTACTTTTACGAGGGCTTACATTGTTTGTTTGACCTTTACTGACCTAAAATATTTACATTGGGTAGGTACACAGTCAAGTATTAAACTAATTTTATTTTATTTTTATTACTAATATATATTTTATGTTGTCTCAGTGATAATTACTAATAATATAAACTTGTAGTTAATTTATAAAATATTGCTCACAGGATATTTCATAGTAGATGCTTTATCAAATGTATACTTATAATATAGAAACCTTTTTTTCTCTGGAAGCAACATAATTAATTGAGTAGGGGCAATTTTATTTGGTAGGTAGGTAAAAGTCAAACAAAAAATGTTTAAATTAGGCAATTGAAAATATCTTATTGTGCCTTTGGAACCATTACATACAAAACATGTTTTATCTAGCTGATATCTGTACATCATTGGCCCTGTTTCATACATTGTGCAAATGTTAATAGGGGTTGCACATTTTTCTAATCAGATCCAGTAATTGGTCACACTGCACAAGTAGGAAAGCTATTATTAGCAACTCAAGCTGATAAGCTAAAGTTTGGCTTATCTACTGGATAATGTCTTTATGTCACCCCCATTTAAATAAAGTCCATGTTCATTTACACTATCAGACAGTTATGACATTTTTGAAATTATATATTTTTTATATAAATTAAAGTAATATTAACTGTACAACCTATGCATGTTCCTTTTTCTGCAAAAACTTTCTCTTCACAGTGAGCCATTGACACAACATTTTCTGCTCCTTTATACCAAGTGTACCAACTAATGTCAATCAGATTATCTATAAGCCTGCAAAAAGAAAGATAAATATGAAGAATATAGCTTCATGATATAAATCACAATGTAATTTTACATTTATATGAGAGTTGATTACAGGTGATTCGAACAACAAACTATTTAGAGGCACAGTTAAGTATCTAGTTAACATACTCAAGGTCCCGGGTGATGTGTATGGTTAATATGTCACGTCAGTGACATAGTCAAAGTGCCCGACTGAAGTGCAGTAGGTAAATGTGTTTAATCATTGGTTGCTCTTCATGAAATGTATCCCCTGATTTAATGTTGGGGCCAATTCAATTGGGTGCCTGATGATCATGTGCTTGACAGGTGCATGCATCTATGTATTAATGAAGCAGCATGAAGAGGGAGTTGTGAATATAGTTCAATTAAAAAATCTTGCAGTTTGGTTTGAAAAAGGCTACTGTTTTTGGTCAACTCTTCTGAGACTTGCTAGTATCCCATTGTCATAAATCCTATGGAGGTCACAGTTCAATTCTTGTTGCTGTCTGCGCATTTTATCCCCCTCATTTGTTTCAACGGTTTCGGAAGCTTAATTTTGCTTGCTATGATAGAATCATGTGTCATGATGGTGACTGGAGACCACATAAAATAAGAAAGGGGGGAGTGTAGTGACAAGTTATTCCAAAAACCAATTAACATATTGATTAAATTGTTCATATGTGTATGATAGGTGACAACTATCATCAAACTCTGATTTTAAAAGTATTTCCGGCACGTCACGTCGTCAATTTATTTTCAATTTCACACCAGGCTCGGTCCTGCTCCGAGCATATTATAATAAATATTACTCGTATAGTTCATGGGATCGTGCAAGATGTCTGGATCGTTAAACTTCTAACTGGCTCATACCTATCAGTGATTGTACAAATTCAAACTTATTTTGTGATCATAACTTGGTTACTATCAACAAACAGTTGCTAAACAGCCACCACTTCCGGGTCAAAACTTTTCGACATACCGGCCGTTATTTATCGCTTCATACTGAAATAAATCATACTTACACGATACAACGGTGTCACTACAGCATCCAGCATCGACCCTCTTATAAAATCGACGCATTTCAAGGGCATTCAAAATAATCTTTTACACAGTTTGTGAAGACGTAATATGGCGCTCCCGTAATAATCAATAACTCGTGAAAACTGAACTGTCACTGGGCACAGACCAAAAAATGTGGTTTGTAGAAGATTGTCGAACATGTAACAATCGTTCATGGTATTCGTTAATTATTGTTTAAACCTTTATAGACTCATTTGTGCTGAGCAAACATGTGAATTTATCTGCGAAAATACAACATGATAAACGGCGCATTTCTCGATAACGACGTCACGTCCATAAGCCCAAATTAACTTTCCACGCCACATAAATATTATACACTTTAAACGCATTTCCGCACCTAAAAGTTTTCTTTACTTCTGTAAGTATATAATCAAAGGAATACTACTGCAGTTATGTCCATCCGTTACTTGTCCCACGAGATACGGCATAAAGAGGAAATGCGGCCTAACGTATGCAGTAATATTCCGTATTTATAGACCCTGGTCAGGAATATTACGAACTTACAAGCCAGGAATAGAACGTCTGGAAAGTTACACTGTGAGTTAAACACGACCCGATTTTCGAGGAAGGTGTTCGAGAATTTCAGTCAAATATTTTTATCTTTGTGTTTTTTAAGCTAGAGAGGCATTTACGATTTGTCCCAGATAATAATGTTTAATAATATTTGTGTGATTAGTGTATGGGTCTGGGTATACAATTTTGATAATAAAAATATATACAGGTGCGTAGCTGGGGGGGGGGGGGTCTAGACTCCACGTGTCTGTGTGTCAGCTTCATAGAATATTAAAGTCGTTTACCCAATCGGGTCTCAGTTAATACATGTAAGCAAGATTTAATCTAAAGTGTTTGAAAATACGTTGAGCGGCGTATCCGTATAAATTAATCTGAAATCTCCAGTGGGACAATTTGATTTAACGTGTAATCTAATTATAAATTCTTGTAGCATACAAAACACCTTATATTCAAAGAAATATATAATGCTACTCATGGTCTTAGACATTCAGACATGCAATACCATCTTAATAAATGTAATTTTATCCTTAGATCTAATACTTGTATACGAATAAACTGTATTATAAATGTTTGATAAAATTTAATAAAATTGGAAATGACTTTAATCGAATTTTGCAAAATGTTTTATCATCGAATGACACATTCCTTCTGATTGCAGTGTTCTGCGAAGGCAATAAACGTTTGCATTGCAAGTCCATGCAATGTGTAAATGCCATGCAAACATTTATAGCAAGATGTCATTGTGTGATATTTTCCAGTCCTGAAGATACGAAATACACGTGATGATTATGGGAAGACGTCAACACAAGTTAACATTGTAGTAACATTCAATTTAGCTTTATACTAGTATGTGAGTGAAACACCATGCGTGTTCTATTCATAAGCCTGAATTAGTGTAGTCGTTTCTGGTTCGTTAAAAATGTGTAAAAAACTACGAATTGATAAGATAGCCTCGCATGATTGTACGATCGTATTTATGCACACAATTAATGTTATTATTACTTATTTTAATCATAAGTAATTTAAACAAAATTATTTATTATTTTGTTTCAATTTAGTTTGTGCTGAACTCGTGTATATTATTGTCGTCTAGTCTTGTGGATTAAACTCTTGCATTTCATATTGCTTATGTATGACACAGAAGTTATTAGTCATAAAAAACCATGAGGAGAACGCATAAAAAAAAACGTGCAAACATAAGTAAGCAAAACCCGAATACATCACCGCGTGTGTCAAACTAGCAGAATTAGCAGGATTACAAATCCACTGATCTAAGACCAAAAAGTAATAATGGTTGTAGAAGAATACATCTTCATCAGCATCTTATGTAGATTGTCATTGGACGTTTATAGTTATTTATGACCAGTAACAATTGACCAGACAATCCACAGTTATTGTGTTATGTCGTTATTACGCTGTCTACACTATCATTCAAAGGAGGCTATTTTGTCGTTGTAATGTACTGATCGTGTGTTGATAATGCATTGTATCACTCTATATGCTTGAGTTTGCCATCTATTGTAGCGCTCTCGTAAATTTTGCTAAACAAAACAGAAAAAGAAAAAGTATTCAGAAAGTATAAAAAGAAATAATTCATTAAGCTTGAAATACGCCAAAATTACCCCTGATCAAACATAACTATTTTACATTTATATAATGCAAATTCGTTTGGAAAGGAAAACCCTTCTACAATGCAATAACGATGGCTTATAGGAAGTACACATCAATAGGATCACAATGCTGTTACAGAAATCTTAAACTTACGTCCAGATTAATTCAAATTATTTATACTTATTCTTTAACATTTGCAAATTGTGAGAAAAGTTTGTTCACCATCAGTTATGAGTCAGTTAACGAACTCCTACAAACCACATCTGTCCCCAATATGAAGGTTTTAAAGAATAATTAATCAATTTGGTCGTAAGTTTGTGATTTCCGTAAGTGCACTGATATCCTGTACCCTGGTTATCACCGCAAGGATCATCCGATTGATGGTGCATTGGTCTTGTAATAACAAAACTTCAGAAACTCAATACATGTTTGTTGGCAAAACATTGTATTTCGGTGTGTGTACTTAATAAAATTAATTGGTCTGGATTAAGTTTACTGAACATCATTCTCCAAAGGGATGATATTCATGCACGAGGTTTCATGTTGGGAATATAATAGGTATGATACAGTACATATTGTCATTATGTAACCGACAGTTAAAAAAATTAATACCATATGTTTAATTCCGCTGCTTCAATATAAGGGATTGTTATATCATGCAATTAGACGGAATGGTTTGATTGCCAAAAAAAAACACTTTTAGACTATTAGCTATTACACCCTTGCTATGTGATGTTCATAATGCGTTTAGCCAAAAAGATAACAAAAAGTCGGACAATGAAGGTAGCACTCAACTTAACTAGACAAGCGCAGGAAACATAAAATACATCACAATTCCCAACACAAATCCGAACGAGAACTGCTATAGCCCCAGCTGTCAACAAGCTGAATGAACTTGTTGTAAAATATCCCTAAAAGGGGATCACAATAATATTTGTTGACAAATCACTATAAATTACTCAATATTGCATGAACTAGTTTCAGCAATAAAAAAGCTGAAGACATAGTTTTAACAGTAAAAGGGCTGATATACCAAGTTTTAGCCTGTCTGAAGTTCAAGTATGAACTGTACGGTCTCGTGGCATCTAACAGGAAACACATTTTGGGTTGCATATATTGGAAAAGAAAAAAAGACACTCACCAATGCAGAGATTAATTATTTCTAATTCAGCACGCAGTGCGCATGCTCGTGGTATAGTTACATTACTTATGAAACACCCCTTGTACGTATAGTCACACAAGTGTAACTGAAACCTGTTTTGGTTGGTTGATGCGTCGTTGGAAATGTCTATTTGTAATGCACTTTGAATATACGTACATATATGCACCGCTGCAATTTATGAGGGATGTCATGTCCCTGCGACACAATATTGTCTGTGATTATATTCAACTCCTTATCAACAGTAATTCTTGTCTCGCCAATCTGAAGTGCAGGGAGTTTTGTTTAAAACAAGAACTTTCTCCAAATTTGCCTAATCTCCGAGGAATGTTTATTTTAAAATTTAGGTTAAAATATAGCCAAGTGGCATGTTAACGGTCAGTTTATCATCTTCGGGGAGTCTTGTGTCGATCGATTTTCTGTTCTGCGAAGTTGAACATAGTTGAACAGAGCCAGCGTGCTTTGACTGTATTGTTGTTAGCTTTCAATAAAGTCGAGTACTCCCTTAAACATTGTTAATTATGTGTTACTATATATATACCCAGAAGAAAAGGAAGCGCTGCGTTTTCACTAAACTGCGTTTTCTATAGAAAATGGCTAGTTATTCTAGTCAATCTTCAGACATGCGTTCGGTAAACCGACTGTACATTCATCACCGAGTACTGAGTCTCAACCAGAAAATTATAACCGGAAATGGAAGGCAGCACTCACCAGAAACAGCAGAGCACAAAAGGCTGAGCAGCTACTTAAACTCGACACCCCACTCTGACAGCCTATCACCTGAGTCAGTTAAACACGGCACCCTACTCTGACAGCCTGTCACCTGAGTCAGTTAAACACGACACCCACTCTGACAGCCTGTCACCTGAGTCAGTTAAACATGACACCTCACTCTGACAGCATGTCACCTGAGTCAGTTAAACACGACACCCCACTCTGACAGCCTGTCACCTGAGTCAGTTAAACACGACACCCCACTCTGACAGCCTGTCACCTGAGTCAGTTAAACACGACACCCACTCTGACAGCCTGTCACCTGAGTCAGTTAAACAAGACACCCCACTCTGACAGCATGTCACCTGAGTCAGTTAAACACGACACCCCACTCTGACAGCCTGTCACCGGAGTCAGTTAAACACGACACCCCACTCTGACAGCCTGTCACCGGAGTCAGTTAAACACGACACCCCACTCTGACAGCCTGTCACCCGAGTCAGTTAAACATGACACCCCACTCTGACAGCCTGTCACCCGAGTCAGTTAAACATGACACCCCACTCTGACAGCCTGTCACCCGAGTCAGTTAAACAGGACACCCCACTCTGACAGCCTGTCACCGGAGTCAGTTAAACACGACACCCCACTCTGACAGCCTGTCACCCGAGTCAGTTAAACACGACACCCCACTCTGACAGCCTGTCACCCGAGTCAGTTAAACACGACACCCCACTCTGACAGCCTGTCACCCGAGTCAGTTAAACACGACACCCCACTCTGACAGCCTGTCACCCGAGTCAGTTAAACAAATCTGGAGCCAGATCATCACAAGGACAACAACACTCAACATATACAGTGTACATGCGACACCGATGACAGCTACAGCACATTGGCCTATGACACTCTTACGCAACCAATCATAAACATAACAGAGATTCCGTAGTATAGTTACTTGAAATATGACAGGATGGCTGTATTTGTGAAAGACATTGGAGTATAGTAAAATATCAGTTATACGATCAAGGTTTCAAGGTTAATGCAACCTAAACAGAGTGTACATCGGTTGCCCTCCTGTGCACTTTCTGAAGTTTTGAAAGTGTACAAAAAGCAATACGACATTATATTGTTTCATTACAATTACACTTTAACTAAGTTTGTCTGGAAAATTCAACAATATTACACAACGAGGGAATGAAATTTGTTATTCCAACTGATAATGCTCTAGTCTTATTGTTATGTGGTTTATTTTCGATCAGTTATACTCCGATGGGATCACTCTAACTTTATCAATGAAATTACTGAGAAACCTAGAAATTGAACTATTGAAATTACCCGGTTGTAGCTCTGACTGATAATCAAAATCAACGGTTCTAAGGGAATAGTACATAACATGTATAGTACATACTCAGTCATGCCTGACGACAATGTATAACACACCTACAAAGGCGGAAATGTGCTTCTTGTATTTAAAAGAACATAACCCGAAATAGGCGTGTGGTATTTAAAAGTGCTGACCTTTGAAATTAATAAAACTTCTGTAAACATTTTCAAAAAAAATATACTATGCAAATAATAAATGATTCATGGTGATTGGCTTTCCACGTGCCGACCAATAGTCTGAGCCCCGAGGCTTAAAAGAGAAGGCATTTAGAGGTATGACGACTAAGTAAAATAGTGACATAACATGTTTGTGAGGACTATGATATTTGAAACGTTTCAATTATACAGTAGTGTTCTAGTATTCTTCAAATCATTTGCAGTGGTGTTGAAAACACTGCTTAAACAAACACACAAACAAATTGATCACCGTGAAATGAATATTGCGTATGCTTATCACGCATCAATGAAATAAAGAAACTGGGAAAAGCTATCGTAACCCTTTCTCCGAATTTCTAAGTGTAATCATGATAGAATGTTGGTACTGCTAAATGTATTTCCTTGTGATTGACAGTAGACATTTACAGTTATTTATTACCATTATCACAGAACATGAATAGACTTCAGTTGGCCAGACAATTACCGTATATCGCATTCCATTGTCTATACCATTCTTGATGGATTGACAATAGTTTGTCAAGGTTCTTTTATCGTGTTTGGGTTATGCAGTCGATGTGTTATATGGAGACATTTTAGCGCTTTTTGTTTATTTTTATTTGTTTATTGTACGAGTGGTTTTCAAATATTATTGCATCTGAGCACATCAAAATGACAGTTATTTTATTATTATTAATATGATTATTACGTAACTATCCTTAATACAATGTGGAATTCAATGACAAAATCATTTGAACCCCATGTAGTATTCAACTCCAACTGAATCTGATATAGAAACTTTCATTCTGATAATCCATTTTTCAAATGCGTTTACGTTATCATTCTTATGTGCACTGTGCATATACTAGACGAGGGCCAAACAATTATATTGATATTGTTTCTGACAAAGAATTTTGGAGTCTTGGAAATACATATAAAAGTACCAACTTGAAGATAAAACAACTGGCAATTAGTGTGGTGATGCTGAAACTCACCCTTTTTCTCCGTTCAGAATGTCGTGTTTAAAGACCGCTACGTATGAAGACGGCACATTGTCCAGCAGCCGCATGACATCCAAGAGCCCGCGTAGCTGGTCTGCGATTGTTGAATTTGTGAAGAAAACTTCACCATGACTTGTAAAATATGGCCTTTTCTCATTATTATGTTACATTACAATGACAGGACACTACCTTAGATGTACTAGTAAATAGATTATTCAAACATATTTTTGGAAGTAACACAGTGGAACGTATGTTTGCATAATCAAATGGCTTAACTTCGAATAGGCCGACCACTATATGGCAAGGCGTGGTTGTCTTTACATACATGTACCTAAAGTCTAATGCTAAGAAATAAGTGGGTTTCTGGAGCTACAACCAGTACTTTGACGAAATACCCGTACGACTCTGTACAACGACCCTTAAAAATGACAAACTAATTGTTGCGACTTCTGAAAAATATATAGTAAAAGTACCAAACACCAGCAACAACTTTAGATAGAGCGTAGTCACGTGTCTAACTACTACAGTAACCTACATGTAGCATGATTAGGCACTCGATTATTACAACATATTAGCATGACAATGTGCTGAACTTATACAACATCCTAGCATGACAATGAGCTGAACTTATACAACAGCCAACATGACAATGTGCTGAACTTATACAACTACCTAGCATGACAATGTGCTGAACTTATACAACTGCCTAGCATGACAATGAGCTGAACTTATACAACTACCTAGCATGACAATGTGCTGAACATATACAACAGTCTAGCATGACAATGTGCTGAACTTATACAACTGCCTAAGCATGACAATGTGCTGAACATATACAACTACCTAGCATGACAATGTGCTGAACTAATACAACATCCTAGCATGACAATGTGCTGAACTAATACAACATCCTAATATTACAATATGCTGAACTAATACAACATTCTAGCATGACAATGTGCTGAACTAATACAACAGCCTTGCATGACAAGGTGCTTAACTAATACAACATCCTTGCATGACAATGTGCTGAACTAATACAACATCCTTGCATGACAATGTGCTGAACTAATACAACATCCTAGCATGACAATGTGCTGAACGAATACAACATCCTAGCATGACAATGTGCTGAACTAATACAACATCCTTGCATGAAAATGTGCTGAACTAATACAACATCCTTGCATGACAATGTGCTGAACTTATACAATATCCTTGCATGACAATGTGCTGAACTTATACAACATCCTTGCATGACAATGTGCTGAACGAATACAACATCCTTGCATGACAATGTGCTGAACTAATACAACATCCTTGCATGAGAATCTGCTGAACTAATACAACATCCTTGCATGACAATGTGCTGAACGAATACAACATCCTTGCATGACAATGTGCTGAACTTATACAACATCCTTGCATGACAATGTGCTGAACTTATACAACATCCTTGCATGACAATGTGCTGAACTAATACAACACCCTTTCATGACAATGTGCTGAACTTATACAACAGCCTGGCGTAGTCAGAGCGCCGGACCTAACTCAGCAGCCTTGCTTGACAATGTGCTGAACTAGCGTTGCAAAGTACTTTAACTAATACAGCAACCTGGCGTAGCAAAGTTCCCAGCTACAAATGCACAAGTAATAGTGCAACCGAGAGTGGCAATGCACCGACCTAACACAGCAACCTAGTAAGGCAAGATGCCAAACAACAAAACTAGTACGTCAACTATCCCAATAATACAAACAAACCGTCCTACACACTTTTTGTTACTCAATAGTAAACTTACGTACTAATGCATGTAATTATTTCTCTTATAAATGGTTCAGTCTATATTTATATGCTGTATGAGTGCAGACATGATAACTATATAAATCTTAGATTGTCATATTGACATTTTCCCATTTTTCGTTTCAATTTTAATTCTAAGTTTAATTGTTATAGCATATACGTAATTACATCCACAGCGTGCTCTAGCATTTGTAGACGGTATCAATCAAAACCACCCGACTGTTAAAGAAACAATATATCAGTAAATTAATTTAGTCTACAAATATAACTTCCAGGGCAATTCAATCGGATAAGTGTGAGTTTAAATAATTATCTAATACGTTTTAACAATATATTGTTGTACGAACTCTCCTCTTGAAATGCACAACGCATTAGATGTATTGCATCAATTTCAGCTTCAATTGGCAATTGAAGAAATAGAGGAATTGGCAACATGCACCTAATACATAATAAACATTTGTCATGTTTTACAAATAATGTCAATGATATATCGCGGTGTTTTACTTCGTGTAAACTACCGTGGTGTTGCCAAAGGAACACACGGGTAATGATACAGTATATGAGTTTTTGTGTTTTTGAGAGAGAGAGAGAGAGAGAGAGAGAGAGAGAGAGAGAGAGGAGGGGGGGGAGGGAGGGAGGGAGGGAGGGAGGGAGAGAGAGAGAGAGAGAGAGGGAGGGAGGGAGGGAGAGAGAGAGAGAGAGAGAGAGAGAGAGAGAGAGATTTATTTCTACTTACAATGTACAACTTACATGACAAAAATATAAATATGATTTTAATTAGAACATTAAACAAGCACGCATGCAAAAATAATGTCCTGGGAAACAATATTATATATTTGGTAAAGGATGACACAATAAGAACTACACGTTCCTATTTCCTTCCTTGTTCTTTGACATATATGCAACCATTTATAAAATATATGCCTATAATTTAAGGTAAACAAAACCCCTGAATATACTGAAAATGATCCAAACTGATATAGATTAAAAGAAAACACGCTCACAAAACAATCAAACTAAAACCGTGTTCAAACATATTCGTTTTCAGTACGCGGTCTGTGGGGTGCAGAATATCCGACAACCGACTACTTATGGCAGTATAAGAATATAAGAACCCATTATGAGCTTCTATGTAGGATAAGGATATCTTACCCGAGGGGTCGGATTTTAACCAGGGACGAGGCTTGCCGAGTATTTGGTTTAAATTCCGACCCCGAGGGTGAGATATCATAATCCTACGTCGACGGTCTCATGATGGTTTATTTTTCTCCGACGTAATTTGAGAAAGTGGGACTTTATAACAATATTTAGCTTTCATGGCGTCAACATGATTTCATCATAACGTGCTGTTTGCCGTCATTCTCTTTCAAAACAATCATTAATAATATCGTAAATAAAGCGTACGATATTATGTAAGCTCAAGAATATGCTTTTTAAACGGCATAGAGGCTATTGGCAGTCGTCTTCATTAGCTTTATATTGCCATTAACGGGTAAATTCCGAAACTTAGGTCGGAATGAAATCACGCGAGGTGGTCGCTCATGTAATATAGATGTTGCTAATGTAAGATAGGAGTTTCTTACATGAACTTAAAACCTATCTTACATCAGTTAAAGTGGGAGAAATATGTTTCTGTGTAACAATATATAAATAATTAATTACAGTCTAGACGTTTATCGCAGACCTCTGACTTCATATAATCGTCAGGGAGGGTATAACTAGCCTATGGTTAATGCATATGTACAACCATTTATTAGACAAGCTTGACATGTTAACCGGTCGTTAATCGGCAGATATAGACAAATTAATTATAGTCCACATGTTATGAATACGGACCGTATTATAATAAGTACGTGTATGTCTTGTGTAGGGTATTGCGGCGGGTTGTTGTAGCATGTGATTTTTGTGTGTCCTTTTTTGTGCCTTTTGTTAGCGCCGTCCGATTTGTTTTTGTCTAGTGACTGAAAATCAAAATGATCTGATGATGAAGCTGTAGGGCCTCTTTTGAACAAGAAACTCAATTCTTCAACAACATTTCCTGTATTGATAATTCACTGCACATGTAACGTCAGAATAACAAAAAGGTGTTACAATATAATGTGTGCAGTGACTGTCAAACAATTGCATTCTTCTCCTGTCGTTTTGTTATCTGAATATAAGCATCGTGTATTGAATAGTCAGTATTGTGAGTTACCCGGCACTGCGTTGGATCTAATGGCTAGTTTGTCCATCTTCAATCATGTAAATCTTCGATCCTCTACCGTTGCGTTTCGTTAAATGTTTTTTTCATGGCTTGGTATTAAATCTGTCAGGAATGTTTTGTATAAAAAAAGGCACTGTTCGTTGGGCTCTCAACTCCAATAGTAAACTTAACCTGTAAATGTTTCGAGTGTAGACGTATAAGACATGCACCACCTTAGTTACCCATGTACCACGAAGGCTATATTTATTTTGCTCATACCAAAATTCTCCAATTATCATTTTTATAATGAAATACAAATTGTACGACTGTTGCGTGACATTTTCAGATTTAAATTACTCTAGCGTTCTCTGTGAGAAGTCTCTTGCGTATAAGGAAATGTCATTAAATTGCATAATAATTTTACTTTCAACTTATTCATTTTCATATGTTTTCACTTGTACGCCGCGCCGATGTGGTCTGCTGTTTGAATATGCTGGAACTGTAACCCAGCGATCTATCGTGGTATGTCATACACTTCCATGAACATTTGATCATCACGTTGACTTTCTCTCATATGTGGATGTGTTGTGGCTCCTAGTGGAAGGGTAAGTTATTACACGTACTTTTTCTTGTACGGATAAACTATGAAATGTAGTAATCTGCTAAATAATTGAGACTAACAATATGACAATATACACAGCGTTAACCTGATAAGTAATGGGTAAGCCTAAACCAACCAACTACATGTAATTACAGACGCGTGTGCAAACGCATACCAGAACGTTCCATGACGTATATATACGCATAAGACATATCTCCAAACTGTCTGCAAATGTATAGGCATCTAAGGTCAACACTCATTGTCGTTAATTGGGCATACGCCACAATTATGAATCTAGTACGACTTTGTTATGTGTATAAAACACTATAAGGAGTATTTGTGAACGCGTTATCACAGCGTATAAACGACTGTATGTAAATGAGGATGTTGTAATTGGATTTAGATGGATGGAGTCAGAACCACAACAAGGTTGGTAAAATAATTTGAAATACTAAACTTATATACTAAAACAAAATGACAAGTAGTACATATTCATAATTACGATTAAATTTTCTACTGTTAGCACACGCTTTATTTCGCTATGTTTGCTCATTTTATCTAAAATCACTGAGCATCGTTTTTGTTAGAAAAATGTACACCAGCTACTTTTAAACATCATTTACATCATGATCGGACACGTTTCAGTTCAATAATTGTACATATTATAACAGGTATAACATTAACATATAGATTGCATGTTTTCAAATACTTTTAAACTGTGTTTTTATTGCGACAGAGATAAAAAATCAACCGGCTATATGCTGCCGCTACTGTATGTTTACTGCATTGATTATGTATGTTTATTGTGATTGTCAAAATTTAATGTGTACTCATTATTGCAAGTTTTTATCGTGATTTGTGTCAACTGTATGTTTATTGTGATTATACTCGTTGTTTTTCAGATACAATGGACGAAATCCAGTGCTTATACTGCACATTTTCAACAGAAAACTTCGGTATCTGCATTATGCATTACACCACAATTCTGAAACAAAGCAAGTATATTCATGTTCCAAGGATTATAGAATTGTACCAAAAGAAATAACAGCATCTAACAAGACATACATCCCGAATTGCTAAGTGTTCCTGTGCCTTTAAATCAAGACACTCGATCGGTACTGGTTTGACCTGGGAGGCACTTGTCAGAATTATTTTTTCAGAACTTTAACATACAAACTGAATTTATTACTAGAAAATATTTCACTTTTTTTAAATAACATATCTTACCCAATTTCCCCATATAATGTGTATTTGCAGAAATCACTCGTTTGATGAGAATGCAAGGGCTAACCGGAAATCAGGAAAGAGGGAAAATGGTGTTATAAGCGAGCTGGTCATGAGAAGTAGAGGCATTCGGCCCATACGGGAACACCATCGGTTTGATGAATCAAAGGTGCTTCCGCACATACGACTTGGAATAAAATTGAATGACTAAAATATTTCGCTTGTAATGTTATGATTTTAAAAATATTGGCATTTAAAACGTTACTACTCAAAAATTGATAATGATCACCAACCAATATCCATGCATATTCTTTCATAAAGCTGATCTTCGGACAAAATTATAAAAATATATGCGATACATTGATGTGACAAGGTAACGCCTTTTCAGAGGTAAATGTTTAGCCATCAAGTTGAGGTTCAAGTGACAAGAAGCACATTGAATACTTTTTGTCTCTGTACTTATTATATAGTGCAAGATAATATTTTCTTAAATACAAACCACAATTTTGTCACAGATGCTTGAATGTAGCTCAAACAAAAACGTGTGACTGGTCTTATCAGCACTTAATCATCCAATTTTACTTTACAATATTACAAAGACTATTGTATGAGGCTTTCTAAGAAAACTATATTATTAAATAAGCAAATACTTTCAAGGTGTTAATATTGTTTTGATATTGATTTCTTGATCCTGGTCATATTTTGAGTAGTATACAATATATAGTACCTTACAAATTATAGTCAACACACTCAAGCCAGGACTGGCACTGTGCATTGACTTATCCCAAAGATGATGGGATGAATAAAACTGTACCATTTTAAAATTATGATTCTAACATAACCGGCGATTTTGCCTATGTATGAAGTATAGTTATACTGAGGATGATAAAGATAATCGTAACAGCCGTCAACAAGTAACCTAAGCAACACAGATCTCGCAAAATAACACTGGCTTTTATATAATTCCGGGTTTAAATAATGTTAGAATCGAAATAAACTATGAAAACCGTTGTATACCGGTTGTTATACAATGGTTTGTCGTTCTGACGCTTGTTATTAACCACTCAGGCCTACGGCCTTCGTGGTTAATTCCTACGCGTCAGAACTCCAAGCCATTGTAAAACAGCCGGTATACAACGGTTTTTCATAGTTTATTTCTTAATTCTAACATCTTTAACGTGTAATTAATGTCAATAAGGAAGTAAATATCACTGGCACCGCGTGGCGCATCTTATGGACCCATTTTTTATGAAACTCAGTACTGGTCATGTTGACCAGAGCGAGCTCAAGATTAGTTTTCAGACAGTGTTTCCTGTTTTCTCAGAATATTTTTGGTAATTACCACTTTATTCTTCTAAGCCATAGATATGGATAATTGGCGCATCTAGGTTGTTCCATAACACAATTCTTACATAAATGCAAATGTCTTTATGAAAATGATTTAAGTACAATAATTGGGTAGTATTTGAGCGAATAATTTATGAAATGCACTAAAGAATACTAATTAAAGAATGCAATCACAGTAATGAGTACATCTGTATCACAATAAACATACAAATCATTTCTCAAAATTATCAGTAAACATACAGTAATGAGACTACATACTGTATCACTTTTGGCCTCTATCTCGGTAAAATCACAATTTGAAAATATTTTTAAACGTACAAATTATATGTTTATGTAACACCTGTTATAATATGTACAATTAATCAACTGACACGTCTGATGAATAGGAAATGACAGTTCTGCCCCATGAGGGATGAGGGATAATCTATTAGAAGAAAAAAAACCGGTTGGATCCAGTTATGGTTATATTTAGAACTGGGTTTTTCTAGGCTATTTTTAGATCGAGATTTCCATTTATGCAACTTAATTTAGCTCACTCGTCACATCACCCATTGCCACGTTAGGAAGACAGATGTACCCGACACAACCGAAAGAACTTATAAGACATTTCGACGAAGCTGTTAGTCGACCACATGGATATCTACTTGTGAATTTGAAGCCAACTACATCCGAAACACTGCGCATGCGTACTGATGTATTGAATCTAAAAGAAACTAACGCAAATGGGAATGGTCATTTGGTTGAAAACACTCGAACTGTGCGGACCTATTTCCCAACAACAGGAAATAACACTTTTGAGGAAAATCAGGATAAAGGATTTGTGAAACCAGAGGAAAATATAGGTGATTGTCCAATACACGCAACAATGCGTAGGCATCCACATTATGTAACCATTGACGAATAGCGTGAATACCGACTCTGTATATACCTTCCTTTTTCAAATATTTATATATTTTTGTAGGTCCCGCATAACTAAAGGGGTTTTCAAGATCAAATTAGATAGTTTGTAAGTGATCTTTCCAAGTCATTTTCACTGAATAAAAATATATAATAGCAACCTGGTATTTTATTACCATCAATTTGTCTTTACATAATTTATCATGTGGTTAAGTTTATTTCAAAATGATCCTGACAAGCACTCCGGTGGGTGTCAACAGTACATTTAATGTCCCGTCGTCTGCTGTAAATACTACCAAAAACTCTCGATCTAAAAGTAACGTACATGTATTTAGAAAAACCCACTTCTAAGTGACGAGTGAGCTAAATTAAGTTGCATAAATGGAAATCTCGATCTAAAAATAGCCTAGAAAAAACCAGTTCTAAATATAACCATAACTGGATCCAACCTTTTTTTCTAAAAATAGATTATCCCTCATGGGGCAGAACTGTCATTTCATATTCATCACACGTCCAAAGCACGATATAAATGATGTTTAAAAGTAGCCGATGTACCTTTTTCTCACAAAAAGTCAAACGATGTTCAATGATTTTAGATAAACCTAGCAAATATTGCGGAATAAAGCATATGCTAACGATATGAAATTTAATCTTAATTATGATTATGTACTACTTGTCATTAGGTTTTGTATATAAGCTTAGTATTTCAAATTATTCTACCAACATCGTTGTGTTTTTTACTCAAATCATTTAAATCCAATCACGACATCCTAGATTGACGTACAGTCGTTTATACGCTGTGGTTAATGTATATAATGTTGATAAAGGCCCTCTTGTAGACCGAAACGAAATCAATAATATTCCCATTTCTTACGTCTGAGATTTCTAAAAGTTTTGCTTTAAATTTCTTACCACAATGAATGTAGGCACGCGTTATTCACATTATCGAGTTTGAATTTCAAGGCTCTTTCGACAATTTGTTTCACACTTTCAATGGATACAGCAACTATCAAGACACTATCAGAATAACATCTGACGGTACATTTGTAAATGGGAAGACAATGTGTCTGCTGTAGCGTAGAATTTGTAATATTTTCGATAATAGTTGTTGTTTTTGGACGTTTTCGGCCGTTTTTTCTCTCATAGAATGTTGTTGTTTTTATTATACGTATTTGGAAGATTTTTCCTCCAGTAGAAAGTGTTGGTATAATTATACCGTAATTAGATTTAACAACAGTTTATGTGGTCCAACTTGTACATTGTATTTTGTGTGTTTTTATGGCGGTTACGAACTGAGGTATGTAATAGTTGTCTCGAATCAGACTCAAATATATTGTCTGATGATGGCTATACAATGGTTTTACAAAACTTTACACATCATTACATGCACAGTATTCTATTACTTCTATAATTCTAACACGATCCGCAGATTAATACATACACACATCGAGCAAGCAAGGGCATGTATTATTACCCCTATAAAACATAAGATCTCAAATTGGCGGTTACTATTTACGCCCCGTATCACGTGACATATGTATGAATGAATAAACGTAAACTTTATAGTAAAAACATCTACGAGTCACGATGGCATGCAAGGCAAGTTGCACGAGTATCCAGTGTTACAGTTATGACGCGTCTATTTTTAGAAACTCCAATATACTCTCAAAACTAAGTTTCCAAAAAACTTCTGATAATCAATTCAATTATATTTTTCATTTCATGAAGTAGATACCCTACACTCGTGTTATTTAAATTGTTTCAATGTTTAAAATGTGTTATTTCCTTCAGAAAATGACGAAGGTCGTTTTCATTAACGAGGGAGGTAATTTTACTAGCTAATAAGCCACTCAATTTCAGCGTGGAAGTATGTTCAATGTCAAATGGGTGAATATGGAATGCGCGCAGTTAAATAGTACAGGATATTATCGTATTTAGGGTCGAAATAAAAACTCTGTTCTTGTATTTTGTCGGTGAATAAAACACGGACACTAGTTCGGATGCGAAATTTCAATCACTCGTGCTACGCACTCGTGATTTAATTTATAGCACGAGTGATTTAATTTTTCCGCATCCGAACTCCTGCCCGTGTTTTGTTCACCGACAATATACGCGAACAGATTTTTTTTTCTTCAACAAAGCTGTTTCAGTTATTCTATTAGGTTGATATTAATTTCAAAACTGAAACTTTCGCATTAATACTTTCTGTTCGATGTATTTAAGTATGCTATTTATTTTCTTTTTTCAAGTACACATCTCGATTTACGCAGATTTCATTTCTTTTCACAAATCAAAGTGCATAGATTTGCACTGAAAATAAATCAACCTAAACGCTTAAAATAGTTACATTTTCCTTAAAGCCACATAATGAAGTTCGAGAATGACAAAACGACTCAGTATGCATTATGTGTACCACAGCCGTTTAGTGTCGCAATGTACCATCTTTATATAAAGTATAATATTATGCACCTTTGTGACACAGTCTATATTACTAAGTAGAATATGATTTCGTAGAAAAGTTGGAAAGTCTACGTTAGGCTAAACGTATTCAATGCCTATGACTAGCATACTCAATATTAATATTCATATCAAAGTGTTACTCGCAAATGAAATTGCCAAAAACCGTGGACACGAGCAGACAAATATGTATGCACCTGTATTTTTGTTAAGTGTACATACAATACACGAGATGGAAAAAAGTAAATGGCATAGTGATTTGTGATTAAAAAATCCGTTAATTTACCTTGTACAAAATGTAGTATTACATTAAGCCGACATATAACAAACTGGGTGAATAAAATGACGAGATAAAGCAGTTATACTTTTTCTAAGATTCTAAGCACAAACCATTTTATACTTGAACCAACACTACTGGGCTAGTATTTATAAAGCATCTTAATATACTTAGCAACTTTTCTAAGTCCTCACTTATATTTTTGATGATAAATTTGTCATTCTTGTATATATCTCAATGAAATTTGGTTGTAATATGCGTGTGTTATTGTTTTGAAGAATTGTACATCAATACGTCGATTTCGATATATTATTATTGAATGAAAACAATCTTAACATAACAACTAAAAAAGGTAAAAGTCACAAATACAGATTTTGATATCTTACATGACCACCATGTAGTCTGATTTTTCTGCTAGCAGTCACAGACGAGACTCGGAAGCATTGCTGAACAAATAGACTCGTTGAATTTTACTGTCTGAACTCAAATTGGTATCACGTCTCCGGAGTAGCCCGATGTAACGTCATAACGTCACTTCAAATTGACAAACGCTCTGACAACCTGCATTTTACGACAGACAACTAATAAAATTACCTTTAACTAAATACTCGAATACATGTATATGTTGTAAATCAATCAGACAGTTATCATTTAGGTAATGTTTTTGACTTGTCGACAGAAAATGCCACACGACACCTTACCGACGTCACGTCATCTTTTTTCTGACATCGTCGGACGCATAACTGTGATATCATAATTGATTTTTAAAATGTTTTTCGTACGTGGTGAGTCTTTGGGCATAATTCGCAAGTGTTTGGAACAAATTCCGGGGATGTGTAACTGCGCGGAGGGAGAAAAACGCAAAACGCACGTGCGTCTAACAACGACAAAATCATTAGTCATACGACCAGTTTGTGTCATGGATTAGTTTATCTGCCGCATTTAACCACCACTTGAGAAATTTGGTTGCGTCACTGTTTATTATAAAAAAGTTATTAATCAATGACAATTAGGACTTAGAAAAGTTGTAAAGTATAGAAAATCATAAAATTTCCTTAAGGGAATCAGCAAGACAAGAAAATCTAAATTGTTAATTAATTAGATAATCATAGTTATCAGTATTTTGTGACGAGCTACAAAATGGATATGAAAACATGGGTTATTCTTCAAATTGTTAGATATACGTTTATGCCGCACAAATGTTTGACTTAAGTCTAAATATTCAAGTTCTTGACTAGGTTGCTTCATAAAAACCGGCCCTGGGAAAATAAAACGGCATCTAGTCCATCCTTATATGAAATGATAGTGTCAAGAAAACAATTGGTAAGTGCCAGTAATGTACTCTGTGCTATTTCATACATCGACAGTCTATATCTGTATGATATAAGATTACTGGTTTCTCACGATGATCGTCGGATAATAGCAACACAAGCGTCATTATAGGACATTGCGTACCATTCTTCGCCAGTCAAACACACTATACAACTTTGGGTATAAGCTGATAAATAAAAGTATTCGTTACAGTATTGATTAAACGCAATGGTGGACGAAATCGTTAGTGAAAATGATCGTACATATTAGAACATGTACTTGGTATATTTGAAAGTAAGCTATAAAAAGTAAGCTATATGGCAAGTTTGGGAAACGTGACGTCTAAGTACTTTTTGAACCATCATTAAATACCTCAGTATAAGTGTTGGCATTTTTTATGATGCCATATAATCGACTAATCGAGACTCACACACACAATATAGTATGTAAATATAGTATATATAACCTATATCTCGTAACTAATATATTTGAGTATCGCATGCTACTATTTGAAATAGCTCACCGAAGGGAAATGTTTCCCTTAAAATATGGCTTATAATCAAATGCATCCTCACCCAAACAATATAATAAAAAATCGGGCGGGGATGTGAGCACTCGACCTAAACAGCCGAGCACAGAAAACATAAAATACACACAGGCCACAATTACACGACAAAATGGCTAACACACAACTGATTTATAAGAGACGTCGTACTGTTTGCACAAGCGTACGCCCGCGATTTTGCGGACTGTTTTTGAAAATGACATATATACACTGATGCGACCGTAAAACTGAAAAGTATGTCATTTAGTCTAATGCATACAGTAATATACCAATAGCATGACCAACATATACTATAGTACTATGAGTAAATTATGATGTTTCTGTGTCATCACGTGTTCGCTGACATTGAAGGTGGAGTTTTACTTTGGCTGTTTACGCATTTATTGATTCATTAAAATAAAAATGGATTGTTCTTAACAGAATTGTGCATTTCGTTATCGAATGTTACTAATTGTTTCGATCAGTTACTTCAAATACAAAATACGATCACGGAAATAAGTTTGTTTTGCAAATTCGTAGATTAAGATTACAAGAATATGAAAGGACAATATTATGTTTTTCTTTTGTATTTTTGAGTTACAGTATTCGCCGTTTTTATATTTTATATTTTGGGTTGGATGGAATAATTGTATTGAAGAAAATAAGAAGTATAAATAACTCATAGTACAGTATGTGTTCCAATAGTTATATAGTCTGCCAAAGATAACACTAGCCTTTGTTTACAAAAAAGAACATTAAGCGCAGTTTCGATTTCCATTGTTCTTCATTGTAAGGGCATAGTCACTTTTAATGCATATACTCCTTCAATTTACTCTGATATATATGCAGCCGACCGTGCAATGTTGATATTATACATGTTTATTTATTTATAAAACTAGTTATTTCCGGTGAGATATACATGTACATGCATCACTTACCTGTGGGAACGTAGACATTCAGGGTAAGGCATTCTTCCTTCTGCTGCAACAAGAAATGAGACAGTCTCTTCATCTTCTCCACGTCTCCTCGGGGCATTTTCTCCTGCATGTCCTCTTCAACGATTTGTTCTTGTGGACACACCGCTCTTGTTTGAAATGCAACACGAACTGATTGCCATTTTTCTGCTGTGCTCACCGGTGGCATGAAACGCATTTTCGAGTTCAGAGAGGAGGCAAACTGGAGGCCAAGGTACATGACTACTGGCTTCAATGTTGTGTCTTTGAACTCGACCAGTGCCCCTCTCATTTGCCCATATTTTGTACGCACTATCTTTGACGAGAGCACTTTGGCGTACATGCTCTTCTCCACCTCGGGGCTTACAAAACAAATTGGCAATATCATGCATACGAAACAAAACCGATAGAGCCATCTAATGAATATCATATATGCCATCTCAGGAAGATATATGATGGCTATGTTTCAATTTGTATTCCAATTTTGACCTGCTAAGTTGCAAATATGAAAAGAAAGTCGTCTAGTTTCGCCTGTCTGTGGTGTTTACCATAAAACAATATGATGTATTTGATTTTCGATCAATCTAATTCACTGTGTTCCTTCGTTGGGAATATTTTACAAGAAATATCCTGAATTTAATTTCCATAGAAAGGGTGATGTATAATTTGTTACTCGGATCAGGCCGTTCACCGAGCACATATTGGATTTGTGCGGATATTAAAGTTGATGAGGCTAGAAGATATTAGTGCTTTGAATGAATCGATAAGAAGTAAATTGGAATATATCAAAACGACGTTTTACTACAGCGTTCATATTCTGCCCCCAATTGTTTCCATAAATATGACAACTCTAACACAGCCTTGGAGATCACGTGGGGTGATTTAGCTACAATCTGATTTGACACCGTATAATTCGGATTTACTCGGATCTCTTCCTTAATTCACTCCAAACGAAGAGAATAATCACCCTGAATTGACAAATCCAATTATTGAAAATTTTAAACACGTTATTCCTTTTAAATATCTCGCCGTCTTATAGTTGTCGGAACCGTTCCCGAAATAAAATGAAAACAGTTAACGTCACTCCCAAAGCTGTTTTTGGTGTCGCCCGCAAGCATTAATTTCATCCGCTTTCGGTCAATGCGATTAAATCCCCATTTATTTAACGAATTCGGCACTAACGACTTGATGTGTAGTTGTTTTTATCTCCAGAAGTTGCTGGATTCTCAGTCGAGTTTCTGCAATTAGAAAAGGCGCAATCAATAAGTGAAATGTTATATATTGTCAGTACATTATCATACCATGTACTGGTTTGAGATGACAAACCAGTGTACGGCTTTCTAATTGATTTTGCCTCGATACATTAGTGATAAATGCAAAGGGCAGTGTTTTGCAACAGTGCGTATAATTGCCATTTGTATCCTCACAATCAATAACATATCAAACAATACCTGCAAGGAAGCGACTTCGGATTTGATATCAATTTAGAAATATACTACAATGCCTTATACTCATAAATAATTATGTTATCACTGGTGATAAAATAACATATCGGTTTCCCCCGAAGGCGGAGGTCATTGGTCAATCTGAAAGGGGAACACCCGAATTCATCATGCACCCACGACTGTATCAGTCGAATACAAACAAACATACAAACAAGTACAACAGTTAAAATGGGCCATAATTTATTTAGACGTTACAGTACGAACTAGAATAAAATACCGAAACATAATGATATAGAAACAACACGCATGATGGGTCTCATAATTCACAAACATTTGAAGACTGGACATCAGACTTTAATGTTTCAAGGCAGATAGGTAAGTATACATCTATTTTGAAAATCAGTTCTGAACAAAATTATGATAGTGTTTCTTATAAGATAATTTGCATGGTGAATCAAACATTACAAATATTCCTTTGATTGAAAAAAAACATGTTTCATATATTTCGACCTCACTTGATCCGGGTTAATGTTTTATAATTAATTTTAATTTCTCAATGAAAATATGAAAACTGAATGTGAATTTTTGTTTTATTAAGATATTCTGAACTTGTCTAGTACGTTATGAAAAACATTTAAATTTTCATCTCGAGAATTCTGACGCGTGGAAAAAACCCAGATTTGATTCAAATGATCTTTTTCAAAAAAAAAACTGGATGGTTTTTGTGAACACGTGGTCAGAAACAAACAAATCAAATGTCAAATAGTTCCGACACCATGCTGAGTCTCGTTTGTCAGAATCTTGCCATTTACATCAACCTCAATAAAATATTTAGAATTCTATTGTATGGTCTGGACACATACTGACATCTGACATCGCTGATTTTTCTAATGTATTGGTTTTCATGACATTCGGCATTCGGTCTGGGTATTAATATAAAACAACATCAAACCGATGGCAACAGTAATTGTTTCTTTTTCTATGTTTTTATGATGTTTGTCAACAAATTGTTCAGTCATACGCAGCGGAATGTTAACTTAAAGTGTTGTTATCAATATCCACTGCTTTCTAGTGTAGTCTGATTTAGTCACAGGTTAGGCGAATTTAATAATTTGTTTCCGTGAGGAGTTTGTCAAAGAAGTTGTTAAAGACAGCAAATGACGGATTCTTTTTATCACATTATAATATTTACTGAGTCAAAAAACGTTAACCAGAAATAACGATGTTAAAAGGCAACGTTATATTTTCACGCTGAAAAGCCGGTGACGTACCGCATTTAATATCACACACGTTGGGGAACATTGTTTCGTGATGTGTTCTCACATGTTGTAGATTTCTTCCACGACGTCGATCCCAAAAGTTTCATTAAATATCAAGTATCTTACATTGTACAAAAAGCCCGGACATGCGTTTCTACGAGTTTAATGTTTATTTTCAATTATTCATCGCTCCGAAAATATATGACAATATACAGATCACATTCATTGTATTATAAAACAAACAGTTTATGTAAATAGTTCATCACACAGTACAATCTGTATCTTTATGTACACATGCTTGATTAATGTGACAGGGTTCACGCATGTGTGACTCCCAGAAAATTGTAAGCTTCTAACAATTAAATTACTCAGTGAAAATTCTCTCTAAAACCAATCGATCTTGGAAGTGTATTTACAAGGCCACTCGCCAAGGACTTGTATAAATATAATCAGTAAAATTTCACCACAATATACTAGTTTATAATTATATCAATGTTCGCTTGAGGGAATTGTTTTGGCATTTCATCGGCTTAGCATAGATGGCTTGTACTTCATAAATATTCTGAAAACACTTTGATTTCCTTGCGTAAAACATACGCATGCAATGAATTATGTCGAGTTAAGTAATCAAATTGTAAGTGTGCTGACTCTCTATTCTTTAGTTTTGACCATTTTCTAATTAAGTTTGTCTGACCTGATAGCCGACTTTCAATTTTCCGTGACCGAATCGTTTGAGATTTAGTACCACATGAACATTCTTCGCGCGTAGACTCGCGTTTAAACTTAAGCAACTCCTCCATTTATATCAATTATGCGACACAACAGCGTATGTATTTATTTAAAAGATGTATTTGTTGTCATTTTGACAGTAAATTTCATGGTCATTTTGCTTTGTTATAGTTAATATATTTTTGCTGTTTCGTACCCAAATATTTCGTACCCTTAACAGTTGGTACTTATGTTTCGTACCCTAATTAATAGATATTTCGTACACTATTGATATTTCGTACTCATTATATGTCGTACTTATAGAATTTTGTTATTCTGCATTGTATTCATTAATCTTGTACATTGTATTCGTCTGATACAGGTCTATGTTAATTAAGTATCCTTACGATTGCTTTGATATATGTTATTTGTACTTGCAGTTTTAATCACACACATCTCGATGTTCAAGAAATATGCAAATAAACATATGGTTGACTTTCGCCATTCACTACGTGTCGTCATTAGACGTGATAGTATGGCAGTAAAGTTAAAAGCGTGTTACGCATTGGCATTGGAGTCATCGCATCATGTCTGAGTCAGGAGGACCAGCCTGTCTCAAGACCTCAACAGAGAAAGCTTAAGAACAGTACGAAGAAATAATATTGAAACTTCAGGACAACCTTAGAAAGAATGGTAAATTATTGTCAGAGTACATAAGAAATAATGAACATATAGACAGCAGTGTTGATCAAATTACTATAAAATCCGTCAAAACTAAAACTGTTGAACATTATAATGTGTTTAATGCCTGTGTGACAGAATTCAGTAGGTATCAGCTGGAACTGCCGAAAGCCTGTTTGATTAACAAACTTGAACAAGGATCTTGAACATTACAAGAAAACTACCAACAACTTTCTAACTCACCTAAGATCGCTGAAATATGATACAAGTGTTAATGGGACGGCTAAGTCTAAGAGTCAAGGATCTAGGTCGAGCAGAGCAAGTAGAGCAAGGAAGGCAGAGTTTGTAGAGTAAATGGCTGTCCTCGATCTGGAAAAAATAGCAGTTAAAAAGAGACATCTGCTAGAAAAGGAGCAGTTAGAACTAGAAAGTGACTCTGGTCAATCAGGAAGTGAAAATGATGATAGGAAAGGTCCATGGACGCAAGTGTCAAAACTTCTGAATTCATCACAAGTGTACCCCCCAGGTTTTCAATATGAATAACTTGCCTTTTTAATGAGAAAGGACATTTCAACATCAAGATTAACAATTTTAATGAAAAACCAGAGCAATTCTTGGCTTGGAAAAAAACACATTTAAAAGTGTTGTTGGAGAAATCTGTGTAAGTCAATGTGAAGAGATAGATCTCCTTCTGAAATGGCTCGGGCCTAATTTTAGAAAACAGGCAGCTTCGCTGAAATCAGTCTATATCCACGACGCAGACGAGACACTAGAGCAAAGTCGGACAAGGTTAGTTGAGCGTTTTAGAAGTCCTGAGGTAATCTACCAATCAGCAACACCTAAATTGTCATCATTTTATAAGATCAATTCAAATAATGTCTCAACTCTATGACTTGTCTGACATACGGTCAGAGATAAAAGGTCTTAAAGCAGACCCTAAGTTCTATTTAACTCTGGCGTATTTTGACTCGGCGATTGGCGTCATCACAGTTGTGAACAAACTTCCACACTTTTTCCAAACAAAGTGGACAACTACTGCAGTCAAATACAAGGGTATACATGGTGTTGCTTATCAACCATTCAGTGTTTTTGTGAAGTTCATTCGTGAACAGAGCAAGATCAGAATTGACCCTGGAGTCTTCTACGAGTCTCAGCATACAACTGCCAGAGCAGTCATCGAATTAAACAAATCTGCAAATCAAAATTAAACCGTCTCCATCAAGAAAGCAACAGTTTCTGACAACACTTGCTTGATACATCAAACACCACACAAGTTAGAAAAGTACAGATTATTCCTCAACATGAGTGCGGAAGACAGGACATAATTCATTATTGAAAATAATCTGCGCTTCAAGTGTTATTCAAGTCATCACATGTCATGTCAGTGTCCTAAGAATGACGGTGCTTCCAGTGCTAGTGCTTCCACTTCCGGTGAAACTGTTCGTGATTCTTGCACTGAGATATGTGACTCAAACAGTACAAGATGATTATGTTCGAAATTATTTCCTGTTAATGTGTGCACTAAAGACAATTCCATTCCAACTTTATTAGATGCTATTGTATTGTTGATGAACAGAGTAATAGATCTTTGATCAGACCTGAACTTATGTCATTGTTAGGCATTACTAGTGATAACTACGAATATTTACTCAATCGTGTCAAGGTAGCATTGTTGTCAGTGGCTGTAGGGCCAATAATATTGCTGTTCAGTCTGTTGATGGTTCTTGCTCATACAACTACGTTAATCGAATGTACTAACATACCAAATGACAAAAATGAGATTTGTACGCCCTAAATGGCTAGGTACCATAACCAATTAGCAACATATTGGCACAGAAATACCTGAATATGATGCTCAGTCCGATATATTGTTGTTGTTGCGTAGGGATGTTATAGAAGTAATAATGTACTTGACCAGGTACTTGGTCCGCCGGGAACGCCTTTTGCTCAGCGATTGAGTTTTGGGTGGGTCGTTGTCGGCGAGCTATGTCTAGGTCAAATACATGCCACTGATGTTGCAAATGTAATCAGGACATATATACTTGAGGATGGCAGAGCATCTCTGTTTCACCTTGTTGTAATCACCTTTTGTCTGTGAAAGATCCGTTGTTTGTACAAACCCCTACATATAATAAGCCATGTGTTATTTATATACTGTCACCAGAGCAGCCATGTGTTATTTATCACAATTACAACCATTTTACCTGCTACACTTCTGTATCAGTCTTTATCTCTTTAATGTATCCTCCTCCTAAAATGTCTTACATATGCACTAATGTGCACTTGTCTTTTTTATTTACATATATTACATCTTTTCTTGCTAACAAGGGTAACAACAGTCATCTATCAAGAACAGGCAGTGTACAATACGTTGTCTCTGTTTGTAGATGATGTCTTTCATGTTTGCTGTCATAACATTGGCTGGGGGAATTCCTGGAGTGTATATTTCTTGTATAAAGTATAAGGGTCATCACAGTGCTGCCATACGATTATTATCCATAGTGCAAACACTTAATGGTAGATAAACTCAAAATTGCCTCTATGAATGTACAAGGTTTAGGAGATAAGGAAAAACATAGAGATGTCCTAAATACTTAAAAACCTTAAATTACAATATATATTGTTTGCAAGACACACACTTTATTGATAAAGATTCAGCATACATTATAAGTCAATGGAGTTATAAATGTTATTTCAATACTTTTAGCTCACAAGCTAGAGGCGTGGCTATTTTAATCAATAATAACTTTGATTTTAAATACAAAGATATCCAGAAAGATAACAATGGGAATCTGATTATTTTACACTTTAGCGCCTATGACAAAAACATCTCTCTATTCTGTATTTATGGTCCAAATAAAGATGAACCCTTATTTTATGAAAATATAAAAGAAAAACTAATCGCTTTAGACAATGAAAGTATCTTAGTAGGTGACTTTAACTAAGTAATTAACCTTACAAAAGATTGTTTTAATTATGTTAATATCAACAACCCAAATTCCAGAGAAACAGTAATTGATATTATTTTATGATTAGATTTTATAGACTGCTGGCGTGAAGATCACATTGAAGAAAAAAAATATACATGGCATAGAAAAAAACAAATTAAGCAAGCAAGACTCGACTTTTTTCTTATCTCAAATACGTTATATACCGAGGTAGATGCTACAACTATTAACCCAGGATATGGAACTGACCATACAATGATCACTTTGACTATTAAAATGGGGACTATACATTTTTTCTGTAACTAGAGGAAACTCTTAGTGGAAATTTAACGACTCTTTATTAAAAGATACAGAATATATAACCCAGGTAAAGGAAACTATCAATAGGGTGAAAGCTCAATACATTGTGGAAGATCGAGCTCTAAACATAGAAATAGAAAACATTCACATAAAAGATATTGAGTTCACAATAAATGACAGATTATTTCTTGAAACTTTACTTATGGAGGTTCGAGGTCAAACAATATCTTATGCTTCTCATGAAAAGAAACTCGACACAAATAAACAAATAACGTTAGTTAATGAAATAAACAATCTACAAAATGAAAAAAGAAACAACTCACAAATAATTGAGGAAAATAATAATGAATTATTAGAATTTAGAAAAAAGCATTTAAATGGTAAACTTGTAAGATCACGTGCAAAATGGATCACTGAAGGTGAAAAACCCTACTAATTATTTCTGTAACTTAGAAAATAGAAACTATGTATCAAAAACCATGTCAAAACTTTGCTCTAAATCAGGGAGCTTACTGCAGGATCAATCTGAAATCTTAAATGAAACCAAAGAACATTACAAATAACTTTATTCAGATATACCCACCGACAACGTAGATTTAAGCTCTTTAATTACTGATAACACCATTTTAAAACTAAATGAAATCGAAAAGATAAATTTAGAAAAAGATTTATCTTATGACGAAATGCTCACAAGTTTAAAAAAGATGAAGAACAACACATCTCCTGGAAGTAGTGGCTTTACAACTTCATTTTATAAATTCTTTTGGAATGATATTGGACATTTCTTAGTTAGGTCAATCAATGAAGCTTTTAAAGTTAAAGAGTTATCTGTAACACTCAAGCAAGGTATCATAACATGTATTCCAAAAGGTGACAAAAGCAAATTATATCTAAACTAGAAATTCGTGCCCTCTGGCAAATTATGTCGAGCCTCGGCACACGTTGAAAAATGGCTACAACTTTAATTAGCCTTCAATTTGACCTTTGACCTCCAACACTGACCTTGACCTTTGAGATAGGAACCTGAGGGCTGGGCATGTCACTCCGCCTACTGGAGGTTAACATTCATGCCAAATATAAGAAAGATTGGTCAATGTATGACAAAGTTATGGTCCGGACAAGCTTCAATTTGACCTTTGACCTCCAACTGTGACCTTGACCCTTGAGATAGGAACCTAGGGGTTAGGCATGACACCCCGCCTCATGGAGGTAAACATTCATGCCAAATATAAGAATGATTGGTCAATGTATGACAAAGTTAGGCTCCAGACAAGCTTCAATTTGACCTTTGACCTCCAACTGTGACCTTGACCTTTAAAATAGGAACCTGTGGGTTGGGCATGACACTCCTTCTCATGGAGGTCAACATTCATGCCAAATATAAGCAACATTGGTAAAAGCATGACAAAGTTATGGTCCGGACAAGCTTCAATTTGACCTTTGACCTCCAACTGTGACCTGACCTTTGAGATAGGCACCTTGGGGTTGGGCATGACACTCCTCCTCATGGAGGTGAACATTCATGCCAAATATAAGCAAAGTTGGTCAAAGCATGACAAAGTTATGGTCCGGACAAATTCGCACGCACGCACGCACGCACGCACGCACGCACGCACGCACGCACGCACGCACGCACGCACGCACGCACGCACGCACGCACGCACGCACGCACGCACGCACGCACGCACGCACGCACGCACGCACGCACGCACGCACGCACGCACGCACGCACGCACGCACGCACGCACGCACGCACGCACGCACGCACGCACGCACGCACGCACATACACCAAAAGTGGCGACTAAGTCTCGCTCACCGCAAGCGGGCTCGACATAAACTGGAGACCAATCTCGCTGCTAAATATATCATATAAAATTGCATCATCCGCTATTGCGGCACGCTTAAAAAATGTATTACAAAATATCATTAACGAAGATCAAAGTGGGTTTCTTCCAGGACGCTTTATAGGTGACAGCATACGAGTTATATACGACATAATGTTCTACGCTGAAAAAATAACAAACCTCGAATGCTGCTACTTTTAAATTATGCTACAGCTTTTGACTCGCTATCATGAAAATCCATGTATAAAGTATTGTCTTTCTTTAACTGTGGACCTAACTTGATCAATTGGGTTAAACTATTTTATACAAATATTTCATCGAGTGTTATAGTCAATGGACATCTGTCTGAATGGTTTACATTACATCGCGGTTGCAGACAAGGTGATCCTCTATCTCCCTACCTATTTATATTATGTGCAGAAATTCTATCTAAATTGATAAGACAAAACAACAACATTAAGGGTTTAAATGTTAATGGAACAGAATGTTTAGTTTCACAATACGCAGATGATACTACTCTTATACTAGACGGTACAGAAATGTCACTAGGAACAACGATGTCAGTGTTAAAATTGTATGCTAGTATCTTGTCAGTTTCAACGGTTGCAATTGACAAGATTTACTAAAAATAGCATGTGAAATATACACAAACATATAAATAGGATACGGATACTCTCTAGCAGGGTGTTTTCCGGACTCAAATAGTACAAATGTCTATAAATAGCCCAGCCTTGTTTTTACTAGTAGTGATCGAACAAAATATCACAAAGTGGTCGAACAAAATATCACAAAGTGGTCGAACAAAATATTACACGGAAGGTCTATGGGGAAAATACACTGAGAGGCCACGTGAGGTATAACAATTGGCGTTATCACCCCTGGAAACCCAATCAGGTCAGGGTCGCCTTTGACTCCTCATGTCATTTGAAGGAGTTTCCCTCAATGCAAAGTCCTGACCTCACAAATAGCTTGTTAGGGGTACTCATGAGATTCCGTAGTGATGAGGTTGCTATGGTAAGAAATATTGTCACTTTCAAAGTTGACTTATTAAGTTAATCAATTTTATTGGAAGTGTTTTCAAGTAAATTGTGTAACGGATGTAGGTGTTATTTAGGGAAATAACAGGCGGGGAGTGTGCTAACTCTCTATTCTTTAGTTTTGACCATTTTGTAATTTAGTGTTTTTTGACATGATAGCCGACTTTCAATTTTCAGATTTAGTACCACATGAAAATTTTTCGCGTTGAAACTTTAGCAATTCTTCCATTTATGTCAATCCTGCGACACAACAGCGTATGCATTTATTTTATAGATGTATTCGTTGTCATTTTGAAAGTAAACTTGATGGTCATTTTGCTTTATTATAGTAAATATATTTTGCTGTTTCGTACCAAATATTTCGTACTTATGTTTCATACCCTAATAAGTTCGTACTTACGTTTCGTACCCTAATAATTTCATACTTATTTTTGATACCTATTAATTCCGTACTTAATTGATATTTCGTACTCATTATAAGTAGAACTTATAGAACTTTGTTATACTGCATTGTATTCATTAATATTGCACATTGTATTCCTATGATACAGGTCTATGTCAATTAAGTATTCTTACAATTGTTTTGATATTTGGTATTGTATACTTGCAGTTTTAACTACACACATCTCGTTGTTCAAGAAGTCAAACGTTAATAGATATATGCAAACTTCACCTGGCGTTCTTCTATACATCACAAATGGTTGACTTTCGCCATTCACTTTATATTGTCATTAGACGTGATAGTATGGCAGTATAGTAAGGTTCCTACATTTAAATGTTCATAAGACCCACTAAGTATTCTTGTCTACCATCAAACAAATGTTTTGAGAACAATGATCTGTAATACAACATTTGGAAATACCTTAATATTTAACCGGTTAAGAGATACACTCAACAAAAACCGTTCCCATGGACTGTCTACGAAAAAAGATTATGAATAAACGGACAGGGAAGGCAGCACTCAACTGTAGTCTGGTTCCCGTTCCTCAATCTTACATTTCATTAGATAAGGTCCGGCATCATCCAATTAAAATGGATTCTTCTACTGGTAAAACTAGATGGCGGGTGTACATTAGTTTATATAGGCATTTTTAAATAATCTCCCCAAAACATATGTTCTTTTGGTGTCGTTTCGATAAGACTTCGTATATCACTTGAAAAATGTACAACCTTTCCAACTACACAGGTTTCATCAAAACGACACCACAAATATGTACTAAATAACGTTAAATAAATTATGTAAATATTTTGTAGCAGCATATATATAGTGTATAATCAATAACCCGCTTAGCCTAATCGGTAGAGCGTTTGGCTAGTAGCCACAATGGTACACGTTCGAATCCTGCATCGACCGCTTTCTTTTTTCCAAAAATTATTTCCCATGAATTTATACTTGTGTTTTAAGAAATATGACACTGTAATAAAATGTTTTTGAAAACGTGAATATAGCAAAACAACTGAAGGCCATAAAAAAATTAAAATGCTATAGATTCTATATAGGTAAAAGACAGACCATACGGACCTCGAACCAACAGTATCGTGTTTACAAGGCAGACGCTCAACCGATTAAGCTAAACGGGCACACAATATTATTTGTCATTTATATGTAGTAGATCTTGTGCATTGCTATAAAGGTTTTTTCATTATTTTTATCAACGTATTTCAGTGCATATCAGTGGTGTCGTGCCAATAATAACTATGTCCCACGAAGATCATATTTTATTTCATCTAAATACAAAGTTTTGTTGAAACGACACCAACACACCATTATGTATTTGTAAAAACAATATTTTTACTATATACAACACGGTACTTCCGCCGTTTTGAATCTTACCATGGGGCCGCCATTTTATTTAGATGACACCAGACCTCCACTGCGTAGATTGTATAATCGGGAACCAGACTTCACTCAACTGAAGCAGTCGAGCACAGAAAACAGAAATAACACGAAAACCGGGTACGTAATAAGAGGAAACGTCATAATTGTAGTTAATATTGATATAAAATGTAGACAACCCCGCAAATACTCATACAAAGTAGATAAAATCCATTTACGAATTTTTTTCATGGATTTAATGATCGATTTCATTATAATTACGCCGTGAAACAAATGTCTACATAAACTTAAGGAACTAAACGAATTAACTAGTCAAGTAGTTTATCAGATCAACTAGATTCTGATCTTCTGGAAATTCAACTAGATTGACAAAGTGTAAAACTTCAGATATATACCAAGGTTAATCAGAGATACCATCAATATAACCATAGCCCACGCTGTGTGGTACGTTCATAGTTATAATCACCGTCTTACGTACAAATGATATGTCTACTGTCAAAGTATGAAGTAGTAAATAAATATATCATGACAGGCCTAAATGAAGAAAATTATGAACATAATCGTTGGCAATGTTAAACATAATGTCATGATTAAGTTCGCTAAAACAACCTCGTTTTTGGGCTAGCCCTTATTTATTACTGTGTTGTTTGAGGTTGATAGTAAATCATTTTCTACAACTTATATTACTTACTCTGAACAAATCATAATTGATGGTGTCGAATCCCATCGAGGATATGCGATTATTCAGATAAGTATGTTTGTTTTCCTGCTGAGCGTCAATCAATGGAAACAACGGTAACATTTGTGTCTCTCCGGACCACAGGCACTTGAAATAGAAATAGACACCCACCACTGAGCTATCCAGGTGATTTATTAACGTAAGAACAGTACGCTTCTTTATTTAACTAGGTATTTTCTGGAACTAGTTTAACACATTACTAACCACACCACACCCTTGATGATATCTATCACTGCAAGGCCATAAGAGAAACCTGTTTCTATTGAAAGGTCACAATCAAAATACTACAACAAGGCCCTCCACATTCTGTATACTCGGAGGTCAAACCTATTGTTCTAGAAATAAACAAATACTCTAAACTAGGCAATACATGCGTTTGTTTTGTATACCACGTGATAACAACGCCTTTATGCTAAAACCTTTGTCGGGAAATGTTGAATGGACATTTGATATTGAAATTGACCCATTAATTATGCCAAATTGTGGACTTAAATTTTGTCAATGATTATACATGTACAACCAAATTCGGACCAACTTGGTTTAAACATTTTAATACAATCGGATGACATATTGAAACAGATGAAGTTAAAAACAGTCGTACATCTGACATATATCAAAATACAGAACACGATGAAAACGACAATTTGAAAATGATGCTGAGAAAATCATTTATTTATCGTTGCTAATATAAACACCCGGGGAAACTAATAAGAAAGAGCCATTGCTTTGAATTTCAATATTTTATTTGTTTGCAGCTAACATAAAAACCTAGCCCATACAGTAACCTGCTAATGACATAACGTAATAATTTGAGAAGTTTCAGGAGAAATAGAATGGCGTTCGCTAGATAAAAACTCCAAACTTGAGGTATTTGTTTAAGGGAAAATTCAACGTTTGGATTGTAAATTACTTAACATTACAGTGGTTATTTTAACAAACTATGATTAAATTTTATAATACTATCAATACAAGTGTTCTTGAGTAAATTCCGAAATTTTGCTTCGCAATCAACATTTTTGCAATTTGTTACGAGAGACACAGTACCTTGCGGTTATATTAAATGACATTTCTGGAGATTAAATTAGTCCCTAAACCAGGAGTCAGAAAATAAATGGTAGCGGAAATATAATAAAAACAAGTATCATTATCGAAATTGACATTTAATCCCCAATATGGAGTTGCCGCAAACGTTTTAACTATAACAACTAAATAGGAATCAAAGTATTCTTGCGACTGGTAGGCGTTTTGAAAAGCTAAGATGGCATATTTCAGTACTATTCAATTAACCCGCCCAATATAGAAACAGTGAGATTGGCAGGAGTCTCTCTATTCTTTCGCACACTTATTAAACTGTTATTCTAAATTATTGTTGCCTTTGTAAGTTTATTAAGTATACTTCCCCTCCTCTAACCATAGGGGTCTGTATCGACTCACTGGTCTCTCATTCACTAGATATAGATATCAGGGAAATGACTAGTATCACAATTGCGGTAACTTTTCCAAAATTGCAATTAATCACATACTGTTTTCTCCAGGAGCAAGCTTATACATTTACTTCGAGATACAACCAATTTTATGCCAAAATATATTGCACTCGAGCTGTTACAAAGGCATACATGTTGAAAATATACTGAAAATAAAAACAGGACAAGAACATGGACAGACCCTTGCCATACTAAAGGGCTCTTCACACAGGAGTGGCGACAAAAACAATGACATGGTTGGATGAGCGTATAACAACTAAACCTATAACCAAAATATCACCTCTGAAAAGTAACACAGGCGCTAGTGCGGTCATTCTATCATTTTGAAATCTAAAAATGTTCATCGGACTTCCATTTTGAGTCACGTGACGTAATGCCGAATAGCCGATGATACAAGCCATTCTATTCGGCACGCTGTTGTGGAACATGCGACGTCACAAACCACACCTTGGGACATAAAGAAATTCGATCGAGGGTTGATCAACAAATATGCGAAAAAGTTACTGATTTAGTACTGTAGGCCTATCTACTTTATTCGTCATTGGAAGTCTATGAAACGTTCTAAATATTAAAGTATCTTTTCTTAAACCATCCTTATTATTAACCAAAGTCCGAACAAACATACAGCTTAATGTTTCCAACGTTGCGTGTTGCAAACTGTATCACAAGTACCAATCGTGCGTTTGTAACGTCATGTTTTGATAACGGGTTGGTTTTGATCGTGCATTGATATATAGCTGTATGAATATAGTATAGTACAGAGAATTTAACGCGATCCTATTCTATTACTAGTAAATGTAGCATAAATTAACAGGTGATATACATTGTTGTATTGTCTATATGTATAACGAAGGTTGTATGCTTTCATAAGCGGTGACGCTCGAAGTGCAACAAAACATATAAAGAGCCGATATGCACAATTTGTTCGCAGAAATTCATAAATTCAACGCAAGAACTTGTTATACATTCAATTATAAAGGTAAGGATCAGTGCTGTACTCCTTATTACACATGACGTGAATTTTTAAATAAAATTGTCCAAAATACATAAAAGTTATGTTGTTTGTGTTAATATGAAGGTTTTTATAGTTCATAACTTCTAATAAGCCAATGTATTACACGTTGTAACAACATTGGTCACGTAACAAGAATTTAAGAGCATTTTCCTTTGTATTTGTTGATCATCCCTCATGTACATTTAACATGTGCTTCTTAAAATGGGGAGTATACTCATTCATTAGTTTAAAACCTTTAACTGATGCACGCTTTTCCGTGGAAGATAGTAATATTTACAACCATTCTACATTCCTTGCTTACTCACTTGGAACGGAACACGAGTTTTTCGTGCGCAATTTGTAGACCGATATAGTTCAATTTTGAACTCTGAGCCAGGACCTATCGGACTAGTCCATTTTGGCGGGTAGACCATAGTTTATTACGTTCGCATGTCATTATTTAATGATGTGATTCTTACATCTATCTGTTTCTTATCGATTTACAGTTTAGTGCAGTCGGCAACGTTCAGGATTTCTAACCCGAAGTTCGGTGGTTCAAATTCCCAATTCGCTTATATTTTTAATTCATTATTTTATGTTATTTAAGGAGATACGCGCACCTTTTATCTAACGATCGAATTTTCCTTGAAACATCTTAAAATGACAGAACAGTCTTCTAGAACAACATTGAAATCTTAAAAATGATATGTCACCAGGCTCGTTTTCGACATACATGGCTTTCTAATGACCTACCATTGTATTTTGGTCATTTTATCTATTTCCTGCATTTATGGCACCATTATGTTCTTTTTAAGATTATTACTGTATGAAACCACTTTTAAGCAATGCATGATATTTTGTGTGTTCAATGGTCATTCCTATTGACATTAGTTACAATTCCAGCTGCCTGGTGAACAAATTCAGTATTTGAACACCCACCCACTTGCAAAAAAGTGTGATTTTCAAACGATTTCAAATGAACGTCAAAAAATACCTAACGATCGAAAATGATTTAGAATTAGCCCTAAGTTTAGTATTAAATAGAACACCAGTTTATTCAAATAAAAAATAGGGGTCACCAGCCTTTTTTGGGAGGTGTGCATAAAAAAGCACTAATTATGAATAAATTAGCATAAAATTAACCTAATTTGCATATTGTAATGAAATAATTTTTTCTTAAAAATATTTCAAAGTGTGGCTATACCTCTTATAACTAAACCATGCACTACATATTATATATAAGCATATGCATTTGAACAATTGTAGGGACTTATTGTGAACCCATATTATTCACAATTTTGCCGTTCCCCACCCACTTTTTCATACAGGCAAAAAATAAAAAGTTAAAAATATCTAATTTTTGCGATAATATTTTGTTTATTTTCATTAATCAACATTCATATGCAATCATTGAAACTAAAATTCATGTTTGTTCTTATCTAATACGATTTTGAAATTTCGCGCATGCGCACAAGGCAGCTCGTACCTCCTTAAAGAGTCTATAAACTAAAGTACCTTTTTTTTAATTAATCCATGAAAATGTGTTGATTCATTCTATTTTTCATTTTCACTTATAGCGATCGTTTCCACATTCCGAGTTTACTGACAACCTGTATTACGTTGATTAGCCGTCATAACATGCTACAATACACATGCCAGATCTAAAAATATTTTGAAGCATGTAACAAATATGACTTGTCACATACTGTTATAACACGGATATTGCAAGTTATGTGCATTTATAAATTAAAAAATGTGTAAATATAAATTAAAAAAAGAAAAATATATTTATTTGGTGAGATTCGAACTTTCCCTGGTCAGACAAAAGTTATTTTACAATGTATCAAGCGCTATACTGTCACGACCATTCAGACGCACGGAATAGTTGGCCTTAATTATATTACTTATATTTTCCATTAAACCTATACCAACCTATATCGATTAATGGTTAAAACTTTAAAAGTGCAGTCACGGCTCAATGCTCGAAATCGAACTATACATAGTATTTTTATTTACAAACTACTTGATCCCAGTCGTGCACCCAATACGTATTACCTTCGCTAGAATATCGAGAACTAGTACATCTGTTTGCAGAGGTCACATGTCCGAAAGTTCATCCAGTAAAATGGCTTGTATCATCGGATGTTCGGCTTTACAAACATGGGAGTCCGATGAACATATTTAGATTTAAAATGATGAAATGACCGCACTAGCGACTGTGTTACTTTTCAGAGGTGATATTTTGGTTATAGTTTTAGTTGTTATACGCTCATCCAACCATGTCATTGTTTTTGTCGCCACTCCTGTGTGAAGAGCCCTTTAGTATGGTAAGGTCCTGTCCATGTTCTTATCCTGTTTTTATTTTTCAGTATATTTTCAACATGTATGCATTTGTAACGGCTCGAGTGCGATATATTTTGACATAAGATTGGTTGTATCTCGAAGATAACTGTATCAGCTTGCTTCTGGAGAAAACAGTATGTGATTAATTGCCATTTTGGAAAAGTTACAAGACTGTTTGTAAAGTTGGTGGTATCGCAATTTTGATACTAGTCATTTCCCTGTTATCTATATCTAGTGAATGAGAGACCAGTGAGTCGATACAGACCCCTATGCCTCTAACAAGGACATAAGATACACGATATTAAACCAGTTACATTATTGTATACAGTTATGAAACAACACAAAATATACCAAGATTACCTTTATGTTGGTTAAATTAGTTAACGCTAATAGAGTGTGCGGTCCAGGTTTGAATTTGAAAATGAACTGTGAAGTTTGAGTAAATGTAAGAGGGATTTTCTCAACATATTAACAAAATGAACAGTATTGTAAAGTAGTACCCAACCGTTACTATTTATTTTATCAGTACAATAAAGCTTACAGTACACTAGTACCCGTGTATCACGTTCAGAAAGGAGTTGCGCTCAATGTTCGGAATTACAGAAACAATCACCATTATTCGCTATGTAAGTGAAACGACTAAATATTCAAATGAATTGTCTCGAAAAGTGTGCAGTCTCCAATTTTCACCAGTTTACAGTGGACATCAAACCACCACGCATTAAATCTTACCATAAAGCGCACGGGTTTCTCGGGTATAGTCAACTTACTCTCTGTACTATAGAAAACGCTTGGGTGGCCTGCCTTTTGATATAACCACGGGTGTTTTTATTGTCTACTATAGCGCTTATGAATATACTTGAGATATGAGCAGATGCTTAGATAACTTTTATCAAATTTAAATTTTGTAAGTTATTGCCTGTGCACGTGTAAGTATACCATGCGCACGTGATAAATAAAATCTGTCCTGTTTCATACATGTTCACGTGATAGTAACACATGTGCATGTGATAGCTAATACGTGTCCACGTGGTAATTACACGTGCGCACGTGGACAATAAAATGTTTCCTGTGTTCCCTCTATGCTACCGTAATTGTCATATGACATAACACAAATGTTATACTGAAGAAACACTGACAGAAACTGATATAAATTATTGAGCATCGGGAGGCACGGGAACGGGGTCCTCGTGGTCCTGGGGAAGCTTCGGGAAAGTCATAAGACAATTTGTGAAATATATGTGTTCTGCTATTATGCGTCACTCCACCAGTCTCGGGGATGTACTGCCGACTGAACGCATAATGTTCCACGGTGTGTGAGGGAAGCTATCCCCCCCCGATGTTTCGGGTAAGCTTCGGGAAGTATTGATACATTAAGTGTCATCGCGAGTGCATCGGGAATATACGCCCGTGGTTATTAATATCGACTTGCTAATCACTCGTCCGTTTACTTTAGTGTAGAGAGTAAAATAAACCCGAGAACACCGTGCGCGACGCTGTATGAACATCGCAGTTTACTGTAAACTGGATAAAATGGAAGTATACGCAGTTTCGAGAGAGCTCATTCGTACCTATTGACCATATATATGAGCCAGTCTCCAGGAAAACCTGCTTTTATGACATTATGTAATTACTATATGTTACAAGATTTTGATAAAGCTCTAAAATAAGGAAAAATACATATCTATTGATTCTATTTTAAGTAATTGACCCATATAGTACTATACTTTAGCTTTAAATTTTCCTATGAATTATGTCGAAAACACATACTTCGTTGCTATGGTGACCAATTTCAGAAAAGTACTCCGATTGAGAAAAACGAGGATTTAGTTGTTTAAAACAGAAGTAGCCTTTCTCTGAATGTAAACAATTTCGATTTTCATGTATATTTTGAAAAGTGAAACATAATTATATAATTTGGTACTATTTTGAACAGTTTATGTCAAGAATTGATCAAATGGTGTAATAATGAAATACTTATTTCAGTTACGTCGAATAACGTTCGAATGACGTTTGCGACGTTACACAAAAAGCTCCGAACAGGGACTCTACAAAAACAGCTGTAACTTCCTTAAAACTCAAGATATTAACATAATTTCTTTTGCAATTTGCTTATTTAACATTAACCTGTAATACTATGGAAAATCTTAAAGTCAATATTTTTGTCAAAAAAGCAGGTTTTCCTGGAGACTGGCTCATATATAAACTGACGTCAAAAAGGAACGCTACATCTGCCTGTATGTTCGGATATTTCATACGTTAGGATAGTAACAATATAATTTCTTCTCAAAGACTAAAACATGCAAACATGTCTACAAATTCCCATTTGGTATTATCGCCATTAAGATGTTCAAAATTGCGATCCAAAAACGTTACCCTACCCAAGATGTCAGTATCGCGTATGCCCTCGATGTCCTGCAACAACTGCTGACAATCTTCGCCTAGTTGATCCAAACAAGCTAAACAGCACTCGTACATTGAGATAGCGTACTCACAGTGTGTAATGCCTGAACGTTTCGTAGCTGACGTTAAAACTGACGTAAACGGCGATTAAGGACGTCACATAATTGTTCCATAGGAATGTATTCTAGGAAAAATGCTGGTTATTGTAAAACATCACAGTCCGACCACAATTACTTTTCACATGAGAAGAAGTCAATAGTGACGTTGTCAAGCGGACACGCAGGTGACGTTAACGGATATAATCGTCTTGTCGTACAGAGGTCACACGCGGCGCATCTGAGCGAGACATATCAATAACAATAACATTTATTGTGAATTTCACCTTATAAATTAACTTCAGCATGTAACTGCACTTTGTCGACTGGAAATACCTCCTGGCAAAGGAGCAGGAGGGGCACGTGCGAATCATGCGTCGTACCATACCTTGGCACATCGGGACCAGATCGGGGTTTTTCTCTTCGCTTCGGTAGGCGCGTTCTTAGCTTGATCGATGATGTGTCGATAGTCACGGAAATATTTTGGAAAATAAAAAAGTTATTCACTTTTTTCAATGTAGCGTTTTTTCTTGACGTCAGTATATTATATAAAATGACGATGGGAGATTTAATTTACAAGACGTGATTTAAAGTTCAAAATCTCATCACAAGTTTAACGTGACACTGCGTTATAAGTTACATACATGCATTTATGTTTAGATTCGTGTTTTCACGCCGTTTCTCAGCATTTTGTAAGTTATATACGGCGGCAGATTCACCTGAGCTGTTTTGTTGGACTTTATCCCAGCCAGTACTGACTTACGCTTCCAGAAGGAACCGGCAACTTCTACTCATGTGGCGGACAGGACAATTGTTCAATATTCATGAAAGGGTATGCATATGGCCAACCACGACCGAGACACAAGTGTAAAACATCGGACTTTTACATATTTTCAATAAAAAGATGAAATACATTGTTACGGATATTAACTGCCTTACAGTAATGTTCTTTTGATTTTATGTTGAGAAAACCCCTCTTAATTTACTCAAACTTCAAAGTTCATTTTCCAATTCAAACCTCGACCGCACAACTCTAATAGAACTAATTAAGATGGAATAACCTTAGTCCCAACAGAGACCAAACGTATCATTTCATTACATTACATTACGTTAGGTCTCACCGGGTCCCAAGTACTTGTATGTAGCACTTTGCGCCACGATTCTTTGTCGCTGTTTGATGACCGATTATGAGCCCTAAAAAGCAATACAAAGTAAAGGCACACCACACATGGCTTCATTAATGCCTTTTCTATCATCGAAAACGAATGATTGCATGAACACTAACCTCATTGATACATAAAGTATTCCTGTTTCATTTTACTACTGAAATGTCCTTATTTACGCCATTGAAGCCGTGGAACTGAGCCGATGTATTCCGAAATTTGTTGTTCTGACATTTGTAAGAAATTTGATTGGACGAAAAGTGGCTATAACTAAAACCCAGTATCCGGACTAAAAATAGGCCTACATTAAAGTCGGTCAAGAACGACTACTCCGTACCGAATAATTATTTCGTCTAAGACGAATTTGTCAACTGTAGGTAACTTTCGTTTTTAAAACAGAAGTGAATCGCGACAGAAGTCAGACAAACATTTCATCTAATATTGGTTGTGTAAAGGTGTTTTTAACGCTGTTTTTTGTACTTTATGATTTAAATAAGCTTTACTGCGGTCGATTCAACTGTTTAATTCCGAATAAGTCGTTCAATTCGGAAATAAAATTTTGCTAAAGACAGCTAAGTTCAAAACTATGAGACTCTATAGTACTGTGGAACGTACGTAGAGTCTTATCTATGGGACTAGAATAACCTATAACAGGTAAGGCGATGAATGTTATTAAACTAACTATGAAGAGGAGCTGATTTTACAAACAGAAAAGTTAAACTGATAGAGTGTTGTTATTTCATAGTCAATCGGGTTAAAACAGTAAACGTTACGGATGATACTCGCATGAAAAACATTTGAATTCTACGATCGATATTCAATATCATTTTACTTATTTCTGAATGTCGAATTTGATATTATCCTTTAAACTTTTCAAACTCTTTCTTTCGATTTCCGAATGTCGAACTTTCGTATCGACTTTCAGACATAAAGAGTGTCGAAGTATCAAAAATCCAAATTAATGTCGAATTCGAAATTAAACAAGTAATTAAGAATTGCAAGCAATACAGAAGTCCCCTACCGGTTTGAGGCCATTTTCAATGTTTCTGTTGCCATAGCAACCACAATTTTTTCAGAATCAAACTATTTTTAGTCGTGCATTATCCCCCCATTGCCCCCTATCGACATATCATGTTTCATAAACCTAGCGAGGTAACTGTTTGAGTTATGTCAGGATCCAGATTGTTTGACGGACGGACGGACGGACGGACGGACGGACTGACGGACTGACGGACTGACTGACTGACGTACTGGCGTACTGGCGTACTGGCGGACTGGCGGACCGGCGTACCGGCGTACCGGCGGACCGACGGACCGACGGACTGACTGACGGACGGACGGACGGACGGAGGGCAAACCTAAAGTCCCCTCCGGTCAAAAACCGGTAGGGACTAAAAATAAATTATACTCATTTTATTTAGTGTCGAAATGAATATCAAATATACTTCACATTACTACGAACATATTGTTTTGAAATAGGTAGTGTTAGCACTTAAAGTGTACCGGTGTATTGTTTATATACGCTTATATGGCGATAATGTCTATTTTGACATTCAAGACAAGATCGGCAGTAAGAAAACGAACAAAATCGTGTAAAATTGGTTTGAGCTTTGAGATGCTTCGGGAGATCGGGGCAGATGCACTTTCATATACTAGTAACTATCTGTCTTTTCTTCATTCTATCATCGAGTGTCTCTGGACTGAAACTTAATAATTTATAATTTTGCAGAGATGTTCACTAAAGTTTTGTCCTGCACATGAAATAGTTCTTCATATCAAAATTTCATTATGCATATGCATTCTAATTACAACAAGTCATATGCTTCATCCTACGAGGGGCATTCTGAAAGTTCTGATAACTGAGTGATAACTTTATATTGGTTCGACTGAATATTTAAAAGTGAACATTTTCTGAAAGATCAATCTTTCAGTGAGACTTTCAAATTTATTAATGTATCTCTGAGAATGTATATTTTAATGGTATTGAAACAATACATGCTTTTGGGTATTGACTGAAATATCTCTTGAATACGCGAGCGAGTTGCGTTGTATTTTTCAGAGCGCACTGCGGACATTACATTCAGGCTGATTGAAATAAATTTGGTATTATTTGAAATATGCATAACAGTACCTTCGAATAACATTGAGTTATTAATAAAATAACAGCAATATATACAACCTAAATAGGAGACCATTTGACCAATATAACCCCTACTTACTTCTAGACATACAATACGTCTATGGACTATCAGCTATGCTGAATTAGTCAAATTGTCTAGATTTGAACGTGTATTTTCATTCGGGGGACGTTATAAATGTATTTTTCATAAGGTTTAATGTTGGGAGTAAAATATTGTGCACTACCCATGATTTTAGAAAGTGGGTGGGGTAACGGGATACCTTTATAAATGTAATAAAAAGGTTTATATACCTTGTTCTTGTAGTTTAATTAATGGTACTAACCCCAAATTAAGGAATTATATGATTATTCTTGTTTTGCGAAATGCTATTTCGAGGAAATGACGTCATAAATCTAAAACACGTGTTTTGGGCCACGTGGCTGTATTCTTTAAGGAGCTGTACCGTTGAAATTATAAGTGTTTCATCATTTGTCATTAGGTGCACATATATATAATACAAGCTATGTGTAAATTGCAAACAAATCGGATTGAAACTATAGAAAATATTACCAATAACGTGATCCCTTCCATTGGCTAATATGACCCATTTTCATTGGGTTATATACCTACATGTACAATGGCTTATAAATGAATATAAAATTCTCTGATGTTAATATCATTTTATGTTTTCGGTGGAGAAAGGTTGTATCTTTCAGAAAATGTGCACTTTTATATACATTTAGTGAATATTAAACAATGTACAGACGCATTATCAGAACTTTTAGAATGCCCCTCGTAGTACTCAACTGCCTGATACAATTTTCCGCCGTACAGACATTTAACTTATTATCATTTATAATAACTTAATGGTCAATCATGCACGAAATGTCATTCATTGCCGGGTGAGTATATACAGTGCCCACCAAAAATAAGTATACAGTAAATAATTGTTGTAAAATTAAACTTGGTTAAATGATTCAATATCCTTTTATCAGACGGTCACAATTATACTAGTTTCTGAAACTACAGTTACTAAATGAGTCAAAATGGAGATAGAAATAAAGATGAAGATGTTCGGAACTAAAATAATCATGTGAGCCAAAAGGCTGAATTTTCCATCTTTTTGTGACAAAGTTACCATTCAAGAGGGACAAAGAAACTTTAGATTTTGCACCTCGGGTACCAATTAATGTATGACCTTTCCTTTTGATAAACAAAAATATTCCTTTTCTTCAAATATATTGTTGCTTCATTGGTCGGCAAATAGTATTATTACAGGCAAGTAAGTTGGCAAATAACATCTGTATACTTATTTTTGGTGGGCAGTGTATGCTTGCTTGAAATATCCATTTATGGGTATATGGAGTGTTCGTTCGATAGCTGACTCTTGCTTGGGTTGCTAGGCATCGTCGTCGTTTCTAGGTGGCTTTGGATTATTAAAGGATATGCCAAATTGCCAATATGACATTTCCGTAGTCCAGGTGCTTCTTGCATTCCAGATCGCCTTAAAAGCGAGTATCCCAGGTTATACACACACGAAACTTGTTTTATAATTAAGACAATTTTCCCAAAGTGTCGTTACATTTAAATTTGATGACGACTAATGGAGTGTTTGGTAGAGAACATACCTGCCAATAATGCTCTTATAACAGTTGTACATCGAATACCATTCAGGATTCTATTTCAAATTTGACAGAACACTTTAAGTATAAACACAGATCAGTGGTTGTTTTGCGCAATACAGTGTCTCATTGCAGGTTGAATAAGCAATATGATCTTCTAGAGGACTAGACGTAACAAAAACAGCCCATAGAAAGACGATACGTTGTATAATTATGTATTTCCCAGAGTTGCTACTACTTCTATGGTACTGATTACATGTTTTACATTTTCTTAATGTAACAAACAAAATAGTTTGAAATTACATTCCAATTGCGATGAGATGCTTGAAGTTCGTTTCAAATTCATTATCGGTCTAGAATAATAGATATGTAACCATTATGTTCGCGTGTAGAATCAAATAATTCAAATAAATAGTGTATCTATACTTTAGTGTTATCATCTTAAATCGTACTTGGTACTGGTTACATGTCGCCTATGATATTTTTACTGTTCGCATTTTGCTATTCTAATGTCGCTAAAAGAATAAGAGTAACGTGAAGAACAAGGTAATTTCGAAATAGCAACCGACAATGCTAAAGGGGCATGCTTTATGGATTGTCATAAAGAGGCAAGTGTAGAATGACGATTAATTACTACACAATCATTGCATTGAAATGGACTGGATTAAAAATCCCAATCGCACAATGGATATTCCAAATGAGTTATCTTCCTTTGAAATCAATGTAACAGCTTCAGATGTCCACTAACCGGTTAAGGTCGTATAAAAACGAAAATTATCGGAACGTTATGGAACTTTGACATATTATACCTTAAGTGACTACGCTTCTAGGAATGTAGTTCTTGTTTCATTTTGACGTCTGTAATCTAGCAACAAAATGACGTCAAAACGACATCTAGCGGAGTGGTGTATGCGAACGACGGACAGTACGAACTATAGCATATCTTTGCTCTCAAGTATCGGTAAATCAAAAATCGAATTTTATAGTTGAGATGATGAATTAGCCTACTGATCGGTGTGTGATGTTTATTTGAATTATACTGCGTATAGACAGCGTTGATGAAATATCGACGTCGTATTTTACCAACGCTGAGTACACGCAACTATATTCAAAACAACATCATACATCACTGGCTAGAACAATTCATAATTGTAAGTATTCATTTAGAATTTTGAATTTCTGACACTATTTGTCAAATATATGCGGTAAAACGTACTACCATGCCTCCGCATTCAACGCACCGCTAGATGGAGTTTTGACGGCATTTTGTTGCTAGGTTACTGACGTCAAAAGGTTTGATGGTATTTATTTAAGGATAAACTCACCGTTTAGATTGTGAATTACTTTACTTTACACTCAGTCTTCGGGTTTTATCAAACTGGTTCGATGTTTATTATACTACCAATATAAGTATTATTGAGTAAATTCCTAAATATTTGCTTCCCAATCAACAGTGTTGCAATTTGTTACAAGAAGAGACACTATACTTTGTTGTTACATAAGAGCCAGTCTCCAGGAAAACCTGCTATAATGACATTATGTAATTACTATATGTAACAAGAGTTTGATAAAGCTCTAAAATAAGGAAAAATCCATATCTATTGATTCTATTTTAAGTAATTGACCGATATAGTACTATACCTTAGCTTTAAATTTTCCTATGAATTATGTCGAAAATACATACTTCGTTGCTATGGTGACCAATTTCAGAAAAGTACTCCGATTGAGAAAATCGAGGATGTAGTTGTTTAAAACAGAAGTAGCCTTTCTCTGAATGCAAACAATTTCGATTTTGATATATATTTTGAAAAGTGAAACATAATTTATAGAATTTGGTACTATTTTGAACAGTTTATGTCAAGAATTGATCAAATGGTGTAAAATGAAATACTTATTTCAGCTACGTCGAATAACGGTTACGTCGAATAACGTTTGAATGACGTTTGCGACGTTACACAAAAAGCTCCGAATAGGGACTCTACAAAAACAGCTGTAACTTCCTTAAAACATAAATTCTTTTGCAATTTGCTTATTTAACATTATCCTGTAATACTATGGAAAATCTTAAAGTCAATATTTTTGTCAAAATAGCAGGTTTTCTTGGAGACTGACTCATATGTATATTAAATGACATTTCTGAAGATTAAATTCTATGCAGCATCACTAAATTTATTTGTTTTGGCTTTAAAATGTTAGTGCTACATATAATTTTTATAACTTAATTGCTGGCTCCTATTGTTCCTTGTTGAATTTTACTGTGATGCACGATTATCTTTTGAGTCAAACTTGGCGAAATATGATATGACAATGTTAGACGTCAATGTATATTGAACAGTGGTATTTTATAATGTCCATTAGAAAGTTTTATCTGTTTTTCAGATTGCGCGCGCATATCCCCGAATAAGGCAGACTTGTAATTGTCTACATTTACGGATTGACAAATGTTATCTGAGTTAACTATATGAAATCCATCTTCACTTCCAGCTAAAATAAGTTCACGATCACTACATTCCTTTGGCAAAAGTATTTTCCATGCGTCGTAATTGAGCGACGTACATGTCACATGGAAAATTTGTTAGTCTGTTCAGTTTGTACATTTGTTGATTGCATAACGCACTGTCACAGTGGTTTTTGATGACGATAATGACAATTCGTACCAAAAGGGCAATATCCCTTGGCCTAAAAAATGCAACAGTCTTCCCGCATTTGTTGTGTTGTTCCTTGTCCTGGTGTGGTGTTCTGCCTGGGGCGTTTTGGTACCAATATTTGCAGTTCCAAGTTTGGAGAGAAGGTACCCCATTGGAACTTATGTTCCGCTTGTAACTCTCTGTAAGTATGATCGTAGTTTAAAAACTACTCTATTCATAGATTTCGGCGAATTCGAATATCCGCGTCGTGTAAGCCAGGTAGTTTTCTATGTCAATTCGACGCAGTTCTCCTGTGGCCAATAGATAGTTCAAAGTCTCTTATTTGCCGATCCCCATTCCTCTATGTATATACCCAAGTAAGGGTGGTCCTCTTCTGTCCTGAGGACGAGCGTCTCAGTATCGACTGCCCCTGATTTTAGCACAAACTTCCGTCAACGGCTTTGCCTCCGTTTTTTACACTTCTATGTCATGAATTGTGTTATATGGACCGCCTTTTGAGAGTTAGCTTTTAATGTTAAGACCGATCTAGGGTCCATAAAACTATGAATATGGCGCTCCTTGGACCGGTCAGGGGTTAGAGTATCCGTCAGATGATCAAGCGTCTTACCTGCTGCACTCAGACGTTGATCGTTGATGAGATCATTGTTTTCTGCAGCCATTGTCCCAGCATTACCATTAAACAAGCTCACTTATTGTATCACCAACTTAACGCATCCTAAAGATAATCCGATAGATTTTAAGTCGTAATCCTTTAACAATAACAACGGAGTGTTTACACTACTTTCCTTGGTAATCCAATGTCTTTTACCAAGTTATCAAAATTGAATTATTCGTGGTTAGAACACTATTCTTCCGTATTGTCCGTTGACATTGTTCAATACATTATACACAGGTTAATTAAACATACATAAATAAAGCAAGATATTGTAAAAAGCGTGTGCAAGCGCTAGCGCGTAAAATATAAAACTGGCGTAGTCGGAGAAAAATTCCCAGAGCCTCACAGGCAGGTCACGTGTCGGTCAGCGAGGGTTACGTAAGCGGCGCAGTCGTTTGATTGTCTTAACGAAATTAAGGAAGTTAATTCTATAAACGTTATAACTATAATAACTGAATACGAATCAAAACTTTCTGGCGACTGGTAGGCGATTCGAAAACCTAAGATGGCGTTTTTCAGTACTTTTCAATTAACCCACCAGTTATAGAAACAGGGAGATTTGCAGAACTCTCTTATTTTCTTTTGCACACTTAGAACTAAATTATTTTATTTCAATTTATAAATGTGGAACATTCTTGACGACTTTCCAAAACAAAGACTTTTTTTTTAAATTTTCAAATTTACAAGTGAATGTCGAATTCGACAAGCAAATAAAAAGTAGAACGTCGAAATAAATGCCAAAAATGTATATCGAGGAATCATTCAGATTTTTTGGAACTCGAACTAGGTCTTTCAGCCTTCAGACAGCTTGGAATTGGGCTTTCGGCGGTGAGGTTCATTTTCTTGTTTAGTTATGTGTTGGGCATTGTGTCGTGTAATTGTGATATTTTTATGTTTTCTGTGCTCGGATGTTTTGACTGTACCGGCATACCGTTTATATACGCTTAAAGGTCTATGCCAAATCTCAAGTTCCCATGTACATAGTTCATGTGCTTCTTGTAATTCAGAGCCCGGGATTACAACCAATACTTTCACTCAACACTCTACACACTATTGACATTGTAATATAATGGGCTAGTATTTGTCCTAGACTAAAATTTATAGATTACAAATAAATACACTACATTACACTATAAAATAAGCAAAAATTAATATTTAGTACCTGTTTAACATTATTACAACTTCTTGTGCTCATTAAATGTTGTAAAGAACCTCAAAAGAGGAATTTCAATATTTGAGTGCTCGAGTGATGAATGTAAATACTAGTTATACTTCCGGGCCAGGTGGCCATATAGGCGAGTATCCAAGGTGATACACGCACGAAACATATTCCATAATAAAGAACCTTTCACAATGAGTATTGTTACATTTAGATATGGTGCCGACTAATGGAGTGTTTTTACAGAATAACCCTGACAATAATGTTCGTATAACAGTTGTGTTCATACAATCACGTAGTACACATACGTAGAATTGCATTCAGGATCTATTTCGACATTGATCGGGCAATTTACGGATAAACACAGATCAGAGGCTGTTTTGAAGAAGTTAGTGTCTCATTACAGGTGGATAAGCAATTCGATCCTACAGTACTAAACGTAACAATAACAGCCCATATGTTTAAGTGAACTATGTATAACTATGTATTTGCAAATGTTGATAGTACTTCTAAGGGTAGTAATTCCATGTTTTATATTTTCGTTATATAATAAACAATAAAGGTTAAAATTAACAACTGGTTTGGATAAGATACAAGAACATCGGTCTGGAATAATAGATACGTAACCATTAATTTCGCAAGTAGGTTGGAATAATTCAAATAAATAGTATACCTATACTGTGGTAATATCTAAGTTCGTACTTGGTAATGGTAACATGTCGGCAATGTTAATAAGAACAACATATTATAATCGTCAGCTATGTTTATATCGCTTAAAGACAAAATAATCACTCATCCGAATTAGATTTACGTGAGTAACTAGGCAATTTCGTGATGGCAACTAAGTTACATACAACGATAATGGGGCAGGCTTTATAGATTGTCGTAAATAGACATGCGACAGGAGGCATGTGGTTATAAGTAAAATAATGAGGTATGCAACATATATACTGACCATAATACACATGTGACATATACGAGAGGTGCCCCACTTATATTTGAACACCGTTGAATATCCTATATTTTAATGTTAACCCAATATAAATGAAATAACTTGTTTGAACCGCGTAAAATAATGTGTCAGGTAACATGTACACTCACTGTTTGGTTGGTTTGCAATATGATTCGAGCCGAAATCAGCAATTTTGTAGAGGGTGAGGCGTTTGGCTTTTTGAAGGCCGAATGCTCCTTAAGAAGCACCAAGACGGTGTTAATAAATCATGGATAGACAGTTTCTGTGAAGACTTTCAGTAATTTTCGTCCATAGAAGAGTGTAAATACGTTCTGCTGCTCTAATATGTAAAATGACACAAAATATAAAAAAAAATTCCAAAAGTGACGATTCCTTCAAAAATCGTATCCCTTGGTTATATGATAGCTAGGACAAATCGAATAACCAAAATGGGGATTGCAATGAAGGTAGGAGTATCCTTCGAAACTATTAATCAACTAATTTCAAAAATGGCGAATGCAAAGCTCTGAAAAACGGTCGGTGTTTACCAGCGATTTTCCAAAAAAATGCAAGGGAGACAATCGTCTTTAACCCCCGTACATGCTACAACGGAACAGTAATTTCGATAACTTTTTCCCCTCTGTTGAGATAATGCTTGATCATTGAGATATTTACGGTAACACACCGGATTCCTATTTGAGAAATGTTCACGAGACTATCAAAAAGTTAACATTCGTTAAGCAACGTGAGTTCCCGTCCGGTTGCATGACTTGTGTTGTTGTTTGTTAAAACTAATAAAATAGAACTCATATTTATTCTACAAAGGGAAAAAAAGCGCACAGAACTATGCTCCTAACGTTTAAAATAGTTTTTGGACAAAATGTTTGCCGCATCTCGTTCCTGACGACAATGCCTGGAACATGGTGTTTTGGTCACGACTCAGCTTCATACCTAACCACAATCAAGCATTCGATACCTTAAGAACACGAATTCCAAGTATATTACACCAGAATAGTGAATGCCGAAGTCTTGCAATCTTGTATTCATAAACTTTTGAATCTTAACGATAAAGCAGCATTGATTACACTCGATCAATGTTTACACCACCAATTGGGATTTTCTGTCTTAAAAAAGCTCAATTCGATGCCCCTACAAAAGTGTTGTTTGGGGTCTAACTGAACTGCAAAAATAAAAAACAGTGAGTGAATATGTTAGTAGACACATTAATATACATTGCTGCATAGATACATTTCGATTAAAGCGTGTCAACATGAAAATGTTGGATGTTCAATGGTGTTCAAATATAAGTGGGACACCTCTCGTATACACCCTCATCTCCAGAAGTTATCAAAACAATGACAAGTCAAATAGTTCCTGCGAGCAAATGATGTACCGACTTCATTTGACAGAGAATTGACAGGATCCTCGACATCCTATCTGCATAATTTAACAGCTGATGTGTATAAAATTAAGCATGAAATTATCAAAATCGTGAGAGAAAAATAAGCGCGATAGGCCGACAGCTTTCAAATTGGGAAAACTATATGCACGATAATTTGACATACGAAATTTATCATCAAATAATTTCATGTATAACAAACCAATTTTCAAGACACTTAATTGCATATTATGACTCCCTTGTTCCATATAATATTTATATGCTTATAAATAAAACCTCGTATCAGTTCATTAAAAGGTATTATCATAAGACATGTTTTCAGTGTTCAACAATATCTAAGATCATAAACCAATTCCGATAATTCCATGACAATAGACAAGGAGACATTTAGAATTTTAAGTCTCTGAATAGACATCAACACTGAATGGTAATTCTCCTTATATCACTCTGCAGACCAAAAGAAACTGTATATGTTGTTAATTTTATCAAGGGAATCAACCAGCACTAATTTTCCCCGCTGATCCTAAAAAAACGGTGGGAAGTGGTACGAAAGTGTTGAGTATGAAACGTTAGCGAATAATTTATCCAACGATAAAACGATCTAAACTCGTGTTTTATACTCTTTTAATCGAATTGCGTGTACAATTTTATCGTAAGGACGGGTTTTGGTGATACTTTTGTAGTTCTTTCTAAGAATTTCGACTTGCCCGTAAGAAAATTATCGGTTGCGTCAAAATACCGATCAGGTGTAAACACCCGAAATTCCGTAATCCTGACACATTAACCATAAAACTAACCTATTTTCGTTCAAGAACAATGTGTTCTATACGGGATGTACTCCATTGCTCACTATATTTATCATTGACTGGGAAGCGCTGTGCTCATGCAACTGCAGTCACCTGCTGTTTAGATCCATGGTCTCAATATTGCCTAGCGCTCACTAAAATTTCGGACAGTTCTGATTTCTTCGGTAAATAACTATTGCAATGCGACAAAGACCGATGTTATCCGTATAGAATAATGGAATTAGTCTGGTTCACGACATTCTTACAAAATGCATCTTTTTTGGATTTTTTTTTTGAAATCGTAAACCATCGAGAACAGGTCATGTGCCCCTCCATGGACTTTATGCTATCCACTATACCTGCTCGCTCAAGGCTCGCAGGTAATAAAAGTCAATTTGCCTAAAATGACAAACACGCGACATGTTACTCAATGCTCAGGGACAAAGCGTAGGCATGTAAATGAGTTACACTATTTGTGCATTTAAATAATTCAAATGCATACACTTGACACACTTTCCAACATTATTCACCTGTGACGCCCGGTCACTTATATATAAATACAATCTATTTTGCATGTTGTAATAAACCTGAACGACAAAACTCTTTATTTCCAGTTCCATTATTTTGTTCTGGAGGTGTACTTTCAAACATTGCAAGTCAATTTTGTCGGTCATAGTACACTGTACGTGGAAATGTTATACCACGTTTTCAATAGTTGTTTCAAATTAAGTAATATATTCCAATGTTAACCAAAATTGGTTTTTACTCTTAAATAAGTACAAGCAGGCAAGACAGTTCTCCTAGACAAACATATCAATGTACGACGCTAATTGACAGAACATTCTGTTTTGTGATAACATTTTGCGACAAAATTATTAGGTTATAAGAATTCAAGCTATGCTTACATCACGCAAACCAATGAAGTCTGAATCAAATGTCACCGAATAAGTAAAACTGTCATATATTGCCTATACAAATGACTTCTTATTATGTTATTGCAATTTTGTAATTTACAAATGTCTAGGTGAGTCTGTATTAGAATATTAAACGTTGTTTTGGTAAAATGTAATTATTACCAATGTACTGTAAAATATAGCCGGTTTATGTGCTTCGTGACAGTTCTGATTTAACATTCAGGATTATAAAATTGAATTGCTCATTTATCAAATATAATTATTATGTTGTATTTTATCAAAACTGCCTTATTGATATAAACCTATCCGAACAAACATAGTGAAAACTGGATTTGTCCATTTCATGGTTATAATCTAGTAATATGATAATAGGATAGGATGATCTTATGAATTATTTAAACTGCTAACGATACCTAATTTGATAAGTGTAGGAGTTCTGTCCTGTAATTGCTGTCCATATTAAGACAGCACTTTGTATAGAGCTGTCTAAGTCGTGTGAACTTTTTTATGTTGAAATATTCTGTCTAAAGTATTGTATACTATGCATAAATGCACACCAACCTTGCAATGGTAATCTAGCAAGACACGATTCCAAAATAATTAAATTGTACATGACTCTTTGATACAGGTTATACATAATTTATAAGATCATCTCGTCTGTAAACAAATTAGTAAGGATGGCAAAGATAAAGTCATTAATTGTTGTTTACGAACACATACCAGTAACATGAGTTCGATATGTGGCTGGCTAGGATCGAACAATAACCATCCCATCCAGATGCATACATGTATCAATTATAAATACATGTATAAGGCCAGTTCGTATTCCGTGGATTGGATTTAAAACTATATACTGTTATATTGACTTGGGTGTTATGGCTTTTAGTAGAGACGCTAGACAACTTTTAATGTAACATCAATATGTAATTGTTAGCATTACTAGTATATTACTGAAGTGAAATAAACTACATTTATATAGCTGAATTACAGAATGTATTCGACTACATAAAACATAAGTGAATCAGATTTCTAGACACTCTAATTCTAAGACAGAACATAATGATAATAAAAACTTGTATCCCCATTTGCTATGATGTTTAAATTATTCATAAGATCATGTCCGCCATTTATTAATTACAACCATGAATGGTGAGCAATTCAGCAATCAAGTTGTCAATATGGTTTTGCCAGTATGTTTATAAGGCGGTTTAAGATCATTTCATCATTTGACTAGGTTATAACCACGCAGTGAACCTGATACACATTCAGTTGTCAAGTTGTTCGTTCGGATATGTTTATATCAGCAAATAAGACCGTTTCAATACCAGACATCACGCTCATTCCGTTTGATAGATATAACAAATGTACGTAATATGATTTGATAGGTCTGAATGTTAAATCAGTGCTGTCACGTAGAATATAAAGCATCTATATTTAACAGTATATTGGTATTACATTATTCCAAAATAACGTTTAATATTCAATTAAAGACTAGCCTAGACGTTTGTAAATTACGAAATTACAATAACATAACATTTTTAAATAACAGTGTTACCATGTTTGTCCTTTGATTCAGATTTAATGGCTTTCCGTGATGTAAACATTGCTTGAATTCTTATAAACTAATACTTTTGTCGCAAAGTGTTACCACAAAAAACGAATGTCCTGTCATTAGCATCGTACATTGATATATTTTGTCTAGCAAAGCTGTCTGCCTGAGTTTACTAATTGAAAGTAAATACCAATTTGGCTAACATTGGAATCTATGACTCGATATGAAACATTTTCTGACAACGTCGAGCAAACATGCTCGTGTATAGTGCGCTAAGACTGACATAACTAACTTGCGACGTTACAAATAACCCACTAGAACAATATATTGGAACTGCATAAAATCCATATATAAATTCAGCTCAATTACAGTGTACATTGCGCAAACTGGAGAACTCGTTAAGTCACCTGTACAAAAGTGACCGATCGTAACAGGCGAATAATTTTAGAAAAATCATCAAATGTATATTATGTGAAACTGTTCTATCCTAAAGTCTTTATTCATTTGCCTCTTAGGTGTACTAAACATGACGTGTTTGTAGCGTCTTGGGGTTTCACAATTATCAAAGCGGAAATTGAATTAACGTCTGATTCTCCCTAAACTATTTTAAAAGCATAAACAGAGTAACTCAATTATATGTATCTGTCTACGCCTTGTTGCTGGCCGCGATGCAGTTACATGCACATAACGCGTGTTCGTCATTTAAGCAAATTGACTTTAATTATTTTAATTTGTGATTCAATTCTTCACTAAGAAGTTGGACAGTGTTAGGGCTATATAGACTATCATCCATCAAAGCTTTGATTGGTATAATAATAATAATGGTATCCATAAATGAATTAAAATTCCAAATTTGACACCGAGTTCCATTTATTGAAATTAAACTATGTATATTCATACCAACATGGAAGCAAACTTACTTACAGTTAGATAATTTTAAAGTCTATATCTGTGTTTTAAACTTTCAGTATTGTTATAAGAGCAGTTCTCTGAGAGCACCGAATTTTTTTTTTGGCCACGCAATCTCTCAGATTTTGATAAAAATATGTTAGTGGTGTAGATCGACCCCATATTTTAATTTCAATTTTTTTTCGTTTCTTGAAATTACTCTCCCGTTTCCGTAGCAACGGGTCTTAAAGTTGGGAAAATGTGAAAAAACGTGAAAAAGAGACCTGTTTTCGAAATATCAATTATTTTTCCAACAATTGCTGTAACAACCGATATTCAAAGTTTTAATCATAAATTGAAATAAATTACCTAACAATTGATAGCAAAAGAAAACTTTAGTAATTTTTTTCTAGCCTATTAAACTCGAGGATGTGAGGCAAAAAACATGATTGTGTGGTCTTTTTTCCCCTGCATTTATACAATAATCGCAGCATTACTCAATATAGCGACTAATATAGGTGAATGAGCATTATAGTTAATCTACAAGTATAAAGAAAAACATTTGTGGGCACTCTAAAAACAAATCTACAACTTCAGCCAGATAATTGACAACTTTGAGAAATTTGCTGTAATTTGGTGGTCTCTTGCCTAAATTGATGTCCCGAGTGCTCTCCCTTGTGAAAATAACTCTTCAATTCAAAATGGCGGACTCTTGACTTTTGTTTCATATAGTCAAACTATTCTTTAGATTAACAGTATTAATAGGGTGACATCGGAAATGTATTAATATAAGTCTTATATAAGACTTGTTTACAAATCCAATTTCTACCCAAATTCACCCTAAAACTACCTGTTACTAATTATTGTATATGTACCTCTTATCTTTAACAATCGGTCTATGTAACACATAAAAAATGCATAATTATGGAAATAAATATTGTTTAAACTAATAGGGTGGCAGCAATCTGTTTTGATCAAGCTTAACACTGGAACCATCAAAGAATAAGTGTTGCAGATGTTATATTGTATATTACTGTGATTTTCACTAAGAAAGAGCCATTTCTGGGACGGATTTTTTGACAGACGACTGAAAACATTGTAGGTGTCAGAGACATAAATGAACGAACTCGTGTTTTATCTAATTGTAACGGTTCAGAGTGTTTTGGCTAACCGTCTTGAACTACAAAATGAATATAAAAGAAGAGATACTAGGCGGGCTTTACTTGGTACAGCTGCACTGAAACTGGCATGATAGTTCAAGACTTGCCTCGGTTGGAAGTTGGGATATTGCAATGACAATGGAAGTTTTCAGGTAGATCTTTCTATTTGTCTGTACATATACAATAATAGTTTTTGTTGTCCTTTAAAACCCCTTAAACATTAAATATCTTTCATACTTGTAAGAGTTCATGACATAAAACTGTATCCCCTCCCCCACCAAATTGGCAAATAATGTGGGGGCATGTATGGATTAATTGTCCTTCCATCCCAAAATGTTGTGTTGTCCGTAACTTGAAATGTAATTGTTACAGTCATTAAACTTCATAGGAATTGATCAATATTATTCAGCATGTGTTGTTGTTATACAATTTATTCAGATTTGACCAGTGGTATTTGCAGAGTTGTAGCCCTTGAAATTATTAAATTTAATGAAATTGTTCTTATGTCATCCGCAACTTATAAAGTAATGGTGCTATTGTCATCGAACTTCATATGAATATTTGTTTGTTTATTTCTAAGTCATTCCATCATTAATTTCTTTTTATTTTTAACATTGAACTTGTTCAAACTGGTTCAGTTTGAGAAAAGAAGCCGGTGGTGAATCATTGAGTAGGCAGTGCAATCATTGACCGCCTGGGCTTGTAGAAAGCTCTGTTTACACGTACCGGGCTTCAGTATTAATTAGGCTAATATTTATAATAGTTTCATTAAAAGTATGATCTTCACGTAGTGTTTGCTTCATTTGTTTGCAACATTGGAACCATACATATTATCAGGAATACAAGCATGATTTTACCTGAGTGACAAATACAATGTAGTTTCCTTTCTTTCAGTTTATAGTTCCCAACATGTGTGCTGAAAAATGCTGATTCGAAATACATGTACATCAAACAGATCAATCTATCTGGTAAGTGTCCTTTGCTTATTTTCTGTTTAAATAATTATGCAAATCATATGTGCCATACTATTACTAGATCTGCATTAGTATAAATGAATAGAATTTTGAAACAAAACATCCCAGGCATAAGTATTTGTTTATGATAAAAAAATGTTCCAATAATGTATGACTGCTTAAAGTTGGTGACTGTTTAATACTAGTCGCTACTGATAGAGGTTCAACTATATACATACTAGTCTATATATGTACACTCTGTCTCATTAAATAGTTAGATTCAATTCAAACAACTAGAACACACTAACCTCAGATAAGTATTGGTCAAGTATTATGCTGAAGTTACGAACATTACTTGCTAAAGAACACCAACAACCATTTGTCATGTCAACTGCAATATTGTAAAATCACCTATGCTATTGTCTTTATAATTGTTAGGATGTTTCTTTTCATGATTTATTGTTGTTCTGTGTATTTCATTAAAACATACAGCATTGCAGAGTCTGTTTACTTTCATTATCAGAAATTGGAACTACAAAGTACATGTATCTGGTTATGAATGAGGAGACTAAACTAGCACTTGAAAATGTTCTGTAACATAATGCAGGTGCATTTATAAGTATAATATTAATTAATACTAAACTTAGTTTATAATCCATGCTAGGAGTCTGCATATACAATATGCTACTTGCTTCAATTGGGATTTATAAATTGAAATGGACAGCCTTTTGGTCAAAAGATCCATGACTAAGATTGTTCTCATTCTTCTTCAACAGAGATTTTGAACCTTTCAATGTACTGTAACATTGTTGGTCACCTGGTCTTAGTTTTAAATACATCTCATAAACATTATGATGTCCTGTGCTTCTTTTGAACAGACTTATTGACAAACATGGAACTTCTTAATTTTAATGAGATGCATATAAGAAATAATACATGTCTACCTCAGTAATTGTGATAATTATAACTATGACCTCCCAGAAAATACCATGCCTTTTAATTAATCATTGTTTGGAAATGTAAGTTTGAATTGTATTTTTCTATTTTGTCAAGGTTTTAATTTCTTTTTCCTTTTGTTTTCCAGACTTTTCAAGGCTTCCAAATCACACACATATCTGAGTGAAACTTTAATAAGATGATTCTTTTTATGCACAAGTCTCATCTGGATTTTGATAATTTGTTTGAGAAACAGAATTGGTTCTTGCACAAAACTGTCTCATAAATGAGTTTGCTTTAAATAAATGTTTTATATAGACCATTTTTATGAACTATGGTACAAACAAATTGATTTGGTCCGCAACGCCTCTATCAGCATGATTTATTAGTTGATTGCTTGTCTACAATTTAATTGTGTCTTATGTTTAATATGCAAAGAACATAATGAATGCCAACTATAATCCAAATCTCTGCGGACATTGATACATGTATATTTTGTGCAATAGGCTTGTAAACATATTCATGCATAAAGGTTGATGACCATGTTAATTTGTTCCAGTTAAATTCAGTTAATGTTCAGATGCCTTATCTTACAGTTCAGTCTACACTTAACCGATTTAAAAACGCAACAGTGGATTTTTGATCAATTTAAGCCCGTTATGGTGCTTCAATTCTCTTGAAATTTAACATGTGATGAATTCAATACTTGAAGTCAAAGATGTGCAAATTTCATTGTAATCAAGGTTTAGATGGTCACAAAACCAAACCACGAAATGTGTTGATCGACAATGTCAAGTTCGCAAAATTAATAATGTTTTTATAAGCTGCAACCTGCAATTAAAATCAGGCCTCTTTGCCTCATTGGCGGGAAAATAAAGTGAGGAAAGCACGTATCAATTCAAACGCTCAGAAGTTTCTGCTTGATGATGCACTTCTTGACGGCCATTTGTGTCTGCCTTCAAAATTCGTTTCACGAGTAAAAATGCAATGACCTCCACAGCCTCAACATGAGCTGTCAGCAAGTTTTTGCTAATCTTGCAAAATTGTGTCTAATGTTTAAGAATGTACATTTCTTATGTCTATGGCATCGCAAACCCGTAACCGGAAGTGGATAATGGAATATGTCAGGATAAATAAGAAGACAGACAAAATGAAGCGATTTTCAACATGGGTCAAAATAAACATTTATCAAAATGCTACGGAATGTATATTTGAGCGAAATTACTTAATCGTACGCATCATTGCCTTCAAATTGTTGGCATAACAGAAAATATGTTTGACCGGAAGTGGCGTCTTTAAAAAAACATTCGTTTGGTGCCATCATGTTTACGCGCTTGTATCGTCGGCATACCTGACGCAGACAATCGTAGGTGTAAACTACCTCTTGAAAACACTATGCAAGTCTAAATATCGTCGACAGACAACAGTTAATCTACTTTGCCATCATAAAACGTCATATAACTGCTTAAAGCAAGTCGATGGTACCAGGATGTTATGTATCCTAAAACCGTGGCACCGTATACAACGCACTTCAAAATTTAATTTTATGTTGTTTTGTTGGGGTATCGTTTCTCTATAAATTGTCGGTCAAATCGTCACGCCCAATGGTTTTGCTTACGCATTACGTGTAAATAATGAAAATGACGCCACTATGACGTAATGGGCTAAATGGAAATATTTTTTCGTTGAAAATCGTACTAGGCATAAGATTAGCGTCCAATTTATTGGTTTATACTTCAATAGAATTTAAATAATAATTAATCCAAAAATACCGACCTCCAAAATGGTTGCGGATTTATATAGTAAGTTGTAGTAACGCATTGGCAATGTCAAAATAGTCGTACAATAAGGTAATAATGTTGTTATATCAGCAGGTACACATCAGTGGTGAAAATAGTTTAACTTCCCAAGTGTTCGTTAAGCTTTATTATATGAAAAATTTAAAACTTCCAACCTTTGTCAGTAAGAAAAACACAGTGGCTGTATGAAGAAGGTAGTATGTTACATGGATTCGAGTGTTTGAAAATACTTAGTATCATTATAATGAATATTTCAATTAGAAATGTTCGTTATATAACATCTCCTGTCGACAAAACTTTAAATCTCATTTGTTGTTGGTGATGAATCGAACGTATTTTGGACACAGCATGATGGGGGGGGGGGGGTAGAAACGACTGTGTAATGTAGCATCAGCATGTAATTATTTAGCATTATATAACCGTAATGTAGCATCAGCATGTAATTATTTAGCATTATATAACCGTAATGTAGCATCAGCATGTAATTATTTAGCATTATATAACCGTAATGTAGCATCAGCATGTAATTATTTAGCATTATATAACCGTAATGTAGCATCAGCATGTCATTATTTAGCATTATATAACCGTAATGTAGCATCAGCATGTAATTATTTAGCATTATATAACCGTAATGTAGCATCAGCATGTAATTATTTAGCATTATATAACCGTAATGTAGCATCAGCATGTAATTATTTAGCATTATATAACCGTAATGTAGCATCAGCATGTCATTATTTAGCATTATATAACCGTAATGTAGCATCAGCATGTCATTATTTAGCATTATATAACCGTAATGTAGCATCAGCATGTCATTATTTAGCATTATATAACCGTAATGTAGCATCAGCATGTCATTATTTAGCATTATATAACCGTAATGTAGCATCAGCATGTCATTATTTAGCATTATATAACCGTAATGTAGCATCAGCATGTAATTATTTAGCATTATATACCCGTAATGTAGCATCAGCATGTCATTATTTAGCATTATATAACCGTAATGTAGCATCAGCATGTAATTATTTAGCATTATATAACCGTAATGTAGCATCAGCATGTCATTATTTAGCATTATATAACCGTAATGTAGCATCAGCATGTCATTATTTAGCATTATATAACCGTAATAAAATAAACAACACTTAAGTAGCTGATTTACAGAATATTTCAACATCAAATAATTTATAGGACTGAAGCAAAAGTGCATACTAATCTAGACAGCAATTACAAGACAGAACATCTACAGTAATCAAATTAGGTATTGTTAGGAGTATTTAATAATTCATAAGATCATCTCATCATTTAGCTAAACCATGAAATGAGTAAGATACAAAAACAGTTGTCAGTATGTTCGTTGGGATATGTTTATATCAGTATATACGGCAGTTTTAATGCAAAAAAACACAATCGTTATGTCTAATAAATGAGCAATTCAGTTTTATAATCCTGAATGTCAAATCGGAACCGTCACAAAGAACATAAACTACGTACATTTGTATATTTAACGGTAGCTTGATATTACATTTTACCTAAACAACGTTTAATATTCTATTAAAGACTCACGTAGACATTTGTAAATAACACAATTTGGAATAACATAATAAAGAGTCATTTGTGTAGGCAATAAATTTTACCTTATTATATGACTTTTGTTTTAGATTTAATAGGTTTGCGAGATGGAAGCCTAGCATGAACTCTTATAAACTAATAATTTTGTCCAATAGTGTTACCACAATACCGGAATGTCCTGTCAATTATCGTCGAATATTGATATGTTTTGTCTAGCAGAACTGTCGTGCATAATTGTATAATTTAAGGGTAAAAACATATTGGGTTAACATTGAAATTCATAACTATATATTTCAACTATTTCCTGACAACGTGGTTCTGTCTAGTTAGGATAGGAATAGAGTAATACGATAGTCAAGTCCACTATCACGGTGTTAAACCAATTATAAATGCATGTCTCATGTTCAATGCTATATTAGTATACTATATTTACCCGTTCACATGTTCTATGCTATATTAGTATACTATATTTACCTGTTCACATGTTCAATGCTATATTAGTATACTACATTTACCTGTCCGCATGTTCTATGCTATATTAGTATACTACATTTACCTGTCCGCATGTTCTTTGCTATATTAGTATACTATATTTACCTGTTCACACATTGGTTTTAATATTTTGTGAACACATAAACGACTACGTCACTCTCACAATATCTTTATTGGACAGTATAAACATCTCCACGCGTAGTGCGCTATGAATGATAAAATTGACTTTCGATGTTTAAAAGTACCTTACTAGAACATTATAAATTATTGGAACTTCATAATATCCATAGTTTCGTTAAGTTCTAGAAAATATATTACCTCTTGCAAACTAGAGAACTCGTGTAAGTCCAAAAGTGACAAATCGTCACAGGTGAAGACTTTTAAAAAAAGAATCAAAAGTGTCGATATTGAAAACAGATCAATGTTAAATGTGCGTCTGTGATGTACTAAAGTTGGCTGTTTTGTAATTCCGTTGGGTTTCATAATAATCAATGCTGAAATTACATTAACCTCTGATACTCACCAAACTCATTAAAGTTTTACCCTATTTTACATGTATAAACATTATAACTCGATTATCTGTCTACGCTTCGTCCCTTATGATGCAGTAACATATCGCGTGTTCGTCATTTTAAACAAATTTAATTTAATTGTTTCAATTTGTGACAAATTCTAGTGGTGAGGGTTTATTTATGTTATACGGAATAAGCTCTATCCAGTATATAATTCCGTAGTAAAGTCATACCGCATATTTTTCACACGCTTTCCTATGTTATAGTTAGAACATATTAAGTGAATTTTAATGATTAAAAAGGTCGGAGCGAGCGAAGCGAATCGAAGCCTTTTTAGTCATTAAAATTTACTTAATATGTTCTAACTAACTTAGAATATAACATTCTGCATTCTGATTGGCCGATAGAAATTAGCGCCAACGCATGACGTCAAGTCTGTGAAGAGAAAATTGTAATGATGAAATTTTCATTTAACCGCGAAAATGCGGCGTTTTCATTGGCTCATAATGTAGGTTATATTCTAAATTGATTTTATAGAATAAAATTCGTTTGTATTAAGTATGTTTATCATGCGGTGCTTTTGTCCAATAAAGTTTATTTGGCTCCATAAAGTTTTTTGCATACGTTACTACACATCACGAAACTGTTTAATACTAAATAGTCACAGAATATCTTAGTTTTGCTTCTTAAAGAAATCAAGGCCATTCGTCGTGTGTAAAACATTACACATTCACTGATTGTTTTCTAAAATTAACATAAGTATGATGTTCGCGTGAGTATGAGTGTGTGTTAGGATGTAGCTTAGTGAATTAAGTAATTTATTTCACTAGCTATGTATCCCATTAAAATGTTAAACACAATAAACTACTATGTTATGATATTGCATTGTTTGTATACAGGTGACAGACCTAAATAACCGGACTATATAACGCATGAAGCATTTATCATGAGTGATTTATGTCAGTTATAATCACTCATTGACAATGTCAAAATACGTACAATATAGTGGATATTTGTTGATTTTGGTGCAAGATCGTATTTTATTTCACCGAGTGATCACAGATAATCAATATTTTCACGAGTGACGTAGCTACGAGTGGAATTGTAATTTCTGTGATCACGAGTGAAATGAAATTGATCTTACACCAAAAATCATTCCTCTTAAATATGTGCCGTAATTGTCTTAATTGGAAAAATCACGTCGAAATTAGAACGTCACGACGTGAGAATGATGACGTCATGATGACGTAACGCATATTTTAAAGCCCGGTGCCGTTGACGTTTCGTTTCTTTTTCTGCACGATACTCGAACCAGCTTCTAAAACAGTGAAAATAACAAAGTGGTAACTTCCCTGTTATTTTCATTGTTATTTTCACTGCAAAATCTCCATAATCCATTGAAAGCAAATAATAAAGGGGCATAATGTTCCTTTATCGATGAACAAGCTGTATACTGTGCCTCCAACTGAGATAAGGGACGACCTCTTTTCTATTTCATATCAAAACAGACTGATTGTCAAATTCAATATCATTTCTCTTACGCCGATCTAATACAGGCTACAAAATACACTGTGTTTCTTTTGTCTTTGAAATTAGGAATTTGTACTAATATTAGCTGTGCATTTTTCCTTGTTCATTTTTGTGTTTTTCTTTATGGCGGTGATTGTGGTCTTTGTTTGTTTGCTTTTGTGTGTGTTCCTTTTCCTTCTGTTTGTACTGCTAACTTCCTGTACTTTAGTATTACTGTTTTGAAGTCTAAAAGGTAATATATGTATTATATGACAACATATTGAAATGAAATTGAATATTCCGTGTTTATTTAAGATTCACTAATATTATTATTCTATTTTCAATTTGAATGCACGAATTAACGACCTCAGCTACCAATATGCGACCAATATGCGTAAACCAACGATTTTCACGCCACTGAATGGTAAAGACATTGTGGTAATACATTTTTCATCAATTCGCATAACCTTATTATACCAATCCCACATTCAACGTCTTATCAATTAATTGTAATTCTAGAATAGTTCATATCTAACATGTAATGTATATATGCACAACATCCTTGCCAATCTTTCCTAGCAAAACACGATATCAAAATAATTCAATTGTATTAGACTCTTTGATACGGGTTATACATAATTTATAAGATCATCTCATGAGTTAACAAATTAGTAAGAATAGCAAAGATAAAGTCATTAGGGGTTTCCTATGGTAGTTGAACTCTGCCATCCCTTCACATCCGGACATCGACATACTAAACGAACGTCGAAAAAGCTACAAGGAATTACATGCTTACAAGCTACGTCAAGAACCTGTTGTTAATGAAACTGCGCGCTGCAAAGACATGTGCCAAAAATCAGCCAAGAACGTAAACATATTTATAAAAGTCACAAAACGCAAGTGACTGAATCGACGGTTCTTTGTGGCGTTTATGAAGAACGAGTGTAAACTGGCGATTCGGACCGAAAAGACATCTGCATTGTCAATGACGAATGTCCCGGACACAGGGAAAATTGCACATAAATAATAATAATTATGGCATATAGTTTTAAAGCTTCACAAACACCAGTCCAGAGACGGTGATAGTTATTGTAGGTGGTGATAGAAAAGCTACACTTAATTATCAAATATTCGGACAATTTAGTTAAACATGACGTAACGGGCCACGTGGATTGGCAACAATGGATCTAACAAATGCCAAGGGGTATTTTTATTTTGCTGTCGTAAGTGTGACGGATCAAATAAATTAATAAACGAGGCTTGTCTGCACTAAATTATCATGCCGTCAAAAGATTTTTCCGACAACTGATTTAACAAACCACTTCATTTCAATTTTGTTCAAAAGCCAGTGCAACACATTTGTAACAATTATGATAAATGACCACTTTATATATCCTTCCCCTAAATAATATGACAACAACTGCATGCGTTTTATCGACGTTAGTATAGTAAATTGGTAGAAGGATTTATATGAAATGTTTGATACCCTACCCTCATAGTAACGGTAATTTAGGCTTCGAGTATTATTGAATAGCATCGTATCAACATATAATCCCTCGAAGTCGGAGGACCACGCACTATATATATAGTCCAGTTAGGATATTGTGACAGTGACGTTGCAGTTTATATGTACGCAAAAAATCACAACCATTGTCTGAACAGGTAGAGCGAAGTTTAGTTTGCTAGTTTAGCATTGAAATTATAGTTGTTTGTACAGTATAAGCCTTTAATTTGTTTTACACCGTTATAGTGGACTCGAACGCTGCGTCACTGGATTTTTATCCTAACTGGACTATACGAAATATATATAACGATTGACTTAGTCGAACACAAACAAAACAATTCAACATATATTACAAAATCTTCACAATGTAATAAATAATCAATGTAATGCGTGAACTTCGTAACTATACGTCCGATATCCGAAGAAACTATAACATTTCTTCGAAAGAAACATTGGATTATTTTATAATTTACACGCTCGAAATAAAACAGATATAAGAATCTAGTGAAATTCTACAAAAAATAAAAACGTCATTGAAGAAATCAACTGCTGCACTTCTAGCATTTGTGTGTATCAACTAGTTGTAGTCAATCCGTGAATTGCCATTGTAATTTTGTTTTGGTGTTTTAAGCTTAGTTTGGTGGAGATAGTTCCATGGTTCCACGGATTACAAATGCTATAGTACAGGACACGATTAATGCGGTCAGGTACATGATGACTGTGGTATGGTACACGATTAATGCGGTCAGATACATGATGACTGTGGTATGGTACACGATTAATGCGGTCAGATACATGATGACTGTGGTATGGTACACGATTAATGCGGTCAGATACACGATGACTGTGGTATGGTACACGATTAATGCGGTCAGGTACATGATGACTGTGGTATGGTACACGATTAATGCGGTCAGGTACATGATGACTGTGGTATGGTACACGATTGATGCGGTCAGATATATGATGACTGTGGTATGGTACACGATCGATGCGGTCAGGTACATGATGACTGTGGTATGGTACATGATTGATGCGGTCAGGTACATGATGACTGTGGTATGGTACACGATCGATGCGGTCAGTTATATGATGACTGTGGTATGGTACACGATCGATGCGGTCAGTTATATGATGACTGTGGTATGGTACACGATTGATGCGGTCAGGTACATGATGACTGTGGTATGGTACACGATCGATGCGGTCAGGTACATGATGACAGTGGTATGGTACATGATTGATGCGGTCAGGTACATGATGACTGTGGTATGGTACACGATTGATGTTGTACGGTGCGCGATTGTTGTGGTACGTCGCATGATTGCTGTGGCACGGGGCACGATTGTGGTGGTACGGTGGTGGGTATGATTTATGGCATGTTTGCTGCGGTACAGTGGTACGGTGAACGCTTGTTGTGATACGGTGAACGCGTGTTGTTGTACGGTGATCGCTTTTTGTGGTAGAGAGGTACCGTGATCGCTTGTAGTTGTATGGTGATCGCTTGTTGTGGTAGGGTGAACGCTTGTTGTGGTAGGGTGAACGCTTGTTGTGGTAGGGTGAACGCTTGTTGTGGTAGGGTGAACGCTTGTTGTGGTAGGGTGAACGCTTGTTGTGGTAGGGTGAACGCTTGTTGTGGTACGGTGATCGCTTGTTGTGGTAGGGTGAACGCTTGTTGTGGTACGGTGATCGCTTGTTGTGGTACAGTCGTACGAATATCGCTTGTTGTGGCACGGTAAACGCTTGTTGTGGTACGATGATCGCTTGGTGTGGTACAGTGGAACGATGATCGCTTCTTGTTGTACAGTGAACGATTCTTGTGTCACAGTGGTATGGCGAATGCCTGTTGTGGTACGGTGAACGTTTTTTGTGGTACGATGATCGCTTGGTGTGGTACAGTGGTACGGTGATCGCTTGGTGTGGTACAGTGGTACGGTGATCGCTTGTTGTAGTACAATGTTAAGGTGAACGCTTGTTGTGGTACAGTGGTTCGATGATCGCTTGTTGTAGTACGGTGAACGCCTGGAGTGGTACATTGGTTAGGTGTTCGCTTCTTGTTGTACAGTGGTACTATGAGCGTTTGTAGAACAGTGATCAATTGTTATGGTACGGTGAACGCTTATTGTCTTAAAGTGGTACGGTGAACGCTTATTGTCTTACAGTGGTACGGTGAACGCTTATTGTCTTACAGTGGTACGGTGAACGCTTATTGTCTTACAGTGGTACGATGAACGCCGTTGTGGTACAGTGAACGCTTATGGTCTTACAGTGGTACGGTGAACGCTTGTTGTGGTAATGTTGTACAGTGATCGCTTGTTGTGGTACAGTGGTACGGTGAACGCTTGTTGTGGTAATGTTGTACAGTGATCGCTTGTTGTGGTACAGTGGTACGGTGAACGCTTGTAATGTAATGTTGTACAGTGATCGCTTGTTGTGGTACAGTGGTACGGTGAACGCTTGTTGTGGTAAGGTGAACGCTTGTTGTGGTAATGTTGTACAGTGATCGCTTGTTGTGGTAATGTTGTACAGTGATCGCTTGTTGTGGTACAGTGGTACGGTGAACGCTTGTTGTGGTAATGTTGTACAGTGATCGCTTGTTGTGGTACAGTGGTACGGTGAACGCTTGTTGTGGTAAGGTGAACGCTTGTTGTGGTAATGTGAACGCTTGTTGTGGTACAGTGGTACGGTGATCGCTTGTTGTGGTACAGTGTTACGTTGAACGCTTGTGGTGGTACGGTGAACGCTTGTTGTGGTACAGTGTTACGTTGAACGCTTGTGGTGGTACGGTTATCGCTTGTTGTGGTACAATGGTACGGTGATCGCTTGTTGTGGTACAGTGGTACAGTAATCGCTTGTTGTGGTACAGAAGTACGGTGAACGCTTGTTGTGGTACAGTGGTACGGTGAACGCTTGTTGTGGTAAGGTGAACGCTTGTTGTGGTAATGTGAACGCTTGTTGTGGTACAGTGGTACGGTGATCGCTTGTTGTGGTACAGTGGTACGGTGAACGCTTGTTGTGGTAAGGTGAACGCTTGTTGTGGTAATGTGAACGCTTGTTGTGGTACAGTGGTACGGTTATCGCTTGTTGTGGTACAATGGTACGGTGATCGCTTGTTGTGGTACAGTGGTACAGTAATCGCTTGTTGTGGTACAGAAGTACGGTGAACGCTTGTTGTGGTACAGTGGTATGGTGATCGATTGTTGTGGTACGGTGGTATGGTGATCGATTGTTGTGGTACGGTGGTACGGTGAACGCTTGTTGTGGTACAGAAGTACGGTGATCGCTTGTTGTGGTACAGAAGTACGGTGATCGCTTGTTGTGGTACAGTGGTACAGTAATCGCTTGTTGTGGTACAGAAGTACGGTGAACGCTTGTTGTGGTACAGTGGTATGGTGATCGATTGTTGTGGTACGGTGGTATGGTGATCGATTGTTGTGGTACGGTGGTACGGTGAACGCTTGGTGTGGTACAGTGGTACGGTGAACGCTTGTTTTGGTACAGTGGTACGGTGAACGCTTGTTGTGGTACAGTGGTACGGTGAACGCTTGTTGTGGTACAGTGCACGATTGTTGTAGAACGGTGCACGATCGAATATTGAGAATGTAGTACAGGTTTTGCTATAGTCATAATTCATTAATCCAAAAACTTATCAACGATTTTGATCATCATTACAAAAAAAAACAAGACAGAGATAGAGAATGCCTATGTCTAATTAACATTTTCCGATTCCTAAATTTCAGTTTCACCTACTTGAGGTGAATTTGCAAAAATTCGATTTGATAATTAGCGATTCGGATAATTAATCAGAGTAACTGTATAAAACAGTGTTCTGGAATTTAGATCTCGTTCGAAGTAATTAGCAAATTAGCGTTAATTGAACAAATTACCTGCTTGATACGGGGTAAAACACGAACAACCATTTCCGACGGCACACCCGTTTTTATTTCTATCATTCGGTTTGAAATAGCAGCGTATAATGAGTTGACTCATCGATCTTAGTGCAAATACATGTAGTAGAATTAGCAAGATGGTAGTTGATTGTAAGAAACCAAAGCAATATGCAATTATATTTTCATAGCAATATTTTATCAATAAGGACAATTCATTTACATGTAACTGAATTTCATGTGCAAGTGTTTTTTTCTTGGACGGTTGACATAAGTATTTAATTTGTGCTACTAAAACAACCCACAGCCAGGTGTATTCTGGAGAATCCCTCGTATACGTATATTTGATTGAAAATGCAAAAACACATATAGTCAGTGGAAGTATACGCGGGGTGATCGATAAGAAATAAGACATCCGCTATAATATTAAAAGTTTACGTATTTGATTAATAAAATACCAAATACGTTTGTGTGTATTTAATGCCGATCTATTTGTGTAAAATATATATGCCTACTTTATATCGTGAATAAATAATAAAGGATTAGTTATTAATATAACGTAAAATATGACGCAAAGGGTCGTCCGTTTTCGCCGTATGCCATGGAAAAATCAAGAAGTAATATTTCATTTAGTACCGGTATTCCTAAAAAAGTTGTTAGTTTTTCTTTTAACAAATGCCGAGCATAGCCTTTACTTGCCAGTCCGCTTTCTGCCGAAATATGGCAGGCATATATGTGTGCCTCCACCCGGATTTGAACCCGGGTCGCCAGATTAGACGGCAAGCACGCTAACCATTGAGCTACGGAGGCCAAAAAAGTTATCAAATAAACTGGGCGTGACGCAATTGCATTCAATAACCGTGAATTAAAATGACTGAAATACGTGTATGCAGTGAATGGCTGTATGCAGTGAATGGATTAGTGCAGTGAATGGCTGTGTGCAGTGAATGGATGTGTGCAGTTAATGGATGTGTGCAGTGAATGGATGTATGCAGTGAATGGATGCGTGCAGTGAATGGGTGTATGCAAGGAATGGCTGTATGCAGTGAATGGATGCGTGCAGTGAATGGGTGTATGCAGTGAATGGCTGTATGCAGTGAATGGATTAGTGCAGTGAATGGCTGTGTGCAGTGAATGGATGTATGCAGTGAATGGATGCGTGCAGTTAATGGATGTGTGCAGTGAATGGATGTGTGCAGTGAATGGATGTATGCAGTTAATGGATGTGTGCAGTTAATGGATGTGTGCAGTGAATGGATGTGTGCAGTGAATGGATGTGTGCAGTGAATGGATGTGTGCAGTGAATGGATGTATGCAGTGAATGGATGCGTGCAGTTAATGGATGCGTGCAGTGAATGGATGTGTGCAGTGAATGGATGTGTGCAGTGAATGGATGTGTGCAGTGAATGGATGTGTGCAGTGAATGGATGTGTGCAGTGAATGGATGTATGCAGTGAATGGATGTGTGCAGTGAATGGATGTGTGCAGTGAATGGATGTGTGCAGTGAATGGATGTGTGCAGTGAATGGATGTGTGCAGTGAATGGATGTGTGCAGTGAATGGATGTGTGCAGTGAATGGATGTGTGCAGTGAATGGATGCGTGCAGTGAATGGATGTGTGCAGTTAATGGATGCGTGCAGTTAATGGATGTGTGCAGTGAATGGATGTGTGCAGTTAATGGATGTGTGCAGTGAATGGATGTGTGCAGTGAATGGATGTATGCAGTGAATGGATGCGTGCAGTTAATGGATGTGTGCAGTTAATGGATGTGTGCAGTGAATGGATGTGTGCAGTGAATGGATGTGTGCAGTTAATGGATGTGTGCAGTGAATGGATGTGTGCAGTGAATGGATGTATGCAGTGAATGGATGCGTGCAGTTAATGGATGTGTGCAGTGAATGGATGTGTGCAGTGAATGGATGTGTGCAGTGAATGGATGTGTGCAGTTAATGGATGCGTGCAGTTAATGGATGTGTGCAGTGAATGGATGCGTGCAGTGAATGGGTGTATGCAAGGAATGGATGTATGCAGTGAATGGATGCGTGCAGTGAATGGGTGTATGCAGTGAATGGCTGTATGCATTGAATGGATTAGTGCAGTGAATGGCTGTGTGCAGTGAATGGATGTGTGCAGTGAATGGATGTGTGCAGTGAATGGCCGTGTATGCAAGGAATGGTTGTGTGCTGTGAATGGATGTGTGCGGTGAATGGGTGTATGCAAGGAATGGATGCGTGCAGTTAATGGATGCGTGCAGTTAATGGATGTGTGCAGTGAATGGATGCGTGCAGTTAATGGATGTATGCAAGGAATGGATGTGTGCAGTGAATGGATGTATGCAAGGAATGGAAGTGTGCAGTGAATGGTTGTGTGCTGTGAATGGATGTGTGCGGTGAATGGATGTGTGCAGTGAATGGATGCGTGCAGTGAATGGATGTATGCAAGGAATGGAAGTGTGCAGTGAATGGTTGTGTGCTGTGAATGGATGTGTGCGGTGAATGGATGTGTGCAGTGAATGGATGCGTGCAGTGAATGGATGTATGCAAGGAATGGAAGTGTGCGGTGAATGGATGTGTGCAGTGAATGGATGTGTGCGGTGAATGGATGTGTGCAGTGAATGGTTGTGTGCTGTGAATGGATGTGTGCGGTGAATGGATGTGTGCAGTGAATGGATGTGTGCAGTGAATGGATATGTGCGGTGAATGGATGTGTGCAGTGAATGGTTGCGTGCAGGTAATGGAGGTGTGCAGTGAATGGATGCGTGCAGTGAATGGATGTATGCAAGGAATGGATGCGTGCAGTTAATGGGATATAGTACCTCTTACCCTTCAACTAGCATATTCTAAAGTTAATGTATTGTCAATAATTTACCCCCGGTCTTGGTTTTCGTTTACGGAAAGTATTACGAAATTGTACGAGGTGTGGTATTAATATTAATCTAAATCTTCGACATATACGACTTTCTAAAGGAAATTGGTACATTCATGTTTAAAGGTCGAGAACTAGATAAGTTTGTTCAAACTATAATGAAATTATAATCTAATTATCCTTACAATGATCATGCACTCGAGAGTTGATCATCAACGTAACAACATAAATAAAGATGCTGACTCGTAGACAATTATACCAGGAACCATATACAATAAATAACAAACTAGGTGACTGTATTAGTAACATGAAAACAACAGTAGTGTTCGTATTAATGTGGCTTATACTTAGTGTCCAGTGAAACTTAAATTTCGCCAGCTTTTCGGACTCCGTTCCGATAAAACGACGATCGGATTGCATTTGTGACCTTGGTATAATCAGTCAAATGTCAGCACACTCATTACACATACCTGCATTATTCCAAGGTAGGCCAGACATGATATATATTTTAAACAAGAAATAATGAACATGAAAGAAAGAATAATCTCCAAATCACTAACAAAATTTCTAAAATAACGTTCCAATTCAAGTGTTCATTAAAAGAATCAGACTGGGGATAGATTGTAGGGATCTGTTTATTGACTAATAAGTGATATTGAACAACAATTTGCAACACTTTGAAGCTGTTCAAGAATTATAAATAATTCAAAGCTCAAACTAAAGTTACGAATTCCGTTAGTGCTTTGATAAACAGTATCCAGTGGTTATATATATATCATAGTCACGGTATTCAGAATACACTGTTATACGTGACAACACAGTAGGGAAGAATATAAACAATACACCCTGTCAGAATGATGTTAAAAATAGGTTCGTATATATATAAAGTTGTTCTGTCTGAGAATTTCATGTCGGTGAGCTATAAAATAATAATTTCTCATAAAACGTTGTCACGAAGCTTTTAGACAAAACATCAGATAGATGAAGCATCAGCAAGCATAACGCTCATTCAATAGACGAAAACACATACGAGGAATATTCAATAAATACGCAGAATAATGCTCTTAGTTCTAAAGGTGTGCCTGTAAGAATTAACAACTTCCAAAAAGATAATAAAGTCGGACAGGAAACACGCTTGAAACTGAAACAGCTGAAAACAGAAAACAATCACACGACACAATACCCAACACAAAACTGTACGCGAAAATCTGCAATTGATTGGCCATTGATAGTTATAATTGAGCGAAGTTAGAACGGAAACGGTTTCCTATAGCAACGTCTAGCGGACAAAACTATCTTAAATTCCATCGTTACACGTCACAAACTATGACGTACTGTAGCATGAGTGCCTTGATATACAAGGGGTGTTCGATATGTATTGTCACTGTCCTTTGCATTTTTCTATGACAATATTAAGAAGGATTCTACGATAACTGTCTAAAGGTGTATGTTTCTATTCTATATCTGGAAAATTACATAGCCTTTCGTCAACAATTAAGTAATTTATTGAACTTAGAAGAGGATATGCTCGAGTACACTGGCCTTATGTTCATTTTAAGCTAAATTTGTGTCATCTTTGCAGCAGTTGTTTAGAAAAGTAAATGTCAGTATTCGTTAAACTGCAACATACGATACGATAACTGGATCCTTATATTTCCATTAATACTTTAAATCAAAATGAAATTATTTGTTGTCTACGAGTAAGACGGTCAAAACAAGGGAGATCACTCTTATTTATACCAAATGATGCTTGTTGTTTCACGCCCCATTAACTTCATAACAATTGTATTTTGATCGCAAATTCTTCCCAGAAATCAATGTTGATGGTTTATGATAAGTCAAATTCCAATCAATTTGAAGCATGCTTTGTTGACTTATTTTTCACCTATTTTCGCGACTTTGAAATGCTCTTATTTTGTTCAAAATGGCAATCAACTACAGCAAATCATGTTTTTATCGAAATAATTTAGATTATTTACGGTATGATAGTTGAAGAATAAGATTATTTCCCGAAAGGAAGTTTTAATCGACAGTTATTGGCAAAAAGTCGCAGTGTATATTACTATATGCAGCCCTCTGAAAAGACAACAGAAACAACAGTCCGGTAATTAAATTTTATTGATTTTTTCACGATATATTGCGGAAATCTTGATGGTTCAAGAAATGTAAAAAGATTTAAAGATATCAACGAATTTTCTTATTTGTGACCCAAGTGACAATACATATCGAACACCCCTCGTATATCTTATAAAGGGTTGGTTTTGAATGGAAATGAAATATGCATCACCCAATTTGGTGTATGCTGCATGTAATCACGTTGTAGTTGGGCAGGTTTCACCAAAATGTTTATATGGTTTGACTAGAGACTTTAAAGATTTGCATTGAGAATACCCCAATCTATTATCTGACTATGTATCAGAAACATTGATAACGTAATAAGCATTTCAGAGCACTTCCCTGCGATCTTTTGGAATACCCCTCGTAGTTAACACGCATTCGTTGGTGTATATTTTACAATATCGTCTATTGCATAATAGTGTTATTGTGTTATCAGTGTTGGGATGCAACGTTGTAATCAACCAATATGCGGTTGGTCTGAGTTTCGTCACGTAGTGTCCGTCTTTATTTTTTCGAGAACAAGTGCATGACGCCAAGCAAAGATAATGCGGAAGTATGACATTGTATATGTTTGCATTAAGCTAGAGTGTACAATTACTCAAATGTGCAATACTATATGTTTCCTTTCAGTTAGAATTTAAGGAACACCGACAAAGAACATTAATGGCCAGGCGCCAAACAGGAAACAAACTTTGAATTCATATGCTACTACTGTCAAGGAAATGCACTACTGGAACATGTAATCACACCACCCACCCGATAGAGTCAAGAAGTACACGAATGTTCGCTGTGAGTGTTGAAGGCTCCGTGGCGAGACATGCCATTAATGAAATAAAAACGGTGCATGTATTGCCTTGGCATGACACTCCATGTTAAAGAATTTGTGTGTAAAGTGTCCTCTCTTTTCTCATACCCTTGTGACGATGGTTACCATCAGGAAGGATGTTACTCCGACGTTGCTAATGTAAGACAGGTCCGTTGTTAATGGGCGTACACGCAACATAGAGCGCGGACTATTACAGACGACAGACGATATTAAGCTAACTAGACGAACATCAATAGGCTCTATACCGTTTAGAAAGCATTTTCTTGAGCTTAACATAACAGCGTACGCTTTACGGTATAAATTTTGTGTGAGATAAACATGGTAATCTAGATCTACATAGAGTAGATGTAAATAGATTACGGGAAAGACAATCTAGGTAAACAACTGCAAAATCCATATCGAGAATACGAGCTTATTAAATTGCATATAATGTGTTTATCTGATCTTAAAATAAATCACAATGACGTCATGAATAATATAATATGGATACGTTACCTAAAATTTTGACGCATGAGGTCGGTCGGCCATGCGCTATCTGCGTGCTAACCTCCTGCGATAAACTAGATCTATCGATAATAAAGCTGATTTAAACCAATTCAACAAAATTGAAATTAAATTAAATTAAATTAGATTCTAGTCATCGCACTAATGTTTTTAAAATTTGAAAGAAATGCCCGTAAAGTCTGACCGCGCCTTTGCTGTTTGAAGTCCTGGGATCAAACACTCACAAACCATAGACAGTTCCGTGATACTGTGTTGAACTATCGTATACAAGTACCGGATTACCGCAAACTCAATATTACTACAGTTAATGAAAGATTTGACCACTTCACTTCTTTCATCACACTGCTGAATAGGTCTACCTCAACGATAAGCACCATCTAACTCTTTCATCGCTACATGTCTTATGTCATCTAAACAGAAATAGTCCTAAGACAGCCTCATTTTTCTACATACTTAAGTGGTATGTTCTAATCTTATCCAAGTGTTGGGGCATATCTGAGTAAAGAGCATTATGCAATGGCGTTTCGAACTTTTGAGCGTAACGTCATGATGAAAAGTGCACCGACGTCATGAAATGCGATTAAAATCGCGCTACCCAAATTCAGACGTATTTGGCGTCACGTCAGTATGCATGCAACTAGCGCCATGATATAAAAATTAGGTTGATGCTACGGTCCTAATGGTTACGTCGGTGGTTTAAAATATCAAATAAGATGACGATTCAAAGAATTATAAGTATATGTTGATGGTCAAGTCCATTATAATTTTAAAGTGCGCCGCGGGGCATTTTTTAAGTTACCATAGTAACCGCAACATACTTAGCAAAATGTTTTATTCGATGAAAATTTGAGAACCAATTCGACATAAGTTATTATAATGTATGTGTGATTTTGCGGAAATCAGTCAAAAACCGAACAAATGACAGACCTAGTGCACGTACTTTTTGATACCCCCTCCTATATTAAAATATATCAGCGTCATATTGTCAGATAGTATTATTGATAAGTCTGCCTTCTAAAAGTATTTGACATGTTTAGCTTAAACTGTCTCATTCGATTTGACTGTATATGTGTGTGACGTTTGTACATAAACAGATAGAGTTGTATATACAGCCAATATATGTACAGGTGCATATTGACACATCACAGAAGCGACAAAGTATCAATATCGTCTATTTAAAATTGTCACTGGGTGACAATAAATAGCATCATATACTTATATATTTGACTAACGATATATTGAACTATGATGCAACTTTCACGAACATTTGTCGCAACCATTTGTTCCTGATTATGAGAACAAAATGATCAGTCAATTATATGGCACGTTTTGTTGATTTCACCATTTCACATCTCTTAATCCAAAATTGTTATTTATTCATATACATGTACATGCATGGTTACAGCATGATCTGACCAGAGGGACAGACTAAGAGAAAGCCACCACAGGGAGATAGAGACACTAGATACAGGCATGTCCGGCGCTGCAGAAATGCACCTAGCTCTTATTTCGAATAGACAGCCTGGTTCTTTAATGTGTCCGGTGTATAGCACCGATACAAAGCTTACTGGCACCTTTACCCAGATACTTTGCAGACCACACGGTCAGATATAGCGGGAAACAATATTAATATTTCAGAAATGTAAAGTTCCGATGCCAGGGATTGAACCTACGACCTCTGGATTGACAGTCCAGTGTGTTGCCACTGAGCTTAAGTACTGTTACCCTTGGCCTAAGGGCTGACATTTGTACTGTTACCCACACACGTATGTGTTCTTTATTTTATTTCCCGAACTTTTTTTCAAGAAAATACTGTTAAAATGAACTACCACCCTTTGGCAGTAAAAATGTTCAAGAAAATACTGTAAAAAAATTGACTTTCACCCTGTGACAGTAAACATTGTTCAGTCACATGGTACCATGGAAGTTACAGCAAAGATATTTCCTGTTTGCCTATGGGAATTTAACATTAATAATACGAATTAATGTGCAGTATATTTTATATCAGTAAAAATAAGTGAATGCTATAAATAACAATAAATACTAATTCGTACTCATATAAAATAGTTTTCAAGAAAACCAACTCGTTTATTGACTTGCATTACGCAATGGGTCGATTTTAACCTCCTCGACTATATTTAATTTCAAGAGCTTTCATCTATAGAATCAATTTGCTGTACTCACAAAGTACATTTTAAACTAATTAACAGACTTCTCAATGCTAATTCAATCCCATGAACAAGTGCGTAAAAGTGTGTCTATCCAAATATTCGTGTACCCTGATACAAGCAAGGAAGACACACTTCAAATGCATTACAAATGGTGATTTATCATTCCGGAATAACTAGCGCCACCAAATGCAAATAATTGAAACAGCGAGCGGTAATTCCAAAACCAAGTGTTGCAGCGTGTAGTCCTTATAATGAAAAAACATTTTAAAATGATTTGAACACGCAAAGGAATCAAATAATTGTACCAAGATTTCTCATGATTTGTTTGCTTAAAACATGACCATTGACAAAAATGCAAATTACATTGAAACTAAACTAACTTCTTAACACAGTTGTTTACAATGGTATCCTTAAAATGATGAGTCTTAATTTGAATTAAAGGAACACTAAACCTGAACTAATATTATGCTAGATGACAATGATACTTAGTTTCTTACCGAATAATGTATTGAGATTTGGTCGGCATTAAACACTTCTCGGATATTAAGTCATGTACAACATAATCATGAACTGGAACTTTACAGTTAATACAAGAATGAGCAATATCTTTGCTGAACGGTTTAGTTAACCAAACAATAATTAATGAGATGAAAATGCAAGTTTTAGAAGAGAAGCAGGTTTTTTAATAACCTTGGTTATAACATATATCATCATACTAGATAAAATGTATACAAAAATGTACTTTAAAAGTGAAACTCCAATCGGCATTTCATCTACTCATCGTGTGCAGTTTGAATTGTTCCTGGATTACATTTGGTTACGATGTTGGACTGTACAACACGTAAGGCAGCAGTATTCGCGGTATGCACCCCGATACACCGCTTTTCAGTTCCGTTAGAAAAGTGTTCTGCTTTTATGTGGCTCTGACGGAACTGGAAACCGATGTAACGCTCTGACGGAACTCAGGATACTCATTTTAGTTCCGTCAGTAGTCCAGCAATAATGTCCTCAAAAACCGGATAATCATTAATTTTTTGAGGAAAGCACCAAACTTGGTAACTATATACCATGGTGAAACATTTCTTGACATTTTTTTCATGAGACCCATCTCGTATCGGCCATTATTGTTGCCATAGCAACGATTTTAAAAGATGGTCGCCATTTTATAAAACTACAACATGGCCTTGAATAAATGTCTTTATTTTTGCATGTAGATAACAATTTATAAAAACATCATTGCATACACACTATAATAGAGTATGAGTTACAATTATTTTTTTTGTAAAAAAAGTATTAATGAAATACAATTTGTTGCCATAGAAACAAAACACGAGTGGAAAAAATGACATTTTTTAACTATTTTCTGTCAAATTTTCATTTTTTTAAAAAAATACTTATTTGTGTTTAATTGATGAATTATATTATACTTACATCTTGAAGAGACAAATACAAAACGTTATAGTACAGCTTTTAAAATTTCAACAAACAACACGCAAAGCAGTTAATTTAATCTCATCTCTTTTTTCCCCAGTTTTTCATTAGCTAATTACAATGATACTTTAAAGCACTTTTAAACCCATTTAAAAAGCATTCTGTATTATAAAAAGTTATTTAACACAGTAAGTTTATATACCAGTCAATAGGTAATCATATAACACATGTAAACTAAATAATTATTTTGCACGTTGCCATGGTAACAGCTTAAACAATGAAAACAACACGGACATTAAGTATTAGAATATGCCCTCAAACAGAAACGAAACAAATATTTACAAAGTGGATAACTAATAATAAAACCACACTGTTAAATGAATGTTCATACAGAAACTTATAAATACGAAATATATCTGAAAATTATGAGACAAAATAATACGTTTGAGTCATTCTTCAGAGAAACCGGGCTTAGTGACATTATACGATGTATAGTAATATTTTAATAAGTTTTCGAAAAGGCTCTTGGAAAAAGTCATGTTCTTTGATTTATTCTAACTACTTGCATGATATAGTACTATGTCTTAGATTTGGTTCTCATGGATTATGTTACAACATATTCTGTCGTTACTATGTTGACCAATTTCTGAAAAGTACTCGTACCAAGAGAAAAACAGGGATTAGTGGTTATAAATAGTAGCTACTTTTCTCCAGCAAAAAGAAAACATTCACGATTCCGGTTTGTTACCGGTATATCAAAATAGGAATATAATACTAAAATTTGAAACAGTTTTGAAAAGTTCACGTATTTATCAAATACAATGTACTGGATTTGTGAAATGCTTGTGAACGTTACCGTCAAATAACGGTTATGTGACGTCTGCAACATGGCATAATAAGTAGGCGAGAGTGGTTAGTTTTAAAGGTCTGTAACTTTGTAATTGTATGTTATATACTTTACAACCTTTCTAAGTATACATTTTCATTTTTAATATATCAGTTATTATACAAGATAACTCTTCCACATTTCCTGTACATTTATGGTGCACATTGATCCGTATAATCCGACTAGTTATTAGTCCCCTACCGGTTTTTGACCGGAGGGGACTATAGGTTTGCCGTCCGTCCGTCCGTCAGACCGTCAGTCCGTCAGACCGTCAGTCCGTCAGTCAGTACGCCAGTCAGTACGCCAGTCAGTACGCCAGCCAGCCAGCCAGCCAGCCAGCCAGCCAGCCAGCCAGCCAGCCAGCCAGCCAGCCAGCCAGCCAGCCAGCCAGCCAGCCAGTCAATCTGGATCCTGACATAACTCAAACAGTTTCCATGCTAGGTTTATGAAACTTGGTATGTGGATAGGGGGGAATAAGGGGAATATGCACGTCTAAAAATAGTTTTTCTTAAACTTTTCCAATTTTTACCCAATTGAGCGCCTTGGCACGAATGTGATCGTTGTCCAAGAACAAACATGTTTTTCTGAGATATTACATGTGCACTGATTAGTACACTAGAGGGCATTGGGTGCTTTCAACACTGATGAGCCCCTAACATACCCTAATATGACCGCTGACAACATTGATAAGTCCTCCATAGGCCTAACACAGATGCTTCAAATACTGTTGAGTCCCTGAGAGGGATTTGAATGATTTCACCAGCACTGGCGAATCTCCCGTAAGGCCTTCATTGATTGTCCCTAACAGTAGTAAGTCTACAGCTGGCCTGGGATGACAGCTCCCTACACGGATTAGTACCAGTAGGGCCTAGAATGACAGTTTTAAACAATGGAGAGTCCTCCATAGAGCCTAGAATGACAGTTTCCAACAATGGAGAGTCCTCTATAGGGCCTATGATTACAGTTTCCAACACAGATAAGTCCTCCGTAAGGTCTAGGATGACAGTTTCCAACAATGGAGAGTCCTCTATAGGGCCTATAATAACAGTTTCCAACAATGGAGAGTCCTATATAGGGTCTAGGATGACAGTTTTAAACAATAAAGAGTCCTCTATAGGGCATAAAATGACAGTTTCCAACAATGGAGAGTCCTCCATATGGCCTAGAATGACAGTTTCAAACAATGGAGAGTCCTCCATAGGGCCTAGAATAACAGTTACCTACAAAGATGAGTCCTCCATAGGGCCTACAATGACAGTTTCCAACAATGGAGAGTCCTTCATAGAGCACAGAATGACAGTTTCTAACAATGGAGAGTCTTCCATAGGGCCTAGAATGACAGTTACCTACACAGATGAGTCCCCCATAGGGCCTAGAATGACAGTTTCCTACACAGATGAGTCCTCTATACGGCCTATGATGACAGTTCCCTACACATATGAGCCCTCCATAGGGTCTAATATGACAGTTTCCAACAATGGAGAGTCCTCCATAACGCCTAAAATGACAGTTTCTAACAATGGAGAGTCCTTCATAGGGCCTATAATGACAGTTTCCAACAATGGAGAGTCCCGTATAGGGCCTATGATAACAGTTTCCAACAATGGAGAGTCCTCCATAGGGCATACACTGACAGTTTCCAACAATGGAGAGTCCTCACTAGGGTCTAAGATGACAGTTTCCAACAATAAAGAGTCCTCCATATGGCCTAGAATTACAGTTTCCAACAATGGAGAGTCCTCCATAGGGCCTAGAATGACAGTTACCTACACAGATGAGTCCTCCATAGGGCCTCGAATGACAGTTTCCAACAATTGAGAGTCCTCTATAGGGCCTATGATAACAGTTTCCAACACAGATGAGTCCTCCATAGGGTTTAGGATGACAGTTTCCAACAATTGAGAGTCCTGCATAGGGTCATGATGACAGCTCCCTACACAGATGAGTCCTCCATAGAGCCTAGAATGACAGTTTCTAACAAAGGATAGTACTCCATATGACCTATGATGACAGTTCCCTACACAGACGAGTCCTCCATAGAGCAGTCCACCGATTCCAAAAATTCACACTTTATACTTATGTTTATGAAGTTTTACCCCAAATTTTGCGAATTATGCACAAAAGCCTGGAACAAGGATGTTGATGTCTTAAACTTGTTTTCCCGACCTACCTATCACAGTAATTTATTTTTAAATGAAATAAAAGGTGGCATTGAATTCGACCGATTCCAAAAATTCGCACTTTTTATTTATATTTTATCTCATTTTGCACATTCGCATATCACTCGAGTTTTGATAAATTAAACTACAGGTTACTACCTACCCACTTAAGTGATTTTATTTCAAATAAATTGATAACTGATATTACAAATTACCGATTCCTAAAATTCACACTTTTTTATATTTATTTTGTGGTAAGTTCATTAATATCATATCAAACAACATTGCTTGAACATGTACATCAATGTTTATTCAGAATTGTGCGGGGGAAAAAACGTTACCCGCTATTTCATGGTGGCTTAGTTTTGGTCCAAGGCGGCCATTTGAAATGGTTGCTATGGCAACCATACAACTCGATTTGAGTGGGTCTCATGAAAAATTTCTTGTAAATGGTTCAATGAATGGTTGTACCAAGTTTTGTGCTTTCCTAAAAAAGGTAATGTTTTTTGACATTATTGCTGACTATAGAGCGTTACATTTGGTTTTAGGTCGATCAGAGTCATATGAAAACAAAGCAGTTCTCTAACAGAACTGAGAAGCGATGTATCGGGATATATACCGTGAGTATTGTCTACCCCTCTTCTCAACGTTCATAAAAATGTGGGGGGGGGCTTCTGGAAGAAATAGTAAGTACGAGGTATTGAAACTGTGTGAATACACTGGTCGTACTTTAAGTAAACATGGGTTGGTAACTTAGTGAAAACGTAAATATTTTCACTTCAATTAAACAATCACAATTCCCAGACATTTGATATTTACGCAGTTTCTGAGTGATTAAAGTAGCTCTTTAAATATGTCAATTTTGATTTCCTTGAGTAGCTAATAAAACTTAGGATGCTATGCGAATGGATGTTGCTTATGGCTGACAAGAATTTCTGGATACAATCCGAATAAAACATACAGACAAGCAAATATACATGTACATATATATTAACCAAATAAACAGGTAAGATATAATCATACTTCTATATAACTAAAAGTGCAGTGACGGCTCAATGCTCGTTTCGCTTCGATCTATATCTCAAGTAACGACACATTCAAAATAAGCTACATAGAATATCTTAAAGTCGCAAAGAAACAACCATGTACATTTGAACTGATTTACAAACAAGAAAACAAGAAAACAATTACAAAACGAACACAATGCCTTACCATAAATATCATGAAAACGATGGTTTCAAATTAAACAATCGTACTTTCTCTCTGTAATGCGTCGTATTCTCACATTAGTTCACAACTGATTTATTCCCAGTTATCTTTTTGCAGACCTAATGAACCTAGAGTCTCTATTTTTTTGATCAAGTTTCAATTCGACATCATTTTTGTTTCTCTTATTTTAATTCTATTACGATGGTGCTTTGTTAACATGGTGTTTTGAGGTAATGCTAAGTTACGGGCAATGCTCTGTCTTTTAGCGTCCCATTTTCTGTATGGGGATCAGAATAAGTAAGTCGAGGGAAACTGGTTTCTCTTCCCCTGTACCAATTTATAATCGGTTAGGGGGTATATACTATAAACATCATTGGAGCTAATTGCTTTGAAAATTACTAAAATTACAAAGTACATAATTATGCTGTATTACATGTACCCGAACAAAGTAACCTGATGTTTGGCGGCTGTAAAAATTCTCCCCGTACTTCACATCAATGTAGTTATAATTCATAATTGTCTCCCATTGTTGTTAATTATGCACGAACTTATAAGTCCACAGTTTTTCATTCATTGTGGGGTGAGTACATGCATACGTTTATCCATTTTCGGGGATATATATTGTTCGTTCTAAAACTAACTCTTGCATGTGTGGTTAGTCGCTGCCAACGTTTCTGTGTGACTTTTGATTATTTATGCGCTAAAGTGTTAATTAATTTCATTTGTCGTAATAGTTATCGCCATGAATTAACGTTGTAGATTTATATAGTTACACGACTTTGTATGAACAAGTTTGATTGTAATTTAATGTATTTATCCTTAAAAGAGGAGAATGTACGGAATACAATATTTGGCAATGCCAGACACCATATACTGTCTAGCTAACGGAATTGTGTAATAGTTAATTGATAAATGATATTTCACAATAAATGCGTATTTAGGAGACATGGCTTGTCTGCATTCTCTGGTGTATTCTGGTATTGAACTTTTTAAAGGGCAAGTTGATTTCTAATTTCTATCATACGTTTGTGTAACGGCGTCTCCTGTTTTGTTATTTCTCATTGGAGATACAAAATGTATCCTCTATATTACAAACACATTATTGTTCTATTCTTTATCATAGTTCTACACGAGTTCAACAGAAGAACGCACGGTCGAAAGCTAAGCTATGATATCAGTCATATCGTTGGCACGTTGCGAAGTTGTTCGTGGGTCATGATATATTTTCTAAACTTCTGGCTATGTCAAATATTCGCCATTTTGATCCAGAAAATGTTGAACAACGTCCGACTTAACATAAACTTCTGAATGTCTTAAATAGTGGTATCGGTGTGTAAGCAGGTAAAAATGTCCCAAATTGTATTTAGATTGCTTACATTTTGAACATCACATGACGATAGGACATTGATGCGTTAACAACGCCGCTATCGATGATTGAGAAATACTGATATTGTTAACGATTCAACATTCAATGCATGTTCTCATAAATAGTTGTAAATCAATCTTGCTTTTATTCCGACTGGTTTATTTCCATCTATTGTCAGTTATGTCATATTGCAGTATCCGTTTGAATGTTTATTGCCATGATTCGCAGAGTGCGATAAGAAGTATTTGAAATATAATAGATATTTGTGAATATCTAGTTTAGATATTCATAGTATGCTGTCATGAGTGTAGAGTAGGAGTCGTATTTTAATATTCAACTTGGAATTATCGATTGTTGGTTGGCGACTAACAACACCAATCTGAATTCTTATTGAAATTGTATTTTAATTCTCAAAAAAACTAATGAAATGTGTGAGTTATGAAGTTTTGGAATGACATTTACGATATATCACAGAAACTTAACAATGTCAGGCATAACATATATTTAATACATTATAAAAAACGAGACAAAACAATAAGCGCTTGCTCGGTACTGTTACGTCAAAGCACTAACGAAAATCTGAAAGTATCTGTCAAATCAATATCCTTTATATGCTATGAATATCTAGAAAATAAATTACCCGCACTCAAACCGACCCACCTGTTAGGGTCACGATTAGCATGTACGTCAAATGTGCTATGGTAGAATGTTCGCTGTTGGTGTAGGATGTAGCAAGTAAACCAAACGAGAATGAAAAATTGGTACGTGTGTTTCACTTGTATGATGCTCAGTAATAAAGTATACGATGCATCTAATAACCGGACTATGAATATGGTTCATACGTGCAAACGAAATTTTGAATATCGTGAAATTAACACAATTCGTACTGTTTCTGACAAAATTGTACCTGTTGTCACATCACAGAAAACAACACCGAGTCAATGCCTACAGAGAATAAATATTTGCATCTATATTAAAACATATCAGCGTCATATTTTTAGATTGTATTATTGATTAGTCTGTATTCTAAAAGTATTTGACATGTTTACATTTGTTTACGGTTTCACATTTGTATATGTGCAGATATTGGCTGTGACTTGCATACATATGTAATATGTACTAAATGATACACTAAACTATCCTGCAACTTTCATGAGCATCTGTGGCAACAGTTTGTTCCTGATAATGACCGTTCAACTTTATATGTACTGTATATTACGTTCTGGACATAAATTGGTACTTTTGTGTATGTGGATTTTGTTTGAATTACAACGTATGTTAAATGCACTGAATTTTATTAGCACTATGTAAGTTCTATCAATATAACACATAAAACAAATTAATTTATAACGCACATCCTCATTTTTCACCTAATACACCTTATCTATCACATTTAAGTTTAATTTTAAAACCTATATCAAAGTATCTCTCATCTCATGCAATATAAAAGTACATAATTTTGGGTATTTTGAATATAACATACTTGAGGACTTTGCAATAAACATCGCTTAGCTATTGGATTATTTCATTTATTGAAATATATTTTCCATCAGTACGAATTACTAGTAATGTATAATAGATATATCTTAGTATTAAAACTTAATAGTTACTTGTTAATCACTATATTAAAGTTGCTGCACTCACAAAATACATTTTAAACTAATTAACAGACTTCTCAATGCGCATTCAATCCCACGAACAAGTGGGTAAAAGTGTGTCTATCAAAATATTCGTGAACGCTGAAACAAGCAAGGAAGACACACTTCAAATGCATTTCAAATAGTCATTAATCATTCCGAAAAAATACCCCAATCAAATACAGATAATTGCAACAGCGAGCAGTAATTTCCAAACCAAGTGTTGTAGTGTTTAGACCACCTTTTAAAATGATTTGAACACGCAAAGGAATCAAATAATTCTACCCAGATTGTTCATAATGTGTTTGCTTGAAACATGACAATGGACAAAAATGCAAATTGTATTCAGACGATTCAAACTTCTTAACGCAGTTTTATACATCGGTTTGCTGAAGATGATGCGTCTCTATGTTATCAATTAAAGGAATAGTGGATATGAAATATAGCTATGCTTGATGCGGAGGATATTCCAGGCCTGTATTAATCACTATTTGAAATATTTGGACATAAATCGAAAAAATCAGGTGAAACTTTATATATTGATATGAATCACATTTAGCTAGCGATAGCCATTAGTATTAGCATAATGGCATGAGCAGTATTCTGAACCGTTAAATTTAACTAAACAGTTAACGGGTTTATAATGCAGAACGTGGGCAAGGGTGACAAGAATTTTGAGTAGGTAAAGCTCTTGGCTATAAATCGAGAGGTCCCTTGAGCAAATGATGTACACTCAAGACTAAACAAACAATAGCAAAACCAGAATTATGTCACCGACTATCTTACCAACTCAAATAAACAACCACGTACATTTGTACTGATTTACCAACGAGGAAACAACACTATGTCTAACAATAAATATCATATAAACGATGTTTTCAAATTAACCATTCGTACTTTCTGAAATCAAATTATTACATCAAGCCAGTGAAGCACGATATTGCCACATTATTTCACAACTGATTTATTCCCAGTTATCTTTTTCAAACCTAATGAACCCTGAGTCTTTATTGTTTTGATCAAGTTTTAATTCAACATCATTTTTGCTTCTTTAATCTAATTTCAGTTACGATAGCGCTGTGTTAATAGGGGGTTTGGATTTGTTAAGCTATACTTAGTGACGGATAATGCTCCGTCTTTCAGCGTCACCATGTCTGTATGGGGATTAGAATGAGGAAGTCGATGGTTGAATGTAAACTGTTCTAAATGTATATATGTAGATTTGTGAGTATCTGTATACTACATCTTGAGATAGGAAACAAGTGCGCCAGACACCTCTACCCCTGTGTACTTGAAATGTTAACATATTTTACTAAAATGAGTCTGAACTGAACAAGGAGGATGCGTAAAACAAATGTTGTTTTTGCAATGCTTATTACAAGACCTTGAATAACTTTAAAGTTATTGGCAGTTGCCTATGGAAGATCCCCAAGTTCTTTGCAAGACCACAAGAAAGAGGTTTTACACTTCCATTTATTTTCTCAGTAATGCAATATATCAATATGATTTAAACAGTGAAGTAAACATATTGACAGAAACTAACTTCGTATTAATAAAATACGTCAACGGGCGAAGTGTAGGTTAAGTTTATATAACCGGCTATAGTGTTACCCTGATGCAGTTCGTAGTATATAAACCATAATTATCAATTTATAATGAATTATAATGAGTTCTTCAGGTCACAAACCACTAAATAAAATTGTTCTTGAGCTCAATGGAAAGTGACAATTGTCAGCCCATGATTATATAATGTTAAAGTCTATAGCCAGTTCACAGACCTATATCATTGAATTGCAGTATGTTTCCGCCACAAAATAAGACCAAAACACAGGGGGTCATGTTTAATATAAGAAACATTTTGTTCGTCAAAGGTGGTAGACGAATTTTTACAGACGCGCGGACCGACCAAATGTGGGTTTTACTCTTCTCTACTTTCGCTTTGTCAAATATGCCAAAATCTTAAAATATTCAAGATGAAACACATTCACTCATTCAACTACATGTATACAATACCTTTAAACTCAATAAGATGGTTCTACTTCCATTTTGTCAAGGCAACTCACCATTTCCAGGCAAACAGAAGTTTCTGTAAGGTCTATTTGAGTTCCGATTTTGGGCTGCGTATGCATTTAGTGGTTTATGACCTTCATCAAATGTGTTAAAAGTTAATTGTTCAGAATCAAATATTAGTTGTAAGAAATAACTAACTATGTACATAACTAACTGTAATACACACATACCCGTCAGTTTAAATGCTACGTGCACTAGTATGTGTATACTGTGTACACCAGGAAAACACGGACATAATGTAATGGAACAATCTCAAATGTTTACGAATGATACCCTAGTCGATATGTTGATCGACAGACTTGTTAAACTAATTCATCTTCAAGCATTATTAGTACATATGACATGTTCTTGCACTCGCACGACACGGACCCTGTATACCAACGTGCATGTGTCCCCCTATATTTACAAAAAAACTTCTTCATTCTTCCTATTATCACTTTTAATTAAAGATTTTGTTGGGTTTACTGTAACAATTGTGTTACAATGTACTATGGCGACTATAGCCATTTCTAGTGAATGCACTTGAAAATACTTAGAATCAGGTTACGTGTAGATGTATTAAACTGTAATTAGGTGCATTTATTAGACATTAACGACGCAATATTTGCTAAAATTAAATGCTATCTAGGGAATCCAATAAAGCTAACAATAATATATGTCATTCTTAGATGTATCCCAATATTGCATTTCATCACGACACTCGGGGATTTGAATTGTTATTTAATGATTTTCACACAAGTTATCTAGTCCATTGTACGGAAAGATATTTCCGTATATCCAAATTCTGCCAAACACGATTACTGTCACATCGACTTCTACAATGCTTAAAGCATTAGTGTATCAGTCAAATCTCAGGCATATAAGGATCACAGTTTAAATAGCACGTTGTGCTGGAAATAATTACCAATCAGTACAAAAAGATGATATTAAGTCAGAGAGGGAAGGCAGGACTTAACTTAACCAGCAGCGCACAGAAAACATATAAACATACAAGGTACAATGTCCTATACATAAATATATAAGAACGGGCTCTTTGTAAATGTATCCATATTTGAAGGTCATGAGAACAGTCTGTCATGGGAAACATAGCCAGACCCAAGCCCAAATGCGGATCGCTCATATGAAAGGCGAGCACTACAGTACATTGCGCTAACTACATGTAATCAGTCATACATAAACAACAATAAAAAAATCAATCGGTATGCATACTACTCTCGTATTTTAAATATATCGAAAGTACTAAATAATGATGGCAGCGTACCGATGACACTCAAGAAATTTCCACATCGTAAGATGGTACATGCTATGGAAGCCCTGGAGGGCACTTTTGACTTAGGTGTTGGGACTTGTGACTTATGACTTATGACTTGTGACTTAGAACTTGTGACTTATGACTTGTGACTTACATTCTATAAATAAATCTGCGCGCACTTCCTTGGACAGCGTGGATGGTGAAGCATGCTGTCTGAATCGGAATTACCTGATAATAGTCTATAGTGAGTCAGGTAAGACGGCATTAGTTTTGTTTGAATGAAATCGTCATTGTTGAAGGCATCGAACCGTTATTCTGAATTGTTAACACCATTTAACTAGAATACCGTTCATGTAATAGCATAATGTCACATGGCATAGTTGTGTATTATACGTGTACATGTACATACAGAATTATAATGGTTTGCTTCCTTTTCGCTATTAATTTTGCGTCTCATTTGAGACAGATAGTTCGGATCATACATGGTGCAATGAATAAGATTTTAAGTTTTGTTTAAGTAATAAGAATTATATGTTCTTCTACATTTTTCCAGGTGAAGAAACTTGAATATCCGTGCTGTGTGTGTTTGTTCGGTGCGTTTGGTTCGACAAATGATGTGGCGCAAACCTATTTACCTATATAGTCTTTAAACCCAGCAAAGCAACCGGCTCAAATGTAAACTTGGCAATTTTGTGACACTATGGGCTAGAATAGATTTTGAATGTGATTGTGTTATGTAACATAATGGTGAAGTAGAACATTATAAGGTTTTCCGGACAATTCCAAGTAGTGGATATCAATACATTTACATTTATGGCACCTACGAACTAAGCTTTTTAGGATAGCTTTATAGTATCCGTATACGTTTAATTTCATAGACGTTATGTCGGACAGACATGTTTAGAAATAATACGCCATTTTGTCATGTTTTGAAATACATGTAATGCAACAGACTCAAAGTTGTCATTTGCAAATGTGTTTTTGTCTACCGTTCATCATTTACAACATAATACTGCATTTGTGTTAACTCTGTATACAATATAAAGCAAAGACCAAAAACACTGTCAATTTCATGATTAAATATCACTCCAAGAGTTTGGCTTCAATGGATACTGATAACAAACGAAGGATAACAAACTCATATTAAATTACAACATTGATTATAATAACACTTATTATGATATATTTTGCTGTCTATAATTTTATCAAAGGTAGAATGTATTTTACACGTCTCAAGTCCCAAGTCACAAGTGATAAGTCATAAGTTACCAGTCACAAGTCACAAGTTATAAGTCTCAAGTCACAAGTCACAAGTCTCAAGTCACAAGTCACAAGTCACAAGTCACAAGTCTCAAGATAAGTCACAAGTCTTAAGTCTTAAGTCACAAGTCACAAGTTATAAGTCTCAAGTCACAAGTCACAAGTCACAAGTCTCAAGTCACAAGTCTTAAGTCACAAGTCTTAAGTCACAAGTCAAAATCTTAATTGAAATGCAGAAATAAACCAGACGTTATAACCATATTAGTGCTTTACTATACGAATAAATGAAGCATTAGACATACATGTCAAAATTAATAGAGCAACATACACATAAAATTAATATACTAAAGTGGCTCGGCATAACAATACCGACTAACAACATGCCATACTTAGTTATACAAATATTTTTAATCATGGCATATGCTGTAAATGGGTGAACTTCTGTTTGGAATTAAACACACGCCCTTCCAACATCTCAAAATCAATTGGAGTACATGTATATCATCAAGGTTTTTGTGTCGAACTCTATCATGGTACAGGGTTTTAGGGATCCTTTACCATAAACATTCTTATTGTGTGTCACTCAGTCCAGATCGGTTTGTATTTCTCTGTCGACTATATCAACCATAACGTCCATTTGAGTATATGTAGGTTCATAATGAGACAATAATATTTATGCTCAACTTGTGCGTATATGCATTTCTGTCCATTAAAGTAGTTGTTCTCAGCTTTTTATGCAATATTCCACAAGAGATATTTTCAGGATTCCACGACATATATTTAATTTATCTCCACCTGCAAAAACAAACAAACATTTTAATTACACTGGTCATTCTATTCCCTCCCCTTAACCAAAAGATTCGTCAGGATTGTGACGCTAAAATTATAATTAAAAAGTTGGAAATATATTCTAACTTTGTATGCAATAACATATCGATAAAGAAGAATTTTAAACCTAACTCTTATGTAGTAGAATGATTGTAAATCCGTTAACAATTGTTATTTAATCAAACAACTAAAACTGACTTACCTGTCTTGCTGAAAATATAAAAATCCGATTCACGTATCATCCGTTTTTATCCACGTTATTGTTACACGTAAGGGAAAAATAAAGCATGCAAATATATTTATAGTTTGTTTGGTCACAACTCCTAAGTCACAAGTCACAAGTTATAAGTCACAAGTCATAAGTCACAAGTCATAAGTCAAAAGTGCCCTCCAGGGCTTCCATAATATGCAGTAGTTGATGCATTCTAACGATTTACTGACGTCTAGACAATATTCATATACATGATACGATTGGATGGCTCTTTGCGGTCTGTATTACTTAATGGATAGGAAATTAAGTAGACACATATCATAAAATTAAAAGATAAACAACAATTCAATGTTGAACTTCACTAAACGTACAATACAGTAAATTTCAGTTAAATGCGCCCACTAGTTATTATTCTACAAAATTTTATTTACACTCACTAATACTTCAGCGGTGCAGGTCATGACGTCAATAACGTTCACAGCGCCACTTGTAATATAAATGAATGGCTCTAAGAAGCAGCCATATATATTTTATTTTAGTGTTGCTTGCTAAATTAAGCCCAAAATGAATATTATTAACTATCCATCGGCCCTATCCAGACCGTTGACGAGTCGTTTTATAGCGCCGTGGTCAATATTTCGTTGTCTGTCCCTAGTAACCCGCTTTGATCTTTATTATTCCCTCTGAAAATCTCTAAAGGAACTTGTAAACAGGTGCTCTGAATACCTTTTGAATTATTTGCCTGTAGTTGAATGAAGCATTTTTGTTATAGAAATGGGTACTCAGTTTAATGACACTACGTTAATGATAGAACGTTGTTCTTCGAAATTAAAATACTTCATTTTCGTTTGAACTTTCTTCGTTGGCGCTGACGTGAAAAGCTTATTTATTGAATTTCCAGATGTCCTGTTATAATAATGTGTAGCCGAAAAGACGACAGCGCGACTAACTAATGTAGAATTGTGAATATTCTTGCGCCATAATTATGTACTTGCGATGATTTTTAAGTAAACACAATAACTGAATAATTTGACCTGCTCCGCGTAGCAACAACGTGACCAATACAATGCTGTATTCCATTATTCATTATTGTACAAAATTCAATTAAATTATTACTGTGTATGTATTTTGTAATATATTTTACAGTTCTGGTAAAAATAATTTTGCTTGGACGCCGAATAACCTTTAGATTAGAGTGTCTACGAACATTTTGGACACACCTCGTATGTACTTTAATAATGTCACGTTTAAAGTTGTGAAGCATTTTTATTATTTGCTTTCAATGGATTATGGAGTTTTTTCAGTGAAAATAACAGTGAAATTACCACTTTGTTATTTTCACTGTTTTGAAGCTGGTTCTAGTATCATGCAGAAAGAGACGTAACGTCAACGGCGCTGGGATTTAAAATATGCGTTACGTCATCATGGCGTCTAAATTCTCACGTCATGACGTTCCAAGTTAGACGTGATTTTTCCAATTAAGCAAATTACGGCACATTTTAGGAGAAATTGAGGCATATAATAAACAGACAATTTGTTGATTTTTCGTGTAAGATCAATTTTATTTCACCGAGTGATCACAGAAAATTAAATTTACACTCGTGGCTACGCCACTCGTGAAAATTTTGATTTTCTGTTATCACTCGGTGAAATAAAATTCGATCTTACACCAAAATCAACATATATCCTCTATGAATTATATCCCAAGGTAATGTGATGTCAGTATACGAACAATATACTCGAATAGTATAACACTAGTTTACATTCCTAAGTGTAGTCAAACAAGGTTTTCAGTAGTTAATGTGATTCTGTTATACAGTCTAAGAAAAAAACTGATGAAAACTGCTCTGATACAGGGAAGTACACAATCAATCAAACCTCTGCATGTGTGTAATTATGATAACAAGCCTATCCCTTTGATCTCCAACATTAGGAGATGACCAGTGGTCATTAAAACCTGATAGCTGATAAACCAACATATGTCGTCATTCATGTGTAGAACACTGTATCTATCTCCTGGCAGCTTTGCATGTTAAAACCTTTTAGCTGCAGGACGTCTGTTATCAATTAGTTCGAATATATAACATGAAACAATCATTCATTTGTATTTACCATAATTAAAAATCAAAATATTTCACATAATATCAAATATTTATCTATTAATTTATTATTAATTTGATAGTAAATATTGAGCAAAATTGTATGTGTAATGTTATAACAGTATAAACTTTATACATTGTACAATATACAATACTCAGTATAACTATTTACAAGAACTTTGAGAAAATGTATACCTTCGTTCAAATTGCAGCAATTAAGTTTCACATAAAACTTTTCCCACGTCTGACCCAGCGAAGAATCAAGTTTGGATCAAACTAAATTTATATGATCATTGACTAGTGGCCTACCGACGTTGGACGAAAACAAGGCATAGCTAAGCATTTACTTAGGGCGGTATTCAGGCCAGGTTATGTCCATCCAGAAACAGACAGGGTTCAGAACTTGGAGAGCAAGGGACACAAGGCATTGGTGTCTTTTTTATGAAGTATGATATTAAATATTTTGTATTCTAAAGAAGTTATTGCAAGGAAACTTAATTAGTCAAGTGCCATAACTTGATAATGATCTTATAAAGTGTTATGTAGGTGCATAGTTGTCACTTTATAAACATATGCCATAAACTATTGGAGCTTCTGAATTGCAACTTAAACAAAATACATATAATCATAAGTCAAAAGTGGTCAAGTTCATATAAATCATCCAACATCCTTATTCCAGTCTGACAACACATCGATGTTAGCTTGTCGGTGCTTAACCGGCCAACGTCAGGTATTTAAACTGACGCCCGAACAATTCAATCAAAACTGCCCGATTGTCAGCAGGTCATTGGCAGATGCCATTCTAGCACTCTAAAAATTCATCAGCCGCCCTTTCACTAGTCGTGCTGTTCAGTTGGAGAATATCATTTTTTACACTTTGATCAATGTTATTTTAACAGACAGAACATGTCTAAATGTAGCAAAAACTGCCATGGTGTTTACCAATGAGAACATAGGAATATTACATAGAGTTTTCTAATTGAATATTAATCAATTTTTTATGTAAACATATTTGTTTAGACCATTATTGTCCTAATGTACCTTTTTATCCCTTCCTGAACAACATATATTTAATACAATTGTGTAAATGCAAACGTCTATGAAAGTTCATAATCAGCCCTGATCACAAAATCTTAATTGTAGTAGAACACCAACTGAATAGAAAGCTAGAAGCCACATATACATTTACACACTAGTTGTAAAGATTACGATCAAGTTTCAAGGACAGAATAGCGTGCGGTTATAGGATCATAAATTACTGCGGTCAATTAGCTCATTATTGATAATTACACCTCCTGCTGATAAGACATGGAGAGAAAACTGCCCATTCTGAAGATTTTCAGCAGTTTTTCCCTTGACTGTATATACAATACATAAAATGTGAGGACAACCAGTGTCAACGCATACACATGTAGAACAAAACAATCGTCTGATGTAGCTATTAGAAGTATCATTCCTGTGGTATTTCATGGTAATCATTGTAGAAATTCATATAATAATTATATTTTTCTATGATAGTTGTTTTAAAGAAACGAGGGGTGCTCAAATTGGAATGCAACTAAGCCCATAGCAATGTATCGTTGATATATTTTAATAAAACAAGCTTTTGATCCCCTTGCGGTATTCGTGTCCAATATACATGCGAAGTATATCATTATTATCATTCATTGGGTCACTGTGCATATACTGGCCAAGAGCCAAACCAACATCTTAACATACCTGATATTTTTCCGATAATGCATTTTAAGAGTCGTGGAAACAAATGAAGGTCACAAGGGAAAAGGCTTGACAAATAAGGATTGTCGAAAACTCAAGAACCTTTACGCTTCTCAGAAAGTTAGCATGCCATCCTTCAAACCTTTTGCTGGGCAGGGATTGTCGAAGCATTACTTCCATTTCCGAAGGAATTTACCTTCGTTAAACTTGGCATTTACCCATTGTCCATTTTATACATCAAATTGAGTGGTATAAACTTGTTTTAAATAGGAAAAGGTGTACATTTCTACTGGCGCTCATGGTGTGTTTTGCAATGCAAGCTTTTGTTCTTTCTTTGCTGGCTCATATGTTTATAGATCTGTCCAAGGGGTGACACAATGAACCCACGTCTCGTTATAAATAGTCATTACATTTCCAAATTTCACCATATAAGTTAACTTAGATATGGGCTTTGTTCCCCAGCATTTAGAACACAACGATTCTGAAATAGGACCGAATTTGGTCAGATTATTGTGACATTCCCCATCATTTAAGCATTAGCATACATGAGTAGACAGTGTTAATCAACCTATTGGTACAGCTACGGATGTTAAATGATGAAGTATCAATTTAAAGCTCATACAATGATCTTTGATATACAATTCACTATTCTTAAATATGTATTGATACAAGAAAGGTGTAGCAACACTTGATTCCAATATGAATATTCCTCGTATTCTAATACTTTGTGGAAAATCCAGTCAATCTTAACGTTGCGTTCTATTGTTTTACCGGATCGTTATGCATTCTAAGTGTTCGTACATAATTGTGTAGGGAAACAAAAATTAATGTAAAATGTACTTAGGACTATAAAAGTTGTTTGTATTTTCATTTTTAATTAATAGTATGCACATTTTATTTCTTGATCAAAAAAAGTTTGTGACGCGACGTCTGGAATATACGCACACACTTGTTGATTTATCTGTACATGCAACATTCTAACCATTCCGTTTATGCTAGTGTTTCTTTGGGACCTGTGCGAGAAGGCGAATGTTGATTTCCATGTTACATTTAATGTGAAAAGTTGTGAATGACATTACGGATTATTACACATGCACCAGCCATAGCCTCACCACAAATGTACATAATTTTATGAATGGAACATAGCGTATCTAACGAAATGATTAGGTTATAAAAAAGTATTTACATGGAGCGCCATATTTTCAAAACGAAGCTTAAGATCAAATTTTTTTTCTAGGATAAACCTCCACGAACATTTTTCGTAGATTAAAAAGATATGTGATTAAGAATTATTTTGATTACTGTTGTCAGTCGTCAATAGAAAATCCATTGTTCCAAGATGAATATTAAAATACGACTCCCATCTTCTACATCCTGTGCAATGATTAGAGAATATATATCTAGTTTAGATATTGGAAAATGTCTAATATCTTTCAAATAATTCTAATCGCACGCTGCAAGCATGGCAATAAACATTCATATGGATACTGCAAAATGACATAACTGACAATAGATGGAAATTAAACTTGAGATTGATTTACTACATGGCTGCTATGAATGCTGAATCGTTAACACATTACAGTCAATTTGCATTTTGAATATCACGTAGTACCATTTTATCTAACAAATATGGCGTATAGCTGACATAACCCTAATCCCTAAAAAACAAACCATGCCTAATTCAGGCTAAATACAAAGCAACTTTACCACATGCATAAGACATGACTACTACCAATAACAAGGCTTAAATTTTCAATCATGGAATCAAACTCGAATTCGTTTTGTCCCACAAGACAGACAAGGCCAAAATAGATTGAAGTTATGAAACTAGTAACATGCTTACACATAGTGTAGGAAGATAGGAAAAACTCATTTTATTGATTTTATGCACTGTAAAGCAAAATTTCAATAATTGTTTTAGGTTATTATAATACTAATTAATAATAATCGTAACGACTTTATTTATTGTGGATGACACATTTGGTTCCAGACCAATTTTCAATATGGTCCACATCAGCATGGAATATATACAATAATAAACAGAAATACTGGATAAAAAAGAGAAACATAACAGAAAGATTCGATGAGTCAATAGGTCTTTCCCGAAACTAGGTTACCTTCCTTGGAAATTGACTTCCCTTGACGCTTATTCGCATGCGCAAGATAAAATCCTCCACTTCCGGGGTGTCCGTGTATCGATACAGCCAATACACATAGCAGTAGCGATCCGTTATACTTGAGATAAAACTACTTTGTTGACAATGGTTTTGCTTAGTTTTTGTTGTCAGTTGAACAAACATGTAGGGAAGTGCCTACATGGCCTAAAATTATTATAGGGATAATGAAATTTCATTAAAATTGAAATATGTTTCACAGTAAAATATCATATTCACGAGCGCTTTCATTATTTCATTATTCATACGTTTAGAAGACTATTCCATGATAATAATGAATAAACAGCAATACTATTAAACATACGTTCATATATTATTTTCGGTAACCTTACACGAATTATTCTACGATATTTTTATGAATATACTCACTAATCAAATTATTTTGACAATCATCCATATAACACACATAGAAATAAACTTGCACTTTTAAGTAATGTGTCTGCACCACCGCGCAGGAAAACAAATGCCTTACGCCATTTTTATTCAAAATATAGCTTGTAGTATTTGAACAAAAATATGAAACTAATTATATTAGATTTAAACCATATGAATTTTAATCAAAAGGATATAATGAGGGAAATTTATAGCGAAAATGCACGCACTGGCATTTGCGTTTCTGAAATTATTCATGTCTCGTATAGAGACAATTATATGACAGTCCAGTATTCGTTTGAAGTGCACTTATAAATACCTATAAAAATATTTAAACACATTTTCAAAACCAAGTGTCATAAAACATAATCTGACTTAGTAATACAGTGGAAAAGACTCCTGCTATGTAATTGGTCAACTGCGTGTCACATTGCATAATGCAACGCGTATGTTACCGGCGGCTATCAAACAAATTGAAGTTAATTAGACATATTGTTGCATCCCTTCCTTAGTTCTCAACCAGAACTAAATTGAAAGATATTTATGATATCAGCGGGAGATTAATATTAGGTTAATAAAACATAGCCCGGATGACAGTAATTTAAAAAAGAGGGACTGACCGATAATATGTGTATAAAATAATTAACCATTGATAAAATTAATATTTTGGAGAAATTTCCCGTAAACTTATATATTATAAAATGTATACGAATACTCATGGATTAAACTAATTATTATGCAAAATGTAAGTAATGGTTCAATCATTACCGACTGTAAAATATCAATCAACATAATTAAATTTGTATCGCTATATTAAATCACGGAACAATGTATCTGAAATATAATAATAAATAAAATATACATGTATATGTATACTGTGTACGTCAGGTAAGAAGTCTAACACCCTTAAACAATTATGGTCGATCTTTGATTTGAGCACTCGATATCGATAGAAAAGTTACAAATTATTGAATTTTAATTGATGATCGTATCACGGATCTTGTTATATACGGCCGCGAAGACACTTTGATGTATATGTATAGTCTGGTCCGTGGTGATTCGCTTAAATCCATGGTTTGAACTTTTCTTTGCTTTTCGTTCAGTTAAATATTTTGAATTAAATTTAAATGATCTTTTCACATGAGCGGCAACTTTTCTCGGGGGGAATCCTAATAATTTATAGGGGTGACTATTGAGTCCAATTTTGACTATTGCAATACTATTGCTATTGCTGAAAGTACTATTGCGATACTATTGTACGAGGGTTGTTCAAATTGGAATGCAAGTGAAGCTATATCTTTCTTGTATCAATGATTTTTTAAGAATAGTAAGCTGTATATCAAAGAACATTGAATTAGCTTTAAATTGATACCTCACATTTTAAAATCCGTTGAGTGTCGCTGTAACAATACGTCATTTAACACTGTCTACTCGTGTATACTAATGCTTAAATTATTGGAAAAATGTCACTTTTTTCTGGCCAAATTCGGTCCGATTTAAGAATCGTTGTTTTTTTAGTGCGGGAGCTAATACAATATTTTACCTAACATGTTTGGTGAAATGGTGGTATGATATGTCTTTTTCATCAACTTCTTGATAGTTAACGCTATTTAAAAGTGGTGTAATTTTATTTGGAAAGGAACCCCATGAACGCTATCCAAATACCGCAATATACTATAAAAGGGTTGCGAAAATCATATTTGTTTTGAAAACTGGTGGAATATCTACAATTAGGCAAGTAGCTCAATGTGTTGGCACATCATTAGGAGCTATTCATACAATTATCAAACATATTAAAAAAATTAGGACGATAAGTACACTTTGGATACCCCTATCTGCTTATAGACGCCAGCACACATGCCCTTGCAAACTGTCCACAAAATAGTTGAAACCAGTTTCTAGATAAAAAAGTCGACTGTTTGCAAATGTAATGACCATAAACGAGACACGGGTTGATTTTTCACCCATGCGACAGATCCTTAAACTAATATAGGCCAGCAAACACAGAACAAAAGTATGCACTGCAAAACGCACCATGGGCGTCAGCAGAAATGTACACCTTTTTCTATACAAACCAAGTTTCTACCATTACATTTGATGTATAAAATAGACAATGGGTAAATGCCAAGCTTAAAAAAGGAAATTCCCTTCAGAAATTGAAGAAATACTCCGACAATCGCTCTCAAAGCAAATGTTTGAAGTATGACATGCTATTGCAGAGCAATGGGCCTCCACCTGCAGCAGCCATTAACGCGACCTTCTGAGAAGCGTGAAGGTTCTTGAGCTTTCCGACCATCCTGATTTGTCAAGCAATGTCCCTTGTGATCTTTATTTGTTTCAAACGACTCTTAAGGACGTTTAGGACCTTTCTCCGACGTCATCGGCAAAAAATCGACTTTTCGCCGAAACTAATGAAAATCTCCAGAGGTATGCTTTAACTTGCCTTTCGTTTTATGTCGTTTTTATTTTTTTAAAATATCGCTTCGTTTCCTAGCAACGCGACGTTATGTACACGGAACGTTAAATTGAGGTTTTAAGCGTATTTCTCCGTCAAATTAAGGTCTACGTTAATTTTCAAAACTCTATATGTTAGCCCTTTATCCGTTGAGTACGCATACATAAAATTTATAGTGGTTGCGCCGAACAATTTCACAACACAAGAGGTTTAACATCGAAAGTTGACCAGTATTTTACGCCGTATTTGCGACAACCTACCCACTTTAGGCCGCTATTTGGTCAACAATGAGTGATTCAATCAACTAATGAATTACACAGTGATGATGCGGTAATCCTACAAAATAGACTCAAACAATAAAAAAGGGGGGTCATCTCGCATTATTTTCGACAAAATTGATTAACAGTGAAAAGTGGACATGCGTAAAACGCATAACGTCGCACGACGTTACGCGGCGAACGTCCGTAAGAAAAGTATGTATGACTCGCTGCTTAACAATCAATTAATTCTATTTAATCGTGGTAATATTTGTAACAACATTTCTCACAATACTGTTATGGTTTTATTATTATTTACAATGTGTATTTATTGTATCGGTGTATTTTTCATTTTACAACAATTCACAAAGCACGGAACGAAAGGGTACATTTTTCGTCACTTACTAATGCTGTTTCAAATCAGCTCATATATTAGCTAATACATTGCTTGAAGTTATTTCGCTAATACCAGTGGCTTCTTTATTGCTATTTTCTTAAGAATTTGATACAAGCCGTCTTGACCGTGGTGATGCAGTTACTCTATAGAATAAGCTTAGACGATAAAAGGGGGTGATCTCGCATATTTTCGACGAAATTGAATTTCAGTATCAAAACGGACTTACGGAAAATCGTAACGCGCTGTGTAGGTCCGTTCTAGACGTGCGTTATATTTACATGTTAAGAATAAAATTCACGCATTTCACCTGCATCAGTTCACTTATCAAATCATATAGCTTTGTTCAAAGCAAACTCTGCCACTACATAAAAATTTCGATTTGAGTGTGGTACTGAGTTTCTCTTGCAATAACTGTACTACATGTTCTATCAGTACTGTGGTTTTATTATTCTTCACGATGCGTCTTTACTGGTACTTGTATTATGAACACAACGACGACTGTGTTATGTATTTAAATTATCTAAAAAAAATATACTCAGGATACTCGATCGGACATTAAATATACAGACTATGAACTTAAGTCTTCAAAACTATTTATTACGTCCCTTTAATATAATGATAACTAAAATGTGTATACATCGTTTCTTTGCTGACATACATAGTTGTAATGCAAATAATAATAACGTTTAGTATACAAGTAAACTTTTGATGTATAAAAATCTGGAAAGTTAGTACCGCACTTGTCTAGAAATATTGACTCTAACCAAGCTTATATATTTGGTTTAACTGTTACACAACACGGTTGAATACTGTTGGAAGCTGGATCAAGACTGATGCGGCCGGTAGGTGAACCACTAGCAAATTAAAAGAAAGCGTTACAAAAATATAGGAAATGTGGTTACATGTATTTCGTGATAATATAAATTAATGTACATCTAAACATATTTGACCCGCTATTTGATCCGTTATTGTATGTCGCGGCCTGCTTAACTTCACACATTTCGTTTGACAGGACGACAACGCTTTTTTCAGGAATTTTTGTAACGTTAATATTTTCACATTTTTTTTCAAATTATTTAATTCGATATTCACGGTTTAAGTTGACATTTTGGCTTATGTGCCTTAGTTGGAGGACACATCTAACATGACGTAACAATAGCGGGGAAATACAGCCCTGTCTATACCCGTGAGGTATAGGTCAGGGTCATTTTGCGGGGTTTACCATCTGTATGACCTTCGGGACCAATTGCCAGGCGCATCAGAAACGTGATTCGGCCACTTTTGGAATTTAATGTAGTGCTATTATGTTGCTGTTTGGTGAGTTTGGGGAAAAGTCTTACATATGCATCTGTGTTATATTTTCTATTTGTTACCTTTTAGCATGCATGACCACCTATACAGTCCTAGTAATACTGTTTACAAAACAATGCTTAATTTTGATAATGCAAGTTCTTTAATTAATCAATTTGACTATGCATTAACAATTTTATCTGTATAAAAAGGTTTGTAAATGTAACACATTGTGACGGCGTTTTGGGCTACCATTTATTGAAAATACAAGTACATACAAAAGTATGTTCGTCGGCTTTATTACATTAAACATTTTAACCCCAGGGACTGCAACACTTTGCACCGAACCCCCCTACTGTGCGTACACAATAGACAGTTCGTCAGTTCGTCAAAATGTTAAGCACGATATTCTTTGTGAGAGGTGGTAGGTGTTTTAAACAGTGTTTGCTAGGAGCAAGTTCATATCTCTTTATTAATAGGAAAATGTATTAGTAATAATACATGTATATCACTAAAAATCAGAATTCCTACACTTTTAGGGGTATATTGTAAATCTCATCTTGCATTCAGCATAAGGGAATGTGTTCTTATGTTTTTTTCTTTATTGAACAAGGTACCAATGCGCCAAAGACACCATCAGACCATGACGGTGACGTAGCCATATTGCTCGTAACGTCGTGTGGCGGCACGACGTTACGCTAATTTACGTATGTCCGCTTTTCACTAAAATTCAATTTTGTCGAAAATAATGCGAGATGACCCCCATTTTTTATTGTTCGTGCTTATTCTGTAGGATTACCACATAACCCCGGTATGTTTCATTAGTTGATTGAATCACTTTTTGTTGACCAAATTGTTCCCTGAAGTAAGTAGGGTGTCACAAATACGCAGTAAAATACAGGTCAATTTTCGATATAAAACCTTTTTCGTTACGAAATTGTATGTCGCAACCGCTACAAATTTTACATATACGCATTCAACGGATGAAGGACTAACAAATAGAAATTTGACAATTATTGTAGACCTTAATTTGACGGAGAAATACGCTTAAAACCTAAATTTTACGCTGCGTGTACATAACGTCATGTTGCTAGGTAACGAAGCGATATTCAAAAAAAATAAAAACGACATAAAACGAAGATCATGTTAAAGCATACCTCTGGAGATTTTCATTAGATTCGGCGAAAAGTCGATTTTTTGCCGATGACGTCGGAGAAAGGTCCTAAACGTCCTTAAATTGCAATGTCGGAGGAAATATCAGATACCTTAAGATCTCGGTTTGGCACGTGTCCAGTATATGCAAAGTGACCCTATGAATGATAATAAAATCGCATTTTAAATATGGAATATCTGAATGAAACTTAGCATATATACCAAAGATGAATACTGCAATAGGATCAAAGGCTAGTTTCAATAGAATCTATTAAGGAAAAAAATGTATTGGCTTAGTTGCATTCCAATTTGAACAGCCCTCGTATTGCTGGAAACTATTGCGATACTATTGCAATAGTTATTGCCAAGCTTTGAAAACCAGAGATTAACTTGTAAATGCAATTTTGCACTGTGTAAGATATCATTTTGTTGCACAACACAGAAATCTTTTATTTGTGGAAATGATTTAAAATGAATTTGACAGAAATAGATTAATAAAATTAAGGCGATATTGGTCGATTGTGGCTGTTTTGATGCGAAAACGGCAGTTAATTTAAATTAATAATAAACTTTATTTATAAAAAGGCAACTATCGTAACTATCGATAGTTGAGCTAACTATTGGCGATAGTTATTGGATCGAGACTTTTACTATCGATCCATACTATCGGGACACTCGGAATCGCAATGCATCGATATTTCGATGCATCGGCCCAACCATAATAATTTATTCTCAAGAAAGAGTCCAACGACCAATTGTTCAGTTATCCGGATCAAATTCCAAGCACTGAACAACTCATGTAATTATATTTACAGGTTAACCCAATTCAAGTGGGTCTGAACCATCCTCTTGAGCCGCGCATAAATTAATACATGTATTATTCGCGGGACTAAAGGGGCGATGCCAACACCCCATCCAACTATTTTGTTTACATCTTATCTTATAATTATCATATCTTATAATATACAATGTATATTATATAATTTCCCAAATGCCATAATATAATCAAAGACCTGAAGTACTATTACTTGGGGGATAACGCAAATCTTAGTAATCTATTAAAAATTACCTTAAATGGTATTGGATTAACAAGTGTGAATATTGTGAGATATCTGACTCATTTAATGTCATCTAACAATTTGAAACCTATTTAGGCAATCCGTCCATAAAAAACTCAATGAACTAGTTTCAACTATAAAGGTGGGCTGATATACCTAGTTTTAGCTGAGAAAAAGTATTAAAAAGACTAAGAATAACAGTAAATGGTTATATCATGTATATGCATAAATAATGTTCGACGACAGTAAACAAAAATAATATAAGTAATTGGATAGGGGATAAATTGTCGCAAAAAACAAACTTAAAACTACACTAAGTCAAAATTCCATAACTCGGGTACGAATTGCGCGAACGATTCTTAATGGGGACGAAACAATATGGTCTCGAATCTCGGCGCGAAATGTGTAAACAACACCGCTTGGAAAGGGTCGTTCTAACGAGAGACGCAAAATATTTGGCCGGAGATCTGGGTAAAATTCAATAGATGAAACGTCGATCAATACTATTTATCAATGCAAAATATTGTAAATAGTTAAAAATAAATACATTATAACAGGAGTTTGTTGCTAAACTGTAATATGAACGTAATGAAACCAAACAGTGTAAATTTCGTCTGCTTTATCTGGTACTGTAACAGCGAGATTTTTATCAACCCTCAAAAACCGTTAGTCATTTTACAGCGCGTAGGAATTTATTCGCACAAAAACATTAACAAGAAACATTCCAAAATTTCTCGCAATACAAAGAAATAAAAAATAATTCAATTGCTAGGGACAAATGTTCTTAAAAATGCTTGAAAAATATGATTTTGGTTAGATTGGCTGGAACTCGTTTTTTGCTCGGATGAATTGGATGTGGAGAAATTACATGGGTAAAATCGTAGTGATTTCGAAAGTTGGTATATAACAATATTTCCCCCAAGTAAAATTGAACAAATATCATAGACGTAGTTCGCTGAAAAGATTTACGTTAAATAATTAATTATTGCATTTTTAATACTTAAAAAACCTATCGAGCACACGAAAAACAACGGAGTCTGCTTAACTTTACCCGATATTTATCGTGACAAGCGTACAAATAATACCCTTGGCATGTTTTCTTTAATTTAAAATTATTTAACCTTTTGTTTAACCCCGTATAGATTTAATTACTTTCGCAATATTCTTATGTCATTCAGCAGTATGAGATACAAATTATATTTTTCTAACAGATAATACCAAACACATAACAAACACGAACAATTTTGTTTAGTTTTACTTTCAATATGCTAAATCATAACTGCATGTTGTACTATGTCACTACCGATCTTATCACGACACCCCGGAAGTAGAACTATTGAAAATCAGGGGACGTTATCGAGGATTTACCAAGGGAGGTAACCTAGTTTCGGAAGGCCTATAATAAAGAGGCAAAACAAAACAGCATGGCATTAAGGTATGGTATAAAATATGATATACACAATGTAACACTGTTATTCATGAATGTAATAATTGTAATGTTATGAAACATTTAAATCTTACAGTAGGGCAACTTAGGTAGGGGGCAAAGAACTACGGTCGGTTGGGTAATCACACTATGAATTTTGGTCTAAATATTTCATAGTGCTCAGTTATTGTATGTTTTGAATGATTAGATCTTATAAATTGTTTCCTATAATACGATTAGGGTGTTTCTTTATTTTTTTCATGAGACAATAAATACAAATGTACCTGTTTATGGGGAATAAACACAGTCAGAAGCAGCTCCCAGCATGCAATGCTAAAGGCGACTTGATTAGTTACACGAGATAGCCATCCGGTTGGTTTACTATTTGCCTATCCTTTGGCCCATTTTTCCTTCGGAAACTCCTAATTTTTAGTTATTACTTTTCAAATGTATATTTTGTATTAAATTTATTTGTTTGTCATGTATTTGTATTTTATTTTGTTTAATTTTTAACATTAAACCGGTCGTTTTATGTTGATCATTCAACATGAATGACCACGTTACCACCTACATTATGTCTGTTTTTGTATTCTCCCTGGCCGGTCATAAATATATATACGTATTTTGGATATTATATTATTTGGAATATACCATGGTACATTTTCACCGGGATGCTTGTTTTATTGATCGGGTACATACTTATGCTTTACGTCAAATGTCTTATAATACGTCTCCTAGCGGTACTAATGACTAAGGGAAAAGGACACCGTAGCAAATTGTGTCTATTTATATAGGTAAAATGAGCCACCTGCTTAACACCAGTCAGTCAAATAATCTTCAGACATATGAATGATACAAGTATCTCATGCAAAGGATTTTACCCCTAAGTTTTGATAGACAAGATGTTAGTTGATGTCGTCGGTCATAATCCCTTAACCACGAGGTTTTTTCATATATTGTTAAAATCTTTCTGATCAAAAGTGTTATTCTGAAACTGGGTAACCAGCAGTTACCTGGAATTACACTCATATGCTCATCGTCAAGCACAGGAAATATAACAGTACACTTATAACGACGTTGGTATGGGACAGAACCCAACATTTTCTATTCCCGAGACAGACACTCTAACCACTGGATCAACGAGAACGATATCCAAGTTACTACCTTGGTTAGGTTCTTCACTAATGTCTATGTAGTACAGATACTAGAATAATGGATAGGACAAGTGAGTATATATCACAATGAGAAATAACAAATCTAAATGCAGTGCATAGCCTTTATTTGCCAGTCAGCCTCTGCTGAAATACGGCAGATATACGATGCCTCCATCCGTATTTGAACCAGGGTCGCCAGATTAGACGACACGCGCTCTAACCAATGAGATACAGAGGCAAACATCCCTAAAATAGGTGACGTAGCATAACATGTGAAATCAAGCTTGTTCTTTCGAAATCTCAATACCAGAATACACCAGAGAATTCAGACAAGCCATGTCTCCTAAAACACATATTTATTGTGAAATATTATTTTATCAATTAACTGTTACACAATTCCGTTAGCTAGACAGTTTATTGTGTCTGCCATTGCCAAATATAGTATTCTGCAAATTACCCGTTTTAATAATAAATACATTAAATTCTAACTTGTTGTTATCGAGACACGACGTTTGTTTTGTCATCGTATGTGGTTTTTCAACTTCTTGATAGCCATTAAAAGAATTGATAGATATAATTACGGTTACTGGAAATATTTATTAAACAAAAATAATAGTTGCCATATGTGCAAGTTCCTTAAATAGGCGTCTGATTTTATTGAATGAACAATGTAATTATTTTACTATAGTTATACGTTAGGGTTAACCATGATATAAAAATCAAATCAATCTGGATTACTTGATCCAACACCAAAACTTGCCCGAACAATATATTCAATCCTAAAACACATTCATCATTATAATGGTTACATAGTCTTCACAGCATGAAAAAACGGGTTTAAGTGCAAATAATAGTTTATTATATTTACGTTTATTTGGAATTTCACAAAAACGTCAAATTTAAGTCGATTTATTTTCCGTATATAAACTAAATTTAATTTGTAAATTTAATCACAAATAATACTGTATTATCTTTCCGTTTATTTGGAATTTCACAAAAACGTCCATATTTAATTCGATTTATTTTCCGTATACTAACTAAATTTTATTCATATATATATAATCACCAATAATATTAGTACAGCCATCCAACGAGATTCGCGATTAGCTCACATGTAGATCTACAAATAATATTTCACAAATTTTAAAATTAGAAGAATTTCCATAATTGTTTAATTTAATGGCTACTTTTTCAGATTAAATGTATTTAAATTACGAATATAATTACATTTACGTTACGTTTAATAGAAAATTAAACGTAACTTTTCATGCTGTGCTTCCGTCAGTAATATAACTTACATAATCTACACATTCTATACAAATGTAATAATATCATGATGGTGACAGTGATTCTAAAGGCTATATATACAACCTTAAATCGCAACAAAAGTGATCAACTATTATTCAATTACTGTCACTAATGTCAAAATACCCCTCCAGCATATATTCTATTTCTCTTACAGTAAAACGCAATACTACTGTAATTGCCGCGGGAAGAAATGAGAAAACGATACTTAGATATCACGAAGCAGAGAATCGTAAGTTCAGGAATTTAGTCAAGCGCCGATATCAATTCGTCCATTAGTTGTTTGTTGATTAAACCTAGTTAATTTGATCTCGTATAAAATGCTCTCTTAGACACCATAAACCCAGAAAATGTTTGCCTCTATGGAGTGTGATTTTGAATGATTATTTAAGTTGTTAGACGGTCTTATTTCAATTTAAATTCTTAAGAGCGATACGTTGCTATAGGCAACAGTATATATTTCAAACATCATCATTCATCCGTTGTTTATCCTTACCCTCACATTACAACAACTATATTACAAAAACGAATATTTTAGTCCACGCGCGTGGTACATTTGTAGCTCAGCAAGATATTGTAATCGTGTCACTTGTAACGGAGTGATAGGTTATTTGTCTAGAGAAAATAACACTTAGCCTGCTGTGGTTGATATCTGGGTTTTGACAACTATTATTGCTAAGTATGTAGATGTTTTATACACAATACCTTTGATCTGTCTGACAATGCTCTTTGACCAGATGTTTGTTGTTTGTATGTCGTTGATGTATTTTCACGTGTAATGATGGAATTTCTTTATCTCTCTATATACTCGTAGGTATACTAGTTTTCAAAACAAACCTTATATTCGATAAGCTGTATTTCTATATGTTCTAAACTAAACACAGACGTTATATATGTTCTCATTAACATAATAACATTTATTTTAAGTAATATGATGCGACCTGTAGCAGGTTTTACCAGCACTGTTGTCATTTCGGCGTTTTGATAGGCTAACAAATTATGTTATATTTAAATGCGTTTAAATTGATAGTTGAAAAGGATTTAATGTTAGCTGTAATTGATCAGTGATTCGCTTAACATGTTACTGTTTCTATGGTACGTCATGCCTTTCACAATTTATCACAATTTGATCACAATTTATGACGCATATTTATAAACACTATTAAAACGACTACATATCATTTATACATATACATTTTGTAACATACTGTATCTGCATACCACTTGTATATGACATATTCAATAGTTCATTAACTTTTCTATAGCGCATATGTACATGATTCCACGTCTACATATGCCATGGTTGTCTTGAACTATGAATGCAGATGAGATGCATATTCTCCCTAAGTTAAATCAATATGTTTAAAGACAATAAAATAAATGTGGTTTTCATTGATAGACTGCTTTCAAATACTAGTTAAATAATTTTCTAATAAAACAAAGCTCATTAAGAAGACATAAGAGCAACGTAACATTTTGAATTGCTACCTATGCTAGCTTTTAGTTTGTCGTTTAACACTGTTTGTGTACGTGCTAACCCTTTCAAACATTAGAGTGTTAAACGTTACCTACTCAGTGTACTTCTTTTATTTTACAATCACCACTCAACCTCCGCTGCCTCTTAATGCATGTATATACTGTAGTTATCTTTTCAGTCTTCTGTGTTACTCTCAGAGTGCTTCATATTGTTTTTCATTTCCTTTTTGTTATTGAATATATGGTTTAATTGGAGATTGTTTGTTAAATTGAATTGGAATTTCAATAAAGGGTAATAATCATTCGGTTTCCCCCAAAAACATACGGTTTTAAAGTTTTACATGTATACTTATTTTCATGGAGGTGTTCTTCCAATGTATACAGGAACAATGCACATGTAGCTGGAAAAGAGAAACACGATTGTTGTGTTCTGCATTTATATAAGGTTGACACTTGTCCCTTTAAATAGTCACTTTTTAGGTATAGAATAAAATGCCGACAAATGAAGCAGTATCATATTAATGCAAATCATAGTTAGTAGGAGACTGTAAATGTGAATTAAATAAATATGTGTGTGTGTGTGTGTGGGGGGGGGGGGGCTTAAACTAGTGTGAAACGGGATCTTTAATATCGACACTGATTTAGTCAATGAACTCGTAAAAGCCATATATGAGCCCCATTGTTGTTGTACAATGATAATCAGGAATTTTATTTTCAGATTAACCTTTAGTCTTCCGTAAGTGTTTTGATAAAACAGTATCCAGTAGTTCTACACAATATGTATCGTCAAGGTATTCAGTCAACAATATGTACGTGACAAGATTGTGAGAGAGACTACATTCAATATAAATCCGTACATATATTACATGTAAAATATACTTGTATATTGTTGTTCTATCTGAGCAATGTTTGTCGGTGGACTGTAAAATAATGATTTATCTATTGACACATCTTCAGATAGATGAAAGCATTAGCAAGTATATTGTTATTTTCAATAGACGAAATCGAACTCGTAGTTTGCATTATTGAAAAAATTGGTGATGGATGCAGGGTCATAATTTGTCTTTGCATATATTTAGCAAATGTTCAATAATGTTACATGTGCCATTAATGTAAACACATATAGTAACAACTTGCAAGATATTGGGGCTGATTAACCAAGTCAAACTCTACCATGTGAGCTGCATTGAAGCATCTGTGTTAGCAAATAGTGGCCCGCAATTTAGCAATAATTGTACTTCACAATTCAGGATAGATGTAATAAAAACGAAACAAACTATTTCTAGGCTTGTCTTGTCATATGAGCCACAGCCGACTGGCTTATCGCTTACATGTGTATTTGGAACACAATGACATTATGTCAGTGTTTGCCAAATTTATCGCATAAAGTTTGGAAAATTTGCAAAAGACACTTCTGGAATTTATAAGTAGTATATTTACCACATCGTCCATTGCAGTATGTTGTACCCCAATCACACGAATCTCGAATCAGCCGGAATGGACCCGAATGAGTCGGAATGGAGAAAGAATAAAAATTCGAAACACATTCCGAATGATAATTCGAATTGACCAACATTATTGTAGCCTTGTCAAAAAGCCGTTGGAATACTTCGAATACGATTCGAATACAATTCAAACACAATTCGAATATACTTCGAATATAACTCGAATACACTTCGAATCCGTCTGGAATGATAGCGGAGAACGTACACGCGTATGTTTTCACACTACGGTACACACAGTCATCGGACTGTTTTGCACGGGATTTAGCACGGACAGCAACAGTAGAATTACTTCTTCTACTGTCTCTTGCACGGGTGGTGTGTTTGATAACAGTACGTATAGTGGTTTTAAGTAATATATCGAATGTAGGCAGAATGCCGTAAGAATATTTAAAATGTAATTAGGATGTAGGAAGAATACATTTCGATAGTCGTTCGATATTTCGCCGACATTCGAAGTTGCCGCAAGAATAGGCCTTACTATATGGTATGTACTACGAATACAAACATAATATGACGGAATATGTTAAGAATGTACTTCGATTACGCAGGAATACACCTCAAATTACATGTACTATACATTATGGTGACATTCCGGCTTTTCCGATGGCATGCGATCTGGAATATTTGAATTAATATACATTTTAGGTTTATATCATTTGAAAACATTCGAAATGACCAGTATAAATTATTATTAGACAGAATGTACTCGGAATACAGACGGAATACACTTGGAACATACAAGAATGTACCCATAATCGCTATTCCTACGGCATTCCGGCTCATTCCGACTCTCTGATTGGGGTATTAGTATAGTTTTATCAATTTAAGTACGGAACGGTGTAATCAACCCTGATACATTTAGTCTGAGTCTCTTCACATAGTGTCCGTCTTTTATGTATTCGAGAAGTGCATGACGCAAAACAAAGTGAATGCGGAATAATGTGTATGGAGTGTAAGGAACACCAATATCAATCAGATAATATTATATTATGGCGCCAAAAATGAATACATATATACAATGCATACGTATCTCACATGTATGCATGTCAAGAAAATAAATTACCCGCACTCAAACCAACCCACCTAGTTAGGGTCACGATTAGCAAGTACGTGAAATGTGCTATGGTAGAATGTTCGCTGTTGTTGTAGGATGTAACATTTAAAGGGTGTAAAGAAAGTTCGTTCCGGTCGGAAAGTATAGCGTATTTTTATTTTTACCAAGCGAAATATTACAAAATTTGCTATGAAGGTATAGTACTAAATTTAGGATATGATAATTATTTTTGCTTGAATTCCATTTGGATGGACACCGTTGCCATGGATTTATAGAACGCGGAAGTAAGCGTCGACGTCCATTTTAAAGATGAGTCGACAAACAGAAATAACTGCAAAAATGAAACATAGCCAGATTTAGGCATTTTAGACATTCATATTGTTAAACAATACGTTATACTTAAAATTATTGACGGCTATAAATTATTACTGGTACTCATACAATTGGAGCACAACTACGTATTTGAAAGAACATGGTATCGATTTCGTCGAACGTGACGTGAGGTAAACGTTAATACATAAACAACTTCTACGAACATCACAAGGCATTGGCAAAGACATGCCTCATTTTTCAAGTAAAGAGTAACTAAATAAATTCAAAAGTAACGAAACGCCCTAGTTGACAAAAACGCGCAATTTAGAAATAAATACGTATATGGGAAAACAAAAGGCATTTATTTGCAAAACGAAAAGTCTTACAGCATCGTTGCTATGGGGACCAATTTCTGAAGAGAATCCATATTGAGAAAACGAGGGGCTAGTGGTTGAAAACAGTAGCTACGTTTCTCTAAAAGCTACAATTCACGATCTAGATAATTATATGTTTAATTTAAAAAGGAATATACGAGGAGTGATCAACAAATACGCGGAAAAAATGCTCTAATTTTTTTATTTTACCATTCATCTTTCTGCAAATTGGTGTGAATATACATTTATACAATTTGAATTCTTCACAAAAAATTCACATATGTGTATCTTGCACGCGTAAAAAGTTATTGTTACTTTGGTAACGTCAATTCGCGAACACCGGCCCATCGCGTCATGACGTCAACGTCAACGTACCTGTTGATGAAACATGTAGCGCTCAGTCTTTTTCAAAATATTCCCCATTTAATGAAATACACTTCTTGCATCTTTTAATCCATGACTCAACAAAACAATGTCTAAATGTATCCAGTTGTATATTTGATATAGCCACCTGTACTGCTGCGGAAAGTTCATGAGTGTCGTCAAAGTGAATTCCTCTAAGGTAGGCTTTCATTAGCGGGAATAGAAAGTAGGCACATGGTGACAAATCTGGGCTATACGGTGGGTGATTCAGAAGTTCTAATCCCAGTTCAGGTATAGCGGTCTGTGTTGTACCTGCTCGATGCGACAGGGCATTATCCTGGTGAAATATTATTATTACCGATGGTAGAAGGTCAGATCTCTTTTTGCGCATGGCACGCATGAAGTCTCGTTTTAAAACCTGAAATTGTAAGGAAATCATAAATATTCTCATTCGCGTCCCTTTAAATATTAATAGTATACATTTTTATAAGTTTAAACTAAGTAGGCGTACTACGTGTGTAATAAAATTGTTAACTTACCTTCGTATAGTATGCGGCATTCACCGTCTGGCCATGGGGAACTGCATTGCAAGAATAACCCCTCTCACGTCGAAGAATACCACGAACATCCGTTTCTTAGTAGATTGGTTTATTTTAATTTTTTTCGGAGACGGCGACCCCGGGGTTTTCCACATAGTAGATTGAGCCTTGGTCTCTGGAGTATACATGCTAATCCATGTTTCGTCAACAGTAACAATTCTTTCCATGAATTCTTCCCCTTCACGATCAAACCTCCTCAGAAACTGTTTACAACATTCTACACGGTGTCTTTTCTGGTCACTTGTAAGCATTTTTGGTATCCACCTTGCACACACGCGACGCATATTTAATTGATTATGAATAATATTCGAAATTGTTCCGTGGCAGTAGTCAGTTTCGGAAATAATATCCCTTATTGTGATGCGCCTATCCTTATCAAGAAGCTCCTTAACGGCGGTGACGTGCGCTGACGTTACGATGCTCGAACGACCGACTCGCTTGTTATCTCCAATGTCTTCTCTGCCCTCTTCAAAGCGTTTATACCACATGTAGATTGCTGTTTTATTCATGACATTGTCCCCATATGCATTCAGTAACATTTCAATAGTTTTTAACTTTGAAAATCCATTTTGAACACAAAATTTGATAGCCGATCTCTGTTCGTCGCTCATTTTTACACCTTAAGAACAAAAGACAGGTGCCCTTTACCTGTATGACGTCACATATCAACATGACGTCACCAACGTCACGGATAAAGTTCGCGGATTAATTATGCGAAATTTGGTAAAGTTATCTTACACACTCTCTGAATTGGACGTCATGTTCTGTCACCGTATAAAATGCTAAATTGGTAAATTTGGGCCGGTATACCGTTAGTGACGTTACTATAGAAACCATATATTCTTCTACATCAATCGCAAACATCTGAGCTGAAATTTAAATTGCCTTGATCTTTAGGTTTGTGAAGTTATATGGATATTAAGTGAATATTTTTTAAAAAAATGAGAGCATTTTTCAGCGTATTTGTTGATCACCCCTCGTAATTCTAAAATTTGATACAATTTTGAAAGGTTTACGTCTAGGATTTATGAACTTCTTGTTAACGTAACGCCAAAAAACATTTGAATGACGTTTGCGACGTCACTAACAAGGTAGTGGGAGTGGTGGGTTTTAAAAGACTGTAACTCTGTAATTTGATGTTATGTTTTGCTCAAAATTTCAAAACTGTTCAATAGAGTCTTGTCTTTCTAATGCTAAATTATCATAATTTTCTGATTTTTGTCACTAAGCCCGGTTTTCCTGGAGAACGGCTCATACGTATTATGTACTAAATGATACACTAAACTATCCTGCAATTTTCATGATCATAAAATAATGCCAAGTTGGGGTAGTTGGAATATAACATACTTGTGGATCCTTTGCTACAAACATCGAATAACGATATATTTTTTTTATTTATTAAAATATATTTTCCATCATACGATTTAAATATATAATTGTCGGGGCGTGCTAACGTATGCGACGTCGTGGCCCGCCACAATGTCACGTTGTTGCATGGTGTTACTTCCGGTTTTATTGTTGGGAGGCGTTAGGCCTCTCATTGCTACCATTGCCTATTTCTTACTGTAACCTGAACCGCCTTTAGGCTGCTATGTGAATCCGCATTAAAAGTAGTTCCAGAAACGGTCAACATTCACAGTACTGCTACATATGTTTTTCCAAATTTTAAACTGATTTATTGCAATCAGCAACATTTGTTTATTCTCAGATCAACCATTATTGTGAAACTGTTCGTTAAATCGATATTTTTGCATTTTATCACTACGCCGGGTCGATATCGAACTTGTTTCGTAATATGAAAATGACGTGTTCATCAAATATTCCGGCTGTATAGCTATTTTTAGAAACTTCAGAAAAGGGTCACGTGATGGTTTTATCAATGAATCGTATAGGAGAAACTTCAGACCAGGGTCACGTGCTGGTTTTATCAATGAATCGTATAATATCGTCTGCAAAGTACTGTTATGCAATGATATGGTGTGGATTAGTCAGACTAGGTGTAGATACTACAAGCAGCTTTCTATAGATGTCTCACGCTGTGAGGGAAGTGATTACAAGACGGTACTGTAGAATCTGATACATAGGCGCGTAGTATTATTTTAAAGCCACTTTTGATATACGCATTCAATACAGGTATTACATATAAATTAATATGCCCCTTTTTACAATTATTTAGATACCCAACATGCCTATATAGCCACATATGCCTATTTTGACATTCAAGACAAGATTGGCAGTAAGAAAACGAACATTAAACGTGTAAAGTCGGTTTAAGTTTTAGAAGCAGCAACCAGATCGCCTCCCATCAGCACTATAAGTGCTTTGATTTTTATGATAGTATGGTTAAAGGTATGAACCCAAAAATACGTATTTCTTGCTAACCACTATACCCCGCAACCTCAAACGCTTACTTACGAAAGATACACTAGTCGATATGTTGTCCGGCAGAGTTATGTTAGTACATATGATTGTTTCTTGCACTAGAATTACACGGACACTATATCATCTTTTTCAAATACAAACGTGCAGCTGTTGCCCTATATTTACCAAAATAAATACCTTCTATCTTATATCACTTTTAATTAAAAAATCTGTCGTGTTTACTGCAACAGCTATGTTACTTTGGTAACAATAGCCATTTATAGCGAATTTTCGTGCGCGAAGCGCCCGAAAAAAAATCGCATTAAGTCAACGTGTCACGTGATTTGGTCAGAGTTTGAATTCACTAATGGATCTGAAAATTTGTGTTACAGTTTCGCAGTTACAGAAAGATACTGAAAAATGGCCGCCAATAGAATAACAAAAGTTTCCTAAAATGCGTTATTCTGTAGCTCATAAATTTTCTTTTTTATTTTAATGATGTTTAAAAATATTCCAAAAACTCTAGTAGGCCTATCTAGAACACATTTTAAAATAAGGAAGATAAATGCTCAGTTACTTAGTATAGCACTTTGATCGACCACCATCTTGGAATAGGAACGCTTGGAAGACAAAACACTGAACGTGGCCTGCTGTTATTGATCAACTGATTACGCCATGAAAGTACTTGTTTTAACAAGGAAAGTCGTATTTTTATCGACATAATCAACGTAGTTACATGTATACAGTACAGTGAACTTAAAAAAACGAAAGCAGGTTCGTAATCGTAATTTTTCGTATCGTCCTTCGTTACTTCGTACCCAAAAATGTCACAAATTTTCTACTGACTGTACATTTATGAATCATACATGTATGATCAGAAATCATTCTGTTCTGGATGACCATGTTACCTTTTCTTGCGTTTTTGAACCTCAACAACTTACAATCGTACATGGAGTCGGACCAGAAAGTAATGACATTTCATAATAACTTCTAGGTTAAATCAACTTGCCTAGTGCAAATGATATAGCTGAGCTGTTCTTTAAGATATAAATCGCTAAAATAGGCTGTGCCTTAGTTTATATTAGTGAATACACTTGAAATCACTTAGCTTAGAATCACGACTACGTACATGTATAAAATGTATTAAACTGTAATTAGGTGCATTTATCAGACATTAACGACGCAATATTTGCTAAAATTAAATGCTATCTAGGGAATCAAATATAGAAAGCAATATAATGTGTCATTCGTAGATGTATTCCAAGATTGCATTTCATTCAGGAAATTTGGGGGAAATGACATTTAATGAATTAATGTGGATTAAATAAACGTGCACGAATTGTCTGCACTGGTCAACATGATGTTTGTTTACGAAACTAACCATATCTCTTTACTTTAGTAATTTGTAACACCAATTTTGCCGCAGTTGACGAAACTATTTCATGCTTATAAACATCACATTATCCTGGGCGCAATATAGTGTTTCAGTCAAATCTTAATGTCGCATTCTTATCTGTCATGGTTAGTCATTTCAGTCATATGAGGATGGCAATTTAAATAGCACATAGTACTAGAAATAATTACCAATCAGTACAAACTTGCTCTTCTTACGCTACTGGCAATTTGTCCATATGTGGAGGTCATTGGAACAGTTTATGTCTTGGAAACCAAGCCCAAATGCGGAAGAAAGCGAGTACTACAATACACTGCACTAACTAATTAGGCATGCATTAACAACAATATAAAAATAAATCCGAATAAATAATAAGCTCGTATTTTAAACATATCGAAAGTATTTAACAATGATGGCAGCGTACCGATGGCACTCTTGAATTTCGCACATCGTAAGATGGTAGTAGTTGATGCATTCTAACGATATATTGACGTCTAGACAAGATCCATATTCATCAGGATTTAATAGGATGGCTTGTTGCAGTCCATATTACTTCAAGTGTTTAACTGGATCAGTATGTGCATGCACATGAAATTGTGCAGGGAAACAAAATATATAAAGTTTACTAAGGACTATACAAGTTATTTCTTTTTTCATTTTTTAAATATGCAAAATTTAATTTTATCTCTTGATCAAAAACATTTGTTGTTCCTTTGTGACTTCTTAAATACCTCGGGCATTCACTTGAAGCATAATTATGCCGATTGTTATTAACAGGTAGTTCCGTCTGGACTTAGTTACAAGTCAATGACCTGTACAGGACCGTACTATATTTTCCGAGCTACCATCATTTTTGTACTGGATTAATATTCGTTATTACGGTATCTTGTTTGCTCGGCTTTCTAATTTTATAAGATGAAACAGATGTGCGAATCACACGAAACAAAGCGGAACTACATTTAGTGACTAGTATGTTATCTTAAAGTATCTGACACTTGCCTTACAATATCGGGAATATACATGTAAGAAACGGAAGATTAAAATGTAAAAGACTTGCAATTTAGGAATGTGTCGCTCATTTAAAAATAAGTTGTATACAAGCATATATATACAATCATCCATGTAATGCTAGTATAATATAGGATTCGGAAGCTTAATATACATGTACATAATATACACACACTGCTTACATACCATGTTATTTACTTTGTAATGTTTTATGTTGATTATATAATGTACTGTCATGTATTGATTCATTGAGTGGAATACACACATATTGCTCGTATGGCGTACCTATATGCATTCATACACAGATCAAAAACACCAGCGTATTTGTTCCTTATGTACGGTTGTGGTGGTCTGATAGTTTAGTGAGTTAAGATTTTCTCATAGTTTATGTCTATTGAGACCAATTGAATGTATGTCATTTGTTTATAGACTAATTACATGTACGTGCATGGAATCGTTGGATAGATTATAGATCAACTGATGACATGGTCGTATCTTTTGTACCATCTTAGTAAAATCGTTACTGTAAATGAATAAAACCTATATCGCAAACACGCTATTATATAGACTGTCCTTCCGTTTAAAACTATCATGTATTGATATTTAGCATGCTTATTACAAATAAATAATTGGGAAATATTCCACATATGACATTACTAACACTTTTCCGTTGAATGAACTGACAACGATTCTGTGAGATTAAGAAACTGTCTGAATTTTACGTCTACAGACCTCCCCAGGGAAAAAGCGAATTAAAAGATTGCCCTATCGCAATATAGAAATAAATGAGCTATGTGTTAGTGATGCATTGTGCTTTGTCAATAAACAGCTATGAATGTGTAACGTGTTATATAGTAGAACAACATTTTAAGACCTAAATAGTATGACTACAGTAACTACTAAATGCAAATTTCAATTTCTAAAGTAAAAATGAAAGAGCGTTCAATACGCTGGCAAGGCATGCATCCGCCAATAAACAGCATCACATAACATATGATGAACGATATATTGAACATTTGTCGCAACCATTTGTTCCTGATTCTGAGCACAAAATAATCGTTGAATTATATTGCCCGTTTTGTTGGTTTCACCATTCCACTTCTGTTAACCCGAAATGTAGTTATTCGTAAACATTGATGCGTCTCAGGATTGATCTTTTATTTGCGTGGCTGAAAAAAGCTTGCCTTAAATTGAGCTCATTTGTTTAAAACATATTATTGCTCGTTCACGGGCCCTTAGTTTAGATGACACGCTTAAATACACAGGATCGTACTCAAAAGCTATAATGAGTGCAATGTATACCGTTTGCTATATGCAATGCATATTCATTTGTTCACTTTTAGTTCCATTAACTTACCACATTGCTATCGCATGATTTTGTAACATGAATCCTAAATGTTCGCCTTAATATTAAGTAACGACAAATTCAAAATACCAGTAAGTTACATTGGATATCGTAAAGTCGCAAAGGAACAACAAATTTACCAACAAGAAAACAAGAAAAAAATTACAAAACGAATACAATGCCTTACCATAAATATCATGAAAACGATGGTTTTAAATTAAGCAATCGTACTTTCCATCACTCTGTAATGCGTCGTATTCTCACATTCTTTCACAACTGATTTATTCCCAGTTATCTGTTTGCAGACATATTGAACCTCGACTTTCTATTGTTTTGATCATGCTCAATTCAATATCTGTTTTGTTTCTCTAATTTAAATTATATTACGATCATGGTGCTTTGTTAATGGGGGTTTAGATTATGGGGTAATATTGAGTCACGGGTAATACTCTGTCTTTAAGCCTCACCATGTTTGTATGGTGATTACAATAAGTAAGTCGAGGGGAACTGGTTTCTCTTCCCTGTAACAACTTGACGATATAATCAGTAATGTGATATATACAGAAATACAGATTACTGATTAGCAAATTAGTACATACTGTTTTGTCTGAGCAAACTTTAAGAAACCTGATGTTTGGCGGCTGTAAAAAATCGCTCCGTACTTTACTTAAATTTAGATATAATTCATAATAGCCTTTCTTTATGGTTAATTATGCACGAGCTTCAAAGAACACAGTATGTCATTTATTGCGGGCTGAGTACATGAACAAGAAGTATGGATACTTGTATACTATAATAAAATATTATACTTACTTGAAATATCCAGTTTTAAGGATGTGGATGGTTAGTTCTATGTCTGACTCTTGCGCGGGTGGCTAGGAGCTGCCGCCGTTTCTGCATGGTTTTCGATTGTCTGTCCGTTACAGTATTTTGGATTGTCTATGCCCTTAAGTACTTATTCGTCGTAATAGTTATTTGAGATAAATTAACGTTGTAGATTTATATATGAACAAGTTTGATTAGAATTTAATGTATTTATCCTTAAAAAAGGCGAATGTACGGAATACAACATTTGGCAATGCCAGACACCATACACTGTCTAACTGACGGAATTGTGTAATAGTTCTCTGGTGTATTCTGGTATTGAAATATTATTAGAACAAGTTGATTTCAAATGTGTTTTATGCATTTGTGTAACGGTGTCTCCTGTTTTGATATTTCTCATCGTTGGACACAATATGTATCCTCTATATTACAAACACATTATTGGTTCTATTCTTTATTAGTTCTACACGTGTTCAACAGAAGAACGTTCGGTTGGAAAGCTAAGCTCTAAAATCAGTTATATCGTTGGCACGTTGCGAAAGTTTTCGTGGGTCATGATATATTTTCTAAACTTCTGGCTATGTCGAATACTCGCCATTTTGATCGAGAAAATGCTGAACAACGTCCGACTTAACATAAACTTCTGAATGTCCTAAATAGTGGTATCGGTGTGTTAGCAGGTGAACATCACATGACGATAGGACATTGAAGCGTTAACAACGCCGCTATCGATGATTGAGAAATACTGGCATTGTTAACGATTCAACATTCAATGAATGTTCTCATAAATAGTTGAAATCAATCTTGCGTTTGTTTCGACTGGTTTATTTCCATCTATTGTCAGTTATGTCATTTTGCAGTATCCATGTGCATGTTTATTGCCATGGCTTGCAACGTGCGATTAGAAATATTTGAAATATATATTTGCGAATATCTAAACTAGTTATTCAGCGTATGCTGTCATGATTGCATAGGAGGCGTATTGCGTATTTCAATATTCATCTTTGAATTATACTAGTAGATTGTTTGTCGACCACTGACTACAAACATCAGATATTTTATTTAAACATTCAAACAACACCCAAATTAAAGTATTCAGGTGGCACTTACACATACTGACAAATATTCCTACACAATTTGAAGATTGTAGCTCAAATATTTGATTGCATCCTTTCAATGAACAATAGCTCTGCTATTACGGGTCCGATCTGAATAAAATAAATGACTGCATACCAACACATGCTGATTAACATTCCTATCAAATTCGATGCCTGTAGCACAAGATTTTCCCCACCCCAATGATGGTGGGGGGCTTAAAAATAGTGTGAAACGGGATATGTACAATCGACAATAATTCAGTCAATGTACTGGTAAAAGACATTGTTGTTGTATAATGATGATCAGGAATTTCATTTTTCAGATTAACCTTTAGTCTTCCGTAAGTGTATTGATAAAACAGTATCCAGTAGTTCTACACAATATGTATCGTCAAGGTATTCAGTCAACACTATGTACGTGACAAGATTGTGAGAGAGACTACACTCAATATAAATCCGTACATATATTACATGTAAAATATACTTGTATATTGTTGTTCTATCTGAGCAATTTTTGTCGGTGGACAGTAAAATAATGATTTCTCTTAAAACCTTGTCACGACTTTTTTTAGACAAAATGTCAAATAGATGATTAACAAGCATGTTGACCACATCATGTTCATAGTTTACACTATATATACAATCGTTGATAAATACAGGATCACAAATTGTCTTTGCATACATGTCGCAAATGTAACTAGATTACTGGTGAAATATGCAGTCGTGTTACATGTAAACAAATAAAGTAAAAACTTGCTTAAATATATAGTTTCAAAGTGTGGATAAGTCAAGTCAAATTCAACCATTTGGTCTGCATTAAAGCATCCGTGTAAGAAAATAGAGATCCGCAATTTAGCCATAATAGTAATTCATAATTTAGGATAATACATACGAGAAACACTATTTCTAGGCTTTTCTTTCCATATTAGCCACAGCCGGCTGGCTTATCACTTACATGTACATGTCTAATTGGAAAACAACGACATTATGTTAATCGCATAAAGTTTCGAAATCTTGCAACTGTTACGTGCTTACAGAATTCATGAGTAGTATATTGTACCATGTCGTTGATTGCAGTATGCTAATATTGTGTTGTCAGTGTTGGGAAACAACGGTTTAATCAACCATTATGCGGTTAGTCTGAGTTTCGTCACGTAGTGTCCGTCTTTTATTTATTCGAGAACACGTCCATGACGCCAAAGAAGGGGAATGCGGATTTTTTTGCGGTGTCTTTACTTTATGTTGGAGTGTAAGGAACACCTAAACCGAACATATGATATTATGTTATGGCGCCAAACATGAATACATATTTACAATGTGTATGGTATGCATATCAAGAAAATGGATTACACGCATTAAAACCGCCCAACTGTTAGGGTCAAGATTAGCATGTACGTCAAATTTGCTATGGTAGAATGCTCGCTGTTTGTGGATGATGTAGCATGTATACCAAACGAGAAACGAGAACAAAACTTGGTACAGTACGTGTCTTTTACTGGTATGATTCTCAGTATTAAAGTATACGATGCATCCAAGAACTACGAATATCGTAACACGTGCTGAAATTTACACAATTCGTACTGTTTTTGATATACTTGTACATGTTGTCACATCACACAAAACAACGACGGGTCAACGCCTACTGACTGGCAATAAACATTCGCCTATATATCAAAATATATCAGCGTCATATTGTCAGATTGTATTATTGATTAGTCTGTATTCTAAAAGTATCTGACATGTTTAGCTTAAACTGCCTCATTCGATTTGGTTGTACATTTGTATAAGTGCAGATATTGGCTGTGACATACATACATATTTATATGTTATATACGATATACTAAAATATCCGGCGACTTCCATGAACATTTGTCGCAACAGTTTGTTCCTGATTCTGAGCACACAATGAACGTTGAACTTTACATGAATATCGTAATTTTTGGACATATATTGGTACTTTTATGTACGTGGATTTTGTCTAAATGGCACGTGTAATAACCATTTTCACCATGTAAAATATACATGTATCTGCATACCACATATGAACACATGACATTATAACGAAACCCCTCATTATTTCACATTATTAACCACATTTAATTATTAATTTTAAAACCGATACCAAAGAAGCTTTCATTTCATGCCATAAAATACCTTAGTTTAGGTAGTTGAAATATAACATACATTGTACTTGAGGTTTCTAAAAATGCCTTTTTGCTATAAAAAGCGCTTTGATTTTTTCATTTATTGAAATATGTTTTTCGTCCGTACGAATTAGTATACAATAGATGTGTCCTTTTATCAAAACTAAAATGAATTATTTTAACGAATATCTATATAAATTAGTACTCGTACAAATACATTTTTCAATAAAAGAAATAACCAAACGGATAAGTAATGCGTATCTTAAAGTTGTAGGCTATATTCAATGTATTATTGTAAGATGGTAAATCAATACGTTCAAGTTGCTCAAACATTACATTTTAAACCTTTTAAAACACAAACACGATGTGCATTTAATTCAACGAACAAGTGCGTAAAAAGTGTGTCTATCGAAATATTCGTGTACTCTGAAACAAGCAAGCTATACACACTTTAAATACATTTCAAATAGTCATTCATCATTCCGGAAAAAACTAGCCCCATCAAATGCAAATGATTGCAACAGCGAACGTTTATTCTAAAACCAAGTGTTGTTGTGTGTAGTCAAGGTAATGTCTGTCGAAAAAACATTTCAAAATCATTTGAACACGCAAAGGAATCAAATAATTAATTTTACCCAGAATTCCCATGATTTGTTTGCTTAAAACATGACCATTGACAAAAATGCAAATTGTATTCAGACGAATCAAATTGCTAAAGATAATTTTATACATCGGTTTGCTGAAGATGATGCGTCGTTAGTTTAATTAAAGAACACTAAACGTGAAATATCACAATGCTTGATGAGGAAGGATATTCTAGGCCTGTTTCAATCACTATTTAGAATTTATGGACGAGGAACTTACAAAAATAAACAGGACTATCATCTTAAAAAACGAATAGTTCAACTATACGTTTTAATCAAAATACATATCATCAGAATGCGGAACCCTTTGTCTACATACAGTACAATTATGAACACAAACAATTAGATAGTTCGAGAGTTACAGTAGTCTGAATATGGTCATTAACGCTGATACGGCGTATCAACTGACGTCAACGGCATCACACTATTGTACACGACGTTGAGGGTTATCATACGAAAATGAAATACACTGTTTATAGTGACAATGTTGATGAATAAATTCCTGTAACAACACACGTAAATCGTTTGTGGGAATCGCATGTTTTCAGGATCTTACATCTAACATATTGTCGATAATTCTTACCATGAAATGTTGGTATTTTAAAAAAGTCACAGAAACTGACGTCACATACGTTCTTGTGATATTCGTTTACTGCCCGGACTTTCAAGTTTGAACAAACAACCCTAATAAGGCGTTTATGTCATTTAGTCCAGGAGCCAGATTTCAAAAGAGCCTTAAAATGGATTTTCATTTACCCCATCTGGTAGAAAAAGTATGTTGGTATTTTTGAATAATATAGACATTCAGGCTTTGGAAAAAGGTGGATGCCAGATCTGAAAGTGGTGCAGATTTTTTTAACAGGGGCAACAACTCTTGCTTCGGAACAAATTTACGAAAACACCCGATGTCCTATGTACTGGTGTTACGTTTTTGTTTATAATTGTATTGCAACATATTTGCATGGATATTGTTTATTTGATAATGTGCATCAAAAAGACATACAACATGGACCAGTTTGATGTCAAGGTCAAGGTCAATTCAAGGTCAAAGTCAGAAAAATAGCTAAAAATGAATATTTGCTCTCTATCTTTCTTAGTATAGCATGTGTTTTGATTTTAATTAGGTTGTAAAAAGGATAGTTGTGTTTGTTAGCACATATTCTGTCATTATAAGCCATTTGTTTGAATACAAATATAAAAATATTGTCATAACAGCCATTTTATGCATATGCATGTTGGCCGAGATGGCATTCTTACGAAGGCCCCTAGCATTCTACGATCTAATGTGATTTGTTTGTTTACGCATGTAGTGGCTAATATGTTATGGATATTATTCATATGATTATATAGATCAAATGGACATGCACCTAAGAAACATTTGAGGTCAATGTCAAGGTCATTTCAAGGTCAAAGTGAATAAAATAGCTGCAAAAAAGTAAAAAATGATATTTCCTCTCAATTTTTCTTAATATAGCATATATTTTAAATTCATTTTGGTTATGAAAATGATAGTTGCGTTGGTTAGTAAGTATTCCCTCATAATAAGCCATTTGTTTAATAAAAGTGTGTCATTTTTTAAATTAACAGCCATTTTATGCTTGGCGAGATGGCATTCATACGAAAACCCCATGGCATAATATGATCTAACGTGATTAGTTTGGTAACGTATGAAGTGTCTCCTATTTGCATGGATATTATTAATTTGATTATATACACAAAATGGACATACACCTAAGACCAATTTTAGGTCAAGGTCATTTCAAGGTCAATGTGAAATGATAGCTAAAATAGTAAAACTAGATATTTCCTCTCTATTTTCCTTATTCTCTCGTATGTTTTGAATTCAATTTGGTTATGAAAGTGATAGATGTAGTGGTTAGCACATATTTTCTCATTACAAGTGTTTGGTTTAATAACAAATACTAATAATTGGTAAAACTGCTATTTTACGCAAATGCATGCTGGCCGAGATGGGATTCTTAAATTGCTAGCTGCCATCAATAATACTAGTATTCAGATATGAGTTTAATTTCTTTCAGTATAATTGAATATTAGTATGAACATTGCTAACTCAATGTTTTTCTCTAAGTGGAAATAAAATGCTGACCACTTCGAGATCAAGGTCAATGACATTTCTAACTAATCATAGTCGGTCGATCTTTGCATCGGTTTGTCGGTAGATCACACGGTTTCTGAGTAATACCCTACCAATGTTTAGTACTAGAATCCTCACCCTTGACACTCTGGAACTAGGATCGTCAAACTTTATAGAAAGTATGATCAGTAGTTGAATTCCATTGATTATGAGGTCAGGGGGTCAAAGTAACGGTCTGTGTACCAGGAATTAGGAATGGCTGTGCCAAGAAATATTAGCCACCATATAGGGACCGGGGTGGTTGTACTCTGTGGTGACGAGAAGCCATTAAGGCCTGGTATGGATTTGTCGGTTCTAGATGGTGGTGGGGGCTATAGCTGACTGTATTCGATGGTGGTGAGCACCTCATAGGGTATGGAATATCTACATTTAGTGGTGATAAGTAACTTTGGATCTATTATATTTGGCTGTACTGGTTGGTGAGCCATGGTTAACTGTACGCTGCAGTAGTGAACACCCTTTAGGACATGAGATAGCTCTACCCAGTGATTGTGAATACAATCATAGGACATAAGTGCCTGTACTTTGCAGTGATGCATCTCCACAAAGAACAGAAATTGTTGTACTAATTGGTGGTGTGTATCCCATAGCTGAACTACGTGGTGGTACGTACAATTCAGAATGACTGTACCAGTGATAGGTAGGTACCCTTACTTTCAAGTATAGTTTTCATTGTGAAAGAAGGACGTAGGAATTTGATAAATAGGCAGAGGTTCTGTTAACATACCTTTTGGCACCCTGTTTATACCAGGCTATGTTAACTTTAACACAGTATCAAACAATATTAGGCTCTAGGCCTGGCGATGAAAGGCAGTTTGGTATGGCCATACATGGTTGCGGTTTCTATCGCGCAGGGCCTTGAGTATCTGTACCTTGTGGTACACATGATTGTCTGGGAAAGCTGAACTTGATAGTGATAAGTATCCCGTAGGACCAGGGATGGTATAATCATGTGGTGATGTGTGCCCCACTTACGATGTTAGATGGCTTTTAGAATATTATGTCGTGGTGAATACCCCCATAAAGCCTGAGATGCTTATACTTTGGTATTACTTATTCTGGGATGACTATATTCCGTTATATCGAATAAACAGAGCGTCTTGGACATCGTTTGTACATTGCAGTGGTTATTAGTGGTTAGGAACTGGGTTGTACGAGTATATTCCAAAGGACCTGGATGATCTGTATTTGGTTGTGATGAGTAACACAAAATCGTGGTGTAGTTGTATTCACGGGTAGTGAGAGCACTGTAGTATATATGACTTCTCAGCGTGGCGGTGTGTTCATCATAGGGCCATGGTTGGCTGTACTACTCTATGATGTTGGTAACCAAATATGGACTGAGATGCAATCACTGCAAAATTAATGTTAATTGTGGAGTGTATCCGTTGAGCATGTAATACATGTAGCTGGATTCAGCGATGGTAAAGTGTCCGGCATGAGATGACTGAATTATATGGTGGTGAGTACCTAATGGCTATTCTCTCTTGTGTTTAATAAGTATCTTATTTAGCCTACGGCGCCTTTACATTACAGTGATATGTTGTATTTTACATATCTAGCATTACTGGGCACGGTCTGTGAATATTATATTCTCATGCTGTAAATACCTTCTTTGGTATAGGATATCTGTATTTTGCAGTGATACGTACCCACATAGGGCTTCTGATACCTGCACCTTGTCTCGGGTTCAATCCCTAGCCGCGAAATAAAATTGGTACATAAAATGAAATCCGGCTTCTCCTCTCTCATACTCTCGTGGCGATGGATAACATCAGGAATGAGATGTCGAGGATGATTAATATAAGTTGGAAAAACTTGTTTTACAATCGACCTGAATTAAATTAGTATAAACTAATCTGTACCTTGTAATGGTGCATACCACATAGAACCTGTGTTGCCTGTACGTTGCAGTGATGCGTACAGCATAGTGTCGTTGATGCCTGTACCCTGCAGTGATGTGTTCCACATATGCACTGTCGGTACCTGGCAGAGGTGTGTACCGCACAGGGTCTGAGATGTACTTGACATTGACGTTTACCTCATGGGACCTATGACTTCCATACTCACCAGTCATACCCTGTATGGCATGGGTGGCTGATTTATGTTGTGGTGATAACCACATAATGCTTGGTATTTATGCACATTGCAACGATGAATATCCCATTGTGCAAAGGGATTGCTGTATTATGTGGTGGTGAGTACGCCACGGGGTCTGTGTGAATATTTCTAATAGCAACCGTTTTCTAGAGAGCTACGAATATACTAAAACAACCTTGCCCCTCTGAAGCAATGGTGTATATAAATGATCAACGGCTGTTACGAAAACAGACATTTTGTTGTTTTAACATGTATACAACTTCATCAAATGGTCGTTCAGTCAGGTTTATGTAAAGATAATTTCATACAAGGTGAGACAAATCAAAATTGCACATACAATAACTGTTGACCTTAGATGACATTGAACATGTTAATATTTTAAGGGACTCTTCTACATATGATATGGTCTCTAATATCTATACAAATATTCATCATTATAAATGCATGTCAATTTTGAATAAAATCGATTGATATTACGAAAGCAGCAATGTCATCCCTGCCAACACCCTGATACATAACAATAGTTTTTTAAATAACATTTCTAACAAATAACTTATAATGAGAGGAGGATATGTTCTTACCAACAAATTTATCACTTTAATAACCAAACAAAATTCAAAACATGTCAGAATAAGAAAAATAGGGCAAAATATCATTTTTTAGCTATTTCCTCACATTGACCTTGAAAGGACCTTGACCCTGAACTCAAATTGGTTTTAGGTGTATGTCAATTCGATTTATATTATCAAATTAATATTATCTATACAAATATGAGATACTGGATACGAAAACAAGCTAATCATATTAGAAAATAATATTCCAGGGATTTTCGTACGAATGCCATGTTGGCAAGCATAAAATGGATGCTTTTTTCTCAAAAATGATACATTTTTAATTAAACAAATGGCTTAGCATGAGAGAATATGTACTAACCAAAACAACTATCATTTTTATAACCAAATTGAATTAAAAAGATATGCTATATTAAGAAAAATTGAGAGGAAATATCAATTTTTATTTTTTTCAGCTATTTTGTTCACTTTGACCTTGAAATGGCGATGACCTTGACCTCAAATTTGTCTTAGGTGTATGTTCATTTGATGAATATAATCATATGAATAATATCCATGTAAATATGAGACACTATATACTTAAACAAACAAATCACATTAGATCATAGAATGCTATGGGCCTTCGTAAGAATGCCATCTCGGCCAACATGCAAATGCATAAAATGGCTGTTATGACAATATTTTTATATTTGTAATCAAACAAATGGCTTATAATGAGAGAATATGTACTAACAAATACACCTATCATTTTTATAACCTAATTCAATTCAAAACACATGCTGTACTAAGAAAGATAGAGAGCAAATATTCATTTTTAGCTATTTTTCTGACTTTGACCTTGAATTGACCTTGACCTTGACATCAAACTGGTTCATGTTGTATGTCTTTTTGATGCACATTATCAAATGAACAATATCCATGCAAATATGTTGCAATACAATTATAAACAAAAACTTAACATCAGAACATAGGACATCAGGTGTTTTCGTGATTTTGTTCCTAAGCAAGAGTTGTTGCCCCTGTTAAGAAAATCTGCACCACTTTCAGATCTGGCATCCACCTTTTTCCAAAGCCTGAATGTCTATATTATTCAAAAATACCAACAGACTTTTTCTACCAGATGGGGTAAATGAAAATTGAAATTCTGGTCACCAGCTCCTAGACTAATTCTTAAACTTACAACCGATTTGCAGACTTTCGCATTGTGTTACGATAAGTTCATACAATGCCGAGGGTATGTTATCTTGCTGCTGACAAAATTCTGTATTTGTACCTTTTCCTTACGTTCTGGTGACGTCAATTGTGCGTGACAACGTTGTCACTGATGGAGTTCAACATCTGTTTGTGTCACCACCTTACGTTCAAATGCGGCAATTTTTGCTGACAGCGCCCAAAACGTAATATTTAGGTGATGTTTCAAAACTAGCGGTAGAATAGTATTAAAGATACGTTGTCGACATCAATGGTTATTGATGGGCTGTGCCGGGTGTGCGTTACCATGGTTGTAAAATGAACTATTATGAAAGGACATGATAGTGTTACACGATAAATCAGAAATCGATTTTTCGCAATAGAATCACGATTTAATATTACAAATGTATGTAATAATATTTGTATAATATTTAAAACTTTATCCGCGATGGCCCCAGTCCTGTATTTTTGTACGTCCCACGTACATGCATAAAAAATTCAGTGAAACCTAACATAGTAATAAGAATCACTTTTAGTTGGTTACAGCAGGTTAGTATAAGCATACGGCGTGAGCATCAGTGTGAATAGTTTATTTAACAAAACAGTTAATGAGTTTATAATTCAGTACAAATTTGAGAAAATAAAAACACACAGTTAATAACCTGGTCACTGGGCACGGGTTATTCGCTTTTCGAGTAGGTAAACCTCTTAGCTATGGATCGAGAGGACCTTAGAGCAAATGATATGATATCAAGACTAAATAAACAATAGCAAACTCAGAACAACATCACTGAATATCTTACCAACTCGAACAAAACAAGAAAATAATTACAAAACTCACACTATGTCTAATCATAAATATCTTGAAAACAATGTTTTCAAATTAACCATTCATACTTTCTTACCCTATAACATCGAGTATTGTTTGACGGTTTTCTCACATTATTTCACAACTGATTTATTCCCGGTATCTTTATGCAGACCTAATGAACCTGGAGTCTTGATTGTATTGATCAAGTTTCAATTCAACATAATGTTTGCTTCTTTAATTTAATTTCTGTTACGATAGCGCTGTGTTAATAGGGGGTTTAGATTTATACTGAGTGACGGATAATGCTGTCTTTCAGCGTCACCATGTCTGTATGGGGATTAGAATGAGCAAGTCGAGGGTTGAACGTAAAATGTTCTAAATGTATATATCTAGATTTGTGAGTGTTTGTAGATAGGAAACAAGTGCGCTAGACACCTCTTCCCCTGTGTACTTAACATTTTAACATTTATTAACTAAAATAAGTAATGATGTAGATTGATGATAAAGGACGATGTGTAAAACAAAAGCTATTTTGTAATGTTTATTTCATGACGTTTAATAATAACTTCAAAGTTACTGCCATTTGCATTTGGAAGATTCTGCCAGTTCTTTGTAAGAACACAAGCAAGACGTTTACACTTCCATATAATTTCTCAGCAATGCAATAGGTAAATATGGCATACCAAGCAAACTTATTGACAGAAACTACGTATTTTATGAAAGGGGCAAAGTGTAGGTTAAGATTATAAAACCGGCTATCCTGCCACCATGGTGCAGCTCGTCAAAAAAACCAGTAGTCATTCCTAATATACTTATTGAAATCAGATGGCTGTTCCAAGCACCCTAAGAAACCCATAGAGTCTGGAAAGATTACTGCAAATATGACAAGCTCCTTATGATATTGTATGAGTCACACATACGGCATGGAATGACTGTTCTAAGCTCTAGTATGCCCTTTATAGGACATTGTATGACTGCTACATGCATTGGGACTGGGACGACTGTAGCATATCCCTTAAAAGGCATTTTATGACTTCTCCATGCAGTAACACGCCCCTTATAGGGATGCAGCGATGACTGACACATTGGCCCCTGGACGACTGTGCCATGCTGTACTATGGCCCTTGCATGGCATTTGTATGACTGCTACAATCAGTGATGAGTCACACATATAGCCTAGGGTGACCGTTCCAAGATGTAGCATGTCCCTTATAGGGCATTCTATGAATTTACAAGCTGTAGCAAGTCCCTTATAGGGCATTGTATGCCTGCTACATGCAGTCATGAGGCACACATAGAGCCGGGGATGACTGTTATAATATGTAGCAAGTCCCTAATAGGACATTGTATGTCTGTTTCAAGCTGTAGCAAGTATCTTGCGTAATTTGACCTTGAAATAACATTGACATTGAAATGTTGAGAGTTCTTATGCGTTGTACCTTTATTGAATTGATTTGATTGATACATTTAATCAGCTGCAGCATTAAAACTCAACAAGCGTCACATGCTGAGGATAAATATTCTAATCAGTTTAAGCATTGAAACATATTATCAAATGAATTGAAGAATGACGTCATATAGCCAATAGATTGGTTTTCTTAAAAAAATAACAGTCTAAATATAACTTCCCAACTATTGTATCTTTTTATAGCCTCATTGTATTTGCATAGGATAGAACATGAGTAGGTGTTGTATATGGGATTTATAACTCCGAGTGAAACGAGGATTATAATCCCATATCAACACCTACGAGCCGTTCTATCTGACTTAGACTATAGATAAATAATCTTTGTTTATCAGGTACACTTTGCCTATAAATCGACTAGTACATAGGGTATGATAAACCATTTAAGTGCTGGTGCAATATGTTAAGTGTTGCATGATGCATATATATCTATCTAAGTGGCAAAATTAAGCTATTTACAGTAAAACCTCAATAATGAAACTCCTTCTTGGGACTGTAAAAAACTTATCTCAATCATGTTGAGTGATTGCATCATTCTATCAAAGAGCAAACAGATGAAAACAGAACGAAACATGGTTAATTCTGAGCCAATCTTGTTAAAGAGGTGGTCTTCATATAGGTGCATTTTCACTGTGAATTTGAGGTTGAATAATGTGCAAGTCAGTGGACAGAAAGTAGTGGTCTTTATTTTAAGGTAGTCTTGAAGGTGGGGTCTTCATTTGTAAATTGAATTGTGGGTTGTGATAGTATGAAAGTCATTTACTTCAATCACCAGACACCATTGGAACCCCTACAATTTCTATTTGTTTTAATCGTTAAGTTGGTTTTAAGTTCTACTCTGTGAAAATGATGTCTAAGAAGAGAGGAGTAATCTGCACATAATTATTGAAGACACAATAGTACAGAACAACCTCTGTAGAGTGAGACCCTTTGTGGGCTGCAAATATTGGTCATTTGTCAGAAGTTGTTGCCCTACAGAATTTACAAAAGTATATACATGTAATAACTTCAAGTTACTTTGAAGGTTTTGTTATACAGAGGTTGTTGCACTACATATGTCTCCTAGAGAGGTCGTACTGTAGTCATAGAAGCTACCACGGCATTCACCCTCTACTGATAATGTTGTCGGCACTCAGTAGAGATGTTGGCAATACCTTAATTGGTTAATTATCTGTCAAAATTGTTGTCTAAGATTATGACAGTAATAATGAACAAATGTAGAAAGGTTTGATATACATGTACATGTATTCTAATAAGTCCAATTAGTTACTTGTTTAAAATATAGTATTGTTATAATATAGACTAAACTAAGCTTGGTATCAAAAATGTTTGGCATCCATATTTTCTGTGCTAAATGCATGTATACATTATTATAGCTATGCTCAATTATTTTGCTTGGCCTACTATAATAGTATATAGTAATCTATTGTTATATATACCACAGCAAAGTGTTGTATACGGGATTTATTCAACACTTTTTCTCCATGCTGATTGGCTAGCTACTGAGATCTATAGTCTAATGAAATATGAATGGTATGCTAAAATAAATAAAATAGAGCGGAAATGTCAATTGTCTAGTTTGACCTTGAAATGACCTTGACCTTTGACTCAAAGTGGTCATTGCTATAGGTCATTTCAAGGTTGATGCACACTCACTCTCAGATGAATAGTGTCCATGCGAATATATATAATTATATTCATGTATGAAATGGTATGCTAAAATAAATAAAATAGAGCGGAAATGTCAATTGTCTAGTTTGACCTTGAAATGACCTTGACCTTTGACTCAAAGTGGTCATTGCTATAGGTCATTTCAAGGTTTATTATACTTTTCGACAGCTTGGACTTGGGCGGATCTGCGCTTGTTTAGTTGGGCATTGTGCTTTGTGTGTTTTTAATGTTTTCTGTGCTCGGCTGGTTAAGTTGAGTGCTGCCTTCCCTGTCTGACTTAATATACTCTTTGTATGAAACACTGCATTACATTTGAGTAATGTTTTATGCGGTTTTACAGTTTATGGCGGACGTCGTTGATGCCATCTTTGATTTTCACCCTTCCCCTTCATCAAATTTTGTGGGACTTCTTCCTGTTCTTCAGTATATGATTGCCTTTCTGAAAATGAAAACTATCTGCTAGTCGGACTTCGTGTGCTGTGTATTTTGGTATATTTCATTTTATGCTAACTTAAATATTATTCGAGAACGTGCCTAAAACCGCGGATTGTTTTTTATTTGACAATTACTTAGCAAATGCTTTATTTAATATCACAGTAAGATTTAAAAAACTTTGACCGTCCTGTTTTTTCGACGTTTGCATTTCAACCCATTAATACAACATTTTTTGGACGGTCAAAATGATTTAAATGGCATGGTTTTGGGGACGTTTAAGATGGCATAAAATGAAATATACTAACATACGCAACATACAAAGCCCGACTGGCAGATATTTTTCATTTTATCGAAACGTAAGAATATATTACAAAAACGGAGCAAACACGTCAAAAATGCTTCCAAAATGACGTCCCGCCAGGTGGCGCTTTTAACGCTGATAAACTAACTTTTGCGGACAAAAAACGCGAATTGGTAAAGTTCACATCTCATACTTAAATCATACCAAATATTATTACATTCTGATGTACATTTTTCTTTCACCGAAAAGGTGGGAATCCACCTTAAACTGTAAGTATATGCATTGATCAGACATTACCCACGCAATATTTGCAAAATGATATCTAGTGAATCCGACATAGCGAGCAATAATATGTCTCATTCGTAGATGTGTTCCAATATTGCCTTTGCAAAACACTGCGCTAACTTCTGTACACCTAGAAATTATTTCGCGCGATTTAGTGCTAAAACATTAATATGAACACTAGAGAAACCTTAACAAATTTTGTAGTCGCGAATATGCCCACGATCAGCAAAACGCGAAAGTAAGTAATGGTTTACAGTAATCAGTCATACATAAACAACAATATAAAAATCAATCTGTATGCATAATACGCTCATAGTTTAAATATATCAAAAGTACTATATAATGATGCCAGCGTACCGATGACACTCCACAATTTACCACAAAGTAAGTTGGTAGTAGTTGATGCATTAGATAACGATTTACTGACGTCTAGACAAGATTCATATTCATCAAGATACGATAGGATGGCTCTTTGCAGTCTGTATTACTTAATGGATAGGAAATTAAGTAGTCATTTAAACAATTAATCAATATTGTACACTTATGTTCTTTTATAATGTCACGTTTAAAATTATTATGCATTTAAATTATATCCCAAGGTAATGTAATGTCAGTATACGAACAATATACTCAAATTTATATAGTAAAGCTTCCTAAATGTAGACATACAAGGTTTTCAGTGTTTAACATGGTTCTGTTATATACAACCAATAACATGTGAGGACAACCAGTGTAAACGCTTACACATATAAAACAAAACATTGGTTTTCAAATTCAGAATCGTCTGATGTAGCTATTAGAAGTATCATTCCTGTGGTATTTCATGGTAATCATTGTAGAAATTCATATAATAATTATATTTTTTATATTTTTCTAGGATAGTGGTTTTAAATATACGAGGTGTGCTCATATTGGAATGCAACAAAGCCCATAACAATGTTTAGTTGATATATTTTAATAAGACAAGCTTTTGATCCCCTTGCAGTATTCATGTCCAATACATGTATATATGCGAAGTATATCAATATAATCATGCATTGGGGGAAACAAATAAAGGTCACAATGGACAATGCTTGACAAATAAGGATGGTCGGAAAGCTCAAGAACAATAAACTCTAATTCATATACGCAGTTTCCTTATGTAGTCAAACGAGGTTTTCTGCAGATTTCTTAAATGAACAGTAATTAAATTGCAGGAAAGTACTTTATTTTTCCGCACTAGCATTATCACTTAAACTGGATTGATATGCGTTATTTGATGTCTTATTAGCTCGGTTTCCTAACTAAGATGATACAGATAGTATTCAATACAATTAATCAAGTGCATTTTATTCCCAATTATAATGAGATGATTCGAGGCAAAAGTCAGGTTATTATTTTTGTCCGGTTAGACAATTCCTCCGTGTCTCCTGTATTCCGATGTTCCTCTCTAGACTTAAATACGTGCACACATATATCGGCAAGGTCCCGTTACATCATGCTACTTCCAAAGTAGTTTAGTTTGAATCATTGTATCCGCGTATGACGTCATCCTAACTTGGGTTCATATAGCTATGTGTATAGCATGGATGAAGTCACAGAAATTCACCCGACAAGGTCAGATATGGTGTGATTTGTTTTATAGGATTTGTTAGAGTAAATGAGAAGAGAAATTATATATACAATGTATAGCCACTAGCGAAACAATTCTTAGCACAATGATTTGTTATACATGTTCTGTTACTAGCAGTACATTGTATTGTGGTGTGCAACGGGCATGTGGCGTTATCTAATAAACGGTATATCACGATAGAATTTCGGCTGTTTAATTCATCTCCCGCGTATAATTCGCGATTTTTATCAATGGAATTTAAGTCTTGTTTACTTCATGACGTCATGAATTGTGACGTCGCCGTAGAGCGCGACGTTTTGCGTAATTTTCTTTTGCCGCGTTTCTGTTTATTTATTCCATTTTACTTACATTCTATAGTTCAATTTTGAACTCTGAGCCATGACCTATCGGACTATTCCATTTTGGCGGGTAGACCATAGTTTATTACGTTCGCATGTCATTATTTAATGATGTGATTCTTACATCTATCTGTTTCTTATCGAATTACAGTTTAGTGCAGTCGGCAACGTTCAGGATTTCTAACCCGAAGTTCGGTGGTTCAAATTCCCAATTCGCTTATATTTTTAATTCATTATTTTATTTTATTTAAAGAGTATATAAACTAAAGTACCTTTTTTTAATTAAACCATGAAAATGTGTTGATTCATTCTATTTTTCATTTTCACTTATAGCGATCGTTTCCATATTCCGAGTTTACTGACAACCTGTATTACGTTGATTAGCCGTCATAACATGCTACAATACACATGCCAGATCTAAAAATATTTTGAAGCATGTAACAAATATGACTTGTCACATACTGTTATAACACGGATATTGCAAGTTATATGCATTTATAAATTAAAAAATGTGTAAATATAAATTAAAAAAAGAAAAATATATTTATTTGGTGAGATTCGAACTTTCCCTGGTCAGACAAAAGTTATTTTACAATGTATCAAGCGCTATACCGTCACGACCATTCAGACGCACGGAATAGTCGGCCTGAATTATATTACTTATATTTTCCATTAAACCTATACCAACCTATATCGATTAATGGTTAAAACTTTAAAAGTGCAGTCACGGCTCAATGCTCGAAATCGAACTATAGTAATATGTTATGGCATGTTTTTCCAATTCATATTCGTAAACGTGAAATACGTAATTGGAATTTGGCGTTAAATAAGCATCAGTTTGACGACATATTAAGATAAAAGTAAAGCTAAACAATCCCGGGGCGGGCGTTACGGTACTTTGAACAGTGGAAGTTGTCTATAGCAACATGATATATAACTCGTCAACACCGCAAATAAATTAGTCCGTATGAAACTGCACAAATTACACGTGTTAGAATGCAAATAGATCGCAGTTTTGCGTGATATACCGGTTTGTCGTTCATATGCATAGTTACTAATCACTCAGGCCTACGGCCTTCGTGATTAATAGTGATTAATACCTACGCATATGAACTTTAAACCGTTATCTATTCACCGGTATATCACGCAAAACTGCGATCTATTTGCATTCTAACACGTGTAATTTTTCCTAAGTATTCCACATACAATATATGACATAACTACCACTTTCCCTTTGAATGAAATGACAACGATTCTGTGAGATTAGGAAACTGTCTGACTTTTACGCCTACAGGCCTCCCCAGGGAAAAGCGAATTAAAAGATTGCCCTATCGCAATATAGAAATAAATGAGCTATGTGTTAGTGATGCATTGTGCTTTGTCAAATAACAGCTATGAAAGTGTAACGTTTTATATAGTAGAACCAGATTTTAAGACCAAAATAGTATGACTACTACTGAATGTAAATTTCTATTTCTGAAGAAAAAAATAAAGAAGCCGTGGATGAGGTTTCGAATATGCTGACAAGGCGAGGCATGCATTCGTCTGTCTGAACCCAAACGAAGACTAAACTTAAAGGCGGTGTTGTCAGCAAGACAAAGCCAATACTGATCGAACCAATTGTACAGAAAGTGTTGTTAATCAGTTCGGAAACTTGGAAAAATACAAATAGGATAGGCAATAAACATTGAGTCTTCACCAACACCTGCTAAAGATAGAAACAGCATATCAGGTGGCCAGAATGACCAAACAAGAGGTGTGGCGACAACCTAACAAATTATCCATCGTAGACGGAGAGAACTGGTTGTGTCATACATGTAACATGCGCTCAGCCTGCATACGAAATATAGCACACCCGTCTTCTGATTGGAACCCGCACGAATTGGTGAAAATATCGACCGGTCAAGTATAGACTAAAGAAACTGAGCACACGTCAGCAGATGTGTTGGAGAGAAGCCAAAACGTTTCGATTCCGTTTGTAAGCAGTAGTAAAGGTCCTATATCACAGAAGGGACGAAGAAGATTAAGCAATGACGTATGTACGCAGTAAAGATATTTGAAGGTCTCATTCAATAACTACACACAAGTTCAATAACATACAGTGTTTTCTTATTTCATATACTTTCATTCAGGAAATACTGAGTAATGCATATTTGCAGTACATAACATTGAGTGGTTCTGATTTTTATCTGGTTTAATATTTCATCAGACAGCAGTTTGATTATATGTAAGAAAATGGCTTCTATCACCTACAATCATTAACTGGCTTAGCATTGTCCCCTTGGGTTGTCTATGGAAGGATAGTCGATTACATGTACTGTCCTCCTCGGCATTATGATCTAATATTTCGTATATTTATGTTTCCATGGAACTTGTATATAAGAGATAATTGATGTTTTGTTGGTGTATGGAGCTCCTTTTAACAGTCTAATAATTTGTTTGTATGCTGGTGTATCCTTTAGAAATCGGTGTTGATACACATGCTCCTTCGGATTAACGCGAGTTATTTTCCCTCAACCTCTCAATTCTTTCTTTGTATGCTAGCATTTCTCTGGTCTTTCGGACCTGTACACGAGAAGGTAAATGTTGATGTAACTGTACACGCAACATTCTAACCATTCCTTTTATGCTAGTGTTTCTTTGGGACCTACTCGGAAAATCTAATGTTGATTTCCCTGTAACATCTTAAAACTTTCTTTGTTCGCGGAAGTTTTCCTAGAAAAAACTGTTATCTTACGCTTCCTTTTTAAAATATGGCGCTCTATGTACAAGTTTGTTATAACCTAATCATTTCGTTAGATACCTTATGTTCCATGAATACATGTACATTTGTGGTGAGGTGTAATAATCCGTTATGTCATTCACAAACTTTACACATTTCATTTTCGTCATTTTCCGTCAATTAAAAGACATGTGATTAAGAATTATTTTGATTAATGTTGTCAGTCGTCAATAAAAAATCCATTGGTCCTGGATGAATACTAAAATACGACTCCCGTCTTCTACATCCTATGCAATGATTACAGAATATATATCTAGTTTAGATATTGGAAAATGTCTAATATCTTTCAAATAATTCTAATCGCACGCTGCAAGCCATGGCAATAAACATTCATACGGATACTGCAAAATGACATAACTGACAATAGATGTAAACAAACCAGTTGGAATAAACGTAAGATTGATTTACTACATGGCTGCTATGAAGGTTCAATCGTCAACAATGCCAGCATATCTGAATCTCTGATAGCTACGTTGTTAACACTCCATCTTCTTATAGTCATATGATGCTCAAATATAAGCGCTCTCAATGCAATTGGTGTCTGGACATTGACCTGACACAGCAAATCCACTGTCGTTTTTGTTAAGTCGGACTATATTTAACATTTCCTCGATCGAATATGGTGGATAGTTGATATAACCTGATTAAATGTATTAGAAAATATATCCATGACTCATATATTACTACATATATTTTGAATAATTCGAGCTTATACATTGTTGCCTCTTATTCTACAAGGGTGTGTCCTTATTTATTATCATGAGACAGTTAATACAAATGTAATTATTTATGGGGGAGTAAACAAAGACAGAAGCAGCTCCAAGCATTCAACGCTAATGGCATCTTGATTACTTACACTTTAAGTCAATATACATACATCGGATATAATATATTTCACCGGAATGCTTGTTTTGCGAGGGGCGTTCAATATACATGTATAATGTTCATGTCCTTTGTATTTTGTTATGACAGTATTTAGAAGAATTCTAAGAATACTGACTGAAAGGTGTTTGTTTCTATTCTATATCTGAAAAATTACATAGCCTTTCGTCAATAATTAAGTAATTTATTGAACTTAGAAGAGGGTCTACTTGAGTATACTAGCCTTATTGTCATTTTAAGCCAAATATGTGTTATCTTTGCAGTAGTGGTTTAGAAAAGTAAATGGCAGTATTCATTTAATTGCAACATACCAATCTATAAATTAATCCTTATGTTTCCACCAGAACAAAAAGTGAACATGAATGTATGTTTTGTCTACGAGTAAGGCGGTCAAATACAAGGGAGACTACTCTTATTTATACCAAATGATGCTTGTTGGTTCACGCACCAATAACTTTATATGATTTCTATTTTGTTCGCAAATTCTTCCCAGAAATTATTGTCGATGGTCTACGGCGTACGTCAATGTATAATATGTCAAATTCCAACCAATAAAACTAATTTAAAATATGAATTGAACAATAGCATGCTTTCTGAACTTATTTTGACACCAATTTTCGCGACTTTCAAATGATCTTATTTTGTACAAAAATGGTAATCAAGTACAGGAAATCATGTTTTTATGGAAGGCATTTACATTATTCACGGAATAGTAGTTGTGGAATAAGATTATTTCCCGAAATGAAATTTTAATGGACAATTATTCTCAAAAAGACGCAGTGTCTATTACTGACCCTGAAAGAAGACACCAGAAACAACAATCCGGGAATTAAATTTTATTGAAATTTTCACGAAATATTGCGGAATGGTTGGTGGTTCCAGAAATGTAAAAAGATTTCCAGATATCAATGCATGTTAAAATTTGTGACCAAAAGTCTAGTCAAAAGTATTGTTTTGTGTTATGGAGACTACTCAGTCATGCTATTTTGAAACCGGAACTACTCTCATATGTTGATAGTCAAGCCCAGAATATATTGCAGTACACTTTTAACGATGGACTACTCTAACCACTGGACCATCGAGAACGGTTTCGAAGTAACTACCTTGGTTGGGTTCTGCACTACTGTCTATGTAGTACAGACATAAGATTAAGGGATATGACAAATGATGTATTCGTAATATATAGCATTTCTCACAATGCGAAATAATAAATCTAAAAGCCGAGCATAGCCTTTATTTGCCAGTCAGCGTTCTGCTATGACAAGCATATAAGTGCCTCTAACCGTATTTAAACCAGGGTCGCCAAGCCATCTAACCAATGAGCTACATAGGAAAACATCCCTAAATAGATGACGTAGCATAAAACGTAAAATCGGGCTTGTTCTTTCGATATCTTAATACTTGAATACACCCGAGAATACAGACAAGCCATGTCTCCTAAACACACATTTATTGTAAAATATCATTGATCAATTAAATATTACACAATTTCGTTAGCTAGATTAATAGTGTCTGCCAATGCCAACTATAGTATTCAATAATAAATACATTAAATTCTAACTTAACTTGTTGATACAGAAACAGGACGTTTGTTTTGTCATTTTATGTGGTTTTAATTTCTTGATAACCATTAAAATAATTGATAGACGTAATTACTGTTTCGAGAATTATTCATTACACAAATAACCGTTGCTTTTCTTGCCTACAAAAGTTTCATATGTACATTTGTACCTAAGTAGTTGTTCCTTTCAACAGGAGTCTGATTTTATTGAGTAAACATTTTAACTATTATAGTATTATACTTCGACATTATACTTGAAATGTTAATCATGATATATAAACCAAATAGGCGAATATCAAACTGGATTACTTGATACAACAACAAAACCGACACAAACAATATATTCATATTCAACATACTAATGGCTACATAGCCTTCCGTCAGCAACTTCTTCTCCCAAGTCACGACCTGAAAGAACCATAACCTAAATAAAAATAGTTCCATAAGTTCAACTTAATATGTCATTTTGTAATAATGATTTCCTCTTACATTTCCATACACTAACGTGATACATGCGAGGCACTATATATATAAATATATAAATGTAATAATATCTTGAAGGTGACAGTGATTCTAAAGGCTATGTATACAACCTTTAATCGCAACAAATGTCATTATTTAATTACTGCCACTAATGTCACACTACCCCTACAGCATATATTTTATCTTTATCTGTAAAACGCAATGATACTGTAATTGCCGCAGAAAGAAATGAGAAAACGATACTTAGATATCACGAAGCAGAGAATCGTAACGAAGTTAAGGAATTTAGTCAAGCGCTGATATCATTTCGTTCATTAACTGTATATTGATTTAACCTAGGTATATCTAATTTGATCTTGTATAAAATGCTGTCTTAGACACCAGAAACCTAGAAAGGTTCGCCTCTCCGGAGTGTGATTTTGAATGATTATTCTACAATGTCAATTAAGTTGTTAGACGGTCTTATTTCAATCTAAATACATTAAGAGCGATACGTTGCTATAGGCAACAGTTTATATTTCAGACTTTAAGAACATCATCATTCATCCGTTGTTTATCCCTACCCTCACATTACAACAACTATATTACAAAAGCGAATATTCTATTCCACGCGCGTGGTACATTTGTAGCTCAGCAAGATATTGGAATCGTGTCTCTGTTGAACGGTGTGATAGGTTATTTGTCTAGTGAAAATAATACTTAGCCTGCTGTGATTGATATCTGGTTTTTGACAAATCCTGTGGTTAAGCATGTAGATGTTTGGATATACAATGCATTTGATCAGATGTTTGTTTTTTGTAGGCCGTTGATGTATTTCCATCTGTACGTTGGAATGTTAAACCTTATATGCGATAAGCTATACCTCTATAGTTGTATTTGCTTTGAACTATGTACACAGACGTTACAAATGTATGCATATTCTCCAAAGGAAATTACACATGTTTTAAGTAATATAATGCGATTTGTAGCTGTATTAAACAAGTACAGTTGTCATATCGTCATTTTGATAGGCTTAAGATTTATGCCATATCATAAATGGTATTAAATTGGTAGTTGAAAAGAACTAATAGTATTGGCTGTAATTGATAACTGATTTGTTAAATATGTCATTGTATCTAAGGTAAGCCATGCCTTCCACTGCGTGTTAAATGCGTTTCACAGTGTAATACGTTTCTATCATAATCTATAAAGCAAACCTATAAAGCATATTTTCTTAACTATAAACTTATAACTATGAGATGTATTTTCTCCCTAAGCTAATTCAATATGTTTGTAATGTTAAAAGTCTACAAAAATGTCGTTTTCATTGATAGACTGCTTTCAAACATTACTTAAATATAGTGCGCATTGCGTTAGGGAGAAAGTACAAGTATCTGTCCATATCTGAGAAATAAAGGCGAAGAGGCCCCGAAGGGGCAGTGTTTCCATTATTTCTCAGGAATGGACAGATACGCGGACTTTCTCTGACTTAAAATACACCATATTGTCAAATGTAAATTTTACTAAAATCATGTAACTATGGAGTAAATTTCAAAATTATTATAAAAATCTGTTTACTAAAACAAGTCGTCCCTCATGTACCTCTTATAGTAATCAAAACACAAACTTGACCATGTCAGACCGAGTAGATCATGCTTTTTTGTGAAACCGGTGGAATAATACCACAACTCTCCATTACTCTAGTAATGGAGTGTAGTCCATGAAACATGATTGTGTAGTTATTTGTGTGTCACATGATCAAGCCATGTGGTCACTTAATCAGTGTCACTGGATAAAATAACATATGGACTTATTAAAATGTTTATGATGAAACCAGTGTTCTAATAGTTTAGTGTCAATGCATATATTTCCATGAATAAACAATTACTGGATATTTAAAACTTGATGACACATGGTGGACATATATAATGTTGATGATAAAGTCGCTGCATTTTCGTGAATATGATGACGAAAACGCAAGTGTACGATGACGAAAACACAATTGTTTCAAGAACAGTGTTATTATTGCATATTATCACACTTTTTTGCTCGCGTTTTCGTCATCACACCTTCGTGCATTTAAGATCTGGCGTTTTTGTCATCGTATACATGTATGTTCTTATGTCGCATTTTCAGATAGTCAAATTCAAAGGCGCTGCATGGTCTAACGGAATTTTGTATTCTTTTGCATACAAATTGTGTGTACTACAATTCAATATCGATAAGTTCATGAAATGTTGTTTTTGTATGTATTTATCTCGTACTGTACGGTGCAAATATGTTGTGTTATATTGCACAACAAGTACATTTAGTACTACATATGTGTGTGTATACACAGAGTGGATAACTCTCGATTATTTTGTTACACATTCATTGAAATGTGTAAACAAAATAACGGAGAGGTATTGTTAATAAAGTCTCCAATCCTGAAAAATAATGGAGACTTATTGAATGGCTTATTCACTTAGGTGTACTTTAAAATTATGAAACATGAAATGACCTCTAACAGTAGGAGCACATACAATGAACGTATGTGTCAAACAATGTTACAGCACGAAGTACACGCTACAAGGTTTACATACTAGTACTTTAGGAGCAAAAATAAGAAGAAATATTGTGAAATCATGAATCATGAGAAACATGAATGAGCAGACTGACACATTCGCCTGCTCCTAATAAGTTTAACATACAATATGAAAAATGATGTACTGTTATACATGTTCAAGATGAAGTTACAAATATTTTGAATTATGCACAAGGTGATATGATATCAGAATGCAAACGATATACTGTAATTCTCATTCACAGTCTCCTACGTGTAGTCAAATCATATTTTCATTAATATGATACATGTACTGCTACATTCTTTGGTATTTTTACGATACATACACAGCTCATCATTTTATCATATTGTTTATTCATTATAACAGACCAGTTAATTGCATACTTATTAAGTTATACAGGCATCAAAGAGCCACCCTATCGATTCCTGATAAAATGAATATTGTCTAAACGTCAGTAAATCGTTAGATTGTATCAACTTCTACTATCTTACGACGTGCTAAATTTTGGAGTGTCTTCAGTATGGTACTATCATAATGTAGTGTTTTTGATATCTTAAATATATCATGCTGTTTGCAGTACTATTCGATTTGCAAACTACCATTTATGTATGACGGATAAGTTAACACAGTGTGCCGAGCACTCACTCTTTGTCCAAGCGATCCGGATTCGGGTGGTTTGTATTGGCTACGTTATCTCATGGCATTGGCTGTGGTCATGACCTCCACATGCGGATATATTTCAGTTTCTTAAGGAAATTGAAGTTGATATTGGTTGTTAATTAATTCTAATTACACGAGTTCTTTTGACTGTCCACCTTTATGCTTGGCATAGTGTAAACACGGATAAAAACGATAGAAACGAAAATGAGATATTATTACATTTAACTTAAACACTCATCGCTATGCATTTTGAAAGTATATAAGTCGTATCGGTTATGGCAGTTATCGTGGTTTGATGATTTGCAATGCTTATCCATTACGGATACACATACGTATCGTTCCTCCCGTATTAAACATATTGTGTAAAAGTCTTTAAATACATGTAGTGATTTATTTTCCTGAGCGTTGCGATAAAAGACAATCTGGGGATGCATCTACAAATGAAACAGATATTATAGCTTTCTATATCCCTAGATAGCATTTAATTCCAGCACTGATTGCGTCGTTAATGTCTGATAAATGTACCTAATTACAGTTTAATGCATTTATACATTGTACGTAGTCGTGATTTTAAGTAATTCCAAGTGCATTCACTAGAAATGGTTATTGTAGCAATAATAACAGAGTTGTTAAAGTAAACGCAGCAGAAACTTTAATTAAAAGTGATATTGTAGAAATCAGATGTGTTTGTATATATACGGGAACAGATGCACGTTGCTATTTAAAAGAGTTGATAAAAAGTCCGTGTCATTCTAGTGAAAGAAACAATCATATGTACTGGAAGATAAATTAACTTTACAACTTTTCCAAACGCATGTATCGACTAATTTCTCTTTCTAAAACGTTTCAATTACATTTGGATTTTCACTTGGATATTATAGGCAGGCACCAACATACTCTGTTCATATATTATGAAAAAACAAACACAATTGTATGTGCAAATGTCATTTTATATAACGGAATTCTTAAAACATTTCTAAAAGACTAGTATAACTAATTACACGTACGAGCGGATAAAAAGCAGAGTTAAACATATGAATACAGAATGGGAACAATAATTGCCGACATTATTAAAACTAGACTAGAATAAGTAGTTTATGCACTAAAACAATGCATAACTATATATAATTACAATGTGAACATAGAAGGGGAACAATAACGTGGATAAATAAACAAAACAACTAAAATCAAATACATAATACGTGGTGTTGAGGATGGTGGGGAATATAGTAATTAGTTGCACATGATATCTGATCTACTTTATGTTAATTGGTGTAGATTAATTAGCCAGCGGGTGCATGTCCAAAGTCACTTACAATGAGGGATCAATACACATGTGTTTTCATTTGCAGTGTGTGACTCAATTGGATTTATTTTCAATAAATAATCATGTTGTCCTACATTTCCTGGCGCGAACACAGACTAGTATCAACTATACTTACGGATGTAATTGTATTTCTTATTACTAATATTTTAATCTGAACAATGAACCTAACTTTTAACAAGTTTTATGAAACACATACTTTATTGCGTTTAGATATTACAAACTGCACCAGGATGGCAGTATAGCCGGTTAAACTACGTCATGAGGAATCGCAGGTGTTACATTTTCTCCGGTCTATGGTGAAAATGTAACATGTACACAGTGTAATACTTTGATATCTGTGATGTTGAAGTAATTCTAAAGGCTAAATAAACGACCTCTAAGCGTTACAAGTGTGTTGATGCAATATTCAATTATTGTCACTAATGTCACACTGCCCTTACAGCATATATTCTATATTTCTAACAATAAAACGCAATGATGCCGTAATTGCCACGGGAAGAAATGAGAAAACGATAAATAGATATCACGAAACATAGAATCGTAAGGATTTAAGGAATTTCTTAAAGCGCTGGTATCAATTCGTTCATTAACTGTTTATTGATTGAACCTAGGTAATTTGATCTCGTATAAAATGCTCTCTTTGACACAAGAACCCTAAAAAATATTCGCCTCTCCGGAGTGTGAGTTTGAATGATTATTCTACAATGTCAATTAAATTGTTATACTTATTTAAATCTAAATACATTAAGATCGATACGTTGCTATAGGCAACACTTCATTTTTCAGACATTAAGCACATCATCATTCATCCGTTGTTGATCCCTACCCTACCCTCATATAAGTAAATCTGTTTTACAAAAGCGAATAATTTATCTCAAGCGCGTGGTAGCTCATCAAGATATTGGATTCCTATCTATGTTGAACGGTGTGATAGGTAATTCGTTTAGTTGAGAGAATGCTTAACATGCTGTAGTTGATATTTTGTTTTTGATCATTCTTGTTGCTAAGTATGTAGATGTTTAGATACACAATACCTTTGATGTGACTCTCGATGCTTTTTGGACAGATGTTTATTTTTTATTTGATTACTTTAATAGTGCGCACCGGATAATGTGAAAGGCGGGCAAATTTGGTATGGTCTACAAAGGTGGATTACAATTATGTGCACCAATTATCAGTAATGTTTTAAGTAGAATACTGACCTTATCTGTTTATTTAAGTGATTTGTAAAACATATTTTGCCACAGTTAAACAAACCGATTCATGTTTGTAAATATCACATTATCCTGGTCGGACTATAATGTATTTCCTCGTGCATGTTGGAATGTTCGTTTATATAGATATGTGTAGGTACACCGTACTATATTAAAAGCAAAGCTTATAATTGATACGCTTCACTTACAACTTAAAACACCGACGATTTATCAATTCACTTAAATTAATGACTTATGTGTCAAGTAATATAATCTGATTTATAAAAAGAATAAACCAGTGCAATTGGTTGTGTTGTGTTGTGATATTTGTAGTTTCAAAATGTATACAATCATTAAAAGTTATAAGTACACCAACACAGTAAGCAGCTATATATACAAATAGTGTACATCATTTTGCTTCTAGCTTGAAATGTTTCACAATATAGAACTATAAAATGTATGATATTATATTTATTTTAAGGTTATTCTGTTTAATCATTTTAGGAACTGTAAGTACTTAAGTTTTGTATATCTCTGTATCGTAGATATGGGTTTTATTACTTAGCACATGCATGTCGATAGGTCGGTTGGTAGACTAAATGTTTTCCAATCAATGACTCCAGAACGGTCGGACCTAGAACCCACAAAGTTTTTGTGGAGATTGTTCATCATCAGTAGATGACCCCCATTGATTTTGAGGTCGCTATTGTTCAAATGTCAAAATCATCGTGACTTTGGAATACACAACCGTTTCTAATCCACAACGTAAGAACCGTGAGTCCTAAGATAGTAAAACTTCACTGACAGAATGATAGCTTATTATCAGCAGAAGACTTCTATAAATGTGTAGGTCAATAGGTCAAAGGTCGGGATGGCCTTAAGTATACATATCTATTCGGTTGTCATGAGACATGCATGTTTTACAAACATCTCTTGTTTTTTTCTGTAATCGGAATACTTCAAATTTTATGTTTTTGGGGGTTTTGGTATTGCTGGACAATGTGTAGTCAACATTTCAAAACATTTTACAACACACAGTGTTGTGCACGTGCATTTTTCTGAATTTGGAGGGTTCACGGTTCACTGCTTACACCAAGCCAAATACAAAATTAATATCCAATTACCGGATATAGTTGTTATACTACTCGCATGAACACATGCAAAAAATGAACAAGCTATCATGTATAATAAAAAAGATACAAGCGTAACAAGTAGGTGTACTTATACCTTTTAATGAGTGTATATATGTTATATTATCAATTTTATGAAATTGCTGTGTGAAAAGAATGTGTTAATGACTGTGAATGATGACTGATTCGCAAGGCGCACTGAGTGGTTTTGAAAACACAACACTAACGAAATCAATATAATATTTCTTATTTATATTACTGCACGAAATGTAACAGTTGTGTGCGTGCAAAGGGATTATAACGCAGTGTTATATCCATCTTAATACACTACAGCTGTGTATTGAACCACGAAACGGCTCCATTCGTTATTTTTTATGTTTGGTAAATTGGGATTTTCGATCGACAAATTCAAAAAGAAAACACACAGCATACGTATTCATATGACATTATCCATTTTTCATTTGGATCTATAGAGCATATTTATATAAGTCTAAGGAACGTCTACATACGACATATCTATCTTAAACTATAAACTCAGACTAGGTAATACTCTCCCTAAGTAAATGTTTAAACTGTTAAAAGTCAATCAAACAAATGTGTTTTTTATTGATATACTGCTGTCAAAATCAGTTAAGTAGTTTTCTACTAAAACAAAGCCCATTTACGAAACTATTAGCGCAACATAATTACCTGTTATACCCATTAAACTTTGCTTTTTAACACTGATTGTGTACGTGCTAACCCTTTTAAACAGTATAGTGCGCTGAACCTACATACAATATCATACATGTATAAGATGCCTCTAACAGAATACTTGTTTAATGACTGACACCGGAATTTTAAACGATTAAATACATTTCCAAACACTTTAGAACGACTTTATATGGATTCAATTATATTTCTCTATTGACGGCGGAGCGATTTTTGCAATAATTCACACACTGTAGATTTGATAAATTCTTGTCACATTGTGTATGTCTGCATCACGTTTGTCATGTTTAAATACCAGAAACAGAACGATGCAAGAATTCCACAGACGGCAGTGAATGCACTACTAACATTATTATGTTGGTAGTAAAAGACGATTTATTGAATTCACAATAATGTGATGCTGAAGTACATCGTGTAATTACCAACAATGTTAGCCTGTTTATGCTAGTGTTCTTATTTACCGTTACGACATGTTGATGTAAACAGTTTCCTGGAATTGATCATGAACCAGTATGTTAAGTACTCCATGTTGAATTAATGATTACTTCTTCAAATGAAGAGGATACACCCGAAGTCATTGACGTAGGCAAAATAATACGCATTAGCCCATAATACAAAGCAAACTGACGTAATTAATCCAGGTGACATAATTCGGCACAAATGAGCGTGTGACAAAAATAATGTAGAATAAAATGCTAACACTGTCTGTATTTTGCTCTATGTAAACGTATAGAACTGTAGCGTTATCTAATCAACGGTATATCACGGTAGAATTTTCGGCTGTTTAATTTATCTCCCGCGTATAATTCGCGATTTGTATCAATAAAATTTACGTCTTGTTTATTTTATGACGTCATGAACTGTGATGTCGCAGTATAGCGCGACGTTTTGCGTAATTTCCTTTTCGTAGCGTTTCTGTTTATTTATTCGATTATATTGCTATTCTAGCAACATGTTATTGCATGTATCATTTTATATGCTTAAACGTGAAATACGTAATTGGAAATTTGCGTCAAACAAGCATCAGTTTGGCGACAAATAAAGATAATAGTAAAGCTTACATCCAGGGGCGTACGTAACGATTCTTTGAACAGCGGAAGTTGTCTATAGCAACATGATAAATAACTCACAAACTTCGCAAACAAAATAATCCGTATACATTTGTACAAATTACACGTGTTAGAATGCAAAAAGATCGCTGTTTTGCGTGATATACCGGTGAATAGATCACGGTTTGTCGTTCATATGCATAGTTATTAATCCTCAGGCCTACGGTCTATTCACCGGTATATCACACAAAACAGCGATATATTTCCTAATTAAACGTTTACTATAATAGAGCCTAGCAAATCAATGATATTCTAAGATTGTTTGGGCATATCTTTATAATACTTTTCATTAAATATGTTTCATTTATTGTCCTGACTGAGTGTACGTCTTCATTTCATTTTGTGTTCTTATCTACAAGAAATGTAACGATCAGTTAAATATATACAGATGGCATGACAATATGATTAAATAACTATGTGATTATCACATTGACCCATCGTTTGTAAATTATTATTCATTTTATTCATTTTCTTTCCTATAAATATCAAAACTGAACCAAAATTACATTTAGCTATTGTTCAATGTTTGTGGTTGCTGATTAATGCTATATCGTCCGTTGGTGTGGGCAAGGCGAAATGTCGAAGACACACAAGGTCGAAACCATACTCTCGTTGTTCTTTCATTATTTTGTTATTATTTAACACGATGTGCACACTGTCAAGACACAGTGTGATAAGATTGCCCTGTTGAAACTAAGACAAACGAATAATACATATAACTAAAACATTTCATAGTTTTCATGTACATGTATAATGTAAATACAAATTTAATTTTTGTTTCTATTAATCTTCATGCTAGACATTAATCTTATTGACATAATATCATTTTAAACAAACGGTAGATTCGTTGTGTAAAGATTATGCCTGTCGTTTATTGTTTATTTTTAAAAACACAACATTATTAATATATTGTCATATATTCGTTTGTTTAAACTTAGACATCGGGAAAAACATACACACTATTTCTACATCAAAGATATCAGTAAAATGAAACGCAATATGTAAACATGTACAATATGTTGCATGTCAGATCTCAATGGAAATGATATTGCGTATCAAAACATCAACATACTTAGCAACACGAGTTGTCAAAAACCAGATATGCACTACAGCAAACTTCGCATTATTGCATGTAAACAAATAATCTATTACAGCATTAAAAATATTTTAGAATCCATTATATTGCTGAGCTACCACGCACACAGAATAAGTAATACATTGTAGCTAATGGGAGGGTAGGGTTTAAACGAATAAATAATGCTGATTTTTAAATCGGAATAAGAAGTGTTGCTAATAGCAACTTATTTCTCTTAATGTATTTAGATTAAAATATGACCGACTAACATCTTAATTGACATTGTATAATCGTCATTCAAAATATCTCCCCGTATGCCAAATTTCAAACTCCCACATGCACTTCTTATATTAAGATGAAATTACCTATGATGGATGAATAAAGAGTTAATGATCAAATCGACGAAATTCCTAAACCACTTGATGATTTCTGCTTCGTGTTATCTTAAGTATATTTTGCTAATTTCTTCCCATGGCAATGACGGTATTATTCCGTTTTATTTTCTGAGAAATGAAAATCAAATGAACAAGCCGGTAGGAATGAAGAATGTAACAACGGGAACATGTATTGCATAATTATGCAAGTATTCATAGCCTTATACATGTATAACGTCATGATTCAGAATTTATTGTAGAAGATTACTTAACCATTTACATGTCCATTACAATTTCAAAGGTGTAGCGAAAGCTGAATATCGACAAAAACCAAATGAAGATAAAGTCATTACTTAGTCCAAATGGCGTACACGCGCTAATCAAACGTGGAACAGTTATCCCTATATATATTTTTTTACAATTAACAATTCTGAATGGAACTAATATTCAGATTCATTGTCGTTGTTTTGTTATTTTAGTTTAAAATGGTAACATATTGTTACGTTCGAACAAAGTTCAACGTTTTGCCCATTACATTAAACAGAAATGCAATTTGTATGAAAATTGTAAGCCTAACCACTATCGTTCGTGATGTATCGAAACTAGATGCTGAAACTTTCTATTTTGGTGTGTTGTATAGGAATTTTAGTAAAGTCGTTTTGTGCAAAATCATAACATTTCTTGGCAATTCGAGTTATCCAGCTTAACTAGCAATGTAGACAGCTACGATTATTGCGCTAAACTGTCTCACTCATCATTGTCACTTTAAACACTTATCTGCACAACACGGTACACATGTGATCGATTTCGAGGAAGTGTTTATATTTGCGAAATGGCAATACATCAAATACATATTTACTACTCAGTAAATGATCGTAAAATATGAAAACATTATACGGCGCTAATAGAATAATTGTCATGTCTTTAATTGTTCATACGGCGCATGCGCAATGTATGTTAGGTTGTTCCGTTTACTTTCCATACCGCGGCATGGAATCCGTACGAACAAAAGGCAACCTATGAGCATGCTGTTCTGGAGTCATTACGCCAACGTGTCGAAAATGCACATACAATGAAACACCGATTATATGACCAAACATTAGACAAAAAGTGAAGTGTTAATGGACTAAAAGTATGCTCTACATGATGAGGTGGTACTACATAATATATTGGCGAAGGTTTTTTATGTGATGCTTTATTGCGTATAATAACACCCAGATTATTAAATTCTGATAGTTTCACTGCAGACACTGTTACTATTTGCATTATAAACTGTATTTGAAACATAACTATGATCGGTTGTGACATGCACGCACTTAACCGAATTTTCCAAAAGAACTGCCAAATGCAATGCTCTAGGTTGAAATATAAGTATGTCTATCGGCTTCTCGTTTTTGTGTGGCGTACGCCACACTATGATATTACCACTTTTCAGCTTACGACCAATTCAACGACTATAGGCCAGATAGTCCTCCGCAGGTAAAAAGTTCTATGATATGAACAATATTACAAACATGCTAAGACCTATACACACAGATATTTGCTATTACCAATTTTAATCATCAAGGCAAAGAAAAATAATCCCACGGTTATCAACTTTTCTTATACTGCTACGTATGTAGTCATGTTTTATAACCTGCTTTATTTTGAAAGTCTGTCACATTCGTTTATGTTAAGGCCAACAAAGTATTATCTTACCCCTTTATTCTAGGTTTTTGTTTAAATTACAATCACTCCGCCGCTGTTGCAGACGATTGCGTAATTATGTTGTGTGCAGACAAACATTGATGCTATAAATAGAGACGAAAAGTACCGAATAGAGCGGAAAAGCCAGAGCAATAGATTTCTATATATTTTATACTTTGTATTGAACGCAATTGGAGTTTCGTATCATTTAATTAAGACTTATGAACATATATATGCTATAAGTTACAACAAATGTATACAAAACTCATCAAATAGGAAGCTTTACGGCATGAAAACGCCGAACATGTATTTTCTCTCTGTTTTCAATCCGAGATCGTAACATGTTATATGTGAATATTTTAAGTCAATGATTGTAATGAAATGTTTACTTAGAAGCATAAAGGGCTATGTTAGTACATTTATATATAAATTAATAATAGATAAGCCGGATAATATCAAATTCGATCAGAAAAAATACTTTACGGTCCTACCGGTGAACAAGTAAAAATTATACCCGATTAACAGTTGCATCAAAAAGCAATGTTACGATATATATACTGACGTCAAAAAGAAACGCTACACCTACCTATATGTTCGGATATTTCATACATTAGGGTAGTAACAATATAATTTCTTCTCAAAGACTAAAATAAAGAGATGTGCCAAACATGTCTGCAAATTCTCATTTGATATTATAGCCATTGATAGGTTCAAAATTGCGATACAAAAACATTACGCTATGCTCTGCAACAACTGCTGGCAATCTTCGCATAGTTGATCCACACTCGTTAAACAGCACGTACCTTGAGGAAACGTGCTCACGCCTAATGCTAAGAGTCTGCAATGTCTGAACGTTCCGTAGCTGACGTTAAGACTAACGTAAACAGTTATCAATGACGTCCTACGTTTGTTCCATAGGAATGTATTCCAAAAAAAAATGCTGGTTATTGTAAAGCATCACAGTGCGAACACAATTACTTTTCACATGAGAAGAAGTCAAGTGTGACGTCGTCAAGCGGACACGCTGGTGACGTTAACGGATACAAAGGTCTTGTCGTACAGATGTCACGGGCGGCTCATCTGGGCGAAACCTATCTGATAAAAGCCTAGGGATATTTACGCGTTGACTTAATCTGGCTATAGTGGATTTTGAAGCACCAAATCGTCCAACGACGTCAATTTGCGACATTCCACATTTCAGCATTCAAGAAAACAATGTTCGATTTTCCATTTTTAGACGTGGCATTTGAATTGCTTTCATTTACCAAATTTCCTTGTGAATTCCAACTTGTAAATCAACTTCAGCATGGTACTACAGTTGTGGTGACCGGAAATACCTCCTGGTAAAAGAGCACGAGACGCACGTGCGAATCATGTGTCGTACTATACCCGGGCACATCGGGACCAGATCGGGAATTAAATTTCGCTTCGGTAGGCGCGTTCTTAGCTAGATATTAGGTGTGTCGATCATTACGGGAATACTTTGAAAAATAAATAAGTTATTTGCTTTTTTCATTGTAGCGTTTTTTTTGACGTCAGTATAGGTCTTATTCACTGGCGTTAGTTAATAATAATTATATTTGATCAACGAGAAACAATTATTCTTATCTACGTACATTCAAAACTCAAGAGAGTTTTACTTGATTGACAAATTTCAAACTATAGTTTCATATCTTCATTCTATAATGTACCAAAGGTCTAAACACAATAACCGAATGAGGTATAAATCTACAAGCCTAATTTTCATGGTCTTTGACAGGGGCCAGTTAGACATAAGTGGAAGTTTTCTACAGCTGTCAACCGTGAAATATATATTTAAGGTCTCTTACAGGGGCCAGTTAGTCATACTAGTAAGTGGAAGTTTTCTACAGCAGACAACTGTAAAATGTATAGTTAAGGTATTTAAAAGGGGTCGGTTAGTTCTAAGTGGAAGTTTTCTACAGCGGTCAACCCTTTAATATCAGTTTAAGGTCTCTGACAGGGGTTGGTTAGATATAAGTTGAAGTTTTCTACAGCGTTCAACCCTGAAATATCTATTTAAGGCTCTGAAAAGTGTTGGTTATTTATTAGTGGAAGTTTTCTACAGCGGTCAACACTGAAATATATATTTAAGGTCGCTGGCAGTGGTCGGTGATGTTTCCACTTTAAAAATCAATGTAACAAGTAAAGGACAATTACTCTGTTATGATAATATTTGGGGTCAAATCCCATTTAAACTGGATTAAACTAATCGTTCACTGAGAAATATGTCTAGTAACAGCTCTTTAACAATTTTTAAATGAATCTTTGTTATTCTATGTTTTATACTAATTTAAAATTGTTTAGTTAATTAACAGTTAAAAAATAAAACTTAATTTTTAAAATTTATTTTTTCGTTGTACAACTTTCGTAGTGAAAAATGACAGAATAATAGAAAAAAGTCCGGGAATTGATCATACAACCCTCGTATATTCATATATCTATATGGAGATGTTGTCATTTTTGTCCTAACAGCCTACTTCCAGTCTTTGAAGATGGGTACCAAATTTTTTATTCATGAGAAATAATGTTATAGTATCACTCAAAGGATCAGGAAGTCAATATTCCTGTACTGCTTGTTTGTAATGTTTTAATTCCCACTGTATTCAGTCCTTCGGGGACTACCAAGTCACTTTCGTGACACCGGGCGAACTCATCAAGTCGTTAAAAATGGTAAAAATGGTAATAGTAAATATCCATAGCTTAACGCTCAGTAGGTTCCAGGTACCGGTAACTGCTGGTTCGCTTGGTGTCCTGAGCAGCAGAAACGTTTGATTGAGGCTGGTCTTATCAGATAAAATGTTGATGCAACCTTAATCGATATTAGTTTTAATGGAATTAACTAGTACGCCACACTACAGTACTTTCTGTGCTTTGATTTCATATGTTGCTCTCTTTTTAACACACACATTTCTACGTGTCAATTATAGGTACAGTAGTATGTGGTATTCAAAAAATTGTTATTCAAAACACGCTGTAAATAACAGTCTAAAAAATACAATAGAAATATGAAATACGAAAATATATATATTTTTTTTACTCGATTTTGAACCATGAATAAAATATACCTTGCAAATTAAAGTGCTTTGAACAATTTTAAATACATAACCATGTTCGTTTAATTTTAAGCTTGGAATTTAGTCTTTGGCAAGGCAATAAATTATCACTAAAATGAGCCGAAGATATATTTAGGTACAGTCTACATTTGATTTAGTATTGAAACGGGATAGCAATACACTCATGTTTGTAAGACACGCAATAACACAGAAACGAGGTTAATCAAATTTGTTCTCTGTTAACTATATGTGCATGTGTAGAACATTGGTTAGGTTCTTCACCAAACCATTATTCAGTAAAATGTTACGGTAACTGACATGATTGTTTAACAATCAGCTAAAGCCTTTCGCTTTCATTTCCATTAAATTACTCATTCTCTTCCTACTATGTCAGTTATCAATCGCTCCGGTTATAATATATACCTGCCATAGCGAGACAGAAAGATAATACATGTAGATAATCGGACATGAAAGGCAGTACTCTACTTAAACACTAGGGATGTGGGCATAAAAGTGGGGGCATTAATGCGGAATGATCTAGTTCCTGCTGTAAAAAGGCTGAAATACCTAGTTTCAGTGGTCAAAAGTCCTAAAAATTATTAACATGACAGTAAATGCTAACATCCTGAAGCTGCACAAATAATTGTTGATTGTTGTATACAAAGGTATCAAAATAATTCGGTAGGGGATGAGAGGGCGCAAGGAAATGAAACAAAAATACATCCTTTTTAAACAAACACTTGTTAGATTCAAAAGACACTTCATTTTCATTTTAACTAGTTAATACAATGCCGTGTATTAAATTACATAAACTGTAGATAGTAACCGCACTATGAATAAGGATAGCCTATCTATTATATCAGGGCATCAAGCTGAGAACATATTAGTTGAGTCCATGCTATCATCTTTACAACCTTGCAGTAATCTTCGACAACACCGTGTGCTTGTGGTTATGTAACATACATTGACTTATAACGAGACCTTATCCTAGGAATGCATTCATTCATAAATACGGACATGAATAGCGTAATATATTCTAACGCCTATGTGAATCGACAACATTGCTGAATGGAGACCAACCTCGTGAAACTTCGGCTTGTCTTTAGGCAAACTGAACCAGTCTTAGGAAAACTATTATTCGGTATACCTCGGCCATTTACGCTTTCTTCAGTAAATATCCGACCAAGGCATCACCAAGGAAAATAAGTATATCGAAAAATAGAGATTTCGTTTACGGCGACTGTTTCATTGGCTAACGTGTACTGGTAAGGGATCAAACTATGCGGCGATATGTATCAGCGCGTAAATAGAACGAGATATAGTAAAATCAAAGCGCTTTGTAGAGCGTATACATATCTACATGTTTTTATCGTCACACCGTTATGAATATCGTGCCACCCGTTAAAAGAAAGGCAGTATGTGTAACTTTGAACAACACCTATCAAATACACTGAGCAACTTTATCAGCGACTTTATTTCTAATGCACAATTTAGACTATGCAGTCTACATTGATATGCTATATCTTAAAACGTTCATGATAAATGGATATGCCCTGCAAACGATTTTTGGAAAAGCTAAAACGTGTAGAACATAACTTCAGAATAAATATGTTTAAACTCAACATACTTCAGTATAATTATGAAAGCTACTATAATACATCGACAGTGATTGTTTGCAATAACGTACTGATAATACGGTAGTGTGAATATACCACAACCACATAGTGCTTAGGAAATACTCACAAACAGGCGTCATTAATAATACTCTTGATAAATAATAAGTGACTTATGCTGCTAATAAGCCATACAGGGGGTAAGTCTACCCGGGATTAAGCTGGAATATTCAAGAACTGTGTTGTAAATAGTGTTCCTATTGCTTCAATATAAAACAACTCAAGATGTACTAAACCCATTCAACTTTGTCTTTGTTGTTGGTTTGTTATTTTATTAGTGTGTATACACATTGGTTATGACTTATTGTATGTAGTTGATGAACGCAACGCTTGTCGGTGATTGAATTATATATGTTCTGGTATGTTCTGCTAAATACAACCCCGGTTATTTAGACTTTTCTTGTGAACTAATAATTACCTGCGAGCCTTGAGCTCGCAGTTATATTGGATAGCTCAAAGTAAAAAGTCCATTGAGGGGCACGTGACCTGTTTTTGATGGTTTACGATTGTAAGAATGTCGTGAACCAGACTAATCAAACCGGTCTTTACAAGATTTCAAATTTTTCTTCAACGAAAATAGGTTAGTTCTATGGTTAATGTGTCATGATTACCGAATTTCGGTCGTTAACCAACACCCGATCGGTATTTTTTACGCAACCGATAGTTTTCTTACGTAAAAAGATGGCTGACGTATGTCGAAATTCTTAGAAAGAACTACAAAATTATCCTCAAAACCCTACCCTACGATAACAATGTACACGCAACTCGATTAAAAGAGTATAAAACACGAGTTTAGATAGTTTTATCGTTGGATAAATTCTTCGCTAACGTTTCATACTCAACACTTTCGTACCACTTCCCACATTTTTTTCGTACTCAACACAATTCGTACCCGGCACTTCGCTCCGTAAATTATTTTTCGATTATTTTTAGGATCAGCGGGTAAAATTAGTGCTGGTTGTTTCCCTTGATAAAATTAACAACATATAGTTTCTTTTGGTCTCCAGAGTCAAATAAGGAGAATTACCATTCAGTGTTAGTGTCTATTCAGAGTCTTAAAATTCTAAATGTCTCTTGTCTATTGTCATGGAATTATCGGAATTGGTTTATGATCTTTGATATTGATGAACACTGAAAACATGTATTATGATAATACCTTTTAATGGACTGATACGAGGTTTTATTTATAAGCATATACATATTATATGGAACAAGGGAGTCATAATATGCAATTATGTGTCTTGAAAATTGGTTTGTTATACATGAAATTATTTAACAATTTGTTGATAAATTTCGTATGTCAAATTATCGTGCATATAGTTTTCTTAATTTGAAAGCTACCTGCCTATCGCGCTTATTTTTTTCTCACAATTTTGAGATTTTCATGCTTAATTTTATTTACATCAGCTGTTGAATTATGCAGATAGAAGGTCGAGGATCCTGTCAATTCTCTGTCAAATGAAGTCGGTACATCATTTGCTCGCCGGAACTACTTGACTTGTTAATTAATGTATAGTCAAATGTCTTAGAGTGCCATATAAACCTAACATGGGAGTAACGAGAAGCAAAGTTATGCCTTAAAACAATGCATAAATCTTTATTGTTTTTAATTATACTAAACCGATTTAAAAACGCAACAGTCGGTTTTTGATACACTTAAGTCAGTTAGTGTGCTTCTACTTTATTGAAATTTTGCGCGTAATGAATTCAATACATGAAATAAAATATGTGCTAATTTCATTGTAATCAATGTTTAAATGGTCACAAAACCAAATCACGAAAAGTAATGATCGACAATGTCAAATTCACAAAATAAATCATGTATTTATAAGTTGCAACCCTGCATTGCAAACGAGACGTATGAGAAAAACTCTTAGTTAGTGTTTGCCCATCAAGCATATGGTGCATTGTGTCCGATGGTTAAAATTATACCTTTCATAGATATCTATTGCACCTCAAACCAGTAGCCGGGAGTCGATAATGGAGTATGCAGAGTAATAAGAAGACAGACAAAATGATTCGATTTTCGAAATGGGTCAAAATAAACATTAATCAAAATGTTATGGAATGTATATTTTAGCGAAACTACAAAATCGTACACATCATTGCCTTCAAACTGAAACGGTGTAACAGTGAAAATGTTTGACCGGAAGTGGCGTCATAAAAACATTCGTTTGATGCCATATGTTTATGTGCTTGTATCGTAACGCAGGCAAGAGTAGGTGTAAACTGCTTCTTGAAACCACTTTGCAAATCTAAATATCGTCGACAGACGGCAGTTAAATTACTTTGCCATGCCAAAACGTCACATACCTGCTTAAAAACGTACCAACGTATACAACGCACTTCAAAACATTATTTTATGTTTTAGGTCGGGGTATCGTTGCCCTACAAGGTGTTAGTAAAATCGTCAGGCCCAGTGGTTTTGTTCGGGCGTCACGTGTAAATCATTTTCTTTCGTGGAAAACCATACCAGGCATACGACTGTCGTCCCATTTATTGATTTATACTCCAATAAAATGTAAAACATAATTCATACAAAAAATACCAACCCCAAAAATCGTTGCGTTTTTAAATTGAGTGTACACTTAACCGATTTAGAAACGCAACAATTTTGGAGGTCGGTATTTTTTGTATTAATTATTATTTAAATTATTTTGGAGTATAAACCAATAAATGGGACGCTAGTCTTATGCCTGGTACAATTTTCTACGAAAAAATATTTCAATTTAGCCCATTACGTCATAGTGGCGTCATTTTCATTATTTACACGTGATGCGTGAGCAAAACCATTGGGCGTGACGATTTGACCGATAATTTATAGAGAAACGATACCCCAACAAAAAAACTTAAAATTAAATTTTGAAGTGCGTTGTATACGGTGCCACGGTTTTAGGATACATAACATCCTGGTGCCATCGACTTGCTTTAAGCAGTTATATGACGTTTTATGATGGCAAAGTAGATTAACTGTTGTCTGTCGACGATATTTAGACTTGCATAGTGTTTTCAAGAGGTAGTTTACACCTACGATTGTCTGCGTCAGGTATGCCGACGATACAAGCGCGTAACCATGATGGCACCAAACGAATGTTTTTTTAAAGACGCCACTTCTGGTCAAACATATTTTCTGTTATACCAACAATTTGAAGGCAGTGATGCGTACGATTAAGTAATTTCGCTAAAATATACATTCCGTAACATTTTGACCCATGTTGAAAATCGCTTCATTTTGTCTGTCTTCTTATTTATCCTGACATATTCCATTATCCACTTCCGGTTACGGGTTTGCGATGCCTTAGACATAAGAAATGTACATTCTTAAATATTAAACACAATGCAGCCTATGCAAGATTGGCAAAAACTTGCTGACAGCTCATGTTGAGGCTGTTGAGGTCATTGCATTTTTACTCGTGAAACGAATTTTGAAGGCAGACACAATTGGCCGTCAAGAAGTGCATCATCAAGCAGAAACTTCTGAGCGTTTGAATTGATACGTGTTTTCCTCATAGATGTGTGGAACAACATCCTACAACACTTTATTTTCCCGCCAATGAGGCAAAGACGCCTGATTTTAATTGCAGGTTGCAGCTTATAAAAACATTATTAATTTTGCGAACTTGACATTGTCGATCAACACATTTCCTTGTTTGGTTTTGTGACCATCTAAACCTTGATTACAATGAAATTTACACATCTTTGACTTCATGTATTGAATTCATCACATGTAAAATTTCAAGAGAATTGAAGTACCTTAACTTGCTTAAATTGATCAAAAACCCACTGTTGCGTTTTTAAATCGGTTAAGTGTATAAGTTCTTTATGTGTTTGATATAAAGTTCAAACAAGTTTTTTGAACGTGTTATAACGTTATGTTAAGAGAGAATGGTCGTAGAATCACTGTACCATAAAAGTACAGCTAGACGTAGCTATTAAAGTGTTTATTTTCTGAAAGTTCTTCTTAATACAAAAACGTGTTTGTTTCCGAAAAAATCAATTGAACGTCTGTCAATGAGTAAAATGTAATGAAGTTAAGTTTTCCAATCATACATTACACGAGGACAAAACTGTTTAAGATACGACATTCCTGTCTTGTGTATGTATAATGTGATACACGTTCACTTAAAAAGTAATTTTGGCGTTGCAATGATCTAATAACAAGTCAATGAACAGTAAAATCGAATAAATGATGTAAGCAGTTGTTTAAGTGTGTGTTTATGTTTATTTGACTGTTAATATGGAGTCCACGTTTCCAACGTAGTATGTTTAGTAAGAGCATGATTGTAATATTTACACTCATTGGTTGATTTCCGAATGATTACGGGCATGTCTCTAATGTTGTAAACTGCAAGCGAAATGATGCTTGATAATTATTTCTAGCAACGCCTTCTTATACATTTCAATGGTCTGCAGTATTAAAATGAATGAAATATAAAATATAATATAAAGTTGGACAGGGATGGCAGCACGCAACTTAAGCAGCCTAACACAGAAAACATAAACATAAACCGGACTCTGGAGAGAATATTGTACTCTGATCTGTTTAGCTAACGCGCTTTAACAGTTGGCAAAAAAGCTAACAGGTATTCACTAAAACAGAACATTGTTGTTTACCAAAATCATCATTGAATTTGTGTAAGAAAACTATTAAACTACCTTCCGGATTTTTCAGTACTTCACATTCACTTTATAGGCTTAATATCATTTTAAACACATGGTATTTGCGTAATGTAAAGATTATGCACGGCTGATGCGTTTATGTTTTGAAACTTATAATCATTATAGATACCTTGTCATATATTCGCTTTCGTTTCACTGTCTTCAATCGCATCTATAGACAGCGGCATGAATGTACACACTATTTTTTGATTAAAGAGATATAGACGTAATGTATACGCATTACAATAACAAGTACCATATGTTCAAAAAGCATTATTAGTCAGATCACAAAGAAGAAGGTATTGTGTACACAAAGCAACAAGTGTTGTCAAAACAAGATATCAACTACAGCAAGTCACGCATTAGAGGCTTAACTATATACTTTACGTTTCTGATGCCTAGAGAGCATTTTATATGAGATCAAATTACCTAGGCAGTTTGTGTACGAATTGATATTGGCGTTCGTTACGAGTTCCTGCATCTTGTTATCTAAGTATATTTTACTTTATATTTATTTCCTTGACAATGACGGTATTATCGCGTTTTATTGTATGCAAAATGAAAACCAAATGTACACTGCGGTATGAATAATGTAACGATAGTAGCAGGTTTTGAATATAGGCCCAGAATTCATAGCGGTGTAACGGCATGTATTTGTAGTTGACTTTAACAATTACTTAAAGGAAAACCTTGTATTTCAATGTCTTCAATCGTGGACGACAGGAATATAGCTGAAAAAGCTAAAGAGCATCGACCGCACAAGCTGTGTATCGAACTATTAATATCTGAAGATAATTATATTATTACAAGCATGTACGAATGGCGAACGCAAGGTAATAAACAAGGAGCAAAATGGGTTTCTCAATGATTGGAGTGGATACATTTAACAACCATCGACGGTAATTAATAATTAAATTCAGCATGTAGTTGTTATCATTTTAGTTAATCATACTATTATGTCGGAACTAATATCAACGTTTTGCCTATTCCGTTAAACAGATGTGCTATTTGTATTAATATTGTAAGCCTCACCACTATCAATCAAAATGTTTCGAAACTAGATTCTGAAACTTTACATTTTAATCTTAAGAGTATTTAAATAGTCGATTTTGGGAGAAAATAATATGCTTGAACTGCAAGATTTGAGTTTTCCAGCTCAACTAGGATTGTAGAAAGCTAGGAATAATGTGCTAAATGGAAGATATTTACCACATCTCTTATTATTGACAATCAAACATACGCATCTGTGAATGGTTGTTTTATATCAACACCGTTACAACACTGAACGTATGTGGACAATTTCCAGGAAGTGATAATATTTGCGAAACTGGCAATACATCAAATACACATTTACTCATCAGTATATGATCGTAACATATCTAAACATAATACGGCGCATTTATCGACTTGAAAGTGTAGTCTAAATGTTTCGCTAGAACCATATCAGAGTCAATTTTAAGTGGGGTTTTACTTATATTATAACTCTTCTAAACACCGTACCAGTTAAGACTGGCGGTTGTTTAATTCAGATATCACTTACACATGTTTTACTGTAGTAAGTATGACCGTTAAAGTATTAAGACATACTGACTATGATAGGATGCCGCTTGCACACATACACCCAAGCCGTACTATATATTGCTCGCAGTTATCTCAACATGTTCGCCTTTTGTGCTTTTCTGTATTTTGTTCGTCCTCACCTTTGTATTTGTTTGATAACTTAAGTATACTGATTTGGTTTTCTTAAAGTCCACCATTAATAAGTAGTTAAACGAAATGCCTACGGACCATATGTAGAAACTTATTTGTTTCAACAAACATGTTTTTGTTTCTGAACACGACTATAACACTTTTAATTTGTTTGATGTTGCAAACAGTACTCAGTCTGGTAAAACACCCGCAAACAGGCGTCATAAAGCAAACCATTAATGTATAATAAGTGACTTTATTACTGCTAATAAGACGTACAGGGGGGTACATCAACTCGTAATTTAGCTGGAATACGCAACAACTGTGTTATAAGTAGCGTTCACATGGCTTCTATACCAATACGACTTAAGTTGAATTACGCCTATTCTGCTTTGTATACTAGTATTTTTTTGTTGTGTAATATGTACTAAATTGTTAACTTTATGCATTGTACAAGTATATGACCTGTTTGATGTAGTTGATAAACTTCGCACTTGTCTAAGACAGACACGTTCAGCTACATATCACCCAGGGTTATTAGAATATACTTGAGAACTAATTAGTTAACGAAGTATCAAATGTCTAACTTTGTCACATAACACCGCAAGTGAGTACTGAGAAATTATGCCTCATAACAATTAATGCATCTCCAGTACTTCTTATAATATGTTAACTATAAAATAAAAATTATGTGATATAAAAGGTCAAACACGTCTTATGAAAGTGGTAAAACCTCAATGTAGATTTTTACAAATATGTTGGTGTATTATAACGTACGCATTTACATCATATGTAATACGAAATTAGACCCGACTTTAAAGTAATTGATATGTGTAATTATTCGCTATAATTGCATTCATATTTCAATTACCACGATAATTTCCTATAACTAACAGGTATTTCCAAATGGATTTAATTAAACGTAGTATTATGTTATTTATATACGAAACGTCCAATTAGTTTCTTTAAAAGCCAAAACAAGAACTCATATTTGTATATCAATGCTGGTTTACATGTTTGTACTTATATAAAAGTGTATTTAAGATATGATTTGTAATTTATACTAATTATAAATTAGGCCAAAACAAATTAGGGTCGGTCGGTAGGAAAACATTTTTTTTTTAAATTACTTTATTTGTCCGACCCGAGCAGGCTATCGTTAACACCGTGGAAGAATCATCTATGGTGGCATGTGAGAATAACACAAGTACATATTACGTAACATCGGTATTAGAACCTTTAAATGCCATAGTTTTCGTACTGTTCCGGAAAATCGTCGACTTTCCGCAAACAATAACTCTTTTTTGCAATTAAATGTTTAGGGTCGGGCCAAAAGATTAGGGTCGGTCGGGTTACTGAAACCACATAATTAATTTACTTTGGCCTTACCTTATCTAACTGATGGAACATACTTTCGATAGAGTATTACATTTACATGTATGAGCCGTTCTCCAGGAAAACCTGGCTTAGTGACATTATATAGTAATTATGTAATAAGGTTTCGAAAAAACTATTAAGGAAAAGTCATGCTCTTTGATTTAATTATCAGTACTTGGATAATACTATGTACTAGTACTATGTCTTATATTCATGTATTTTGAACTATGTTAAAATATATTCTGCCTTTGCTATGGTGACCATTGTCCGAATTATCCATATTGAAATAATAGTTAGTTATAAATGATAGCTACTTTTAACCCAAAACATATATTTCTAAATATGGTATTAATTTAAAGACACTTCTGCGACAAGGCCTGTCTCTGTCTGGATTTAAATGTAGATGTGCTTTCCAAGTTTCGAAAGGTTCTGGATGATGGGCACTATTTCTGAGTAGAGGATATGACCCTTTAATTTTGCAACGGACTACATGCTTAGTAGTGGGTCCATTTACAGCTCGCCACTATGCTTTCTATTTCATTGTGCGATGACCGGACAATATACAGACTCTATGATATGCCTAACCCCAAGCCTTTGTGGACGGCTGGCATTGATGCCTGTCTGTTACATTGTCTTGTCGTTCCCTTAAATCTTTTGCTCTCTTGTTGCTCTGACTTCTGATAGGTCATTGAGTACTTTCTGTGCTACTCGATAGACGTCATTTATATAATGTGTCATGTTTTACATTACTTTATTACCAGTAAGGTGTGATGTTAGGGGCACTGTAAAATGTTTAAGCCCCCAGTGGCATGTGTCGCTGTCCGTACCAAGGCGGAAGCCCCTTAGTCAACCTTCCCCTGTGTATGTATTGTCCACTTTATAGTATAATTAGCAAAAATACAAACATATTTTGCCACTGAGCCTGTTTTTGAAACTTTGTTGATTTTGTATGTGCCATTCTGCAAATTCGTTGTCTAGCACAAGGCTGCTTCGTATCTTTCAAAATTGCATATACTCTGTGTCTGTTGTGGATTGTCCTTGTGGTGTGTGTGTGTTGTCCGGTTGTTAATTTCTTTACCATAAAACTCTTGTTCCGTTTTAGTTTCTGTTTCTGTTGGGCGGTGCTACTTCAGGTAGGTTCGTATTTTGTTTAATTATTAAATTATGGGTTTGTAGTTGGATTTGAACGCCAATTCGTTTACAGTGGATTTTAGCAATCTTCAAAAACCAATAATATGTCATGAATTCTCAGTATTCATTTGTTTGACTGGGGCCAAATTTCTATGGAGCTAAAATTTTCAGAAACTGTTCATAAAAGTCTAATCTTTCCAACGGTTAAGTATCAAGATTTTCATAACTAAGCCCGGATTTCCTCGAGAACGGCTCATATTTATTTACATCTATTTCAGCAATATCCGATTCATTTTATCGATTCGTCCCACTGATAGATGTGCATCACACAATGCATAACTTCGACTACTGGAATGATTGTGAAATTACATGTATCAACAAGAAAAAATGGTACAACATGCAATTCAAATTTGTCATTGTTACCTTTCTACAAGCAATATTTTAATTTCCACTCTGTGAAGGTGATCACTTTCATGACAGGACCACCGGTGGTCAGCTATCATAGACGAAAATAAAACCGCGTTAAAATAGCGTCACATTACACAACTCAAAGCATACAGTTAAGTACAAATGTACAAAACAATCACTGTAGTGTAAAGTGAAAAAGACAATTGTCATAGAATCATTAAACCATAGACGTGCAGCTTCACCATACGTGGCTATTAAAGTGTTTGCGTTCGGAGAATTCTCTTTATTAAAAAACGTGTTCGTCTCCGAAAAAGCAAATGAAAGCTTGAGTTAAAATAAATGAAGTTAAAGTTTTCCTAGCATGCATTACGCGAGAAAAAAAGTGTTTAAGATACGAGATTCCTGTTTCGTGTAGGTATAATGTAATACCCGCTCACATACAAAAGTGATCTGGCCGATGCAATTATCTAATAACAAGACAATAAACTGCAAAATCGAATAAATGGTGTTAGCAGTTGTTTTAGTGTGTGTTTATATTTATTTGGATGTACATATGGAGTCCGATTCTCCAACGTAGTTACTGGTAAACTGGTTGATTTCCGAATTATTATTGTTTTGTTCCTTATGATGTAAACTGCCAGCGAAGAGATGGTTGATAATTATTTCTAGCAAATACTTCTTATAAAATTCAAACGATCTTAGTATAAAACTGATTCGAGTATAAGTTCACAAAATGGCGTATGCTAGTTAATAAATTTGAAAAGTGTCCACTACGTCTTGTATGATAAATGTGCGTAATGTAGAAATTATGCACGGTTTATGCGTTTATGTTTTGAAAAAGAAAATCTGTATAAATAAATTGTCAAATATTCGCTTTCAATACATTGTAGCTATATACAACTTACTTATCTATAGACAGTGGTATAAATATACACACTATTTTCTGATTAAAGAGATACAAACTAACAAATACACATTACATAAACAAGTACCATATGTTAAAAAAACATTGGTAGTCAGATCACAAAGATGTAGGTATTGTGTATCAAAACATCTACATACACAGCAACACGTGTTGTCAAAAACCAGATACCAAATACAGCAAGCCACGCATTATTTTCTCCAAACAAATAATCTATCACACCATCTTGTAATATCTTGCTGAGCTACCACGCACGCAGAACAAGTAATACAGTGTTGCTAATGGGAGTGTAGGGTTAAAAGGAATGAATTGTGTTGATTTTTTAATCTGAAAAGAACTGCTTATAGCAACCTATCTCTCTTAATGTATTTATATTGAAATAAGACGACACACAACTTAATTTACATTGTATATTATTCATACCTAATCGCATGCCTTAGAGGCGTAACTATATACTATAGGTGTCTTTTGTATAAAAGAGCATTTTATATTGAGATCAAATTACCTAGGTAGTTTATGCATTAATTGATATCGATGATTGTCGCTTGACGGAATTTCCTGCGTCGTTTTATCTCAGTATTTTTTACTAATTTCTTCCCTCGGCAATCACGGTTTTATTCCGTTTTATTGAACTGTATGAGAAATTGAAACCAAATGGTTCTGTCGGTAGAGATAATGTTACAATAGTAGTAGGTACCGACTATAATCTCAGCATATATATGTATTTGACTTTAAAGGACAAACTTGCCTTCCAATATATTTAATCATGGACGACATGAGTGTAGCTGAAATATGTGAAGAGCATTGACAGCATGAGCTGAGTATCGAACCATTACCAACTGTAGATGAATATATTACTACATGTATGTACGAATGGCGTACGCAAGGTAATACAAAACAGCAAAATTGGTTTCTAAATGATTGGATTGGATACAATTAACAACCACCGAAGGTAAATAATCATAAAATGCCGCATGTAGTTGTTTTATCATTTTAGCTAAACATACTATTACGTTTGAACAAATATCAACGTTTGGCCTATTACGTTACACAGACATGCACTTTGTATTGGAATTGTAAGCCTCACTAGTATCGATCGAGATGTATCGAAACTAGATAATGTAAATTTCTTTTTCATATCTTAAAGTATTCTATAGGAATAACGATAGAGTCGATTATGTAAAAATAATAGACATGACCTGGAAAATCAACTAGGATTGAAGACATCCGTGACTTATGAGCTAAATGGAAGATATTCATCACCTCTCTCATTATTGACAATTAAACATACGCATCTGTGAATGGCTGTTTGACATCAACACCGTTTAAACACGGCCCGTATGCGACAATGTCCAGGAAGTGATCATATTTGCGAAATAGCACTACATCAAAATGCATATTTACTCATTAGTAAGCTAAAATATGGAAACATAATACCGCGCCTATAGGATAATTGTTACTTCTTATATTTTTCACGCGGGGCACGCGCAATGTATTTTAGGTTGCCGAGTTCATTTTTTATACCGCGCAACAAAGTGAAACCTATGATAATTTTGTTTTGGGGTTATTTCATCAACGTGTCCAAAATGTACACGCATTAAAAAGGCCAATAATAAGAGCATGGAAACATGCATTGGAAAATAAGGTACAGCATTACTGGACTTGAAAAGTATGATCTAAATGTTTCGCTGTAACAATATCAGAGTAAGTTTAAAGTATGGTTTTACTTATATTATAACTCTCCTACACATCGTACTAGTTAAGACGGGTGGTTGTTAAATCAGACATTAATTACTCATGTTTCACTGTAGAAGGTATGACCATTAAAGTATTAAGTCATACTGAATATGATAGGTTGAGGCTTTCACACAAACATCCATAGGGAAGCCGTTACATATATTGCTCGCAGTGATGTCAATATGCTCGCCTGTTATGCGTTTCTGTATTTTGGCCTTCCTCACTTTTTTATCTTCTTTTGATAACTTAAGTATAATGAGTTGGTTTTCTTAATGTCCATCATCAATTACTCAACTGTGTTATAAGTAGTGTTCATATGGTGTCAATACCAATATGACTCAAGTTGAATTACGCCCATACTGGTTTGTATATTGTATTGTTGTGTAATATGTACTAAATTGTTGTGTTTATGACTTAATCAAGTATATGACCTATTTGATGTAGTTCATAATTTTTGCACTTCTAGAGCTGAGTTCGGTTACTGAACATAGTTTCTTCTGATAGATGTGTATCAGACAACAAATAACTTCGACTACTGAGATTAGATGAAATTATCAACAAAAAGAACTATACTAGTTCAATATGGTCCATTTTACCTGTATTTTAATTTCCACTCTGTGAAGGTGATCACTCTCATAACAAGACCACCGGAGGTCAGCAATCGAAGACGAAAATAAAACTGCTTTAAAATAGCGTCACGCAACACAACCGAAAGCATATGGTTAAGTACAAAACAATCCCTATAGTGTAAAGCGAGAAAGACAATTGTCATAGAATCATTAAACCATAGACGTGCAGCTTCACCAGACGTGGCTATTAAAGTGTTTGCGTTCGGAGAATTCTCTTTAGTAAATAACGTGTTTGTTTCAGAAACAGCAAATAAATGAAGCTAAGTTTTCCTACCATGCGTTACACGAAGACAAAAGTGTTTGATATATGAGATTCGTGTTTTGTGTAGGTATTATGTGATACACGCTCACTTACATAAGTAATCTGATCTAATGACAAGACAATACACTGAAAAATCGACAATTGGTGCTAGCAGTTGTGTGTGTTTATGTTTATTTGACTATAAATATGCATTCTGATTCTCGCACGTAGTTTGTTTAGTCAGAGCGTGAGTGTAAATCACTGGTTGATTTTAGATTACGGTCATACCTCTAATGTTGTAAACTATAGGCTAAATGATGCTTGATAATTATAACTAGCAAAGCCTTCTTATAAATTGTAATGGACTGCAGTATAATATTGAATGAAATATTAAAATATAATACGAGGGATGATCGCGAAGGTCGTATAATTCGCTTATAAATTATTTATTTTTAGTTAAATATTGATGAAACTTCACTATCAGAATGATCAACATGGTTGAAGTTGAAATATAGAACGGAATAAAAAGCCGCCAACTTATGCGAGATTAACGGTACCCTTGGCAACGCTACTACACGTGTTTGCCGCACACCAAAATTGCTATATTTTTCATATTTTGTTCTCAGGAAACAATGCGGTTTTTAAAGTCTTATGTGTGAATAAAATTCACGCAAATGTAACACATCATACGTCAATGTCATGGGGTCATTTTCATAAAATATAACGTTGTTTACTAAATCCGCTATCAAATTAGCAATGTGTTTATCTGAACAGATAATGAAACAGAAATAACGTCATGGCGTCAACGGTAGACATTGATTTGAGGCGCGTTACAGAATGTTGCGTGGGAATATGACAAGACACTAACTGAAACCCATGAAAATACGAAAATGTGCGACAATTTAAAAGCGTATAGTCCGGCAGTTACAAACAAACAACACATACGATTCAAAGTGCAAAGACGATCAGTTGAAGTCAACAATAGAGAAAGGTTGCCATCGGCAGTGAAAAGTACGAGGAATCATCCGAAAGACAGAAGTAAAACCATTAGACTGATAGTCAGCAAGCTCGAGAAATCTCCTTTGACTGTGTATGGGTCCTGTACGAAAAAGCTAGGTATGCCAAAAATCAGACAATCGTAGCCTTGTGTTGTGACTTCGTGAGGAAAGTGCTCCATACATTAGACCTACAATGCGTCTGACGTTATGTGACGTCGTTTAGTTTTCTGGTGTGCGGCGTCTATGCAAAGTGACTAGCTAGGAATTGTCGTAACTATGTAACTGTTTGATGGATTTTTCTCATTTTTATAAGAGAGTTTGATAATGCATAGAAGCTTGTAATGGTATCATTTAGTATTCCTTATGAGCAGAACAACACGATTCACAACAAAATTATACGAACTTTCCGATCAATCCTCGTATAAAGTCGGACAGGGATGGCAGCACGCAATTTAAGCAGCCGAGCACAATGCCCAACAAACAACCGAACAAGAAAATGTTCATAATCTTGAATAGTGTCCACTTATTATTGTATAGCACAGATAATTTAACATGCTCCTGACATTTATGCATGAATATATTACAAGGTCCTTGCGTTGAATATATAAATTTCCGCGAGCAAATCGTGCAAAATTGGTCCTTTAGATTTGTGTTGGTATTACACCTCGAGCATCTTCGTGATAGTCCCCGCTTGTGAAAACATACAACCGGAATTTTAAATTTAGACAATACCGGTCTACCATCTGTTAAATTATGCAAATAGAAGTTCAAGAGTCTATCAAATTCTCAGGACTATATGATATTTCGTTGCGACATTTGTATGGTACTTGGTGCTCTGGATAGGATATTGTACTATAATCTATTTAACTAACGCGTTTTAACATTTGGCAAAAAGGCTAATAGGTATTAACTAAAACAGTACATTCTTATTATAGCGACGTCATCATTGAATTCGTGTAAGAAAACTATTTAACTACCTTCCGGATTTTTTAGTGCTGCATATTTATTTTATAGGCTTAATATCATTTTAAGCACATGCTATTTGCGTAATGTAGAGATTATGCACGGCTGATGCGTTTATGTTTTGAAACCGATAATCATGATGGATACCTTGTCATATATTCGCTTTCTTTTCAGGGTCTACAAAATTCTATAGACAGCGGCATGGATGTACACACTATTTTCTGATTAAAGAGATAAAGACTAAACGTATACGCGTTACAAAACCAAGTACCATATGTTCCAAAAACAAAATAATAAGGTATTGTGTATGAAAACATCTACATACAAAGCAACACGTGTTGTCAAAAACCAGATACCAAATACAGCAAGCCACGCGTTATTTTCCCCAAACAAATAATCTATCACACCATTAAACATAACATTGAATCCAATATCTTGCTGAGCTACCACGTACGCAGAACAAGTAATTCACTGTTGGTAATGGAAGCGTAGGGTTAAAAGGAATGTTGATTTTTAAATAATTTATGAATATGAACTGTTGGCAATAGCGACATCTCTTTTAAGGTATGTATATTGAAATAAGACCGACTAACAACTTAATTGACATTGTAGATTATTCATATCTAATCGCATGCCTGAGAGGCGTAACTATATATACTCTACGTTTCTGGTGACTGAGAGAGCATTTTATATGAGATCATATTACCTAGGTAGTTTATGCACAAATTGATATCGTCACTTGATGACATTTCTTTAACTTCGTTATGATTTCCTGCTTCGTGTTATCTAAGTATATTTTACTAATTTGTTCCCTTGGCAATGACGGTATTATGGCGTTTTATTGCATATGAAATAAAAATTAAATAGACATGCCGGTAGAAATAATGTAACATTGGTAGCAGGTATTGAATATAGGCTCAGCGGTGTAACGGCATGTATATGAATTTGGCTTTGAGTGACAACCTTGCATTCCAATATATTCAATCGTGGACGACATGAGTGTAGCTGAAATAAGTGAAGAGCATTGACCGCACAAGCTGAGTATCGAACCATTACAACTGTAGATGAATATAGATAGATATTTTTAGATATTTATTTCAAACATAAGGCTTGAAGCCCAACAGTTTACATATATGTACATAAACACAAATGACATGATACAGTATATATAGAAAATGTGGTTTAAAGCATGCTCCGAATTATTTGGATGGTAATGGCAGTATTTTATATTTCAACAAAATCAGTGACTATATGAACAAAACAATATAACAGAGAAAAGTGTCCACATGGTTACACAAATATGGTACTGTCGCGTAATTTAAAACTTTTGAATACATAAACTGACAACTGCTTGATGGTATGATGATTTTCTGATGTTAAAAGTTCAATGAATTTTGGTATATTTGGTCTTTCCCAGAAATATTTATCAATGTATGTTTTACGTAAATTATTGTAGAGAGAACATTCTAGTATAAAATGAAACTCGTCCTCTAATGAATTACAAATTTTACATTTTCTTTCATTTCTCGGTATCTTGTTGGGCTTAGTCCATCTTCCGCTTTCAATTTCTAATCGGTGACTTGACATTATAAGTTGGGTAAACATTATTCTATATTTTTTCATATCAATAACATCTAAATATGATTTAAAACCAAAATTACCTAATAAACTACAAGTGCTTGCACGTGAAGATTCGTTAACTTCTGCATTCCAATTTTGTATAAAAATATCTTTTATTCGTTGTGAAAACAAGTTGATAAAAGCAGTTTTATTTTCTACTCCTTGAAAAAACCATACATGATAAAACCCCGTAATTTGTAAAATATTTCTTACTTTTGATGCCCAGTTTACAGTATTTGCATTGATTTCAATATCATTGATCATAAGATTATAGGTTTGTTTTGTAAGTTTTCTGTCTTCCGCGCGTGTTATTTTAAGCCAGAAACGAATGATATTAACTAATCTATTTTGTTTTAAAGGTATTCTCCCTAACTCACCGTATATAAAATTATTCTGGGTTTGTTTTTTTACGCATAATAGTTGTTTACAAAACTGTAAATGAATTATCTCTAATTTATCCGCATTATGAAATCCCCAAATCTCGGAACCATAATTTAATATCGGCACTATAAGTTTTTCAAAAATATCCAATGTATGGCTAATCTTTAATTTATTGAATTTATTTAAGTACATTTTCATTTTATATATTGCTTTTAATGCTTGTCCGCTTAAAGTTTCGAATAACTTTTGATAAGATCCATTTGTGGTAAATACAATACCCAAGTAAGTAAATTGGTGAACAATTTCAACAACATTATTCTTATAAGTAAAAGGTTGATGACTGTGAGAACAACTTCTACCCTTTTTAAATATCATTATTTTTGTTTTATTAACATTTACAATTAGCTTCCATTTATCGCAATAATCGGATAAAATATCTAAACCCTCCTGAAGTCCTTCTTGACTATCAGAGAAGATAACGATATCATCCGCGTAAAGTAATAAGAGTAATTTTAACAAACCAGTGTCTACACCTTTAAATCCATTCAATGATAAATAATCTTCTAAGTCATTCACGTACATTGAAAATAGGAACGGACTTAGACAGTCACCTTGTCGTACACCTAAAAAGCAATCAAATGTATTACTAAGTTCATTATTTAATTTAACTCTAGACTTTACGTTTGCATATATTGATTTTATTATATCTAACATTCTCCCAGTGACTCCTAGTTGTATTAATTTATAGAATATATTTTCTCGGACTAGATAATCGAATGCTTTAGTAAAGTCTATAAAACATGTGTAAAGCTTTTTGTTCTCATTAATGATATGATTAATTAAGCCATCTAATACAAATATATTATCTACAGTACTCATATTTTTTCTAAAACCTGCTTGTGCTTCTATATATATATGATAATTTTCTGCCCATTTATTGAGTCGATTATTTAAGACGTGAGTAAACAATTTGCCGAATGTGCTTAATAATGTAATTCCCCTGTAGTTTTCCGGTTGGTTGATGTCGCCTTTTTTAAATAGCGGTACGATATATCCCTCGGACCATGCTGAAGGGAAATAACCTAATTGAAATATTTTATTGAATAGTGCTACTAGATAATTACTGATAAAATTAAAACCGTATTTAAACATTTCGTTTAAAATATAATCCGAACCTCCAGATCTGTTATTTTTTAATTCTTTACAGGCAATCGAAATTTCCCGCTCATTAAATGGTAAATTCAGTTCTTCGAACATATTTTGTATTTCATTTTGTAAAATAACGTTATTAAAAAATATTATATCTTCATCAGGTTGAAAAAATGCCGATTCCGGGTCATTGATTGCTTTAAAATAGCCTTCAAAATTTGATAATGGTATTTTACAGTCAGATTTAACGTAAGTTGATTTCAATAACTTCCAGTATTCTTTGGCGTTTTTAAACCTAATCGATTCCAGTTTTTTTGTGTTACACTCATCAAATGTTAACTTCTTTTTTCTTATCATATTTTTATACACTGACCTTGATTGACATAATTGTTTTCGATTTCCATCACTTTTACATTTTCTAAAACATTTCAAACATTCATAAAAAGTCGCCCTGCTGTTTACACAGTCCTCGTCAAACCAAGGTTGATTTGGTTTTTTATGGTTAAAACAACTCGGTTTACCAGTGTTTGTTTTACAAATAGGATCACAAATATCACCAAACATACTATAGAAGTTCGATAAATTTTCGTCTACGCTTTCACGTGTATTCAATAAATTTACATTTTCCGTCAACATGCCAATATTGGTTTGAAATGATTCATTTTCCAATGCGTTCAAAAATAAATCTTTGGAATCCGCTTTCCATTTATATCTAAATGCATTTTTTTCATATTCGCCAGTATCAGAATCAACATTACTGTTAGAGTGTTTACAATTCAAAGAAAATGAAATAACACAGTGGTCTGAAATAACATTCGGTTCTTGTACTAGAAATGATGAAAAATACGGAAATAAATCTGGATTACAAATGATATAATCAACCACACTAGAGCCAGCATTCTTCACGCATGTGAAATTACCCACGTATTTATCTTCCATAACCCGACCATTTGCAATTCTTAAACCCGTGCTTTAATTTACAAAGATTTAATAATAATTTGCCGTTTTCATTTACTGTAAAATCTTGAGATATTCTAGGTATTTGGATATCCTCGATGTAATCATCATGCATGAGGTCGAAAGTATGTAAATTATCGTTTTCGACATAATCTTTTAATTGCCCTGTCCTACTATTCATATCCCCTGTAATAACAAAATAACAATTTTCATGAAACATTTCATTATACAAAATTATATCGTCTGCTAAACAATTGAATACATTTTCACCATTAAAATATTCTCTACTACTACCTGTAGGAATTATATAAGTTAAACACATGATAACATCTTTATCAAAGTTAAATAACGATTTGTCAAGTTTAAACCAAATCATACAGTCATGCACAGTTTTTAACAATGATACTTTGGAAATAATTGTATTCGATATGTAGACGATGATACCACCACTGTTTCTACGTGCGTTAATGTTTTTCAATTGTCTGTTCAACACAAAGTATGTAAAATTATCAACCGAGTAGTCAAAACTATCGTCTAACCACGACTCTGTGAATAATAGTATATCATTATCATTGAATAAATTGATAACTTCAGGTGAATTAAGTTTATTGTAGGATTTACCTACAAGCCCCTGTACATTTAAAACACAAAACTTCAAATCACTTTTCTCTGTTGTGTCCTAGTGTGAATGGTTTTGGTTGGGATTTTCCCCGTGTCTATTATTAGATTTGGTCTCACTGTGTTGTATTACTAAATGTGTGTACGAATGGCGAACGCAAGGTAATAAACCAGGAGTGTCTCAATGTTTAGCTTAGATACAATTAACATCCACCGACGGTAATTGGTCATTAAATTCAGCGTTTAGTTTTATTATTTTATCTTAAACATACTATTACGTTTCAACAAATGTCCGTTTTTTTCCATTTCGTTAAACAGACCCGCAATTTGTATTGGAATTGTAAGCTTAACCACTATTGATCGAGGTGTATCGAAACTACTGATGCTGTACTTTTGTGTAACTTTCTTTTTCCATCTTAGAGCATTGTATAGGAATTATAGTAAAGCCGTGTTTGTGAGAGAATAATAGACTTTTCCCAGGTCAACTAGGATTTTAGACAGCTACTTAATGTGCTAAATGGAAGATATTTACTATCTCAGTCATTATTGCCACTTAAAGATGCATCTGCGAATGCCTGTTTGGCATCAATACATTTACAACACGGTTCGTAAGAGAAAGTGTCCAGGAAGTGATATTTGCGAAATGGCAATACATCAAATATATATTTACTGGTTATCAGATGATCGTAAAATATGAAAACATAATACGGCGCTAAAAGGATAATTGTCAGTTCTCGTAATATTCAAGCGGGGCACGCGCAATGTATATTAGGTCGAGTTCATATTTCATACCGCGTCGTGTGGTAGGAACCAAAGGGGTTCGACACGGCTAAATAATCAAACACTACAGGTTTTAATATAGTTAGGGCTACAACTTTGAAACCGCCCCTCGACTACCCAACTCAACATTATGTCTTATATCTTAAACCAGACGAATGCAATTATTTAATTTGTACTGTACACTTCCAGGCTATAATTGTAATACCGTACACAGTGTCGCCAGATGATTTGTCGGACCCCTTTAAGTATGAAACAACGTGAAATATATGATCATGCTGTTTCGGAGTAATTTCATGAAGTGTTGAAAATGTACATACATTTAAAAACCATTCTAACACGATCTGCGGATTAATCCGTTAAATATAGAGCGGACCTAACAATGTATTATAACCACTATAAAACATACCTATCAGATTGGCTGTTTCTATTTACGCCCAGTATCACGTGACATATTTATGAATGAATGAACGTAAACTTTATAGTAAAATTTTACATGAGTCACGATGACAAGGCGAGTTGCACGAGAATCCAGTGTTACAGCTATGACGCATCTAATTTTAGAAACTCCAATATACTCTAGAAACCAAGTTTTATTAAAGCTTCTGATAATCAATTAATTTATATTTTTCATTTTATGAAATAGATACCATATACTCGTGTTATTAAAATTGTTTCAATGTTTAAAATGTGGTATTTCCTTCAGAAAATTACGAAGGTCGTTTTCATTAACGAGGGAGGTAATTGTACCAGCTAATAAGCCACTCAATTTCAGCGTGGACTTATTTTCAATGTCAAATGGGTGAAAATGGAATGCGCGCAGTTAAATAGTGCGGGATATTATCGTATTTAGAATCGAAATAAAAACTCTGTTCTTGTATATTGTCGGTGAATAAAACACGGGCACTCGTTCGGATGTGATTTAATTTTTCCGCATCCAAACTTCTGCCCGTGTTTTATTCACCGACAATAAACGCGAACAGATTTTTATTTCTTAAATAGTAACAGCATAAATTAGGCAAGAAAGTACAGCATCAACGAACTTGACAAGTTGACCCAAATGTTTCGATGGTTTAATATCTGAGTTTATTTTAAGTGGGATGTAACTAACATGTCCGGAAATGTTTTAATTACTGAAACGGAAACATGTCCAATTCTTAGTTAGAAATTTTCGTACATTTGTAAAAGTTACAAGATCGTGAACAGAACTTATTGCATTTCAATTATTATAAAGATAGGCCTAAATAATGTATATTAACGAATACGTTAAAAAAACAATAAATACAATGTACGCTAGGCGTGCGGACCATGAATAACAAAATATTGGGAATGCCCGTGTTATCGTTTTTCAGCGGACTAGTTTAATGATTTTAAATTATGTCCACTACGTCTTGAATAATGTATCGTGGCTACAATTGTTTGTTACTTAGTGCTCAGGAGACGATTTTGTACTATAATATGTCTAACTAACGTGTTTTGAAATTTGGCAAAAACAAGACTCAATTAACGAGTATTCACTAAAGCAATGCATTGTTATTATGTTTAGAATTTACGTATATCATCATTCAATTCGAAAACTTTTAAACTGTTTGCTGGATTTTACATTGCTACACAGTTTTTTTATTGACTTAATATCATTTTAAACACATGGTATAAGCGTAATGTAAAACTACGTTCGGTTTATGCGTTTATGTTTCGAAAAAGAAGAGTGTTATGTTATGAATACCTTGTCAAATATTCCCTTTCTTTTGAATATCTACGTTGGACGTTCAAAAATAAACAGGACTATTGTCACAAAATCCGCATGGTTAAACAAAATAAATCAAATTATATACCGTCATCAATCGGATCCTCTTTTCTATATACAGTAAAATTATGAACTAAAACTAATACGCGGTCCGAGAGTTACAGATGATTAAACAAGGTTACTAACGCCGACTCGGCGCACAAAATGACGTCTCTATTTTACAAGGCGTTCGTGCTTCGCGATGGGCTATGTAATACGATGTTTATAGCGATATAGGCGATGAATTCCTGTACCACACTGAGCCAGTAAAGTAACGCGTTGGTGAGAATCGAATGTATTTTATCTAGCATCGATCTAGCATCGAAAATCTGGTCGAGGCAACGTACCATGAAATGTTGATATTTTGCAAATGTCTCAGTAACTGAGGTTACAGCAGTTATATGTTTTCCTATTACTCTCCTGTCTTTCAAAGCTGAGCAGTTATCACTAAAACATTTATGCCATTCTAAAAGTGATAAACAATTCGGAGAAATGTTTTCTAACGTTGTTACGATAATTTCATACGATTTCAGAGGTCATACGTGTAATTATCTTGCTGTTGACAGACTTTGGTGCTTGTCCGTTTTCCTGGAGTTAAACTTCTACTTATTTCCATACCTAACGTCCGAATGACGTCATTTTTGCAGACATCATTCAATACATGTATGTAGCATGCAATGTCATAACGAAGTTTGAAAACTATCGATATGATAGTATTAAAGATACACAATATTACATAGTCGCCATCCATGATAATTGGTGGGCTGCGCCGGGTGCCTGTTACCATGGTTTTAAAATTGACTATTACCAGAGGACATGAAAGTGTAAATCAGATATCATTTTTTTGCAATTGAATTCCGATTCGATGTTATGTAATACTATTTGTATAATATTTAAAATTGTACCCGTGATGACCCCATTCCTGTTTATTTTTGAATATATAAACTCATCTATGGACAGCGTTATAAATATACTGAATATTTTCTGATTAAAGCGATAAAGACTAAACGAATGTATACGCATTAAATAAACAAGAACCAAATGTTCAAAAAGAGACGGTATTGTGTATGTACGTCAATAAGTGTTGTCAAAACCAGATATCAACTACAGCAAACAACGCACGCATTGCTCTAAAGAAATAATCCATCACACCATTAAACATAATTTACAATCCATTTCCTTGCTGAGCTACCACGCACGCAGAATAAGTAATACATTGTCGCTAATGGGAGGATAGGGTTAAATGGAATGAATAATTTTGATTTTTAAATTTGAATATGAACAGTTGCCAATTGAAACGTATATATCATAATCCATATACATTGAAATAAGACAGACTAACAACTTAATTGATATTGTAGAATAATCATACCAAATTGCATGCCTGAAAGATGTATACAAGTACACTCTATGTGTCTGGTATCTAAGAGAACATTTTATATGATATCACATTACCTAGGTGGGTTATGTACGAATTGATATCGGCGCTCGACGAATTTGCTTAAATTCGTTACGATTTCCTGCTCCGTGTTATCGAATCATGTTTTAGTAATTTCTTCTCTTGGTAATGATAATCGTATTATTGCATTTTATTGTATGTGAAATGAAAACCAAATTGACATGGCGGTAGGAATGATGTAACAATAGTATCATGCATTGAATATAGACTCAGAATTCATAGCAGTGTAACGGCATGTATAAATATTATGTATTTGACTTTAACAATTACTTAAAGAAAACCTTGTATTCGAATTTCTACAATCGTGGACGACATGAATATAGCTGAAATAGCTAAAGAGCATAGACCGCACAAGCTGTGTATCGAACCATTACGATTTCAAGATAAATATATTATTACAAGTATGTACGAATGGCGAACACAAGGTTATAAACAAGGAGAAAAATGAGTTTATCAATGCTCAGATTGGATACATTTACCAACCACCGATGGTAATTAATCATTAAATTCAGCGTTGACTTGTTTTATCATTTTAGCTAAACATACTCTTATGTTTGAACAAATTTCAACGTTTTGCCTATTACGTAAACGAAACGTGCAATTTGTATGGGAATTGTAAGCTTAACCACTATCGATCGACATGTATCGAAACTAGATGATGAAACTTTCTATTTTAATCTCAGAGTATTGTATAGGAATTACAATACATTCGATTTTGTGAGAAAATAATAGACTTTTCCTGGAAATATCTCCAGCTCAACTAGGATTTTAGACAGCCGAGACTAATGTGCTAAATGGAAGATATTGACAACCACTCTCATTATTGACAATTAAACATACGCATCTGTGAATGGCCGTTTGACATTAACACCGTTACGACACTGTACGTATGTGGACAATTTCCAGGAAGTGATAATATTTGCGAAACTGGCAATACCTCAAATACACATTTACTCATTAGTATACGATCGTAACAGATGAAAACATAATACGGCGCTAATAGGATAATTGTCAGTTTTCTTATTTTTCACGCGCAATGTGTTTTAAATTGCTGAGTTCATTTTTGATACCGCGCCGTGTAGTAAGAACAACGTGAAACCTATGATCATGCTGTTTCCTAATAATTTCATCAACGTGTCGAAATTGTACAGACATTAGAATACCAATAATGACAAAACAAAATAGACAAAAAGGTACAGCATTATTGAAGCTGAAAAGTGCGCTCTTAATGTTTCTTGGAACAATATCAGAGTTAGTTTTAAGTGTGGCTTTACTTATATGTACTAGTATATCATAACCTTCCTAAACATCGTTCCAGTACCATTTGAAAGACGGGTGGTTGTTTCATTCAGATATCACTTACACATGTTTCACTGTAGAAAGTATGACCATTAAAGTATCAAGTCATACTGAATATTACAGGTTGCGGCTTGCACACAATTATAGGAAAACCGTACCAGATAGTGCACATATTTATTTCAATATGTATTCTGTATTTTGATCACTTTTGTATCTCTATTCTCTTTTGATAACTTAATTTGGTTTTATTCAAGTTAATAATAAATTAGTAGTCAAACGAACTGCATACGGATCATATGTAGAAAGTTATTTGTTTCACAACAAAACATGTTACGACTTTAACACCTTTAATGTGTTTGATGCTTCAAACAGTACTGGTAAGTTTGTTAAAAAGAAATCACGTAGTGCTTAGAAAACACCCGCAAACCGGCGTCATAAATAAAACCATTGATGTATAATAAGTGACTTACAATGCTAATAAGACCTACAGGGGGTAAATCAACCCAGAATTTAGGTAAGATACCAACAACTGTGTTATAAGTAGTGTTCATATGGCTTCAATACCAATGCGACTCAAGTTGAATTAAACCCTTTCCGCAGGATAAATTGTTTTGTTGTGTTATATATACTAAATTGTTGTGGTTATGCATTGTACAAGTATATGACCTGTTTGTTGTAGTTGATAAACTTCGCACTTACAAGTATAAGATAGACGCGTTCAGCAGCATATCACCCCGGGTTATTAAAATATACTTGATAACTAATAGTTAGTTAATGAAGTACTAAATGTCTAACTTTATCACATAAACACAGCATGTTAGTACTGAGAAAAGGAGTTATTCCTCATAACAATTAATGCATCTTCAGTACTTCCAACAATATGTTAATTATATATGTAATATAGAAGGTCAAACACGTTTTATAAAAGTGGTAAAACCTAAATGGGAATTTTAAAAATATGTATGTGTATAATAACGTACTAAAGTATATAATATTAATACGAAATCAGACCAGAATTTAAAGTAATAATTAATAAGTGTAAATAAATGTGCAATTTTGTTTTGTCAGCTTGGCTCAAAAGCAAATAAGCATTATTCAGTGTAGTTTGTCTCCGACCGAATGCACCTATAACATAGTTTCATTCATGCAATGAGTGCGTGACGCAGGTCGTCACGTGACGTCATTCCAAGCGTCACCGTTTGAGCAGCACCGAGCTCCTTTCGGGACTCATATCCGACCAACTGTAAACGATTTATTTACTTTTAATACAGAAATAAGTCATACATAGCCAACTCTGGAATGTAAGGCGGAATAGAAATTGTCTTGTTGCGTTACTTGACTTAAAACTCTGAAAAAAAGCGGTTGGCTTTACGAGTTAGCATCATTCCGACGAAGAAGGAATCACGACCTAACGAGTTTAGGGCGCAATTTCTAAAGAACTCCTTTCAAATACATGTTGAATAAAATATATATTGTGTTGTAATCTAAACTGACCGTAGAGTTCGCAAGGAATATATCGTTCAGAAATATGCCTTTATTTCTCAGAACTTAAGGAGGGGTATCCCTAACTCTGTCTTAATTCTTCCGTTTATTCTTATTTTACCATGGAGTCCCTACAATCACATATACAACGAAATCATGTGTAGATCACTGATTTGGAGTGCAAAGAATCCGCATACATGTTGGTCAAGTCATCTTCGAGCTATCGCAAGGATTGTCCAAGTTAGGCGTTAATCTTAATGAAATTACGTTGCTCTGTGATCATTTATTGTCCGTCACGCTCGACGGCGCGCGCTGCACCTTGGTCACAATAAGTGACGTCTTTAAGAACATTGTGACGTCACAATATACTTAATTAATTAAAACGGTAGATAATTGATAGATCTAAATTGCCTGGTAATTTCATTGTTCTAGAATCAATATTTAAAAAGTTAGTAGGAAAGTCTTCGAATATATTGATCACCCCTCGTACATGCATATTTCAACTGCACGATAATTTCTCATTACTACAAAGTATTTCCAAATGGATAAAATTAATCGTAGTGTATTTTATATACACTCACGTACTTTAAAAACGCCTCACCTAATTCAAAATCCAATATCGCTCAAAGTATATATGTTATTGCAATAATATGAACTAATGTACAGCATATGTAGCGGACTATGTCAGTTGTCCTACATTATTTGTAACATGCTCATCTAGTACTGGATTTTTTGGTGATGCATAACTTCACAAAAAATTGTTTGGTTACGAAGTTACGAATCTGGAGCAAGCCGTTTCCAAAAGGCGCTACCGAGCGCTTTCCTACGTCTATGCAACCTATCGAAGCGGTTCGTTGCACAAGAAAGCGCGCCATAGCGGTTTGATACGAAATATTGGGTACAAAGTAACGAAAGACGATACAAACCTGCTATCGTTTGCCAGTCCGAATGAACACGAATAATACACGTTTTTCAATTTGTTTAATTCTAGGTCTACTTAATTCAGGGGTAACTAATTTAAAAATGAATAATTAGATATAAACACAGATAACAACTGATTTCAAATAGGCTTTATTTGATATTTTATCTTTTTTTAATGGGTTGCATGAGCATACCAGATAGTACTTTTGTTCAAAAGAAAAGGCTATTTTCATTTCAATTAATCATATTACGATTAAATATCAAACATCTTTAATCTTAATCACCTTTTTTCGTTAAATAAACCCTGCAAATCGTCACAACATAAAAGAGATTTAGACGGAAAATTACGGGTTTTATTGTATCCAATAACGACAACAACAACATGTAATTATTTTTCGCGACCTTCATCCCGCGAATATTTTTTGACGATTTTGGAGGGATTTTTTATTACATCTCGGCGAGGAATTACGAAAATGCATTTGTTTTACTTTCTTTACAATAACCTACAACTACGATGTGGATTATCACCGTCCGGTCTAGATTCGTAAATACCCGAAACGGACTTTAATTAATTGTATTGCAAACTTTGCGATGGGAAATAACAGTTTGTAGCATCGTTTATGCACTGAAAATGTTAAAATTTCCTTCCGAAGTGGGCAAAAAAATGGCTGCCTTTTTTGTGTCCAAACATTTAGGAAATAGCCCTCCCCATATTGCATAGCAACCATGGAAGACTGATAATTATTATCTTTTCTTTTCTAGACAGGGGCCTACGCTTGTTTTTGGAATATTTTTAAACATCATTAAAAAATAAAAGAAAATTTGTTCGCATTTTATTTTTTTTTTGTTATTCTATTAGCAGCCATTTTCTAGTATCTTTGCTTCAGTGCGGGATTTTAACACAAATTTTTAGATCCATTAGTGAATTCAAACTCTGACCAAACCACGTGCACACGTGTTATCGTAAAGCGGAACGACATCCGCAGGCCTTGCGGCCTGCGTATTGTCCACTATAATTTAAATGTGTATTAATCGTTCCTACGTGTAAGTCAGCTTAGTTTGTAATAAAAGGTTGTCTAATTTTTTTCTAGGAATCCTGCAAGAGCACTTACCCTCGGCAAAAGCGTGAGGTTTTCAATACAGGCTATGCGAGGCATTATACTCTTAACGTGTTCATATTTTTGAGATTGTGTAGTCACATTAATTCGTCGAATACACTTCTTAATCGTTTGCTATCATTTTTTAAGCATCTCCAAGTTTTCAGATTCTGGTTTACTTTTACACACGCTCTAACCTACCGCATTTAAACATGTTGAAAAGGATAAGATTTTGAATTTGCAAAATACTTGTAATAAAACTTAAAACGTTATGATTTTGAATGTCTTTGAAATGCGTGGACATTATTTTGTTATTTACTTTATGTAGCTTGTTTTAAACAAAATGACAGGTTACTGTTGAATTAGAACCCACGCAGGAACTAATGTGATACATCTTATACATGTATGTGACAGGAGGTTCTTTTTATGATTTCGTAGACGAATGTGATCCCGCATATTAGGATAAATTGCGTCCTTAGCCTGTATTGAAAATCCCAAATTGCATAGGGTGGGTGCACTTGCACGATTCCCAGAAAATGACGAGACAACATTTTATAACAACCTAAACTGATTTACACGTAGGAAATATCAATTAATACACAGTCATGTAAAATTATATTGCAATAACATGAAACTTTCAGCGATATTGGACTTTGAATAAGGTGATGCGTTTGTAAAGTCCTTGAGTGTAACATAACTTTCAATTAGTTTCTTCAAAAACCAGATCAATAATGCATACTTATATATCATTGCAAGCTTACAGATTTGCACTGACATAAAAGTGTATATTTAGATATGATTTGTAACTTATACTAATTATCGATTACCTTATCTAACTGATGCAACATACTTTTGATAGAATATTGCATTTATATAATATTTATTTATATCTATTCAGCTACATGTATAGACGATTCATTTGATCTACATGTATATGAGCTATAGACGATTCATTTTATCGAATCGGCCCCCTGCCTCCCGTTCTAGAGCAGATTACGGTTACCAAACATAGGTTCTTCTGATAGATGTACATCAGACAATGCATAACTTCAACTACTGAGGTTAGTATAAAATCATAAAAAAGAACGGTAATAGTTCAATATGGTCCCTTGTGCCTATCTACAAGAAATCTTTAAAGTGCCACTATGTGAAGGCGATCACGCTTATAACAAGACCACTGGGGTCAGGTTCCAGATAATAAAACCGCTTAAAATAGCGTCACATAACACAAACTAAAGCATACAGAGCAATCCCGATGGTGTAAAGCGAAAAAGACAAATGTCATAGAACCATTTTACCATTGACGTGCGCCTTCACCAGACGTGGCTATTAAAGTGTTGCGTTCGAAGAATTCTCTTAAGCACAAATGTGTGTTGGTCTAAGAAAAATCAAATAAACGCTTGAGTGAGATTTAATGAAGTTAAGTTTGCCGATCATGCATAACATATGGACAAAACTGTTTAAGATACGACATTCCTGTTTTGTGTATGTATAATGTGATACACTGATATGGCTGCTGTAGCCCTAATGATACGACAATAAACTGTAAAAAGAAAGAAATGGTGTTAATGTTTGTTGTCGTTAGTGTTTTATTTTATTTAGGGTGTAAATGTAGCGATTGCTCTAAGAGAACTATCACGATACAGTATAACATGGAGTTCACTTGGATACATGTAACGTAGTTTGCTAAGGTGTTACATGTACTTGTAAATCACTGTTTGATTTCGGAATGGATAACTCTCAGGTGATTAAGGTCAGGTCCTCCAAACTTTGAGAAGTTCACTGCAAGCGAAAAAGCAGACCTCTTGATAATTAATTATAGCTAACTTAAGTCAGTTTAAGGAGGTCCAAGCTACCTTTTTCGCATGCGGGAAATTTCAAAATCGTATGAGACAAGAACAAACATGAATTATAGTTTCAATTATCGCATATGAATGTTGATTGATGACAATAAACGTAATAATATTGCAAAAAATAGATATTTTTATTTTTTGTACGTATGACAAGTGGGTGGGGAACAGCAAAATTGTGAATTATATGGGTGTACAATAAATCCCTACAATTATTCAAATGCATACGCTTATTTAAAATATGCAATACATGATTTTGTTGTATGAATTAGCCACACTTTGAAACATTTTTAATACAATTCATTTTCATTGCAATATGCAAATTACGTTAATTTTATGCAAATAAATTCACAATGAGTACTTTTTGATGAATAGCTCCCAAAAAAGGCTGGTGACCCCTATTTGTTATTTCACTTAACTGTTGTTCAATTTAATACTTAACCTATGTTCAATTTTAAATAATTTTCGATCGTTCGATATTTTTTGACGTTCATTTGAAAATTACACTTTTTTGCAAGTGGGTGGGGTAACCATTCATCATGTACACATACTGAATTTGTTCACCAGGCAGCCTGAATTGTGACTAATGTCAATAAGAATAACCATTGAACATATAAAATATCATGCATTGATTAAAAATGGTATCATATAATAAAAATCTTAACAAGAGGGCCCAAAGGGCCCTATGTCGCTCACCTGTCGTAGTAGTGCATGCAAGCCCTGTGATTTGACCTAGTGACCTCACACTTAACCTAGATTTTGTTGGATGATCATTGTGACCAATTTTCATAAAGATTAGGCTAAAATGGTGACCTCTAGTGACTACACAAGGATTTCCTATGATTTGATCTAGTGACATAGTTATTTACCCAGGATGACCCATATCAAACTTGACCTAGATTGCATTAAAATAATCATTGTGACAAAGTTTCAAATAGATTAGGCCAAAATTGTGACCTCTAGTGACTGTACAAGGTTTTTCTATGACTTGACCTTGTGACCTAATTTTTTATCCTAGATGACCCAATATAACTCTTGACCTAGGTATTGCTGAGTTGATCAATGTGACCAAATTTTATAAAGGTTAGATCAAAATTGTGACCTCCAGGGACTACACAAGGTTTTCCTATAATTTGACCTTGTGATCTAGTTTTTGACCGCAGATGACCCAATATCGAATTTGACCTATATTTTGTTGAGATGATCATTTATATGACCAAGTTTCATAAAGATTTTGTCAAAATTGTGACCTCTAGTGACTACACAAGGTTTTTCTGTGATTTGACCTTGTGACCTTGGTTTTGACCCCGGATGACCCAATATCGATCTTGACCTAGATTTGTTGAGATGATCATTGTGACCAAGTTTCATAAAGATTAAATGAAAATTATGACCTCTAGTGACTACACAAGGTTTTTCTATGGTTTGACCTTGTGACCTAGTTTTTGACCCCGCATTACCCAATATCGAACGAGACCTAGATTTGTTGAGATTATCATTGTGACCAAGTTTTATAAAGATTAGGCCAAAATTGTGACCTCTAGTGTCTACACAAGCAAATTGTTGACGGACGGACGACGGACGGACGACGGATGAAGAGTGATCACAAAAGCTCACTATGTCACTTTGTGACAGGTGAGCTAAAAAGAACATAATGGTGCCATAAATGCAGGAAATAGATAAAATGAACAAAATACAATGTTAGGTCATTAGAAAGCCATGTATCTCGAAAACGAGCCTGGTGAAATATCATTTTAATGATTTCAATGTTGTTCTAGAAGATTGTTCTTTCATTTTAAGATGTTTCAAGGAAAATTCAATCGTACGATCAGAGGTGCGCGTACCTCCATAAGTCAAACGACTGACATATTCACAAATGAACACTGCTTGATATTTTTTTCAAGCAAATCCTGTACGCTGTATAGACATGGCTGTAATACCACATAACTACATATAACTAGATAAAGAGAAGAATGACCATAACCGACAATCACGATACGGGGTGATATTGAAGCGTGGAATCTAATCACTGTCTTACGCGATCTTCGATCAAAAGCTACCGACCACTTGCCCATTTCTCGTAACTGTTATCATCGCAGACACGAATGGTGTCATAACATATGAATATTTAAGGAAATATCTCTCTATTATTTTCTGATTGTTTCGCGATTACATGGCTAGTAAAGTATTGGCATTGCATCGACCGGGGTCGAGGCAAATAAAAGAAACGTTTACAGAACGTGATTGAGATATTTGCGTCTGTTCGATACAACGTCAACTATTAGTTCCTTTGCTACGAAGTCTGGGCAACCTGGCTATTCGGTTCAATCATAGAATTGTTATAGACATCTAACATTAGATCAAGACTGTGTTAACATAGGCGCAAAGCACGAGAACAAATATATGGTATAAATAGTTGTATAACAGAATGTTTTTATCAGTTGTGTTCGCTTCCACCAATTGGATTCCCCGTATGTTTCCACATTTTGTCAAACATTTCGCCTCATTAAAAGAATAAGGTCGCACACGATAATATGAGATAAGAGAATCCAGTGTTCCTTTTTTATGTTGAGCGTGTAGCAAAATGTATTTCGTCTTTTGTATGGCATGGTGGGAACCCCTAAACTCGAAGCGGACGTTCTTCCATGGAATTATTGAAATTACTTTATGAGCACAGCTAAATAGTACTGGGTGTTAGGTGCTGATCGAATATAACTGACCATTAGTTTTAAACCTTTGGACAGAAGAAACGGACATACATACACAATAATACAAAACACATGGGTAGCAAACAATATCAAAATCAACTGGAATGTATACCAAAATCAAACATAATATGGACAATAAAATATCCATAAACACATTGAATAATATGTGATTTTGTACTTTGCATATTGTAGTTCTGACGTTAAACTAATATATTTTATCTTTACAATAGTGTGAGTTGTCAGCATGAATATTTTATGCATTGTTCCGTTATTTTATGAATGGTCGTCAGTCGAATTAACACGGTTTACGGGAAATAATTATTTGCTTTTCCTCGGGTAACATTTTCTACACATGTGAATGACATAACAGTTATACTATTCACGTTGGAACATTACCTAGATGACCAGTGTACATAATACAATCACGATATACATGGTGCTAATCATTCATTCTACGTTTAAAAAATATTTGTATTATATCAATACATGTAGTAGAATATATACGGCATGCACATACATTGTTGTCGAAAATGAGTACAATTTTCATTTATGTTGTAGTAGATATCAAAACATTATATTAATTTAATTTAAGGACATGTATCAGTACTTATAAATGTCTATGACATCAAATCTTAATTGTTAAACATTATTCAACAAATACGTCACGATGTTGTCTAATAATGCCATAAACATTACCATCAATCTTATCATGTTCACCCATCATTATGCACTAATAATTGTACATGTATCTGTCTTTTCCATATTCATAATTATTTTATTAATTACCAAATATGTAATGCTGAATAGGGCTATACACTTTTACTTGGACCTAAATACGTATTGTGTTCTAATGCCCGTTTTATTGTGCAGTTGTTATTATATGTTTTTGAATGATGTTGGTTATATTCAAACTGTTGACTTAAACCCTGACGCACATCAACTATGCATGTTTTGTTGAATTTGGACAATTCAGGTAACTTCAAGAAGGCTTGGAAAACAAGCAAATGAAATCGAAAAGTAGAAACAACAATTGGATATTATTTCGTTGTGCAAAGATTTATTTGTATTTCGTACACGTCTTAGTGAATGCTTTCATTACAATAACGCATACTATTTTATGTACAAATGTAACAGAGATATCAACTACTTGTTTTGGTCATTTTGATCCCATGTGGAGTTTAAATTGCTACGAGTCTGGCGATCATTAATCCAGGTGAATTAATCTTTGATGTGTTTTATGATGAGATTGACAAAACAAAACAAATATATATGTTAGTTACAACTTGGAATACATTAAACTCATTTTAAACTAACACTGTTTGCGACAGACTCTCAATTGGTAGAATCAATATGCATACATAACAAATAAAAATGATTACATTAGACAACAAAAGACCCTGGTATGTTATGTTATGTTAATATCAATTTATATGGAATATCCTCATTACGGAGTAACTTAATTAATCAAATCCTGATAGGTTAACAAATGCCTTGATTTTATAGAAGTTCCTGTGAGCGAAAGTATGTAAACCTATTCTTTTTCCATTTAGTATAGTTGACGTTTTATACGATAATAACACATACATGTAGTTATAAGAGCAATCAGGTCAGGCTAGAATTTTATATCCCCAGGGCTCGCAAAAGATGATACAGCTGTGTTAATGTTTTATCCTAAAGAACATAATAAATCGTTCTGGTGTGTACTACTCTTTTTAGTATTTTAGTAAATTACATTGGTATGTTAGAGTAATTAACACATACATTGTACCGGCTTGTTTGAATTTAATGTAAGGTAAAGCACGCAGGTTCGCAACTTCCTGGAACACGATAGAGTCGTTCTTAATAAAAACAACATACATTAAATCGGCGTACTTCAATTATCATCAAAACGTACATCAAATAATTATTATACACAGGTTTCTGTTATCAGACGAACTAAGTGATTTCAACGATGTCATAAATATTACGAGCCGTTTGTTAATGCCATTTAACGTACAGTTCCTGGAACTGACTTAATACATACCACGTTGTAGGAATGATTCTACCCAACAGTTTTATTGCTAAATAGAACATTGCAATTTTAGGAGAAGAAAGGGAAGAAAACATGTAGCCAAACAATTTGTAATAAAATGCTTCATAGATTCTTAAGTTGTAATAAAAATAAACACTTATTTCATTTAGCAGTAATAAACTATGTTGTGGAATAGTCAGAGTTGAAATAATGACTTGGCATGTACATAGGCGGGACTATATAAAATATGACATTTACCATTATTGGTGTATTACAGTCGAACCTGTCTTTGTTTCATAGTTCCTGTGCTTTATCTACAAAACTGTACTATCAAATATGATATATCTATGATACGTAGAATGTGTCTTTTTACCACGACACTCAAAGCGCGACTATGCTACTAAACAGAGTAAACATTAGGATATCTTAGTTAGACAAACATCTGTATCTACTACCATACAATTAGTGACATGAAACATTAAAGGTGACTGCTCTAAAGCAGCTTGCTGTTTTAATTCATTCAATACAGATGTAAAAGAAACCAAATTATGAAAGTCTACTTAGCGCATCCGCACTATTTATTTTCCCTGCACTATAGATATAAAGTGAGACGAAATCGGGAATGTTATATAAAATTCTAACACGATCTGCGGATTTATCCATTAAACATAGACCAGACCTGGACATGTATTATTACCGCACTCGTGATTTAATTTTTCCGCATCCGAACTCCTGCCTATGTTTTATTCACCGATAAAATACGCGAACAGATTTTTATTTCTTAAATGATAGATTGGATATTAAATAAAAAACACATTTGACATTTATTTCCGATGATATGCAGACATATTGTGGCGCGATAAAGTATTTTTCGATAATCATTTTCAATGCACGCAATTGCTCGTAATTATGTACAGTTTATTGCGATGAGAAAGGCATTAATTGGCGATGGAATAGTTTGTAACAGGAAAGTCTTGTTAATTTTACAAATTAATATTTCTTTTTTTTACAATATATTATTGTTGTGCTTAGTGTTGAGTCAGTTTGATATTAACTAGAGAACATTTAGTGACCCTTCAATTAAAATATGATAAAACAATGGACCAATAGAGAGTGTGGGCACTAAACTAAATAGTGTGTTGTAGTAAGTTTGTTTGTCTACATCGGTTTGATGCCGTTTTTCGACAATTATTCAATACTTGGTGGTCTCTCGTCTAATCCACTTTTGATAACATGTCTGTCACAAATTGAAAATTTCTGAACACGAGAGGGTAGGATATGCGCGTAGGCAATGCCTCATACTAGACATGTATGACATAAGCACCCAATGGAACCATGGTTTGCCTAGTGACAGTTTGGAGATACAAATGTATGCTAAAATAACTAATCGAAAAGCATAATTATACACATAAAATGTAAAAATCTCAAAGAGGAATAAAGCCCGATCACAAATACATTGTAATTAAAATTAAGAAACAATTATTACGTAAAAAGCTATAATTCGAACATTTCCGTTATAATATTATTTTCATGTACGTGCGTATAATGATAACGCTAATCCACCTGTATGATTGCATCCTGTTAACTAATAACATTCTACTGATTACTACTTGTAAATAGGTGTAAGTTCTTACGAATTGAGAGAGTACATTATTTCGCAATTAAGTGAGTTAGTTTATTATATAAGTTGCACTAAATCAGAAACACGTTTTGATGAAGATTCAACATGAAGCCTTCACTTTATTTAGTATATTGTTTTTTCCCTTTTGATTGCTTTATCAATACATTTAAGCCATTTTCAATGTGACATAAAATCAAAGCTACAATACGTGCTTTATTTGGAATATATATACACAATTTATATGACTCTGAAGGAACATCCGTTAAGATAACACCAAATAAAATAACACGATGTAGTGCTGCACAGCCAACATTTACTTTATCTAAGCTAATTAATAATGCGTAAAAGTTCATAGATTCTACACGTATGTGTGACTTTTATTATTAAATTTTAGATGTAATTTTTATTATTAGCTTTTAGATCTGATTTGTATTATTACCTTTTAGATATTAATTTTATTATTATCTTTGAAATGTGATTTTTATTATTATCATTTGGATGAGATTTTTCCAATTATATGTACAATGGGTTTACAAAATATACATTGTAGACATTAGCTTCTTTATCAACCATTTTAAAACATTGATGTATATTTATTCCTGATTCACCATATATTGTTCGAATACGTAACTGGACCACACATGTCAGACAAATTTCTTATGTTTGTTCACATTGTTGTACCACGTGATTAAAACATATCATTATTGATTGTTTCAAGTTAAAAAGTGTGTCAGACGAATATCATTGTACAATTAACTATCTGTATTCAAATTTATTGATCGTTGCAAGTTATTATTCATAATAAATTATGACGTTTCCGTTGTTCCACCCCTCCCCCTTCATGAGGGGTTAGCTAACCTTTTAAATATTTTATAATTAGTATTATCATGACTGACGCAAATGTAATTGTTAATCGCTTTTCTGTAAACTCGTTATATTTCTTGGCTAAGAAGTTTTCATCACCTCAATCCCTAAATCAAATCTCGTCTCAAATAAATAAATAACTATAACGTATTTTGCCAATTTCGAAATCAAGTCACGACAAAATTAGCTTATCACCAAATCTATCTATCTATATAATTGGTTTTACAATATTTCCAACTTTGATTAGTTTGTTTTTGTTTTATGTGTACATCAGAATTACAGCAAAATAAACACGAATCGTTACTCTAATTAATGTTCTTGCATTTTGACGTAGAATAATCTGTGAATTTATTCTTCTTTTAAGAGCAACTGTCAATTACATTGACATCTGTTGCTCACCGATAGACCGATCTTCCTTCAAACCAATTAACAATGTACTGTAACTTTCTCCACAAAAATAGATTAAAATTTGATAAATGATTCTAAGTAACAAATTTAAGAGACAGACTACTTAAACCTTAAATCAGTTTAAATTTCAGCGAATTTGATTTGTCTGTTTTATTGACAACAAACACTACATGTAAACAAATGCAAACTAATGTTTGCTGCTCCGCTTTGGTTTGTCAAAAAGCAGCATAGATATATTGAACGTTTTGGAGATATTCCAAACGCCTAATCTAGTTAACTCTGTGTTGTCTTAAGCCTTCCTATCTATTTAAATGACAAGTGATTTATTGTTAACATGATTTCATCTGGTAGACAAAAGATCAAACGTCACTCACAAGTATACTAACCTTCATATTGTCCTCAGGGATTATACAATTTATATATTAGTAGTGCTACATTCATTTCCCTCGCACAACAAAACTCCAATTGATAAATGATTCGATTCACACGCGAATATGTAAATTCCCAGAAGAGGAGTACAATTTTAATCCACTTCTATTTATCCAAAGAGCAAACAGAACTTCAATACCAATTTCACGACTCAGTCAGCGTACTGCATGTATATGTTTCATGTACAAGATTTTATGAAAATTTAGTTCCAATTTTTGAAAATGTTTAGACACGATGTTAAAGCTTCATCCAATTTTTCTAAGTACATGGAAACTTATGAACAATGTACAATGTGTTGTCTTGTGACATATACACTACAATAGGTAATTTGATGTATATCCCCTGCACAAACAAATGAACAATTAGGTGTCAGAGAGCCACGACTTAAATATTGTTGTAAGTCAACAATACGCACTTATAAAATAATGCAACATCTTGTGTTAAGTTAGAGATAAAATTATATCCACTTTATCTCAATATTCCATGGCATGTATGCCAGGCTGCTATCAAAGGCTTTTAGTTAGAAACCCGTATCATATTCCAATATATACTGACTGAAAAAAATCACATTCAGTGTAGGGAATTCACAATTAGTCGCAGCTGGCACCATTCGAATCCGGAAAGAATAAACAAACGTGTTTTTCCATTCCAAGGAATTTGAAACTAACCGCAATGGATGGCATCAGTTCGATATCGGAACTGCCATTGGAAAGCTCTCTAGACGTTTTATATACACTATGATACAGATTCCTTGAAAGCTTTAGATCACACGCTGTACATTGTATATCGATAAATACATTTACTCTATTAAATTTGTGGCTTCGGATTGATTTAGAAAATTGGTAAATTTCATTGTCTTCAATATAAATGTTTGGATGAAACGTTAACGTTTTTGTTGATCACTTGTTTATTGATTTCTGAGAAACATTTTGGCATCGTAATTGTTTTGGGTTGAACATTTGTTGCATGCAACGCATTTATTTGAATCAAGTAAATCTGTTCTATAGGCTTTAGCATCAGGTAATATTATGTGTAGTACGTGTTAGGTTTAATGAAGACACAAATGTATATGGCACTTACTTTTACTATATTATAAATGTCTTAGATAATGACTATATAAATTATAACAATATCAACGGTAAAACCATTATCAGAAGACGTGGGTACACGCGATGTAGTACAATAAAATTCACTTAACTCATGAATAAAACATATTCTAAAAGCTTTTATACAATACTTTAAAATTTGAACTGCGTAGTTGTTGACAAGTGAATATAAGTAAAATAAATGAGAAGAAGGTGTGTTTGTGTGAAAATTATAATCCATGTGTAAGCAACAAGCTTGTGTCAGTCTCCTCCAAAGCAGTACAGTACAGCATTTAATGTTTTAGACTTGGGCTCAATTTCAGATCTATTTAGATTGGGTGAATCCAACAAAAGCAAGCATATGCTACACTAAGTGTTCTTGGGAATTGATAAGTATTGACTTTTACGCACATCGTTAGGACATAAGTATCGCCAGAACCGATGTATAATAATACGTTGCATCCTGTGACGTGGGAAGGAATTTAGTCAATCAGACATTATATCTGTCTTTTGAACGCGCATTACTCTGAGCATGCAGGCTTTTACACTGAGCAAAACTACAACAAAGCGGCTATACATGTAACAGTATTAGACTACATAATTTTTATCGATTTTGGTTTTGTTGAGATGCAGTTCATCTTTTGTTTCCATCCTTGGAATAAGTCCAAATATTCAATCACTTTATTTTACTAATTTTAATTCATTGAACTTTTTTACGTTTTCATGGTGCAATTTTTGACCTCTCAAAATACTGATAAGTACACGGCATCTGTACTCTACGGAATAATACTCATCGGCTATCTGGAGATCACTTGAAATATATTGTGTTCACACACCGTGTAACTGTATATTTATTGACCATGTACTAAACAAGGCATAACTCCGAGATCATGCGCGTTGAGTGCAGAATAAAAATTACATGTATTTGTAGTTATTTTTTATTGCATTCGTCAGAGAATAGGTAGAAATCGGAATACAATGGTTTGAGCCAATGGTAAAATGTCTCGTCAGCGAGGGATCACATGTACATGTATGATTAGCATGCTGAAAGCTCGAAACAATATATAGCATTGAGTTCATCCTTCATTAATGAACAATGCTAAGCGTGTTAAAATAGACCCATACGAAAAATAAATTAATTTTAATGTAGTTATCATTTTTAATTACCTCGCACTTTGGTTATACGCCAATTGAAGAAACCATAGAGTATCAGTCATTGTAAGGTGTTTACTCGAAATATCATTTTAAGGATATGGATGGTACGTTGTATGACTGTTCCTTGCTGCATGTATTTGATTATAAATTTGAAAAGTTCTAGGTAGCCTCATGTACATCCAGCCACAGGAATTTGAAGTTCTACCAATAAAATATTATACATATTGGTCCATCACAAATTGCATATATATATATAATAGAAGGAACGCAACGCCTTTTCCCCCTACAAAATGAAATCCCGTAACCAGTGCTAACAAAATACAAGCGATCAAAGTACAAGATTCGACGAAGAATATTTATATGTACCTCATGCAATCGAAACTATTCACTTTTGTCTGATATTATAGCCCAGAGAAGTTGACACGACTGTGGACTTTCTATTAGCACGATTTAACAGCTGATTTATAGTCTATAATTATAATCCTTGTTGTATGTTTTCAAAATCGGAAAGTATCACGAAAACACTCGAGTTGTAACACAAACACCAATCTATTGGACCGATATTGCACGGTTTGCTCGCGGAAATTTATATATTCAACGCAAGAACCTTGTAATATATTTATGCATAAAGGTCAGGTTCATGTCAAATTCTCTGAGCTATACTAGATATATTCCTTATTTCCTTTACGATATGTCAATATCTAGTACATCGTCGGTGCCATTCTGCCATTCGGTGTCGTCACTTAACCACGCATTCAGGCAAATATTAAAAGGGATTAAAGGGGATAGGGTAGACGAGCAAGATTTGCAATGAAAGTGTTTTCTATGTTTGTTATGTCCACCAAATTTTAATTTGAAGACAAAATGCTTTCTGAAAACATGCCGTATCGCACTTTAGTGTTTGCACGACTTTTTCGACCAATCAGCGGACTCGATTTTCGTCGTCTAATCCATGAAGAACGTTCTATTTTTCGAATTATTGCGTCTTCACCAAGAAGTAAAAATAAAGCAACTGCACATTTGCAAATAGACCACGCCTATTCGTGAACTTCGTGCAATATGCAAATAGCACCCCGTTCTTTTGGTAATCCATGTTTCAACCACAGGTTACTGTTTCATTGATAAAGAGTAAAAAAATATTATCAATTTTATGTTATCTTAGAGAGGTGCATTTGTACTAAAGGGATCAGATTTTCATAGTATCGGAAACAAGAATTGGCTTTCGGTATCTTCATACAGTAACTACATTCATGGACAATATTGTTAGAACTACCTCCATGCAAAATCCCATCGAATTTATTAACTATCTCGTTAAAAAGTTATACCATGAAATGGTGTCCAGTCAATCACTGAGATGCATTCAATGAAAACGATAATGCTATTCTAAATAAGAAAAAAGAAATGATTTCACGCCCTGTGGGTTTATTTTCTTATTAAAGGACGGATTTTTAATATATTGATAACAAATTAAAGACGAATCTACAAATTGTGTTTACTCTTTATTAATGATACAGTTACCCGTGGTTTCACCCACCGATACAAATGCAGCTTTAGAGACGGCATGTAGTAATAACCATTTATTTGAACGGGGGTATCAATATATTTCACAATTCAAACTTCACGGACTTTATGGTTAAATACACACAGTTTATTGTTAAACACACCTAATAAAATGTAACCGTCTATTTGATAATTAAACGCGCCTCATTCGCGCCAACTATTGTCCATGTACTGACCGATTTACAGGCACGCGAATCTCGTGTTTCTTGGGGCGGTATTCACAAAGAATCTTAAGGTTTTCCTTAAGGTAATCCTTATCCTTAAATATTTTTCCTCGGGTGAGGATAAGGAATTTCTTAACCTTAAGGAATTCCTTATCTTCATTTAAGGAAATACTTCCCCGAGGAATTCCTTATATATATGCAAATTATTATTTTCCCTTAAGGTTATCCTTAAACTCGTTGCCAGGCAAACTAGGTATTTCCCGTTCTTAAAATAGTAACGGAAGTTGAAATTGACGCGCACTTTCGTTAATTGTCAAACAGTCTGTTGTTATTACGGACGTTTTTTAACCTTTTTGTCGCTACGGGCAGCTATTTTCGGGTGATCAATGCTATAAAGATTATCATATTGTTAATTGTGAATACATACGGCAGTGTTCACACTCATATTGTGAAGTTTTCGCGTAGAATTACGTGCGTAGAGTAACTTGACCAATGATCGGATAGCGCTGTGTTTGGTTAATCTGTAGGACTAAAGTACGGTAGATTTCGACCCTGTTAAATTTGCAGTAAATTACTAGTAGATCCATTTGAAAACTAAATTCCAATCTATAAAATAAAATACTTGTTTTATGTATCATGGCAGCTAGATTTCTAGTAGGCCTACATGTAGATCCAATTTCTGTCCATTTTAAACAAGGCAATGCACTTATCAATGTTTTCCGCTAGAAGGGGGGGGGGGGTGCACGGGGAATTAGACATAGAGACTTTCCCAATGCACATGTAGCGGGAATTAGACTTGGACCGGGGACACGTACTCCAAGGAATTCCCCTATATAACCCCCCCCCCCTCTGTGGGAAAACGTTGACAAGTGCATAATTCAATGCCAATGGTGCCAATGTTTAGTATTGTCATGGATCGATCAACACACCAATAAAAAGTAAATAAGTAGATGTGAAGATATTTGTGCTGAAAACACGCATTTGTCAGATGTTGAGCAAGCTGCAGAATAATTCAACTTTCCCAAGGCTATTTATGTTTACCAGTCACATGTGTACCATCAAAATCTGTCTGCACACAATAAAACGATCCTCCCATCAGAACATAGCCGATGCAATTATTTAAATAAAAGTATCATCAGATGTGGGTGTCGCTAATTCAGACACCTACATGTATACATGCCACAAGGGCTATTTTTCATTCGCTCAATGCAATACCCGTATATAATGAACACACAAAGCATTATAATTTTGTCGGACTACATGCGCTCCAACAGGCAGGGGCATAGCCAGCGATACGGACGTGCGCACATGCCACGCACGTTAATTGACGTGCGTGGCACATGCGTAACATTAATTTGAAAAGTAAAAATATGGCCAAATTTCCATGAGGGCCCTAAACCATGCGTAGCATCAACTCAAGCCTGGCTATACGCCCCTGACAGGTTCAAATATCATAATGCATTCAAGTGCGTATACAGTCACGATATACATGTATATGCATGTATAGATCTATATTCTTCGTACATATACATATTGTGCCATTTGTGGGTCGACTGAACTGGTTATAATACACAAGTTCGACGGGACATAGACGAGTGGTGTAATCCTTGCCTTTTTATTGACATAGGCGAGTGGTGTTATCCTTGCCTTTTTTGGCATTGGTGAGTGGTTATTGACATAGCCATGATAGGCGAGTGGTGTACTCCTTGCCTTTTTATTGACATATAGCCATGATAGGCGAGTGGTGTAATCCTTGCCTTTTTATTGACATAGCCATGATAAGCGAGTGGTATAATCCTTGACTTTTTATTGACATAGCCATGATAGGCGAGTGGTTTAATCCTTGTATTCTTCATAATGCTTGGTGATGGCAGCTTGCAGCATACATGTAGGTTCGAATCCCAAAATAGATACAAGCTATGATTATCACATGTATTGCAGTCTTAGTATATACTCATAACCCTGCTAAAGCCATGTCTATTTTACAAATACATGTAGAGTTTTGTTCATATCATGACTTTGTTCAACGAGATTAAATATAATGAATATGTGTGCTTCAGTTATCCAAGTGGGCCATTTTAATGCAAATGTTAAAGTTATAATGTCATCATTGAAATTTGGATGGATTAACTTGGATGGATTTTCAAAACACTTGAAATCAACCATTATGCAATTAAAATGTTTCTTGGATCACACAATATTTATTTCTTTTGCCTCACTACTTTCTGACATACATGTACCAATATTACAATAGTGCAAGTATGTCAATCTGCAACTGTTTAAACAATAAATGAAAATGAATATGAGGTTTGTCTTTATTTTCTATACCACAAAAGCATGTGTTACACCTTTTAATAGTGTACCGGTACATAAACAATGACATGAACTGAATTTTAATCATTTATAATATGAGAGACATAATAACAAGAGCTTACAAAAAAGCAAATTCAAATTAGAAACAGGACATGACATGATGTGTTTCCAAAAAGTGATTTTTCACAAAGCCCTAACTTCTTTGTTACGTGGGAAAAAAGTAACCCAGACAACCAGCAAACATTGTGGAAATATTGTAACTTTGTTCAACCTTTACTAATGCACAACCTTTTTGATTTAGGGGCCATAATGTAATTCACTGAATCTGGTAATATTTTTATCCACAACTGCATGCTTGTGTACTAAGTTCTTGCACAAATAGCTGATTTTATATAATCAAATGGTCATAATTCTGCTAGATTACTGGTCACATCTAAACATTAAATCTATCATGCACAATGTGACTGTTATCACATGACTTTTTGATGAATTAAGTAAGACCATTTTAAGACTTTCACACAACACAAATCTAAAACACCAATTATCTTAATCAAGAGCAAACAGTCTGTTGTTAAACAGCAATCTTGACAGTGAAACTTGACAAGTGGCTATTTCTGAGAATCATCTGAGATGTATGTCTCAAGATGGACAAAAGCAAATCTATAACCCCAATCGCCATGAAGGGGCACACAATGGATATTTAATAATTAATACATTTTGTGCGAAAACTGAAATAACATTTAAAAAAGACATAAACCAACATAAATGTTTTTCTTATAAATTACTACCTGCAGCTAGATAATAAAAATTCAAGCCTTTATCTAAAATGGAGAAAACTGTGTTGGAGAAATTATATAAAATGCTGATCAAACCTGTCATCACTGCTATTACTTTAAATATTGCACAGATTTTAAAATAAAACTGAATATCAGTGTTTCTTTTGTCTTTTGGGGGAAAGGGGTCCGGGCCCATAGGAGAGGGAAAATTTAACGCGTAGAAAAATTGAAAGGGGAGTGTCACTTATTGTTAAATTCTCCTTAAAAGTCTAGTATGGTAGTTTATTGGTGGTATTTTAAGCATGGGAGGTCAAAACATACTATTTCAATCCATTCTGCATTCATTAATCAACAAAATTTACTTTATTTATGTGGACATATTTTTAGCAAGACTGTTGACCTAGGGGAAAATTTAGAAATATTTGGGGGAAAATATATACTCTGCAGAGAGGGGAAAGGGGCCTAATATCTCCATATATTTTAGCCAAAAAACACTGATAGACAAACCAAGTTAAATAAGACAACAGCAAATAATAAGTCAAAATTTAACAAGAGCTATCACAGTATACAGCATTCTAGACAATTTGTAGCCATTTATCTATATAAGTTTACAACAGATAAGTGTCTGTAACTCTGTATATCTGTGTTAAAGACTGTTTCTTAACAATATTTCAGCTATATACAGTGGCAGATTCACTTGTAATACCAGTTTTCCTGGACTGTCTCTGAGCCAGTACAAACAAGGAAACAGCAACTTCTCCACATGTGGTGGAAAATCAACACTGTTGTCAAATTTTCATGGCATGTATTACCTGCTGGACCGGAATTGAACCCAGATTGCCGGGTTACAAATCCAGCGCACCACCACTGGACCATAAATGCAGCTACACTTTGTATGCAATTGAAATAATTAATGCAACTACATCTTACATGACAAGAACAGATAATTTCAATGTATAATTTTATGCAAATTTTTCACTTATGACTTTCCTTGTATCTGGGTTAGTTTATGTGGATAATAGAGACGCATAAATTTTATAAGTGAAAAAAGCCAATAATTCATGTTTTCAAAATAACATGTGTATTTTCACTGTTTTACTTTTACAGTTTAAAACTGTTTTAGATCAAGATCTATATTCTTCACATTAAATATGACTTTTTTTTATTTCAACGTGATTCATTAAATTAAAATTTAAATCAATTACAGTACCATTTTAAGAAAATTGGAAGAATATAATAAACAGAAAATCAGTTTGGTTCATGATCACATGCAATTGAATTCGCATTTGTTGCTATGACACTTATGAAAATCTTGATTTCTGTGATAACTTCGAGAAATAAAATTCCCATCTTACACAAAAACCAACAAATATGCTATACTAGATAGAGTAAATGATACTATCATATTAATTACTGTTCATACATGCCAGATCTCCTGCATCATGCGTGAGTCTCCTGCATTTGAGCACGCGTGATTTGAGCCTCTACTCCTGCATGATCAGAGGCCAATTTATCAAATCTCACGCATTATATGGACAATCTGGAATCTGACATTTTTGTTTACATTATGAAAATGATGACAAATATTAGTTTAAATTGCTACATGAAGCATGCTTGGTATTGTCATCAAATTAAGATAAGTAAAAACAGCATATAAACTTCCAATACTTTAAGTCTAAAGTTTCAGCTAGGAAAATCTCCTGCATTTTAATGAAATCTCCTGCATTTCCATCACCAATCTCACGCAAAGGGGTCTGCGAAACATGGCATGTATGACTGTTTTATTGTTTAAAAGTAAGATCTGAATCAATTATAAAATAAATGGTGAAGAATTATTCATCTCTCTTTTGTAACTGTTTATGAGTTCTCGGACTACTTTCAGTTTGAATTTCGCACATGAAGTTTCCAGAAATGTTCGCATCTTCTGAATGTTTTCTTCTGTCTTGATGAAACCATTTCTTGCCTTTTGAGCCACTTTTAAATCCACTTAGAATTTGTGAATTGGTAGAAATCATTTTACATGGTCGAGATTTACCAGCTTATCGTATGTTTTCAGTAATCTGTGGTTGTTATCGACCTCTGTCAAGTCAACAAGGCACAACCTGTTAAACAATGATGGATTTTCCAGTAAAGCTAGCTGCCTGTTGAAAGTTATTTCAAAAGTTCAACACTAATCATTGCGGACACAATTCCAGTCAGCAAGTGACCATTGGGTTTCGTTTCTGGACGTTTTTAGTGTTACTGAATCTATACAGTACAGTACAATAAACATTGATTCACTGATTCAAAGAATGTGTGTATGATCTTTGACTGATTCAGGAAAGTAACTTGACACAAGATGCTAAACTAACTGCTGCGGTTTCTATTTAGGCCATGATCATAGGGTTTCTCTTCACATACTCATCCAAAGTTAAGTAGTCGTCAAACCAGATGATTCAGCCATAGTACACAACCTTCATCGATTGTAAACTGTTATGTAATTTCAACTTTGACAAGGTTCGCGAAAATATATGACACTTTGGCTACGGTCCCTTCAAGCTGTCGAAACGCTCAATCTTATCGTCCGGTGTGTTTTTATGCTGACAAAGCATTGCATTACATCGCCCAAACTCTTCCATTAACCTTTAATATGCGCATGGAGACTAGAATAATCAAGTTTCAGCCGACGAGTGAATTTCAGTGTCATCTGTTTAACAACAGTCAACGGCAGTTATTCCCCTTTTGATCGGTTAACCACTGTATTAAACATTTATATTAGACGAAAAAATGCGTACCGCTAATCGTTGAATTTACTTTTTTACGCACAATTACCGTATATTCATGGTAATTGGGGTGTTTATTTGTCAAAATCGCTCAAATCCTCACCTAGTCGCGATTTTATTTATTTTTCCTTATCTAGTTTAAGGAAGCTCGAAGCTTCCTTAACTTTTATGACCAAAATCGGCCGAGATAAGGAAAACCTTAAGGTAAGATGTTTCGTGAATACCACTTAAGGTTTTCCTTGGGGGTTGAGGAAAAAACTGGCTGATTTAAGGAAAAACTTGCTACTTAACGGTAACCTTATCCTTAAGATTCTTTGTGAATACCGCCCCTGGGGTTTTAATTATTCAAGGCGGAGCCAACACTAAGTCCGTTAGAGTTTAAAATATTTTCTTCGAAGATTTAAACCACGCTACGTTTCGCTCGCTAAGGTTCAAGTCTTTGAAGAAAATATTGAATAAACTCTAACCTATACATAGAGTGTCCATATATGTTTATACAAAGTGGGAGTGACTCTAGACTTTCAAATCGATCATTTTATAAAAGATGTACAACGACCTTCGAAATATGACCCTAGGACGAGTTTATTTGCTAAGGTTGAAACAATATTTACCGTTATTTTCTGATATATGATGGATATATTATAAATTCACGTTAACTTTCAAGTTGACAGTTTGGCCTAGTGGTTAAGATAATATATACCCAGAACATTCTTTTCATATGGGCTGAGGATTCGAGTCCGCTGATAAACTCCTTTTAAATAATTTTATTATCATAATAAATGAGTTTTATATGTATATTTTATTACTTAATGAATGATAAATTATGTTTAGGTTTAATAAAAATTTGCTTTGTTTCGTTTATTTTATGATTTTAGTCCAGCCTAGATATTGTATTTATTGCTCAGATGACAACCGGGTTGAATTACAAACTATTTTTATCATTGGTTTCGCTGGAATCACCACTCTAAGAATATTCTGTAGAAACGTCAAAATCAATAAGCGTTTACTCTGGTACAGGGTGAACATTAATATATGGTAACATCAATAACTTTTTCAGTTGTTAAGATAATATGTATTGTTATATACCTTTGATTAACGTACGTATCTAAATGTATTCTTCACATCAATCCTTTTCAAATGTCAAATACTTTTTTCAAAGCATACGTGCTAAAAGTTCCCCTTTATTCTGCAAAACTGCAAAACCAGCCCCAAAATACGCCGAAAATAATGATTTCTCTTCTTTATCGAAGGCCGTTTTCTAGTTTCTGTCTGTGCAGGGTTATGTCGTCAAACCGGGTTTTACGCATTTTGTGAACATTCTATGCTCGACACAGGCGACATTGTGTACGTGTATTGATAAAAGTTGTATTTTTTATGTATAATATTATATTGTCTTGAAGTGTGCAGTACAAATTAAATGATTGTTTTCGGCTTGTTTAAAATATTAGATATAATGTTGAGTTGGGTATATGAGGGCCAGTCATAAAGAAAGACCCCTGTCTTATGTATTCATAGTATAGATGTGAAAGATATTTTATCGGGTTGAATCCCTTTGGGTCAAACCACTTCCCTATCATAAAGTCTGACAAAGTTATTAAATTTATTTATGTTTCCATATATTAATGATCACCCTTTATGTTTTCTTGTCATTTCATTCAGACAAACATAAATTATTTATCATCTCATAAACCGTTTAAAAAACAACAAACAACAGTATAGGTGTTGCCCCAACAAGCGTGTATTGTATTCATATATACCAATATTCAATTAATGAAACCATAATCGCACTCAAACATACACGATGGCTGTAAAAATGGCCTTAAAGAAGAAGGCACTCATCATAGTCACTAACACTAACAGAGAAAAACACATGGATAAAAAACACTATCCATGTTAATTGTCTATAGCCATCGTCTCGACACACACAATCAACTCATCACACTTTTTCCATGACGAACAAAAAATCGTCAAATTGCAAATAGAAAAGAACAATGTTACATCACAAATATACCAAGGGTGGGTGGGTCGGGAACATGTACGACCTTCAAGTTGTCTGGCCTACATACACGCTTGCTGGACGTCGAATGACAATCTACACGCTAAACCTGTTCTCCAATCGTGCGTGTAATACGCACTGATGATGTCCAATAATTTCTATAAATAACCGTATTAGCCGAAAACAAATACATTTATGTTTTCTTGTCATTTCATTCAGACAAACATAAATTATTTATCATCTCATAAACCGTTTAAAAACAACAAACAACAGTATAGGTGTTGCCCCAACGGGCGTGTATCGACATAAAAATAACGGGAATACATTCTTGTCATGGTTAAATATCACTAAAATCTAAATTAAACATTTTCTATATTGAAACAATCGGTGCATATTGAAACAATGTCATGTCTGACACATAATATATATGTACAAAGCGCACACAAAACATGCTACTATCTATATATTTACGACCCGAGGTCGTTTCCATAACTTTTTCTAATTCCACATAATTTATAACCCTTTGTTACAAATAATTCACATCTTTCTGAGCAGCTCAGAACCTCGTGAGCGGCACAAATGTATTACGGCCCGCAGCCGTTTTCATGCAATAACTAATACGTCAAATCACACAAATGTATTACGGCCCGAAGCCGTTTTCATACAATATCGAATACGTCAAATCGCACACATAAGTTTACGGTTTAGACCGTTTCCATACACTATAATATACACAAACGCAAAAGAAAATGTGCATGTTTCAAATTGGGATAACTATGGAAATATCTGTCGTAGGCATTTCATTTTTGTACCATTTAAAGCATGTGTGTCACTTTATCGAACAATGGACACAAATAGGCCCTATCGGATAAGATGTTACGTAACGTGTACGACCTGCAAAAACCTCTTCATGTCGAATGGAAAGAAATTCCTCCGCACGTCGTTCAACGTGACGTCAATTTCATGAGACGTCGTATCGTACAGGTTATACGTCAAAATGAAGATCATACCCGATATTAATGAAATTATAACAATTAAACAATTTAGAGAATTTTACACCTTAATTTTATTCTCAAAATCATCGATATATCAATTTATGCAATTTTTATTTTGACCCCTACCACGCTTAAACGTAAAACACGATTCTTTATACTGCGCTATATAAATGAAATGTATTCTGTTTTATAGGCAATTGAATTAGCTAAAATTTGACACCAAATACTATATACTCTCTTTTATTTATGTCTGAAAAAATAAGTGAAAACCCCATGCACAGTTTCTTTTGCGTTTGAGTATACATATAAATATATTATACATAAATATATTTACGACCCGAAGTCGTTTCCATAACTTTTCTAATTCCACATTATAATCCTTTGTTACAAATAAACCCGACAATATACTTCAACAATCATAAACTCCACATCTTGCTGAACAGCTCAGAACTTCGCCCCACCCAAGGTGTGAGCGGCACAAATATATTACGGCCCGAATCCGTTTTCATACAATATCTAATACGTCAAATCACACAAATAAATATATTACGACCCGAAGCCGTTTTCATACAATATCTAATACGTAAAATCGTACAAACAAATATATTACGACCCGAAGCCGTTTTCATACATTGTCTAATACGTCAAATCGCACAAATAAATATATTACGACCCGAAGCCGTTTTCATACAATATCTAATACGTAAAATCGTACAAATAAATATATTAAGACCCGAAGCCGTTTTCATACAATATTTAAAACGACAAATCGTACAAATAAATATATTACGACCCGAAGCCGTTTTCATACAATATCTAATAATTCAAATCGTACAAATAAATATATTACGGCCCGAAGCCGTTTTCATACAATATCTAATACGTCAAATCGTACAAATAAATTTACGATTTGAGACCGTTTCTATACACTATAATACATATTTAAATAAATATTTATCTCATATAGAAGGTAGCCTCATCTGTACTCATATTATAACTTATATTTTCCTTGCCATCACTTTGCTGCTAAGTCTTCTAGATAAAAATACACAGTTAGCTCCCGTATTAACAAATATGCCTTGATTAGATTTAAACTCTAAAACCTCGTTGTAAAAATTCTGACTTACACAGCTTTAAAAACAAAAGGCCAACATGCAGCACCTGGCCATTTCGGGACTATAATTGTACCGTGAGCATTACAGGCTAATAAAGGAACAACATTCTTGTTTACTAAAGATATTGGAGAAAACAGCCAAATATTGTAACCGAACCAATCCTGAGTAAAACAGTCAACTACACATTACACATTATTTCGGATTGTATTCTTACCGGCCAACCTGTCATATCGTAAGGATCCCCATAACTCATTCATGAACCTGAAAACCTCAGAACTAACTTTCCACCAAATCCTGCTGATAATAATCTTGAACATACGTTGCATCGTAAACCGTGTCGTTAAATGTTCTGTTGGAGCCCCAATCGTCGTCAAGAAACAAAACTATCTTAATTTAGTGAAATCTCCAATATTTCGCCATCTCTGGTAAAGTTTGTAAAAACAAAATGGGCACTCATGCCGAACGTTGTAACAATAAAGCAGTAGTATTTCCCCTTGATTGAAAATCCCAAAAACAATTTATGTGGGGAAAATTGTTCAAATGATAGTACCTTTAGATCAATCAAATTTAAAACAAAGTGCATCTTTCTCAACATATTCTAATGCGAGTTTCCAGTCTTCAAAAGATATGTTTACCTTCCAAATATGCTTATTTATCAACCTTAAATCTAAGATGAATATCTTTTTTCCCTGTTTTTTGATTGATATACTTATCGGACTTACAGCATGTGGAATAAACGGTGTTTCTACAATATACTGAGACTTCAACAATTCAATTATAGAATCCTCTACAAATTGCATGTTATCTAATGCCGATTTGTTATTAGAAGAAACACTCGAAACTTGATGTTTCAAAATATGATATTTTATTGCCAGATCTAATTACTTAATAATTACTAATATGCAATCATTTGCACCCATCGTCCCGCAAAACAAGACATGAGACCAGAGCCTTCCTTATACATTATGGAATCAGTTGTGTGAAAACACTTTTCATGATACAAGAAAAAATCGTCATGTATGAATAAAGTATCAAAGTACTTATCATTTATAGGGAGCAACTGTTACTGAGTTGACAGTCTTGTCAAGCTGTTCTGTATTACTGGTGAAGATTCCACTGCCACGTAATGACCAATAGTCCCACCGGAAGTGACCGGTTCTTCCACATTCAAAACAGGTGTCTCTGGCTGTAGTGTTTGTAGCCTCGAAAGGAATTAAAAACGCCGCTGGGTTGAACGGATAGCATCTCCAATCAAGTGTTGGACTGAGTAATCTTGTCTTCTGTCGTATGCCTTGGCATCAGGTTGCATGAAAAAAAAATAGAAATACGAGAACCATTAAATATACACTAGTCGAATGTTCTAAGTACACACTTTGTAATTTTCATTTAACAGAAAAAGTATTAGACCTATCAGTGAACCGAATATACCATTGAAATCAAGAAACTTTTATCTATCAAGTTGAGTAAATCACCATTCTGAAGTATAATAACAACATACTAGAAAATGACCATTTAGTTCACTGCTTAAAACAACAAAGTCGCACATTAATAGTATGTATGACCACCGTCTGCCCTGATGATAGCCTGACATCCTCTGAGGCATTAAATTGATAATGATGTGTACCAATTGCTGCTGGAATGCATTCCGTTCTAGTAAAGGGTTCGTTGTGAGTTCCTGCACGTTCTGGTGTTGCCGTCGTGCTCGGATGCGACGCCCCAACTTATCCAATGCGTATTATATCCGAATTTGGTCCGAGCTACAAGGCGGGCATTCAATCGTGCAACCTAGATAGGAAATTGCATCAAAATCAAATTCCATATGATGAGAATGTGCTCATATCTTACAAAATACATGATTGATCGAAAATAGTGAGTTTTGTTAAATTGTAGTAGTAATTCGGATGACAAATGCCTATTGAAAGTTACTTCCATGCTCAACTTCAAAATGCTCCATAGAAATTAATGGACTTATTCTGTTGAATTCAACGATTCCACATTATTTTACAATCTTTAAGTGATACAACCATCAGTCAGATGTTGTCATGAAAGTGTTTTGACTAATTCAAGGACTAAATGTAAATGACGCCATGTGACGTCTCAATTTTAAATCGAGTCAATAGAAACATGCAGCTTTTTCGAGAATTCAATGCAACAACCATAATTAAAAGTTTGTGCATGTGTTAAGAATCCAAAAGCAGCCAATTAATGAATTAAATCTTACCCGTCTTATTGGCATGCCAATTTCAAGCATTCATATCTCACTTACGCACTTCTCAAGCTTCATTTGCGTCAAATGATACAACTATTTTTATGGCTTTATGTTTGGGGGTCGAATGTTAATCGTGTATGAAATTTTTTAAACACATTTACACATATTTGAGGTGTGAGCGCGAGAAAAATGTGATTTTGTCATTTTCGTCACGCGTCAATGATTGTCACGTAGATCTTGGTTTTTCTTCTTCTGTATTAAAGACAATCACCAACATATGCTATCTTAACAGTTTTATTGAGTTGTGTCGATTATGATCCTGATTTATTCTAGTTCTAAAAGTGTGTACTTAGAACATTCGTCAAGTGTAGTGTGGTTTGTCTTAGACTTTTGACTGCTCTAGCATCAGCTTGTTTGAGTTTTTCTCTCATCATCGCTGCCGCACAGTGACGGAGATTCATACTCTCGAACTGTGCTCCATACCCAGGGGAAGCGTCGGCTATTTGGGCAATTTGTTTCTTTCTTTCTTTCTTTCTTTCTTAAGCAAATCATTCACAATTCAATAGTATACACAAGACTGTCTGGTCTGTGGCGTACAGTGCATTTCTCTTTAGACACATGAAACCACGTCCCGTTTCTGACTCTCCAATTGTTTTTCGAAATAAGAACTAAATAACAATTACTCGTTGAACATGGGGTTGCACTACACATAGGAGATGTTGTAAATCTACAATCAAAGTGTCATTGCGATCGTGGCATTCTACCATCATAACAAGTTGTACAACCTTCAAGTTGTCTGTCCTACAAACACGCTTGCTGGACGTCGAAAAACAATATACCCGCTAAACCTGTTCTCCAATCATGCGTGTAATACGCACTGATGATTTCCAATAATTTCTATAAATAACCGTATTAGCCGAAAATAAATACATGTAATACAAGGAGCACATGTTGGGTGTCCGTTGATCGATATTTCTGTTCAACAGTCTTGACGTGGGAAAGTTTTCAAGGATTAAAATACAAAGGACATAAATATGTTTTAGAAATATATATAAAATAGACATGCACGCGAATGTTTTATTAAGCAAAATTAAAAAAAAATGGGTGGGTTTCGAACCCGAGCAAAAAATCTATTTAAATCCATAAGCAGAAGCTTAGCCTACTTCGCCATGGAGGACGATGTAAGATACAATTTCAAATAATAGTTTCTATTCTAAATACACCGCTTTTACCTGGATTATTTCATTATTAAAAGTACAGTTACGCCCGAACGATTGTGGTTTATCTATAGATTTATCTCCAACCGGTGCACGTTTTTCTCGTGGCAAATCAGTAATATTTACAAACCAGTGACATTCCTTAGCTACTCACATGGATCGGTGCACGAATTTATCGTGCGCCCATGTGGTAAAATAACAAAATCAACTGACCGTGTGTTGAAAATATTATTGATGTGCAACAAATTAATTAAGTTACAGTATAACTCCAACGCGGTATTGGAACCTGTGCCACTGTAAGCAGGGAGACCAGGTATAAATGTATAGTGATATTGGAAAAGGGATTATCATTGCAATGTGTCCCCCAAATTTAAATTGATTTGGTGAATAAAAGTGACCATTCCTCACATCTGATAAAATAACTCAAAGGTTTAGCTATGGGGAAAATGTAATGTTTTAGCCAATGCAGACACATGTTCGAACCCTACATAATCAAACTATAAGATAGTTGTTACTGCCACACACAGCATAGTCAATGATGTTTAATCTCCTGAAACTGTAATCATGTAGAAGATCATGAGGAAATTGTGAATACGACACTTAAACTAATGCATGGGCATGTATCACATTTATAAGTAATTACATAAAAGGAAAACCATTGAAGGGCACGAAGAATCGAACGCGGATCGCAAGAGTGGTAACCGATCATATATTCCTTTACGCTAAGAGGTTTCAAACAAGTTGACTTGTTAAAAATGTTTGAATATAAAAGACATACCTCTGCTCCACCCAAATCGTGACTTCTGTTTATATTGACATTGCAGATTATCGCGTTGGAGTTATAGTAACAGATTGACAGAGACGTATTTCAAAAGTTACCAACTGGAACATGTGGTTTAAAGTGTGTTTGTCCTACATTGATACATGTATATACTCTATTACGTGGGGCAAGTTTCATAGGCATATCTCAACTAAGATGTTACCTTTTTCATACTCTATTTTAAGCATGCTAAGACAACTAGTACATTAGATCAAATTTATGTGAACTAGAATTATAATAAATCAAAGCGCTGCAAGCGCTGTTCAAAGGCATGGGGCTAAACTTTATTAGCTTGGGAGGCAGTTTACTGACTAAACTCAAGTAAATGTAAACGGATCAAACATGTTTTGTAGAAATTACATGACCTCTTTTACTGCTAGTTATGTTTAGACCTTGGAGTTCTGCATTTTTAAAGTCGGGTTAGTGAGATCTGAGTGAACTACTTTTATTGCGCGTGTATGTTTTTCGGAATTTGGATTCGGCCGTCTGCCGATTCGGACAGGCTAAGAACTTGGTAGCATAGCTTTATATATACCAGATTTAGCGCCTTTTTTCATGCGAAGGGACGCCGAGTTCAAAGGCACTTTACATTATTGTGTTGCAACCACAAGGGCACAGGTGCATCCTCTACCAGTGCTGATACAGCATGATCTGACCAGAGGGACAGACTGAGAGAAAGCCCCTGAAGGGAGAGTGTGCCTAGCTCCTATTTCGAATATACAGCCTGGTTCTTTAATGTGCCCGGTGCATAGCACCGATACACGACTTTCTGGCACTTCCAGATACTTTGCATACCACACGGCCAGATATAGCGGTAAATATTTCAGAAATGCCAAGTTCCTATGCCAGGGGTTGAACCCTTGGCCTCTGGATTGACAGCCCAGTGCGTTACCACTGAGCTTATCCGCGTATCCGCTATGGCCTTCGGGCGCCACTTCAGGCCAAACACTATTTTACTTTTACAAAGATTGGTGGGGTTATTTAGTAAACATGATAGTCTTAGCAGTACGGTTTTTCTTTATTTAAACAACCAAATTATAGTCTCGTGTGCACTATTAGGTTTTATAAAATACTAATTGATTTTTTTCGTCGATCGAGTAACACGCTTTGTAACGTTATTTCGCCACACTCGGCACCTGATTCCTGATTGTATCCATATACCGCGAGGGCATAAGAGAACGAAATCTCATTGTCATCTTATGCTGGGCGTATAACAAATGAACAACCGATATAATGTATTTTGGTATGAAGTAAACAACGAGGGAATTTATCAAAGTTCTGCATCATGTTTCATTGTCTACCTTAAATAAAAGTATAATACACAACAACTTAATAATATATTAATATTTTTTTAAATACATCAAATACTGGACAAGAAAGGAAACCAGGCGCTTTTGCTCGGTGAATATTGATAGACGCAGCTTGTGAATGCTACTGGTGTAATGTGCGATGCAATAATTTTGGATAAAATTTTCTCACAAGTGGTGTGGCAATAATCGCCATTGTTTTTATTTGCCTTTGAGAAATAAAGAAATAACATCTAATTTTAAATTAGACTACTTGTTGTTTCATTTTTCATATTTGGCATAAAGCCCGTCTTCAGCATCGGAAAGACTGAAACGTGCTACGAGACTCTCCATGCATTGAACAAACCAGAATTAGAACTATAATATTAGGCAGTGCGTATGGCCATTGATGTTTTTCATATACTCAATATGTGGAGAAGGTGATGGTTTCTTTGGTAAGGCACTTCTTCGTTTTAGAATTTCTGACAGCTAAATCTAGGCATTATAGTCGTTTTGCTTTGGAAACTGTTGTCAGTCAGCTAGTAATACTGGTTTTTACTTTACGACAGCTTGGACTTGGGTGGATATTTGCTTGTTTAGCTGCGCATTGTGCCTTGTATGTGTTTTATGTTCCTGTGCTCGGTTGGTTCAGTTGGGCATTGTGCTTTGTGTGTTTTTATTGTTTTCTGTGCTCGACTGGTTAAGTTGAGTGCTGCCTTCCCTGTCTGACTTAATATAACATTTTAGTTTAACTTTGAACTTTGAACAGTCAATGAAAACTGGTTGGTTGAATCGGCCGCTGTATTTACATGTACAATATACTGAAATCGAGTTGAGAAACGGCGTTACTGTGAAACGTACCGAACAAACAACAACGTTAGATGACTGCTTCTTACAATATTCTATTACAGCTTTTTCTTTGATGGAATATGCAATTTAACCACTGAACTAACGGATTGCCTTTATCTAGAAACAGAAGGAATACACTCAAAAATAATAACATGTTAACAATGTTTTGGTGAAATATTACCCACATTGTATAAACGACTCTACTTCCGGTTATCGCGATAAAGAGTACACGTTAAATTGTATAGACCTAACGCACAAAACTGAAACCACTAAACGTTGCGTCAAATGACGTTGTTTGTTGACTTTACGCGGAACGCCTTTTGGGTGTGTGTGTGTGTGTGTGTGAGTGGGGGGGGGGGGGGGGGGGGTAACCAAGCATTTTAAGATATAAGATTGGCATTTATGTATATAATCTAGTTTTACTGTTACGTTAAACCTACACGTTTCTACAGTAAATATTTGGTTTGGACCATCAATATTGTTAGTTTATACTGACCTATTACTAAATACATTGTGCGACGCCATTTCTCGCAAATTGGACAAATCAGTGGACAAAGAAAAAATAACGGTATAAGCCGAGTAAGTCTCCTATCCAAAAGTTGAAATTTCATTTATAAAAATAAATGAAAAGGTATTCTGGCATGTTTTTTCTTTCGCGGTTGCCTTTTCGATAAGTTGTATAATACGATGTGGAAATTTCCCTTTCAGTTTTTTATCCTTCAATGTCTTGATCTGCGTGGTGTGTGTGTTATTATACTAAATGCTCACTGGTTTATTAAGTAAAGATCAAACTTATCATCTCATTAATTATTCATTTACATCGAAGATAAGAAAGCATGAATGTGGAGTTGTTTTATCGCACATGTAAAATCATCTCTTTAGTTTTGATAAATTTTACCCGTTCTTTCTAGCGATAACATTATATTAATATATTGTTTAAAGGTAGATACGTGTATAGGTATATTTCTAGGTTATGCATGTTTATGTACTTTAACCATAGAGTTTATACAGTTAATCCCCCCGTTTAGCTACCTAAGTTGGGAGTTTACGAAGTTACCTACATGTATACTATGAAATTATGATGTTTCCAAACGCTTAAAACCCTACTTGTTATAATTAGTTTGTTTGCGTGGGTGTGTATTGAACGTGAAACGTTGTCTTATTGCATTGGGGTATGTAACTAACGACAGTAAGTATTTGTTTGAATCAAATAATTAATAATCGTATCGTTATTCAATATTATTGTTGGGTATATTCATAATTACAAAGGTATATTTAGAGATTGTTCGATAAAGGCATTAAGTTGCTTAACGCATTGACGAATTAGAAACTAGCTGTTGAATATTTTATAACCAATATGCACATACATGTATATCCTTCAGATCAATTTTGAATCTGAGATCGTTGGTCTATTACATTCACCCAGACGCCTTTATCATCCTTCACAATATATTGTTTTGCATTTTGTATCATGAACGGGGCAAAGACATAAAGTGACACGAATTGATTATCTGTCAAACTTGTATTTATCAGTTCATACTGACGAGGGAACATACTGACGAGGGAACATACTGACGAGGGAACATACAGATATCGTCAACATAACACATTTATGTCAATCTTCATAAAACAAGTGGATATTTTTCAACAGCTATACCTAACTAATTGATAAACATTTTCAAGTATCAGCAACTCAAGAAATGGGATTACATTTGACATAGAGGTGTCGTTTTGTCTGTTTAGCTATGAATGAATGTTGTATGAAAGCAAATAATGTTAAGTAGAATGCGTCGACACGACAAAAGGGAGACTCGGAGATTCACGGAGGAGGTTTGTTTTTCGATTGATTTAATGCTGAAGATATTTTGCAGTACAATACTTGTTATTTCAAACACACCTAACACACGCTCATGAAGACATACATCAATAATTATCTTACCACTGTATGAAATGTGATAGCGGTCGTCTAAAAAAAGTCTGAACTCCACGTTTCAACAATGCCGTTCGCATAATCATGATACAGGAAGTATAATTATGATTGTAATGAAATGAATGAGCTAACGGACTTAACGGACCTCATAGACCGGCTACATTGATAATGTCACCAACGGAACTCATAGACAGGCTACATTGATAATGTCACCAACAGAACTCATAGACAGGCTACATTGATAATGTCACCAACGGAACTCATAGACAGGCTACATTGATAATGTCACCAACGGAACTCATAGACAGGCTACATTGATAATGTCACCAACAGAACTCATAGACAGGCTACATTGATAATGTCACCAACAGAACTCATAGGCAGGCTACATTGATAATGTCACCAACGGAACTCATAGACAGGCTACATTGATAATGTCACCAACGGAACTCATAGACAGGCTACATTGATAATGTCACCAACGGAACTCATAGACAGGCTACATTGATAATGTCACCAACAGAACTCATAGGCAGGCTACATTGATAATGTCACCAACGGAACTCATAGACAGGCTACATTGATAATGTCACCAACGGAACTCATAGACAGGCTACATTGATAATGTCACCAACGGAACTCATAGACAGGCTACATTGATAATGTCACCAACGGAACTCATAGACAGGCTACATTGATAATATCACCAACGGAACTCATAAACAGGCTACATTGATAAGGTCACCAACGGAACTCATCGACAGGCTACATTGATAATGACACCAACATAACTCATAGACAGGCTACATTGATAATGTCACCAACAGAACTCATAGGCAGGCTACATTGATAATGTCACCAACAGAACTCAGACAGGCTACATTGATAACGTCACCAACAGCACTTATTGACAGGCTACATTGATAACGTCACCAACGGAACTCATTGACAGGCTACATTGATAATGTCACCAACGGAACTCATTGACAGGCTACATTGATAATGTCACCAACGGAACTCATTGACAGGCTACATTGATAACGTCACCAGCAGAACTCATAGACAGGCTACATTGATAATGTCACCAACCGAACTCATAGACAGGCTACATTGATAATGTCACCAACAGAACTCATAGACAGGCTACATTGATAATGTCACCAACAGAACACATAGACAGGCTACATTGATAATGTCACCAACAGAACTCATAGACAGGCTACATTGATAATGTCACCAACAGAACACGTAGACAACCTGCATTGATAATGTCACCAACAGAACTCATAGACAGGCTGCATTGATAATGTCACCAACAGAACACATAGACAGGCTACATTGATAATGTCACCAACAGAACACATAGACAGGCTACATTGATAATGTAACCAACAGAACTCATAGACAGGCTGCATTGATAATGTCACCAACAGAACTCATTGACAAGCTACATTGATAATGTCACCAACAGAACTTATAGACAGGCTACATTGATAATGTCACCAACAGAACTCATAGACAGGCTACATTGATAATGTCACTAACAGAACTCATTGACAGGCTACATTGATAATGTCACCAACAGAACTCATAGACAGGCTACATTGATAATGTCACCAACAGAACTCATTGACAGGCTACATTGATAATGTCACCAACAGCTTGACCATACGGGCAACAAACAACTTAAATACTCAATGATAGACTGGTTCATATCTGCCTAACAGTATACGGAAGGACGCTTACGCCAATAAACACAAGCGCTATATGTACCAAAATGCATTACTATGTCAGCATACGGTACACACACGGAAACAATTGCTATACTGATCATACACAATGTCATTCTAATAACTCGACATAATGAATGTAAATCATAATTATAGTACTGTCGAAACGGTAATACAAAATTAGTCATGAGGAATATACGCAATAAATATCATGACTATAAGGTGAAAGGTAAAGGCTTCTGTTATTGTACTGTTGAATGGGCCTATTTGTCGGGCTCCTGGCAGAGATTAACGAACGGTAACCTATGGTAATCAATATTTAATTAGCAGGCTCACTAACCGAACTTTTCAGTTCTAACCCAGCTTTCGTCGGGTTTTTCGAAATTTGGATATTCCGCATCCAACGCGGACCCCCTAACAACTCGATCACGATCGCGGTTATCTGTACGATCGAAACGACGTTCCAACCGATTTACTTTCGGCATCGCAAGGTCCTAACTAGGCTCGTTATAGAGTTTGTCTTTACATAGTGACAATGCCAACAGTCATATCCTCTACACGTTGCAAGTTGTTAGTTGCTTCATGTAGGGTGAATCAGTACAGGTTGTGATTAATCCAATGTCATCTGGTCGCCGCATGTATCTAGAATTACTAAATTGTTGAACAAAACGTCTCACAAAATGACACCAAACGTATAAGTAAGTAACACACAGTCACAACAATTCCTCATCGTATACAGGCAGACAGGACAGCGATTTAAGAACACACAAAATGTCTTAGAAGTGCATTTATCGGAAACGAACTGTTGTTGTCTTTTACAACAACACAAATAGTCTGACAGGCAATGTGAGTTCTACCACATAATGCTATTCCTGGGGAGAATTATTTGTAACACAGTAAATAATGGACCCTGTAGACGATATGATACACATTCAACATCCTATTTGGCAACATTGTACTCGGAGGTGAATAAGTCGGGATAGTAGTGGTGTTTATATGAGCCTAAATTTGACATTATATGTCGATATTTTTTCCGAGGAAAGCCTCACGTCAAGTCCACTTGATCATTGAAGCAATTACAATCTGCAAGAGTCAAGCACAAATATTTAGTTTTATCACATAAAATAGGCTCTGGGAGTTTAATAAACCCATTACATAAAAGTCATAATACACACGTGTAATAAACATGCAAATGAGGTATATACAAGGGCGAGTCACTTTATTCAAGTATTCATACACGTTGTCAAAAAAGTAAAAGAATACATTTTTAGAATAGAATAAATTCTATATCCGATTATGAGCACTCTAGAGCATGTTATAATCACACAATAACAGATGTACAAGAACTTAAGAGATATGACTGTAAGTAAACATGACGGTAGGTCCGTTAAACGAGGGTACGAATAAGATCGGGACGAAATGTAAATACCAAATATCGGGCATCTACACAAACACAGCATCGGATGTTGATTTCATTGTATAAATCCGTTAATTTTGAGTATTAAAGACGATTTTCCTTGCTTACCAAGTACTTGCATCGTGTACAATCAGTTATTTTCGGCTATTCAGACGAATCGCGAATAAATTCACGCGGAAAACCTAGTTACTTCCCCTGTCCTTGGTTGTTATTAAAACCCGGAACGGAACACGGAACAGAACAGAATACGTTGTGTTGCTGCGGTCCTAGATTTAATTATTTACTTTGTTAAGCGTAATTTTACATCTGCAGGAGTTTAGATACCCTGTAAATATTATTTTCAAAGGCAGAAAAATTAACATATTGAAGTATACATTGTTGCACTATTTTCTTAGCTCTTTCAATGAACCGCTTTACTCCTATGGAGTTTATTTGCTAAAGGGGAAGTGTGTGCATTCTTGACAAACTTTTACTGTGTATTTAGTTTATGTGATAAAAAGAATCTTACATTCGTGTCATTCCATATTAAATTTATTAAACTCGTTGAATAAAAGTGATAAAATGCTCGGCAGAGCCTCGCATTTTATCATTTTACCCAACTCGTTTAATAAATTCAATATAGAAAGACACTCATGTAAGATCCTCTATTTCCCAAACTGGACACCTGATAGTTTGCTCGGGGAACGATTTGACGTAACGTCAAAAGTTGCGACCAATAAGCGTAACACAAAACGCGTAACGTCAAAAGTTTGCCAAATCCTGTAGTTTATACAAGGTAAAAGGGGTCACCTAAATGCTATAATTTCCAACAGACATATTTGTATTTCTTGTTATACTCCGACACGCCCACTGATTCCATTCAAAAAGTGTACATTATTTTCGTAAGCGGACACTTTTGTGAGCTATAAGAAAACTGTTTCACTCATAAAATAATTGCCATAACTGGGCAATTAGACGAAAACTGACAAATCTGTGTAGCAGTTAAATAAAGGACATAGTAACTGATTGCCTAAAGCATAAAACTAGGAGCTAGGAAATTGTATAAACACACATCATGTATCAATATGCTGCATTACTGTTAAAAACATCAAGTTTGTGGTGTTAAATTTTATTCAATGTCTTGGTTGATCTATATCATAAAATGCAATCCTCACAATTTATCTACACCCAAACAACTATACAACAATGGCTTATTTTTTATAATCCCCAGAGTAAAACTCCTCTAAATTGAATGATTTTACAGTATTATTATCGGTAGCAATTGAAACAGAACTACAAACTATTTGTAAGATTGAAACATATATTGTGCAAATTGACAATCAATTGCACGAAACCGGAATTATATACATGTACTACATGTAGTACATTAACCGATTAGTGGCTACAACTTTTTTTTCATTTTTTCATGAGAATTGGTGATGCCATTAAGTATCACTTCAATACAACATTATATCAATAAATAAATCCATGTGAAAAATGTATGTTTTTAACTAGAAAATATGTCATTATGTTAAGGATCATATCATAAACAATCGTTTTTTTTCAAGTATAAATCAATTACATTGTCTTAACATTCACAAAACAGTTTACAATCTATTAGAAGCTTTTTATATTAACCTGTTTGAAAATATTTTCATGGTTTGTCTATTTTTAAATACAAAATAAAAGACAAATAATATGCACAGATATGTACCTTTGTGCATCAAGCCTGTATCATCAGTCACCAATGTGGAAACCTATGGATGTATATTCTTTTATGTGGTGGGTGTAATAACATATTGGCACACTTGATGTTTACTCAATACATGTTCACATGCTAATAAATGCTCAGCACTGTATGAATGGACAGTTAGATAATCCCTAAGGATCACTAGGCCAAGCGTATTTTAAACATTAGAATTATATTTTCTAAAATGCAAAACATCTTCTGTTCTTGAATTGTGCCAGGATATATTTTGATAATCATTGTCACTCTGGTGATCGTTTTGTTTTTGTCTGAGTATAAGTCAGATATAGAAATAGTTATTCGTCAAAAGTGTCTTCTTACAAGGGTTATTGTACAGTTTTGTGAGGACAAACAACAAATTATCCTCGGCTTCGCCTCGGACAATTATGTTCTTTGTCTTCACAAAACTGTACAATAACCCTTGTAAGAAGACACTTTTGACGAATAACTAGTACTGTATCTATTCCATATACGTGTATATTTACTATATAACCTACTAACATTAAATCATATTTTAATTGTAATACAAACACTATAAAAGTACATACTATTCGCTTAAATAACATCTAAATGTATGTATATGTGTTTTTTTCATTCAAATGGCGTCTATTTTGTAAGGTGGGACACTTTTAAGTACTCTCTCATCTTTATATAGAAATGTCATCATTGCAGGCATTTCAAAGACGATACCTTTATTTTACACAGGGAAATAAGCGAAATTGATAAACCATATTAAAATACAAAAAGCAAATATGGAAAATTGTTTATTTTTGCATATTAAAATACTAGTTAGTTATTTTTTAGTTGAATATATTTCGTTTATTATTACTTAATAATATACAGATTCTATGAAGACTGCGAACCACTCTTAATGTTTAGCTATTTTAAGGGGACATTACATAACACGGTAGCTCCGGCAAACACATCCATCTAGTGTTTTTAACGTATGCACAACCGTCAAAATTGCACCAATAACGTATACACGTTCAAAAAAAGCATGCACAAATTCCCGAAATTTCAGATCCGCAAAATGAAATACTTTAATTAAAGGTACCGCGTCTTTGACATAAATGTTGCAGATTACATACGCTTTTTTGGCATTTTTTAACAAGCATTTGGTGCTTTTTTCATATTGATGTTAATATGAACAAATGCACTGCATCAAGTAGGGAATTTCCCATCAGGTCTTTGACACTATAATATTTGGCTCCCAGTCAGAACCACGTAGAAGGCATAGCGAAAAAATGCTTAGTCATTTATTTTTGCTTTAAAGTTCAGATGCGAAAACTTTAAAAGGCTTTCAGTCATTCGGACTGGCAGAAATAAAAATGTTGTCCGAATGAACATTTGTCAGCCCGATCAAAATAAAAATATATATGTCTGTGGATAACGCACGTTTTTAAATTTGTTTAATTCTAGGTCTACTTAATTCAGGGGTAACTAGTTTACATATAATTAGATATAAACACATAAATTAGAACTGATTTCAAATAGGCCTAATTTGATATTTTACCTTTTTATAATGGGTTGCATGAGCATATCAGACAGTACTTTTGTTCCAGAGAAAAGGCTATTTTCATTTCAATTAATCACATTACGATTAATTATCAAACATCTTTAATCTTAATCACCTTTTCTTGTTAAATAAACTCTGTTGCAAATCATCAAAACATAAAAGATATTCAGACGGAAAATTCCGGGTTTTATTGTATCCAATCACAACAACAACATTTAATTAGTTTTCGCGACCTTTATCCCGCGAATATTTTTACATTTTTTGACAATTTTGGAAGGATTTCTTATTACATCTCGGCGAGGAATTACGAAATGCATTCGTGTTACTTTCTTTACAATAACCTACAACTACGATGTGGAATTATCACCCATCAGTCCGGATACGTAAAGACCCGAAACGGGTATATCAATTGTATTGCAAAGGGAAGTAACCGCTTTGCAAAAAGAAGTAACCTGAACATGTGTCGTTTTTATTAGATTTTCTTAAGATTAGTTGATATTTCGCACATTTGAACGATTCCCGCTCGACTTACTTCGTAATCTCAGAGTAATCATGTGTCTCATAACAGTTTGAAGCATCGTTTATGCACTGAAAATGTTAAAATTGCCTTCCGAAGCGGGCAAAAAAATGGCTGCCATTTTTGTTTTTTAAAACTATGGAAAAGAGTGTCTTCCATCTAGGAGACGGGTTGCACAGCTACCATGGAAGACTGATTTATTTGAAGGTTTTTTTGGCATAATAAATTTATTCTATAAATATTGAATTATGGCTTTATTCTGGTCTTTTACTATGATTGTTTTTTATGTTCCACATTTAAAAAATAAAAATAGAATCAACGGATATCGATTTCGCGGTATCAAATTCCTGCTACCGGAAGTCGGGAGCAAGAGTCCGTCTACCTAGTGACCATAGAGATCCGGTCTGTCAAAAAAATAACGGCGTTAGCGAATGCAAAACTACAACAACAATCGTGCGTTTTCGCAAGTAATCGTTACTGGGGATTCCCCGGTCGCTTCGTAACCTTGGGGAATTCCCCTATTAAACTATTACACTTTTGATGAATTATTTAAGCCTTATTATTTCTGTGTAGTTTGATACTTTTGTGAAGAAAATAGGATGAAGAGTAATTAAATACTTCCCATTTTTAATTATCAGCCCAAAGAATTTTAGCATGGGTCGCAACTTTTGACGTTACGTCTTTGCACTTATCCAGATGAGCTATTTGGGTGAGTCCCGCAAGTTATTAATCCGGTATGGACGTTAGTAACAAAGTCATATTTGGAGGACTGCAATGTTCCAATCTATTTACCTATACCCAATTAAACCTACGGTGTTTTCGTTATTATACCGGTATAATGTTTTGACTGGTTTGAAATAAGAAATAGCTCAAACGTTTTTACTTACATGTATTATACTTCATTCATATTTTAGATGTTGTTTTAGTTTGAGTACACACTAGATGCACACTACCCTCGATTTTCTGGAGTTAACTTATCTTTGGTGTATTTTTTATACATTTTAATAAAACTGCTGCACAGTAAAATGCCTATCTCTCATGTTCTCTCAATATAAGTTAGAGTTTATTAAATATTTTCTTCAAGGATTTGAACCTAAGCGAGCGAAGCGAAGCGTGGTTTAAATCTTTGAAGAAAATATTTTAAACTCTAACCGACTTAGTGTTGGCTCCGCCTTGAATAATTTAAACTACAAGAAGCACGAGATTTACGTGCCTGTAAATAGGTCAGTACATGAACAATAATTGGCGCGAAAGAGACGCGTTTAATGGTCAAATAGACGGTTACATTTTATTAGGTGTGTTTAACTATAAACTGTGTGTATTTAAACATAAAGTCGGTAAGGTTTGAATTGTAAAATATATTGATACCCCCGTTCAAATAAATGGTTACTACTACACGCCGTCTCTAAAGCTGCATTTGTATCAATTGGTGAAACCACAGGTAACTGGATCATTAATATAGAGTAAACAAAAAAATATTGTTTTTATAAAATTTCTAATATACAGTCACTGAGGTGTATTTTGTTTTTACAAACATATCATTAATACTGGTGTAATAGTTTTACATAATCAGAAACTAGAGAATTTTTTTTTATTTGTTAGCAATATATTAAAACCCGTCCTTTAATAAGAAAAAACCCACAGGGCGTGAAATCATTTCTGGTTTTTTGTTTAGAATAGCATTGTCGTTTTCATTGAATGCACCTCAGTGATTGACTGGACACCATAATATACATTTCATGGTATACATTTTTAACGATATGGTTGATCAAATTCGATGGGATTTTGCATGGAGGTAGTTCTAACCATGTTGTCCATGAATGTAATTACTGCATGAAGATACCGAAAGCGAATTTTTGTTTTCGGTACTATGAAAATCTGATCCCATTAGTACAAATGCACCGCTCTAAGATAACATAAAATTGATTATATTGTTTTACTCTTTATCAATGAAACAGTAACCTGTGGTTGAAACATGGATGGCCAACAGAACAGGGTGCTATTTGCATATCGCACGAAGTTCACGAATAGACGTGGTCTATTTGCGCATGTGCAGTGGCTTCATTTTACTTCTTGGTGAAGACGCATTTATTCGAAAAATAGAACATTCTTCATGGATTAGACGACCAAAATCGAGTCCGCTGATTGGCTGAAAAAATCGTGCAAACACTAAGTATAGATTAGAGTTTATTAAATATTTTCTTCAAAGATTTGAACCTTAGCGAGCGAAGCGAAGCGTGGTTTAAATCTTTGAAGAAAATATTTTAAACTCTAACCGACTTAGTGTTGGCTCCGCCTTGAATAATTAAAACCCCAAGAAGCACGAGATTCGCGTGTCTGTAAATCGGTCAGTACATGGACAATAATTGGCGCGAAAGAGACGCGTTTAATGGTCAAATAGACGGTTACATTTTATTAGGTGTGTTTAAAAATAAACTGTGTGCATTTAACCATAAAGTCGGTGAAGTTTGAATTGTGAAATATATTGATACCCCCGTTCAAATAAATGGTTATTACTACATGCCGTCTCTAAAGCTGCATTTGTATCGGCGGGTGAAACCACGGGTAACTGTATCATTAATAAAGAGTAAACACAATTTGTAGATTCGTCTTTAATTTGTTATCAATATATTAAAAATCCGTCCTTTAATAAGAAAATAAACCCACAGGGCGTGAAATCATTTCTTTTTTCTTATTTAGAATAGCATTATCGTTTTCATTGAATGCATCTCAGTGATTGACTGGACACCGTAATATACATTTCATGGTATAACTTTTTAACGATATAGTTGATAAAATTGGATCGGATTTTGCATGAAAGTAGTTCTAACACTTGTCCATAAATGTAATTACTTTACGAAGATACCGACAGCCTATTCTTGTTTTCGATACTATGAAAACCTGACCCCTTTAGTGCAAATGCACCTCTCTAAGATAACATAGAATTGATAATATGTTTTTACTCTTTATCAATGAAACAGTAACCTGTGGTTGAAACATGGATGACCAAAAGAACAGGGTGTTATTTGCATATCGCACGAAGTTCACGAATAGGCGTGGTATATTTGCGCATGTGCAGTGGCTTCATTTTACTTCTTGGTGAAGACGATTAATTCGAAAAATAGAACGTTCTTCATGGATTAGACGACGAAAATCGAGTCCACTGATTGGTCGAAAAAGTCGTGCAAACACTAAATAGGGTAACAAGTGGAAATTTGATTTGACTACCAGTTTAAACAAATACCCACTGGCCTTATTAATGCAGAATACAACTAATGAACGCAACAGTGTAAAATAGTATAAGGTGGTAATAGAACAAACTAGAGAGACAGGCATATTCTAGTTGTTTTACAATGATACCAATTAAGAATTTCGACCGTACACAAATTGCCACGAATATTTGTCATATCTGCGAAATAAGAATTCCACATTAATGTGGAATATCTCAAACATGATAAGCGAAGTGTACAGTCGCGTGGTTATTTGTTTCATGAATGGTTGTACAATGGCACTTGTGTAGGATCGTTACAAAATTAATAGAAACATGTGTGCATTTTATCTACTAGTATGTTAAAGGTCCACATCATACATTAATTGCCTGAAACATGTTTATCCTTTCCAATACAGTTATTGCATTGGATACCATCAGGAATGATGTATCGAATATGATTGATGAACGTTAAAATACTACGTAAATCTGTCCAACTTTTGAAATTTTATTCAAATCATTTATCACATGACAATCTTTCTGCAGTATGATTTAAGTTATAATTATTAAAGATGGTAAAACTTGTTTCACTTTCGACCTAAAATAAACCATTATACGTTTATATTAATGAGTCTACATTACCTAAAACACTGGACCAGAACATAAGCGAAACCAGGATATTTCGGTGCATGGCATTTTCTTCTGAATATTAATAATCGAAGCTTGTGAACAGTGTTTGTTTGATCTGAAATGCAATAAAGCAGGATTACATCCCCTCACGAGAGGTGTGCCAATTACCGCCATTATTTTATCTGTGTTTGAGAACATTAAGAGATATAACATTTAATTGTTAATTACGAGTCTACTTTTTTGTTTTATTTTTCATGGTTGGCATAAAGTCCCGTCTTCAGTATCTCAAAGACTAAAACGTGATACGATACTACATGTATCCCTTCATTGAACAAACCAGTATCATAACTGTACTATTACGCTGTGCGCAAGTCCCTTGATGTACATTTGACCCAATATTAGTAGAAGTTGGGGTTGGTTAAGGGTACATGTACGGAAGTTTGTTTTAGTGATGGTTACAATACAGTCCATGAAAACTGGTTGGGTGTATCGAACGCTGTATATGCTGTAAGGAAACGGTGTTTAACGCGTTATAAACCGTAATTATTAAACAACAGCTCATGTCAATTGTGACTTTTTCTTACAATATTCTATCATAGGATTGTCTCTAATGGAATGTGCAACAAACGGATTGTCATGAACAAGAATACACTCACTAATACAATTTGCAAATATCAGAACATTTTTAACAATGTCGCATTATCAAACGGAGTGTAAACTGTAGTAGGATTGTGCATGTTGCATGCAGTAAGCATACTATTTTGTTGTACTTCATTTACCATTGAAAGTAAACAAACAATAAATATTAGTATAGTAAATTTATAGTAAAGTATTGCAGCACTATCATTGCAAATTCTGATCGTTCACATACATACACACTGTCAAATTTTACTTGCTTAAATGTATACCATTCTTACAATATAACTCCAGGGAACACTCCTGCTTAGTTGTAGACTGAAAAATGTATAATTTAAAAGATATTCATGACATATTATCATTTTTCTACTTCTGAGATCGCAAGGTCATTGACGTTTGGTATGATACAAAAAGAGTATATTAAGTCAGACAGGGAAGGCAGCACTCAACTTAACCAGCCGAGCACAGAAAACATTAAAAACACACAAAGCACAATGCCCACCTAAACAAGCGCAGATCCGCCCAAGTCCAAGCTGTCGAAAAGTATAATAAATTATAACTAGCTGAATGACCCAGTAGAAAAGATACAGCAACTAAAAGTTCATAAATACGTGTATTTGTCTAAGTTATTTCTTTGTAAGAGTTTGTTCCTTACATTTGTATACTATTGAATATGTTTCCGACAATTAAACCTTGACTCTTAATGCCATGTTGACTTTGTCTGTGAATAAGCAATAATTGCAATAAAATTGCTGCCATGCTTCGATGAAATTGCTTTATCATATTTATTTGTGTCTAACCTCATGCGTAAATGTAGTACATCATAATACAATGCTTACAACAAAATGTATTTTATCCAACAACTTAATTTTGAAGACAGAAACGATTTTGAAAGAAAATTGCACTATCTCACTTAAACAAAATTCGCTCTTAAAATCTCCCATTCAGATAGGATTTGTTCGATAAATGTTTTGAAATCCGTGCAGTGTACATAATACATGTGTTATTATACTAAATGCTCAATCTTGGTCACAATTATCATCGCATTTGTCATGCCTTTACTTCGAAGATAAGACAGCTTTTATCGCTAGCCTGAATGCACGGATAACATTGATCAATACTATAGTCGGACAAACATAAATTGGCAGGGCTAAATATTTCAACAGGAAATAAACACAGCAATGACCTTCACATATAATTAAATGAAAAGTTTGGTAGGCATGATAATGCTGAAATCATTATCCGTAAAGATCCAGTGGCTCAGTGGTAACGCATCCGCCATTAGATGACATATCCGGCATTATATTTTAATACGCAGGTTCAAATCCTCGTTGTGTCTTTATGTATTTATCATCATGGTTATTTCGTTTTCTTATAAGTTTTCAATTACAAACTATGCAAAGATAAAAAAAGAAAAAAGTAAATACCATGAACGAAAAACGGATTATACCAAGAAAAGCTTGAGCTCACGTACGAAACAGCATTCGTTCACCGGATACAATCCATGTATATCTGAAATAAACTATTGTTATGTGTGTCTATAATATTGTTTGGTATAAATGTACTTAAATGACCTTCAACTTGTTTACATGTTTTTTTTTATAATTGTTGTTACATGTACACTTAACCGATTTAAAAACGCAACAGTGGGTTTTTGATCAATTTAAGCAAGTTATGGTGCTTCAATTCTCTTGAAATTTTACATGTGATGAATTCAATACATGAAGTCAAAGTTGTAATCAAGGTTTAGATGGTCACAAAACCAAACCACGAAATGTGTTGATCGACAATGTCAAGTTCGCAAAATTAATAATGTTTTTATAAGATGCAACCTGCAATTAAAATCAGGCGTCTTTGCCTCATTGGCGGGAAAATAAAGTGTTGTAGGATGTTGTTCCACACATCTATGAGGAAAACACGTATCAATTCAAACGCTCAGAAGTTTCTGCTTGATGATGCACTTCTTGACGGCCATTTGTGTCTGCCTTCAAAATTCGTTTCACGAGTAAAAATGCAATGACCTCAACAGCCTCAACATGAGCTGTCAGCAAGTTTTTGCCAATCTTGCATAGGCTGCATTGTGTTTAATATTTAAGAATGTACATTTCTTATGTCTATGGCATCGCAAACCCGTAACCGGAAGTGGATAATGGAATATGTCAGGATAAATAAGAAGACAGACAAAATGAAGCGATTTTCAACATGGGTCAAAATGTTACGGAATGTATATTTTAGCGAAATTACTAATCGTACGCATCACTGCCTTCAAATTGTTGGTATAACAGAAAATATGTTTGACCAGAAGTGGCGTCTTTAAAAACACATTCGTTTGGTGCCATCATGTTTACGCGCTTGTATCGTCGGCATACCTGACGCAGACAATCGTAGGTGTAAACTACCTCTTGAAAACACTATGCAAGTCTAAATATCGTCGACAGACAACAGTTAATCTACTTTGCCATCATAAAACGTCATGGCACCAGGATGTTATGTATCCTAAAACCGTGGCACCGTATACAACGCACTTCAAAATTTAATTTTATGTTTTTTTGTTGGGGTATCGTTTCTCTATAAATTGTCGGTCAAATCGTCACGCCCAATGGTTTTGCTCACGCATCAAGTGTAAATAATGAAAATGACGCCACTATGACGTAATGGGCTAAATTGAAATATTTTTTCGTAGAAAATCGTACCAGGCATAAGACTAGCGTCCCATTTATTGGTTTATACTCCAAAATAATTGGTTTTTTTTTTGTTTTTTTTTCAGCTATGTCAAATAGCCCAAAATAATTTAAATAATAATTAATACAAAAAATACCGACCTCCAAAATTTTTGCGTTTCTAAATCGGTTAAGTGTACTTTTGGAATGGCGTTGAAGGGTCTGGAAGGTTCCAGGTTTTGATAGACAACATGGTTACTTTAATATCCTAGCATATTCTAGAATGTTCTTAAGGGTAATTTGTATAAAGTATTTATGTTATTACCATATAATTTTGCATGTGTATTAATCTATTTTTCCTACGTCTGAATCAGTTTAGTTTGAAATAAAATGTCGTCTCGGTATTTTTTGGAAATCCTGCAAGCGCACGCATCCTAGGCAAAAGTGTGGGATTTTCAATACCGGCCATGTGCGCAATTTATCCTACTATGCAGGATCACATTTGTCTACCAAGTCCTATTACGAGCCTCCAGTCACATACACGATGGTCATAATAGCTCCTACGCGTGTTCACATTCATCAATAACCTGTCATTTTGTTTAAAACAAGCATGAATAAAAGAACGTCCACGCATTTCACTGACATTCAAAATCATCACGTTTTACGTTTTTTTTACTTAAATTGGAAAATTCAAAATCCTATCCTTTTAAACATATTCAGATACGGTAGGCTAGAGCGTGTGTAAAAGTAAACTTGCAGTCTTAAAATTTGCAGATGCTTAAATAAAAGGATAGAAAACGATTAACAAGTGTATTCGTCGAATTAGTGTGCCTACACAGTCTCACAAATATGAGCACATTAAGAGTATAATGCCTCACATAACCCGTATTGAAGATCCCACACTTTTGCCTAGGGTAAGTGCGCTTGTGGGATTCCTAGAAAATAACGAGACAACTTTTTATTGCAAACTAAACTGATTTACACGTAGGTAAGATCAATTTATACACACGTAAAATGATTTTGCAATAACATATTACATGTAAGTACTTTAAGCTACACTGGACTTTGAATCAGGTGAGGCGTTTTTAAAATCTATGAGTGTATATGATCAATTTGCACAAAGGAAGGATTTTTAATAGTACACATTAAAATGGTCTGTTGTGTTACTTTGGACATGTAGTTTACAGTGAGAGGATTTAATTAAATATTCTGTGGATTTCTCTGTACTCATTGATAAACATTATGTGAACTTTGGATTTATTCAGAACTTCAGATAAGATTTTGACATTTATTAAGAAATAATTGTTCGAACTGTGTCTTGTTCTGCTACGGGTTAATATTATTAATAAAATAAATAAATATACCGGATTAATATAGCGCCCTTTTCATGCGAACGCACGTTCAAAGGCACTTTACATTATTGTCATTTTTTGTTGCAGCCTCAAGGGCGCAATTGCATCCTCTACCAGTGCAGATACAACATGATCTGACCATAGGAACAGACTGAGAGAAAGCCCCTGAAGGGAGAGAGAGAGACGTTAGATACAGGCATGTCCGGCGCTGCAGAAGTGCGCCTTGCTCTTATTTCGAATTGACAGCTTGGTTCTTTAATGTGCCCGGTGTATATCACCGATACACAGCTTCCTGGCACTTCCAGATACTTTGCAGACGACACTGCCAGATACTATATGTTATTCATTGAATAAATTGTTAAAAGTGAGTTGCTGTTTATTTCTTATTGCCTCTGTCTGAACGTAATATTCCACATGTAATGGTTATTCATGTGTTGCTGTTTTTATTTCATTTCTTTCCTCGGACCCAGTATTAATTTATATTTTACTGAATTCAAAACCTAACTCGTGTCAAAAGTTTTCTCGGCTTTACTTGGTGTGTTGGTTGACGATCCGTCAGTTTGTCTGTCGGATGGTGTATTTAAATATTTTAAAGACCGTTTATTCTAATATCTAGCGCCCACTAGTGTTTGTGTCCAGCTTTTAATACACATAGACTATTTTATATAATGCACGTCTTGCAAACTTTCTGTAAAATGTTAAATATTCATTATCATACGAGCTTCTTCAGTAGTATTTTAACAAGTCCAAACCATTATATAATTGCACGTGGTTACGTTGACTTACGAATCATAATTTTGACTAGCAAATTGCTCATTAATCCATTCCAGAAGTTGCGTGATTTCCTTGTGTTACGTTATAGTTAGAACCTTATTAAGTAAATTTTAATGATTAAAAAGGTCGGAGCGAGCGAAGCGAAGCGAGGCCTTTTTAGTCATTAAAATTTACTTAATATGTTCTAACTAACTTAGAATATAACATTCTGCATTCTGATTGGCCGATAGAAATTAGCGCCAACGCATGACGTCAAGTCTGTGAAGAGAAAATTTTAATGATTAAATTTTCATTTAACCGCGAAAATGCGGCGTTTTCATTGGCTCATAATGTAGGTTATATTCTAAATTACATTAAGAAGCGATTTGAAAAAACAACAACACAAATTGACTATACCAAGGAATGAATCTAGAAGAATAAGTCTCATAAGACATCGCCCTATCCGTTTTGGACACGTATTCAGTTACTTAGCATTTGTTTTTATTTAACTTATGTTGGTATTGCTCGTATAGGCACATTTCGTGGTATTGTTTTGATTCGTATTTTCCGCGCATGCGCAAAGCGCCTGATGGCATTAAGCGGTGGAAAACCAATGGCCGCTAATGAGAAAACGTTGTCTGAATCGAAGCAGATAGTTAATTTAGATATTGTTGCGCTCAGCAGGTTTTGGGAAAAACTTCAGGTGGATGGACATGCAATTCCAGATCCATATGGTATACCATCTAATAAGTGGAAGAGTTCCGTAAGCCTCTGGCTATACGGTGACATTTTCTTATTATTTAATCAACACACCGGGGATTTATACCAAGGATACTCTGAAGGCGTACAAGTCCCTTGATGGATATAATTACTTCGAATCTGGGCACGTACAAGAAGTCATTTACCATGGAATAAACAAGGAGTCATCAGCTTATCTAGTCAAAACCAAAGTTGCACCTTCTCAACGAGTAAATGATAAACCACATGAGCTATGGGTGTGTCTGGACAAGAAGAGTGGATACGTCTTCTCCTTGTACTTGTAAAGCGGTGTAAAACTTAATTGGCATTTATTCCATTTAATGTATAACTTTTTGGATTTCTACCCTATAAAACAGATAAAAGTGATATCAGTAGGCCTATCTCATTCCTTCAGTTTGGCAACAAAAACAAGAGATAGATCCACCAACAATGATTAAATCTCACTGTTGTATCTTAATAATTCTGATCAGAGGACTTCTAGAATCGGTTCATTCATTGCGTGTTGTGGACAGGGGAACTCAGTCATCTGGTCGTTGGTATATAAAATCGAATACCATGTGCTTTGTGCTCAGTCAATTAGTACGAACAACCATCTACACACTGTTATACTTGAGATAAATGAATGGAAAATGTGCCACGTGTATTGTGAAAGCTGAATCACCACCACGGCATAATGACTGAAGTCATACTCAAATTCGTAGACGTAATGTCGGGGTACAAGAATTAATAGAGTGCACGTACCAGGTTGCGAAGATACAAGGACAGAGGCTTAGACAGGCTTGACGGTACATCCCGCCAGCACCAACCGATAGCTTAACAAGAAGAAAATGGTAACCGAAGGGACCATGGGGACGTTGTAGACAACCCATTTTTACAAAATGATAAGGTAACCCCATGTTCTACTTTTTAGCTCACCTGTCGCAAAGTGACATAGTGAGCTTTTGTGATAACTCTTCGTCCGTCGTCCGTCGGTCTGTCCGTCCGTCCGTCGGTCCACAATTACTTGTGTAGACACTAGAGGTCACAGTTTTAGCTTAATCGTTATGACACCTGGTCACAATGATCATCTCAACATAATCTAGGCCAAGTTCGATATTGGCTCATCCGTAGTCATAAACTAGGTCACAAGGTCAAATCATAGAAAAACCTTGTGTAGTCACTAGAGGTCACAATTTTGGCCTAATCTTTATGAAACTTAGTCACAATGATCATCTAAACAAAATTAAGGTCAAGTTTGATATTGGGTTATCCGGGGTCAAAAACTAGGTCACTAGGTCAAATCATAGAAAAACCTTGTGCAGTCACTAGAGGTCACACTTTTGGCCTAATCTTTATGACACTTGGTCACAATGATCATTTTAACAAAATCTAGGTCAAGTTCGATATTGGGTTATCTAGGGTCAAAAACTAGGACACAAGGTCAAATCATAGAAAAACCTTGTGTAGTCACTAGAGGTCACATTTTTGGCCTAATCTTTATGAAACTTAGTCACAATGATCATCTCAACAAAATTAAGGTCAAGTTTGATATTGGGTTATCCGGGGTCGAAAACTAGGTCACTAGGTCAAATCATAGAAAAACCTTGTGCAGTCACTAGAGGTCACAATTTTGGCCTAATCTTTACGACACTTGGTCACTATGATCATCTCAACAAAATCTAGGTCAAGTTGGATATTGGGTTATCCGGGGTTAAAAACGAGGTCACAAGGTCAAATAATAGAAAAACCTTATGTAGTCATTAGAGGTCACAATGTTGGCCTAATCTTTTTGAAACTTGGTCACAATGATCATCTTAACAAAATTTAGGTCAAGTTTGATATTGGATTATCCGGGGTCAAAAACTAGGTCACAAGGTCAAATCATTGATAAACCTTGTGTAGTCACTAGAGGTCACAATTTTTACTTAATCTTCATGAAACTTGGTCACAATGACCATGTCAACAAAACCTTGTACGGGCAATAGAGGCTACCATTAGGGGTGCATGAACTACTAGGACAGGTGAGCGACCTATGGCCCTTTTGGCCCTCTTGTTGAATAGTTTCGCTGCTTCTAGTGGTTTATTATGTTTTAACCAAAATGCGACCCTCAGAGATAAGTCATTGGCTAATTAATTTGTTTTTGACCGTATACAGGGCAGGAAAGTCAAAATAGGTATAGTGTTTTTTAGCTTTATTTAATATATTGATGTATAACCATGTTTAACGAAAGGTGCCTATGTTTTGTAGGATAAATCGATATCAACGAAAACTTGACGAACGTGTTTTCATTTACACAGTTTAAGTTGGTATTACGTGCACGGGTTGGTACTTTCATTTAATTGAATAGCCCGACACGTTATAACAACATACAATGGTTATTTTCCGCTTTTGCTTCCTTGGAACTTTTAAATTAATGTTGAGTGTGTTGAGTGTATTTTCGAGAGTGAATTCACTTGAAATTGTTAACTAGTTAAGGCCAAACCCGATAATATTATGCTACGCAGGGAATTATTTGAGTACCCTTGAATTATTGTGCACAAATCCCCACGTAGTAATTGTCACCAGGTCTGTTAATATTTGCTTGTCGAATTATACGGACAATACTGTATCACATGTGCATCATGTTAACACGCTAAGTGCTAGCAGCTTGACGTGTCTTTCCAGGCGGGAGTATGACCAGCTTATACGATCTTTTCGCTGCCACTTTTGTGTATACGCTTAATAAAGAGGGTCACACGTGGATTTATTGAATGTTGTCTATCATAAATTGAGATTAAATGCGTAAGTTCAGGGTCCGTAGCGAAATTACCGATAACCTGTATATCACATATTATTTCAAAAAAAAAATTTAATGCCGGGTTTCAATTATACGGGACATAGTGCTTAGAGAGTGTAATAATTTTGACTCATATATCTAAATCTTAATCTTATTGATTCTTAGGGCCATATTTACATCCTCTCCTCCACTCTCACTCACTGAGTTAACTCAAATTTAATTATCGTTTAGTCCGTGCGTTTGAGTATGAGTATGAGGGAGCGAAACGTCGACTTGACCTCGACTCCAACCACACTCAATGGAATGTTTGTGAATATCAAAGTTAGTCACTAACTAAAATGGACAATCAATGCGAGGTAGAAGCATTTGAGGAGATGATGTTATCATTTAGAAATGTTCCTGGAGACTGGGTCATATAAATACTGTGAACACAGTCGCCTTTAACTTCAACAAATATATATTCTTCTCAACAAATATGCACATTATAGATATACTACTTTTTAATGCATAACATGGCATAGACAACTAATTGTAAATGAACTACAATACATATGAATTGTTTTGAACAAATGTAACAGTTGATAGTCATCAATTTTTAACCCTTTACTCCATAGACATGCACTTATTTAATAAAAATGAATAGTGATTAATTGCTTCCAAATTGGTTGCATGGACACATTGTGTGAATGATACCCATGATATATCTGTATGAAAATCATGAAGATAGGATAGAAACCTGTAAATGGAATAAAGTGTTACATTTTGTATTTGTATTTACATACTCATTGACAGATTATGTGACCACAATGGTGTTGCAATTTTACCTTTAGTTTAACTATTGCTGTTTCAGTATCTCACTGTCTAAATAGATGATATAATTGTTACAATGTTGAATTGTTATGAGCACCAACAAATAAAGTACATAAACCTTCACTCATTATTCCTGGTACTTTCATGTGACATGTAATAACTATGTATAGGTTTTACTTTTTGCTCTAATTGTCACAGATCACATTGACTTACTTAACTAACTTTGGCATTACGTTGGTCAGTGAAGCACATATAGTGAGTATGGAGTCTGCATGTCTTACCAAAGATATTGGCATTGCTTTTTTCAATATCTGAAAACGCTTCACACGCTCAATACTTCGCTCCACATGTATTCTGGCTTTCGAAAGTCGTCTTGCACATTCCACTTCTTTTTGAGAGAACTGACTCTTGCCTTTGAAAAACAAAGGAATAGCCAGACTTGCACCATGTGCGGCCAGTTTATCAGAAATCAAAAACCCACGGTCCGCCAGAACTAAATCACCAAATTCAAGTTTGTCGTAAAAGCCAGACGTTGCTGTTAGTTCCGTATCTAAGACACGGCCTCCCCAGCACTTCGACAAAAAACTCACGGCACCATAGGGTGTGATACCAATCAAGAACTTTAGAGTATTGTGATGCTTGTAATTTGACCAAGTCTTGGCACGAGTATCCAGATAATTCGATGGCTGTTGTATGAAGCTTTCACTACAGTCAATTATTACACGACATTTCTTGTAATTGCGTCTGAATGACCTAGGCATGTTTTTCAGTATAACATCTTTAGATGGCCATTTTATCAATAATCGTAACCGGATGGCTAATTGAGGCAAGCACTGACACAGCACTCCCGACATCTGCGTTGGACAAATCTGGATCCTCATGGCTAGATCTGCGTTGGTCTAATTCAGTCTGAGTTTCACCAATGTCAATAGCACCATGTCACCTCTGCACAGTTTCCCTACTGGTTTAATGAATGCAGACACCAGAGTCATTACCCATAAAAACACAGTCATTGATGGAATACCTGTTAGTAAGTTTACTTGGCTGTTGTTTAAATTCTTCAATGTGAATATACTTTTGTTGATCAATTCTTTCAAAGTTCTATTTTCATCCAATAAACGCTGGTACTCATGCTGTAGTTTGTCATTCTCGGATTGTAGATCATTCTGGTCAGGATCTGTACCTAGGTGAAGAAATAAAATGCTCATTAAGACAATCTGTTTACTCATTTATTACTTTATTGATGAAATGCAAACTATTGCTAGAGTATTGTCACTTTAAACAATACATATACATCATACAGCTGTCATTAGGCCTGGAATTATCTATCAGTTATACTGTTAAACAATTATTACCCACATTGCTGCACTTAACACAGGAGTAAGAATAGGTACCTGAGATAGGCCTAGTTAAAAGTTTACCGATTCCTAGATAGCCTAGTGGTTGAGCGTCCCTTTAAGTGAGGGAGGTCTCGTGTCTCGTGAGACAAAATAAAAAATGGTACTACTAGTAATAGTAATTCCCTCAGAAAAACTGGCTTCTCTTCTCTCATACCCTCGTGGCGATGGATAACATCAGGAATGAGGTGTCGAGCGTGATTAATATAAGTTGAAAAACTTGTTTCTCAATTGACCTAACATAAATTAGCATAAACTAACACTAACAGTTTAAATGTGACTCAATGGGACCACTTAGGATTGAACCAATGAATATCTGAAATGGTTACTGTTATTGTGAATAAAACATACCCTTGTCACAAGTCTTTGGAAGGTCTTGTCCTAAACAAAGCAAAGCCTCTGCGAAATATGTTGATTCAAGCTGCAGGAGATCATCTTCGAGACATTGATCTATTCCATCTACAGCCACATTTTCTTTCTGAAGGTCTTTCGGTGTCAGAGCAAGTCTGCGCCGTTTTAATCTGTGACATCTGTCTTCCCGTGCTGGTGTCTGTTTTCCTACTAGCGTGAAGTTGAATATACTGCGGGTATAGTCAGAATGACAAGGGTCCTTGGAAGGTTTACCTGTGAAATAAAAAATGGACTTTAGAACTGATGTAGCTAAGCATTGTATCATTAATACGCACATACTAGTTTTAGCATCTGAAAACTAGCAGTTAAACATTTAAATTGGTGGAAAACCAAGTCTAGCTTTAACGTTTAAGTCAACTGCCCGATGGTCCCTGTGTGGCACGGACTGGAAATGCAGTAAATTCATAATAAAATCAGAAATATAAAATTTATCATACCGGTAGTGAAATGCAGACTACATACACGATCATAATATGAAGGCTCCCATAGCTGGAGAGGATCTTTGATGTCCCGTCGCCGAAGCGCCCTTTGCCAACTCAATCGTTTGTCATTTTCTTAGGAAATCTGTAGAAACGAACACAAGAATATTTAGCATAACGTTGTGTGCACACAGGAGCACTACAACTCATCGGCGTGTTGTCGATTTGTTTACTATTTCTATATAATCATATAGCGCTGTCAAAAGTTCCCGCAAACTACACGGTCGATTAACGATAATGGCGATGTTTTGCCATCCAAACCAAAACGAGGCTAGCGCTGTAGGTGCGTGTGACGTCACGGTGAAATGTGTCTTTATACTGCACCTACCATCAACTTCGCTGCATAAATTAGCGGTTACCTAAACGGTTAAAAAACATAGTTGATGTATACCGACAAGTGCCTGCAAATGAGACACTAATATTTATATACCAATGGGTGTTCATTTATGCTGCAAAAATGTATACTTTCTAATACGTACAAACAATGCACAATAATCGATAGGTAATTTCTTCACAACTGCTTTGATATCACTTCAAAGTAATCATGTCACAATTGTTAGCCGAGATAGAGAAACCAACACATGCAGACAGACCAAAATTAATTTCCAGTCATATGTACATAGATAGAGCCTTCCCTACAGAGTACATAAAACGCTTAGAAATATTGAAACATCTGATTTCACTAACTTTTCAGCGAATGATTTAAGGAGTTAATAAAGTTTACAAATGTTGGATCAAATCTTATAATCACGGATTGAATGTGTGACTTTTAATATTTATAGCCAAATAATTACAACTTCATGAATTTTTACAACAATACTACATTCGGATTGGATAAAACGGTCATGTGACCTGTCTTGCATATTCCGATGAAGCAGCTCCGTCACGACGGACTACTTATTCAGTCATCCTAAATTTAGATTCGTTCATCATCCCGGACATGTTTATGTACTTCAGCGTCATACATGTATGGACTGTAATTCCCGTTTCATTTGTAACTACAAATTAATTTTCGATAAGATTTAAATTATGAATTTAAAAAAACCCGCATTATCCATGTTTTCTTGATATTTGTCCATCCCGGCAGTCGACGCTAATAACAAAAACTGGCATGACGTAACCGCCACATAATCTCCCGCCAAAATGTTTACGCTTTTCCCTCGGGAGAGTTGGTGGTCATTTTTATCATTGATTTTGTTACTAAATTAAGCTTCGTTCATCACCCGGGACAACGGATTCCTACTCCCGGCTACACATTACTAAAACAACACTTTTTGTAATTAGAAGAATTGAATAGACATTTTCTGCAGTTCATTGGTGTATGAACTGTCGGGAAAATCACGCCTTATTTGAATAAACGCCGTATGCGTTTAAGTAAAAAATTAGGCGTGGTTTTCCCGACAGTTCATACACCGATGAACTGCAGAAAATGCCTATTGAATTATTAAGTGATGAATTAGTTACTGCCTCAAAGGGTTGAAATGTCAATCTGGTGTCTATATAAAGGTGTTCTACAATACTGACTGACACTCGGCAGGATAGCTGTTGACAATTGCAACGTTGTTGTATGTCTTGTATGTATTTCTAAATCGTGTACGCTTTGAGTGCGGGATATCTGGGGAGCGCTACACAACAGATATTTGTCTAAGTGGTAGAGTGTACGCTTTGAGTGTGAGAGGTCAGTGAAGTGCTACCTAACAGTATCATACAGAAAACTAAATTATTAGAAAATGGGGTGTATTGATAGAAGGACATATTTCAGGATCACACATTTAGTTCGGTTTTGACATAAGTCCGGTTTTCTAGGGATCGGTTTTCGCAGATTGCATGTACAATGTAGCTAACTTGCCGATTTGGCAAGAGTACACATTTCTAAAGAGACGATTTAGCACCAAACAGTGTTCTCACGTTACCAATGTTGTCAGATTCGAATGACAACTAATTATACAGAATATAGAAAATTATACTCTAGGTGGTATATACGAACATATTGTATACCTAATATGTAACAAGGATTCTGATTGGCTTAGACGGCCTGCACGAGAGGTCTATATATTTTAATATACACCTCCCGAAACCGAGGCTGGGATGGATATAACTTTTTTATGACGTGACGTCATTTCCTGCGTATTATTTGGCCTACAGCTGCTCATACATATTTATAGACTCTAATCTAGCCATTCATGATAAATGCCTTTAATAAATACGTGAAGACTCTCTCATACAAATACATAGAGAATAATAGGTTAGTGCGGTGGATGAAAAAGTTTATCTGGCAAGGCGGAGGAATTTATCGGGTGAGCCGTAGGCGAATCCGATCATTTCCGTAGCCGAGCCGGATAAACTTTTACTTCATTCACGGCACTAACCTATTATTCTATTTATCCAGTCGCTTAATCTGCTCAGTAAGGGGATTAAACTCGGGACTATATTGTCCCTCTTTTATTAACTAGCGCGCAACATCACGTTCGTTCCGTGACGTCATGATAAACAACGACGTCGGATATCTTGATTAGACGTCATGTAGACGCAGGTAAGACGAAGAAAATAACCGATCAACCACCAGCTCATTTGGGATAGGAAAACCTCACCCTCGGGCACGGAATTGCAACCGGCGACTCTCATATAAGAAGAAGTCCGTCAGATCACCGGGTAAGGTGACGGATTATCACTAGTCACATGACCAGGTGACCGATTATCGCTAAGTTTATCAGGCACCTCGTTAACAGGCAGATTTTGCCGGAAGTGACTGGATAAATAGAGAATAATAGGTTAGTGCCGTGGATGAAAAAGTTTATCTGGCAAGGCGGAGGAATTTATCGGGTGAGCCGTAGGCGAATCCGATAATTTCCGTAGCCGAGCCGGATAAACTTTTACTTCATTCACGGCACTAACCTATTATTCTATTTATCCAGTCGCTTAATCTGCTCAGTAAGGGAGATCAAACTCGGGACCATATTGTCACTCTTTAATTTACAAGCGCGCAACGTCACGTTCGTTCCGTGACGTCATGATAAACAACGACGTCGGCCATCTTGATAGACGTCGTGTAGACGCAGGTAAGTCGAAGAAAATAACCGACCAACCACCAGCTCATTTAGAATAGGAAAACCTTACCCTCGGGCACGGAATTGCAACCGGTGACTCTCATATAAGAAGAAGTCCGTCAGATCACGTGGTAAGGTGACGGATTATCACTAGTCACATGACCAGGTGACCGATTATCGCTAAGTTTATCAGGCACCCCGTTAACAGGCAGATTTTGCCGAAAGTGACTGGATAAATAAGAATAGCATTGTTAACTGGAACAATTGAAGAGTCGTCTTTTGTTTCTATTACATACACTTTCATGAAGAGAGAGACTGAAGTTGTTATAATTTAAACAGAGTCAATAGGATTTATTTCCCTAACTGATGGCATGGTACACAATATAACAGTTGTCGACTTATGTTTCGATGGATATGATGTTCAGTTGACCTTCAAAAAGTGATATTGACCTCTGACTTCGTCATCAGTCATTATACCATAAAAACGGTGATTTTGCCTATACGTTAACGGGACGAAAACCATGCGTTAACATAAAGATTCACGCGCTGTTAACGTCCAGTTTTACGTATGCTCATTTCAGGGCCGCACCGGCGACTATATATAAAGGTTGTACAGCTTCATATGAACAGTTATTCCCATTTTATTTCTAAGTACTAACAAGTACTAATTAGTTTTCTATAATATTTAAATTCTGCATTTAAACAAACCCGCAGTATCCATGTTTTCTGGGTATTTGCCGATACCGAAGTCGACGTGCATAACAATAACTGGTATGACGTTACGTTTGTTTTCGCGACGTCGTCACAAAATCTCCCGCCAAAATATCATTATTTTGAAATACAAACGCATAAATTGATGTTTTGTATGCTATAATAGCGTTTACGCATGTTTTTTTCGTTTTATAACATATGCAGAGTCCCTCGGGCGGGCTTGGGCACCAACCGTCCCTCGGGACTCTGCAGATGTTATAGCCCGAAAAAGCATGCGTTAACCCTACAATATCACTTTTTTCAAGTCAACAAAACATCATATTCATCTCAACATAAGTCATTATTATACCTCACTTTTTTATGCAATGCAAAAATCCCATTGCCCCAGAGAGAGACATTATGACTGTCATTGACAGTTTCAACCCATATGACACGTGATCGACCAAAAACTGACTGTCAGGTCATGTGATCGACCTGACATTTTCAATGTCATGCAAGGGCAAGTAACTGCGTCGATCTTAGTTCTTAGACTGTTGAAATATACAAGATTTTCTAAAATATAGACTGACAAAAGAAGACAACTGAAACAAATCTGTATTCAAAACGATGCGTTTCCTTTATTCAACTTCACCAGATTAAGAACACTGTACACAAAACAATCATGTACAAGTATGTTAGACGTCATGACGTCATCAGCAATTACGTCATAACGTCAAAACGCGACGTTACGTTTGGCGCACTTTTAAAGTTATATGTGGCGTGGAAAGTTAATTTGGGGCTTATGGACGTGACGTCGTTATCGAGAAAATGCGCCGTTTATCACGTCGTATTTTCGCAGGTAAATTCACATGTTTGCTCAGCACAAATGAGTCTATAAAGGTTAAAAAAATAATAAATGAATACCATGAACGATTGTTACATGTTCGACAATCTTCTACGAACCACATTTTGTGGTCTGTGACCCGTGACAATGCAGATTTCACGAGTAATTGATTATTACGAGAGCGCCATATTACGTCATCACAAACTGTGTAAAAGATGATTTTGCATGCCCTTGAAATACGTCGATTTTATAAGATTTAGCGAGAATGAAAGACTCATGGGTGGTTATGTGTATTCAGAGTCGATGCTGGATGCTCAAGTGACACCGTTGCACCGTGTAAGTATGATTTATTTACAGTATGAAGCGATAAATAACCGCTGGTGTGTCGAAAAGTTTTGACCCGGAAGTGTTGGCTGTTTAGCAACTGTTTGTTGATAGTAACCAAGTTGTGATCACAAAATCAGTTTGAATTTGTACAATCACTGATATGAGTCAGTTAGAAGTTTAGCGATCCAGACATCTTGTACGATTTCAAGAGCTATACGAGTAATAATATGCACGGAGCAGGACCGAGTCTGGTGTGAAATTAAAAATAAATGACGACGTGACGTGCCGGAAAAACTTTTAAAATCAAAGTTTGATGATAGTTGTCAATTAGCATACACATATGAACAACTTAATCAATATTCTAATTTGTTTTTGGAATAACTTATCACTACACTCCCCCCTATTTTATTTTATGTGGTCTCCAGTCACCATCATGACACATGAATTTATCATGGCAAGCAAAGTAAAGCTTCCAAAACCCTTTGACAAATGAGGGGGGTAAAAAGTGCAGACGGTAACAAGAATTGAACTGTGACCTCCATAGCATTTATGACAAGCGGATACCAGCTCCCATCTTGCAAGTCTCAGAAGAGTTGACAAAAAACAGTAGACTTTTTCAAACCAAACAGCAAGGGTTTTTTAATGGAACTATATTCACAACTCCCTCTTTATGCTGCTTCATTAGTACCTAGGTGCATACACCTGTCAATCACGTGGTCATCAGGCACCCAATTGAATTGGCCCTAACATTAAATCAGGGAATATATTTCATGAAGAGCAACCAATGATTGAACACATTTACCTACTGCACTTCAGACAGACACTATGACTATGTCGCTGAAGTGACATATAAACCGTACACGTCACCCGGAACCTTGAGTATGTTAACTAGATACTGTGCCCCTAAAAAGTTTTTTGTTAGAATTAAGAAATAATGAATACGTAGCTATTGTTTTATTGCGTAATAAAATATAGGCGCGTGTTTGGATGCGTAGTAATTAAATCACGAGTACGTAGCACGAGTCATTTTATGTACGCATTCAAACAGGTGCCTATATTTTATAACACAACAAAGCACAACTCCTATTTATTATTTCGATTCTAACATCACCAATGCTTTACCATTTATAGCTTGACGTCAAACTACTTTCTTTCCTAGGAACGTTACCGTCACCGTTACGTCATTTGTCATACTGTATGACGTCAAACGTGATGTCATCAATCAGCTATATTTTATCGCGGTAATGAAATACGGTAAGCTTATAAGCAAAGAAGGCAAATCTCACGTGATATGTTAGAATCGCCTATAATCAACACTCATATAAATGTAAACTTACATTGTGATTTATATCATTAAGCTATATTCTTCATATTTATCTTGCTTTTTGCAGGCTTATAGACAAACTGATTGATATTAGTTGGTACACTTGGTATAAAGGACCAGAAAATGTTGTGTCAATGGCTCACTGTGAAGAGAAAGTTTTTGCAGAGAAAGGAACATGCACAGGTTGTACAGTTCATCCATATTACTTTAATTTATATACAATATATAATTTCAAAAAATTAATGTCATAATTGACTGATTGTCTGATAGTGTAAATGAACATTGACTCTATTTAAATGGGGGGTGACATAAAGAAATTATCCAGTAGATTAGCCAAACTTTTGCTTATCAGCTGGAGTTGCTAATAAAAGTGTGACAATTACTGGATCTGATTAGGAAAATGTGCAACCCCTATTAACAATTGCTGAGTATATGAAACAGGGCCAATGATGTACAGCTATGATATCAGCTAGATAAAACATGTTTTGTATGTAATGGTTCCAAAGGCACGATAAGATACTTTCAATGGCCTAATTTAAAATATTTTTTGTTTGACTTTTACCTACCAGGTACCAAATAAAATTGCCCCTACTCAATTAATTATGTTGCTTCCAGAGACAAAAAAGTTTTCTATATTATAAGTAAACATTTGATAGAGCATTTACAAGCAATATTTTATAAATTAACTACAAGTTTATATTAATAGTGATTGTCACTGAGACAACACAAAATATATACATGTATTTGTAATAAAAATAATATAATTTTTTTTTTAATACTTGTGTACCTACCCAATGTAAATATATTGGGTCAGTAAAGGTAAAACGAACAATGTTAGACCTAATGTAAAAGTAAAACTGACATGAAATACTGCTATGCAATGTGTATAACTGATTGATGATTTGAATTTTTAATCAGTATAAAGTTTAAACTCATGAATGGCATACGCTATACTAGTTTGTGTAGTTTGTGTCATTTTGAATACCATTACAAACATGGTTGTTAACAAATCAACACACACACAAGCTGAATAGAATTTTACTTTAAATTTTGCTTTAAATAAATGGTAAAATGTAAAACTTTACACTGATTAATACAACACAATAATAAAACTACAAAATGTACTCTAGTCTAGAAAATGACTAATAAATTTATTTGTTTTAAATTCCAGGACTACAAGGGGCTGCTGCTGTGACTATATAGATGACTGGACCTACACAAAGTATCCTGGCTTGGCATGACAACTATTTGTGTTTGAAAGTCACATAGTGGCTTTCAGATTCTGAAAGAATGTACAATATGTGTACAATTGGAGACAGTCAGCAAGTGGTGGCACTTTCTGGCACAATTAAGCAATGTTGACATTTACAAAACAGTGTATTTTTACATCTAGAAGCTCATTTACAAGTTCATTCTGGAATTCACAGACTTCATGCTATTTTAAAACATCCTGGCACATAATTTTACGTGTTAACCATATAATTCAATGTCACCAAATGTGTTCAAACATTGATATTATAGAAATTGTGAATTATTCCACAGTTGCAAAGCAACAATACTGAATATCATTTTATGTAGACATTATTTTTCTTCAATCTCTCTTTATTAAGTTGTAACATTTATCATAGACTTTGTGAAGACAGAAACCTGTTTAGGTCCTGCAGATTCATAATGCTATAATCATTGCTATAACAAATTGATGTCTATATTAATATCTGATTGCACTTTTGCAAGCATGGTACACATTAGAAATTTCTTCTGTGCATGCAACTTCCTATTTAATTTGAACATATATTTCCAAGTCTGTTTATCCTGCATTGTAAGACATGTCTTTTGATGTAAACAATTTCATATTTTGAGATCATTTAGCTGCATTTTAGGGCATATACTTTAGAAAGCAAGACACAAAAGTGAGACATTCTGTAGTTGCTATGCAACAAGAAAAATATACATGTATGTATTGAGTTGTGTGTTGCAATTATGCATGCCTATTTGACAACTACTATTTTAAACTATATACAATCATTGCAACTTGTAGAAGAATTCATATGACAACAAGTGATCTTGGGTTATTCTGACAGGATTCAAATTACATGACTTTAGTATACTTTTGAACACTAACCGTACTGTCCAAAATAGGTTTATTGTCATAATTTTAATTGGTAGATATAAATTAATCATTTGAAACTAATAACATTTATATTGTGTTGACAATAATCTTTTTCTGTCAATGGTAGTATACTTTTTTAATCACATGTGAAGCCGTAAAACCTAAAAAATGTCAAAATTGTAAAATATTCCATTGTTGCTAAGCAACAGAAATACGATATTTGTTTTATTGTACATATATTTTGGTACACTATTTATCCTACATCTAGGTTGATTAGGAACATACATTCTAATGGCTTTTATAACAAAGAAGGGTTGTTCTTTATAGATGTAGTCAATATTGTAAAAGGGACAAGGCTAAAGAATATTTGGAATTATTCAATCTATGACTCAAAATTAATATGACTTTAGTAGTGCCTTACAGATTGTACTGTACATTCAGAATTTCATTAAATACATACTATTTGGACTTTCTTTGGAACAAAATGAGGTTTGACCTAATTTTGGCAAGGTTATAGCTATGTATGTCTTAAATATTAAGAAACAATCAATATTTCTTGGTTGTTAGGCAACAGTACTGTATTCATGTGTACATTTTGTGAAGATGTTCTTCTCAAATTGCTCTATGATATGAAATAAACAAATTGTATGCAATAAGATGTTTTTGTACTAATTTCTTATTTCTGAATCTGGGTTTTATCTACTTCCTTGAATATGCAACAAATGGCACAAAATCAATTCAAATAACCAAATAATTTGAAATGACCATCGATATGAAATATCCTGTAACTTTGTAAATGTTTGAGATTTGACGCTCAAATTTTCAGATTTTACTGCCAAGATGTTACACATGTCAAAAATGGAAAAAACTCAAAATCCATTTTTTGGTCCATAAGCCCCAAATTAACATTCCAAGCCACATATATCTATACAAAAATGGTAAAAAGCTAATTTATTGCTTAAAAAATACAAGTTCTAGATAATTTCTTAAAAATGATCTATTAGTTAAAGAAATCGGCAAAATGCACCAAATGAACGTAGGGCCTACACATACAATAGAATGTGAAATTGATACACAACAATGTATGAAAACACCGTCATGCCTACTGTTTATAATTATGGTAATCATAGCAGTGAATGTTTTGCTAGACTTATAATAGTGTTCGGTATAATAAAATAAATATCAGATGCCTGCCTGCCTGCGTGACATTGATATTGCCAACCCTTGAAACAGAATGTCACCCTCGGCTTCGCCTCGGGATGACATTCTGCCCTCGGGTTGACAATATCAATGTCACGCAGGCAGGCATCTGATATTTATATAATAACAGTATTATATAGTAGAATATAGTAAAATAGAACAGTTTGTTCAAATTTATCGAACTTCTGAACACGTATAACAAAAAACTTTAAATCTTAGTCATTAAATTAATAACGCGACGAAACGTAGAATAGCAATAATCCAACAATAAATATCCAGTCACCTCATGCAATATAAGATTTATACTTATATATTATATTTTGATCACCTTAATTGTAACAACATACCTTCTTCATTTTTCTTCAATCATTCTCCAAATTCGTTAAAATGTATAAACATATAATTATATATAATTATGATCCTTTGCTTTGTTACAAGTGAGTGAGTTTGTGGACTGTGTGTATGTGTGAGTAGGTGTGCATAGGGGTGTGTGTGTGTGTGAGTAGGTGTGCATAGGGGTGTATGTGTGTGTGTGTGTGTGTGTGTGTGTGTGTGTGTGAGTAGGTGTGCATAGGGGGGTATGTGCGTGCACGTGTGCATTGTGCATGTATGGGTAAGGGAATGCGTGCGTGCGTGCGTGCGTGCGTGCGTGCGTGCGTGCGTGCGTGCGTGCGTGCGTGCGTGCGTGCGTGCGTGCGTGCGTGCGTGCGTGAAAGGGAGTGCGTGCGTGCGTGCGTGAAAGGGAGTGCGTGCGTGCGTGCGTGCGTGCGTGCGTGCGTGCGTGCGTGCGTGCGTGCGTGCGTGCGTGCGTGCGTGCGTGCGTGCGTGCGTGCGTGCGTGCGTGCGTGCGTGCGTGCGTGCGTGCGTGCGTGCGTGCGTGCGTGCGTGCGTGCGTGCGTGCGTGCGTGCGTGCGTGCGTGCGTGCGTGCGTGCGTGAAAGGGAGTGCGTGAAAGGGAGTGTATGTGAAAGAGTGTACGTACCATGAATACTTGATACAATTTTCCGTATAAGTCTAAATAAACTGATTCTGATTCTATAATATCGAACATCGTTGCTAATTAATTATTGCCTGCTCTCCTCGAATGTCAAGTCTTAGTATTACGATTCAAAATAGCAATGAATTAAAAACCTGTTTTTAACAAATATAGTATTGTTCTAGCTTGTTACGTAATATAATGCGACAAACAGAGATATTTTCAGCTGCATTTTCATCTAAATGGTTCTAATTACTTATGTCTTAGACAAAGGAATCAACACATTTTGATGTACACGCATTCTCAATCTGGATGGTACAGGTATGAAACATCTGACCATTAAGTTCACTACAAACATCTACTTGGCATGAAAGTCGAACATCAACATTTTTCATACATTGCCACATCAATAAACACAAGCATTTTTGTTGGGTTTTTTTAAACAAGCATGTGTTTTCACCAGTGTATTTTACGTTATGATATACTGACTAACCTAAAGAACACACCAATGATGTTCAGTAATGATTTGGTTATTTTTGACACTCAAATACAACTAAGCTACACATACCAGCTGTATGAAAACAATAAACTGGCAGTGAAACCAGTATGTACACTAATATGAACTAATGCACAGCATATTTTTAGCGGACCTACATTATTTGTTACATGCTCATCTAGTATTGGATTTTTTTTGATGATGCATAACTTTACAATAAATTGTTTCGGTTACGAAGTTACGAACCTGGAGCCCGTTACCTAACCAATCCGTTTCCAAAAGGCGCAACTATGGAAGACTGATAATTATTATCTTTTCTTTTTTAGACAGGGGCATACACTAGTTTTTGGAATATTTTTAAACATCATTAAAAAATAAAAGAAAATTTATGAGCTGCCGAATATCGCATTTTAAAAAATTGTGTTATTCTATTGGCAGCCATTTTTCAGTATCTTTCTTTCAGTGAGGGATTTTAACACAAATTTCCAAATCCATTAGACTAAGTGTCGAACTCTGACCAAATCACGTGACATGTGTTATCGTAAAGCGGAACGACATCCGCAGGCCTTACGGCCTGCGTATAATCCGCTATTAAATTCAATTTTGTTTTTACTCTTTTTAACACTCATTAGTTTCTCATATATATGTTGATTAGTAGTACAAATTCATAAATGTCTCAATGTTATATTCAAAAACATAAGTCATAACCTATGGCACTTCTTAATAATTTGGGCCAGTATCTAAACAAAAACTTGCTACGCACATTTATATACCGGTGCGTGCTTTTGTACTGAAGTTACGTCACGTAAAATGCAAGAGAAACTCATCAACCAATACTAGAATAAAACGCTTCTTGTTTTGTTGAAGTGACGTGTATGACCTCATATTATCGAACTATTTGCAAAAGTGTATCAGAAAAAATCAAATATGAAATAATTGAATTGATGAACTACAACAAAACTTTGCTTAGCAATCACATCCACAAAACAGTGTTACGTAAAATACCTCATATCTGTGACATGAGGACTGACAAATATATATGTACTATGTAAGTCCGCGTCACTCTCGCACAGATATTGGAACATTTCCGAACCTATAAGCATACATATAAACAACAAAATTGAAGGCTTCAAATCTATATGAGCCAGTCTCCAGGAAAACCTGCTATTTTGACATTATGTAATTACTACATGTAACAAGGTTCTAAAAAAGCTTAAAAATAAGAAAACATGTCATGTCTATTGATTCAGTTTTAAGTAATTTATCCATATATTACTATATCTTAGCTTTAAAATGTCTCATGAATTTTGTCAAAATCACTTACTTTGTTGCTATGGTGACCAATTTCAGAAAAAGTACTCTGATTGAGAAAAACGAGACGTTATTTGTTTAAAACAGTAGTAGCCTATCTCTAAATGTGAACATTCACAATTTGGATATATATTTTTAATCTTAAAACATTATTCTAAAACGTGATACCATTTTGAATAATTTATGTCAAGAATTGATCAAATGCTGTATGTATAAAGTACTTGTTACAACAACGTTGAATAACGTTTGAATGACGTTTGCGACGTACATGTAACACAAAAAGGCTCTAAATAGGGCCTCTACAAAACAGCTACAACTTCCTTAAAAATCAATATACATGTACTAACAAAAGTTTTGCATTTTGCTTCAGTAAGATCACTCTTTGAAAAAATAAAAAATCTCAAAATCAAAAATCTTGTCACAATAGCAGGTTTTCCTGGAGACTGGCCCATTTGTATTTGTTAGGAACATTTAAATTTTATCTTTTGTGCTTGTAACAGTCGATTTTGAGCAGGGTGTCGTGTCTTGTAAGCATGAAAATGGTGTAAAAAACAAACTTCCAAGTATCTATAGTATTCATTTTTTAGGAAATATATAGTCCTGACGATAAAAACCAACGATAGCACTTTCGCACGCGTATATACATTATTAAGGACACCAAAGTAGCTGTGACAGGCAATTGACCCAAATTGTGAGAATGCTTGAATGCGGAAAACAGGCACCACTTCAATTGAAAAAGCTTCACTACTTTCAAACAAAGAAATAAAAGTAATCCAGATTAAAGGAGTTTTTCTTTATTATTTGATACTAGTCTAGCAATTATATTATTAAATTATTTATCTCCAAAATAATTGCGTTTTTTATGAACAAAGTCGCCTGTACTTTACGTTCATATTATTTGTTTACATATGCACCGCCGGAAGTAGACAACTCGTATCGTACGCTGCTCATTTGGAGACCTCGAGCCGCTGCAAAACGGCTCTGTACGTCGCTACCAAGCCTTTTCAAAAGTATCTGTGGTAGTGGAAACACATAATTAATGTAACTGTTTCATCAAAACGTCGGGACGTGGCTCACGACGGGTGAGAATGATTGCGTCTGTTCCCTAACAAGCGAGGACACCGAGGGACATGGTGGGAATGAAATTATTGACTTTCACTCAAGTTTACGCGAGGCACAGGGCGTGTCACAACCAGACACTTATTGGCGGACACGGTTACGTTTTTAATGAAACGCAGACGATCAATAACCGGCAATTCATGCTAGGCATGGTGCAATTAAATATTCCATACGGGCGCTGGTTAGAGCTAACGCCCGAATCATTTCAGTCATCTCCCGCTGACCTTCTACGAAACCAGTTTTTCTATACAGGTAGGGCTACCTGAGACAATGCAAAGTGATTATTTTATCCCAATTTAGAGAGACAAATCGACGGTCGCTTTATCATGGCCTGAAGCATATCTGTTTAATTCTTGGTCAATGCAGTGTCTAATTCGGCCTGTTGTCAACAACAACATTCTGAACATGCCGTGTACGTGCGGGAAGACAAAATACAATTGCAATGCTGGTATGGTAACATGTATTGTCATTGATATTTCTGCATTAGTTGACTAGAATTCGGACGACCATATTCGGACACTGAAAAATAAATATATAGTTCGACTTCTAATCGGGAGCTGTTAAAGAAATACCCTGTTAGTATGTAAAATCCCCGATGCAATGCAAATAAAAAGCTACACTCATAAACGAGAGCGCTATTTTAGGGCTCTGTAATTCCGTAGAGCACAGCTTTGGGGTATGTGGCTATAATGTTTAGTAATTGTATCTCTTAAGGGCGTTGAAAATGGTCACTCGGGGATACTTTAGAATGACTCGGCCCTCTCTGGGTTTCAGATGTTGACATATTGCATCTATATATAGCAAAATACAATCCTTTGATATGGTATGGAGTGTTTGGACTGATCCTTAACCTCCTAATAACTTTCACAGCTAAATATTTTATATGGTATATGTTTATGGTCCTGGTCGTTCGTTTTAAGCACCGAGTATCACCATGTATTCATCCATAATGTTTGGGTCGGGTCATTATCCCTGTACAATAATACAATGTTGAGCAGCTTTTTTCAATATCCTGCGGTCACGTAGTTAGTACGTATTTACTTTCTAGACGCCAACTTTAATTGTCAACTGATAATGTCAAGTGACTAAGTAAATTTCAAAATTGTTTATAGCTATTATTTGCCTATCTAAATGGCTTCAATTTATCCTGAAGTGGCGCAAAGGAACCTCGAAATGTATTTTTAATATATTAACATTGGTTGCTTCTCCGTGCAGCCAGTATTAACAAATATAAACAGCGTTCAAGCGCTTAGCTGGGATGCATGTATACATATCTCAGACACATCAATCGCATGGCATAGGACAACTGAGATTGGTCTTTAATTGCATAATATAAGTATTACGTAATATGTTGCATTTAGTTTCTTGCTGAATTATGTATTATTACTGTAAAATGACAGTAATTAATTAATTAAGTAATTAATAGCCCTCGACACAAAGGCTAACATTTCAAAAATGGGAAAAACCGGAAGAAACATTTTTCTTCACTTTAAGAGGAGCTAGACCCAATTATGATAGTAAATTACAATGCATAAGTCATTAGGCATGCCTGAAGACCAATGGATACCGAGGCCAAAAGAAGAGAACTTATTCAGTATCAGGGAAAGGGCAGAAGGTCTCGATTTACCAGAGCGTCAGGGTCTTAGAAAGGCCTACTCCATCACATTTATGGCCAATCCGTCAAAAATACATTTTATATTCGATAAATGTCATTGCACCAAACTGACTTTCACAGGCTATCACTTCGATACATGTATATACAATACATTAGGTATGGTCCAAATTTGGATGACATAGCTTGAGTAAAATTGATCACTAGGTCAATACCGAAGTCCAAATTAACTTTTAACTACTTTTGGTGTCTATAGTTTGATTAATACAGTTCACACTGTGATATGAAAATATGCACTAAGCCTTACATCGAATGCTGTAGCTCGAGTTATGCGAAAGTACAAATGTAGGCATCTAGACCAATACCTGACTAGAGTTCATTTTGGTTTATAAATCTAAATATGGTCCAAAGTTGAATGCCATAGTTTGAGAATAATCAATAGCTTACTAGGTTAATATTAAGGTCAAATCCATCTTCAAAGTTGGTACATTGAATTTAAACACGGTCTAATTTGAACGCCATAGTTTGTGAATCAGGAAAGTAGCCTACTAGGTCTTGTCGAGGCCCAGTTGGTTTGGAAATTGTAACAGTAGGTCAATACCAAGGTTCATCTCCTATATACATTTATTCACATGGTCCAAATTTGACTGCAATAGCTGGAGAAATGTGGAAGTAGGTCATTAGGTTATCTTGCATGTAAACTGGGATGTAGCAACGAACAAATGTGCTAAATGATTTAAAAAGTCGAATCAACAGTAGATCAAGTAAGTTTATCTCCTCTTCAGACCCTATGCGTGGCCTTGACTTTTGAGGTATAGAATACATTTCAAGTATGACGCACCCTCTGAGATGGGCGACTAATGGCAGGCTTCGCACAGGCCTTGAAAAGTCCTTGAATTTGGTGTCAGCATAGAAAAAAGTGCTGCCTTGGAAAAGGTGCCAAAATGGTACTTAAATTTAAGGGGAAAACCTAAAATGTAGGCAAACAGCTTTGAATATACATAGAAGTGTATAGACGTCGTCAAAATGACACATTTTAATGAATATCAGAAAGACTATTTGCTTAAACATTATAAGTAAGTAAATGTATTGTAGCAAGTGTTAAGACATGAAGTGCCAAACAGTAGTCGTGATGAAAATAATTTTCATTTATTCAGCATAAAGTCGAAATTGTACAATTTTACCAGGTAATCTTTAGGGGGAAAACTAGAGAATACAAATTCTACCTTTAAAAACCTGGAATTGAGGATTGTGTATGAACCACGAATGGGGATTTGCGATTTTAATATCACAATGATTACAGTGTTATGATCTGGATAAACATTAATGTCAAATTCTACCCGTTAATTACAAACATGACCTTGACCTTTAAATCGTGTGTCTATTACGTATGTCACACTGTCCTATGGCAATGAGTATTGTGCAATGTAATTTTATATTACTACACCATATGACAAGCTTTTTTTACTTTTGCAACTATCAACGAGATTGTTTCCAACAACACACTTTCTATTGCTGAGAAATATTGTAGTTATCATATGAAAAGCCTATGGCGATGTTAAGTAATTACCGACTGACAGACGGGGAATGAACAGTAAGTGCACTCCAGTCCGGTAGGGACTAACTAGAACGTGTTTAAACATGTCTATGAAACGTCCCATCTGGAACTTGGCGTTGAGAGAGATTATTGATCATTGATACCTTTAGTAATGAGGGAATATTGATGAATAAAACAAACGCGTTGTTGGAAAGCCAGCGGCAAAAAAGAGCCCCATTTGCGACTTTTTATTGAGGGGTAAGGGTGATTTAAAAGGTTTCAATTTTTCATGGGATGTAGGCGGCGAGGCTAATATGTCAAAAAAATTAAGCACATGCATTGTAATTATTTGTGGACAAGGTTAAAGAATTTCAGAGAGAGCACTACTCAACGGCTAAAAAGGGGAATAACATATATTGTTCACAGGGTTAGGCTTGTTCAGGCAGAAACTAATTTACTGCTGTAAACATCAATGTCGATAGTATTGCTAAGAAAATCAGTTTTATATGCCATGTTTAAAGCTTAACCAGAGCAGAACCTTGGTTATTGGATTGCCTCCCTTTTTAACCAGAGCCGAACTTGGGTTATCCCCTCCCTTTAGGGTGAGGCGATGCAAACAGGGTGTCCAAAAAGAAAGTATACAGTTTCAGTGTATATTTATAAAAATCTCTTCATTCTGCTATCGTAAAGTAAATTAACAAATGTGTAGACAAAGGATGTAAGTTTTTTCTGGAACCAGTTTTAAGATAATAACTTGGATAATTTTTAGAAAAATGAAAGTTTACTGAAATTACCTTATTTTGCCCGTGACGTCTATTCAGTAATTTATGACGTTCTCAAGATGTCCTCCCTTCTTACAGTTTCCTTCTTGCACTTCTTTTGAACTATTGATAACATTTGCACATGTGTCTAATCTGATCTTCTTGCCTTGTCTTTTGATGTTTTTCGTGAGCATAAACGTGTCTGTTGGCTTTGTGCTGTACACTAGCGATTTCACATAGCCCCACAAGAAGAATTCACAATGATTTTGATCCAGGCTGTGGGCGGGTCATGTCACACCACAGTGCTATTTCCTGAAAATTACTTTTGATTGATACAACTGTTTAAAGTAATTCATCCAAACACCTATGTACCATGTGTGGCCCTGGCACATCTTGCATGAGCTATGCATCATTCAAAACAATAAATCATCTCCGGTGTTTAGGAATGAACTGGCTTAACAAAGACAAGTAACGGGTTGAGTTTATTTCTTTCTATTGTGCTATCTGAATCGCTAGTGTACAATCTAAATCCAACGGACACATCTATGCTGCTGAGGAACATCAAAAGAGAAGGTTAGAAGATCAGGTAAGATACATGTGCAAACGTAATGGATAGTTTCAAAGAACGAGTGCAAGGAGGGAAATGTCAGAAGGCAACATGCATCGTGAAAACGTCGTTAATTACTACAAAATGACGTCACGGACAAAATAAGGTAATTTTAGAAAATTGACATTTTTCTACAAGTATCTGGGTTATAATGTTAAAATTAGTCAAAGAAAAAACTTACACCTTTTGTCTATACATGTGCAAATATTCGTTGCGATAGTAGAATGAAGAGGATTGATAGATAGACACTGAAACTGTATACTTTCTTTTTGGACACCCTGTACTTGCTGTCAAGTTCGAACCGATTGGCATTTAAATTCTGAGTGTCTTCAACGAACACTTGTCTTAGTCCCGGGTGCCATATCCCTAATTTGGCAGTCTTCTCATATTGCGGGAATTGGCTTCCGTCTGCCTGGTTTTGTTTATTGCAATTGATATAGGCTACAGTGCCGAGAATGTGGCGTTGTTTATTGCAATTGATATAGGCTACAGTGCCGAGAATGTGGCGCAAGGAATTCCTACTCATTATGTGGGGAAAGTATGGCTAGCTTTTGTGGCGGAATAATTCTTTCAGGGGACAGACGTACATGCATGTAGTAATTATATAATCTTCCAAAAGGGAGGTAATTTAGGCTGATTTGGGGTCTCCTGCGAATGACGGCATATAACCTCCGGACTTCAGTATTCAATAGGCAGGGTTTTGAAGGGAACCTCGGGGTTTTGTCCGGAATAAGCATTTGTTTGGCAGGCATCGGGGTGAAGCTAAATTTTGTCAGGGAGTAAATGGCTACCAGCAACATTTACCTATTCATAAAGATGGCTCCCCGCAACATTTATGCGGATGGCTCCTCGCAACATTTATGTGAATGGCTCCCCGCAGAAATTATTGGTTGCCAATCCGAAAAATAATCACTCTCCATGTCATGTATGTCTGTTACCCGGGCTGAATCAGGCTTACTGCGGCTCTAAACCCAGAAGCCTAAATTGTCACGGCCAATTTCCAAACACTAAATCCCCCCCCCCCCCCCCTTACTGGATTATATGCTATAATGATGTGATCTTAAATGGAATATACAGTTAGATAATCTTGTTAATGTTAAAGACGTTTGATACAGTTGTTTATGCGCATCATTTCTGCGCATATACATAAACGCGAATAGAGGCCGTGTTTGGCGCTGGATCGTCATGAAAATTTGACAAAATGTTTGTCGTGATCCTATCTAGGGTTAGTAAAAATATGGATATTTTGGGGTAAAAAAAAATTTCACTGAGCAAATAATATGAAAACACTCTGCGTGAAATAGCGGTTACATTTTCATTCATTTTTTTGTGAAATTAGAAATTATTACTTGGGTTACCTGTACCAATTTATAACGAGTGCTTGTATTGCCTGGGCTACAAAGATCCCCTATTACTGATATATAGGGAATTAATTAATGATCTATTGACTAAAATTGTGAAGATTATTCAAGTGAGCGATTTAGGGCCCATCTGTGCCCCCTTGCTATATGGAATGCGACGTCACTGACAAATTGGAAAAAAGGGGAGATAATCCAGTCATAATAGCACAAAGTGTAGCGTAAAAACCTACGTTTTATTTTAAATTTTAGATAAAGTACATTTTAATCAACATCCTTAGCCAAGATTAAATTGTGACAAGACCAAAAACTATGGGAAAAACATATATGCAAAATGTAATAATTTGGCCTTTTTTGCGCCATTTTACCGCTATTATATCACAATGTTCATTGCAAAGAGACACAATTACGACGTAACTGCAGCTAAGATAATTCTTGTTACACGTCAATTTCTTCTAAGTTTATATTTACTATACTTTCATGTACATAATATGCAAATGTGAGTACTCTTTTGGTATTAGAATATTTTTTACGCGCAGATATTGCGTCGTTCTTACGCAATTTCACTAAGTTTTTTATGATATAGGGGGACAATAATGACGTCATAGCGCAAAAAGTAGTCCAGTGACCTATCTTTTTTATTTAATATTTTGATTGAGTACACTTTTATCAACAAAATTAGCAATAAAAAATATATTGGTCATCGAGGTCATTTTTGAGCTACGGCCGATTTTGTGTATTTTTTGTATTTTTTAGCAGTAATTTTTCCGATATTTTGACAATTCTTTTTTTGTAATTTTTTTTTGGAATTTTCTTATCAATACCAAAAGTGTATGGGAATGTTTGAAAAATATGTGTTTGTTCATACGAACCCATGGACATAATTTTAACAAGAAAAAATATCGATTTTAATGCAAAAATGAATAAATTGCGAAATATCAGAAATTTTCTTGAAAAGTTATGTTGCAAAAGGGCCCATGACCCCTTAAATAGTACCGCGACTTACCTTTTTTATTTCAAATATTGTTTCAGTATATATTAAACTATAAGTGTGCCTATTTTTTGGTATCATTTGAAAAAATAATAACCCTATCAAACGTCCTTAATAGAAATGAATTGACCTTGCAGCAAAGACCTTAGAAATTTAAATGAAGTAACGGTTGGGATAGTTTGAAATATTACAGCTATGCTGTGAGGTTGATTGATTTCTGAATTGTTTCATTAAAATAATCAGCGATTATTTTAAAAATAAAACCATACCGCCAGCGTTTTTGTCCCGTTTTACCGTTCGTTTACACGAACGCAAAACGCAAAACGAACGGTTAAAGGCTTTAACCGAGTAAGCGAGCGAGCGAGCAAGCGAGCAACCGTGCAGCCAATCAGATCGCCCGCTTTACCGTGGAGCCAATGAAAACGGTCTCCGATAATTCAGGAATTCGTTTATCGTAAACGCGTAAACGAGTAACCGTGCAGCCAATCAGATCGCTAGCTGTCCGTGTTTCTAACCGAGCAGCCAATGAAAACTGGCCCATGTAATTTCATTCTAGAAATCGCCGATTCATAAATTTTCATCCATCTTCCATTGATTTAACCCTGACTTTTACCAATAATTCCCATTATTTGTTGCTTTTTTTCTATGATTCCGACAAGACCAGAAAACAATAGTGGCATAAGATATTGAAAACCCACCCATGAACGGTGTCTATGCTATCGAACAAAATTCTACATCGGAAGCAACAGTCAAGAATATGTTCTGACCTCAGAAATCAAGTAGGCCACAACATGGCCAGCAGAACGGAAGTTTTATTTCGCTTCAAAACCAGATATTAGGAAATGACAATGGCTGTGGAACATAAGGCAGGTAAGTTATCTATGAGATTTATTATAATTTGTGCATTCAAGGTCATATTCATAATTTCGTCAAATTTCAGTTTTCATTACAAAACAGTGTATCCAGCGTGACGAATCACCTCCTGTCATGAACAGATGAAAGGTTATCGGACAGGAGGTGTTACCAGACAAATAGTCGTCGACACTTAATATATTTCTTTTGCATTGATCTTTGTACCTAATAACATAGAAACTATTATAGCTTAAATCTAGTAGAATAAATATATTCAAGATTTGCAAAACATCCATTTATCGAAAATGTCATCTAATCTGCCTTTATCAGTTTATGTGTTTACACAAGCGATATATGAATTATGATATACGCACTCGCATAAACTGGTAAAATAACATGCGTCAATACCCTGTGTGAATAGCTGAGTTGTTAATGCATCGGTTGTGATGAGAGAGGGCCTGCAATTGGATTTTCAAGGCAGCCTAATGTTTAACCTTTTAAAATTATGCCATCACAGTGTCCGATAAATTTTTACTTTTGCTGGTAGCCCACTTGGCCTCCTGCCTTTTTTATGATCAAGTATACCTAAATTACAAGTATAATTATACATTCATGATAAAGCCAATGGTATTTTACTGTTTAATTGAATATAATACAGTACATGTGGAATATAAAGTATACTGTGAGATGGACAAAAGAATAAACCCCTACTTTAAATAAAAGCGCTATTTTTGTATAGATATGAAATAACATTACCAAAATAAAAATATACTTTAATAAACATAATTATATAAAAACTAAATTTTATTTTTAAAAAATAGATTGCTAATGATATTCGAAATCAGAACCTAAAACTTGAACAAAAGTTGAACGTCATGTATATTCTGCTTAGCACACTGAGCTATTGGGTCTTCTGATCGGTAGGAGACAAATGAATAGAGGATATTCGTTTGTTTTGATTGAATATGGTTTATATATCATCGTGTAGTGATAAAATTCAATATTTTCAAGGGCAAGTAGTCCCTGTGAGGCGGAGCTTATATCAATCACATATGTAGGGGATATCCAGTGACTGTCAGATATAGGTTTTATTTCACTGATAGAACGCGTTCTCCATATCTCGTCGATTCAGGTAGGTTATTTCACTCTAACTTCTTTAATACACCATTGTTTTTAGTCAGATAGCACGCATAAACCCCGCGATTGAAAGCGGTTTCATTAGCTTTATGGATTTGACTAAAAACAATGGTGTATCAAAGAAGTTGGAGTGAAAAAACGTCCTGAATCGACGCTGTTTAGGTCGAAAATCGTGCACTGCACCACTTTTGGTCACGTGGTTTCCTCAACGTGTATCAGGTAATATTCTATACAGATTGAATGCATTTCTTTTCAACGAGTTAAATGGACGCTCTCTTGCCTTGTCCTCGAAATAAATGATCACCTTGTACATAATCTTTGCTTTGAATTTTTTAACGCCTTGAATCATCGTGTTAAGCTCGCCAGAAAGACATTTTTCCCAATACATAAAGGTGAAAAATTATAATGGATCAGCATTATATGTCAATGTGTTCAAATTGATGAATTACATGTAGTAGTGACCCCAGAGGTCAAAACGCGTCTTAAGTGACATCCGAAGATTAAAAAAATTGAAGCTAGTCGAGATACTTTTTGTCAAATTAAAGCACACATAGTTACGGAATCAATGCCAGTAAGTACCATTGGCTGTTAAGTGACTCAAGCATTAATATGAAGTGAAAGGAATTGATAAGCACCACTCAAAATGTATAAACGTCCAAGTTTTAGTCTTATTCCAGATGTCGGTAAAGGGCTCCGTATTTTATGCCAGTTCTTTCTACGCAGGGAAAGTTAGTTTGACTGGGACTTCCCTTGCATGTGACTTGTCGTAACATGAACAAGTACAAACTTTGACAACAAGTTATTTAGGAACAGTTTTTATACTAATTATCGGGAGATCTGGTAATCATAGCATTATTCTTGTCTTAATCTGCGACAGAGAAACTCTACTTTATTTGATTTACGTACTAATGATGAACCAGGAGGCTGTTATTAAACGTCTAGAATAATCACCTCGTCTTAGTCGTCTTTGTCGTCTCAAACATCTGTCAATTATAGGTAATTGAATTCGACGTAAAACTTCTAGGTAATGGCTAGAGTAAACAGTGGTAGGACAAACATATCACTTTTAGAGACAAACGGCTGTAAGAAACATACTCAATTATATAACCACCGTAGGCGGCTGTTTATTCCTGCTACATCTTATTAAACTAAAACGTATCTGCAGTGATTATCGAGGGTAAAAGTCACACGTTTGCATTTGAATATATTTCTGGTTTCATTATGTGGTATTGAGAATTATACTTGTTTATGTTTTGTTTAATGTTCTATTCTCTATATTTGTTATCGTAAAACGTTTTTTGTTAAGTTGTAACTATTACTTTTGTTTGAGGGTGTACTTGTAGCAGATATTCCGTTCTCTACTTTTATCTTGTAGGTCAGTTACATAATAGCAAGTCGGACAGGGAAGTCAGCACTCAACTTAACTATGCTGGGTCAGTCTAGTGCGCATGCATCATTTCTCATAGTACGTTATGTGCCTGATTAATGTAAGCATGAATTGTGTCAAAATAACCTAAAATAAATCAAAGCTTTAATTACATTTAGTAATACTAAACGAAATTACGGTTGACAACAATATTACATTTCAAAATAGGTTGGTGGGGTAAAAAGTAGAAATATTGCTATTGATGCCTAATGACGTATTGGGGCATCAGGTTCGTGAGGTAATATTTGTTAATAGTGTGTGTATGTGTTTTCGCGATATTTACATGTTAAATAAATTTTACTGTAAGTATATTCATTGATTTTCTCAACATTTTAGCCTCATTTAACCAAAATTTGTGAAAAAGATACCACGTTGACATATATATTTTTATAGTTTTGAAGATCTATATCACTTGACTTATTTAACATAATATTAAAAAGAAATAATAGTTTTTACCTAGGTGTTAATTTGCTACATCAAATATCAAGTGGGTGGGGTAAAAGAGCAATATATATTGAACCAAAATTAAATATACCATGTTTGGTATTTTGACCGTGTGTAACAATGTGTACATAAACTATAGGCAACGTGGCAGAACTTACATTGCATGTCAGACTTTTTGTGTTGTTGCAAATGACAACAACGAATCGGTTTCGATAATTGCACTTCTTATACATTTTGTGTGTTTATAAATCAATCTCCATTCTGCCTATATATACGGTGAGGAATTGTAGTGACAACTGTGTGTGTCACTTTTTTGTACAGTTGGAGTCATTGTGTGATACGCTGTGTTCAACAATTTAGTATTTACAGACATATACGGCGCGCAGATGATTTTGGATTGAATTATCAACCTGCACTGATTTGCCTCCCGGCATCTACCTATCCTGTCCGTGTGTAGAGAATATAACTACTGCCACCGAAGTATTTAACCAACCCAAATTGGACATCCGGTGGTTTGGTTTAAATACATCTTGCACTATTCCTTATGACCAATTTGGCTGAATCACACAAGTTACTAATCCGGTATAGACGTCAGTAATTAATAATTATTTATAGATCAAAACATTCTATTTATTTACATGAAAATACAGTTTGATTAGTATATGGTTAAGGTTTAATATCGTTCCCGGCTTTTCAACGTTAAAATTATTTAATGATTAAGACGCCGATAACTAACTAATAACAACGCATTAATAAACCGAACATCTTGTTCGTCTATTCTTCTCCACATTTTTGTTCGACGAGTCAAACCATTTGTTCTAGAACTAGGTTTTTCAAGCTATGCCACGTAGAGGTGAAAACAACCGAGTGAGGTTGATAAGGAGACGGGCGAGAGGCAACGCTGCTGAAGACGAGAGGCCGGCGGAGCCAGAACCAGCTCGGGCCGTACGTCCCAGACAGGCGAGAGAATTCAGGCGACGCGGGCGACACAATGCAGTGGAACCAGCCCAGAGACGAGCCTTTAGACGTTGAGAAGGGGGGGGGGGGGTTCTTTCACACCATCAGGTCGCTGTCAGGGGCGCGAAACGCAACGCCGACGTACTTAATGACGACAACGGTAATCTACATTTGATAGATTTAACACGTATTTGGCTGATTCTGTTGCTAACGACCTAAACGCTTATAGCTTTGCTGATAATGTCTGCGTAGGAGCTGATATGGCTCAGGCGATTGGAATCCAACCAGAAAGCTGTACCGCGTTAACGAATTAACCTATGCGTCTAGTTAACGACTACTTAGCTCCCCATATCCCATCCTCTATTAAAGAGCAGATATGTAAAGGGGACTATGTCAATTTAGCATTGCTACTGAAAAGGGCTCTGGAATGATCAGAATATGCTTTCGGCTCACTTCAAAGAATAAACTTCAATGGCCATATTGAATCTTTAAAAAAAGAATGCAAGGATAAGATTACGACAATAGACCGCAATATTCCAATCTATTTACATATACCTAATTAAACCTATGGTGTTTTCGCTATTATACCGTAATGATGTTTTGACTGGATGAAATAAGAAATAGTTCAAAGGTTTGTACTATATATAATTCAGATTTAAGATATTGTTATAGTCTGATTACAAGTTGGCTTAACACTACCCTCGAATTTCTTGACATAACTCATCTATAGGGTGCACGTATCGTGTATATTTGACATTTCAATAAAACTACACTACGCCGAATGTCTAATTGGCCAACCTATAACATATTATACTATGTGATATATCCGATCAATAAATATAAAGTTGTGTTATGTTTTCACTCCACGCACTAAAATATCGATTTCAATAAGAAATCACGAATACATGCATAAAACTGTCCATGCGGAACGGTTGGCGCGATATAGCTTATGTGCACATGGTCCTTGTGCACGGCATTAAACATTATCGTACATGATTGGAAGTTTGTTCTCTAGGTATTGCCGCGTTTGAAAAACATCAAACATGGCGGGAATGAGATATGCGGAGCAAGCTCAAGTCGTCGAAATAATTCGTGCCGGCACCACAATCCGACAGGTGTGTAATTCGTCGATATGAACATGCATGTGTCTTTAATTACTTGTATTTTAGGACAACGTATTAAAGAAACGCATTTTCTATTAATCATGAATTGTGGAACAATGACATTTTTTTAGAATCGTTACAAACTTAATAGACAAAAATATACAAAAATGTAGTACATTTTATCTAGTATTTTGAAGATCCAAATCATTCAATTGCTTGACGCCCAGCTTGACGCCCAGCATAAACAGGAAAACACGCTTCTCCTTTCCAATACCGTCATTGCGATTGATACCATCAGGAATGATGTATGTAATGTGCTTAATAAACGTTTAAACAAGCAATTTTATTCATAAAGTTAAACATGTTTCAGATGAAAAACCTTCTGCAGTGAGATTCTAAGTTCTGATTATTGAGGATTGTAAAACATGCTTCGCTCTTGACCTGAAATAAAGTAATATACACTACTGATTCATTAGTTTAATATTATTGATTCGACATTACATAAAACACTAGACCAGAACCAAACCAGGATATTTCGGTGCATGGATTTTTCCGCTGAATATTAAAATCGTAGCTTGTGCATGGTGTTGGTATGATGTGCGACGCAATAACGCAGGATTAAATTTTCTCACGAGAGGTGTGACAATTACCTCCTTTGTATCTGAGAAAATTAAGAGATATAACATCTAATTGGTAATTGCGAAATTACTTTTTGTTTCATTTATCATGTTTGGCATCAAGTTCCGTCCGTCTTCAGGCACATGATGTACATTTCACTCAATATTAGAAGAAGTTGGTGGTTCTTCGGGCAAGGGTACATGTAAGTTCGTCTTAGTAATGGTTACGATACAGTCCTTGAAAACTGGCTGGGTGAATCGAAAGCTGTATATAGAGAAACTCGGGTCACTGTCCGGTGAGAACAATATTATCAGGCGAGGTGATATCGTCCGGGTGGCGAGCCTTTGGCGAGTCACCCCGGACGATATCGCCGAGTCTGATAACATTGTTCGATCCGGACAGTGACACGAGTTTCTATTTATCATGCAACCAGCATCATGGAAGAAGTAAGGGACGTAAATCCTCAATTTTTAAGGTTACAACCGAGATGCGGGTTTTAGTAGATCCAGTAATCTCGCCGAATAACACAACTAAATGTGCTTCTTCGCGCAAAAATAGTTATCAATTCTACGTTGCTTAACAAAATAAATAAAATATTTGAATTATATATTCAGAACGGGAAATCTTAGTAAAGAGTATTACCAAATAACTACATCGTGTCATAAAAGTAGAATACAATTTCGCTCATGAATTTTTGAAGTTTTCTGGATGAATCATCAATGACGTTCTTGTGTGAACAAGGTCGTTACTACGTCATACATTCGTCTGTTATTCTTAACAATGCCTTGGAATACATATAAACATTGACTATGTGAAACACTAGTTTGTTTGCAGAAAGTGTCAGTGCAAAATTGAATTCCGGACGGGGGAAATAACTTCAAGAATGAACAGCTTATACACGCTTACACGTCTTAGTCAAGTTAGTGGGTGGAGAATGGCAGTAGGGAGACCTCAATGCTTGTAGGGAAACAGATGGAAATAGAATATGGTAAGACATTATCTTGTTGAAGAGCCTATTATATTTTTTATGTTTTACCCATGCATAAACCGTATGTACACTGAATTCTAACAATGATTTAACTGTCACACTTAGTCTTAAGATTTCGCCCAAAATTTCGGATTTTTTCATTTTCAACGATTTTGTATGCGAATCGTATCGAGTCTGCAAATGAGTTCAAATTTGCATTTTGTCCTGTGTATTTGATGTAGTACCGTTGGCTATGCATACCTTTTATGTTTATTTATCTTTGATGATACTATGCCTGTGGATTTATGTGTGTTTATTGTTTTTTTCAGGGCCTTACCTAAACGATTGATCCGTGGATGACCCGTATGAATTCAAGAACAATTACACTGGCGAAGCCCTACCTGGCGAAGAAATATTGCTGATGTTGGTTGTAAATCTAAACTTCGAATAAATATTAGCTATCAAAAGTATATTTTTGTAGTTTTCAATAATATCTAGGTCAATTTCAGAAGGAATGAGAAATCTGAAAATAGTCCGTGATTTGTGAGCGGAGTTAAAACGTGTTCTCAGGCTACTAGCAGCCTATTGACCTGAGAACACTTAATAATCTCAGGTCATGCGTTATCAGGCAGTTACCATGGCAGTTGCATGATAAATGCTGAAATAGGGTTGAAAAATGGCGTTTAAAGTGGTATATAGGCTAAGGTTAATAAACAAACATCAGCTCGTGACTTTGTCTAACAATATTCTAGCATAGGATTGTCTTTAATGGAATACGCAATTTAATCATTGAATTTACAGGTTGCCATGAACTAGAAGCTGGTTGAGTACACTCACAAATACAATTATCAGAATATTTTTAACAATGTTTTGGTGTAATATTACCCGTATTTGACGCCGTTATCTTATACGCTCATTAAGGACACAGAGTATAATATGTAGTAGGATTGTGCATGTATTTTCGAAAGCATTGTATTCTTCAAATTGAAATTAGGTAGATACAGTAAGAATATTATTATGATGAACTACATTTACATAAACAAAAATAAATATTGATCATTTTGCTCGTTCACAAACAAACAATCAGTTCGGTTTGCAAGGTCATTGAAGTTTTGCATGATACAAGTTCATAAATATGTTTCATAGTTATTTCGTTGTAAGAGTTTGTTCCTCATGCTATTGACTACGTGGGTTGCCAACAACAAACTTTGACTCTTAATGTCATGCTGACTTTGTGAACGAGCAATAATTGCAATGCAATTGCTTTCATGCTTCGATAAATTTGCTTTTTTGATATTTATTTTTGTCTAACCTCATCTAACCAAATCTAGTAAATCATAATGCACGTGTATAATGCTTACAATATACTGTATTTTATACAACATCTTAGATTTGAAGACAATAACGATTTTGAAAGCAAATTGCGCTGTCTCACTATAAAGTAGACTCTACCCCTTAGACGGATAAGCGCTCTCAAAGTATCCCATTCAGATATGATTTGTTCCCCCCAATGTTTTTAATTCTGTGCTGTATACTGTATGTGTTATTATACAAAATGCCCATTGTTGCATTTAGTGAAGATCAACATTATCATCGCATTAACCATTACTTTACTTCGAAAATAAGACAGCATAAATGTGGACTTGTTTTATCGCTAGAATGCAAGGGTAAAATGTTAAATTGATCAATAATAATATTAGTATTATTTAAATCAAGTTAAGTAATATTCGTACCGGTATTCGATACTGTTTTTGGATATGTTCTTTTGGAGATATCTTTAAAGATTGTACTATGTTGGCATCAAGTTACTTAACATGGTGACGAATTAGAATCTAGCTGTTAAATATTTTATAAGCAATATGCACATATCGTCCAGACCGATTTCGAATCTGTGATCATTAGTGTTATACATTCACCTAGTCGCCTTTATCATTCTTCACAATATATTGCGTTTCAAAAAAAAATGTAGTACAAAAGAAAGTGGCAAGGAATAAAGTGACACGGACAGATTATCCGTCAAACTTATTTATCAGTTCATACTGACGAGGTAACGGGCACAACAAATAAAAGTGGCTAGGAGTGATTATCTGTCTAATTGTCATTTACCATTTCATACTGATAGATACGTCAATCACCCTTAAACAAGTGTATATCTTCAAAACCCAATACCTAGTGATACGGTCACAAAGCTCGTACGATATCAACATATTAACTTCTTGTTTTTCGCATGCAACTCTAGTCGTTGTCGGTATGTGTTTCCTTGAGTATAATGTTCGCGCTTATTCGTGTCGCATACACTTTTAGTTTCATTTTTCTTGTTCAGTGTTGTGTTTGTCATTGTGGCTGCGTGTAATTGTTGTGTGTGCTTTGTTTTTTGTGTTCATTTTTGTGCACTTCTTGCGCTGCTGTTTTTGTCGAATGCTCGAATGCCACTGTCTGCCACTGTCTGCCACAGTCTGCCACTGTCTGCCACTGTCTGCCACTGTCTGCCCTGTCCGCTTTGTTATTATCCATGTAGCCATGTTATTTATTGCATATATCAAGTAACCTGTCAATGAATGCCATTTCGTACGTAAGCTCATGCATTTCCAAGCATAATCCTTTTGTTGAGAATGGTCATACTATATATAACATAAACCGTTTAGTCCGTAATAACGGTACCTTAGATGGGTTTACGTAGCACACTCATAATAGTGATCGGTTTTAAAGACGATTCTATCTACGATATGTCTATGAAACAGGCCCCTATAGTTCACATGACCTTTTGAATAGTTAACATTTGTCAATTGATGTTGTTTCTAATGATGCACCAGCATAATCCCTTATACAAGTAAACTAATTCTTAAATGTGGAAGACAAATACCTGGCAGGACTTAGTTTATACTAATTTATTTAAGGTCGATTGTGAAACAAGTTTTTCCAACTTACATTAATCACTCTCGACACCTCATTCCTGATGCTATCCATCGCCACGAGGGTATGAGAGAAGAGAAGCCAGTTTCCCTTTTATGCTGAGCGTCTAGCAAGGGAATTTCCGGTACCATTTTTATTTCGTCTTTGGTGGCCAGGGATCGAACCCGAGACCTCCCGCACTCGAAGCGAACGCTCAACCACTAGGCTATCGAGGAGGACTGTATGTACTCTGGACGTAGGATGACTTTTAAATGTCCTAGTGGACTGACTTCAATTTAATTACTCCTCGTCACCTCAATTCCAGAATGTTTACAAGTCTACAATTTTTAAAGTTCATTTTGAGAACATCGATTTTAAAGATTCTTACCTCCCTATCTCAGTAACTAGAGATATCACTAAATTGCACAGTACATTTAATGTCACAATGTTCTTAGTCTATTCAATATATATTTTTTGAAAAGCGCTTTCCCACGATACTTTTCAAAAAAATGAGTAAGAACATTCAGGAATTAAGGTGACACCCTGTTATTACATGTCGTCGAAAATTGCAGAAATCCCCAAAACACATGACTGTGCAAAAGATGAGTCGAATTCTACGGATGATTATGTGCAATAAATGTACACGAAATGTAACATGATCTTGAATAATAACTGATATATTAAAATATGAAAGGTGTACAATATTCTGAGAAAAATTGTTAAGTATGTATTAATACTAGATGTATGCCTATCAAAAGACAAGCTTTCATTTGTCCATACGAATGTCTTATTATTGAGGTTTTCCTTACCTTAAATAACCTGATTAAAGTCTAGCGTGCACTATTAGGTTCTATAAAATACTAACTGATTTTACGTCGCGTGCATTATTAGGTTTTATTAAATACTAATTGATATTTACGTCGATCGTGTGACAGATTTTGTAACCTTATTTCATCACTCTCGACACCTGATTCCTGATTGTATCATTGTCATTTTGTTGTTATGCTGAGCGCTAAACAAATGAACAGCTCTTATAATATATTTTTGGCATGAAGTAAACCACGACGTAAGTAATAAAAGTTGTGAAACCTGTTTTCTTCCAAACTGGCACGAGCACATGTACGATAATTTTCTATTTCACACAAGTTTAATCGAGACATGTACGAGTATTGACGAGTGTGTACAAGTCTGTACTGGGAGCAATACATGGGAAACATGTCGTTATCAAAGCTCCGAAGAACAGTAGATCCATGTATTACAATTACAAGGGGTTATTTAATTACAGACTATCAAGGAGCCGGAAAATTGTGGAGAATGCTTTCGATGTATTAGCTTAGCGCTTTCAGTGTCTTCTCGCCACCGTGACCCAAACGTTGGAAACAGTGCAAACCGTGTAGAAAATGACTCTGACCGTTCTAATTACTAGTCATGTTAAGCATTACTTTGTCTTTGCTACAGCGTGTTTACAGGTTTTGTATTTGAGGTATTTTGGGTATACATGACTGTATGTATATTTTATTTTGTTAAACGTGAAATAAAGTTTACACATGTGTTATGTCTTTCTGTTCAAGCAATCAAACTATATGCGACGCAACGATAGATTGAAAACAACAAACCATGCACGGGTTCAAACACCGGCAACAGCCATGTCGGTTACCCACCAATGATCATTCTCAAACATACAAGACTCGTGTACACTCATGGTTGTGTCATCATATCATCATAGTCGTGTAGATCTCGCCAACGTTCGTAGCGATGTCGTGGTAATGGCGTGGGATGCCGTGTGATCTCGCCACATGTCGACGAGACGCTACGACAAGGGACGACATCTCCAAATACGTACGAGAGTGCGCATGATTGCTTCACCAGTTCTACGACATGTGTACGATTAAAAATTCTGGCCTCTCCTTGGCGAGTACTGGCGACATAAGAGGACATATGTGCGACATAGAACGACATGTGTACACATTTTACGCGATATTAAACGAGCTGTGATGAGTTACAACTCGTAAAAACTTCTAGCTCCAAATCGCAACTGCGTGACAAGGTTTTAAATGGTGAGGATACATTTCTTTTAATATTCATGTCTTTGATGGAATATGCAATTGAACCACTGAACGAACGGATTGCCTGTATCTAGAAACGGAAGGAATACACTCAAAAATACAATTTGCAATTATCATAACATTTCTAACAATGATTGAATATTACCCGCATTTGACGCCATAATCTTAAACGTTCATTAAACAAGATGCGCTCTGGAAATTACCTTGCAGAGAGGTTTTGAGTCTTCAATGTGTTGCTCTACTTGTTGTACAAATGTCTTATTATACTTATTACTAACTGGTTTATTTAGTAAAGAGAAAACTTATCATCTTATTAACCATTCATTTACATCGCAGGTAAGACAGCATGAATGCGACCTTATTTTATCGCTAGAATGCATGGGTAAAATTAATCATTAATATATTGTTTAAAGGTAGATACCATGAAATTATGATGTTTCCAAACGCTTTATAACTCACATGTTAGAATTAACGTTGAGTTTGTTAGCTAGCACGGTGGCCAATCACGTGACTTGTGACGTAACGATTTCGCTATCACGAAAGGCAGAAAGGTAAACAAATGGTGGTTTTTGAAGGTAAATATTTTAATTCTGTATTTTTGTTTAATGACACCTAGCCGAGGCAAGTCCTTATACCAATGCGCACCTCCGGTGATATAACATGTGTGCGAATCTGCTTTAGTTTCGCTGATTACCTGGCCAAACTGCAATGATCTCACCACTTCCACATTTCCAAAGTGCCTGAAATCCCAACTAAGACGTTGAATCTTTGATAAACGATCAACTATCTGTCACCGATAATATATCTTAGTGGTCTCAACACATTAGGTACGTATTTTAGATCGAATAATGGTGTATTAAATGATAGATCGCCGAACTAAAAAAATGTCCGTTCAATGGTCCATTAGCTCTCACACCTTGCACTATTTTAAATAGCGAATTTCTCCTGTCTCTCATTGAATGTAATGCACCAATTAGCACAGGTTGAGTTTTTCTCTACGACGAAACACTCTGTAACGTTTACTGTTCGTGTATATTGATATTTTCAAGACAATGTGGACAAGTCAAAATCATGTTCTCACGCCCAGCTACTGCGAACCTATGCTCTAACAACAGGCACAAATCTTTAGCCAACAGTTTTACCCTCGTCGATTGTTTATTTCGTACGAAGATCATTCAGAAAGCTTTCTGATTTAACATAAAATCATTTCCCAACTTGATATTGCAAGAATTAAGTTGTATTGAAACATCGCTAAGCTGAATAACCTAAAACTATGTATTTCACCCTGACAATTCAGTGTTTGAATACGGTTATATAACTTTTTAGGTCTTTAAATGTTTAAGCAGTTTTGGCGGATCTTTTTTTCATTTGGTTGTGTGTTGGGGGTTGTGCCTTGTATGTTTTTTTGTGTGCTCGACTGGTTACAACAATTAAGCTGTATTGAAATATAACTTTAAAATAGTTTGGTCAATAAAATCATATGCCTTTTTAAAATCTATAAATGCACAGAATGTCGAAGACTTAAGCTTCTTTCTAGTTTCAACAATAGTACTTCTGTTTTTTCTGAAGCCATTTTGTTCATCAACTATAATATTATGCTGTTCTGCCCATACGACAGTCTATCATTTAAGATTGAATAATAAAGTTTGTACATTGAACATGAGAGTGCAATTCCCCTATAAGACAAAGGATCACGGGGTCAGCTGAACCTGATTTCGGTATAGGGCTAATAATACTTTTACCCCATTCTGAAGGCCCGTATCAAAACATACATTATACAGAATATGCAGAAAACTAATACAACTATCATTCTTTAATGTATCAACTGGTATATTATCAATGCCATACCCTTTACCTAATTTAGCCTTCATTACTGCCTTCTTGACTTCTAGTTTAGAAATATGAGTATTTAGTACATCACAATTGTATCTTAAATCATTAGCTCGTATACAAGAAATGCTGGGATTGGTTCTATCAGATGTACGATCAACAAAAAGACTACTAAATTCCTGAATCTCCAGTTACCACTTTCATGGGTATCGATATCTTTTTATTCAGGGCTACCCCTATTTTACCTATAAACTCCCAAAATTCCTCTGAACTATCATCACATTTAGAGAGCAGTTCTGATTGGAAAGACCCCAATGAACCCTCTTGCATTTTTGTACCTCCCTGTTAAAATCATGCCTTGCAGAGACAAAGATCGATTTAAGAACTTTCTTTGTACACTCGTCAAAACTTATAAGTACACACTTGTTTATTTGCCCATAGCTCCGTCAATGCGTGCATTATCGTGCTGAAAATTTCAACATATGTAAATTGGATATGTAGAGTTACAATACAATCGATGTTTTTAACATCTGATTTAAATTGTCACAAACAGAATAAACTAATGATGCCAACAGCAGAATCTAAAAAAACACAATAATGCTGTGTGTTCATCGGGCGATTGTCAGGTAGCTAATGCACATATGGCCCCGCTGCGCTGATACAGTACGGTTTCAAGTCTATGTTTCTATCACGGACACAGTAATAAAGAAAACAATGTTAGGAGCAAGCACACTTTAGATTTAAAAATATTAACTTCTGATAAAAAATGAAATTTGGAACATAGTTAACTCCCCTTGACCATTACAATAAAAAAATATTTTTAAAAGTAAAAAAACACCATGTTGTTGTGTGAAAAATCGAATCATTTTGTGTTTTTTTAATTTGACAATAAATCTAAATTTCAAATTTACCTTACATAAAAATAATTTGCAAATACGCGTCAATTTCACGGCCATTTTACGGTTTTTGACGTTTCATGGTTCAATGAACCGCTGTATTTAATTTTGTAGAAAAAACTTTATTTATCCAGTCCTTTGACAGTCAATACCATGTACACAATATTTCATGCAAAAATAATAAAAAATAAAAAAATTCTAACGATAAAACGACGTGTGTACTTATAAGTTTTGCCGAGTGTAGTTGAAATGTTACAATTTAACCAATTACGCTCAGCTTGACATTCAGAATTCCATAAGTTAGATAGATTCCCATTCCACCAGGGTTTACTAGACCGTCTCTTCTTATTACTGACACCTGACTGAAAGTTTATTTTGCGACTATCCAACTTGTCATACGTTTCATTTTTATACATTTACAAATATCAGAGTATGCAGAATTAACATCAGATTGTAGTCGTAAGCTTTGTTCTAACTTAAAAACTGCGTTGTGAAGCTGATTAACAATATCATCAGTGTGCAAGAAGTCTCGGGGAGCTGTTTTAAAATCAAATACATCATAAAAAGACGCATTAGAATCAGATTCAGCAAAATCGAAAGTCTCCTCATTCAAGGATGAGTCCACCATACCAGTCATATCAAACTTCCATGACAATATTGAATGATCAGGTATTGCTGATGGTACAAATCCATTACTACGATTAAGCTCACTCACGATTTCACTGCTTCTAATTACGTTAAATTCTTCAAACATGTTAACATTATCATGATGTATAAAGCAATTGTCGACAACAGCCCAACCTTTTACAGATACAGAAGCATGGTCATTTTAACATAGTTTCTGCCATTAAGAATACACATATAACTATCTATTAAAATTTAAAAAGTCAACGAGCCTATCACCAGCACTATAAGAAATAAAATCGAACACATTTCTCGGTGGTAACTCGTCAATACCTACTATATGATCATCGTTATTACCGACTCTACTGTAAAAATCAGTTATACATATCGGCCCACAATGTTGATATACAAACACAGTACTGAGTAAAGTATCATAAAATTCACATGCATCTACAGCTCAGGAGGAATTACTAGGTGGCAAATAACACACACATAATGGGTAAAAAGAAAAAAGAAAAGCCAGTACATTTATCAACAAACTCTTGCCATAATATACCATCATAATCATTATCCAATACATTGATAAAATAAATATCACTTAAATAGTCTTTTACCAGGAAGCCAACATCTCCTGAACCCGATCTGGCATTTACATGCATAATTATGTTTTCTATTATTTCCAAACCGTTGAAAACCTTCAAGGTTTATTACACTTTGACCTGTCAAATTAGTTTCACTTAAGCCTAAAATATCAAAATCTATATAATTTATACATTATTGTCTTAACACAAAATTATCACTATCAATGTTTGTACTGAGTCCATTCATATTCCAAAACCCAATGTGAACCTATTGACGACCTCTTCTGGAATCAGTTCCCCTTCTATTTCCTCGCTGACCCTGACCACGTCCACCAGAACGGATTTGACCCCAACGTTGACTTTGACCCCCTCGTTGACTATGACCGTATGAGTTATTATTTGCACCATTATTGTTCACAAATGTACCATTATTATGGGTATCACTGTTGTTGTGTCCACCATTGTCGATAAAGACACGATAACCTCGAACTGTCAGCTTATCACCTCTGTTTACTGCATTTACATGTACCATTGTGCGTAAGTTGTTAGCAGCACACCTTTCCTCCCGAGTTTGATCCTCATGAACAAATATATCTTTGTATATAGTTTTTCTTGCATCAAGCACTTGGGTACGTTGATCTTTGGTTGCAAAAGTTGCAATAACAACGCAAGGAATAAGCGAATTCTTGCTCTCTGGGGCCTTTCTAAATACCTGATTCAAAGTTAAAGACGAGGAACGTATACTGTCACTAGAAGAGCTTTGCTTAGCGTCTGATAGTGATGCTAATTTGGTGTTGATTAGCTCAACAGTATTCCAACACTGAATTGTCAGGGTGAAATACATAGTTTTAGGTGTATTCAGCTTAGCGATGTTTCAATACAACTTAATTGTTGTAATATCAAGTAGGGAAATGATTGTATGTTAAATCAGAAAACTTTCGGAATGATCTTCGTGCGAAATAAACAATCGACGAGGGTAAAACTGTTGGCTAAAGATTTGTGCCTGTTGTTAGAGCATTGGTTCACAGTAGCTGGGCGTGAGAACATAATATTGACTTGTCAACATTTTCTTGAAAATATCAATATGCACGAAGAGTAAACGTTACAGAGTGTTTCGTCGTAGAGAAAAACTCAACCTGTGCTAATTGGTACATTACATTCAATGAGAGACAGGAGAAATTCGCTCTTTAGAATAGTGCAAGGTGTGAGAGCTAATGGACCATTGAACGGACATTTTTTTAGTTCGGCGATCTATCATTTAATACACAATTGTTCGATCTAAAATACGTACCAAATGTGTTGAGACCACTAAGATATCTTATCGGTAACAGATAGTTGGTCGTTTATCAAAGATTCAACGCATTAGGTGGGATTTCAGGCACTTTGGAAATATGGAAGTGGTGAGAGCATTGCAGTTTGGCCAGGTAATCAGCGAAACTAAAGCAGATTCGCACACATGTTATATCACCGGAGATGCGCATTGGTATAAGGACTTGCCTCGGCTAGGTGTCATTAAACAAAAATACAGAATTAAAATATTTACCTTAAAAAACCACCGTTTGTTTACCTTTTCTGCCTGTCGTGATAGCGAAATCGTTACGTCACAAGTCACGTGATTGGCCACCGTGGCTAGGGTGTATATTGAAAGTGAAACGTTGTCTTATCGCATTGGGTATGTAACTAACGACAGTAAATATTTGTTTGAATCAAGTTAATTAATATGCGTAGCGTTATTCAATACTTTTTGAATATATTTATATAGAGGTACATGTATCTTCAGAGATTGTACGACGTATGCATCTAGTTGCTTAACGCGTTGACAAATTAAAATATAGCTGTTGAATATGCACATATCGTTCAGACAAATTTTCGAATATAATATCGTTAGACTAATTAATTCGTCCAGACGACTTTATCATCATTCACAATATATTGTTTTGCATTTTAGTATCAAGAACGTGACAAAGAAATAAAGCGGAACGGATTGATTATCTGTCAAACTTATAGTTATCAATTCATTCTGACGAGGTAACATACAAATATCGTCAACACAACAAAAATATGTCAATCTTCATTAAACAAGTTGATATCTTCGGACAGCTATACCTAACTAATTGATAAACGTATTCAAGTTTCAACAATTTGAGAAAGTGAATAATATGTGTAGTAGAGGTGTTGTTTTGTGAATGCGTCGCCACGGGAAAATGGAAACTCGGATAATATTAGAGGGGGTTGCTTTTCGATTGATTTAATGCTGAATATATTTGGCAGTACCATACTTGTTTATTATAAAATAATTCATACCCATAGAGATATACATCAGTAATTATCAAAACACTGTATGAACATTGTATAAAATGCGATAGCTGACGCCTAAAAATACACGTCACGTTTCAAGAATGTCGTTCGCATAAGCATGGCATATGGCCAATAGTGCCAGAAATGCCGAAAAGGGAATGCACGTTAATGTTTTATGTTGAGTCATGTCGTAATATCAGTGTATTGTGCTATTCTAATACTAACAATGTAGTACCTTACTAGTGTGGGAAATTTTATTTTTATCGGTCCCATATTACGTCAAACACATATTAGTCTACATTACTTGAGCTTGGATGACTTCATCGTACAATAAAAGAGCAAGAAATGCATTAATGTACCACCAAACTGTTTGTTTACATCAATTTATGATATTGGAGTTATTCAGGAGGTGTTTTACAGTTTACTTTCTTGCCGCCTGGTATCGCTATGGAGGGGGTTTAGTAATAAAATTAGTGAACATATGCTCGTATGTAAAACCTATGTATTCACACAAATCATATCAACTTAGCAGGTGATAATGACTAATGACTAAAAGTAACAACGAGTATGATCTCGCGGACCAAATGGTAGGACTTACTTGTATACGCAAGGAAACAACTGACGAAACGGACAAACTGATATATGCAATGAAATAGCAGTAAAAATGAAATAGCAGTATAAAGATGTGTTAGTATCTACGGTATTAGGAAGGACACTCACGCCAATAAACATAAGTTTTATATGCACCGAAATGCATTAATATGTCAAGCAAACAGTACACACAAGGAAGAATTGCTATACCGACCGCAATATCATACGAACAAATCGATATAAGCTAGTTAAATTGTAATAGCACTTTCAAAACGGTAACATTGTCATGTAACAACGCTTGATTAATTATCAAATCTATTGATTTTGGGTTGGTTATGATGCACGTTTTCTTTTGATTCCAACTTTGGGAATAAGTCTGAACATTCAATCACTTTATCTTACTAATGCATTGTCATTTGTAAACGCTTTCAAATTTCATTTTTGACCTCTCAAATTAATGAATATTACACTATTGCAGTACTCTACGGATAAGTTATCCCCGGCTTTCTGGAGATCACTTATCTATTGTGTTCAAACACTCTGTCAGTGGCACTATGTATTTATTGAATGTTCATAATACAAGGCCTAACTCCCAGAGCATGCGCCATGAGTGCTGAATTAGAAATACATGCACGTGTAGTTATTTTTATTTCATTCGTCAGAGAATAAGTAGAAATTTGAATACAATGGTTTGAGCCACTAGAAAACATCTCGTGATCACATGTACATGTATGATTAGCATGTTGAAAGATTTTAACAATATTTAGCATCGACTACATTCTGTCCTCAATTAACAATGCTAAGCTTGTTCAAATACATCTACATGACAAAAAATCATATTAATGTAGTAATCATTTTTAATTACCTCGCATTTTGGTGATACGCTAATTGAAGAAACCATACAGTATCATCATTGTGAGGTGTTTACTCGACATATCATTTAAGAGATATGTCTGATACGTTCTGTGTCTGTCTCTTGTATGGGTGGCTAGGTACTGCCACAACTTCTGTATGGCTTTGATTGATCTGTGCATTACGGTACGACCTGTATTTAACTGATAATGCATTCGAAAAGTTCTAGGTAGCGCCATGTTAGTCATGTTTTTCAGAAAATACTCACTTAAATAGCACTTCAACATTAAGAACATCTTAATTTCAGATCCAAATAAGTATACAATACTCCATTTACACTATAATGTTCTTTTTAGTAACTTACTTTATTATCTTAAAACTAATGGATATATAAAAATTGAAAGTATGTTAATATGTGTTCTGCTTTCAATAGACAAGGGAAATCCCGATTTTAGCTAAAACGTGGTTATGAAACATGTCCCTAGAGTGCACATGACCTTTTGAATTGTTTGCATTTTGTAAATCTATGTTGTATCCATTCGAACCGCACCACACTTGATAATAAAAGTAAGATATTGCTAAATGTGGAAGTCACTTATTCGTAAGGTGCGCAGTTTTAAATGACTGGACTGTGTATATATGTTATCTGGTTTTTGAATTTCTCAGTTTGATTACCCTTGTAATTACATGTAGTTGAAAATGGCAGAAATGCATCTGCAAAAAATGAGACGAATTATACGATGATTATGTTCAATAAATGTACGTGAATTTGAAAGCGTTACATGCTTCTTGAATAATAACTGGTATATTAAAATACAAAAGGTGTATAATTAGAAAAGTTGTAAAGTATGTATTAGGAGTTCGTGAAAAGACAAGCTTTTACTGGTCCGTATGGTTGTCTTACTATTGATGATTTCCTTTATTTAAAAAACCAGATTAAAGTCACATGTGCACGATTAGGTTTTATAAAATACTAATTGAGTTTACGTTGATCGTGTAACACGTTTTTAACGTAATTTCATCACTCTTGACACCTGATTTCTGATTGTATCCATGTACCGCGAGGGCACGAGAGAACAAAATCGCATTGTCACTGTTTGTTATGCTGAGCGTCAAACAAATGAATAACTGGTATCATCTATTTTCGGCATGAAGAAAACCACGACGTAATTAATAAAAGTTGTGCAACCTGTTTCATATTCTACCTGAAATACAATTACTATACACAAAAACTTATACACTCACGGACTTTAAAAACGCCTCACCTGACTCAACGTCAAATATTGTTTTCATTATTTATCTCATTGAAAAATCATTTTGCGTGTTTGTTAATCAATCTTTTCTACATAAAATTCAGTTTAGTTTGTAAAAAAATAATATCCCGTTATTAAATGAGGGTATCATAATTACAGTCACTACAAGGAATTGTGTGGGATTTTGAATATCGATTATTTTAAAAACGCCTCACATGAATAAAACCCAAAAATGATTATTTAATTGACAATTCACTTACATGAGTGTAATAATATAATCATTGTTCGTACAATACACTTTAAATTTTGATAAAACAAAGTCTTGTTACAAAAGGAGGATAGTATAATCACACTCACCACATGCGATTGTGTGGGATTTTTAGTATCAACCATGACCAGCGTTAACTCTAATACACTCCCTTATGCGAGATCGCATAGATGCACAGAGTCGTCGAACACATCTTTGAGTAATATCATTTCACTCTTGTCGTATAGCGTCAGATAGCTCCTGTAATGTTCCTGGTGCTGGGTAACATTTACGCAGACGTCGCCCAATTTCATCCCATAATTGCTCTATGGGGTTAAGTCAGGCGACTTGGAGCTTTCATGAGTGTATGAAATAATCGATATTCAAAATCCCACACAATTCCTTGTAGTGACTGTACATAGGATACTCGCATTTAATAACGCGATATTATTTTTTATAAACTATAAACTGAATCATGTGTAGGAAAGATTGATTAACAAGTACACAAAATTATTTTTCAATCAGATAAATAATAAAAACAATATTTGACTTTGATTCAGGTGAGGCGTTTTTAAAGTCCGTGAGTGTATTAATATTTTAATAAAGTACATCACATACTGGACGAGAAAAAACCCTGGAAAGCTCGGTGCGATGAAGTTCCTCGGTGAAGGCTATTGGTGTAATGTGCGCTGCAATAATGCTGGATCACATTTTCACGCAAGAGGTGTGTCAATTACCGCCATTGTTTTAATTTGTATTTGGGAAAATGAAGAAACAACATCTAATTGTTAATTAGAATACTTTTCTTTCATTTTTCATGGTTGGCATCAAGTCCCGTAGACTGAAACGTGCTACGATACGCATTCATTGAACAAACCAGTATTATAAATTTGCAATAACGCAGAGCTCAATGCCATGGGTATCGATTTTATATGAACTCAATATGACTGTATAGGGTAAGTTTAACTTTTAACTGGATACAGTCCACGAAAACTGATTGGTTGAATCGGTTGCTTGAAATCGAGTTGAGAAACGGCAATACTGTAAACACATTCACCAACCGGAATAAACAAACACCACTTGCTGATTCCTTTTCTTATATTATCCTATCGCAGCATTGTCTTTGATGGATTATGCAATTTAATCACTGTAATTTTAATATGTAATTTGTCTTTATCCAGAAACAGAAGCACCCTTGTTACCCTGATAAAACAACATGATTGGATATTCACAACATGATTGAAAAATGGCGGATGTATGTTTACATATTCATCGCATTTTCGGCCAATTCTTCAAAATCTACGGGTTTAACCACCTTTTGATGCTGTATGAAGATAAACTTGTACATTCCTTCCATGAAACTAAAACTATTTATCCGTATGTTTGTGAATGTGATACACAATACGTTAAAAAGTTAGAAAAATCTGTGTTGGATTTATTTGACAGTCTATAAAACATATATATTGTTGTTTATTTTGGGTTAAGATCTTTTGTTTATACAGCTCATTCATTTCACTATCAGACTTAGTTTAGAGTAAGTGATTTACATTCGCCGTTTCTACGTGATAACTATTTAAAGTAACCCATGTGTGAAAAATGGTTAAAAACCAACATGATTGAGGATAAAGATCAACATGATTTATCTTTTAAAGTGGATACTGACCAACATTGAATTTTCATTGATGCACTGCAGTGCGAATTTAATATGTAGCTTCACTATTGGAAGAATAATGGGATGATCCCAACACGTACGTAGGAGTAGATAACTCTATGAAGTATTTATCGGTAAATATGTCCCTTTTTCAACTTCGTGCAAATTTGTAAGTTTACGTTCAAGGTATTAACCTATAATATCTAAGTGCATGTTCATATTGCTGTGATACTTTGCATACTTGTCAACCGTCTTGACCACAACATCTGCACTCTATCAAGCATGTTGTTGAATGTTATGCCCCATTTGGACTAATGTACTTAGAAATACAAAAGTTTACAGTTTATGTACACCATTTTAACCTCTAAGACATGTATCTTTGATACTTTGCATACTTTATCACCATCATGACGCCATGACCTCCACATGAATAGGCAACTCTATCAAATATATGTTGAAATTATGTCCCCTTTTTAAATTAGAAATGCAATTTGGCACCATTCAAGACATGCTCACAGCGTTTAGCCTGGTCCCCACAATTCACTGTTCCTATTCCCGGTGAATTTTGCACATTTAGATACATGTGTTAAATTTACCTGTCTTGACTTATTATGAATTTTACCAACATATAGCAGAAAAAAGTATTTAACTAGAAATATGTCCACAGGACACGGATGGCCCCGCTAAAAGCTGTCATCAGACACCTAAGTATAAAGCTATGCAAATGGAATAACTTGAAACAAGTTTGTAATTGCTTAAATGTGACATTGAACAGCAGACAAGAGCTGGGTCTGTAAGTGTGACCTTTACATTTGAGTCAGGGTGTAAATGCGAATGTAACCAAGTAATTTTAAAATCCAGAACGAAATAACAAAAAAACAAAGCAGATCAGAAGCGTATACTTGTGCCTTTTAACTTTTAATCTCTAAGTGTGACCTTGCCCTTTAAGTTAGGGACCTGGGTCTTGCACATGACACATCACCTTGATGAGGTGAACATTTGTACCAAATATTATAAATACCCAATAGGAGATGACAAAATTACAGAGCGGACACGAATCACATGCCTATTTGAGCCTTTTAACCTTTGACCTCTAAGTGTGACCTTGACCTTTAAGCTAGGGACCTGGGTTTTGTGTATGACACATCGTCTTGATGTGGTGAACATTTGTACCCATTTTTGGTAGGCATAAGCCTCTCTATACTACCATTGCCCATTTCTTAATGCAACCTGGACCGCCTTTAGGCTGCTTTGTGAATCCGCATTCAAGTAGTTCCAGAAACTGTCAACATTCCCAATACTGCAACATATGTTTCTTCAAATTTTTAAACTTATTTAATTCAATCAGTAACAATTGTTTATTCTACGATCAACAATTATTGTGAAACTGTTCGTTGAATCGATATTTTTGCAGATAATCACTCAGCCGGGGAGATATCGAACTTGTTTCGTAATATGAAAATGACGTGTTTATCAAATGTTCCAGCCGTATAGCTATTTTTAGAAACTTCAGACCAGGGTCACGTGATGGTTTTATCAATGAATCGTATATCGTTATGTTATGCAATCATATGGTGTGGCTATACTAGCCGCTTTCTAGAGATGTATCACGCTGTGATGGAAGTGTTTACAAGACGGTACTGTAGAATCTGATAAATAGGCGCGTAGTATTATTTTAAAGCCACTTTTGATATACGCATTCAATACACGTATGACATATACATCAATATGCCCCTTTTTACAATTATTTAGATACCCAACATGCCTATATAGTCACATGTGCCTATTTTGACATTCACGACAAGATCGGCAGTAAGAAAACGAACATTAAACGTGTAAAGTCGTTTAAGCTTTAGTAGCAGCAACCAGATCGCCTCCCATCAGCACTCTTAGTGATTTGATTATTTAATGTCCTAAAAGCATGTGCTATAGACTGGGTGTGAAATGCCTTACATCGGGTATGCTCATAAACCTGCTACCACAATTCATGAGCACACTTCTTTAATGTACAATTATTTGTACCTTGAGAATCCCATTGGCAAGATTTCAATTGGTAATGTTGGCTTTTATCCACAATCATGTTGGCCAGTATCCTAATAAATTTAACAATCACGTCGGTCAGTATCCAAAAAATACTACACATGTTTGAATTTTTGTTGGTGAGCGTTAATTTATCTAAGATTTTAAAAAATTGAAACGTCCAAATCATAGTTTATACAACTGCCGATACTTCCCAAATGATATTCATTACATAGAGTCCAATAAATGAGTTTTACAACGTTTTTAAGTACAAAACTCATTCTCAAATGCAAAATCCACACATTCTTTAAGGCGTTACATAGTGAAAAATATAACCTATATGCAAATTGTTTAGTGCAAATAGTACATTTTCTTCATATGTTGATTATGTAATATTGAAATAAACAATCTGGATAGTTTATATGGAAAATATTGCAAAAACAATGCACTTTCCACATTTTTCATGTCGGCCATTTTTCAATAATGTTGCGATTATCCAATCATGTTGTTTTATCAGGGTAACAAGGGTGCAGAAGGCATACACTCAAAAATACAATTTGCAATTACATGTATCATAACATTTTTAACAATGTTTTGGTGAAGTATTACCTGCATTTTACGCCGTTAACTAAGACGCTCATTCAATACAATTACGTCTAGGAAATCCCCCATTCAGATAGGTCTTGATCCTTCAATGTCTTGATATGCGTGGTGTGTGTGTTATTATACTAAAAGCTCACTGCCCAACAAACATTGCCATATCGGACCGATGTCGGCTGCATGACGGAATATCGGTCACGGATTTCCGACATCGGATCAATGTCGGTCCGATATAGACTATATAACTAGTTCAACGAATTTTACTTGTACAATTATTATGTCTTAAATTGCCAAGCAAACATGACAACATTTACAATATATATCAGCAAACTTTGCCACATCGGACCGATGTCGGCTACATGACGGAATATCGGTGACGGATTTCCGACATCGGACCAATGTCAGTCCGATATACATGTACATTGGAATAACCAATGTAAAATTGTAAATATGGTAGGTTTTTCAATAAAAAGCAGTTATTTTTAGTTACTTTGTCATCATGTCACTGTCATAGTTAAAAAATATCCTATGATTTTGACAAAAAAGACAGTTATAAAAATGTATGGTTAGACGTCGAATTGACGTTGTATTAACGTCGGGTGTTGCTATAAAGGGAGGTAATAAAAAAAATATTATATAAAAAGATTCAATTGGTCTAAATATTATTTTATCCAACAGTGTGTATATCTAAGTGTAAAATATATGGTGGGGGGGAATAGTTATATTACAAATTCTTACATAAATTCCCAAATATATCAATTAAAATGTGGTATATAAAGTAAGCCTATTTATTCATATACAAATTAAAAACACTCACTTGCAGCAACATATATTCTGCAAAATGGAGCAAGCTTTCTGCTGGGAATTTCGAGAGAACGTCAAGTGGCAGAAAATATTTTTGAGAAAAGCATCTCAAACAAATACAAAATAATAAATGGTCTGATAATGGTTAGATTTGTGAATATATTTATGTTGGCATGATGTCGGCTCCAGATCGGTAAATAGTCATACAGCCGATATCGGACCGACATCGAGCCGGGTTGCACATCCGATGTCTAGCCGATATCGGAAACCGATGTCGGGCCGACATAGCAACTGATATCGGACCGACATCGGACCGATATGTAATGTTTGCTGGGTGGTTTATGAAGTAAAGATCAAACTCATCATCTCATTAACCATTCATTTACATCGAAGATAAGACAGCATGAATGCCGACTTGTTTTATCGCTAGAATGCACGGGTTAAATTAATCAATAATGAGGTAGATACAAGTACCATGAAATGATGATGTTTCAAGACGCTTAACAACTTACTTGTTAGAATTGACGTTGATTTTGTTTGCATCGGTGCATATTGAAATTAAAAACGATCTATCACTCTCATTGGGATATGTAACTTATAAAGTTTATTAAGAGTCGTACCGTTATTCAATACTATTTTTGATTATATTCATATAAATGTAAAGTTATCTTCAGAGATTGTACGATGCAGACATCAAGTTGCCTAACGCGTTGACGAATTAGAATCTAGCTGTTGAATATTTTATAAGCACTATGCACATATCGTTCAGACCTATTTCGAATCCGAGATCGTTCGTCTAATTCATTCACCCAGACACCTTTATCATTCTCAAAATATACAGTTTTGCAGTTTAGTATTAAGAACATGGCTGATTGTTACTCGGATTGATTTTCTGTCAACTTAGTACTTATCAGTTCATACTGACGAAGCAACATATAGATATCGCCAACAAAACAAATATATATTATGTTAGACTTCATTAAACAAGTGTATATCTTTCAGCAGCAATACCTAACTAATTGATATACATATTCAAGTATCGGCAACTAGAGAAATTGGATTATAGTTGATATATACATGTATGTGTTGTTTTTTTACTGTTTAGCTATGCATGAATGCTACATGACGGTAATAATGTGAAGAATGTGACGGCATGAGAAACGGAAAACATGATGATTTTTGGAGGTGCAATTGATTTTTATCTGATTAAATGCTGAAGACATATGTCAGTACGATACAATACAACCTGTTGCTACATAAAATAAAATTATAACACTGAATTTGTATTAATGAGTTTACAGTCCATCAAATACTTGACAAGAAAGGAAAGCAGGAAATCTTGATGCAATAATGCTGGATCATATTTACTCACGAGAGGTGTGTCAATTACCGACATTGTTTAAATTTGTCTCTGAGAAAATTAGGAAATAACATCTAATTGTCACATTACTTTTAGTTTCATTTTTCATGTTTGACATAAAGTCCTGTCTCCTGTATCTGAAGACTGGAATGTGCTACAAGGCTCTCCATTCATTGGAAACCCAGTATTAGAACTATTATTATTACACAGTGCGCAAGGCCAGGGATGTCGATTTTTCATGTAATGAATATGATTAGAAGATGCTGGTTCGTTCGTTCGGAAAGGGTAAGTTTAACTTAGTACTGTTTAGGATACAGTACATGACAACTGGCTGGGTGAATCGGCCGCTGTTGTATTGAAATCGAGTTGAGAAACTAATTTACTGTAAAAGCGTTATCAACCCGTATAAACAAACAGCGCTAGAGGACTGAAAGTCTTTATTACGATGTTCTATCACAGCGTTATTTTTGATGGAATATGCAATGTAACCACAGAACTAACGGATTGCCTTTATCTCGAAACTTGAGGATTACACTCAAAAAACAATTTGCAATTATCATAACATTCTTAACAGTATTTTCGTGAAATATTACCCGTATTTGACGATGTAAACTTAGACGCTCATTTAACACAATAACGCTCTGGAAACGTCCCTCTCATATCAGCTTTGAATCTTCAATGTTTTGTTCTACACGAATCAGTAATCGCTGGTCTGATTAATTACGCCTTTTCATCTTTCACAATTAATGTTTTGCATTTAAGTATCAAGAACATGCACAGGAAGAATGTGACACGAATTGATTTTCTGTCAAATTATTACTTATCAGTTCATACTGACGAAGGAACATACATATATCGCCAAAAACAAACATTTGTCTGACTTCATTAAACAAGTGAATATCTTTCAACATCTATACCTAACTAATTGATTAACGTATTCAAGTATCAGCAACTCGTAAAAATGGATTATATCTGATATACGAGGGTTGATCGGGAAGTTCGTGTAATTTTGTTGTGAATCGTGTTGCTTTGTTAATAAGGAATAATAAATAATACCATAACAATCTTCTATGCATTATCAAACTCTCTTATAAAAATAAGAAAAATACATCAAACCGTTACATAGTTACGACGATTTCTAAACAGCCACTATGCATAGACGCCGCACACTAGAAAACTAAACGACGTCACATAACGTCAAACGAAATGTAGGTCCAATGTATGGAGCGCTTTTCCCACGAAGTCACGGCACAATGCTACGAATATCTGATTTTCCGCATACCTAGCTCTTGCGTACAGAACACATACATAGTTAAAGGAGATTTCTCGAGCTCGCTGACTATCAGTCTAATGGTTTTACGTCTGTCTTTGCGGATGATTCCGTGCACTTTTCACGTACACACGGAATCACTGTCGATGGCAACCTATCTCTATTGTTGACTTCAATTGATTTTATGTGCACTTTGAATCGTCTGCGTTGTATGTTGGTAACCGCCGTACTATACGCTTTTAAATTATCGCACATTTTCATCTTTTCATTGGTTTCAGTCAGTGTTTTTTCACATTCCCATGCAACATTCTGTAACGCGCCTCAAGTCAATGTCACCCATTGACGTCATGATGTTGCTTCCGTTTCACTATCTGTATAGATAAACACAGTGCTAATTTGATAGCGTATGTAGTAAACAACATCATATTCTATGGAAATGACCCCATGACATTGACGTATGATGTGTTATAATTGCGTGAATTGTAGTCACACATAAGACTTTAAAAACGGCATTGTTTCAGGAGAACGAAATATGAAAATGCCATAATTTTGGTGTGCTGCAACCACAGGTAGTAGCGTTGCCAAGGGTACCGTTAATTGTTGCATAAGTTGGCGGATTTTTATTCCGTTTTATATTTCAACTTCAATCATGTTGATCATCCTTATAGTGAAGTTTCATCAATATTTAACTAAAAATAAATAATTTATAAGCAAATTATACGAACTTCGCGATCACCCCTCGTACAACATGCAGATGTTTTTGTTCTGTCTATTTAGCTATGAATGAATGTTATATGAAAGTGAATAATGTTAAGTAAAATGCGTCGTCAACGACAAAATGGAAACACGGATATTTTCCCTGGGGTTGTTATTCGGTTGATCTTATGCTGAAGACAATTATGTGTCAGTACAATATTTTTTATTTCAACAAAGTTAACACATACCCATCAAGATGTACAGCAATAACACTGTATAAAACAAAGTATTTAATGCGATAGCGGTCGTCATGTACTGGACCCATATTGCCAGAAAAGCCAAAAAAGGAAGGGAATGCACAGTTATGTTTTCTGTTAAATCATGTAGCAAGATCAGTGTGTTGCGCTATACCTAGTTCTACATTGTAGTACTAATAATGTAGAACCTTTCTAGTGTCGGAAATTAGATTGTTATCGGTTCGCAATTACGTTATACACATATTAGGCAACATTCATTGAACTAGGATTGCTTTTTAATTACTTTATCGTACAATAAATGAGCAACAAATACATTAATTTGCCTGGCATCACTATTGAGGCGTTCGGTGATAAAATAAGTGAACATATGGTGGTTGTTTATGTATTCTCACAAATCATATCATCTTAGCAGGTGATAATGACTGAGCGGGTAACACCGAGTATTATCACGCGGACCTAGTGCTCGGACTAACTAGTATACGCAAGGAAACACCTGACGAAACGGAATGAAAAACCTGAAAAAACGGACTAAACGGAACCCATTCACAGGCTACATTGTAAACGTTTCAAAAAACATAACCAACAAACATAATAAATAATGATCTACCTACATGTAACGGTTTACGGAAGGACATTCTCGCCAATGAACAGGACCGCTATATGCACCAATATGCATTTATATGTCTAGGAAACGAAACAACAAGGAAAGCATTGTCATACTGACCGAATGACTTACGCAATGGCATTCTAACAAATCGATATCAATGTAAATCATAAACATATCGACACACATGTCAAATCTAGGCTAATATAAACACCACTACTACCCCGACTTATTCACCTCCGAGTACAATGTGGCCAAATAGGATGTTGAATGTGTATCATATCGTCTACAGGGTCCATTATTTACTGTGTTATAAATAATTCTCCCCAGGATTGGCATTATGTGGTAGAACTCACATTGCCTGTCAGACTCTTTGTGTTGTTGCAAATAATAACAACAAATCGTTTTCAATAATTGCACTTCTTAGTCATGTTGTGTGTTTATAAATTACTCTCCTGTCTACCAATACATTATCATAACTGTACTGTGTGGAATTGCAGTGACTGTTTGTCACTTATTTGTACAGTTGGTATCATTTTGTGGTACAGGGCCCCGTGGTAGCATGTCGTAAGAGGGGTGAGGGGAGGAGTGTAGAACTATAGTGGGTTTGCATAATTATCAGCGCTATAAGTTGCAGTTTTCTGTACTAAGACACAATAACAAAGTCACATCTCAAACTTTCATATGTTGATGCCTGAAATAAATCAATTCAATCCCTTCTAAAATTCAATAAAAGTTGTTTGACAAGCACAGGTTTAATTTCCTACATAGAAACCATGATAAATTTTGACTTTCATAAAGTCTGAAATTATCTTTGGCAGACTAAATTTGCACACTGAATTCATGAAATCATGACATTGGTTTCTTGACATTGCCCTGTTCCTGATTGGCCAATATTGTTTGCAAGATGGAAATACACAAAACAGAACTACAATAATATGTTTGTTTTGTATGCAGGTGCTTAGGGGAATCAGTCAAAAATTATTAAAGTTTTAAAGTGTTGTCGCCCTTTGCTAAAAACGTGTGTATTGCTTTTGCTCCACATACAGTTACCAGTACTTATTGTCGTACTCAATACCAGTAAGTATACCAAGTTTCATTTGAATATCTTGAACTATGACCAATGTTAAAGTTTTTGAAGCTAAGATAGGGGCATAAGTCAAAATATATCAAAGCTTTGCTAAAGATATGCATATTATCACTAGCAATATGTATAGCAAGTTTCATTTGAATACCTTCTATGGTTTTGAAGTTACGAAGAAAAAAGATGAAAAATGAGTAAATTATATTTTAACAAAGGGCCATAATTCTTCCAATATTGTAGCTAGAGTAATGTAACTTGCCATAAAATAGTGTTTTAGTGGTGTAAGCTTATGTTTATATTTAAAAGTTGATATCGTCAATGGTTTTAAAGTTATCAAGAAAGAAAGCTGAAAAATGATGAAAAATTGAATTTTACAAAGGGCCATAACTCTTCCAATATTGTAGCGAGAGTAATGTGACTTGCCATAAAATGGCGTACTGTTGTTGTGAGCTTATGTTTGAAGTAAATACCTATAATGGTTTTCAAGTTATTAAGAAAAAACTTTTTGCGGGACCCTAAATATTATACACTACTGCTACACTTTTGCAATATTAATGACTCTACATTACTTAAAACACAAGACGAAACCATGATATTTCGGTTCATGGAATTTTCCGTTGAATACATATTATCGAAGCTTGTAGACGGTGTTGAAATGATGTGCGATGCAATAACGCAGGAATACATAAAATGTACGTATTCCTCACGAGAGGTGTGACAATTAACGCCATTGTACCTGAGAAAATTAACAGATATAATACCTAATTGTTAATGACGAGATAATTTTTTTGTTTCATTTTTCATGTTTGGCATAAAGTCCCGTCTTCAGTATCGTTAAGATTAAAACGTGCTACGATACTACATGTATCCATTCATTGAAAAAATCAGTATTAGAACTTCATACTACATTGTATTACGCTGTGCGCAAGGCCCGTGATGGACAAATGTAAAATTGATCAATAATAGTATTAATCAATTGATCAATGATAGTATTTAAATCAAGTTAAGTAATATTCGTACCGTTTTTCGATACTGTTTTTTGATATATTTATTTGGAGATATATTTAGAGATTGTACAATGCAAACATCAAGTTCCTTAACAGGTGACGAATTAGAATCTAGCTGTTGAATATTGCATAAGCAATATGTTTACATCGATTTCATATATGTGGTAGTTAGTCTATTCATTCACACATTTATCCTCTTGCACCATAGATATATTGTTTTGCATTTTCGTAAAAGGAATAAAGTGACTGGAAGTGAGTATCTGTCAATATGTCAATTTATACTGACGAGGGAACATGATCAATCTGTCAATTTATACTGACGAGGGAACATGATCAATCTGTCAATTTATACTGACGAGGGAACATGATCAATATGTCAATTTATACTGACGAGGGAACATGATCAATATGTCAATTTATACTGACGAGGGAACATGATCAATCTGTCAATTTATACTGACGAGGGAACATGATCAATATGTCAATTTATACTGACGAGGGAACATGATCAATATGTCAATTTATACTGACGAGGGAACATGATCAATATGTCAATTTATACTGACGAGGGAACATGATCAATATGTCAATTTATACTGACGAGGGAACATGATCAATCTGTCAATTTATACTGACGAGGGAACATGATCAATCTGTCAATTTATACTGACGAGGGAACATGATCAATATGTCAATTTATACTGACGAGGGAACATGATCAATATGTCAATTTATACTGACGAGGGAACATGATCAATCTGTCAATTTATACTGACGAGGGAACATGATCAATATGTCAATTTATACTGACGAGGGAACATGATCAATATGTCAATTTATACTGACGAGGGAACATGATCAATATGTCAATTTATACTGACGAGGGAACATGATCAATATGTCAATTTATACTGACGAGGGAACATGATCAATCTGTCAATTTATACTGACGAGGGAACATGATCAATATGTCAATTTATACTGACGAGGGAACATGATCAATCTGTCAATTTATACTGACGAGGGAACATGATCAATATGTCAATTTATACTGACGAGGGAACATGATCAATATGTCAATTTATACTGACGAGGGAACATGATCAATATGTCAATTTATACTGACGAGGGAACATGATCAATATGTCAATTTATACTGACGAGGGAACATGATCAATATGTCAATTTATACTGACGAGGGAACATGATCAATATGTCAATTTATACTGACGAGGGAACATGATCAATATGTCAATTTATACTGACGAGGAAATATGTCAATTTATACTGACGAGGGAACATGATCAATATGTCAATTTATACTGACGAGGGAACATGATCAATATGTCAATTTATACTGACGAGGGAACATGATCAATATGTCAATTTATACTGACGAGGGAACATGATCAATATGTCAATTTATACTGACGAGGGAACATGATCAATATGTCAATCATCACTTAACATTTACGTATCTTCAAACAGCTATACCTAACTATTTTTTAAACATTTAAGTAGCAACTGAAGAAAATAGATTATGTCTGCTATGTTGGTGTTGTTTATGTCTGTTTAGCAACGATTGCATGTAAAATGACGGAAACAATGACGAAACGCTTGAGTACGTGTACACGCAAGGCATTAAAGACACCTGAATAAAAGTAAAGTCCTATATCGTTTACAATATTTGTTTTATTGAGAATTGTATGTTCACTTGATTAATATTCCTAGCACAAAGTTTATCTCGTTATTAGTAGATGATCCTGAAACCACACTGGACACAAATAACACGTGCTGAAGACAAAACTTCTCATATAAATGTTTAATGCGGTTCCTAATAGACTACTTAACATAGTGTACAGTCATACATTTAACATATCGCTGGACCATCTTAAACCTAATATACATTACATATGTATAGGATTTCTTATGTTTATTTTAGGCTGAAATATTTGCCAGTAAAGTACCTTTTTTAGTATTCGAGCACATATTCATTGTTGGAAGCTCATCAATACACTGTATATGAATAAAATGCACAATATGTAGTAAAGACGTCGGTACGTTAGGTTTCAAGAACGACATCCACTTACATTCAGGGTACAGGTCACATGGTGGTATAAATGTTGACAGTCTAAAAAATAAAAAGAATACACTTACATGTTTTCTACTGCACATGGTCTCATCATGTGGGTCTTATAATACCAGTGTGGGAAATCAGATTTATATAGGTTCGCAATTACGTGATACAAATATAAGGCAACATATCCTGAACTGGGATTACTTTTTGAATTACTTCATCTTACAATAATATAGCAACAAATGCATTAATTTGCCGTCCAAATGTTTGCTTACATCGATTCGTGATAATTATATTGGAGTTATTGTAGAGATGTTCACGAAGTTGTTGATTTGCCTGATATCGTTACAGATATTCTGTATTAGAAGTTGTGAACATTAGCTCGTATGGTAAACCTATACCTAAACTTACCGAATTTCCTTCAACAGAATCAAGATCATGCAGATTAAAATGATCGTTTCATATGGGGCCATTAATACAGACTAAACTGTTCATGTAATAAATAGTATGATGAGCATTATCACCAAACGGTATAATGCAAGGAAAATCATGAACTTACGTATGAAACTGCGTTCATTGACAGGCTACTTGGTATATGCAATAAAATGCATGACCGTACGGCCAAAAAGAGTATAACAAAGCGAACAGGGAAGAAGGCGGCATTTAACAATAACGAAGTGCACGAAATGAACACACACAAAGGACAAAAATGACAAAGCACACACAAACAAGCAGACCCCACAATGACAAATACTGAGCAAGAAAAATGAAAGTAAACAGCTACAAAGTCATGCTTTAATGTGTCGTTTTGGCCCAGTTAAGGTTTATGCGACACATTAAATCGTTTATTTTAACCTGGCTGCTGAACACATAGTTTCAATGGTTGTCAACAAATATATGATAACGAATCGGACAGGGGTAAATGAGCACGAACAGAATACTCAAGAAACATAATTATGCCGATAAAGACAAGAGGTACATGCAAAAATCAAATGGACCTAGCAGTCTTACACATGGACAGCATTGCCATACACACCAAACGGCGAACACCAAGTCATACAAATAAATCGATAATGCATGATATATCTTATCAGCACTGTCTAAACATTGATACAAAGAAAGTAATAGTCAAATGGATCAAACGGTTTCTGCACTAACAAATCATGTTTGTATATACTAGTACATTGTTTCACAACAGAGCGAAGACGTATATATGCTCAGTGAACTTTATTGTTGATTCTAACGTTAAAGCTGCAATTAACACAAGCAAGTCTAAATACATAGCACATGACAAGATCAAGAAAACTATATCTGAAACTGATGTAAGTCAAAGGCATTGAGCAGCCTGATAACGCCTTACGAACACATGGAATTGAGTGACACATGACTCATAGAAACAAAGGTAACAAATTAATCAAGTAATATTATGCGCATATATTCAAACATTATGCAATTAAACCCATAAAACAATAAACAAGATCATTAACTATAGGCATATCACAATAATAAAGATTATTTTTTAATATTAATCTAAGTTATTTTGCTCAGTCATTTAGTGTCTTGTCTGTGGTTAATATCGACCATACTATCCATGTTAGCCTGTATTTACAAATTACTCAACCAATGATTCCGTGACGTAACAATGCTAGGCTATATAAGGAATCGTTCGGTTTTCGTCCGGTGTCGTTAACTTTATAACACAGCAAAAGTATACACGAATCTATTATGCCTGGACGTGGTAGAGCTCACAAACGGAGGAGACCGGCAGTAGAGGAGCCTCATGGCAGACCGGCAGTGGAAGAACCTCAGGGCAGAATAAGGACAAGGAACGCTGCCAAACGCCAACGGGCAAGAGAAACTTGTGACAATGGCCAAGACGGAGATAGGGGTGAGTTACATGAAGTTATTGACTTTGAGAATGTCATGTTAAACGAAAATTTGTTGCCAAGCGGCGACCCTGTGCCTGCCGATATTTCTATTGCTGACCGCATAAACAGACTCGAGAGTCAAGTCGATAATAATATCAGGCAGCAAGATAATTATGGCACGGGAACCAATGATTTATTTCATATGCCAGAGGTATTGAATGTCGATAGACTGGCTAATGACGATATTTCTATGCATGTACATTCGGCGTTAAAGCAACGCATATGCAAGGGAGAATTTATTAATCTGTCATTATTGCTAAAGGGGGCGGTGGAACTGGCCGAACTTTATAGTGGTGGGACTCTATCCATATCTAGCTCCGAAAAGCTAGAATGCCGTCCTAAAGAATGCAAGGACGATATCGGGACTGTGGAAAGGTGGAACGATGCCTTCATTATTTTTATGGATATTTATTTGACAGCTTTTCCGCACAAAATACATGAATTATTACATTATTCATTCATTATAAGGGAATGTGCTGCCGTTCACGGGGGCACATCATTTCACTTACGGTTTTATAATTAATTTTGAAGAAATCAGACAGGCGCGTAGCTCTAAGAACCTCAAATCAATTTTACAACATTCAGATATTGCCAAACAAAAAATTGATAAGGAAATAGAGGCTGGCAGGGTGGCAGGCCCGTTTAAATACCCTCCATTCACAAATATCCAATGTTCGCCTATTGGCATAGTGGCTAAGAAAACACCAGGGGAATATAGACTTATTCATCACCTGTCATACCCTTTAGGGTCTTCAATTAACGACTTCATAGATCCAAAACTCTGTTCAGTGAAGTATACATAATTTGACGAGGCCATACATATGGTACCAGACCTAGGACGTAACTGTAACATATTTAAAATTAGGGGTGACTATTGAGTCCAATTTTGACTATTGCAATACTATTGCTATTGCTGAAAGTACTATTGCGATACTATTGTATTGCTGGAGACAATTGCGATACTATTGCAATAGTTATTGCCAAGATTCGAAAACCAGAGATTAACTTGTAAATGCAAATTTGCACTGTGTAAGATATTAACTTTGTTGTACAACATACAAATATACTATTTGTGAAAAGGATTTAAAATGAATTTAACAGAAATAGATTCATAAAAGTATGGCGATATTGGTCCATTGTGGCTGTTTTGATGCTTGTGGTTATTTACAATTAGTTTTTTAACGAAAACGGAAGTTGTTTTAAATTATATATAAAAAGGAAACTATCGTAACTATCGATAGTTGAGCTAACTATCGGCGATAGTTATTGGATCGATACTTTTACTATTGATCCATACTATCGGGACACTCGATATCGCAATGCATCGATATTTCGATGCATCGGCGCACCCCTATTTAAAATGGACATAAAAAGTGCGTTTAGGCTATTGCCGATACATCCCGAAGACTTTGAGTTGTTAGGGTTTTCTCTTGATAATAATGTTTTGATAAGTGCTGACCGTTTGGTTGCTGTATATCACCTAGCCTGTTTGAAAAAATTTCCACATTCCTAGAATACATTATTAAAGACCGCTTGCTTAACAAGAAGCTAATATACTATTTAGATGATTTTTAGGCGGCCATAAAACACGGCCGGGGTGTAAGCAAAACATGAAATTATTTAATAACAGTATGCAAGAAATCAGGGTACCTCTCGCAGACGAAAAAACAGAAGGACCGTATACATCATTAGTTTACTTAGGGGTGGAGCTTGATTCGCGAGAAATGGTCGTACGTATTCCTAAGGATAAAGTCATAGAAGTCGCGAATAAAATTAGACATTTTGTCAAAAGATAAGGTAAAACTCAACGTAATGCAATCGTTGATAGGTTCGCTCAACTTTTGTTGCCGCGCGGTCGCTATAGGTAGACCGTTCTGTAGGCGCCTCATTAACGCAACTTGCGGTGTAAAATGCTCCTTCCATCACGTGAGAATAACGAAAGAAATAAAGCGGGACCTAAAAGTATGGCTAGATCTCTTTCAGCATTTTAACGGAATATCAGTATTCCACGATAGGTACTGGACATCCAGACTGGACATCCAGACTGGATCAATCAAAATCTAGTTAAAGACATCACGCTGTTGGAATTATTTCCCATAGTAGTTGCTATGGTGGTATTCGGTGAACAAATGCGAAATATGAAAATTCGTTTCAATTGTGACAATATAGCAGTAGTCCATATTTTGAATTTGATGACGTCGAAGTCGTCCAGATCGTTGGCATTGTTAAGGATATTAACCCTCAATGTATCAAACATAACTGTATTGTTAAAGCATCTCACATAGCGGGAGAAAAGAACGAAATTTCTGATGCCCTCTCACGTTTTCAGAACTCGAGATTCCGTACACTAGCACTGTCGGCAGACCCGAATGCAACCCAGGTTCCAAATTACCTATGGAACATATTCAACGCCGATCTGGAGAACTGGTATTTGCAGGAATTGCGACAAACACAAAACTAGCGTATGATACGGGGGTCAAGGCCTTCAGCATATTTAGAAATTTATAAAAGTTACCAGAAAGCTGGCCTATTCAAATACAACAAGTCGCTTGGTTCATACGTATTTATTCGAGAGAGCGTATTCATCCAAAACCATTCATACTTACGTGGCGGGATTGTCTTTCTATCATAAGATAAACAACTGGTATAACATAACAGACATATCTTTAATTCGTAAAATACTGGAAGGTTGTAGTAGGAGTAGACCGTCAGTTGATAAGAGAGCTCCAATTACAGCTAATATGCTCATTGACATTTGTAGAATACTACAAAACAATACTTTTAGCAAATTCGAAGCCACGCTATTTAAGGCACTATTCACGTTAGCTTACTTCGGTTTGTTTAGAGTGAACGAATTCGTAACTAAGAACAACCAGTATGGCACGCCCATCTCCTTAAAAATACTTTGTGAGTCCAGTCCAGTCTGTAATATGAAACCTTACAGGGACGTCAGACCTACAGTTCCTGGACAATTATTTGTTCATGCAAACACAAAACCCGTCATTCGATATCAATTTTCAGCGGTACTTAGGAAATGCTTATTACAAAGTAAATTTAAGTCTGGCCTATATAAATCCCATAGTTTTAGGATAGGTAGGGCAACACAACTAGCCATTCAAGGGCTACCAGAATCTGACATCATGGAATTGGGTAGATGGAAATCAACAGCTTATAAATCATACATTAGGGGAAAAACATTGAAAAAATAGGTTCATGTGCTAAAAAGATTCGTATCCAAATATACATTGTACTAAAACCAAATAAGTGTCGATTAAGTTGTATATATTTGCAGATATATGGATCCTGGGTGATTCGATACCATACTGGGCAGGAGCTAGGGCCAAGAAACGTGACAGGCATAATCTACGACTTCCGGAAGGGCTTGGTGTTGCATGGTGGGGAGTGCGTGGAATGGGCTGGGGCGACTTACAGCACTGTCTTCAGCTTCCCCTGGCTCTACGACCCGAGCCAAAGGTAATCGTTTTCCATTTCGGAGGGAATGACATGGTAAACAATTCCCTCCGCTTTATCATTATCAAAATGGTAGATGAAGGCATAGAGCTTGTGCACCAGGCCTTTCCGGGGTCACACATCGTATGGGTCGACATCATTCCCAGGATCCATTGGGGTGTAGCCGCTGCAGCGGCTAAGGCTATTGATAGGAAATGTGGGCGTATTAACAGATTTGGCCACACAATCATAGGTCGTTTACCAAAACATACAAGTCTGCGTATGGACATTGATTCAGAAACACATGGGTTCTTTAGAGAGGACGGGGTCCACCTTTCCAATGTCGGTTTAGATTTGTACTTATTTACATTAAAAGAGAAATTGTTAGAAATTTTAAAATAAGAATTAGCGGAAATTAAACGTTACATTTAATTTTGTGGCGGAATTCTTATTGAGGGAGCGACCAGGGGTACTGAATCGTTAGGATTTTATCCTTATAAAAACGGGGTAACGGTGATGTTAAAGATGTAAAATATGGCAGCCTGTGATCGTTTACCGCTACCTGTTTTAACTGTCGGTCTACGATTATAGGCTTGCTTCCAAAACTATTATTTGGGTTAAATGAGCGGTTACTGATGTGCCCGATAGATTAGCGTCTTAGGCGGTCTCTAATTAGCTCACACTTTTAGTTAGGATCTTGTCTAGTTAAGCTGTATAATACATTATGTTGCACTGGTAGTGGAATAATAAGGTACAGCGGAGTACCATGCGGACTTATTGTCGCCGTGCGGCGATAGCTTAAAATTACATGGCATCAGCGGTGCCTTCCCATGGTCTAAACGCATCAGGCGATGCGCTTGCTTTTATATCGCATTAGCGGTGCGATTATATACACCATCGGCGTTTGCATTAATTATATACGCCAGCGGCGTTTGAATAAATTATATACACCAGCGGCGTTTGCAGTAATTATATACGCCAGCGGCGTTCGCAATATGGCTACATAGTCGAAATAGTGCAACTGGGCGGCCGATTTCCGGGTTATGTTCATGTTTGCTCCTGGTCGCTCCTTCTCATGTCTGGTCGGCAGTAAATTCAGCTCCACTCTGGCGTTTAACCAATGGAGTTCCTCCTCTGCTGTCATGGCCGTATCCGCCAACTCACTTAATAAAATACTTCTGAGAAAGAATTAGACTTACATTTATTTGATTCCCGACGTAATACATCGATTTAGAAATGCAACGATTTTGGGGGCTGGTATTTTTTGTATGAATTATGATTTAAAATAAGTATAAATGAATAAGTTGGACGCGAGTCGTATGCCTGGTATGATTTTCCGCGATCAAGTATTTCAGTTTGACCCATTACGTCATATTGGCGTCATTTTCATGATTTACACATGCCGCCAGAACAAACCACTGGACGTGACGATTTGACCGACACATCTTAGGACAATGATACCCCGACCAAAAAACATCACTTAGGTTTTGAAGTGCGTTGTATACGGTGTCACGCTTTTAGGATACAGAACATCCTGGCGCTATTGACATGCTTTAAGCAGATATTTGACGTTTAGTCATGGCATGGTAGTATAAACCGTGGTCTGGCAATGATATATACCCGGTAGACTTGCACATTATTTTCAAGAAGCAGCTTACACTTACGATTGTAAGTGTCAGGTAAGCTGACGATACAAGTACGTAAACATGATGGCACCATACCAACTTTTTTTTAAAAAACATGTACCACTTCCGGTCAACAAATTTGATACTATACCTACAGTTTGAAGGCAATGATGCGTACGATTTAGTTATTTCGCTAAAGTGTACGTTCCATAACATTTTGTTAAATGTTTATTTTGACCCATGTTGAAAACCGCTTATTGTTCTGTCTTCTTATTTACCCTTACATTTTCAATTATCGACTTCCGGTTACGAGTTTGAGATGCCATATACCTAGGAAAGGTATAATCTTAACCACCGGACACAATGCAGCGTATGCTAGATCGGCAAAAAAAATTTTACAAGTGAAGTTGAATTTGAAGACAGGCACAGGAGGCTGTCACGAAGTACATCATCAAGCAGAAACTTTAGAGCATTTAGACTGTTACGTGTTTTCCTTATAGATGTGTAAATAACATGATTCTACAACCCCATATTTTCCCGCCAATGAGGTACAAACACCTAATTTGCATAGGAGGTTGCAGCGTATAAATTCATTTTTTATTTCGTGAATTTGACATTGTCGATCAGTAAATTTTGTGGTTAGGTTTTGTGATCATCTAAACCTTAATTACAATGAAATTTGCACATATTTGCCATCATGTATGGATTTCATCACGTGCAAAATTTCAATAAAATTGAAGCACATTATCTAGCTTAAATATTTCAAAACCCACAGTTGCGTTTTTAAATCTGTTAAGTGTACATCGGTCCCACTGTCTCCCAATGACAACTAGGAGCTTCATGGACAGGTTCTACAAAAATCATCGGGAACCATCGGGGAAATTATGTGTAATTCCTAATCGCCGATGAGGAATTCCTCAGTGGGACCTAGGTTTAAGACTGCTTTGGTGTTTATACACCTTTCCAAGTCTGCCTTATGTGTGGGGCGATGATGAACTGTGTGAAGCAATGTGTCCATTCATTGCAACATTATCCCCGACTTTGTGCTTACACACCGTTCACTCTCGGAACATTTTTCTCTTCTTTATAATACTTAGTGAGTAAATTCGTGTCTTCGGGAAAATGCTTGTTTTTACTTTAGAGAATGGGTTTACTGTGATTCTTATCTGTGATTATAAACTGTTTGTTATCCATTTCTTTACATAATTGATAAGATAATATAGATAAGTTATTGGTCAATCTATTACCGTAGCTCAATAATGTACGAGGGTGATCCTGAATTACGTGAACTTTTGCTCTAATTAAAAACATTATACTTACAGTTACACATCTGTAGACAATGTAATATTGATATTTATTGAACTTGTGTACCAAATTTCATTCGGATATGATCATAAATTACATACATACAGCTTCTGTACTTACGGTATGGTAACCGTTATGAATTAAACGTATACCAAATTTAACCTTGAAATTCCATGCAGTTGTCAATACGATATTAGACAACGTGTAAAAATATTTCTCAATTTGTAAATGAAGAAACACAGTAACAATCAGCAATAATGTAACAAGGTTTATTGAAAAAAAACTGATCCTCGAAACGTGATGCAAATACGTGTTTTTAAATTTATGTTAGGTGTATGCCACTTATGGAAACCCCGCTTTTGTGTAACATCCATACCAAGCTGGCCTAAAATAAACTTTTAAGAGCAAATGTCCACGTACTTCTAGATCACCCCTCGTACACGAAACAAGTTAGCAGTGATAACAAAAAAGTAATTAAGCAGATAGATATCTTTATATTTTAACTTTGGTTAGTTTTGACATATGCACATCAGTTACGGGTCGCTGTTCCCGCCAATGCACTTTCTATTGGTTGGTAATAACTTGCAGTCGTTTCTACGGGCTTGTCCCGATAGACCACATAATGAACATCGGAGGACAACAATACGGCTTTTCGACAAAGTTTCTTCGCGGTTTCGCCCCTTTACTCTTGTCCTGGCTTGAATCGAAAGAAGGGTCCCTGAAAATATAGCAAAACTATCATTAATCAACAGGTCATTTGAAAACTATGCTGTTATAGAGATAAATGACAAAGCTATTGTCCGTCAGTAAAAAAGAGTTTACAAGCTCGTGAATTGGAAGAATAGGTTTTGCTGAAGGAAACAGAATTGGATGGGTTTAATGAGAAACCATGACCTGGCTAGGAAAATATATACAATAAGTAGCAATGCATTAATGTATTAAGTATATGTTACCAATTAATATCGAGTAAGGGAGAAGAGAAATATGTTCATCTACGTATTATTTCCGAAAATGCTCACACACTCAGCATTTCAGAAATAGCTCACCCACACAGCATTTTGATGTTTTTAAAACAATGTCGCGAATACATGCATATATTGACAAAACATGTGACTCTCGAGTCGTATAAATATAAAATACAATGCATCGCAAGATAGTGTGTCCACAGAATCACTAGAAAAGGCAAAGAGTCGCTCATTTTGGCATGTTTTTGTGTTTTCCGCACCAACACAGCATTACGTTTTCAGTTTTGGAAATGCGCGGTTGCACTTTCTGACAAAATAAAGGGATTTTGGTACATATTTGAAACTACACAATGTGTATCTCGCTAAGGAGACGGCTCTCGTCTTTGTTTCATGAAAATTCATCCAGTAATAAGAAAATAAAAAGGAAAAATGTTACCCGAGTCGAGCGATTTTCACCCGTTTGAGCTCACGAACACAGCATTTTGTCACGTGGTATGTCCACAGTGGATTATCAAACTCAAACAGCTTTGTTGTGTTGTCAGGACTGAGTCCTAAAATAATACGCCTAATTATGCATACATTCAGTGTACACTAATTGAATACAATAAAGCAATTACTGAATTGCTTCTTTAGCCCGAAAACAAAGCCTTGGGACAGGCTCCATACAGAATTCTGGATAATGGCTACCACTCAGTTTCCCGGTCATTACCAAAGGAGTCCACCAGCACATCGTTCCTTTCGAACCGGGTCCAACAGGTCATTTCGTACCTCCCAAGCTCCATACAATAAACCATCCAGGTTCTTGGAAAACACCTGTTGGACCTTCAATAGACGAGGCAATTGTAAAGACAACAGATGTACTAGACCCCATATCTGCGGTTTCTGCAGAGGTCCCCATTACGCAGACCAATGCTTACTGTCCAGTAAGGACCAAGCAACATCCTCTACTTCATTACAAGGACACACCACAAACCCCGTTAACTCCAATAGATCACAAAAGAAGTAGTTACGTGACCACTCCAGTCAACGTAGATATGCTTTCCAGGTATTTAGTCTGTCATAAAGATAAAGATTATCTCATACAGGGTTTTAGTTATGGTTTTAAACTAGGTTATTTGGGTCCCAGGTTACCTACTACATGTTCTAACTTGAAATCTTGTAGTGAATTTCCAGATATTGTAAGGTCTAAACTTCAATTTGAGGTAGTGGCTGGTCGCATTAAAGGTCCATTTGTGAGTAGGCCTTTTAATAATCTTCAGGTCAGTCCTATAAGATTAGTACCAAAGAAAACAGAGGGTGAATTCAAGATGACTTCTATTAATGACCATATAGACCCATACATGTCAACGGTTAAATATGCTTCATTTGACAATGCCGTGGAACATCTCATCGACTGCGGACAGGGATCGTATTTTGCAAAAACAGATATTCATAATGCTTTTAGGTTAATACCAATTTATTCCACAGACCACTTCTATTATGACACATGCTTACCAATGGGGTCATCCTGCTCATGCGCCATTTTTGAAAGATTCAGTACAAGTCTCCAATGGATAGCTGAAACTAAGCTTAACATACTCAGAATGGTTCACATATTGGATGACTTTCTTTTCTTAGATAAACAGTATTTGAACTGCCAAAACTATCTGGATAAATTTTTAAGCCTTTGCAAGGCTCTAGGGGTTCCTATCAAAAAAGAAAAAACAGATTCTGCATGCCAAGTCATTACATTCATGGGGTTAGAGCTGGATTCCATAAAAATGGAAGCACGTCTTCCAGAAGATAAACTGGTTAAGCTCAAAACGTTATTACAATACCATGCAGGACGTAGAAAAATTACATTAAAGGAGTTACAGTCGCTGATAGGCCTATTGATTTTTTGTTGTTCGGTGGTGGTTCCAGGCAGGTGCTTTCTTCGCAGGTTATTTAACCTGACGATTAATTTCAAACAGCCCCAGCATCGCATTACACTGTCGGCAGTGTGGCGTTATGTTTTCGCCCAGATATGTATAACATGTATTGTTCTGGCAAATTAAAATTGCCCATTTTCAAGTCAAATTGGTGTTTCTTGTATATTTTGCTTTAAAACTGTTTCATATACATAGTTACATGTTTCAATGCTTTTGGGGTAAAACAGATGCACATAAATATAATTTATTGTTTAGATAAAATAGGCCTATTGAATTTTTGTTGTTCGGTGGTGGTTCCAGGCAGGTGCTTTCTTCGCAGGTTATTTAACCTGACAATTAATGTCAAACAGCCACAGCATCGCATTACACTGTCGGCAGTGTGGCGTTATGTTTTTGCCCAGATATGTATAACATGTATTGTTCTGGCAAATTAAAATTGCCCATTTTCAAGTCAAATTGGTGTTTCTTGTATATTTTGCTTTAAAACTGTTTCATATACATAGTCACATGTTTCAATGCTTTTGGGGTAAAACAGATGCACATAAATATAATTTATTGTTTAGATAAAATAATTTATGTCATTGATTTTATACTTCGACTTCAATGCCCAGCCTTTGGTTTCCTATAATGGATGCGGGTTGATTTGGGTAATACCGATAAGCAACTTTCCCGCAGCATAGTAAACAATACCACGTGGTTGCCTTTAGCCTATCAGCACGCTCAATCTGTACACGTGGTACCTTTCAACCAATCAGGCTTCGGCATCATCAGTTCTCAAAAAATTTCAGCGTCACCTCATCGGTTTATTTTATTTGCATCTGTTTTTACGTAATTTACATCCACCTCCTCCACTACCTCCTCCGCTGTTTATATTTTATGTGTTGTTAGTTGTAGGGCGTTATGTTTTCGCCCAGATATGTATAACATGTATATATTATTGTTCTGGCAAAATGTTATAATTAAAACATTCTTAGGAATAAAAAAGGTTCAAACAATATCTATCTTCATTAAAACTGTCAATTAGAAGTAAAGCAGTTATCATTTTTTTTATTTAAACAAGCCACTCCTGACCATATCCACAAGATCCAATATCAAATAATATGCCATTAGAAATTAAAACAACCAAAGTAGCTATTTCAAAAGAAAAACAACATGAACTATTATTGCATTATCTACATTGCAGCTATCGTTCCTTTCCTCGCTTAAATACTTCGTGTATAACACATTTTTGTCACTGTCATTTAAGTTCCAAATGTATTGAAAAACACTTCTTCTATTTACAATTGAGATCTTTGAACTGCTGAATACAATGCCAATCACATCAAAAACTCCCAATTCAATGGGTTGTGTTGTATTTGCAACTGTTGTGGATGAAATACTGTCGGGTGATAGATATAACTTATCCAGTTTCCAGCAATAAGTTATTACATGAATGTCGTCATGAACAATATTTCTGCAAGAACCCAAATTCAGATTAGGTAAGTTGATGAAAAACCCAAGGGTTGACATTGGACTTTCACTCAGATCTCTGCAGAGTTAGATATAGTTGCCAGAAAAAAATTCAACTCGGCAACCAGGCACTTAAATACACTACGTAGAAATTTTCTAAATTGTTTGGAAATACAACGAAGATTCTTGAGAGTAACACTTATATAATCGTTGAAGTCAAATTCATGTCAATGCCAAAGTAATGAGTTTGTCAAAAATTACTTTATTTGATATACTTTTGCTACAAAATGTTTTGCCTATCCAAATATAATAATGATATAACTGACATGCATATGTAAACTAAGCAATGTCAGTTATATCCACTAACTAAACCAAACGCATTATTCATGAGAACACAAAACACACAAAATGATAGTCAATACAATGTTTCTTAGGATGGTTGAACAATACGTACTATTAACTACAGAACATTTGAAGTACGTTTACAATGGCTACATGCCAGCTACAAATCAGGTCTTTTTCTGTTCATTTTGGGTAGGGGCCTTAGCCTCTATATTTTGAGAAAAATATCAGTGTATTTCCTTTTTTGGGAAAAAAGTAGGTATAACTGTGGATTTTTGGGAAAACTGCACGATTTTCGATTGGGAAGGGGCCTTTTACAGGCCTCTGTTATATAAGGAGAAAACCCCTGTAAATGCAAAAATGGATAATAGGATACACCAAGTGTCCAATCTTATCTTAAATCTATATGAATAATTAATTTATCCGAACAATGACGTATCCGAAATTATAAGCTTAAAATCCAAACGAAAAAAGTTAAATAAACTGTATATTTTATGCATCAGCAGAATAAATTGTGGTAAATATATATATAAAATATCTACCAAAAAGCAAAAAGTTTACAAATACTTACATCCCAAGTAATTAGGACAATTGGAAGTCTGTATTGTGCCTCGTCTTACAATGTTGTTTATTATTTGATCGACTGTCAGGTGGGTGAGTTTATACAATGTGATTGGATGTTTCGGAGATACGACATTTCCAACTATGAAGACGATGGGTGGACTTGAATGTGCGACATTTCAATGTTCTCTTTTATTTTATCACGTGACTTAACTCGACAATCGTATTGGTGAATTGACTTAAGACAATTCCACAGCATGAAAAAACGGGTTTAATCACAAATAATATTTTATTATATTTACTTTTATTTGGAATTTCACAAAAACGTCAAATTTAAGTCGATTTATTTTCCGTATATAAACAAAATTTAATTTGTAAATTTAATCACAAATAATACTATATTATCTTTCCGTTTATTTGGAATTTCACAAAAACGTCCATATATAATTCGATTTATATTCCGTATATTAACTAAATTTTATTCATATTTATAATTACAAATAATACTAGCACAGGCATTCAACTAGATTAGCGTTAAGTTCACATGTAGATCTACAAATTTTATGTCATAAATTTCAAAATTAGAAGAATTTCCATAATTGTTTTATTACCTCCCTTGAATATAAATATGAGTAAAATTTCTATATATCTTTTCCTTGCCGTTAAATATACTTTAAATACAAATTATATCGTTAAGTAGTTTCATAGTGAACTAGTGTATGTGTAACATCTTTAAATTCTACTTCATGGTTGCTCATGACATTGAAATATAAAACCAGTACATATGCAATAATAATATATATTAAGTCAGACAATATAAAAGTATGGTTTTACTATATAAATCGTACGATACAGAAATGTTTTTATTGGTAAGAAACAGGTTACAAACTGCAGAATAAATTTTATGAAAAATAAGATATTTAATCACCTTTAAATGCAACTTAAATTTCAAATCAAAGCGCATTTAATTTTGTTTGTGTTTATATTGCATAAACGTGCATTTAATCCCATTTATATTCTATATTTAATCACCTTTCAATGCAACTTAAATGTGAATTAAACTTCTAGGAATAATTCGACTTAAATGTAGTATTAAACTTAACTTAAATATGGATTTTAATGGCCATTTTCTGTCCGATTAAATGTATTTAAATTTCGAATATAATTACATTTACGTTAATTTTAATCGAAAATTAAACGTATCTTTTTATGCTGTGTTCGTTACTTAATTTGATGTTAAAATATGGAGATACGACTTATTAATATTCCATAGCGCGACCTACAGACTATGTATAGCTATGATGTAAATATCAGGATATACGGCACTTCAACACGATTTCGGTCGTACCAATATCTCATTTTTTGCAAAAATTGAGTTACGACATTTTTGAGGCGACGAAATCATGAAGACTTTAAATTTGATCGTAAGTTTACGGTTTCTGTAAGTGCTTTGATAAAACAGTACCCTGTACCCTAACCAGTACTAACTTAGACCTACACAAGACACCTGAAACATTTCAACATATGAACTTAATTGACATTCCATGTTCTGTGCCAACGTATTATTAGTATTATATTGTAGTTTTAATGTTTTAATGAGCCTCGTAGCACGTTCCGGTTGATAACGCTTCTACAGTTACCGCGTTTCACAATTCGATTTCAGTATATACAGCGGCCAATTCAACCAACCAGCTTATGTACTGTATTTTAACCAGTTTTTAGTTAAACTTACCCTTAAGGAAGGGACCAGCACTTTCTACACATAATGAGTACATGTAAAATTGACATATCTGGCCTTGCACAAAGCGTTATATAGTATAGTTCTATTATAGCACGTTTCAGGTCTTTCCGATACTGTAGACGGGACTTTATGCCAAACATGAAAAATGAAACAAAAAAGTAATCTAATTAACAATTAGATGTTGTTTCTTGAATTTTCTCGGAGACAAAGTAAAACAGAGGCGGTAATTGTCACACCTCTCGTGAGAAGATGTGATCCTGCGTTATTGTATAGCACGTCATACCAACACCATTCAGTAGCTTCAATATTCAGCGTGAAAAAAACAATTATCGAAATATCATAGTTTCCCTTATGTTCTTGGGTGGAACATTGCATTCACAAAACATCTTTAGGGAAAACTTAGCATTTTCTTAAAATCTTAAAATATCAGCTTAGTAGGAAAGACAAGATTATAATTTTTACATGGGGTGATCAAAAAGAAATGAGACGAACGTTGTAAAATGACTATCAAAACTGGTACAAACAAGAAAAGTTTTATGCCTATAACAAAATGTACACTCTCTCTGTCTACTGAGTTTCATAAATATTCATTTATTACTTGAATATATATCAGCAGTTTCACAACCTTGGGTACAGTGACTCGTCGCACATAATTGACGTCAATGGCGTCATGTACGTAAACGGTTAACTATTCGAACGTCACATCGCTCCAATAAATCGCTCACATCTCCTTACGTATTGCATAAATTTACAATTTGTTCAGTATTTTGGAAGAAAGAGTTTGTTTGTATAAAAACATTTCATTTGAAATAAAACATCAATAACGTGTTAAATAATTATTCGATCATTCTCATTCTAAAGGCGGCTTGCGTGCATGACGTGTGTTTTGGAGAGTGACGTTCAAAATTGATCGCTCATCTAATGCATTTCGGACCTCTACTTGATATACTTAAGTTTATTTTCCGTCAAAACAGTTTGTACTAACGACATATAAGTATACTTCCGGCAGACTTTTCTCTCGATGCCCGTATCAACATTTTAAATGTTTGTCCAGACTTTCTCCTAGTTTGTGATAAAACTGTATCTTTTCAAGCTGTGATTTTTCGCCGAAATACAATGTATGACCTGGTTTTCGAGTCGGTACTGTTAGTTTTCACGTCATATATTTAAAACAAACACACTTGCATCAACACCGTTTGATTCAACGGTTATTCAATGTTTTGTCGTTATGTCCAGTTCATTTGACCAGAAATAATTGACCACAATATTAGTCATATGCTTGTCCATAATATACGGCGAAAACTGAGGCCGTTCGATGTGAGGCGACATAGCGCAACATCCTATATTAAACGTTCTGTTTATAAATCACTACTTATACATGTGTAGTAGAAAATTAAATTTTACACGTACAAATCGGCATTAAATACACCTATACGAATGTGATATTTTTATGGTTAAAACACGTAAACTCTACAAAGTATAGCATTTGTCTCATTTCTGTTTGATTACCCCACGTACATAGTAAATAACAAGTCAAATAGTTCCTGCGAGCAAATGATGTATCGACTTCATTTGACAGTGAACTGACAGGATCCTCGACCTTCTATCTGCATAATTCAACAGCTGGTGTGAATAAAATTAAGCATGAAAATCTCAAAATTGTGAGAGAAAATAAGCGCGATAGGCAGGTAGCTTTCAAATTGGGAAAACTATATGCACGATAATTTGACATACGAAATTTATCAACAAATTGTTAAATAATTTTCATGTATAACAAACCAATTTTCAAGACTCATAATTGCATATTATGACTCCCTTGTTCCATATAATATTCTTATAAATCAAACCTCGTATCAGTACATTAAAGGTATTATCATAAGACATGTTTTCAGTGTTCAACAATATAAAAGATCATAAACCAATTCCGATAATTCCATGACAGTTGACTGGGAAGCGCTGTGCTTACGCAGCTACAGTCACCTGCGGTTTAGATCCATGGTCTCAAGATTGCCTAGCGCTCACTGAAATTTCGGACAGTTCTGAATTCTTCGGTAAATAATCTATTGCAATGCGACAAAGACCGATGTTATCCGCATGGAATAATGGAATTAGTCCGGTTCACGACATTCTTACAAAATGCATCTTTTTTGGATTTTTTTTTGAAATCGTAAACCAATACGAGAACAGGTCACGTGCCCCTCCATGGACATTTTACTTAATGCTATCCAATATACCTGCTCGCTAAAGGCTCGCAGGTAATCATTATGTAAAGGGCTACAATAATCAAAGAGAAAATATGACTTATTCTTCGTTTCTTAGGTAATATTTGTAGCTCAATTTGTTAACTCACGTCAAACTTTTTAAGTTTCCCTAAATATGCCTTATGAATACCAGCCCTGATCCAGTGTTTGATCTGCTGTAGAATTATATTCTTTTAATCTTAGTTCTACTTATTATAATAAGTGATTTATTTCAGGTCGAATGTGAAACATGCTTAACAACATAATTTAAAATCACACTGTTTGCATATGAAACACGTTTGTGAATAACATGCCAAAAGTTGGATTTACGTAGTTTAACGTTTATTAATCACACACACACGGTCTAACATCATTCCTGATAGTATATATCGCAATGATGATATGGTAAAGAGGAAACATGTTTACCTGTATAGTTTGAGCTTAAGCGAAATTATTTTGCATTTCAACATACTAGATTATGTATACAAATGTATAACTGATGTCACGATCTAACATAAGTGTCATTATGCTATAATTCATTTAAAAAGTAACGACGCGAATGTATCCTTTTATAATACACTGTTTAAAATGTTCAAATTGTTTTTAAAGGGTTCGGGAAACATTCCAGCAAGAAACAATCTAATCAAATGCATAATTATACATGTATTTGGATAGTTACAGGTCTAAATATAAATGTGCAAACTCGCTTTAGAAGTGTTTAGTTGTGTAATAGTCGCTAAATACTGCAATCGTCTGAAACATTCCCAATTCATGTGTACTTTTTATTTCACGGATATCATTCAATGTAAAACTTCCAGGCCATTATAACTCTCGAAATTTTTAATTGGCTTCATTGTTAAACAGCTAGAATATGTCGTTGTTGTTCTGTTAAAATATTATATTTCTGTTCAATTATTACTTTAATTATTTTTTTTTGAAATAGGCCAGTGATTTTTTGTTCAAACTTGTAGCTTGTTTTGTGTGCCTCTACTTTGGTCTGCACATGAACAACTTGCGCGAAAAAAACTCGCTTAATGGCCAAAATGAACGGTTACACTTTCAAATATGAGGGGTGTTTGTCAATAGAATGTGTGTATTAAGTATTGTTTTCTTTATTGATACCACCCATTAACAGTTCATAGTTAAAACCACACGCTATCACTTGCACGAATGAAGTTCACAGAGGCACGGTCTACTTGAGCATATGACTGTAGTGACTACAAATAATGGTTGGTGAATAAATAATAGATCTTTCTTCATGGATTAGAGGGCCGAAATCAAGCCCGCCGATTGTACAATAAAGTCAAGCAAACACTATATGTGAATAACACATGAGTACAAGTAGAACAGTATGATATCGAAATTAAATCATGCGTAAAAAATGTAATTGTGCGTAGTTCATTTCTCGGCGACATCCTGAAAGCACATAAACCGAAATAAAACACGACAGAATTTACCCAATATTCCTTAATACCCAAACAGATTCCCGTAGCATGCCATTGTTATACACATGTACTGGCAAGTACCTGAATATGAGACAATAATATTTATATACCAATGAGAGTTCATTTATGAAGCAAACGGGTAGATCTTCCAATACGTACAAACTGCAATAATCGATTGGTTGTTACATCACATCTTCCAATACGTACAAACTGCAATTATCGATAGGTTGTTAAATCACATCTTCCAATACGTACAAACTGCAATAATCGATAGGTTGTTACATCACATCTTCCAATACGTACAAACTGCAATAATCGATAGGTTGCTACATCACATCTTCCAATACGTACAAACTGCAATAATCGATAGGTTGTTACATCACATCTTCCAATACGTACAAACTGCAATAATCGATAGGTTGTTACATCACAATTTCTTTGATATCACTTCAAAGTAATCATGTCTTAATTGTTAGCCGAGATAGAGAAATCAACGTACGCAGACAGACCAATGGCAGTAAATTAATTTCGAGTCATATGTATATAAATAGAGCCTTCCCTAAACAGTACATAAAACGCTTAGAAATATGGAACCATCTGATTTTACAAAATTTTCAGCAGAATCATTTTAAGAGTTAATTAAGTTAATAAATGTTGGATCAAATCTTATAATAACGGACTGGATTTAATATTTGTAGCCATGTCGTAAGTGATGGATTAGTTAATGCCTCAAAAGTGTGATATGTCGATCGGGTGTCTATATAAATATGTTCTACAATACTGACTGACACTCGGCAGGATTGTTGTTGACAACTGTAACGTTGTTTTGTGTCTTGTATATATTTGTAAATCGTCTCAATAGATGATTGTCTAAGTGGTAGGATAAGCGCTTTCAGTGCGGGGGTCAGTCGAGCGCTTCACTACATAGACTTGTCACGCTTTGAGTGTGAGAGGTCAGTGAAACGCTGCCTAACCATTTCATACCGCAAACGAATTTTTAAAAAACGGGATGAGTTAATAGAAGGATACATTTCAGGATCAAACTTTAAGTTCGGTTTGGACATAAGTCCGGTTTACTAGAGGTCGGTTTGGACATAAGTCCGGTTTACTAGAGGTCGGTTTTCTCAGATTGCATGTACAATGTAGCTTACTTGCCGATTTGGCTAGAGTACACATTTCCTAAGATACGATTAGGCCCCAAACAGTGTCCTCACATTACCAATGCTGTCAGAACCCAATGACAACTAATTATACAGTTTATAGAAAATACTGTAGTGCACAGACAATCCAAAGCCACACAGAAATAACGACAGCGCCTAGCCATCCACGCTAAAGTCAGACATAGAACGGACAATCCACATCCCCAATTATACTCTAGATGGCATATACACACCAATCCAAACCTAGAACATCTTTTTTTCCGAGACATAGGTCAAGCCAAATTACAGCTTATCAATAAATAAATACTGTAAATACTTAAGTACTGGCATTATTAGACAAGACGTGTGCGTTTGCGTTTAATAAGGGGTATTAACACGCAAACATTGATTAATTCGCCGTACAGTAATGTCGTTAGTTATTTATTGCCCCCATATACGTTGTATCATCGGACACAACGGCGGCTCTTGAAGATCATGAAATAAACATCGTTGTCTTTAAATAAATAACATTGTCCGAATGCCTCTTATAGTCACATCATTGTATACATTGTATTTCAAATTTAAATTATCTTTGCCAGGTTATTCACACTGATAGGAAGCCATTTATTGTAAGTGGGTTTTAAACCGATCCTCCGTCCTATTCGCATGACATTACTGTTGCCTAACCAGATAAATGTATCTAGAGCGACATTGTTCAATTTATGTGTTGAGTACATCTTGATCGTTCGCGCTATTGAGTATGTCCTTCATCTTTTACAGTAAGTAGTAAATTAGTGTTGGTTATTAATACAGGTTTGGTAGAATTACCGCTGGGTGTGCGGCCGAAATAAATGCAAATACCTGAAACCCCAAACACAACGAACACGCTTATGCCATCTGACCACTTTTGTTTTTTAAATGCCTTCTATAATTAGTATCATTGTAATGAACATTCACCATATATCTCTCTGCGTAGCAATGTTACGATTCAAAGTATCAATAAATCTGGGTTTTTTTAAACCAAATACAGTGTTTTGCTAGTTTGTCACGTAATAATATTTTCTGCAGCATTTTCATCAATATGGTTCTAATTACTTATGTCTTAGCCAAAGTTATTTAAAAAATAAATAAATGCACATTTATGTAAATAAAAAATAAAACAATATAGATGAACATAGCACGTAACATGTATGTAATGTATAGTAAAGAGTCGACTTAAAAACGATAAATTTCACACGTTCACATTTTATTTAGGTTCATGTTCTCTCTCACGTTCTGTTTATATCATGCATCAAACAGAAATATTGCAGAAAACAGGCACCATTTAAACTGAAAAAGCTTCACTTTTTAAAACAAAGAATTCAAAGTAATCCAGATTAAAGGATGTTTTCATATTACACTCTTAATTATTTGATAATAATCTAGTGATTATGCAGTGATTTTTTTGAAAATAAAACCAATCAGATTTGACGTTGTTTAAGAAATAAAAATCTGTTCGCGTTTATTGTCGGTGAATAAAACACGGGCAGGAGTTCGGATGCGGAAAAATTAAATCACGAGTGCGTAGACATTGAACATAATTCCACGCAGAAATTGAGTGGCTTATTAGCTGGTACAATTACCTCCCTCGTTAATGAAAACGACCTTCGTAATTTTCTGAAGGAAATACCACATTTTAAACATTGAAACAATTTTAATAACACGAGTATATGGTATCTATTTCATAAAATGAAAAATATCAATGAATTGATTATCAGAAGCTTTACTAAAACTTGGTTTCTAGAGTATATTGGAGTTTCTAAAAATAGATGCGTCATAGCTGTAACACTGGATTCTCGTGCAACTCGACTTGTCATCGTGACTCGTAGAAAAGTTTACTATAAAGTTTACGTTCATTCATTCATAAATATGTCACGTGATACTGGGCGTAAATAGAAACAGCCAATTTGATAGGTATGTTTTATGGGGGTAATAATACATTGTTAGGTCCGCTCTATATTTAAACGATTAATCCGCAGATCGTGTTAGAATTGTAGTTATATACTTAAGAAATAAAAATATGTTCGCGTATTTTGTCGGTGAATAAAACATGGGCAGGAGTTCGGATGCGGAAAAATTAAATCACGAGTGCGTACGATAATATCCCGCACTATTCCATTTTCACTCATTTGACATTGAACATAATTCCACGCAGAAATTGAGTGGCTTATTAGCTGGTACAATTACCTCCCTCGTTAATGAAAACGACCTTCGTAATTTTCTGAAGGAAATAACACATTTTAAGCATTGAAACAATTTTAATAACACGAGTATAGGGTAGCTATTTAATGAAATGAAAAAAATAAATGAATTGATTGATTATCAGAAGTTTTTATGAAACCTAGTTTCGAGATTATATTGGAGTTTCTAAAAATAGATGCGTCATAGCTGTAGCACTGGATACATGTACCCGTGAATCTTGCCTTGTCATCGCGTTTCGTTGAAGATTTACTATAAATTTTACGTTCATTCATTCATAAATATGTCACGTGACACGGGGCGTAAATAGTAACAGCCAATTTGATACCATGTTTTATGGGGGTAATACAACATGGCCAGGTCCGCTCTATATGTAATGGATTAATCCGCAGATCGTGTTAGAATTAACAACTTTTCTAAGTCCTCATTTTCATTGATTAATAACTTTTTTATTATTAACAGTGACGCAACTTAATTTCTCAAGTGATGTTTGTATGCGGCAGACGAACTAAACCATGTCACAAACTGGCCATATGACACTTGGTTTTGCCGGTGTTATACGCACGTGCGTTTTGCATTTTTCTCCCTCTGCGCAGTTACACATCTCCGGAATTTGTTCCAAACACTTGCAAATTATGCCCAAAGACTCGCCACGTACGTAAAACATTTCAAAATCAATTTTAATATCACAGTCATGCGTCCGACGACGTCAGAAAAAAAGATGACGTTACGTCGGTACGGTGCAGTGTGGAATTTTCGGTCGACAGAGTAATTACCTAAAACATCACTGTCTGATTGATTTACAACATATACATGCCTTCGAGTGTTTAGTTAAAGGTAATTTTATTGGTTGTCTGTCGTAAAATGCAGGGTACCAGAGCGTTTGTCAATTTGAAGTGACGTTATGACGTTACATCGGGCTACGCCGGAGACGTGATACCACTTTGAGTTCAGGCAGTACAATTCAACGAGTCTATTCGTTCAGCAATGCTTCCGAGTCTCGTCTGTTCTTGCTAGCAGAAAGATCAGACTACATGATGGTTATCCCAGATATCAAAATCTGTATTTGTGACTTTTGCCTTCATTAGTTGTTATGTTAAGACTGTTTTCAGTCAATAAATATATATCGAAATTGACGTGTTGATGTACAATTCTGCAAAGCGATAACACACGCATAGTATAGCCAAATTTCATTGAGATATATACAAGGTTGACAAAGTTATCATCAAAAATATAAGTGAGGACTTAGAAAAGTTGCCAAGTATATGATGTCTTTTATATTAATTCATTAAATGTTTTTAAGGTTTTCTCGAGTATTAACATTCGCTGTACGATTAAAAGACGACTAGACAGCAACCGACTGATTAGCGATAAAGGCATAAGTTAAGTTACCAATTTTCAAGGGCTGCTTTCAGCAGTTCAGCCGTTCAGCCACCCTTTGACATTTAAACTTCCCCTGTTCATTGGGCTACCTACGTTCGAGTCTCCCTGGGGAGATTATTTCTCTCCTGGTGGGTGTGCAGCCAACATTGATCTTCGGCGCCCAGGACTATCGAACATGTTCAGACACAGCCCTCACAGGTACCAATTCACACCTTGGTCGAGTGGAGCATGTGGGTTATTCGTGCTCAGATAAATTAAGCAGTGGTCCAGACGGGGGTTGAACCCGGGACCTCTCGATCCCGAATCGCGTGCCCTATCTCTAGGCCACCGCTCCCCACGGCATGAACTTATACATTATATTCATGTAATTACATGTACGTAGATTGGCAAATTTATAACAAATGTAAACTATGTACAGTTCATCATATATAGAGCAACCTTGGAAGCTGCAAATATTGAGGGTTCTTTACTGTTTAAGGGTTGTTGCTTTACAAAGGTTGACTTTAGGGTGAATATCAGCTAAGGAATTTCTGATGATGTTGTTATATACATGTAGTACATGTACTATTTTAAAGGGGACAACGAAGCCAATAGTTGCATTCACCGAACGCAATCACTGGAGTGGTTTGAATATCAAACATAACCTAAATATATTAATACTTATTAGATTGACATATTATGGGACACGTTGTTACTAAGTTTTGGTTCCTCTCGGTAGGCTTTTGCTTTATTTTGTGGCAGGAAAATATGTTTAAACTATTTTGCAGTCGTTCTTGGCACATCTATTGAGCGTCTGTAAAAGAAAGGTTTGAGTGTATGCATAAACAGTTATCATACAAACGTTTACACATATGACATATTACAAAGGTCCCGCCAAGCCTTATTCTTAACTCAGTTTATTTTATGAAGACCACATGCGTACGTTATTATAAAATGGTTTGATATTGATATATTATATTCGATAATATCGATATTAAAATACTCCGCTAACATAATATATTAGGGGAATAATACAAACTATGCAATAACATGTTATGACTAATTATATATTCCATCGCTACATGTACTATGCGTAACCGCCAAACTTCGTGTCTCAATCAGATAATATTTTATTACGGTTTGAATCATTGGCTTTTCAACGGGCTATATGGACGCACTGTTTCCTTTTCCTAGGAATAATAGATCACCGTGTACACAACATTTGCTTTGAAATTTGTAAAACCTCGTTTCTTCGTGTAAAGCGAAGCCATTAAAGAGTCCTGACAATAGTGCATACCACGTGCACATACACATTATCTGTACACTATAAATAAGTCGGTGATGATTGTTAATCTATAGTGTGCGGCTACCGTGTATTTATGTAAATTTACATAAGGAACATTGAAACACATTATAACCAGTATATGGGCGATCCTCTGACTAACTGCGAACGAAACAAATGCAACAAACAGAGGTTAATGTTAAAACGTCTTTCACAAAACAGTATTAATTTTGTGCCTATTATTTTAAAAACAGTTATTTATATACATAATCAATATAACAAAAACATTGAGCGTTGGGAATCCTTCATAACAATTCCACAAGCTCGCCAGAAAATCATTCATTTTCCCGATACATAAAGGTGAAAATATGGATCAGCATTGTTTGTCAATGTGTCAAAATTGATGAATTAGCAATGACCCAAGAGGTCAAAAACGCGTCTTATGTGACATCCGAAGATTCAAAAATTGAAGCTAGTCGAGATGCTTTTTGTCAAATTACCTCACACATAGTTACGGAATCAATGCCGTTACATACTATTGGATGTTAAATTACTCACAATATATATGTATAGTGAAAGGAATTGATAAGCATCACTCAAAATGTATAGAGTAAACGTAGGAAGGAAGAGCGCAAGGCAAGCCAGGCATGTTATGTGTCAATTATCGCTGTAAGACGTTTTTGTTTAACACACACGGATAATACCCTGTCACATTATCCCGACAAACGAATCAACCATTCGTAGATGCATTTTAAATGAGCGTGAATGAATTAAGCTGAACCCATTTCGTTTTAATATCTTTGCTACGTCATGGCCAAGCATTTAAAAGGAATGTACGAAATCGGCTTTGTCCTTGGTGAATACATTGCATTCATTATTAATATGATTAGCTTTAGTGACAACTATGTTATACACATGTACTTAACGCATGTAGGAACGCAATTTTATTTTTAAAAATTGGAAGGAGGTAGGGAATCAATAGGTACTGACGTCTGGTCTTCAGTTTGTGAATTCGGAGTCTGCTCCTGAAATGTGTATACGCGGTGTGGTACCGACCTTTTTAAAGGCTATTTAACCTTATGGCAATTTAAAAGCTGTAGAGAAAGTTTGAAGATCTGCAGTTTCCAAGATTTTATGTTTTATGTTTGTGATTTAGTATCTTACAGTTGATGAGTTTGTTCAATTTACATCACATCACATCACAAACTTTCCTCCGTATTATTGCAAATTCTTTCTACGCAAGTAAAGTTAGTTTGACTGGAACTTCACTTACATGTGACTTGTCGTAACATGAACAGGTACACACTTTGACAACGACTTATTTAGGAGCTGTTATTATACTAATTATCGGGAGATCTGGTAATCATAGCATTATTCTTGTCTTAATCTGCGACAGAGAAACTCTACTATATTTGATTTACGTACTAATGGTGAACCAGGAGGCTGTAATTAAACGTCTAGAATAATCACCTCGTCTTAGTCGTCTTTGTCGGCTCAAACAACTGTCAATTATAGGTAATTGAATTCGACATAAAACTTCTAGGTAATGACTAGAGTAAACTGCGGTAGGACAAAAATGTTACTTTTAGAGACAAACGGCTGTAAGAAACATACTTAATTAAATAACCAACGGAGGCGGCTGTTTTTGTTCGATATGTTAAATAAGATGTAGCAGAAAAAACAACCGCCTCTGTTGGTTACATAATTAAGTATGTTTCTTACTGCCGTTAGATAAATTCAAACGCAAACGTGTCTGCAGTGATTATTGAAACACACGTTTGCGTTTGAATATATTTCTGTCTAATATGTGGTTAGAGAAATATACGTTTCTTGGCATTCAGCGTTTTAGTACTGTTATTTTACTTTTTAGGAGTAGGCGGCTAAGGCGATGTGTTTCAGCAGTTCTACTGTTGTAACTAGGTCATTTATCGTTGGGTTTCAGTCTTTTGATTGCTGATACTAGTTCTTTCGGCTTTTTAACATCAGCTAAATCACCTAGTTTCAGCAACAAGTCCAACTTGTTCTTCTCTCTACTTATAATAATATAAGTAAACAATGTACGCAATGTGTATAAATACTAAAAATATACTTGAAAAGCAACATTTAGTTGAGCAGCATAATGAAGGAGATTAAACACTTTAACATCGGTCCCACTGGCGTCTTCCTGTATTTTCTGCAGTTAAGTCTGAAGGGTACTACCCAATCACATTGTATTCAGACTGGCCTTATTGCCTCTCCAGAGCTACACACTCTTAAGCATCATCATCATTTCGTTTCAGAAGTGACTGTTTTTTTTCTAAACTTTAGATATCCAATACCACGGTACAGAAACCAAACATTTCCCAGAGGTTGTTGCTCTAGAGAGTTTGCACTGTATTGCTGGAAGCATTGTTATTGGACTATCTACCTCTCTAGAGCACCACCATCTATTAAGCAACATCATCATTCTCTTTCAAAAGTGATTCTTTATATAGTTTATACATTATACATTACATTCCACCGAGGTTGTTTTTGTAGAGGGGTTGTCTTGTATTTCTTACTGGAAGCAATTTAATAAGTAGCACGAACCTTTAGTTTAACAAATGCTCTTAAACACAATCCACGTTTTCTACATCTTAATGTGCCGTTCTATTACAACATTTTTCTACTTGTTTAATATGATCCATACTTTGCCGTATATTGTCCCAAAACATACCTAAAGTATCCAAACGTTTGCAGTTAAGAATGAAAACGAAATCATACGTTAAACAGTTTGATATATTTTACAGTATATAAAACAAATTTATTGTTGTTTATTTTGGGTTAAGCTCTTGTGTTTACACGGCTCATTCATTTCACTATCAGACTTAGTTTAGAGTAAGTCATTTACATTTGCGGTTTCTACGTGATAACCATTTGAAGTAACCCATGTGTGAAAAATGGATAAAATCCGACATAATTAAGGATAAATAACAGGATGGTTTGTCTTTTGACCCCAACATCTGCACATAAGTAGGTTACTCTATCAAGCGTGTTGTTGAAAGTATGCCTCATTTGCACTTCGAAATGCAAATGTTAAAGTTTAGGTACACATTTTTAACAACTAATATCTTCTATCACCACACATCTTGCAAATTATGATTACTTGATAAATAATAACTCCTTAGCTAGTGGGCCGTGAAATGTTCGTTACTTTGTTTCATGTCTCAAAAAACTTGCATACTGTAACTCTAGAATGAGCCAAATGTTTGTTGTGCCGACGGACCGTAACTCTGTCCGTACGGTTAAGACTGGCGTTTAGCCCTGGTGACCGGAAGCCGGAGATACCGATGTCAGTGTAGATTGGTCCCGTCTAAAAGGCAGTTATTTACAAGTAGTATTAAATCATAAGTCATCCTAGTATCACAGTTTAGTTTTGGTGCCAGGAACCCCACAAGTTGAAAGGTAAGTGTTCTAATCATAGATACAACTCATAATTTACAATTTATTTTACATAACTTGCCATCCGTAATTATTTAAATATCTCTTGTTTTTATGAACGATTTTAGTTATGATAATTTTATTCGAGAACAAGGCAACGAACATTGAAAAAGTTAGGATCCTTTAACATTTCACCACGTTTAAGCTGATGTATCAAGAGCAAAGTTTGTTGCATGACTGTCAACGTCCATTTGTGCAGAATATACGTCTAATGCATCACCTGCTTAAAATAAGTATTGTTTCTTAATTAATAGCAACACTTGATCAGTTTGACGACAGGAGATGTCATATAACGAACATTTCAAATTGAAATATACTCGTACATTATCATAATAGCTATTTTCAAACACTCGAACCAATTTAACATAAGTCCTCTTGATAAAGCCACTGTGTTTGTCTTGCTGCCGAAGGTTGGAAGTTTAAAATTATTTATACAGTATAACCTCCGTAGAGCGACATCCGGCGGAGACAGAAAAAACTGCCGCTCTGCGGAGGTGTCGCTCTGTAGAGGTCGATTGTTTCAGAATGTCATTCATAGAGTGTACGAAATCACGGTAATTTTAAATTGACGTTGTTTGTTTCTGATTAAATGCATACATTTAGATCTACTCGTAGCCGCGTGTTTTGTGATATAATTCTGAGGATTATTTAATTAAGATCATTGGTTAGATACAAAAATGCGTACAACTCACGGGTCTAGTATTTATTGCTATTAAACGCAACTCTCAACATTATAAACCGAATCCATATTATTTTACGCACATGCCGTATTCAATTGAATTGTTTACCTTCAAAGTGTTAAAATCTCTATTACGTCATATCGCTCAGTACACAATTTGGTCAGTGCATATGCTGAAATTGACAGTTTTAGACGACCTGATTAACCATTAACACGACGTGTACGTGAATTTCTTTTCTTATACTGATTGATAAGCGCGTATTGATAATTCATTTAAAATTATAAATAACGATTTTGATTTAAAAAAAATCGAGTTAATGCATCTCAGCAAGCGTATGGTACGTACGGTGTTACTGTGTCATATTGTCGAACTGATCACAAAGACAGTCGCTAATTTACTAGCGCCCGTGGCTATCGTTACCTGATGAGCGATAATTATTATAATCCACGAAGGTGCGAAAAATAGAAAACAACATCGTATGGAGTTATGTAAACACGTGTGAATATGTCGTTGTAAAAACACACCTGTCGCTTCTCAGAGGTAAACCATACAAAAGGTAAACAATTTTAACGGCCGTTTGCCGCTCTGTGGAGGTGTCGTTCTACGGAGGTTAAAATAAGAGTGAAAACGAACGGGGGGAAATAATACAGGTTAACGAACACATTGAAAATTCACTTTTTTAAACCACTGATGATTGAGAACGACTGAATATTAAAATAAATATTGGGATAGTTTATATGGAAAATATTACGAAAACAATGGACTTACCCAACATGTTGTGATCATCCAATCATGGTGGTTTATCTGGGTAACAAGGGTGATTATGGTCAATTAAGTCACAACGGCATAATTATTATGTTTCCTATGTTTTCAGCATTTTTAGTCGATCGGGACCCCACTGACGTATCATGAACATCACCTTTATTGTAACCGTTCTTGACGATTATTAGTGTAATCTGAACTATTATAAAGATAATTATGATTTTGTAAACAAGATAAATAATGGAAGTTGGCCGATTAGATACATTGGACATACTTATACTTATTACGTACCTTCAGAAAGACGTCATAATTATATTGCTGGGGACGCAATGATCTATTTCTTAACGCTAGTTGCATCTTGTCCTGGCAAATATATTTTCTATAGATTCTTTATTATTGTACATGTACTGTTCCTAGTATTAAAATGGTCTCTTACTGTAACCAGTTGTTTTCATAAATGCCATGGAGCATGCAAAACAAATCGTCAAACGCCACAAATAAACACCACTACTATCCGGACTTATTTACCTCCGTGAACAATTGTGCCAAAAAGGATGTTGAGTGTATATTATAACGTCTATTGGGTACAGTATTTACTGTGTCATAAATAATGCTCCCCAGGATTGGCAACGTGGCAGATTTTACATTGTGTGTCAGACTATTCGTCGTTGTAAATAATAACAACAAAACCTTTCCGATAATTGCACGTCTTAGACATGTTGTATGTGACTGTATAAACCACACTCCGGTCTGCCTATATACGCTGTGGAATTGTAATGATTGTGTGATACTGATTTGTATGTTTGGTGTCATTGTGTGGTGCGTTTTGTTTAATAACATAGTACCTGTGAATATATACAGTGACCAGATGACTATGTATTTAATTATCAACCTGTACTGACTAACTGTTGACATTAGGTCATTCAGCTTGTGCATTCAGCCTTTTGATGGCTGAAACTAGTTCATTTAGCTTTATGACAGCAGGGGTGCGTTTCATCATCATTCCTAGGATCATATTTGATCTTAAGTCCAATTTTTCCACCTAAGTGTGTTTCATCAAAATTCCCAAATTGGCTCCTAAGACAAATTTGCACCTATCTCTAGAAGTGGTCTAGAGCTGTCCTAGGAGGAAATTTTGTCTCAAGTGCATTGAATTGTGGGATAGATCACTAAGATCGCTGCTATAATGGCCGCCATTTTTTACCCGCTTCAAATGTTTTTAAGTATTTTCAACTACTAAACGAAGGTTCGAATAGTTTTGGGACGAAGTATTACTGGGCAGTTACGAAGTTTGTCGAGTGGGAATTGTCCAAATGTACGAGATGTAAACAATTCCGACAAAAATCCAGTGAAATGTCTTCGCTGGACCGATGGCATTTTGACCAAGGGAAATCATGTTTTTCTCTTTTCCTAGACATATCTACGTTGCTTACATTAATATTTCAATGTCTATTAGGCCAATGTTGCTTTTATCCGTTAAAAAACTCTAGCTTACTCAGTAGCTGTCATTTTTTAAAGGGAGATCACTCCTACGTTGTCACAATACTGACAAGCCTGAGACATTTTTATTGATTTGACACAGAGTTAAAAATTAAAATAAAACTTTTCACCTCATCCCCACTGAGAACTTACATTAGTTTTTAATTTATAGATATATAGGTGTCTTGAATAAGCTTGCATTAGAGAGATAAAGTCTACCTTTCAAGACAAAGGACAACTGTTAACACACCCCACCCACTTGCATCACAGTATTAAAGATGTTTAACCACATGCACTGCTGCAAGACACTAATCTAACTTGGCTTTAAGTACAGAAATAGGCCTAATAAACAACACAATAACATATTTATAGGCCTAAAGGATAGACCTGAACAAATATTTGAATAATTTTCTGTCCCATGTTTTGTTGAAATGCACCAATTAATTGAATTTGTTTATTAATTTACACCACTCACTGAGTTGCCTTTTACTATTGCAGAACTATATCTAGAAAAGAACATAGATGGATTCACTCCAATGTTTAAGAAAACTACTCATCTAAGAGAAAAGACATGTAGATCACCCAGACAGAAGACATATAAATAAAATCAGGATAAATCTGACATATAATAAAGATATTTAAACCTATTCTAAGAGCATTTTTTTTTAAAAATTGAGCCTAGACCACTGACTGTCATAAATAATATATTAAGGGTGTTTAAGGATCCTTATACAAAGACAGCTTAGAGTTTAATCATTGATCCTTGAAATAGATGTGTAGATTCATTCAATACATATTTACCCAATGTTTATATTGTAACTGAAACAGGGTGAGAAAAATATGCAATCAGACCTGTGGGCTCTCACCAGGACCCTTCACTTACAGGGCAAATACTCTACCAACTGAGCTACCCGGATATAACAAAAGTTTCAAAATAAACTATAATATGCTGTATTTAGACATTTTAGTAGTTTTTACACGTACTTGGTATAATTTTGGTTTTAGTTTTTGTCATATGTATAAACAATTAGGACATATCTGACATCATTTTGCATTTATTTTCAGGTCATGGACTGCTGAATTATCTGAAACCATTTGGAAAAAATAATACTGCAACCAGTGGAAATATTTACTGTCACAACTTATAATAATACAATTGCTATTACTAGTAACTGTGTTTTTCCTGCTACACTGCCCAATATATAACAGTTGTATAGTTAAACCTGTGTTTAAGACCATCTGCAAGCAAATGCAACCCTTGTAAAAGCAGTGGTCTCTGCAACGACCAACAATTTTATCTTGTACCAATCCAATGATATTTAATAAAGCTGTAAAGAAAGACCATTTTTCAAAAAGCTATTTTTTATGTTTCAATTGATGGCCTATTCAGACAGGTTTTACTATACCAAGTAGATCTAACAACTAGATCTACAATTTATTTAGATTTAGGATATAGCAGCCAGTAAACAAAAATAAAACAGAAAATGACACATAGATCTTGGTAGGTCTCTCTTGACAAGTTGTAGATCTCTCTTGGTAGATCTCTCTTGGTAGATCTCTCTTGGTAGATCTATCGATCTCTCTTGGTAGATCTATCTTGGTAGATCTATCTTGGTAGATCGATCTTGTAGATCTATTTTTGGTAGATATATCTTGTAGATCTATCTTGTAGATGTATTTTTGGTAGATCTGTCTTGGTAGGTCTATCTTGTATATCTATCCTGGTAGGTCTATCTAGTAGATCTATTTTTGGTAGATCTATCTTAAATATCTATATCAATTTGGTCACCCGGGAATATCAACATTACTGGTTAGGCTTAGACCATGAAGAATGGGTTGCTTGATCATTGGAACCTGTTTAGGAATCTACAGATATGATGGAGCTCGACTGTCACATAATACTCACATTTAGCCCGAAATGCCAGGGGTACGAACTCCTCTTGAGCCGCACGTGAAACGTAATGACGTCATACTATCAATCATTTCGTGACGTCACTGGTAATGCGATTTATTTTCATAAAAGTTTTTCACCATATTTTGTTGTCAGATGACATTTCAGAATCATTCATCATTGGTCTACATACCGAAAAATGATGTAGTCAAGCATACTATAGAACATGCAGATCTAGAGTTTATTAAAACTATTTAGATCTAGTTCATGTACATTAGGCCCAATAGTAAACACTGGCGCGTGGATGTTTTGTATCAGGGCCGTATACAGAGACAACAAATCACGCAGGTAATTTTTTCCAGGATTTATTTCAGGCATAGCCTAATATTTTGGGTGATTATCTCTTCAAATGGATGCTTATTTTGGTAGTTTCTCAAATTGTCATCGATAAAAGTGTCTCAGTGTGGCTACACGCCTGTGCATGATCAAAATTGGGATAATTGACACGTCATTGACAAAAAATAGCGCGAACCGGACAGAAAACGCGAAAGTATACACTTAATTTGCCTCCTTTTGAAGAGTAGCACCTAAGTCAAAAATTTCTCTTAGGAACGTTTGTTGAAACGCACCTAAGACGAATCATAGGGCCATCCTTAGAGCAATCCTAGGATATGATCCTAGGAATGATGATGAAACGCCCCCCCCCCCCCCCCCTAGGTCTTAGGTGGATCATTTGCTCGTTCGATTGTGTGTTGGGCATTGTGCCTTGTATGTATTAATATGTCTGTGTTCGGCTGGTTAAGTTAAATGCCGACCTTCCTGTCCGACTTAATATTATCTTAATAAAAATGTACAAATGTACCACAAGCAGTGGATAATCTCTCCATATGTATATGATATTCATGTTGCCAATACCACTGAAGCATTTTACCTGCCCAACATTGACCCTATTTATTGGGGAAAAGTCTTACACTCTTCCATATTGATGGTACACGTACATGTATTACAACAAAAATGCCGGGTATCTATTTCGGGGTTTCAGGATTTTAAAAACATTATAATCGTATCGACAAGGCGTGTCTTTCTGCAAAATATCCGATCATAAATGCCTACAAGAGCATGTTTGTGTTTAAATTACAGTTGCGTTCGATAATATTTGCTAAGAAAATTAAGAAACTAGGTTTTACACCAGGTTTGTAGTTAGCTAGTTAGTATTAATCGTGTAGAATGGAAAACGTCACAAAAGACAGACATGTTATGTTTTCTGTAAGTGTAATTAGTTTTAGTCACCATTTAATGTACAAGGCGGAATGGGAATAATGGGACGAACATTCTAACATAAATTCGTCTGGAGAGATTAAAACACATTTAAAACGAATTAAAATGTGACATTCCTATTATATCATCGGTGATTTCCTCACGTGGTGATGAGGTCACGCGACGGGGATTGGATGGTATAAAATGACGTAGGAATGAATGGTAGCACCTGCAAATAACGATGACAAATGTATTATGATCACAAACCAAGTGTTTTACCATTCATTTCCCATAACAACGTCGCTCCGGTACTGAAATAAGTATTTACAAGGACAGGCGAAGAATACGAATCATTGTTATCCACATGGAACACTACATGACAACGTAAAATGCAATAAAAATAACCAACTACAAATGTATGTTGATTGGAAATAACCATGCGATGTTCTTTCATAGATAAATCGTCAAATCCCCGTGTCACAATGTGATTGTTTACATATAGTTGTACACCTAACCGAACATATATTCTTGTTGGAATGTTGATCACCCCAGACCACAGTTCTTAAAGAAAGTAGAAGTCTAAAAGCTAAATAATCGAAAACTATTTAAGAAGACCATTAAATTCATCTTATTCTCCGTTTCATCGCTTTCCAAACGTTATTCTTGACAGGCAAATGGTTCCAAAACCCATTCGGATGTGTAAACTGTGTTATTTCCGACAAAGTTTAAATATATTTATATACTTAAATGATAATGACACGGCATACAGATATAAAAATTGCCAAAAAACCAACTTGACGCGATACAGATAGCTATAAAATGGTAATAAGTTGAAAGCGGAACTTTTAGAATACAATTATTCATTACACTGAATAACCGCTACGAAATTTAGTAAATACGTAGTAATTAAGGCAAAAGTATTTTGAAGTACGCACACTGCCATTTATAAATTATAAAGGTATGACAATGGTTGATCAAACGTCCTCAAAACTCACTATTCGTTATTTTAGCCGGAGTCACTTTCATGCAAAGTCAGCACTTTGTATAGTTTTGTGCCGCTCTTGCTCTTCTGTTTCTATTAAGTCCTGTCTTCACTGTCCGATTTGTTATTTGAATATATGTTATTGTTGACAACAATAAAACATCTTGTTCGAGGCTGAAGGGTCGACCAATCATCAGTGTTATAACACTCACATACACATTTGTTGAAGCAATTTAACACTCCGACATTAGGCCCTATCACGCCCTCGTCACTTGATATCATTTACTACCTAGTCACGTGGCCTCATCACTCACTGTGTCATGAGGAAAACACCGATAATGTAATAGAAATGTTTAATTTCAATTCCTTTTCAATATGTTTTAATCTCTGAAGACGAATTTATGTTAGAATGTTCCTCCCATTATTCCCGTTCTGTCATTATCTACAATAGATGTTGATTATACTAACATAATACATAGCATGTCTATCTTTTGTGAAGTTTTCCATTTCTACACAAATAATACTATATGTAAACAGTAGATGTAAACTCTTCTAATGAAATATTTTGTAGTATATATTCAGGTAGATACATATTTAAGTTATTAACTTGTCAATTGTTAGTTTAAATTCAATTTCATTCAATAAGATACTCGGTATTGTTACACGTAACTGTAAATATGGTAACTGTAAGTATGGTAAACTATCGGGTAACAATTTCAAATCAATACCATCTGTGGAAGTGGGTACCCGCCAGTGAATGCATGCCGCTAAATGACGTTATTGTGTATTCAACTTTTAGTTGCTTGCAGTTGTTTTACAAGTAATTTATTGTCCATGTTAAGGGAACAAATAATTATCCATTGTCCTTGGGAAATGCGAATTATCATAAAATAAATGTCTGATAGTATGTATCTAGTCTAGGATAAAATAACCTATTTACGAGCGTCATTCGAACCTGTGAATATGCGTACTTACCGTCGATATACATGTATCAGACCGTTATTTTAATCTGTCATAATTTCCCAACATTACATGAACAAAACCACAAGTGGTTTAGTATGTCCATGTAGATATAGTGGCTTTATTACTTAAAGTGCTAGAGGTCCCCCAGCAAATCACGCAGCGTCTTGTGCAGTGTATTGTTGGTCATGTTATATTACTCAGTGACCGTAGCTACAGTTTATGGAGATTGCTCACTGTTTCCAGTTGGAAAGGTTTGTTTAGTTTGATAATAATCCCAAGATCATCTAGTCGCCTTTTACACAGCATACTGCACAATGACACCAAACATACACATATCACACATTCACTACAACGTTATACCGTATATAGACAGACAGGAGTATGAATAATAAACATACAACATGTCTTAGAAGTGCAATTATGGGACACATTGTGTTGTTATCATTTACAACAACAAAGAGTCTGACACTCGATGAAAGTTCTGCTACGTACATGTACCCAATCTTTGGGATAGTTATTTATAACATATTAAATAATGGACCCAGTAGACGATATAATACACATTGGACATCCTATTGGGCCCAATTTTTCACGGATATGAATAAGTTCGGAAAGTAGTGGAGTTTATATGTACGTAAAATTGACGTTTGTCGATATGGTACATGTATTGTAGTAAAACAATGATTCTAATCGGACAGGGAAGGCTGCACTTCAGAAAAAGGAGAGCCCAATATTGAATATCCTCATAAACATGACATACCACTCAAGACAGGCACCCACCTCTGTATTTCAACAAACCACAAACATTTTGAAGAAACGAAGATGCCTTATACATTGTACTATACAACGAAATTGCAGAAGGACACATACAACCTGAACACAGTTCTACAAAACTAATAAAAGAGATATTAGACGCTTGTAAGATGAAAAAACAATTATCACATACATAAGTGTAAGTGATGTATATACCTAGCAACAATTATACACAAAAGACAATTCTTAGCGACATTATAGCAGAACAATATTCTGCCGTAGGGCTAATATTTAACGAAATGGAGGCACGCGGGTGTCAAGTTAAATATGACATTTATAACGCGTCCACAAATGGGCTGGTCTTGTAACATGTTATTGTTTCTATGCCGTTTTTAACAGTCAGATATGGTGTCATTTAGTCAGTATGCCAATGCTTTACATGTGTATACCGTTTAGAAGATATGTCTTTCCATGCGTGTTTATATTGTTTAGGGTCCGTATATTACATATTGTTCGCCTTAATCTTAGACGGCCATCAAACAAACTACGTTCTTGGAATCTCATTTGAAGTACTGTAGGTTTGGTTTTATTTTTATTTTTTTTAATGTTTCGCTCTCCGTGCTGTATGTGTTATTTCACTAAACGCTCACTTTATCAAAGATAAGAAAGTGTTGAATGCGGCCTTGTTCTATTGCTAGAATGCATTGTTAAAGACCGAGAATGTGTCGCTGACATATCGCCGAATGTTCACCAAATATTTAAATATCCCGATGGCTCCTGACACTTTAGCGAAACATCGCAGATGTGTCGGAAAAGCCTCTGGTGTGCCTCGCGGGATACGTTTCCATCGCAGAAGTATCACCGATAATTCCCCGATGATCTTGGTGCTTCGGGTGTGTCTCGTTATTTCCAAGATGTCCGAAACTTAGAAAGCATGAGTCTTTATTCAACATTGGGAAAATCTGCGATTTTAGTGAAAGCGAGTCAAGATACACATGTGCCTTAATGAACGAATATTGTTGGATAATTCCAATGAAATGAAACATTCGATTCGTAGGGAAAATAGACTGGATACCTTAGCTGCATGCCACAACGTCATGTACATAATTTAAAACGACGTTAGAAACTCGTTTCAGAGAAAATGGGTGATCAAATTGATCCATCTGCTTTAGATAAGGAATCTATTGCTGAACATCGTTTTAGATCAAAACAAAATGTACCCTGTATGTATGCAATATATAGCATGGCCATACGGTCAAACAGATTATAACAAACCGGGAAGGGAAGAAGGCGGCATTTGACCAAAAACAGTAGAGCACGAAATGCACAAAAATGAACACAAAAAGAAGACAAAGCACACACAAACAACGACAAACGCCAAAATGACTAACAAAACACCGAATAAGAAGAATGCAACTAAACAGCTACAAGGTTCTTATGTGAAGTGTCGAGTTGATATTGTTCGCGCTCATTCACCACTCCTGTCCAATGCGTTATTACATTTGTATCTTTTTTTGACAGACAAAGCTCCTCTAGCAGTTACATGTAACGTGTATACTTGAGTATTCGCTTTTTTTGCAGTACTAAAGGCCCCGTGACAACTAACGAATGCCCTGTGAGTACTTGCGAATAGGACTTCCCCTTAATTCATTCTAATTAGTTGGAGTTGTTCTCATGGTATATACATGAATGTGAGCGTTTGTGTCGGTTGCGATAGGTATTAATCGGTCAGAATTCGTTTGACAACACCCAATTTCTTTATTCGCCATACATCTTTAAATGGATTCGTTATGTGTGACGGGGCCTTTAAAAGTGATGTTTGCATTATTTTGAAAAATAAAATAAAAAATAACACTTCTGGATTGCACCATTCCAACATCCCGTGTCTATTATTTTAGTGTTAGACAATGTACAGTCGTTTTAACCCATTCTGCGCGTCGGGTTAATTTGTGGACCTTAATTTGCAGATTTGTTCACTATCCACAAGTTCATTATCCTACCGAATGTTTTTGTGAATGTTTGTTCCAAGTTGTACAATCACATCATCGACATCAGATAAGTATTTATCATGCAACTGCCATGGTAACTGCCTGATAACACATGACCTGAGAACAGTATGTGTTCTCAGGTCAATAGGCTGCTAGTAGCCTGAGAACACTTTTTGGCTCCGCCTACAAATCACGGATTATTTTCCCATTTCTCATTCCGTCTAAAATTGACCTACATATTATTAAAAACTACAAAAATATACATTTGATAGCTAATATTTATTCAAAGTTTAGATTTACAACCAACATCAGCAATATTTCTTCGCTATGTAGGGCTACGCCAGTGTATTTTTTCTTGAATTCATACGGGTCATCCACGGATCAATCGTTTGGGAAAGGCCCTGAAAAAAACAATAAACACACATAAATCCACTGGCATAGGATTATCAAAGATAAATAAACATAAAGAGTATGCATAGACAACGGTTCCACATCAAATACACTGGACTAATTGCAATTTTGAACTCATTTAAAGACTCGATACGATGCGCAACGAAAATCATTGAAAATGAAAAAAGTCGGAAATTTTTGGCGAATCTTAAGACTAAGTGTGACAGTTAAATCATTGTTAGATCCAGTGTACATATGCTTCATACATAGGTAAAACATAAAAAAATATAATAGGCTCTTCAACAAGATCAATGTCTTACCATATTCTATTTCCATCGATTTTCCAAGCATTGAGGTCTCCCTACTGCCATTCTCCACCCACCAACTTGACTAAGACGAGTAAGCTTGTATAAACTGTTCATTCTTGGAGTTATTTCCCCCGTCCGGAATTCAATTTTGCACTGACAGTTACCGCAAACAACCCAGTGTTTCACATAGTCCATGTTTATATTTATTCCAAGGCATTGTTAAGAATAACAGAAGGATTTATGACGTAGTTCACGACCTTGTTCACACACGTACGTCATTGATGATTCATTCAAAAAACTTCATAAATTCATGATTTTATTCTACTATTATGACACAATGTAGTTATTTGGTAATACCATTTACTAAGATTTCCCTTTCTGAATATATAATTGAAATATTTTATTTTTTAATATTTCTTTTGTTAAGCAGCGTAGAATTGAGAACTATTTTGTTTCGCGGAAGCACATTGAATTGTCTTAATCGGCGGGTTTACTGGATCTACTAAAACCCACAACTCGGTTGTAACTTTAAAAAATGAGGAATTACGCCCCTTACTTGTTCCGTGGTGCTGGTTGCATGATAAATAGAAACTCGGGTCACTGTCCGGATCGAACAATGTTATCAGACTCGGTGATATCGTCCGGGGTGACTCGCCAAAGGCTCGCCACCCGGACGATATCACCTCGCCTGATAACATTGTTCTCACCGGACAGTGACCCGAGTTTCTCTATTTCTACGAAAATTAGACAATCATAAATACGAATGACGGTTTTCTTTAATTATATATATTCGTGTCATACCCGAAATGCATGTAAAAAACTGAGTCGAATTATACCGAAGATAAAAAGAGAATAATAGGTAAGTGCCGTGGATGAAAAAGTTTATCTGGCAAGGCGGAGGAATTTATCGGGTGAGCCGTAGGCGAATCCGATAATTTCTGCAGCCGAGCCGGATAAATATTTACTTCATTCACGGCACTAACCTATTATTCTATTTATCCAGTCGCTTAATGTGCTCAGTAAGGGAATCAAACTTGGGACTATATTGTTACTCGTTCATTAACTAGCGCGCAACGTCACGTTCGTTCCGTGACGTCACGATAAACAACGACGTCGGACATCTTTATAAACGTCGTGTAGACGCAGGTAAGTCGAAGAAAATAACTGATCAACCACTAGCTCATTTAGGATAGGAAAACCCCATCTTCGAGCACGGAATTGCAACCGGCGACTCTCGTGTAAGAAGAAGTCCGTCAGATCACGTGGTAAGGTGACGGATTATCACTAGTCACATGACCAGGTGACCGATTATCGCTAAGTTTATCAGGCACCTCGTTAACAGGCAGATTTCGCCGGAAGTGACTGGATAATGTGCAGTAAACGTATACGAAAGAACAAGGTTCATTTATGGCTTAATTTGGCCCAGGGTTGTATGGAAAACATGATTCAAGACTAGTGTGTACTATTATGTTTTATAAAATACTATTTGGTTTTGATGTCGATCGCGTAAGACGTTTTGTAACACCTGATTTCTGATTGTTTCCATGTACCGCGAGGGCATGAGAGAACGAAATCTCATTGTCAGTTTTTCTTATGGTGAGCGTCAAACAAATGAACAGCTGATACATGTATCACAATCATATTATCTGCATGAAGTAAACCATGACGTAATTAATAAAAGTTATGAAACCTGTTTCCTTTTCAATCCGAAAGAAAATTATCATACACACAAACTTATATCAATAATTTTAAACTACAACCTAGATCTACATCAAATACTGGACGAGAAAGATATTCCTTGATGAATATGGATAGTCGGAGCTTGTGAATGATATTGGTGTGATGTGCCATTCGATAATGCTGGATCTTGTTTTATCATAAGAAGTGTGCAAATTACCGCCATTGTTTAAATTTGAATTTCAGAAATGATGAAATAAGATCTAGTTGTTAGTAAAACTACGTTTTGTTTCCGTTTTCATGTTTGGCATAAAGCCCATCTTCAGTATCGGAAAGACTGAAACGTGCTACTAGACTCTCAATTCATTGAACAAACCTTAATAGAACTATACTATATTACGCTGTGCGCAAGTGCAAAGATGTCGATTTTACATGTACTCGTTATGTGGAAAAGATGCTGGTTCCATCGTTAATGGTAAGTTTAATTTAAAACTAGTTAGGATACAGTCCATGAAAACTGGTTAGTTGGATCGGCCGCTGTATATACTAAAATCGAGTTAAAAACGTCGTAACTGTCAACCGGAATAAACAAACAACAATGTTAGAAAACTGATACATTTTCTTACAATATTCTATTACAGCTTTGTCTATGATGGAATATGCAATTTTACCACTGAACGGTCGGATTGCCTTTATCTAGAAACAGAACATACTGTTGGCAATTAAAATAACATTTTTAACAATGTTTTGATCAAATATTAGTATTTTACGCCGTAAACTAAGACGTTCATTAACAAAATTACGCTCTGGAAATCTCCTTTCCAGATAGATTTTGACTCCTCATTGTTAGGCTCTACGTGCTGTATGTGTGTTTTATACTAAATGCTCACTGGTTTATTAAGTAAAGATAAAACTTATCATCTCATTAACCATTCATTCACATCGAAGATAAGACAGCATGAATGCCGACTTGTTTTATCGCTAGAATGCACGGGTAAAATTATTCAATAATATACTGCTCAACTGTTAATAAAATGTACCACGAAATTATAGCACGGATAATTTGATGATTAGCATAATTTAACAGCAGATATATTGTTTATATTCATAACACCGGGCGTATGTTTTCATAAGCGGGAAGTATCACGAAGATGCTTGAGGTGTTATGCCAGCACAAATCCAAAGGACCGATATTGTACGATTTGTTCGTGAAAATTTATATATTTAACGAAAGAACGTTGTAATATATCCATGCATAAAGGTCAGGATATGTTAAATTCTCCAAGCTATATACTGTACTAGTAATGTTTTCCAAACGCATAACAACTTACTAGTTAGTAATGACTTTGATTGAGTTTACATTGATGTATATTAAAATTAAAACATGATCTTACTCTTTTTTAACTAACAACCGTAAGTAGTATTTAAAATCATGTTTACACTTCCTCACGAGAGTTGTGCCAAAATACCACCGTTGTGTTACGTAGTCCTTATGAGTTGGTAAAGAACGTAACGCTCGTGTTCGTATAGTGGTTTTTATTCATATAGTTTGTTACACAGTTCATAAACATAGTATAGTACTTCTCAGGTTCAACAGTATAAGTCAACTTTTCATACTCATAAACATAATGTCCAAGGCTTATGGCCCAAGCTACTCGCTTGTTGACGGCCCACACCTACTGGTCTCTAACTCCACTCTCCTGACTCTCCTCGACTCTAACTCTAACTGAACTGAAATCTAAGTCACATGGTCTATCATATATTTGACCACTTCCTCACACTGACAGGTGTAAGCCCAAGGCTGTCTGGCTTTAGTACAAATCTATACTTATGCACGGTCGATAGGAAGGTCCATTGCAATTAATATTATATAATTAGCTATCACAGTTGTTTCATTTGTTCTTGAGAAAATTAAGAGAAATAACATATAATTGTTACATTTTTTACGAGTTATTTATTTTTTATTTTTTATGATTGGCATAAAGCACCGTCTTCAGTATCGTAAATACCGTATAGTACTACAATACTCTTCATGCACAAACCAGTATAAGAACTATACTATAACGCAGTGCGCAAGGCCAGGGTTGTCGATTTTACAAATGTGGAGAAGGTGCTTGTTCCTTCTGTAGGGGTAAGTTTAACTTAGAACTAGTTAGGATACAGTCAATGAAAACTGGTTGGTTGAATCTACAGGTAACTGTATCATTAATAAACAGTACCTAAAAAAAAAAAAATATATATATATTTTTTGTTAAATTTAGAATTCTTATACGAGGTGTATTTCCATGAATTGACCAGGTATCAAAAACAAGAATTGGCTTTCGATATCTTCATAAAGTAATTATATTCGTAAAAAACATGACTATAACTACTTTCATGCGAAATCCCATCGAAATTGGTCAAGTAGTTAAACAGTTATGCCATAAATACGTAATACGGTATCCACCCGGTCACTGAGGTGGACTAAATAAAAACAAAAAAAAAGGAAATATTGAGGAAATCACCAACATATGTCGAATTTACCGTTGTGTAGAAACATAATAATGCGGTCAAATTAAAGAACGAAAAAGTTGGAACAGATTTACCTGGTTGACACATGTTCACTTCAGTGAATGTATACGTGTAAGCCGAAAAACGAATCGTTTGCATATTTAAATGTCAAAATGACTCCATGTTTGTGCGAACGTTCCGAATGATGCGCGTGATTTCCTTTTTGTAACAACGATTTTCATTGGTTGATTTCATTGGGGTTTCCCAGGACTTGGTTACCAGCGTACAAACGGTGTATACTACGCCAATGAAAACGACCGTTATAAAATACGTTCGAAATACCCGCCAGACACACTAAAAACCACTACAGCCGTTCCTACAGCGTTTATCGCCCTCGAAAAATAAAATCAAAGTTTAAACAATGAATTATATCGTACGAAGGTAAATTTAAGCATGTTTTCGAATGCTTTCGATTCACAAAGATGTTTTTGATCACCCACAGCTTTAAATAGATGATTAATGCCGTAAATACTTTAAATTATGAAAAAAACAAAATACACCCAGTGACTGTACGATCACTTCTCCGGGAAATATACCTTGTATAAGAATTCTAAATTTAACAAAAAAAAATTTTTTTAGGTACTGTTTATTAATGATACAGTTACCTGTGGTTGAATCGGCCGCTATATAATATACTGATATCGAGTTGAGGAACGGCGTTACTATTAAAGCATTACATGTGTATCATTCTAAATATACAAACAACAACGCTAGAGGACTGAAGCTTGTTTTTACAATATTCTATTACAGCATTGTCTTTGATTAAATAATGAAATTTAGCCATTGCACTAACGCATTGCCTTTATCTAGAAGCAGAAGGAATACAATCAAAAATACAATTCGCAATTATCATAACATCTTAACAATGGTTTGGTGCAATATTACCCGTATTTGTCGCCGTAAACTTAGACGTTCATTAAAGAAAGTTGTGCTCTGGAAAGTTCCCTTTCAGATTGGTTTCGATCCTTCAATGTCTTGATCTACGTGCTGCATGTGTTTTAATACTAAATGCGTACTTGTTTATTAAGTAAAGATAAAACTTATCATCTCCTTAACCATTCATTTACATCGAAGATCAGACAGCATGAATGCGGGGTTGTTTTATCGCTAGAATGCACGGATAAATTTATTAAAATACACCTAAGGGATCAAGCCATTCATTAGGTCTCCATTATTTTTCAGGAATGGAGACTTCATAAGCAATTACTCTCCATTATTTTGTTTACACATGTGTGTTTACAAAATAATTGAGAGTTATTGCTGGTTAAGGACACGGAGTATGATCTATATTGGGATTGTGCATGTTTTCCAAAAGCATTTTATTCTTGAAATTGATATTTGTTGGATACAAATAGCATATTATTATGATGCACTACATTTACCATTGAAGTTAAACAAAATTAAATAAATTTATTTATAAAGTGAATTTATTGAGGCATGGAAGCATTTTCCTTGCAAATCTTGCTCGTTCACAAACACACAAACTGTCAAATGGTACTTGCTAAAATTTATAGCATTCTTACAATATAACTCAAGGAAACAAACATTACTTGAGTTTAAGACTGACAATGTATACGTACAAAGATATTCAAGAAACATTGTCATTGATCTACTTTCGGTTTGAAAGTTTTGCATGATACAAGTTCATAAATTTGTTTCATGATAATTTCTTTGCGCAAGTTTTTTCCTTATACTTTTGACTATGTCCCCGACAACATACTTTTAATCTTAATGCTATATGACTTAGATTGTAAACGACCAAATGCTTACTAGATAAATTTACTTTTTTGATATTTATTTGTGTCTAACCTCATGAGTAAATGTAGTGCACCATAAAAAAATCCTATTTTATCAAACTACTTCAATTTGAAGACAAAACACGTTTATGAAAGAAAATTGCACTAAATATTATACTCTACCCACCTAAATATGCAGTTATTGTTTATTCACTGAAATATATTCACAGACACTGACAATTTAAACACTGGTTTTATTATAAACATTATAATAAGTCCATCATGTTACTTCATCAGTGACACTGAGTTAGTTACCACATAACTTGATCATGTAACACATAAATAACTACACATGTTTTCATGGAATGCACTCCATTACCAAAGTATTGGACAGTTATTGTATAATTTCACTAGTTTCACGAAAAAAGCATGGTCTACTCGGTATGGCATGGTCAAGTTTATATTTTGATTATTCATAGGAGGTACATGAGGGAAGACTTGTTTTAGTAAAAAAAGGATTTTATAACAATGTTTACTTTTACTATATCTTAACATTAAAACAAATTTACATTTGTAAATATGGGTGTATTTTAAGTCAGAGAATCTGTCCTTCGGGGCCTCGTCTCCATTATTTATCAGGAATGGACAGATACTTGTACTTTCTCCCTAACAACAATTATTATAATATACTGTTTAAATGTAGATGCCATGACTTTATTATGTTTCTAAACACTGAACAACTTACCAGAATCTACATTTTGTAATAAGAAATGACGTTGATTTTGTTTGCATCGGTGTATATTGATATTGCAAAGTTATAGTATTCTCATTAGGGTATGTAACTAACTACTGTAAGTATTATTTAAATCAAGTTTATTAATATTCGTACCGTCATTCAATACTATCTTTGGAAATATTCATTTAGAGGTATCTTCAAATATTGTAGGCAGCATGTTGATTAACGCGTTGACGAATTAGAATCCAGCTGTTGAATATTTTATGAGCAATATGCACATATCGTTCAAACTGATTTCGAATATGTGATCATTAGTCTATTACATTCACCAAGACGCATTTATCATCCTTCACAATATTGTTTTGCATTTTGTATCATGAACGGGGCAAAGAAATAAAGTGACACGAATTGATTATCTGTAAAACTTGTATTTATCAGTTCATACTGACGAGGGAACATATAGATATCGTTAACACAACAAATATATGTCAATCTTTATTAAACAAGTGGACATCTTTCAACAGCTATACCTAACTAATTGATAAAATTATTCAAGTATCAGCAACTCAAAAAATTGGATTACATTTGATATATAGGTGTTGTGTTGTCTGTTTAGCTACGAATGAATGTGGTATGAAAGTAACTAATGTTAAGTACGATGCGTCGTCACGACAAAAAGGAGACTCGGAGATTCACGGTTTGCTTTTCGGTTGATTGTATGCTGAAGATATTTGGCAGTACAATACTCGTTATTTCAAACACATCTAACACACGTCATGAAAATATACATCAATAATTGTCTAAACACTGTTTGAACATTGTATAAAATGAGATAACGGTCGTTAAAAAAGTATGTACACCACGTTTCCGGAATGTGGTTCGCTTAGTCATGGACCCATAGTGCCAGAAATACCGAAAAAGGAAAATGAATTTACATTTAAATATTTTCTGTTGAACCATGCAGCAATATCAGTGTATTATGCTAAATTAATACAGTTAATGTAATACCATACTAGTGTGGGATAGTACATTGTTATAGGTTCGCAATTACGTCATACATATAAGGTAACATTCCTTGTGCTAGAATTACTTTTAAATTACTTTATCGTACATTATAAGACAGTGTAGCAATATCACGTGACTAAATACTACAGTCCCAAGAAGAAAATTGTAAACAAAACCTCCACGTCACGAAGGAAAATGGGCGTAAGTATTTTATTTCTATACCATATTCTATGAAATGTAGACCACGCTAAGGGAAAAAACATAAGGTTTCCACCATATATAGTATATTTCTCCGTATTTTTACCGTTTTTTCAATTACCCTGAGAAACCTTGGAAAACATTTGTGTGAGAGCGGACTACAGTATCAAGCCTTTTCGTTTTCCGGGTATTATCTACTCCATACGTGATTGAAGAGTCATGTGTACACCTTCCGGGAACACCGGAGGTAATACAATGCATGGCACTAATATGACATTTTCTTTTAATTTGCAATTATGGCTACAGTTCCAAGAAAAAATATTCAGACTACAGTTTAAAGCTGTTTTCAGAATTTACAATAATATCAAGCAACATGTCGCCCCTAATGCTATTTTTGTCAACATTACACGCACTACAATGTTCTATATTTGGTCAGGTGTTATTTGTAACAACATATAATACCAAATTTAAGAACACAAACACGCACATGGGTAACAGTAGTTTACAAAATAGGCACGTAGATCTAGTAATTGATAATAAGCTTGCGTATGGGTAATTTTGAGTAATTTCAATACGTCAATTGATGTTTGATCTAAATTATATATTGGACGGTGTTATCGATTTTCACCACTGGTAGACACCGTACAGCGGATATACATGTAACATATAGTCCGTATTTATAGTCACGTGATATGTATGGCGGCAGTTGTGTTTTTGAATAGCGGAGAGAGAAAATATAAACAATTAAGTTTATGGACTAAATATCTTTTGGATTTATTGGAATTTTGTATAGAGTTATTTGTAATTATGTGAAGTATAAGTGACTAATGGGAAAAAAGCGAAAAAAGCGTCAAAGCAGTGATAATGAGAATGACAATAAAATTTTCAAGCCGAGAGGCCCGTCAGAGGAGTCAGAATTGTTAGTAAGTGACATTTTAAATGAGACTAATTCTGTTTTATATGGTGACAAGTTAAACATAGACACTGTTTTCACTGAAGTCGACGCAAATACGAGTATGTCTGAAGGGGTCGAGGGACGTGCGGGAGAGGGGCCAACAAATGCTGACCTTCTAGCATATATGGAAAAAATGAACAAACGAATTGGTGATGTTGAAGAGCGTTTGGGTTCTAAGGTTGATGGGTTCGAGGCAGAGTTGAAGAAGTTATGGGTGGCGATGGAAGACAGGAATAAGAAGCTAGAACAGAGAGTGACGGACGTGGAAGAGAAGGCGGAGTATGTGGATTTTAATGTGGCTGAGTTATCGAGTAAGGTGACTCAGCTCGAGAAGGAGCGTACCGAGTTAAAAAATGAGGTCGTGTATCTTTCATCTCAATCTATGCGAAATAATTTGATTTTCACAAATATTCCGGAAGATGATGACGAGGAGCCTAGAGTAACAGAGATTAAGTTAAGAGATCACCTAGTGGAAAAGTTGAATCTGGCTAAGGAAATTGCGGCTGATATGGGATTCGAGCGCGTACACCGGACTGGCATGAAGATTCATGGTAAGACCAGGAATATAGTGGCAAAGTTTGTATTATTCAAAGACAGGGAATGTGTTCGTAAGAGATGGAAGGAGTTAGAAGGTACTATATTTAATATGTTCGAGCAATTCCCTAAGGAAGTTATCCAGAAGAGAAAGATGCTTTTGCCTAAGATGAAGGAACATAGGAAGAGGGGTGACAAAGCATGGATTGCTTATGATACGCTGTATGTCAACGGGAAGCCAGTGAGGGAGTAGGGGCACGCAGAGGGTGAATTGAACATTCTGTCGTGGAATGTAAATGGCTTATCTAGCGATAAAAAAGACAGTAATGACTTTGTAAATATTATAACCAATAATGATATATGTTTTTTGTATGAATCATGGACTTGCTCTTCTAGTAATATAGACTTGAGCGGTTATACTGCTCATAATTTTTACCGTAAATTCCAACATCGTAATGCTAAGCGTTGTAGTGGTGGTATTGGTTTATATTATAGAAATAGTATACGAGATGGTATCGAAATTGTAAAAACTCTTTCAGATAAAATAATTTGGCTCAAACTTGATCATAACTTTTTTCATCTTCAAAACGATATTAATTTTATATATGTGGTGCTTACATTTGGGGCGAGGATTCGCCGGCGTATAATGTTGCCAACATTGATTTGTTTGATATTTTACAAAATGATATATCTGTGTTTGAAGAACTTGGAATTGTATATATTACAGGTGATTTAAATAGTCGAGTTGGTAATAAGAGCGATTTTATTGTACATGACTCTATTAATTCTTTTACAGATGATATTGATTACATTCCAGATGAGACCCTATATCGGGCCTCAATAGATAAAGTATGCAATAGTCACGGAGTTAAATTGCTTGATATTTGTAAATCATCATGTTTGCGTATTGTTAACGGTAGAGTAGGAGATACGAGCAAGTATACTTATGTTTCTTCTAAAAGCGCTTCGGTAATTGACTATTTATTGTCACATGAGCGAAATTTTTCATTGATTAAAGATTTTACCGTTGAATCTATGAATGAATGGAGTGATCATACCCCTTTGCGTATTTCACTATGTTGTAATAACATTGTACCTGAACCGAATAATACCGGCGAAATAAGATTTAAATGGAATAGTTCACATGCTGATACATTTCGTATTGGTCTTATATCCAAATTACCAGAATTAAATCATATTGTTCATAACATTGACCATACAAATAGAGAATCAGTAAACAATGTTTTAAATAATTTTACGTCAGTTCTGCGAAATGTAGCTGATCCATTGTTTTCAAAACACTGTCATTACAGTCCAGGTGTAAATTTTGATGACAAATCATGTATAAATAACTCCGATTGGTTCGACTGAGAATGTATAAATACAAGAAATATTTATTTAGAAGCATTAAGGAATTTTAACAATTGTAAAAATGATATTAGTAGAGAATGTTTTTGCAGGCGTAAAAAGGAATATAAAGATATGATAAGAAAAAAGAAAAAAATGCATTACGCTAAAAAGATGGCCGAAATAGAAAATTTAAGACATTGTAAACCGAAGCAATTTTGAAAATACTTTAAACACAAACGTACATCAGGGTGTACTAGTATACCGCTAAATGTATTTAAGGAATATTTTGCGAATATAAGTAGTGGCTTATTTAATTGTACTAATGATGACGCTGAAGCATTTTGTAGTGATAACGATTTTAACGACATAAATGTTCCCTTTGAGAAGCTTGACACACAAATTACTGTTAATGAAATTTTAAATGCTGTTAAATTGCTGAAACGTGGTAAAGCTATGGGAAGTGATTGTTTGATGAACGAATATTTTATGGAAACTATTGATATTATTGGTGCTCATATATGTGATGTTTTTAATGCAGTGTTGAATTCCGGGTTTTATCCAGAAAAATGGACAGAAGGCGTTATTATACCATTGCATAAAAAGGTTGCCCTGATGATGTGAACAATTATCGAGGTATAACACTAGTCAGTTGTATGTCTAAATTATTCACCACTGTACTTAATAAAAGAATTGAATCATTTTGTAAAAGTAATAATATTGTCTCAGACGCACAATTCGGTTACCGAAAGGGGCGGTCTACAGTAGACGCTATATATATACTTATGTCATTGATACAGAAATATCTTAATGAAAACAAGAGATTATATGTTGTTTTTGTCGACATGATGAAATGTTTTGATAGTATTTATAGAAATGCTCTGTGGTTGAAAATGTACAATATTGGTATTCAAGGTAAAATGCTCAGGGTTATTCGAGATATGTATCAGAAAGTGAAAACGTGCGTTAAATCTTGTTCTAATTATTCTGACTACTTTCACTATGCTGTTGGGTTAAGACAAGGGGAAGTACTCTCTCCAATTTTATTTTCACTCTTTGTGGAGGACTTAGAGCTTTATTTGCAAAAAGATGTAGACTGTGGTTTGTTATTTGATGATATTGTATTAATTCTGTTACTATTGGCTGATGATATGGCCATTTTGGGTAAGTCTCCTTCTGAACTACAAAATCATTTAGATCTTTTACATACGTATTGTGGAAATTGGGGTCTAAAGGTCAACATTGCCAAAACTAAAGTAATGGTTTTTCGTAAACGCGGAAGACTCTTACCAACAGAACATTGGACCAACAATGGTCAGGATCTAGATGTTGTGAATGATTTTAACTACCTCGGTACTGTTTTTAATTATACTGGTAATTTTTCTTTAAATCAAGAACACCTGGTGGGTAAAGCGCTGAAAGCATTAAATACTTTATTTTACAACTGTAAAAAATTTGACTTAAAACCAAAAACATTATGTCAGTTATTTGATGCATTTGTCGGTTCTATTTAGGATATGCTTCTGAAATATGGGGTTATACCAACTCAAAGGTAATCGAACGAATTCATTTGCAATTTTGTAAAAGATTGTTAAAAGTAACAAAGAATACTTGTTCAGCAGCGGTTTACGGGGAGCTTGGTCGATACCCATTGTACATATCACGTTACGTTAGAATTATTAAGTATTGGTGTAAAGTAAGAAATACTGATAACATTATATTAAAAACTATGTACAAATGTATAAACAAGGTTTGGCGGACTGTAACAGAGGTTGTAAGAACTGGGTATCGAACATAAAACAGTTGTTAAACGATTACGGGTTTTTCTTATGTTTTTGATGATGAAAATTCGGTTGATCCTAAATTGTTTCCAGACATTTTTAGAAGTAGTGTTTTAGATAACTTTAACCAAGAATGGACTGGTACATTGGATAGGAGTTCAGTATTAAGCAATTATAAGTATTGTAAATCTATTTTGTCTTATGAGAATTACCTTGATATATTACCGCGAAAATGTAGGTTATACTTTTGTCGGTTGAGACTGTCTGTCCATCCATTCAAAATTCAAACCGGAAGATATTCGAGAAATCATATACCACGTGATCAAAGGTACTGCGGATTTTGTAATAGTTTAGACTTGGAAGATGAATATCATTTTACATGTGTTTGTCCCTGTTACCAAGATATTCGTAAAATATACCTGAAAAAATATTATTATGTTAGACCCTCTATGTATAAATTCATTGAATTACTTAACGTTCAAAATAAAGCTGTCTTGATCAACTTATCAAAATATGTTAAAGAAGCTCTGTCATTGAGAAATGCAATTTTGAATGCGTATTAATATATTATATAATTATATAAATCATTGTTCAACCTCTCTTCTTGATATAAGTGATTCTGAGTGTTATATCGTGTGTTGATTAACTGTATATGTATATATGGGAGAAATAATATATTGTCCTGTGCCAATAATACTTAATCAATTAAAGAATTCAATCCCATTAAATTTATTATAATTCATCCTCATTTCTTGAAGTATGTGATTGTGTTTGATATGTTGTGTTATGTTTGTACTTATGCTGTACATATTCATGCGATTGTGATTGTATATAAGTATGTATTTATGTGGACAAGACGATGTAATTACGTACAAGTCTTTAATAAAATTCTGTTCTGTTCTATAATAATGCATCATTTTTGAGCGTCAGGTCAGTTTGTTTGTGCTTGAAAGTCTTGTGTTTTCATGATTTATAATTGAATACAGATCAAGGTCATGGTTACGTTAATGGTTCATTTGCTGCAGGATCAGACTAATCTGACCATATTGCCCAATTGTGACGGGTAGTTTTAATATGTTCATATATAAATTATAGGTTGAATCTGATTCATTACATTTTAAAGAAAGTAAACAATTCCCATATGCTTTGAACGTTTTAAAAATTGCAGATAGCATTATCGTGGTAGGGAAATATAGGTAACTGAAAAATCAAACGACGTTAAATGAACAAAAACCCGTATTTAGGTCGGGTCGGGACTAATAAGAAATTCTGAAAATATAAATTACTTGTTAGCACGGCTAAAACTGAGCGGAAATCTTACACTATTTATTTATTATTGATTCTAACACGATCTGCGGATTAATCTATTAAATATAGAGCAGTGTTGGCCATGTTTTATTACCTCCATAAAACATGGTATCAAATTGGCTGTTACTATTTACGCCCCGTATCACGTGACACATTTATGAATGAATGAACGTAAAATTTATAGTAAATCTTCAACGAAGCGCGATGACAAGGTAAGGAGCACAGGTATCCAGTGTTACAGCTATGACGCATCTATTTTTAGAAACTCCAATATTATTTCGAAACTAAGTTTCATAAAAACTTCTGATAATCAATTCATTTATATTGTTCTATTCATTAAATAGCTACCCTATACTCGTGTTATTAAAATTGTTTCAATGTTTAAAATGTGTTATTTCCTTCAGAAAATTACGAAGGTCGTTTTCATTAACGAGGGAGGTAATTGTAACTTGGAACTGTAGCCATAATTACAAATTAAAAGAAAATGTCATTTTAATGCCATGCATTGTTATAATATGAATTTATTTGTTGCGAAATTGCCTCCGGAGTTCCCGGAAGGTGTACACATGACTCTTCAATCACGTATGGAGTAGATAATACCCGGAAAACGAAAAGGCTTGATACTGTAGTCCGCTCTCACACAAATGTTTTCCAAGGTTTCTCAGGGTAATTGAAAAAACGGTAAAAATACGGAGAAATATACTATATATGGTGGAAACCTTATATTTTTTCCCTTAGCGTGGTCTACATTTCATAGAAATTGGTGAAGAAATAAAATACTTACGCCCATTTTCCTTCGCGAAGTGGAGGTTTTGTTTACAATTTTATTCTTTGGTCTATAGTATTTAGTCACGTGATATTGCTACACTGTAAGAGCAACAAATACATTAATTTACGGTCAAACTGTTTGTTTACATCGATTCATGATATTGGATGTATTCTGGAGATTTTATTTACGGCGTTATATACTTGTCTGATATCGCTATTGAGGGGGTCTGTATTAATAATAAAAGAAGTGAACGTATGTAAAACCTATGTATTCATACAAATCATATATTTTACAAACTTATTATTATAGCAGGTGATAATGACTTAGTGGCTAATGTAACAACGCGTATGATCATGCGGAACAAGTGTCGAAACGGACAAATTGGTATATGCAATGAATAGCATGAGTTTTTAATTGAATTAATAATCAAGTGGGCTTGATGTGAGGTTGTATGCGAAAAACATATTGACACGCATGTCAAATTTAGGCTCATATTAACACCACTACTATCCCGACTTATTCACCTCCGAGTAAAATGTAGCCAAATATCGTCTACATGGTCCATTATTTACTGTGTCATAAATAATTCTCCCCAGGATTGGCATTATGTGGTAGAACTCACATTGCCTGTCAGACTTTTTGTGTTGTTGCAAATAATAACAACAAATCGTTTCAAATAATTGCACTTCTTAGACTTATGGTGTGTTATAATTCACTCTCTTGTCTGTCTATATAAAGTGTGTTTACTTATATGTACAATTTAGTATTTGAAGTCATATGCGGTGACCAGGGCTGGTATTTAAGCATCTTAGTAGAAAACTTACATTTGTATAAAAACATGACAATTTCTAAAGTATATCAGCTGAACAAGAGGACTGATCTTTTGCATAGGTTTAAATCATTATGTAAAGAACAACTATAATCACTATTCTAACACGATCCGCGGATTAATCCATATACACATAGAGCAACCTAGGTATGGATTATTACCCCTATAAAACATACCTCTCAAATTGGCTGTTACTATTTACACCCCGTATCACGTGACATATTTATGAATGAATGAACGTAAACTTTATAGTAAAACTTCTACGAGTCGCGATGGCAAGGCAAGTTGCACGAGTATCCAGTGTTACAGCTATGACCCATCTATTTTTAGAAACTCCAATATAATCTCAAAACTAAGTTTCATTAAAACTTCTGATAATCAATGCATTCATATTTTTCATTTCATGAAATAGATACCCTACACGCGTGTTATTGAAATTGTTTCAATGTTTAAAATATGTTATGTCCATCGGAAAAATACAAAGGTCGTTTTCTTTAATTAGGGGGGTAATTGTACCAGCTAATAAGCCACTCAATTTCAGCGTGGAATTATGTTCAATGTCAAATGGCTGAAATGGAATGCGCGTAGTTAAATAGTACGGGATATTATCGTATTTAGAATCGAAAAATAAATTCTGTTCTTGTATTTAGACGGTGAATAAAACACGGGCACTCGTTGGGATGCGGAAAATTCCGCATCCGAACTCCTGCCCATGTTTTATTCACCGACAATATACACGAACAGATTTGTATTTCTTAAATATAACATAGGTTAATCTACTCATTTTTATCTTAAGTCACAATATTTAAGTTTTCAACTAAGATGCTTTGTGAATACTGAACACCTGATGGTTTGCTGGAGGTACGTCTTACATGTACAGATGTATGCGGAATACCTCACACGAATTTAGTTTTTACAATGTAGCTATAAATAACTATCACAGGTCTTAACACATTAACACAACTTTAAAGCGGTATGATGTGCGATGCAATAGCACAGGATTAAATTTTCTCACGAGAGGTGCCCAATACTGCCATTGTTTTCAATTGTTTTTGTGAATTTAAGAGATATAATAGCATCTAATTGTTGATTACGAGATTACTTTTTTGTATCATTTGTCATGTTTGACATTAAGTCTCATCTTCAGTATCGCAAAAACTTAAACGTGCTACGGTACTATTAATTCATTGAACAAACCAGTATTATAACAGTACTATCATGCTGAGCGCAAGGCCCGTGATGTGCATTTCACTCAATATTTAATGAAGTAGATAGTTGGGTAAGGGTACATGTAAGTTCGTTTTAGTGATGGTTACAATACAGTCTATGAAAACTAGATGGGTGGATCGATCGCAGAATAATGCTGGAAAAGAGTTGAGAAACGGCGTTAAAACTTTATAAACCATAATAAACAAACAGAAGAGCTCAAGTGAATTATGACCTTTTAATACACTTGTTACTATATATAGTGACACATATACACTTGTAATATAAATAAAAATGAGCATATTTTCCGCTGATTATGGCCATCACGTGAATGATTATCGACTATCCGCCGGTCCGCAATCTCATAACCGGACCGCTTGAACGGGCGTACGTTACGTTATCCATGTAAACATGACGTCAAGTCGGAGCCAAAATGGCGTAACGTTACTCATAGGCCTATGCAAGGTTTATTTGCCAAATTGGATTTTATTTACTCTTAGCGCATTAAATTGGTAATAACCTTAGTGTGTATCTACATCAGTAATATTAACGTTATTTGTTCTCCATAGATATTATGAAATCGAACATTTGTATTAAATACTTTAATACACTTCAGAGGCTGGCCGGAAGTTGATAATCTGCCCGGAATGAATAATTGCCCTCGGGATGAAGCCCTCGAGGTGATTATTTATTTTCCTGACTGATTATCGCCTCCCTTCCCGGCTGTGTCGTGTATTAACCTCTATTTCTTACAATATTCTACCATAGGATTGTCTTTAGTGGAATATTTAATTGAATCACTGAACTCAATGATTGTCATGAACTAGAAGCTGTTGGAATACACTCACAAATACAATTTGCAATTATCAGAATATTTTTAGCAATTTTTTGGTGCAATATTACGCGTATTTGACGCCATTATCATTAAGGACATGGAGTAAATTTGTTAAACACAGTAAGCATAGTATTATGATATACTACATTTACCCCTGACGTTAAACACAAATTAGTATTACTACAAGGAATTGATTGAAGCATGACAGCATTTTCATTGCAAATACTACAGTATAACATCAAGGTACAAACTCTTACTTGGTTTAAGACTGAAAACCGTATAATTAAACAGATATTCGAGAAACATTACCATTTAGCAAGGTCATTACAATTTTGCTTGAAACAAGCTCATAAATATGTTTCATAGTTATTTCTTTGTAAGAGTTATCCCCGACAACAAACTGTGATTCTTAAGGTGGAAGGGTACTTTTAAATACAATTACATATCCTTGTAATACGAGAAGTTGGTACCGTTGGGAACTAGAAGCTATTTGCAATTCAATGAACTACTTATATGGCGTTGGCGTCATGAATGACGTTGCCATGACGTTGAGAACGTTATTACGTGGTGTTCTTTTTACGTCATTTTAACGACGTCCAAAATGATTTAATTGCCATTATAGACTTGTTTAAAACGTAACATCAAGAATTTATATATCAGCTTAAAGCTTTGAAGATACCTTTAGTGATTGTACGATGTAGGCATCATGTGACTTAACGCGTTGATGAATTAGAATCTAGCTGTTGTTTATTATATGTTGAGTAATATGCACATATTGTTCAGACAAATTTCGAATCAGTTAGTCTAATTCATTCACACAGACGCTTTTAGCATCCTTCACAATATATTGTTTTGCAGTTTAGTATCAAGACGATAAAGCAAAGGAATAAAGGGCATGGATTGATTTTCTGTCGAATATTTATCAGTTCATACTGATGAGGGAACATAAAGATATCGTCAACACAACAAATAAACGTCAATCGTCATAAACAGGTGCGTACCTTCAAACCGCTATACCTAACATATTGATAAACGTATTCAAGTACAAATGTATTAGCAACTGGAGCAATCGGATTATATTTATGTAGGTGTTTTTTGTCTGTTTAGCGACAATTGAATTCTAAATGACGGGAAGCATTGTTGTAACTGAATGCGAATCCTTTCAGTGCGTGTACACACAATGCATTAAAAAGACCTGAATGGAATTCAAGACATTTATCGCTTACATTATTATTTATTTTATTGAGGACAAATGATTTATAGGTATGTGTAGTCAGTTGGGTTATGTTCTCTGCACATAGTTCATCTCAGAGAAGGTCCTGAAATCACAAAAGACACAGACACGTGCTGATCACAAAACTTTTCATCTTAATGTTTATTGAATGTAGTTCCTAATAGACTACGTTACGTTACTAGAACATCTTAAACCTTATTACCTGCGAGCTTGAGCGAGCAGGTATATTGGATAGCCTTAAGTAAAAAGTCCTTGGAGGGGCACGTGACCTGTTCTCGATGGTTTACGATTTCAAAAAAAAAATCCAAAAAAGATGCATTTTGTAATAATGTCGTGATCCAGACTAATCAAACCTGTCGTTACAAGATTTCAATTTTTTCTTGAACGAAAATAGGTTATCTCACGAAAAAAAGATGGCTGACGTATGTCGGCCGAGGCAAGTCGAAATTCTTAGGGAAGAACTACAAAATTATCCTTAAAAGCCGTCCCTACGATAAAAATATACACGCAACTCGATTTAAAAGAGTATAAAACACGAGTTTAGATCGTTTAATCGTTGGATAAATTCTTCGCTAACGTTTCATTACTTTCGTACCACTTCACAACGTTCGTCCTGAATATTTTTTTCGTACTCAGCACAATTCGTACCCGGCACTTCGCTCCGTTAATTATTTTTCGGATTTATTTAGGATCAGCGGGTAAAATAAGTGCTGGTTGTTTCCCTTGATAAAATTAACAACATAATTATACAGTTTCTTTTGGTCTCCAGAGTCATATAAGGAGAACTACCATTCAGTGTTAATGTCTATTCAGAGACTTAAAATTCTAAATGTCTATTGTCATGGAATTATCGGAATTGGTTTATGATCTTTTATATTGTTGAACACTGAAAACATGTCTTATGATAATACCTTTAATGTACTGATACGAGGTTTGATTTATAAGAATATTATATGGAACAAGGGAGTCATAATAGGCAAGTATGTGTCTTGAAAATTGGTTTGTTATACATGAAAATTATTTAACAATTTGTTGATAAATTTCGTATGTCAAATTATCGTGCATATAGTTTTCCCAATTTGATAGCTACCTGCCTATCGCGCTTATTTTTTTCACAATTTTGAGATTTTCATGCTTAATACTTTACACATCAGCTGTTGAATTATGCAGATAGAAGGTCGAGGATCCTGTCAATTCTCTGTCAAATGAAGTCGGTACATCATTTGCTCGCAGGAACTATTTGACTTTTATACCAAAATTAATAGACGAGTATTGATTTATTCGGTTAAGTTTAGGTTAACCATATTTGTCAGTAAAATACATCTTTTAAGTATTCGAACGAATATTCATGAAGGGAATTAATGCACTGTACATTATATAAAATGGACAAAAGATGTAGTGAAAATGTCGGTATGTTAGGTTTCAAGAATGCCATTGGCATAATACATTCTAGGTACGGGTTCCGTACTGCGAGAAATACTAAAATATTAAAATTATTACACTGACAATGAAAATGTTTTCTTCGCAACAATGTCTCATCATGCTTGTCTTGTAATACACACAAGTACTTATATATCTAGAACCATACTAGTGCGGGAAATCCTATTTATCACGGATCGCTAATATTACGTGATACAAATAAAAAGGCAACATATCCTGAACTGGGATTACTTTTAAATTACTTTATCATACAAGCATCTTCACCAGTATTTTAACTAGTTGAAACCATTATATAATTGCACACGGTTACTCTGACTTACGACTGTACTCATTAATCCATTCCAGGAAATGCATAACTTTCGTGCATTATATTACTTAAAAAAACAATTTGAAAAAAATATACGAAGTGGCTATATCAAGGATTGAACCTAGACAAGTAAGTCGTTTAAGACATCGCCGTATCCGTTTGGCAACATATTCAGTTACAAAAAAAAATATTTATTTATACCCCAATCACACGAGAGTCGGAATGAGCCGGAATGCCATAGGAATAGCAATTCGTGGTACATTCTTGTATGTTCGAAATGTATTCCGTCTGCATTCCGATTACCTTCCATATGTTCGGTCCAGTTTGAACGTTTTAACGTGCTCTAAACCAATTTCGTTTGAAATAAAATACATATTAAAATAAAAATGAATAAACTGTTATAAAAAACTCTCTGTATTTATTGATACTGTCCAGATCACACGGCGTCGGAATGAGCCGGAATGCCGTAGGAATAGGAATTCGAGGTGTTTTCCTTCATGATCGAAATGCATTCGAAACATTCTGTCTGCATGCTGAGTCAATTCGTAGTGCATTCAATATATTCCGGCCCATTCCTGTGTCCACTTCGAATGTTTTGCGCATGTTCAAAACTTTCGAGATACATTCGAAGTCGGGTGGAATATCGAACGGCTACCGAAGAGTATTCTTCCGACATTCTGATTACATTTTAAATATTCTTACGGCATTCTGACTATATTCGAAACATTACTTAAAGCCATTATAGGTACTGATATTAAACACACTACCCGTGCACAAACCGTGCATAATCCCGTGCAAAACGGTCCGATGCTTGTGTTTACCGTATTTGCAAAACATATGCGTGCACGATCTCCGCTATCATTACAGGCGGACTCAAAGTGTATTCGAGTTATACTCGAAGTATATAAGAATTGTATTTGAATGGTATTTGAAGTATTCGAACGGCATTTTGACAAAGCTGTAATAATTTTGGTCAATTCGAGTTATCATTCGGAATGTGTTTCGAATGTTTATTCTTTCTTCATTCCGACTCATTCGGGCCCATTCCGGCTGATTCGAGAGTCGTGTGATTGGGGTATTAGATTATGTTGGTGTTGCTTATACCCAAATCACACGAATCTCGAATCAGCCGGAATGAGCCCGAACGAGTCGAAATGAAGACGAAATGTAAATTCGAAAGACTTTCCGAATGATAGTTCGAATTGAGCAAAGTTTTTCCAGCGCAGTCAAAACGCCGTTCGAATACCTGGAATACACATCGAAAGCAACCCGGCAACACTTCGAATCCATCTGGAATGATTTTTGTATGTTCAGTGCGTAAAGCGCACGAACGCTTCTCGAATGTAGTTCGAATGAATCAGGAATATTTGGAATACTTTTAGAATACAATCAGAATATTAGGAATGCACTTCGACTAAGATAAGAATACAGCTAGAAAAGAACACTCAGAATGAGTTTCGAATGATGTATACGAATTCACTTCAAATGCAGTCAAAATGCTTCAAGAATAGAAACCGAATATATCTGGAACGTTAAGTTAAAAAGAAAAGTTAAGTTACTAATTTTCGAGGGCTGCTTTCACCAGATCAGCCGTTTAGCCACCCTTTGACATTTTAATTTCCCCTGGTCATTGGGCTACATATGGAAACCTGCGTTCGAGACTCCCTGGGGAGACTATTTCCCTCCTGGTGGGTGTGCAGACAACATCGACCTGTGGCGCCAAGGACTATCGAACATGTTCAGACAAAGCCCTCACATATACCAATTCACACGTTGGTTGAGTGGAGAATATAGGTTATTCTTGCTCAGAGGCCACTACATTTTGGAATGGAAACAGAATGGAGCTCGAATGTTTAAAATGCAAATATCGTGTTTGTGTGTAGACTTGTGTCTGCGTGTGCGAATTATGAGTGTGCATATTCAACATAGTTTTGAGGGAAATAATTCATGTTGCCCAACGTATAAGAAGAGCATATTATAAAAGAAAAAAACTATTACTGTCAACCATGTCTATAGCATCTTTACACATTTACATGATTGTACTGGTTTAAGTTAAACAATTCGAATGTTGTTAGAATGTCGTAAGAATATTTAAAATGTAATAGGAATGTAGTCAGAATACACTTCAAATAATGTTCGATATTTCATCATTTCGAATGGTTCTGGAAATTTTTGAACATGCGAAAAACATTCAAAGTGGCCGCAGGAATGGGCCGAAATATCGAATGCACTACGAATCAACACAGAATCCAGACGGAATGTTAAGAATGCACTTCGATCATGCAGGAATACATCTATATTTTTTGTTCTTACGACATTCCGGCTTATTCCGACGCCGTGTGACCTGGACCATTCGAATAAATACACAAGGGTTAAGAGCATAGTTTATTTTTATAGTTTAATATGTATTTTATTTCTAACGAAAATGGGTTAAAAGCATTTGAAAACATCCAAATGTGCCCTAACATATGGAATGAACTCGGAATACAGACGGAATACATTTCGAACATACAAGAATGTACCTCGAATAGTAATCCCTACGGCATTCTGGCTCATTCCGACTCTCGTGTGATTGGGGTATTATAAATACCTACCCTTCTATGCTGCATTAATTAGTCACGGCTAAAAAAAAACATGGTTGAAGTATACTGGCAAGTTCCTGAAAATGAGACAATACTACATGTCTTTATATACCATTGAGAGTTCATTTAAGATGCAAACATGTATACTTGCTAGTACGTACCAACAATGCAATAATCGATAGGTTATTACTTTACTTTTTTATATCACTGCAAAGTAATCATATTTCAATTGTTAGCCGAGATGAAGAAACCACCACTCGCAGACAGTCCAATGCCAGTAAATCAATTTCGAGTCATATGTATATACATGTATATAGGATCCGTCATGAATTGTCTTTGGAGATCAACATTTCTTAAACGAGTCTAGAAAACACACGTTATTAAGCGAGCCTTTGGCGAGTTTAATAATTTGTTTTCGTGACGAGTTTAAGAACTTTTGATCTCAAAGACAACGAGTGACGGATTCTTTTTATCACATTACCATAGTTGCCGAGTCAATACAACGTCAATAAGATAGTGTTTAGACCGGCGACGTTATGTTTTCGCGCCGAAATGCTGGTGACGTCACGTGTTTGTTATCACACTTTTTGGAGAAAATTGCTCTGTCATTTGTTATCACATGGAATATCACGGTATTTATGTGATACAAATACCTACATAAAACACTCAGAAGTATGGAAACATCTGATGTCACAAAGTTTTCAGCAGAATGATTTAAGAAGTTAATTAAGTTAACAAATAAATGTTGAATCAAATCATACCTTAACAGATTGAATCTGTGGCTTATAATTTTTGTAGCCATGTCGTTAGTGATGGATTAGTTACTGCCTTAAAAGATTGACATGTCGATCGGGTGTCTATATAAATATGTTCTACAATACTGACTGACACTCGGCAGGATTGTTGTTGGCAACTGTAACGTTGTTGTGTGTCTTGTATTTATTTGTACATCGTCGCAATAGGCACTTGTCTAAGTGGTAGAATGTACGCATTGAGTGCTGGAGTTGACGTCTGGGGAGCACTAAACAACGTATATTTGTAAGTGGTAGAGTGTACACTTTGAGTCTGAGAGGTCAGTGAAGCGCTACCTAACCGTTTCATACCGAAAACTAAATTATTAAATATACGTCGGGTGAATAGGACACATTTCAGAATCAAACATTTATTTCGGTTTGGAGATGATTCCGGTTTTTCAAGAGGTCGACTTTCTCAGATTACAATTTAGCTTTCTTGCGGATTTTGTTAGAGTACACATTTCTTAAGAGACTACTAAATACCACACATTGTCCTGACATTATAAATGTTGCCAGAACACAATGACAACTAATTATACAGTACATATAATATTATACTCTAGATGCTATATACACAGTCATCTCAAAACTTAGAACATCTCCGAGACTTAGGTCAAGCCAAATTACAGCTTATCAATAAATAAACAGGGTAAATACTTAAGTACTAGCATTAAAAGACACGATTTGTGCGTTTGCGTTCAATAAGGGGTATTATAGTTTACCCTACTTCTTTGTCCAATCAAAAGCCAGGGATTTTCAAATTCTTGGACCACTTATTCATTTATTAGTGCAATGGGCACAATATCTAGTAAGTGGTTCATGAAGTAAATCCATTTATTAGGACAATTTTGCTGTGTCCATATATGGAAAACTAGACCCGCCTTCCCTCTTAATTGTACTGTTATTCCTATATCAGCATTTTACCAGCTTATATAGGAGAGATGATCAACAAATACAAGGAAAAAACCCTTATTTCTTTATTTGTCATTGTAAGTAGATGAAATGTTCTATACATGAAGATAAATGTATTTCAAGTTGATTCATCGCTATTAACCAAAATCAGAATGAATGCGGTTTATCAATGGCAACATCACTCGACATTATGCGGCCCAAATTTTCATAGTTTCCAACGTTGAACTTAGCAAACGATAGCGTATCATTCGTGCGTTTGTAATTTTCTAAAGGGCGGGTTATGAATATGTAATGATACAGTATTACATTCATGATTTCAAAAAAAAATTGAATGTCAAAATCCCGTTTTAGAACTATTTGCTTCAAAGTCGTTGTCAGAAAATGAGTGTGATACAGAAATCGGTAGAAGTGTTGCTGCGATTGAAACGCCATAACATACTAATGGCAATATTGCACAATGCAACAACTATGCACACAACAGGTGTATGTTTGGTATAATTATGCTATAATATGTAGCCGTGTGAAATCAATGCCGACATGCAAATGGGCTATATACGACGTCAATAACAAATTACGTCATCAATACTAATGATCTCCAATAGCTAATTCTTATAATATACATGCAAGTTGGAAAAGAAAAACTTGTTTTCGGTTTACAGGTCTATGAAGTGTATCTAGTTGTACAGCTATTTTTGAGAATGTTTTACTGCATTACATATAATGAATTGTGCCACAAATGAGTATGTATACTGTTATATGTACCAACTCCGCGATAACGTTGGGCCAGTGTACCCATAGTTACTTTACAGTTTCAATGTTTTTTTCCAAAAAATATTACCTTCAGTTTAATGTTTTATAGTTATGTACATTGTGTATTTGTAATACTTCAATATTTTATATGACCAATTATTTTAAGTGTTGGTCACGTTATAAAGATTTCAAAGCATTTTCCCCCGCATATTTGTTGATCATCCCTCGTACATACAATCTTGCCTTATTTTACCATCATTACTCCATCAATGGGAATGCTATTGTTTGCAAACAAAAGCATTGGAAATAACACCAAAAAGTGGGCGGGTAAACTACACTCGGCAAAACTTATAAGTACACACGTCGTTTTATCGTTAGAACTTTTTTATTTTTTATTATTTTTGCATGAAATATTGTGTACATGGTATTGACTGTCAAAGGACTGGATAAATAAAGTTTTTTCTACAAAATTAAATACAGCGGTTCATTGAACCATGAAACGTCAAAAACCGTAAAATGGCCTTGAAATTGACTCGTATTTGCAAATAATTTTTATGTAAGGTAAATTTGAAATTAAGATTTATTGTCAAATTAAAAAAACACAAAATGATTCGATTTTTCACACAACAACATGGTGTTTTTTTACTTTTAAAAATACTTTTTATTGTAATGGTCAAGGGGAGTTAACTATGTTCCAAATTTCATTTTTATCAGAAGTTAATATTTTTAAATCTAAAGTGTGCTTGTTCCTAACATTGTTTTCTTTATTACTGTGTCCGTGATAGAAACATAGACTTGAAACCGTACTGTATCAGCGCAGCGGGGCCATATGTGCATTAGCTACCTGACAATCGCCCAATGAACACACAGCATTATTGTGTTTTTTTAGATTCTGCTGTTGGCATCATTAGTTTATTCTGTTTGTGACAATTTAAATCAGCTGTTAAAAACATCGATTGTATTGTAACTCTACATATCCAATTTACATATGTTGAAATTTTCAGCACGATAATGCACGCATTGACGGAGCTATGGGCAAAAAAAACAAGTGTGTATTTATAAGTTTTGCCGAGTGTATAAGCCGGTTATAGATCACATATTAGAATAATAAACGAATTAAGTACGGCGTTCGCTTCGCTCACTTGTACTTAATTCATTTATTATTCTAATATATGATCGATAACCTATACTTAACACGCAAACAAAGATTAATTCGCCGTACAGTAATGGCGTAAGTTATTTATTTTCCCAATATACGCTGACGCCTCGGAAACAATGGCCACACTCGAAGATCCTGAAATATCGTAATAAATTATTGCCTGCACCTCTCTAATATGAAGTCTTTAAATAAAGATAGCTTTGTCCGAATGCCTGCTTTATCCACGTCATTGTTTACATCGCTTATCAAAATTAAATGATCTTTGCCAGGTAATACACATTGATAAAACAAAACGTTTAAACAATTCATCTAAATAAAGCCATTTATTGTAAGTGGGATTTTTTATCGATCTTCCGTCCTATACGCATTACATTACTTTTGGGTTCAATTTATGTGTTGAGTAGGTCGTGATCGTTCGCGCTATTGAATATTTTACAGTTAATAGTAAGTTAGTGTTGATTATGTAAAAGTCTGGGCGTGCCGCCGAAATCAATGAAAAGACATGAAACCCCAAACACAACGAACACTCTAATGCCATCTGACCACTTTTTTGTTTGAATTCATTAAATGCTATTTGTGATCACTATTGGTTACACATTCGTAATTAGTATGATTGTATAATCGGACAAAGATAAATTGGCCGGGCTATACTTAGTACCAGAACATAAACAGTGTTGTTTATCTTTTGCACCCGAAGTAAACTTATAAGACGTAATAACTACATCTTAATAAGCAATGAGGAAAAAGCTCAGTGGGTAAAGCACAAGGTCCAATAGCAACAATCGTAGTCTATGTTTTATCCGCCCGAGTTCGAATCCAACTCATGACTTTTCTATTAAAATATGATTTGTTTGTTCTGTTTATTTTTTCATTTTATTTTTTTCTAGACTTTGTAATATAAAAGTGTTGAGAAAATGAAAAAAAAACAGATAACGTTATAATAAAATTTAGATAGAACATGGATTCGAACCTGCGTACAAAAAAACCATGATATGGTAGATCATCTATAGGCTGAGGAGTTACCACTGAGCCACTGACGCTATAGGAAAAAAGTTTGCCTAATACCATGTCTTCCAAATTGTACCTTTGAATTAGATGTGAAGGTCATCGTTGTGTTTATTTACTGTTGCTAAATTTAGCCCGGCCAATTAATGTTTGTCAAACTATAATAAATATTCACCTTGATAGATCTCTCTACATATCACATAAATGTAAAACACCTGTTCATTTTTTAAATGTTTGTTAGTATGTCACGTACTAATGCGACAGACAGAGATAGTTTCAGCAGAAATTTAATCAATATCGTTCTAATGACTTATAAATGTCTTAGCCAAAGTTATTACAGAAAGAAATAAATACATATTTATGTAAAGAAAAAAATTAACAACTCACATGAACATAGCACGTGCATCTATGCAAAAGCTTGTTAAGTATAATTTCCACAGAGTAAACCCATAAAATGATAAATTCCACACGTTCACATATTATGTAAAATACATGTCTGTACTCTCTCACTAATCAGAGTTTGACGTATTTTGTAGTTATAGGATGTCTTTGTATTAATTTATCATTTTTTAAAGTTTTCAAGTATTAACATTCGTAGTACGTTTAGAAAATTGTACAAGTAGACAGCAACCGACTGATTAACGATACAAGAAAGAACTAATACAGTATATCCATGCAATTACATGTAAGTAGATTGGCAAATTTATATCAAATGTAAACTATGTACAGTTCAACACATATAGAGCAACCTTGGAGCTGCAAATATTGAGGGTGCTTTACTGTTTTGGGGTTTTTGCTCTACAGTGGTTAAATTTATGGTGTATATCAGCTTAGGAACTTCTGGTGATGTTATACAGAACTATTTCAAAAGGGACCACGAAGCCTATAGTTGCATCCACAAAACGCAATCACTAGCTGGAGTTGTTTAAATATTAAACATAACCTAAATATACCAATACTAGATATATTAGATTGACATATTATGGAACGAACTGTAACTAAGTTTCCTCACGGTAGGCGTTTGCTTTATTACTGGCAGAAAAACATCTTTAAACTACGTTGCAGTACTTTTTGGCACATCTATTTAGCGTCTGTAAAAGTAAGGTTAGAGTATATACATACACAGTTATCATACAAACGTATACACATATGACTTGTTACAAAGCTCCCACCAAGCCTTATTCTTAACTCAGTTTATTTTATAAAGACCACATGCGTACGTTATTACAAAATCGTTTGATATTTATATATTATATTCGATAATATCGATATTAAAATAATCCGCGAACATAATATATTAGGGGAATAATACAAACTATGCAATATCATGATACGACTAACTACATTCAATCGCTACATGTACTATTCGTAATCTCTAAACTTCGTTTCTCGATCAGATGATAGGAAATACGTTTTACCAACGAACAGAAATCAGTCAGATGGCTGAGAATGGCTTTTTCCTCAATCAGCAGCCTATAAATGTCGTAAGGACCGTACCGATTGTCTTCCCGGCAATCGTGACTACTCGGGTATTTCCGTCATCGGCCGAAGTTTCGCCCCACTATTAGCTGAAAAAATAGTGAGATCTGGGTTCTTGTTTGGTTCCCATACATCACTACGCTACTATAGAATGCTAAAGTACGAAGGGATTCAAGACACTTCCTGTCCAACCTTAGCGAAGACGTGACGTATGAGAGTAGGTATGATTGGTACGAGGATTCAATTCTTGTAATCTGAAATTAGTTGAATACTGACAATTACTAACCAATATTTTTTTTCAATATTTTTAGTATTTCATAAATTGTGTAAATCTAAGAATACGCTTAACAAAATCATTAAATACCCGAGTCAGACCGGAAATTGTTCATTCTATGGATTTCAAGCGTTTGCCATATTGGTTTGTTGATGAATAAAACAACTTTAAAAATACACATCAAGGTACTTGTTTTAACAAAGAAAGTCATCATAAATACGTACAAATAAAATACAAAAAAGAGTAGTTATACGATAAATTCAACCTCCTACGACAAGTTTATCCTTGAATTTGTAAGTACACTAATGTACCCGCATCGTTTCGTAACAAAACAAACATCTTGAACAATGTTATGTCTCGTGTGTGCTTTTGATAGCAATGTTTATGACATTGTTAAAGTACTACGGATAGGATTTAATAACTAAAGGGGGAAACAACTTGTATTGGCGGCCAACTTGACAAGCTTGCTGTCTCGTGTCGGTCTTGGCAGCTTTTCAAGTTTTAACCTGAGCCGCTACCATGTATATTGTTTGTAACCCGTCAAATTCGTTTGACATGTGGACGACTTACTCAGTCGGTTAAGCATTGTCACTGTAAGCCAAAGATCTCGGGTCGGTTGCATCTCGCCCCTTTTGCTCTATCGTTAGATGCTTGCGGTCTCGATGAAACTTAAACAAATGCAGCTACATCGCAATAATGACCTCGATTTCAGCCATCTTGTTCAAATTATTATAAATAATTAACTTTGTCCTAGTCGCCTTTCCCTTATCAACCAACCACAATACTCTGGCATAAGCGCACTTGATTTTTCAGAGACATTCACAAACTCGACGTAGAAGGATAAAACCCGTTTTCCGGGATTACAGAATTAATTGAGTGACAATGTGCGAGATATTTCGAATATACGTGAGGGGGGTCGCTTCATTATATAGCAACCAGGTACGAGTATCTTTAATATTTTTGCCAAAAGATAAGAATATGTAAAAAGTCTTACTTATACACAATGACAACACTATTTGACGACCTCGCTGACATTCTTTTTTCATAGAAATAATATGAGCCAGTCTCCAGGAAAACCTGCTATTTTGACAAAAATATTGATTTTAAGATTTTAAAGGATAATGTTAATGGGCAAAAATGCAAAAGAAATTGTGTTAATATCTTGAGTATAAGGGGAGTTACAGCTGTTTTTGTAGAGTCCCTATTCGGAGCTTTTTTGTGTGACGTCGCGAACGTCATTCAAACGTTATTCGGCGTAACTGTAACACGTATTTCATAATTACACCATTTGATCAATTCTTGACATATTCTGTTCAAAATAGTATCATATTTTAGAATTATGTTTGATTTTCAAAACATATTAAAAACACGAAATTGTTTGCATTTAGAGAAAGGCCACTACTGTTTTAAACAACTAACTTCTTGTTTTTCTGAATTTTCTGAAATTGGTCACCATAGAAACGAAGTATGTGATTTCGACATATTTCATGGGAAAATTTAAAGCTAAGATATAGTACTACAGTATATAGGTAAATTACTTAAACTAGAATCAATAGATATGTATTTTTTCTTATTTTAGAGCTTTTTCAAAACCTTGTTGCATATTGTAATTACATAATGTCATTATAGCAGGTTTTCCTGGAGACTGGCTCATTTGTTTAACTTGAAAAATCTGTATATTTTCTCGCCATCGTTGCCAAGCTTCGGAAGCGGCAGTATGGAATAAATGAAATGGTTTAAATAATAAAGAATTGTTAGGATATTCTATGCTAAATCTTAATAACAAAATATGTTTAACGATAATATACAATAATTATTTTTCGTACGTGTTTCATGTTTAAACGTTGAAAGAGAATAATTTGTACACTCCCACTATATGCTGCCTATTGAAGGGCTCCTCACCGTGAGTCCGAAAAACGGGTTTTATCCTGTAATGTCTATATCGAGAATGAGCTGGCTTGAAACTTAACAAACACAAAATTAAGAAATATTTGCTGGTAAATTAAGATGATATTTTTATGAACTGCTATTCAGTTAGCAGACATGACGTCAGCTAGGTGTTGGCGCGAATTTATATCGGCCAATCAAAAAACAGGATGTTATATTCTCAGCAAGTTAGAATATAATATAATTATTAAATAATTTTTAATGACAGAAAAAGGACTCGCTTTGCTCGCTCCGCTCTTTTTAATCATTATTTTTATTTATTTATTTATTTAACTATTTATGTTAATTATGTACGCTGTACATTCATAAATACATACATTAATTAATATATCGAAATCTCCGTTAAAAGGCGGCGCCTTAGTTCATATTATTTTATTACGGTTTGAATCCAACGAGTAATATAGACGCTCCGTTTCCTTTTCCTGAGAATAAATAATCACCTTGTACACAACATTTGCTTTGGAATTTGTAAAACCTCGTTTCTTCATGCAAAGCGATGTCCTTAAAGAATCCTGACAATAGTGCATACCATGTGTACATACACATTATCTGCACACTATAAATAAGTCGGAGATGATTGCTAATCTATAGTGTGCGGCTACCGTGTATTTATGTAAATTTACATAAGGAACATTGACAAACTATATAACCAGTATATGGACGAACCACTGACTAACAGCGAACGAAACAAATTCCAGAAATGAGCACATTTCAGTGGTTAATTTTAAAATGTATTTCTCAGAACAATAGTGGTGCCTATTTTTTTGAAAACAGTTATTTATAAACATAATCAATATAACAATAACATTGAGCGGAGAAATCCATCCTAACAATTTTACAAGCTCGCCAGAAAATCATTCATTTTCCCGATACATAAAGGTGAAAATATGGATCAACATTGTTTGTCAATGTGTCCAAATTGATGAATTAGCAATGACACAAGAGGTCAAAAACACTTCTTATATGACATCCGAAGATTCATAAATTGAAGCTAGTCTAGATGCATTGTGTCAAATTAACGTGCACATAGTTACGGAATCAATGCCGGTACATATCATTGGATGTTAAATTACTTAAGCATAATATATATTGAAAGGAATTGATAAACACCACTCAAAATGTATGCAGAGCGTATAGAGTAAAAGTATGAAGGACGAGAGCAAGCCAGGCATGTTATATGTTAATTATAGCTGTAAGGCGTTTTTGTTTAACACACACGGATAATACCCTGTCACATTATCCCGACAAACGAATCAACTATTCGTGATGCATTTATACTGAGCGCGGAAGGGCATATAGTGTTCACCCTTTCCGTGTGCGTGCGTGCGTGCGTGCGTGCGTGCGTGCGTGCGTGCGTGCGTGCGTGCGTGCGTGCGTGCGTGCGTGCGTGCGTGCGTGCGTGCGTGCGTGCGTGCGTGCGTGCGTGCGTGCGTGCGTGCGTGCGTGCGTGCGTGCGTGCGTGCGTGCGTGCGTGCGTGCGTGCGTGCGTGCGTGCGTGCGTATTTGTGTTCGAAATTGTGCAACTTCGTCATTTCTTATTGGATATTGGATACTTGGTACAAATGTTCACCACTTCAAGACGATGGGTCATGCGTAAGACACAGGTCCTTAGCTCAAAGGTCAAGGTCAAACTCAGAGTTCAAAGGCCAAAGGGTCAAGTAGGCATGTGATTCGTGTCCGATCTTTAATTTTGTCATTATTGGATATTTATAATATTTGGTACACATGTTCACAACGCCAAGACAATGTTTCATGCGCAAGACCCAGGTCCCTAGCTTATAGGTCAATGTCATACTTAGAGATTAACAAACAAGTATAAAAATCTTGTCTGCTTTGTAACTTTGTTATTTCGTTCTGGAGTTTACAATTACTTGGTAACATTCCAGTTCACACCCTGCGATCCCTTGCTCAAAGGTCAAGGTTACACTCACAGAACCAGTTCTCGTCTTCTGGTCAATGTCACAAACAAACATGTTTTTAAGCAATCATAACATTTGCATAACTCTATACTTAGGTGTCTGATGTCAGCTTTTAGCGGGGTCGTCCGTGTCCCGTGGACACATTTCTAGTTCAAAATTGAAAGGAGGTTTGTGAATACGTAGTCTGTTCCTGAAATCTGAATACGCCGATTGGTGCCGACCGTAAAAGCCATTTAACTTAATGGCAATTTAAAAGGTGTAGTCTGGAGATATGAAGTTTCGAAGGTGTTCGTGTTTTATGTTTGTGATTTAGTATCTTTGTTCAATTTAAATCACATCACAAACGTTACTCCGTATTTTTGCAAATTATTTCTACGCAAGTAAAGTTAGTTTGACTGGAACTTCACTTACATGTGACTTGTCGTAAAGTGAACAAATACAAACTTGAATAACAACTTATTTAGGAACAGTTATTATACTAATTATCGGGGGATCCGGTAATCATAGCATTATTCTTGTCTTAATCTGCGACGGAGAAACTCTACTTTATTTGATTTACGTACTAATGGTGAACCAGGAGGCTGTAATTAAACGTCTAGAATAATCACCTCGTCTTTGTCGTCTTTGTCGGCTCAAACAACTGTCAATTATAGGTAATTGAATTCGACGTAAAACTTCTAGGTAATGGCTAGAGTAAACAGTGGTAGGACAAACATATCACTTTTAAAGACAAACGGCTGTAAGAAACATACTTAATTATATAACCAACGGAGGCGGCGGTTTTTTCCTGCTACATCTAATTTAACTAAAGCGTATATGCAGTGATTATCGAGAGTAAACACACACCTGTGCCTTTGAATTTATTTCTGCTTAAAAATATGTGGTTTTGAGAAATAAACGTGACTTGGCATTCAGCGTTTTAATACAGTAACTGTTATTTGTCTTTTAAATACTAGGCGGATAGGGCTGTGTGTTTCAGTAGTTCTACTGTAACTGTTGTAACTAGGTAATTCATCGTGTGCATTTGGTCTTTTGATTGCGGATGCTAGTTCTTTTAGCTTTTTGACAGCTGTAACTAGAGCGGGTCTTTTTCTGGTTCGGCTGTGTCAGTTGAAACTACACTCAGTTGCCACAAAATGTGTACATTGTTTATAATAGCAATTATTTCATCTGAGGTTAAAAGAAACATATAAAATGTTAATATTTACTAAATATGAGCCAGTCTCCAGAAAAACCTGCTATAATGACATTATGTAACTACCATTTTGTAACAAGGTTTGTAAAAGCTCTAATATAAGAAAAAAATACATATCCATTGATTCTATTTTATGTAGTTTACTCATATACATGTAGTACTATACCTTAGCTTTAAATTTTCCCATGAATTATGTCGAAATCACATACTTCGTTGCTATGGTGACCAATTTCGGAAAAGTACTCATAGTGAGAAAAACGAGGAGTTAGTTGTTTAAAACAATGAGTAGCCTTTCTCTGAATGCGAACAATTTTATTTTGGAAAATATTTAAAAAATTAAAAGATACTGCTAAAATGTGATACCATTTTGAACAATTCATGTCAATAATTGATCAAATGGTGAAATAATGAAATGCTCATTTCAGTTACGTCGAATAACGTTTGACTGACGTTTGCGACGTCACACAAAAAACTCCGAATAGGGACTCTACAAAAACAGCTGTAACTTCCTTAAAACTCAAGATATTAACATAATTTCTTTTGCAATTTGCTTATTCAACATTATCCTGTAATACTATGGAAAATCTGAAAGTCAATATTTTTGTCAAAAATAGCAGGTTTTCCTGGAGACTGGCTCATATGTTTATATCCTTTCCGCTACCATAGCGTACTAATGCAGACTCGCCGGGATGGCCATTTCGGCCTTCCGTAGTTTCCGACCTAAATGCCCAAATTTTGCTGTCATGGGCACACAGGCATCCCAGACCACAGGATATTACGGGTCCAGGGTCGTGCAAAGGTTTTTGGGCCCGCTAGACCCCTTTAAAGAGGGCTTTGAACGTAGATTTTACAAAACTGAAATTACTGGTCCTACCCGCCATTGCGGTACGATTCCCTATGGAATTGCATTAACATTTAGCGCCAAAAAGTTTTTATTTTTCCATAGCTGGAATATAAGGCTAGACAAAGGGGTCAAGACCAATGCCCGAAAGGGGCCAAAAAGTAGGCCTGTCAAGCTAAAAAAAAAAAAAAAAAAAAAGAAAAAGAAGTTTAACGCGCAGGGGTCACCGTCACATCGTCATTTCCGGTGACCTTTAGTCGAAATGTTCACCATTTTTTCTACTTTCGGTTTGGGGTAGGTGTGTAGCATCCGGATGTATCGAGTTTTTATCAGTGCTGCAAGTCAATAGTGTCTCAGGGACGGGGTATAGGGACCATATGAATTTCTCATAACCCCCAAAAAAATCGTGGTAGCGGAAAGGATATGAGATTTTAAGATCAATAAATAATATGTCAATAAATGCAATACTACTTAAATATAGTCAACAACTTTGACACCTGAAAAATCAAATTCACAAATACATGTATGTTCAAATCATAAACGTGGTTACCTCCCCTTGACCATACTAGTATTTCTCGTACATTTACGGTTATGGTTTTTCATGGCTAAATGAACCCCTGTCTTAAATATTGAAGAAAAAACTTATTAATAATCTCTTAAGGTATTCAAAATCGTATACACAAAGTTTCATGCAGAAATATCAATAAATTAAGGATTTAAAAATCATTGTTTTGACGATTTAACATTTGTGTTAATTTATTTTTCAAGTACAAAGGCTATTAACTATATGCGTGCGGTATTGCATTTATTGATATGTTATTATTAGGTCTTAAAAATCAGATAAACATACAGTTCGGTAAATGTGAACTTTTTGTTTGTTTGTTTTAATCCCAGATGATATAATGTATACTTTCTTTTGCGACTAAGTGTATGTGTTTCGGCCTTTTTGCTGTTGAAACGTGGTCATTTAACCTGGGGTTACTTAATTGTTCAAAGTATGTCACTCGGCTGGGGCATTCGGTTAATATGTGTCTAAGATTTCCTTTTTGCTGTTGAAACTCGGTTATTTAACCTGGGATTATTAATTGTTCAAAGTAGGACTTTCGGCGATGGGGGAATTCGGATTATATGTGCTTAAGAAGTCCTTTTTGCTGCTTTAACGTGGCTATTTAACGAAGAATTACAAATGTTTATAGTAGGTCATTCGGCTGGGGACACTCAGCTTATTGGAGCTGAGTTATCCGACTGGGTGTTGAACTTTTTTTGCTGAAACTAGGTAATTTAGCTGAAACCTTGACATTTAGCTTTTTATACTTTTTTTTACTTTAAGGACTTCTGACAGCTAAAACTAGGTATTTTAGCCATTTTACTGTTGGAACTAGTTCATTCAGCTGAAACTGATTAATTTAGAATTTCGAAAGCCTGGACATGGGAGGATCATAACTTATTTAGTTGGGCATTGTGCCTTGTATGTTTTTATGTGTTCTGTGTTCGGCTGGTTAAGCTGAGTGCTGCCTTCCCTGTCTGACTTAATAATTTATTATCTTTTTGTATAATGTTATATTTTCTGTAGTTTTGTCGTACGAAGTTTTACTTGTTCTGACATAACATTCTGATAGTATTCGTTTGAAAGTGTCAGAGTACGATAAGTAAACAATGTACACAATGTATATCAATGATTAAAATAGACTTGAAAAGCAACATTTAGTTGAGCAGCATAATGAAGGACATATTTACTTTAGCTTCTGTCCCACTGACGTCGTCTTTATTGGTATTTTAGGAGTTAAATCTGAAGGGTACACGTACTGCCCAATCACATTGTATTCAGACTGGCCTAATTGCCTCTCTAGAGCTACACACTCTGAAGCATAATCATCATTCCGTTACAGCAGTGACTGTTTGTTATAAATTTTAGATATCCAATACCACTGTACATAAATCAAACATTTCCCAGATGTTGTTGCTCTAGAGAGTTTGCATTGTATTTCTGGAAGCATTATTCTCTACCTCTCTAGAGCATCACAATCTTGTAAGCACCATCAGCATTCTCTTTCAAAAGTGATCCTTTATTATACATTATACATAACGTGCCACCGAGGTTGTTGTTGTAGAGAGGTTGTTTTGTATTTCTTACTGGAAGCAACTCATGAATACACCAATAGACGAGCAATACAATTATATCAGAACCGTATTAACAACTTCATTATGTGGCATCCATGAATCCAAACCCTGTTCTGACAAAATTCGAATTGTCTAGGAGGTACAATGTAAACGGTCGTAAATGGGAGTAGACTGCAGCACGAACCTTTAGCTTGACAAAGTGCTCTTAAACACGATCCAAGTTTTCTACATCAAAATGCGCTGTACTATCAAAACATTTTTCTACTTCTCTGCCTTTTGATGGCTGAAACTAGTTCATTTATCTTTAGATCATCTTGACTGGGGATGGTCATTTTCTCGTTCGATTGTGTGTTGGGCATTGTGCCTTGTAAGTTTCAATGTTTCTGTGTTCGGCTAGTTAAGTTGAGTGCCGTCTGTCATTATCCTTATACTATCATACATGTACTGTAAACTGTATTCTTTATTTCGCATTTTAGGCCACCGGCCCATACACACAAACAATATACATATAAAATCTTTACATTGTACATATCATGACAGTAATGTAACAATTTATATACACTGGGCATGCATAGGTATATTCAATTAATAGAACAATGTAGACCCAATATTAACATCATATTTATTATATTATTGTTTCAGAACGGACCTTTAAAGCATAATAAATAAACATTGCCAGATTTCGTATTATTGTTTCATTTGCACAAGTCATTAGACAATTAAATTTATGTAAATTTGGTCCTTCAAAATATTTTTAGGAATGTATTTCAAACGTAGATTATCATAAAGCGGACAAAATAATAGAAAATGGTATTCACACTCAATTATATTATCACAATGAATACAGAAACGATTTTCATGTGGGATTCCAATGTGACGACCCTTCTGAATCATTAAAGGATGGGTAGAAGTTCTAAAGGCAACCAAACTACGTCTAAACGTAGTGATATTTACAATATCTAGATATTTTTTCTTGATTAATTTTGAGTTTATAGTTTGTATATAATACCAGTTTTCTATTTTCTATACATTCATTATGCCAGTGCTGTATGTATTGGTCCTTGAGTCGTTTAACATAAGCAGATATAAACATATTTGGTCTATTAACCGTTTGTTTTTTCCAAATGTACCCAAACCTTAATGATGTAACCCAGTTTTTATATCCAAGATCATCCAGGCGCTTTAGCATAAAATAGCATTGTTTTACATATCTATCGTTTGTCATATTTAGTATTCTTATCCAAAACTTTATACATATTTTAGAAGAATATATTATATGAGCCAGTCTCCAGGAAAACCTGCTATTTTGACAGAAAAATGATTTTGTCATTTAAAAGAGTAATCTTAATGAAGCAAAATGCAAAAGAAATTTTGTTAGTATCTTGATTTTTAAGGAAGTTACAGCTGTTTGTTGAGGCCCTAATCAGACCCTTTTGCGTGACGTTGCAAACGTCATTCTTACAGCGTTATTCGACGTCGTTGTAACAAGTACTTTATAAATACTGCATTTGATCAATTGTTAACATAAGCTGGTCAAAATGGTATCAAGTTTTAGAATGATGTTTTAAGTTCTAAAATATACATCCAAATTGTAAATGTTCACATTTAGAGAAAGGCTACTACTGTTTTAATCAACTAACTCCTCGTTTTTCTCAATCAAAGTTTTTTCTAAAATCTGTCACCATAGCAACGAAGTAAATGATTTCGACACATTGCATAAGACATTTTAAAGCTAAGATATAGAAATATATGGATAAAAGACTTAAAATTGAATATATAGATATGTCATTTTTTCTTTTTGAAAGCTTTTTCAAAATTTTGTTACATGCAGTAATTACATAATGTCATTATAACAGGTTTTCCTAGAGACTGGCTCATATGTAATGGGTATCTAGCACAGTCTCCAAAAACTGCAACATTACATGATTTCAATGAAGCATTCATAAAACGTTTGCATGCATAAATATGAACCCGCTCAATACAATCTCTGCTTTCGATTCCCCATATTTCCGAGCCATACAACAAGATGGGACATATTTTTTAGTCAAATAGTTTGAAGAAAATATTATGTGATATAGGTAATAAACCATTTTTGCCTTATTAGCTACATGCTCTGCCATACAAAACATAGGCATTTTACGTGAGAAATTCAGACCTACATAGGTAAAAGCATTAACAGTTTCAATGCGTTGGTTATCGTAAGACCATTTCTCATATCGTAACCACCATTTTTAAATACCACAATTTTAGTTTTGTCTATATTAACCTTAAATTTCCATTCTAAACATTACTGGTGTAGTGAGTTCAACTGATGTTGTAGACCGACAACTGTGTCTGAGAGTAATGCCACGTCATCAGCAAACATAAGCAGAAAAAAATTCAATATCCCCAGGTGTTAATTGCACTCCATGAACACCACTTTCTCTTATATATGTATCCAATTCATTTATAAATAAACAGAACAATGTCGGACCTAATTTACACCCTTGTCTTAAACCAATTGGACATGAAAAAATAGTTGTTAAGGTATTATTACTTTCCACATGTGCTTTTACAATGCTATAGATACTTTGGATAGAAAAAAGCAATTTACCACCAATACCATGTTGACACAATGCATTATACAATTTTGATCTATTTACAGAGTCAAATGCTTTTTTGAAATCAACAAAAGCAACATATGTAACTTTTTACCTTTCATGAATAAATATTTAGAAATAAGTGAGTACAATACAAAACCATTATCTATGGTTGAATAGCCAGCCCGAAATCCAGCCTGTGATTCAGTAAGTTTACAAAATGCATCGGAATAAAAGGTCAAACGCTTTGTCAAAATGCTTATGTAAAGTTTACTGAACATATCTATTAGTGCAATCCCACGGTACATTTGTAATTGTCGGGATTATTAATTGTTCCTTTTTTACGTAGTGGTAGTATTACAGACGCGGTCCAGTTAGAAGGAAATTCTCCTGTCTTATAGATCCTATTAAACAATTTTCCGATGTATGGTAGTAAAATATCGATACCGTAGATGAAATGCTCTGCTACAAGATTACCAGAAGAAGACTTGTTTGGATCATCTGAAATTTAGCTATTAAATCAAATGTCTTCCACATCAGACAATTTATGATTTACAAGGACAGGTTCATTAGTAGCCATTTCATCATTGCTACGAAAAACATCTTTAAAATGTTGGAACCATTGTTCAGATGTTATATTTGTTGGCTGTTTAGCTTGTCTATTATTCCTATTTAGGTTCCGCCAAAACAATTTAGAGTCACGGCGGAAGATTCTAACTTTTGTAAGCATAAATTGCTGTATTCTCGTTTCCTGGTTTTACATAGTGTTTTATATTTCCTTTTGGACTCAAGCTATATGTCAAAATCATTATGTAATTTACTAATTCTAAATTTTCTCGAGAGTTTGTTACATAAAACATTTTGTTTATGACATTCAGAATCATACAATGTTTGTTTCGTACAAGAATAGTTCCAGTGTCTACGAATTGTTTTCTTAAATGGATCACTGCATACTAAACTAATACTTTCAAACTGTGTTCAAACAATGTTATCTATATCATTATTTGGATTATCTATATTCATATCAATAGTATCAAACAATCCAACATTTACATTTTCCTTCAACAAATATTCAAAGTATTCACTATTGTCACCATTAATACAAAACATATGCTTATCACATGTAATGTTTTCATGTAATACAATATTATTCAATGGGTTAAAGAATTCTATATTTAGACAAATAGGTAAGTGGTCACTCTCATTCTAGAGTCAACATACAAATCAGCTATCTTGCTAAAAATTGCCTTTTCACCAAAAAAATAATCTATCACACTTTGACCCAGTGTACTTATATATGTGTAATGGCCACTATCCTCGACAAACCTGCCATTAAATATCAGAAGTGAATAGCTTTTACAAAATGATAGCAGATCCTTGCCAAATTGGTTAACAACATTGTCACTATTATTACGAACTATATCTAAATCATCACCTATAATATCAGCGTGTTCTTGTAGCTCAGGAGTAAATCTGTCTTCTTCAACATTATCTGTCAAATTTCCTGTTCGTGCATTCAGATCACCAGTAATTAGCAATTTACAATTGCGAAATGTGTCAATATTATCAAGTATTGCTTTCTGTAAGTATAATCAGTTTTTAATCACCATTTAATACACCTATTACTATATATAGTAGCATTTTTACGTTGACAAAATCTGTATTATCGCCCCACCGGGGATATTATCATCAAAATGTTGAAAACTGATCATATCCCCGGGGATATTATCGATCACGTGATAAATAATCGCCCTGCGGTCGTGCACACGCGCGACGTGACGTTATCTACGCGGAATTTACGTTAAACGTACGGTTCCTATTGTACATACACGTCGAAACGTACGCTTTAAGGCTAGGCCTAATAGATTAAGGAAAACGGGACGTCCATACTTTTTTATTTTACTAAAAAGACATACTATTTTATTGATAGTTTTCTTTTAGTTTTATTTTGCCTCGGAATGAGAATAGCACTGTGCTATTTCTCGTTGTTACGAAGGTTCATTCGTATCAATTGACGAATGAAGACGTGTAACATTTATTCTATACTGTTATGTAAGATGTTGACATTGAGTGCTTTCGTATATTTCCTTCGCTGGAACATGTATATTAAACTGTTCAATAAATGGGCGCGCTGTGTCATGAAATGATAATATCCCCGGTGCTTGATAATGGCACTCGGGCTAGCGCCCTCGAGCCTTTATCGTCGTGCCGATGATATTATTATTCAATGCCACAGCGATCCCAGTTATTAATCTCTATTTAATGACTAGCGTCAGAACGGGAATAATGGGAGAAACATTCTAACATAAATTCGTCTGGAAAGATTAAAAAATTGTATTTGTTATTTGCAAATGTTTAGGCCCACATGGAAGATCGAGAAATAAAGGCGCTACTTACTTACTTACTTACTTACTAAAGGAAGTCATAAAAAAGAATTCCGAGTAGATCTCATCTCCATTGTGGTCCTTTGACATAATTATAATAAAATGTTGACATGTAAATATATAAATTCAACAACTCTTTATAAATTGTGTGCCTATAACTTTACGTAAACACAAACCCCCGTATATACTGAAATGATCCATATAAATGTAAACAAAAAAAGAAAACATGCTTCCAAAAAAATAATATTTTAATAGACTAAGTGTGCTTTACTCTTTGTTTAAAAACTGAAATTGCTCTGGACAATTGTGACAAACTCTTCCACACGGAACACTACATAATAACCTAAAATGCGATAAGTATAACCAACTACAAATGTATGTTGATTGGAATAATCATTAAATTTTCTTACATTGATAAATCGTCTAATCCCCGTGTTCCAGTGTGAGTGTTCACATCTATTTTTACAGTACACCTTGCCAAATAAATGTTCTAGCTGGAATGTTTATCACCCCAGAGCGCAGTTCTTAAATAAAATAGCAGTCTAAAAGCTAAATAATCGAAAACCATTTAAAAATACCATTTAATTCCTCTTATTCTCCGTTTCATAGCTTTCCAACGTCATTCTTGACAGGCAAATGGTTTCGAAACCCATTCGGATGTGTAAACTGTGTTATTTCCCGACAAAGTTTAAATATATTTATATACTTATTATAATAAACGATAACGACACGGCGTACAGATATAGTATTTGTCAAGGAAAACATTTGACGTGATTCATATATTGCTATAACATTGTAATAAGGGGAAAGAGGGACTTTTAGGATATAATTATTTATTACACTGCAATACCGCGACGACATTTAGTAAATACGTAGTAATTTAATCAAACGTATTTTGACGTAAACAAACGGTGCCGTTTAACGAAGATATAAGTATTGACAATGGCCATTTACAATGGATGTACAATGCATACTTTGGGAAGCGGTCACGAACTTAGTTAATCAAACGTCCTCAGTATTCGTCATTTTGCAGTCAGCACTTTGTATACTGTTTTAGTGTGTGCCGTTCGTGCTCTACTGTTTCTGTTGAGTCCTGTCATCCCTGTCCGATTTGTTAATAGAATATATGTTATTGTTGACTACACTTAATTGTCCTAAGCTTAACGGTCGTACAATCATCAGTGTTATAACACTCACATACATGGTTATCCAAAAACATGTCCCACAAACAATGGGTAATAATATTTAATTTTTAACTGTACTCAATTAAAGCACATACATGTAAGATTTTGTCAAACAAAACTTTTACCTGTAATTTTAACAAACAACTCTACAAGAGATACGCGAAGTGACTACCACATTGTCCATACTAGCGTAAGACGACGTCGATCATTCTGAATTACGTCACTCTACATGCTCGTAGAATGATCAAACCCATTTGTCTACTACTTGATTCTTTAAAATCAAGTAAAGTGATTGGTTTGTGATGTCACACTTTCTCCTTTAAGGAACTCCATAAGAAGAAGTTCAAAGGACTAAGAGCAGACTAATGTGGAGGTCATACATGCGTTGTCTTAAGCGCCATCACCGATCACAAAAATGTGATGTCCGTCGTAAATTGTCTAGCACAACATTTGCAATCGTTGCACCAGTCATCTTTTCAATTCAATACATTAGATATAGGTTAGTGTTAGATAGATCCTCTATAACACCTCTAACACAGCATTGGGGTTTCCTGTACAACTTGATGAATATACTCAACATTCTCATCCACACGTGCACTACAACGTCTACCATTCCTTCATGTTCAAGTTCCTCACAGTCCATTATGTCTCAAATGTCGACACATATCTTCTAATTTCCTTTTTATAAGATACTGATGACTTTGGATTAAGAATTTTATGTTTCCTTCTATCAAATGCAGGCTATTCGCTTACTTCATTGTACAAATTTACAATTTCTGCGTTTTCAGCCATCTTGGAACACTTAGAATATGATGACATCGCTGATGGCGTCACCATGGTTACTATGACATTATATGACGTTCGTCTTTATTATCAACAAAACATTATTTCAAAATTATTTCTGTCAATACCAAAACAATAACTATACGACCATAACTCGCAAAGTTATTGAGCATTGTTTGTGGGACATTTTTTGATCACCATGTACACTTTTATTGAACGAAATAATAATACTGTAGCTGCTGAGTTTCAGTTTTTTCTTTTTCTTTTTCTGTTTATAATTGTGGCGTGCGCTTGCGGTCTGTGTTTTTTAAAGGATATTTGTGTGTCTTTATTACTCTGCTACTTCGGTTGTGTGCTGGCTTCACTGCCTGACTTGTAATTTTGTTTTTGCATACAAATTCATAAGCATGACATTGATCAATATGTATGGCGTGTGTGAGGGAGCTTTTTGTTGTTAATTCAATATTTAGTTAGTTTGAACATTAGGTTTAGGCGGGAACCAGTTCCAATCCACCGTTACGGTGGTATTCTTTTTCAATGTTATACACTACATTCTCTTACAAACACACATTATGTAAAATCGACGGAAAAAGATAAATGAAATATTGAAAATAGTAATTGCCCGTTTATAAATTACATTTACGTTAACTTTATATTTATGTAAAAACAAAACTGTACATTAAAAACTGTTGTCAATGAATATGACTGCCCACAGTTGTAAACATTTATTCTACACGATTTTCAAGAGACATGATAATAAAATGTGTGTATTAATGATGTAAGCGGAAGTGAAGCTTAGGGTTTAATTCACACCACATGTTTATGTTTGTCATCCAAATAGATTGTTTCAGACAGAGTCAGATTGGTGGAATTATAAAAGGTTTTTTACAACATCAGTGATATGATACATTGTATGTAGTGAACTATAGCTTACACATTCCGTTTAATAAGAAATCAACATTTTATGAGTTGATCATAAACGCAACGGTAAGTGTGCTCGGAGGTTAATTCAAAGGGAGGTAATTTGAAACATACTAAATTTGACTCAATCTGCATCAAAATGCTTAGGACATTTGGAACATCAAAATTGATTACCTTACCAACGGTACATAGCCCGAAAACATTTCAACTAACCCTAATCCGGTTGTTTTGATAAGCATAATGCTGTGTGAACAAAATCATGTATTCTCCTTTGTGTTTAGTGTTGCATTCCTTGTCGCTATATATAGCTATATGTACAATGATTCTACGTGTATGTTTCGGTAAGCGAACTTTCATGTGAACTTTTTTTTACAAAGCATAAAGAATAATGAAATATAAACTTGTGGTTTAGCACTTTTGAGTAGTGTGTTTTGTCTAGCATTGGTATCAAAATGCAACACTGCTTTCATTCTGGCTTTTACTGATCGTCTGTGACTTTTTGTTTCTGTTTGTTCTGTTTGGTGCCTTTTATTTCCTTGAACGATTTATTATGATATTCGTTTTATGTCTCGTTATAAATATGTAGTTAGATAGATCAACTATGTAAGGTTTAGGCATATTCATACAACTGTTCATGTGTTAAATTACATCTTACTTGCACAATATGAAAGCCATGTCTTCATTATCTGGTGACCTAGCTTAGCGATAGACACAGCGTTGTATTTGTATTTGAGAAAGAGAGCCGCACTTGATGGTGTCTAAGTAGGTTGCTTAAGAAATGCATAATATGCAATTACCGGGAACGCTAGACACATTTGGAATTACATCAACACAACCACAGAACAGTTACTGTAGAACGACCTGTTTTTGTGGTTACATGTAGATGCTTTATTATGTGTACAAACACATAATAATATACATAATTATATACTTAACAACTTTTCTAAGTCCTCATTTTCATTGATTAATAGCTTTTTTATTATAAACAGTGACGCAACCAAATTTCTCAAGTGATGTTTGTATGCGGCAGACAAACTAATCCATGTCACAAACTTGTTCCAAACACTTGCGAATTATGCACAAAGACTCGCCGGGTACAAAAACATTTAAAAATCAATTTATTATCACAGTTATGCCTCCGACGATCACGATGTCAGAAAAAAAGATGACCTGACGTCATGGAAAGTATTGTCATACTGACATTATAACCACATGGTATACAAATGGAAAGTATTGTCATAGTGACATTATAACCACACGGTATACACATGGAAAGTATTGTCATACTGACATTATAACCACACGGTATACACATGGAATGTATTGTCATACTGACATTATAACCACACGGTATACACATGGAAAGTATTGTCATACTGACATTATAACCACACGGTATACACATGGAAAGTATTGTCATAGTGACATTATAACCACACGGTATACACATGGAAAGTATTGTCATACTGACATTATAACCACACGGTATACACGTGGAAAGTATTGTCATACTGACATTATAACCACACGGTATACACGTGGAAAGTATTGTCATACTGACATTATAACCACACGGTATACACGTGGATAGTATTGTCATACTGACATTATAACCACACGGTATACACATGGAAAGTATTGTCATACTGACATTATAACCACACGGTATACACATGGAAAGTATTGTCATAGTGACATTATAACCACACGGTATACACATGAAAAGTATTGTCATACTGACATTATAACTATACGGTATACACATGGAAAGCAATGTCATACTGACAAAATGACATAAACAGGATCAACTTTGCACCGTATCTGACTGAAAAACTATTTAACGTCATAAAACTAATACCATATTACAACACCAGACCTTTTGTAGACGCGTTATGAATGTCATATTTAGTTTGACATCCGCGTGACTCCATTGCGTGTTGTGACCGATTTTCGTTAAATAATAGCCTTACGGCAGACTGTTGTTTCTGCTTTAATGTTGCTAAGAATTGTCTGTTGTGTTTAAGTGTTGCTATGTATATAAATCATATAAACTTATGCATGTTATAATTGTCTTTTCATCTTACATGTGTATAACATCTCGTTTATAAGTCTTGTGAAACTGTTTCCAGGCTGTCTGTGCCCTTCTGCAATTTCGTTGTTTAGCATAACACAGCTTCGTTATTTTCATAAGGTGTATGATATTCGTTTCAGTCTGTGCTTGTATTCAGGCTCTTGCTCTGGATTTGTTTAACTGACTGAGGCGGCTGCCTGTCTTGGACGTATATTTGCACGTTCGGATGAGTTTGTGCATTGTGCCTTGTATGTTTGTTTATGTTTTCTGTATTGGCTATACAACTGTTCAATCCAAGGTATTTTCGTTTTCTTTTCGGTTGTTCGTCTCCATGTGGTTTTCAGTCGTCTAACTTTCCGTTTTCATTCTGCCTGCCATGTAAGTGCTTTGCTGCTGATGGTGTTTTCTCTACTTAATATGTGGCCAATCCACTTTCATTTTCTGCTTAGATGACTTCACTGGTATTGTTTAAATATATTAACCTTGACATATTTAACCACTTATGGTTCAAAATACGCTCGTACATTATAAAGATTAGAACAAAGGTGCATACCATTGAGCTGCGGAACTTGAACACGTACGTAAAACTGTCATTTAACAGCTTGCATTCACTGGCGGGTATTCACTTACATACATGGTGTTCAAATGAAATCGTTCCCCCATACCATGTTTCTTATAAAATGAGAATGAATTTAAATTAACAGTTGACAAGTGAATAACTTTTAAAAACAGATATCTGCCTAATTATATACCATACACTATTGCATTTGAAATGTATACATCTACTTTTTAGTATTAATCGTGAAGAAATGAACAACTTCATAAAATACAGACATTACTATACTAAACAGATTTAAAAACGCGACATTGGGGTATGTTATTTTATAGCAACAAATTCAAATTTATATCGGTATTAGAATAGTGCAGATTAGATGTACGTGTATTGGCGTCAATTTGGTACCAAGTTGATAAAAATCATTATTATAAGTATTAACAAATATATTTTACAATTAATTCGTTGATCAAGAAAACGAAAGTCGCATTCTGACCAATTACCAATACACTAAACAAATCTTAAAAGTGTGCATGTATATAATTTACCTATATCTCGGTCAATGCGAGTTTGATCTTGCTAAAATTTTCAACATAATTATTATGTAGCTTTGATATGTAAAATTACAACTTTTAGTGATTTTATTACAATCTGATAACAATCCTCACAAACAGAATAAATAAATGACGGCATCAGCAAAATCAATGCTAATGTCACACATTTTGTTCGTGTGTTAATCGGGTGTTCATCGGGTGTTTGTCAGGTAGCTAATGCAGCTATGTGTCCACTTTGCTGATTAATTTCGTGTTCAAGTGTATGTACTTATCATGGAGACAGAAATAAAGAAAACAATGATAAGAATAAAGCCAAATTTAAGTTTATAGTTTCACACTTTTTCATTCAAAATGTAATTTCTTACATGGTTACCCCCCCCCCCCCCCTTGACCAATGTCCATTTAGGGTATTTCTATTGTTACGAGGTATGTTTCCTGCAACAACGGTCTGTGTTATATAGATATACAATTTAAATAAAAGTTGGATATGCCATTTATTATATTCGATTTAGTTTAGACTTTGGATATATAAGTTATACTATCCTTACGTGAACATTCGATCTGTTATACAGGCTGGTCATATTCAACGCTTAAACATGTTACTTCTGTTTTCTGGACCAATGTCTTATTCGTGCGAGACTTTGGTCAATACCAGTTGGATTGTATTGTGTTTTGTATCATAATGACGAAATTGAATTAGCCGTTACCAATATGCATAGACATGTTATATGGGAATGTGTTTTCCTAAAATGTACCAATAGATCCAAGTGTCGCGTTTTAAATCCGTTAACCATAGTATTACTACTGTTAACGCTTGTACTGTCTCCACACTCCCTTCTCACGTGTTCGAAAAAATGTAACGACTGTAACCTCCATCAAATCGTACGAACACAATCACGCACGTTTGGTTGTAAATTTAATGTAAACAGTTCTAACGCCAAATTTTCCATCAGGATCTTTAAGTGGTAGTATGCATTGTTTTGGTGCATTTTTATTGAAGCATTATGTTGGTTCATACGCTTGTCTAAACAAGTAAGGTGAAACTGCATGTAGATTTATATCAGTATTTGTTTGTATACAGAATAAAGCATCCACATGTAACCCCAACATAATGACGTTCAATAGTAACTGTTCTACTTTTACGCTGATGTAATTCCTAAATTGTCTATCGTTCCCGGTAACTTCATATGCATGCGTTAAGCAACTTACTTAGACAGTGTGGCCCTCTTTCTCAAATACAAATACAACGCTGTGTCTATCGCTAAGTTAGGTCACGAGATAATGAAGACATGTCTTTAATATTGTGCAAGTAAGATGTAATATAAAACGTTGACAGTTACATGAATATATATTATAGACCTTTACAAGATGTAGTTCTTACATAATCTATCGACTTGCATTTTCATCATATAACGAGACATATAAAAAGGTTATAAGGAATCGTTCAAGGAAACAAAAGCCACAAAAAGAACAAACATAAACGAAAATCACAGACCATAAGTAAAATCCAGAATGACAAGCAATTGATGTCAAACTGTCAATACTTCTATCTTCTTTAAATGGCACTCATTCGTGTACGTCAAAATACGTTTGCCTAATTTTATACGTATTTACTAAATTTCATCGCTGCAATTCTGTGTAATAAATAATTGACGTATTACTATTCTAAAAGTCCCTCTTCCCCCTTATTACAATTTTATTGCTATAGGTATCTCGTCAAATGTGTTCCTTCACAAATATATGATATCTGTACGCCGTGTCGTTATCATTTAAGTGTATAAATATATTTAAAATAATAACGTTAGGAAAGCGATGAAACGGAGAAAATTTTTAAAAAAAGAAAAAAAATGTATGAAAATCTCATGATTATTTCCAATCAACATACATTTGTAGTTTGTTACACTTAATCGCATTTTACGTTGTCATGTAGTGTTCCTGTGTTTATCAATGGTTGGTTCACTTCGTCTGTCCTTACACATAATATGAACTATGGCTCAGCCTATTTTAGCGGACTATGTCAGTTGTCCTACATTATTTGTATCATGCTCATCTAGCACTGGATTTTTTCGATGATGCATAACTTAATGAATTGTTCGGTTACGAACCTGGAGCCCGTTACCTAACCAAGGCGTTTCCAAAAGGCGCTACCGAGCGCTTTCCTACGTCTAAGCAACGACACGCTACGAGCGAGCTGTGCTCGCTGATAGAATACCGTTTCTTAACACTTTGCTAGGCGAGTGCAAGAAAGCGCTCGATAGCGGTTTGATACGAAATATTGGGTACGAAGTTACGAAGGACGATACGAACCTGCAGCTATCGATTTTTAAGTTCATTGTATAACTACGTTGATTATGTGTATAAAATACGTCGTTCCTTGTTTAAAACAAGTACTTCCGTGGTTTAAACAGTTAATTCAACTGATATTAAAGCCAGCCAGCCACGGTCTGTGATTTTCACCGCTGAATTTTCAAGATGGCGGTCATAAGTTCATAAGATTGTCCGAGGTGTCACGATTGAGTTAAAACCAGGAGAGGTAATACATCTGTTACTAAGCAACAGAGTTCTTACCTCCCATACTGCCTTATTAATTTATTATATTTTTTTAATTTTCTAGATATGGGCCTACTCTAGTTTTTGGAAAATTTTAAGCATCATTAAAAAATAAAAGAAAAATTATGAGCTGCCGAATATCGCATTTTAAACAACTTTTGTTATTCTATTGGCAGCCATTTTTCATTATCATTCTTTCAGTGCGGAACTGTAACACAAATTTCCAAACCCATTTGTGAATTCGAACTCACGTGACATGTGTTACCATAAAGCGAATCGATATCCGAAGGCCTAACGGCCTGCTGATAGTCCGCTATTAATTTGGTTCAGGATCGACGCTGTCATTGGATCTGAATGGTAAAACACTACGTTTGTGATAATGACATTTTGTAATTGTTATTGGCCCGTAACAACATTTATTCCTACGTAAGGTGATGTCATTCACTCCCCGTCACGTGACCTAATCACTTTCTGTGTCGTGAGGAAAGCACAGATGATATCATAGGAATATTTCATTTCAATTCGTATTCAATATTTTTTTAATCTCTCCAGACTAATTTATGTAAGTATGTTCCTCCCATTATTCCCATCCCGCCTTGTACATTAAAAGGTGACTAAAAACTGATTACACTCACCGAAAACATTATGTTTGTCTTTTGTGACGTTTTCCAATCTACACGGTTAATAATATCAATCATACGAGAGTCGGAATGAGCCGGAGTGTCGTAGGAGTTGCTATTCGACGAACATGCTTGTACATTCGAAATGTATTCCGTCTGCATCCCGATACGTTCGGGCCAATTTAAATGTTTTTGCATGCTCTTTCGTTAGAAATAAAGTACATATCAAACTAAAAAATAACAGTTATGTAACTATTCATTCGAATAATCCAGATCACACGGCGTCGGAATGAGCCGGAATGTCGTCAGAATAAAAATTCGAAGTGTATTCCTGCACGATCGAAGTGTATTCTAAACATTATGTCTGCATTCTGAGTGCATTCGTATTGCATTCGATATATTCCGGCCCACACCTGCGACCACTTGGAATGTTTTGCACATGTTCAACAAATTAGATATGTGCTTTGCTTATTCAATATTAGACACTTCATATGTTTTCATACAATTGTATATACTTCCTAAGTAGCTCTGGAATTGTATAGTATTTTTCCCTAACACCTACTTTTGCACAAATAAATTATTCCAGATCTGATATACCTATTCTCTCTACTTAAGCCTTCCCTTCCCAACCAATGTACTCTTTTTGTTCTAGCTCACTATTTATTTTCTCTATTTTCTGTACTCTTATTACCATCTTTGGCTTCTCATCCTATCGCATGTCTTGCTTTCTTACTTTAACCGTTTGTGGACGGTGTATCTTTCTTTGTTACTCATTGTATGTATCTGTAGAGTTTAGTCCTATGGAGGTTCGCAACTATTCAGTTATTTTGGTATGTTTCGTATTACCCAATGGGTGATGATATAAATTGTTGGCGAGCTTCTATCGGCCTATTTTACGGTAAATGTAGATGCTGTCTGAAACGTTCTGTCTTTATGAGGAACATCGAGTTGTTTTCAACATTCATACTTGAAGTTTGAAATTATCTGCTTACTTATGATATGCAACGATGTAAATTTGCATTATGTATTTGTTCTGGTCTTACTTTTAATTATTTGCGGCGACGTTGAAAACAATCCTGGGCTGGTATTCACAAAGCATCTTAAAAGAAAACTAAGAAATTTCTTAAAATCTTAATTTTTTCTAAAGTGTATCAGCTAAGCAAGAAAATCAACATGCTTAATATATTGCATAGTTTTGAAGCATTGTGTAAACAGCTATTATATGCACTAAGAAAACATGGATTATTTTTCAAATTGGGGGAAATATGAGCTGCACAAATTATTGACTTAAGTTAAAATATTTAAGTTTTCACTTTAGATGCTTTGTGAATATCAGCCCTGGTCCTAGTGTATACGAAGATCATTCCTCAAATTTATGGTAATAGATCAATGTCAGTATATCATGCTAGGCTTCGTAATAACTGCAGTAATTTGAACAATGACTTATATGTTAATAATATTTCTGATCATGATCTATGTTTGTATTGTAATTCACCTGAAGACGCAGTTCATTTTTTCTTTTATTGTACTCGATACGTAAATGAACGACTCGAGCTTTTTCGCAGTACTCGAAATCTTCATCCTCTAAATATTAAGCTCTTGCTGTTCGGAAGTGATAATTTAACTTATGCAAATAATATAAAAATAGTCAATGCTGTACATAAGTTCATAAAAGACACAAAACGTTTCAATGCATAATGATTAGATCTAACGTCCACAACCTTAATCTTTTCTTACTCCTAACCTTACTCTTACTGTTCTGTCCTATCCTTACAAAACCCATCCTAGCTTTATTCTCACTCTATTCAATTTTTTCTAATAATATTTGAATATTACCTCTGTAAATGTGTAATAATCTACAGGTTAACACCTGCATTTTAATTCACGCTATATATATATTTATTATAATGTAATTAATGTTGGTATAAGGGGAGAGCCGTAACTAAGTTTTGGAACTTGTGGCTCGACCCTTTTACCCATGTATATAAAATGTATTTATAGATGTATTTGTATGTCACATTTTGTATATTTTTGGGTAATAAAATATGTTTAAACTAAACATGTTCAACACTTTCGAGACGCATTCAAGGCCGGAAGAAATATCGACCGGCGTTAGAAGTTTATCCTTTCGACATTGTGATTACATTTTAAATACTCTTACGGCATTCTGACTGCATTCGAAAAATTAATTAAAACCAGTATTGTTGTACTGTTGTTAAATGTACTACCCGCGCGAAATCCCGTGCAAAACTGTCCAATCAGTGAGTGTACCATATTGTGACAACATATGCGTGCACGTTCTACGCTATCAATCCAGGCGGATTTGAAGTGTATTCCAGTAAATATATTCGAAGTATATTCGTATTTATATGAATTGTATTCGAATTGTGTTCGAAGTAATAAAACGGCATTTTGACAAAACTGTAATAAATTTGGTTTATTCGAATCATCATTCGGAATGTGTTTCGAATTTTTAGTTTTTCTTTATTCCGAAGCATTCGCGTCCATTCCGGCTGATTCGAGGTTCGTGTGATTTGGGTATAACTAACATAATCTCTTGATGTTACCTAGTTTCTTAATTTCTTCACAAATATTATCGAACACAACTGTACTATAAACTCAAACATACTCTTGTAGGCCTTTCTGAATGTATATTTGAAGAAAGATAGAGCAAAAAAGTACGCCTCGTCTATACGATTATTGTGATCTTAAATCACAAAAAAACGAAATTGTTACCCTGCATTTTTTATGTGAAGACTTTCCCCAATAAATAGGGTCAATATTGTACAGGTAAAATGCTTCCGTGGTATTGGCAACAAGCATATCATAATATTATACAGATGAAGAGGTTATCTACTGCTTAAGATTGTATGTCAGTACAGGTTGATAATGCAATCCACAATGATCTAGGTGCCTTATATGTCTAGATTTACCACATTGTTGAACACACAGTACCACATAATGACACCAACTGTACAGTAAATCAGTAACAAACATTCACTACATGTCTAAGAAGTGCAATTATCGGAAAAGTTGTGTTGTTATTATTTCCAACAACAACGAGTCTGACACGCGATGTAAGTTCTGCCACGTTGCCAATCCTGTGGATAATTATTTATAACACAGTAAATAATGGACTTAGCAGACGATATAATACACATTCAACATCCTATTTGGCACAATTGATCACGGAGGCGAATAAGTTCTGATAGTTGTTGTGTTTATATGTGACGGTTGTCGATATGTTTTGCAAATGATCATTTTCATGGCATTGATAAAAATATCAGTTAGAGACTATTTTGATAAATAGGAACTCGGTCAAAAATTGCCCACAAACGTACATTAAAGTACGATTATAGCAATGTTAAGGTGTCTATTGTGGTCACATAAAATATTCTATTACTATAAGAATGTATAAATTGCCAATGCACTGCATTAGGTTTGATAGTGCTACTCGTTTTAAAACAACATGACTCTCATTTTTCATTACATTTTCAAAATCAAAGTATCACATCTTCCGGTATACCAACTACACAAGTATCGTTCTCTTATTTCAGAATATTTTGGACATACGAATAATGCGTTACATTCATTTTCTGATATAAAATGATTGAAGTGAATGAAACAATACAGACATATTTATTCCGTTATGTTTATCTAGTTCGATGTTTAGTTTATGACTTGAGCATCTGAAGATTGGAGTATTGATGCATATATATTTTTCAATATTAAATAAGGATTTAAACGTCACATATAGTTCTAAGAAGCTGATACCTTCTGGACATTTAGAGTTTTGTCAGGACAGGGTTTGGACTCATGGCTGCCACGTACTTAAGTTGTTAATACGGTTCTTGTACAGTTTTATTATTCAATAAACGATCACGTCTCACGCTTGTTCGTCCAATCCCTATGCAATCTGATTTGGGGGGTACCCTTAAGGGCGTTTGATACAGTTGTTTATGCGCATCATTTCTGCGCATATACCTTAAACGGGAATAGAGGCCGCGTTTGGCACTGAATAGTCATGAAAATTGGGCAAATGTTTGTCGTGATACTATCTAGGGTTAGTATAAATATGGATATTTTGGGGTAAAAAATAATTTCACTGAGCAAATAATATGAACACACTCTGCGTGAAATAGCGGTTACATTTTCATTCATTTTTGTGAAATTAGAAATTATTACTTGGGTTACCTGTACCCATTTATAATGAGTGTTTGTATTGCCTGGGACTACATAAATCCCTTTTTACTGATATATAGGGAATGAACCAATGATATCTTGACTAAAATTGTGAAGATTATTCAAGTGAGCGATTCAGGGCCGATCTGTGCCCCTTGCTATATGGAATGCGACGTCACAGACAAATTGGGAAAAGGGGAGATAATTCAGCCATAATAGCACAGTGTAGCGTGAAAACCCATGTTTAATTTTAATTTTTAGTTAAAGTACACTTTATTCAACATCCTTAGCCAAGAATAAATTATTACAAGACTAGAAATTATGAGAAAACATATATGCAAAATGTACTTATTTGGCCTTTGTTGCGCCATTTTACCGTCATTATACCGCAATTTTCATTGCAAAGAGACACAATTACGACGTAACTGCAGCTAAAATAATTCTTGTTACACGCCAATTTCTTCTAAGTTTATATTTACTATACTTTCATGTACATAATATGCAAATGTGAGTACTCTTTTGTATCAGAATATTTTTTACGCGCGGATAATGCGTCGTTTTTACGCAATTTCACTAAGGTGTTTATGATATAGGGGGACAATAATGACGTCATAGCGCAAAAAGTAGTGACCTATCTTTTTTATTTAATATTTGAATTGAGTACACTTTTATCAACAAAATTAGCAATAGAAAATATATTGGTCATCGAGGTCGTTTTTGAGCTACGGCCGATTTTGTGTATTTTTTTTCTTTTTTAGCAGTCATTTTTCGGATATTTTGACAATTCTTTTTTTTGTCAAAAATTTGTGAATTTTCCTATCGATACCAAAAGTGTATAGGAATGTTTGAATAATATGTGTTTGTTCAAACGAACCATGGAAATAATTTTAACAAGAAAAAATATCGATTTTAATGCAAAAATGAATACATTGCGAAATATCAGAAATGTTGGTCATTTTCTTGATAAGTGATGTTGCAAAAGGGCCCATGACCCCTTAAATAGTACCGCGACATACCTTTTTTTATTTCACATATTGCTTCAGTATATCCTAAACTATAATTTTGCCTATTTTTTGGTATCATTTAAAAAAAATAATAACCCTACCAAACGTCCTTAAGACTCACCCCCAATACATACCAATATAGAAGACGTCAGTGTGGCAGACGTTAATGTAAATGTGTATTCCATTATGCTGCTTAACTTAATGATGCTTTTCAAGTATATGTTACATATACGTATCTTTCTTTGACGACTACTTTAAGGAATGCAAACGGGGGTATTTTACCTTCGATAATCACTGCAGATACATTTTTAGTTAAATAAGATGTAGCAGGAAAAAACAAACGCCTCGGTTGGTTATAGATTTAAGTAAGTTTCTTACAGCCGTTTGTCTCTAAAAGTGACATTTTTGTCCCACTACCGTTTATTCTATTCATTTTATAAGAGGGTCATTCAATATATAATGCAATCTATGGATTATCTCTAAAACCTATCAAGATAATTCAACGAAATTACGCATACTAAATATTTAAGTCATTTTCGTTTTGTTCAGATATTTTAAGGACATTTTCATCGATGACGTCATCAACGCGCGCCTTCCTTCGACGTCACTTAATACAACACGGACGCGGTAACGTCATCAACCTAACGTAGTTAACATAACAATCGAGTGCCTAAAAATGTTCCACACTTTATTATTGCCTAACCAGATGCTTGTGTTCAGATACACTCTTTCATATTCCTAAGTAGTGAGACTATCAAATGTCACATGCAGTTAAGAGTGTATGTGCGCAGTTGCCTAGCAACGCGAATAGAAGGTATGTCGAAATGATGAAAGTCGTTTTTTGAATATATACGTGGGTGGTCCGCAAAAGTCGCGAACATTGATTTTTATTGTATTGTCGTCCATTTTATTCACAATTTGCATACATTGTCATTTTTAGAGATATGTTATCATTGTAAATGCTCAATTTGATGTTGATATCTTAAAGTATTAAATATCTGCGAGGTTTACTGCACAGTAGGTCCGATCGGCACACACTCTACGACGTCAACGACGTCGTTTCTTTTGTTTCAGCACCTTGGCTTCATTGACTGGTGCAATTTTGAATAAATTCGACGAATTATCGTAAATCAAACATGACAGTTAAAGTGCAGAGATATACCCCGACATGCATATAAATTTTCAGGAAAGATTATATGTGCAAGAGTTTAACACAAACCATGTTTAGCCTTCACATTTTACCGTCTGACGCCAGTCTTAGTGGATGACGTTTTTCGCTCAGTTAATTTGGGCCGGGTTTTCCTTTTAGGCTTGGGAGTCTTCATTTTGTCGCCAAATTCCCTTTAAAACATTTACACCGGGTGTTGACAAGAGTCCTACATACATTCCCTCGATTATTTGTATGTTTTACTTCTGTTTTTATTATGCGGGTGTCGGAACATAGTTCAGCAGTAATTCTTTGCGCCGCACATATCCGTGACGTCGCCATTTTTGAATGACGCGAAAACCGGACCGGTGCGTATTCATTCATAGTTTTGTTGTTAAGGACATTATCGACCTTAAATTTCGCACAAAAACGTGCGAAACAATGGTGTCGACATCGGCATATTTTTGATGCACAAATAAGAACACTTATTAAGTTATAAGCTCTTGAATAAAAGCCGATACGTTTTTACAAAATATAAAAGGGCATGCGCCGACTCTACCAAACCCGCATTAGTTAATCAAGAATAATTACTAAAATTAAGAAGGACATGAATTTTCAATACCACTCACATGTAAAGAAATAATCAATGAATAATATGTGAAAGCATTTCTGGAAAAGTATGCGTAGTGTAAAAATGGGAGACAAAGTTCGCGACTTTTGTGGACAACCCTCGTAGAAGGTTACTTTTAATGATTATATCCTTGTTTGAATGATTAATATGGTATATTTAACTTATGTGTCAGTTTGCTTAATATATTGAATGACTCTTGTAGAAGTTTTACGTCGAATTCAATTACCTATAATTGACAGTTGTTTGAGACGACAAAGACGACTAAGACGAGGTGATTATTCTAGACGTTTAATTACAGCCTCCTGGTTCACCATTAGTACGTAAATCAAATATAGTAGATTTTTTCAGTCGCAGATTGAGACAAGAATAATGCTATGATTATCGGATTTCTTGATAATTAGTATAACAACCGAGTTCCAAAATGAGTTGTTTTCCAAGTTTGTACTTAATGTTCATTTTACGACAATTCAGATTTAAGTGAAGTCAAACTAACTTTACACGCGTATAAAGAATTGGAAAAAATGCGGAGCCCCAAACTGACTAAAATTGGACATTGAAATAAGTCTCCGTACAGTTTATGGTGCGATGTAAATTGAACAAACGAATCAACTTAAGATACTAAATCACAAATATTTTGTAATTTCTTAAAAACTTTAGATATTTAAACTTTTTTCTCAGCTTCATAATTGCCATTAGGTTAGTTTTTAAACATCGTATACACATTATCAGGAGCAGACTCGTATTCACCAACTAAAGACCAGACGTCCGTACATGTACACTGATGAGTTCATACCTCCTTTCAATTTGGAAAAGTCGAATTTAACATAACCCTTGCGTTTTTAATGCGGTAAAATGTACGTGTATTGTAACTATCAAATAAATGTCAATAAAGCTAATAAGAATAATAATGAATACAATTTCGAACATTCCTTCGAACAACTTGGCCAAGACGTAGAAATACTTTTTAAAACAAAAGTGGTTCAGCTAAATTCTCAGTATATATGCATCTACGAATGGTTGATTCGTTTTTCGGGATAATATGTCAGGGTATTATCCATGTGTGTTAAACAAAAACAACAACGCCATGCAATTGAAATAGACAAATAAAATGCGTGGCTGGTCTTGCTCTAATCCTTCATACTTTACTATATACGCTCTGCATACATTTTTGGTTGTGCTTATCAATTCCTTTCATTTCATATTAATGCTTGAGTAATTTACCATCCAATGGTATTTACCGGCATTGATTCCGTAACTACGTGCGCGTTAATTTGACAAAAAGCATCTCGACTAGCTTCAATTTTTGAATTTTCGGGTGTTACATAAAACGCGTTTTTGACCTCTTGGGTCATTGCTAATTCATCAATTTGGACACATTGACAAACAATGATGATACATATTTTCACCTTTATGTATCTGGAAAATCAATTTCTGGTGAGCTTATGAAATTGTTTAGATTGATTTCCAACGCTCAATATTTTTGTTATATTGATTATGTTTATAAATAACTGTTTTTAAAATAATAGCAACCGCTATCATCTATGAAAGACATTTTAAAATTACCCTCTGAAATGTGCTTATTTGTGGAATTTGTTTTGTTCGCAGTTAGCCAGTGGTTCGTCCATGTAATGGATATATCGTATTTCAACTTCTTTGTAGTGTGCAGATAATGTGAATGTGCACGTGGTATGCATTAATGTCAGGACAATTCAAATGTACTTTTTAATAACAACGCTTAACACGACGAAACGAGGTATAACACATTTCAATGCAAATGTTGTGTGTCGTAGGGTAGAATTCTATTAGTAGGTAGCCTATGTAGTTTGAATAGTTTTAGAAGTAAAAGTAACATTTAGTAACATCTTACCTAATATTTAGTACCATCTAACCTTAATTAATATTCATATTCAACTTTAACCTTTCCATATATATAACACGTCACTGACCATTTCCGGCCGCAGTAGCCACCCGCCATTACACCATATAAGAAGTAAACATTTGTTGATGAAATCCAATTTTGTAGGTTTTTATTTAAAACCTGCAGGTAACTAGTTTGTTTTTATATTGTTTTGTAACGTTGTTATTATTGTTTCTAATGCATTATTTCATGTAATAGATCTCCTTTATATTCATACCAAGTAACAGTATAGATTGATTATTCCTTTGTCCTTTGTCCGTCCGCGCGCCATCAATCAATCGAATTCCTTAGATCAATATACGATACTTTAACGATACACATATTTGGTAAACTTTATATACTTTAATGTCGTTATATATTACATGATTTACATACATAGATTAGTGTTTAATATCAATTATTACACGATATTCATACTTTAATGTCGTTATATATATTACATGAATTACATTACATAGATTAGTGTTTAATATCAATTATTACACGATATTCATACTTTAATGTCGTTATATATATTACATGAATTGCATACATAGATTAGTGTTTTATATCAATTATTACAGGTAGAAGTAGATGTAAGTCTACGATATACAATATACGACTACAGGAGGTATTATAGATCACACAGAAACTCATTGGTGTTGTTATTATATTAGACCCTCAGAGTTCTACCCCACCCAGGTGGAAGAAGACAGCCCCGACATGTGTACAAGGTGATAATGTATTCCTAGAAAAGGAAATAGTGCGTCCATATAGCTCGTGAAAAGCTATGGATTCAAACCGAAATAACATATTATCCCATCGAGACACGAAGTTAGCGGTTACGCATAGTACACGTAGCGATGGAATATAGTTAGTCGTATCATGTTTTTGCATAGTTTGTATTATTCCCCTAGTATATTATGTTCGCGGAGTATTTTAATATCGATATTATCGAATATGATATATTAATATCAAACCATTTTGTAATAACGTACGCATGTGATCTTAATAAAATATGTTGAGTAAAGAATAAGGCTCTGCGGAAGTGTTGTAATAATGTCGTATGTGTATACGTGTGTATGGTAGTTGTGTATGTATACCCTCTAACCTTTTATAAACAGACGCTCAAAGGATGTGAAAATCGGGACTGCAAAATAGTTAAAACATATGTTCCTGCCTATAATTTTACTTACATTTACCTATTGTAGACGCATTGCTCCATCGATGCCGGTGGTCACCGACCAATTATACAGGGGTAACAAACCGTCTGTCACAATCGAATACAACAATATAATAAATCAAAGCACTGAAAGTACTCTAGTGTGGCGTACTGATGCCATTAAATCCTATATCGAATCAAGGTTGTATCATTATTTTATGTCAGAGTTCTGATAAGCCCACCCTTACTCAAACATTTGTGCTGCTCAAGACACCAAGAGAAACAGCAGTTACTTGGAACTTACTTAAGTAACTATGCTGAGCATCAAGCAAGGGATATTTACAATTACCATTTTTAAAGACTTGGAGAATTCATCCAGTGTCAAGATAAGTGACTGTTAGTCTCCGTATGACTGAATACAGTGGGAATTAAAACAGTACAAACAAACAAGCAGTACAGGAAAATTGTTTTCCTGACCCTTTGAGTGGTACTCTAACATTCTTTCTCATAATTACAAAACTTGAAATGACCCAGTGTCAAACTTGACCTAGATTTCATGGAATACATTCTGGTCAAGTTTCAAGAAGATTTGATCATAATTTTGCCTCCGATGCGTTCACACGCTTTTACTAAGATTTAACCTAGTGACCTATTTTTTGACCCCACATGACCCAATTTCAAATTTGACCAATATTTTATACAGACATACATTCTGACCATGATTTATGAAGATTGGTCCCTAACTGTGACCTCTCATGTGTTAACAAGCTTTTTCTAAGAGCTGACCTAGTGACCTCAGAGGGTGGAATTCGTATGTCCGACTTGGGCTTTTTTGTCCGCGAGAAAGTAGATTTTTCCATCGCAAGTGCAAAATTATCCTAAGAAAAATTATATTAAGTGCCTTATTTTACCTTAACAATGGTGAATTCCTAAATTACTGACCAAAAATGATTTACTTAACAAACTTTGAATTAAATCTAGTACTCCAATCCTTCACATGATAAATAATTGAATGAAACTGAAATTTTGTTGCTTTTTTGTGTTTTCCTGGGCAAGTAAATTTAGTTTTCGGGCAAGTGGATTTTTCAGTCCAACTTTCTCATGGGCAAGTGAAAAATTTGGGATTTTCCACACCCCTGGACCTAGTTTCGAACTTGGCCTAGATTTCATAGAGACAAACATTCTGACCAAGTTTCATGAAGATTGGGTCATAATTGTGTCCTCTAATGTGTTCACAAGCCTTTTCTAAGATTTGACCTAGTGACCTAGTTTCTGACCCCAAATGACCTAGTTTCAAACTTGACCTAGATTGTATGCAGATATACAATCATACTGACCATGTTTTGTGAAGATTGGACCATAACTGTGTCCTCTAATGTGTTAATAAGTCTTATCTAAGTCTAATTAGACCTAGTGACCAAGATTTTGACCCCACATGACCCATTTTCAAACTTGATATAGATCTTATACGGACATACATTCTGACCATGTTTCATGAAGATTGGACCATAATTTCAAACGCTAATGTGTTCACAAGCTTTTTATAAGATTTGACCTAGTGACCCAGTTTTGAACTTGACCTAGATTTCGACAAACATTTAGACTTAAAACTAACAAACAGAAAATTAACCAACATTTGTGGGTGACTTCTAGATATCGACATATACACAAAAACCCTGATTTTAGGAATCCGGAATTTAACGACCAATAGGTGGCATATAGCGGGAGTGTATAAATCATTCTTTTTTCAACGTTTAAACATGAAAAATGTATAAAAAATATTGAACATTATCATTAAACATCTTTGTTATTAAGCTTTACCAAAAAATATCCTAAAATGATTTATATTAAATTTTGAAATATAGTATTTTATTTTAGCTGGACACCAATGTCAAGAAAATACACCCATTTTTCAAGTTAAACATATTATTTATGAAAAACCAATGTCAGCAAGGTCGTAAAATAGTGTTGCCAATGTGTTCAAGTAAGACTATTCACATATTCTCACATTTGCCCAAAATAATCGCGATTATTGTATCTGGTTGCTCTATATACGCTATATGCAGCTACCACATATATATATATTCTGAACATCTCGCACATCGCCGCTCAATTAATTCCGTAATCATGTAAACTGGGGTTAACCCTATACATGTCGATACGGTTAACTAAAATGATTTTGCAAGTAAACGACAAACGAACAAAAACACAATGAGTGATAGCTTTTAAGTCTCCTTTAACAAATCGAACAATGTTAATCAGATAACGGACTTTTAGACTTGTACTGTTAACATGAGATTTTCAGCTCCCGGCGTGTGATGATTTATTGGTTTATTTACTGATTATAACATTTTTAATATGAACTAAGTCACCGCCTAATAACTGAGATTTTCATTTATTAATTAATGTATGTATTTATGTATGTACAGTTTACATAAAGTACATAAATAGTTTGAACATATTAAATACATTTTGAATGATTAAAAAAAGCGGAGCGAGTTCTTTATCTGTCATTAAAAATTTACTTAATATGTTCTAACTGGCTTAGAATATAAAATCCTGCATTTTGATTTGCCAATAGAAATTCGCACCATCACCAGTGACATCATGTTAGCTAATTTAACTTAAGAGCTGAAGGCACACATTTAACATAAAACCCTTTCGAGGCTTTACCGAATGTGTTGCTTCAGATCGGGTGTTTACACGTCAGTGAACATCAACAAATAGTCGTTTAATACTATAGAGTAAAATAAATATTATGAGTAAGTTGAATCGAGCTTTACAAGTAAATAACTACTACCACGACCAACAGTCACGCTCAGCAGTGGTGGAAGGTATAGTGTAGCGCAACTCTGATCGCGATAAGCACGATAAGGGTTATCATTCACCAACAAATGTTAGTTAATTTTCTGTTTAGTTTATACTAATTTATTCAAGGTCGATTGTGAAACAAGTTTTTCCAACTCATATTAATCACTCTCGACACCTCATTCCTGATGTTATCCATCGCCACAAGGGTGTGAGAGAAGAGAAGCCACTTTCCCTTTTAGGCTGAGCGTCTAGCAAGGGATATTCTGGTACCATTTTTATTTCGTCTTTGGTATGACGCGGCCAGGGATCGAACCGGAGATCTCCCGCAATCGAAGCGAACGTTCAACCACTAGGCTATCGAGGAGGCGGTTGTTTTCTGTTTGTTAAGTGTTTTTAAGTTTCAAGCGAGCTCATTCTTGATATTGACAATATGGGATAAAACCCGTTTTCCAGGCTCTAGAATTTCACGGTCAGGGCCACTTCAATAGGCAATAGGACAATGCTTTACCGACTGAGTTAGTCGGCCACAGGTCAAATCTAATTTGACCGGATACAAACAGTATACACTGTTGCGGCTCAAGTAAAAAAAGCTGCTACGATAGAAATAGAAATAGACAGGCACGAGACAGCAAGCTTGTCAAGCCGGTGGCCAACACAAATTTCTTCTCCATTAATTAGTTATTAATTACTAAAGTACTGCAATGATGTCATATACATTATTATCAAATGCACAATAGATATATCAAAAGCCCAATAGGGACATAGAATTGATCAAGTTGTTTGTTTGTTACAAAATGATGCGGGTACGTTACAATTTCAAGGATAAACTCGTCATCGGAGGTTGATTTCATCATGTAACTGTTGTATTTGTATGCACTAAAGATGACTTTAATTCCTTGCTAAAACAAGTACTTTGACGTGTAATCAGTGATTATCGGCTATTTTAAAGTTGTTTTACTCATCAAAAATCCCAACTTGCGCGAAAAAATGACTTCCGGTTTGATGCGGTATAGCTAAATACCAAACAGAAACCTTTGTTCGCGAAGTTAAGTCAAAATCCGTATTTCTGTTCATCATTTATGATCATGTAATATGTTTTACCCAATTAGGCCTACAATAGTTTTACTCTGACTATTTGGTTTAAAATAAGTTTTATTGCTTTTGTTCGGTATTGCTTTCTGTTCGCGAACAGAAATGTTTCAGTTTTGGAACAGCGTTCAGTTTTTCGGTATCAAAATGATGATCTCATTCTACGAATTTATTGAATGACCCTCGTATCTACATAGTTTTCGTTTGGTGTGATTTTCCTTTCTACGTAATTGGATGGATATAATGTATTAGTTCTTGGTTTTATCGCTAATCAAGCGGTTGATGTGTAGTCGTAGTGTAATACCATAAAAACTTCGAAACGTACGGCGAATGTTAATACTTAAAAATGATAAATTAATATCAAAGACTTCCTATAACTACAAACAACGTCAAAATCTGATTAATCTAATTTTAAAATAATCGCTGAATAATCGCAAGATTATTATCAAATAATTGAGAGAGTGGTATGTAAACATCCTTAAATCTGGATTACTTTGAATTCTTTGTTTTAAAGTAGTGAAGCTTTTTAATTGAAATGGTGCCTGTTTTCTGCATTATTTCTGTTTGATGCATGATATAATCAAAACGTGGAAGAGTACATGTGAACGTGTGCAATGCATCGTTTAAATGCGTTCGCTGTTGAACTTTTACTTTACCAGCCTTTTCATACATGTACGTGCTAAGAGCATCTGATTTGTTTTTTTATTTTCGATGTACATAAACATGTATCCTTTGGCTATGACATCAATAATAAAGAAACTTTTGATGAAAATTCAGCTCAAAATATTCCTCTTTGTCGCATTATTATGTGACAAACTATCAAAATACTGCTTTTACAAAAAACAGATTTGTTAATTTATTTTATTTTTTTCGATCGCAATAATGCGACACAAAGAGATCATCCAAATGAATAGTTATTGCATTGATACTAATTACGGAAGTGTAACCAATTGTGATAACAACAAAGCATTTGATAAATTCACATGAACATGTTCATATGGGCGTAAGTGTGTTCGTTGTGTTTGTGGTTTCAGGTCGTTTCATTTATTTCGGCCGCACACACAGTTGCAATCTTACCAAAACCTGCGTTTTAGAAAATTATTCACAACCAACACTCACTAACACTTGCACAACAGTAAACATGATGGACTTGATCATATTGAATAAATAAAATACCTCGTACAGGCCATGCACTATAAATAGCTATATGCAAATGAAGTTTTGAAACGTTTTCCTATCAAGGTTTGTTGCCTGGCAACGAATCATTTGTTTAGAAAAGCTATGTATACAATGGCATGATCAATGCAGGCATTCGGACAATGCTATTTTTAATATATAATACTTGACATTAGAGAGGAACAGGCAAAAATGTATTAGCTACGATGTTTAATAAATTTCAGGATCTTTGACAGCCGACATAGTGTCCGATGCTTCAGCGTACATGTGGGCAATAAATAACTATCGCCATTACTGCACGGCGAATAAATATATGTTTGTGTGGTGTTTAATCGTCTCTAAATAAATGTGTACAATAGCCAAATCCGCAAGTAAGTAACATTGTAATCTGAGAAACCGACCTCTTAGAAAATCGGACGTATGTCGAAACCGAACTAAATGTTTGGTCCTGAAATGTGTCCTTCTATGAACTCATTCCAAATTTCTAATGATTTCATTTTTGGTATGAAGCGGTAAGGTAGCGCTTCACTGATCCTTCACATTCAAAACGTACCACTTTGGCAAGCATCTATTCAGACGATTTACAAATACATACAAGGCTCACAACAACGTTACAGTTGTCAACAACAATCCTGCCGAGTGTCAGTCAGTATTGTAGAACATATTTATATAGATACCAGATCCGACATATCAACCTTTTGAGACAGTAACTAATCCATCACTTAAGACATGGCTACAAATATTAAATCCAGTCCGTTATTATATGATTTAGTCCGACATTTATTTACTAACGTAATCAACTCCTTGAATTATTCCGCTGAAAGGTTTGTGAAATCAGAGTTTTCAATATTTCAAAGCGTTTGATGAACTCTGTAGGGAAGTGGTATATCTGCGTGCTTTGGTTTCTCAATCTCGGCTGACAATTGAGACATGATTACTTTGAAGTGATATCAAGTAAATTGTGAAGAAATAACCTATCGATTATTGCATAGTTTGTACGTATTAGAAAATCTAGAAGTTTGCAACTTAAGTGATTTCTCATTGGTATAAATATAGTATTTTCTCATATTCAGGCATTTGTCAGTACCTCAGGTTACGGTATCAATAATAAAGAGTAAACCAAAAAAAACTTTGTTTTTTTAAATTAATAATATCTGATATAACATAATATTTATAAAAGAATATTGTTTTTATTGTTTATCAAGGATACAGTACCTGTGGTCAGCCATGTTTATAACATCGGCATGATAAAGGGTTTGTATAAGTCTTACGGAGTAGCGGGTTAATTCTGTCGGGTTTTATTTCTACCTATTCGGGAACGGTTCAAATAATGACGTTGTTCTACATGTATTTGCACCCGATACATGCTACGACAGTGAGGTATCGATAGACAAAAATTACTGAACATAAATATAAGATACGTTATACCATTGTGACTTAATAGACCACCTTACGTACGTAAACGGACGAGACAGCTCTATTTCATTTGGCATTTACATTTTGTTCACGACTTAGATGACTGGCGAGAAAGAAACTAAATAGAGAACGGTCAATCTAAAAACAACGATTGTGACAATGTCTACTTAGTACATTGTAGCGTAATGACTCCTTATGCGATTAGTGTGTGTTAAATATCAGGTCCACTTCACTGGTAATTTTTACTGTGTGTCCATGATAAATTGTTAACCAGTGTTTAGATGTCGGAGAATTGGGATAAATCGTTTAGCAAAACAGGTTGAACATTTAAATGTACATTATGCCAAATACCCATCTAAATATATCTTAACAAATATTCTGTTTGTGATCGTACGAGCTCAAACATACGTTATTATAACCATTGTAACTAAAATATCTCTCTATATCACATTATTGTTTTTAAGTAAATATACAGATTAATAGAAACCAGTACTCACCGGGCCAAGAGGGTAGTCCACTCAATTGGATTGATTTACAAGTACGTCAGGTTGAATCTGGGTCAGAAGGTAGACTATGTTGTTTTTCTCACTGGGAGCTCTTCTCTGACGTCACGGCACTATTAGATGACGTCAGTAAGCAGGTGCTCGCGTGCTCTTTGGTGGCGTCTTTAATGGTCAATCACCACAGCATCATTGCGCACCACAGCTAGAATTATAGTCACTGTGGGATTTTTTAAATAACCGAATGGTTCTTTTTGATTGTCTGATTTAGTTTTCATTTTGAAATGAAAAAGTATAAATAATATAGGTATGATTGGGAACAAAGTACGACAAAGTAGGGCTTGATTTAACGATTACAAGTAGTAATAGTAGGGCACATTACAATGAAGAAAGCCTGGATGCTCTCGAGTTTTGCCAGAACATGGTTTGGATTCATGGATGCCACATACTAAAGTTGTTGTTTAATTGCTCGTCCATAGCTGTATTCATTTGTCGCCTCCAAAAAGAAATACATAGCAACCTTGCTCGGGCAACAGCCTCGGTGAAACGAAAGGTATAATGTATAAACGATCACTTTTGAAACAGAATGATGACGTTGCATAAGAGAATTTGTTGCACTCGAGATGTAGTTAGGCCAATCTCAACAGAATCAGATTAGGTAGTACATGTACCATTAAGACTTCACTCCCAAAAAAATAAAATAAAGAAGACGTCAGTTGGGCAGATGTAAATGTGTCCTCCATTATTCTTCTCAAGTCTATTGTAAGTATTTATACGTATCGTACTCTGGTGATATAACGTAAAACATATTATGTCGGAACAAATAAAACTTTGTAGGATAACTACAGAAAATAGAACATTAAACAGAAGACAGACACGTATAATTCTCAATACCACATAACGTAACCAGAAATAAATACAAATGCCAATATTTATGTTTTGCCATCGATAATCACTGCAGACAATATAAGAATATATTTTAGTTAAATAAGATGTAGCAGGAAAAAACAACCACCTCCGTTGGTTATATAATTAAGTATGTTTCATAAAGCCGTTTGTCTCTAAAAGTGATATGTTTGTCCTACCACTGTTTACTCTAGTCATTACCTAGAAGTTTTACGTCGAATTCAATTACCTATAATTGACAGTTGTTTGAGCCGACAAAGACGACTAAGACGAGGTGATTATTCTAGACGTTTAATTACAGCCTCCTGGTTCACCATTAGTACGTAAATCAAATATAGTAGAGTTTCCTTGTCGCAGATTAAGACAAGAATAATGCTATGATTACCGGATCACCCGATAATTAGGATAATAGCTGTTCCCAAATAAGTTGGTATCCAAGTTTGTACTTATTCATTTTACGACAAGTCGCATGTAAGTGAAGTCCCAGTCAAACTAACTTTACATGCGTAGAAGGATTTTGCAAACATACGGAGCCCCTTACCGACATCTGGAGTAAGACTAAAGATTGGTCTTTTGACATTTAGGGGTCCCGTAAAGTTTGTGATGTGGTGTAAATTGAGCAAACCAATCAACTTAAGATACTAAATCACAAATATTATATAACACGAATACTTTGAAAACGTCAGATCTTCAATTTTTCACTTCAGCTTCCAAATTGTCATTATGTTTAATTGCTTTGAAAAATATGTTTTGTTAGTTTTGAAACGGCGTATATACATTGTTAGGAACAGAATAAGTACCTAAATAGACAAACTGAATACCAGACACTGTAGTTTCACTACCTCCTTCTTATTTTGAAATATCGATTTCAACATAACTCTTGCATTTTTAATGCGTTAAGTATCAAATAAATGTCATTAGATCTAATCAAAATGATAAAGAATACAATGTATACACAAAGGACACAGCTGAGTTCGAACATTACTTTTAAATACTTGGCCACGACATAACACAGCTTGTTCAGCTCACTTTATTCTCTCTCAGTACCAATGCATCTACGAATGGTCGACTCGTTTGTCGGTATAATGTGACAGGGTATTATCCGTGTGTATCAAACATAAAACGCCTTACAGTTGAAATAGACAAATAAAATGCCTGGCTTGCCTCGCGCTTATCCTTCCTACGTTTATACATTTCGAGTGGTGTTTATCAATTCCTTTCACTTCATATTCATGATTTAGTGATTAAACATCCAATGGTATTTACCGGCATTTATCGGTACATCATTTGCTCGCAGGAGCTATTTGACTTATATGACTCTGGAGACCTAAAGAAACTGTATATGTTGTTAATTTTATCAAGGGAAACAAACAGCACTTATTTTACTTGCTGATCGTAAAAAAATCCGAAAAATAATTTACGGAGCGAAGTGCCTGGTACGAAGAAATATATTCAGGACGAACGTTGGGAAGTCGTACGAAAGTGTTGAGTATGAAACGTTAGCGAAGAATTTATCCAACGATAAAACGATCTAAACTCGTGTTTTATATTCTTTTTTGCGTAAGATAACATATTTTCGTTCAAGAAAAATTTGAAATCTTATAACGACTGGTTTGATTAGTCTGGTTCACGACATTCTTACAAATGTAATGTCATCAATCGGTTGCTGTCTAGTCGTAGTGTACGTAATACCATAAAATCTTCAAAACGTACGCCGAATGTTAATACTCGAGAAAACTTAAAAACAATGATAAATTAATTTCAAAGACATCCTATAACTACAAACGACGTCAAAATCTGATTGGTTTTATTTTGTAAATACTAGGTGAATAATCGATAGATTATTATCAAATAATTGAGAGAGTTATATGAAAACATCCTTTAATCTGGATTACTCTGAATTCTTTGTTTAAAAGTAGTGAAGCTTTTTCTATTAAAATGTTGCCTGCTTTCTGCATTATTTCTGTTTGATCAAGATGTTAACAGAACGTGAGAGAGTACATGTATTTAACATAACATGTGAACGTGTGAAATGCATCGTTTAAAATGTGTTCGCTGTGGAAATTTTACTTCACCCCCCTTAACAAACATGCACGTGCTATGTGTATCTGAAAAGTGTATTTTAAACTATTTTTGATTCACATACAAATGCATATATTCCTTACTGTAATCACTGTGGCTAAGACATATTAAGTAATTAAAACTATTTTGATGAAAATTCAGTTGAAAATATCTCTCTTTGTAGCAATATTACGTGATAAACTAGCAAAATACGGTATTAGTAAAAAAAACAGGTTTCATTTATTTCGGCCACAACACAGCGGCAACTTGACCAAACTTGTGTTTAAGTCAATTATTAACAACCAACTAACTTACTATTCAACAACTGTAAAACATGAAGAGCATGTCCATATTCAATAGCATAAACGATCAATAATTCAGAAATTAGGCCCAGGTCTCTCTAGAGACATTTATCTGGTTAGGCAAATGTAATGTCAGAGTTATAGGACGGAAACGGTGAAAAATCCCACTTACATGTACAATAAATGGCTTCATGAAAATGAAGTTTCGAAACGTATTCCATTCAAAGTGTATTACCTGGCAAAGATCATTTAATGGTGATATACAATATACACAATGACGAGACTAAAGCTGACATTCGGGCTATATGGCTATTTTTATTTGAAGACTTGACATTAGAGAGGAGCAGGCAATAATTTATTGACAGCAATGTTGAAGATATTTCAGGATCTTAAACAGCCGCCATATTGTCCGATGCTTCAGTGTATGAGGATGCGATAAATAACTAACGCCTTTACTGTACGACGAATGAATCTATGTTTGCGTGTTAATACCCCTTATTGAACACTTGCGCACAAATCTTGTCTAATATTGCTTGTACTTAAGTATTTACCGTGTTTATGTATTTAAAAGCTGTAATTTGGCTTGACCTAAGTCTCGGAAAAGAGATGCTCTAAGTTTGGATTGCTGTGTATATACCATCTATAGTATAATTTTCTCTATCCTATATAATTAGTTGTCATTTGGTTCTGACAACATTGGTAATGTCAGGACACTGTTTGGTGTTTAATCGCCTCTTAAGAAATGTGTATTCTAGCAAAATCGGCAAGTAAGCTACAATGTAATCTGACAAATCCGACCTCATAGCAACCGGACTTATGTTCAAACCGACCAAAATATTTAATCCTGAAATGTGTCCTTCTATTAACTCATCCCGAATCTTTAATACTTTAGTTTTCAGTATGAAGTGGTTAGGTGGCGCTTCACTGACCTCTCACACTCAAAGCGTACACTTTACCACTTGGACAAGTATTTATTGAGACGATTTACAAATACATACAAGACACACAACAACGTTACAGTTGTCAAAAGCAATCATGTCGAGTGTCAGTCAGTATTGTAGAACATATTTATATAGACACCAGATCGACATATCAACCTTTTGAGATAGTAACTAATCCATCACTTAAGACATGGCTACAAATATTAAAAGCCACAAATTCAATCCGTTAATATAAGATTTGATCCAACATTTATTTACTAACTTAATTAACTCCTAAAATTATTCCGCTGAAAACTTTGTGAAATCAGATGTTTCCATACTTCTAGGCGTTGTACTCTGTAGGGAAGGCTCTATTTATATACATATGACTAGAAATTAATTTACTGGCATTGGTCTGTCTGCATGCGTCGGTTTTTCTATCTCGGCTAACAATTGAGACATGATTACATTGAAGTGATATCAAATTGTAAAGTAATAACCTATCGATTTATGCATAGTTTGAACGTGTTATTGTACTTTTTAGAAAGTATACATGTTTGCATAATAAATACAATCTCTTTGTTATAGAAATATTTTCTATTTCTCATTTCCAAGCCCTAATTATTAGTGTCAGAATATCATCGGCATCATACAGGGCTTGGTTTGGCAATGCTACCCGTACAATCATTACTGAAGGCAGCGATATACTTAATGGAGTAAATATGCCGCTCTTGATGCAGTAGTTATTCCCCATGTGCAAAATGTATTACAAGTTTAATATACTATTTCCAGCCGCAAATATTAATTCCCGATTTTGGCAGATCCCTTCTTCTACGTCCCCGTTTTCGGCATTTTGAGACGAAATGTTGGCACTCGTTCGTCGGATCGGCTTTTATATAGCTGCCATAGCTCTGTGATAATGCACTGGACTATCAATCCAGGGATCGTGGGTTCAATCCCCGGCAAGGTAACTGGATAGTTTTTATAACCTGACCGTGTGGACTGCGAAGTATTCGGTTAGATGTACAAGGAAGCTGTGTATCGGTGCTATATGCCGGACACATTAAGGAACCAGGATGTTTGTTCGAAATATGAGATAGGCACACTTTTGCAGCGCCGGACATTCATGTATTTCTCTCCCTTCAGGGGCACTATCTCAGTCTGTCCCTCTGGTCGGGTCAGGTCATGCTGCATCTGTAATGGTAGATGATGCACATGCACTTTAGGGCTGCAGCACTATAATTTTGTAAAGCGCCTTTGAACGTGTGTCTCGCATGAAAGGGGCGCTATATAAATCTGATTTTAAAATTAGTAATTAATTAATTTTATGATATACATTGTACTGTAGAAATAAATCACAGCATGTGTTATAACGCGTGTGCTTAATCGGCGTTCTCATTGGACAGACCATATACAGACCACTCTTGCATGAGTTCTAAAGTCCAATGATATCGCAACCATGGACTGTGTGCAATATTTAGAAGACTCGCGGAGAGGACATCCGCGTCACTCATACTGGGTGAATACATTGCCCGTACGCGACAAGTCCTCATGGTACAGCGTGTCTGTGTGCTTCCAAATCCATACGAATCGGTACCACGTATGGATTGTCTACGTACACATCATTCTTAGAAATTGGGTACACATTGGACATATCACGGACATTATTATAAATAAATTGTGTCGATTGGTAGAAAAAAGAGTATATTAAGTCAGACAGGGAAGGCAGCACTCAACTTAACCAGCCGAGCACAGAAAACATTAAAAACACACAAAGCACAATGCCCAACTAAACAAGTGCAGATCCGCCCAAGTCCAAGCTGTCGAAAAGTATAATAAATTATAACTAGCTGAATGACCCAGTAGAAAAGATACAGCAACCAAAAGGCGGAATGCCTACGCTGAATGACCTAGTAACAACAGTAAAACTGCTGAACTACATAGTTATAGCAGCCTTTAGTCTCAAAAGTTAAATAACAGTATTAAAACGTTGAAAGGCCCGTATAGTCGGATGACCTACTAACTAGCTAAATGACCGAGTTTCCACAGCAAAAGGACTATATTGCCCCGCTTTAGCTGTAAGAAATCTTAAAACGAAGAAGTGCCCAACACACTACCGACCAAGAAAATTAAACGCCCCTAGTCGAATGCGCATATTTATTCCGGTCACGAGTGGGGCTAGCCACTATTTAAAATTCAATACAGGTATTAAACAAGATAACCATTGATGCAAAGCATCAAAGGGCACCGTAAAAGAACTTATGTAAAACTGTAAAGACATATATATTTATTAATTGATCTTCATAAGAAACAGCAGGTGTGGCATTTTTCAAAATATATTGGCTATAGTGAATAATAACAAATATATTTTCATTTTGAATATTAAGGAACTTAAATCTGAATGACACAGATAACGAATCTGTCCAAGATTTTGACTGACCTGTCCATAAAGTCGATTTCCTTCGTGCAATATTCCATCAACATCTTTAGGTAAAAAACATAGTTCATATCGCGCGAACATTGAAAGAAAGGTAACAATGCTATAAGGGCCATAGCACTGCACTGATTACCACTAAATGGAGAAAAAATCGGGCTTCCTTGATGCATATTTCCTAAAAAAGCTCTTACCATTCTGAAATAATCTCAGAATAAAGTCCAATTTAGGGATAAATATTACATTAATAGACAGATAAGCTGTCTGCAAGTGGCTGCTTTTAAATTCTGACGGTCCAGCCACTACAGACGGACACCAAGTAGACCAAAACACGGCCGGAGTTTGCGCACAGATTTTTTGCGCACTTTCAGCTCTTAAAAGATATATGAAAACGTCAAACCACTACATGTATGAAATATATAGCATGTGCACGAAGAATGAACCTTTATCTCGCGATTGACACCAATAATAGTCATAAAATACAAAGATGTACCTAAAACATACAATCACTACACGATCATATCCATAATTTAACCTCGACCTGATAGTCTTTGCAATCACTGACAAAATTTGCAATTACAAATACAAATATCACCTTGTTTTAACGTACATTTTAATGATAAATGGAAATTAAAACACATAAAACGTATAGTTCATGTATCATAATTTATTCCAACATTTACAATAAGCACGATGTTTAAAGACCGTATAGATCTACATGTATATCAAAATAACAAAAACGAAATAAGTAACTAATTATAACATTACTAAATTAAAACCCAATATATTTCTTCAGTTTACATAATCTACCATAATTATGTTGGTCAATATACTGTAGGAAAGTTTGTTTTCAAACCCGTGTTCCGGACAGTACGGATAACGGTCTTTAGGCAATTCACGCGTAACCCGTACATCCTACTTACAGTGATTGTTAACATTAGGTTATCGAGACGGCGCGTGCCGATTTATTCAATCATTTTACCGATTTAAAAGGCCAATATTACCAGGTATTCGATGGGGTTCGTGTGATTTTGGGCACTTATGGTTTCGACGCTAATAAGGCACTCCTGTATAGATTGCGTCGAAATGGTTCTGGAACTGGCGTCCAAAAATCAGCGAACGCCGTTCATGGTCACATGGTAAAACCAGCCAATGAAATAAATCGTTTCATTAAATGACGACATCGCGTATGATGTAAACAACATAAAAGAAAAATTAATACGCTAGTAAACACTAATGCGTAGAAGTTCATTAGCATTAATAACATAATTGTTTTTTAACAGATATGTTTATAAAATGATTTTTTGTCAAAACATGTATTTATCATGAGTTTGTTTTACCTATTATAATCTGCATAAGGAAAATAAACGACGAACTATTTTCTGATTAAAAGGTAAACAAATGGCCAAAACATTTCGCTGTCATACAAATTGAGGCTCCAAACGGGATATTGTTTATGAACTTCATACAAATTGAGGCTCAACACGGGGAATTGTCCATAAACTTCATACCAGTTGAGGCTCGACACGGGGAATTGTCCATAAACTTCATACCAGTTGAGGCTCACCACGGGAGAATTGTCTTCCAGCTCATTATAACAAAGTCCTACAGTACAGACACCGCGATCCATCGCGGTGCCAATAATATAAGGGAAATCACTCAAGTAACATAAAAGCACAATTTTTAATAAGCATCATACCAGTACCCTCCCTTATAATAATGTTTTTGCGACAGTATTAACCTGTATAACTTATATAGGTATAATATAACATCTGAACTGCGACCTTATGGTATCTACTTTATAAAGTGTATAGCTAAAGGTGCAGAAACGGCTTAATCATCGTTTTCGATATATCCGTGTACTTTATTTCGTGATTATCAGTTGTTCTATAAGATTTGCTTTTAACCAGTACAAACACTGGTAATTATGGTACAATAATGCCAACACGCGATGATAAAAGGAGACTCGATTTGACAAGTTAGCGCAATAATTTTAGCTTAGCACATTTGACATGGTATCCATGAATATCCGAGCTTATCCGTTGTCCAGTCAGAGTTGTTATTTTAACTAATCAAAACATTCTGACGAAAACACAAGAGTATTAATTAGCGACATGTGAAATATACTCAACTATAGGAGTATTTCTAGGTAATGCATGTTTATGTACTTTAACCATAGAGTTTATACAGTTAATCCTCCCGTGTAGCTACCCAAGTTGGAAATTTACCTATATACGTGCGTACCGTTCTTTATTTATAGTCTGCCGACAATAACACTAGCCTTGTTTACAAATTTAAATTGACAATCAAATACATTGTTCTAATATTGATTTTTGTTCAATCGTAGCTATAACTCCAACGCGATAAATTGCAGTACAAAAACATTATTATTAATTGCTTCCAGGATATGTCATGGATACGTTCAAACATGTAATGTCATACATTATACAATGGCTGACAAGTAATAAAAGAGTCCTCTAAGAGTTAAAAAATCCGTACCATGTCCGTACGGACTCCGTACAAACCTTCATGAATGTCGTCCAATGTTGTATGTCGAGCTGCACGACATTCGATTTCTAATGATTATTTGAATGTCGTCCAATGTTGTATGTCGAGCTGCACGACATTCGATTGCTGATAATTATTTGAATGTCGTCCAATATCGTATGTCGAGCTGTACGACATTCGATTTTTGACAGTTTGTTTAATGTCATCCAATGTCGTACGTCGAGTTGCACGACATTCAATTCATGACAATGTTTTAATGTCGTCCAGTGTCGTATGTCGAGCTGCACGACATTCGAGTTTTGGCAATTTTTGAATGTCGTCCAATGTCGCGCTAGCGTAACTCTAAGTTTTCCGTAAATATTGCGTACGTCGATAATATTTGCGCAAATGCGTTTTACTAAGATATTTTTTCTCATGTTTTGTCATAAGTATTGGCGTAATTCTACGCAAGGTCGGAGGAAGCGTAAATAGCAAATATGAACGTAGAGAGGAGTTTTTGCCACGCACTGTTGATTTTCGACCGTCACTTGTTGTTATAGACCGTGATTAGTAATATAAACCTGTTTAATCATCAAAACTTATCGAACTTTTATGTATATTTATTCACTCTGGTTCCCGTTATATTGGTAATATTGTGGCCCGGTCTACGTTCAATATTCAATATTTTTACGTAAATGTTTGCAACAACTTGCGATCGTTTAGTAAAACACGCTTAAGGATTTGCGTAAGTGACAAATATATGCGTAAACTTACGCGACATTTACGCAATGTTAGTAAAACAGTACCCGGATGATTATATGAATGTCGTCCAATGTCGTATGTCGAGCTGAACAACATTCGATATCTGATGATTTTATTAATGGCGTCCAATGTCGTTTGTCGAGCTGCACGGCATTTGATTTTTTGAATGTCGTATGTTGAGCCAACTTCACATAGCTGCGTCGGTCATGGTGTGTGAATAGTAGGACCTTGGTGGGTGAAGAAAATAAAATACATAACCTTCGCAACTGATCATGCTTGATTGTGCATTGCAATTACAGGCTTCTTGGATTGTTTGGTAGTGCATATACTAGTAATATGAACTAAGGCACAGCCTATTTTAGAGAATTGTATCTTAAATATTATTTTTTTCATAATTTTGTTCTATTCTCATAGCTCACTGCTACATGTCAGTATTGAAACATAGCAGTAGACACAAAATTGTCAGATGTCCTTATTTGTTAGTAACATGATCATCCAGTACAGAATGATTGCTGATCATATGATTCATTATGTACAGTCAGTAAAACATTTGTGACATTATTTGGTACGAAGTAACGAAGGACGATAGTCGGTACGAACCTGCTTTCGTTTTTGAGTTCACTGTATAACTACCTTAATTATGTGTATAATAATACTACTTTTCTTGTTAGAACAAATACTTTCATGACGTAATCAGTGGATCAATTACTCATTCTATGCAGGCTGTCACATTCTGTGTTTTCTGTCTATTTCCCCAGCGTTCCAAGATGGCGATCGATCAAAGTGCTATACGAAGCAACAGAGTATTTATCTCCCTTATTAAAATGTGTTCTAGATGGGCCTACTGAGTTTTTGGAATATTTTTAAACATCATTAAAATATACAAGAAAATTTATGGGCTACAGAATAACGCATTTTAGGTAAATTTTGTTATTCTATTGGCGGCCATTTTTCAGTATCTTTCTGTCACTGCGAGACCGTTACACAAGTTTTCAGATCCATTAGTGAATTCAAACTCTGACCAAACCACGTGACACGTTGACTTAATGCGAAATTTATTCGGGCGCTTAGCGCCCAAAAATTGACTATAATATTTGTTTTGAGGTACATGTATAATATATATGTTTCATTATTCTTGCTTAGTGATTGTGAGCCTGTACGTGTTTCATGATATCTTATAATACGTAAAAACTTCTGTTGAAAATATTGGTGGTATAACTTTTATATTTTCTGTGAATTTAAAATAGCATGACGTTTCCATCACCACGTAATGAGCATGGTATCCAGTTGGTAAAAGTGTTGTTAACTTAAAGCGTTTTCTTCCAAATGAGGTGAACAGGGGATAAACTCTCGCGCATGTATAAGCAGTTAATAGTACAACGGTCAATATTGCAACTGTGAAAATAATATCCTACTTTTATACATGTTCTGTTTGTTTGTTGTTGTTGTTTACCACTTTTGTTGTTGTCTTTCAGATGCTGTTGGTCTACTATGAAAAATTAAATAAACTTATAACATTGCTAAACGACACCCCACGATGTCCATAAATCTAAAAAAATCATTGTGTATAAATGTATCACTTATCCAAGTTTGGACCTTTCGTTGATATAAACCAGATGTTCTGTAAGTTCAGCCATACGTTTTTCGGATTAGTACACATTTGTAAGTGTAATAATTAAACATACATAATGACTAAACCGATGAATGGAATTTCACTATGTTTTGCGAAATTGAAGACAATAGTTAAATGGATAGGGGAGACCGGGGCTAAGCGTTACACGGGGCAAAATGTTACACTGCATTTTCAAACGTATGATATCCTTATACTACATCATCATTCATGTTGATGATATCATTTTTCGAGCCGCCATTTTATCCGCTATGTCGGGACCATGAGATCAAATCCTCATAAATTGTTTTACAGGGTGAACACACGTTTTCAAGCTTTTTGTAACATTTTTACAATTTTTCAAATGTCAATTTATTCTATATTCAAGATGTGGTTGATATTTGGGCTTATGTGCGAACGTTTAAGTACACATCAAACATGCCGTAGCAATGAGATATGGGATTTGGCCACCTTTGGTATTTACTGTAGAGCGATTTATTCACGCAAGTGTTCATGTGGGCAATTTGTTACATAATACAAAGGGGCCACCGGGGCTAAGTGTTACATTTTTATAAGTTTTACATTTTGGAAAGTGTGAACTCATATACGTAGTAAATGTGTATACATAAAACTACACTTAATTTCGACAAAGAAAGTTACTTAATTATTCAATATAACTATGCATCTACAATTTCAACCGCTTAAAATAATACGTAAAGTGTAACACATTGCCCCGACCGTTTGGGGCTTAGGGCGGACAAGTATTAAACATTTAACTAGGTTCCGGACAATCATAATTCAACCATCCTCAACCTTTCCGACATCGCCTCTTCACTTCCAACCTCGCCTCTTCACTTCCAACCTCGCCTCTTCACTTCCACCCGTGTTTCTTGCAGGTAACCTTCAGGGTAGTCGGTATTTACTACATGTAACTGTAACACTTGTCCCCAACACACGGGGTAAATGAGTTACATTAACTTATCATTTTCCACAAGCTGCATTGCATTGTTAAATTGATTAATTAAAGAACGTGTTTGGTTAGAATTAAGTGTAGTTTTATGTATACACCATTACAAGGGCCGTATATGTGTTCATGTTTTATAAAAGGTAAAAAACAGAAACGTGTATCACACAACCCCGGTCTCCCCTACATATGCCAAAAATACAGAGATATGCATGTAGTTGGATTTCTTTTCGAACACTCCCGTATGGCTAACATTCATTGGTTAATGGTATTGCGAAATGTACTCAAATACAAAGGATAGGTGTTATCTTCTTTGTACCTATGCATTTTCAAAAAAGTGAACTTTTACAAAGACGCCTGTGTCTGCTTTAAATTGATACCATACATTTCAAACCCTTTGCTGTGACAAAAAGTTGATTAAAACTGACTACTTTTTGCGTCTGAATCAGACAGTCATTGTCCATGGCCATTCGGTTTATCACTGCCTAATTGACCAACTATATCTCAGACTAAAAATGTGCCAAAATACCGTATCTTATTAAACATGTCCTGTATAAACACTGAGATGCTTTTGAAAACGAAAAGGTTATTTAATGGTTGCAAATGACAAAAGCGTACCCAGCTGTTTGAAAAGTACAATTTTGCAATTAATTCTAGAAAACGTAACCGACATACGTTTTTTATGCAAACATGTAATTAAGATTTTGTGAAGCGTTTGTTTTAAAGTCTCTCAGTGTAGGCATAATACAATGATTCATTTATCAACATCTTGATACTTTACAATTAGGTTTATTCCTAATGTATTGGATTAGCTACGTATATTATTGCCATGGAAGCTTTTCATAAATGTATGTAAAGCATACGTCAACAATGAAGAAACTAAGTGCAGTTTGGATTCTCCTTTCTGGCAAGACGAATGACCTTGCAAATGCAAAGGTCGTCAACGAAACGCGAGCTTGAATCACATGTGACAAACACATTATCAATTATGTTCCAGCAAAGAAAAACAAAAGATCGCTAGATGCAAGACGCAACATGAATGCCAGTAGTAATGTATCTCTATTTCTAAATACATGTCCCACCATTTAAATTGATGTATAAATGTGTATATACGAGGGGTGATCAACCAATATTCGGAAAAGTGCTGTGTTTTCTTTAATCGTCATTAGAAGTCGATGAAACTTTCATGTTCATTAATATAAACCAAAATCAGAACGAGCGCGGTGTCCTATGGCAACGTCACTCGACATCATACGGCCTAAAATTTCATATTTTCCGTATTGTTACTAACGATAACGTACCATTGGTGCATTTGTGATGTTATGATTTTTTAAAGGTCAAGTTATGAATGTCTAATTATTGAACATTACCTCTATTACTCAAAATGATATTCTAACGTAAAAATTCTGTTTAAGAGCTATTTGATTCGTAGTCGTTGTCTGTAAATTAGTGTGATACAGAAATCGGCGACGAAAAGTCGTGTAGAGAATGGAATGTCACAAAATACCAATGTCAATATTCCTAAATGCAACAAATGTGTAATGGCATACAACTTCTTTCGTATGTAGCCATGTGAAACAATGCTGACATGCGAGTTGGCCATACGTCAATAACGTCGTATTACGCCGTCAATATCAATGTACACCGAGAGCTAATTCTTATACTTTACATGAAAGTTGCAAAGGCAAAGTTTTGAATTTTGGTTGACAGGTTTATGAAGAGTATCTTGTTGTATGGCTATTTTTGAGAATCATTTAATGCGTTATATACTATAAATTGTACCGCGAATGAGTATGTATACCGTTATATGTAACGACGTCGCAATGACGTTTGGCCGGTGTAGCCATATGGACGTTACGGTTTATATGTTTTTTCGACCAAATTTTTCCTGGAGTTTAATGTTTATATGGTTATGTATTTGGAATACATCAAACTATTGTCGGACCGATTTTCATATAAATTGGTCAGGTAACAAAGATTTCAGAGCATTTTTCCGCGTATTTGTTGATCACCCCTCGTATATGCCATGTTTTACAAACTTTTAAGGTATTTTTTTCAAAAATTGACTAAAAAGTGTTTTAAAACAATCAAAGACATCCACGGGTTTGTAGGATGCGAAGCTGTTGCCGAAAAATACCCCCATCACACGAATGGGCCATGAAACGTGATTTGTTTCGGAGATGCCCCCCACAGATATCTGAGCTTCTGATATTCCAGGCACGAAATCGCGAGTACATCGGAATACATGCATTGAAATTTCCCGATGTACCCCCGATGTCACTAAATGCTCAGTAAATTTCCGAAGCTTCCCTCAGACATCGGGGAACCTCAAGATTTACATCGGCAGTACATCCCCGAGGCAGTTTGGCCGGTGGAACACATCGGGAGTTCTCCCGATCTTACCAATTGCCGCATGACCCCCCCCCTCCCTTACACCACGAGAACCCTGTTCCCGATGTCTCCTGAAGCTCATTAATTTACATCGAGAGTACTTCGCCGAGGGTAAAAAACTGCTAAGTGGGACCTAGGCTTTACCGAATGTCCACTGTTTCTGGTTGGTCGATAGCTATCATAACTACGTCCTTGGCGGAATATAGAAAAAATAAACTCTTACATAGTCGTGGTCGTGTATTATAACATTCCATATAAGGTAAATGTGTTCCTTTTGACAATAATTTTGTTATTGGTGCTATTCTCCGTGCTATATCGTTCATGGTGGTTAGACGTATTCCGAGGCTTGTATTCCTCACCGCTACCAATCGCACTAGACATACTGACAGTGTGAAACACTACTATAGTTCTGCGCACTAAGTATACTCACCACCTTGACAAGACTCTATCAACTATTCTCTACACACTACTCGTGAACAGTCCACGAATCACAATACACTACCTACTCGCTGACCACTACTCGTGCACGGTCCACGAATTAACATAAACTACTCCCCACACACTACTCGTGTACACGACAATATCCACTACACACTACTTGTGTACACGCCACTATTCACTAAACACTACTCATGAACAGTCTACGAATCACCAGACATTACCTACACACTACTCGTGCACAGTACACGAACCAAAACAAACTAACTACCCGCTGACCACTTCTCGTGCACCATACAGTGCTCATACACTTTTCTCTTCTACATGCAGTTCCCTCTATTAAAACACATTACTCATTTCGCGCTACTCACCACACACTACTCTAGCGCTGAACACTGCTAACCCCTCACCTCCCCCACACGTTACTCGGCTTGCACACTCCACGAATCACCACACACTACTCGTGCATTATTCACGAATCATCACACACTACTCGTGCGCATGTGCACTATTCACGAATCACCATATGCTACAAACTGAGCACTGTGTTAGTAAAACCATTATCGAGTATGACTCCAGTTAGACTCTTCAATGGACTGATGTTAATAAACATTGAGCTGGAATAAATAAAAAGAAAACAGAACATATGAATGACAAATCATGAGAATGGCGTAATTTTGAATTCGTCGTATTTTTGAAGTGGTGTTTATACATCTTTTAATTGAAATTTTTAATCTAAAGATCAAGTTTGGCAGCGATTATTGAAACTGTTTATAACTATGACCAGACTGTTTGACCCCATATCACGAAGATAAGAACATTTCGTTTATCTCAACAATGGAGACGAGACATAGTTGCGTTGTAGTTTTTATTGTTCTGTTTATGTTGCAATGTGTTTTCTCAGCAGAGACAGAGAGTGGTGTAAATGAAATGTTTGATGTTTTAGTGGAAAGGATAGATTCACTGGAAGCACGCGATGTAGAGAAGAACGCTAATATAGCTGAAATGCAATCCGAAATATCTGGCTTGAAATTCAAAATGGACGAAATGGAGTTGAAGTCCAAACAGAAGGAAGCCACGATGGTGGATGAGATTAATGAACTGAGGAAGACGTTAGCGCAATCATCTAGTGACACCGATGAACCTATGGTAGATGACAATGACGACATAGACAAACGACCATTGATACCTCATATATTCAGGCAACAGCGAAGCAACGCCAGACAAGGTATTTTAGTCGTTTACTAATATATCATATCAGAGACTGGCATTTACAATACGAAAATATACGATACATCCCTTAAAACGATTGCTACAACCTTTCCGTGAGCTATTTAACAATGTGTAGTATAGTTCTATATAAGAGCCGCATCGATAACGTAATGGTAGGGCGTCACTTTCCTGTGCGGAAGATCGCAGGTTCGATCCCAGGCCGTGTCAAATCAGAGTCGAAATAAAGAATCCCGTTAATGCCCTTGCTACAGCAACAAAGGGGTTTTCTTAGAAGGTTGATTGTAGAATGTGAGGTTGATTGTAGAATGGGAGGTTTAGTGCGCCTTAAAACTAGTTGAAGTCCCAAGTGACATTGTCGCGGTCCGTACCAGTACGAAAGCCTGTAACAGAAACATTCTTTTGTGTATGAATTGTTCATTTTAAAGTTCAATATAAAAAAGAATTAATGTTACAAAGACGATTGTGTCACTGTCTCGTTTTATTAAACCGTGTCCATTTTACTAGTGGCATATGTGCTCATTGCAACCTTGAAGATCAGCTTAAGACTGTTCAGTTTATTTTTTACAAGGCATACATGTACATACGTTGCGTTGTATGTTATCCTTGTGTTGTTTGGTAGTCCTTGTTATTCGCTCTTACTCCGGTGATGTTTGACTGAGTGAATTAGCCGGCTGTCGGGGATGTCAGGTTTTTGTCACTATCTCGCTTCAGTTTTATTGTTCATTTAAATGTTTGTCATGTGATGATTTTGATTGTTCCTGTAAGTGTTCTTTAAGTGCAAACGCATCTGCTCCATATAAACCTATTTAACATTAAATTACGCACGATAACATGCCGTTGTTATAAAACTGTCAATATTAACATTAAGTTAATTAAATATTTTGTGTATGTGCAGAATGGGGACCTATGGACAACACGCCGCCGTATTATCATGTATCAACAATGCAATACTCGTATTGCGATGCTGTGGCGTACTGTGAAAATATAAAAACACAACTGGCGCACATTGATACATCAAATTATAGTTTTCTAACGAAACTATGGACGGTAGTGAAAGACACAGCAGGGGATAACTTCGTAGTTTGGGTTTCTTCATCAGGTAATTCGTCTTGTTTTTTTTTGAAAACCAACTTTTGTTTTTTCTCAAATCTTAAACACATACTAACTACATGGCGGTCGTTGGACCTAACCAGTTTTCTGCGGTCCGTTAAAGTTTTTACTATAAAGTTTACGTTCATTCATTCATTCATAAATATGTCACGTGATACGGGGCGTAAAAAGTAACTGCCAATTTGATACCATGTTTTATTGCGGTAATAATACATGGCCTGGTCTGCTCTATGTTAAATGGATTAATCCGCAGATCGTGTTAGAATCTTTATTTTAGTATACGTTTACAAGATTATAACTTACCTTGTTGCCATGTACATGCGTAGTTTAATACTAGTACACCAGTCATTGTTATCATTCCAGACACACACTGCCCAGCCGGTCTTACATTAAATGCAGCTACAATTTCATACTTCGGAGCTCTGGTCCATATGCCTGGAAACAAATCTACGACTGAACACCATCTGGCTCTGTGTTCAACCCAATTTATTCCTACCGCAGCAACTACATCAACAATGCCAACAACAATGCCAACAACAATGCCACAAACTACAGAATCAACCATGCCATCACAAACCGGTGATTTTATACTTTATGTGTACAGTGCAGCCCTCTCTTTAGCGACAGGCTATCTATGAATAGGAACATAATATTTCTATTACAGAAGTAACCATTTACTAGTACTATGGTTTTGGACGGGAGGATTTTGATTTGTGTGGCAGAAACGTTCACATTTTTTAAAAACCATACAAACCGCCATCCACGTCGTTTCTTAACTTTGATTGCTGTCTTGTATTATACGGATACGCTCCCACAAAGGATTACCATACAACCGATGGTTAGAATGATGTGCACTGCTGCCAAATCCCCAGTATTTCGGGTGCTACTGATAAACCTTCCTGGAGGGAAATCCGGGTACAATATCCCAATAGACGTTCGACTTACAAGGCGTGGTTGCTAGTAGCTACGTTTACCAATAAAGGTCCTATGCAGCCGATGCTTGAATTAGAAGGTCGCAAGTACTACTTACAACCTAAAAAGACTCGTTCATCTTTGAAATCTGCATCTCAAGGCGAATCCATGTTGACAAACCTGAAGTTATAAAAGCTTGTTTTTCCATAAGTAAAGCCTAATTTTCAGGGAGTTTTTTCTTGTTTCTTTCAAAATATTGATTTTGTACTTATGACCTTCTAACTCTAAGCCAGCGATACATGTATATGCAAACTAGTTAGTGACTTATGACGGTTCATTGTGTATTTTCAGTTGTGTTAACCACCCAACCTTCAGAGAAGCCTGCGTTCTCAGCCAGCCTTAGCAGCCATTCTATGAACCTTGGCAATTATCAAACCATTATATTCGACAATGCCTTCACCAATAACATCGGAGCGTACTCATCCGTAACTGGTATATTTACCGTCCCTAAGAATGGAACCTATTTTTTCACTGCGACAGTAATGAGTCATTCTGGACAATATCTTGAGACAGAAATCTGCCTGAATGGCAAATCCTTAGTGTTCATGTATTCGTCTGATGCCAAGTATGAACAGGGAACTAACAGTGTGGTGTTAGTGTTGAAGGCAGGGGATAGTGTCTGGGTGAGGCATCGTGGTACAGAGGGATCCAATGCGTACGGCGGACACTGGAGTACCTTTTCTGGTTTCATGATTTAATTTACTGTTGTATTATTGATGTAATTTCTATTTACTACATGTAGGAAACATCTTCCTTCCACCTGCAGTGACCACCTCGTTTGAAAAGAATAAGCCTACCACATTTCCACAAGGATAATTTCAGTTCCAATAATGTCGAGAAATAAACTGCAAGTTCCTTTACTAGTATTCATTACTCTTCCACTTGTACAAAGAATACCAAACATTTTTTCTTCTGACAAATGCACTTCACACAGGCCTATGTCAAAGCTTTCGTGTGACATTTTGAAAGTTTTAGTTCTTAGCTAGAACAGATATACTCTCGTTTATATCAGAATGTCTTTAAAGCACACTGCCTTCTCTTTGTCAGGATACACAGAACCATTTATTACCTGAGTCACATATCTAACCTGATCGTCGTCAGATTATCGGTAAACGTACGTTTTGGCTTATTGGGCCGGAGACTAGACCGACATCTGGCAGTCGGGGCATTGTCGGTCAAATTCAACTTGGAGTTGCTTGGCATGGATTTTATCGTTGACCATCCGATGACCGGTCGATATCGCCCGACGAGAACATCGTACGATTATCCCTGGTCATCGGATGGTCAACGATAAAATCCATGCCAAGCAACTCCAAGTTGAATTTGTCTAGTATCCGGCCCAATAAGCCAAAACGTACGTTGACCGATAATCTGACGACGATCAGGTTAGATATGTGACTCAGGTAATAAATGTACTATCTAGTCAGCAGAAAAGAATTTTACCTTTATTTCCGAATAGAATTGTACAGTACGTGTCTTCGTGTTATTCTGAGCGTAAGGTACACTCAGGGACAAAATAAACGCACACTTTATATCATAGTAAAATAAATTATGTTGTTATTTTTCAAATTCGTTGAAATTGCACACACTCATGCATGAATTATCAATGAGGTTAAATTCAAAATTTCATTGATATTTGTACAGGAATGACATTTTTACAAAGGTTCAAATCTAACAGTCGAGCCTGACAAAATTCACACCTTTTGTCCCATTTAATATCTGGTGTTGCAGCCTTAACAACAATGTACTACGCCTCATTGGTGCTATGATGGTTGTCATGCGTTGTTGTGGACCATGTTCCACTCTTGAATGAGGGTATGGTGAGGTTTGTCAACATTCCTCGGTAGTGGTGCACGTGCGCGGACATGATGTCCGATTTCGCCCCAGACATGCAAGTTTATGAATTGCTTGGGGACAGGCGCACAGTTTTGCCTGAAACCGACTCAACTGCTACACAGGCAACAATAAAGTATGCATTTATCCAGTGTTTGTGATACTGCTGGTAAAGATGTGTATGAGTTGCGACATAAATCGGCTAAACCTTAAACGACTGTGAAAGGTATCGTTATCGTCTACAATGAAGAATGAAACAAAAAATGAATCAAAATTAAGTTGCGATAATTTGAAAACGGAGTTATATTTTTCAAATAAGTTGTCAATTTATTCGCCATTGGACTCCTATCATCATCCTAGCTGTGGTTGTGGCTGACCGGAAGTGATGTTTGCGATGGAGCATGCGCATAGTCCCGCCTTGTCTACGAGTTGTTATCCGGGGTCTCCCATTGTAAGGGCGATCCTTTATCGTCCCAGTGACATTATATCGCTCTTTCAGTCTTGTATTTGTAGAATAGTGGCAATGGAATTGACTGGCGACAGCAGTACGATTCATTCACATACGAAGCATTCCAGTTTCTTCCGACCGAATGTTTACTGGCAAATATTGCACGTTTTAACTTACTTTGTATGCTTTTATTTGATGAGTTTTTAAAAGTATTATCGATAACCTACTATTTGTCAATACAAACGTTCCGCTTTTCGATTTCGCACGAGCGCCACGTGCAAAATATACGTTTTATAAACTTCCGGTCAAATCGGTTTGAGAACAAATATAATTGCGTGCAAAAATGTACAGGAGCCAAGGTTTTAACCCGTGTAGCATGAATATTTTTAATAAAAACTATATATCAAAGTTACTTAGAAAATTAGGCCCCCGAAAAATTGTTGCGTTATTTTTGTCCCTGAGTGTATATTGGACATAAGTTGGTCTGTCTCCGGGGCTCGACCGTCAGAAATTAAAACAACAGGGACATGATATATATGAAACTGTAGCCTCTTAAAGAAGACAAGTGCCCTAAATTTGAGAAAGGACCTTATTAAAATGATACAGACCAAATTTTATGAAGATCCATCCATGTAAAATGAAGGGATGCCCGGGACGGGGCCAATATTGATCCCGGGGTTATGATTTGAGCAAAATGGATAGAGGTCGTCTAGACAATGGGTCATTATTTAAGCAATTTTGGTAAAGGTTCACTAGACAATGCTACAAGCAAAATATCTAAGCTCTATGTCATGTGGTTCCAGAGTAGAAGATTTTTTTAAGTACATGTATTTCTATTTATTTCTTATATTAAATTATGAGATGTCTGGGTGGGGCCAATATTGACCCTGGGGTCATGATTTGAGCAATATTGGTAAAGGATCACTACGCAATGCGTTATGCTAAATATCTAAGCTCTATGCCTTGTGGTTTCTTAGAAGAAGAGTTTTAAATGTTTTGTTATTTCTAGATGGATCAACTTTATTTGAGCAATTATTAAATCCACTATGTCAGGCACATCCAAGCAAAACTTCCTCAATATTGGCAAAACCGTTTCAGAGGAGATGCCATTTGAAAGTGTGGACGGACGATCGACGTACACAATAGCTCACCTTGAGCACGTTGTGCTCAGGTGAGCTAAACAGCCACTTGGAGACACAAAATCTGTCTAATTGCTTCACATAATCACCAAAACATAAGTTACAATTGAATTTTAATAGGTAAGTCATGGTCGACATTTTGACCGTATCACCTATATAGCACTTTACAAGTAAAAATATTAGTACCATGAAAAACTTTTTATCAGTAATGCGATAAATTTTGCCATTCTTGGTGCAGAGCTTGTTTGTTGGAACCTGAGATCATGGAGAAAGATCCATTGGTCAGATGAAAGCAGGTTCCTTCTGCACGTCATATAAGACGGGCGTATTCGAGTGTGGAGGCAACGAAATACAGCCTACACACATCTCAAAATCACATAAGACGCCTTACTGATAGTATGAGGAGAAGGGTTGAGGCTGTCATCCGGGCACGTGGCAGTTACACACGTTATTAAAAAATTTGGCTACATAATGTCATTTAAGGTTAAGTAATCGTCAACATTTACCAAAAATATCCACCAGTAAATGTTTTGTAAACGCTCCAACACCATACTTATAAACACCTACATTTTTGGTAAAAAAAACCACATTTGCTTATGCTTCAATAATTTGGATAAGAATAAACTAAACTCATAAATTTACTGGTTTATGATTACTAAATTGCTATCGCTACTTATCAAATTACTATTTCTTAGCTCAATTAAGTCGTCATCTCATGACAGTGCTTTCAATCACAACAAATTTTAAATTTCCGGGGTGTGCTTAACTTATTTCCAGGTGTATATATAATATGTCATTTTATCAATAAGGCAGTGATGTGGAAAGCGAACACAAGATGAAGCCTTTAGGGGATTAAAATCAATACAGCGCACAGATATATTGAAATTGTGCAAAAATGTTTTTTTAAATGATATTCGATTATTAAAAATAAAATCTTAAAATAAATCACATTACAGAAAATGAAATTACATGTATACCTTATAATGCCCAAAGATAATATAAATCGAACAGGAAAGTCAGCACTCAACTTAAACAGACAAGCAAACCTGAACACGTCACTACGATACGTAGAAACGCGACGGTAATGTAATAATCACATATGTGTAGTGCATTGCAAAAGAAGAAATGTACATACTTGTGGAGATTTGAATACTGAGTGTAAGTATGTGTTCTAATTCCGGACCCTGCTGACACATATTTACATATGTGAAGACGGTATCGGCAACACTGAGTACGATAAAGTGCAGTTGTTTTACCTGTCAAAATGAAATACAATGTACACCGTAGCTGCATACCGGTTCTGTATGATGTAGATTCATTGATTAGTCTTCTCTTGATAGGTGAGGGCAGGCAATATTACACTATAACTATTTCGTTTTACAACTACATACAAACACCAGCGCTATAAGCTATTTGATTAATTTCAGCAACATGTCACGTATATCTAGTAGAGATTGTTGCAGAAGCTGTTAGGAGTATATGAATTATGTTGCTACATTGAAATATGTGGCATCGCTGCAGCACATACGACCCAAAATTCCAATATTGATTGATTTGGTTAACTGCATAGACATTACGCTACTATACAAACGTCCGCTCTATGACTAACTGCAACTTAATGTAACAGACCATTATAATGATGTTGTATAGCTGTGGATTATGTGATAATACAACAAACACGGATAGTTTAAGAGGTAAGACTTTACACATAATTATGTCGATTTATACATAGTGTGGCAACATTAAACTGTTACCCGTGAAAACTCGGTGCCTTTCTCGTTTGTGACTAACAAACTAAGATACATGTTTACGGTACGATAACGAAACTACACTTCTTAAGATAACGAGCGCCAATTTTAACATGTAAGTCAATATTTAAGTTAGAAATGTTTACAAACAATTCAACTGTAAACTGCACATATTCAAGTTCATTTTCACACCCTCAATGAGGTCAATATAATCATATGTAGACATTTACAATAATTAATAACTTCAATGAAATAAAATAATGTACATGACTATGTGCAGTTTATACTTAGTTAAAATATTTGTAAACATTGCTAACCTCGATATTTACCTGTACCAGTCCAAGCGTGTGGGTTCGTTATTGTTATATACACTATGAATGTAATTTACATTTCTACTCTTGTTAGCGGACGAGTGTGGTATTCGAAAGTTTACTTTTAGTTAACCATGTTTTAAAGATCACTTACGCTGAGAGTGGTACAGCGGTCTAGTCCACTATTACAGTGTAAAACCAACTATAAAGGCTTATACGAGGGGTGATCCATATATAACGAGAAAATGCTTATAATTTTGTTATTGTCCGTTCAATTTTACTCAAACTTTTGCTGGAAGTAATAAAATACATTAGCAATGTATCCCTGAATATTCATGATAACAGCGACATCATGCTAAAATATATGGTTGCTAAGGTAACCCTCAATACGTTTAGGCGGGGCATTTTTCGGATTTTTCACCGTTTTCACGCAAATTTAAACCCTCGCAGTTTTCATGTAAGCAATGTGATAAAAATTGGTACTTGGAGTCACCTAAGCCTCGCCTTAGTGATGGCGACGTCATACACGGGTTGTGTTGCCATTCGTTACGTCACGCACGTGTTATCGTTCCGTGATAGCAAAAATGATAGACGACAAAATATTATCAATAAAATATTTAGTTTTGAAGAAAACAAGTAATAATAAAATTGTGCACAATATTCAGTAGTCATTTCGTGATCATGACATGTGAAAAGCTTCGATTTGTGAACATAATAACACCTTATAAATTGACTGGAAAATGCTAGTGATCTAAGCAAAGTGGACGTAACGTGACGTCGACGTCAGAACTACGCACGAAGATGTTGGATGTTTTGAACGAAAATCCTACGAATTACTATTGTGGGTTATTTTTCAACTTGGTATGGTATTTGCGAAGACGTATAATATTAAAGGAGGATACTCCGAAAAGTTTTTAATAATCAATACAGTAAGGCCTAAGGAATGTGATCAAATTGATCATAGTTAAATTCTGAATTACGTCAAAAGGTGAAAAAATGACGTTGCCCCGCCTATCGGTTACATAGGTCAGCAAATATGTTCCAAACAATTTATTTTTCCATATATTTGAAAACTATTTCGTACTTTTTCTTCTAGTGTATGTATTAACGGCCACATAAAATATATTTAGAAAATAACATGTAATAACAAAGTTATAAGCATTTTCTCGTTATAAGTGGATCATCCCTCGTATAGTCCGTTTAATCAGGTCTGTCACTTGTAAACAAACTTTGCAATATCATAGCATTGTATTTTTTAATGTTTCAAACATTTCAATCAGAGTAAAGGGCAGAGAAAACCAATACCTAATACACATAGTGTCAATTGCATAATATATTAAAGTGCGCCCAGGATAATGAGAAAGGTGGGGACATTTCGTATAGGTGGATTAATCGGATGTGCATGATTTATTAGTGATATTTTGAGTACAATACTGACCTTATCTGTTTACTTCAGTAATTTGTTAAACCAATTTTGCAACCGCGGTACGCGTTGAGCAAACCTATTCATGTTTGTAAATAACTCATTATCCTGGTCGCACTATATTATAGTGTTGTCTGACCAGATTAAACTGAGTCTCTTTGCATAATTCATTCAGTTCTGGAAATTTCCGAAGTTATAAAAACATAATTATTATAATTACATTTATCGCTGTATGTGGCTTTATTGAGTTGCTACTAGATAACATTCTGTAGTTAAGTGTGTGGTGTGTAGACCACAAGGCATCGGGTTCAAGGCTTACTAAATATATTATTTATTTTAACATTTATATCCTTTTATGCAAGTATGCTATTTGTGAATTATAATCATCCCTATGTTCACATATCCATTACACAATTCAGTCATACATTACATTCATAATTGCCAAGTCGTCGAAGCCCTTTTCATGTACTTGAAATAAACCAATATGCAATTGAAAATGTTACAAAAACCGATAATAAAGACAAAATAATATAAGAACGTACGGGGTATAGTTTTAAACATAAAACCCTTGATTGAAGGATAGAAAGTTGAAATAAAAATATTAATGACAATCGCTTGCAGTAAGTTGCGAACCTTCGAACACTGGCGTTAAAGGCGCAAACGTTTCCACTGCGCTACAATTCATGTTTGATATTTCTTTCGATTTTGTTACAAATGCAGAGGTTACTGCAGATGTAGTAAATAAACATTCGCGAGTACAGCCGGGGATATACGGACTTTGATCAGAAACTCAGTTTAATCTGGTCAGACAACGATAAATTGCAATGTTTATTATACAGTGTTATGTAAACAAGTGAAGTGAACGACCTGATTAATCGATTCATACAGGCAGCTATAAGTCAACGCTAAATTAGCATACGCTATTCGCTCTATCTGTTCCGACAATGACATTGCCTATAAGTTCGCCCTATAGTTGGCGTTGATACCAAGAGAGTTAATTTGAACGTACACTATAGTGCGCCGGCTTTTGTTTACAAATAAAAAAGACAATTAAATGCATTTCCGGTGTTCATTTTTGTTCAATCTTGGGCCTATTCACTTTTAATGACATACCCTTTGTAAATCTACACTGGTAACAAGCGGTCAGTTGACCGTGGATTGTGTATATTAAGCATGTTTTATTGACAAGTATAAAGTTATCCCCGGCGAACTATAGTTGTTGATACAGTATTAAGGGGGACCACTCCTGACGATTTTGCGTCGTCTGCGCATCATTTCGCGCAGCTGGTTTACGGATGTTGCGACGATTCTGAGAACGATTTTTTCGCTGCCTGACTGCGTGTTTTGCTTTAAATATATCTTAAATTGAATTGTTCAAGCGAGGTTCGTCAATTGCAAGGGAAATAACCGCTGTGGGAGTTTGATTCGTTATTTTTTTTATATTTACGACACCGGACTGCTTTACGACACGTAAACATTTTCACGAAAATGAAACTAATGACCGTGATAAAAAGCTGTTTTAAATCAACTGTGTGCGCGAATAGACTCGGTAATATTGTCGTAGTACATGTGGGCCACTAATACATGACCAGGTTCGATCGTTTAACGTACATCATGGCAGAAGACACGAAACTCGGGTCGTCAGGGACGACTCTCACAGATCTGACCTTCAAGTCAAGAAGTTGTGTCAACATTATTCGAATTCGACAATTCAGATCGTCATTGATCGTGAGTATAAAGTCAATTTGGTTACGTGTGTGTTTCCTAATACTGCCTTACAACATGTTCTATCCTTACTGGTAGGACACATGCTTGATCTAGATAATGGGACTCTGTGTAGACTCTAGTCCAGTGTAGCCACAAATGACCTGGTTGGTGTACCCAATGTTTAGGCTTAGTGTACATGCTGGGTGCAGATCGATTATCATCATAAGTCCTGGACAAAGGGTGACAGGCTACTGTCCACTTTTGTACGATGACTCGCTGGCCAACATCAGGAGCCCTTTGCCTTACCAAACTGCCACCGAGCGCTGGATAGTGGTATGCTAGAAAACAGCTTGCTTCAGAAAAGCATGACATAGCAAATAAAATATATGCTACTGGCGAGCGCTCTCAGATAGCAGACCGTTGCACAGCAAAGTGCTACCGAAGCGGTCTGTTGCATAAGAAGGCACTTGGTAGCGCTCACCTAGCAAAGTGCTGAGAAACGGTATGCTTTTGACAAACACTTGTTGCTGGCTGGTTGCATGTAGTTGCAAAGACACAGTAAAGCGCTCGATTGCGGTATTTGGTAGCGCTTTGGTTAGGCAACAGGCTCCAAATGGTCACCAACAAATGTCTAAGGCACATTTTGATTATCAGTCAGACTCTAAGCCCCAATGGCTGGCCCCTGGCCTGATTAGCCAAAATGTATGCTGGCCGATCCATCAGTCTGCGATTGAAACAAGACTCAATTTATGATATTTTTCATAATAACATAAATTTATGGAATAAAATATGTAGCCCCTATACATGCGCAACTATCTCCTATATAAGTATAACCAGTTCTTCTCAAGTTGGGTGGGAAACACGGAAAAGTGTTCCTAAAATTTTTAGTGGCCCAACTGGTATTCAAACCTTGGACCTCCACATCATTATTCAGTATTTGGTAGTGTCTAGAGCTTAATAACTTACTAAGTTTGCTTGACTTCCATAGGTCACGCATTCAGAATATATTCAAATTATTATTATAAATTACCTATAAAAGATAATACCAAAATGTCTATAGATCTACAGGAGTTCCATTTGACACAGGAGTAGGAGTTTTGACCCTTGAAATTTCCAAAAAGCCACATTTTGACCCTGAAGATTTTGGTTTAAAGGGTCCTTAAGCTTTTCTCTTAAAATCATGGTTATTTTGTCTATAAAATATGGTAAAATTTAGTCAAATGTATCAAAATGACCCTTCTGTTCAGATTCAGAAGCTAGTGGAACCCCTGGATCTATATAGTGATTTTTTTATTTCATTGTTAGAACTTTGTATCAGTATAGAATTATAAAAAGATGTGACCTATTGTAACTATTGTCTGAGATTCATTTGGATTTCTAATTTCAGATTATGCTGGACCAGTGTAAAAGCAGACATTAAACAACACAGTCTGAAAGAACGTCTACCATACTATTTGTACTATTGTGAAAATTTCAAGGCATGGTTGCATTCAGTCTGGCTATAGTACCTGCAAACAGGGTAATAATTTTTAAACTTTGCTGTATATAATATATGTAAAATCTTGTTTATGATCCGGTTTAACATGTTTAACAATTTTTCGGTTATATGCGGCGGCTCTCTTAAAAAATCTGGTTTCCTGGATGGTATTCTTACTTGTTCTTAATTACCCTTCCACAAGGATCCAACAACTTCTTCACATGTGGAGGAAAAATCAAATTTACCTACATGGACTAACAATAGAATCTGGATGAACAAGCCCACTAACCAAGATTTAACCTCAGCTACATTTTTACATCATTTATAAAAAGTAAAGAGTGAAAATGCCTCTGACATCATGTATGGCTTATATGGAATGACAATTGTGTAAAAAGAAGTTTTTCCATTGTAACAATCTTAGTAACCACCTGAAGTTGCACAATTATTATCATTTTTGTGTATTATTTGAATCTTGTGTATAATATGCAAAGTTTTTAAATCTTGATACCAATATTAAATTATATTGCTATAGTATATTAAGTGCACTTGACTTATTTGCACTTAATAAATCTCACTGAATATTGCACATTTTGTTGCATACACAAAGTGTTACATTTATTTACAATGTCCCTTTTGTATCAAATGTTTTAATAATAAAATTTTATTTTATTTGTTTTCAGTGTCCTAGACTATTGTTCATGTACTTCCTGCTGTCTGAAGACACCCAGTGACCAAGATGTGATGCATTACTAAAAAGATAATGAAGACACTCTGATATAAGACATTCAAAAGTGTTCTGTGTTAAACAAGGCCAATGAATCAGTATACCAAGTGCAAATTAGTGCATACAAATTATACAACATTAATGCATGCTTTTAAAGTTTGATTGAAATAGACATTATTCGTGTTCACAGGATGTTTAAATTGTTTATAGATATTTACTTCAAATAGTATTGAAAATCATACATGCTCGAGTATTGATACATTATAGTCAGAGTTTAGTGTTGACCTACATATTTAGGTAGAAGTATGAAATAGTATATATTAGATTAATTGTTACTATGTTGCTTACAGTCAAACTTGTTTTAAAGACCACCTGTGAACAAAAATCAATATTATAAAACCCGTCTATAAAGACCACCTTTTTACACAGTGTATAAACAAGTCAATTTCCGGTTATCGCAATATAGTCTTGCAATAAGTCATACAGTGATAGGAAATCACCAGATGTTTCAATCACAATTAGTCATACAAGTTGAATTGTATAGTATCCCAATAAGTCATACATTGATTTGGTTTATATGCTGTGTTTAATGTCTCATCAGATCACTTTTCATTGATATTTGGCCTGTTTTGAGAAGATACCCATCAGCAGGAACTACATTTTACTATCTGTTTTAGTGTTACCATGGGTCATCTTTCTACACAAAACTGACTTTAATTCCAGTTGATAATTGCCAGAAATCATATACAGTATACTGATATTATTGAGTATACTATGTCAATAATGTCACTGCGGTCGAACTACTTTTTCATGTCAGCTATGGGTGTTCTTACTCACATGATTGGTTGCATGTGCAGATCCAAAAGGTGTGGTACAAGGGATCAAAATGGTTTTATTATCCCCCGCTGAAGGCGAAGGGATATAAGTAATAGTATTTGTCTGTCCATCCCATATTTTTTCCATAGCATAACTCTAAAACTATTTGAGGTATTGACTTGAAACTTGATATATGAATAGATGTCATCTAGGAGAAGTTCAGTGACTAAGAAACATAACTCTAGCTGGTACCATTATTGAATTATTTCCCTTTAACCAAAGTTATGATATTCCCCTTGATGTTATTTACTAACATTTTAACAGAATAAGGGACCCTGATTGACTTAGGTTTGCATGGACAAGGCTTCCATGGGGCCTTAAGCGTTTATTGAACGCAGTCTTGTTCTATCTAGTCCTGTTTCTATTTAATACCCGTTGGTAGCAAACATATATGGTGGGGATGGCCATGTGAACATAACTATTGTTGTAGATAACATTGTTGCTAATAAGTCTTGAAAATGGGATGCAAATAATGCATTTCATGTTTAAAGAATAATGACTTGGTATAAATTGCATGGCTTACAGTATCCATACTCTTTGTTATGCAAATAAACTGATATTTTTATGAAATATTCTTGTTTGTATTTCCTAGAAACAGTATGTGCTTTTGAAATGCATTGTCATGGGTGAAAGTTGTCAGTATAAATATAGATTACAGTATTTTGAGAAACAATTGCACTATGTAATTTACATGAAAAAAATCTATGAACAATCTTCAGTATTTGAGATTATTTTTTCAGTATTTTGAACAATTTTAATTTTCACCCATGGATAGTGTTATAAATAATTCATCCAAGACCTGTGAACAAATACCTACAAGTTTGTAGTTATATATGACAGCAGTTGATGTAACTGGTTTTACAGGAATCAAACATGCAATGCTCCGCCAACGTTCTATCCTGATACATAACTGGACAAGTTGATCTGAACCACACTAAGTTTTTTCTGTATGACAATGCACACTCTGTCTCAATCATAGTCTCTTGCCATTGTTGAATGATCAGTTCTATGAGTTTCATGAAGTAGTATGACACAGTTCTCAAATTACAGTATACATGTAATTATCAACACAATGTCAAAATTTGGTGGATATGCACCATGATAAGGCTTTGTGTTGCGCCTCAAACTGCAGTCAAAGGTCAAGGATGGAGATCAAATGCTAAAAAATGCACATTAATTTCCTCTTATGTATTTCATACAGACTCTAGTATACATGTTAATAAGTGAATTTATAATAAATGTGAAGCATAAACACAATTCCAACGACATAAACACCAATATCTGCATGTCATAGGGACCACTGCCTTGTTTTCCTTATTTCGGGAGAATCGTTGCCATGGCAACAGTTTCAAATAAAAAAAGTGTATCGTACTTTGTTGTGAGCTGAATCAAGTAGTTTTAAAGATTCCTAGCAATTTATGACCAAACAACAGCTTTATTATGTGAGAAGTTGTAATGACCCATTTGTGTTGAAAAAAGTGGGTGGGGTAATTTGACATGGTTTTAAGCCAATTTGGTGTATTCTGAACGTAATAAATGAACAAATTCATTAAATAACAATGCCAAATAAATGGTATCGTATGTACAGTGGCGATCCAGTTGATTGAACATGATATGTTGATTTAAAATTAATTTATTTAACAAATATTTGGATTTTGCCTCTTTCAAACTGGGTAAGGTTACACATTTCGCGTTATAACTCTCTTAAATGCACATTAGCATATGTTTTTGAAGTTTTCTATTCAAACACAATATATTTTTCTTTCATTTTACCATGGTCACAAAAAATCGTAGTTATTATTTCAACAAGAATTTTTAGGTTTAAATATTGAATTAAACTTCATTTTGGTGCCATTTTTAAAAGAATTTATATGTCCTTAAAACTCCCATAAAACTAACATTCTGGTCGTATTTGCCATACTTTTAATCTTTTTATCATTTGTATTGTTAGTATATCGATTATTGCCTAGATTCTGATGTACTTATAACAATTTTGGTTCATATTTATTTAATTACCGGCCATTTCTTAACCCCTACCCCCTTTTCAATAGCTTTAGATGCTAAAATGGCCGTTTTGAGGTGTGTTATTTCGATTTGATATTACAAAAAAAGTAAGTCATTAACCTATGTTTTTCTACTCAAAAACGAACTTCGCATAGGTTGAACTTGGCAAAAAACATGGTTTCAAAAAATCGTAGTTATTTTGATTTCAGGAGTGGGCCCCCTTAACTTATTTCGGGATATTGTATTTTATCAGATGGAACAGTAAAACACCTCTTCCGAAACATATTTCAATATACCTTTCCTTATATATTCAGGCAATGGTAAAACTGGAATGTAACAATAATGTATAAACGGTGGTTCTTGGTCTTGGTGCAAGTGTATATTACAAGTAGGTGATTTATTCCTTACAATTCTATTGTTCTGTAAATTCAGACGTAGTCCTATCTACTGTCCGGTTAGGACAATGTGATAATGATATTGGATTTGATGTGAACACAAAAGATTACAACCATTGTCTGAACAGGTAAACGGAATATACAGTAGTATTTTGTTTAGCATTAACATTAATAATGTCTTTATACTTGGTTTTGCAATGTAATCATACTGGACTCGACCTCACTATACCATTATCCTACCTGGACAGTAGTACCTGATTCTCACAACACCCCACTATATCATTATCCTACCTGGACAGTAGTGTCATATTCTCACAACACCTCACTATATCATTATCCTACCTGGACAGTAGTGTCATATTCTCACAACACCCCACTATATCATTATCCTACCTGGACAGTAGTGCCATATTCTCACAACACCTCACTATATCATTATCCTACCTGGACAGTAGTGTCATATTCTCACAACACCTCACTATATCATTATCCTACCTGGACAGTAGTGCCTGATTCTCACAACACCTCACTATATCATTATCCTACCTGGACAGTAGTGCCATATTCTCACAACACCTCACTATATCATTATCCTACCTGGACAGTAGTGCCTGATTCTCACAACACCTCACTATATCATTATCCTACCTGGACAGTAGTGCCATATTCTCACAACACCTCACTATATCATTATCCTACCTGGACAGTAGTGTCATATTCTCACAACACCCCACTATATCATTATCCTACCTGGACAGTAGTGTCATATTCTCACAACACCTCACTATATCATTATCCTACCTGGACAGTTGTGTCATATTCTCACAACACCCCACTATATCATTATCCTACCTGGACAGTAGTGTCATATTCTCACAACACCTCACTATATCATTATCCTACCTGGACAGTAGTGCCATATTCTCACAACACCTCACTATATCATTATCCTACCTGGACAGTAGTGTCATATTCTCACAACACCTCACTATATCATTATCCTACCTGGACAGTAGTGTCATATTCTCACAACACCTCACTATATCATTATCCTACCAGGACAGTAGTGCCATATTCTCACAACACCCCACTATATCATTATCCTACCTGGACAGTAGTGTCATATTCTCACAACACCCCACTATATCATTATCCTACCTGGACAGTAGTGCCATATTCTCACAACACCCCACTATATCATTATCCTACCTGGACAGTAGTGTCATATTCTCACAACACCTCACTATATCATTATCCTACCTGGACAGTAGTGTCATATTCTCACAACACCTCACTATATCATTATCCTACCTGGACAGTAGTGTCATATTCTCACAACACCTCACTATATCATTATCCTACCAGGACAGTAGTGCCATATTCTCACAACACCCCACTATATCATTATCCTACCTGGACAGTAGTGTCATATTCTCACAACACCCCACTATATCATTATCCTACCTGGACAGTAGTGTCATATTCTCACAACACCTCACTATATCATTATCCTACCTGGACAGTAGTGCCTGATTCTCAGAACACCTCACTATATCATTATCCTACCTGGACAGTAGTGCCTGATTCTCACAACACCTCACTATATCATTATCCTACCTGGACAGTAGTGCCATATTCTCACAACACCTCACTATATCATTATCCTACCTGGACAGTAGTGCCATATTCTCACAACACCTCACTATATCATTATCCTACCTGGACAGTAGTGCCTGATTCTCAGAACACACACAATACCATTATCCTACCTGGACAGTAGTGCCATATTCTCACAACACCTCACTATATCATTATCCTACCTGGACAGTAGTGCCATATTCCCACAACACCCCACTATATCATTATCCTACCTGGACAGTAGTGCCTGATTCTCACAACACCTCACTATATCATTATCCTACCTGGACAGTTGTGTCATATTCTCACAACACCCCACTATATCATTATCCTACCAGGACAGTAGTGCCATATTCTCACAACACCTCACTATATCATTATCCTACCAGGACAGTAGTGCCATATTCTCACAACACCCCACTATATCATTATCCTACCAGGACAGTAGTGCCTGATTCTCACAACAATTCGAATGTATTGTAAAATCATAAATTTCGAGATTGATGAACTTTGCTATATTCGCGAAATCAATAAGACTTTAGAAAATTTATAATCATGAAGGAGATAATACAACAGAAATAAGTTATTTTTTAATTTTAAAATACGCGAATATTTAAGTTTGCAAACTACTAATATATGAGATTGTAACATAAACAGCGTAGTTATACCATGTGGCTTTTGGCTACGGGTCCAAGTCGAAAGTTGTCAAAATTGGAAAACATAGCCATAAGTATTTCGTCTTGGACCTGTAGCCAAAAGTCACATTGTATGACTACGTTGTTTATGTTACAATCTCATAAACATGTTATTATTTAGGTGTGACCGGTACAGTTATTGAAGGATGTTCCACACGTGTTAAACCTAGTGAACAATGTAAAGATAGACATGCTGCCTGTATGTTTAACTCAACTCTACAACAACATACCTGTCAATGTTTAGATGGTTATTTCTACAACAATGGACGTTGTCGAAGTAGGTACTATCTGTTTATTCAGGTCTGTCACTTGCATACAAATATTGCAATATCATAACATTGTATTTTTATTGTTTTAAACATTTTAATTGGAGAAAAAGGCAGTGAAAACATACCTTATTTACTGACCTACATAATAATTCGAATACTATATATCCAAATCAGACATTTATAAAAGAAATCGCAATGTTTATATACACAATGTTATGTACTCAAATGACTGACCTGATTCATCGAGTTATATTATTCTGATAATAATACAAGGTCAACACTTAGGCGAAAAAAAGTTGTTGCATATAAGCTTGAATACAAGTAAAACAGCACATGTTTTATATAAGTACTTTATTCAAATGGAGATGTTTGATACTAGTATTACGTACCGTGGGATAATAACGTCAAAAAGCTTGTTGGCATCAACACGTTCGTGACTCAATGCTGAACACTTTTATTGGAGATAGTGGGAAGGTATACTACTACTAATAGTAATTAATAATCATAATAATGAAGACATTTATCTCAAACCTGGCCTATATGTTCCCAGTACATATATACTACATTAATTTTGTACATCATGTATAGTGCTCAGGCTAGCTGAATTTTACACTACACAGAAAATAACAACTGAATAATTCATTGTTTCGAAATGCGACAAAAAAGTTTTATTTTCTACTTTCGTAAATTCGAATGCAGACACAAAAGAAGGCAATAATTATGTATTGATAACTTGTTGTTAATTAACTGTAGACTCTTCAACGACAGTTCACTGCTAATAACTACACTGCCCACCAAAAATAAGTATACATATTATGCTATTTGCCCACTTACTTGCCTGTATTACTACTACTTGCAGAACAGTGAAGAAACAACACATTTGAAGAAAAGGAATATTTTTGTTTTTTAAATGGAACGACCAGACGTTAATTGGTACCCTAGGTGCAAAATCCTAAGTTTCTTGGTCCCTCTTAAATGGTAACTTTGTCACAAAAAGATGGAACATTAAGGCTTTTTTATCACATGATTATTTTAGTTCCGAACATCTTCATCTGTTTTTATTTGTTTTGGTTTCCCAAACAAATACAGAAGTCAATCTCAAACGCGAGTCCTTAATATCTGAGCGAAAGTAGTCCAGAAAATTCAATTAAAGACAAAGTAGTTCCATATATGTGCCTTTTGTGTGGTCAAAATATATTTTCTCTTATGAGTTAACTATGCTGATGATTTGAATCTCATAACAAGGTTGTTAAATTTCAAAGACGGTAAATAAATAATAGAATATGAATAAATTAAAATTATAATGCGCAGTGATTCTAAGCGTATGAAGTCACGGCGGTTAAAATTTACCCCGAAGTACTACGTACGTAAAAAGTAGTTCGTTTTTCAATGCGATTTTTTAATTGAAAAAAGTGATTATGAAAAAAACCCATACAATATTCTTAAAACGTTTCAAGTATTTGTGTTATCCAAGTTATCTATAAACTGTATGTCTAATTAAAAATAGCGCGTATGAGTATCATCTTCGTTCCTAATAATCTGAACGGTCCGACCGGCATTTATACATGATAAAAACTGTCGCCATCTTGTTCCTGCGAGAAAAGAAATTTTATAGGAGATTTTTTTCCGATTACACGACGCTAGTACTTGGTAAGCAAGGAAAATCGTCTTTATCACTCACAATTAACGTACTTATACAATAAAATCAACACCCGATGCCGTGTGTGACTGTCAGAGGTTTCGTAAGTACAAATAACATGTCGTACCCGCAACTATTTGACCCCCAAAAAATGCAAAATGACTCTTTGACAATGTTATGTCTGTATTGTGCTTTTGATAGCAATCTTTTTGAGATTATAGTACATGTAGTACTGTGTATAGGATTTAAGGGAAACACTTGTGTAGGTGGCTAGCTTGACAAGCTTGCCGTCTCATTCAGTTGTAGCTTTTTTTAACTGAGCCGCAGTAGTGTAAACTTATTTACTTAAACTGTATGCGTCCAATATGTTAAACAAGTGGCTTGATAGCTCAGTCGATACAGTATTCGCTCTGTAAGCAAATTGTCAATGGCCAACATGGCATCTTGCCTAGACAAACCGACTTGAGGTGTGTAGTCCCAACCGAGACCAAACGTTTCTAAACTAAACGTTTCATTAAGTTAGGTGATACTAGGTCCAACAGTCTTTACAAGTTAGGTCCCATGGTTTGGACTAGGTGTGTACAGGTTCTTCGCAGGTTGCTGAATATTGGAGCGGCGGGGGAGGGGTATCCCCTCCGTTTTTATGAGGACATTTTATGAAATCAGAGCGTAAATGGGGCTATTTCCAGTTCTTTCAATATGTATTCCATTGGATGAATTTTTGGATCGTCCGTGTATGTTAGTCATTTTTTGGTCTCATTATTACCAAATAGTTATGCCTTATAGGCATATATTTGCTGAATTACATTCATTTGGTGCTGTTTTAAATACAATTCAAATATAAGATATTTCAAATTCATCCTTCACTTATGTACCGACTGCATTGACGAGTATCGTTATCGAAAGCTACCCTTCGATGCATGGCATTGAATGCATGTCTTTAGAAACCACTGACCCTTAATCGTCGTTTTGCCGCTCCAATTGGTAGCCAATATTTCAGCTACAAATTTTTTAATTCTCATGCATATTTTAATAAGGCAGTGGCTAGCCGTCCGGCGCCGGGCGACTAGACAGCGAAATTAGTCGTCCGGCGTTAGAAAAAGAAGTAGGTGTTTCAATTACAGTATTATAAGGATGGAGAAAGAATATCACTTCACTTCATGTTGAAAAAATAAATTGCTGTGTTAGGTAATAGACCGTTTGGAATGTCACTGGTTATAATAGCGTGAAAACAATGTTACCGTTTATTAATCATATCATGGTAGGCCATATATTCTAAACTCCCAGATTGTATATTGTATTTAAAAATTAAAAAAAAATACTATTGTAAATTATATTGTTTTGTATATATGTGTCATTAAAACTGCGAATGAAAAATAATTAATTGCCATATTAGCTTCGGCAAATTAACGTGCGTACTTTGTTTTTCAATATGGCGGACACTATAGGTTAGAAACCACCAAATAAATTTGCTCTTTAGTTCAATGTAAAGTTACAATAGTAGGCCCAAAATTTTTGCATCTTTTAGTCTATGGCCAGCAGGAAGACATATATCATTTTAAAGAAGTACCTTTTAGCTTCAAAATAATACAATAAAAAAGGGGGGTCATGTATCTTCTAAGAAAAATTTTGGCCATCAAACATGGTCTACCTATTTTTACACATGTCCGGACTGATTCAATCCGGGTTTTACCCTATCCTACTTTCACTTTGGTATCAATGTAAGAATACCAAGATATTCCAGATTTTCCTGTTTCACTACATAACATACATATTTACAATGCATTTAAACTCAATTTCATCACTCCAGTTCACTCTTGTCTAGAAATGTCCCCATTTACAGGCAAGCCAAAGTTTTTTTAAGGACTACTTGAGTGTATCACCATTTGGTCCGCGTAGGCATTTGGTGGTTCTTTACCTATACGGAGATACACGGCCGGTCACAAAATGGATGCAGATAAATGCACTAACTTGTCTTGCTGAATTCGTAGTTTATTACAAGGTAGAAACATATGTCATACTTATCACAAGAAAATAACTGAAATTCTGGATGCCTAATGCATATAAATAGAATGACAGTTACCTAGCCAATGCACTTAACGTTTTCTAGTCGTCCGATGACGGACGACTAATTTCGCTGTCTAGTCGTCCGGTGCCAGACGGTTAGCCACTGCCTTTTTATAAAGTTTTGCCTTTACTCGTGAAATATTGGGCTGCTGCCCAAGTCGCAACAACGCCTCTGGTGTATCCACTGAATCAAGTGACTGATCAAGACAGACAAGTATTCACAGATAAGTACAATACATGTGTAATTTCAAATATAAAAACCATAATTATAAATGTTTGAAATCATTTGTTACTAGCTTCATTAAGTTGAAATTATAATCCCAAACAGTTTAGAAATTCCCTGCCTGCCAGTTTAGAATTCAATTATTGATATTGAAGGAAGAAAGCTGTGTCCAGATAGCAGGCTCAGTTGAGCATTCGCCTTTTCTAAGCAGATGATTCTGGGGTTGAGCCCTGGTCCAACTACATACTTTTCAAACCATGTAACATTATTAACGTTCCCACAGATTGTATTAGTTTCATTCCATTGTTTGAGTGTTGTATAGTCACAGTGTCAAAATGTCAATAATATTTCACGCGGTATTAATGTTACAAATATTGTGACTAAAAACGGTCACTTTCCGGTACATTTGTACCAATATATATAATGTTTTAAGTTGTTCAAAGAACAACTAGTTTTAATACATATCAACATTTGCAACCCATTTTTACTGCCTGAAACTTCTTTTCTATGCCACAAATGGACAGTGCCACATTAAGGAAAGTAAACCGGTCAGCCAGCAATTGCAAATTTGCATATCTTTCGCCGATGCAAAGGAAGCATGTAAACCGGCAAAATAGTTCTCTATAGTTACTCTACGACACGTTGAAAATCTGTAATATTGAGCACTACTCTTTATGAACTGTTACATCAGTTTATTAGGTTTGATTAATCAGTCAGTGGCGTAGCCAGCAATACGGACGTATGCACATGAATAACATTAATTTGTACAGCAGAAATATAATATGGCAAAAATGGCATTAAAGTCCCAAATTTTACAATCCTGAAGACCCCTAACCATAAGAACCAACTTCAAGGCTTATGCGCCTGTCCGTAGTATCTGATTTTACCCGTATCTGAATTATTTGGCTAATTATTCTGACTAATGAATTTAAACGTGCACCCGGTGACCGGTATAAATTCGATCAGCATCCTAACTGCAGAAAAACACATCCTAAGCATTTCTAGTTAATTATCTGGCCTCAGAAAACTGTTTCACTTGTACTTTCTCTGCATGCATTCTTATTCATTCTAATCATGAAAGATCGAACATTTCCGCTTGTCTCCGGTAAATATTGCGCAATGCATAAAGGCCGAGGTGATCAGAATGGCATTCAATCGAAAAACCTCAGGGCTTTCAGCGCTTTGATTCCTGTTAACCGTTCAATACATGTAGTTAATATGCATACATGTTTTCAGGGGTTTTTCGCATTAATATATAACAGAGGCCTATAAAAGGCCCCTTCCTGATTGAAAATGTCTTTAAAATCATGCAGTTTTCCCAAAAAAGTTATACCCTACTTTTTTCCATAATCAGGAATACACCAATATTTTTTCCAAAATGTAGAGACTAAGGATCCTTCCCAAAATGAACAGAAAAATCCCTGGTTTCTTTATGTACGCTGCACATACATAGTAGATACATAGAATCTAAATTAATTAATATTCATAAAACTTCTCCGTTAAAGGCCGCGCCTTAGTTCATATTATCGTTCAATGTTTTGCATGCATGATTATTATTCCCCGCAAAAGGCGAAGGGATAATAGTAATTGTATGCTTCCGTCCTTCTGTCCGATATTTTGTCCAGGCATAACTTGAAAATTATTTAAGATATTGATTTAAAACTTGACAAATGAATAGATGACAACTAGGAGAACTTCTGAGAAGTGTAGCGAAAGAGAATCATAAATCTATATGGTTCACTTTTGAAATTATCTTCCCTTGTTTAATTTTATAATAGATTTTTGTCCAGAGGATAACTCTAATACTATTTGTGATATTGACTTTAAACTCGATATATAAATAGATGGCAACTAGGAGAAGTGCAGTGACCAAGAACCATTACTCTAGAATACCCAGTTTTTAAATTATCTCCTCTTGTTTAATTTTTAATAGTATTTCATCCAGAGCATAACTCTATAAGACTATAACTATTGGAGGTATTGACTTGAAACTTGGTTGGTGAATAGATGGCAACTAGGAGAAGTGCAATGACTAAGAACCATACCTCTATATGGCCCAGTTTTGAAATCTTCCTTTGAAGTTTGATTAAACACCCATTAGTAACAACATTTATGCTGGGTTGGCCATGTGAACGTGGCTCTTGTTAAAGTTTGCAATAACACCCTCTAATGGTCAGAGATTCATGAATATTGCATTGAACCGATTGTGTCACGTGTGAAGAAAACATACTCTACACTAGTCTATCAGTCTCTAATTTATGTCTATTGCCTATTCTGCGCTTTCACACACAACAGCCAAACTAAAAGAGAGCCACCACTCAACTCACCGAATAACATGACATTTCAGACTTGATAAAACCTGTACCCAGCTGTACTGTACACAGACCGGAATCCCAGAATCACTACACTCCCTCGGACTTTGTCTGAAAGCGCTGGGATTACAAATGAATTAAGAAAGTTAGTCCCAAATGCTCAAAAAAAACTAAACATAGGCAATTTTAAAACTTTAATTTAGATTGCCCCATTCAAAACTTAAAACTGATTCGTTTTTAGACATTATTATTCACTGACGGGATATTTTCAGTGTCTATCTGTCCGGCACGTTACAAAAGAGAATTGCCATGTTATTGAGAACTGAAGATTTTTTACATTTTCATTATTCAAACCCAAACAAATCCAATGCCTTCAGCGCTTTGATTCTATCTCTATTTTGACTTATTGAGTAACAATAGTTTCAGAAACTAGTATAATTGTGACCATCTGATAAACAGATATCAAATAATTTAACCAAGTTTAATTTTGCAACAATTATTTACTGTATACTTAATTTGGTGGTCACTGTATACTAGGTAAAGCCTAGGTCCCACTGAGCATTTTTGGCCTAGGCGATGACTCCCGATTACATTAATGAGTTATCAAGACATCGGAAAGAGGTCCATCGTGTTCTAGGGGAAACGTCGGGGAAGTCATGAGACAATTTATGATGTAGGAAGGACTCGTGATGAATCGGGTGATATCGGAATATATCTGGAGAACATCGCCGATGAGGAATTTCTCAGGGGGACCTTAGAGGCTGCTTACCAGTTCTAAAATTTTTTCTTAAGATTAACCGCCCTACCTTGAATGTTTGGTACATTATTATATATTTTAGCTGAAGGAACGCCATTGCCACGCCCTGACTATGACAGTGACTGGGTATTGTCGACAACATGCACCGGACCACCATATTGTAACTTCATCCATGGATTCAATGAAACTCCTGCAATTGCACAAGTACAAATCCAAACTTATAACGCTGTCTATCACGCATTGGGTAAGATTACTTACAAGTGTTGCGAGTAAATATCACTGGCTTAGAATTAGAAGTTCGTAAGTACAAGATAAATTTTTGAGAAAACAAGAAAAACTTGTCTGAAAACTACTCTTTACAAGCTTTTTAAACTAGGCATTATAGTCCTTTTGCTGTGGAAACTGGGTCATTATTATACTTTTCGACAGCTTGGACTTGGGCGGATATGTGCTTGTTTAGTTGGGCATTGTGTCTATATGTGTTTTATGTTTCCTGTGCTCGGTTGGTTCAGTTGGGCATTGTGTGTTTTTAATGTTTTCTGTGCTCAGCTGGTTAAGTTGAGTGCTGCCTTCCCTGTCTGACTTAATATAATCTTTTTCAGTTTGGTCAATATGACCACTTCCGATTTTCATGAAAATAGGCTCATAGGAAGCGCCTTGAGATGCAGAGTCTGTATGTAGTACTTACGACCTTCTAATTCTAAGCGAGCGATACAGTATAATTATGGTCTCATGAAATCATGTTGATGTCTACAAAGATGGCGTTGTTCTTATTTATATCTGGTATGACAGTCAACAGTTGATAATTTTTGGTCTGTTAAAATAGAGTATCATTTGCTCTTGTTAGAAAACCAATAATCTAGGTTAGAAATAGTTCAAGTTTAAGCCATAAGTATGGTTAATGTACTAGTATACACGCACATGGCTTGTACTTGTACCCATTTTATTCAGGTACATGTACTAGTAATAAGGTTCATGTCATCCGTGATCCAGATAGTATTACGTTTTAGTAACATTTGTACTATTTAGAGAAAGCATTGTAAAGGTGAAATGGATAGTTTTCCTCATCGTTTGCTGGTTGCCCGTTAGACTGCAGTAACTGTTTTATAATTCAGCTTGCAGACAATCCCCATATTGAACCAGTGATAAGTGTTCCTTTATTGATGAAATCTATTTTCAAATACACTTAGTCTATTTACTATTAATACTTTTGTCAATGGTTAAACACAAAGTTAACATGATTGTTTGTCATGTAGGACCAATGCTAATGTTGAATTTATGGCAAGACCAATTAAATACCGACATTCAACCAAAGCACGAAATACTGAACATATACAAAACATGACCGATCACTCAGGCAGCCTGATGTTACAATCAATCAAATAAATATGACCAACACGCATCACAAGGACATCCCACAACGCAACACTCAATAGAAACAATGTATATTCACATGTGTAAGAATCGACGCATCCTCATGCTGTACATCAGTAAATAAATACAAAAAGTACATTGCAAAAGGACACATGTATACACTTTGAAGGCTGTTTTACAAAATTTCACAGTGTGACCATTTTTTTAATTTTATTGCATGCGTAAGAGTAGGTTACTTACTTGGTGACTGCTTATTTGATTGATTCGCCTTCTTCTTAATAATTCTATTAATCAACATTATATTGGACCAAATTGAAAAAAAAACTACAATATATAAAGTCCTTATTATTATTATTATTAATAATAATTATATTTGTTATACAGGATTTCGTCCGGATGAAAGTACGGGCTCTTTCAATGCTCCAAATTTTGTCGTGTATATTTATGATGATCGATATATCAATGTATCTACTACATTCGAATATGGTGGAGAAAGATACATATCCGTAGGTACGTACAACCCAACAATTATGCTGACTTTGTACCTTATTTCAAATTGTGTAGACATATTGTCTACTGCCATCACGATTTCATATTACTGACTGAATTTATTTATTGTTTTGCAATGTGCGTACTTTGTTAATAAAGCGTGAATACGAATCGGATTTTTAATTTTGACACCTGATGCTAATTATGATGGTTTATGTATAATTTCCGTACTTTGACTGATGCGTACTCCAAAGCAAAAGTCTTCGTTTTTTTTAACTTCCATCGTATTTCTATTACAGTGCCATCTAGTTACATGGGGTATAACCCGTTCTCTGACAAATATTACAGTTGGATACGCGCCCGGGCCTGGAAACTATCATCTTTGCCAGATCCCGATTTTGTAATTTCTGGAAGAACAATGAAAGCCAATACATCAAATTGTAAGTACATTACTTTAGAACTTTATATATTATAATTTTTCCCGAATGTAAAAGGATATTGGATACCGAAGTTCATATCAATTGTTTTACCGTTTCTGACTTTTAAGACAAATTTAACACGCCAAGGCAAATATAAGTATTTGCATGACTTAAGTTAATATTTCATCAACATATTAAAGGCTGCTACGGAGGTAATCATGTTGTATGACCTGCTATACTTCAGTCTTATCATAATACATATGTGTATGTGCAGTGTAAGGATTGGACGCGATGTTAGAAGAGCCAGAGAAGGGCAGTTATTACCTAATCCAATACAAACGATGAACATACGATACCCACCTCTGTTAGCGATAGAACGCTAGTTTTGCCATGCTGATTGGGTTGGCCACATTGTTTTATTACGTTGTAATTCAAAAATCTTCTTAGATTGTATATATTGTAATATTTTGTCTTCAACTACAGCCGAAGATTCATTTTATGAAGTAGACCACGAGTTAGAAGAACATCCTGGGTTAGTTGTTGTAAGAGCTAAGATGATACACAATGGTACAACCTTCTATGCTGATGGAGTCGGTGAGTGTATAGTTCAGAGATTAAACGCATAGGCAAACACAATGCTAACATGCGTGCACCTGAAAACAGTATACAGACATTGATACTGAACGAGTGTTTCGAAAAATGCGTTTTATTTCAAAGCCTTGAAGAATCATGCTAAACTATGTATTATGACGCATATTGTTGTGACGGCAAGAACCAAGCAATTAGTCCCTGTCCAATTTGTAATTATTCGTTTGCTGATTTCGTTATGGGTGCATTATGTGTTTCTTTCAGTTCGTTATTCATATTTTCCATTACCTGTGCATTTCAGGATCTGGTTTAAATGTCTTCTACAATGACACAACAAAGACGAATGCCTATCTTGTTTACGGGTTTAACAACCAGACGTTTCGTGTATGGGTCGATTCCTCAATACATGGAGGTAAACAATATTTGTTCGTGTCCCTTAAGGGTTACCCCGTTTATTTCAAATATATAGTATACATTCATAGTCCAATTATTGTCAAACCTTTATAATTTGTTTTTTCGTTTTTGTAATAGTGCAGTAATTAATAATATCGACTAGCTAAACATGGAGCATCGTGAAAGTAAATTATGATACACTTGATAATGTACGCTATAACAATCTTATTCAAATATTAAAAAAGAATGTTGTAATGCAGCTGATGTGTTTATTTTAAACGCTATGTTTTACAGCAATATTCGATGGTAGAAAGTTCACTAGATTTGATTGGATGATATCTGAAGCGGAAGTTGAGATATTGGCATGGAAACTGTCAACAATACCACCGTACCTAACGAGGAGGTTATCGTTAAACACTGATGAATACGAAAATATTGTTGAATTTCCTATACAGTACAGAATCTCCGAGGGTTTGACTGTGGCCTTTGTAAGTGAATGAGTAATACATCAGTAGCAAAACATTCAAGCATGAATAGTCAGGATCATCTACCTACGAACGGGAAATTAAGTACTTGATTTTAATCATATAAACTGCCGTCGGACTATACTCGTATATTCCGACAAGAAAGAGGCTGCATCCTTGATATCAATCAAAGAATACATGAAGCGATTATTGTGCCCTGTCATACATGTATATGCAGCTGTAGAGTTATGGAAGTAGGACTTTGTGTAGCTTTTTCGATATATGGTTTTATTTTCTTGTGTCTAATCCTCACCCATCCATTTACTTAATACAATGTATCTTCTTTTTGTTTACAACCATTACACATTAGTTGTGCGGCACTTGTGCGGCTGCTGGGATTGCCAGTAATGTTATTATAAAACTCTATAAGACTGTTTGACATTTACAACTAGGTATCTCGGCTTTTTATAGCTGAAACTAGGCCTTCCAGATTTATTTATAGCTGAAACTAGGTATTTCAGCTATTTGACAGCTGTAACTTGGGCTTCCAGCGGTTAAGATACATTTTCTTGTTCAGCTGTGGACATTGAGCATTGCGTGGTCAGTGTTATTTCTGTTTGTTTCAGTTGAGTTTTATTATCTTTTTGTAACACAAATTAGTTTGACCTGGCATTGTCAGTTTCCATAATGTTGGCAGTCGTTATATTTATATCGTGTTCTTCTTTATGTGTATAGACATACAATGTATGGAGCTGTTTTGACACTGTTAAACATTGTCGTCCTTTGCTCAATGCAACCCACCAAGTACTATAGTTCGATTAGAGACCGCGAACACCTTCAGTCCATAATGCAGTTACACTTATGATCGAATCATCGCTAGTTATAAATGTTTTTGTTTATTTTGAAACATCTTGAAACTACAAAAAACGCAAATATGGGTTTTGGCGTCTGGAGAATAAAAGACATGCGCAGATTGAACCAGACCAGACAGTACATGGAGTTAGTGCCAAATCCCAGCTAGTGGGACAAGTGCCGCATGTTGATCGTGCTATTTAAGTAGCCTCTAAATAACTTATACAGGCTGTAATGTAGTGTGTAATATATAGCTTTATAAGTGTTTATTCAAGTAGTCCTTCTTGAGTTTTATAGCTACACCGTATATGAATCACGTTTGGTACATTATCTATAGAGGATTCTTTGAGGAGGGAACATGTCAGTTGTCGCCAACTAATATACAGAGTGTTTAAAAAGTTATCAAAATTTAAATGCATGTCAAGTGTTATTTGAGCTATGTACAAAGTAGAAAATTTTAATGGCGTACTATAATAGCTTTATTTAATGTCACAACGAATAGAACAATTTTAGACCCCTCTGGAATTTAAACTGAGGTCAGAAAAATGAACTTTTTCAAGTAAAACATTGAGAACGAACTTTTTTACACCCTGTAAAGTAAGATTCTTCGATGTATACGTACGACACAAACTATTTGTAAGAGTATAATGGGGTTTTTTTCAGACTGAAATAAGGAATGCAACAGCTATAAACGACGGTTACAGATTTCCTACAACCGGCTACATGGCAGATAGATTCCCCTGGTATCAGGGTGACTACTGTGTATCAGGAGGTGCTTCGTTTGGTTACCTGAAAATACCCGGATTCTTTCTTATTCTCTCAGACACGTCGAGTTTGAATAAATGGTGGATTAACATACCAAAAGATAATGCTCAACGAGGTAACTTTATATAGCAAAATAACTCATGATATTATATAAGCGTCTTTAGAACATAACGTACATTTTGAATCAATGAAAACGCCGAAATGTTCTAGTTAAATGCAATATTTAATCATTAAAATGTGTCCTTAGAAGATTAAAATGGTGAAGTCTATGTTTAATTATGGATTGACTCAGTGACGTAGTTTTTGAACAAATATAACTTAATATCAAACTTGACCAGGATTTGCAATAGATGCTCGTTATGACCACCTTTGAAAAAGATTAGGCACAAATTGTTACTTATTTGATTAGATCTACTGACCTAGTTCTGTATCACAAGTGATCCAATATCGAACGTAAGCTAAATTTATTAAATATGACCAAATGTTGCTATGAAGTTCGGGTCAAAGGTTTTGGCATCTTGTATTTACACTTGAATTATTTTATCATTCGAAATAGTGATATAGCCAGATACAAGATGACCGAATATCAAACTAGGCCTAGATTTAGTAAATATGATTAATGTGACAAAGATATTGCTGCAATTGTTACCTCTAACGAATACCTAAGTTTTTACTTCACATACATTGTAGTTACCTTTATTTTGACATTCAGATTGTGCTGGGATGCTCCTGGTTACTGGTACACAGTTTTGTAACGATTAGGCCATAACTGTGACGTCGTTCATAGCAATTTAGTCTAGTTATGTAAAATAAATTGTGTTATGTATATGGTACTGAATTTCCGTATTGAAAACAATATTGTATTGTAGCGGGATTATTGTGTATACCATGGACATTTGGTAATGGGACAAAAGCAGAGAGAGCAAATGGTGGAACATTGGTAGTCTATAGCTGGGTGGATGGTAAGTCAGTGTGACCATTAATTGGGGCAGTCATGCATGTACCAGAAAAATAAAATACAATACCTATTTCCTGTGAATTACCCATTAGATAAAGGGTAATATCAAATCAGACAGGGAGGGCAGCATTCAACCGATACCTGTCTCATGAGCATAAACACTAATCGGTTTAAATTATCTTTAAAGTAACATATATGTTTATTTGTAGATAGTTCACTCTAAAGTGAATTGGGCATGTAAAGCACTTTACTTTAAAGATAATTTAAACCGATTACTGCTAACTGTTTAGAGTGAACTATCTACAAATAGTATAGTGATCCCCTTTTAGGGATATTTCACAACGAGATATCTGTTTATGCTTTTTCATTTTGCATTGCCAATTATATTTTGGATGTTGATTTGCGATAACGCAAACAAAACCGACAGCGAATATAAGATGGATTCTCTGACAACCTTGGCCAACTAAGAACGGTTTACATGTTCGTGTAGGGCATACTAATAATATGAACAATTTGCTTGATCATTCAGATTGCGGTGTTCCAACAGGCAAGCATGCTACCTTAGATACTTCTGTGAATGGTACAGAAGTAGCGGCGTATGTTAAGAAGACGTGTGATGTTGGATATAAGGCGTCGTCGGAACCCTTGGCTAGATGTACTGCTGATTATGAATGGTACTACACCGATTGCTATATTGTCCGTGAGTAGTCATCTTATTGAACGTGCTATACATCCATAGTTCTGTCTTTAGCTTGATACTAAATTTAGGTTGATTGTAAAACAAGATTTTCCAACTCATACGAGTCACTCTCGACAACTTATTCATGATGTTACCTCTCGTCACGAGATGTGATAAAGAAGTCATTCTGTCTAGCAAGGGACTTAATAGTATAATGTTTTCGTCCTCGCTACCATTGTGACTAGGATCGCGGGACCTCCTTTCTACTAGGCTATCGAAAAGACGGTTAATACGCAATTATACCTTAAGTTTGATTATGTTGTATATAATTCCAAGAATTCAATGTTTAAAAATATATTTTTCTGAGGAGAATGTCGATCTTAATCCTACTAAGTGTATTTAAAGATATGTTAATTATGCATTATATTTAGAATGTGGCGAGTACTTAGAGATAGAAAACGGTACCTCTACTGATAATGGTACATCGTACGGTTCTACTGTAACCTTTGAATGTAATGAAGGGTTCGAGTTACATGGTGATGCAGTGAAAACATGTTTAGCCAATGGTACTTGGGCTGGGAATTATACACGCTGTGGTACGTTTGTTCCGTTTATAATTGTGCATGGTAATACCGTGTTTTATGGGCCAATAATTAATGTTTCACCAGAACCGTATATTACAAAGTACATATACAGTGATAATTTGATTGAATGGTTATCCTAATAAATATTTAAATACAGCAATGACGTTGTTGCTACGCAGCGCAGGTCAACTTATTCAGCTACTTTGTTTAATTAAATGTCACGACGTTCACTTAGTGTTCACGTTTCTATCTGTACTTAGTTTTGACACAGAAATGCTTGAACGTTGTGTTGACGTCATTTCCAAAAACAAATCATTATAACAGGACATTTGGAAGTTTCCAATATTAGCTTTTCACTTTAGCGCCAAATAATAAAATGAAGACAAATAATTGGGTCTTTTAACTGCAATTTACGACGCAGTATTATTAAAGGCGTGTGCCATTTAACTGAGTACATATTCAGTTAATAAAATGTTTCAACTGTATGACTTGTGTGATTATGTATTTCAGTTGAAAAAACACCAACCACCAGCGGAACCATCGTGTCCTCAAGTGTTCTAGAATTGATAGCGTTTGTTTGTGTTCTATCAGTCGTTGTTTTTATGTAATGACACTATGTATTTATATATATTATTATTTATTATTTATTTATATCACACCTCATAACCATCGTATGCAAAGAAGTTTCTATGGTATACTTAGTTACATACTATTAGTCGTGTTACACCCTGAATTTGCTGTTATATAAGAATACTTAACACAAACCGTTTGACGACGATGAAATACTTTATATCACATAAAACATAGACGTTTCCCCCCAATGCTCGAACCCGTGATCTACCGCACTCGAAGCGGACGCGTAACCATTAGGTAAGCCATTGAAGGGCAAGTCGTCCTTGTGACTGTCCGTAAAGAGACGGGTCCTTCAATCAACCATCGTTTCGTATGTAATTAATATGTTTTGTTCAGTTTATAGTTAAAACCATATTTTTGTTTGTGTGCCTTTTCGTTGCCATTGTTTATCTCGCATTGTTTATCTCGCTTGATAAATGTAGCAAAATTTATAATTATACACTTGTAATTGTGTTGTTACATAATTTATATTTGAATAATATGGTATATAATTATTTAATTGTTTTTGCAATAAAAATAATTCAGAGAGCCTTTAAATATATTTATGGCTTTTACACTTTATACATATTAACTTCTTATCTCATTGTTCTTATCAATACTCGTTTTTAAACGATGCGTTATTATTAAATGGAATAACAAAGTTTACGTTCCTTTTTGTTTATATACACGTACCTGTATGAAGGGTTATTCAGAATTAATTTGACTGTGTCGATGACAACAATACTATTTGTTGTTAAGCATAAACAATAACAAAGCAGTATTAAACAATTACTGCTTGATATTTCCAGAAAATGCCATGCAATTTTTCTCAAATAACAATGACACTTTTACATACTAGTAATTCATGCCCTCGAGCAAATTATGTCGAGGTTTGGCGCACGTTGAAATAAAGCATTTAAATGTGCAAGTTACATCTTATCCAACCATGCATTAAGAATAAAGGATCCGTACAAACTTAATTTGACTTTTGACCTCCAACACGGACCTTTACCAAGTTCCTCTCGACACTCAGATTAATAGAGGTTAAAACATTCATACCGATTATAAGCAAGATTGGTCAATGCATGACAAAGTTATGGTCTGGACAAACTTCAACTTGATATTTGACCTCCAACTGTGAACTTGACCTTTGTGATAGGATCCTGGGGGTTAGGCATGACACTTTATCCCAAGGAGGTTAAAATTCATACCAAACATAAGCAAAGTTGGTCTATGCATGATAAAGATATTGTCTGGACATGCTTCAATTTGACCTTTGACCTCCAATGGTGACATTGACCTTTGAGATAGGAACCTGGGGGTTAGGTATGGCACTCTGCCTCATGGAGGTTAACAGTCCTGCCAAATATAAGAACGATTGGTCAATGTATTAGAACGTTATGGTCCAGACGAACTTCAATTCAACATTTGACCTCTTACTGTTACCTTGACCTTTGAGATAGGAACTTTAGCAAAGCATTTACACTGGCGTAACGCTAAGTTTTCCGTAATTATTGCTTACGTCGATAATATTTGCGAACATGCGTTTTACTAAGATATTTTTCTCATTTTCCATCGTAAAGTTCGGCTGATTTCTACGCAAGGTCAGAGTAACCGTAAATAGCTAACATAAACGTATTAAGGAGGAATTGACACGCATTGTTGATTTTGGACCGTCATTTGTTGTTATATAGACATGTTTAATCATCAAAACTTATCTAAAGTTTATATATAGTTATCAATTCTTGCTCCCGATATATTGGTAATATTTGGGCCCGGTCTACGTTCAATATTCAATAATTTTACGTAAATGTATGCAACAACTTGCGATCGTTTTGTAAAACGCACTTAGGAGTTTTCGTAAGAGAAATATGTATACGTAGATTTACGTGACATTTGCGCAATGTTAGTAACATAGTACCTAGAAGTGTATTGCCGACTTGGTATAGTCCAGAGAATTTGACATGACTCTCGAACTAATATTTGCATAATTTACATCTGATATATCGTCTTTATTTATAATCCCGGTTGTATGTTTTCACAAGCGGGGACTATCACGAAGACTCTCGAGGTGTAAATACCAACACAAATCTAAAGGACCGATATTGCACGATTTGCTCGCGGAAATTTATATATTCAACGCAAGAACCTTGTAATATATTCATGCATAAAGGTCAGGATCATGTCAAATTCGCTGTGCTATATACGGTATTGTATCAGATATTTGAAATTCATACATGAATCGCATTAAAACCAGACATTTATTACGCTTCACTACTTTACTCTGGTATAGGATCTGACGACATTCAGTATAGGATCATGTCGATGTGAACTTTACGTCATTCAATCAAATCGATTATTTCACAAAGCTGAAAGTAGGCTGTAAGTATGCAGAGGCTATGAACGTCCTTTGCCACCAGAGAGGTCATTTAAATATGCCCTCTTACGAGGTGTAGTCAGATCGCTAACATCGAAAAGGAATGGAGCAAATGTTAGGATATGCTTTTAATGAGATTTTTCATATACACAAATGTTAGACTACATATAGTTAGTTCACCAACTTTCACAAAATTGCATTGCAAACGTACCCGTGTATGAAACTAAATGTTTATAGTAATAGTAAGTCATAGCTGTATTACATATCAATCACCCCTCGAACCAATACATGTTCACACCATGTTTGTATTTAGCATTATTATTATTACTTTGTGTGTAACGGTTGGTTGCTGGAAGCCTAAAAGCACATAAAAATACATTTGGACATCTTGTTAAATACTTTATTATAGTGACACGCAAGAAAACACAATACATTTAAATACAACATAAAATGCTAACATACTGTAATATTACATATCATACACTGAACAAATCTAATAAGTGTACATGGATGTATTTTTATCCACAGCGTGGTCAAAACTTGTTTGATATCGCTTAATTGTATCTACACGTCGCTGGCGGCTTAGAATAAGAAGGTCGTAAGTACAAATCAATATTTTAAGAAAACAGGAAAACCTGTCTGAAAACTACTCTTTATTTATGGAAAAACAAGCTTTTTAAACTTCGGTTCGGTCACCATGACTAGTTCCGATTGTCACGAAAATAGGCTCATTAGAACCGCCTCGTGATGCAGATTTCAAATATACATGTACATGTACATGAATCGTATGAGGTGCACTTACGACTTTCTAATTCTAAGCCAGCGATATGTAACATAGATTTGTGGAATCAACACAATGCACATTAAGTCTATAGTTGTCACATATAGAGTGGTCTCCTTTCTTCGGTAATTATGTTTCCATGAGCATGATTTTGATACGTCACATTGCTACCATTAAAACGACTGTTTAATGAAACAATGATGGAAATATTTACATTATAAACGATTGTCACATACATAGAAATATACACTGTGTAATTATTAACCAGTTTGGCGACATATTTTGAACTCGTACCTCAACATACAACTTCATTCAATATAAACCTGCCATCACATGAAGAAGCTCCCTAAATACGGTATATTTTCATCGGAACATAGAAAGTGCAGACCAACACAGATTATAGAATGATGTAGTAAGCTCCTAAAGTTGAATATCTAACATGGCGACAGTAACGTATGTTTCATTTTGGGGTACTTATCTTAACGCTGTTTCAATATATTTCGACAAATGATAAAAATGATTGTGCTCCTCGTTACAAGCACCGGTATCTTTAACTCTAATACGAATTTGGAGCACTCATTCTTTTTGTAAAGTAGAGAGATATTGGAACATCAAATGCCACGTCTTATTGAGAAACAACGATTCAATTCATCTTGTAGTTGAACAATGTACCAATTTATCGTCTCATTTTACGTGATTACATAATGTAGATCACGGATATGACTCACAACCATACGAAACTGGTCCTGTTTGGTTTGAAATATTAATCCCCTGAGACCATGAATGTTTTACACTCTCCCAAACAAAAACATCATCACGGAAATTTAAAATATCTCGTTTTCATGATACGTTTTCATATTAGCTTGTTTTTGTCCACCTTGTCTTTGGGCAAACCAAATCCAGTCTTGATATTAATTTCCGACCAAACAATTGGTACATGTAGCTAAAAGGTTCAAGTTGATGTCGTCAAGTATAAAGTACATGTACATGTATACTCGTATGTGGTAAAGTGGTTTTATATTTAAGTTGTATCATATGCTTTTATTAATAAGTCTAACGTTTTTTTAAATAAGTCAATGCTATTCGAATTATATCAAATTTATTTCAATCACCATCAGTGATACTTCAGTACTTCGCTCTGAAATATACATTGGGTTCATCCATACAACGCAAATACCTCGCGTATTCAAGAGATTTTTCAGTCAATACCCCAAACCATGTATTGTATGAATACCAATAAAATACAAATGCTCTAAGTTAAGATAATAAGTATGCTATAGATGTCTCGCTGAATGATTGATCTGAACATGTCCAATCTTAACAATACTGACGCACCAATATAAAGTTATATCTCAGTTATCAGAACTTTCAGAATGCCCCTTATATATAAACAACAAATGTTAGACTTTAAATCGAGTAACTGATTGTAAGAAACTTTTTAATCTTGTGTTTTGTGCTTCTGACAGCAGATTTTTATAAGCCTGCACATTTAGAAGAAAAAATATAGTGTTTATAGTTATTTAATTTTGAAGAAATATGCAGTTTTTACGATAATAACTAATAATGACACTTTTGTATTCGTATTTACGTTTTTAAGGGCACTAATCTAGTTGTGACAGGTACTTTGCTCAAATTTTGAGAATGCATACATGTGCAGTGTCACTATCGGTCCTTTGTTGATAACTGTAGGCAATACATTGTAATAATTATAGAGCATTTTTAATATTTTGAAATATCCATTCTCTCATAATATAGATGAAAGACATCGGATATTGTGTTACTGTCATGTTTTAGTTTGTCCTCGATCCGATTCGTTTTTGTCGCCCCGCATGCGGTGAGCGAGTCTTAGTCGCCACTTTTGCGTTCGTTCGTCAGATTTTTTCCGGACCATAACTTTGTCATGCTTACACCGATCTTGCTTATATTTGGCTTGAATGTTTACCTCCAGGTTCCTAGCTCAAAGGTCAAAGTCATAGTTGTGGGCCAAAGGTCAAATTTAAGCTGGTCCAGACCATAACGTTGTCATGCATTTACCAATCTTGCTTATATTTGGTATGAAATTTAACCTCCTTGAGACAAAGTATCCTGCCATCCCTAGGTTCCTAACTCAAAGGTCAATGTCATAGTTGGGGGTCAAAGGTCAAATTTAAGCTTGTCCGTGTTGTAAATCAGGTTTAACTAGAGTTAACATTTAACCTCCAAGCATTATTGCGCATGCTCATTGCCGATACATAAAATTATTGTTTACATCTCAATACATATTTATATAAGAACTAACAATTATAACATGGTGTCATTAATGGGATTTAAATTTGTATACAATTAATTACGTTTATTAAAATATAAAAATCACTTTGAAATAAACTTTTGAATATAAACGTTCACAGCATGAAAAAACGGATTTAAGTGCAAATAATATTTTATTATACATGTATTTACTTTTATTTGGTATTTTACAAAAACGTCAAATTTAAGTCGATTTATTTTCCGAATATTAACTAAATTTAATTTATAAATTTAATCGCAAATAATACTATATTATCTTTCCGTTTATGTGGAAGTTCACAAAAACGTCCATATTTAGGGAGGTACGAGATGCCTTGTGCGCATGCACGAAATTTCAAAATCGTACTAGATAAGAACAAACATGAATTTTAGTTTCAATAATCGCATATGAATGTTAATTTATGATAATAAACATAATATTATTGCACAAATTAGATATTTTTAACTTTTTATTTTTTGCATGTATGAAAAGTGGGTGGGGAACGGCAAAATTGTGAATAATATGGGTTCACAATAAGTCCCTACAATTGGTCAAATGCATATGCTTATATATAATATGTAGTGCATGGTCTAGTTATAAGAGGTAGCCACACTTTGAAATATTTTTAATCAAAAATTATTTCATTACAATATGCAAATTAGCTTAATTTTATGCAAATTTATTCATAATTAGTACTTTTTTATCTACAGCTCCCAAAAAAGGCTGGTGACCCCTATTTTTTATTTGACTAAACTGGTGTTCTGTTTGATACTAAACTTAGGGCCAATTCTAAATCATTTTCAATCGTTAGGTTCATTTGAAATCGTTTGAAAATCACACTTTTTTGCAAGTGGGTGGGGTAACTATTTATCATGTTCAAATACTGAATTTGTTCACCAGACAGCCGGAATTGTGACTAATGTCAATAAGAATGACCATTGAACACACAAAATATCATGCATTGCTTAAAAGTGGTTTCATAGGGATTCTAATCGATATGCCGAAGGCATCTCGATTAAAATCCAAGACGGCATTGTACGTGTTGCGAGTTTTTAACCCATCCGAAATTTGGTCACCCCTGTCCGATTGAGATTTGTGTGTACAGGAAGTGTTTTTTCGGGGTACTCTGAAGACGTGAATGGAATTGGCAAACTCATTAAAAAAATATTTTTGTTGTTAATAAATTATCTTTTATTTTCTAATGATGTTTAAAAATGTTCCTTGAGATAACCGAAGGCCCTAGCTTACACAACATTAAACGCGATAGGGGAGGTAAGAATGCTAGCGCGCGAGATAAAGGCGGTCGGTTAGCATTTTAGACTGTCTCTCGCAAACGGGAGAAGTTGTTTCATTCGTCAAGTAAGTACAGCCTACAATCGTTAAAATAACTGCTAATACGATTAAAGTACTTGTTTTAAACAAGGAAAACTGTCTTTTATACACATAATTGGCGTAGGTAAACACAGAAATCAACTTTCGATGCTAATTTGCATCATAAAGCTTGATAAACGAAGCGTATCCAAATTTGTTCGTACCCAAATTGTCAACAACAAACAATCCAACCAACCATTTGTTGTGAATTAATTATCAACAATCATTCTGTGTTAGATGACCATGTTAATTGATCACAACTGTCTACTGCTGGTTTGTCAATACAGATCTCCGTGAAAAAATATGAGAATTGACCAAAATACAAACAATGTAACTTTTCATGAGGGCTTTTATGATTATTTATAAGAAAGTTTTTTTGGAAAAAAAAGACATAACAAGACCGAAGAAGTGACAGATGTCCCAAGACCCTTCAAAGAACCCTCAGATCCAGTTAAGGTCTGTGTTGGTTGACCCGCGTTTAACAAAGTTTCTGTCGTGTCGATCGGTATTCATCTGTCGCTCTGCTGTGACTGCCCATTACAGTATGTAGCTGCCATGTGACCTCCGGTGTGATGCCACCATAAGAGCTGTCATTGACCTAAGCGGTATCAACAATATTTTTAACCAATCGATTATCGATTCACATTTTAGAATATTCACCATATCGACATTACTGGTTAAAACCCGTTGTCTGGGATTACGGAATTAATTGAGCGATAATGTGCGAGATATTCTGAATGTACGTCAGGGGGGAAACTGATATAGCGTATAGAGCAACTAGGTACAAAAATCGCGATTATTTTAGCCAAAAGATAAGAATTTGAATAAAGTCTTACTTGAACACATTGACAACATTATTTTACGACCTCGCTGACAATATTTTTGCCTCAATAATATGTTTAACTTGAAAAATGCATGTATTTTCTCACCATCGGTATAGAGCTTCGAAAGCGACAGTGTAGAATAAAATGCAATATTTCAAATATTGAACATTTTTTCAGATAATTCTTGCTAAAGTTTATAAAATTAAGATGTTTAATGATAATGTGCAATAATTGTTTTATATGTTTTTCATGTTTAAACGTTGAAAAAGAAAAAAATATACTCTCCTCCCACTATACCGCTTATTGCTCGCTAACCCCCTGACCGTGAAATTCCGGATCCAGAAAATTGGGTTTTAATTACCGAGTAATGTCGATATCGAGAACCGCTACCTGGGTAAATGAATGGAACCACCGAAAAATCCTTTTCCTGCACAAAACAGTCCCTCTGTTAAAATGTAAGTTCACAAATTGTAAAAATGGGTCAAGTCTAAACTCTAACCAAAGGTGCTATCTCAAAGCTGAATATATACCCAACATGTACAGTGTAGAATGGCTAAAAAGGGATCATTGACTGAAAGGCCTGTTTCTTGTTCGTCTATTATAGGACTCCAACATTTTGCTAAGAAGGAGTCCTGGGACTCCTACTTCAAAATCCTACCAAGAACCCTGTCTATATGTGTAACTGTATAACGATGTATCGCCGATGCTTGTCTTCCTATATATTGGAATCATCGATATGCCTTGGGTCGTATCAATGACAGCTCTAGTCGTCATTCAAGAAAACGCTAAAAACACACTGTTCTTAAAACCATATTCTGGCTCATTATCATTTTGATTCCTTAGGGGTCTCCTAAAAGGTAGTTCAGTTATAACTGCAGATACAGTTTGTCACTGACCATATCAACATTACAGGATAAAACCCGTTTTCCAGTATAACAGAATTAATTTAACAGCAATGTGCGAGAAATTCTGAATCTAATACTTTTTGACAGGGGGGTGGCTGCATTAAGCGAATAGAGCAACTAGGTACAATAATCGCGATTATTTTTGCAAAAAAGGAAGATTATGTGAAGTCTATATAGTTACATTGTGACTCACTGAACTTATGTAATGCTTAACTTTTACTCCGGCACTTGGGGTAATGTGCGTGTGGACTGGCCATACGGCTTACAAAGACGCATTGCCATCAACAGCCATTTCTCTGTAACTTGCATGTAGAATTTCATGGAACTTAATCAAAATAAATATGAACAACTATACAGTACTTTGATGATGCCTGTCAGGTGTTTTTCCTTTGACAGTCATTTACCTTGATTTATTAAATATTTCTGTCTGTCCTTCCGTCTGCAGCCATTTTTCTACTAACTGGTACATTTTTAAGCAACTTAAAATAAAAAAGTCATGATGCCCGTCAAGTTTGTTTAAGTTGGTTAATTTTCCTTAAGAGTTATTACCCTTGATTTACAGTATAATTCACTCTGACTGTCCATTCGCATTCCTTTCTTTGTAACTAGCTTGTAGAATTTCATGAAACATAAAATGAATATGAGCACCCAATTACTGTGATGATGACTGTCAAGTTATCATTATTGGTAAATTTTCCTTAGAGTTATTGCCCTTGATTTGTTGAAAAATGTCATCCACCAGTCCATTTGCATTCAGTTCTTTGTAATTAGCTGGAAGAATTTCATGTAACTTAAAATGAATATGAACACACATTCTGTGTGTCAATTTTCTTGAGTTGTCACCCTTGATTTATTGAAGAATTACCTCTGCCCGTCCTTTCCTAGTCAGTTCTTTGTAACTAGCCGGTAAAATTACATGAAACTTAAAACGAAAATGAATGCTCACACTAAGATGATGCCAGTCAAGTTTTGTTATTGGACAATTTTCTTTAGAGTTATTGCCCTTGATTTAATGAATAATTCACTCTGCCCGTCCATTCACATTCATTTCTTTGTAAATAGCTGGCTGCTGGTATGATTTCATGAAACTTAAAATGAATAGGAACGCTCATACTGTGATGATGTCCGTCAAGTTTTTAGCTCACCTGAGCACTCGTGAAAATGTTTTACCTAATCTACATGAAACTTGGTCACAATGTCTGTCGCTTTGCAATCTAGGTAAAGTGCGTAACTGGGTCATCTGGGGTCAAAAACTATGTCACATCAAATTAAAACCTTGTTTACGCTCTAGTAGTGATGGGACATCGGTTGCAAATCATAATCGATCATCAGCTAGAATCGACTGGTACTTCCAATGCGATTTTCCCGATTAATAATCGGCAGAACAGGGACTGAATATGCAGTGTACTAATGCATGTTTTCCTACCTCCCAAGTCGCGAAAAAAGGTGACAAAGGGAAAAACAATGATTTTCGGTAGACGTTTTACTATCTGAGTTTGAACAAATTCTTTGAATTGGTTCTAACAGGCATCCAATTGGTTCAAACTTCCATGCTTTGAAATTTTCCTAGCAATTTTTGATTAAATAAGTCTTGTTTTACATTTTGTTATATTTATCCGATGATCGATTATGGATGAATGACATCGATCATCGGAATCAGCTGACTTCTGCACACCACTAATCGATGTTATCCGATAATCGGTACATCACTACGCTCTAGAGGTCACATTTTTTATGTTATATTAATGACACTTGGCCACAATGTGTAGCTTTATGAAATCTGGGGAACTGGGTCTCCTGGCGTCAAAAACTAGGTCACATGGTCACATCAAAGAAAAACCTTGTTAGCACTCTAGAGGTCACATTTTTACCTAATCTATATGAAACTTGGACACAATGTTTGTCGCTTTAAAATCTAAGTCAAGTGTGTAACTGGGTCATCTTGGGTCAAAAACTAGGTCACATCAATATTTTAAACCTTGTTTACGCTCTAGAGGTCACATTTTTTATGTTATATTAATGACACTTGGCCACAATGTGTAGCTTTATGAAATCTAGGTCTAGTTCATAACTAGGTCATCTGGGGTCAAAAACAAGGTCACCAGGTCACTGATTCTGCCTAAACTGCTGGTCATATGGTGAGCGCTTTAGAGCCAATGGTCCTCTTGTTGTATTAGTCAATTTTCCTTGAGTTATTAAAACTCTATCTGAATTTCATGAAATGTAGAATAAATACAAACTGTATGAACAACCATACTGTGAAGATGCCCCTCACTAATAACTGTAATGAGTTATTTTGATATAGTATCAATGGATGATTGAATCCCCTTTAGGCAATGCCTTAGTTCATATTATTGTAATAATCTTAAAAAGAACATAATGGTGCCATAAATGCAGGAAATAGATAAAATGAACAAAATACAATGGTAGGTCATTAGAAAGCCATGTATGTCGAAAACGAGCTTGGTGACATATCATTTTTATGATTTCAATGTTGTTATAGAAGACTGTTCTGTCATTTTAAGATGTTTCAAAGAAAATTCGATCGTTAGATCAAAGGTGCGCGTACCTCCTTAAGTCGATTTATTTTCCGTATATTATCTAAATTTTATTTATTTATATAATCACAAATAATACTAGTACAGGCATCCAACTAGATTCGCGTTTAGTTTACATGTAGATCTCCAAATTTTATTTCACAAATTTTAAAATTAGAAGAATTTCCATAATTGTTTTATTACCTCCCTTGAATAAAAATATTAGTAAAATTTGTATTTATCTTTTCCTTGCCGTTAAATATACTTTAAATACAAATTATACCGTTAAGTAGTTTCATAGTGAACTAGTGTATATGTAACATCTTTAAATTTATATTTCATATTTGCTCATAAACATTGAAATAAGAAGCAACATATATAGCTAACATAAAAACATATGGTTATACCCCTACTCCAGACGGTCAAAATAGAAATGCTTTTCAGTGTTTCCCACCTAACATAACTAAACTTGCAACCTGCACCACACCAACAGCACAAAGCAAGAAGCAGGTTTTACAATGAACCTATACGATAATAAACATATGCTTATAACAGTTACTGGATACTGTGGTAACAAAAACTACTTCACACAAAGGAATAATGGTTTTAATGTTTTTCTGAGACCGAGGAGTGTGTCTGAAAACAACATATGAACAATATGTCCCTCTCAGAAGCACTACAAAGTCCATTCAAAATAGATAAGTGTGTACAATTTGGAGGTATTTAATTAACTAAAACAACCCAGTATCTATTACAATATGCAACAAACATAGATGAAAACAGAGCAATGATTCTCAAGATTGAGATTATACAATTTTTAGGTTGAAATAAGACAATAGCGCCTGACAGGAGTTACATAGTTATATGAATATGAGTGAATAAATCTATAGTAGAGGCTGCATTCTTCTTTCCGTTTCCAGGACAACAGCCCACTGAACCCAGCTAGTCATCATCCTGAAAACAGAAAGAAGAAACAAAACAACAGCAGAATGTGTACATAAATTACAGATTGAACTTAGATTGATAATATACTGAAAACATCATATCATCAAAATCACAATTATGTTATTAACATAACATAAACATAACATGAACAAAGCCCATGTTGAGCCCAAGAATCAAGAAATACAATTGCATTTAGCCTGTAGCTATCAACATATATTCTATATCTCAATAGCGATAAAAGACGTTCAATTATACTTAATTTGGATAAAACAACATTGTGATGTTTGGCCAAATTTCTAGCCTGCCAGATAACAAATCTGGATACAGATAAGATAACTAAGCACGAATACAAAGTATGTTTGTCTAAACGGGGTAAGTCCAGGAAACGAAATGACTTTTCAGAAAAAGTCACCTTCTTTTCACTAATTAGTTGTAGAAGTTTGAGGACAATTTTGTTCAAAGGTAACAAGTACGAACATTCTAAAAACAGATGGGACACAGTTTCAATATTATTGCAAAAATAACATTTTGTATTCTTGCTTATTTTCTTCAGATAAAGATAATAATTCACGAAAACAACATCATGGGCTAATCTATAACAAATATTCCTATGACTTGGATCTATAGAGCTTGAGAAAATATTTTGAAAAACATTGTCATGGTTAATATTAGGGAATAATCGTTTGCATTTTACATTAACATCATTTCTATTCATCAGAACCTCATAAAATAATCGAGTGGGAAGGCCGGCAAAGGACATATTTGGATTTAGTGTTATGACCTTCTTGACTATGTTTAAACACGACTTATAAAAAGGAGTAACAAATTCTGCACTATGTGGAAAATTGTTACTGGCTAGAGTGGAATTAAATTTTCTCAAATTCAACCCAATCCAATACTTGGCAAAATATACCCATGGCGTTTGCATATCTAAAATTATTTTTTGTACATGACATAATAGCAAGGCTTGCCATTTTAATTCAATGTTTGGGACATTAAGACCACCTTCCTTAAACGGTAAGTATAGTGTCTTACGAGCAATAGGTTCAAAATGTGAGTTCCAAATAAACTTGAAAGATGCTTTCTGAAACATAGTCATATAGTGAGATGGCATAATATTTGCCGTCATGTAATATAAAATCTTTGAAAATGCTAACGAATTTAAAACAGTACTTTTGCCTTTAAACGAGTTATTTTTTGTGGAAATTAGATTTAATGTTCTTGTGAACTGTAAGAATAACTTTGACCAAATGCGATCTATATTTAAACCATACCCAAAGTGATAACCTAGTAATTTACAGTTCCTAACCCACGAAATACCAAATGGGTGATCAGATCGATTTTTCCATTTACCTAAGTACATACCATTAGATTTTCTATAATTAATCTTAGATCCAGATAGTTTTTGAAAAAGTTCTATTTCAGAAAAGAAATTTTTGATTGAAGAGTCATCAGTAAGAAAAGAAGTATTGTCATCAGCATAAAGTGACATTTTACACTCATACTGACCACCAGGTACAACGATTCCTTTAATAGAATGATTATCTTGAATTTTCTTGGCAAAAGGTTCCAAACATAAAACATAGAGCAATGGTGAAAGGGGACAACCTTGACGTACAGACCTTGACAATGAAAAAGGTTCTGAAATAAAATTGTTGACAATGACAGAGGATTTAATGTCTTTATACACTGATTAGGGATTGTGATTATCCTGCAGCAATGCAGCAGGACTTGGTCCGCGACCACATCGTGTTTGGGGTCAGATCAGGTAAAATCCGAGAAAAGCTAATAATAGAGGGCTGAGACCTCACATTAGAAAAGTACATGAACATTGCACACACTTACGAACTGAACCAATGTCAAGCTCAGGCAATGGCTAACGGGACGCAAGAAGAGGCCCAATCGGTAGACGCAATTCGAAGACGTCAATATCGACGGTACTCAAAAAGTGACCAAAAAGGACGAAAACGACATCAGATAAAAGGGGACAAGAATACAACATGCGGACGCTGCGGGAACGAAAAACATTCCAATTATAAAGAATGTCCCGCACAGGGTAAAATGTGTTAGAACTGTGGGAAAATGAACCATTTCCAAACTTTGTGTAGATCTGGAGATACTAGTGCGGTGAACCAAATAAAGGAGTCGGATTCGAGTGATGATTCTGAGTTTCAAAGCTGTACGGTAACAAATTTTACTTCTCGTCCCGACTGCGCACAGGTTGAAATTTCTGTTCATAAAGCCCCATTAAATTTCAAAATTTACACTGGGTCCCAATGCAACCTTATCCCTGAAAACATGTTCAAGAAACTTGGTTTCAAAGGTCCCTTGCTACCATCAGACCAAAGTTTATCGTCTTACACTATAGACCTCATCCCTGTCCGAGGAAAAGCCAATTTGACATGTGGTTACAAAGGGGAAACTGTGAAGGCCTTATTTTATGTTGTTATTACTAAGACTCCTGTCATCCTGTGACATATGCTATAGGCAAAGAACCACGAGGTGTTGTTGAAAAACAACTATATTGACCCAATTTAAATACTTGTTTCACGGGATAGGTTTGTTCCCAAACGCTGTACCCGTAGTTAATCCTCCCAGACGTGTACCTGTGGCATTGCAGGACAAATTAAAATCTGAGTTAAAGTCAATGGTTGACAAAGGTATTATTGAAAAGGTGACACAACCGACAGAATGGGTAAATTCGTTGGTTTGTGTAAAAACCGAACACAGGTAAACATAGGATAGGCCTTGAATGACAATACTCCTAGACCGCAATATCCTATGAGAACTATTGAAGAAGTCACCATCAAGCTGACTGATGCCAAATACTTCAGTGTAATTGACGCAACAAAAGGCAACAAAAGGTTATTGGTCAATTAAATTAACAGAGGAATCGTCCTACCTCACTACACTTAATACTCCATATGGGAGATACAGGTATTTGAGACTCCCAATGGGGATTAAAAGCTCTCAAGACATATTCTGTCGAAAATTGATGAATTTTTCGAAGACTTGACAGGTGTGACGTCAATAGTCGATGTCATACTGGTGTATGGACGGACTAGGAAAGAGCATGACGAAAACTTGATACGAGTATTAGACAGGGCAAGTGACAAGGGAATAAAACTTAACCCTGACAAGTGTGTAATCGGTGCTCAAGAGTCAAATACTTCGGTCACGTCTTGACAACTGATGGTTTAAAGCCCGACCCGGAAAAGGTTCGAGCCATACTTGAAATGAAAGCACCCGAGAACAGGTCCCTATTGGAAACCTTATTAGGTGTGATTACATATCTGTCGAAATTTGACTCAAAGTTGGCAGATATAGTATGCCCAATGCGAGATCTTTTTAGACAAGATGTTGAGTTTGTATGGGGTGCCATACAGGACAAAGCATTCACATAGGTAAAGCAAGCCATGACGCAAGCCCCTGTATTAGCATACTACGACCCTAAACAGTCGGTCACATTAGAAGTTGCCGCGAGCTTACGGGGACTGGGATGTACGTGCTTGCAGGACAACAAACATATTGGGTTTGCTAGCAAGACATTGACGGCGACGGAAGTTGGTTGGTCAAATTTAGAGAAAGAAACATATGCTTGTTTTTTTGGCCTAAAGCGTTTCAATCAATTTTGTTACGCAATACACACAAAGATAGTTTCAGACTGTAAACCGGTCGTTGCTATCATGAAAAAGGAAATACATAAAGCAAGTCCGCGACTGCAACGCCTTTTATTAGAAATTCACCAGTACGACATATAAATTGTCCATATTAGAGGAATACCATACCATGTGTTGTTTATTCATATAAGTAATCGTTTGTCATTTGTATGTTTCAGACTGCTTTCATTGGTAATAAACAATAAACAGCCAAATAGAACTACATTGTTGATCTTATTTATGAACGCAGTGTAAAGACACCATCCAATCATGCCTGCTGTGTCCTGCCCAATCGATGACTGTGAGTACACAACGCCAGATCTTGACGCGGCTATAGTGGCAGCGCTAATCACGGCGCATACTGTCACCTACACTCAGAACACTGGTATTGCTGCTAAAGTGAAAAAAGTTAAGAGGCCAACAATAACCGCCACTGGCACCAGTGAGGAATGGGCCTACTTCGAATCTCGATGGAAGGACTATGTTAGTGCCACTAAGATAACAGGACATGATAGAGTCGTACAACTGTGTTGCGATGAACCATTACGCAAAGACTTAACACGATCAAATGGTGGAAGCCTCTCAGACAAGTTAGAAAATGATATTATAACATTGATTTAAAAACTTGCAGTACGTGAGGAAAATACAATGGTGGCACGTGTCACACTGCATAATATGCGGCAAGACAGGGACGAAACTGTTCGCAGCTTTGGCGCACGTTTAGGAGGACAAGCCGGCATCTGCAAGTTCGACATTAAGTGTCCTGGTTGTGACGGCAGTGTTAATTACAAAGAAGCTATTATTCGGGATGTGTTAACTAGGGGTATTGCAGACTCAGAGATACAATTAGACCTACTCGGGGACAAAAATCAGGACATGTCCCTTGAAGATGTGTTCAAGTTTGTTGAAGCTAAGGAGGCTGGCAAGAGGTCAGCATCTAGACTACTTGACATCCATCCTGCAGAGGCAGTTAGCAGTACTTACAAAAAGTCTAAAAGTGTTGCTATCAAAGACAAACATGATTCTTGCTCATACTGTGACAAAAAAGGACATGGTAAACGCTCCCCGGCTCGTGTTCGAAAAACGGAATGTCCTGCATACGGACATCGGTGTGACATTTGCAACCGTGACCACCATTTTGAAACCGTCTGCCGTAGTAAGGATAGGCCAATGTCTAAGGACAGTCGAGTATTCAATGATAGTGCTGTATTTGATGCATTATGTACTATAAACAATACCCCTACACAAACCAATAAGTGTGACCATACATTGTTCGATAATTCATGCACATTATCCGACAACGGTCTATCAGAAAGAATAATCTCACTTGATCACCACATCTATGACAAGCTCTCTAACACATGAATAAGGCAGCGTTCTAAACCTCAACCAACTGTCAATGTAACGGCCAAGGTGTCTGCAGATGATTATGGTGCACTTGGTTTCCAACTATCACGACAGACTCGAACTGCTACCATCCTGTCATGGCTGATACTGGTTGCCAGAGTTGTCTAGCCGGTTTAAAGGTGATTCACAAACTTGGATTACGCGAGTCGGACTTGATCCCTGTCACAATACGGATGCACACAGCCAACAATGAGGGTATTCGCATCCTTGGTGCTACCATACTTCGTCTGTCAGCTAGGGATGACGGAGACAATGTTATTGAAACACGGCAAATAAAATACATTACAGACTCATCGGACAGACTGCTCTTGAGCAAAGAAGCTTGTATTGCCCTAGGGATCATACTAGCCACATTCCCTGATAGAACCATGTCCTATCACCCAGACAGTACAGCGGTGCTACAGGATACTACTAATCGAACTTCACCTTGTGACTGCCCAAGACGTCAGAACCCGCCACCACCTCCGACCACCTTACCGTTTCCCGCTACTGAGAGTAACAGGTCAAAGATACAAAGCTACCTACTTGACCTCTACAAGGCGACCACATTCAACATATGTGAACACCAGACACTCCCGCTTATAGATAGGCCACCTATTAAGCTGATGGTTGATCCCCAGGCTGCACCAGTTGCTCACCAACACCAGTGCCTGTGGCTCTTCATTGGCGAGATGCGGTGAAAGCAGGAATTGACCAGGATGTTCAGCTTGGTGTAATTGAACCTGTACCTGTGGGTGAACCAGTGACTTGGTGCCACAGAATGGTAGTGTGTGCGAAGAAAAATGGTTCTCCAAGACGCACTGTTGACTTCCAGGCCCTTAATGCTCATGCCACCAGGGAAACACATCATACACCATCACCCTTCCACCAGGCTCGACTAGTCCCGTGCAACAAAAAGAAAACAGTCCTTGATGCATGGAATGGATATCACAGTGTGCCAATTCGTATGGAGGATCGTCACCTCACCACCTTCATCACACCATGGAGCAGATACAGGTAGAAGACTACTCCACAAGGATATATAGCATCAGGTGACGGATATACAAGGCGCTACGATGAAATTGTGTCAGATATCCCCAACAAAACCAAGTGTGTTGATGATGTGCTCCTATGGGCCGATACAATAGAGGACAGTTTCTTCCAAGTAGTACAGTGGCTCGAAACCTGTGGTCGCAACGGTATTACCCTAAACCCCGACAAGTTCGTATTTGCTGAAGACAACGTAGATTTTGCTGGATTTGAGATAACGCCCGATAGCGTACGACCATGCCAGAAGTACCTGCGTGCAATTATGGAATTCCCAACATCTAAAGATATCACTGATGTCATATCCTGGTTTGGTCTTGTAAACCAGGTTCCATATGCCTTCAGTATGACACAGAAATTGTTACAATTTCGACAACTACTGAAATCAGATGTCCCCTTTGAAAGGAATGAACAGCTTCAGAGTATTTTTGATGAATCCAAGGCTGTCATCGCTAGTAAAATAGAAAAAGGCGTCAGAATATTCGATCCAAGCAGACCAACATGGCTGGCCACTGACTGGTCGAAAAATGGCATTTGATTCTGGTTGTTTCAGAAACACTGCTCATGCACTGGTGCTCAACCGTTCTGCTGTCACTCAGGATGGAAAATCACACTGGTAGGAAATAGGTTTACACACCCAGTTGAATCTCGGTATGCACCCGTGGAAGGTGAAGCACTGACACTGGCAGACTCCCTTGACAAGGCAAGATATTTCGTACTTGGTTGCAAGGACCTCATCATCGCTGTGGATCACAAACCTTTACTGCGAATCTTCAACGACTGATCGCTGGAGGATATCAGTAACTCTCGTCTCAGAAACCTCAAGGAGAAGACTCTCCGATACCGTTTTCGCATGGTGCATGTACCAGGTGTCCACCACCAAGCCGCCGATTGCGTCTCACGTCATCCTATAGGTGAACCACATAAATACTTCCTGTCGGACGATGTCGCTGTTATTCACTCCACCACCATTATGACGGGTCTACGCACTCCTGCCCCAGACACACCAACCCTAGAAGATGCCAATTCCACATCTGCTATCTCTACGCTGGATACCCTCAGGATGAAATCCGTCACTTTGGACAGAGTTCGCACTGCTACTGCAAGCGACAACACCATGCACACGCTTAGCCAGTTGGTGGAGTCTGGTATGCCTGAATTCAGACATGAACTACCAGAACGGCTTCGTGAATACCACCTATTCAGGGACAATTTGCACACTGTTGATGGTGTCATCTTATATAAAGATAGGATCGTAATTCCACCTTTGCTACGAGAGGAAGTCCTTGCTGCTCTTCATGCTGCACATCAGGGCGTCACATCGATGACAGCAAGGGCTGAGGCCTCCATCTTTTGGCCTGGTATTACCCCAGCCATCACTGCCTTACGGAGTACTTGTAACCAGTGTAATCGTAATGCGCCATCCAACCCATGTGCCCCACCAACTCCTATGACGAATCCAGACTACCCATTCCAATGCGTATGTGCAGACTCTTCCACTATCGCGGCTGTAACTATCTAGCGGTGGTTGACCGTTATTCGAACTGGCCGATTGTTGAGAAGTCCTCTGAGGGAGCCTCTGGCCTGATCGAGTGTTTGTCACTTTTGGAATACCGGATGAACTAGCATCTAACTGTGCTCAAGTACAGGAACACTCCCGACAGAGACACACGAATCTCACCTGCCATGTGCATCTTTGGAAGGCCTATACGCGACTTCATACCCATTCCACCTGGTCGTTATCTGACGCATAACACTTGGCGAGAAACATTGGCAACTCGAGAATAATCGTTTGTCATTTGTATGTTTTAGACTGCGTTCATTGGTAATAAACAATAGACAGCCAAATAGAACTAGATCTTATTTACATATAAAAGTGGTAAAGACATACCCGTCACTGACCAATTGTCACGCATTTTTATAGCTGACACTTACCCAGAATTGTCAGACAAACTCGATGTATGAGTACATAAGGGAATTAAGAATTTGCCGGTAAGCGACGAAAAGTTAAACAATTATGTCAGGTTGGCCTGACATGCGACAAGAATGTCTCAGTTCCATCCTTGAACCATCGAGATTAACTCTCGACATTTGATGACCTTATACTCAGAGGCCAAACTTTAGTCATACCATATTCACTCCGCAGTCAATACATTTTGGCTGTACATGTAGGACAAATGGGTGCGACTAATACATTAAATAGAGTTAAGGATATAGTGTTCTGGCCAGGAATGGCTAAACAGGTCACAGATCACGTATTATCCTGCTCATTGTGTTTAAAACACAGATCATCAAATGTTAAGGAACCGCTTAACCCCACATTGTACCCCAACGACATTGGCAGCACATCGCCGCAAATATTTTTACGCTGGACGGACATGAATATTTGATAACTGCAGACACATATACAAACCATTTTGAAATTGACATACTGACAGATACAAAAAGTAAGACAGTCATTAGAACGTTAACAGTGCATATGGCCCGATACGGCCAAATAGAGACACTGAAGATAAAGCCATTTCTAGCCATATGGAACAGTCATCACCAGCGGATGAAGAGTTTAAGCAATTTTCTAAAGACTGGAATTTTAATCATTTTACGTCATCACCAGGTTACTGTCAGTCAAATGGGTTCATTGAAAAAGTGGTCTCCATTGCAAAACGACTCTTACTGAAAGCCAAAGAAAGCAAATCTGATCCATATTTGGCGCTATTGGAACAGAGAAATATGCCTATGACAGGTTATGGTTATTCCAGTGCTCAACTTTTGTTTGGTAGAAGATTACATGTAAAATATGTCTTGCCGACAACTAATGTACTACTTCAGCATATTTCCATCAATCATAAATCTATTGGAAATTATATGCAAGAGAAACAGGTCAAATACAAGAACTATTATGATAAAAGTTCTAAGTTACGATCCCCACTTATTGAAGGTGAGTTATGCATGGTTCAATTTGGGAAAATATGGAAACCAGCTATTGTTCTCCATAAATGTGGAGAACGTTCCTACAAAATTAAAACTAAGGCAGGTGCTGTATATCGCAGAAACCGCCGTTTTATAAACAAAACGCGGGAAAATATTCCGTCCAATACAGACTTCAATCATAATACATCTACTCTCAAGCAAGGTCAAGATAACTCAGTTATTCCGGAGGTAACTAGTCCAAAAATTCCATGGACATCCAAAACCCCGTTTCCCAAAAACAAGGCCAGATGTAGGTTATAAGACGCGCAGTGGGCGAGATGTAAAACCTAGTAAAGATGAGTGGAGCAAGTACATTTCCAAAAAATAATTCATATTAGCTGTTACAAAATTAACAAATTCAAGCACACACACGTTTACTAAGTAAGTTATACTTACTGTTATAATTAAGAATTAGCTAGTTTTATGTTCTTTATTTAAGATTATTAGAAGAGCTTCTCATTTACAAAAAGATTAAATAAATGAAAGCAATTTAATGTGTTTCTAAACGCACAACATTTAAATTCATAAGGAATACTAGTAGTCAAAATAATTTTCGCCAAAACTACATTTTTCTCTCTGTATAAGGTATTCCTGTTTCAATCACACATAGCTAAATGTATACAATCCATTTTAGTCACACTTTGACATCTTATTCGAGTGAAGCTGCTATTATTATACAGCAATATAAACAACAACTGTGGTTTGACATTTAACTTACAGCGATGAAATTGTATGTACTACAGACCAGCACCCGGTGCCTTGTTGTTGACTTATATAAATTGACAAATCAAGGCTGATGTCATTTAACCAAAATGTCATTGTTTTATATGGAACAGTTGAGCGGGACAAATATTATATTAAGACACACAAATGTTATTGGTAGAGATTGATATACAGATTTATTTCATTCTAACAGATGTTAATGTTACATCTACGAAAATATTAAGAGGCCATTGATTTAAAACTGGTTTTGCATCCAGTCAGTTCTGTAGATACACGATAGCTCAAAATGACTATTATCAATATTTAATTAATTAAGTTCGATATTTTGAAATAATTTTGAGAATAAATAACAATGGTGATACGGAACTCATTTAACTAAAAAAGTAAATTTGGCCAAGTTTATCAGATAGAAGGTTTTGGCTGTAACCCCTCGATATATGTTTTACATTGCCGCCTCTTGTAGAATCAGATTAAATATATACCTTGTGCAGTAAACACGTGTTGTGTTCTATTACTTAGTTGTGACCAAGCACTTGACTTTATTTACATCTCAATACAAATTTATATAAGAACTAACAATTATAACAGTCCGAACCATAACGTTGTCATGCATTGACCAATATTGCTTATATTTGGTATGAATTTTAACTTCCTTGAGACAAAGTGTTCTGTCATCCCTAGGTTTCTAACTCAAAGGTCAAGGTCACAGTTGGAGGTCAAAGGTCAAGTTGAAGTTTGTCAAGACCATTACCTTGCCATGCATTGACCAATATAGCCTATAATTGGCATGAATGTTAACTTCTATTAATCGGAGTGTCATGGGCATCCCCAGGTTCCTCTCTCAAAGGTGAAGGTCAGTGTTGGAGGTAAAAGTTCAACTTGACGTTTGAACGGATCATTTCTTCTTTATGTATGGTGGGATAAGATGTAACTTGGCAAATTTAAGATGGTGTTTTTTCAACGTGCGCCGAGGCTCGACATAATTTGCCCGTGGGCATGAATTTCTAGTATATAGTTTTGTTTTCAATTACATTCATCAGATATCGTGTATGCGACTGCATAATGCTTAAAGTTTTTTGACACCTCAGATTAGAACTTTGTGACTACTACTTTTATATTCTGTTCAGTTTTGTGTTTGGCATTTTGGCGGGTATTAGTGGTCTGTGAGTATTCTTTTGTATGTGTCCTTTTTAGTGCCTTCTGTCGATCTTCGGCTGTATCTGTTTAATGCTGCCTTCCGTGTCATTTTTGTTTTGTCTATTTGCAGAAAAATTGGAAACCTATCATACTATATATTACAGTGATGTGCAATACCAGCATGTAGATCTAACATTATTTATACATTCATGTGGATAATAAACTCTAGTAGATAGCAACACGATAAATTAACTTTTATTTACTTCACCTGGTTTTTGCAGCAAAGAATATTCGCGCTTAAGTTTCTTCTTAATCAACTACAATACTGCGATATCGAAACGAATGGGTCTACTGTGAGAGTATTTGAGAGCCATAACTCATTAATATAATCAATAGTTCCCAATGGTAACCATCAGACAATGGCGTGTGTATGTGTTGCTGTTACAAGTTAACATACCCAGACAATGGCGTGTGTATGTGTTGCTGTTACAAGTTAACATACCCAGACAATGGCGTGTGTATGTGTTGCTGTTACAAGTTAACATACCCAGACAATGGCGTGTGTATGTGCTGCTGTTACAAGTTAACATACCCAGACAATGGCGCGTGTATGTGTTGCTGTTACAAGTTAACATACCCAGACAATGACGTGTGTATGTGCTGCTGTTACAAGTTAACATACCCAGACAATGACGTGTGTATGTGCTGCTGTTACAAGTTAACATACCCAGACAATGACGTGTGTATGTGTTGCTGTTACAAGTTAACATACCCAGACAATGGCGCGTGTATGTGTTGCTGTTACAAGTTAACATACCCAGACAATGACGTGTGTATGTGCTGCTGTTACAAGTTAACATACCCAGACAATGGCGCGTGTATGTGTTGCTGTTACAAGTTAACATACCCAGACAATGACGTGTGTATGTGCTGCTGTTACAAGTTAACATACCCAATTTGGAGTATTAGTATTGATATCTGAAATAACTTAACCATAACAAGGCTACATAATGATTGGCACATATACGTCCAATGTATGAATAGCAGACGCGTACTAATATATCATAACGACAGATTAGATAATATATAGGATGTTAAAAAAGTTCGTTCTCAATATTTAAATTACAATAGTTCATTTGTCAGACGCCAGGAGAAAATAAAATTGTCAGTTTAAATTCCCGAGGGTTCTACCGTTGTGCTAATATTTTGAGCATTAAATGGAACTATTAGTGTAAGAAATTAAAATTGCACACTGCGTACAAAGCTCAGATGAAATTAAGTATGAATATAAATTTTGAGAACAAACTTTTTTAACACCCTGCACATGTATTTGTCATCCTCCGTTTTAGATGTTGCACATCTGTACATCCGTCTTTTAATGTTAAACATCTTCGAGTAAGGTCATGACTCTAATTCAGGTTGAAGTAACTACTTTTCTTTTCTAAATGCCTTTATTTGCCAGACAATTTAATGCTAACATATTATGACAAATCACTATTGGTGAAATGGTCAAACTTTAATCTTCAGCATTTTTTGCAATCCAGTTTCTGAATTTCGACACCCTTGTATGGAAACCAAAACCTAGTGTACAGAAGATATCATGGGCAATCACCATTCCCACTACATATGGTTCTTTCTTACTGTCATAGCAAACAAGTGGTGAGCCGTAGTCCCACTGCAATATAAAATAAATCGTAATATATTTCCATTTAATTGAATATATGAATCTATAACACATGTCGTTTAAATGATTTGATTTTAAAAGCCATTTAAACGGTATGATCTACCGTTCAAACGATATTGTATGCCGTTTAAATGGTATGAGAAGCCATTTCAACGGTATAATTAAGTCGTTTAAACGGTATAATTAAAATCATGTCATAATCGAACTAAAATATGCAAAATCCGTAGTATACAGTCTGTTATAATCTACAATGGTTTGGAGTTCTGACGCGTAGGAACAACCACGAAGGCCGTAGGCTAGTCTGGCTACCCGACTAGATAATATATTTTTTTCAATCAATTATCATAATTTTGTTTTCAATTTTAGCTAGATTTTATTTTGGGCTTGTCTGTCTATACATACCCTATGTTTAATTAAAGGAGACAACTCTTCGGTCTACTCTTTTTTCATGAAATTAATTCCCTTTGCACCCTCAAACATAGGGTCTGTACGAAAGCGGTTTTGCTTGTAGCCTATATTGTGGCTATTGAACTTTTCCTAAGGTCAAGTAATTGCAGCTGATAATGATCTTGTTATGTGAGTTGGTCAGTCTAGAATATTTATGGTTCCTGGCGGGTACTTGTGATAGCCCCAGATGTTATAAAACCCTGATTTGTTGTTATCATCCCTTGATGTAATGAGATAAAAGAAACTTTACTTTGTGTATAAGCAGTGATTTTTAGGAACAGATATATTTTCTAAGTATTTGTCTGGTGTATAATATAAATAAGCGTATGATATAAAATATGTATATATTATATAAATAAGTGTTTGATATGGAATATGTGTATGATATAATATAAGTGTTTAATAATTTATTACTCAAAAGGGTTTATAAATGACGGAGAAAACATTCATTTAATTAGTTAGGAGAAAACAATAGTCACTCTGTACAGTACATTTAGTGAGTTAATTTGACATCATGAATTTGATAATAACATTTTCTTGATTAGGTCTCAAACGTTCATACTGTAAGCACATTAAAACCCTTCTGTATGGCTATATCCATTTTACATTAGGTCCGTGAATATCAACAGTTTTAAAGTCTGTGAATATCAACAGTTTTAGTGTAAGTATGAATAATTTTGAATTCCACTAATTTGGTAGTGGTTTGTGAAGTAACAATAAACAAATAAATTATCCTTCAATTGATAAGCTGGACCTGTTTGTTTTTGTAATCTTTATCAGTAGAATAATTAGTGTAAAGTGTCCCAATAAAGTGTGCAATATTTGGTAAACACCATTATGTAACAGGAAGGAGTATATTATCAAATTAATTCATGGATGGTGACTGCATGAAACTTGACCATATGCCTCATTAAGTGTTACTTTATCCTGTTATGCAATATGTATGTAGAGTTTGATTATTTCCATGAATCACAATGTATTGATTACGCGAAAATACATTAATTCATTGATTATCATCCTGTTTGTTTTAAAATATACAATATTAGTGTACAAAGAACAATTCAGGGTTGCCAGCAACTTCGGCTTATAAAATTCCCTGACTTTTCACTGATATTTCCCTGACTAAATCATACTTTTCACTGACTATTACAGTCACATTTTTTTCCTCGCAGTCGCCTACCACTCTTTTTAGCAATATCAGTATTTGGTAAAAAATTAAGACTATTTCTACAAACGATTAACCATCTACAAACTTATTATAAACTAGAAATTGTGTCATGATATTATAGGACATATCATTTTAAATGGGAAAGGCAAGGTAAAAGCAGGTTGAGGTAACATCATTAGGTAAAAAAAGACACAGCGAGAATTCCATCCTTAATTAAAGGTCATCTATGCAATGAGGTTGTTAATCTGTGAAAGTTTGAAGACATTTCACCCAACAGTTTGTGAGGAGTTAACACATAAGATTTTTCACTATGGGATATCCTTTCCGCTACCACGATTTTTTGAGGGCTATGAGAAATTCATATGGTCCCTATACCCCGTCCCTGAGACACTATTGACTTGCAGTACTCATAAAAACTCGATACATCCGAATGCTACACACCTTAGTTAACACCAAACCGAAAGTAGGAAACATTGTCAAGATTTCGACTATAGGTCACCGGAAATGACGATGTCACGGTGACCCTTGCGCGAAAAACTTCTTTTTTTTTTTTTTAGCTTGACATGCCTACTTTAGGGCCCCTTTAGGGCATTGATCCTGACCCATTTGTCTAGCCTTATATTCCTACTATAGAAAAATAAAAACTTTTTGGCGCTAAATGTTAATGCAATTCCAAAGGGAATCGTACCGCAATGGCGGATATGACCAGTAATTTCAGTTTTGGCAAATCTACGTTCAAAGCCCTCTTTAAAGGGGTCCAGCGGGCCCAAAAACATGTGCACGACCCTGGGCCCGTAATATCCTTTAGTCTGGGATGCCTGTATACCCAAGACAGCAAAATGCTCGAATTTGGGCATTTAGGTCGAAAACTACGGAAGGCCGAAATGGCCATCCCGGCGAGTCTGCATTAGTACGCTATGGTAGCGGAAAGGATATATAGTAAAAAGAACAAAGGTCCATAATTCTGGTAAAAATTGACGCAGCAAAAATTCTATCCTTTACGCTCATCTATACATTGAGGTTGTTAATCTGTTTAAGTTTGAAGAAATTCCACCCATCAGTTTATGAGGAGTTCAACACACAAGATTTGTGTTACGTACATAAGGACAGACGGACAGCACCAATACTATAAGCCCCCACTTATAAATAAGTGTAGGGGCACAAGAACTCTGTCAATAGCTTAATGTCTTATCCACAGCATCTTTACTTATCATTGTTACTCAATAAAGTATGACTATGTTTCATAAGACTGTATGTTACAATATAGGAACTGGTGGAAACTGATAGAAGCACGCTCTTTAAGAGGATTTTTTCTTATGTCTTAACTGATAAAAAAATAGTTGTGCTAGCAAAGCAAGCCAAAAAAGACATATTTATATCAAACGAGCATAGCTTTCATTCGTCAGCTACTTAAAAATAAAATTTCATAGATCCATGTTATTGTGCGAGCGTAGCGAGCAAGAAAAAAATTGGAAAACCACCACAGCCACTGATCATTCTATTAAACATCGACCCAGAATTTTATTTTTCCCTGACTTTTTACTGACTTTCCTTAAATTTCATTTTTCACTGACCATTTTCAAGAATTCCCTGACAATTCACTGACCTTGAAAAAATACCATTTTTCCTTGACTTTCAGGTCGCTGGCAACCCTGAACATATTAAAATATGAACCCATTCACATGGTAAAAACCTAGCAAGATCAAACGCCCTCAATAAATCATTCCGGAAATAAAGTTATAATTTAACTGTACACAATTATTATAGTACTTTTTTGAATAAATAAAATGCACACCCTGCTTTTTTACTAAACAATGCATGGTGCTCAAACAATTATCATATATTGGCCTAAATGTGTATATATGTGTATATCACTTTATATTGTTTCAGGTTTTCTTTGAATTCAAAAGAATGTTTCTGTAGGAATGTTACTATAATAAACATTAAACATAGTTTTCTGTACTACTTCTGTGTTTCAATTTTGCCTGATGTATAAAACCCTGAAACTGGCATTTCAACTCACACATGGGTTGACCATATGTGCATTTGAAGCAGAAAAATATCAGCCAGTATGAGAGATTTATTGACATGTTAAATACTTGTGGTCAGGCAGCTAATGGTGTAACGGTTGTGCTAGGATATCAGGTTACAAGAAGCTGGCAGATTCTACCAGACTAAATAATCAAGCCCAAAATAAAATCTAGCTAAAATTGAAATGTTTGAGGGTGCAAAGGGAATTAATTTCATGAAAAAAGAGTAGACCGAAGAGTTGTCTCCTTTAATTAAACATAGGGTATGTATAGACAGACTATACAGCCTTGGAAATTAAACCAATAGCAGTTGCGCTGTACATGCCAAGCTTTGATCTTTTTGAACAGTGTTCTGTTGTTAAAATGCATCTGTGTAATTTCAAATGACAATAACTTAGTCAATACTTGGTATGTTTTCATCAAGTAACTTCTCATTTTCTGCATATAAGATTAGTGATTATTCTAGAACCACAAAAAGGCCAGGGTGCTGTGAAAAAAGGGCAGGGTGAAGAAAAGTTAGGGGGGTTTTGAGGCATGCTCCCCAAGAATTTTATTTTAAAAAATGGATCAATCTGGAGCATTCTATGTGTCCTGAGGAACTTAAATGATACTGAAAAAGGACAGATTTTGAGGCAATATCAACCCAAAATTTCACCAATTATGCCACCGCTGGCCTTCAATTAATCACAGGTATTATTATGCCATTAAACATGCCATAATAGGCAATTGTATCAAATAGATGTTGATTCATGTGTACATGTATCAGTAAAAAGATGTAATTCATGAATGTGTTGTTCATCCTTTTATACAGTTTGTCGACAGTTCTGATTATTATTTTCTTTATTTTACACTATGCAACAATAAAAACAAGGTACTCTTAAGAAAAAAGGAGTTATTTCTCTAAGTTTTAGCAAGATAGCTGACGTTTTATTCTTTTAGGGGCAATAAATGCTGAAAAGGGTTAACTTGAACTGGTTGAACAACTCGAGTGTTGTACTATCCTTATGGAAGTAGAAGGCTTTATTATTTTAAAATTATCTTTTTCAATATTAAAATAAAGGCTATGTTTTGAAATATTCATTCAGTTCTTTTATGGTTTGGTACAAATTTCCCACAGGTGAACTTTAAGTGACAATTTTTACCAAAAAACTGATAAGCCGTCTGGCTTAAACTGTTACCATAAGAATGAAATTGTATTCTTAATTTTTACATGTGCTGATATTGACACCAATCCCCAAAGGAAATTATTCAGATTAAGACAAATTTGCTGGGTTAATCTAAACTGGTTGACTGACTGTATATAGGCCCGGTGGTGGATACAGTTACGTTCATAATTGGCATTATTTCTCTAATCATTTATGATTTAAACATATTAATTTAACATAAATAATTCACAAACTATCATTCTTGAAAACCTTCGTCACCTGAATACGTTTTTAAAAGAAATTGGTTGTACATCGTTTTTTTGTTAATAATCCGGGTCCGAACCGGACGGAACGGACTTTAATGTCAACGTTTATCGCGTGCGTAAACATTCACGTGGAGTCACTTTCGTTTTTGATTTTTCGAAAATACACGATGAAATTTCGTCTGCTCATTATATCAAAGATCATACACACATCTATCGTATTCTTTGGTTATATTTATCGTAAATAAATGCATCTGGGACGCTAATGCAGCGATGCTGCTGAAAATATTTCATTCTCAAAGCATGGGCCGTGAAAATCAAACGGTAATTGTTGTGCTATATACAGAACATGGAACACGTTCAAAGTAAACAAAACGTAAGAAAATTAATACGCTACTACGATAATAATTATTATTACGTAATTATTGATTTACACTAGTTGTCGTTATTACTTTTTAAAATGTTTATAAAAATGAGTTTTAGTGAAAGATTTTCATGACATGATTTTATCTATTAAAAATGTTAATGTTAAACAAACGACGCACTACTTTTTTCAACGACTAACTGCTGTGACCGTATGAACGGCTTTTAACTGAACAGAAAAAAGAAGCTCCATGGGAAAAACAAAAAAGCATTCCAGTAGTAGCCTCCACTTCAGTGGAGGCGACAATAAACATTACAATTTCTCTTTTTAATGTTTTACTATCGGTTCAATAAGTAATACTAATGAGGGAACTGTCAAAAGAATAGGGAAAGGTTGTGTTTAATATAATAAAATAGATACCTTCAATCAATAGTACGAGGGGCGTTCAATATATAATGTCCATGCCCTTTGTATTTTGCTATGACAGTATTTAGAAGAATTCTACGAATACTGTCTGGAAGGTGTTTGTTTCTATTATATATCTGAAAAATATCATAGCCTTTCGTCAATAATTAAGTAATTTATTGATTTTAGAAGAGGGTCTACTCGAGTATACTAGCCTTATTGTCATTTTAAGCCAAATATCCCAGTGAACCATACGTGTTGGTGACGGAGACGTCTTTTACCGGTGTTGGTATGCAAGACGTCATTGACACGTGTTTCGGACGTATTGAAACAGCGCAGACGTCTTTAAAACACTGGTAAAACGTGTTGGTATCAGAAACCAAGCGAAGACTTCTGCAACACTTATAAAAACATTTTTAAAAATCTTCATTTTTCTGTTTTTTATTGTAAGGAATATTAAGAACAGTTGCCACTTCCGTGTTTTTTTATCGGAAATAGCGAATATATTACTTGACATTCTACTTCGTTTTTAGAACGTATCCGAGACGTAACGATTACGTATTCAGTTCAACAACGTTTTGAACACTTGTAGGAGACGAGATGAAAATATTTTGATATTGCACCTCTTTCAAACAGATTTATATAAATATGTTAATAGCTATGTTTTGTTGCCGACCAAAATGTACTTAAACTGTATGGTAAACCAAGACGTGTTTAACACGTGCGGAAAATATCCCTCCGTCACGTCACTTCGATCAAATCCGGGTTCTAATCATCGCCATTTTGAACGGAAGCCTGTTGGAACTGTTTGCATCTGACGAGAAAAGTGTCTGTTTTTCTGAACCGTAAGTATACTTTATGAATGTCGTGTATTTAACAATTTTCAACTGACAACTGGGAACGTTAGGATACAATATACTTTGCCGTCTATTCTCAATTGTAACGCTTTAAACAGTTATTTAGGACAGTTTCTAAACGTCGCCGAACGGTTTCATGTACGTCACGGTCAAGACGTGTTCCTTACGTCGCATAGACGTATTTTCTAGAGCTTTCCAGTTCGTGTTGAGACGTATTCTAAACTTCACCGAAACGTTTCTCGTGCTTCACGGTCAAGATGTGTTCCTATCGTCGCCCAGACATATTTATTAGAACTTTTCAGTTAGAGTTGAGACGTATTCTAAACGTCACCGAAACCTTTCCTGTACTTTACGGTCAAGACGTGCTCCTCACGTAGCCTAGACGCATTTACTAGAACTTTTCAGTTAGAGTTGAGACGTATTCTAAGCGTCGCCGAAGCGTTTACTGAGCTTCACGGTCAAGCCGCATTCTTAACGCTAAGACGTATTTACTAGAGCTTTCCAGTTAGAGTTGAGACGGATTCTAAACGTCGCCGAAACGTTTCTCGTACTTCACGGTCAAGACGTGTTTTTAACGCCGCCTAGACGTATTTACTACATTTTTCCAGTTACAGTTGAGACGGATTCTAAACGTCGTCGAAAGGTTTCATGAACGTCCCTGTCAAGACGTGCTCCTCACGTCGCCTATATTTATTTACTAGAACTTTCCTGATAGAGTTGAGACGTATTCTGAACGTTGGGGAAACGTTTCCTGTACTTCACGATCAATACGTGTTCTTAAGGCTTTGCGTATTTACTAGAGCTTTCCAGTTAGAGTTGAAACCTATTCTAAACGTCGCCGAAACGTTTCCTGTACTTCACGGTCAATACGTGCTCTTAACGTCGCCTAGACGTATTAACTAGAGCGTTCCAGTTAGAGTTGAGACGTATAATCAACGTCGACAAAGCGTTTTATTTACTTTACGGTCGAGAAGTGTTCTTAACGTCGTCAGACGTATTTACTAGAGCTTCCCAGTTCGTGTTAAGACGTATTCTAAACGTCGCCGAAACGTTTGTCGTGCTTCATGGTCAAGACGTGCTCCTAACGTCGCCTAGACATATTTACTACAACTTTTCAGTTATAGTTGAGACGTATTCTAAACGTCGCCGAAACCTTTCCTGTAATTCACGGTCAAGACGTGCTCCTCACGTCGCCTAGACGCATTTACTAGAACTTTTCAGTTAGAGTTGAGACGTATTCTAAGCGTCGCCGACAAAACATTTTATGTGCTTCACGGCCAAGACGTATTCTTAACGCATAGACGTATTTATTAGAGCTTTCCAGTTAGAGTTGAGACCTATTCTAAACGTCGCCGAAACGTTTCTTGTTATTCACGGTCAAGACGTGTTTTAACGTCGCCTAGACGTATTTACTACATTTTTCCAGTTAGAGTTGAGACGTATACTAAACGTCACTGAAACATTTCTTGTACTTCACGACCAAGAAGTGTTCCTTACGTCGCCAAGACGAATTTACTACAACTTTCAAGTGAGAGTTGAGACGTATACTAAACGTCATGGAAACGTTTCCGCCAGGTTTCTTGTACTTCACGGTCAAGACAGGTTCCTATCGATCCTAGACGTATTAACTAGAGCTTTTAAGTTAGAATTGAGACGTATTATAAACGTCGCCGGAACGTTTCATTTACTTCACGGTAAAGACGTGTTTGAATTGTCTAGTTAGAATTGAGACGTATTCTAAATGTCGCCGTAACGTATCTCGTGATTGTAGTCGCATATTTCCTCTAAATGTTGCAAAGGTCAAGACGTGCTCTTAACGTCGCCTTAACGTTTTTATTAATAGAAATTTCAAGGTTAAGTTGAGACTAATTCTATACATGGCGGAAACGTTTCCTGTGCATCAAACCATATTTTCCTTCAACTTACATATTTCAAAGGGCAGGACTTGTTGTTAACGTCGTTAGCACTTTCCAGTAAGAGTTCAGACACATTCTAAACGTCGCCGAGACGTTTTTCTTGCGTAACGTAATATTTTTGTCAGATCCATGCATCAGAGGTCTTGACATGTTCTTAACGTCGCCTAAACGTTTTTATTAGTAGATACATCCAATTAAATTTGAGACGTATTCTGAACGTCGACGAGACGTTTCCTGGACGTCAAGTCACAATTTCCCTCGTATGGCATGTTTTAAAGATGAAGTTCTCAACGTCGCCGTGATGATTTTAGTATAACGTTCCACTTTAAGTTATGACGTATTCTAAACTTCGCCGAAATGTTTTTCGAGCGTGGTGTCACAAGGACGTGTTCTAAACCTTGCCGAGACATTTTTATTAATATAACTTCTCTTACAGGTGCAGCTAACAGTGCCACCGAAGTCTAGAGAAGGCGTTTACGAAAGGAAATGAGATACTTCTTCATCGGATGATCAATTGGGTTATTATTCCCCACATCCACAACCGTGTGTACCTCTCAAATAATTGTCAGACATGCACATACGACACTCACAGAGCTGCCCTTATAAAGCAATTCTTATATTAGCATTTTTGAGAATCATTAAGGCTCGCCTCAAGTAGAGCCTCAAACCCGTGTATCTCTGAACAAGTCCCGAAAGAATCCTAAGAGATTGATGCGCGGAAGGAGTTTTTCTTACAACGCTTCTACAAATACAGGCGTTGGCGATGTACGTGCAGATTCAGAAATGACTATGGGTTTCGGGAAAGAACAATTTCATCGTCCGATACGTCAGACTAGTGGCTGGAACGACAGTGAAGGAGACAAAATGGGGACAAAAAATAACGTGTAGCGTTGTTTGTAACTAAACACTCGCTGTCTGTACCGGCTACTGCAGACCTGTTGCATAATTTCAAAAGTGTTGGTGTCCAGGTGCTCCTAAAAGACAGACATACCCTTTTGAGAACACATGTGGTATCAGTGACAGTGTGAGTAAATGCGGTGGAACTTTCAAATACTTAGATTACGCGGCTGGATCTGTGATGCCCATTAAAAGCACTGATTTGGTTAAATCCATTAATTCAGCTTCGACATTCTAACTTAAATGTGTATATGTATACACAGTAATTACTTTTAATGTTATTAAACTATACTCATTCCTTTATATTTCAATTGATTGTTTTGTATTTGTCATGTACAATTGAAACGTTTACAAGGTGTTCTACATTTCTTTTTTAAGTGAGATACATACGAAATTGTAACCTAAATATTTGCATGAAATATCGTTATATATTAGCTACAGCAAACTTTTGATTACTGGTTGTTTGTTGTAAACCATGCATTTTCGGAGAATAAAAGTTCCTTCACGTTCAGGAGCCGTCCCAAGAACCAAACCAAGACGTTCTTGTGTAGATTGACGGACACGTCATTAACACGTGTCATAACGTGTAGAAGACGTTCTCATTTGAAGTCGTTTTGTAGTCTTCAAAACGTTTGGAATACCGAACAGAGACGTTCGTGTCGTCTTCAAAATGTAACGCTTTTTGGGTGATGATCACGTCTTCAACACGTGCTAGTTGGAAACGTCTCCTTAACGTTCAGAAGGCGTCCTTAGCACCAAACCAAGACGTTCTTGTTTAGATTGACGGACACATCATTAACACGTGTCATAACGCGTAGAAGACGTGTTCATTTGAAGTCGTTTTGTAGTCTTCAAAACGTTTGGAATACCGAACAGAGACGTTCGTGTCGTCTTCAAAATGTAACGCTTTTTGGGTGATAATCACGTCTTCAACACGTGCTAGTTGGAAACGTCTCCTTGACGTTTAGAAGACGTCCTTAGCACCAAACCAAGTCGTTTCTGAAAGGATTGACAGGCACGTCTTAAAAACGTGTCATAACGTTTGGAAGACGTGTTCATTTAAAGTCGTTTTGTCGTCTTCAGGAACGTTTAAAATACCTTATTAAGACGTTCGTGTCGTCTACAAAATGTAACGCTTTTTGGGTGATGATCACGTCTTCAATACGTGCTAGCTGAAAACGTCTCCGTCACGTTCGGGAGCCGTCGAAAGGTTCACTGGGATGTGTTATCGTTGCAGTAGTGGTTTAGAAAAGTAAATGGCAGTATTCATTTAATTGCAACATACTAATCTGTAACTTAATCCTTATGTTTCCACTAGAACAAAAAAGAACACGAAAGTATGTTTTGTCTACGAGTAAGGCGGTCAAATACAAGGGAGACTACTCCTATTTATACCAAATGATGCTTGTTGGTTCACGCACCAATAACTTCATATTACTATGTTGTTCGCAAATTCTCCCCATAAATTATTGTCGATGGTCTACGGAAATTTTCACGAAATATTGCGGAATGGTTGATGGTTCCAGAAATGTAAAAATATTTCCAGATATCAATGAATGTTAAAATTGGTGACAAAAAAGACATTATATATTGAACGCCCCTCGTATAATACTTGGAAACCAGTTTTCACATCGTCTCGTTAGTCCAGTGGGTAAGCATGCCGCTATTATACAAGTAATTTTGTTCAATCTCGCCACTGGTTCGACACCCATCCAAGTTACTTTTTTATCTTTTTACAAGTATCCTATTTTTATTTGTAACTTATATAATAACCTACACAAAGTAAGGTATGCAGTTACAAAAGTGATTGTTTCTATTATGCATTCACTTATCATGACTTATGTAACCGCTTATTTTTATGTCTTACCATGACAATAACGCTTAAAATTATACACCATTTTAAAGGCAATATATTAAACTTATTCTTAAAAAAATTGTAACTTTGACCCTCATCAATACATTTCACAGGAATGTCCTGATTTATGTGATTGTTGAAAACTGTCACGCTTTTTTGTTTCTCTCAGCATAACTTTTTTTCCTGTTAAGCAATATCTTTCAAACTTTACACACTAGTTCATGACATCGAATGATATGTTTTAGGGTATAAGATATAAGAATAACTTGTTTAGAATATATTTTATTGTGGAAAAAACTAAACTAGCCATTTTTTTAAAATAGCCATAAGCATGGTTATTCAACGCGATGACATTTTAATTGTGCTGGGCTATTCTGCATGTAATTATGAATTCAGCAATACAAAGCTCTGGAAACTTATCAGGATCCATGTTAATATAGTCTAGAGAATTTGACATGACTCTCGACCTTCTATTAGCATAAATTCACAGCTGATTTATTGTCTATATTTATAAAGCCGGTTGTATATTTTCATAAGCGAGGAGTATTACGAAGACGCTCGAGGTGTAATACCAACACAAAACAAAAAACCGATAGTTGACGATTTGCTCGCGGAAATGTATATATTCAACGCAAGAACATTGTAATATATTCATGCATAAAGGTCAGGATCATGTCAAATTCTCCGTGCTATATCACCAAATAGCCGCGTACTGAAATAGCACAAAACAACAAAGACCACAATTCACACGGCACAATATCAAAAAAGTCCCCAAAAGGTCAAGAATAACAGCAAACGCCAAATACCTCCAGGCGCACAAACAACCCCTGATGACAGTAGACAAAAAGAACACTTTTTCAACGGACAGAAGACGACCGAGCACAACTCTTATATAAACTTTATACTTACAACACAAGGACCTTTCCCATCGGTGTGTTTTGTACACAACTGATTTGTTTTTAATGGTGTGACACCTGCCAGAAACTGCCGACACTCATCTCTACCCCATATTGGTGCATCTACTACCTTCAGTGTGTTTGAAAGTAAAGCCTCTTCTACAAAAGAATAAATAACAATCAATGATCAAATTGTTGTGGGAGCGGCAGACCAACGGGTATAAGCGTGGGAATAAACGTGGGAACCAGAGTTATTTATATATTTCAATTATTATTGTTTTTTGAGGAGGAGTGATGGTTTATTATCCTCGTCAATAGGTGTGCCTGGGTCAAAGGCATCCCAGTACACACCTTGAAAATTCTGAATTATTACATACATAAATGTGTAATAGTAAACAAGATAATATACAATATTTGTTATAATATTTAGTATACAGAGCCTCCGAAATAATAAAAATTGTATACATTGAAAATTGAAAACATATTATTATATAATGTCTGAATATAGATGGTACATGTGTAACTGTTAAACAAAACACTGTCTTCGGTTTCATTGAACAATGACCATGTGATGTTCTCAAATAGTATACTGGTTCCAGTTTGGTGGGGATATCTAAATTATTTGTAATATTGGTGTCTTATCTGGACACTCGTCTAAAAAGTCCGGGTATTTCATTTCAAGTATCATTGATATGGCTGACGGTGTGATGTTTAATACCTATTTCTTTTAATATCAGGCCTGCCATTTCTCAGGCATTGAGCCGGTAATTACCGGCAATCTGATGCGATTACAGGCTTACCGGCTATGAGGTTCAATTTGCCGGCAATCATGAGAAAATCAAAGCATACATGGTTCTTCACAGTGTATACCATTTTTATAAAACCATAGCGTACATGGTTCACGATAGTGTATATTGAGAGTCGGTAATTGGTGATTATAAAGCAATTAACAGGAAGTAGGTGTCATAAAATTTACCACTTCCCATTGTTCCTCAAATTTGATTCAGATTTAATATACACGATCTGGATTACCTGAACGCTTTCTTTATGCATATATAAAACAACTTTTTGACACAGATGATTTTAAAATCGGACTTCTACTGACATTTTTTCCGCATTTTTATATTATTATTTTTTAAGCTTAATTTATTAAAGTTGTATATAATCGAACATTATTGAAATACTAGTGGATATTTGTTCAACATGAGTTAAATATTTTTGCTAATGAAATTATTAATTTATTATATTAAATTGATGGAAATTGCATTTTTAAAATTTAAAATTATTAGACAAGGCCCTACCAAGATTGTTTTTGTTTATGTAGAACTCTTCTCCCTTGGTATTTAATCTCAGACCTAATTATTTAAGAACAACTAATTATATGGCTTTATCTAAATAAATGCAATTGTTTTTTATTATGTGGTGTGCATGCTTGAAGGGCCTATAATAGGCGGTTTGCGCGCTAAGCGACTTAAATTATGTGGTTCACGCTAAGCGGCTTGAATTAGGCGGTTCGCGCGCTAAGCGCAAAATATTGAATTTGCCATCATCGCGCGCTTTAATTCAATGTTTGCTAAAATCTCAGGCTTTCGCATGATTTTATTATGGCAGGCCTGTAATATATTGTATTGATACCTAATATAGTGTTTAGCGTACTGAATGGATGGTTGGAAATGTCTCTTTTAATCTGCATGTATTATATAATTATATATATATGTATACATTTTGGTGTAGTAGATTAAGATATTTAATCCTACACTGTTTTTATCTTGTATTCTTACAATAAAATTTTCTCTGTTGAGATGGTTTGTAACAACGCCAAAAACATATGTTTTAAACACTTCGTAGTTACTTAGCATTGCTAAAGTAAATGTTCAATTGTTTCTGATGACATGCAAAAAGAGCAGTGTTGACTTTGCTTAATGTTTATCTTGATTTAAACTGAATTAGGTCGTAGCAGTCTATGTATTAGTCTGTACTAGAACCACTGGATCACTTGTAAGTTCAAAGGGTATAGCAAAGATCGCGAGCCAGTCTTTATAATCAAAGTTTATATTTAATTCTTACTTCCATTTTGATCCGCACGCTGGCGCCAATTGAGATTATGTCATTTTGTCGTACATAGGTTGCGTACCTTTTTATAACTTTAGAATGTCTTTGTAGCACGACGGAAGGAATGGTTTAATAAGTACTGTATGCTAGTTATTTTTGTATTCTAACACTTATTTATAACATAATCTTTTATTTCCTTTACTATAAGTATTTAGTATTGAGTGCTACATTTTGTTAGTTTATCAATGTTAGATAGTGTACATGTACTTGTACATGTATTCATTTACTATTTGTTTGTAAACGTTACGTTATCCAAGCGACACTTACAAATCTGTTAAGTGTGCTTGTATATATTTACCATAACTTGGTCAATATGTGTTTGATTTTGTTGACATTTTCAACATACAGGGTGTCCAAAAAAAACGGGGACATAGGTTAAAAATTGGTAACTTTGCCTCGTTTACCAAAACACATTGTCAATATGAGAAAATATTAAGAGATAAACACAGATCAAAATACAAGCATCATAATTGTAATTATTTAGTCCATAACCAAGAGTTACCTCCCTTGTTTTCAATCACGTGTTTCAGTATATTAGCATACAGTGAACGAGGAATTGGAGTGTGTTTTTAGAAAAACATTTACATGCTGACCCCAAATGACATCTCAGGTGTTCCATAGACAAGGGCAATGCACTTATATTCATAATGTATTACAAACATATTTACTAAAGGGTTCATGTTCGAGCTATATCTAGGCCACTAGTCCTCAGACCTGTATGAGGTAAAAATGTCAGTACTTTCTTGCCAAAGTATTATGTATTTGCTGCTGAGTTGCTGTTATGAGTGGTGAATGCTTTCTTACAAATTCTGACACACTAAATGACACTGGTATATACATATGAACTGTTGATTTGGAAAAATTTCACATGATTACCTTCTTCTATGCTTTCTTGTTGATTGTTCCTATAATAATACATTAATATTCATGTTTTGCTTCGTCGGTGATTGTTGAATATTTGGAACGTTGCCTGCTTTCCTTTTATTTAGTAAACTCACAACTTTCTCCCCATTTTCATTATTTCATTGCAAAGTTCTTTGATTTTCACAAGATTTTCACGACTTCTGTGACTTTAAAACATTGCTTTCTTTTTTTTAAAAAAAATGAACGCTCAGACAACAACGTCTTATCAAATGATGACATTTTTTACGTACGTCAGCAAAAAAACCAGAAAATGACGCCATATGTAAAATGATGACGTCACTTCCTGTTTAAAGGAAAACATATACATAAGGTCCTTTTTTAGAAGAAGAGATCACTTGTACACCCTCTAACAAAAGAACAGTCCAATTCATTAAAAATTAAATAAGTTATAAGGGTTTTAGGTAGGTCCCCGTTTTGGGGGGACACTCTGTATGCAGCTTGGATATGTGGAATAACAATTCCATTAGTTCTATAACTATAATCGGACACAGATAAATTGGCCGGGCTATAAATAGTACCAGAACATAAACATTAATGTTTACCTTTTGCAACTGAAGTAAGCTAATAAGGTGTATTAACTGCATCACAAGAAGCAATGTGAAAATAGCTCAGTAAGTAAAGCGCAAGGGCGAGTTGCAACACTCCACGCGAGTTCAAATCCAACTGATAACTTTTATAATAAAAAAATATTTGATTACTCTGTTTATTTTTTATTTTATCTTTTCTAGACCTTTTATTTATAAGTGTTGAGAAAATGGGGAAACTGAATATTATGATAAAAATAAAGCCAAAACAAGGATTCGAATCTGCGCGTACAAAAAAAGCATTATTGGTACATAACCTTTTGACTGCCGCTTGACCATTGAGCCACTTGTGTTATACGAAAATTGTTTTCACCATTATCATGTCTATCAAATATTTTCGGTTAATTAGATGTGAAGGTCATCGTTGTGTTTACTAGAGCTAAATTTAGCCCGGCCAATTTATGTTTGTCCAACTATATCTGATAACAATTTTCACAAACATAATAAACAAATGATGACATCGGCAAAAGCTAATGTTACACGTTTTTGTCGCGTGTCCATCGTGTGTTTATCAGGTTGTTAATGCAGCCATGAATCCTCTTTGCCGATTAAGTTCGTGTTCAAATGTATGTTCTTATCACCGAGACAGAAGAAATCAATGATACGAATGAAGCCCTATTAAGGTTTATAACTACTTACTTTTTGCGTTGAAAAGCAGTTTTGGAAGAGTAACCTCCATTTGACCATAAAATTATAACTGTATTTTGTAAAGTAAAAAATCGCCATTTTGTTGAGTGAAAAATCGCAAAATTTTGTGGGTTTTTTAATGTAACAATATATCTAAAATTCTAATTGACCATGATAAATAAAAATGATTTGCATCTACGCGTAAATTTCTCGTGCATTTTACGTGTTTTGATGTTTCATGATCCGCTGTATTTAATTTTGATGAAACAACTATCTAAATCTAATCGTGTGTTATTCATTAGCATTTACACAACATTTCATGCAGAAACATTCATAAATAAAAAAGTTATACGGTAAAAACACATGCATGTATTTGAAAAAAATACACTTAACAAATCTTATAAAGATTTGTTAAGTGTATTTTTTTCAAATAATATATGAATGCATTTATATCCATCATTCCAAGCCCACCACGTGAATAATATTCTTTCAAAACTTCTTTGTATATTCTAGCTTTACCCTGGCAAACTAATTTAGAAACAAGTATCATTTAAAGTTTAAATAGTTTTACACGGAGGATTAGGAAGGGAATTAAACAGGTGATTCAAAGAACCACCCAATAAACATTGTAACTAATTTATGATGATAATTCTAACATAAACGGCGAGTTTGCCTATATAGACAAATAACAAATCATAGCGTTGCGTTGTATATCGGCCGATATACAAAGGCAATGACGTCATTTGAACTACTTTCGACTCGGCTGTTCTATTTTACATGACGGGATATTTATGAATGAATATCATGTGATATTGTATTATTATCGTTGTAAATGTTTCTACGAATTTTTGTTACTATTAAATTTTGTTAGTATGGAATACTTAAATGGTATTTATTTAAATAAATATCTATTGATGTTGAACATATTTTCTTCTTATTTCATATTTTGATTATTGTTTGAAGTATATTTATACAGGGGGTGATAAAGATAATCGTAACAGTCGTCATGTAAAACCTGTAGCAAGGGATGTAAATCCAGAAACTTACTCTCCCAAAGTCAACACCTACTCCAGATTTACTCCCCTTTATTCACATGTTAGAATCGAAATAAAATATGAACATCGGTTGTATAACAGCTGTTTTACAACGGTTTGTCGTTTTGACGGCCTTCGTGATTAATTCATACGCGTCAGAACTCCAAACTGTTGTAAAACAGCCGTTATACAACGGATGATCATATGTTATTTCTTAAATATTATTTTCAGATTTAACTATATATATACACGTGACCCATGGGACAGGGGAAATTACACCGCACAATGTCCAACATGCAACTGAATGAGAAACTTAACCTAGTTTCATCCATACAAAGCTATAAAAATGGCTGAAAGACCTAATATTTGCTGTGAAGAAGTCCTAAAATGTTTTAAAATAATAATGAATGGTAAAACCCTGCAGTCTCACACATATTCCGAAAGTAGTAAACACAAAAATATAAGTAATTGAATTAGAGAAGAGTTTCAAAAGGATACATTTGAATGATAGTTTTAAGAAATGATGCCTTACAAAAAAACTTCACTTGAAAACTGCAAGAGAAATTATGACACGCACTGCGGTTGTACTCAAAAAATCCGAGATAAAATTAAGGAAGCAGAACATGATACATACCAGTAGTACCCCATCCAGTGATTTCACAGTCATCTCTGCTCTGCAACAACATGTCTTTCCAGGGTGCTATTGAAATAGACATATATTTTTATCACATCAATACCGTGATCTATCGTATGAGAACAAATCACGGACCAATGGTCTCCAACAGAATAAACCACAAAAAGCAATGGATGCATTCAAAACAAACATTTAGAAAAGTCGATAAACACAACCCAGTCATCTGCTTACTTGGTTACAAGTGAGAATATATACACGATACTGTTGTGTATGGTGCTGTTAATAAGTAATAATAATCATCATAATCTGGAAGACGAGCCTAGTTAAACCTAGTCAAATGTGTTTAATTGTAGTTCTATACATTATTTAATCAAATGATTTGGGTTCGGAATTACAACCAACACTTAAATATTGAAATGTGATATAATTAGCTTTTATTTGTCATTGAAGCAAAATCCGACAGTGGACATCTCAGATAATATTTTAATTTTGACATTTAATCAAGTAATGGTTTGAACTGTCACAGTGTCATTTTCTGCTACTGGTTAATATCAGATGTTATTCAATTAATAAATTGTCAAAAGTTAGTTAATTTCTTATTGCGTGTGCCTAACATAATTATATTACCTGGCATCTTAATGCGTTGAACATACTCATTCATGTACAAACATTCATCCAGTATTAGAACCGCTGCATTGTCAGCGAGTAGTCCAGCTTCAAATGTAGGATACTGTAAAAAAAGTTTCGTCAAAAACGACCAAAGATAAATACCAAAGCCCGAATCACATAAGAGTAAGATTGTCACCAGAACAAACAAGTTAAGTAACAATTGCAATCAATACAGAAGTCCCCTACCGGTTTGAAGTCATGCCCTAATTTCAATGTTTCTTTTGCCATAGCAACCACAAATTCTGTCAGAATTAAACATATCTAGATGGGCATACATGTACTATCCTAATTTGGCACCTACCCACAAACGAAATTTCATACACATAGCATGGAAACTGTTTGAGCTATGGCAGGATCCAGATTTTGACATATTTTCTTTTGTCTGTCAACAAAGCAACTCCGATTTTGTCAGATTCCAAATATGTGTAGACGTGCATAGTCCCCTCATTGCCCCCTATCCACATACCAATTTTCATAAACCTAGCTTGAAAACTATTTTAGTTATGTCAGCATACAGATTTTATAACGGATGGATGAAGGACAAATGTATAGTCCATTCCGGTTGAAAACCTTTAGGGGACTATAAATAGAGGTATAATTGTGGATGTTTCAAGTGCATACCGTTTACAATCCAAGGTCACTCCGGGTTTTATTATTAATGATCTATATACAATATGTAGGGTTGTGTACGTAATTTGGCCACGGTGTCTTTTAGGTAAACAGTCTTCATTTTGTACATTGAATATTTAATGATTTTTCAATTCATGTAACGGTATTGTTTTCTATTACCATTTTTATCTCCTTCACGTAACGTTTCTGCTCCGTCCGTTCGTATGTGTCCAATCTTTTGTTACCCACCATTACGTAGAGACGCCCAGTCCTGTTAATTAATAGTGATGATTTAATATACCAACACAATAGACAGCTTTACTGACATGCACAAAGAATATTGTGCTTGAATTCGTATGAAATCACAGCTAAGCCAAATGATGTAACGTTTCGATGATGGAACGAAGTGCAACTCATGTCGTATTTCGCACGGCACCGACAGACAGGGATTTTCGCTATATAATCGACATATTACAAAATATTTGATATTATGTAACCGTATTTCATTTGGAACGGTCACTTGTTCGGTTGCCATGCACTCGTGATTTTAATAACTACATACCCCAGCTGTGACTATACTTGATTCTGCGTTTATTAACTATATTTAATTCAATGCCTTATTATTTTCTTGCGCTAACTACACAATTTCACTTTTAGAGAAAAGGCGCTTCAAATATTCAGATATGATAATCTCACTCAACATTGGTCGAATAGCAAGAAATAAAACATATTATTATTTGTACTACAATAGGCTACCTTCACCATGAATTTTAAAATCCCAAGAGCAACAGTTCATTCTAACATTGAAAAAGTATGTTATGAAATAACTCATAAAGTGTAACAATACAAATGAGCCAATCTCCAGGAAAACCTGCTACAATGTATATTGACAATATTTAATTACTACTTGTAACAAGGTTTTAAAAAAGCTTTAAAATAAGAAAAATGACATATTTACATGTTAGATTCAATTTTAAGTAATTTATAACAATATATCAGCTTTACAATTTCTTATGTATTATGTCGAAATCACTTACTTCGTTGCTATGGTGACCAATTTCAGAAAAGTACCCTGATTGAGAAAAACGAGGAGTTAGTTGATTAAATCAGTAGTAGCCTTTCTCTAAACATGTACAATTTGGATACATATTTTAAGACGTAAAACATTATTCTAAAACGTGACACCATTCGAACAGGTTATGTCAAGAATTCATCAAAGCTGTATTTATAAAGTACTTGTTACAATGACGCCTAATAACGTTTGAATAACGTTCGTGACGTCAAAGAAAAGGCTCCGAATAGGGCCTCTAAAACAGCTGTAACTTCCTCTTCCTTAAAAATCAAGATACTAACAAAATTTCTTTTGCATTATGCTTCATTAAGATTACTCTTTTAAATAATAAAAAATCTAAATATCAATTTATTTGTCAAAATAGCAGGTTTTTCCTGGAGACAGGCTCAAATGTATTTTGGTTTTATCTATTATTATACTGAGCTATCAGGAGAAAGCAATTAAAATCAGAACGTTTTAAGCGAAACTGTTTCATTTATTCTTGATCATGTTCATGTCTTTTTTAGCTATGTCCAAGGAATGACGCCATTTTTAGAATGTTTGTGTCAAATCAGCTCAAACCCTTACTTTTGAGTGAAAAATGTTGAGTTAGCCTTATGTGTGATATGCAAACTTCGTAACGGGTGCTTCCATTAAGAAAACAATGGGTGTGTTAGATAGCTCAACACATTAGGAATTTAGGGGTGCAATTATCTCAAAAAATGATGTTTGTTGATCGCTCAAACTAATCCTTAGCCGGCTATTTAAACACAGATAATAATTAGTGTTTGCTCAACTTTTAAACGCCCACTCAGTGGACTTGATTACCGTCGTCTAATCAATGAAAAACCTTCTAGTTTTCAAAAAGGAGTTATTTACCAAGAAGTAATTAGAGGCCATTGCGTATGAGCAACAAGACCGTGTCCCTTTGTGAACCCTTTGCAAGTGAACGGAGTGTGGTTTTAAGTTAAAGATTAAATCGGGAATATTTTTATGATCACTTGGTGAAATAAAATTGGATCTTCAACCAAAATCATCAACAAGACAAATGTTTTCTATATATTGCCTACGCGTATATTGAACGTAAGCCAAAAAAAACTCCCCAATATGTTTTGGACATAATCTCGATATGTGTTGAACGTAATATTAACGGCCACTATCCCAAAATGTGTCGAACATAGTATTACAAGCCCCTCAATCGGTACATTTAGAAACGGGACATGTACACTTTTGGAAACTGTGCGTTGTTTTGTCATAAGAAAACACATTCAACAATAAAAAGTGGATATACATAAAAAAATCGTAATTTTTATCAAAAAAACAAATAATCCCATACTTGATAAAAATACAGAATCAGTCTTGTTGAAAATTATCCTGATATCGGATCACGATACAATGTTAGCACACTATTAAAACAAGACTGCGATCAATAAACGCTTATGCCCCCTGTGGAAGCCTTGTCAATAAAGAAGTCTAAGTCCAAAATTCGGTCAAAGCGAAGGTCAAAATGGGGTCAGATAGTACAGGCGTGTGGAGACTGTTCATATACAACATTCATGCAAATATGAAAGCTTTGTAGCAAGCCATATTATTGCTGAAAGAAACGGTCAATTTGGGTTAACTAAGAATTTGGCCCTTCAATAAGTCTAAGTAAAAAAATAGGTCAATCACTATATGCCTCCCGATCTATCGATACGGGGGCATAAAAATTATCTACTGAATATTTCGACAGCAGTGGTCGTTCTCGAGAGCTTTTGTATAAATAGCACTGTTTAAATATTTTCCTTAAATTGTGTACACATAAGGCAAATGTATATGTTTTCACTTTAACCACGTTATCATTTAAACCATCTTAGGCAAAATATCCGCCATTATTCGTTTAAAACATACTAGACAAAGTCAAGTGATTATCGCCCGTGGCATAATATATAAATAATTTAAAGAAGCAATGTTTAATATCATGTAAACGAAGTAGAACGTAACTTGTCATAATGTTAAAGTTTTTATAATGCAGCTAAATAAGTTTCCAGTTTTAAAGGGTTGCTTTATTCAATTCAGCGTTCAACCAACCTTTGACATTTAACTTCCCCTGGTCATTTGGCTACCTAAGAAAACCTGCATTCGATTTTCACTGGGGGTTTATTTCTATCATTGTTTGTCAGCAGTACGGCACCCAGAAATAACATGTACAGACACCGACCACAAATTGGTCGGGTGGAGCATTGTGGGTTAATCTTGCTAAGAGAAATCAAGCAGTGAATTCTAAAATAAATCCTTTTCTTACACATCCTGTACTGTACTATAGCCGATCACTTATTGCATTCGTTGTTTACCAAATATTATTCGAACGTACCACTTCAAATTAATTATATTTGACGTTTTGTTAATTGTTTACCAAATATTATATGACTACCACAATGTGATTGTTTCACTTTTCACCAAGCCTCTGTTACCTAAACCGTTGTCTTACTCTCACCTGCAAAAATCACATGAATGTTGTGGCTGTAAGCTGAATTTGTTTAATGTTCAAATAAACGTATTTCATTTAATTGTTTGTCGAATCTAAATTAAGAAGTAAGAAATAAGCTTTTGTATATTTACTCGTAAATTTGTAACAAATTTGGACAGTCCGCTATGGTAACTATAGTTTTCGTGTTATATATCCATCCACCACAGACCAACCTATCCACGTATTCTATTTCCAAATGTATGGATGCCATCCAGGGATAATCTTTGCGTTTAGCATTATCTCCATCAACAATCCGTGGTTTAGCTTGATTGCCGATTATCAGTGGTTTATAGTTCCTGACTACATCTTTGAATCCCACAATTTTGTGTCGCTCTGACCGGTCGATAGCATGAACAAGTGCCCCTACAAAAGACAGCAATATTCATAAATTCTTCTGTCATAATTTGAAAAATAATTGATTGTGAATGGAGTTGACTTTCAAATCACACCTTCTTACATAGTGAGCTCCAATTTGTCAAAGCACTGGAATTTGAAATTTTGTCCATAAAATATGATAGCAGTTGACCCATTCAAAATCGCTCTATATCCTTTCCGCTGCCACTATCATACACCGATGCACTTCCAGAGCCGCCTGATGCAGACCGTATTTTGGTGGTCCTCCATTACCACTATTGTTTGTAGAACAGCTACCAAAGACGACTTTTGCGTACCGGAAAAACACGGGGTCTTGTTTCCACAGTGGAATAATGCAGGGTAACGGTGAAAATCTACCTTTTTTGCAATAGAAAATAGAAGGAATTTTAAAAAATATACTACATTTATACGCTATGGTAGTTGTAGTGTACGACATTCGCTACACTGTGGTAGTTCTGTTAATATTATGATATCCGCATTACTACACTGAGGTACTGTTTATAAGTTTATTGCCAAATGCAAAAGTCCGCTATGGTATTTGTATTCGAACTGAATATTTCAATAGTCCAGCATAAAGCTACTACGGTACTCTGCAATACGAAGCATTAAATGTACTTGTTAGTTTTTGTAGGACATACTTCTCAATACTTGGATTGCATGTGATACACCAGTGTGGTTTTAATCTAAGTTTCCGAGAGGAAGCCCCTGCAGGGAGAGAGAGACATTAGATACAGGCATGTCCGGCGCTGCAGAAGTGCGCCTATAGACAGTCTGGTTCTTTAATGTGCCCGGTGTAAATCACCGATACACAGCTTCCTGGTACTTCCGGATACTTTGCAGATCACACGGTCAGATATAGCGGTATATATTATAAATATTTCAGAAATGTCAAGTTCCGATGCCAGGGATTGAACCCACGACCTCTGGATTGACAGCCCAGTGCGTTACCACTGAGCTAAATCCGCTTTTAATTAACTACCAATTAAAATTGTGTATTGAAAAGAAAATTCCACCATGCTGTGCGTCTGTATTCCGGTTGTCAGAAGCAGCAATGAAGACAAAGAAAAACGCTAAAACTACTGAAACATTCAAATGTGTTGTTCACTTCCAAAAATAGTCAAACGACAAAGCACCATCACAAACAGATACTTTATTCATAGTGGATAAATGAACGCACTTCTACTACGCTCTTCCACTAATACAACAAAACACTGAAGTGGCATTGTAGTCCGGCCCGAAATCCCCGAAAATTGACCGAACCTTGCATTGGAGTATAAAGTTTTTTTCTTTGCTGATTTTAGTAGACAAGACCTTTCTAATGGAATTTTTGATGGGTGCCATTCTGTCACCCTTGAGCATTTTAAGAAAATTGGGGTAAAAGTTCAAAAATATAAACGAAACTGCAAATTTTTGGAATCGGTCAACTGCATTGTTATTTATTATCACATTTTATAATAAATCACACTTATATGTAGTTATTAAGGTGCTGTTGAAGACTTCAAAATTTTAGTACCGTGCAATTATGCAATGGGGGTATTTTTGGGGTAAAATGTTAAAACGTGCATGGAAAAGTGCGAATTTTCGGATTCGGTGGACTATAACGGTGGACGGTAAATAATCGCTGTAATAGTTTTATAGTTACTTGCGATGAAGATTATACACATCTTAAGCTAGGCTATGGTACAGAATGTGGTATTGTTGGAGAAAAACAATAAAAATATAACGGAAAGAGCGAATTTTCGGAACTGATGGACTACACTGTCATGGATAATTTTTTTAAATTTTATTACTATAATCTATAGTAATGTGTTATTAATGATACCAATTATCTTTAATCATGTTATGGTGCAAAATATATAATTTAAGGATAGTACATACAAAATTGAAACGAAAAGTGTGAATTTTGGTAATAGGTTTACTACGCTGTTATAATTAATTTAACTTGATAGTAAATCACTGTGAGGTACATATCATCATGCAGTTCAAGTTATCTATCATCTAATGCCATGCTTTGAGCTGAATACGATGTATTGGGGTAAAACATCCAAATGTAAATGAAAATTTTGAATTTACGGACAAGTCAGATTCCACTACAAAAAGCCATTTCCGGCTTTATAACTATTTTGTATTACTCATCAACACCAAGTCCGCCATTATTGATCATACGAGGTACTCATCAGAACCAAACACATGCATCACAAGTCATGCCCTATAGAGTACCCACTACCACTGAGTACAAGCTTGCTAGGCCCAGTAGGGTATTAAAAGGACTCACCATCACCAACCATTCCTAATATAATTGGGTTCATGCCACTGCTGCTTATCTAATAGTATTGGTTACCTTTTATTTCCTGGCACAGCAATTCGTTACCCTTTGTGGTACATAAAACTGTCTGGCTCAGCAATTCCTGGCTCTATACCTACGTAACCCTGCATGACACGGTCACTCATAGCGCTATATCCTTTCCGCTACCATAGCGTACTAATGCAGACTCGCCGGGATGGCCATTTCGGCCTTCCGTAGTTTTCGACCTAAATGCCAATATTCGGGGATTTTACTGTCATGGGTACACAGGCATCCCAGACTACAGGATATTACGGGCCCAGGGTCGTGCACAGGTTTTTGGGCCCGCTAGACCCCTTTAAAGAGGGCTTTGAACGTAGATTTTACAAAACTGAAATTACTGGTCCTACCCGCCATTGCGGTACGATTCCCTGTGGTATTGCATTAACATTTAGCGCCAAAAAGTTTTTATTTTTCTATAGCAGGAATATAAGGCTAGACATAGGGGTCAGGACCTATGCCCTAAAGGGGCCAAAAAGTAAGCCTGTCAAGCTAAAAAAAAAAAAGAAGAAGTTTTTCGCGCAAGGGTCACCGTCACATCGTCATTTCCGGTGACCTTTAGTCGAAATATTGACAATTTGTTCTACTTTCGGTTTGAGGTGGGTGTGTAGCATCCGGATGTATCGAGTTTTTATCAGTGCTGTAAGTCAATAGTGTCTCAGGGACGGGGTATAGGAACCATATGAATTTCTCATAACCCCCCAAAAAATCGTGGTAGCGGAAAGGATATACATGTTATGTATAGATACTATATACTGTTATGTATAGTCACTCCTTGATATCCTAGTGGTAGGGTGTCCACTTAGATTGCGGGATGTCCCAGACTCGATCCCAGGCCCGGTCATACCAAAGACGAAATAAAATGCTACCATGGAGTAATGCCCTTGCATACCCTAGATACTTAGCATAAATTGGACACTGGTTTCTCTCGCATGCCACCGTAGCGATGGATAACATCAAGCATTAGGCGCTGAGTGTGATTAATTGATATGAGTTGACAGAACTTGTCTCACAATCTACCTAGCATAAACTACATTACTTTGGTATATAGTGTCTATTCCAGGACCCCATGAGTCACCTTACACTTTCTGTCACATGCATTCTGTGGTACCTAACACTGCTCTATTAGATAGCAAACACTTCCAGGCACAGCCATTCATATGCTACCCAACACTGCTTGGGACTGCCATTTATTGCTCTACGGGGTATGTAACACATCTTTTCCCAGCTCCAAAGGTTAGCATAGCAATTTATGACCTAAAAGGGTTACCTAATACTGTTGGAATCGTGGCAACGATTATTCCTGAATCTATAGGGTTTCTAAATATCTGTCAAGCCATCCCTGGTTAAATATTGCCTGACAGAGTCATTCCTGTTCATTTAATACATAATACTACTAGACGCAGCCATCCGTAAATCTATAGGGCAAGCAATAAATTTGGCGTTAAGTTAAAAAGTTACCGAGTTTTTGGGCCACTTTCAGAAATTAAGCCGTTGAGTCACCCTTTGACAATTAACTTACCATGTTGATTTGGCTACCTAAGAATACCTGCGTTCGAGCCTCCTTGAGTAGACTAGTTTTCCCCTGGTATGTGTGCAACTAACATCGAGATACGGCGCCCAGGAATAAGTACAGACACTTCAACACAGGTACCAATTCACACCTTGGTCGAATGGAGCATTGTCGGTTAAATTTGCTCTGAGAAATTAAGCAATGACGTAGAGTTGGGTCGAACCTGGGACCTCTCGATCCCAAAGCGTGCGCCCTACGGCGAGGCTATTACTTGCTCAATAGGTTACATATATGACCTGAAACAGCCATGCTTTATTTGGTACACAACACTGTATGCAACTGCTCTTTGTTGCTCTCTGCGGGGTACTAAGAATATAACACACCTTTTTCTAACTTTACAGACTACCAGACACTGATTGTCATTGCTATGTATGACTAACTGACTAGAAACGTAAAGATTATAAGCCATGTCCATATATAGAGTTGTTTGTATGGTTGAGTGCCAGCGGTATGACCGTATGGGTTAGTTGTACTGCTGTGAACACCTACTAGTATCCCTTGATCTATGGGGATGTTCTGACTATACCTTGCACAGTGTCCCCTTGATTTATGATGTCTGGAACTGTCATTCCAGACTTGAAATGGCATTGAACACTGCATAGAACAGCCATACTATGCTCTATATGGTACCTAACACTGCTATGGACAGGTATTCCCGGTTCTATGAGGATGGCAAAGCACTGTCTGATATACCAGTAGTCATTCCTAGCGGGAAAGGATACCAACTACTGCGCCTGGTGCTGCTTTTGATTTGATAACTGTTTCTGGTACTCAACACTAGGGAAAAGTCAGTTGTAGCTCTATTAAAATCTATCTCTGCCTTGCACAACATCATTTCCTAGTCTATATTAGAAAACATCTACTAGTTCTGTGGGCTTTGCTAGTAATAGTTCCATGGTGTAACGTACACAGCATTCATGAATACTTTTAGGTACATTCAACATACTGAAGCCACTGATTATATGTATCACATAACATGCTCTTGTTGAGGTTTAAATACCTATCAATCAAATACATGTATCTATTTTACGAATGGTGAAAATTCACAAATTATCTAATATATCTGTATACCTAGTTCTATTTAATTTCGCTGATGCATTTAGATGAAATTTAATATCTTCTCAAAAGATTGCGTATTTCTATAAAGCATAGAATATTAATGCACATACATGTAGTTTGTATAGAAACCTCTTTATATATGTGTATACATTCAATTTATTACATGCCTCCACTTTTCATTAGGTGCAATCATCCGAAATAAATCTCAGGTCTTGATAATTTCAATGTAAAACAAGTTGACCTTAACCGAATGCATTTTCAATCACTTGATTTAATTCGAATCAAATGTCAAACATGTAGTAGTCATTTCTATGAACAGGGATACTTTAAATTGAACTTTTAGGGTGCATTTATACGGCAGGGAACAAAGTGTTCCAACCGAGATTTTGTGTTCATCCACCGTCCACCGTATGTTTTAAAAATGTTTATCCTCAAAATAATTATTGTTAGCTTGCTTCACACGACAGTAACTGTTTTGCATTAGGTTTCATTGCTATTTCCACTCATAAGTTAATATTTATTAATCAGAATGAGTTACAAAAATGTACTATCAAAAAATATCTAAGGGCAATGAAGTCTACGGATTCCATAAATCACACTTTTCGTTAATATTTTATAACATTTTACCCCAATATATCACATTGATCTCAGTAACATTGCTCATAGGTTTGATATCTTAAATTCTACATGTACATAAGAACATGTCGCGTCGACAATAAAATGATAAATGACAGCGTTGTCTACCACCTCGAACAAGTCGCCCTTTTCCTTTATATTTCGAAGTTATTCCCCAAAATAGCACATTTTGCACATTAGCACAATAGCCAATCTTAGAACGTTTGATATCAAAACTGTAAGGTTATTAATACCACGCATATCGATTAATCACCAAAGAAAAGATACATGCCATTGTATAGGTCTGCATTGGTACAAAATCCAAAAAAAAATACAATTTTCCTTCAGACTTTTGAGTGTTTTACCCCAAAAACACCACATTTTGTACCATAGCCTTCCTTTAGGTGTTAAATATCTTAATGGCAAGTCACTATACAACTATCACAGCGATTATTTACCAAATGTAATGGCCAATGACGTTAAATTCCACCGATTCCGAAAATTCGCACTTTTCCATGTAATTTTTAATTTTTTACCCCAAAAATACCTCATTTTGCATAAATGCACGTCACTAAAATTTTGCAAACTTAAACTTCAACTTAATAATTACGTATAAGTGTGAATTATTATAAAATATGATAATAAATGACATTGTAGTTCACCGATTCCAAAAATTCGCAGTTTCGTTTATGTTTTGGAACTTTTACCCCAATTTTCTCAAAATGCTCAAGGGTGACAGAATGGCACCCGTCAGAAATTCCATTAGAAAGGGCATGTCTACTGAAATCAGCAAAGAAAAAAACTTTATACTACAATGCAAGGTAGCTTGGGTTTGGTGCCGGACTATAGTGCCCATTACTTGAATTTAGTCTTCAAAACTCGTCAGTGGCAGACCGGTTATCTTCAAAAGTTTAGATTACCACAGCCGCCCAATGCAGACAAAACGAGAAAGCTGAAACTACCATAGCATTCAAATGAGATTTTCACTATACAAAACTAGCCTAAAATAGTGGAACCAATATAAACAGACACTACATCCATAGTGTATAAATGTGCATATGTCTATACCGTCCTTTGACAACGATGGACTACCGTATTGGCATAATTATGTGCATTATTTTAATTAAGTCTTCAAAACACGTCAGTGGCAGACTGGTTATCTTCAAAAGCATAGAATACCGAAGCCGCCCAATGCAGATAAAACAAAAAATCAATTACCTCAGTGCAGTTTTGCAGCATTATCAGAAAAATCACAAAATGACCATAGCGTCATTGTGTAAGTCATTGATTCAAAGCCTGCACAACTCTTCATTGGCAGATCTGCTTTTTTCGACTCTTAGAATACCAAAGCCGTATAATGCAGACACACAAAAATTGCCTAAGTTACCGTAGCGTAGAAAATGAGATATTAATTTTATAATTAAAAATGAGTTTGATAATAATCGCCAAAAGCAATCGCTAAAGATAATTGGTATTTTTTGACAGTGAGGATCCTTTAATAACTTGAATCGGATCATTTGATTATTGATTGGCGATAACGCCGTTTCTGTTCATTGTTATACATAATGTATTTGTTTTTGTACTAAAATGCGGTAAAATACGAGAAACTTGTATTTTTAAAAACAATATTATGCAATATATTATAATAAAAATGACTTAGATTAATTTTTCAGCTAAGTGTGTACTATTTGGTTAAAAATATAAATGCAAGTTGTATCATCATAGCAAATCCAGAAACGAGGTACAAGCATTTTAAATATATTACGCTTAAATATAAGACAAAACCTAAAAAATCCTGGTAGTCCTACGCTGTACGCTGTTGGTTGTGAGGACTATACTTTTTGTAGTACGTTTTAGGCATCAGTGGCAGTCCTTCTATGTACACTAGTGGTAATGGCGACCCATGTTTTTATGGTCTACATTAGTCTGCTTTGGTAGCGGAAAGGATATACAATTATTATAATATAAGTGTATAATAGAGCGATTTTGATCAGATCGACTGCTATGATATTTTATGGATAGAATTGCAAATTCGTATGGTCAAAATTGGCACACCTTCTTACATAGTGAGTCAATATTGGTCACTATTTAATTTAACACATCTAACATTGTAAACAATGAAAAGAGAAATTGAAATAATATAATAAATGTTGTTGAGCTTTGGTGAAAATTACATTTCATTTGTTACCACAGAAAATAAAATCGCGAATATTTTTCATTTTTAAGATCACTTGGTGAAATGAAATTGATTCTTCAAACAATATAATCAACAACACAAATGTTTTTTTATTGCCTAAGCATATCTTGAACGTAAGTCAAAAATCCCCTCCACCAATAGGTGTTGAACGTATTATTAAAGGCCACTATCCCGATATGTGTCGAGCATAGTATTACAAGCACCTCAACCGATACATTTAGAAATTTGTCATAAAGAATATACATTCAACAATGAAAAATGGATATACAAAAAATGAATTGTAATTTTAAAATCAAAAATATTTGTAAACACTACATCACCTAAAACGATTCCTTTGATATATATAAATATATTATATACTGAAACCTTTGATATATATAAATATATTATATACTGAAACCTTTGATATATATAAATATATTATATACTGAAACAAAAAGAAACGCAGGGTAGAGTTTCTAAGATGCAACTTTTATTTTCAATGTCCACGAAGATCCACGAATGGTTGGATGTTTTTGTTAGCAAAGAGTTCGGTAACAAAGCCATATCAAGTTGATGTCTGGCAACGGTCAGATGTCGGGCAACGATCAGATGCGGGTCTGCATGCAGGTGACGTGCACTAAAGGTATCGCCCGACATTGGATACCTTACGAGTTATGAATATGGTGAATATGAGTACCTAGAGCTAATGGTCAAAACAGTGGCAATGACGCAACAATTGTGCAATATGTGGGACCAATAATCATGTTTTGTTCTTTTGTTTTGAATTTGGACAGTCAGCAGCGTTTAGCTGAAACTGGGTCATGCAACTTTTCGAAGGCGTGGACATGGTCTTAATGGTTAAGTTCATTTTCTCGTTCAGTTATGTGTTGGTCATTGTGCAGTGTAATTGTGGTATATGATGATTTGTTTATGTTTTCTGGACTCGGCTGGTTGAGTTGAGTGCTGCCTTCCTAGTCCGATTTTCTCTAATCTTTGTGGGTATTTTCTGTATTAATAAAAAAAACAATGGTCAAATCGTGCAGTAATTTTCGATACCAAAACGGGGATTGAAAGCATCATTTGCTTAAATTGAAAAAGGCATTGTTTACTTTTCCTTCTGACTGCATAGTCTAGTCGGTGTAAGAATAGAGTGACGCAGCGATGGAGTCCACTATTACGGTGTAAAACCAATTATAACGGCTTATACACACAGCTACCGTTTTAATGCTTAACTAATATACTATATTTTCTCTACCTCAGACATTGGTTGTAATATACTGTATATTTTGTGTACACAACAACGTCACTCTCGGTACCTGTTTTCAGAAGTGGGATCATAGCCGGTCGTAAGTTTGGGATTTAAATCAGCACAAAATGGCCATTGGGTTGGCTGAAAGTAGTCGCATGACTGTATAATTGAAGGGTCTAATTTTCGGGATAAGTGGCCATTAGACAAGGACGTAACAAATTCGTTCTTCTTAAAATTACCCGTATTAACGGAGTGGTCGTATTTTCGGGATGATCGCAAGATATGGTTCTACTATATATGCATCTTGTATAATACGCATTCATAATACTAAATGCATCAGACACTAATTTGGAATTAAAGCGCGTTACTAAGCAACATTGTGAAGGCACAGATATCTTCAAAATGAATCTCTGTACATTGAACAGGCAATAATTAACAAAAAGCTGCACATCAAAATTTAATGTACATTATTGAGTAAAGGAACAATCACATACCGAAAATGAGGCAGATGATAAAGCCCCGCATCCTTAACGGCAACAATCTGCTATCACTGATGTTGGAATAAGCAAGCTTGCTTCTATCGGTAAAATGAAATAAAGTACAATGTGGCCGCCTTTATATATAAACTTAATACGACATATTATTATACTGAACAATATTTGATAAGTACCAGCATATTTGCCTTGTCAGCATTTTTCAAATTTTGCAATTGTGAAATTTTCAGAAAGCATAACGTTACAGTTTTAATGCACACATTTTGTGAATCTGAGGTTACTGAATTCCGTCCGCATTTCATGTCTTGAAATATATTAAGAATTAAACGACAGACAGCTAACCCAATGGCATGCATGTCATTTGGCTTAGCAGCTACCAAGAACATCAAGGCATAGCATTTAACAGAAACAGCCGAGCACCATCTAGATGCAAATACATCACATTAAAATACATGCAATAAAATATGATTAAACATCACATGAAAGTTTCGGAATTGATCAGCGGACTGAATAATAAAATGATATTTTAATATGTTTAGTGTTTTAAATCAGTTATGTTCAGTTGATAGAAGGCGAACCCTTATTAAATTTTGAATAGTATATTGTTCACATTATACGCTATTTAGCAGTCATGCCAAAGGCACTGATGATGATGATAGGTAAAAATAAATAACAATTTAAATTGTTTTCATTTATTAAGGCCGCATGATATGTTGAACTTTTATTCACACGTCAATTAGTTATAATTAGATAGAGTAGTAGTTTTATCCTTATATTAAATAGTGTTTGGTGATACAGCTAATTTAATCAACTAGCACTTATAGGTATATATGATACCTCGTCCTAATTTCTTTTAACTGTTTATTTGTTATTCCAATTAGTCAGTATATCTAGCGATAGAATGACTGATTTGCATGTTCCTAATACGGCACTTTTTATATGGACCGGCACAAATATATGGACCGACAGATAACTATGGTAGTGGCATAGAACGCTTTTGTTTGCAACAAGCCTGGTTTGGTTTCCAACTAGTTTGTCAAACTGTCCGTTTGTTCAGTAAAACTTGTTTGAAACCAAAACAAGTTATGCCATTTGTTTAAAAAAAGTTCGAACCGGCTTGCCAACCCTTCCAACCTAGACCCAAATGCGGTTTGATTGGTTTGATGCATCTAAAATTACATGCAGTTGAGCGCGGGAAAATGGCCGACCATGTTGACCATTACTGAATCTCTTAGTACACAATTTCTTATCTGATCTGATTAGCTATGGTCAGATTTCTAAGCTATAATTATGAATTGACAATGTTTAAATCTAACGTAAAGAGAACAATTTCAATTACATGTATATACCATCCTAGTATTCAATATATCAACCAAATTTCCAAATATGACAGCCTAATCAGGGAATAACAAAAGAAAAGAGATAATAACTTCATTCTTTTCTATTATTTTACTTTATATGTGTTTGTTCCGGTTAATATATCAAGACCTTAGCTCTTTTCTGTAGCCTTGGAGATTTAAATGTTTCTTCAAACTACCCGTTTGTTCGTAACTCAATTTAAATCGAAACCAATTTTAGTTTATTGCCCAACGTTTAACAAAACATAAAACCCAAACTAATAAAACCGGATATTTTCAACAAAAGCGCCCTATATTTAAGGAACATAATTTACACTATTCCCAGTTACAATCAAAGCACTGAGAGTGCTGATGGGAGGCGATCTGGTTGCTGCTACTAAAGCTTAAACCGACTTCACACGTTTAATGTTCGTTTTCTTACTGCCGATCTTGTATTGAATGTCAAAATAGGCATATGTGACTATATAGGCATGGTGGGTATCTAAATAATTGTAAAAAGGGGCATTTTAATTTATATGAGCCAGTCTCCAGGAAAACCTGCTATAATGACATTATGTAATTACTATATGAAACAAGATATTGATAAAGCTTTAAAATAAGGAAAAATACATATCTATTGATTCTATTTTAAGTAATTGACCCATATAGTACTATACCTTAGCTTAAAATGTTCCAATGAATTATGTCGAAAACACATACTTCGTTGCTATGGTGACCAATTTCAGAAAAGTACTCCGATTGAGAAAAACGAGGATGTAGTTGTTTAAAACAGAAGTAGCCTTTCTCTGAATGGAAACAATTTCGATTTTGATATATATTTTGTAAAGTGAAACATACTTATAGAATTCCGTACTATTTTGAACAGTTTTGTCAAGAATTGATCAAATCGTGTAATAATGAAATACTTATTTCAGTTACGCCGAATAACGTTTGAATGACGTTTGTGACGTCACACAAAAAACTCCGATTAGGGACTCTACAAAAACAGCTGTAACTTCCTTAAAACACAAAATATTAACATAATTTCTTTTGCAATTTGCTTATTTAACATTATCCTGTAATACTATGGAAAATCTTTAAGTCAATATTTTTGTCAAAATAGCAGGTTTTCCTGGAGACTGGCTCATATGTAGTACGTGTATTGAATGCGTATATCAAAAGTGGCTTTAACATAATACTACGCGCCTATTTATCAGATTCTACAGAACCGTCTTGTAATCATTTCCCTTACAGCGTGAGACATCTATAGAAAGCGGCTAGTGTAGCCACACCATATGATTGCATAACAGGACTTTGCAGACGATATACGATTCATTGATAAAACCATCACGTGACCTTGGTCTGAAGTTTCTAAAAATAGCTATACAGCCGGGACATTTGATGAACACGTCATTTTCATATTATGAAACAATTTCGATATCGCTCCGGAGGAGTGATTATCTGCAAAAATATCGATTTAACGAACAGTTTCACAATAATTGTTGATTTAAGAATAAACAAATATTGCTGTTTGAATTGAATCAGTTTGGAGACACATATGTAGCAGTATTAGGAATGTTGACAGTTTCTGGATCGACTTGAATGCGGATTCACGTAGCAGCCTTAGAAAGGCGGTTCAGGTTGCATTAAGAAATGGACAATGATGTATTGAGAGGCTAACGCCTCCCAAAAACTGCTGTTATTTTTTTATTATTACACCGAAATATGTCATGTGGATATTCATTTTCTTGGTTAGAACATTTGCTACGAGTTTATGTACGTTTAGAATAAACATCCTAAAATATATTTTTCACATTTCTGGTTTTTTTTTGTGAATACCACGGTGTATAAACCATATCGGTACCATCTCGGTGCAAAATGATATATCGGCACGGGTCAGAGACATTTTAAGAGATGCTCGTTAAATGAATTATCAAACATCGAATGTGCCCGTGGACATCAACACTTACCATATTGCATGTCAGACTCGCGTAATGAATAGAATAAAAACATTAAATTTTGTTAAACCGTTTTCGCGCGAATTATTCTGATGGTAGTAAACCAAAAGGGAATAATAAATATATAGGATAGTGAATGAATGGGCCTAGTAAAATAAAAAGTCCAGCGTCTAAAAACTACACAAAGTCATAATTCCAAAACTCTTCAGTTGCAAATATAAATTATAAAACAACCGGACAGTGTGTGATTATCGAGAACTAATAAAACAGGGGTCGAAACGTAAATACGTGGTATGGTCCTGACTTTCGGTGGGAAAATTGTCCTAATGACAGACGCAAACTATTTTGCTGATGATCTGTGGTAACTTAATGATTCAAACGTCGATCAATACTATTAACAAGGCGCAAGAAAATGATAAAGCTAGTAACTAACTGATTTCTTATTCCATAACTCTACCTGCATACGAACTGGATAGAGTACGAATAGCGCGATCGAAAAAGATGGGGACGAAACACACATTACTGATATGGTCTCGGTTTTCGGCGGGAAAATATTTATGTAACAACGCAGGGAAAAGGGTTGTTCTAACGGTAGACTCAAACTATTTAACTGAAGATCTCTGGTAAATGAATGGATGAAACGCGGATCAATGCTATCAACAAATCCAAAATATTGTAAATAGTGACAAAACAAGCATACGCTGGGGTTAGGAGTTTCTAGCTTAACTGTTATATGAATGTTAAAACCATGGATTATGTAAAGTTCGTCTGCTCAACGGGTTACTTTTTACTTTACTTTTTATTAGTCATTTTACAGCGCGTAGGAATATATTCGCACAAATACATTAAGTCAACGACAAAAACTTTCAAACAGTTCACACGATACAAACAAAATGAAAATTAATATAATTAGTATATTAAACACATTTTCTTTAAAAGTTTGAAAATGACGACATTGGTTTAGATTTGCTGGAACTATTTTCTTGCTTGGATGTATTGGTTGTGGAGAAATTACATCGTTAAAATCGTAGTGATTTCTGAGATGGTATATAATACGAATACTGGGGTTCCCCCAGTAAAAATATAATGTCGATATTGAATGTTCTGTATAATATAAGAAATAGTTCACATCACTTCGGGCCCAATGCCATTATGCTTCGGTGCATATACACAACTTGGGCTGACTAGCCAGTCCATTTAATGACATAGGGCCCTCGGTGATGTGAACTACAGGGTGTCCTAAAAAAACGGGGACCTGCCTAAAACCCTTATAACTTATTTAATTTTTAATGAATTTGAATTTTTTGTGAGAGTGATCTCTACTTCTAAAATAGGTACTTATTAATATGTTTTGCTTTATAACAGGAAATGACGTCATCATTTTACATATGTTGTTATTTCCTGTTTTTTGCGGACTTACGTCGAAAATTTCATCATTTGACAAGACATTGTTGCATATATTTACATGCTGACCCCAAATGACATATCAGGTGTCCCATGTTCAAGGATAATGTTTATACATGCACTAATGTTCATCATGTATAGGAAACAGATTAACCATAAGGCTCATGTCCGAGCTATATCTAGCCGCGTGCCCTTAGGTTTGAGTTCCAATGTCAGTACTTTTTGTGAATGTTTTTGCTGCTGATTTGTTGTAATAAGTGGTTTCTGATTTCTTATAAATGCTGACACACTAAATGTCTCTGATATATATCTATTAACTGTTTATTTGGATACAAGTTCACCTTATTACCTTTTGCTTCTATTTAAATATATTCACATTATAGTTTACAGGTTGTTTAGTTAATGCTACAGTCACAAAGCTCGTACGATATCCGTACAAATTTATCAACTAGTATGAGTTCACAATTTTTGAAATCCTTACGGTTTTTGTATGTTTGTAAGGACCACGAACGACCACGAACGACCTCTAGAGATGCACTAGTACGATATCCGTACGATATCCGTATGAGTTTCGAAAATTCGTACGAGTCTTCGGTACGTGCTCCGTGCGAACGCCGTCCGAGTTTGTCAAAATTCTCGTACGGAGGTCGTTAGGAGCTCGTAGGGCAAATGTGACCTTAGCATAAATATACAGTTTGAACTGCAAACCTATAATAATTTTTGAGTAGGATTAAATCGTTATAATTGACCTTTCTGCAGACGCTTCGTAGCCACGCCCCCTATAGTTACGGGTATTCGTTGTTGCTACACAAGACAAGCTTTCATTAAAATGGCGTCTAATACGGAGATGTCGTGTGATGCTCTTGATACAATTCCGTTAAATATTTCGCTTTAAGCCAATGTTTTGAAAATTTTGTGAAACATAATTATGTGCCTACTTAAAACTTGATCAAATCGATGGTTTTTAATCGAAAAATTTTACGTAAACAGTTACTAAATCGGAGCCAAGCAGACACTCACAAGCGTAATTTTGCCGCTCAATCAGAATGTTTCTTTTTATCTAAATAGCTATTTATGTATAGTTTTTGCGCAAATCGGGAATGACCTGGCTTGAAAGATACACCCTTTATTGTAACAAAGAAATCATTCAATGTTAATGCATATACATGTATTTAAATATACACAGTATAATGGAATCTTCCATACACTATAGCATTTCATTTTCCGTATACGTTCGTATGATCGTGTGTTTAATAAATAATCGAATTCAAATGTGCGTAAAATATTATTTATTAAAGTAAAGTTACAAGACCTCCTGACTTTCTGCGTCGTGTTTTTATTGATGTCTTCCGTGTGATCTACCGCTTATAGCGGGGACATACATTTTGTTGATTACTTACGACTGAGTCTGTATTTGATTGCAACTTCCGCAAAAAAATTAGTGCTACGTTAACATAGATGAATGTGAATCTTTCAAATCCCACATCGCTACGTAATACATGGTTTGTCATTGACAGTCAGAATATCAACAAATTTCTAATGTACAATCACGCGTTATCAAGTAAATAAATATCGTTTTCTAACATAACGTTAAAACTGTCGGATCAAGTGCAATAATGTGGGCTACACATATTTTTTATGCACCATTATACAAAAAATAAATAAGCCCTAGATTATAAGTAAGTTAACATTCCAATGTGTTATAATGAATTATACTTTGATGATCTCGTTTAGATTCGTATCTCGGACATCAGTCGGGGTCTAGTGATATACCGCGGTGTCTTGTTTATTGTCAATAATCAATGTGACACATAGCGGTTTCCGTCAGGACAGGGGAACAGTATGGGGTCAGTTAGTTTTATACATAATTGCTATAAATGTTTTGTAGTAATGTGTATATATTCGACAGGTCTCTGACCTATAAATACTTGGAAATAAATTTGTACATGTATCGATCTATCATGATTTACAATAGCTGTCCGGACCATACAGTACATAATATATTTAAAAAAAATTTATAAGCTTTGGAGATTGAATGCAATTAGCACCACACGGATATCAACTGAAAAGCGCTTTAACTATTACATAAACCAAAACAACATAATGTTCAATATCATTAAAACACTTCACAATCATTTTAATGGGAAGTACACACATTCTCGTTATTTGGGGGTTATATGTCCTTATTCTAAATCAAATAATAAAATAAAATCACGAGTCTATGGTTTAAAGTATATATTTTTTAAAACATTCATATCAAATTAAAGACGAAGCTTTCTAGTTTCACAACATGTAATTATTTCGAATTATATTGATGTAAATATCAATGATATATTAAACTTTTAAATCAGACTATATTTGAGACAAAATATACATATATAGCTACTACTTCTGAGGCCTTATCGATTAAATTAATTCACTTTCATGACATTGCTACCAAATAAAGTTTAAGTTCTCTAGTTTTTAATTATACCAGAACTTTAAAAATGTGGTAAATATTAATGAAATAACGTTTAATTGAATATTGCACAATTTACATTGATTTTAGCTTGTCTAATGTCCAGGTTGTCTAACAAGATGGAAGCGATAAATCGTTGCCCAAATGCTGCAATCTGATTGGCCAACGACACCTGTCAATCAAAATCGGCAGAAAGGTCAATTGTTTTATGTTTAATTGTTTTAAGTACGTTTTAAGACACTGACGGCATGAACTTAAATTTTTATTATGTTTGGTAATGTAAAGTGCAATGTAGTATTGCCTTAACATATCTTACAAGTATGAGACTTGTTAATATATATAATATACACCATTATAAATATATAAAGTGGTATTATATGTAACTGAAAAGTGTATGATGCAATTTGAATATTTGAAATTATTGAAGGAATGAAAAAAACACTAAAAAAACTGTCATGTTTTGGATAATGGGTGACATTTTAAGAATCGCTACCAAACATCTGTCTTTTAACCTATACTGGCAATCTATACTTCATTTTTAGGTTGAATGTTGAACTCCGTAATGGTAACTTCATCATACGAGTGCGTGGTCACCTAAATTTGCAATAAAAAACGTTATGCCCAAAACCTTTTGATTTTTTAGGGTAACGTATGTTTTCCCATATTTATCTTCTTTAACATTGCATTTTGGCATTGAAATTCTATCAGTTTGCAGCTACTAGTTTGCACTCTTGAATAACATATGCAAACTTGGAATTTAAAATAGCATTATGGTACAATTTATCTTTAAGAATAACAATGTTTTATATAGTTTGTGGGTAACGTATTTTAAACCGTGGTAACGGAGAAAAGCCCCACCCGCCAGTTGCACAATTTATGCCAAAATGTTCGCTACACCTTGGGGTTTCAAAAAATATGGTCCACGAAATTCCCCCTGTGGGTAGGAAAACCCCCTCTGGCCCACGGTCTAATATCTTGTACAATGTACTACTGCATGGAAAATTAACTTCAGTGCATGTATACATTTTGTTGTTTTAAATATCAGAATATTAAAACTGAATTCACCGAAACATGTTTTTATGTTTTTTTATATTATGTGTATCAATATTTTAATTCAAAAGGTGCACATTTATATTTCGAGTAAAGGGATGGACTACAAAAGGGGCAGAACATATTTTGAAGATAAGGTAATAAAAATCAAACACATAGCAACACCTAGGCCAGTATTGTGTTGCATAATTACATAATGATAGACAATAAACAACATAGATCCCCTATGCTGGGAGAAGATTTAGTGTATATTTGTCCCATATCAAGATAAGCCACCAAGATCACAGTGGGGTACTAATCAGTGATGAAGCTGACATCATATGTCATCGAGTGTTTTACTCCAAATGATTGACATTGATAAAACATGTTAAAATCAAGGTTTGTGTTGCATATTACTAAGAGTGTTTTACTCCAAATGATTGACATTGATAAAACATGTTAAAATCAAGGTTTGTGTTGCATATTACTAAGATCTAAAAATACATCATCAAAAGTATAATTATGTTTATCAAAAAATAAACGTATTTCAAATGTGGCAATATGAGGTGTATTAAATGCTAAATTAAAATGGTTCCAATATGTAATTCATTGCAAATTGTTAGATGTTGATAACAATTTAAAGAAATTATAACTTTTCTCATTATATTAATTTCTCATAAACGAAGCTTTGTATAAGCTGGTGTTATTCGCCCCAGGTACAATGTAGAATAGACTATGGCATTTTTATTAACTTTTCACTCAATATCATGAAATAGTACACACAATTTATTCTGAATTTATTACAAGCCTCAAATGGACGGACTTCCCCAATAGTTCCTTAAATTATAGTACTTTTTAAGTAGAATGCAAATGTTCTTCAATATACAAGTAACAAGTAAGTATACATTCACATTAATTTTGTAATTCCGGTAGAACGGCACCCCTACTATTACACTTAACCGATTTAGAAACGCAACAATTTTGGGGGTCGGTATTTTTTGTATTTATTATTATTTAAATTTAATTGGAGTATAAACCAATGAATGGGACGCTAGTCTTATGCCTGGTACGATTTTCTACGAAAAATATTTCAATTTAGCCCATTACGTCATAGTGGCGTTATTTTCATTATTTACACGTGACGCGTGATTTAAACCACTGGGCGTGACGATTTGACAGACAATTTATTAAAAAAGCGATACCCCAACCAAAATACATAAAATTAAATTTTGAAGTGCGTTGTTTACGGTGCCTCGCTTTTAGGATACATAACATCCTGTCGCCATCGACTTGCTTTAAACAGTGATGTGACGTTTAACATAGCAAAGTAGATGAACTGTCGTCTGTCGACTATATTTAGACTTGCACAGTGTTTTCAAGAGGCAATTAACGCCTACGATTGTCTGCGTCAGTAATGCTGTCGATACAAGCGCGTAAACATGATGGCACCAAACGAATGTTTTTTAAAGACGCCACTTCCGGTGAAAACTATGTTCTGTTATACCTACAATTTTAAGGTAATGATGCGTACTATTGAGTAATTTCGCTAAAATATACGAAGGGTGATCAATATATTCGTGGACTTATCATCTAGCAATTTTGTTTTGTCAGCAAGGCTCAAAAGCAAATTAGCATTATTCAGTGTAAGATACGAGGGGTGTTCCATATGTATTGTCACTTGGGTCACAAATAAAAAAAATCGTTGATATCTTTAAATCTTTATACATTTCTAGAACCATCAAGATTTCCGCGATATTTCGTGAAAAAATCAATAAAATTTAATTACCGGAATGTTGTTTCTGTTCAAAGGACTAGTAATAGACACTGCGACTTTGTTCGAATAACTGTCGATTAAAACTTCCTTTCGGGAAATATTCTTATTCCACAACTATCATACCGTAAATATTGTAAATGCCTTCAATAAAAACATGATTTGCTGTACTGATTGCCATTTTTAACAAAATAAGAGCATTTCAAAGTCGCGAAAATAAGTGTCAAAATTAGTCAAAAAAGCATGCTACTTTTCAATGAACATTTTCGATTTCGATTAGTTTAATTGATTGGAATTTGACATATCATACAGGTATGTAAGCCATTGGCCATCAACATTGCTTTTTGGGAAGAATTTGCGATCAAAGTACAATTGATATGATATTATCGGTGCGTGTAACAACAAGCATCATTTGGTATAAAATAGAGTGATCTCCCTTGTTTTGACCGTCTTACTCGTAGACAACAAATAATTTCATTTTGATTTAAAGTTCTAATGGAGATATAAGGGTCCAGTTATCGTATCTTATGTTGCAGTTTAAAGAATACTGACAATTAGTTTTCTAAACAACTACTGCAAAGATGACACAAATTTAGCTTAAAATTAACATAAGGCCAGTGTACTCGAGCATACCCTCTTCTAATCTCAATAAATTACTTAATTGTTGAAGAAAGGCTATGTAATTTTCCAGATATAGAATAGAAACATGCACCTTTGAGACAGTCATCGTAGAATCCTTCTAAATATTGCAATAGAAAAATGCAAGGGACAGTGACAATACATATGGAACACCCCTCGTATCTCCGACCGAATGCACCTCTAACATAGTTTTATTCAACTAATGGGTGCGTGACACAGGCCGTCATGTGACGTCATTCCATGCGTCACCGTTTGAGCAGCACCGAGCTCCTTTCTGGACTCATATCCGACCCACTGTATACGGTTGTTTTACTTTTAATACAGAGGTATGTCATAAATAGCCAACTCGGCAATGTAAGACGGAATAGAAATTGTCTCGTTGCGTAACTGGATTTAAAACTCTGGAAAAAAAGGTTGGCTTTACACGATTGCATCATCCCGATAAAGAAGGAACCATGACCTAACAATCACATAAACAACGAAATCATGTGTAGATCACTGATTTGGAGTGCAAAGAATCCCCTTACATGTTGGTCAAGTCATCTTCGAGCTATCGCCAGGATTTTCCAAGTTAGCCGTTAATCTTGATGAAATGCGGTTGCTCTGCGATTATTTATTGTCCGTCACGCTCGACGGTGTGCGCTGCACCTTGGTCACAATAAGTAACGTCATCAAGAACATTGTGACGTCACAATATAATTAATTAATTAAAACGCTAGATAATTGATATATCTATATTGCATGGTAATTTCATTGTTCTGGAATAACTATTTAAAAAGTTAGAAGGAAAGTCTACCCCTCGTACATTCCGTAACATTTTTATTAATGTTTATTTTGACCCATGTTGAAATTGCTTCATTTTGTCTGTCTTCTTATTTATCCTGACATATTCCATTATCCACTTCCGGTTTAGGGTTTGAGATGACAGCTTATGTTGAGACTGTGGAGGTCATTGCCTTTTTTTTCTCGTGAAACGAAATTTGAAGGCAGACACAAATGGCCGCAAAGACGTGCATCATCAAGCAGAAACTCCTGAGCGTTTGGATTGATACGTGTTTTCCTCATAGATGTGTGAGCAACATCCTACAACACTTTATTTTCCCACCAATGAGGCAAAGACGCCTGATTTTAATAGCAGGTTGCAGCTTATAAATACATTATTAATTTTGCGAAATTGACATTGTCGATCAATACATTTCGTGGTTTGGTTGTGTGACCATCTAAACCTTGATCACAATGAAATTTGCACATATTTCACTCGTGTATTGATTCGATCACATGTAAAATTGTAAGAGAATTGAAGCACCTTAACTTGCTTAAAAAATGATCAAAACCCACTGTTGCGTTTTTAAATCGGTTAAGTGTAGTACAAAACGTAAAGAATGAAATGGCTCCGCATATTAAGTATTACTTTTATTTCTGGTTGGATATTCACGATTTTGATATCATGCTTATTTATAGTCCATGAGCCACCAATAGACCCCCCCTCCCTAGGGAATTTCGGTCACTATATTTTTCTGAAAGCATACGGTCCCTGGAGTATTGTCCTAAAGTCTGCACATTGGCCATTGGGGCGTTAAGAATTTTTTGGGTAAAACGTCAAAAAATATAAACGGAATGTACGATTTTTTGGAATTGGTTAACTACAATCTTATTTATTATTTTATTTTAAAATAAATCCCTGTAACAGGTAGATATAAACTTGTCCTATCTAGACTGAAAAAATCAGAGTGCTGCTATTGTGAAAAACGTTTTTTTGGGGGTAAAACGCTAACAATGAAATGTGCGAATTTTTGGAATCTATGGACTGCGTTGGCATTTATTTTATTTTTTTATAATAAAAACATACTCTAATTGAAAGATATAATAGTATAGTGCAGTTTTAGACGGCAAAAAATTAAAGCCATGTTATTAATTAAAGTGTGATATTTTTGGGGTAAAACATAAAACAAATATAAACCGAAAAGGGGGAATACATGTATTAGGAATCTGTAGATTACAATAAAACCATTCCTATGATAATTTTTTTGTAACTAAAAAATATTAATGTGATAAATTTGTAGTAACATGCAGTTTAAGATTTCAAAAAAATACAAAATAATAAATGGAAAGTGTGATATTTGGGAATTGGTGTCCTAGTTGTGACTTACGACCATCGGGTACGCACAAGTCATGCCTAGTCCTAATGGGTATTCAAAATTACATTCTAACCATATATATGCAGTTCTGGTACTGTTGGGTAAATTATTATTAAACCACTAGGTACATCCATACCTAGTCCTAATTGGTACATACGACCAACCATTACATGCAATATTGGTTCTTATTTTTTTTTAGTACTCAAACACTAGCCTATAGAGACATCTGTTGTCCTATCGGGTATTAACTACCACCATGTACAGTCAGTCCTAGTCTAATTTGATATGCATAGTCAATACGATTCCTACTTCTATTTGATATTCAAAACCACCATACTTATACAGATATTGCTGGTCAGACTGGGTACTCATAACCACTAGTAGGTGCACTAATTCCTCGTTTCAATGGGTAGGCACACTTACCATGTTCTAATTTGGTACTCGTAACTGCTTATGGAAGTACATACATTCCCAGTCCTAGTGGGGACTTTAACCTCATTATACAGACATTCTTGGCCCTATTTGCTACTCAAAACCACCATGTACATGTATTATAGGTGCAATTTGGTACGCACTTCCACCATGTACATACATTGCTGGTCGTATAGGATACTCATAACCACTAGGTTCAATAGGTTTGATATTGCCGATCATCAATTGACAACTCAGGTGCGCCATGTGGAGACATGCTTGGCCTTATTGAGCACTTATAACATATGTGCTACTCGAAACCTTCATGTACAAAATCAGTTGTCGGATTGGGAACTACCGACTACTAGGTGCGACCATTTGTTGTCCTATTGGGTAATTACTACCCACGTGTACAGACTGTCATGTTCTTATTGGATACTCATACATACATTTCATAGTGGGTACCCCAACTACCTGGTCCTATTGAATACACAAAACCACAATGTACAGACATTTGTGGCTGGGTTGGGCACTAACAACCATTAGGTGCGGTCATATGTTGTTCTATTTGGTCACTGCTACCACCATCTACAGGGAGTCCTGGGGTGCGTTTCATCATTATTCCTAGGATCATATCCTAGGATTGCTCTTAGGATGGCCCTAGGATTCGTCTTAGGTGCGTTTCAACAAACGTTCCTAAGAGACATTTTGACTTAGGTGCTACTCTTCAAAAGGAGGCAAAATAAATGTATATTTCCGCGTTTTCTATCCGGTTCGCGCTATTTTTTGTCAAGGACGTGTTAATTATTATTTCTAGAAAAAAAGCATCCATTTGAAGAGATAATCACCCAAAATACTATGCCTGAAATAAACCCTGGAAAAAATTACCTCCGTGATTTGTTGTCTCTGTATACGGCCCTGATACAAGACATCCACGCGCCAGTGTTTACTATTGCGTATTGGGCCTAATGTACATGATCTAAATAGGTTTAATATAAACTCTAGGTCTGCATGTTCTAAAGTATGCTTGACTACCTCAATGTTCGGGATGTAGATCAATGATGAATCGATTCGAAATGTCATCTTACAACAAAATATGGTGAAAAACTTTTATGAAAAAAAATCGCATTACCAGTGACGTCACGATATGAATGATAGTATGACGTCATTATGTTTCAAGTGCGGCTCAAGAGGGGTTCGTACCCCTGGCATTTCGGGCTAAATGTATAATGAGACAGTCGAGCTCCATCATATCTGTAGATTCATAAGCAGGTTCCAATGATCAAGCAACCCATTATTCATGGTCTAATCCTAACTAGTAATGTTGATATTCCCGGGTGACCAAATTGATCTAGATCTTTCAGATAGATCTACCAAGATAGATAGATCTACAGCATAGATCTACCAAGATAGATCTACCAAAAATAGATCTACAAGATAGACCTACCAGGATAGATCTACAAGATAGACCTACCAAAAATACATCTACAAGATATATCTACCAATTATAGATCTACCAAGATAGATCTACCAAGATAGATCTATAAGATAGATCTACCAAGATAGATCTACAAGATAGATCTACCAAGATAGATCTACAAGATACATCTACCAAGATAGATCTACAAGATAGATCTACAAGATAGATCTACAAGATACATCTACCAAGATACATCTACAAGATAGATCTACCAAGATAGATCTACAAGATAGATCTACCAAGATACATCTACAAGATAGATCTACCAAGATACATCTACAAGATAGATCTACCAAGATACATCTACAAGATAGATCTACAAGATAGTTCTACCAAGATAGATCTACCAAGATCTATGTGTCATTTTCTGTTTTATTTTTGTTTACTGCTCTATCCTAAATCTAAATAAGTTGTAGGATCTAGTTGTTAGATCTACTTGGTATAGTAAAACATGTCTGAAAAGGCCATCAATTGAAACATCAAAAAATAGCTTTTTGAAAAATGGTCTTTCTTCACAGCTTAATTAAATATCATTGGAATGGTACAAGATAAAATTGTTGGTCTTTGCAGAGACCACTGCTTTTATCAGGGTTGCATTTGCTTGCAGGTTGTCTTAAACACAGGTTTAAATATACAACTGTTATATATTGGGCAGTGTAGCAGGAATAAACACAGTTAGTTACTAGTAACAGCAATTTTATTACATGTATTATAAGTTGTGACAGTAAATATTTCCACTGGCTGCAGTATTATTTCTCCCAAATGGTTTCAGATAATTCAGCAGTCCATGACCTGAAAATAAATGCAAAATGATGTCAGATATGACTTAATTGTTTATACATATGACAAAAACTAAAACCAAAATTATACCAAGTACATATATATAAAAACTACCAAAATGTCTAAATACAGCATGTTAGAGTTTATTTTGTAACTTTTGTTATTTCCGGGTAGCTCAGTTGGTAGAGCATTTGCCCTGTAAGCGAAGGGTCCCGGTTAGAGCCCCCGGGTCTGGTTGCATATTTTTCTCACCCTGTTACAGTTACAATATAAACATTGGGTAAATATGTATTGCATGAATCTACACATCTATTTCAAGGATCAATAATTAAACTCTAAACTGAAATGTCACTCACTATCTTTGCATAAGGATCCTTACAACACCCTTAATATATTATTTATGACAGTCAGTGGTCTCAGCTCATTTCTTTTAAAAATTGCTCCTAGAATAAGTTTAAATACCTTTATTATATGTCAGATTTATCCTGATTTTAATTATATGTCTTCCTGGGAGATCTACATGTCTTTTCTCTTAGATGAGTAGTTTTCTTAAACATTGGAGTGAATCCATCTATGTTCTTTTCTGGATAGGGTTAGGTTCTGCAATAATAAAGGCAACTTAGTGAGTGATGTAAATTAATAAACAAATTAATTGGTGCATTTCAACAAAACATGGGACAGAAAATTATTCAAATATTTGTTCAGGTCTATCCTTTAGGCCTATAAATATGTTATTGTGTTGTTTATTAGGCCTATTTCTGTACTTAAAGTCAATTTAGATTAGTTTCTAGCAGCAGTGCCTGTGGTTAAACATCTTTACTGTGAATGTGATGCAAGTGGGTGGGGTGTGTTTACAGTTATCCTTTGTCTTGATAGGTAGACTTCATCTCTCTATTCAAGCTTATTCAAGACACCTATATATCTATAAATTAAAAACTAATATAAGTTCTCCGTGGGGATGAGGTGAAAAGCCTTATTTTAATTTTTAACTCTGTGTCAAATCAATAAAAATGTCAGTCTTGTCAGTATTGTGACAACGTAGGAGTGATCTCCCTTGAAAAAATGACAGCTACTGAGTGAGCTAGAGTTTTTTGACGGATAAAAGCAACATAATAAACATTGAAATATTAATGTAAGCAACGTAGATATGTCTAGGAAAAGAGAAAAACATGATTTACCTTTGTCAAAATGCCATCGGTCCAGCGAAGACATTTCACTGGATTTTTGTCGGAATTGTTTACATCTCGTACATTTGGACAATTCCTACTCGACAAACTTCGTAACTGCAAAGTAGTACTTCTTCCCAAAACTATTCGAACCTTCGTTTAGTAGTTGAAAATGCTTAAAAAACATTTGAAGCGGTAAAAAATGTCGGCCATTATAGCAGCGATCTTAGTGTTCTATCCCACAATTCAATGCACTTAAGACAAAATTTCCTCCTAGGACAGCTCTAGACCACTCCTAGAGATAGGTGCAAATTTGTCTTAAGAGCGAATTTAGGAATTTTGATGAAACGCACTTAGGAGGAAAATATGGACTTAAGATCAAAGTCGATCCTAGGAATGATGATGAAACGCACCCCTGGTCCTACCAGGGATACATAACCACTAGATGCATGCATTCGTAGTCCTAATGTGTACTCAAAACCACTATGTTCATGCATAAGTGGTTTGGTCGAGTCCTCACAGCCACTATACACAGCCATTGTTGGTCCTTGGGTACTGACTACCATGCATATACATACATTCCTGGTCGTATTGGGTACCAATAACTACGATTAACAGACATTCCTGTTCCGGATAGATACTGAACATCATCATGTTAAAACATCTCTCAACCACAAGTTACATACATTATTGGTCTTATTGAGTACAGACAACTATTGGGATCACCCATTCCTTGTCCTATTGATACCATGTAGAGTCGTTCCTGGTCTTTATAATTGAGCAGTGAGAAAACCTAACCCTCAGCTGTGACAATTTTTTTCAAATTGGGTAATCACTAACCCCATGTACATGAAGCATTGTCTTATTAGATACTCATATTAACTAGGTACATACATTTCAAGTCCTAGTGGGTACCCACAACTATCATGTCCCATGCATTCCTTGTCCTATTGGATACTCCAAACCACTATGTACAGACGATTGCAGACGGATTGGGTACTAACAACCACTAGGTGTGGTCATTTTTTGTCCGATTGAGTTATGATTACCACGATGTACAGACAGTCCTGACTTTATTAGGAGCTCATAACCACTGAATACATACATTCCTAGTCTCAGAGGGTACCCGTAACCACCATGTACAGGCATAAGTAGTGTGATAAAGTACTTGCAGATACAATACACAACCGTTATAGGTCCTATTGGGTACTCACTACCATCATTTACTAGTACATGTACATACATTCATGGTCTTATTTGGTATGTATAGCCACTATTCCGGATCCTGTTATGTACTTCATGTACAACCATTCCTTGTCAAATTAAGCACTCTCATACACTAGGTACATATATAATTGGTCTTGTTGGCTACAGACAACCATTAAGAGCTTGTCTTAGGAGCTAAATAAAATCTTGTTAGGCAATCATAAACCCTGGGTAAATCATTCTTATTCCATGTATGTATTCACGACCACCTTGCACATAAACTCCTAGTCTTATTAGATACACATAACCATTAGGTACATCCATTCCTAGTCCTAATGGGTACCCACAACCACCGTGTTGATGCATACTTGGTTGTATTTGGTGTTCATTACCACTAGTTGCATCCATTAGAGGGTACCCAATACCACAAGGTACAGGTATTTCTGGTGCTGTAGGGTACGCACACACACACCATGAGCAGACAGTACTACTGGATACTCACAATCACTAGATACACACATTCATGGTCCTATAGGATGTGCACTATCATGGGGTATCTCATTTATTGCACTATGTGTACTGGCAACTACAAGGTACATTGATTACTGGTCCTCTTGGATACTCACAACCACCCAAAACAGCCATTACTGACACAACCATGAAGAACAACCATTGTGTCACAAGGAATAGTTGTATAATAACATTTGAAGAAAAATGAATGCATATTTACCCCACACACTCTTGTAAAACAAATATAATTAAACACAATACATACATATATTACTGATGCTAACTATAACATATATTGCAAACAAAGTGAAAAATGGAAATAAATTGCAATTAAAATACAGTTAGGCACAATGTGTTATAGCATAGTTAAGTGAATACATTTGTACACTATTTAAAAACAGGGGGGTGGGTAATCTTATGTTCGCTTTTTCTGCTGATCGGCCGAATGTCTGAAGTGCAGACATTGGGAAAAGTATTGGTAGGTCAAAGCCTTTCATAATTACCAAAGAAGATCAATGACACGGTATTCTGCCATGAAAGTGTACCGATTCTCAAAATTTGCACTTTTTCATGTATTTTTTAAAATTCTGCAGACTTAAACTATGAGTTAATATCAACCCATGAAAGTGTTTAATTGCAAAATAACTGAACTAAATGTGATAGTAATTAACCAATTCAGGAAATTCACACTTTCGTTAATAATGTTAACGTTTTATCCCAAAATCTCTTAACGTCCCAACGGCCAAAGTGCAAACTTTGGAAAAATACTCTACTGATCATAGGCTTTCAGAAAAATATAGTATCCGAGAATTCACCCGACTGGCCCATGGACGAGTCAAACGTAAAGGAAATTCATTCTTTTGCGCGGGATATTTAGGTTCGGGATAAATTTAACTTTTGAACATTTTTTTTAACAGCGATAACATTGATGGAAAGCTTAGCTTGTCTTGTTTGTAAAACTTCAAACAATAATAAAGTTGATCGATTACAACGCTAATTGGTAAGTATTGAAATCGGTTTGTTACTTTTACCTTTTCTCGTCCGTGAAATTCCCGTTCAGAAAACATGGCATCTATATTTTTTTATTATTGAACATATATTGAAAGTTACATTATTTAAAAGGCTGTGTAGTCTAGTTTTCGTAAATATAAAGGTTTTAAAAATCGATGGAGTAAAGTTGACGCGTTTTTATTTTCTCTATTTTCGCTAACGGTAATCGGCTCCAAATGCGGGACAGAGCGGACCGGACAAAGCGGACCATGTTTCAGGACAGAGCGGACCATTAATTGGATCGAAGCGGACCTTGTGTTGGGACAGAGCGGACCATGTTTTATAATATTGTTATTCAATTTATGTGTACAAAAATTAAATATATACATTTAAATACATGTTATACTAGTTTTCAAGTATCCATACATGAGTATGACTATTATATAAAAGAACGGCAAATATAACAAGACAACCACCAATTTGTTTGTGTTTTTCACAACTATTAGTATTTGAATCCTTACGGAAATAGAAAGTTTGCGGTAAATATGCCACAACTTTGCGGCAAAGTTGCCGCGAACTGATTCGTTCGCCAAAAACTCATAGTCAGTGTTCGCAGGACTTCGCCGGTAGTGGTGAACTTCTGGCAAACTTTTGGTGATGTTACGGCAAATTCGCCAGAACTGTTGACTGTTCACCGGAAGTTTACCAGAAACTTCATATCTAAGTAAGGATCTCCAAAGGTTTACCAAAAACTTTAGTGGATAATATTTGTTTGCTGTAAGTTTGCCAGAAACTTTTAATATATAGATTGTCGCTAGAAGTTTGCCGAAAACTTTAAACGGTTAAATATATTTGCCAGATATTCACCAGAAACTTCCTGCATTTCAAACAAGCCATAAATGCGATTTGAAAGGAGTACTTTGGGTGGCATGGTGGCGAAATGGTTAGCGCTCTCGAATACCAGTCCGGATGCCCCTGGTTCAAATCTCATCATGTATCGGTGTTATACACTGAAAACATTTTAAAAAGTCTAGTATTCGAAAAGTGCTTAGGGTAGCACTAGCGCATCTGAATTCCTATCGCACATTTCTTAGAGTCAAATTTTCATTGATGGATATGACCAGTAACCTAATTTCGAACCCCGATATACAACCGGAAACGTTAAAGAACCAAGGAGTCCATTCGAAAAGTGCTAGGATAGCGCTAGCGCACCTGGATTCCTATCACACACATCATATCAAACAAACTTTCTGTCTCATGCCTGGAAGCACGAGATTAGTGGCCAATTAGGCAGGGATGAAACCGAATGACAACGCACTACCACTGTCTCAGACGACTGCAAAAAAGGATCGACTTAAATAATTAAACGCGAAAAATAATTCCGCCTCATATTACGCCTTAAACATTTTGCCCCCGCTTTCAACTCGCTTAACTATTTAGACTGTAAAATCAGTCCACCTCATTTGGATATTATTATAATATACACTGTACTCCTAAAATATTGAACCTTCTTCACTTTTCCACATGTGGAGTATACATTCAACATTTCTTTCAAGTTTTCATCGATGGATATGACCAGTAATTTTTAAAGTGTCGTTACCTAAGTCCAAACCCGGATATACACCAGAAACGTTAAAGAACCCAGGAGACAATTCGAAAAGTGCTAGGATAGCGCTAGCGCACCTGGATTTCTTTCACACAAATCATATCAAACAAATTTTCTGTCCCATGCCTGGAAGCCTGAGATTATTTGCCAATTAGGCAGGGATGAAACCGAATGACAATGCACTACCACTGTCTCAGTCGACCGCAGAAAAGGACTTAAATAATTAAACCCGAAAAATAATTCCGCCTTAAATTTTGCCCCCGCTTTCGACTCGCTTAACATTTTAGACTGTAAAATCATTCTACCTCATTTGGTTATTATTGCTCCTATAATATTGAACCTTCTTCACTTTTCCACATGTGGAGGACATTCAAAATTTCTTTCAAATTTAGTTTGCAGACTGATAATTAGCAAAAATGACTTACAAGTGTAAGTTTTGATGACATATACTTAGCCTAGTATTAATTACAATGTATTCCTATTTTAAAATTTATGCATATATGAATTGAATTTGTAGATTGAGACTCTACTGAGTATATAGGTCATTCTAATTCTGACTTTGTTCCAGTCTAAGTACAACTTTCCCCCAAAATACAGTACAATCTTAAATAAAGACCATCTCATTATTAAGGCCACCTTATACATTGTAATATTTAATATTGAGGGGTTTGTGTTAATGTTTTTGTTCTTATGTTGCATTGTAATGAAGTATTCTCAGAGATAATAATATTACAAAAAGTGTAATATATTTAAATGAGCTTATAATGGATACAGATAAATAAATTATAAGTTATGAAGATAAAAATAATCATGTTGTACTTGTAACATACTAACTCCATGGTTCAACAAATACATTAGGCCACTAAGATATGGTATGAGATTAACATATATAACACAATAAACTTATACTGTTTCTTATTACACAAATTAGCACCTTGACCAATAATGCCTCTTATCAGTATCTCAGTTTTCTGTGATTGGCTAGTTTGAGTATTCCCCTGTGTCTGGCTTTACTACTGCCCATATGGTGTTCATTATACAAGTACATGTTACTGTATATTAGCTTCTCATAGCAACCAGGGTGCATTTTATGCATATTTTATTGAAAATAACACGGGAAGCTATATTTAAGTTTTAAAACATATACTTTATTATTTTATATTGTAATGTTGCGACTCATTCTTGTTTGAAGTTGATTTCCAGAATCATTTTTGGGATCTATGGATAAACTCACTGGTATGTAGCATAAATTATTATTATAAGTTCAACACATGTATTGAAATACAACTTAATTAAGATACAATGTATTATATAATTATGATGCTGAAGCCTCAATATACTGGAAATATATATAAATTGATGACATATTGAAAATTATTATAGAAATTAAAGTATTCATGCATTAATGAATTTTTAAGCAGTAATTTGTTACACATATTATTCATAATCCCTGAAATATAGGTTGATGATCTTAATTTCCAAAACCTGTGAGTATAATATTACATAAAAAACAATATCTTGATCTACTTCAGTAGAACCTGGTTTAAAAGAACTTCATGAATTCCAAAACGCTGGAAGGCAACAGTTGCAATACCATAAAACAGATAGCCGGGTAAGTAAAATGTAAATGATGAATGTTATAAATATAATGTAAGATAATTATTCTGCTGTATTTCTAAAACTTCATGTACAGTCATTGTTTCATGTATTTTACAGCATTTTACAGAAAATTACTGACCCCTTTGATCTACAAGTTATTGTTTTAAGTGTCCACTTTTTCAATAGGGGGCTGTGGTCTTCATCTGTTTACTACAACAAACTTGTATCCATTTTAAAGTACAACCTCTGTAGAGCAACACCCGTTGGGAGCTGAAATATTGACTGTTGTTAAGAGGTTGTTGCTCTATAGAGGTCAATTTTATATTAAATATCAGCTTAAAGAAATTTTGAAGGTGTTGTTGTTGAGAGTGTATTGCTCTACAGAGGGTCACTCTGGAAAGGTTGTATTGTACTTTAAATTACTGTTATAATTTCCAGGTGCATACCTCTCTGAGAGTAAATGATCAAGATGAGGGATATAATGATGATTTGTTTCAGTTATACATTTTTAGTAGATAAATCATAATATGAACTAATGCACAGCATATGTAACGGACTATGTCAGTTGTCCTACATTATTTGTAACATGCTCATCTAGTACTGGATTTTTTTGGTGATGCATAACTTCACAAAAAATTTTTTGGTTACGAAGTTACGAATCTGGAGCAAGCCGTTTCCAAAAGGCGCTACCGAGCGCTTTCCTACGTCTATGCAACCTATCGAAGCGGTTCGTTGCACAAGAAAGCGCGCGATAGCGGTTTGATACGAAATAGTGGGTACAAAGTAACGAAAGACGATACAAACCTGCTATCGTTTGTCAGTCCGAATGAACACGAACAATACACGTTTTTCAATTTGTTTAATTCTAGGTCTACTTAATTCAGGGGTAACTAATTTATAAATGAATAATTAGATATAAACACAGATAACAACTGATTTCTAGGCCTTATTTGATATTTTATCTTTTTTTAATGGGTTGCATGAGCATACCAGATAGAACTTTTGTTCAAAAGAAAAGGCTATTTTCATTTCAATTAATCATATTACGATTAAATATCAAACATCTTTAATCTTAATCACCTTTTTTCGTTAAATAAACCCTGCAAATCGTCACAACATAAAAGAGATTTAGACGGAAAATTACGGGTTTTATTGTATCCAATAACGACAACAACAACATGTAATTAGTTTTCGCGACCTTCATCCCGCGAATATTTTTTGACGATTTTCATAGGCGGATCCAAGGGGGGGCGGACCCGGCGTACGCCCCCCCTAAAATCGCCGGAGCCTAGGTAATTTCTCACATTTTGGATGTAAGAACAATATTGATATGCAATTTTTTTCGCTCGCTTCGCTCGCGTAAATTAAACAATAATCAATTTATGGATTTTAAAGTGAACTGAATGCTGTATGCAAAAACAAGATATCGGACTGATTGGTAGCATGGTGCCAAACATCGGCTACAGAAATGCCGAGATTGTTGCACATTAAAAATGTCCGACAAGTCATAAAATATTAATAGAGTTGGCTTTATTTTCTAATAAACCTGTCCTTTTCATTAAAAATAAGATACCTCAGAATGCAGCTGACGTGGTTCTATTTAAAAAGTCACGAGGTAGAAAGCCACTGGCCCGTGGACTCCCTAGTCGCTGAATCCCAAGTACTTCACATTTCCACTTAAACAAAACTGAAGCCCTGGAGTTTGCAGGGTATGCTGCTCAGATAGGCATTGCCTTTTTCGTGGCGAATTCACAGCAGCTATATATCAGTGAATATTATCAAGTCGATTATCGTTAGTCCTGACTATGCTGTTCAAATAAACAACGATTTTTCTAGCTCGCTTCGCTCGATGAAGAACTACGTAAATTCAATGAAAGCTTTTGATTTACCATTGAGTTGTTTGGGTATGCTGCTCAGACAAACACTGATTTTTTTTCTAATTCTGACAATTACTGCGTCAGTGAATATTACCAAGTAATAAGAATGTGGTGTATGAAGCTGAAATAGATAATTGCATTTTTTCTTGCTCGCTACGCTCGCACAACCACTATAAGTTAATTTTTCAAGTAGGGAATGAGTTTGAGGGATATGCTGTTCAAATAATTAATGCATATATTCTTACTCGCCTTGTTCTCACAATACATTTTATCAATGAATATTATAAGATAAAGAACGAAATTGTGTGGAATGCTTCTCAGAGATACATTTTTTCTAGCTCGCTTCGCTCGCACATTTTCTTGAGGGGAGGGGGGTATCAATACATGAACGTACGCCCCCCCTAACGCCAAATCCTGGATCCGCCCCTGATTTTGGAGGGACTTTTTAATTACATCTCGGCGAGGAATTACGAAAATGCATTTGTTTTACTTTTTTTACAATAACCTACAACTACGATGTGGATTATCACCGTCCGGTCTAGATACGTAAATACCCAAAACGGACTTTAATTAATTGTATTGCAAACTTTGCGATGGGAAATAACCGAAACTTGTGTCTTTTTCATTAGATTTTCTTAAGATTGGTTAATATTTCGCGCATATGAACGATTCCCGCTCGACTTACTTCGTTATCTCAGAGTAATCATGTGTCTCATAACAGTTGGTAGCATCGTTTATGCACAGAAAATGTTAAAATTTCCTTCCAAAGTGGGCAAAAAAATGGCTGCCTTTTTTGTGTCCAAACATTTAGGAAATAGCCCTCCCCATAAATACCCGAAACGGACTTTAATTAATTGTATTGCAAACTTTGCGATGGGAAATAACCGAAACTTGTGTCTTTTTCATTAGATTTTCTTAAGATTGGTTGATATTTCGCGCATATGAACGATTCCCGCTCGACTTACTTCGTTATCTCAGAGTAATCATGTGCCTCATAACAGTTTGTAGCATCGTTTATGCACTGAAAATGGTAAAATTTCCTTCCGAAGTGGGCAAAAAAATGACTGCCTTTTTTGTGTCCAAACATTTAGGAAATAGCCCTCCCCATATAAAAAGATTGGTTGCATAGCAACCATGGAAGACTGATAATTATTATCTTTTCTTTTCTAGACAGGGGCCTACGCTAGTTTTTGGAATATTTTTAAACATCATTAAAAAATTAAAGAAAATTTATGAGCTGCCGAATATCGCATTTTAATTTTTTTTGTTATTCTATTAGCAGCCATTTTCTAGTATCTTTGCTTCAGTGCGGGATTTTAACACCAATTTTTAGATCCATTGGTGAATTCAAACTCTGACCAAACCACGTGCACACGTGTTATCGTAAAGCGGAACGACATCCGCAGGCCTTGCGGCCTGCGTATTGTCCGCTATAAATTTAATTTAGTCATATAAATTCTTTGGGGTAGTTAATTCTGAAAAATTAATCTGTGACTAATAAATTGTTTATGTGTTTTGAATTATTTTTCTTTCAGATCATATGGAATATAATTATGCAAGGATTGGCAGCTAAAAGAACCAGATCAACTGATGGGAATTAGTTTGATTGTGATTCAGTTTGGATATTATAGTTTTATGACTTTAAATAGCAATCAGAAAAAATTGGTTATTGTGACAAAGAAAAGAAATAAATATTTTCTATCTGGAATTCTTGTTTTGTGAAAAAGTGTGTTTGCCAAAAGGTTGCCAGAACAGCAAATTTAGCATGCAAATTAGTTTGCGGCAAATTTGCGGCAATGTCTTTCAATCATACATTGAGTGTTTCACAATATGCAAATGAAGTTTTTACGTCAACTAATAATTGAAGATGGCCTCAAAACATGTCTCGAACACCAGGACAGGTAATTGTAATGCCAGCGGTGCTGATACGAGCCCTACAATCACCACGCAAAATCGTTTTTCTACCCTACACGTGGACGAAGGCTCGACACAATGGACAGTAATGGCGGCCAAACGAAACAAAGTGATGTGTTTATGGCGAACTCGGAATGGTCGAACGTGGTGCGAAATAAGAAACGCCAGAAAATAAGTTCTAGTGGGAACAGTGGACAGGGTGACTATACTTTAAATGATTTTAAATCAATGGGTATGGATGAAAAGTTGATGTTATTGTATACTGATATGCACTCCAACAATGATCGGATGTCCAATATTGAGACCAAAATTGATCAATGTTTACATGCGTCCAGCAAGGTTCCCGTGCTAGAGACACACCTATCAGATATTGATAAACGGGTTTTACTACTCGAATATAAATCATTGGACCTAGAGTCCCGTAGCCGACGCAATAACCTGATTTTCTCTGGATTCGATGAGGAACGTTATGAGGACTGTAAGGCTAGAATACAATCTTTGATAAGGGGACAGCTAGGGATTCAAGAGGATCTAGTTATCGAACGAGCACATCGTCTTGGCAGGTTTAACCGGAATGGCAATCGTTCAATCATCGTGGCTTTCCGTGACCATTCGGCAACCGAAACCATCATTTCAAATGCCTCCAATCTACGTGGTATTAATAAAAGCATAAACAGGGACTTCCCTAAGGAAATCGCATATGCACGGAAATCGCTTTGGGGCCAGTACAAGGATATAAAACGTCAGAATCCAACAAACAAAGTGAAGTTTGTTTATCCTGCAAAAATTATTAAAGATGGTCAAGTCATGGCTGATCGATTCCCGCTGTGGGACAATGTTATGTCGGGTAACCGTGTTCGTATAAACACTGACTATCAACCAGCACAGCAAATTCCTCGTGCGCAACAGTATACAAACACGCGTGCTCCAGTTATTGCTCCAGTACATACCAATATTATCAGCTCCTCTACACCAGACACGATCAATAGGTCATCGAGCCAACAACAAACAACTAACGTTAGAAGGCAATCACGATCTCCGCATCGTCAAAGACGTAGCAGTACCGGCTCTAGAAAACACGCTCCGTCGAGACACACCAGCCAAAACGTCTCACCCGAGACAGCCATTAGACGTCCCTGGGATACTGGGAACACTAACATTTCACCACATAGGTCCAATAGTGCAAATACGACCATCCAATAGGACATTCGGGGGAATGCAACGCATTCTAGTGATAAGGCGTTATCATTCTGCTCATTGAATGTTTGTGGTCTCAAACAAAGACTATTATATCCAGAGTTTGTTGACTTCATAAATTTGCATGATATTGTTTGTGTAATAGAGACTCACATTGATGGTACAGATATCGTAGATATTGATGGTTATACGTTTATATCCAAATGCAGAACTCAGCATTATCGTCGGAAGTCTGGAGGTATTGGTATTTACGTCCGTGATAAATTGGTGAATTATGTAAATGTTAAAAATACTGATAGCGAATACGTCCTTTGGATTGAAATAAATAAAACCTTAACCCAATATGCTGAAAATTCTATACTGGGCGCTATATACATACCACCCGACACTTCCCGTTTTTATAATATTGAATACATGAATAATCTTGAAAATGAAATAATAAATATGTGCAGTAAATATAAATACATATGGCTCTGTGGCGACACGAATGCACGAGTAGCTTGCTTACCTGATTTTATCCCATCGGATCCGTTCATGAATGATGTTTTAAATTTTGATACTGAATCCCAATTGTATTTTGATAAACACTCCACTCTTGAAAAATTATCCGTTCCACTCACAAGACAGTCAAAAGATACACGCACTAACGCACACGGTTTACGTCTAATTAACATGTGTAGAAACAATAATCTATTCATATTGAACGGTCGCTGTGGACAAGATAAACATACGGGTATATAAAATGTACATGTAACTATATTATTGCATATTTGCTCGTTCATAATCCTTAATTATGTCTCATTGCTCTTCATGTTTTGCAATGTTAATTAGTTCAATAACGGGTTTTACCTTTGTCTAATTATAACTCGCCAGATTTACCTTCGCCAGATATACCTATATGTCTTACTATAACTCGTCATACTTACCTTTTGTATAAGTTTACAATATAGATTTCTACTCGTACTGTTAGATTAAGCCATAATCTACCATTAGCAATAATTTTTATTGTACTCATTTAAAAAAAAATGTTTATGTAAAATCAAGTCGTTCTTCCCCCATCTAAGAAAAACTACCGAATTTAGAAGCATACACTGTCTTTATATATATATATTATATATTCTGTTCACTGACTGGAAAAAATTGTTAAATGCAAAGTGTATACATATCCCCATGTTGTTACTCTGTAACCTGTATATAGGGTGAATAAAGTTTTCTGTCTGTCTGTCTGTCTGTCTGTCTGGTTAATTTGCCGTAATCAAATATAGTTTCCGGCAAACTTACGCGCACTTTTACCATGCAAACTAGTTTGCCCATATTTGGAATATACAAATTTCTTTGTGGCAAACAAATCTGCTTCAAAAACAGTTTGCCGCAAATTCGCCTCAATTGCATGGTAAAAGTGCGCGTAAAGTAGTTTGCGGCAAATTTACCGCAAACATTGCGGCAAATTTGCCAGAAGCATTGCCCGAGCCCTTATTTTTCGGTAAGGGAAGGCAATAATTAGCTTGGTAATTATAGTGCAATTATCAACAACCATTTGTTTTAATTGATTGGCGTACATGTACATGATATCACGCATGTTAATTAAATTTAATTAACGTGCGTGATGATATATAATATCAAAGAATGCAGGAAGTGTAAATCCGTGATAATATTGAAAATACATATCAAAGATATTTTATTTCTATCCTAATGTTAATGATGTTGTATGAATGTAGGGCCGTGAAATCACTCATTTTAGCATAGGACCGAGGAATACACATTGTTTCGATAAAGGGAGACAAACGTGCCAGAAACTGTCATGATTTCCTCTAGACTGGTTCCCGTTCGAATATTAAAAATATCAGACCGGTATTGGCTAATTCGACCTTGACCTTCTTCAGCATAGTTTAAGATTTAGATACTTTTATTTCCTCCAAATTTGAAGAGCACCACCAACAAAAATGGCGTCGAATTGGTGTCGACTCGCACAACTTTTCGCCCTTGTGGGTGATTTCCAGCTGATAAATCGTTCGGAAGAGTAGACATTACGTTACATCGTTGGCTAAATGAGAAGAATTGACATTTTGAGCTTCGTTTAACGGACACTGGATTTTTAAAATGAAGGGTAGGAATTTTGTTTTTCATTATTTTCAATCAAACTTTTATTTTGTCAAAATAGTGGCGATGGCGCAAAGCAATCAGGATGTTTATACATTATTTCATGAAAACGCAGATCATTGACTGAAATCGAACCCTTGCATTCCAATCATGTCTTTAAATAGGTGGCATAACTGAGAGGGTCTTTTAAAAAAAAGTAGCCCGACTCACTAGTCACCAGGGTACTGTTTTACTAACATTGCGTAAATGGCGCGTAAGTTTACGTAAATATTTGTCACTTACGCAAATCCTTAAGTGTGTTTTACTAAACGATCGCAAGTTGTTGCATACATTTACGTAAAAATATTGAATATTGAACGTAGACCGGGCCACAATATTACCAATATAACGGGAACCAGAGTGAATAAATATACATTAAAGTTCGATAAGTTTTGATGATTAAACAGGTTTATATTACTAATCACGGTCTATAACAACAAGTGACGGTCGAAAATCAACAGTGCGTGGCAAAAACTCCTCACTACGTCCATATTTGCTATTTACGCTTACTCCGACCTTGCGTAGAATTACGCCAATACTTACGACAAAACATGAGAAAAAATATCTTAGTAAAACGCATTTGCGCAAATATTATCGACGTACGCAATATTTACGGAAAACTTAGAGTTACGCTAGCGTAAACGCTTTGATAAAACAGTACCCTGGGGTGGAGGGGGGGGGCTTGTGGTTGAAGCCCCCTACCACCAGCTGACTGTTTATATTATACCATATTAAATGGGTGGCAGTGTGGTCGAGCGGATAACGCTGTTGAATACTGATCGAGAGGTCTCTGGTTTGATCCTCGGCCAAAAGATGGTGTTGTGTGTATCGGTCCTATACACCGGGAATCAATTTAAAAAGAGCTATGTCTGCGAACCCAGATTCCTTGTATCACACATCTGTCTCCTTGTTGACTTTGTCTGCCCTTTTAAAACATGTGCCAATATTGTCTGTACTCCAAGAGGTGCTGCAAATCCTGATCTGGGGTTCGAACCACAACACCCTATTCAGGCTATTGTCTACTATGAAACTCACAAACAACAAAGCTACTAAACAGGAGTCTAACCCCGTATGAGTACACCCAGACCTACACGACTTGAAACAACAGTTGGCTATCAATCATGCACGGTAACACCACTCTGAAAACTAATAGATATACTAGTATAGTGTAACCAGTTAGTCAAAGCAAACCGTTCCGCCTCATAGTAGTTACTGGCTGGAAGTTTAGAAATTAAAAAAGCAGCCAACTAGTGAATTACAGTACAGCAAGCTTGTCTGTGCACCTGATGCAGGGCTCGAACCCCTTAAGTATACCAGGAGATTATTATAACAATCCTATGGAGCAACCAAGGATTGAACCATGCAGTGAAGCAGGACTCATTTGATCACTGAATAATCACTACAGTCATCATCTTTATCTTTTAGAGCTCTCCATCTTGCTACTATATGATTGCTTTTTATAATATTATACCTATTTGGTTTTGTTTTAAGATTCCACAGAGTTTTGGAAAAAGATGAACTGGAAGGTCATTACTTGGTGTTAAGGAGGTCCAAGGGAGACAGAACTCTGGTTGCAGCAAGGTTGCGAACATCACACACTGACAGTCACAGTGTAGCACATACATGTAACGTGGCAGGTGAGAATTGGCCATTTACTCAGTTTATTTCCAAAAGAAATACTTACTTGGTCTTTATTTAAATTTATTTAATTAAAACCTTGTTAACAAGACCTCCTGTGGGAGTCAAGACCCAGATTAGTTTATACTAATTTATTTAAGGTCTATTGTGAAACAAGTTTTTCCAACTTATATTAATCACTCTCGACACCTCATTCCTGATGTTATCTATCGCCACGACGGTATGAGAGAAGATAGAACCCAGATCCTGATGGTCTTGAGTTAGTTTTATCATAATTATTCAATATTGAGGTACAAAAACACATTAAACAAAATTTATATGTGGTCTTATTATTTTAAGTGGTGTGTGCACTGGCTTTGTAACAATTAGGGTTCCTTTCCAGGTCACATGCTGGTTGAAATTTGACTATACAATTAATGTTGATTTTCCTCCACATGTGGAGAAGTTGCTTGTTCCTTGTGGAAGGGTACTTTAGTACTGGTTAAGATGCAGTCCAGGTAAACTGGCTAAGTGAATGGGTCTCCGGCTGAAGTTTATAACTCAAAATTGTTGAGAAATGGCTTCAACTCTTAATTAACAGTTTTAGTGAGTAATACAATAATTATAGGCATAGAGATAGCACAGATAGCTACATATACTATGAACTTGGTTACTAAGTAAATGGTTAATGCTACATGGTAAATAAATAGGCCCCCAAGAAGCACATGATTCTTTATCCTATAGCAAAAAAGGTCTACAAAAACCTCAGCAATTTAAATAAACTTTTAATAAATATATTATTTTTTCAGATTTGACGCTTTTTATCAGCGCATAACAACATAATGATAAAATCATTGGTTGGAAACTACAAGACCAACACTATATTCCCTGTTCCAGTCTGCAGGCTTTGAAATTTACCAACAACGTTAAAAACATTCTATTTCAAGGATTAAGAAGATAATTTATTATGTTAAGAAAACTAGAAATCAGTGTTTTCTAGAACTGTAACCATGTGTTCACACATTTTAATTCATTGTAAATAATGAATCATAAATTGACATAATGTTGTTTACTCATTCCTTTTTGTATTTTTTACAGCTTCAACTTCAAGTTAACTTTCATTCATTTCTTACTCTTAGTGCTTAAAATTCTGTAATGTCATTACTTATAATTTAGCTCACCTGTCACATAGTGACAGTGTGAGCTTTTGTGATCGCAATCTATCCGTCGTTTTATCTATTCACAATAATGTTTTGCTTGTAAACACACTACGGTATGTGTCACAACCTTCATGAAACTTGGTTACACTGACCATCTTAATAAAATCTAGGTTAAATTCAATATGGGTCATCTGGGGTCTAAAAGCTGGTCACAAGGCCCAATTTAAGTAGACGCATTGGACACAGTCCTACATACTAGAGGATAGAATTTTGAATTTATCTTCATGAATCATTCTTGTGACTATTAGTCACATTGGTCATCTATATAGAATCTGGTTCAAGTTTGATGGTGAGCTTTGGTGATTGCTCTTTGTCTGTCATCACACTTGAATTTCTGGAGGTTGCAACTTGGTCACAATGGTTAGGTATAGTTCAAAATTGGGTCAATGGCTCATCTTGGGTACACTAGGTAACCAGGTCTAATCATAGAATAATCTTCTGTTTGAACAGAGGCTGTATTTCTCATTGGACTTTTATCATGAAAATCGCCAGGGCATATAGTGTTACCCATTTCTGTCCTTCTGTAATCATTCTTGTACAGACTTTCATTCATTGGGGGCTTTTTCAAATAATTTGGCATAGTGTTGTGTTCATCTTTATGACGCGGCATATCACATGCAAGACCCACGACCATAGCTCAAAGGTCACAATTGAAGGTAAAAAATTGATATATTATCGCTCGTCAAGATCAGATATTGTTCATTTGTTGGGGATTTTTAGTCGATTGGTACAAATGTTCAATTACAGTTGATGAGGCAGCACGTCACATGCAAGGCCTGTGTCTCTTACTTGAAGGTCAATGTCACACTTTGAGGTAACACATTGGCATAGCACTGCTCAATATCTCAGTCATGCATTGGTATTGGGAAATTTGAATATAGGTAGATCTTGAAAATACTGAGGTCAAGTTCGAATTTCATTTGGGTCAAATTATGCCCGTTGGAGTATTGGTTCATCATGATACATAATTATGTATCTGCACTACTTCTCGGTAACCTTTGGTCAGATTTCAATAAGTAACAAGTCTAGTTGTGCATATACTCCGTGCTTCTTGGTCAGATTGATTTTAAGGAAGTTATTGCCCTTTGTTTTTAGCTCACCTAAATCTAGAGGTCAGTTTTCACTTAATCTTTATTAAACTTGGTCACAATGTTTGTCTCTATGAAATCTAGGCCAAGTTCGTAATTGGGTCTCCTGTGGTCAAAAACTAGGTCACCAGGTCACATCAAAGAAAAACCTTGTTAACACTCTAGAGGTCACGTTTTTTACCTAATCTGTATGAAACTTGATCACAATGTTTGTCTCTATGAAATGTAGGTCAAGTTCGTAACTGGGTCATATGGGGTCAAAAAGTAGGTCACATCAAAGAAAAACCTTGTTAACACTCTAGAGGTCACAATTTTGACATAATTTTAATGAAACTTGATCACAATGTATGTCTCTTTGCAATATAGGTCAAGTTCATAATTGGGTCATCTGGTGTCAAAAACTAGGTCAAATAGTAGGAAAACTTTGTTAACACTCTGGAGTCCACATTTTTGCTTTGATCTTCACTAAACTTGGTCAGTAGTTGTATCTCAATGAAATCTAGGTCAATTTCCAAGTGGGGTTATGTGGAGTCAAAAGCTAGGTCAAATAATAGCAAAACCTTGTTAACACTCTGGAGGTCACATTTTTGCTTCAATCTTCACCAAACTTGGTCAGTAGTTGTATCTCAATGAAATTTGGTCATGCAGTCAAAAACTAGGTACAAAAATAGGAAAACTTTGTTAACACTGGAGGCCACATTTTTGCTTCAATCTTCAAGGAGTATGGTCAAAATGTGTATCGTGATAACCTTAAGGTCAAGTTTGAAGTTGGTTCATGTGGGGTCTAAAAAGAAGGTCAATAGGTCAAATATAGAAAAACCTTATTAACACTCTTGAGGCCATATTTTTGCTTTAATCTTCATCAACTTTGGTCAAAATGTTTAACTTGATGACCTTAAGGTCAAGTTCAAAGTTTGGCCATGTTTAGCAGGTGAGCGCCCAAGGATCTATGATCCTCTTGTTAATGAAATCTAGGATGCTGTCTTGTTCAAGTATTTGATTGATAAATGTGTTATTATGTAAACATGTGTTTTCTTTAAAAATAAATTTTTGTCATGAAAATTAATGTTAAGAACAATTTATTTTAACTCACTTGTCACTAAGTTACATTGTGTGAGCTATTGTGAGTGCTCTTAGTCCCTCATCCAACTGTTCCTGTGTGCTTGTGACACATTACTAGGCTGCAGAATACAACTTTAGGCTATTCATTATGAAACTTGGTCACAATGACTATCTGTAGACAGAGTTCAATATTGGGTCATCTAGGGTAAAAGAGCAGGTCATTATAAACAAGAATGCCAAAATATCACAAAATACGCCCGTCTTGGGGCATGGTGAATCTCAGGGCATGGTGAAAGAAAAAAAAAACAATCCAACAGTTTTTTTAATCAAAGGACCATAACCCAAGAAGGCCCAGGCTGATTTGGCCTACAATTGAACTTGTCTTAGATATTATACCCATAAACATTGTCACCAAGTTTGAAGATACTCAGTTATTATAGGCCCATAACCCAATAAGGCCTAGGCCGATTTGGCCTATAATGAAACTTGGCCTAGATATTATACCCATAAGAATTGTCACAAAGTTTGAAGATGATCGGATGAAAAATGTTTGCGTTAGAGTACAGACAAGGCCAATTTCATACTTATTTGGTAATTAAAGGCCCATAACCCAATAGGGCCTAGGCCGATTTGGCCTATAATTGAACTTGGCCTAGATATAATAGCCATAAGCATTGTCACAAAGTTTGAAGATGATCGGATGAAAACTGTTTGCGTTAGAGTTCAGACAAATTACTGGACGCCGCCGCACGCCCTCCCCCCAAGGGTGTTCACATAATACGTCCCGTTTTCACAGGCGTATAAAAACCTTCTGCAATAGAGGATGCATTGGCTTTCGTTGAATTTTGATCCAGTGAAATTTCTGAAGAGTTTGCATATCTAGATCAAGTTACAGAAACAAGTCTGTGCTCAGTCAATCAAACTGTTAAAGAAATCTTACATCTAGACAACGTACATCAATTTGGCTCCGTCATGACATCACGTTTTTCAGACTGACAGACAAGGGCAAATCTATATGCCCCCCCCCCCCCAAATATTTGGTGGGAGCATAAAAGTGATCACCTGGTTACCATGATATTTTATATTGGACATTCTTAAGGATTACATTGAATTTATTATTTGCTATCTATGGAGATTTATCAGTGAAATTACCATTTTGTCATTTTCACTGTTTTAGAAGCTGGTTCCATTACCATACAGAAAAAGAAATGGCGTCATTATAGACGCCTTAACGTGACTTTCTAATTTCATCGTCTTTTTCCCAATTAAACCAATTACTGTACCGTTAATTTAAACGAGAAATTGAAGCAAATAATAAACAGAAAATCTGTTCACTTTTGGTGAAAGATCAAACTTTATTTCACTTGTTTTCACAGAAGAATACATTTTCACTCCTGGCTACCCAATTCGTGAAAATATTGATGTCTGTGATCACTCGGTGAAATAAATTTTGATCTTGCCCCAGAATCAACACATATCCTCTATATAATGTGTAAATTTAAATATTAAATCAAGACAATTTGAATTCATGAATTTATGAGGTATTTCATGTATATAATGTCACTGTACATAATATGTTACAAAAAGCAGTATTTTAGTGGACATGTTAATCGAAAAAAAGTATGTCTAACAGATTGAATTGGTTGGCTGGATCCGTCAGGATAGAACAATTTTCTTCACTTTGACTTCAGATATATATGTGGTTGAAACTGCAACAATAGCTGGCTACACTGAAGAAACTCCTGATAAGACCTGAAATATCAAACATTTCTTAAACATTCAAAACATACAAAATCAGTTATACAGGGTTCCCACGGTCAGGGAAAAGTCAGGAAAAAATATAATTTTCTCAAGGTCAGGGAAGTCAGGGAATTTTGGAATTGGGGAAATCTAGAAATTGAGCAAAAGTCAGGGAAAAGTCAGGGAATTTTTCATTGAAGCTGTCGATAAGTGACATTTCCAGAATTCCTATGCAGAAATACCTAAGACTGAAAAATTCCTCGCTCGCTTTGCTCACTCTGACTTTTTTGTTGCATTTAAAGCAAATACTCATTTTCTCTATTTTATTGCCATATTTTGCTCGAACAAAAAAATGCTCTGTCGCCCGATCGCTGTAAAAAGTCAGGGAAAAGTGCTCTGTGGTCAGGGAAAAAGTCAGGGAATTTTGTCTTGAAAATTTGGGGGAACTCTGTTATATAAAACTATAATGAAAGCATCATACATTGAATTATTTTAAGTTACTGCTTCTATTTAAATCTATATGCAAGTTGAAGTGAACTTAATACCATAGGATAACCACATGAACATTAACTCTTCCCTACATAGATCCCAGGTCTACTTACTACATTACAGTAAAATGAACTCAATAATAAAACAAAGTCTGAGTGTTGGCCTAGAGGTAGGGTGCACGCTTCAGGATTGAGGGGTCCCAGGGTTTGATCCCCGTTTACGCCACTGCTTAATTTCTCTGAGCAAGAATAATCCAAAACGCTCCACTTGAACAAGGTGTGAATTGGTGCATGTGAGGGCAGTATCTATACATGTTCGATATTCCTGGGCGCCATATCCCGATGTTGGCTGTACATAAACTAAGTGCGAATTAGTCTCCAGGGAGACTCAAACGCAGGTTTGCTTATGTAGCCCAATAACCAGGGAAGTTAAAATGTCAAAGGGTGGCTGAACAGCTGAATTGTTGAAAGCTGTCCTCGGAAACTGGTATTTTTTAACTTAAGAATACAATTTATTACGCCCATTTTCTCTATTTTGCTATTAATTTAAACTCAATACTAAGTCTTTATACCCCGCAAACAAAGTTTAAAGGGGTTTACTGCATATCGATACCGTGCTCACTATTTTCACTCGAGTTACTAGAAACCATACATACTGTATGACATTGATGCATCCAAATGTATAAATATGCTCATGCATGGAGTATGATAGATGCATCAAAACGTGTCTCCATTAGTCCAGGGTTAGTTAATACACTGACAGCTTATAAACTTGATTCAAATACCTTGATGTCCCATTTGATGGTCTACCTTCACTATCGAAGAAGGAGTTTCATTAATTCATGGTCCATAACCCTGCCAGTACTGTAATGAATACAAACAACATTTTGAATATTTTCTCAATAACATCACACATAGTCATACTCAGCAGTTAATGTATAAGGTTAATCACATTCTTAATTACACATTCATTCTAGGCTAAAGAAATTTAAGAAATCTATATAGTCAAAGGACATGGAATTAAATTATTGTTCTATATTTATGTGCATTTAATACAGAAGTTAGAGCAATGAACATAGACATCATCAGCCGAGGGTGTATCTGTCATCAGCTAGGTGTTTCACCCTTACTCAAAACATCCTTTTGATGGTGATGTAAACAGTGGTGATCATCCATTGATCCATCTAAGCTGACTTCCATGTCTCTTCATCTCGTCTGAGCCAGAGCCAACCAAACGCTCATCCGGTAGCCTTGCCATGAGCATGGATTGCAATATTGCACGTTTATTTATAAATGATTAGTATTATGATTGGAATAATTGGTGAAATAAATAAAAAAGTTTCAATATGGTGGCCTGTCCATTGAATGTAACTTACTTGGAATTCTATACTGTCACTACGACAAATCAGTGATCGGAGTATCTCGTCTTATTGATTCTGTCCTAAAAAGAACAATTTAATAATAATGATTTTACAAGTAATAAAAAATTTTAAAAAATATTCAGCTTACAACTTTACCCTGCAGCAAACAATTAGGATGGTTTTCTTCAAAGCCGCTAAGCGGGAGATCACAACTTTAAAGAGCGGAAGATAAGATACATTTTATTCCAATTAAGGGTCATAAATATGACATATGAATCAGGACAATACAGCCAAATAAGGGAGTCCCTTATGTAAAGCTTACATGTGAAAACAGCATAATTATATATATGACCTAAATATCTAAACTTGTAAAATGCTATTGAAGTTGGAAACCTCTTACCTGGACAATTATCTGAATGTATGAAAAATCCATTGCTCAAGTTGCATGTCCCTGTGGTGACCATTTAACCATAGATTGGACAAGAGTTAAGATAACATATAAGTTGTGATGTATTTGGTCCAGTTGTTTCATTAATCAAGAAGTTTAGCTGAAAAAGAAAAGCCATACATAATACAACTTCCTAACAACTATTGAGCAAGGCTAATAACAAGTTGGTTTTATTTTAAACTAGCGTTCATTTGAAACACATGGGCGAAAACAGAATGAAAATCAGACAATTATTAATGGAGCTATCGCTTTTTGAAACCCCCGTTTTGCGTCTTTTCAGCTAGTACATGTAAGTCGCCATGTTGGAAGTTATCCCACAATAACGGTCACTCTAACTCTACTACAATAGTCATACGCAGTGATCTCCCTTGCCGATACGCTACATTTTCAATATCGTGACGCGTAATTTATGCGGTAACATTTCGGATTATGTAAACATTTTAATTAATGTTTATATATGATGAATTGCGCATAATTTCTGAGTTAACAATAGTAAAGTGTACGCAACAACGCATGTTAATTAACATGCGTGACGCAACATAAAAAATGATAAATCATACGGCCAGAAAAAGATTATTTAGCTCGAATAGAATATGCCGAATGATCGACTTGAAATCCGTTATGTTCGTCGTTTTCAGCGGAAATTAGTTGTTTACACATTCTAATTTGTGTAGAGGCCATCATCCGACAACTTATGTAACTGCCCGTAAGGAAAGTCAGCGGGTGTTCTAGTATGACACTGGTTGAGGTTACCGGACTATCTTCATCGGGGCTATATACATTCCAAACTGTATGTCACGCTGTTTTACGGCGGACAAAAAAGAAAGTTAAAACAATAACACAGCGAGAGGTCCCGTTAAAATCGATTAGATCAGCGACTCTATATTGATAGAGATTAGGATGATAATCTACGACATCTACGAATCTATAAGGCCACTTTTTCATTTTCTGGTTTACAAGAATCTTTTGGAAAAATATTCACCGACCGGTCAAAAACAAAATAACTCTTTCCCTCACCATGGAGTTAAGATACGAATCCGGGATATAACAGTATTTATAGAACAGGTCTTTCCCACACTAACAAATTTCGGTGCGTATTTCATCCTAAAGCCCAAACCTTGGTATTTAATACTACATTGTATTTATGATTTATATACACCACTTTACTTACTAAAAGATTCGCGACAGAAGCAGAAACTCGTTTGAACGATCCATAGCAACGACGTTACGTACACGTCCGGCCATAGCAACGTATACGGCAGTCTACGTGCGTAATCGTACGAGCGAGAAAATCGTGAAGTATTTATAAAACGCGTGCAGGTTATGGAGAAATTATGAAAACATACTATACGTAGATCTATATGGTCAACAAATAGCGAGATAAAGGTGTTAAAAAACATCGCAACTTTAAAATACCACGCCCTTACTGTTATTCCGATCAAAAACAGTCGTACCAACATTGCAACTTCAGAAGTCGCCGACAATAGTAGATCACAGAAATGCCGCCGCTAAATATCAGACGTTGCCGACGTATGTCGGGCAATCAAAGGAAACTGTTGAAGAACCGACATCAAATATATCGTAGCTGAACTTTATGCACTTAGGAATTTTGACTGAATTTCACGTACACATTGACACATCGTTGCTTATTTATTTGACTTCACGCTACATACGTGTTTTTTAATCGGTGCTATTGGAATAATGTATGATAGGTATATTTAATTGATAAAATATATAACCTGTTACGTAACAATAGTGGACTAATAGTTTCTCAAGAAGGTAATTAAATTTGTCCTTTCTTAGCAAAACATGTAAATTAGAAATCAACATTCTACAGTATATTATTTGTAATTAAAATCTGTTTTAAAGGATTCATGTGACAAGGTATACGCTTTGCCAGAGCGATATGAGGGGCGTATCCAGAGGAGGTCCAACTGGGTGGCTGGGAAGGGGTGGGCACGGGAGAGGCGTCTCCTCCCGGGAAGATTTTTTCGAGTTTTGACTAAACATGGCGCAATTTCCTGCACTTTTACCTTTGAAACAATACCTAAACTAATTAAAGTAGTGCTACTAATTAATGACCGTTCCAGTCGAAGGTTTTTCGAGATTTGACTAATCATATATACGGAAAGTTCGCGTCATTAAGATCCAGTATCGAAATGATCAAACGTAAGACAAATATATTAGTCTTCAATCAAATAATCATGATAATCCATTCACGAGATCAAACAAGCGCTGAATGTAATAAAGATGTCGATTTGTCTCAAATTCTGGGACATTCTTCCGAGCTCAATTCAAGGTCGTCAGTTCGACCGAGTAATACTCACGTAGCCCCGCGCGATGTCGGAACGATGCCATTTACAAAGAATTTTACGACCTGCTATAAAAAGCTTGCATCCTGGAAAACTATTATGAATAAAATAAAATCTACGCACAAAATACACAAACTTATGCACACAGAGAACTAAATTAAATTGCATGTACATTTCGGTCGGATTTTTGATGTCATCCGTCTATTTACGGAAAATCTAGTCAAGTTTTTCGAAAATGAGGTGACCTAATTCACGTAAGGGTATGATTGGTAGGCCTCAATTTCGATACATTTCCAATACGACAACTGCAGTTTAATAGAGGTAGCTAAATGATTTGGTCATCATTTTTACATAGAGAATTTTCGATCTTTTGACGAATCGTGCCATCGGCAAAAATAAAAAGGTGAAATTCGATTTTTATTTTTTTCCAATTTCGTAAAAAATTAAACCAAAAATAAATAAATGTGTATTTTTGTACTATACTGTTTCGATGTCGCTATTGCGCGCAGTCGCAATATAGGCACAACCTAAGATCACACAAATCCCGTCTTGTTATTTGTCATTCCAATTGATATGTTGGATACCAGTTACAGTTTATTAGCTATCGGCAAAACATTTGCCTTTGGCCATTTACAAAGACATGATAAATCATGGCAATCGGTACATATTTTTTCTTTATGATCTTAATTGGTCTATTGTGCAATAAACAACCTTTAATTTTCTGATGTTTAAAGAATAAATTGCATTTATCACGGAAATACATTAGAGTGTATATCCGTGCATTTATGAACTCTGAAGCCAAGGTGTGACAATCAAATTACTTTAGTAATTGCATAATTATGTACCACAGCATAATGGCTATAGATCAAACAGGTGTATTGTGTGCATTTTACCAAAACTATTTATATATCATAACCATGGATGACACTGACCTACAACCATACAATTTTGAGCCTGAATACACAGAAGAGGAGTTACACGAGTTGAACAACAGACAACTAGACAGTTCACGTTCCAGTATAGCTAGTCAACAGGTTATAGCACGGAGAATTTGACACGATCCTGACCTTTATGCATGAATATATTTAGGGTTCTTGCGTTGAATATAAATTTCCGCGAGCAAATCGTGCAAAATCGGTCCTTTAGATTTGTGTTAATATTACACATCGAGCGCCTTCGTGATACTTCCCGCTTATGAAAACACTCAACCGGGAAATAAACAAGCTGTGAAATTATGCTAAATAAGTTGAGAGTCAAATTCTCTTCACTATACATTGGTAAATAAAGGTTAGTTAGATCTGGTGATTTAATAGCGCGCGTTCATTTCCCCGCAAGATTCTGCGAAAAAAATATGCGTTAATTAAACTTCGACGTATAAAAATGAATTTATCATTACTGTAACTTATGTTAAACATTTCTGTGGAAATTGGCAAGTGCCCTCTAAGTTTTGTACTTGACTTGATCAAATTCACGGACAATCTGTGATCTAATTCATAAATGCCAATTAGCTATTCACACGTTGCTTATGCGTGAACGTGAGATACGATCTCATTGGTTGATAACCGTTGTAGATGACGAGCCCCGCCTCCGATGTTATTAATTTAAGAGTGTCTTATGGGTGATTGACGTATCCGATTAATATACAACATGTCACGTTGTTTATTACTCGTTTGACCCAATTTTTTACACACATAAGAAATTAAAAAGGGCAGGGCCGCTTTGACATCAAAGGGCACAGCAGGGCGTAGGAAAAGGGCATGGCGCCCTGCTATTAACGTCTAGCTGGGGCACTGTCAGACATGTCAAGATGCAGTCCCACGAATTTATCCGCACAAGTTTGTTTATGTCGATTTGTGTAATCGCCGCACAACAATGTTTAACCAAATATAATACGATGTGACAATAAATATGACAACGATGTTTAAACAAAATAATTGCAATATCACGCCTCGTTTGGCTACATGAAGTTAAAATTATCCCTTTTTTAATTAATTCCGCGTAAAACGGCAGCCATTACTTTTCTGCAAATTTCCCCGAGTGCAATGCGCGTCCGTCTTTGAACGTACGGTTAACGGGTTTTATTCACGACTGATTACGACGAACGATAACTCGATGCTCTTAAGAGTTGTCGTTATTGAGGGATAAATTACAAATGGCGATCTCCATGTGCATCACAAAACATTGATTTCAAAATGCCCTAGCTCCATTAATAATCGTCTGATTTTCATTCTGTTTTCGCCCATGTGTTTCAAATGAACGCTAGTTTAAAATAAAACCAACTTGTTATTAGCCTTGTCTTTCCCTTTAAACTAATAATATCCAATAATCATAACACCTGTGACCACTCCGAGTAGTTAAGAAAGAAGAAGGTTCAAAACCTTCTACGGATCAGTTCCAACAGTTTCATCATTTCAAGGGCAACAAGAGATGTTTGTAAAACATGTATACTCACATGGCAGCCAAATAGTCAGGAATGGTTAAGGTCACAGTGACCTTGACCTTTGACTTACTGACCTACAATAAGGGGCATCTACTGTTGATGACCAACATCCATGTGCAAAGCAATATACCCCCTCATCAAAGATGGGGGCATATTAACTCAGAGAGTTAATCCTGGGTGAATTTGAATTTTAAAATTCAAAATACCCAAGAGCATAACTGCACATGCAGACCAATATCTATATAAACTTTAATGACTGCAGCTCAAATACTTTTAAATGTATACGCAAGCCAATTTTTATATTGTAACAACCAAAGTTTTGCGATTTTCATCAATTCAAGGGCCATAACTCTGCTAATACTGGATGAATCTGGCCATAACCCTGCTAAAACTGAATGAATCTAAATGAGAATAGCTATGTGCACAACTTACATGCTAATCAACATTTCTATGAAGTTTGATGTATGTAGCTAAAAAATTAATAATTACTGGTATGTGTGCAACAAGCCAAATTTCACAACTTTTCAGCACTTCAAGGGCCATTACTCTGCTAATATTGGATGGATCTGAATCAACATATCTAGGAGTACACATGGTTGTGATATTTCTGTAAAGTTTGATGGCTATGGCTGTAAACCACTAAAGAGATACATGTGCAACTACAATGTACCAGTAAAGTCAAATTTCATTATACCAGCCTAATTAATTTAACCTCAAACCACTTAGTTTTCTTTAAATTGTGCTCAATTTTTATTTGTTGACAGATTTTAGTATTAAAGTTACACATCAAAATAAAGCTGAAACTCTACTGAACTTAACTTTAAAATGAGCATAATTTTTATTGATGCTAACATTTGACAATAAGTTAAATGTGTGTGTACTAACTGAGCTAATCAGATAGCATCTCAACAAAACCACTATACACCGGTCTATAAAAAAAGGTGCTCATTTTACAGTTTTTGACCGATTTCAATTAATTATGCACCAAAATGAACCTGAGACTTTGTTAAACTTAAATAAATAGCTCAATAATTTTCATGAATACAAATAATGACCAAATGGGTGCCTACAGACAGTGCTGAGTCTGCGGCACCTAATTCTATGTGTATTAAAAATGGTGCTAATTCAACATTTTTTGCCCGATTTCAATAAATTATACACCAAAATGAGCCTTCCACTCTACTGAACAAAATATAAAAATAATGGATGCAAACATTGACCAATTGGCTGTCTTATGACTGAGATAACCTGGTGGAGTCTAGCCCAACACCCCTACATAGGTCAGTCAGGGTTCTCGGTAGGATTTTAAAGTAGGAGTCCCAGGATTTTGATTTCTGGACCCTTAAATCCTGCATTCTGGTGAACTACGGAGCTAATTGTTTCAATTATTTTGTGACCTCAAAAGATTTTTTTATGTCAGTGTGAATAAAAAAGTAGAGTTTTTGTGGTAGGTTACTGATTGATTCAATGCAATAAATTCCGAAAATATAACAGATGGTCAGGTGTACTGCTCAATGAAAAGTATAATATTTCATAAGTACTGATAACATACTTAAATTCTTGCTATATAAATAATAGTAGCCAAGAATGTATGAATAGTATAAAAAATCACGAGCTTATCCGAAAATATGTATATATCCGAAAAGTGCAACTCGCATGTCACACAAGTCGTTCTTATCCCGACCGTCTATTCAAATAGGTGCTCATTTTGCAGTTTTAGACCGATTTCTTTGAGTAATAGATCAAATTGAACCTGAAGCTTTACTGTTTTTAAATTATAAATGAGCATCATTTTCATTAATGTAAAAAACGACTAAGTGGGTGTTTAAAAGTCTGACCTGGTCAGACGGCGCATAAAACAGCACTAAACATGGGTCTATTCAAAATGGTGCTCAATTTTTATTTGTGGACCGATTTACTTAAGCTAGGCATCAAAATGACCCGGAAACTCTGTCGAACCTACAAAAAAATTGAGCATCATTTTGACGGATTCTAACAGTTTAAAGGAATGATAATACTGATTAAGACGCACAAAAATACGAGTCTAAATTCATTAGACATCACGCATTTGATCGGATATTTCTCAGCAAATACAAGTTCAAGCATCAATTTCTTCGCGTCTTCAACAGTAAAAATATGTCTGAGAACAAACAAATGTAACTTCAATACTCAACTTACCTATTTCGCAGAAATATCGGCTAAAATGTTACACTAGGTGTTTCAAATAAACGCCGCCATTTGCAATTTACGCTGGTTCCCTGGTTTCGGGCGTAAGTTGCACAGGAACGGAATCCAGTATATTAGCCAATACCGGTCCGTATATTGCGACGTCAGAAAGCAATCGGACCGCGGCACCTGTCTAGATTTCCTCAACAACAACAATTCCTCAAGTCGTAGGTTAATTCATAAATACAAAGTAATTACATTAATGAGAAACGGAGTTTCTTCTTTGTTCACAGAAGAATATTGTTAGGTATGATATGTGATAATCCTATGTATTTTTCTTTGCTTATTTATTTATTTTCCCACAAGTCAAAAGTAGACTAGTACTCGGATGTGCGTTTTCGACCTTGGCGCGTAATCGGCGTATCTTGGTTGTTGCCTGTTGGTATCACAGGGAATGTTTTTTTTAAACATGTCCCCAAAATAATTCCTTACCGGTTATAGAATATAAAATCACGTATGCTCGAGTTTTCACCTTGAATGTAGCATAATTCTAAGGCAGTGGCTAGTCGTCCGGCACCGGACGACTAGTCCAAGGTCTTTGACGATGATCATTCCATTTCATCGTCAAAGCCGTTTGTTCTTTGAAACCCAACAGCTCAACGACTCAGTTTGAGTCGCGTTCGTTTTATGACAAAACGCACGTTTTCAACAAAATCATTAAAACCCTATCAATTGGACCATATACTATCAATGTACCCCAAAAAACAAAATGTTTCGCAAGAAATACCATCAATTCCGTCGATTGTTTCAAACCTGTCCAATTTCAATGTTTTCGTTTACGATCGCCATTCATTTGAATGCGATAATAACAAAAGTGTTCCGAAACGAACCACGTGATCAATGTTTTGATTGTCGGCTGCGTAAATTGCAATATTTATTTGTGTAAATGGGAGTTACATGATTTATAGCAAAAATAACGTGTTTGTTTCTTATGTAAAGGTATATCTAAAGGTTTTATTTAATTTTAAGACGTTTTCGACCATGTTTCATGAAATAACAGATTTTTCGAAAACGGCTCTCGCACGCACCTAAATAAATTAATTATTCAAAATGGCCGCGGAAGCTGATCAAACACGGAAGTAAATAAACTTTAAGCAATATATGATTATAAGTAGGTGTTACATTGACTGTTTTAAGACAAAACACTTGAAAAATATTACATTTATACGTAAATTATAGTTTTGGGGCGATTTTTGAACAATGAACATGCATTTTAGGCGTCAAGCTTAAACAGTTGATTATTGAAGAGGGTAATTCCATAACTAAAAGGCCGACACGTCAGTGTAAATAAAAGACCATTTAGTTATGGTATCCAGAACTACCGGACGACTAGACAGCGAAATAATTTAGTCGTCCGTCAGAGGACTACTAGCAAACGCTACGTGCATTGGCTAGAGAACCGTCATTCTTTTTCTACGCATTAGGCATCTACCTTATAATAAAGGTTATAATAAACTACCAATATAGGCAAATACCTGTTATAATATGGCATACTATAGAGTTATAAAAATATCCGATGACGTTGAAATCTAGTTGGGATAATGTAAGTAGTCGGTAGTTTGGCAAATATTGCCAGACTAGTATATAAAGCTTCCTGTCAAGTTAAAACTCGATTAATAGTCAGATTTTTTGTACATTCTGATCACCTTGGCCTTTATGCATTGCAAGAGACTTCTGACATAACAAGGCGTCATATTGAACTATTTTCAGTCACATGATTAGAAAATGGCCACCCCCTGTGACCAGTAAACATTATGCCAATACATGTTCACACACATAATATATAGTATGTAGATATAACCTACTAGGCCGAACTTAGAATATTTTTTGTTTCCCCTTCCTGAATCAAGCAGATTTAGAATGGGTAGGTAGGTACAAAATGTAGGTTAAATAATTGGTAGCAGGACAGAGCGGACCATGGGACAGAGCGGACCGTGTTTGGGACAAAGCGGACCATGATTTGGATCGAAGCGGACCATGTGTTGGGACAGAGCGGACCATGCTATAATATTATGATTAAATGTTGTGCCATGGAATAAATTATGTATACAAATATGAAGTACATACCATAATAATTATATTATATGATTGATAAAGAGTATAAAGTAGACAAAACTAGTAAAATATGAAATGTCAAGCGAGTGCCACCCGTGTGTTCGTATTTTTCACAACTATTCCTGAACAAGTTTGAACGGCAATTATAACCACAATTATCGCCATTACTGTATATATAATTAAATAAATAATTGATGTATGTGAGAATGAAATCTGTATCTGATCGTAAATTTCCCTTCTGTAATGAAGTTGAAACTTATGCATCTGTATTTTATATCAGTTCTGCAAAGATGAGACTCAAATTAATAAATTAATATGTGTGCAGGTAAGGAGATTCCCAATTTACAGGGCATTTGCGTTAGTTTGGGATCGGTTGTCATTCAAGTGCACACTGCATAGATGGTTGACCACGTGTAATTATTTGCATATTATTTTTATCGTGACTTGTGTGAGTCAAACCCACGTACCAGAGGAGTCAAGATGTCGCGTACTGAATATAAGATAAGCAACAAGAACACAGAAATATTCTTTAACATTTATTTCTAAATCTACATGAATAACATTAACATATTAAAATCACATTAGTATATCGTCGGTGAAATGCTCCTTTTAGCATTTTTACATTTAAGAGAAAGTGATTTGTTTAACTAAACAGACGGAAACAGGCAGGGTTAGCGAATTCACCAACGGTATAGACATAGCTAACAAAGATGCATCAAATAATATAGTATGGAACAGATTTATTGAGGGGTATTTTACAACCTGGTGAGTCTTATGTTAATTAAATCAACACAGAAAAGCTACATTTAATGAACATTTAAATAACAGTGTATTAATCAGCATCCAGATAAACATAAATACGACGTGCATAAAACATACGTATGCGTATTATACAGCCTCCAGACATTAAGATCATTAAGATATGCAGATGAGCCAGAAACATTGTATATATATACATATCCTAAATGGAATGAAAAGCAGAGGATGAAAATTGCCAAACATTCAAATATATACATAACCTAAACTGAGAGGTATTATTAAGAATTTAACATTTAAAATAGTTCGCATATATATACGCACTCACACACAGACAGCGGATTGACAACGAATAATAAATATACAAATGTATAGCATGATAATACAATCACATAGACAGTTGAGCTTGACTTCTTTATGGAATGAAAAGCAGACGATGGACAGTACCAAAAATTCAAATATATTCATAACCTAAATTGAGTCAGCACATATACGCCAATCAATTAAATAGTGTTGACACATGCACTATAATTAGTCCGAGATAATTATTGCACTTATAATACAAATAGTTGTGAAAAACACAAACAAAATGGTGTTTTAGTGTAATATTTGTTGTTCTTTTATATAATAGTCATACTCATGTATGGATACTTTATAACTAGTATAACATGTATTTAAATGTATGTATTTGATTTTATTGCACACATAAATTCATTTACAACATTATATAACATGGTCCGCTCTGTCCCAACACATGGTCGGCTTCGATCCAAATCATGGTCCGCTTTGTCCCAAAACACGGTCCGCTCTGTCCGGTCCGCTCTGTTCCATGGTCCGCTATGTCCCGCATTCAAATAAATTTTTTTGGAAATGCTTCAGAATGATAGTAATTGCTCAAGACATACTAGTACACATAATGATATTTAGTAATAACTCTAAGGTTAAAACCTTCAGTCTTACATTTGTACCAAATTTACTAGACTAAGTAAGAAACAAGCCTGTATACAAAAAATATGTTCATCCCCAATATTTCAGAAAAATAATATTACTTGAATATGGGCAATAATATATTCTTGGTAAGGCTGTTTTTAGCTCACCTGTCACAAAGTGAGCTTTTGTGATCACTCTTCGTCCGTCCGTCAACAATTTGCTTGTGTAGACACTAGAGGTCACAATTTTGGTCTAATCATTATGAAACTTGGTCACAATGATCATTTCAACAAAATCTAGGTCAAGTTTGATATTGGGTCATCTCGGGTCAAAAACTAGGTCACAAGGTCAAATCATAGAAAAACCTTGTGCAGTCAATAGAGGTCACAATTTTGCCCTAATATTTATGAAACTTGGTCGAAAATGGTCATCTCAACAAAATCTAGGTCAAATTTGATATTGCTTCATCCGGGGTCAAAAACTAGGTCACAAGGTCAAATCATAGAAAAACCTTGTGTAGTCAGTATAGAGGTCACAATTTTGACCTAATCTTTATTAAACTTGGTCACAATGATCATCACAACAAAATCTAGGTCAAGTTTGATATTGGGTCATCCGGGGTCAAAAACTAGGTCACTAGGTCAAATCATAGGTCTTGCATGTACTGCTACAACAGGTGAGCGACCTAGGGCCCTTTGGGCCCTCTTGTTTTAGCTTACATTTTACATAGACTGTAACCCTATCTAATGGCACCTAACACAGACTTCCATCTTATTTCAGGATTTACCATTATGCTGTGGAAGGACACTTGATTTGAATATAAGCTCTCTACATTGTTGATTAATATGAAGCACACAAGGAAAAAGAAACGTAAATCAGTGAAAAGCATTGAAATGATGTGGGATCATTCGTATGCAAAGAGCTATCTCTTGGAGAAAAAAATATTCACTGTACCAGAAAGCGAGAAACGATATGAGTGTAAACTATGTGGATCTGCATTCCGGAAATGTAACGCTCTAGAGAGTCACATGCAAATGCACGCTGGTAAAAAACCATATGAATGTTATATTTGTGGATGGGCATTCAGAAGCGAATGTGATCAAAAAGGTCATATTAGAACACATACTGGTGAAAAACCGTATAAATGTAATGTGTGTGGGTCGGCATTCGCACGACCATATGAACTTGTATTGCACACCAGATATCATACTGGTGAAAAACGATTTAAATGTGATCGTTGTGGTGATGCATTCAAAACGGGATTTCTTCTAAAAAATCACAAGATTGTGCATGAAAAAGGTGAAAACGCATTTAAATGTGATTTTTGTGGAATTGTTTTTACAAATGAATACAGTCTGAAAAAACACAAGAGCAGAAAAACTGTAAAGTGTGGTGTTTGTGGATCTGCGTTCTCAAGTGTATGTTGGCTGAAAGTCCACAAGATGATACATACAAATGAAAAACGATTTACTTGTGATGTTTGTGGATCTGCATTCAAACAACCTAGCCAACTGAAAATTCACTACAAAACACATATTATTAGAGAAAAAAAATTCATATGTGATGTTTGTGGACTTGGTTTCAGTCGTGAACCAAGTCTGAACAAACACATCAGACAGCATACTGGAGGAGGACCATTTAAATGTGATGTTTGTGGAATTGTTTTCAAACTAGAACAAAGTCTAGAGAAACACAAGAGAGTTTATACTAGCGAAGAAACATTATTAAAGTGTTATTTTTGTGGATCTGCATTCACAAGCATATGCAGTCTGAAAGTTCACAGCAGGATACATATTGGCGTAAAACGATTTAAATGTGATGTTTGTGAATCTCTATTCAAATGTAGGGCATTCCTGAACGATCATAAGCTATCACATTCTACTGAAAGACCATTTAATTGTGATTCCTGTGACATGGCCTTCAAACGAAAAGTTGACCTGAAAAAACACAAAAGAACACATACCGGTGAAAAACCATACATGTGTGATATTTGTGGTTCTGCATTCAGTAGTAATGTGCATTTGAAAGATCACATCAGAACACATACTGGTGAAAAACCGTTCATGTGTGATATTTGTGGATCTGCTTTCATACTCAACTATAGTCTGAAAGTTCATATGAGAAAACATACAGGTGAAAAACCATACGTGTGTGATGTTTGTGGATCTGCATTCACTGCATGCAGATATCTAAGAACACATCAGAATACACTATACTGTAAAAGCCGTTTAAAAGTGATGCATGAGAATCAAAATTCAAGTGGAAATTAGTCATAGATTCGATTGTCATTGTACAAAACTATACACGGTCTGGTCTGCAATTATTGTTGCACATACTTCACTAAATGGCCATCAAAATCTTTGTTTATTGTACTAAAAAGATGGTGTGTCAAATTGTTATTATATGTACTTCACCCCTTTTCTTTCTTGTTTTTTCACTGTATTTTGAATTCTGCACTTGTAAGCTGACCTGTCACCACCTGTCACAAAGTGATAAGAGTGTGCTTTTGTGATCACTCTTCGTCCATCGTCTGTGTCGTCCGTCAACAATTTGCTTGTATAGTTACTAGAGGTCACAGTTTTGAAATTATCTCGATGAAACTCAGTAACCATGATCATCTCAACAAAATCTAGGTCATGTTCGATTTTGGATCATCTTGGGCCAAGAACTAGATCACTAGGTCAAATCATAGTAAAAACCTTGCAATGGAGGCTGAATTTTCTTGAATCTTATCTTATACCGTGATAATTGTGTATGTTTATATCGCACTTCTTAGTGAGTCCATGTATTGCTCTTCCCTGGAATGTTCACAAATACTCAATTATACTGACCGACATTCGTACATTTGTATTTAGTGCTTTAAACTCTTCAGGGACGTTTTCTATCACAAGTAATTATTCGGCAATACTTTACATCCGCCTAAGTTTACTGTAACGACTGTACAAAATAACTAGCCGTGCATTAATGGAAGGCTATTCACTTTTAATTATAAAATCACTAATTTTGAGCTCACCTGAGCACAAAGTGCTCAAGGTGAGCTATTGTGATCACCCTTTTGTCCGTCATCCACCGTGCGCCTTCTACCGTCAACAATTGGACTGTTAACTCTTTAGAGGTCACAGTTTTCACTTAATCTTTATGAAACTTGGTCACAATGTTTGTCTCTATAAATTCAAGGTCAAGTTCGTAACTGGGTCATCTGGGGTCAAAAACTAGGTCACATTGAAGAAAAAGCTTGTTAACACTCTAGAGGTCACCTGCTTTACCTAATGTATATATAACTTGGTCACAATGTTTGTCTGTATAAAATCTAGGTCAAATTTGTAAATGGGTCATCTGGGGTCAAAAACTAGGTCACAAGGTCACATCAAAGAAAAACCATGTTTACACTCTAGAGGTCACATTTTAGCTCACCTAAGGTGAGCTTTTGTGATTGTTTTTGTGCATCGTCCGTCTGTCAGTCTGTCCGTTAGACTTTTGTCTGTTAACACTCTAGCACTTTCAATTTTGCTTTGATCTTCATCTAAAGTTTGGTCAAAATGTTTATTTTGATGACCTTAAGGTCAAGTTCATGTGGGGTCTAGGTCAAAAGGTCAAATAATAGGAAAACCTTGTTAACACTCCACATTTTTGCTTTGATCTTCATCAAATTTGGTCAGTATAGTGCGCCCAGGATAACGTGGTGTTTACAAACATGAATCGGTTTTGTCAACTATTGGAAAGTTGGTTTACCACATTACTAAAGAAAATAGATAAGGTCAGTTTTGTTCTAAAAACATAACAGATAAACCCTGCACACCTGATTAATCCACCTAAATGGATTATACCAAAATTTCCCGCCTTTCATGTTATCATGGGCGCACATAGTTGTATCTCAATAGAATCTAGGTCAAGTTTGAAGTTGGGTAATGTGGGGGTCAAAAACTAGGTGAAAAGGTCAAATAATAGGATAACCTTGTTAACGCTCTGGAGGCCACATTTTTGCTTTAATCTTCATGAAGTTTGGTCAAGTTCGAAGTTGATTCATGTGGGGTCTAGGTCAAAAGGTCAAATAATAGGAAAACCTTGTTAACACTCCACATTTTTACTTTGATCTTCATCAAATTTGGTCAGTAGTTGTATCTCAATAGAATCTAGGTCAAGTTTGAAGTTGGGTAATGTGGGGGTCAAAAACTAGGTGAAAAGGTCAAATAATAGGATAACCTTGTTAACGCTCTGGAGGCCACATTTTTGCTTTAATCTTCATGAAGTTTGGTCAAGTTCGAAGTTGATTCATGTGGGGTCTAGGTCAAAAGGTCAAATAATAGGAAAACCTTGTTAACACTCCACATTTTTACTTTGATCTTCATCAAATTTGGTCAGTAGTTGTATCTCAATAGAATCTAGGTCAAGTTTGAAGTTGGGTAATGTGGGGGTCAAAAACTAGGTGAAAAGGTCAAATAATAGGATAACCTTGTTAACGCTCTGGAGGCCACATTTTTGCTTTAATCTTCATGAAGTTTGGTCAAGTTCGAAGTTGATTCATGTGGGGTCTAGGTCAAAAGGTCAAATAATAGGAAAACCTTGTTAACACTCCACATTTTTACTTTGATCTTCATCAAATTTGGTCAGTAGTTGTATCTCAATAGAATCTAGGTCAAGTTTGAAGTTGGGTAATGTGGTGGTCAAAAACTAGGTGAAAAGGTCAAATAATACGATAACCTTGTTAACGCTCTGGAGGCCACATTTTTGCTTTAATCTTCATGAAGTTTGGTCAAAATGTTTATCTTGATGACCTTAAGGTCAAGTTCGTTCATGTGGGGTCTAGGTCAAAAGGTCAAATAATAGGAAAACCTTGTTTACACTCTGGGGGCAACATTTTTACTTTGATCTTCACCAAACTTGGTCAGTTGTTGTATCTCAGTAGAATCAAGGTCAAGTTTGAAGTTGGGTCATGTGGGGTCAAAATGTCTTGCAGAACACTGGTTATGTAAAAATATAATAGTGTCGCAAGAGTGCCATCGTGGTTTTTGGGAAGGTTTTACGTTATTAATAGTCGTGAAAATGGCCAAAAGTGACATTTCGGGCTAAACATGACATATACGTCATATCAACATCGATATACGTCCCATCAACATTGCTTTCTGGGAAGAATTTGCGATCAAAATACAATTGATATGAAGTTATTGGTGCGTGAAACAACAAGCATCATTTGGTATAAATAAGAGTGTTCTTTTGTTTTGACCGTCATACTAGTACTCGTAGACAACAAATAATTTCATTTTTATTTAAAGTTCTTATAGAAATATAAGGATCCAGTTATCGTATCGTATGTTGCAGTTTAACGAATACTGACATTTACTTTTCTAAACATTTGTAACTACTGCAAAATGACACAAATTTAGCTTAAAATGAACATTAGGCCAGTGTAATCGAGCATACTTTCTTCTAAGTTCAATAAATTATTTAATTGTTGACGAAAGGCTATGTAATTTCCCAGATATAGAATAGAAACATACAACTTTTAGACAGTAATCGTAGAATTCTTCTAAATAGTGTCATAGAAAAATGCAACCGACAGTGACAATACATATCGAACACCCCTCGTATAATGCATATGAACGACGTGTTTGTGTGTGGAAATCCCAGGGGAATGTCCAGCTGACTGAACAATTGTTGCATGGTACGGGTTTAAAATTGGCTTTGTTACGTTTTTGGGAAGTTGTGCTTTGGTGGGCGTTCGGAACTCTATTGGTTGTGAAGAATGTGTTTAAAGAATTTATGGTACTGGTAAAACACCCTACAACTTTTTATGGCCATTTTAGTCTATGCTCATGGGATCTTTGGTATGTAGATTAAAACTAGCACACACCATTCCAGAGTGGTATTTGACTTGGTTTACCTTGGCAGAATTGTTGTTGCATGATGTCAGGATCTGAATTCAGTAAAACATGTTTGGAACTTTGTTTACATGTGCATTACACACCTAAGAAAGTCAAGGAAAACATTTGATGGGCTGACCCTGGTAGTCATGTAGGAGTAAAGAGTTATTCCCCAAAACCGCTTAAGGATATTGATTGAGAACGTACAAAATCGTAGTAGGCATTGCAGTAACAATATAGAGGGACATAGGCCTTATACTAGTGTTGTGCATTGTAAGTGTTGAAAACCAAAAACAGTGTTATTCACACAAAAATGGGTTTTATCTAATATGTGTGTTATTTGTTTCAATAAGTACACGTCTGTTGCATAATGCTAATATTTGTTCGTGAGATAACATTCACATACTTATTCTATATATATTTTTTGCTGGTATTTATTCATTCATTGCAAATATAAATATAAAAAAGAACAAAAATTTGGTGTTCCTTTAATTTTTTTAGCAGTTTATACAGCAGCAAACCGAGTGTTGTCACTTGACAAATTGTCCCACATGATCATTAAACGATGGAACATTATTAAACCTATTCACAATGTGTATATCTAAATCCTATAATGGACCTGCTTCAATTCCTAATCTGTTGTCTCCTCTCGAAAAGAACAGTTTCTTATACCAATTGAATGTATACCAATCAAAGATTCTTTTGTTTGAGAGACAGAAAGTACTTTTGAAATACTCGATGACCGGACTGGTCCGTACGTACCAACCAGCAGAACGTTGTAATCTTTACAGGTTGGTTCTATTTTTATTGTAAGGTCAAATGGAGAGTCTCGTTTCTTTAGAAGTACTGGTTTATCGAACTCTATTTTTGTTGATTCATTTGAGAGTTGGTGAACTTTCGAACAGTTTTCAAAATTGATCTTATCTAGCGTAACTACCACTGTCATGATTGGATTAAGGCTGTAAGGTAACTCTTGACCTTCAATGGGCCCTGTATAACTGTTCTTAAAGAAGCCATCATTGCGATACAGCCTGTCACTGCTGTAGTTCATAAACGTAGGAATGAATGGAATATCAATATACTCAAGTTGAATGTCTTTGTCAATTTCAATTTCTAACACTTGAACTATGTTCTGAGATTTCATTAATTCTGTAGCGGGCGAAACGGTTAACGAATCTTCAATTTGAACACGTTGTACGTTGGATACAAAGTTCAGCTGAGATTGACGTTCAACGATGCAATCAACAATGTCTTCATACTCATCAAACGAAAATAAACCTTTCCGCTTGATGCATTCCATCAGTTTCCCGGGCGGCATGGTGGGCAGGCGAAGGTGATAAAATGCATCTCCCAGGATACTGCGAATGTTTTGTCCATTAACTTCCCTTCCTAACTCACTCAATTTGGAATGTGCCCATTCTTCAACTCTTCTAAATACAACATCTTCATCAGCAAAGAACGTATCCCCTTTCAGCAAGTATGTTAAACATTCGTTTGAAATGTTCAGGAATCCTTCTGTCTGCATGACCTCTTCAACGTTATTGTCAATGAAGTCACAACAAGCATCACGAAGTGTTGGTGAATTATATTTCAATGCGCAGTCAAGACTTCTACATATATTGGACACTCCCCTGTTCTTTTGTAGGTAGTATGCGCAGTGATTTACAAGCCTTTCTATCTGATACATATGTGCCATCTGCATTAAATCCGTAGCATCGTCCAAACTTGTCAAAGTCACATTGTCGTTATACATAAATCTGAAATTGAAAATAGAAAACAAAATGCACATGTATGTGGGTCTTTGATTACCGTTATTAGAGACATTAAATGTCTAGTTCGTATGCAGTGTTATTATACATTGTACATGTTATACATGTATATACAATTGATGTTGGAATTCTGGGTGGTATTTGCAAAGCATCTTAGTAAAAAACTTAAAATTCGTAATATCTTGAAATTTAAAATGTATCGGCAGAACAAAAAAAGTAATATTTTATTTAGTTTTAAAGCAGATGTATACTGTTTGTGATTAATTCTAACACGATCTGTAGATCAATCCATATAGTATTACGCATAGAGGATACCAGTGTATGTATCATTACCACAACAAAATATACCTGTCAAATTGGCTGGTACTATTTAAGCCCTGTATCACGTGACATATTTATGAATGAATGAACGTAAACTTTATAGTAAAAACTTCAACGAGTTGTGAATAAGGCAAGCTGCACGAGTATCAAGTGTTACAGCAATGATGCATCTATTTTTAGAAACTCCAATATACTCTCGACACAAAGTTTCATAAAAACTTCTGATAATCAATTCTTTTATATTTTTCATTTAGTTCAATATACATGACTGTATACCTTATACTCCTGTTATTAAAATTAATTCAATGTTTAAAATGTGTTATTTTCTTCAGAAAATTACGATGCTCCTTTTCATGAACGAGGAAGTAATTGTACCAGCTTATAGCCACTTTATTTCAGCATGGAATTATCTTCAATGTAAAAATGGAATGCGCGCAGTTAAAGAGAACGGGATATTATCGTGTTTAGAATCGAAATAAAAACTGTTTTTTTTGTCGGTGAATAAAACAGTCACTCGTTCGGGTGCGGAACATGAAATCACTCGTAATACGCACTCGTATCTAATTTGTCCGCATCCAAACTCCTGCCCATGTTTTATTCACCAACAAAATCCATGAACACATTTTTATTTCTTAATCAATCTACAATTGGTTCGCCATATGACTGGCACTAAACCGTTAACGTCAAACTATTTGAGGTTTTCAATAAGATGCTTTGTGAATTAATACAATCCCCGGTATCATTTTTGGTTTATAAGACAACATATAAACTGTTCGAACGTTGCCGTGGGTACCGTAGCTCAGTGGTTAGGGCTCTTGTCGCCTAATCTGGCAACCCGGGTTCAAATCCGAGTGGAGGCACACATATGCCTGCCATATTTCAGCAGAAAGCTGACTGGCAAATAAAGGCTATGCTCGGTATTTTAAAAAGAAAAATAAAAAAATTACAACTGCTGTGTTTTTCTTTTCTGCGAAATCTCTCTTAGATATAATTATAGCTTACCCCGTTGACAGCCCCAGCAGTAGGATAAATTACAAATTCAAATTCTCCATTCAGACATGCATCGTTTCAATCGACTGTACATTTATTATCTATTACCATTGAGTGCTACACGCAGGTTTTGATTGAAAATAAACAAAGGTTGCATAGTTTACCTTAACATCTTATCAAATATCTCAACATCATCTCCAGGAAATTCATATTCCGTCTTTCCTTCACTACAAGACCCAAACAATATTGCTTCAAAAATAGGACTTCTTGCAGCAAGAATGACTTTGTGGGCTTTAAGACTTCGACTGGTGTCCTTTTCCCCGCATCTAATCGACATGTCTGCCCAGCGGGCATTGTCGTAAACGTTTAGTAAGCATTCGTTTAGATTGCAATCGATTTGACCTCCCCTTGGTGGAACTTGTGCGACAGTTGTCAATTCAACAGTGTCCTGTTCCGCCTCCATGCTGTGACAACCTCTTGATGGAGCTTGTGTGACAGTTGTCATTTCAGCTGTGTCCTGTTCCGCTTGTATGTTTTGACCACCCCTTGATGGAACTTGTGCGACAGTTGTCAGTTCAGCCGTGTCCTGTTCCACTCCTATGTTCTGACAACCCCTTGATGGAGCTTGTGCGATAGATGTCAGTTCAGCAGTGTCCTGTTTCGCTTCCATGTTGTGACAACCCCTTGATGGAACTCGTGCGATAGTTGTCAGTTCAGCAGTGTCCTGTTCTGCGTCAATGTTTTGACAGCCCTTTGATGGAGCTTGTGTGACAGTTGTCAGTTCAGCAGTGTCCTTTTCTGCGTCAATGTTTTGACAGCCCTTTGATGGAGCTTGTGTGACAGTTGTCAGTTCAGCAGTGTCCTTTTCGGCTTCTATGTTTTGACAACCCTTTGAAGGAGTTTGGGCGACAGTTGTCAGTTCAGCAGTGTCCTGTCCCGCTTCTATGTTTTGACAGCCCTTTGATGGAGCTTGTGCAACAGTTGTCAGTTCAGCAGTGTCCTGTTCTGCGTCCATGTTTTGACAGCACTTTGATAGAGCTTGTGCGATAGTTGTCAGATCAGCAGTGTCCTGTTCCGCTTCTATGTTTTGACAGCCCCTTGATGGAGCTTTTATGACAGTTGTCAGTTTAGCAGTGTCCTGTTCCGCTTCTATGTTTTGACAATCCCTTGATGGAGCTTGTGCGATAGTTGTCAGTTCAGCAGTGTCCTGTTCCACTTCTATGTTTTGACAACCCCTTGATGGAGCTTGTGTGACAGTTGTCAGTTCAGCAGTGTCCTGTTCCGTTCCTATGTTTTGACAACCCCTTGATGGAGCTTGTGTGACAGTTGTCAGTTCAGCAGTGTCCTGTTCCGCTTCCATGTTTTGAAAACCCCTTGATGGAACTTGTGCGATAGTTGTCAGATCAGCAGTGTCCTGTTCCGCTCCTATGCTTTGACAACCCCTTGCTGGAGCTTGTATGACAGTTGTCAGTTCAGCAGTGTCCTGTTCCGTTCCTATGTTTTGACAACCCCTTGGTGGAGCTTGTGTGGCAGTTGTCAGTTCAGCAGTGTCCTGTTCCGCTTCCATGTTTTGAAAACCCCTTGATGGAACTTGTGCGATAGTTGTCAGATCAGCAGTGTCCTGTTCCGCTTCCATGTTTTGAAAACCCCTTGATGGAGCTTGTATGACAGTTGTCAGTTCAGCAGTGTCCTGTTCCGCTCCTATGTTTTGACAACCCCTTGCTGGAGCTTGTGCGACAGTTGTCAGTTCAGCAGTGCCCTGTTCCGCTCCTCTGTTTTGCCAATTAACTTTAGATATCACGTTTGTCTTGTTTGACTCGTCTTCATCTGGTTTTATGTCTGTTAGGTCGTCCATAATCAAAACTGATTCGTTACCTAGAATTGTACAAGTGAATAGTTATATAAAAAACCCGGAACTTATTTGCTAGAATATATAATTTATATATCTGTTATTTCCAATTACGTTAATTTTTACATTAGGTAGGTTGCGAAGCGAACGTATACGAATACTTGTACGTGTAGCTGTCCGCACAAGTATACATACAGGTTGCATTTAAAATTCTTGAGCAACGCAACGTGTGCGTGAAATGTAACTCGACATATGAACCCTGATTTCTTCATGAATCTATACGAGTGTTTATATAAACGCAATGAGACCACGGGCGATACAATCTGGAGTTCCCAGTGCATATGTGACACATTTGCACAAATTAATTCCATCTGACACATATCCGTTACCTGTACAAACTACACACGTATATGGGTGCCAATATGCTCAAAATGTAGTCTGAACTGAGACTCGTCAGACTAGAACGAGATGAGCTCGGAATCTGTTTAATGTGCTCAAGTATTACTTATTTTATATCAATAATAACAGATTTCAGTCGATGTACTTGTAACTAGGGTTTGGGTTGAACAAAAACATCACCTATTCGATATATACTTTAATTCATCATTTAATATTGCATATATAAATATGAATATACGACAAGAACCAGGACCAGTAGAATTAAATACTATAATCACTCGTGAAAATGAATATAAATAATGTGAAGGTCTACAAGTACAGTAGATAAATTATGTAACAATAGAGTAATGAACTAATGATGAAACATATAACTATAACGAAATACGTCTGACTTCTTCAAGAGTATTGAAAGGAGTGCCTGACTAAAGAAGTGCAGGGTGGACGAAGAGAGTATTAGCGGGAAGGAATGACCTGCACGGGAACTTTCATGAACACTTACTCACCAACCGTACAGTTCTACAACATTCACTCAGATTAACTCGCTCAGGCCGCACAATACACATTCCATACGCGGAAAATAGTATCAGAAAGTTGAAAACTAGGATATACCATATGATTTGTTGTATAGTCCAGAGAATATGAGACGACTCTCGACCTTCTATTAGCATAATTTCACAGCTGATTTAGTGTCTATATTTATAATCCCGGTTGTATGTTTTCATAAGCAACGAGTATCACGAAGAAGCTCGAGATTTAATACCCACACAAATCTAAATGATTGACATTGCATGATTTGCTCGCGGACATGTATATATTCAACGCAAGTAATATATTCATGCATAAAGGTCAGGATCATGTCAAATTCTCTGTGATATAATTAGAATGCATATGCATAATGATTTTTTTATATGAAGAATTATGTCATATGCATGATAAAACTTGATGTAGTGAACAATTCTGCGTTATAAAGTAGGAGACACTTGTTGATAGAATGAATGGACAGATATATGAAAATGCAGCTGCCCCGATCTCCTGAAGCATCTCAAAGCTCAAAGCAATTTTACACGATTTAAGTTCGTTTTATGACTGCCGATCTTGTCTTTAGTGTCAAAATATCCTAATGTGACTATATAGGCATATGGTATAATTATCTTAATAAGCGCCTATATAGTAAGCACTGACTAAAGCTACAGTCCAGTTAGGATATTGTGACAATGACGTTGCAGTTTATGTGTACACAAAAGATTACAACCATTGTCTGAACAGGTATATAAGTTTGGCATTGGAACTATAGTTGATTGTGCAGTATAAGCCTTTATAATTGGTTTTACACCGTTATAGTCGACTCGACCGCTGCGTCACTGGAGTTTTACCCTGACTGGACTATAATCACAGCTGGAGACTCGTCTACAGAATGCTAGTACATTATATATACATTTTGTATTTGGGTCATTGTCTCATGATTACATTCATTCATAAAAGCAAATTGATCACGTGACTCTGTTGATATCATTATTGCGGGATATTTCGGACAGTATCGTGATGATTGGTGCAAGAAGTTGCGATTGGTGCATGGTCACTTAGAAGAGGCACACCACTACTACGCCACCTTCTGCCGACGTAGAATGAAAATGTATACACACAGGGACAAGACAAAACGGTGACACATAAAATGACCAGGGTTACACATACCCTCCCTTTAAGGAATTGGCTCCTGACATGTCAACTTGTCTATTAACTGTACCACATGAATATACATGTACTACAATAATAACTATATACATGTACTGACAATTTACATATAAAATACAAATTAACCGCACATGAAATAGCCATAATATTATTTCAACAGAAGTGAAGAACCAATGCGATACTGCATTAAATAACTCACTACATTACATTAAGACAATAATAACTAACGGTTATTTGAACTCTTCCTACTGTACAGTATTAAAAACAGAATTGTATAAACAAACTGCGCTCACAATAACTAATCAAAGCACTAAGAGTGCTGATGAGAGGCGATCTGGTTGCTGCTACTAAAGGTTAAACCGACTTCACACGTTTAATGTTCATTTTCTTACTGCCGATCTTGTCTTGAATGTCAAAATAGGCATATGTGACTATATAGGCATGTTGGGTATCTAAATATTTGTAAAAAGGTGCATGTTGATTTATATGTAATACGTGTATTGAATGCGTCTATCAAAAGTGGCTTTAAAATAATACTACGCGCCTGTTTATCAGATTCTACAGTACCGTCTAGTAATCACTTCCCCCACAGCGTGAGACAGTCTATAGAAAGTGGCTAGTATAGCGACACCATATGATTGCATAACAGTACCTTGCAGACGGTATACGATTAATTGATAAAACCATCACGTGACCCTGGTCTGAAGTTTCTAAAAAAAAAGCTATACAGCCTGGACATTTGATGAACACGTCATTTTCATATTACGAAACAAGTTCGGTATCGGCCGGCGTAGTGATTATCTGCAAAATATCGATTTAACGAACAGTTTCACAATAATTGTTGATCTTAGAATAAACAAATGTTGCTGATTGAATTAAATCAGTTTAAACATTTGGAGAAACATATGAAGCAGTATTTGGGAATGTTGACAGTTTCTGGAACTACTTAAATGCGGATTCACATAGCAGCCTTAAGGCGGTTCAGGTTGCATTAAGAAATGGACAATGGTAGTATAGAGAGGATATCGCCTCTCAAAAACAACTCTATACACCTAGACTAATCAGTATGCATAACTACACTGGAATTTAAGCAAAAAGAATGATTAAATTAAACACATTCCTGTAAAGGAATAGTACATTAATTTTCAAATTAAACCTCGCTAAATTAACCAGAGAACTACCTATTCAGTTTGTAAATTGAAAATGCAGTACAGTGAAACCGCGATACCGTAGAACCGCCATTTAATCGAATACGCGATAAGTTGAGACCGCAATACAAACGCAATAAAAATACAGCTAAACCGCAGTACAGTCGAACCGCAATATAATAAGACTGCAGAAAGTATCAAACATACGTATAGAACGATGACAGTTGGATGCTGAAAACAACAATGGTGGTACATGAACAACGAAAACAGTACAGTTGAACTGCCTGGGTAAGGCCATTGGATCGTACGTTAAAACTTTACAGAAAAGGGTTTCGGAACAGTCGCCTTAGTTAAGTACCAGGAACAGATAAAAAAATCTCAACATACACTTCCAGATGTTCTGCGACAGTCGCAAAAATAGAGGTAACCCATTCCCTATACCTATCCGGAGTTACTCGTCGCCTAACTGGGCGCTGACTCACCAGAGGCGGGGAGGTGGCCTCAGTAACCGAGGTTACTTCATTACTGAACTCCCTTCTTTTGGTCTATTGAAGCAGGTTTACCAACGATTGATACATACACTCAAGGACTTTAAAAACGCCTCACCTGGTTCAAAGCCCCATATCGCTTAAAGTATTTATGTTATTGCAATATAATTTCATATGTGTACTTTTTGATCTGTCCTACGTGTAAATCAGTTTAGTTTGTAGCAAAATGTTGTTTCGTTATTTTCTGAGAATCCTACAAGCGCACTCACCCTAGGCAAACGTGTGGGATTTTCAATACCGGTTATGATAAGGGCGCAATTTATCCTAATATGCGGGATCACATTCGTCTACGAATTCCTAAAACGAGCCTCCTGTCATATAAACGATGGTCACACTATGTTCTACGCGCGTTCACATTCAACAATAACAAAACAAGCATGAATAAAGTCAATAACGAAAATAACAATTTCACAGACTTTCAAAATCATCATGTTTTGAGTTGTATTACTTAAATTGGAAAATTCAAAATCCTATCCTTTTTAACATGTTCAAATACGGTAGGTTAGAGCGTGTGTAAAAGTAAACTAGCAGTCTGAAAAATTGCATATGCTTAAATAAAAGGATAGAAAACGATTAACAAGTGTATTAGTCAAATTAGTGTGCCTACACCACCTCCAAATATGAGCACATTAAGAGTACAATGCCTCGCATAGCCCGTATTGAAAATCCCACACTTTGGACTAGGGTGAGTGCGCTAGTGGGATTCCCGGAAAATAACGAGACAACATTTTATTACAAACTAAACTGATTTACACGTAAGAAAGATCAATTGATGCACATGTACAATTATATTGCAAAAGCATAAATACTTTAAGCGATATTGGGCTTTGAATTAGGTGAGGCGTTTTTAAAGTCCTTGAGTGTATTATTGTGCTTGTTTTACCACAGGAATTTGAAATTGTATCAATAAGATATCATAGCAGTCGATCTTATCAAAATCGCTCTATGCGTATATATAATACTGAAGGAGTGCAACGCATTTCCCCCCTCCAAAATGGAATCCCGTAACCGGTGCTTACAATATAAAAGATACAAGCGATCAAAGTACAAGATTCGACGAAGAATAATTATATATACCTCATGCAAACGTATAGGATAGAAAACGAGTGGGGCCGTCTATACGATATAGACACGAGCGTATAGCGAGTGTCTATATCGTATAGACGGACCCACGAGTCTTTCTATCTGACTTAGACCATGTGGTATGTTATACTTAGCACAATTAAAAGCACAGCATTTTTAAAATCAAATACGAAATAAACGTGTTTATTCCATAGGGGTCTGTATCGACTCACTGGTCTCTCAATCACTAGATATAGATTAACAGGGACGTAACTGGTATCAAAATTGCGACACCACCAACTTTACAAACAGTCTTGTAACTTTTCCAAAAAGGCAATTAATCACATACTGTTTTCTCCAGTAGCAAGCTTATACATTTATCGTCGAGATACAACCAATATTATGTCAAAATATATCGCACTCGAGCCGTTACAAATGCATACATGTTGAAAATATACTGAAAAATAAAAACAGGACAAAAATGTGGACAGGCCCTTACCATACTATAGGGCTCTTCACACAGGAGTGTCGACAAAAACAATGCGATGGTTGGATGAGCGTATAATAACTAAAACTATAACCAAAATATCACCTCTGAAAAGTAACACAAGCGCTAGTGCGGCCATTCTATCATTTTGAAATCTAAAAATGTTCATCGGACTTCCATTTTGAGTCACGTGACGTAATGTCGAATACCCGATGATACAAGCCATTTTATTGGACACGCTTTGGTGGAACATGTGACGTCACAAACCATACCTTGGGACATTAGGAAATTCGATCGAGGGTTGATCAACAAATATGCGGAAAAGTTACTAATTTAGTACTGTAGGCCTATCTATTTTATTCGTCATTGGAAGTCTATGAAACGTTCTAAATATATAGGTACCCTTTCTTTAACCATATATTCTTATTATTAACCAAAGTCCGAATAGACATGACCTCCTGTGGTAACTTCGTTCGACGCCTTACAGCTTAATGTTTCCAACGTTGCGTGTCGCAAACTGTTTTACAAGTACCAATCGTGCGTTTGTAGCGTCATGTTTTGATAACGGGTTGGTTTTGATCGTGCATTGATATATACATTTGTAGTTGTACATATATATGGTATCAATATACATGTAGTAAAGTACAGAGAATTTAACTTGATCCTATTCTAATAGCATAAATTAACAGATGATATATTGTCTATATGTAATATGAACGAATGCACTGCATCCAGCGGGGATTTTTTTTGATAATCAGATCGAAGAAAAATATGACTTTGGAATTTGTTTGCTCTACAACAGAGACTATAGATCTAGCCTCTGGCTGCCAGGCAGCACCACATAGAAAACCAGGCGAACAAATACTTCGAAAAGAGTGTTTTCCAATCTAAGAGACGGGTTGCACAGATTATTCCCTATAAATAGTTATTATAGTTTTACACTCGTCTTTTATTTGCTATTTATCATATGTTTGACGTCGCTAAAAAATTTACTTAATATGTTCTAACTAACTTAGAATATAACATTCTGCATTCTGATTGGCCGATAGAAATTAGCGCTAACGCATGACGTCAAGTCTGTGAAGAGAAAATTTTAATGATTAAATTTTCATTTAACCGCGAAAATGCGGCGTTTTCATTGGCTCATAATGTAGGTTATATTCTAACATATGTTTGACGTCGCGGCAGCGTAATAAAGCCATTATTTATTTTTTGATAATACACTTGTGTAATAAAGTTTTGACGTCAAAGTATAGGCGATGTCGTCAAAGTTGCGCGTTTATTATAGTGAAAATAAGTAGCTATACATATGATAAAAAGAACATTATATTTGTGACTTTCCACATTGAATTTATTAAACTCGTTAAATAAAATCGACAAAATGCTCGACATAGCCTCACATTTTATTATTTTATTAAACTCGTTTAATAAATTCAATTTGAAAAGACACTCATGTAATATCCTCTATTTATATTTCAATTCAACTTAATTTTATTCACAAGTTTGCGCGCTATGTCGTGCGACGACGTCGCGTTAACGTGCGATGACGTCGCGTTAAATGATGTGACGTCAATTCCGACGTCGCCATATTGTTTTATTTACGTTGGATTAAATAAGATATGTATTTTTTTCAATAATTTTCATGATTTGAATCAGGCTTTACGTTATGAAAGAATATGTAAGGACTCAAAAGTTTCGCAATTTGAATACTTTAAACCATTCACTTCTTTCGACTCCGCAATTTTCTAAACCGGAAATAACTTTTTCTAAAACGATTAGTACCGATTCAAAACTCTGAAGAACATAGGCACGTGCGTGTTACTGGTATGGGTATTTACAATTTGTTCGCAGAAATTCATAAATTCAACGCAAGAACTTGTTATATATTCAAGTATACAGTAAAGGTAAGGATCAGACCCAATTCTCAGTGCTGTACTCCTTATTACACATGACGTGAATTTTTAAATAAAATAATCCAAATACATAAACGTTTTAAGTTGTTTGTTTGTTAGTGTTAAAATGAACGTTTTTTATAGTTCATTATTTATAATGTGCCAATATATTATATATTGTTTAAATAACATTGGTCACTTAACAATAATTTATGAGCATTTTCCTTTTTATGTGTTGATCATCCCTCATGTACATTTAACGTGTGCTTCTTAAAATGGGGAGTAGACTCATTGATTAGTTTAAAACCTTTAACTGCTGCACGCTTTTCAGTGGAATATAGTAATTTTACAACCATTCTACATTCCTTGCTTACTCACTTGGATCAGAACACGAGTTTTTCGTGCACAACTTGTAGACCGATACGTAGTATTTTTATTTACAAACTTCTTGATCCCGGTTGTGCATCCAATACGTATTACCTGCGCTAGAATATCGAGAACTAGTATATTTGTTTGCAGTGGTCACATGTTCGAAAGTTTATCCAGTAAAATAGCTTGTATCATCGGGTGTTCGGCTTTACAAACATGGATGTCCGATGAACATTTTTAGATTTCAAAATGATTGAATGACCGCACCAGCGCTTGTGTTACTTTTCAGAGGTGATATTTTGGTTATAGTTTTAGTTATTATACGCTCATCCAACCATCGCATTGTTTTTGTCGACACTCCTGTGTGAAGAGCCCTATAGTATGGTAAGGGCCTGTCCACATTTTTGTCCTGTTTTTATTTTTCAGTATATTTTCAACATGTATGCATTTGTAACGGCTCGAGTGCGATATATTTTGACATAATATTGGTTGTATCTCGAAGATAAATGTATAAGCTTGCTACTGGAGAAAACAGTATGTGATTAATTGCCTTTTTGGAAAAGTTACAAGACGGTTTGTAAAGTTGGTGGTGTCGCAATTTTGATACCAGTTACGTCCCTGTTAATCTATATCTAGTGATTGAGAGACCAGTGAGTCGATACAGACCCCTATGGTTTATTCTATATTTTGGTATGAAAGTTAGATACTCTCTCTGCGAGCAGCTAAGAAGGAGTATTTTGTGACAAATTTAAATACAGGTCAGTGCTAGAACATCCACGATCTGGATAGCCGCATGGGACAGGATCAGCAAATGTTCCTCTCTCAAGTGCCAAAATTTGTTTTAGTCATACAATATCGATTACCATCCGTGCTCATTGCACCAGTCCATCATTACCGAAGATGACACAAATAGAACACTAAGGAATTAACTTACAACAAGATAATATTAAGTCAGACAGGGAAGACAGCACCAGCCGAGCACATAAAACTTACAAAACACACGAGGCACAATGCCCACATGAACAAGCCCAGCACAGAAAACATAAATAAACAAGAGGGCCCAAAGGGCCCTAGGTCGCTCACCTTTCGAATTTAACCTAGATTTTGTTAAGATGATCATTGTGACCAAGTTTTATACAGATTAGGCAAATATTGTGACCTCTAGTGACTACAAAAGGTTTTTATATGATTTGACCTAATGACCTAGTTTTTGACCCCAGATAAACCAATATCAGACTTGACCTAGATTTTGTTGAGATGATCATTGTGACCAAGTTTCGTAAAGATCAGGCCAAAACTGTGACCTCTAGTGACTACACAAGGTTTTTCTATTATTTGACCTTGTGACCTAGTTTTTGACCCCAGATGACCCAATATCGAACTTGATCTAGATTTTTTTGAGATGATCATTGTGACCGAGTTTTATAAAGATTAGACAAAAATTGTGACCTCTAGTCACTACGCAAGGTATTTCTATGATTTGACCTTGTGACCTAGTTTTTGACCCCAGATGACCCATTATCGAACTCGACCTCGATTTTGTTGTTATGATCATTGTGACCAAGTTTCGTAAAGATCAGGCCAAAACTGGGACCTCTAGTGACTACACAAGGTTTTTCTATGATTTGATCTTGTGACCTAGTTTTTGACCCCGGATGACCCAATATCAAACTTGACCTATATTTGGTTGTGTAAATCATTGTGACCAAGTTTCGTAAAGATTATGCTAAAACTGTGACCTCTAGTGACTACACAAGGTTTTTCTATTATTTGACCTTGTGACCTAGTTTTTGACCTCAGATGACCCATTATCGAACTTGACCTAGATTTTATTGCGATGATCATTGTGACCAAGTCTCATAAAGATTAGACCAAAATTGTGACCTCTAGTGACTACACAAGGTTTATCTATGATTTGACCTTGTGACCTAGTTTTTGACCCCAGATGACCCAATATCGAACTTGACCTAGATTTTGTTGCGATGATCATTGTGACCAAGTTTCATAAAGACTAGGTTAAAATTGTGACCTCTAGTGACTACACAAGGTTTTTCTATGATTTGACCTTGTGACCTAGTTTTTGACCCCTGATGACCCAATATCGAACTTGACCTAGATTCTGTTGAGATAATCATTGTGACCAAGTTTCATAAATATTAGACCAAAATTGTGACCTCTAGTGACTACACAAGGTTTATCTATTATTTGACCTTGTGACCTAGTTTATGACCCCGGATGACCCAATATCAAACTTGACCTAGATTTTATAGAGATGATCATTGTGATCAAGTTTCATAAAGATTAAGTCACAATTGTGACCTCTAATGTGTTCACAAGGTTTTTCTATGATTTGACCTAGTGACCTAGTTTTTGACCCCAGATGACCCAATATCGAACTTGGCCTAGATTTTGTTGAGATGATCATTGTGACCAAGTTTCATAAAGATTAGGCTAAATTTGTGACCTCTAGTGTGTTCACAAGCAATTGTGGACGGACGGACGGACGGACGGACGGACGAACGGACGGACGGACGGACGGACGGACGGACGGACGGACGACGGACGACGGACGAAGAGCGATCACAAAAGCTCACCTTGTCACTTTGTGACAGGTGAGCTAAAAACATACAGGGCACAATGCCCAACTATACAAGTTATGATCCTCCCATGTCCAAGCTGTCGAAAATCTAAATGAACCTGTTTCAACAATCAAAAAGGTGAATGCACAAGTTGAATGACCTAGTTCCAACAGTAAAATGGCTCCTTTATCGTTACTATATATATATCAAGTGATAGAAAGCGTCATATAAGTGTAAAAAAGAGACCTACTTAAAAACACTGATGCATTTATTTAATTGAATAATATTACACCAGTTTCTGAATGCATATAGAAAGAAACCTATACAGTTGTATTATTTTAGACTGTATAAAACACAGTCATTCTTGTGGATTAACATGTTTGTAATTTTCAGAATTGACGGGAAATACCAGTACAGCTAATAATTGCTGTTAATTTTCCATCCGTGTGTATTTTGTATTCATTTCTGTTAGTAACGATAAATTGTATATGTGCGGCGTTTTTAAATGTGCTCAGTATATACATAATCCTGTTGATTGAGCACGATTTTCTCGAATTGAATGGACGATTTTCTCGATCTAAATGAACGTTTTTCTCGATTTTAATAGACGATTTTAAAACGCCGTCTATGTGATATTTACCACGGCAATACAAGGCGCTGATTGGCTGACAACGACTAACCATGGTCTAAGATAATATTCATTTTCACCTGATATTACAAAACATATTTCTTATTTCCTTCACGAAATGTCAATATCTAGTACAGCGTCGGTGTCATTCGTTAGTTTCACTAAACCACGCCTTCAGGCAAATATTAAATACATTTATGGGGATAGGGTATAAGCAAGATTTGCAATTAAAGGGTCGTCATGCTATGATAAATTCGCTTTATGAATGCGTATTTTTTTAATACATTTGTAACTCTAAGAATAAATATAGTACAAGTAATGATATGTTTGTTATGTCCACCAAATTTCAATTTGAAGAAATAACGCTTTTTAATAAAAATGCCCTATCGCACTATAGAATGCCCTTAAGTGTTTATACATTGGAGTTATTCTAGACTTTCAAACTGTTCATTTTACATTCATATCCAACCGTTGCACGCTTTCCTCGTGGAATATTAGTAATATTAATGAACCAGTGACATTCCTTAGCTACTCACTTGGATCGGTGCACGTGTTTATCGTGCACTAATCGTTGGCCGATGTGTTGACAATGACAAAATCAACTGACCGTAAATGGAAAATACAGGGTTTCCCATACAAAAACGCAGCTTGGGGCGTGGTTTGTGACGACAACGAATAGCACAGACGATGTACTAGAGATTGAACTTTGATAAGTAAATCACGAATATTTCGAATAAAATCAGGAACATGTATTGGTTATCGTTTGGATTTGGTACATATAAGTATTCTTCGTCGAATAAGCTAACTTAATCGCTTGTTTCTTTGATTTTGTTACCACTGGCTACGGGATTCCACTTTGGAGGGGGCAAATGCGTTGCATTCCTTCAGTATTATTTATACTTATAGAGCGATTTTGATTAGATCGACTGAGCACTATGATATTTTATGGATAGAATTGCAAACACCTGGGATTTAACGGATGGATATGATTTCGTTATAGTTATTGTATTATATTATACACAGATTGAATATTATTGTCGGGCAAATATAACGTATACTATAAAGTTCACTTACCGCTTACTGTCCGCAGAGCAGAATTACATTTTGAGAAATAAAATCCAGACATATGAGCTGCTCGTTATTTACACACATATAATGAACTTTGTCATGTTTAAACATGCATCGATTAACATTTGATTCAAATAATGCGAATATGAAAAGCTGAAATTACGATATAAAGCGGTATAAATCATTTCTATAAATTTAATTATAAACGACAAATTTAGCAATAGGGGACTCGTGCATATCTATACCCATGCATAGAATTGTATCATGACAGCGCAACTTCTATGACGGACCTTTTCTTTAATTAGATTTAGCACGATATTAAAACGGTAAAACATTGCATGCTTTTTTGAAAGTTATTCAACGTAAAACTGTTGGATACGGGATGTCAGAGTACGGTCATACTGTGCCGTGATAGTGTATGTGGATGCTAATTCTGGTCTAATGCAAATTCTATTAAGACACAATTATATAAACTTTTGTACATCATTTATTTGACGCCTTTTCGCTGATTGATACCAGATGAGTTTCATTTGTAGCAGATATGTGATGAAATGCTTTCATATCATTTATCATGATGATGAAGCTTTTTGGTCATTACTCCGATATGAAAAAAACTATTTATTTTCAAATTCATTAGCCCACATTCAAATTACTTATTTCCACATTTTGATACTCGTATATTAAAACGTAGTATTAAGTAATATCTCTCTACACTTGACGAATGTTCTAAGTACTCACTCTTAGAACTAGAATAAATCAGGATCATAATCATCTTAACTCAATAAAACTGTTAAGATATCATATGTTGGTGATGGTCTTTAATACAAAAGAAGAAAAACCAAGATATACGTGAAATTCATTGACGCGTGACGAAAATGACAAAATAACATTTTTTTCGTGCACACATCCCAAATATGTGTAAATATGTTTAAATAATTTCATACACGATTAACATTCGACCCCCAAATATAAAACCATAAAACTATTTCGTATCATATGACGCAAATGACGCTTGAGGAGTGCGCAAATACGATAGGAATGCTTGAAATTGGCATGCCAATAAGACGGGCAAGATTTAATTCATTAATTGGCTGTTTTGAGGTTCTTAACACACGCACACACTTATTATTACGGTAGTTGCATTGCATTCACGAACAAACTACATGTTTCTATTGACTCGATTTAAAATTGAGACGTCACATGGCGTCATTTACATTGAGTCCTTAAATGCGTCAAAACACGTTTATTACAACATCTGACTGACAGCTATATCACTTAAAGATCGTGAAATAATGTGGAATCGTTGAATTTAACAGAATATGTCCATTTATTTGTATGGAGCTATTTGAGGTTGAGCATGGAAGTAACTTTCAATAGGCATTTGTCATCCGAGTTACTGCTAAAATTTAACAAAACTCACTTTTTTCGACCAACCATGTCTTTTGTAAGATACGAGCACATTCTCCTCACATGGAATTTGATGCAATTTCCTATTTAGGTTGCACGATTGAATGGCCGCCTTGTAGTCCGGACCTAAATCCGTTATAATACGTCTCGAATGATTTGGATCGACGCATCCGAGCACGACGGCAACACCAGACCATATAGGAACTCATAACGAATCCTTTACTAGAACTGAATGCACTCCCGCAGCAATTGGTACACATCAGTATCAATTCAATGCCTCAGAGGATGTCAGGCTATCATCAGGGCAGATGGTGGTCATACATGCTATTGATGTGCGATTTGGTTGTTTTAAGCAGTGAAATAAATGGTCGTTTTCTAGTATGTTAGTTGTTATTATATTTCAGAATGGTGATTAACTCAACTTGATAGACAATAGTTTCCTGATTTCAATTGTATATTCGATTCACTGATAGGTCTAAAACTTTTTTCAGTTAAATGAAAATTACCAAGTGTGTACTTAGAATATTCGACTAGTGTATATCGACAAAAAACTAATTTCAGGAACTTGCATGAATAAAACGTGAGTTAATCAAGTAACAACCAATGTAAAAGGCTATTTCCAAATATATTCTAAAATCCCAATATTAAACTGGTTGCACGTGAAAAGGCTTGTGCTTGACTCTGTTGCCTAGAAAAAAGATTATCTCAAATCAGACAGGGAAAAAGATCGAAGACAAAAAGCACACGTCACAACTACATGCACAAAAGAAAAGAAAAAAGGACCACAATGCTGGCAACAATGTTCGGAGAGCAAATTCCTTCTTTCGGTTTGCACATCTAAATGAAAACTACAGGAAGATATGCGTCTACTGACAGACGGGCTGACAGTCAAATTTTAAATCCAGTATACAGCGTTACAACTCGCTATGCGGTTGGTATAACAAGTACATACTATTTTTTAATAAAGTGCGTGCCATCATTTGATGATTCTATGAAGATTACGGAATGAGAAATCGTTGGTTCACGAACTCATACATGTATGGAGAGAAATGGTATTACATAAGAACGGTTGTCAGGTGTAGTTAATGTACCTTGTGCCATTGTTATTTTTTAAGAATCGTTGAATGCGCCATGCACCATAATATAAAAAGGCTATATAGATAACTAAACGAAGTAAAATGTGATACAGGGATATAAAGATAACTAAAAAACTACGAAGTGCATTCTGAAAGTTCTGATAACTGAGTGATTACTTTATATTGGTTGTCAGAATTTTTAAAAGTGAACATTTTCTGAAAGATCAATCTTTCAATGACACATTCATAGCAAATTTATTATTTTATGTCTGAGAATGTATATGTTAATTGTATTCAAACAATACATGGCTTTGGGTATTGACTAAAATGTCTCTTGAATACGCGAGAGAATTGCATTGTATTGGCCCCATGTATATTTTAGAGTGCACTGTGGAAACAACATCCAGACTGATTGAAATAAAAATGATATTATTTGAAATATGCATAACATTACCTTCGAATAACATTAAGATATTAAAAAGCTTTGAGTTATTAATAAAATAACAGCAATTTATACAACCTAAATAGGAGACCATTTACCGCATATAGCCTCTAATTAGTAATACAATATACGTCTATGTTATAGGGATTCTTATCGAGATGCCGAAGGCATCTCGATTAAAATCCAAGACGGCATTGTACGTGTTGCGAGTTTTTAACCCATCCGAAATTTGGTCACCCCTGTCCGATTGAGATTTGTGTGTACAGGAAGTGTTTTTTCGGGGTACTCTGAAGACGTGAATGGAATTCAATTTGGCAAACTCATTAAAAAATATTTTTGTTGTTAATAAATTATCTTTTATTTTCTAATGATGTTTAAAAATGTTCCTTGAGATAACCGAAGGCCCTAGCTTACACAACATTAAACGCGATAGGGGAGGTAAGAATGCTAGCGCGCGAGATAAAGGCGGTCGGTTAGCATTTTAGACTGTCCCTCGCAAACGGAAGAAGTTGTTTCATTCGACTGCCGTCAAGTAAGTACAGCCTACAATCGTTAAAATAACTGCTTATACGATTAAAGTACTTGTTTTAAACAAGGAAAACTGTCTTTTATACACATTATTGGCGTAGGTAAACAAAGAAATCAACTTTCGATGCTAATTTGCATCATAAAGTTTGATAAACGAAGCGTATCCAAATTTGTTCGTACCCAAATTGTCAACAACAAACAATCAACCAACCAACCAACCAACCATTTATTGTGAATTAATTATCAACAATCATTCTGTGTTAGATGACCATGTTAATTGATCTTATAATGTAGGACAACTGCTGCTGGTTTGTCAATACAGATCTCCGTGAAAAAATATGAGAATTGACCAAAATACAATGTAACTTTTCATGAGTGCTTTTATGATTATTTATAAGAAAGTTTTTTTGGAAAAAAAAGACATAACAAGACCGAAGAAGTGACAGATGTCCCAAGACCCTTCAAAGAACCCTCAGATCCAGTTAAGGTCTGTGTTGGTTGACCCGCGTTGAACAAAGTTTCTGTCGTGTTGATCGGTATTCATCTGTCGCTCTGCTGTGACTGTCCATTACAGTATGTAGCTGCCATGTGACCTCCGGTGTGATGCCATCATAAGAGCTGTCATTGACCTAAGCGGTTTCAACAATATTTTTAACCAATCGATTATCGATTCACATTTTAGAATATTCACCATATCGACATTACCGGTTAAAATCCGTTGTCTGGGATTACGGAATTGAGCGATAATGTGCGAGATATTCTGAATGTACGTCAGTGGGGAAACTGATATAGCGTATAGAGCAACTAGGTACAAAAATCGCGATTATTTTAGCCAAAAGATAAGAATTTGAATAAAGTCTTACTTGAACACATTGACAAGATTATTTTACGACCTCGCTGACAATATTTTTGCCTCAATAATATGTTTAACTTGAAAAATGCGTATATTTTCTCACCATCGGTATCGAGCTTCGAAAGCGACAGTGTAGAATAAAATGCAATATTTCAAATATTGAACATTTTTTCAGATAATTGATTAATTCTTGCTAAAGTTTATAAAATTAAGATGTTTAATGATAATGTGCAATAATTGTTTTATATGTTTTTCTTGTTTAAACGTTGAAAAAGAAAAAAATATACACTCCCGCTATACCGCTTATTGCTCGCTAACCCCCTGACCGTGAAATTCCGGATCCGGAAAATTGGGTTTTAATTACCGAGTAATGTCGATATCGAGCCCGATACCTGGGTAAACGAATGGAACCACCGAAAATCCTCCTTTTCCTGCCCAAAACAGTCCCTCTGTTAAAATGTAAGTTCACAAATTGTAAAAATGGGTCAAGTCTAAACTCTAACCAAAGGTGCTATCTCAACGCTGAATATATACCCAACATGTACAGTGTAGAATGGCTAAAAAGGGATCATTGACTGAAAGGCCTGTTTCTTGTTCGTCTATTATAGGACTCCAACATTTTGCTAAGAAGGAGGCCTGGGACTCCTACTTCAAAATCCTACCGAGAACCCTGTCTATATGTGTAACTGTATAACGATGTATCGCCGATGCTTGTCTTCCTATATATTGGAATCATCGATATGCCTTGGGTCGTATCAATGACAGCTCTAGTCGCCATTCAAGAAAGCGCTAAAACACACTGTTCTTAAAACCATAGTCTGGCTCATTATCATTTTGATTCCTTAGGGGTCTCCTAAAAGGTAGTTCAGTTATAACTGCAGATAGGGTTTGTCACTGACCATATCAACATTACAGGATAAAACCCGTTTTCCAGTATAACAGAATTAATTTAACAGCAATGTGTGAGAAATTCTGAATCTAATACTTTTTGACAGGGGGGTGGCTGCATTAAGCGAATAGAGCAACTAGGTACAATAATCGCGATTATTTTTGCAAAAAAGGAAGATTATGTGAAGTCTATATAGTTACATTGTGACTCACTGAACTTATGTAATGCTTAACTTTTACTCCGGCACTTGGGGTAATGTGCGTGTGGACTGGCCATACGGCTTACAAAGATGCATCGCCATCAACAGCCATTTCTCTGTAACTTGCATGTAGAATTTCATGGAACTTAATCAAAATAAATATGAACAACTATACAGTACTTTGATGATGCCTGTCAGGTGTTTTTCCTTTGACAGTCATTTACCTTGATTTATTAAATATTTCTGTCTGTCCTTCCGTCTGCAGCCATTTTTCTACTAACTGGTACATTTTTAAGCAACTTAAAATAAAAAAGTCATGATGCCCGTCAAGTTTGTTTAAGTTGGTTAATTTTCCTTAAGGGTTATTACCCTTGATTTACAGTATAATTCACTCTAACCGTCCATTTGCATTCCTTCCTTTGTAACTAGCTTGTAGAATTTCATGAAACGTAAAATGAATATGAGCACCCAATTACTGTGATGATGACTGTCAAGTTATCATTATTGGTAAATTTTCCTTAGAGTTATTGCCCTTGATTTGTTGAAAAATTTCATCCGCCAGTCCATTTGCATTCAGTTCTTTGTAATTAGCTGGAAGAATTTCATGTAACTTAAAATGAATATGAACACACATTCTGTGTGTCAATTTTCTTGAGTTGTCACCCTTGATTTATTGAAGAATTACCTCCGCCCGTCCTTTCTTAGTCATTTCTTTGTAACTAGCCGGTAAAATTATATGAAACTTAAAACGAAAATGAATGCTCACACTAAGATGATGCCAGTCAAGTTTTGTTATTGGACAATTTTCTTTAGAGTTATTGCCCTTGATTTAATGAATAATTCACTCTGCCCGTCCATTCACATTCATTTCTTTGTAAATAGCTGGTATGATTTCATGAAACTTAAAATGAATAGGAACGCTCATACTGTGATGATGTCCGTCAAGTTTTTAGCTCACCTGAGCACTCGTGAACATGTTTTACCTAATCTACATGAAACTTGGTCACAATGTTTGTCGCTTTGCAATCCAGGTAAAGTGCGTAACTAGGTCATCTGGGGTCAAAAACTAGGTCACCAGGTCACTGATTCTGCCTAAACTGCTGGTCATATGGTGAGCGCTTTAGAGCCAATGGTCCTCTTGTTGTATTAGTCAATTTTCCTTGAGTTATTAAAATTCTATCTGAATTTCATGAAATGTAAAATAAATACAAACTGTATGAACAACCATACTGTGAAGATGCCCCTCACTAATAACTGTAATGAGTTATTTTGATATAGTATCAATGGATGATTGAATCCCCTTTAGGCAATGCCTTAGTTCATATTAGTTAGAACATATTAAGTAAATTAATGTTTAATGATTAAAAAGGGCGGATCGAGCGAAGCGAAGCGAGTCCTTTTTAGTCATTAAAAATTTACTTAATATGTTCTAACTTACTAAGAATGTAACATCCAGCCTTTTGATTGGTCGATGGAATATAGTGCCAAGGCATGACGTCACGTCTGTAAATAGTGAAATTTTAATGATTAAATTTTCATTTAACCGCCAAAATGCGGCGTTTTCATTGGCCCATAATGTAGGTTATATTCTAAGGACTATTACAGGTTAGAATATATTTTATTAACCTACATTATGAACCAATGAAAACGCCGAATTTTGGCGGTTAAGTGGAAATTGAATCATTAAATTTTTCTCTTCACAGACTTGACGTCTTGCGTTGGCGCTACTTTTTATCGGCCTATCAGAATGCAGAATATCATAAACTAAGTTAGTTAGAACATATTAAGTAAACATGTTTACAAATTTCTTCTTGTAACTGTAGTCAAAAGGCACGTGGTATTGCTACACTGTATTAGCTATAATAAATAAGTCAAATTGTCTAGATTTGAATGTGTATTTGCATGCGGGGGAAGTTATGAAATTAATGTATTTTTCATAAAGTTCAATTGTGGGAGTAAAATCCTGTGTCCTACCTATGATTTTAGAAAATAGGTAACGGGATACCCCCATATCCTTTATATACAATGGCGTATAAGTGAATATAACATTCTCCGATATCAATATCATGTTATTATATGTGTTTCGTGGAGGAAGGTTGTATATTTCAGAAAATGTGCACTTTTATATACATTTAGTGAACATTAAACACTTTGCAGACGCATTATTAGAAATTTTATAATGCCCCTCGTACGCTAAAGGGATAATTGTTATTTAGCTAACTAAGAACACGAACTAATAAAGGATAAACAGGATGTATAGATAACTGAAAAAAGAAGTTAAAAAAATAAATTTATATAGATAACTATATGGATAAACGAAGTAAATCCAATAAAAACGATTAAAAGCCTATGAAATTACAGAAACTAGTTTACAACATAAATATTATAAAGTATTAAATAGTGTAAAACATCTTACTGTGAGGCGTGATCAGCTTGTTCAGATCGTCTTATCCTTTGATAGTATGAACATTGCAAAGAAATCCGTACGTTGATACTTCTAAACAACATGTGCAAGTGATTGGCGTGTGATGAACGGTAAAATCGGGTGTATATTGATCGTTGTAACAGTTGAAAAGGCAGTTCGTCATACATCAAATCAACCTCGTTTTTTATGCTAATTATACTTAACATACTTAAAATGCGACAATGGGGTATGTTGTTTTATAGCAACAAATTCAAATTTATGTCGGTATTGGAATAGTGTAGATTAGATGTACGTGTATTGGCGTCGATTTGGTACCAAGATGATAAAAATCAGATGTGTACTAGGGATGTTCAGAAATAACGTAGACTTTTACTCTGGTGTTCGCATTTGTTAGAGTACGAAAATAATAAATACACCATCATAATTCGGAATCTTTCTGCGACCAGTACACCAAATAAGGTATATCTGTAACAAATCTGTCATAAATTATATCTCCTCAAATTCAGTCACTACCACGCACCCGGGGCAACACAAATGACGTCAGTAACGTTACAATGTCGGTGTCGATGAAATAACAATAACGATCACCTCACTAAGTCTCGAATATAACACTTGACACCCAATGAACTTCTCAAAGAAGCCTTTATACTAATCGTGATCGTAAATCTGATAATATTGGTGGTAGCGTGCTGAATATCGTTTAGATTTCTTCTATTTCTACACCGCGCATTATGTTTTTGTGCATGAAATACGCAACATAAACGTCAACGCTGTGATTATAGGTGTTCTAATATGACCTCCATCTCTTTCATACCATTTTAATATCATTTTAAGAGCCAGAACTCGTCATATACGTATTATTCACCATATTGTAGATTTCAGTGGGGGTTTTCCCTAATTCCTTTATTAGTTATCACTGTGCGATTGTTCGTGTTAAACAATAACTTCATGACGTACGTTATTATAGAACGCATGATATTTACATGCTGTGTATTTCTGTCCATAACGTTTAAATGTTACCAAAGCGTCTGTGTACAGTGTTTTGACATTGCATGATATATTGACAACATTTTAAACAGAAAATGTAACCTGAAACGATATTACAGCAGTGAAAGTAATGACACTAAGTGGGAAAAATGAGTTGCCCCGGGTACGCGTAACCATGGTTATAAAAATGGCGGGTTTACCTATAATATCCATAACAATGTTTGAAAAATATGCCATCAGGTGGCCAGATAATTCCGATTTCAAAAAAGCATGTTCATATCTAATCTATCTACAACATTGATCGTTATACAGCAAAAGTCTCCGTTTTTTCTGAACGTCCCTCGTATTAACAAATATATAGTACAATTAATTAGTCGATCCAGAAAACGAAAGTCGCATTCTGACCAATTGACAATACACTAAACAAATCCTAAAAGTGTGCATGTATATATTTACCCATATCTCGGTCAATACGTGATTGATCTTACTGAAATTTTCAACATATGTAGCTTGGACATGTAAAATTACAACTTGTAGTGATTTTATTACAATCTGATAACAATTGTTTCAAACAGAATAAATAAATGATGGCATCAGCAAATACTAATGTCACACATTTTTGTCGTGTGTTAATCGGGTGTTCATCGGGTGTTTGTCAGGTTGCTAATGCAGCTATGTGCCCACTTTGCTGATTAATTTCGTGTTGAAGTGCATGTACTTATCATGGAGATAGAAATAAAGAAAACAATGATAAGAATAAAGCCCACTTTTATAGTTTCACACTTTTTCATTCAAAATGAAATTTCTTACATGATTACCTCCCCTTGACCAATGTCCATTTAAGGTCTTTCTATTTTTACGAGGTATGTTTCCAGAAACAATGTGTCTGTGTTATATAGATATACAATTTAAATAAAAGTTGGATATGCCATTTATTATATTCGATTTAGTTTAGACTTTGGATATAGAAGTTAGACTATCCTTACGTGAACATTCGATCTGATATATAGGCTGATCATATTCAACGCTTAGATCAATGCGCCGATAAACAGGTTACTTTTGTTTTCTGGACCAATGTCTTATTCATGCGATAATTTGGTTAACACTAGACTAGTTAGATTGTATGGAGTTTTGTATCATAATGGCGAAATTGAATTAGCCGTTACGACTATACACCTCGCCGAATTTCTAATTGGCCACCCTATAAAAATTAATACTATGTGGTATAATATTCAATTAATACATATAAAGTTGTGTTATGTTTTCATTCCACCCACTAATCTATCAATTTATTGAAATTAAACACGTGTTCTGGTAGAAAATCATCCACGTGGAACGGTTAGTGCGAAATGGCTTTTGTGCACGTGTGGCTCGTGCACAAAAGCCATTTCGCACTAACCGTTCCACATGGATGATTTTGTACCTGAACACGTGTTTTATTCCTGTAAATCGACAGATTAATATGTGGAATGAAAACATAACGTAATTTCATATGTAAAGATAGAATATATTACTTAGTATCACATATGGTGGCCAATTCGGCGTAGTGTATAAACACATTTTATATGGGAATTTGTTTTCCTAAAATATACCAATAGAAGTGTCGCGTTTTTAAATCCGTTAACCATAGATATTAGCTATACCATGGTATCAGCTGTTTTTATGAGCGATAAGGGATGGTTGTGTTGGCGTTTCGTCCGTATTTTTGCTCTTCAAAATAATGTGGAGGACAAAATATCTATCTATATTTATATCTTCCCAACTGGTCCCAACAGTATAACGCAGTTAAAATGACTATTCCTTTTGTTTGTAAATTTTTGGATTGTATTTTGGACATTGTGTTTTCAGTGTAGCAATACCACGTGACTTTTGACTACAGTTACAAGAAGAAATTTGTAAACATCGAAAAATAAAAAAGCCATAAGTATTTTATTTTTTCATCAATTTCTATGAAAGATACGCCACGCTACGGAGATAATTATTTGCTTTTCTGGAAATATAAAATCATTTTCCGCGGCTCTGTCGTTTTGTCTATAACCTTGTGAAACCGTGCAACGTGTAGGTTTCACAGGGTAATGGAACAATTGGTAAAACTGCTGAAAAAATCTTATATTTCACGGAAAGCAAATACTTTTCTTCTTAGATTAATTAAGCCAAAACACATGTTTTACATTGTTATTATATTAAAATTACCCACAATAATAATCACACAAACAGTTAAACCCAAAACACAAACACAATTGGGTAAACATTTATGCACATTGTTATGTTCATGTCCACAGCTCTCCAGCTAATAAGTACGAACCAAGGCACTTCAAGTTAAACTGAGACTCTGATCAATCCGGCTGTATACTCGGGTGTTTTCGATTCGTATGTTTATTTACTACATGTGCAATAATCTCTGCATTTGTAACAATATCGAAAGCAAAATCAAGCCTGAATAGTAGCGCTGTGGAAACGGTCGTGCCTTTAGCGCCAGTGTCGCAGGTTCAAAACTTACTGTTACCTTTTTACATTAATATGTTTACCTTAACTTTCTATCCGTGAATCAATGGGTTTATGTTTAAAACTTTTGCCCGTACGTTCTTATATCAGTTTGTCTTTATTTTCTGTTACAGTAATATTTTCAATTGCATATGGTTTTATTTCAAGTACATGAACAATGTTTAACGACTTGGCCATTATCAATGTAATGTATGTCTGAATTGTGTAATGTAAATGTAAACATAGGGTTGATTTTATACCGCGAATTGCGTACTTGCATTGCATATAAAGAAAAAAAGTTAAAGAAAAAATATTTCGTTAGCCTCGAACCCGAGACCGTGTCTTCTACACACATTACATTTACCCACTGAGCTATCACAGATTGTTATCTTGAAGCAACAAAAGTGGTGAAACACACAACAAATCATTATCTGTCCAGTCATGGAATTAGATAATCATATTGTAACAGTGTATATTCATCCGTTGATCGGTCAAGGCAAGCCTTAGTATAGTAATCTGAGCGTTCGTCCATTGTTCGGGCAAGGCGAGCCTTAGTATAGTAATTTGGTGCGTTCGTCCGTTGTTCGGGCTAGGCGAGCCTTAGTAATTTGGTGCGTTCGTCCGTTGCTCGGGCTACAAGGCGAGCCTTATAGTAATTTGTTACGTTCGTCCATTGTTCGGGCTACAAGGCGAGCCTTATAGTAATTTGGTACGTTCGGCCGTTGTTCGTGCTTCAAGGGGAGCCTTAGTAATTTGGTACTTTCGTCCGTCTAATAGGCGAGCCTTGGTAATTTGGTACCTTCTTTCGTTGTTCGGGCTACAAGGCGAGCCTTAGTAATTTGGAACGTTCGTCCGTTGGTCGGGCAAATCGGCGAGCCTTAGTAATTTGGTACGTTCTTTCGTTGTTCGGGCTACAAGGCGAGCCTTAGTTATTTTGTACGTTCGTCCGTTGTTCGGGCTAGGCGAGCCTTGGTAATTTGGTACGTTCGGTCGTTGTGCAGGCTTCTAGGCGAGCCTAAGTGAGTTGGTTCGTTTGTCTGTTGTTCGAGCTATGCGAGCCTTGGCAATTTGGTACGTTCGGTCGTTGTGCGGGCATCTAGGCGAGCCTAAGTGAGTTGGTGCGTTCGTTCGTTGTTCTGGCTACTAGGCGAGCCATAGAAATTTGGTGCATCCGTCCGTTGTTCGGCTAGCTAGGCGAGCCTTAATAATCTGGTACGGTTGCCCGTTGATCGGACTAGGCGAGCCTTGGTATTTTGGAACGTTCGTCCGTTGTTTGGGCTAATAGGCGAGCCTTAGTAATTTGGTACGTTCTTTCGTTGTTCTGGCTAGGCGAGCCTTGGTAATTTGGTACGGTTAGTTTATAATATGACTTGTTTTATGCATTGGGTTCTTACTCATGTATTGACATTTTATATGTGCTGTCACAGGAGTCGGCCATTTTCTAATCATGTGACTGAAAATAGTTCAAATATGGCGCCTTGTTATATCAGAATGGTATATTGCGACGCATAAAGGCCATAGTGATCAGGTTACTATCCTATGTGATGTCACAAACATAACGGAGGTTAATTCGCCGACATTGGTACACATTATACGATCAATATATCCCCTATGTATAGCATAAATACGAACTATATTGCATTGAGAGATTACATAGTCCGTCGTCAATATTATAACATTAGTCATATTATATATTAACCTATATTATACAAACACTAGTGTAAAGCGAATACATTTCTGGGCTGGTATTCACAAAGCTTCTTAGATATTTTCGTAAGATTTTCTTATCTGATAAGAAATTATTTTAGCTAAGAATAAAATTTATTTTTGTCTTAAGTTGTATTCAAGAAGCATCTTAGAAATATCTTAGCTAAAATATTATCCTAAATCTAAGAAATATTTTAAAGTGGTTGCTATGTAAAACGGGATTTTCTCGCTCTAAAAATAGTAACGGAAATGAGGACTCCTTCCAAGGGAGGGATTAGTCCTCGATCATTTTCGAACCGCTTTTATTATCATTTGAAATCATGCATGTATATAAAAAAATTAGTTGGGTTTCATGAATATTAATTTGTGTAATGTAAAACCGGGTGTCTATTATAAATAATAATTTCTAAATTATATTCACGTACAGTACATTCTGTTTGAATTACGTGTTTGAAGAGTTGTGTGTATAGAATACATGTAGTTTGTTTTTACTGAAGTCATGCGTGGATCCGGAGGGTTCCGAACCCCCGTGGAATTTTGGCAAAACATGTTGTTATCATGTGTATCTTGTATATATCTTGTCAGTGTAATTACGGCACCGCTCTAAGAAAAATAGTAGCTGATAGGCCCACTGAGAAAAATGTTAGTCGAATATCTTACAAAGTTACTTATGAACCAGTCAATATTATGCCCGCCCCGGGGGAATTAGACGAACGAATCTTCCCGACAGTCGGAAATTTGATAATCTTATCGACCCAGAGTCCCGTGAAACAGACTTTGGTCCGGGAATGTTGACATCACGAAAGGCGACATCGATAGGCCTACTTTTATACGTGTTTTTATTAAAGTACCTGGATGAAAAACTATACCCCACGGTGGGGATTTAGACAGTGAGCATTGTCTCCAGGGTGGGGATTTATACATAAAAAAATCGAAAATGTCTAATTCCCCCTGGGTCGCCCACCGCCTCCGCTCAGAGAGACGAATAATGAATCACTGTTCTGATTTCTTATATAATGTACAAATGCTATATGCAGTTGTATTGTAGATGTCAGCCAGTATAATAGTTGTAATTTTTTACATACATCCTATGTGGGATCTCTTCTTAAATGTCACTGTTAATGTAAGGAACAAGTACCTAGAAGGAAGAGGTTAAAGCCGTTTTGCGAGTATTTGAAGCTGTATAAGGTATAGGTGAGACAGTCATAACTCTCTACAACAGTTTAACTCCCTTTCACAATTGTCGTAGGAATTTCTTCATCTCCCGACGCTTCCGAATCTACATCGAAATTCATCGGCATATGTCTTGAAATTGTAATTTTGTGGTGCGACGGCTCTGCGTTGACACACAGCATCCCTACGATGAACAGTTGTCGAACGCCATATTTTTACGAGTGTCGTGCAAACGTCGTACGTGCGTCGTGCGATTGTCGTACGATAATGAATGTCCGCAAGAATGCCGTGCGTATGACATGCGACAATCGCACGACCATCGCACGTCCATCGTTCGTCCATCACACGTTCCGCTTCCTGGTTCAATACTGTAAACGTTATCATAAACTTCATCTAGTGCATTGTGAAAACTTATGAAAACTGCCAGAAAAAAAACATGTAAGAATATAAGCAATGTATCTACAAAACCAATGATGCCATCAACAATGTCATCAAAATTTCTATTTCAGCCTTGTATGGCACTTGTATTAAAGTGTGGCAACTCATTTGACCATGTATGTCTATCAATCACATTATATATCACATAAACATTATTATGTGACCATTGTAATACAGAATTATAAGAGACTAATAAATATTCACAACGATATTACAAATCATAAATAATAATAACTTTATTTTCCGATGATATACCCATTAAACCTAGGGCTATGCACCTTTATACATGTGTACACATATTATTGATATATTTATCATTATCAAAAATGTAATTATACAGTACAAGTAATTAAAATCAAACTTTAAACAGACGATGAATAAAGGAACTTTTAAGTTTTGCCTATGAAGTGTGAACTGTGAGCTATGAAGTGTGAACTATAAAGTGTGCAATGTGAACAATGAAATAAGGACTGTGAACTATTAAGTGCGAACAGTGGAGCGTGGAGTGTGAAATGTGGAGTATGAACTGTGGAGTGTGAACTGTGGAGTGCGAACTATGGAGTGTGAACTGTGGAGTATGAACTGTGGAGTGTGAACTTGGAGTATGAACTTTGGAGTATGAAATATAGAGGGTGAACTATGTACGGGTGTTTACATTTAACATATGAACCATAAAGCAATATTAGACATGCAGTTCGAAGTGTGAAGCATGAAGCATGAACTATGAAGTCACCACCGCGCCTTCGAACAATAACACAGCCAAAGTGTGCGGAACCCGTCCGGAGCTTTTAGGTTCGTAAAGCACTTGCTAGACACTCCTATGATAGCCATATGGTGGTCACACAGTGTCCGTGTGAGTACTTTTCGATAAGGCATGCGAGCATCGACAAGCCTATTAGTGTTCAAATCCGTACGGATATCATACTTAGCTCGTTTGATGTCGGTATGAGACCCGTACGAGATGTTCCCGACTTCGAAATCCGCGCAAATACGTGTACAACTCGGGAGTTCGGTGAAACATTTTCACTGATATACGAATTAAGAAAACTGTAAGATGATCGGTAGTCTACCATATCCACATTGGCTTATGGACGTCGTAGGCTTACTAGTTTGCAAAAGTCAGCTCGTGTATATCTCGTAGCATAAATGTGACCAAGGTATAAGTGTTTGCTGACAAAATTGACATGTTTGATAATATAATTCAACGAAAGATATTGTGTTTTAAAATGCGTAATAAAACATTAGTGTTATAGATCTACTATAGGCCTACTTTGTGTTAGCCAGCTATTATTGTAGCGTGATTATTCTTATATACTTATTTACACTTTGTAAATTACATATAATGCACGATGAATTTAGCAACATATCTATTTCTGATTAACTGTGTGTTATAAATGCAAAATGTGGATATTTGAGACTATACATGATTAAAAATGTATGCATCAATAATCCCGAATTCCGAAAACCTGTGTCCGGAGTTTCCACCTAACCTTCTACTTTCGCTTTAGGCGGATGCGACACCGGGTTATTTTCCTTGAACTGGGCGTTTGCATGACGTTTTGATAAATTGCTAAGGTTTTTGGTCTAAAAGAATGATTTAATACGTATATTAGGGCGGTTCTTCATTGTTACCCATTGCTTGATGATTTCCAAGCTTTAAAACCGGTTTTAAACACATAATAAAAAACTCCTATTTTCATCTTAGAAATTTCTTAAATAGTAAGATACCTATGTACGTATCTTAAATATAGGCACATTTCTTAGTTGAAAATGGATATTTATGACAAAAAGTGGCTATTTAAGAAGATCTTAAGTTTAAGATATGTTGTGAATAGCGACTTAGAAATAAATTAAACTTAAGACAAATTTTATCATAACTAAGCAATTTATAGGATATTTAAGATATATTTTTATCTAAGAAGCTTTGTGAATACCAGCCCTGGGCTGGTATTCACAAAGCTTCTTAGATATTTTCGTAAGATTTTCTTATCTGATAAGAAATTATTTTAGCTAAGAATAAAATGTATTTTTGTCTTAAGTTGTATTCAAGAAGCATCTTAGAAATATCTTAGCTAAAATATTATCCTAAATCTAAGAAATATTTTAAAGTGGTTGCAATGTAAAACGGGATTTTCTCGCTCTAAAAATAGTAACGGAAATGAGGACTCCTTCCAAGGGAGGGATTAGTCCCCGATCATTTTCGAACCGCTTTTATTATCATTTGAAATCATGCATGTATATAAAAAAATTAGTTGGGTTTCATGAATATTAATTTGTGTAATGTAAAACCGGGTGTCTATTATAAATAATAATTTCTAAATTATATTCACGTACAGTACATTCTGTTTGAATTACGTGTTTGAAGAGTTGTGTGTATAGAATACATGTAGTTTGTTTTTACTGAAGTCATGCGTGGATCCGGAGGGTTCCGAACCCCCGTGGAATTTTGGCAAAACATGTTGTTATCATGTGTATCTTGTATATATCTTGTCAGTGTAATTACGGCACCGCTCTAAGAAAAATAGTAGCTGATAGGCCCACTGAGAAAAATGTTAGTCGAATATCTTACAAAGTTACTTATGCACCAGTCAATATTATGCCCGCCCCGGGGGAATTAGACAAACGAATCTTCCCGACAGTCGGAAATTTGATAATCTTATCGACTCAGAGTCCCGTGAAACAGACTTTGGTCCGGGAATGTTGACATCACGAAAGGCGACATCGATAGGCCTACTTTTATACGTGTTTTTATTAAAGTACCTGGATGAAAAACTATACCCCACGGTGGGGATTTAGACAGTGAGCATTGTCTCCAGGGTGGGGATTTATACATAAAAAAATCGAAAATGTCTAATTCCCCCTGGGTCGCCCACCGCCTCCACTCAGAGAGACGAATAATGAATCACTGTTCTGATTTCTTATATAATGTACAAATGCTATATGCAGTTGTATTGTAGATGTCAGCCAGTATAATAGCTGTAATTTTTTACATACATCCTATGTGGGATCTCTTCTTAAATGTCACTGTTAATGTAAGGAACAAGTACCTAGAAGGAAGAGGTTAAAGCCGTTTTGCGAGTATTTTAAGCTGTATAAGGTATAGGTGAGACAGTCATAACTCTCTACAAAAGTTTAACTCCCTTTCACAATTGTCGTAGGAATTTCTTCATCTCCCGACGCTTCCGAATCTACATCGAAATTCATCGGCATATGTCTTGAAATTGTAATTTTGTGGTGCGGTCACAATATTCGTACATCGGACGCACGACGGCTCTGCGTTGACACACAGCATCCCAACGATGAACAGTTGTCGAACGCCATATTTTACGAGTGTCGTGCAAACGTCGTACGTGCGTCGTGCGATTGTCGTACGATAATGAATGTCCGCAAGAATGCCGTGCGTATGACATGCGACAATCGCACGACCATCGCACGTCCATCGTTCGTCCATCACACGTTCCGCTTCCTGGTTCAATACTGTAAACGTTATCATAAACTTCATCTAGTGCATTGTGAAAACTTATGAAAACTGCCAGAAAAAAAACATGTAAGAATATAAGCAATGTATCTACAAAACCAATGGTGCCATCAACAATGCCATCAAAATTTCTATTTCAGCCTTGTATGGCACTTTTATTAAATTGTGGCAACTCATTTGACCATGTATGTCTATCAATCACATTATATATCACATAAACATTATTATGTGACCATTGTAATACAGAATTATAAGAGACTAATAAATATTCACAACGATATTACAAATCATAAATAATAATAATAATAACTTTATTTTCCGATGATATACCCATTAAACCTAGGGCTATGCACCTTTATACATGTGTACACATATTATTGATATATATATCATTATCAAAAATGTAATTATACAGTACAAGTAATTAAAATCAAACTTTAAACAGACGATGAATAAAGGAACTTTTAAGTTTTGCCTATGAAGTGTGAACTGTGAGCTATGAAGTGTGAACTATAAAGTGTGCAATGTGAACAATGAAATAAGGACTGTGAACTATTAAGTGCGAACAGTGGAGCGTGGAGTGTGAAATGTGGAGTACGAACTGTGGAGTGTGAACTGTGGAGTGTGAACTATGGAGTGTGAACTGTGGAGTATGAACTGTGGAGTGTGAACTTGGAGTATGAACTTTGGAGTATGAAATATAGAGGGTGAACTATGTACGGGTGTTAACATTTAACATATGAACCATAAAGCAATATTAGACATGCAGTTCGAAGTGTGAAGCATGAAGCATGAACTATGAAGTCACCACCGCGCCTTCGAACAATAACACAGCCAAAGTGTGCGGAACCCGTCCGGAGCTTTTAGGTTCGTAAAGCACTTGCTAGACAGTCCTATGATAGCCATATGGTGGTCACACAGTGTCCGTGTGAGTACTTTTCGATAAGGCATGCGAGCATCGACAAGCCTATAAGTGTTCAAATCCGTACGGATATCATACTTAGCTTGTTTGATGTCGGTATGAGACCCGTATGAGATGTTTCCGACTTCGAAATCCGCGCGATTACGTGTACAACTCGGGAGTTCGGTGAAACATTTTCACTGATATACGAATTAAGAAAACTGTAAGATGATCGGTAGTCTACCATAATTATCCACATTGGCTTATGGACGTCGTAGGCTTACTAGTTTGCAAAAGTCAGCTCGTGTATATCTCGTAGCATAAATGTGACCAAGGTATAAGTGTTTGCTGACAAAATTGACATGTTTGATAATATAATTCAACGAAAGATATTGTGTTTTAAAATGCGTAATAAAACATTAGTGTTATAGATCTACTATAGGCCTACTTTGTGTTAGCCAGCTATTATTGTAGCGTGATTATTCGTTTATACTTATTTACACTTTGTAAATTACATATAATGCACGAATTTAGCAACATATCTATTTCTGATTAACTGTGTGTTATAGATGCAAAATGTGGATATTTGAGACTATACATGATTAAACATGTATGCATCAATAATCCCGAATTCCGAAAACCTGTGTCCGGAGTTTCCACCTAACCTTCTACTTTCGCTTTAGGCGGATGCGACACCGGGTTATTTCCCTTGAACTGGGCGTTTGTATGACGTTTTGATAAATTGCTAAGTTTTTTGGTCTAAAAGAATGATTTAATACGTATATTAGGGCGGTTCTTCATTGTTACCCATTGCTTGATGATTTCCAAGCTTTAAAACCGGTTTTAAACACATAATAAAAAACTCCTATTTTCATCTTAGAAATTTCTTAAATAGTAAGATACCTATGTACGTATCTTAAATATAGGCACATTTCTTAGTTGAAAATGGATATTTATGACAAAAAGTGGCTATTTAAGAAGATCTTAAGTTTAAGATATGTTGTGAATAGCGACTTAGAAATAAATTAAACTTAAGACAAATTTTATCATAACTAAGCAATTTATAGGATATTTAAGATATATTTTTATCTAAGAAGCTTTGTGAATACCAGCCCTGGTTTTGATTGTCGTTCGACCATGTACATACTAACACTGAAACGATATTCTCTCTCACGCGGCAATTTTGATTTATCGTCTGCGAGCTATGAACGTGTTTAAATATTGTATAGGTAGGTAGATCAATAGACGATTCTGATGAAATGGAGAAAGACCTGACAATGAACAAAAGGTAAGATATTTTACAATAATTTCTATTATTAAGTATTAGTGCGTCAATCGACTTTTACCATTTACTTGCAATTGATTTGTCCATTTTTATTTGGGTTTATATCGTTTTTAATATTTTCAGTATACAAACATGTATTTAAATGTTAAAATTAGCATAACTACACAGTGGCTGCAAACTATACATTACTCACATTTCTGGGGTGGTATTCAATGTTGATATAATATAATTGGAGAATAAGGCTTGTCAATCATATCGTCTGTTACTGACCAAGAGTTTAACATGGTGTGATCTGTTTGGTTGTTCTTATTCTTAACTCAAGTAAGATCAATATTGAATACCACTTGACTAATACCTGTAATTTTAGTGGGCACATACCGTGAAGTTTTGAAATTTTTTGCAGGTCAATCAAACGCCACAATAACTCTGATTCATTATAACGTTATAATCATGTTTTGTGTAATATGTGTTATGGTGCAGCGAGTTATTTTAAGAACGGTCACCTGTCTGATATAGGTAAATATCTGGGTTATGTATGTTTATGTACTTTTATCAGTAGAGTTTATATAGTAATACCCCACGTGACATAATGGAGTTAAATATTTAGCTATAGTTAAATAGTCGGCGCGAGATCCGTGTATTATACGCTTGCATAAAGTTCAGCATATTGGTACTGCTTTATCAAAGCACTTACGGCGTTAAATTTTAATTCTTTATAATGCTTTTAAAACTTAAACTTGTGGTGAAAGGATCTTTGATATTAACAATGATTTAGTTAATTAAATCCCACAAACCAAATATTTTCCCTATTTGTATTTGTAAAAGCATGATATGGTATTTAAATTTTAACGTAAGTTTAATGTTTCCTTAAGTGCTTTGATAAAACAGTACCCTGGTTGCATGTCATAGTTTCGAAATTACATTTAAAAAAATTCTATTTACATTTGAATCGTAAGCTATGCTTTGAGTGGGTATAAAACACTATACCGATTCGTAAAGTATCTACTCTTACTTATTTTTAGTTCAGAAATCTGTAGGCGCGTGTACTTTATATACACAATATTAAACTCGTATATTCATGCCTTATATTGTCTTTTAAATTTTAAACTCCAAATCGACCATACATTATAGCAGAAAATTATTAAACTGTTAGATATAACATGTGTCATAGTCTATAATTATAAAAATCAATAGTTACTTGGAGTAATAAACCAAACAGTATGAATGTATACTATAGGTAAATAGTTAGGTTAGGAATGTTTACATTTGTATTAACTATAACCTACAGATAGCCATGTCTATCATTTTACTTATTTGAAATTAATAGATATAATTGTAAAAACTTCGTATATTACGTTGCGGACATAAACATTATAATTATGTTAATGAATTTTTAATTGCACATACACACACCGTACAACCCGTTGTGTATAAGGCAGTTCTGTTTGTCGAAGGCAGCGACACACGCGTTTTGCGCTACTTGAGTAGGGTAAGTATTTGTTATTTTATATGTGTTTTGCGTTGCTTTTGATCACTTACATACATCGTTGACGCGTAGAATGAACAATAAGTATATACAATGTATGTGCCCACAAATACCATATCAATCGATTAAACAGGTTTAAGGTATGCGATGTTTGCCAAAAGTTCGAAACTATCGCCTTTGACATTGAATTCTCAACTAAATTCGTGATTTGGAACAATTCTAAAATATTGAATACAAACTTTAATCCTTTCTCAATATATTATGTCGTTTCCGTTTTGGAAAATGTACATTTTCTTTGAAGATACAGAGGTTTAAATTGAACGAGGTACAAACAAAATGCTAACAAAATAGGCAGTTCTGTTTTTCGAATGATAACGACAAAGGCAGAGCGTTAACTATTAATGCTAACGCAGAGGCAGAGATAAGAGACTTATGCTTACGAGTAAGGCAGAAATTCTAACTAATTGACAGGACCATAAAACCCCTGTGTACGAATTGTACAGGTGAACGAAGTAGAGCAGACTGACCGAGCTGAGCAAAAACTTACGTCAGATTGTTTCCGACACTAGGCGCACAAATCGTCAACTCAAGTTGTCCATTTTAGAACTTTGGAAGTATGTAAAGAAATAAATTATCAAATGGTTTATTATAACATCGGTATAAAATATAGTAAAAGTGTGTATCTCGCGAAGGGAAGTACTTTGGAGAACTGTGATAGCTTGGCACAGGCGAGTGTTGACGTTCTGTGGCACGGCCGACTTCACCTGGCGTTCGTAAAGTGTACACAATTTGTAGGGTTTTAGATAATGTGTAATGAAATTTTGCTAGTTTGTCAAGAAATAAATTATCTAAAGGTTTATTATAATTTCGACACACAATACTTGATAGTTCTCATGATATAAAGTGGTTATACGCTATTCTAGGACAACCCATGTATATTTGACTTGGGTAATCCAAACACGGTCTCGTCTTCTGAAAAGGGGTGACATGCTTTCATTTTGTGTATCTATTACAACTATAAAAATAAATGTGTTTATCTAGTATATAGTCCATTTAGGATAAAAATCCAGTGACGCAGCGGTCGAGTCCACTATAACGGTATAAACCAATTATAAGGGCTAATACTGTACAAACAACTATAATTCCAAAGCTATACCTGTTTAGACACTGGTTGTGATTTTTTGCGTACAAATAAAGTGCAACGTCACTGTCACAATATCCTAACTTGACTATACCTGTAATCGTATAATTCCATAGTTTGAAGTACAACAAATAAATAACCTAGATATGTACTTATACTGAGTAGTGTATAGTTATAGTGAGTAGTGTATAGTTATACTGAGTAGTGTATAGTTATAGTGAGTAGTGTATAGTTATAGTGAGTAGTGTATAGTTATAGTGAATAGTGTATAGTTATAGTGAGTAGTGTATAGTTATAGTGAATAGTGTATAGTTATAGTGAGCAGTGTATAGTTATAGTGAGTAGTGTATAGTTATAGTGAGAAGTGTAAACTTATAGTGAGTAGTGTATAGTTATAGTGAGAAGTGTATAGTTATAGTGAGTAGTGTATAGTTATAGTGAGCAGTGTATAGTTATAGTGAGTGGTGTATATTTATAGTGAGTAGTGCATAGTTATAGTGAATAGTGTAAAGTTATAGTGAGTGGTGTATAGTTATAGTGAGTGGTGTATAGTTATAGTGAGAAGTGTATAGTTATAGTGAGTGGTGTATAGTTATAGTGAGTGGTGTATAGTTATAGTGAGTAGTGTATAGTTATAGTGAGTGGTGTATAGTTATAGTGAGTAGTGTATAGTTATAGTGAGAAGTGTATAGTTTTAGTGAGTGGTGTATAGTAATAGTGAGTAGGGTATAGTTATAGTGAGAAGTGTATAGTTATAGTGAGAGGTGTATAGTTATACTGAGTAGTGTATAGTTATAGTGAGAAGTGTATAGTTATAGTGAGTAGTGTATAGTTATAGTGAATAGTGTATAGTTATAGTGAGAAGTGTATAGTTATAGTGAGTAGTGTATAGTTATAGTGAGAAGTGTATAGTTATAGTGAATAGAGTATAGTTATAGTGAGAAGTGTATAGTTATAGTGAGTGGTGTATAGTTATAGTGAGTAGTGTATAGTTATAGTGAATAGTGTATAGTTATACTGAGTAGTGTATAGTTATAGTGAGTAGTGTATAGTTGTAGTGAGTAGTGTATACTATTATTAGTTATAGTGAGCAGTGTATAGTTATACTGAGTAGTGTATAGTTATAGTTAGAAGTGTATAGTTATACTGAGTAGTGTATAGTTATAGTGAGTAGTGTATAGTTATAGTGAGTGGTGTATAGTTATAGTGAGAAGTGTAAAGTTATAGTGAGTAGTGTATAGTTATAGTGAGTAGTGTATAGTTATAGTGAGTGGTGTATAGTTATAGTTAGAAGTGTATAGTTATAGTGAGTAGTGTATAGTTATACTGAGTAGTGTACAGTTGTAGTGAGTAGTGTATAGTGTATAGTTATAGTGTGTAGTGTATAGTTGTAGTGAGTAGTGTATACTATTATTAGTTATAGTGAGCAGTGTATAGTTATACTGAGTAGTGTATAGTTATAGTTAGAAGTGTATAGTTATAGTGAGTAGTGTATAGTTATAGTGAGTAGTGTATAGTTATAGTGAGTAGTGTATAGTTATAGTGAGTAGTGTATAGTTATAGTGAGTGGTGTATAGTTATAGTCAGAAGTGTATAGTTATAGTGAGTAGTGTATAGTTATAGTGAGTAGTGCATAGTTATAGTGAGTGGTGTATAGTTATAGTTAGAAGTGTTTAGTTATAGTGAGTAGTGTATAGTTATAGTGAGTGGTGTATAGTTATACTGAGTAGTGTATAGTTATAGTGAGAGGTGTATAGTTATACTGAGTAGTGTATCGTTATACTGAGTAGTGTATAGTTATAGTGAGAAGTGAATAGTTATACTGAGTAGTGTATAGTTATACTGAGTAGTGTATAGTTATAGTGAGTAGTGTATAGTTATAGTGAGTGGTGTATAGTTATAGTGAGTAGTGTATAGTTATAGTGAGTGGTGTATAGTTATAGTGAGTAGTGTATAGTTATAGTGAGTGGTGTATAGTTATAGTGAGTAGTGTATAGTTATAGTGAGTGGTGTATAGTTATAGTGAGTAGTGTATAGTTATAGTGAGTGGTGTATAGTTATAGTGAGTAGTGTATAGTTATAGTGAGTGGTGTATAGTTATAGTGAGTAGTGTATAGTTATAGTGAGTAGTGTATAGTTATAGTGAGTAGTGTATAGTTATAGTGAGTAGTGTATAGTTATAGTGAGTAGTGTATAGTTCATATGAATGGTAAACATCCGTGTCCTAGATATGTGTTTATACAAATCGACAATCAGGATGTGAATGCACCAATATTCATTGAACACTATCCTACACTGTTATCTATCTATTCATACTGCCTAACGCCTCTATTCGAGTATTATTGGCAAGTGTGTCGGTCAAGGGCAGACTTAAGATCAATGAAGAGAAAGAGGTGTAATACAAGGAATCCGCAAGCGTTATTCTAGCTCGTTTCGAACAGACTCCTTGGTGCCGGTGTATAGCACCGATGCACGCGAGACTTCTTTTTTTCAACCAGTTCATCTCTAGTTGGGTGGGAAACACTGAAAAGCGTTTCAGAAATGACCAAGTGCCCCCGTCGAGATTCGAACCACAGACATATCGATCAGTAGTCAAGCGCGTTACCACTCGACCACTGTGCCATATATGTACTGGTGAATGCATGTTCAAATGAGTTCGAAATATTCACAATGACCTTTTTAATTATATCGTAAACTCGTTGCAAATGCAGGAATATACATAAATGTATATTTTTAAAAGTCATTATAACTGTTTAAGCATAAACATCGTCAAGAACCTTCAGGACAATGCCAAACAAAGCACAATCTAAAAAACGGATACATGTATAATGTTTCTGACCGAGCAATGTTTTATTTTAACATCGCAATTTTAGGTAACAGTACAAAAAGGTCATTATGTCACACCAAACAAACGTGAAAGGAAATGAAGACGATTCACAAATGACCAAAGAAGTACCTGGAAATGATTGTCTAACAAAGGAAGAAGAAGAAACAGTTGAGCTGGCAAATGTCACAAAGGTTCCATCAAGGGATTGGCAAATTGAATGTAGTCTCAACGAATGCTTACTAAACGTGTACCAAAACAATCGCTGGACAGATATGGTCGTCAAATGTGGAAACCAAGAAAACAGTATAAGGGCTCATAAAATCATTCTAGCAGCCAGGAGTCCAGTTTTTGAAGCTATGTTGTTTGGACCTTGTAGTGATGGAAAGACGGAATATAACTTTCCCGACACAGATCCTGACATATTTGATATGATGCTAAGGTGCGTACGGTAGGCATTTTCTTAGTTCATGCATAACGGCCATAAGTCTATTTTGAACAAAACCTTAGAATGCGTACATTGTATAAAGCAGCCTAAGTGTATGAAATATTCAAATACGCAAAAATATTTCCCACATAGATCCGTAAGAAAATGCCCATTGCTAACAATGTAATATAATATGGAAAATATATTTGATTAAATGCGACTTGTGTCTTATAAAAAAGATAATAATAAACCCGCCAGGTAAGACAGCGCTCAACGGAAACGGCATAACACGATAGCCACACAATTGAACAGTGTACAAAATGCTATAGATGTGACTCTGTATGAAGGTGACTCCGGACAACATGACGATTATCGATAGTTGATGACTTGTTTGAATACTATTATCGTTGACGTTTGACGAGCGTACCTTCCGATCTCCAAGCACAAGTCACCATTACCAATATGAACAAGAAAAATGAAACCGAACATTTACAAAAGCACGAAAACCCAGTCAATCAAACTCGCACGGTACAAGAGCCAGTTGAAAAGAACATATCTAAGCAACAAACTTCAAAACATGCAACAGCAACACTGTACAGTCAGGTGATATAACTGAGTTCTTACAATTTTCGTGTACAATTTTATTCCACTTATTAGTAAGTTTATACTAGCATAGTTACTCCTTTATTAATGACATTTCGGCAGAAAGAAGCCTTTTACAAAATATTACGATCTTCTTTTTCAGGTTTATGTATAATGACGATGCCAATTTGACAAGTGTTGACGATGCCATCGATTTAATGCAAATGGCACATATGTATCAGATAACGAGTCTGGTAGGTCAGTGTGCACAGTTCTTACACACCAATATAACAGTGAACAACGTTTGTAAAAGTCTTGATTGCGCACTGAAATATAATACGCACACACTTCGAGATGCATGCTGTGACTTCATTGACAGGAACGTCATAAATGTGATGCAGACAGATGGTTTCATGAAAGTATCAAACGAATGTCTGACATACATACTGAAAGGTGATACGTTCTTTGCTGATGAAGATGTTATATTTCAAAGAGTTGAAGAATGGGCGAAATTAAAATTGGCTGAGGCAGGAAAGGAAGTTAAAGGAACCAATATTCGCAATAGTATTGGAGAGGCATTTTATCACCTTCGACTGTCAACATTGCCTGCGGTAAAGCTACTTGAATGCATCAAGCGGAAAGGTTTGTTATCAGCTAATGAATATGTAGATATTGTGGATTGCGATGTAGAACGCCAACCTCAGGTGAATGTTGTATCCAACGTACCGCGTATACCTTTAGCAGAATCAGTGACTGTTTCATCAAATGCTGAAAGCAAGCGAAGTACAAACATAGTGCAAGAAATGCAACTTAAGATTGCAAAAGATTGTTATTTGGAATGTATCAAAATTCCTTTTTTCCGTATGTATAAACTGTACAATAAGCCGCTTGCCGTATACAATTATGTAAAGTCGGGTGGATTTTCACATTTTACAGAAGGACAATATTTCAATCATAATGTATTACTGTCAGTTGAAGTAACGATAGATAAGATCAATCTTAAACATCGTTCAAATATACGTCAATTGCCAGATGAATCATCTAAAGTAGTGTTTGATACACCAGTATTACTGAAGAAACGAGATTCTCCGTTTGACCTTAGAATTAAAATAGAGCCAATCTGCACGGATCCCAACGTTTTACTTGATGGTACTTACGGATCATTACTCATAGCTAGTGATTCAGCAGTACTTTCAATCTCTCAATCAAAGGCATGTATGATTGGTATAAATGAAATTGGTATTCGGAATTGTTCTTTCCGAGATGAAACAGAAGATCCGGATATTGAGTCAGCAGACACAGAAGAAACAGAAGATGTATCAGATTCATAATCTACGTATACAGACTAAAACTAGTGTGTGTATACAAACATATCGCTAGCTTAGAATGAAGGGTCGTAGGTACAAAATCGATATTTTGAGAAAACAAGAAAAAACTGTCTGAAACCTGCTCATTTACGTATGGAAAAACAAGCTTTTTCAACTTCAGTTAGGTCAACATGACCAGTTCCGATTTTCATTAAAATAGGCTTATAAGAATCGCATTGTGATGCAGATTTCAAATATGTATGTTATAAGTTCGACCTTCTCATTCTAAGCCAGCGATAGAGGTTTGTACTATTTACATGCATGGTTAGCTGTTTCATGGATTTGATCTATGGAATTTCAAACTAGCTAATTTTTCATTTATTACATTATTGATCGTCACATCAACAGTATACCCAAACAAGACGGATATTGCCTTTGCTTCACAAGCATCATTCTCCGAACGTTTTTAGTACCATGTCCTGTTCATTTTAGCCACATGTGCCACATGATTGAACCTTCCTCCTACTGAATGTTTACCGCCAATAAAATCATCTTAAAGGGACTGCACATATTGGTGTATTGCAAAAATAAAAAAATTGTCAAATATTCGCGTGGTATTGTTGCATGTACGTGGGTAGATCCAAAAGAAATGTCACTGTTCCACTGGTGAGTTTATTTGTTGGCGTACGTCAATAAAATTTATATCAAAATGAGAAGTAATTCAATTCGGATTAATATCATTCGTTTCATTTTGTTTGAATATTAAAATAGCATTATATAGACACTCAAAATATACCACTGGCGTCACGTCGCCGCACACGAAAATGACGTTATTTTGCCAGCTTATAATTACAGTTGATGAGACATGGGTGTATGTCTATGACCCTGAATCAAGACATGCCTGTAACAATGTCTTTTCCTCACTACATAAATACTCTGGTAAGTAAATGTGTTTAAAAAATGGATGAGCAGACATGAGCGCTGTATGAAACATCAATGACGATACTTTGAAAACGAATGATGTAAGAAACGCAACTTTTGTTTACGACGTCGATCACGTCATTTGCTTACGGCGATGTCCGTTAATAGGCTTCCTATGTACACGTATATCTCAATAACAAATAATTGCATTATTGTAAAATTTGGCGATCATATTGGAAATAAATTAACGTAGATGTGTGTAAAATTGCGTTCTTTTATTTAAACCATGCACGATTTCACAGCACCAGTGACATTACTTTTGGATCAGCCCACGTATATCACATAAACTACCCCGCTGACATCTAAAATATCTTAAAAACTTCGGCATTTTGCAGTTATTTAAAATGTTTTTACATCAAAAATTCTATAAGGGTATTAATACCCTATAGAATTAATACTGCTATTACTTAAATCGCCTGATATTTGTTCGCATTTGATGAAAACAAATCGAAAAATGAACCAAATACCTCACTGTTTACGTTGTAGTTTGTTGATGTTACAGTTTGATCACATGTGAGTAACATTATTCACGAAGCATGTTGGAAGGAAACTTAGCAGGTTTTTTTTCAAGAACAAAATACTCTGTGTGCGATATCGAGAGTGGTTAAGATTGCTTATTTGCACCAAATCCTTCATAAAGCAACCGCCAGTGGCTTTCTATTACATCAATACTTGGTTAAATTGGAAAATCCCGATATACAAAATTTTTAGCCCAATCTGTGAGGTAGCACCTTTAACGCCCGAATCGCAGACTTCGAAATGGATATCTACATGTACCAGCCTTTCACTTTAAGAAATATATCGTAACGGGAAACGGGTCTACTGGCGGCTCGTGAAATAAAACAACTAGGTCGCTAGGATCAGTTTTTTTGTGCCGTAAGGATATTATATAGCTCAATTTTGAACCCTGGGCCATGACCTACCTGACAAGTCCATTGAGCGGATAGACTATGAAGTAGTACGTTCGGAGATCATTATTTAGGGTATGATACTTACAGATGCATGTTTGTAATTGAATTACAGCTTAATGCAGTCTGCAACGTTCAGAATGTCTAACACAAAATTCGGTGGTCCGAATCCACAATTCGCTCATTTTTTGATTTCATGGTTTCATGTTATTTAAAGAGATTACATGTATAATTTAAAGTGTTTTTTTAATTTATCAATAAAATTGTGTCAATTCAATATATGTTTCATTTACATTTATTTCGATCGTGTGTGTATTCCGAACTTACTGGAAAACCTATATTACGTTGATTAGCTGTCATAACGTACACGTTTAACACGGGCTTTGTACATATACAGTTAGACCATGGTTAGTCGTTGTCAGCCAATCAGCGCCTTGTATTGCCGTGGTAAATATCACAGAGACGGCGTTTTAAAATAGTCTATTAAATCGAGAAAAACGTTCATTTAGATCGAGAAAATCGTCCATTCAATTCAAGAAAATCGTGCTCAATCAACAGGATTATGTATATACTGAGCACATTTATAAACGCCGCACATATACAGTTTATCGTTACTAACAGAAATGAATACAAAATACACACGGATGGAAAATTAACAGCAATTATTAGCTATACCGGTTTTTCCCGTCGATTCTGAAAATTACAAACATGTTAATCCACAAGAACGACTGTGTTTTATACAGTCTAAAATAATACAACTGTATAGGTTTCTTTCTATATGCATTCAGAAACTGGTGTAATATTATTCAATTATATAAATGCATCAGTGTTTTTAAGTGGGTCTCTTTTTTACACTTATATGACGCTTTCTATCACTTGATATATATATAGTAACGAAAATAAAGGAGCCATTTTACTGTTGGAACTAGGTCATTCAACTTGTGCATTCAGCTTTTTGATTGTTGAAACAGGTTCATTTAGATTTTGACAGCTTGGACATGGGAGGATCATAACTTGTATAGTTGGGCATTGTGCCCTGTATGTTTTTTATTTATGTTTTCTGTGCTGGGCTTGTTCATGTGGGCATTGTGCCTCGTGTGTTTTTTAAGTTTTATGTGCTCGGCTGGTGCTGTCTTCCCTGTCTGACTTAATATTATCTTGTTGTAAGGTAATTCCTTAGTGGTCTATTTGTGTCATCTTCGGTATTGATGGACTGGTGCAATGAGCACGGATGATAATCGATATTGTATGACTAAAACAAATTTTGGCACTTGAGAGAGGAACATTTGCTGATCCTGTCCCATGCGGCTATCGAGATCGTGGATGTTCTACCACTGACCTGTATGTAAATTTGTCACAAAATACTCCTTCTTAGCTGCTCGCCGAGAGAGTATCTAACTTTCATACCAAAATATAGAATAAACACGTTTATTTCGTATTTGATTTTAAAAATGCTGTGCTTTTAATTGTGCTAAGTATAACATACCTCATGGTATCCGTGAGTCCGTGGGTCCGTCTATATATAGACGGCCCCACTCGTTTTCTATCCTATACAACAAAATTGAAACATATTTTCGTGGGATTCGGATCTAATCAAAATCGATCTATACGTATATTTCGTGTTTGCACGACTTTTTCGACCAATCAGCGGACTCAATTTTCGTCGTCTAATCCATGAAGAACGTTCTATTTTTCGAATTAATTTGTCTTCACCAAGAAGTAAAATGAGGTCACTGCACATGCGCAAATAGACCACGCCTAATCGTGAACTTCATGTATATGCAAATAACACCCTGTTCTTTTGGTCATCCATGTTTCAACCACAGGTTACTGTTTCATTGATAAAGAGTAAAACAATTATCATAAATTTTATGTTATCTTAGAGAGGTGCATTTGTACTAATGGGGTCAGATTTTCATAGTACTGAAAACAAAAATTCGCTTTCGGTATCTTCGTAAAGTAATTACATTCATGGACAACATTGTTAACTATATCGCTAAAAAGTTATACATGTACCCTAAAATGTATATTACGGTGTCCAGTCAATCACTGAGGTGCTTCAAATGAAAACGACAGTGCTATTCTAAACAAAAAAACTGTGTTTATTTTGTTATTAAATGACGGGTTTTGATATATTGATAACAAATTAAAGACGAATCACTCTAGTTTCTGATTAATATGTTAAACTATTTAATATAACATCAGTATCAAAGAAATGTTTGTTAAAACAAAATGCACCTCAGTGACTGTATATTATAAATTTTATAAAAACAACATGTTTTGGTTTTCTCTTTATTAATGATACAGTTACCTGTGGTTTCACCCATCGATACAAATGCAGCTTTAGAGACGGCGTGTAGTATTAACCATTTATTTGAACGGGGGTATCAATAGAGTTCACAATTCACCGACTTTATGTTTAAATACACACAGTTTATAGTTAAACACACCTAATAAAATGTGACCGTCTATTTGACCATTCAACGCGTCTATTTCGCGCCAAGTATTGTCCATGTAATGACCGATTTACAGGCACATGCATCTCGTGCTTCTTGGGGTTTTAATTATTCAAGGCAGAGCCAACACTAAGGCCCATATTCACATGTCGGTCCTCCACTCCAACTCGACTTACACTAACCTAAGGTAGCCTCAAGTGTAGCTGGAGTGACGGTCGAGTTAGTGAAGGTCGAGTAGAGATTTGGTATTCACATGGGTAACTCGTCCTCGACTTTCCTGAGTGCGTGACCGTTATAATATACGGTAGGATATTACACTGTACAAACAATCTGTGCTTTATTATTGAATTGGTTGGTTGTGTTTCGATGCATTTAATAAAGTCAAACTATAATTTTGATGATGTTTATGCTACATTCTTTATATTTCTTCAAATAAAACCTTTATTTTAATAATCAAAAATAGAGAGTATGATTATTGCAAAGATATTAGTGGATCAGTTAACATAAAACTTCGTTATCCTGGAATAACATAGAGAACGATGATTGTTTGCCAGACAATAGAGACATATATTTAGCCTTACATTTCCACAAACAATCATCGTTCGTAGAAAGTAATCAATAAGACAGCAGTTCTTAAATAAATTTATTTTCATAGTTACCACATTTAGGGTTTGGCATGATATGGGCGCGACCGAATGCATTTGACATGTAACAAATTGGGCTAATGCAAATACGCGTGAGCTGCCGAGTAATTAGCATAATGAGTTAGCTCCAAATTAATTAATTCATCAAATAGTAATAGCCTCCAATATAATCATAGTGTTTCAAATTTCAGATCAAGCAAATATATAAATACTTAATTTGCCCCCCAATTCGGCGGGGCAAAATAAATTTCCGAGTGGGCAAATATTTTTGATAAGAGTGAGCCGCCAACCAATAAGGTTTGTAATGGGCAGGCCCCGGGCCCTAAAACTCGGTTTATGATTTCGAGTGGGCTAAAATAAAAGAGTGAGCCACGAACCAAGTAGGTTTCAAATAAATAGAGTGGCCCCAGAGCCCTAAATACTCGTATATATCTTATTAAATATGTCGAGTGGGCTAAATACAAAAGTGAGCCGCCAACCAAATAGGTTTGAAATGGGCAGGCCCCGAGCCCTTAATACTCGCATATATTTAACTTAAAATGTCGAGTGCGCTAAAATAAAAGAGTGAGCCACGAACCAAGTAGGTTTGAAATAAATAAATAGAGTGGCCCCAGAGCGCTAAATACTCGCATTTATCTAACTTAAAATGTCGAGTGGGCTAAAATAAAAGAGTGAGCCGACAACCAATTCGGTTTGAAATAAATAAATCAGTCGGCCCCAGAGCCCTTAATACTCGTACATGTATAAATATTATTTCTATTTCAGAGTAGGCTATTACAAGAGTGAGCTACAGATCAAATTGGTATAAATTGGCTAGCTCCCGAAGTAAATACATATAAAAGCATTGGCCCCAAATGTTCAAATTGATACACAAGTAGTGGACCCTGGGAAACAGTGGTCTTTAATTACAACAAACTGTTGGCATAAAACAGCAATGCTGTTCTGTAATGAGAGCACAAGTTCAATTTCAATTGGTTTTGAGATCCGCTGTATGCCTATCTTCGGTCGCACCGAATTCTCTCTTCATATAACAACTATTAGTTTCACATTCAATAATTATAACAAGTCTTTGGTTCCGTAGCTAATAAACATAATGTAATCCCTCGTATGTATGAAGTATATCGTCCATGTACAAATCCTAGTAACTGAAATATATAATAAATAATTACATAACTGTTCAAAACACATATGTTATTTTAATTGTAATAATTATGTTAAGGGCGGGTGGGTGGGAAATAAATAAATCATTTAAAATAACCCGAGCTGAAATAACAACCAACCTTGTGTCTCCAACGTTTTGACCAAAAGTGATGCACGAGGCTTTGGTCAAAGCAAAAAGTGATGCATAATATCCAAACGCCGTGAGAAATACTGTAAGGTATACGGGTACTAAATGTTTTATATTTTCAAGGGCGGCATGAAGCCGCTAAAATCTATGTCACCCCGGATAACGTCGACTATAGGTAAACCATAGTCTTTATTATCCTGGAATAACATAGAGAACGATGATTGTTTGCCAGACAATAGAGACATATATTTAGCCTTACATTTCCACAAACAATCATCGTTCGTAGAAAGTAATCAATAAGACAGCAGTTCTTAAATAAATTTATTTTCATAGTTACCACATTTAGGGTTTGGCATGATATGGGCGCGACCGAATGCATTTGACATGTAACAAATTGGGCTAATGCAAATACGCGTGAGCTGCCGAGTAATTAGCATAATGAGTTAGCTCCAAATTAATTAATTCATCAAATAGTAATAGCCTCCAATATAATCATAGTGTTTCAAATTTCAGATCAAGCAAATATATAAATACTTAATTTGCCCCCCAATTCGGCGGGGCAAAATAAATTTCCGAGTGGGCAAATATTTTTGATAAGAGTGAGCCGCCAACCAATAAGGTTTGTAATGGGCAGGCCCCGGGCCCTAAAACTCGGTTTATGATTTCGAGTGGGCTAAAATAAAAGAGTGAGCCACGAACCAAGTAGGTTTCAAATAAATAGAGTGGCCCCAGAGCCCTAAATACTCGTATATATCTTATTAAATATGTCGAGTGGGCTAAATACAAAAGTGAGCCGCCAACCAAATAGGTTTGAAATGGGCAGGCCCCGAGCCCTAAATACTCGCATATATCTAACTTAAAATGTCGAGTGCGCTAAAATAAAAGAGTGAGCCACGAACCAAGTAGGTTTGAAATAAATAAATAGAGTGGCCCCAGAGCGCTAAATACTCGCATTTATCTAACTTAAAATGTCGAGTGGGCTAAAATAAAAGAGTGAGCCGACAACCAATTCGGTTTGAAATAAATAAATGAGTCGGCCCCAGAGCCCTTAATACTCGTACATGTATAAATATTATTTCTATTTCAGAGTAGGCTATTACAAGAGTGAGCTACAGATCAAATTGGTATAAATTGGCTAGCTCCCGAAGTAAATACATATAAAAGCATTGGCCCCAAATGTTCAAATTGATACACAAGTAGTGGACCCTGGGAAACAGTGGTCTTTAATTACAACAAACTGTTGGCATAAAACAGCAATGCTGTTCTGTATTGAGAGCACAAGTTCAATTTCAATTGGTTTTGAGATCCGCTGTATGCCACATTGGCAGTTTGAATGCAATGAGAACGGCCAACCGCCAAAAGTAGGAACCAACTACATTTGCGGTAGCGGGTCTCAATCCAATTATATTTGTTTTGTTTATTATTATAATATTTGTTTTGATAACCTGTGTAAACTGCACCTATCAAAAGCATATATATTGAAATAAGCAAATGCAACATACCGTTTTCCTTTTTTAACAATTCGACCAATTAATTGGGTATGTAAAATATAGAATACTTTACAATATTATCCATTCCTACAATTATAATATGATTGATAAATACATACTAACAACTTAGTGCCACATAGTCAATTTCTTCATTATTCACATGACCATTGACGATAAGGCTCGGAATTTTACTAATATAAAATGGATCAAGCATATATATACTCAATATATTTCCGAGATGATTGAAGTAAAACCGGCCCCAAAGCCAACTATCATAGTATTATTCTCAATTCAAATTCTTCTGGAGGACAAAACAACATATCAGAGCAAACCGCCAACCAAACAGGGAACAAAACCAGGCCCGAGTTAACTAATATAAAATTAATTTCAATGTTCATATGGCAAACATAAATATATAAGTGAACCGCCAACCAACAGGTTTTTCATGGGCAGGCCTGAACTTTAAATACTCGGTACATATCTTATTTCAGCTATGTGGACTGGATACAATTTTGTCATACATTTAATACAGGTAGTGTTATTTCATTAACCTAGGCATGACATTACCTCTAATTCAAATTACTTTGTGAACATACTTGGTGTTATGACCGTAACCTCCTCTATCTTAAAATTCAACAACAAAGAAATGCACCGTTGCCAACAGCAAGAAATATATATATTTAAGAAAATGACAGGTTAATGGTCCAAATGGAAAATTCATAACAATGGGGTTATTAATGTTTGTAATATATGTAAATGCCTTTCTGTTGAATTTTACCGAATCACCAATATTACTTGCTACAACAACATCTTATACCTATTTTGTCGAGTGCGCAACCAGGCCAAACCGGCCTCGACCATCCACTAATAAAGGCGTTGCATAATATAGTGTAATATTCTCCGCTGACTGGGGTATATATCATCAACCGTCGAAACCTACTGATACCAACATATGAATATTCCAGAAATTTAGCTACGCTTTGCTTATTAATGACAAACATATGAACAATAACATTTTTAGACGTCTTGCTTCATGAACATACCAAGTGCATATTGTTTTTATCGATATTTTACATTCACGCTGCTTTAAAACACGTCTCCAATTCCTCTAAGACTTCAAAAAGCATACCCAACTGCATTTATTGATAATTAGCCCATTATTTACTCAACTTTGCAGAAATAACTGTATAACATGCACTACTCGTATATAAACATACAATTGTAAACTGACATTATTCATGTTGTTTAAATTCCGATATTCTCAGTCTTTTATGATTTATTCGAGCTCTGTGGTATGATCATTTTAATCATAATGATTCTACATATTACTAAACCCCCTTTTTACCAAAATTGCTGCTTATTTTGATGCTATAGAAATTGATTTTAATTAGCATACGGAACATTGCAACTCCGTTATTTAAAAATTATTATAGTTATTTTCAATCAGTTATGATAAAATACATCATTATTCACACTCAATAAAAAATGTTAATTTTATTACTGCTGATGTATGTTAATATCATTTATGAACAAACAACATAATTATGACAAAACCATTAAAATTGTATAAAAAATGTATTCTACACTGGGTTATGAAAAAACAAGTCAAAAACAACCAGTGGGCAGCAATAACTATATTTCCTAACTCCTAACATAATGTTGTCAAAGGAGGTATTTGCTTTTCTATAATGAAACTACCTTACTCATATTTAAACTTGACAAACTCATATTTAAATGACACCCTCTCATAGCAAACTGAAATGGAATTCAAGGCCGGGACCGGATGCTGTAGTTTAAAGACCATGTCACTTAAAAATACAAATGTTTTTGTTTCTTGATTAAAATTATATTTTCATTCACTTTTACCCTCCATGATAATGAACCTTGAATCAATGTTAACCATTGCCTATGAAACAATCGTATATAACAATGGATCGTGACTTTATTTCCCCACGGATATCTGTACGTATGAACGTTGTACACACATATATAATACCAAGTTTACATAGAATGTATTCTTTATTATTTGTTTCTTACTTATAATTCATTTTGTATATAAATGTTTTGTTATACATAGTTTTATTATGTCTGTAACATTTAATGTTTCTTCCAGAAGTAAGCGTGCAATTATATAAACAAAGTCGTAATATTTCTATTATTGAAATTGAATGGCAACAAGTATAAACGCAAAATAGTAGCCTTCTTTTCCATTATTTTATCAATATCAAGTCAGTTATGAGACATTTACAAGATACTAGTACATCATTTTACCTGGTACCTACTACTCTAGGGGGTATAACGTAGGATTATCGGCCGACCTTTAAAGGAACAATCAATCAGCCTTAAAAAGATTTTTTTTTTCGAGTTTTTAAAATCAGATCTAATGTTAAAATTGTTGCCTAAAATTTACCTGCAGGATTAGTTGCCGTGTGCATAATAAGTCCTAACTATTCTAAAATAACTTATTTAAGTATGTGATTAGTTTATGCACATTGTACAATGTACATCTATTGGTTAATAACCCATAAAAGCTATCATTGAAACCTTGGACATATTTCGTCTACAGCACCTTCTATGCTAAGCCTCAAAGTGTTTGCTAAGTTTCCTGTATTTTATTCAACGCATGTGTGTATTTACAATTTGAATTAAATTAAATGAATGGTAATTGTAACAGTAACATTTCCTATACCTATTCAGACGTTTGTAACGTAACATTACACCGGTTTCTACTTTACCTTGCGCCTTTATTATCTCATGGGTAGTATTTGACTAAATTTAATCATTCTAATATTTGACTGAATTTAAGCATTCTATTACATTTATTGAAAGAAACAATATTATTTTGCTATTTACCATTAGGTCTAAATCACACTGACCAAAACGTGGCTTTTTAGATATTAGGGGGGCTAACAGTTGGAGTTGAACTTAAGTTTCCCCTCAGCTTCTTAAAACTATCCATTCTATAAAATCAGCTATGAACTAATATGAGAACTAGAATAAATTGATAAAAGCGCTATAAACCCTATATAGCAGGACATGTTTTCAACCTTTATAATTACAAAATGTATGAAGCTCTGCTTATATTACCACCGTGTTCTTAATTACACACGTGAACTCCATGACAAGCTGAATGTAGGTAACACACATAACAAATATACTGCTAATATAATAAACATAACGTTGTTAAGTTAATAACAGTCCATAGTTAAAATATTGTCCCTTATATCTAGTAATTTTAATCTTATTTGAAACTGAATTATTGATTCCGAAATAAATTAAAGTTTATGACATCCATGTTAAAGCTGATGTTAAAAGTTTCATTACCAGACTCCTCTGTGCAAACCTTTCCCAACTGCGTTATACTACCTTCACCAACAGAGCTCTTTCCAACCCACGTGACCGTAGCTGTTAACATGTGGCTGGTAAAATACTTCTCTGAAAAATAAAATGGCAACAACGAGCAAACAAGTCTTTATATTTACATTTGTTAAAATAAACATAATGAAGTTGTTCAACATTATTTTCAACACCGCAACGCATAAAACGACTTTAACCATTCAACCGCCCTTCACGTGATTTGGTTCACATATCAATCAAATCCACGTGTTTCTACCTCAACATGCTAACTACTACCAATGTGTCCGTGTATTGTTAAACCATATTACTAACTATAACCAGTTTTTATACTACAACAAAAGCATGCTTTCCGTGGAATAACTATTTACATTCTTATCGATTTATTTCGCTAACACAGCTATCTACCTGTCCGCCTCGTGCGACAAATTCAATAAACATAAAAGTGATAAATTTTACACACGGCTATTGATATTTTCTGCTTTTAGACCACAACATTAAAATATTCACCAAATATTTCGCTCGTTTGTCATCATGTGAAAGATTAAATAATACAAAATAAATTTCCACCTATATAATTCACAATACATATAAATGTGTTCGTATATTCTCAATTTATTCAAATAAATGCATAAACACTATATTAAAGACATTCAATGTATATTTCAATGTTTTAAAAATGCGTTCAATTAATAATCAAATAAATAAATCATTTAAAATAACCCGAGCTGAAATAACAACCAACCTTGTGTCTCCAACGTTTTGACCAAAAGTGATGCACGAGGCTTTGGTCAAAGCAAAAAGTGATGCATAATATCCAAACGCCGTGAGAAATACTGTAAGGTATACGGGTACTAAATGTTTTATATTTTCAAGGGCGGCATGAAGCCGCTAAAATCTATGTCACCCCGGATAACGTCGACTATAGGTAAACCATAGTCTTTAATGTAATTAACGTGGAATGAACGTGTATAATGATTTACAATGATATATTCCAACAAAACATTTATGCAAGACAATGCGTACGCGTTCTAAATGAATAAAGGATGCGCATATCGAAGAAGACACCGTACCATTTGCCTTATGTTTTCGGCGTGGACTCAATATTAAATATCATATCACGTCAATATGAATTCCACCGACCGTCAAGCAGGTAATGTCATGTTAATAATTAAGAAGTCGAAGGAGATGGACTCCGTTCCGGGGAAGCCCGATAACTAAAAAGCCATAATTCCTAGAATGTCATTTAATGAGCGACATGTATAAAAAAAAATTAGTACATGAGTTAGCTTATGCATAAACTTCTTGGTTTTAGGTTGATTATGAAACAAGTTGGTACAACCTTGAACTAATATTAACCATTCTAGACACATCATGCCCAATTTTATCCATTGTCACAATGATATCGATATACACAAGAGAAGAGAAGCCAGCTTTCGCTTATTATGCTGGACATCTTGCAAGGGAAATAGTAATACCATTTCGTTTTTAGCATGAAGTGACCCCGGATCGAACCTGGGGCTTCACGCACTCGAAGCGGACGCACTAACAGTAGGCTATCGAGGCGGCACATTGACTCATGAATGATTGCAATGCACATCATCAGTATGTGTTGCAAGTTAGCACGTTTTTTATTCGTTTAAATATTTCAGTCATCTTCATATCAACATTGGGCGGGATTAAAAATAATAATATGGCAAAGAATGAAAACAATAACGTTATAATTTCATAGTTATGCTCCATATATAAATACCATGCATTTAATTAACATAACGTAATATGACTAAATTTTAATTCCAGATACTTTATACACTTATTACAGTAACTTTATTTGTCCAAATAATATACTTTTAGATAACAAATTATGAATAAATTTATATTTATGATTGTATATTTATCAACCCACACGATCATATGAATTTGTTGTGTAGTTTAATTTGAAACTACAATAACTTTATTAGTTCAACCTTCGTGCGCTAAATCGGTATGCACGTAACCACATCTCCTCAAATTCTTCTACCTCGAGTGGGTTGTCCATTTTAGTTAGTGACTAACTTTGGTATTCACTAACATTCCATTGAGTTTGGTTGGAGTCACGCTCAAGTCGACGTTTCGCTCCCTCGAAAATTCCTCACTCAGTCGAGTCAACTCCAGCTACACTTACCGTTGTGAATACCAATTTCAGGTTAGGTCGAGTTCACACTCAAACGCACGGACGAAACGATAATTAAATTTGGATTAACTCAGTGAGTGAGAGTGGAGGATAGGATGTGAATATGGCCCTAAGTCGGTTAGAGTTTAAAATATTTTCCTCAAAGATTTAAACCACGCGAATAATACTAAAGGAACGCAACGCATTTTCGTCTTCCAAAATGGAATCCCGTAGACAGTGCTATCAAAATAAAATGGAGATAACAGTAAATGCATATGAAATATAGTCCGGAAAATTGTACACGACTCTCGACCTTTTATTAGCATAATTTATAACCGCTGATATAGTGTCTATATTTATAACCCCGGTTGTATGTTTTCATAAGCGGGAAGTAACACGACGCTCGAGACTTAATACAAACACAAATCTGTAGGACAGATATTGCACGATTTGAAGGCGGAAATTCAACACAAGAACCTTGTAATATGTTTATGCATAATGGTCAGGATCAGGTCAAATTGTCTGTGTTATAGGTCTGCTGGTGTAGGTCTCGCATGGACAAACTCAACACGAATACAATGAAACACATACTTATTTTAAATCAACAATTTATTACTATTTAATTCAATTGTTTCAATACATACGAAACGCGACTTGTATACAAAATAAAAATGAACAAGAGTGCCAAAATGTCACAAAATACGCCCGTCTTGGGGCATGGTGAGTCTCAGGGCATGATGAATGAAATAAACAAACAATCCAACATTTTTTTTAATTAAAGGACCATAACCCAAGAAGGCCTAAGCCGACTTGGCCTATGATCTAACTTGGCCTAGATATTATTCCCATAAGCATTGTCACAAAGTTTGAAGATGATCAGATGAAAACTGTTTGCACTAAAGAACAGACAAGGTAAATTTCACATTTATTTTGGTAATTATAGGACCATAACCCAATAAGACCTAAGCCAATTTGGCCTTAAATCGACCTTGGCCTAGATATTATGCCCATAAGCATTGTCACAAAGTTTGAAGACGATCGCATGAAAACTGTATGCGTTAGAGCACAGACAATGCCAATTTCATACTTATTTGGTAATTAATTTAGGCCCATAACCAAATGACGCCTAGGCCGATTTGGCCTATAATCGAACTTTGCCTAGATATTATGCCCATAAGCATAGTCACAAAGGTTGAAGATGATCGGATGAAAACTATTTGCGTTAGAGTACAGACAAGGCCAAGTTCATACTTATTTGGTAATTAAAGGCCCATAACCCAATAAGGCCTAAGCCGACTTGGCCTATGATCTAACTTGGCCTAGATATTATTCCCATAAGCATTGTCACAAAGTTTGAAGATGATCAGATGAAAACTGTTTGCACTAAAGAACAGACAAGGTAAATTTCACATTTATTTTGGTAATTATAGGACCATAACCCAATAAGGCCTAAGCCAATTTGGCCTTAAATCGACCTTGGCCTAGATATTATGCCCATAAGCATTATCAGCAAGTTTGAGGATGATCGCATGAAAACTGTTAGCGTAAGAGTACAGACAAAGCCAATTTCATACTTATTTGGTAATTAAAGGACCATAACCCAATAAGGCCTATGTCGATTTGGCCTTTAATCAAACTTGGCCTAGATATTATGCCCATAAGCATTGTTAGCAAGTTTGAAGATGATCAGATGAAAACTGTTAGCGTAAGAGTACAGACAAGGCCAAATTCATACTTATTTGGTTATTAAAGGACCATAACCCAATAAGCCCTAGGCTGATTTGGCCTATCATCCAACTTGGCCTAGATATTATGCCCATAAGCATTGTCAGCAAGTTTGAAGATGATCGGATGAAAACTGTTTGCGCTAGAGTACAGACAAATTACTGGACGCCGCCGCCCGCCCGCACGCCCGCACGCCAAGGGTGTTCACATAATACGTCCCGTTTTCAACGGGCGTATAAAAAGGACAACAATAATTATTCTAGTAAAAGTGACAAAGGACAATAATTCAAATAAAAGTGACAAAGGACAATACTTCTAGTAAAAGTGACAAAGGACAATAATTCTAGTTAAAGTGACAAAGGACAATTATACTAATAAAAGTGACAAAATTCTAGTAAAAGTGACAAAGGACAATTATTCTAGTAAAAGTGACAAAGGACAACAATTCTAGTAAAAGTGTCAAAGAAATATAATTCTAGTAAATTGCAAAGGGAAATAATTCTAGTAAAAGTACAAAGGGAAATAATTGTGGTAAATGAACGCATTAATATATATATATATAAATATCCTTAATGGTCACCTGTACACTGAGGTTTTTAATATGAAAGTTTAACCCGGAAGTGTGTGATGGATTCGGAACACAAAACTTTCATAAGGAGTTAAAGTCTGACAATAATGGACGCAGCAAAGACTACTTTCTGTGAAGGTTTGATGATATTCCGGCAAACAGTACATGCGAGCATCAGCATAGAATATTCGCTTTTTATAAATTGTATTTGAAGGTTATTTAAAAAACGTGCTTAATCACTTACATTGCTCGACATTTATTCGCTTTCGATGAAAAAAGTACAAATGTGCTTAATAAACATGCTGTAAGGAAGCTCCGCGTATGTTTAAAGATAAAACTATCGAGAGTGCGATATCGAGACTGGTTTGAATTGCGTATTACAAATAATTATTTCATAAAGCAACCGTCAGCGATTTTCTATAAATTAAATATTTGTTTAGGCAATAAATTACGTAGTACAATGATCTAAGCTCGATCTGAGCTTCAGCTACTTTAACAATCCATATAGTTTTAGCCAATTCCCAAGCGGAATGTGACTTCGTACAATAACAATACAGTACTTGTACATTGTTGATCACAGTTAGTTTTATTTCATCGCCCGAGAACCATAGTGTTCGATCGTCATTTTGCAGAAAATGAGTATTATATATACCGTTGGAAAGCTCTCGATGAAAGCTATGTCACAGTGAACTTGTCCTCTTTCGGGAACATCTCTATATGTAGATATCAACAGATCCATTTATATTCTATTTGCAATTTTCATGTTTGTTTTTTTTGAGAACCAAATTGTTCATCCTATCTATTGCTATTATCAAGTCACGTAATGTAAACTAAAACGGCTGAAAAGTGAATATAGGTGTATTTCTAGGTTATTTATGCATGTTTATGTACTTTAACCATAGAGTTTATACCGTTAATTCTCCTGTTTAGCTTCCCAAGTTGGACATTTACCTATACCGTTAGAACCATTATGTTCTATCTGCATTATGGTTATGAGTGAAACGGCGATTACGTTTTGTATGATGTTCTATCTGCAGTATGTTGGAACAACGATTCTTCATGACATTTTGAACTTTTCCTGAAATCTTCATAAATAAGACTCATACAAATGTCTTTAAAAATTCGTCCACAAACAAAATAGTTGAAAAGCCTTGCATCTTAAAACCTGATTTTCTCAAAAACAAGAACACTATGGTTCCCTGGCGACGATATGTCTATATGCTTATATCAGACGGCTCCGGTGCATTCTCGCAATATTTTATGTTTTTCATAAAAGGCAATCAACGAGGAAGACAACCCAACTATGTACGCACATATTACATGCCGTGCACGAGGACCACGCACATATTCCATGCCGTGCACGAGGACCACGCACATATAAGCCATGTCGCACTAACCATTCCGCATGGATGATTGTGTACACGAATACCAGATTTCTTTCTAAACATGGATAGATTAGTGCGTAGAACAAAATATAACACAACTTTAGAATTATTGATTGGATATATCGCATAATATCATATTTCAGAGGGTGGCCAATTAGATGCTCTTCGAAGTGTATGTCACATAGCGCTGTCCAGCTGCTTAAGGTCCATCTAGAGGTCCATCTAGAGGTCCATCTAGAGGTCCATCTAGTGGTCCATCTAGAGGTCCATATCTAGAGGTCCATATCTAGAGGTCCATCTAGTGGTCCATCTAGAAGTCCATCTAGAGGTCCATCTAGAGGTCCATCTAGTGGTCCATCTAGAGGTCCATCTAGAAGTCCATCTAGAGGTCCATCTAGAGGTCCATCTAGTGGTCCATCTAGTGGTCCATCTAGAGGTCCATCTAGTGGTCCATCTAGAGGTCCATATCTAGAGGTCCATCTAGAGGTCCATTTAGTGGTCCATCTAGAGGTCCATCTAGTGGTCCATCTAGTGGTCCACCTAGAGGTCCATCTAGTGGTCCATCTAGAGGTCCACATCTAGAGGTCCATCTAGAGGTCACGTTGAGGGAATACCTTCTTTTGCTTTTTACGGAAATAATCTGAAATAGATTAATTATAATTTTATTATCACAAACAGCGCTAAATATTGCTATTTAATATATATATATCAGTATCAACACTATATATAACTATCAACACTAAATACCAGTACCAACAATAAATACCAGTACCAACAATAAATATCAGTACCAACACTATAGATCAGTACCAACACTATCAGTACCGACACTTAATACCAGTACCAACACTATATATCAGTACCAACACTATATATCAGTACCGACACTATATATCAGTACCGACACTATAGATCAGTACCAACACTATATATCAGTACCAACACTATAGATCAGTACCAACACTAAAATGCGAACAAGTTAAATAGATCATCGAACATGATGTAAGTACACTTAAATACTTGATTGATTTCCTATAACATAACTTCACCCTTCGTTTTACGAATAATTATGTACGAGTCGTACTATACACACTTGTCTTCGTCATCGGCAATTCTCGACTTTCTCGAGGAAATCGATAACTTCCGCGAATACTAATTTATTTAAGGTCAAAAGTGAAAATGAGGTCATGAGAGAAGAAAAGCCAGTTTCCATTTTATGATGAACGTCAAGCAAGGGAATTTCTGGTACTATTTTTATTTCGTCTTTGGTAGGACCCAGGACCTCCCGCACTAGAAGCGGACGCTCTACCACTAAGCTATCTATGCATACAAATCGAGGACCGACGTTATTTTGTACGCACTCTACCTATGCTAAATATTATACGAATCAACGCTAAATGGTACTGTCATCACTAAATATCGTAATGTTTTTGAGTGACACAGGGGTCCTACAGTTCCGGAATAATCCGGAACACTGGATTAGCTGAATTGGAAAGAAGTAATTGTTCTGCAAGAAATAAAAGTTATTTGATTAAATAATTATCGTTATGGCTCCTATGCCAATAACGTCTATTATTTTGCGAACATATATGTCATTTTGTAAATGTATTATCTCCCTTTGACCGTTACCGTATATACATCTAGTAATTCAAAGAATACATCGTGACGTCATTTCCTCTTCCGTTCATTTCTCAAGCAAAAAACATAACATAAAATAGTTCATAAATAAATCTGCAACAATCTTGAGAGGTAAAGGGGTTAAGAGACGTGTGTCAGGTAGAGAGACATCGGTTAGGAAGAAGCGCCATGAAGTCAGTAAGGAAACAGGCACGCAAACTTCTCCAGAAAAGGATGTGGAATACGTGAATTTGTCGTCGGGTACACACGACGAATGTGTAGGTGATAGGCATCTTTCATCTTTAATTGATTTTAATGAAGTTTTAAATTCGGTAAATAGTCAAGTACAATGTAATACGCAGCTTACCGGGCCAAATATTATAGGGTGTGGTGGTATAAATTCTGAAAGTGACGAAGGCCAGACACATGTTAATTCAATGTTGTGGTGCGCTGAGGACGATCTGTCTGAGCATGTGCCTAAATCTATAAATGCTCAAATATGCCGTGGTGATTATGTCAACATCGCCTTGTTATTTAAAGGGGCAATGGAGTTGCACGATACTTGTGCCGGCAACACATTGACCCTTACATCAGGTGGAAAAATTGAATCCAAGCAAGGTCCAGTCAATTGAGAAATGGACAGACGCGTTTCTGATATTTATGTCCATTTATGTTAAACAGCATCCGCTAAAATCCGGTGAAATGCTGCAATATATGAAGCTTATTAGAGAGGCTGCATATAGGCAGGGGGATATTCGTGGCGTTTATACTTATGATGTAAGACAGGCCGCTTGTCCTTGTTCATGGGGGTCAATAAATCAAGATTTATGGTTGAGGTGCATGTCTAGGAAAGACGATGCAGGTCAACAACACAATCATTTGATGCAAAATAAACCAAACACGTGCCATGGGTATAATCAGGGTTACTGCTACTGGTTGAACTGCAAGTATCAGCATAAATGCTCGAAATGTGGCCAGTCTCACCCACTTGTGAAGTGTTAATTGTCTGACAGGCAAGATAACAATGGAATGCAGCGTCTTGATTATACACAGCAAAACAAGTATCAGTATAACTTTGAAGGGCATAATAACCCGAGTCGTTTTCGGAATGCAAGGGGCGAATGCCTTTAAGGGGACAAGGGGCTACAAAAAGGGGATACCGGTACTAAACCAAAATTGTCATTGCTACATCCAGATCTAATTAAAATTGCTGAGTCACCAATTGATGTCCATATTATGGAGAGGGAATTGCTTAACTATAAACATCCGGATAAAAATGTTTTATTACAGGGTTTTAAGGAGGGGTTTTCTTGGCATTATACGGGATCTCATCGATATTCTGATGCAAAAAAAATTAAAATCGGCCTGTCAGCAACCTGCAGTAGTTAAACAAAAAATTGAAAAAGAATTGGCTATGAAAAGGGTGGCTGGGCCATTTCCAACGATCCCGATTTCAACATTGCGTGTGTCTCCTATAGGGATCGTGCCTAAGAAAGACCCTGGAGAATTCCGTTTAATTCATCACTTATCTCATCCATGTGGTCATTCGTTAAATGATTTTATTGTCCATGGTTTATGCACAGTGCGTTATACCCAATTTGACGAAGCGGTTCATACGGTGCAGGATCTCGGTACAGGTTGTAAAGTTTGGAAAATTGATATTAAAAGCGCCTTTCGTTTACTGCCTGTCCATCTGAATTTGGCGGATAAATATTACTTTTGTAAATTTATTGTGGCGGAAATTCTAGCGGTCTGGGAGTTTGGTCCTTTCCATTTACGACACCTCTCACTACGAAAGTCCTAAGTTACTGGATACCTAGGGCGAGAGATGGTTTTATACACAGATCATCTGCCCCACTCTAATAATATCGAATGTCTACGTGCATTCATTCGTTGTAGTTAGATTAGGAAATAGTGTGTAACGTTATCATTTACAAACAGGTAAATTACAACTGGTGATTTTCAAAATTCAAATTGATTGATAACAATTTAGGGGCTAGGGATCTCGCTCGTATAGTCATAGTGCTTGGCGTTTCCTGTGTACCCTCTAAATTTTTGGCTATATTAACTTCAAATGGTGGTTGAAATGTATGGGTACGTATTTGCATTAGTTGTTGCAATACACGTGTTTGTGTACAGTATTGATTGAAATGTACGTACCCTTGGGCAGTAGTGGTCAAAATGTACGTGTACGTATTTGCAGTGAGGAAGGATTGACATGTACGTGTCCGTGTAAAGTAGATGTTGAAATGCACTTGTCCGTGTGCAGTAGTGGTTACAATGTCCGTGTCCGTCTACAGTATACTTGTTTTTGCACATTCTGTATGTAGTGTGTTGTACAGTGGCTACCGATATTATTGTGTTGACCGTTTACATAATGCTAACGTTGATATATTATAGCACCAGTTTAAGCAGGTACTTTTATTCAAGGCAGTCGGACTGAACTTCCAGACCGGTAGGGTTTCAAATTCGGTTCAACTGTAGCCACCATTGGTAACTCAGTGAACCATGTAGCGGCCATATACCTCCATACTATAATTCAAAGTTTTGAAAAAGTTATGGACATTTGAAATTTCATAAGCAGAATTGTAGCAGAAGAACAATGTTTGGACAAAGATGTGGTGTAGGGGTGTCTGCTTACGGCACCCGAAATATACTTTCGATTAGTTTGCAAGATTTCACACCTGGTTCATTTAGAATGTCGACAGCTCGGACATGGGAGGATCATAACTTGTTTAGTTGGACTTTGTGCATTTTATGGTTTTGATGTTTTCTATCCTCGGCTGGTTAAGCTGAGTGCTGCTTTCCCTGTCTGACTTAATATTATTATTAAGTTTCAATAGAACCCCATGTTACAGCCAAGTCATGTAATCTAACACTTACGTCTTATGTTATTGACAACACGTGTACCAACACATATCCCAAGTATCACCAGGATAGCTGTCCATGACACAACACCAGTAACAACACCAACAATTTCATAAACTGACCACGCCTCCCTGAATAATATAACAAAGCAAGTAATACTATGGACCACGTCTCCCAGAGTAATGTCACAAAACAAGTGACAAGTCTACGGATCACGCCTTCCTAAATACACTGACCACGCCTCCCTAAAAATATAAGAGAGCACTTAAAGAACTTCTAATATCTACTTATGTCACAAATGCAGTCCGATTGGCGTCTGGTCATCGGGAGGCGTACTATGGTCTAACCGGACCCCGGACGGACATCGGGAGACATCGGGCGACGACCGGAAAAAGTTATGCATCTTTTGATAATATATGAATTACTTCTCATCGGTGGGCATTCTCACTATGCAGACACATCGGGCACACATCGGGCACACATCACTCCAACAATATTGGATATGAAGGTCAAATAATGTTTTAACATAGATAAAAGACAACTGCTGTTAAAATCGATTAAAATAGTGGAATTAAATATGATTTTCTGCATGTATAGTTATTATTCAAACGCCGTTAAAGTACTGTGACAAAGTCTCATAGTAGGGCGTGATAATAACACTTTTGAACCGATTGGAAGAAACCGAATGGAACATCACTTTTTTTAAAAATGCCGAGCAAAGCCTTTATTTGCCGGTCAACTTTCTGCTGAAATATGGCAGGCATATGAGTGCCTCTACTCGTATTAGTCACAGGTTGCCAGATAAGACGACAAGCGCGCTAATCGTTGCAAATGTTGTCGGGGAGGTTTTTCGATGGTAAAAGTTCTACCCATTACAGTAACGCACATAACCTTTGGATAATAATAACAACACAAAACAACTTACTTTCTACAACAAGCTCTGTTGTTTTGGCAACAGAAATGATCCGGTCCGCAACATAGATGGTGTGTATCCGACGATCTACAGTTTGTATACAGTGGATGCTTGCAATCGTATAAATGGTCGCTGAAGAACACACGAACACAAAAGATATACAATACCCAGTTTAAAAGTTACAACACAAAACAAAATATCAAGGGGTGGTGTTCAATTTTTATCTTTTTAATTCGAGAATAAGGATAGCCAACCATATCGCCCGTTACTGACAAAAAGTTTAATATGGTGTGATCTGATTGGTTGTCCTTTTCCTTAAGTCAAGTAAGATCAATATTAAATACCATCCTGATCTTTTTTATCGCTTTGTCTAAAACATCCGTAATTAGAACCTGTGTGATACGATTCGTCTCGTTTGCATTATTACCTGCGAGCCTTGAGCGAGCAGGTATATTGTATAGCTCAAAGTAAAATGTCCATGGAGGGGCACGTGACCTGTTCTCGATGGTTTACGATTTAAAAAAAAAAAAAGATGCATTTTGTAAGAATGTCGTGAACCAGACTAATTAAACCGGTCGTTACAAGATTTCAAATTTTTCTTGAACGAAAATAGGTTAGTTCAATGGTTAATGTGTCAGGACTACGGAATTTCGGGTGTTAACCATCACCTGATCGGTATTTATTACGCAACTGATAATTTTCTTACGCAAAAAGATGACTGACGTATGTCGGCCCGGGCAAGTCGAAATGCTTAGAAAGAACTACAAAATTATCCTCAAAACCCGTCCCTACGATAAAAATGTACACGTAACTCGATTATAAAACACGAGTTTAGATCGTTTTATCGTTGGATAAATTCTTCGCTAACGTTTCATACTCAACACTTTCGTACCACCTCCCACTGTTCGTCCTGGATATATTCTTCGTACTCAACACAATTCGTACCCGGCACTTCGCTCCGTAAATTATTTTTCGGATTTGTTTAGGATCAGCGGGTAAAATTAGTGCTTGTTGTTTCCCTTGATAAACCACATATACAGTTTCTTTTGGCCTCCAGAGTCATATTAGGAAAATTACCATTCAGTGTTAATGTCTATAAAGAGACTTAAAATTCTTAATGTCTCTTGTCTATTGTCATGGAATTATCGGAATTGGTTTATGATCTTTGATATTGTCCAACACTGAAAACATGTCTTATGATAATACCTTTTAATGGACTGATATGGGGTTTTATTTATAAGCATATAAATATTATATGGAACAAGGGAGTCATAATATGCAATTATATGTCTTGAAAATTGGTTTGTTATTCTTGAAATTATCTAACAATTTGTTGATAAATTTCGTATGTCAAATTATCGTGCATATAGTTTTCCCAATTTGAAAGCTACCGGCCTACCGCGCTTATTTTATTCACAATTTTGAGATTGTCATGCTTAATTTAATACACATCAGCTGTTGAATTGTGCAGATAGAAGGTCGAAGATCCTGTCAATTCTCTGTCAAATGAAGTCGGTACATCATTTGCTCGCAGGAACTATTTGACTTGTATACTATATGTATACAGAGAGTAAACCTACCTACACCACTGAGAAGAATTAAAAATGAAAATATCGATGTCGCAGGGCAGGGCAGGGCAGGGCAGGGCAGGGCAGGGCAGGGCAGGGCAGGGCAGGGCAGGGCAGGGCAGGGCAGGGCAGGGCAGGGCAGGGCAGGGCAGGGCAGGGCAGGGCAGGGCAGGGCAGGGCAGGGCAGGGCAGGGCAGGGCAGGGCAGGGCAGGGCAGGGCAGGGCAGGGCAGGGCAGGGCAGGGCAGGGCAGGGCAGGGCAGGGCAGGGCAGGGCAGGGCAGGGCAGGGCAGGGCAGGGCAGGGCAGGGCAGGGCAGGGCAGGGCAGGGCAGGGCAGGGCAGGGCAGGGCAGGGCAGGGCAGGGCAGGGCAGGGCAGGGCAGGGCAGGGCAGGGCAGGGCAGGGCAGGGCAGGGCAGGGCAGGGCAGGGCAGGGCAGGGCAGGGCAGGGCAGGGCAGGGCAGGGCAGGGCAGGGCAGGGCAGGGCAGGGCAGGGCAGGGCAGGGCAGGGCAGGGCAGGGCAGGGCAGGGCAGGGCAGGGCAGGGCAGGGCAGGGCAGGGCAGGGCAGGGCAGGGCAGGGCAGGGCAGGGCAGGGCAGGGCAGGTAGGTAGGTAGGTAGGTAGGTATACCTACCATATTTCAAATTTCAGTAAGCCGTAGGCCCATGAGAACATACAAATAACAAAATACAATTTTCATATGGCAGTAGCAAGTTGCAAAGATAGTTATGCAGTCGGTTTAAATTATGATGTATGTATTATAAACCTTCTAATTCTAAGCCAGCGAAATATCGTGATTTTGTAACGTAAATCTTGGTAGCTTTGCCTGAACGCACGGCTATTAACACGTAAAGTTCGTTAACATAATATCATAACGTACCTTCAATGCCTCTAATTAAGCCAGGGGAACATAATATTATACTTGTAACGTACCTCAAATACACCCAGGTCGAAGCATCTGTGTAACATGCAGGGTAGTGTTCAGCATGTGCTTGTAATCGTGCATTTACTCGTGAAATGCCCATCATCACAACACCAATCGCACACAACATCATCACACTGGTAGTCATTGTATAATTCCTTATTTCCAGATGTATTTTCAATGCAACAGATTGTGCGATCAGATGTTGTTTGTAATAATGACTTAATTTTAATCTACAAAAAATATAGCGATATGTCATTTAAAGACTTATATAATAATACATATAACCTATTATTCCATTTTTCCAGCCATTCAATCTACTAAATAAGTGGATCAAACTCGAGACTCGACTATTATTACTCTTACATTATCCACCGCACAGTGTCACTTCTTTCTTTGACGTCATGATAAACAACAACGTATTTTTTTAACAATAACAGAAATGAATTTTGATACAATTCATATAGTGTTCGTTTTCAGAGTTTAAGTCGCCTTGCACCAATGAAAGTACGTTGTTATGACCCCCCCCCATCTATGATGAGGGGGTATGTTGCTTTGCAAATGTGGGTCGCAAATGGTTTCCGTTCAATAACCCAAGAACGCTTTGACCTAGGATCTTCAAACTGTGCATGAAGGTTGGTCATCCACAGTGGATGATCCCTATTGATGTTAAGGTTAGTAGGTGACACAGTGACCTTCACCATTTCTGACTTGTCAGATGATTTCCGTTCAATAACTCAAGAACGCTTTGCCCTAGGATCTTCTAACTTTACATGGAGGTTGGTCATCAACAGTAGATTACTCCTATTGATTTTGAGGTTTGTACCGCAACCTTTCCGAGACATGTACTTCGGATACAACACCCCGGAATATAGAACCCTATTCGTTTTGACGAAATTCCAACCACGGATATTAGACAATAAAATTGACCACCAGTTATTAATATTTAATCATTGTAATGCGTTTTATATCAACAATGTAAAAATCTTACCTTTTTCAAACTCCAATTAATTCCGAATTACACAAAGTTTAGATAATTAAAATAATGTCATAACACACTGCAGTTTGGTACATTGTTACACCAGTAAATATAATCTTCAATCAAGACGTATTCATCAGAACAAAACATTGTAAGGTTTCAATACACACAATATACAAATCTATCTACAAAGAACAACGGTTACGTTAAAGGTGTATTTACCGTATTTTGGTCAACATTTTTGAGAAAAAAATCGATTTAATGCCTTGATTCACATAAAGACGAACTCTAAAATATTGTATCGTTGTTTATGTTGTTATAAAATGTTTCATTATTCATAAAACACAATAATGGTAGGGGTATTTCTCATTGTTGACACGAGCTAAAACAATGTCGGTGCATGCGCTTTGGTATCGATATATCTAAGTGTCAATCTCCTCCCGCGGTGCCGCTGTTTATTTCTCTGGACAAGAATAACTCACAATGCTCACATTTGTTACCCAGATATGGTAAAATAGTTTCAGTTTCATGACAACAACTTGCCATTCTGTCATCATGTAGCATCAAAAGGTTATTAACCCAGTAGAAATTAGATAAATTGGCCGAGAATGTGATGTAATACCTTAACATATACCCGTCATGTTGTAATTATGCTGTATGTATCCACTCATGCTGGCTTATTTGGCTAACACAGGTGATACTCAACTTGACTGAAGAAGATAATAGAAAATAGGACAGGGAAGGCAGCACTCAACTTATACAGCCGAGCACAGAAAACATAAACGCATCACATGCCATAATTACACGGCACAATGTCCAACCCATAACTAAACGAGAAAATGAACTTCCTCGCCATAAGACCCAACTGTCTAAAGGCTAAAAGACCTAGTTTCAGTTACTAAAAGTGCAAACACATGTGACGTAGACAAACCTATAGTTCTCAATACTAGTAGTGTGACCCAACTTCTAAGTAATTATGATATGGTTATGTTTCACATGACCTTTTCGACTTGTTTGTTTATTCTCTATCTAATACAATTATCCAAACACGTATTGTTTTGTTTGGACTACGGCAAAGACTTAATAAAATAGCCAATACTTCTACTCGCATTAGCAGCATTACCTATCATAGCGTTGCGCGTATTCTTAGAGAGATTTTAAATGAGGTTTGGTACATAGATGTCGTGTGTTCAAGGAAAACTTGTCGCTTTAATCCTTCGTTGAACGCTCTGTTTGCCACAAACAATTTGAACGTGTAAAACCCCGCTCTTCTGTTCTCTGTTCGAAACATGTACGGATGCACGGGTTTTTACAATTCACACTTCATTGTTAGTCTCTATCAGCCATTTTGGTACGATACACCAACTAAGGCGCACGTACCACCTCGGCCTATGGTTAGCAAACATTCGCTCACGTGACAAACCATATTTTAACAGTATTCAACGAACCACACGTACGAAACGTGACGAAACATATCGTCACATAATCCTTCTTTGAACGCACGTCAGATAATGAGTATCTACCTTTAACAATTAAATCTGATTTAATTGTCTCTACTACCTTGTGTGTATTAACATGTAATATCACATGATAATTTTGTCAATTGTGGATATTGACTAGATATTTACTGAGCCTCTAACTTAAACTAAAATAATGAAAATATCTATTATTGCTGTGCTAGTCTTGATATGTTTTCACGAAATCTGTTGCTACGACGTCGACTGTGCGTTGGATTCTTATTCCTATTATGGCGCTTTGACATCTTGCCAAATTCAAGGAGACAACAGTGTTTGGGTGTTTTGCCGCTCACCTTACAAATGTTGTGAAAATGGATGTTGTTTTGACGGGTAAACTACGTTTAATTCTTAATCTACGAATTTATTTCCTTCATTTTTACTTAGGGGATTTCCCCCCTAGTATTGTTACATACCAACTTTAGAAATCACTACGATTTTACCCATGTAATTTCTCCACGACCAATTCATCCTCTAAACCAAAATTATAATTTTCAATCATTTTTAAGAACATTTGTCCCTAGCAATTGAATTATTTTTTATTTCTTTGTATTGCGAGAAATTTTGAAATGTTTCTTCTGTGAGTAAATGTTTTTGTGCGAGTAAATTCCTACGCGCTGTAAAATGACTAATGGTTTCTGATGGTTGATAAAAATGTCGCTGTTACAGTACCTGGTTAAGCAGACGAAACTTACTGTTTGGTTTCATAATGTTCATATTACAGTTTAGCAACAAACTCCTGTTATAATATATTTATTTTTCACTGTTTACAATAGTTTGCATTGATAAAGAGTATTGATCGACGTTTCATCCATTAAATTTACCTCAGATCTTCGGCTAAATATTTTGCGTCTATCGTTAGAACAACCCTTTTCCAAGCGGTGTTGTTTACACATTCCGCGCCGAGATTCGAGACCATAGTGTTTCGTCTGCTTTATGAATCGTTCGCGCTATTCGTACCCTATCCGGTTCGTTTGTAGCTAGAGTTATGGAATTTTGACTTAGTGTAGTTTTAGTTATTTTTTTTAAAAAATTTGCGACAGTTCATCCGGTACCCAATTACTTATATTATTTTTGCTTACTACCGTCAAACATAATTTATGCAGATGCATGATATTACTTATTTACTGTTATTCTTAGTCTCTGCTAAAACTAGGTATTTCAGTCCCCCTTTATAGTTGAAACTAGTTCATTGAGTTTTTTATGGGCGAATTGCCTAAATGGGTTGGTTAGATGAAATTTTAATGAGTCAGCTGTCATCGACATTTCTGAAAAGTGTTCAAAATATTCACACTTATTAATCCAATACCATTTAAGGTAATTTCAGTTTTGGAAAACCAACTTTCAAAGTCCTCTTTAAAGCCCGTAATATCGTTTGGTCTGGGATGCCTGTGTTAACCCATGTCAACAAAATTCCCGAATTTGGGAATTTAGGTCGAAATATACGGAAGGCCGAAATGGCCATCCCGACCAGTCTGCATTAGTACGCTATGGTAGCGTTAAGGATATGTAGAACATCATATTATGAACTCGAATATGACAAACTAATGTTGCAGTGTTTACTTGTTCATAACTTTATTTGTTTATTTTCAGAAATTATTCCGTGTTATACACTAACGCGGAGTGGTTGGGACTGATATTAAATGGCTCGGCTCTGTTTGTGCTTGGTATACTGACCCTGGTGATCTGTGGAGCCACTTATTGCAACGATAAGGAAGGTGAGGACATGTGTGACATTCTGTGAGACACATTGTGGTACAGTCTTATACAGTTTATTTTAAGACATGCGTCCGTTAAGCCGAGCCGAGCATAACCTTAATTTGCCATTCAGCTCTCTGTTGAAATATGGCAGACATATAAGTGCCTCCGACCGTATTTGAACCCGGGTCGCCACGTACAATGTGATGAGATTGCATTGTTTGTATATAAGTGAAATACCTGATTAAACGGACTATATATTGTAATGAGACAGATTCAAATCATCGCTGAATGTCCAATTAATGCATACTTTAGTTAATTATATTGCAGTGATTGTCGGTTTGAAGAACACCGCATCTTTTTATGGCTCAAAAATATTTTATCATATTGCCCAATATAACGCTAATTGTTGAATTATCGATGCACTACCACCTGACTGCTGACACTCTTGTACAAGATCCACACCCATCCTGCACCCAATCCACACCTGGTTCCACATCTGATCCCCTTCCGACCCATTCTGATCCAAATTCGATCCACTTCTGATCCTCTTCCGATCCACACTTAATCCACACCCGATCCAGATCTCATCCTCTTCCGATCCAGATCTCATCCTCTTCCGATCCACACTTAATCCACACCAGCTCCAGATCTGATCCTCTTCCGATCCACACTTAATCCACACTTAATCCACACCGATCCACATCCGATCCGCACTTAATCTACAGTAACACCCAACCTCATCTGATCCACAACCGAGCCGGTATCAAGTTTGCCTGACGAGACATTCTTTAGATATCCAACTATGGAATAAACATTTTATAAATCGTTTGTACATATAGTGGGATTCGAACCCGTACTGTACGACGATAAAGTAATGCACACTGGTTGTAATCGCTCAGTTCATATCAAATTAGAGTCGGTGTTTTAGATATATCGGATCTTAGAGCTCTTGATGCTTTACTGGTATTAACTCAGAATGATTTTCTGGGTTGTGATGCCTATTTTGAGCCCAGCCACTCATGGAAATAACAAGACACATGATAAAATTTGAGATGAGGTTCAGCTGAAGTTGAGATGCTTCGGGTTTTAACCGGCTGTGGAAAGTGTTGGCTAGACGATCAAGCCTTTGAAAACCTGGGTCTGAGCTCTGAGAAAGTTGCAAGGGCCTATGATGCGCGGGATAGCCGCTCACTGGGCGCTTTTTTGTCTTCTAGCTAGACGTAATGTTTCGATCTACCTAACATGTTTTACAGAAGAATGTTTTCTCTTTTTTATTTCAGACGAGAGTCATCTGTTTTTCAAAAAGTGATCAAAGAAACGAACAGCAAAAAAAGCATTGTGGATATTGTTTTATAAATCCAGTTTTAGTATGTCAAGTCATTCCTGTGCCCAAACCACAAAACTTGCATCAATAGTAGTGCTGTGTTACTTATACTCCTCTATTTTCGAGGAACGCTCTACCGTGATATTCGTGTTGTTTATTAAATGCCTTTTAGTTGACTTTATGGGGAGTTTACGAAACATACGTGTGCGCTACTATAAAGTTAGGGTAATGTGAGAGTGACGTTCTATTTTATGTGTACACAAACTATTACAATAACGGCCTGCACAGGTAGAGAAAATATAGCACATGTATTTCAATTCATCACTGAAGCTATAGACGTCTGTATAAGTCTTACAATTTTCTTGGTTTTATAACGTAATAGTGTCCTGGACGATTGTGTACCTCTATTATCATCCTAACTGGACAATACTTATACTATACGTGAAGCTACTGTCCAGTAAGAATAATAATAGAATGAACAGGGGCCGATTCCAATATAACGGTGTAAACCAGTTATAAATGATTATCCCGACATATATTATTCCAATGCTAAACTAAAACCATACTATACACGTTGACCTTACCTGTTCAATGGTTGTCATAATTTGTGTACACATAAACTACAACGTCACTCTCATAGTACACATATATTAAAATGTAAATCTGCTTGACAAAGTGAGAAAGAACACATATTCGTGAAAATGAAGTGACAGATGGATGGAAAACACACATGAATGACGAATTATGCAAAATGTCTTTCATTCGTTCTCGTTTACCAAGTAGTTCAATTGCGTGACCTGTCTACTGTTCTTGCATGTAATCGTGGTTCTAACTTAATTTATGTTAGACAGTATTTATTTTCGTGTGATATAAAATATGCATCCAAGTACATAAAATATTGACGCCAGCATGCTACTACAACCAATCAGAGTCTAGATTTATATGGAGAAGTTGCTGGTTCCTTGTGATAGGTTAAGTTAGTACTGGTTAGCACTCAGTCCAGTAATGGAATCTGCCACCATTAACATGTATAACTGAAACATTGCTGTGAAATGAAGTTATAAATAGACGATATTTCTTGATTCTTGTGTTAAGGTCGACTTTTATTTCACCGAGTGATCAAAGAAAATCAACAGTTTCGCGAGTGGCGTAGTCACGAATAAAAAAAATAATTTTCTGCGATCACGATCGAAATAAAATTTAATCTTGCACCAAGAACGAACACATTTTTGGTTTATTATATGCTTCATTTTTCTCTAAAAATAGTACCTGATTGGCTTAATTGAAAATATACGTTGAAATGGGAATGTCACAGTGTCCGGTGCTGTTGACGTTACGTTTCTTTTCTCCACGATACTAGAACCAGATTCTAAAACATTGAAAAAAATAAGGTTCCTTTCATCGTTATTTCCACTGTTATTTTTACTGATACACCTTTTAAATCGATTGATAGCATATTATAAAAGCGAATAAACATATAACAAACGTCTAAATTGTCAGCATGTGCCCTGACGTCACGTCACGTATTGCAGGAGGAAACAGAGACATAACGTCACAAGGTAAGGCACACAAATGCAACGTCATTTGACGTCGAACAGCGTTTTGTTAACAAAGGTAGCGTAAGTACTAAAGACAATGGATACTGATCAGTATGATTCGAGTTTGCTTCACCTTTTGACGTTACGTCATGGAGTTTGACTCATAATTGTTTTCCAACCCTGGCAGTAACTAAAACACTTATAAAATACATATGTGTAATGACTGTGTGTTTGCAGGGAGTTATTTAACGTACCGATTCATGTGCTATTTAGGAATATTTCGTTTTTCGTCTTCTTGTATACCCGTATACACACTGACAACTGTGATAAGCGAAACCATTCTATAACCACTCATCTTTCTCCCTTGCTTATTTTTTACCGTCTGTTGTTATGTTTTAGTGTGTGTACACGTGTTTGATTGCACGTGGTTAAATAGTGTCATTTTGATGTGTCATTAGGCCTTTTCGACTGGGCTATTTTGTGGAGCAGATTATAGTCTAGTCCTCGTTCCAAATTTTAATGTAGTAGTACTAAAGTAGCAATGTAAGCTTTGGCTTGGAACTAGACTATAACCTGCTTCACGAAACAGCCCAGTCGAAAAGTCCTATAGTGTAAATTGTGTAAAGTATACTTTATTTATGCTCTCATGGCCCATGCCATGGTATCAATATCACGTGACTTTTGGCTACAGTTACAAGTAGAAATTTGTAAACATTGAAACACAAATACAGCCATAAGTATTAATTCTTCATCGATTTTTATCAAACATTCGCCACGCAAAGGGAAAAATTATTTGCTTTCAACGAAATACAATATCTCTTTCAGCAGCTTGACCGTTTTTTTCCAGCACCCTGTGAAACCTGTTTTTTCCATCGTTTCGCCGGGTGTTAGACAAAACGGCACAGCTGCTGAAAAGGATCCTATATTTCTTGGATAGCAAATAATTGTTCCCTTAATATGATGTCTATTCTTGCATTGTTATCATTGTCACGGTGTATAAACGAGTCAACCGCCGGTTATCGCATTAAGGTGTACACGTTGAATTGTATAGTCTTGCAAAAACAGTGTTAAGAAATCACCTGATGTTCCAATCACAATAAGTCATACAAGTGGAAGTATAGTATAGTATCCCAAAAAGCGGTACAGTGATTTGGTTTATACGCGGTGATTGTCATTTATATACAGTGATTTGGTTTATACGCGGTGATTGTCATTTATTGGTAATAAAAACTCTTTAAACTAACTATTGTGTGAACTGTATTATTGTTTTCGTTCCACATTTACCTTCTTTCATAATTATGTAATTTTAGAACAATCTCACTTACACACCTCGTGGTAGAGTAAAGAGTCAATATACATTGTATTTCTCATTTATTGGAATGGTTGTCCTGTGAGCTGAGCTGACTATGGTAATGTATTGTGTTACATTCACGATCCAAGACAGTAAACATGTACAGTATATAGATGATCTAGCATGAGTGCTCATTACAAACAAATAGACAAAATAATACGACATGAGGTTTTGCCGAGTGTCATATTGTTTTTGTCGACGAGTTATATAAAACTCGTATGTAATGAGCAGGAATGTAGGATTCTATTTATCACATAACGCTCAATATCATCCAAAATGATGAAGTACGCTGCATAAGGCTTAGACAAAATTCCGCAGTGCAATGAGCTCGACGTCAAGGCGATGTTAGTATAATTTTCCTGTCGTCATGAGCCGGTCAAGGCATGGATTGGCTTACGTCGCGACAAACTAATTTCAATATTTATTGCACACTGCTGGACCGCAAGTTGTGCGATAAATATATAGGTAATTGTCAGTTTAAACACATTTTATTTCCAAAATAATATATACAATTCCTTATGTTACATGATCCTCACAGGGAATAGTTATAACAGTAACATACAATGTAAAAAAATATAAATATATAGATAGCTGATAGACACTTTAGTGAGTAAAACCCCGCTCACAATTGTCGTGCGACGGGTCTATGATGTACATTTGAGGACTTAATGTGATTGTGTCCGTCCGTCAGTAATTAAGTAAGTAAGTAAGTAAAGTCTTTGTTTTACGAGGCTAACATATTTACAATAATGCATCTTCCGTATGGTCCTCAAAAATTTAATCTGCTTTACAATATATATTTCTCTCCAATGAGAGAGAAGTTTGTTTGACCACCATAAGTAGTTGCATGTTGAGCCGCATTGTTCTCACTCTGCAGTTATCTACACGGAGGCTGCATACGAAAGCTGACGTTGAAAATGTAACAGATGTCATAATTTGATGTCATAATTTGATGTCATAATTTGAATGTAGTTTGTCATTATTCTCTGAAAGCACTGTGATGGTGATGAGTACTGAAATAAAAGAATAGAATGTTGTCAGAAACAATTGCTGGTGTGACGATAATCCAATTCAGCATTATATGTCGACGACATCACTTCAAATTACCGAAGTTACATTGTTTTGGATTTTTACATTATTTCAATCGAAAAGACGAAACGCATCTTTCTGCAAAAGCATCCAAGAGCATATGTGTGGAAGCAAAACTTCGAAGCGACTGTAGCATCAGCTTAACGTCGGCGTTTTGATCCGTGTTTAGCCTGTTACATGTCGCTGGCTTACAATTAAAAGGTCGTAATAAGTACAAAATCAATAGTTTGAGAAAACAAGAAAAAACTGTCTGAAAACTACTCTTTACTTGTGGGAAAACAAGCTTTTTAAACTTCAGTTTGGTCCGATTTTCATGCAGATTTCAAATAATAACAGTTGTATATTTCTAAGCCAGCGAAGTGTTAAGGACAAGGCTGCATCAAATATTAGAGGTTAAATACCGAAAATGCCATTCTGTATAAAAAAGAACAGTAACTGTTCCTTTTCCAAAAAAGCTTTTATTAAATTAAAATACAAAATTTCAAGGCTCCCAAATATGGTTTGGCGTTTGTTATTTGAACTAAACAAGTATTTAATACTTACGTATCGACCAGCCTGTCCTCTTTGATAGTGCTTATAATAGTTTTCAGCACAAAACCAACTAATACAAGGGACGATATGACTGTAGCTGGACCTAATATTACTAACACAAGTTGTACTGGAGACGCTTCAATGCTACAAATACATAATAGAAATACATTACAGTGCAGTAATACCACTTTACATCACTAATGGCTATAGGTCCAAGACGACATTTGCTGCACTTCGAAAACAAAAACAGCCGTTAGTATTTTATTTCCACGTGAATTTCTATGAAATAAACGCCGCTTTAGGAGGAATTATTTTGTTCCACGAAAAACAAGATCTTTTCCAACACCCTGTGAAACCTGAGTGCGATCGGACTACGGTTTCAAGCTTCATTTTAAGGTTCATTTCACGGGTTTTTGAAATGACCTTCGTGGTAAATTCATACGCTACAGGAGTGATATTCAGTATTGATCTTATTTAATTGGAGACTAGGGATAGCCAATTATATCGCCTGTTACTGAAGTGTTTAATATGATGTGATCTAATTGGTTGGACCGTTTTTAACAACCGATTAACTACGGAGCATCATGCTTTTTTCTGTATTATGGTTGTGTGCAAATAGTCGGTTTAACAGCAGAAAGATGGGTTTTATTGTTATTGGTGTCATATGATAAACATAACACTTGTTATCAAATGATACAAACGTATATAAAACTCGTTAGGAAATATTATTAAATTCGTATATTTAAATTTTGAAATAATTTAGACTCAAAGTACGTGATACTGTCAACAATGTTCCCGGACTGCTAATGCTGTGTCGGCATTACTTAAGCTCGTATATTAAAGTATTTAATCACATACGATTCTTAATTGGTTGTCGAGTTTATTCGTAAACGTATGTCATCGGCAAATAAATATGTTCTTATATGTTATATATTAACTTTAGCACGGATAAATTGACCTGATCCTGACCTTTATACATGAATATTTTACAAGGTTCTTGCGTTGACTATATAAATTTCCACGAGCAAATCGTGCAAAATCTGTCCTTTAGATTTGTGTTTGTAGCGTCTTCGTGATACCTCCAACTAATGAAATCATACAGTTTTTACAGTCTATTTGCAATACATAAGACAATATGCCCATGAGTATACAAAGATACAAAATGTACATGAAAATATAATTAATGAAAACATACAACATTATGATACATCAGCTGAACAATTATTCTAATAGAAGGTCGAGAATCGTGTTAAATTCTCCTTACTATACTCACTCGTTACAGCATGCATCACCATAGTCTCCGCATTCATGAAAACCTCGTCCGCAGTATAACTTTCCACTTTTTGTTGATCCGCCATCAAAATAGTTTTGTGCGCAATCCATTCTACTCTCACAAACACTGATCCATAACACGCTACAGACAATATAAACAACCACAAATATCATATAGTGCTCCATCGTCACTCCGTCAGTATATGTAATTATGTATAGATTTGCTTAATTGAAAATATACACGAGTATAAACAATTGTCGTAATAGTATGGTTTTAAGTCCAATCAACCACAGGTAACTGTATCATTGCTAAAGAGTAATTAAAAAAATTAAAAAATATTTATAAAATTTATGTTGTCTTAGAAAAGTTCATTTGTCGAGAAATTGACTACACGGTGACTGAGGTGCATTTTGTTTTAATAAACATTTCATTAATAGTGGTGTTATTTTAAATATATTTACATATTCAGAAACTCATCTTTGTAATGGTGTAAATATATAATTTTGTATAATTGAATGAAAAATAAAAACATAAGCAGGTAGGTCCGTGGAATGGAACACATTGCAAATATAATTTCACATTGTTGTTTTTTAATGCACCAAAGTGATTGACTGGACACCGCGATATACATTTCATGGCATAACGTTTTAACTCGTTGATCAATATCGTTGGAAATTTGCATGGAGGTAGTTCTAACACTGTTGTGTAGAAGATATTTAAAGCCAATTCTTGTTTTTGGTTCCTTTAAAATCTTACCACTTTAGTACAAATGCACCTTTCTTCGATAACATAAATTTTACAAAAAAAATAATAAAAAAAATAATTCTTTATCGATGATACAGTTACCTGTGTAATCAACGGTTCATTGTAATAATTTTAAACAAGTAGCATGCATTGCCCACAATATACGTTAACGAATAATTTAGCCTATACACAAACACAATAAGTTTAAACCAATTGTTCGATGGTTAAAACGTAAAGATATAGGCCATCTTAAAATAATGCTTTTTGGGCAGTGCCCTATGTATCCATGAAAGCGGCCCTTATTAAAATATTTACGAATCTGAGTCATGCAGTGTATTGCGCTTTTTTTGGCCCATACATGTAAATGTTTTCATTGAACTTTTATTTTGTATAATTTATTGTCATTTAGGCTCTATTTAGTAAAGCCTCCTTTCATATATATACTGCGTTAGCGCCTTATACTGTAGGGTTAACGCATGCTTTTTCGGGCTATAACATCTGCAGAATCCCGAGGGACAGTTGGTGCCCAAGCCCGCCAGGGCGAGGGCACCAACGCTCCCGAGGGACTCTGCATATGTTATAAAGCGAAAAAAACATGCGTAAACGCTATTATAGCATACAAAACATCAATTAATGCATTTGTATTTCAAAATAATGATATTTTGGCGGGAGATTTTGTGACGACGTCGCGAAAACAAACGTAACGTCATACCAGTTATTGTTATGCACGTCGACTTCCGGTATCGGCAAATACCAAGAAAACATGGATACTGCGGGTTTGTTTAAATGTATAATTTAAATATTATAGAAAACTAATTAGCACTTATTAGTACTTAGAAATAAAATGGGAATAACTGTTCATATGAAGCTGTACAACCTTTATAGTCGCCGATGCGGCCCTGAAATGTGCATACGTAAAACTGGACGTTAACAGCGCGTGAATCTTTATGTTTACGCATGGTTTTCGTCCCGTTAACGTATGGGCAAAATCACCGTTTTTATGCTATAATGTGTATAAGGTCTCTGGCTTTACAAAATAAAGCCCTCTTTCAATTCATACATGTGTCGTTATATTTTAAAGCCCCATTATCTCTTCCAAAACTTTTCCCGATCATCCAGTAAATACATGAAATTAGGATGTATTCACAAATGACCAATAATTGACGACATAATGTTAACTATGTCTGTCGAAATGTTTTGCCGAAAATCACATTCAAGTAAAATGTATGTAATATTTCAAGAGTTGCTTCCCTTAGATTATTAAACATGCATTTATTGTTTACAAATCGTTATTTTGTCAACAAACCAACTCGATGCGGCGTTTCGTTTTTTTTTTCAATCTTATGGTCTTTTCCACCTCAACTGAAGTGCTCAAAATACATCATGCTAAATCTAGGTTTTCAAGATATTGCTTTTTGAAAATATCCGTTTAGGGCTTAATGGGGCTTTAAACATACAAGCTTCACCAGTCACCAACACCATGAGGATGATAACAATAGAAAACATTATCTGAATAAAGAGATAGAATATTCATACTTTTCAAACTAAGTTTGACTGAGTTGGGTTATATGAAACTAATATTTATTTGACAAAAGGCTTAATTGCGTAAAGATCAAAACAAACAATCGATTGATCGCAGACCATTGATTGGATTCGGTGTAAAATTACGGAACATTTGGATAGGTAATATGAACAACTTTAGAACCTTTATTATAGATCAACCATCTTTCAAACCTGATACGATTTATGATATGTGTTGTGCATTCATTCGGATATCGATTATTTAGATATTTTTTTTAATCACAAAACACATTTAACTTTAATGTTTTGAACATAATGTGGATAACATACTGTTTAAAGTTAATTCTTCTTTGAAAAAAATATACGTATTAGTTCGCAAAGACTTGATAATGGCGGGACTTAAATTGTTTTATATTTTATATGTGCATGTATTAGTATTTTCCTTTGTGCTAATTTCAACGGTAAAAGCCGAAGCCGCCGCATTCGTGACTCCATCTTTTCCAGCATGTTATATAGCTAAAACCCGATATGAGAATGTCACTGGTTCCACAAGTTGGTGTGCCGAATCCTCATACTATTGTTCACATGATAGGATAGCGTATCATTTCTACTGTGGGAATGACCATACATGTTGTTATGATGGCTTCGGTTGTCCGGCTTGCTGTACAAAGTAAGTCTATTTATATTTCATTTTATCACATGACTTTCCGTATGTCCATGTTTGTAAAACGAGTATGTCGTCGCTGTTCTTCGAAAACCTCGTATATCAATTTTGGCTTCTTTTCAGGAGACGAAAAAAACTGAATAACTTTTTACTAACAGTGAATATTTATTTAAATCTTTGACACGAACATAGCGTTTTTAACTCCACTTTGAATGCACGTACATGTACGTGTCGACTGAGCAAAGGAAAATCCATACTTTAACTTTTAACTCGATTATACGAGCTTTTCGTTCTTATTTTTTGTCAAATTTTTCGCGGCATTATTCAGTTTTTTCGCATTACGTAATTGCGTTTTCTAAATCCTCGTATAATTTAAATTAGCCATTTGTAGATATTGTGTTTCTACTTATCCGTTGTAATATACCATTACAGGTTAATTGTTTTGCATATTTGACGTAAGCGCAACCAAAAAACAACAAAACAATTTATTCGAGATTTTCGCAGACAAAAATGTGGCCCCTGAAAAAAATCAAGAATTTTCGCGCAAGTACTTACTTTCTCGTTTGAGGGGCTATTTTTAGACTATCTTATCCGGCATTTTCGCAGAAGACTTGTTACTGAATGGGCTTTCCGATGTGCATATAATCGTTTTTGAGCCAAAACGTGTATACGAGGTTTTCGAAGAACAGCGACGATGTGTATTCTTATATATGACGTCACTTTATCTCCTACATGACGTCATTATACGTATGTCGTAAATGACGTTATTTTTTGGCGTAGTTTATATAACGGAGTCCGTTTAACAACAGGAAGATGTGTTTTTTCGTGTTATTAGTGTCATATGATAAACCGATACCAACTTAGTTTTCATCCGTTCAGGAAATATTATAAAATTCGCAAAGGCATGCTTCATAAACTTCCCAGAACTTGTTTAATACAATTTACAACTTTATATCACGTGACAACTCTTGAAAGATCCTCTAACCTATCTGAACGCTGCTGCATTTTAATATATACTTCACAGCATCCATTTTATTGTATCCATTTATGTATTTGAGTGTAATGTTACCTTGAGTAATCTTCACGATATTTTTAGTATTATATATATAATGTCACCGCTATGACGGGGGACTTGCCGTGGTCATCGCTAAGCGGCATCCATGGCGGAGAAATCCATATAAATCCATATAACGTAGGTTTCCCGGTGAACTTCGTAATCACACCCTTACGTTATTTGGATGTCTCGTTATATGGATGCCGCTTAGCGATTACCGTCTTGTCGTATAAAGATTCCCGTTCAATCCGTATGCACTCACTCTGGTTCCCTGTCACAGTGCGCGTTTAAGTATTATCGTGTAGTAAAGTAATTATAGCGAAGGCTATTCTGAATAATCTATATGAACCTGTGTGTACATACCTGGTGCATCAATTCGAATAACCCGGTGTGCTTGAATCAGCCGAGTGAGCTGCGTGCGCCAATTCCGTTAAATGTGTGGGACTTACCGATAGACCAACTGAAACCACACAATGGTACCTTGTAAATCAATGGCGTATGGTTAACACTGCTTGTCCGAGGTGGTCGGGTGATCGTATTGTACATACTCGCCGATATGGCGATCTGTCTGGTACGAAGTTATATTCAAAACAACACAGAAAAATAGAGAGGTTGCGACTTTTGAGCATTTCGTCATCAACGTGTGTGTAGTTTCTTCAAGTAACAGACGTGTGACATACAAATTTAATTTGTGTATCATGTCACACAGGTATTTATATAATGCACGGGGAACGCGATATTTTATCACCCATGGACTCGTTGAATTTATATAAAAACCCATATCGATTTGCCAAGAAATCATGTTTCGACCGTCGCATGATCTTACACGCATACGTTGTGTTTCTTAAGCAAATATGAATTGCACTGGGTAGGTATACTAGTACACGTGGCTATACGTACAGAATGTCACAACCTTACTAATATATTGGTACCTTAACACCGTGAGTCTTATTAACTAATTTGCATAATAATCGAATACGTTCGGTTTACTTCATTTAACCAGTGACTGTAACCCAGTATGTATTTTTGCATATTTCATTTCCTGCTTTGGATGCCTTAAGGTAATTGTCCATGGAGGAGCACGTGGTCAGTTAAAAGTGTGATGTACGATTTCAAAAACAAATCCAAAAAGGAGGCATTTTTTTAAAAATGTCGTAAACCACACTAATTCCATTCATTTTCTCCTTGTATTTTAGAAGAACTACATTGAACACGGCTGAGGTAGCCGGTGTGGTCATAGCATCTGTTGTATTTGTGGCCATATCGTTGTTGATCGTTTATTTAGTGGCGGGAAAATGCTCATCAAAAGGTAAGTCCTCAGCTGGTTTCAGCTTCTCTATATTATTGGCATTGTATGTAAAGACAAAGTGTGTCACCAAGTCGACCTTGTATGCAGGTTCGATTTTATTACTGGGAGATTTCTCCGCAACTATTGCTTTTTACATACCAGTTCTGAAATCACTACGATTTTTACCATGTAATTTCTCCACAACCAATTCGTCCGAGCAAGAAACGAATTCCAGTCCAACTCAACCAAAATCATCATTCTTAAGAACATAATTATGTCCCTCGCAATTGAATTATTCTTTATTTCTTTGTATTTCGAGACATGTGCCAAACAATTACTACGCGCTGTAAATTGTCTAATGAGTTCTGAGGGTTGATAAAATGTCACTGTTTAAGTAACCAGTTGGCGAGACGACATTTACACTGCTTAGTCTCATAGTTTAGCTAAAAACTCCTGTTATAATATGTCGTTTTTTTTCACTATTTATGTTCTTCTCTGGCATTGACTGTAATATTAATCCATTAAAGTAAGCAAGACTGCTTGATAGTTAAAAAGAGAGCAACTGATTATTACTGTTGTTTATGACCGTCAGTAACTTGAACACGGAGGTTTAGTTAAAAGTTATTTTAGGTTGATTGTGAAAACGTTCTTACAAGTTTTGAAACCCTGAACATTGACTTTCGGCTTTTTGGCAGCTAGAACTTGGAGTTCATTTTCTGGTTCAATTGTGTGTTGGGGATTGTGCCATGTAATTGTCTATGTTGTTTTGTATGTTTTCTTTGCTGGACTGTTTAAGTTCAGTGGTGCTTCCACTGTCCGATTTTTTATAATCGTTGTTATCATAATCACTATCGACTCCTCAAGAGTGCACATCTTCGACTCACAACAGTATCAGCATTACAAAAATGAATGATAATCCCGTTACAGGTGTTTCAATGCTATACAATCATTCTGATCAACTCTGCCTTTATGCATTACATTAGACATTTACCGGAGACAAACGGAAATGGTCGAGCTTTCTCGTTTGCTATACAATGTATAAACTATACTTTTCCATTCCAGGATCACATTGATACCCTAGCTTAAAGAAGGTCGTGGTTTCATGCGAACACACTTTCTACATGTTGTCATACACGCTCCTTACATCAGTTACTTCCCCTCCTAGAACCCCACGTGACGATACTACAGTCACATGAAATTCCAAAATGGTGGACAAGCCAAAGAAACGTGGGAATGTTTTGACACTCGTTTTACTGTCACTGAGACTACTACACAAGAAACGTTATACATATGTTCGACATAGGCCGGATCCTCGTGATATAGATGCTCGTAATAACGAGGTTTTACTGTAATATACTCATTATTTATTTATTTTCGAGTACTTCATCATTTCTTCACTTTTTCATCACATGTTCTGATTATGAGAATATTTAAATCTATCGTTTAAACCATTTTATAAGTATGTGTACATGACGTTACGCTCATTGTTGGCGTACATTGGCAATTTATAACATTTTTACACTTCAATATTGCATAAAAATCGTTTTAGAAATACGGTTGTTTATATTTTGATATCACAAGCAAGATAAAAGAATCGCCATGCTAGTAATGTGATCCGCATGTACGTTTAATTATTAACATATATCTGTTTAAACATAGAATGACGGAGAACGTCACAAAAACGTCATGTAAGATGTAACATAATTGACCAATGCGCAGTGTTTAGCATCTCGGCAAATTCATATAAGTATTTTTATCCGCCCAAAAAGTAGATGCGGTGACGTGTTGGCAACTCCATTTCGCGTTGTTTCATTTATGTGCCGTTCAAAACTTCCAGTAACAAACCGTGAGCGAAAAACATATTCAACTGAAAACGTAAGATTTAATTTCTTTCCGCGACAAGATTTGTTAAAACTTTAGTATTTTCTATAACTTAAGTCGACTTTCTATAATCTTTATTTTGACAAAAAGTACATGCATCCTACTTTTGAATTGGGTATAATTTGTACGATTATGACTTGGAATTAGGCTTTTAATACAGGTATACTTTTTTCTAGCCACGATGTCACACGCATCAAAAAGTGCACAAATTAAAATTGTGATGTTGCTATGCCTCAAAATATTTAAAGAAGTATGCATTTATTAAAACGACAGCGACTACAACCAAAAAGTACATATAATTGTTTGTATTTTGATATGAATAAGTCTTACATTCAACATAGCTTTAATTTTTTTATGAATTTTGGCAAATCTAGCCATAATGTCACACCCTTGAAATTAACGTAACGTCAACGTCTACGTGATCGGTAGATTCGTAAGAGTCGATGTACTGCAGATTTAAATGACATGTTGTATGAATGAAGTATGAGCTGTGGGGTTTATGTAATTATGGTGTTTTAGTCTGAAATAGTAAGTTTAGCGGTATTAAAAGCGCCACTTGTCGGGACGTGGTTTTCGTAGTATTTTCTAACTTACTTTCTCATTTTTGTACATGTATTTTAATGTCTCGGCAAAATGTAAATCATCTACTTGTATGGAACGATACGCAGCGTATTATTGGTATATTCTATTGTATGTTTAATTAAAATGTACGACTGTAACGCCTTAATTACCCCTCCGCCTCGCCATATGGCCGATCAAAAAACTGCCATACATTTTGCGTAAAAATGCACTTATCAATCAAGCGGGTTGCTCAAAACCATTTTAATTTTACAACAATATTTTTTAAACCAATCGCGAAATATGTGACTAATAAAAATATGGGGTTTACGGCATAATTTAAGAAAAATTGTATTCGAAACACCCAAATAAGTCTTGTAACGTCAATAATCGTTAAAACGTCAACAACGTCGGAATTGGTTACGCTAATGTACGCCAACATCGAGCGTAACGTCACATATATCTTCGTATAAGCCACGATGCCGTATTTGTGAATTTGCCCAACACTAACTTTGACTGTGGTTAGTGCACTAATTAAGTAACCGCTGTAGGGAGTTTGAGTGTTTGGAGTGTTTATTCATTACATGTTATGCCACAATATAAAATGACATTTTAGATACAGCAGTTTGTGTATAAACATTGAAAACAGTCTTATTAATGTATTGTCGTCATATACATTATGTGTATGAGTATGTGGCTGTATGAATAAGGTATTGGTTTTTACTACCTTTTGCTCCAATTAAAAGGTTTAAAACAATAAAAATACAATGTAACGATATTGTAATGTTTGCATACAAGTGACAGGCATGATTATTAAACGGAACGGACTATACCTGGAAACATAAGCAAGGACCCAAAATGACATTACAATCCTATCATGGAGTTGAGTCTAATCAGACTCAACTATGACCATGGTTCGAATTCACTATAAGACTAGTCTCTGCTACTCTTTGGGTGAGACGTAGACCCTGTCACACAGTGGCGAGTTTTATATAGCTGCGGGTTGCGACGCGTTGTAACTCGCCACAACTCGGCTGGTGTCGTGTAGATCTTAAACCGTTTAAAATCCTCGCCCACATTTTCTTCTCGCATACATGTCAAAGTCCATTCTCAAACACATTCGTGGATATCTCTTCCCTTGTCGTAGCGTTTCGTTAATAACAATACGTAAAGTAGGAGTTTGTTGCGAGTTAGAAATATTCGTGTGGGGACGACACCAAACCAAAAGTAAATCGTTGGGTTAGACAATTGGAAATTTGGCGTCCAATTACACATACAGCAAGATAGGTCAATAATGTGAAAAGGAGGATCGCCGTATTACAGAAGTTGCTGTGTATAGCTTTACCAAAGGTGGATAACTCGTTGTCAATTTAACTTGGATAGTGTTGGTCAATTGTTGAATTATCTCCCTTAATTTGAGCATGGAATAATGATTATTAAACATACATGTATGAAAATGATATGAACCGCAAACCGAGCAAAGTTCATTTACTGGCATTGACATGAAGTTGAGATAATGCATCATATTATGTGCATTCCATGGAGTACGTCTGTAAGAAATATACATAATTTTATAAGTCGGATCCTGTCCCAAGAATGTTGTAACATAACAATGAGTTTTTGGAACCGGTGCACCATAATGTCATTTATATTCGTACTTTATCGGGAAATAATTTGAGACGTGTCGTATTACATGCAATCCTATACTTGATCACTGCTGTATGTAAATGTATCAGTGAATCGCAAAACATTCTCAGAAACCGAATCAGATTATTCTCGTCTATAGATGATCGGATTGATAACATTGGGGGTATAATACGGATAATTTAACTTGATCCGTGACCTTCTATTAGCATAATGTAACAGTTGATATCTTGTCTATATTTATAACCCCATTTGTATGTTTTCATAAGTTGGAAGTATTACGCAGACGCTCTAGATGGAATACAAACACAAACGTTAAGGTTTAGATGTATAATTACGATTTGTTCTTGAACAGTATTGATATATATATAACGCAAGAACTTTTAGTTATAATATAATTATGCATAAAGGTTAGGATCCTGTTATTATCTCCGTACAATAGTCTCGTATGATGGTACTATACACCGAGATTTAAACAATTATTGGAAACATGTAAATATCTTAAACGAGTATTGAGCCGTGACTGCACTTTTAACAAATATATTTTATATGGTGTATACCGCAAGGATAGGACTCAGGGTAGCAATACCACGTGGCTTTTGACTACAGTTACAAGAAGAAATTTGTAAACATTGGAACACACATATAGCCATAAGTATTTTATTTCTTCATCGATTTCTATAAAATATACGCCACGCTATATATAAAATATAATATCCTTTTCAGCAATTATACCGATTTTTCCATTACCCTGTGAAACCTACACATTCAACGGTTTCACAAGGTAATGGACAAAACTGAAAAAGATTTTATATTTCATGGAAAGCTAACAATTGTCCCCTTAGCGTGGCGTATATTTCATAGAAATCGATGAAGAAATAAAATACTTATGGCTTTTTTAGTTTCCAATGTTTACACATTTCTTCTTGTAACTGTAGTCGAAAGTCACGTGGTATTGCTACACTGGGACTCAGAGGTCAGTATCTATCTATATAGCTTGTTTTTCCCTTTGGGTATAATTGTTTATATGCATTGTTGTGTAGAGCGAGATATGTAGATTATACGGTGCAAATAGTGCGTGATTTATTGGTGGAATATTCAATGAGTCGCATTATGTGAATAAAATTGGGGCACAGTTATTATACAGTGTGGAGTTGACACTAATTCAGTGAAAAGTTATCCCTATCGCTGGGGTAATCATCTAAGTTAGCAGTCGTACCAATAACAATGTGGCAATACATGTACAACATGATTCAAATAATTTACTTTTTTAATAGAAACATATTTGTGCACAGAAAGAATAAATATATCCAAAAATGTATTGCCGATTAACAATACGGATAATATATGTGAAAAAAGTATAAATGATGCCTTTCGTCGCAGTAACATGCTTTTTCTTTCTTCATAACAAGTCGTTATAGATATACATTTGTGTGTACATGGATAAAACCTATGATAATGACATAATTATACACATGGCAAAAATGAAGCACGCCTTGTTACTAATGGTTGGTGCTGCGTACCACCGAGATACCCGGGATATACCACAGGTTTTTGCTAAAAGAACATGACGAAATTCGCAAAGTTTGTCATATTGCTACCAGAAAACTCCTTCAGATATGCAGCTTGTGCTACCTTTAAGGAGTCTTAGAAACAATAAGTTATTTTCCCCATAAACACAACCCAACAATCAGTCTGAATAATGTTTGGTAAAATAATACGTTTTCTAGTATCATTCAGACGATTGTTGCGACGCAGCTAGCATTTTCAGTGAAATATATTCCTGGACCGAGTCATATGTCAGTCTAACACGACATTGTCTACTGTATACGGTGATGTTAACGCGCCGGGTCAAAATGCTAGCGATTTGTTTAATTTAAAAGATTTGACGTGCAGAAAATTATCGATTTTTAATTTCTTAACAACAGTACTTTTGAGTCCAATCTGACTAAAATACTTGATCTTCCTTACCTCATGCGTAGGGAGTTTGAGGGTATGATTTTAATCAGATTGTTTTGAGTCAACAATTAATTCGCTGGCTTAGAATCAGAAGGTCGTAACAGTTTTTTTATAAGACCCATACATAGTTGAAATCTGCATCACAAGACGCTTCTTACGTGCCTGTTTTCATGAAAATCGGAACATGTCATGTTGACCAAAACAAGTTGAAAAAACTTGTTTTTCCCTAAATAAAGAGTAGTTTCAGACAGGTTTTTCTTGATTTCTCAAAAAGCATTTTGTTAATTACGACCTTCTCATTCTAAGCCAACGAACTAGCCAAGAGGAAGTATAAGCGAGGCTTAGTAAATTCATGAACATTGTCATTCTTTCCACGCTTACTAGATCACACGTAAACTACTACAACCACGCTAGTCTGCTTCAACAAACACGCTAGTCTGGTTTTACAACCACGCTATAGTCTGGTTTTACAAACACGCTAGTCTGGTACTACAACCACGCTAGTCTGGTTTTACAACCACGCTATAGTCTGGTTTTACAAACACGCTAGTCTGGTACTACAACCACGCTAGTCTGGTTTTACAACCACGCTATAGTCTGGTTTTACAAACACGCTAGTCTGGTACTACAACCACGCTAGTCTGGTTCTACAACCACGCTAGTCTGGTTTTACAACCACGCTAGTCTGGTTTTACAAACACGCTAGTCTGGTACTACAAACACGCTAGTCTGGTTCTACAAATACGCTAGTCTGGTACTACAAACACGATAGTCTGGTACTACAAATACGCTAGTCTGGTACTACAAACACGATAGTCTGGTACTACAAATACGCTAGTCTGGTACTACAAATACGCTAGTCTGGTACTACAAATACGCTAGTCTGGTACTACAAACACGATAGTCGGGTACTACAAATACGCTAGTCTGGTACTACAAACACGATAGTCGGGTACTACAAATACGCTAGTCTGGTACTACAAACACGCTAGTCTGGTTCTACAAACACGCTAGTCTGGTTCTACAAACACGCTAGTTTGGTTCTACAAACACGCTAGTCTGGTACTACAAATACGCTAGTCTGGTTCTACAAAGCGGCACTAAACAGTAAGCTAGCTTTGCATGTTTTTGGCCGGGTAGAAATTGAGCATTTTAGTAGATGCAAGATGTTTTAAGAGCTTTTTGGAACGTAAATAATTTATGGAGAATGGTTTTGAGACTTGATTATTAAATTTTGATGATTTTGTAAAATTTTGACAAGCGTTCAAGTGACCCTGATTGAAGCTTTTGGAAATATTGAGTAAAAACTAGGGCTATTCTGACTTTTCGTGGAGATTTGATGCAGAAATCAAGGTGGGTTTTAATTTTGCCAGTTAACTCCAAAAAAGTGCTGGCTAACAGCTATATCGCTCATTGGATTGTGATTGCCTAATGGATGAGCTTCAAGAATCTGTGCAGTGTATAGCCCTAGTATTGGCGAGTAATTTTCTGTGGCAGTCTGAACAGTTCCCGAATTGACGATTTTCAGCATCATTTTCCGACCGATAATGACCCATAGTTCCATAAGGCCTGTTTTCAAACAGTGATGTATCTATTGGAAGATACTGTTTTTTTTCTAATGCCTAGTTGATACAAATCAGAAAATGATATTAATTTGCTTCAGGCTGCTGTGAGGAATTTTTGGCAAATCAAATTGTATTTGTAGACAGCGGACAGTTCACCGAGACTCTAATCTACTGTATAGTGCCACCCAAACACGCTAGTCTGGTACTACAAACACGCTAGTCTGGTTCTACAAACACGATAGTCTAGTTCTAGAAGCATGCTAGTCTGGTACTACAAACACGCTAGTCTGGTTCTACAAACACGCTAGTCTGGTTCTACAAACACGCTAGTCTGGTACTACAAACACGCTAGTCTGGTTCTACCAACACGCTAGTCTGGTACTACATACACGCTAGTCTGGTACTACAAACGCTAGTCTGGTTCTACAAACACGATAGTCTGGTTCTACAAACACGCTAGTCTGGTTCTACAAACACGCTAGTCTGGTACTACAAACACGCTAGCCTGGTTCTACAAACACGCTAGTCTGGTTCCCGATCTTTACAATCGTCGCAGTAAAGCTTACCTAATGTAATGTAAGATTTGAGAACGGGGACCAGACTACAAGCACGTGAGGTTGTTGTCTCCGAAACGTTCACTATGCAAATGTTTAATTTGTTTGTTCAGATTGACACAGTGCCAGATAAGCTGGAGTAAGTCGAGTTAAGTCCTTTAATACCGAGCTATATATGGCATTCGACGATAATGAATAAAGATGGGTCATTATTTCGTAACATTGTTTATGTCACTGACTGGTAATATAAGTCAAGCGACAATTCTCATCTCGATGTCTCATTTCACGCGAGACGAGTTTTCATTATGTATTCATCCCAATGTGTAATTTTGCGAAATGAAAAAGAAAAAAGGTTTGACCTCCGTTATAAGAGTTATCGCATTATTATAAAGATACTAGTACTACAATGACAAAAGTGCTAATGTGATTGTGTTGTTTTAAGGCGTAAGCATTAAAGCTGGGTTCACACTCTAGCGTTTGGACCGACGTTTACCGACGTTTGGACAAACGTTCAGCTCCGCTAGAAAAAGTTACTAAACGTTTTGAAAAGTTGACGATCGTTGGTAAACGCTGAAGAATGTTGTATTCGTTGAAAATTTTTAACATGAAAAACTTTGCCGACGTTTGGATATAAACGCTGATGTAAGTTGTGCTCCGTTTATAAACGTTCCTGAACGCTGAACTAAGTTGATCAAAGTTTGCTTAAGTTAAACTCCGTTGGCAAACGTCTGCTGAAACGCTGGTGGTGATAATGAATTTAGTCGAACGTTTATCTAGCGGAGGCCAACGGGTATCCAGCGCAATGAACGCGGTAGAAACGCAAGGGCTGGCGTAAGCCAACTTTCCCCAGCGCAAAAGAACGTTGTCCAACGTAGGCCAACGGGTAGCAACGCAAGTGGTTAGCGCAGACGAACTTTCAATAACTTTCCAGTTACTTAGGTAAACTTTGTTCAACGGATTCTGGCGTTTGGCACCTCGTTCGTCTCAGTCGGACTAAGTTAGAGACCGCTACACATACGCTACCCTGCGTTGGCAAAAGTTCACTTACGCCGATAAAAAAGCTACAACGCAGGCAAACGTTGTTAAGCGCTTGTAACCGCTGTCAAACGCAGTTGAGCGCTGAGAAACGTTCCCAAAACGTTAGTGTGCGTTAGATACACAACGTTCGCAGTGTGAACCAAATAATTCCTCCTAACGAGCGTAATTTCACCGACGTTTGGGTTTATTTTTCTGACTTTTGAAACGCTGATCAACGCTGGTACAAACGTTCATAGTGCGAACCCAGCTTTAGATTGATAATAAGCGTATCAATTGGTCAAGATATCACGCTGGTAGGGTGAAACGGTTCCCCATGTACTAGTACCCGCTGATCGGGTACGATTGGCCAGCCCATAATAAAACAAAAGTGTTTACCCGTTACCCGACGTCATTATCTAGCTCGATCTTATTTGATCTTCATTAGATCGACACTAAGAAAGTATATTGCCCATATCTTAAACTAGATCTATTGAACTAGATTCAAAACTAGATTGTAGATCTCTTGGTAGATCTCTCTTGTTAGATCTATTTTTGGTAGATCTATATATCTTGTAGATCTATATTGTAGATCTATTTTTGGTAGTTATATGTTGTAGATCTTTTTTTGGTAGATCTATCTTAAAGATCTAGATCAATTTGTTCACCCGGGAATATCAACATTACTGGTTAGGCTTAGACCATGAAGAATGGGTTGCTTGATCATTGGAACCTGTTTAGGAATCTACAGATATGATGGAGCTCGACTGTCACATAATACTCACATTTAGCCCGAAATGCCCGATGACGAACCGCTCTTGAACCGCACTTGAAACGTAATGACGTCATACTATCAATCATATCGTGACGTCACTGGTAATGCGATTTTTTTCATAAAAGTTTTTCACCATATTTTGTTGTCAGATGACATTTCAGAATCATTCATCATTGGTCTACATCCCGCACATTGATGTAGTCAAGCATACTATAGAACATGCAGACCTAGAATTTAGATCATGTATATTAGGCCCAATAGTAAACACTGGCGCGTGGATGTCTTGTATCAGGGCCGTATCCAGAGACAACAAATCACGGAGGTAATTTTTTCAAGGGTTTATTTCAGACATAATATTTTGAGTGGTTATCTCTTCAAATGGATGCTTATTTTGGTAGTTTCTCAAATTGTCATTGATAAAAGTGTCTCAGTGTGGCTACGCGCCGGTGCATGATCAAAATTTGGATAATTGACCGGGTATTAGCGACTGGTGTCCGTTATCTACTCGCAGAAATGACGGCATATGTTATGTCATATTGCCTCAACTTGGGAATAAAAAATCTAATACCAAGTAACATACCATTATTTAGTCGCTGACTAATGCATTTTAAGGAAGATATTATATTTTAGTAGATCTATATAATTGTGTAATATAAATCATGAACCGTAATAGACAGTCTAGAAGTTCATCTTCAGTGTATTTATACACAGATTGCGTGAAGAACCATCACATTCAGTTAGCAGAGCATATCTTGAACGATTAATAGCGCAAACTGTAATGAAAATAAACAATACGTTGGCGTAACCTAACGCGAGTATCATAGCGAACTTGTTATTGAATTCCCTCGCCTGGAAACAGCTTCAATTCCACGCTGACGGAATTCATGATTCGGACATTTTTCAAGCGTCCATTAATATTGACTTCCGATACAACTAGCCAATCATATTGGAGAATCGCATTCGGAGGCGGAGCTAACGATATATTGTAAGGGATTGAATTACGGAAGCGGTCAGTACCATATAAATGCTCATTACGGCTAGAATTACATCCGAATCCAACATTTAAGCAACTTTGTTTCATCATTGCATACCAGGGCGCATATTCACAGTGTTTATTGTAATGGAGATAGTTCTTGTATTTCTCGCTGGTTTGTTGTCATTGGCAACGTCCCTGGAAGTGAATGACGATGTTTTGGTTGTCAACGTCCAGGTAAGTGTTTGAATGTTATTTAGATTTAGATTTTAAGTGGAATTTTCTATATCATACATATCGTAGAATATAAAAGTGAAACTAAACATAATGATTACATCCGCAGATCTAGTAAAATATAATGTACAATTGTGTCGTATACATTAGGTATAGAACTATATATATTTTACAATTTTTTTTTTTTTTTTTTTTTTTCAATTATACAATTACATGTTGTTACTAGTCGGAAAACATTGCCGTAACGTTAAATGCTCTTTCGTGGAATCTAATTTCCAATTTTATTGTATGCATGATATACTTTTGAAGTGTTTGGGTAGCGGAAATCATGAGGTGTGATGTCATAGAGTATATATATATATCTATACTTTATATTTATAAAAAAAGATAATAAACAGTGGGACAGGGAAGGCAACACTCAACAGAAATGGATGCGCACAAATAACACAAAAAGGAACACGCAAAAAGACACACATACAGAAACAGACCACCAGCATACGTAAAACTCATGATCCAACACAAAACTGAACAGGAAAATTAAAACATATCCGTTAAAAGTCCTAAAGGTTACATAAAATGTGTCCGAGACAAGTTATAGTATATTCGTTATAATACAATATTGTGGCTTATCGCGGTCAACTGAAATAAATGTAGCTGCGGTTGGTATATAAACATTGCGCTATATTAGATAGGTAAGCTTATTTCAAAGAAAAAAAAACAAATATCCTGTCATTGAGATGTAGGTCTATGCTGTTTATATACAAAATAATAATTGTGATTTGTAATAAATGGAGAATATTGAATGCTAGGTATTGTTTTATTATTGAATTTATGGAACGAGTTAGATAAATTGATATCAAGAGAGCCTTGGCGAGCTGCATATTAGTTTTGGTCAACGAGTCTCATAAATTCAATAATTAATCAACCCGAATTGATTATTCTATTTATTACATACCCGAAAAAATAATATGACAAATAGACTTGTTTAAGACATTCATACTCGATGCGCGTATATACAGCGCTTTATATAATATACGTACATAACGTCCTTGACGTCACCCTAATAAATCTTCTAACGTCAAATGACATATTTTGCATATCTAAGGCAAACTGTGCATTATCACTGTGCAATACGAGTTTTATGATACTGTATAAAACTGCGGGGGTGTGTGATAAATAAGTCATATTGTGCCACAATAAATGCATTACATTGTTGTATGTAGATAGATTATGCAGTTTAGCCAATATTAGATGAAAATTGTGTAATAGCGTTATCTACATGATTAGCAGTAAATTGATAGTGTTTATATCACGCATGCATGTATCGGATAAGATCAGAAAAAGCATAATATGATAGTTTACATTGCGCTTGCTTGTTATATTTATATGGTAAATATATATTATAATATTAGTATAGTAGAGATCACCGTAGTCGTATACAAAATGCCCACCGGCAATCTATAGGAAGAATGAACAATAAAAACCTGACATTCACCAATAGCTGTTTTTACATACACTCAAGGACTTACAAAACGCCTCACCTAATTCAAAGCCCAATATCGCTCAAAGTATTTATGTTATTGCAATATAATTTTACATGTGTATTAATTGATCTTTCCTTCGAGAATTAGGTGAGGCGTTTTTCTCCTTGAGTGTATAGTAACATGAAAACATTTGTATACAAACATAATCTCTCCTGTAAGGTTTCGATTGGTGTAAAGTTTTAAAAATACGCAACTGTTTCATCTTGGTATAATGGCCATTACTCTTACACATGCTCTCAATCAATAACATACAATGTACCTTATTTATTAATTTTATAATTTATAAATGTAATTATTCTCACCATTGAATTAACATATACATTTTTTTACAATTATTATGTATTTTCTACAAAACTCCAATATGCACAAATACATGTTTAAGGTTGCAACAAATGAAACACCATTACATACGTGTTTGATGATGGAAAAACGATGTTATAGACCTACTCAAATTAAGTAGCACTAACAAAAAACGTATTGGGGAGTGTGCATTAAGTGGGAAACCCCGTACAAGTCATAGTTAACTTAATTCATGCAAACACTTTATCATGATTACGCTATAAAGGGGTCTTACTAAAAAATTACTTAAAAACGCGGCCAAATGAACACACAAACGGGGACATAACACACGGACGGGGAATTACACATAGACGTGACTATCAAGCTTCAGTGAAAACAACCGACCGAGTGCACTAAAGCACGCAAGAAGGTTACGTGTACCTGTGCATTAAAATCAAATATAACCATACATGTCACCTCTATGGTACTAGCAACTATTTAAAAGGCTGCTAACATATCGTCACAAGTGTTTATAGCAGTCAAAATACAAACTTTACAGCACAGGGTTTCTTCCCCAAGTATCTTAAACTGCGGATTTAACTTGCCCAAGATTTTCTATTAACAAATAATGTTCCAAAAGTGACAGGATGATAATTAACAAGGTCTTTCCTTTAATTGAAATGTCAAATGCTTGGGGAAATCTATACAACCAAGATGCGATTTTCCGACGATCGGTTGGAGGTATCTATTAATTTCTTAACCAATATTTGGCGAATCTTCCAGCCAAAGTGACAATGAAGAGAGGCTCAGACTGTGTACAGGGTACTGTAAAGCCCCTTTTTTCGCTAGAGTTTTATTTTCACCAATATTTGCGAGGATGTTAACACGCGACATCATTATTCTCGCGAAAATATCGCAATACAAACTCGGGAACTCTATATTTTAAATAACGCAAAATCAAAATTCTCGCGAACAAAAATCTTAAAATGTTCGCGAAAATCGCGAAATAAAAGTTACGCGAAAATTAACAAATTTACAGTATAACAACATCCATCTTACAGACAATTCTGAAATTGATCATGAAATACAATAAAATTGAGATCCACTCATCAGACAAACTCGACAGAATGTTTAAATAAGGTGTGAAGAAATATGTTAACTAGTTCAGGGAAAACATTCGTAAACGTTCTGGATGAATAAGATCACTGTATATCTAACCTCCAAATTGATTGTGTTCCGAGCAAAATGTCGTAGAATTACGGTTCATCTATAACACGGCATCCAATCCCTACCGTTGAAAATCTATTTTCTGAACGAATATTCGTGGATTTTTCCTTGCGAAATGTCGTGGAATTCCTGGTTAATCTTTATCATGAAATCTAGTTTTTGTCGTTGAAATTTATTTTTCTGAACGAATTTTCGTGGAATTCATAGATGAATTACCTACGTGTGTACGCTCGTAACACACAATGAAGCAACATTGAACACAATTACCCAAGTCTTCCTAATTTCTTATTTGAATTGTATTTTCTGAACGAATTTCTCGTTGAGCTCCTGGATTGGTTAACTGTACCACACTCTGAACCCACATTGATTATAATCACCCCAGTATCCATTAGTGTTCGGTGTAAAGATGTAATCTGACATATTTATATATTTCTAATCTCTCTTATTATACATACTGTAAAGATATTAATTAATATTCGAGGTTGATTAATTTCCTAAACGGTTGATTTCGCGGATGAGCCAGATGGCGTAATTAAATCCCTCGAATAATGGCCATAAAATACGTAACAACGGATTTTTTTTCAATATTTTGAATCCTCGAATTTAAGAAACCACCAAATTGCCTTTTTACCAATATCCGCTAAAATTAATACCCGCGAAAATTAATGACTTATAGGTTTATTATATAAATACTTGCGGTTAATCAATGTGCTATAAGCTGATTAATTCACCATCTTTATCAGTGTGTTAATAAGTATAAAATACCAGGATTAGTTTAGACTTATTTATTTAAGGTCGATTGTAAACAAGTTTTTCAAGTAATATTAATCACCATCGACACCTCATTCCTGATGTTATCTATCGCCACGAGGGTATGAGAGGAGAGAAGCCAGTTTCCAGTTTTCGCTGAGCGTCTAGCAAAGGAATTACTGGTACAATTTATATTTCGTCTTTAGTACGACGCGACAAGGGATCGAACCCATGATCACCGCACTTAAAGCGAATGCTCTACCACTACGCTATCGAGGAGGCAGATTAGGATAAAAAAACTACTAGGTTATTGATGATTATAGACATTAGGACAAATCTACGTCCCAACGTGACGTCATACTGCAATCGTCCATTTACATTACAAATACTGTAATAAATGTTTTGTCACAACTTGTTTGGCGATTCGTGGCATACAGGGAAGATACACAATGTATGGCTGTGGTTTATCAGCACCATTTGTATTATATCATCAAAGTTGCACATTGTACTGTAATATCAAAGCATATTATTCAACTACTGATATATATGCAAATTCGCAAAGTCAGGACAAAATTATGTTGATATATTGTTAGATGTTATCGTTAGAGCATTTTGGTGTGCGTCAAATACAGTTGGTGACCAAGGAGCACTCATCGTCTGGTGTTTGAGTTACGGACTAACGTATAGTATAGTTAAAATACAAACTACAACAGAAAGATAATAGAAAAATCAGCGATTTGGTCAAACACTTGCTTAAAGAGAGATAATAAAATGTTTTTATTATTGTAATCGGTGGAGAGGAAAACCAGATGCCAATGTTCGAAAATAGAAAGTTGATTATTAACAATAAGATTTTAATGGCCCTGCTGTTGCACATTATCATATATTTCCCATAAAACTCCTGGTGCAGGCTTTGGTGAGCATCATAACAGGAGAGTTATTGCACACGATGTGTAGATATTGGCGTTGGCATATACATATTTTGTGATTAAATTGAAATATTGTTATGCGATGTGTATTAGTCGCGATGATTTTATTTTCACGGATATTATTCTCGAATTGAATGCACCCCGAAATTTATAATCCGCGCGATAATTATGTTTAAACAGAAATACCTATAATGGAACATTGGACCGCGAAATCATGAATACGTGAATTCTATAAATCCTTAAGATAAGTATTTTACCCAAATTCGCTAAATTAAAAACACACGAATATAACATGATTTACACTAACTGTTGTCTGTATGATGGTCTGGACAAATTTGGCAGTGAAACGGTTCATTTATCACTAACACGTGACTGGTTATATCCCTATCCTCGAACTCATGGCTGCAACGATTACGTGCGATGTTTTAAGTTGTATGCAGATAACGGTGCAGTTTGGGAATTACGCTCCAAACAATTATGATTTTTATCAGTTCTGGTTTCGCTTTGTACGTTATTGCATGTTTGTAAATATAAAAAAAATGTTCACGTTTGCCAACACATGCGCGATACTGTGCTTGATAAATTTCCTCTGAGATAGATAAACCTTGCTATAAGTGATTTGCTCTCTACATAAATCTTTGGTTTTCGTCAAACTATGAATGTTTTTATAACCAGTATATTAGCTCGAGCGAATTGCAAATTTTATTGAGTTAGCTTAAAGTCCCAATTAATCCCTAAACGGCTATTTTCAAAGAGCAATAAATTGGTAACCTATCTACAGAATGATGCATTTTTAGCACTTCAGTTGAGTCCCAAAGGTGGTAAACATTATACGAAGGAAGAAAACGAAATACAATGAACAGTATCAAGTTGTTTTGTTGACAAAATAACGAATTGTAAACAACAATGCATGGTTTATAGTCTAAGGATAGCAGCTCTTGCAAAACTAGTATTTTGTCTGCAATTCATTTTACTTAGATGTTATTTTCGGCATACTATTGCGACAGATATTGTTAACATTCTGTCGTCAATTATTGGGCATTTGTTTAAAACATCCTAACTCCTTGTAATTGCTGGAAGGTTGAACAAATATTTTTGGAGAGATAATGGGGCTTATATGCAACAACGTAGACTTTGATTTGTAAAAAAACGGATATATTCACACAAACTGTTTAAAGATGGACCTGTTCCAGTCTAATGTAACAGAACTGAACAGTCCACAAGTAGATCATCATACAAGAAAAGATTGACGCAACATATCTTTAATATTATTATATTTATTGAAAATTAAAATTATAATACAAGTTTGCACTGTATTACTTGATTTTACAAAACAATAGACGACATTTTGGTGTAGAAAAGATAAAACAGTTTTATTTATCACAAGATTGTCTCAAAGTTGTACCACGTGTGCATGTACCCATACATAGATTATAGAGGTTTCGTGGCATCTTTGTGATGTCCAACTTTACGTACCAAGACAGCGTCCGATAAGACGCTCAAGTCTATACATGTATAGAGTTATAGAGGGGAGATTTCCTTACATTAGGGAGATTTCGAAATAAAGGACGCGGTTCATTTATGGCATGATTGGGCTCTGTGTTTTGTCAAAAAATAAAAATACATGTCTGTCCTGCATTTTCATATTTTGAAAAATCACAAGTCCAAATTAGGCGATTTGTGGACCTTGTCCTTTGTACGTATACATGCATGCGTACACATGAAATTACACGTGCCAAAATGCTCAAAAAGTAGTCTTCACGTACTCGTATCCACACAAGGTATGTTCCCAACCCTCTTGTTATATTATCTTCAGGATTACTAAATACGTGTAAACGTACAGCAATTATAACGTATAACCACCAAGAGGCTGTATTGTCAAACTATAAATCAATTATACGCCTGTCTTAATATTCCGTCGCCAATAATTTGGTATAATCGGTTGAATTTCAAGGTTTAACAGAAATTAGATGTTTCACTCATTTCCCCTTGTCTCCAAATCCCATTTTCGTAATACATTTCTTTTTTTTGTTGGACATTACTGCGTGAATTATTCCCTCATTTACACAACGCGAAATCACTGCAAGAGATTTTCGGATTTATTGTGGTGAAATTTAGTAAAAATACGCAATTATACAAAACAAGCCCGTTCTCGAAAATGACGATAATTGTAGAAAATAGAATATTAGGCGCTAATTGATTAGATCCTAGTTATGTTCTATGTAAAGTAATGTTTAATGACTAGGCTCATATGGACGTAAATGTTTGAATAGGTTTCACCAAGTGCCGAGTAATGTTGAAGTAGTTATACCAGTGTAGCATTACCACGTGACTATTGGCTACACGTCCAAGACGAAATTGCGATATAAAACCCAATATATTTTATCAGGTTTCTGATTTTAATAATGCATATTTTTCTCATAAATCGCGTGAGTATGAATAAAGCACAGTGGTCGATATAATCTCGAAGTTCTTGTGACCTATTTATACCTATGTGACGTACCACACATCTCTACTAGTCTACTACCGTATGTCAATCGTGCTTTACTTGTAGACGTTACACATAACTGAATGACGTAATGCTCTTGAACGTTATTGTACACGTACTCGTACACATTCTATTTTGTTTAATCTCACAAATGTCCATATATAGACGCAGTCATATAAACTGACCAGTTTTTTCCTGGGATCAAATATCGATTATAAATACTTTGCTTTTTCACAACCACGAATGTGTGCTAATCGGTCTGACTGTTGAAGAGACTGGGTGATAATTAATGATAACCCCACTGAAACGAAAGTGATCATCAAATGTCTGAATGAAGCGGATTAACAGTCCACACTCCAATATAGAAAGTATGCTTGAGCACAAACTACATACTATAATAGATGAAAAAGATAGTATGAAATCGGACAGGTAAGGCAGAACTCAACGTAAACAGCCGAGCACAGAAGACCCATAAATTATCACATACCACAATAACAATGCACAAAAGGACAAACGACGAAGAGTCACAGACAAGACCCAACGTAAAAAGCTAGCAACTACATATAAGACGACTTTATAACAAGAAGGCACAGACAATGGCCAACACAACTGTACAATCATGCCATCACACACAGAACGTCTACCTCCTCAGTCTGGCAAAATAGACGACAATAAGAGCCAGGTGACAAGAATATAACAAATCGACGACAAACATCACCAACCCATAACAGATACAGTAAAGCATCAACTAAGATACAAACTACATACTAGGTGAATGATAAAAATAATGAATGTATTATTTTAATCAAACAAAAGCCATACGTCAAGGTATCATACGTGTGTTCAACTATCTCAGGAACTACATTGTCTGGAAGCAACGCCTGCTAGCCGACTGAAGCAAAGGCTAGGAAACAATTATTTCTCCGAACAAAAACAAATATATGATTGTGCAATTATTACTGTCAAATTAAATGAGGCGATTTAACATTTCATTAAAGGACATATAAGATATAAATCTAACATTTTGTACGCGAAACAATATCGACAACAACTTACTTTGGAAAAAAAGACTGACAATGCAAACTTTTATATGCCGACTATAACTGGCAGATCTACTATAAATGTAGAAATCAGAAGTTGTTTTAGTCATTACTGCAACTTTATCTTAGGCTATTTGGCGCTAGATGACTATAGTCCTGTACTCCTATACCATTTTAAGTGTTGCCAACAACGACATATTAAATCATCGTACGACGGTCGGGTGAAGTATGGTTTCCATTATTCTCAGTAAACCATCTAGAAAATACTTGGTGACCCTCTAATTATCTATCAGTGTTGATAATTACAATGACAGAACTCTGACACCAAGACAAAATTGGTTTGTTTTGTGCTTTACAATATTGGCAATATAGATAAGGAGGTAGAGGATTTGAAATTGCCGAAGAGATAAATAATGACTGACCCCAGACTGGGTTTCGTTCTTGCTATAATTCGCGTTTATTTAGTCATTATCTAAACCGATGAAGACGTTTTGATGAATATACTCATTTAACACAGCGGTTTTGATAATATACTAACATCACTTTCATACCTATTTAGATGTAAGTGACAGATGCCATACGCACTATTGGTATTATTATAATCTGTGAGTGGGGTACCGTTCCTGAATTGCTTCCATCAAAGGAAAATGCGTAGAGTGACATGACGTTGATTTAGATATGCACAATTGGTTTGTTAAATCTAAGCAATAAATTGTTCTCCTGAATGCCAATTATACAAGACTTTGCTCGCCCTAACAGTTCATAAAGCCACATTAAGTACATATAAGTTTGTATACACAATATTTTGTAAAAATCTAAAAACTTTGCAATGCAATAACAGCTGGTGACTTTACTTAATAAAAGGGAAGCAGACAACCTTTAAAATATTCATTAACATTCACCAAAGTAGCAACATGTCAATATTAATTTATTATTATTGAAAACAATCAACAGGAAAGCTTAGTTAGAAGCAAAAGGTAATAAGGTGAACTAATATCCTAATTAACAGTTCATAGATATATATCAGAGACATTTAGTGTGTCAGCATTTAAAAGAAAGCAAACACCACCTATTACAACAAATCAGCAGCAAGAACAGGATACGTTCACAAGAATGTACTGACATTTCACCTTGGGCAAGTGGCCTAGATATAGCTCGGACATGAGCCCTATTGTGAATATGTTTGCCATATATGATGCACATTAGTGCATGCAGATCCATTATTTTTGAATATGGTACATCTCAGATGTCATTAGGGGTCAGCATGTAAATCTATCTTTATGAACATGCTAAAGTTCCTTGTTCATTTTATGCTAATATACTGAAACACGTTATTCAAAACATGGGAAGTAACTCTAGGTATTGGACTAAATAATCGCAATTATCATGCTGTTATTTTGAACTGTGTCTATCCCTTTATGTTTTGTCATATTGGCAGTAAGAGAGACAAAGTTACGAATGTTTAACATAGGTCCCCGTGTTTTGGGCCACCCTGTAGTATATTTGATTTGATGATGTTTTAAGGCGCATCTACATCTAAAATAATTTAGCGCGCATTAACAAAGTCGTACTGGAGAAATAAGGTACTCGGAAAATATGAAAGATAGCAAATGAAGGCACGTCTTAGTCGAATTTTAGGACACATCATCAAAGTGTCACGCTATTCTAGCTCCAATGTTGTAACAAGTAAGGACTGTAGTATCTGATTTTGTTCCCGGGTAACACATGAGTTGATTGTTCGATTCGTTTGTTGTCTTTATCGATAGAAATACGACCGAGTGCATTATTACATTAACTTAATATATAATTATATAAAGCATATGGAGATGATCTGTATGATCTGAGAAAGTTCTATCAGCATCACCGCATTAGGCGATTGAACGAAATCTAGTACGATTGGCCGTCGTTACATTAATTGCCTGCTGCCTCCATAGTTTCGCGACCTGTCTGTCCTCTAGTTATCGTCCCATCGTGCCACACTCTGCCATTCCTCTGAGTACTCGTATATCACAACGTATGACCTCTAGTTAGAATATCCAGACTGTCGTAAATGTATTCTCCCGAACAGTCTCTAGAAGTCTTTAAAGCATAAACCATATTTCAACGCCAACTACTTCCATTACACCATGTTTTACTACTGCCACCGATCATTTCTTGTCAAAATTCACTTCACGCGAATTATAGATCCATCATTTATATTTTAAGATAATTATGTTAAACTACGATAAAATTACCAAGATTTAATCGACATTGTAAAATAGAAAGATAATTTACCGAACATTACCAGTAGCATTTCTGGGGAAATATAACACGCAAAGTTTGCGATTGTATTGCAGCGAACGGCTAAAGAAAATATGTACTTGCGATGACCATAATTATTAACTGTTGTACAGGAGTGTACCTTAAATGTCGATAAATGATATATAGTGTTTTCAGTGCGCATCATACCTCGGAACCATGTTTTCTAATAATTTGTCTAACCTTAACGCACAGCACAAGGGCAAAGCTACGTAAAAGCGTCCATATTAATGCAAAATACACAACTTTTATTAAGATATTCGTTTAGCTTGTCATAATTATATTTATTAAATACTTTACTGTACAGGCAATCCTAAACAATACAGGATCGGTGGCAGTGCAAGAGACAGACACAGTACGTGCCATCCGTATCCTCCATCCATTAAAATGAAGCTTCAAGCAAGCCTATGTACTAAAACGAATGAATGACATACTGCACGGTTTGTAAAACGAGCATATTACTATAAAGAGAGGTAATTGCAAATGATGTTTGTTATAGATATTGCTGTGAGATTAAACACCTAACTACTATCCAATCGTAACTTTGTGAGAACCTTGTAACTTCTTTAGCTTTCTCACAACATGTGGGAATATATCGAAAATAGAGAGAAACCACCAAACACGAATAACATTTAATGTATATTCATTAGAAAACAACGTTTAACAATTTTGCCTGGAAACCGAAATATATATATTTTTTTAACATATGGGAATAAAATATGTTCTAAAGTAAAGTAAAAATTAAAACCAATTGGAAATATAAAAAAAATTATGCGAGTTATTCGTCCAAATTCTGGTGTGTGAAGAAAAAGATAATAGATGCCAGATGTAGAGGTCACATCCTTTCTGGTGACAGTCAAACTACTAATATATTGTTTATGCGAGTGATGCCTTGTATTCTTTTTGACTACTAGTATGCAAATTAAAAAAAAACTGAAACCGAATGTTTTAATATATATAAATATTTATACAGAGGCATCGTTAGAAGCGTTTTAGCCGGAATTCTGTTATGAACTTATAAATGACCAGATCTATTTTATGATAATATTGATCAACAGCGCTTATAATGACGAAAGGAATTTAGTTTTTAAGTTTTATTGAATTTTAATCAGATAATAAATGAGTGTCTGTACAAAACGTTGTAATTCAGTCTAAATTCACTAAGTAAATTACTTAATCATAACTGACAAGCAGACAGGAGTTTTATCGGTTCATCGTGGAAAAAATTCAATGACATGCATTTTATACGACGGACTTCATAGACTTTAAAATATCTATCAAACTAATATAACGCTGTTGTTTGCCTGGAACCCGAAAATGGATTGTTTCCCGTAGTCTGTTAAACACAGTTTTACACCAAATAACATATTGGTTCCTAACTAAGGAGGTCTAATGGAAAAATTCAGACTGGAATTTGTTGATGGATTTAGGAAAAAATAACACGTTATTGTACAATATGGGCATTTAGTAGAACGCATTTAATCAGTCATTAATAATTGTTGCACTAATCAAGTTTCACACTCAAATGAAACAGAGCACGAAAGCAAAATGATTCATACTCATGGGTTGTATTTAAAAACTACAGATTACTGTTTTTATGCACATGTAAACCCATTTGTGGAATCATGTGATGAAGTTTTAGTGATACTGGATAACAGCACAACCTCTTTGAGGATTGTTTGCAACTTGCGAAAGTTGAATGGTCTAATGAGCTCGTACTTTGCATTGCTATGCTAGATTGAATTTCCTGAGCACCTAGATAGGGGCAATAACCGAACATATGATTGGCAGAGTGGCACGTTATTATTTCTATCAAGTTAACAATTTTAAATATTTCTGTAGTTTACGGAAGCAATTTCTGAAACCATTTCATGAATGCTTCATAGAACGGATCTCTTCTCCAAACGATGACAGAAATAAATGCTTAATTTCATTTGCACATTACACTCTTTGTTCTTGACAGTTTGATATGCAGTGAATAGTAAAAAGTCTGCCAGTGGCTTAAAGATTGACGATTCCTGGTATGAAGTAAAATGCATGTACAAATACATTATGTATACGAATATTGATTTAGATATATTTTGATCGTGTTGAAATTTCACCTTAAGTTTTAAGTGTAATTTTCTTCATTTAAAAAGCATGCTTAAAAGCATCCTATTTATAATCATTTTTTAGAGTATTGTTATTATTATTTAGATTGATTCAATCTTAAGGACCTCAGTAATTGTTTTCAATTCATGTTCCTTGAACTTATTATTTAGATGAAAGCAACTTTCCCCATTCATTAGCTACCCTTATTTGGTCGTGTGACGTCATTTATCGCTGGTGGAGTGGAGTATTACAATTATGCACGTGTATGTGCTTCTCCTTTATAGTTTCACATATTTGTACAGTCTGTCAACCAGTTTAGATTAACCCAGCAAAACATTTAATCTTTTAAGGTGATTGCAAACTCTTCAGTTGAGCGGAAAGTTAGGAATCGGTGTAAATAAGACGCATTAAAAGCGTCTGACTACCATGATGAAAAAGTACGAAAAACTTAAAATTGATGTGTCAGCATATTCTCATGTCTTAAAATCGCTAATTTATTCCAAATGTTTGAAACCCCAACACTCGCGAATACTAGCTATAACTTATGTGAAACGTATTATAATATTCCCTTACAAAATTGTATCCAAGTTTTAATACTTGTTTAGCAAGCATGCATCCCCGCCACTTTAGAGGATGGTTCTTTTGCATTTATTTCGTAAGAATATAGACTAGCTAAGAGTTGTCAATCGCCTTAACTAGAATGTTGTCCTGTGTGATTTTTAGTCAATATGAGCACATGTAAAAATTAATCGTAAAATGTCTTTTCTTATGACAACAGATTAAACCAGACGTGGTAAGATCGCCAATTAAAATCAACCCATAGAAAAATTGTGCAAAATTATAAAATCCACATAATCCATATTTCAAAGCATATCCATAGCCTTTATTTTCAGTAATAAAACCTTCTACTTCTATAAAGACATTAAAATACTTTAGTCATTCAGTCAGTTCAGGTTAACTTTTTGTGAAATTATTCCTTTATCTTAGGGGTACCACAAATACACATTGTTTTGTTTGTATTGTACCATAGAGAAAAAATATCAACCATTAATCGGAAGTGGTGGAAAAACTGGATTAAACGTAAAAATGCTAATGTTTTGGCTGCTGTAGGAATATACTACTCAAATTTTGATAAGGGGCAAAAAAACAAATAAACTATGCATAACCATTTCGTCTGCTGCTAAATTTGGAAAGGTATGTTCGATTATTTTTGCATACATTGCCGCAATTTCTTCGTCTGTCAGGTTGCTGATCTATCAAATACATTATCACTGTGCTGGACGGTAACCAGAAAGACAAGATTGGTAGTTTTCGTCTAGTATAATAGGCAATTTCGCTCTCAAGATACACACAGATTTATGTTAGAGGGTGATAAGAATACTGCCAGCCACTTCTTAAACAAGATACGTAAATACGTTTGTTAGCAATTGTCTAAAGGGCGTCTAAATATCCATTAATAAGATCTGAACGCACCAAAAGACTACATGAGCAGGTCTGCAATTATCAAAGAAAATAATTTCAAATCACAAATCAGAAGTTATTTATGTTGAGGCCATTTGTATCAATAACTGAACATTTGTATCATACAGGATCATGTATAGTAGTAAATAAAATCCAATCATTGACATTCCAGTGCCTACATTGTAAATTCAATTTTGTGCATGAAGAATTATATTATTGCAGTTCATACGAATAATAAAAGCTAATTGGAGAACAGACTTACGTTAATTATACCATAAAAAGAAGGAACGTCCCAAAACGCTAACCAAATTAACGTCCAGACATTGAATGTCTCAATGCTCAATATGAAATCTCTTCTCCGTCTACGTTTATATTTGATATTAGATTTTCTCCGTTATATTTGATAGGGAATAAATCTTAATTGAATTTCGCTCGTAAACGGTCTTGTGTGTAGTTCTCTATAATTCGGTACACGTTATATGATTGAAATAGGTTGGTAGATTGTCACTGAATGTGTAAAAGGAATTAAGAAGTCATAAAGCGGAACCGTAACAAGATCAGATATTATTAAGATGAGCACTTGTAGGAATGAACATGTGATAGAGATACTAGGCTCACCTTGATAAAAACCAGTGTGCTATAAAGTATAAACGATTCGGTGATTTACTTGACCCGGAAAACGAGCTAATTTTACCAAATATATGGGTTTTTTGTCCCATAATTCCAAAGCGTAATCGTAATGATTCAAACCTGGAAAATAATTATGCATGTATTCTTATCCATAAGGTTTAAGAAATTCCAGCAGTTTTGTGTAGAGACGATGTTCGCAATTTGTTTTTACACATTTTTATACATAAAAATCAATAATGCTCGGTGTGGCATCCAAACTGGAGTATTTCCCTGCTAGAAAAGTCACAATTTTAAGATATGCATTTTATAAAAATCTACATTTCAGTTAAGTCCACGAATATCGAAATTAAATCAATATTCGATTCTCCGTTGGCCAATTTATTTTCTTCCATGACATTGGCTTTTTCATGTCCTCCATAAGAAACGTTTTCAGTTCCTTGCAGAATGTCAAGTCATTATTATGCGATAATACATTCCCATTGATTGGGTTACACATGTAGGTCAATGGGTTGCCATAGCATGCTGGAAAGTCAACTTGTTATCATAGTAAACTTTGAGGTCAACCTGTTGCAATAGCAAACGTAAATGTCAACTGGCAGCTATAACTTAGCTATAATGTTAACTTGTTTTCGTATCAAACAGGAAGGTCAACTAATTGCCGTAGCAAACAGGAAAGTGTACTGGTTGCTATAGCTAACTTGAATACGGCAAACAATCCCATTGGAAATGACAAACATGATGATATGTTTAGTGTTTCCCTGACTTACGCATGACGGCAGATCTACTAGTCTAAGAGAGTGTAAATGATGAACACTTTTCAAATTGCTGTGTCGTTGTATCGCTTTCGTCTGCTTGTATACATAGTACTAAACCGAATACACAACATAAGCGTGTTATTGGGGATAATAATAAGTGGACAAATAATATAGAAATGTACTTGACACATCGTAAAAATACTGATAATGGAATGGTTATCCAGCCGTTCATACATGCATGCTATGCGGACATTACGTTTATATAATTTGTTTTCGTTCAAATGAGCCAGGCGTAGTGCATGGCCATTCCGGTATGATCTAAGTCTAAATTGCAACTAACGTCCAGTTCCAAAATAAGGAGACATTGCACATCGTGTGAATGTTTCCTATTGAAGAATAAAAACAATTACATGAATCTAACAAATGGTATACGTGAATGTAGCATACGTGTTCCGCTAGAAGTATAGTGGAGTGCCCACCGAGCCATCTCAATGATCTAGCAAAGGGTTTTAAACAATGATTAAGGGACAAGCAAGATAAACCTAACATCTTTTGAAATAACACTGACAATTTGCAATAACTTTCAGCAAACATCTATATGCCAACTATAACTGGCTGTTTAGAAATCAGAAGTTGTCATTGTAATTATTGCAACTTTATCTTAGGCTATTTGGCGCTAGATGACTATAGTCCTGTACTCATATACCAAACTACTAAATAAATATAAAATACTTAAGTGTCGCCTTCAACGACATATTTATTTATCGTACGACGGTCGAGAGAAGGATGGTTTCCATTATTCTCAGTAAACCATCTAGACAACACTTGGTGACCCTCTATTTATCTATCAGTGTTGATAATTACTATTACAGAACTCTGACACCAAGACAAAATTGGTTTGTTTTGTGCTTAAGAATATTGGCAATACAGATAAGGAGGAGAGGATTTAAAATTGCCGAAGAGATAAATAACGAATGACCGCAGACTTGGTTTCGTTCTTGCAATAATTCACATTTAGTCATTATCTAAACCGAAGTAGACGTTTTTATGAATATACTCATTTCACACAGCGGTTTTGATTATATACTAACAGCACTATCATACCTATTTACATGTAAGTGACAGATGCCATAAGCGCTATTGGTATAATTATATTATTTGAGTGGGGAGTCGTTCCTGAATTGCTGCCATCAAAGCCAAATGCGTAGAGAGACATGACATTGATTAAGATATGCACAATTGGTTTGTTTAATATTAGTGCAAGAACTAAGCAATAAATGGTTCTCCTGAATGCCATTTATACAAGACTATGCTCGCCCTAACAGTTCATAAAGCCACATTAAGTACATACAAGTTTGGTAACAAAATATTAGAAACCACGATTCACGTGATTCGCACTGAAAGTGACTAGAATGAAGTAGATGGTATATATATAAGTGGAGTTATAGAATTAATACTCGTTAAACTTGATATAGTATATTTGATTTGATGGGGTTTTAAGGCGCATCTACATCTAGGATAATTTAGCGCCCATTAACAAAGTCGTACAACGAGTATCATTAGTTGCATGGGCAAAATATTAAATGGAGAAATAAGGTACTCGGAAAATATGGAAGATAGCAAATGAAGGCACGTCTTAGTCGAAAGTTAGGACACATCATCAAAGTATCACGCTATTCTAGCTCCCATGATGTACCAAGTAAGGACTGTAGTATCTGATTTTGTTTCCGGGTAACACAGGGCTTGAAGTATTCGATAAGTTTGTTGTCTTTATCGATAGAGATGCGACCGAGTGCATTATTACATTAACTTAATATATAATTATATAAAGCATATGGAGATGATCTGTATGCAAATATCTGAGAAAGTTCTATCAGCATCATCGCATTAGGCGATTGCACGAAATCTAGTACGATTGGCCATCGTTACATTAATTGCCTGCTGCCCCTCTAGTTTCGCGACCTGTCTGTTCTCTAGTTATCGTCCCATCGTGCCACACTCTGCCATTCCTCTGAGTACTCGTATAACACAACGTATGACCTCTAGTAAGAATATCCAGACTGTCGTAAATGTAATCTCCCGAACAGTCTCTAGAAGTCTTAAAAGTATTAACCATATTTCAACGCCAACTACTTCCATTACACCATGTTTTAATACTGCCATCGATCATTTCTTGTCAAAAATCACTTCACGCGAATTATGGATCCATCATTTATATTTTAAGATAATTATGTTTAACTACGATAAAATTACCAAGATTTAATCGACATTGGAAAATGAAGGATAATTTACCGAACATTACCAGTAGCATTCTTCGGGAAATACAACACGCACTCTTTGCGGTTGCCTTGCAGCAAATGTCTAAAGAAAAATATGTGTTTACGATCATGACACTAATTATTATACTTACAGTAATGTACCTAAAAGATAGGCAACATTATATATATAGTGTTCTTTATGCGCATCATACTTCGGGACCATGTTTGTATAGACGATTCTAATAATGTGTCTAACCTTAACGTGCAGCACAAGGGCATAGGTACGTAATAGCGTCCATATTCGATTTAATGCAAAATGAACAACCTGTATTAAGATAATAGTTTAGTTTGTCTTAATTATATTGATTAAATAATTCACTGTACAGACAATCCAAAACAATACAGGATCTGTGGCAGCGCAAGAGACGAGCATAGATCATATATATATACAATGGCATCTTTATATCTAAGCGTTATAGCCGTTACTGGTATTCTGTTATGAACTTATGAATGACCAGATCTATTTTTTCAATAACAATTTATCAGCAACGGAGGTAAACGGTGTTGTAAGTTTTTATTGAATTTTAATCAGATATTAAATGAGTGTCTGCAGCGAATGATGTAATTAAGTCTAAATTCATTAAGTAAATAACTTAAAAATAAATGACAAAAATCACAATTGTCTGATAAGCAGTCAGGAGTTTTATGGGATCATTTTGGAAAACATTTATGAATTTTATATAGCTGACTTCATAACCTTTACAATATCAATCAAACTAATTAAACGCTGTTGTTTGCCAAGAAACCGAAAATGAATTGTTCCCCGTCGTCTGTTATACACAGTTTTACACCAAAATGACATATTGGTTCCAAACTAAGGATGTATATTGGAGCAATCCAGACTGGAATTTGTTTATGGTTTTGGGAAAAAATAACACGTTATTGTAAAATATGGGCATTAAATAGAACTTTTGAATGCAGTCATTAAGAGATACGGATTGATTCAAAGCATAATTTGGTAATTTTCATTAAAATGACTATAAAAGCTTGTTTGTGCTCAACTCAATTTCGTTCTCAAACTTGAAATGTTTCAAACAGTTAAATGTCTCATACTTTACAGAAAATGTTATATTACATGGATGGCGCTAAATAATTCAGAGTAATATATCTTGATCAAGTAAAACGTATTTAATTGTTGCACTTTCTATGAGTTTCACACCCAAATTTAGCAGAGCATGAAAGGAAAACATTCATAATCATGGGGTTTAGTTCTGTTTATAAACAAACTTACAGATTACTGTACTTATCCACATGTAAACCCATTTCTGGTGTGGTGTGATGTAGTTTCATTGATACTGGATAACAGCACAACGTCTTTGAGGGTTGTTGTCTTTTGACTTCGTACTTCGCATTACTAGGCTACTGGAATCCAATCCCACTATAAGTGCAAAATATGCCTTAACAATAACATTTAATAAACGCAACAACTTCGACTGATCAAAAATGTACTTGTGGTAGTTGGCGTTACATTCTGCCCTGTATGTTGATATTTAGTACACATATCTCTGCCTTATATTAAGTAAATGTCCACTTGTATCTATGAACGTTTCCTCGCCAGCAGTGTGACTGTCAGATGTGTTTATTGTAGTTATAATGGCGCCCTGTAATTGTATGAGTGCCTCTTCGTCTTTTCAAAATCATAGAAGAGACCAACCACTGCCTTCTGAGCTTCATATGGATTCATCAAAATATACGTTATGGAAGAATGTTTGTTACAAGTTAATCTCTCATTGATAATTAATTATGTCTGTACATGTATTTTTCTCTTCAATATGAAATCCTAGGTTTTCACGAAAACGATTTTGAACTATCCATGAGTACAATGCCCGTCATTATAAATGATTGTTCGGTGTTTTGTAAACTTGGTTTGGTCGTGATGTTGTCCGAAATACCTCACAGATAATGGGCTTATAAGAATGACAGATTGAATTTCCTGATCGCCTTGATAGGGGCAATAACCGAGCACATGATTGGCAGAGTGGCACGTTATTGATTCTATCAAGTTAATATTTCTGTAGTTTACGGAAGCAATTTCTGAAACCATTTCGTGAATGCTTCATAGAACGGATCTCTTCTCCAAACGATGACAGAAGTAAATGTTTAATTTCATTTGCCGCAATATACAGTTTGTTCTTGAGAGTTTGATATGCAGTGAATTGTAAAATATTAGCCATAAAAGGGGCATCAGTCAAAATTTATAAAAGCTAGACTTGTTGTTCTTTGCTACAAATATGTGTACTAGTATTATCACTGTCAATAAGTAAAGTAAGTTTTATTTTAATATCAATTATGGTTTTGAATTTATTAAGACTATAAAAAGATGAAAAATTTGAAATTTACAAAGGGCCATAATTCTTTCTTTCAAATAGTAGTTAGAGTTATACCTACCACGGTTTGCAAGTTATTTAGAAAAAACATGAACAATGTGGACGGACGGACGGACGGACGGACGGACGAATAAGGTGATTATTATTGGGCGCCGCGAAACATTTTGCGAGGTCCTAATAATTTTTGAAATCACCTCAAAATATATTACAAAACGGGGGTTTGTAAGGGTTATTAAGCTCTGAAATAACTTGCAAACCGTTTTGTAATAATTATTACAATTTAAATTTATTACAAAACGGGTTGTAACAGCGCTTCCCCCTTTCTAGTTTCCCATATTTGTACTAAATATAAATATTCTAACGTTTTGCCTGCTGTTGGAATATATTACTCAAATTTTGTCAAGGGTCAAGAAATCAAATAAACTATGCACAGCCGATGAAGAAAACATTGTACAAATATTAAAACATCATTTCGTCTGCTACTAAATTTGGAAAGGTTTGTTCGGTTAATTTGGCATTCATTGCCGCAATGTCTTCGTTTGTCAAGTTGCTGATCTATCAAAATCCTTATCACCGTACTGAACGTTAACTAGAAAGATATAATTTGTAGTTTTCGTCTATTATAATTGGCAATATCGCTCTCAAGATACTAACAAGTTTATGTAAGAGGTGATAGGAATACAACTAGCCATTTCTTTAACAAGATACGTAAATACGTATGTTAGAAATTGTCTTAATGGGCGTCTAATTATCCCTCAGTAAACTCTGAACGCACCAATATACCAATATACTACATGAACGGATTTGCAATGTTAACAAAATAATTTCAAATCATAGTTCGGAAGTTATCTACGTTGAAGCCATATGTATCAATAAACGAACCATAGGATCATTTAGTAGTAAATAACAATCCAATTATTGACGTTACAGTGGCCTGCATTGTAAATTCAATTTAATGCATGACAAAGTCTATTATTACTAATTTGAGAACAGACTTCCGTTAATTATACCATATATGGAGAAGAAACGTCCAAACCGCTAACCAAATTAACGTCCAGACATTGAATGTGTCAATGCTCAATATGAAATCTCTTCTCCGTCTTCGTTTATATTTGATATTAAACTGCCTCCGTTATATTTGATAGGGAATAAATCTTAATTGAATTTCCCTCGTAAACGGTTTTTATGTGAAGTTCTCTATCATTCGGTACACGTTATATAATTGAAATAGGTTGGTAGATTGTCACTGAATGTGTAAAAGGAATTTGGATGTCATAAAGCGGAACCGTAACTAGATCAAATAAGATTATTAGGAATGAAAGTGTGATACAGATACGAGGCTCTATTTGATAAGATCCAGTGAACGTGTATTATAAACGAATCGGTGATTTACTTGACCCGGAAAACGCTTTTTCAATTATGAATGTTTTGTTGTCCCTTAATTTGAAAGAGTAATCGAAATGAAGCCAAAATGCAAAATAATTATACATGTATAATTGTTTTAATTGGGTTAGGTCAAGGGGTCAACTTGTTATGATACAAAACTGGAATGTCAACTTGTTGTCATTACAAACTGGACGACCAACGTGATGCCATAGCTGACTTGAAGATCAACTTGTTGCCATAGCAAACTTGAAGATCAACTTTTGTTGCCATAGCAAACTGGAAGACCAACTTGTTACCATAGCAAACTATAAGGTTAACTTGTTCCTATAGCAAACTTGAAGTTCAACCTGTTTTCATTGCAAACTACAAGGTCAACTGGTGGCCATAATTTAGCTAGAATGTCCTCTTTTGCCAAAACAAACGAGAAGGACAACTAGTTGCCGTAGCAAACAGGAAGGTGTACTGTTCTATAGTACAGAATTATCATACGTGTTCCGCTAGCATAACCGTCAAGTGCTCATCTATCTTAGCAACTACATTGTCTGGAGGCAACTCCTGCTAGCCCATTGAGGCAAAGGCTTGGAAATAATTATTTCTTTGAAAAAATACATGATTGTTTCAATATAACTGTCAAATTAAAGGTGGCGATTAAACATTTCATTAACGGACAAGTAAGATATAAGCAATTTCGACACTAACTTACTTTGGAAAAACACTGAAAATGGAATTTACAATAACTTTCAGCAAACATTGATATGCCAACTATAACTGGCAGATCAACTAAAATTTATAAATCAGATGTTGTTATTGTAATTATTACAACTTTATCTTAGGCTATTTGGCGCAAGATGGCTATAGGCCTACAGTCCTATACTATTTAAAGTGTCGCCTACAACGACATATTTATTTATCGCTAGACGGTAGAGAAAAGGATGGGTTTCATTATACTCGGTAAACCGCCTAGACAAGACTTGGTGACCCTTTAATTATATATCAGTGTTGATAATTACAATGACAGAACTCTGACACCAAGACAAAATTGGTTTGTTTTGTGCTTGACAATATTGGCAATACAGATAAGGAGGTAGAGGATTTTAAAATACCGAAGAGATAAATAACGACTGACACCCAGACTGGGGTTCGTTCTTGCTATAATTAATATTTATCTAGTCATTATCTTAACCGAAGTAGACGTTTCGATGAAAATAAACATTTAATACTATGTCTACAGCGTCTTTCATTAAATACTAACTGCACTATACTTATTAAGATGTAAGTTACGGATGCCATGCGCAGTACTTGTGTAATTATATTCTCTGAGTGGGGTACCGTTCCTGACTTGCTTCCATCAAAGGCAAATGCGTACAATTACATGACCTTGATTTAAATACGCAGAATTGGAGCATAAAATCTAAGTGCAAGGACTTAGCAATAAATGGTTCCCGGAATGCCACTAATACAAGACGTTGCCCGCCCATACAGTTTATAAGCAACATTAAGAACCTGAACGTTTGTATACACTGTACAAAATATTAGAAAGCACAGATGTGCGATTGAAAACTTACATTATTATGAAAGAAGAAGTAAGGACATTCGTCGGACGGATTATTCAACCATAAACAATTCAAGTGGACAGCTACACGCATATGACAGAGTGCAAGGAAAAAGCGTTACTCCTACGAAAGAAATGGGATGGATGCAAATGTTCGGCAATTCAAACGAAATAAAGATCAAAGAAATTAAATCACAATTCATCAACCGTGGGTTAAAAACATATCGGACAGGGAGCAATCACTCGACAGGGAACAATCACTCGACATGGAACAATGACTCGACAAGGAACAATCACTCGACAGGGAACAATTACTCGACAGGGAACAATCACTCGACAGGGAACAATCACTCGACAAGGAACAATCACTCGACAGGGAACAATCACTCGACAAGGAACAATCACTCGACAGGGAACAATCACTCGACAGGGAACAATCACTCGACAGGGAACAACCACTCGACGGGGAACAATCACTCGACAGGGAACAATCACTCGATAGGGAACAATCACTCGACATGGAACAATCGACAGGGAACAACCACTCGACAGGGAACAATCACTCGACAGGGAACAACCACTCGACAGGGAACAACCACTCGACAGGGAACAATCACTCGACAGGGAACAACCACTCGACAGAACCACAAAAGCACGAAATGCACCAAAAAATATAAAATTCAAAGATCACAAGTGCAAGTCAAATTGACAATCTTGAAAAATAACAAGAAGAAATGAAACTAATCATCTAAAAACACGACAACATACTACAGAAATAATAATCATATATTTGACAATATTTATTACAAGACTTCTATAGAGTGTTTTATTCTTGTAACCAAAGCAGAGGTATTAAAGTTGTTAAACATTGACTACAGTCTAAAACTTAATACCATATGTAAACGTAGATCACCATTTGATACATTTGAATATGGCAAATCGATGTTGCCAATACACTTACTTGTAAAATATATTGATCTAATATTGTGGTAAACGATTATATCTCTATATTAAAGTCAACCACTTATCGCAGAAAGATAAACTCTATAGACGGATTGTTTCAAAACAAATAGTTAATGGAAAAGCTCCCTATCTCGAACAGGATTAGAATCAGTCTGTTCTGTTCATATGGTGTTGTATACTACTATGACAAGTAGACAAACAATGTTTAAAGTGCGAAATGCATTGACTAATGAATTGAATGAAGTCGATGGCAGAGTTATAAGTGGATGTACAGAATAAATAAATACATCAATACTCCTTTTTCTTGATATTTTCTTTATGATTTGATTTGATGGTGTTTATGGCGCATCAACAGCTAGGATCATTTATCGCGTATTAATAAAACGGTAAGATAAGTATCAAAAGTTATACAGGGGGAAAAATATTAAATGAATAAAAAAGAAATTGGAAAATATGAATAATATCAAATGAAGGCACGTCTCACCAATTTTAGTCGAGTTTCAGGACACAGCAAAGAGTCACGCTATTCAAGCTGATGTAACAATAGGGACTTAGTTGTCTGGTTTTGTTCCTGGGTAACACATGTGCTGATATATTCTATAAGTTTGTTGTCTTTGTCAAAAGAAATGCGACTGAGTACATTATTACATTAATATATATGGAGAGTATCTATATGCAAATATCTTAGAAAGTTATATCAGTATCATTGCATTAGGCGATTCCACGAAATACATCACGTTTGGCCGCCGTTACATTCATTCCTGCTGCCCCTCTAGTTTCGCGACCTGCGACCAGCCTGTGTGCTAGTTATCATACCATCCTTCCACACCCTGCTGTAAGAATGTTCCGACTGTCGTAAATGCATTCTCCCGATCAAAAAGACAATATTAAGTAAGACAGGGAAGGCAGCTCTCAACTTAACCAGTCGAGCTAAGAAAACATACAAGACACACTCTAGAAGACATTAAATCATAAACCATATTTCAACGCCAACTACTTCCATTACACCATGTTTTTATACTGCCACCGAGCATTTCTTGTCAAAAATCACTTCATGTGAATTCTGGATACATCAGTTATATTTTAATATAATTACGTTAAACTACGATCAAATTACCAAGATTTAATCGACATTGGAAAATGAAGGATAATTTAGCGAAATTACCAGTCGCATTACTCGGGAATATAAAACGCAAAGTTTGTGGTTGCCTTCCAGCGAACGCCTAAAGAAAATATGTGCTTACTATGATACTAATTATTATTTTAACCCCGCATACAATGTTTGAAGGGCGTATACCATCGTACTGGAGTCACCATGTTGGTTGCTCTGTGGGTCTGTTGGTCTGTTACATGTAGCAAAATCGTGTCCGCTATGTATATTTGTCATGTCTTACTGAATATTTAAAATAGCTTGGTCCAAATGGTCCTGGCTCGCCACAGCGAGCCAGTATTACGATAGGAATTTACTATAAGACCCACCTAAAACACCGAACACTTCCAAATGTGGTCTCTAGCTTCGGCCTCTTTATGCCTTTATCACCAAAACGAAGCCAGGCAACAGTCAGAATGCCTGGTAATTGTAACAAACAGCACGATTGGTGAAGACAAAAAATAGCCAATGAATAATGGCCTTTCAAAAGCGGTTAGGATTTTTCCGGATTTCTCACGGGTGCCACGGTTGCGGCAATATTTGTTCTTGTTGTTGCAAGGTTAGCTTTTAAAAATGCTAGAAGTGGCTCGGTTCGTATACCTCTGTCTCTTATTTTCGTGTCTTCTCCTGAAATCCGTGCTTAGATTAATTAAACCAAACCACATGTTTACATTGTTATATTATAGTAAAAATACCAAAAATAATAATCACACAAATAGTAGGTTTCTGAACAATTTATCAGTTATATATGGTTTCGATTAACCTTACTAGTTTTCCTGGACTGTATTGTAACAATTACCAATTTACCCTTCCACTAGAATCATCAACTTATCTACATGAGGAAATGGACACTTAATGGAAGGGTACGACCTGTTGCAGTTGAATGTCGAACCCGAATGGCCGGATTGCATATCCAGTGCACTAACTGTTGCAGCTACCAAAGTAATATGTACGTGTAGACAAAGATCATAAAACCGATCCATGGTGTAGAAAGACAAAAAAGTCATGATGAGCCGAACTTTATTGTTATCTTCGACGAAATAATTGTTTATTGTAACCATAGAAATATACATGTAAGTTTATAGTGAAGACATTTTAGATGGGTTAATAAATGTACGAAATTTCTTATGGAATGTATTAGACCAAAATTAATCGAAACCATATATAACTGATAAATTGCTCTGAAACGGCGTTAAACCCAAAACACAAACACATTTGTGTAACCATTTATGCATATTGTTCTGTTCATGTCCATAACTCTCCTGTTAAAAGGTACGAACCGAGCAACTTCTAGGTTAAAAGCAAACCTTGTCACCAACTAAGGACGCTGTATTTTGCGCAAATGTCAAGGTCACACTTAGAGGTCAAAGGTCATATTGTCACACAAGTCGTGTCTGCCCAGTAACTGTGTCGCTTTTTACTGGGTTTTAAACGGCTTGGTTATATGTTCACCATTTCAACACGGTGTGTCAGGCGCAGGGCCAGGGCCCTAGCTCTAAGGTCAAGGTCATACTAAGAGGTCAAATGTTTTATAGTCATGCAAGTCGTGTCCGCTCTGTAACTTTGTCGTTTCTTACTGGATGTTATTAAAATTGCTTGGTTCAAATATTCATCACATTATGACGGCGTGTCATGCGCAAAACCCAAGTCCCTAGCTCTAAGGTCAAGATCAACTTAGCCTATAAATTAACCACACACACTGCACGGTTTGTAAATTTAGCATATAACCATCAAGGTGGGGTAATTATTTTTGATTGTTAATATATACCGGGGCATCGTTAGAAACCTTTAGTTCGTTGTTCCGTTATGAATGACTAGACCAATTTTCCGATGATAATTTGTCAGCATCGGTGGTAAATGTCGTAAGATGTTATTGAGTTTTAATCAGATAATAAATGAGTGACTGTAGAAAAGATGTAATTTCGTCTAAATTCACTCTTTGTAAATAACTTAAACATAAATGAAAAAAAATCTCAATCGTCTGATAAGCAGACAGGAGTATTATCGGTTCATTTTGGAAAACATTTAATATGAATTTTATACGACTGACTTCATAGCCTTTATAATATTCATCAAACTAATTTAACGCTGTTGTTTGCCTGGAAACCGAAAATGAATTGTTTCCCGTCGTCTGTTATACACATTTTTACACCAAATGACATATTGGTTCCTAACTAAGAAGGTCTAATGGAGAAATTCAGACTGGAATAGTTTTGGGAAAACATAACACATTATTGTAAAATATGAGCATTTAATAGAACGTTTTTAATTCAGTCATTATGAAATATGTGCCCACGTTGGGCGTCATTTGTAGCCAGTGGTAGTCCTACGGGTCTACGGGGGTGGGTACAAAGATAAGGTGTACTTGCTTGTACGCTGGGGGTAATCTCAACCAAAACACAATGTAAGGGTACAATGTTTAATGTTGGCACTAGTTCGTGTTACTACTAAACCTTGCAAAAGTTATCTAGTAGATATGTTCAAGACAAGTAAAGTGAAGAATAAAGTACAAACAGGCGTCATGCAAATATACAAATAGTAAAACAACATAAGTTGCAGTAAGAATTATATTAACAGACCTGGAAGTAAAGTTCATAGTTCATCACATGCATGGCTACAGTCCTTACAATAACAATAACTGGTAATATACAGTACACAACAATGAAATATATAAAACAATGGTATATGACACTGGACACAACTTACCGATCTATGCGATCAAACACTCCACACAAATTCCACAATCACACGTGACAATGATCCACAACCAAATGCACTATAATACCTGTAACGTTAAAAGAAAGTGCTCAAATAGAAAAACGTCGTTGATATAATTAATAAAGGTTAAGTTAGAGTTTTAGGTGTTTTTCTGCTAAGTCGCCACTGTTTACACGAAACTACTGTATCTATCCACATGTCAAACTATTTCTGGTGAGGTGTGCTGTAGTTTCATTGATACATATGTACAGCCCAACGTCTTTAGGGGTTGTTAGAAACTTGCGCAAGTCGAGTGGTCTAATGAGTTCATACTGCTATGCTAGTGGAATCGAAACCCATTATAGGTGAAAAACTATACTTTAACAATAGCATTTGATAAACGCAACAACTGCGACTGAGCCAAAATGTACTTTCGGTAATTGGCGTTACATTCTGCCCTGTATGTTGGTGTTTAGTATACATAGTTCTTCCTTATATCAAGTAAATGTATATACAGTATGAGCGTTCCCTCGCCAGGAATGTAACTGTCAGATGCGTTTATCATAGTTATAATGCCGCCTGTAATTGTATGTTTGCCTCTTCGTATTTTCGAAATCATAGAAGCTACCAACCACTGCATTTTAGCTCCATATGGATTCATCATTTTATACGTTATGGACTGTTAATCACTGCCTAAACACACATTCATAATTAATTATGTCCTTACATGCATTTTTTTCAATAGGAGATCCTTGTTTTTACGATCACGAAAAATGATTTTGAACTATCCCGTCATTATGTCAGTGCCCGTCATTATAAATGATTGTTCCGTGTTTTGTGCACTTGGTTTGATTGTGCTGTTGTCCTAAATACCTCAGAGATAATGGGCTTATAAGAATGACAGATTGAAATTCCTGAGCGCCCTGATAGGGGCAATAACCGAGCATATGATTGGCAGAGTGGCACATTATTGATTCTATCAAGTTCACAATTGTTAATATTTCTGTAGTTTAAGGAAGCAATTTCTGAAATCATTTCGCGAATGCTTCATAGTAGGGATCTAATCGCAAATACGTCATAGAAGTCAATGTTTAATTTCATTTGCACAGTGACACAATTTATTCTTGGCAGTCCTATATACGAAGTGAAAAGTATTCTTGAAGTATGCGAATAGCTTGAAGAGATTGATATCGCCTAATTTGAAGTTTTCTCGTTCCGATATGTGTTGGGCATTGTGCATGTGAAGTTTTCGGTGCTTGTCTGGTTCAGTTTAATGCTGCCTTCCTAGTCCAGTTGTCTTTTTATATGAAGTAAATTCATTTACAAATGCATTATGTGTACAAATATTTATTTAAATTGCTTTCGACACATATGACTGTTTGATTGTGTTGAAATTTCACCTTAAAGTTTAAATGTTATTTTCTTCATTTACAAAGCCTCCTCGATAGCTTAGTGGCAGAGCGTCCACTTCGATTGCGGGCGGTCCCGGGTTCGATCCATGGCCGCGTCATACAAAAGAAGAAATATAAATGGTACCAGAGATGCCCTTGCTTGACGCTCAGCCTCAAGGCGACGGATAGCATCAGGAATGAGGTGTCGAGTGTGATTAATATAAATCGAAAAAACTTGTTTCACAATCGACCTTAAATAAATTAGTATAAACGAAAAACATCCTATGTATACTCATTTGATCGAGTATTGTTATTATAATTATGTCAGTCACATCTTAAGGACATCAGTAATTGTATTGAAATCATGTTCCTTGAATAACAATTTAGTTGTGGTATCCTTATTTGGTCTTGTGACTTCATTATCGAAAGTGGAGTGACAAATTACACATGTATCTGTTCTTCCCCTTTCTAGGTTCACATACTTGTACTAAAATTAATATTATAATGTTTTGCATGCTGTTAGAATAAACAAGGGTCAGGAATTCGAATAAAATACACTATGCACAACCGATGAAGAAAACAAAATACAAAAATTAAAACATCCATTCGTCTGTTGCTAAATTTGGAAAAGTTTGTTCGATTAATTTGGCATACAATGCCGCATCTTCTTCGTTTGCCAGGTTGCTGATCTATCAAAAACCTTATGACTGTGCTGAACGGTAACCAGAAGGACGGAACTGGCAGTTATTGTCTAGTGTTATAGGCAATTTCGATCTCAAGATACAAACAGATATTTATTAGAGGTTGATAAGAATACGGCTAGCCACTCTTTAACAAGATACGTAAATACGTTCTTAAACAAGATACGTAAGTACTTATGTTAGAAACTGTCTTAATGGGTGTCTAATTATCCCTCAGTAAGCTCTGAACACACCAATTGTCTACATGAACTGATTTGCAATGTTATCAAAATAATTTCAAGTCACAATTCCGAAGTTATTCATATGGAGTAATATGAATCAGAAAACGTATCATAGGATCATTTAATAGTAAATAATAATCCAATCATTGATATTCCAGTTAGCTACATTGTAAATTCAATTTAGTGCATGACAAATTATAATATTACTGTTCATACGAATAATAAAAGCTAATTTGAGAACAGACATGCGTTAATTATCACATATCGAGAAGAAACGTCCCAAAACGCTAACCAAATTAACGTCCAGACATCGGTTGTCTCGATGCTCAATATGAAATCTCTTCTCCGTCTTCGTTTATATTTGATATTAGACTGTCTCCGTTATATTTGATAATTAGGTAATAAATCTTAATTGAATTTCGCTCGTAAACAGTCTTTATGTGTAGTTCTCTATCATTCGGTACACGTTATATAATTGAAATAGGTTGGTAGATTGTCACTGAATGTGTAAGAGGAATTTGGATGTCATAAAGCGGAACCGTAACTAGATCAAATAAGATGATTAGGAATGAACGTGTGATAGAGGTACAAGGCTCTATTTGATAAGAACGAGTGAACGTGTGTCATAAACGACTCCGTTATTTATTTGACAAGGAATATGCACTACTTTTAATCAAATATTTAGGCTTTGTAGGCCCATAATTCGAAAGAGTAAACGTAATGAAGCAAAAACGCAAACATATCTGTGCATGTATTCTTATCCATAATATTACAAAAGTTACACAGTTTTTGTAGAGACACTGTTCCGAACTTTTGTGTGTGACGTTTTTGACACAACTGTATACATACAATCCAAAATGCTCGGTGTGCCATCCAAACCTGAGTTGTTCCCTGCTAGAAAAATCGCAATTTAAGATATACACTTTACAAAACTCTTCATATCAGTTAAGTCCACGAATATCGAATTTTCCCACGGTAGATCATGATTCGATTCTCAGTTGGCCAAATTATTTTCTTCCATGACATTGGCCTTTTCATGTTCTCCATAAGAATAAAAGTGTTCAGTTCCTTGCAAAAGGTCAAGTAATTATAATGATAATAGATTCCTATAGATTGGGTTAGATCAAGGGGTTGCCATAGCATTTTGGAGAGTCCACTTGTTGCCATAGCAAACTTGAAGGTCAACATGTTGTCATTGCAAATAGGGGTGACCATTGAGTCCATGTTTGACTATTACAATACTATTGCTGGAAACTATTGCGATGCTATTTCAATAGTTTTTGCCAAGACTTGAAAACCAGAGATTAACATGTAAATGCTTGCACTGTGTACTATAGGAAGAAAATAAAGTTCAAGTCACTGATAAAACTATTTTTATCACGTATATTAAAGTTTTTATCGTGTTCAATGGAAAGTGTACCCATGCTTCTGGTTATAAGTTGAACGATTGCGATATTGGTCTTTTGTGGCAGTTTTGAGGCGTGGGATTATTTAAGATTCGTTTTTTAACGAGAACGGAAGTTGTTTTGAATTAATAATAAACTTTATTTAAAAAATGGAAACTATCGTAACTATCGATAGTTGAGCTAACTATCGGCGATAGTTATTGGATCGAGACTTTTACTATCGATCCATATCGATATTTCGATGCCTCGGCCCACCCCGAATTGCAAACTGAAGGGTAAACTGGTAGCCATAACTTAGCTAGAATGTTAACTTAATGCCATACCAAACAGAAAGGTCAGCTAGTTGCCGTAGCAAACAGAAAGGTCAGCTAGTTGCCGTGGCAAACAGGAAAGTGTACTGGTTACTAAAACTAACTGAAGTACATCATATATCCCATTGGAAAGGCCTGACTTACGCATGACGGCAGATCTACTAGAGAGTTTTTAAATGATGAACACTTGAACAAATTGCTGTGTCGTTGTATCCTCTTATGTCTGCTTGTATAAATAGTGCTAAACTGAAATGGAAACACAACGCAATCCTGTAAATGGGGGAAGATAAAAGGTGGACAAATAAGATAGAAATCCACTTGACACATCGTAACCATCACTGGCTTAGAATGAGAAGGTCGTAAGTACAAAATCGATATTTTGCGAAAACAAGAAAAAACTGTCCAAAAACTACTCTTTACCTATGGCAAAACAAGCTTTTTAAACTCCTAATCGCCTCGTAATATGCGTGTGTCTTTGAGGTCGTAAGTAGCACTTATGCCCTTCTCATTTTAAGCCAGCGATATACTGATTATGTAATGGTTACCAAGACGCACATGTCTGATACGCGGACATTGAATTTTACTAGTATATGATTTTTAAGTTCGGCTGAGACAGACGTAATTCGTGGCCATTCGATTTATTCCAGTCTCTACTGCAAATAACGCCCGTCTCCGAGGGAGGAGGCATTGCACATTACGTGCAAATGTTTCATATTTGCAATATTATGTGATTTTGCTATCAGTAACGCCAGTTGGGGACAGTTCTTGTAGTTTTAGTATTCCATTTTTATTTTATGACAATTTTATCATAAGGCGCAATATTCGAGTCATGCTTACATGCCAAAACAACTATGGAGTGATAATGTGCTTTCTAGGGACACTTCTTGTTTTCATTGTATTCAATTAAAGTCCAAATATTGTCATATAAATAAGTGTTCTCTGTGTGCAGTGGTGAATATTTTCACGACGGCGTGATAAAGACATTAACATATCAACCAATTGTGTGTTATTATGCAAATAAGGCATTCTTTAAGCTATGAGGTTCACAGATAAAAGAAAACGATAGAAACAAGAGCATGCAATTTAAATAACAGGATGTAACCATTTTAATATACCATGCATCTCTTCTTCTCCTTCTTTTTTCCGTGTACGAAACAGGAATCCTTAAGTGGAGCAAGACAGCCACCGCTTGAAAGTTGTTCTATGAACATCTAAAACCTCCCAGTATTTACAAGTGAAAACTACGTACATCTTTACCTGGACAAGAACACATGAATACACTCTATGCATAATATAATAATTCGACGATGTGTGCAAGGGGGGATTAATATATATTTTGTCAGATATGTACTCGTAATTAAAAACGCTCATTTCTCATGTATGGCGACATGAGAATGACTTGTACCATCGGGTAGTCGTATAATAACATACTGACAGAATGACTTGTACCATCGGGTAGTCGTATAATAACATACTGACAGAATGACATGTACCATTGGGTAGTCGTCTAATAACATGCTGACAGAATGTCTTGTACCATCGGGTAGTCGTCTAATAACATACTGACAGAATGACTTGTACCATCGGGTAGTCGTCTAATAACATACTGACAGAATGACTTGTACCATCGGGTAGTCGTCTAATAACGTATAGAATATTATGTTATACAAATGACCCGAATGCACTGGATGACAGACAGATGTAATACGTTTCAACATTAATTCTGAAATAAACATTCCGTAAATTTGGTGTCATTTTGAATGGAGTCATGTATGAGCTATTTTAACGCGCGTTAATGCGACCTATTATATGCAAATATCCATTTAACGATAGCAATGTTCCATCAATGTCATTTTAGGTTGTAATTTGGTTGCAAGAATGTATCATATGATGATGTAATTAAAATTGATTTCAATATGAATATACAAATAATTAATTATTCAATATAAATTAGCCATTTACAAATCGAAGCTGGTATTAAAATTGATATGGGCAATAAATGTAGACCACGTGGTGATTCAGAATAAATTCACACAGCTAATTACTGTGATAATAGTGAAAACAATACTGTTGTCTGATAAACGGACATTTAGCTTTTTGATTACTGAAACTAGGTAATTCAGCTTTTTGACAGCTTGGACTTAGGTGGATCATTTTCTCGATCAGTTATGTGTTGGACATTGTGTCGTCTAACAGTGATATGTGAGGTTTTTATGTTTTCTATGCTCTGCTGGTTAGGTTGAGTGCTGCCTCTCCGGTTCGACTTTCTATACTAGTTTAACAACCTTTATAGGATATATTAAATCAATTTATTGCTAATGTGTGCCAGAAAACAGACTAAGTATTGGTTCTGGTCGTCTGTAATAGATAGTGGTATGCCGAATGACACAGTGGTCCACAGTTAACTTAAGAGCCATCTTTCAATCATGAAATACAGGCTATAATTTGTGCTTTTAGTCTATGGAATACAAGTATGTCCATGTTAAATGTTGGGATTAGACAACACTTTTTAATACAGTAACTGTGGAATAACTTTCCTTGTGAATCGTAATCTGTAACTGTATTTGAAGGTATTAACGTATATGTGTGCATTCAAATGAAGATCTATTTATACACTAGGATATCATGAAATAATGTTGAGTTCTCAGTCAAAAAGATAATATCAAGTCGGGCAGGGAAGGTAGCACTCAACTTAACCAGGCGAGCATAGAAAACATAAAAAACATGCAAGGCACAATATCAAACACATATTAGAACGAAAAATGATCCACCTAGGTCCAAGCTGTCAAATAGCTGAATGAACAAGTTTCAGCAATCAAAATGCTGAATGCCCATGATGAATGGCCTAGTTTCAAAACGCATCTATTAATCTCCAATTATTAATTAATGCCCAAACCGTGTGTTTCTTTTCTGACAGTCAAAATTATACACCCTCGGTGGTTGGTTGACTTGGCGATCTATCAACATAGAAATTACAGTTACAGTAGTGAACGTTTTCCAGAAATACAAAATTGGTAGTTTCGTGTAGTATAATAGGCAATTTCGCTCAAGATACAAACAGATTTATGTAAGAGGATTGAAAGGTTGGAAACTAGACAAGTTTTAAACAAGATACGTAAATACGTATGTTAGAGTATGTTAGGAAATGTCTTAAGGGCGTCTAGGAGTATCGCTTTATAAGCCTGAGTAAAGCATGTAATGAGTTCTGGTCGCATCTATCAAACAACCAATGAAGTCTTGTTCCAAAAAGGACATTCCATAAATATAATAACATATTGGACAAAACAGGGAATGCAGCACTTACCAGAAACAGCAGAACAACAAAATGTACACTTACACATAAATTGACAGAAAGTAGCATTTAGTTATCTCAATTTAGTATATCTTCTACTTTGTAACATCTAATTTAAAAAGTTTCACCCAAAAAGTGTCACATTTTGAACAACCATGTTCATCATACAATGAAACTACTAGTAAGTCACTCCCACCAATATTTTAATACAACCTATGATTTGTTGTATGATTGTCCGTAGTATATTTGTACAATGTCATTTACCTTTGATATATAGAAACAAACGGGGTTACCCAAATGGGTCTTCAAACAGCAAACATGAAACAACAGAGGAATCACTCAACATAAAACAACAGAGGAATCACTCAACAGAAACAACAGAGGAATCACTCAACAGAAACAGCAGAGGAATCACTCAACAGAAACAGCAGAGGAATCACTCAACAGAAACAACAGAGGAATCACTCAACAGAAACAGCAGAGGAATCACTCAACAGAAACAACAGAGGAATCACTCAACAGAAACAGCAGAGGAATCACTCAACAGAAACAACAGAGGAATCACTCAACAGAAACAGCAGAGGAATCACTCAACAGAAACAACAGAGGAATCACTCAACAGAAACAACAGAGGAATCACTCAACAGAAACAACAGAGGAATCACTCAACAGAAACAACAGAGGAATCACTCAACAGAAACAACAGAGGAATCACTCAACAGAAACAACAGAGGAATCACTCAACAGAAACAACAGAGGAATCACTCAACAGAAACAGCAGAGGAATCACTCAACAGAAACAGCAGAGGAATCACTCAACAGAAACAGCAGAGGAATCACTCAACAGAAACAACAGAGGAATCACTCAACAGAAACAGCAGAGGAATCACTCAACAGAAACAACAGAGGAATCACTCAACAGAAACAGCAGAGGAATCACTCAACAGAAACAACAGAGCACAGGAGCACAATAAAATAGTACTATAGTTCTTGGTACATTAATTGGGAATTTGAGTTCGTTGTTGGCGTACCATGAAGTCTACGAAATTAAATTCCCACAAATATGATTTTGCATTATACTCGTATGATAAGTAGCTCTGTAGGAAATTGGTCGAAAACTGATTCTTTAAGTATTGATACAAGCATTGCTGTTCCATTGGTGAACTTTGTAATTTTCAATTATGTGCATGACATAATATTACTTAATATCTATTCGTTTCAATAATAAAAGCTAATTGATACACAGTCGCTGTTAATTTTCCAGACAGAAAAGAGAAGTCCCTATACGGTAACTGAATTAGTGACCAAACACCGAATGTCTGAATATCCAAAATGAAATATCTGTTCGGTCTACAATATATTTGATATGTTGTTCCCATTTTATTTGATAGGAATAAATCTTAAATGACTTTCGTTCGTAAACGGTTTTTACGTATAGTTCTCTATGAATTGGGACTAGCTATATAATTGAAATCGGGTTGTCATTGGAAGTGTTTGAGGAATTAGGAAGTTATAAAGCGGGATCATTATCACTGCGGTATACCGGTACACATTCTGAGTAATTGAGTAATGTAGTCATATTGTTGTTCAATACTCCGTACACAAACGAGATACTCGGCAATACTCATTACAGTAAAACACAATACTCTTAACAGTTCCTTGTATCTGTATCTTTTTTGCACTTTCGTCATTTTTCCTGAACCTTAATTATTAAACATAATTTGGCTCATTACAAAAAGAATGCCCAATTCAAAATTAATTAAACCTTGGTAATACAATCATTACGCATTCACGATCAGGATTTGAGAGTGGGCAGCCGCACATTTCAAGGAATTTAAATATTTAAACAAATAACTGCTATTGTTTGATGTCTTATATGGCAATATGAAATGTTGGTTATATTTGTTATTTATGAATAAGTAGTCATGTGACATTTATCAACAAGTTAATAACTTACCCAGCAACAAGGATAATCCACCACTTTGACCAAATCGATGTTTCCATAATTTGAATGAAGAAAAATGCAATAAAAAGTATGTTCATGTTTCGAGTTTTAACAAAGATAAAAGCTGTTTCAGATACATTTTCCAGAACCTTTTACCGATACATCGCTGGCTTAGAATGAGAAGGTCGTAAGAACAAAATCGATATTTTGAGAAAACGAAAAAAACTGTCTGAAAACTACTATTTACTTATGGAAAAACAAGCTTTTCCAACTTCATTTTGGTCAACATAGCCTGTTTTCATTAGAATCGCCTTGTGATGTGGATATGAATAGGGTATGTGTCTTTTTTACGACCTTATTATTCTAAGCCAGCGAGATGTATCCAGAGGTGTAAGTTTATGTTTGCTGTAAAAGATTGGTCATGTCCTTAAGCAATCATTGTTTCATTTCCTAACGCACTGAAATTATTAAAATCTACGAAACAAAAACTTAGAAAAAAGTACTGTCGAAATGGCCTCACAGGGTGCTTACTTACTCGTGTCATCATCACATGATACCAAATGTCAAGTTAATATCTCTGTAAACGTTCCTCCGCAAATTGAATTTATTCAAATATACTAGAACCGTACGTAGTTTCAATTATTTGCTTGGAGTATTAGAGTTGTGTGAAGATAAATATAAACGTTAATGGGTTAATATAAGGCGCCATGTTGTTTCAAAACCGAAAACAAAATTGGAACTTGTGACTTTCAATTATTTTGTAAATTACTCCAATTGTCTGTAATACCCCTATAACCTGGTTTTTTCAATTCCAAATCTAAACTTTATAGGCCTGTTTGTTTACGGAAGACAGCGCGTACCCATTTAGTCTGCAATTCTTTAATTATTAAATAGGAAACGTGTTTAACATCTCGGTTGAGAGATGGTGAAATTTCTACACTTCACAATTTCTCACTTGGAAAACTCTTTCATAATGCCTGATTCTCTTTACAACTACTGTAAAATCACGTATTTTTGTGGGGTCATGGTGTTAAAATTCCGTGGATTTTGATAAAAATGCATTTTCGTGGATCGTATATTCGTGGTTTACAAAACAAGGAAGAGTAAACCCATGTTCTATATTTGTGAGGTCGATTAGTGGGGGGGGGGGGATTAGTTTCTTGGTCGATTTTAACAACGGAAATCAACGAAATTTCAACTCCCTCTAAAAATAATGATTCTTCAGTACACACCGTGGTGTTTAAACCGTACAAATGCACAGTAATCTCAACCACCGTGTAAAACCGCATACAAGTACCAGGGTCAATAAAAAAACACCCAAATTGGTCGGTCCATTGTCCGGATACGACTTATAATTGAATTCACGTAAAACGGTAATGTACGGAAGATTTTAAGATATTAAGAATTTTTCAAATATTTCACCTTAACCCGGTAGGTCATTGTTCTAATTATTGTTCTTCAATGACAATGGTTGCTTTATGGTCTCAACATGTTGAGAAATTGTTTTATGCGAAACTGTATAAGCCACTTGATAATGATTTCTTACACACGTGTTATTACAGTTGGGTGACTTAAAAAACTAGTAAAATTATAAAAAATAAACCGGGTAATGTAAGCTCCACTCAGCTGAGACAGCTGGGCACATAGAAGCATAAAAATGAACAAATCACGTAAACGCCAAAGAAAACAAGAATACAAATGTTATTCCATAGGCCACTAGCACAATGACAGGTCAAGGAGGAGGGGGCTTTAATCAGTCAGTAGCACTTGAACAAATTGATATTTTGCTATAACTTCTTAAGTGCGCTTGTATAAAATTACTACTGCTTAACTAGAGAGAAAAACATAACAAATTTAAATCCTGTAATTGGTGGCACAGATGAATGAGACAAATAATATATAAGTGTCGGGAATTTATCAGCAGTGTTGTAGTAATAAAATTCTTCCTAATGGGCTGCCATGCTTATAAACACTTTTACATGAAAACGTGTCTTCAAAATGTAAAAGATAACAAACAGATAATAACGGATTGAACAGAGGATGTAGTATTTAACAGAACTATCCCAACACGAAAAGTACAAAATGGGACACACCGCCATCGTCGCATGCTTTCTTGTGTTATTCGTGATTTGTTTTCATATTTTCGTAATTTTGACATTTTTAACTGTGAATGTTTATTGAGGCTGTGTTTTGGCGCTAATCGTGATCACCATAGTTTACATAGAGACCGTCCTAAACTATCAGTGGTTTAACTATGGTCGAGCCAACACTGTGACGATTTTACTGTAATTTAGTCTGTGAAATCTTGAAACTAAATAAACGCAGAATTGGTTAATGGCATCTGGAGAATCCCGACAAGCGCAGACCTACACCGGACTATAGTTAACACCGAAACCCAGTCTGAATTTAATACCACGTGCCGGCAAATAAAACAATCAGCATGTAAAAAGGTGATAATTGTTCGATAAGCAAGAAATGACCGATGTTATTTTTATACCACAAATATGCTTCTGACATTAACGTCTCAAAAGCCTGAAAGTTATTATGCAAATAGCATAGTCCGTAAAGCCAAGGTTTACAGATAAATGGTCTCGATAACAACAACACCATTTAATCTAATGAGAGATCCTCTCTGTATTGGTCAATAAGTCAACAAAATAACAATATGAAATTCATAGGTATGCATATGCAAACACCAGGCTTTATAACTATCATTTGTGTGTGATACGATTATTATTCTCTTCGGCAATCTTCACCATGGAATCATTGACTTGACACTGTAACATCCAGCATGTTAAAGATAGTATTAGTGTTAGAATGCAACTATATACAGCACACAGTGTCATTCAAACTGTTATAACGTTTTGTTCCTGTTAAAACGTTTCGTTCCTGTACAAGATTTGTATCATATAATATTTAGTTGGCAAAAATTGAAAAACATGTCTGGAGCTACAAGGTTATAGAATTACCACTTACATACACTTTTATTGTACCAAATTGCCATAGGAAAAAAGTAGGATCGGGCTGGGGAGTTCAGCTTTTTTATTGCTCATTAAGTCATTAAGCTTTTTAATACTGTTATTCTTTAACTTTTTACGACTTCAGACGGCTAAACTAGTTATTTCAGCCGTTTTACTGTTGAAACTAGGTCATTTTGCTAGTGCATTCAGTTTTTTTATTGCTGATGCTAGTTTATTCAACATTTTTAAACTGGGGCTTGGGTGGATCATTTTCTCGTTCGGTTGTGTGTTAGATATTATGTCTCGTACGTAATTTAAGTTTTCGTTGCTCGGCTGGTTAGGTTGAGTGCTGCCTTCCCTGTTCGACTTCATATTATCGTTTTGTTATTGACACATCTAGCCTGTTATAGATACTACACTCGGCAAAACTTATAAGTACACACGTCGTTTTTTCGCTATAACTTTTTTATTTTTTATTATTTTTGCAGGAAATTTTGTGTACATGGTATTGACTATCAAAGGACTGGATAAATATATTTTTTCTTCGAAATTAAATACACCGGTTCATTGAACCATGAAACGTCAAAAACCGTAAAATGGCCGTGAAATTGACGCGTATGTGCAAATTAATTTTATGTAAGGTAAATTTGAATTTTAGATTTATTGTCGAATTAAAAAAACACAAAATAATTCGATTTTTCAAACAACAACATGGTGTTTTTTTACTTTTAAAATATTTTTGTTTGGTTATGGTCAAGGGGAGTTAACCATGTTTCAAATTTCATTTTTTATCAGAAGTCGATATTTCTAAACCTAAATTGGGCTTGTTCCTATCATTGTTTTCTTTATTACTGTGTCCATGATAGAAACATAGACTTGAAACCGTACTGGTATCAGCGCAGCGGGGCCATATGTGCATTAGCAACCTGACAATCGCCCGATGAACACACGGCATTACTGTGTTTTTTTAGATTCTGCTGTTGGCATCATTAATTTATTCTGTTTGTGACAATTTAAATCGGATGTTGAAAACATCGATTGTATTGTAATTCTAAATATCCAATCTACATATGTTGAAATTTTCAGCACGATCAAACACGCATTGACTGAGCTATGGGCAAATAAACAAGTGTGTATTTATAAGTTTTGCCGAGTGTATTTGTGGTAGAATGAATCTATATGTAACACACAGGGTGATTCATAAAGTTCTAGTTTCAAACTATTTTAACATTTCATTCCTGTACTATCATTTTGTTGGCAACAATTACAAATCATGTCCGAAGCTGTAGTGTTATACATTTAACATCAACATACACTTGTATTGAACTAACTTAACAAAGGAAAGAGGTTAGAGTTAAGTTTCCGTGTTTTCTTGTTCCTTTTCATGTTTGCCATTGTGTTTGTACTTGTGGACCGTGATTTTTCTTTTCGTGTGTTTCTGTTTATGTATGTCGTGATGTGTTGTGTTGGTTGAATGCTGCCTTTCTTGTTCGACTTGTTTTTGTCTGTTTTCATATATATTAATTAGGCAGTCAAACATGAATATATGACTAGCTAAATTATATTCGAAACTATTTATTCGGTCCCGTAGCGATTCTAGTAAAGGGAATGATAAAATCTATGACATTAAGTGAATTGGTGTAAATCGTTGTCGTCCAAATTATTTACATCTGTGGTATACGTTAGGGGAAATTGATTCTACTCTAGTAGCAGAAATCTTCACAAGGGAGCCAGTGTCATTGCGTGTAATAGCCAATTTAATAGCCAATTAAAGGCATAATTATCATATGAAAATGTAGATTTATAGCATATTGTAAGTCATATATTATATATATAGCCTTAAGTCATACGCTTTCTTCATCGATGCTTTTCTTGTGTCTGATTTATTATTATCTTGAAATAACCCGATACAAAAACATTGACTAGCTAATGTATTAGTATACGGTGTGTAGGCTATATACTGTACATGAACAGACATTTCGAAGCCAAACAGAAACTGTGACAGCGCCTTGCCACCCACACAAGAGACAAACACTCAATGCACCATCCTTAAATTCCTAAAAGATAGTTCAAGTAAGCCTTTATTCTTGTAAATGTATTGCCTTTAACAACGAATGACAAACTACAAGGTTTCTACATATAAATGAAGGTAATGCATTGTAAATCATTTTTACAAAATTAATTATGTAATCACAAGCTTAATGTGTCTCTTGTTTAGTTAGGCATTGTGTCTTGTATGTTTTTCATGTTTTCTGTGCTCGGCTGGTTAAGTTAAATGCTGCCTTCCCTGTCTGCCTTAATATTATATTTTTAAATCAAGCATATTTCAAGAAACACTCGGTGGAAACTAACACGAATTACTCACCGATTTGAAGTAGTTCTAAGGTGTAACGTAATACATACATTTGTATGTTCTAGTAAATTTTGCCTGACATTGACACTCGTTAGAATAACTATTCATATCACGTGAAGGCCAATTTCCGCACAATTTATCAACACTATTCTGATATGTCTTAACCGTGTGTATGCCGGACTTGTCGTATAATCAAGTCACTGTTCCAGTATATTGGCAAAAATTGACAAAACATATAATACATACACGGACATAAGTACTGTTCTGTTATTGGGATAATGTGAGAGTTTTGCGTGTTAATAAAAGATTACAACAATTTTCAGGTAGGGTATTTTATTTAAGCACTGAAGTTATAGATGCCTGGATAAGCCTTTATACTTCGTTTTACATCGTAAACTGCGTCACGCTCTTTGTATCCTAACTGGACAGTACTTGAACATCTTAAGATAAATGTATCATTCGCTGGCAGCAGAGATAATCACTTTCTTCAACGTAACGCCGGCTTAGATTGAGAAGGTCGTAAGTACAAAAATGCTATTTAGAGAAAACAAGAAAAACCTGTCTGAAAACTACTCTTTACTTATGGAAAAACAAGCTTTTTCAACTTCAGTTTGGTCAAAATGACCTGTTCTGATTTTCATGAAAATAGACTCATACGAAGCGCATTGTGATGCAGATTTCAAATATGTATGAGTCTTATAAGGTCGTAAGTGCTACGACGTAGCATTTACGACCTTCTCATTCTAAGCCAGCGATATACACTATATCACTTTAACTCATAATTTTGTTCATTCACATTTATAACAGCATCTCCTGTGGCCAAGTTGTTCATGTGAACACGTTGGGATGGTAGTTTGGCTCGGTCGGCTATATCAGAACCACTTGGTTGTAATGACGGTTGCTACACACATACCTGTCTGGCGGCTGTTCGTATAAGGGTTAAACTGTTAATGAATATGAGCCAGGTGGGCCCGTTTGTAGACATATCTCAGGTAAGATCAGACTGGTCCAATGATTATTGAGAGCATACTAAGTGAAACCCTGCTTTTTTGTAAAGTTGAAATAATTATAAATGATGATTCTAGTTCACATAACTTTGCTTAAATGTACTAGTTTTCTTAGTTTGCTTTGAATAGCATATTATGCAAATCTCGACATTTTTGCTAAGATATGTCTATGGAGCGGGTCGCCGGTCTGTTGTTGGTTCCTTAAATATTCCATAATGATTGTAGTTAGTTGATAAGCTTCAACAGTCGATGCATTGTACTTGCCCTTCATTTCTTACGCCTCGTAAACCACATTAATTATATTAACATTTTTACCCGCTTATATGTGCGATAGTTAATGCAATAGTCCAATTTGTCCGGTACATTGCCCGGCAGCAGCTTATGACCAAAGTCGTCTTATAGCTGAGTATATGTGTTACGTGGGTTCATGATTGGCTGCCTGTGATTTGTGTATGGAGAGGCAATGACCTGAATTTGTGGCGTTCATTATGTTGTTCTATTACTAGTATAACATTAATTAACAGCACATAACTGATCATTAGTACACAATTATTGTCTTTTTATGTTCCAGAACCCTTAAATCATAACGCCAAATATTTAATTGAGCCAGGAAATTTAGGAGTACGGCTTTGTTTATCAATTAGCAGATTGGCACGTTATGGACAAAACGTTCCGTTTTCCCTTAATTAACTGAATACTTTTATCTAAAAATTGACATAATTAGAGGTCTTAAACAAGCATATTCCTTATTCCCCTACCACGTGTCAATACAAACTATATGGTGGCATCCAATGTAATGACTTGATCGCCTTGTTTACGTCTTTGTGGGGAACAACAATGCGTCACACACACGTAAGATAACAGATATTTAATATATATGCAAATGTGAATGAATGTATTATCACTAACAGTGTAACATCATGATTTCTACCACACGCAATCTTTTATAGGCTGTTTCTGTGTTCTTTTTACGCCTTTCGTATTCGGTCTTCCATGTCAAATGTTCCATTATTTTTTTAAACAATTACAAAATTTCATACCGGAAATGGTGAGAAACTATAAAACACAGCAGTTAACTGGGCTTTTAATGATACAGACAAGCCACTTTCGGCATGTTCGGAGTAGTTTTACTTAAGTCTTTATTATGGAGCATAAAATAAATGTTCATACTACACGTGCTCTCAAAACGTACCCAGTACGGATATCTTATCTACTAAAATCCGCAAAAAAACCCATTATACTCGAATGCAAGGTTAGGTCAATTTTGAGGAATTTCAGGTTCTCCAAATTGTGCAAACATTTTTGACAGCACGCCCTTGCAAGTACAGTGGGTTGGAACTATGGCTTAATTAAAGGAAGCCCGCGGTCCAGTTGCCACCTCTATCGTTTGCTTTGTTCTTCTACTAGACCTCTACAAGTTTGTATAACACATAGTCCGGTCTATAAATGGGATATTTAGGTAAGACCCGGCATTGGACTGTATAGTAAATATTTTTTGGTATTCTGTTAGGGAATATGTTGTTATTGAAGAATCTGAATGATGCCCAGCTGGCACCATTGAGCATTTTGAGAAATTCAAGATGGCGTCCAAGATGGCCGCTAAAATTAGAAAAAATGACTGTGGTACTAGAAATAAGTTACAAATTGCTATTTTTGCGGGTTGATTGTATTTTAGATGTTAAAAACATAATCATTATTATAAATTTATCATAAGTTATTGATTTAGTGAATCTTAGATGACACCTATGGCAGCTGGAATCCAAAACACGGCTTTAATGGCCGCCATAATTGCCAGATTGTACTAAAACTCTATTGTTTTAATAATATGTGTACCAGTAGACGTGTAATATATGATAAATACTCAAAGAAAACTTCAATTCAAAACAGTTGACCCATTAGCTGATTCAAAATGGCGGCCAAGATGGCCGCCATAATAAAAACAATATGTTAGTGGATCATAAAGAAGTTACATATTGATATTTTGATGATTGATTGTAGTGGAAGTGTCTCAAACATAATTACTTCTTTAATACACTGCATAAATATATCAAAATGGCGGCAAAATGGCTGCCACATATGTCAAACTGAAAATTAGCATTTAAAAGCATGTAACGTAATAGAAATTGTTAATTTTTAGTATAAGTACAGCTATAGGTAATAAATGGTCTAATAAAACTACAATTGAAAACACTTTATGTTTAACTAATTCAAATTGGCTTCCAAGATTGATGTCAAACATGAAAGTTTAAACCAAGCTAATTGTATAGCTTAGACCACTGGTCGGTTGGTATACTTGTATATGTATATGGTATTGTACATACTAGTATATGTATATATGTTTTATTTACACGTTTGTTTATTTTACAAACAACATTTTATATACATTTGCACTTGATTTTATCCACTTTTCCTGTAGTTTGTCAATAGGCATTGTTAACAGATTTTAATCGTTTTCGGACCTGGGTCGCAATTTTTGCCACACAAAACGAAAGCTGCGACAAAAAATGTTCTTCAATTAATATCTGGTAGGATTATCTGGTCTTTTGGGTTCAATTCCAATTATAGGTGAGCGATGCTATACTCTTCTCACAATGTAGATGCTATATCACTTCCATGTTTGTCGTTTTATGGTTGGGATTGTGTTTTCATGCTTCGTATTGTGCCAACACTGACGCCATACGTCCGTGTATGGTGTTGGTGATGGATTTCTGCTTCATCCCCTGTTAAGGCGTATGTACAGTTGTTAATTATGTCTTGGTCGTATATTTTCCCAATTCTACATGGACATTATGGTTGAGGAATACATGCAGAGCCATCATCTGTCTACGTGAAGTCTTCACTATCTGCTCAGTAAGGTACCAGGTCTTTGAAATATACAGCTGTACTGTCATGGCATTGAGACGAATAGCTTGATGTCTGATTCGAACAAGTTGTTGCTGGTGTTCCACTGGGGTTTAAATGTATTGAAAGCATTGCAAGCTTTACCTATAATAATCTTCAAATTTAAATCCTCCCCTGTCCGTTCCAACACGTCTCAAGAAGATGAAGGTCTCATTACCAATGTTTTGATGATTCATATGGCATCTTGCATGATTAGAGCATAGCGCATAATGTAGCATCGCAAACCGTTTTGTCTTCTTGACAATGACCAATGTCTTTGGTTTTGTTGTCAAGACAATGTACATGTTTAGCACGAGGCAAAGATGTGGGAGATGCCAGCAACCTTCATACAGAAGATGTTGCAGTTCACTACATCCAATATGAAGATATACTAGTCAACGGTACACATCAAAAGTCAGTGTGAGACACTAGGCCGATACATTCAGCATATTTCAAATCTCTGACTCAATTCATTGATGTTATTATCGGTCCCATACGTATTATCCTCCCACTTCACACTCAACAACTTATTATAGTTATGCTAAGGTTTGTGTTTGAGCTTTCACGCTTGATCTTGGTTAATTACGGAGGCTCTCTTGCAATAAGCCTAATAATGGGTCGCTAAGTAGCATCACTTCTGGTAGGATCAATGTATAGTTCATTTTCTCTCCTTCTGACAAGATCTTTTATTACCAGTGCAATCATGTTATCCTTAACCTATTATTTTAGTAATCAATTTGCCACAACCCTCATGTTCATTCAGACGCTTTCTTTACCGTCTTCGCATAGTTCTCTATATTGTACTTGGTTTTAAGATATCTGGTCCTTGTTTGCAACAGCCAAGTGTTGTACATCCTCTTCTTGTATCCAAATTGATCTTTAGAAATAACTGTATTATTACCTTCTATATCTGACGTGTTGATGTTGTGCCAAGCTTAAAGAGAATCCAAGAATGGTCGGTCCTTACTCTAGCAAGTAATTTTATAACGGTCAAATATGTAATCCACAATAGATAAAGTCGTTATTATTATTATTTTTACTATTATTATTACCAGGTCTGGTCTGGTCATAGTTTTGCCCGTATATAAACTATTATGTCATGCAGAGGTCTTCCACATCCTCTGGAGATCGCTACATAATAGTTGTTTAAAGCGACCATATCAGATGACCTCCATGTGGCCTCGTAGATTCTTGGGTGTTGGAATATTTTTCATTCAATAACTTAACACATGATCATCACATGGCAGCATAGAATATACCGTTTTGTTCGCCTAGACATTCGTTATCATTTCTTTGCTTGTGATGGCATTTGTATCACCAATGGAAGTGATAAACTCCCTTTTTCGGGGTTTTGAACAAATACGAGTTATTTCCTTTTAACTATCTGGATTCGTCTTGTCATTAACTATTACACAGCCGTGACTCACTGGAATTTGGACAAATCCATGTTTTTATGGGGACAGAATACACCTGATTGGTTGAACTTTGAATGCTACCTAACAATTGCACGGGTCCCGTATTATACAGCATGTAAATTGATTTTTGTAAAATTGATCAATATAAATTAGTTTATTTGGAATGAATACTTGATGATTTACACTAAATTTACCAACCGACAAATGACAATGACTCTATGGTTAACCACTTCGTTCACGTTTGGAAGCCATCTTGGATGCCATATTGAATCAGTTATCGGGTCAATTGCTTTTAATTAAAGTTTCAATTAGAGTATTTGCAGTACTGATAATATTATAATTAGCAATTTTGATTACACTTCATGGTTTTTAATAAAATATGCAAATTCGTCAATTATGACGGCCATTGTAGCCGCCATTTTGATTTCAGCCTTCATGGATGTTATCGCAAATAGACTCAAACAATAAATAATTATATAAATAAATACGCCAAATACATCTTAAGAACTGTCAATCAGCAAAAATAGCAATTTGTAACTTACTTCTTGTGTCATTGGCATATTTTTACTGGTTTTGTTCGCCATCTTGGGTGCCATTTTGATACAGCTAATGAGTCAATAGTTTTACAATGAAGAAAGTTTAATTTTGAATAATAATTACATATTACAGTACTGATATAAACAAATAGGATTAAAATAGATGATTTTCAATACAATTTACCAATTTGTGCAATTTACCAACGTAGCCGCCATTTTGATTTTAGCTGTCCCGGATGCCTTCTTATATTAACTGAATCAATGAATAATGATAAATATATATTAATACTTATGTTTAAAACATTTAAAGTACTACTGATGAGCAAAAATAGCAATTTGTAACTTATTACATGCACCCATGGCATTTTTTTCTAATTTTAGCGGCCATCTTGGACGCCATCTTGAATTTTTCAAAACGCTCAATGGTGCCAGCTGGGCATCATTCAGATTCTTCAATAACAACATATTCCCTAACAGAATACCAAAAAATATTTACTATACAGTCCAATGCCGGGTCTTTATCATAATTGACCGGACTAACATGTAAATTCGTACTAAGATCACGAAACTAAAGCAATTTAAAACCATAACCTTAGTGTTTATTACCAGAATTATAGTGTTTCGTATAATTGAACAGTTATGTTTCAAATAATAACGTTTATTGGATTTTCTAAATGATGTCTTTGTTTATGTTAGTGTTTATGGCAGGAAGATCATGAAAGACATTTCGATTGTTTAATTTTAACTAAATAGCTATCTTAAGCCGATGTCTCACTTAGCATTTTTGCCTCGGCGATATACTCCCGATTGAAATTAATGAGCTATCAGTACATCGGGAAAATGTTCCTGGTGGTCTAGGGGACACTTCAAGGAAGGCATAAGACAGTTTGTGATATCGGAAGGAATTGTGACGAATCAGGAGAACATCGCCGATGTGGAATTCCTCAATGGGACCTAGACTTTAACAATTCCTTGTTTTATACATTTCTGCTAATTGATACTACTACACTTAACCAATGTTCTAACTACACCGACTAGGAAATTGAATATCTCTAGAACCGTTGTATTAATTCACACTATTTTTTGAAAACAAGTCTAAATTCTTAGTAAGGTGTTTTTGCAACCCAGTCTGTGTAGTACTCAGCACCGAGGCATGACGATATATATACAATATCGATTTTTGTGCACGTGCTATTGAATGTTGGCGGGAAACCCATTCCACGTTGTAGATCGCTTTTTAGTCGTTAGTCATTGCAGACAGACAAATTAGGGTTCGTATGTCATTTGAAAAAGGACCAGACATGTTGATAGTTAAGTTAGTGGTTCGTGTTGACGGGGAATATACCGGCTAATGATAATCTTGTTATCTTTGGTTTTAGAATATGGGTGTAAAATTCAACCACAAACCTTACCAGTTCATCATTTGTTATTAATTTAATAATATCTACATGAAAACATCAATATAATCGTTTGTAGTGAAGGGATTGAAACCAAAAGTAAAAACATGTGTCAAGAGTGTTTTTATCCTCTGTTAACTCAAACCACTACACCAACGACCCGTTACCTTGACCATTTCTTCAATTGGCATACCAGCCATGTGATGGTTTTCTGATAGGACGATCGACTAAGAAACGATTTACAACGTGGAATCAAATTCTCGCCAAAAATGTCATAGCACGCATACAACAGAGGATAGTGTACCGTCATGCCTCGGTGCAGACTATTCCACCGAATGACTTGTAAAAACATCATAATATCGTAGACGATATCGATTTAAACCCTTTAACGAAAAATCATTAGGGGTTCAATGCAACGGTTCCAGAGATATTCAAATTTAAATTCGGTGTAGTTAAAACATTGGTCAAGTGTATAATATATCTCTCGGAGATTGTACCCGTTATTACATGTTTACAGTAGTTTGGCTATAGAGGATACAACAATAATGTATCTCTCGGAGATTGTACCCGTTATTACATGTTTACAGTAGTTTGGCTATAGAGGATACAACAATAATGTATCTCTCGGAGATTGTACCCGTTATTACATGTTTACATGTCTGGCTATAGAGGATACAACTATAATGTATCTCTCGGAGATTGTTACCGTTATTACATGTTTACAGTAGTTTGGCTATAGAGGATACAACTATAATGTATCTATCGTAGATTGATACCGTTATTACATGTTTACAGTAGTTTGGCTATAGAGGATACAACTATAATGTATCTCTCGGAGATTGTTACCGTTATTACATGTTTACAGTAGTTTGGCTATAGAGGATACAACTATAATGTATCTATCGTAGATTGAACCCGTTATTACATGTTTACAGTAGTTCTGTTATAGAGGATACAACTATAATGTATCTCTCGGAGATTGATACCGTTATTACATGTTTACAGTTGTTTGGCTATAGAGGATACAACTATAATATATCTCTCGGAGATTGTTACCGTTATTACATGTTTACAGTAGTTTGGCTATAGAGGATACAACTATAATGTATCTCTCGGAGATTGTTACCGATATTACATGATTACAGTAGTTTGGCTATAGAGGATACAACTATAATGTGTCTATCGTAGATTGATACCGTTATTACATGTTTACAGTAGTTTGGCTATAGAAGATACAACTTTAATGTATCTCTCGGAGATTGTACCCGTTATTACATGTTTACAGTAGTTTGGCTATAGAGGATACAACTATAATGTGTCTATCGTAGATTGATACCGTTATTACATGTTTACAGTAGTTTGGCTATAGAGGATACAACTATAATGTATCTCTCGTAGATTGATACCGTTATTACATGTTTACAGTAGTTTGGCTATAGAAGATACAACTTTAATGTATCTCTCGGAGATTGTACCCGTTATTACATGTTTACAGTAGTTTGGCTATAGAGGATACAACTATAATGTATCTCTCGGAGATTGTACCCGTTATTACATGTTTACAGTAGTTCTGTTATAGAGGATACAACTATAATGCATCTCTCGGAGATTGATACCGTTATTACATGTTTACAGTAGTTTGGCTATAGAGGATACAACTATAATGTATCTCTCGGAGATTGTTACCGTTATTACATGTTTACAGTAGTTTGGCTATAGAGGATACAACTATAATGTATCTCTCGGAGATTGTACCCGTTATTACATGTTTACAGTAGTTTGGCTATAGAGGATACAACTATAATGTATCTCTCGGAGATTGTACCCGTTATTACATGTTTACAGTAGTTTGGCTATAGAGGATACAACTATAATATATCTCTCGGAGATTGTACCCGTTATTACATGTTTACAGTAGTTTGGCTATAGAGGATACAACTATAATGTATCTCTCGGAGATTGTACCCGTTATTACATGTTTACAGTAGTTCTGTTATAGAGGATACAACTATAATGCATCTCTCGGAGATTGATACCGTTATTACATGTTTACAGTTGTTTGGCTATAGAGGATACAACTATAATGTATCTCTCGGAGATTGTTACCGTTATTACATGTTTACAGTAGTTTGGCTATAGAGGATACAACAATAATGTATCTCTCGGAGATTGTTACCGTTATTACATGTTTACAGTAGTTTGGCTATAGGGGATACAGCTATAATGTATCTCTCGGAGATTGAACCCGTTATTACATGTTTACAGTAGTTCTGTTATAAAGGATACAACTATAATGTATCTCTCGGAGATTGTTACCGTTATTACATGTTTACAGTTGTTTGGCTATAGAGGATACAACTATAATGTATCTATCGTAGATTGATACCGTTATTACATGTTTACAGTAGTTTGGCTATAGAGGATACAACTATAATGTATCTCTCGGAGATTGTTACCGTTATTACATGTTTACAGTAGTTTGGCTATAGGGGATACAACTATAATGTATCTCTCGTAGATTGTACCCGTTATTACATGTTTACAGTAGTTTGGCTATAGGGGATACAACTATAATGTATCTCTCGTAGATTGTACCCGTTATTACATGTTTACAGTAGTTTGGCTATAGGGGATACAACTATAATGTATCTCTCGTAGATTGTACCCGTTATTACATGTTTACAGTAGTTTGGCTATAGAGGATACAACTATAATGTATCTCTCGGAGATTGTTACCGTTATTACATGTTTACAGTAGTTTGGCTATAGAGGATACAACTATAATGTATCTCTCGTAGATTGTACCCGTTATTACATGTTTACAGTAGTTTGGCTATAGGGGATACAACTATAATGTATCTCTCGTAGATTGTACCCGTTATTACATGTTTACAGTAGTTTGGCTATAGGGGATACAACTATAATGTATCTATCGTAGATTGATACCGTTATTACATGTTTACAGTGGTTTGGCTATAGAGGATACAACTATAATGTATCTCTCGGAGATTGTTACCGTTATTACATGTTTACAGTAGTTTGGCTATAGAGGATACAACTATAATATATCTCTCTGAGATTGTTACCGTTATTACATGTTTACAGTAGTTTGGCTATAGAGGATACAACTATAAATGATCAAAGTAAACTACCAGATACTGTACAATCAATTAAATCATATATTTTCGCGAGGTAGAAATTTCGTGAATGTGTTATTTTGATGTAGATCTAGTTCGCAAGGTTAAATTTTCGCGATCTTTAAGCTTAAAAAATCTTTGTTTAGCAACCATTGTTTAAGTTCATAACATTTTTAGGACTTATCGAATTCGCAAATTTTGCGAAAATTAGTCCATCGCAAAAATTTCTGAATTTACGTTATCTCCTCTGCGGACTATGACCTAGAAATGTGACCTTGACATTTAGGGTATGGACTTACATCCAGTGCTCGTAACATGGCTTGCATACGGACTAAGTCGTTTCCATATTTCCCGCCCATATTCTTGATAACGGATAGACTTTCCCTTACAAACGGTATTTTGGGATTTTCTGCTGTTCCTATTTTATTTGATCGCAACCCCACAAGCAACATTTGCAACTAATAAGCAATGGAATAAATGGAATCAAGAAAAAAGTATATTGTTACGAACATATGGACAATCATACTTAGTATACACATGTATTGTAATCAGCCAAGAATGAGTTAAACATTGAAAATAACGGGCATGATTTCGAGAAGCTTTGGATGTCTTGTTAATATGCAGTGCTAATTGATGGAGCAACATTTAGATAAAAGAGATGCGATGATATCAACCCGTCAACACTTTGTCAATAAATTTTAAAAGCATTCTGGTTTCTTCGGCGAATTTGTATTAAAATAATCACACGTTTAGTGTTAAGGAACTTTTTCAACGCAACGGAGTTAATTATGAAACACAAAATGCTGATATAATGTGTTTTAACTGACAAACACTGATGTAATGGAAAGTGGTCGATTTAAATGGTAATTTTATGATGCGGCTGTGATCGAAGATATCTTGTATGTAGAACAGAAACGAAATGTTCTGTTTCTGTAATGTACCACGCTGGTTTTCCAGCGAACTTAAGGTTTGTCCTTGTGACGTGTCGTCGTCCATGTGATGCGTAGTTGTCATTGTGACGTGTGGTTGTCATTGTGGTGTGTAGTTGTCATTGTGATGTGTGGTTGTCATTGTGGTGTGTAGTTGTCATTGTTATGTGTAGTTGTCATTGTGGCGTGTGGTTGACATTGTGGTGTGTAGTTGTCATTGTGATGTGTAGTTGTCATTGTGGCGTGTGGTTGTCATTGTGGTGTGTAGTTGTCATTGTGATGTGAAGTTTTCATTGTGGCGTGATGTTGTCATTGTGGTGTGTAGTTGTCATTGTGATGTGTAGTTGTCATTGTGACGTGTGTGTGGTTGTCATTGTGGTGTGTAGTTGTCATTGTGATGTGTAGTTGTCATTGTGGCGTGTGGTTGTCATTGTTATGTGTAGTTGTCATTGTGACGTGTGGATGTCATTGTGGTATGTAGTTGTCATTGTGATGTGTAGTTGTCATTGTGGCGAGTGGTTGTCATTGTGACGTGTCGTCGTCCTTGTGATGTGTAGTTGTCATTGTGGTGTGTGGTTGTCATTGTGACGTGTCGTCGTCCTTGTGATGTGTGGTTGTCATTGTGACGTGTGGTTGTCATTGTGACGTGTCGTCGTCCTTGTGATGTGTAGTTGTCATTGTGATGTGTAGTTGTCATTGTGGCGTGTGGTTGTCATTGTGGTGTGTAGTTGTCATTGTGGTGTGTAGTTGTCATTGTGGTGTGTAGTTGCCATTGTGGTGTGTAGTTGTCATTGTGGTGTGTGGTTGTCATTGTGGTGTGTAGTTGTCATTGTGGTGTGTAGTTGTCATTGTGGTGTGTAGTTGTCATTGTGGCGTGTGGTTGTCGTTTTGGTGTGTAGTTGTCATTGCTGTGTGTAGTTGTCATTGTGGCGTTTGGTTGTCATTGTGGTGTGTAGTTGTCATTGTGGTGTATAGTTGTCATTGTGGCGTGTGGTTGTCATTGTGGTGTGTAGTTGTCATTGTGGTGTATAGTTGTCATTGTGGTGTGTGGTTGTCATTGTGGTGTGTAGTTGTCATTGTGGTGTGTAGTTGTCATTGTGACGTGTGGTTGTCATTGTGGTATGTAGTTGTCATTGTGATGTGTAGTTGTTATTGTGGTGTGTAGTTGTCATTGTGGTGTGTAGTTGTCATTGTGACGTGTCGTCGTCCTTGTGACGTGTCGTCGTCCTTGTGATGTGTAGTTGTCATTGTGATGTGTAGTTGTCATTGTGGCGTGTGGTTGTCATTGTGGTGTGTAGTTGTCATTGTGGTGTGTAGTTGTCATTGTGGCGTGTGGTTGTCATTGTGGTGTGTAGTTGTCATTGTGGTGTGTAGTTGTCATTGTGGTGTGTAGTTGCCATTGTGGTGTGTAGTTGTCATTGTGGTGTGTGGTTGTCATTGTGGTGTGTAGTTGTCATTGTGGTGTGTAGTTGTCATTGTGGTGTGTAGTTGTCATTGTGGCGTGTGGTTGTCGTTTTGGTGTGTAGTTGTCATTGCTGTGTGTAGTTGTCATTGTGGCGTTTGGTTGTCATTGTGGTGTGTAGTTGTCATTGTGGTGTATAGTTGTCATTGTGGCGTGTGGTTGTCATTGTGGTGTGTAGTTGTCATTGTGGTGTATAGTTGTCATTGTGGTGTGTGGTTGTCATTGTGGTGTGTAGTTGTCATTGTGGTGTGTAGTTGTCATTGTGACGTGTGGTTGTCATTGTGGTATGTAGTTGTCATTGTGATGTGTAGTTGTTATTGTGGTGTGTAGTTGTCATTGTGGTGTGTAGTTGTCATTATGACGTGTCGTCGTCCTTGTGACGTGTCGTCGTCCTTGTGATGTGTAGTTGTCATTGTGACATGTCGTCATCCTTGTAATGTGTTGTTGTCATTGTGGCGTGTGGTTGTCATTGTGACGAGTCGTCGTCCTTGTGATGTGTTGTTGTCATTGTGGTGTGTCGTTGTTTTTTTTGACGTGTGGTTGTCATTGTGACGTGTCGTCGTCCTTGTGATGTGTAGTTGTCATTGTGATGTGTAGTTGTCATTGTGACGTGTGGTTGTCATTGTGGTGTGTAGTTGTCATTGTGGTGTGTAGTTGTCATTGTGGTGTGTAGTTGCCATTGTGGTGTGTGGTTGTCATTGTGGTGTGTAGTTGTCATTGTGGTGTGTAGTTGTCATTGTGATGTGTAGTTGTCATTGTGGCGTGTGGTTGTCATTGTGGTGTGTGGTTGTCATTGGGGTGTGTAGTTGTCATTGTGATGTGTAGTTGTCGTTGTGGCGTGTTGTTGTCATTGTGGTGTGTGGTTGTCATTGTGACGTGTAGTTGTCATTGTGACGTGTCGTCGTCCTTGTGATGTGTAGTTGTCATTGTGATGAGTAGTTGTCATTGTGGCGTGTGGTTGTCATTGTGACGTGTCGTCGTCCTTGTAATGTGTAGTTGTCATTGTGGCGTGTGGTTGTCATTGTGACGAGTCGTCGTCCTTGTGATGTGTTGTTGTCATTGTGGTGTGTCGTTGTTTTTTTGACGTGTGGTTGTCATTGTGACGTGTCGTCGTCCTTGTGATGTGTAGTTGTCATTGTGGTGTGTGGTTGTCATTGTGGTGTGTAGTTGTCATTGTGGTGTGTAGTTGTCATTGTGGTGTGTAGTTGTCATTGTGGTGTGTAGTTGCCATTGTGGTGTGTAGTTGTCATTGTGGTGTGTGGTTGTCATTGTGGTGTGTAGTTGTCATTGTGGTGTGTAGTTGTCATTGTGGTGTGTAGTTGTCATTGTGGCGTGTGGTTGTCGTTGTGGTGTGTAGTTGTCATTGTGGTGTGGAGTTGTCATTGTGGCGTGTGGTTGTCATTGTGGTGTGTAGTTGTCATTGTGGTGTATATTTGTCATTGTGGCGTGTGGTTGTCATTGTGGTGTGTAGTTGTCATTGTGGTGTGTAGTTGTCATTGTGACGGGTGGTTATCCTTAAGACGTGTCGTTGTCATTGTGGCGTGTTATTGTCATTGTGGCGTGTGGTTGTACTTAAGATGTGTTGTTGTCATTGTGGCGTGGGGTTGTCGTTGTGGCGTGTAGTTGTCATTGTGGCGTGTGGTTGTCATTGTGGCCTGTAGTTGTTCTTAAGACGTGTGGTCGTCATTGTGACGAGTGGTTGTCAAAGAAGCGTGTGATTGGCATTGTGGCGTGTGGTTGTCCTTAAGACGTGTCGTTGTCATTGTGACGTGTGGTTGTCCTTAAGACGTGTGGTTGTCATTGGAGCGTGTTGTTGTTCTTAAGACGTCTCGTTGTCATTGAGACGTGTGGTTGTTCTTAAGACGTGTGGTTGTCACTGTGACGTGTGGTTGTCATTGTTACGTGTGGTTGTCCTTAAGACGTGTCGTTGTCATAGTGGCGTGTGGTTGTCCTTAAGACGTGTCGTTGTCATTGTGGCGTGTGGTTGTCATTGTGGTGTGTGGTTGTCATTGTGGCGTGTGATTGTCATTGTGGCGTGTGATTGTCATTGTGGCGTGTGATTATCATTGTGGCGTGTGGTTGTCATTGTGGCGTGTGGTTGTCATTGTGACGTGTGATTGTCATTGTGACGTATGGTTGTCCTTATGATGTGTGGTTGCCCTTGTGACGTGTGGTTGTCCTTATGACGTTTAGTTGTGTTTACTCTTAGGGCTTGTGATTCGTTGTATGTTGGCTTTTACTACGGTTCTACTGAGGCAACATGTTGTCGGTGTGGGGAGTTGATATTTGTCAAGTACAGCGGTGCCAGTTCATTTTTTGTCATTTTTGTGTAAATAAGGATTGATACCCTTGTAATGTGTGATGATTGTGAGATTCATTGTTGTTCTAGTATGCGTGTATTGTTGTTCTTGTTACCTATGTGACATATTTCGTTGTGGTATGTTGTATCTGGTGAACGTTGTTGCTTTCCCTGTCCGATATAGTGAGTCTTGAAATGGTTAGGACCTTTTGACAACTGACAGGGGGGGGTGTTAGGGGGTTATAATTAATACTTGCAGCGGTTTAATTTCCTTTTCTCTTTCAGTTGTGTGTTGGACATTGTGCTGTGTGCTTGGTCTCCGTGTTATTTTAGTTGTCTGTGCACGGCTGTTTCTTCACTGGTCCTGTTTTTATTATCTTGGATTTTGATGACTGTGATATTAGGATTAAGTTTCATCACGGCTTTTGGCCTTGCTTGGAAACATTGCTTTGATACATATTCCACGTGACTAATGCTAAATAATCAATCCCAATTGAAATCAACCGCAGCATGGGTGACATTCAAGTATCCTGCTTCTAGGAAATTCAAAAGGAGACGAGTGCAATTTTCCGATGTCAAAATCATCATTTTCCCGCTAAATACACGGACATTATCCCCACAATTACAGCTAATATGACGTTTTGAAAATATTTTATGTCCTGAGTGGTATGCTAATAATACAAGATAATGAAATTTAATAACACTGTTCGATTTCATTTTCTTTCTCGGGCTGGAATTTCCTAAATTTCTTGTTGTGGAAATTCTAGTAAAATCTGAAATTATTACTATGAAATTACCCCCATGAATCACGAAATAATCATCACCAGGATGCTCGTCAACGAAAAAAGAACGGTATTTACGGAATTTAGTCCATTACCAATGGCGATGTGTAGTCAGAAACATGCATAGTTAAAACGAAATTATTCGTATCTTCAAAACTGATGGAAAACCAACACGAAGATCAGATGATTGAGGTGTTCCATTTTAATATTTTGCATAATTTTTATGGTATTATTTTCAAGTTATTCGAAAGTAAATATTATGTACTAGCTGCATGACAGCTCATCCTTCGGGGTTCTTGTATGTTTAGAAAAAAAACTATTGTATGGCTATGGGAATATTTAATGATAGGACCATCACGCTAGAGTGATTTATTACCAATGATCTAAGTTGGTTGCAATACTGTAGAATGCCTATGAATTGCGCACGGACGAGACGAAAACAAAAGTTCCTAATCACTACGCAACAAAAACTAGTTCTGTATTTTATTTCGTATTTGGTATGACGCGGTCTGGGATCAAACCCGGGATCTCCCGCACTCCAAACGGACGCTCTACCAATCAGCTTGCGGTTGTACTGTACCACATAACTTGAAGCAATATTTTACAATACAACAGCTGTCATAGCCCAGTGCTATACATCTCCTTCAATAAGCACAACTATGAGCACGCCATCATTATTGCCCACTTAATTCTGTTTTCCTGTCTGTTGGCTGCATGTGACAGGTTTATTGTTGTGCACATTATTCCGTGATGTCATAGAAAACAGCAGAAAACGCCTCCAGGGATGTGTTAACGTATTGTTAGCGGATTTGTCAATGACAGTCTAAACAAATGCTGTCAAGATTTTATGTATCAAAACAATACTTGAAGATTGATCGAATTATTGTTGGAAGAATCATCGATACGAATCGCAGAAATGCTCAAAATACAACAATATTCTCTTCTTATGACTTCATTCTCTAAATGACAAATTGACAACACATCAATTTTAAGTAGACATTGATTAAATGTTTTGACAGAATTTATTACCGGTATACATGTATATACGTACTTACGCAATGTGAAATAATAACATTATGTCATGGCTTTTAGTTAACGTGATATTTATATATTGACGTGAATTTATCATTTTTTAGTTTTGTTTTAAGTCCCACTAGACAATAATATTTCTGTCATTTGGAAACTACATTGTCAATCTGTTCTAGCACTGCATATGGGTCAATCAACTGTCGCGTAACGTACTTGTAGCAAAATAAACTGATGGAAAATTACACACAAAAATTATATTTGATAAGTTGAAATCGTAAATTCGCAAATTAAAAATCATGAATTCGTCAAGGTAGAATAATTGACGGGATGCGAGTCGCCTCAATGGCGTTCTGAAGAACACGATATTATAGACATTGCTGTCATACCTAAAGTATAGACCACATTAATAATTAGACTATGTCAAATCATTTTTCAAGTCCATTCTCATACAGTACTGTTGTTCTCAAGTTTTAAGGGTCCTAATGGTGGTCTTATAGTTAAGGTTTTACTGGAATGTTTTGCAATCCACTGCGACAGATGTAATGCGTGGACGTTCAGGTGAATCCTTGCATAACTGGCCAATGACCCCCGGCTTCCAGGGAGAATTAACTGTAATTAAAGTAATTTATTACGAAACCAACATGATTAATTAGTCCATCATAATTTAAAGACTACTAGGCCTACGCAAGGACTTTATTTACATACTAAAAATAGTATCCTAAGCTTATAGAACAGGTCTTGGTCTAATGGTCTACGTCACCAAGCCATATTTATATATCACCATGTTTATAAATGGTCGTCATCGATACACAATCTAATTAAACAAGTAGGAATAAGTATGATTATGTATTAATATATTATTTGTAAATTTAATCAGTCTAAGTATACTTAGTCTTGTATTAACAGTTTCCATTTGACTATTATAATAATAAATTGGCTTTCCCGACATACGAGGATTAACCCAGTTATAACGTAATAGTCACATGATAAAGTCTATAGTACTCGGCATTTTCAATTAGTGCTCAGATTAGTTTTAAGCTATGTCGTTCAGCTAATGCGCTCGGTTTGTTGAGGCTGGGCCATTCAACTAAGGCATTAAACGTGTAAAAACTAGGTCATCCAGCTGAGGCTTTCAGCTTCTTTATTGCTGAAACTAGGTCAATCAGCTGAACCATGACAATCAGCTTGTTAATGCTGTTATTCTTTAATTTTCGAGGATTTCAGTCAGCTAAAACTAGCTATTCCAGCCGTTTTTTGACAGCTGGGACTTGAACGGATCATTTTCTCGTTCGGTTATGTGTTGGGCATTATGCCTTGTATGTTTTTTATGTTTTCTGTGCTCGGCTGGTTAAGTTGAGTGCTGCTTTCCCTGTCCGAGTTATTATTCTCGTATCACATATCAAATACAGTTAATACTAATAATAATTAGTACATTAACCTAATGCATTATTATTGTTATATTTTTCCTATTCGGCACTCGCTCCTTATAGATGGAAAACGAGTATTGGGTCGCGACTGCACTTTAACTTATGGGCTTTATATAGAGATCATATTCTATATATACCAGTTCAGTTCAAGTTGAGTTTGGCAAACTGTTAGGGTTCTAAACATTGTGGACTCGTACGTGTTGTTTTTTAAATTGTACGGGCCATTTAACGAGCTTTCTTAATCATGCATTATACACATCAACATAATAAGTTCAGTAACAAACAGCAAGCCTGGCCAGAGTGTCTATTTTTCTGGCACCAAACGATTTACACGGCACGAATAATGTTAATCATCCCCATCCCAGTCTCCAAACCACTTTTGTAGCAACACCCGTGGGCATTGTGCGTAACACTATAGTTCTAGTACATTCGGTATATTAACATTCCGATAGCACCATTTGATAACATGGATCCGCCAATACCTAAATGATTGTAAGACGGTATGGGGTAAAGTATCGAGGATAGTTTCCTTTATTAGAAACAGAAGTCAGTTCGTCTCACAACGACTTACGTTTTGTCAGATTGTCTGAGCTCAGAGTCGACAAGAAGCTTAATTGCCTTATTGCATGCGTTTACTGAACCATATGATCACGTTAGGACTACATTAATAACATTACGTGTATATGTATAGAATATTTGATATAACAAACATGTATCAGACAGAACTGCATTACCAGGGGAACACCATGTTTAATTCTTGTTTTGAAGAATTTGGTGGACTACATGTACATGTACTATGTAATAGATAGTGTTGTACTACAAGTTGTTTCCATTATGAAATATATTAGACTATCAAAAACGTGACGTCATAATAATGATTCAATATTACACGAAACTATATTCTAAAACTACATCTATTGTTCGTGTTATTCATACCACACAACAACGAAGTAGGTCATAATTAAGAAAGGCATGATGCGAACTTATCATGGAAATAATATGTTAATGATTGAATGTAATCAAAAATGTCACAAAAAGGTTCATGGAATGAATCTGATACTGTACAACATGATTGACATACCACGTGCCATGTGACGTCATGTTTTGGCTGACATAACAAGAAGAAATCTGTCACCCACGCGATATGTCCACACTGACAGGCTACATCGATGGTCTTATTGTGTACCAGTATTTCAAAAGAAGTGAAAAGACGGATGTATTCCTTCGGTGTGAAGGTTATTTTCTACCTTGACATTTGTGTGTTATGGCCATGTCACCTAAAAGTGATGGACACAATTGACAATTGATATATTTAAAGGGGCGAGGCTAATGTTAGGATCCTTGCAAAAATCCAATTTGCTGCTCCATAGGTCGTGCGTCTTATATACGAGTCGTAATTGGTGTCGTCTAATAGGCGGGTATATACAATACTTTTTGAAGAGCAAGTTAATTATCAATTCCAAGAAAACTGGTTAGGCAAAGTAATATTTGACTTAAACAACAGATGGAACGTAGTTAAACTAAAATATACAAAGTGCATTGCACAATAAATAAAATGGCGGAATGTTACTGAGAAAATTATACTATGCAAATAACAGAGCAAGTAATAAACTAAGTGCAAATACATTCACATGCTAAATACAACATGGAGAAACTGATCATTTACGTACGCTCACATTTCCATTTGGAACGCATGCATTCACTGTGTAAACATAACGACAGGTCATAGTTTGCCGAATTACAGTTCGCCGGAGATACATCTATAGTGCGTTCAAAGTCAAATGATAACGGTTATAAACATAAACTCGCCCGCCAGGTAAACTTTATATTGGTTCGATATCAAATAGTGTGCAAATCTCATTCAATATAGCAAAGGCGCGGTAGTGTAGTGGATAAACCCTCACTTCTCCAAGTTTCTATTTTATTCTGAGTTGTAGGTTCGATCCCCACTTCGGTCAACTTCTTTTATTGCATGTATCCGTGATATAAAGTTTCATAATATACTACTGCTTTAATGAATCGATACTTCAAATGCTACATATTTTATGTTACAGGGAATATATTATATAAGTGTATGATTATTGTACTGTAGATAGATAAAAAATAATTGAAGATACAGTTTGATAGATATAGAATGAAAACATAACACACCAATAAATATACTTACTACGTACGTTATTTTAATATTACTTACAAATACAAAATAAGATACTTTTAAAAAACTTAAAAAATTATGTTACTTTGATGGGTGTCGAACCAGTGGCGAGATTGAACAAAATCTCAACGAAATCAGTTGGATAACAGCGGCATGCTTATCCACTCGACTAACGAGACGATTATGAAAAACTAAGTTTCAAATATTATACTATTGATTGAAGGTATCTCTTTAACTATATAAAACGTAAGCCCCCCTATTTTTTGAGTGGGATAGTTCCCTCATTAGTATTACTTATTGAACCGACAGTAGCCTTGTGTATATACAAAAATTGATAATATAAACACGACGTGGTCGATTGGCCACTTGTTGAATGAGTATAATTTCACAAGATCGAACAATACTGGATATCCAAAATGTTCGCTTTAATTTACTAGTTTTATCGTCGACGAACTATACCAGGACACTCGTAATATATTACAAGTACCATTTCTCAAGTCTTGAAACTGTTTAAAGGAGTAATGTTTCACTGGAGCTGTTCTTACTTTGTGTTATCTGGTGGGCTTTACTGGGACATTGAATATCAAAACGAAGCTTCAAGTATATGTATATCGTTTTGGTGAGACCTAATCAAATCAATAGCATGGTCAATTTTTTAAGAATGTAATACCCTATATAAATTCCATTGGCATGTCACATCACTCACATGTTTATCGTAGCGAAATATAAATGAATTCTGAAGATATTATATAGGATTTATCAAACAAATGTGTCGAGATTGGATGACTGGTTTGATGCTTTATGTCGTATACAGTGGAATTAACTTAAAACATACTCGCTTATACATGTACTAGTAACGAACACTCAGTTATAGCGAAAGAAAAAATCCCCGACTGAGTACATGAACTCATAAAATATAGACGTGTATTATTTTGGTGCCACGATTGTGTCACTCTGTGTTGGTTATAAATTATACTGGGCGTCACTGAAAAGTTACCACTTATATAATTATATACCTCTATATTTTGTATACGATATGACCTATCGGTACAAAAGTTTTATAGTGTGTGCATTTGAATATTGTTAAATAGAATACTCCCCTAGCTGTGACTACACAGAAAGGTCAAAACATAGTCGTGTTCGGCTTTTAACACAGTGTAACGTGAATTTTAAAATATAAGAGTCAATAAGGTGGTAACTTTTCATTGACGCTAAATATAAATACATGTTTCGTAAAATTCTTGATATCTGAACTCACATTTGCGATAACTTCATCTGTCCGGTGCAAGATACCAGAACGGATGCAGGCAAATCATTCATATCTTGGAATGTATGAAACTTGTTCTATACTTTACAAGACAGGACGGTGCATTGATATATTTATCTCCCTTCAATGTAATGAATAATAAATGAGTTATATGGTATACTTTCAGAGATTTGATGGTGATCTTGACGAATGCAGTGAAGGAGAAGTCTGTGCCGACGTCTTCAACTTTACACGGAACAACGGTGACGGTACGGGAAGATTAGAGTCAAGGTTCATACAAAATTGTAAATGTCCGTCCTGGACGCCACCATGTGGTGCCACTGGTACACAACTTATGTTCAAAGAGACAAAAACTCAGTCGTAAGTACATATAATGAACATACTGTAAAATCACTTATTTTCGCAAGTATTATATAATTTTATTATATAATTTCGTGAATATTTGTAAAATGTCATTTTAATGCAAGCACTTATTTCCACTGGAGTCCTTTGCTTTTGCTGAAAGGACAGCACGTAGAAGAGACAGTGGTGTTATACAAGGAATCTGGGTGGAATACCTAGCTCTTTCCGAACAGATTCCTTGGTTCTTTAACACGCCTGGTGTATAACACAGATACACGCGAGACTACATCTGGGTTACCAACCAGTTCATTACTAGTTGGGTGGGAAACACTGAAAAGCGTTTCTTAAATTTCCAGTGCCCGGGTCAAGATTCGAACCTGGGACCTCAAGTTGAATGGTATTTCAAATATCGTTAACATCGATAGCAAGAGTACCGTTGCCAACAAACTAACCGTGGATAAAGGTCTATTCGGCAATTAAGCCGATGTTTACGAATTGTATAAACTAGAAGGCATGAGACGACTTTCAACTGCAAGAAAGCCGCAAATAGCTATTTTAGTCGGCAAGATTGCTGCTCCTGACAACATGTGTTAAATATTTCCATTTTAACATTTACAGTAAAACTTCTTGATGTCGAGCATCAATATTACGAACACCCGGCCAATGTCGAGCACCCGGCCTATGTCGAGCACCCGGCCTATGTCGAGCATCAATATTACGAGCACCCGGCCTATGTCGAGCACCCGGCCTATGCCGAGCATCAATATTACGAGCACCCGGCCTATGTCGAGCACCCGGCCTATGTCGAGCATCAATATTACGAGCACCCGGCCTATGTCGAGCACCCGGCCTATGCCGAGCATCAATATTATGAGCACCCGGCCTATGTCGAGCACCCGGCCTATGTCGAGCATCAATATTACGAGCACCCGGTCTATGTCGAGCACCCGGCCTATGTCGAGCACCAATATTACGAGCACCCAGCCTATGTCGAGCACCCGGCCTATGTCGAGCATCAATATTACGAGCACCCGGCCTATGTCGAGCACCCGGCCTATGCCGAGCATCAATATTATGAGCACCCGGCCTATGTCGAGCACCCGGCCTATGCCGAGCATCAATATTACGAGCACCCGGTCTATATCGAACACCCGGCCTATGTCGAGCATCAATATTACGAGCACCCTATGTCGAGCACCCAATGTCGAGCATCAATATTACGAACACCCGGCTTATGTCAAGCACCCGGCCTATGTCGAGCATCAATATTACGAGCACCCTATGTCGAGCATCCTATGTCGAGCATCAATATTACGAACACACGGCATATGTCGAGCACCCGGCCTATGTCGAGCATCAATATTACAAGCACCCTATGTCGAGAACCCGGCCTATGTCGAGCATCAATATTACGAGCACCCTATGTCGAGCATCCTATGTCGAGCATCAATATTACGAACACCCGGCCTATGTCGAGCAAATCTCGAAGTCCCGGCGAATTTGCTCTATATTGTATATTGATTTACAACTATATACATTTATAAACCTTTCACATATAAAATACTTTTATGTTTACTTACATTAATCATGGTGCTACACTACACTGGTGCTTTAACCATATATAACATTTCCATACCAGGATGGTGACGTGCGAGGAGGCGGTAGAGTTCTCAGTATGTGAAGAGGATCAGATTGCTAAGGAACAACATAACCTTGGATACATTGTCTTTTACAAGGTATATTTACATTAATCGTTAATTGCATTAAACTTTTGTATTTCCATATGTGGCTACCAGTCCTTCTAGACAAATAACAACGCTTTCTTATGGCATAGCGGATGAGGCAACTGCGTGAAACCCAATTGCTAGTATCACCCAATGCGCTACATGACAAAATAGGTACCAAAGCAAATTCTAATGTATGGACTCAGCGTAAGGGTAAATCCAGGAATGAAAGCACATGGTCTTATTTGTCATAGCTATATAATACGAAAAGCCCGACAGACTGAAAGAGTTGGTAAAATGCTTTGATGTCAACCTTTTGTATTGGATTCCATTGCTGGGCAGATTATGTTCGCCCTTGGCAATAGCTACGGTTATTTTAGAATAATTGTGTGCAACGTAATTTATCATTAATATTACCCTACATGGCGATCTGGAATACTGCTATAAAGTCCACCTGGGAAATGGACCGGCAAATCAATATTTAATTTTTCTTAGACCCACAAATAATAATTTGCTCCTATAGTGGGATTCGAACCATGACGTTACGGCGTCAATGCCAAGCAATGTAAAGTACGAACACATTAGAGCACTCGTTCATCGCAACAACTTCCATAGATGTTGCCTAAAATAACCAGTGTACATATATGACTACATCACACTACACCAGTAAGTGGTTGGTATACACGTAACCACCTGTTTACGGTAATTTATTGGTCGTTAACCAGCAAACTTGGTTAGATTCTAGGTTATACCTATCCTTTACTATCTGTTTTATACTTAGATTGAAATAACAATCACGTGACCATGTTCTATTCTATAGATCAACTGTGTCTGTCCAAACAACGAGAATCCCGGAAACTTCCGTAGCAAGATGACGACAGTGAAACGTTGGTACGAAATGACTGAGGACGAACGCGAGGAGTCCAAGAACAATCCACGGTCACGATTCTTTAAATGTCGAGAGCAAACACGCCCTTTTGGAATCAAGGGTAGCTTCAAATCAAAATTTTAAAAAGACGTATGTGGTGACATTTTTTGCTTAGCAATTTAATAAGGAGTAATGCACCAAGAAGATAATTTTTATTTCACAGCATTATAATTGTGTTATTTTCACGCATACATGTACATCAGACCGTGAAGTAAACGTTTCATAGTTAACAATATCACACTTTTGTTTTCATATCATCGATGTGTCGTTAGTCTATTTTGATTCAATTTTAATGAAGTTTACAAGATAGTGTATGTATACTTTAACAAGCAATAAATATAGCAACACTTCCATGCCCTTGATATGGTACATTAAATTAAAAGGTCTGATTATAGCGGTCATCTTGGTCGCCATCTTGAATTTCTAAAAATACTCAATCATTTCACCTGGGCATCACTCAGATTCTTTAATAACAACATATTTTATAAAAGGATTACTTAAACGTCCGTTATATCTAGTAGTATCTACCTTGAAGTATGATTCTATTTTCACATTTTCATTCGTTGCACGTGCATTTGACCACGTGATTAGCACGGCTTAAGTTATCAGTATTGAGCAATGGCGCTGTGCTGAATGTGAACACGGAACCAGTAATTTATTATGTTTATTTCTAAATGTTTATTATTGGTTCCGTGATTTGAACGGCGCAAAAAATAATCATGCTTCGAGACAGCAAACTTTAAGATATGTTCCTATATTACAACGATTAGTACAATTACATAAACGTCACTTATGTTGTATTTTACCATCTTTGCATTTCATTAGCAACACTTAACATGAAATTCACGGCTCGGGAATTAATAAAACGTTCTAAAACTGACCTCCAAAGTGTCAAAACTAACAATACGCTTTAAATAGGGGAGATATTAAGCAATATGAGAACAATGTGCACAATAACAAGTTGTTTATAATGAATATTATACTAGTATGTACATACTATTATTTAAGTATCATATTATTTAATGTAGTGGTGATGTTTGAGACACAATGTTTGGTATGCCAACACTAGGATTATCATAGCTTTCTTGTTTTCTGAAAACAGCATTTCGCTACTACTAGTAACACACCGTCGCTGGACAGTCAAATCTCGTATCTATGTTTTTGATGTAAAAATATCGTAGATCTGCACCAGTCTGTTTCTTAGATATACGCCACCTATGACGCTTAACCTTAACCTGTAGTTGTTTATTTTTTGGTGACGAAATGTCATAACTCAATACGACTTTTTTTCTGTACGAATATTGTTAAATTCATCTATCTGGGATGAGATTCGACCTTTTGACACAGAGATACGACCAGAACTTTTGATAAAGTGTTTTCCTGAAAGAATGAAACACCTTTCATAGTCAATACGATGTTAAAAAAGTTTGTCCTCAAAACTTGAATTCGAACTAAAATTTATATGTGCGCAGTGCGCAGTGTATAGTTTAAAAGCTTTATTGGATGCTCAAAAGAATAGAAAAATGGTAGAACCCTCTGGAAATTAGCCTGGAAATGTTACATTCTTTTTACGTCAGAAAAATAAACTATTGAAACTTAAACATTGAGAACAAACTTTTGTAACACCCTGTACATGATGGTTGGAAATTTCAACACATATCTGTCATGAGCGATAGTAAGCAAAACATGACTTTTAAACAACAACAGTTTTTATCTCCTAAACAGTTTGAAAATCATGAGATACGAAGTTTTCACTAACCAGCGACGGTACGACTGGTGTCATTTTACAACATGCAATGGTAAATAAAACATTATTAAAAGCACTTAAAGTTTTCTAATTTTCATTTTGTATCCAAATCGACAGCTAGAGATATCGGCTCATGTGATAAAGCGCAAAACTAAGTATAGCACGGAGAATTTGACATGATCCTGACGTTTATGCATGAATATATTTCAAGGTTCTTGTGTTGAATATATAAATTTCCGCGAGCAAATCGTGCAATATCGGCCCTTAAAATTTAGGTTGGTATTATACTTCCAGCATCATCGTGATACTTCCCGCTTATGAAAACATACTACCTGGGTTATACATATTACCAATATATCAGCCGTTGTATGATAATAGAAGGTCGAGAGGCGTTTCAAATTCTCCGTACTATACCTTTGTTAATACAGGTGTTTGGATAGAATGTCACTTTCCAGATACATTAAGTGCTGTCTTCCCTTTATAGTGCACACAGATAGGCGTGTGATATGTTAAGCAACATACAACCAGGTGCGATTGTGGTATGTTCAAGAGTTTATGTAGTTGGAGCATATTTAACACAAAATAATATGTTTACATGGAATACAATAAATAGATAATACATGAAAATACAGACAATTAAGAGCAAATCTCTGTTACCACCAAACATTAACTTGGCCAGGCATGGTCATGGATTTTAACAATGTTATGTCTTACATACATGTCATTTCAGACAATGCATTCTAAAACTCGGTTTCCATTGGAACAGCATCTGATATCTTTGATACCAAGCCTAATAATTTGTTTGTGGGTTGTATGTTTAAAAGGGTGAAAATTTAAGCCAAATTGGTGACTATGCCTGTCGGACAGACGCCTTATTCAATTTGTTGGATTTTACAGAGAATTGTTGACTACAAGTCAGTCAAACAAATCTGGAGAGAGAGCCAGAAGTGAACAACAGACCAAAAGGACGACCACACAACACAAGGACATTCCACAAACAACAGACCAAAAGGGCGACCACACAACACAAGGACATTCCACAAACAACAGACCAAAAGGGCGACCACACAACACAAGGAAATTCCACAAACAACAGACCAAAAAGGCGACCACACAACACAAGGACATTCCACAAACAACAGACCAAAAGGGCGACCACACAACACAAGGACATTCCACAAACAACAGACCAAAGGGGCGACCACACAACACAAGGACATTCCACAAACAACAGACCAAAAGGGCGACCACACAACACAAGGACATTCCACAAACAACAGACCAAAAGGGCGACCACACAACACAAGGACATTCCACAAACAACAGACCAAAAGGGCGACCACACAACACAAGGACATTCCACAAACAACAGACCAAAAGGGCGACCACACAACACAAGGACATTCCACAAACAACAGACCAAAAGGACGACCACACAACACAAGGACATTCCACAAACAACCGACCAAAAGGACGACCACACAACACAAGGACATTCCACAAACAACAGACCATAAGGGCGACCACACAACACATGGACATTCCACAAACAACACACAGCTGATAGTGTCCATGCACCTTTGAACGAAACGAAGCAGCCTAATGCTGGACAACGAAATTGCAGAAGTGTGCGGTCATACAAAATGAACATACTCGGCAGATGGCTTCAAATTATCCGAGTTTCAAATTATCAAAGTGTACCCTGTACATGTATATAGAGGAAGTTATGCAGCGGCCATATTTAGCTGCATCGGATATGACGTTACGAAAACTGGTCCCAGTTTATCTACAGCTGTCACGGCAAACACGAATACCAGTTTCTGTAACGTCATATCCGTTGCGGCTAAACATGACCGCTACACAACCTTCTTTCTATACGGGGTATACTCAGATAATTTGAAACCATGATTTGAAACCGTGTGCCTATGAAAATGAACACAGAATACAGGCGTCTCCTACATGAGTGAAGAACTTGCCATTGTTCGTCTGCCACCATTGAGAAAAGCTGAATTCCAGGAAAAAATATTGGCAGTCAATTGTTTACCGAATATGATTGGGGAAAAAAGTTGAAACATGGCAAAAATAACGATGACGGCACATCCAATATCACAGATGGAAATTAATGAATATTTAATTTTAGGATTTTTGGTTACCAGACGCGCCCTTTCAAACGTTGACCATGCACATGTTGTTATGTTGCTGCTAATGAATATTTGTAATCCGATTGTCTGTCAGGGGCGTAGCCAAGCTTGAATGGATGCTACGCATAAGTTTTTTAAAAGCCTTGAAATGGGTGGTAGGGATAGTGGGTGCCTCATGTTAATTGAGATTATGGATTCCACGGAACATAGAACTGATATTGTAACGTCCACACCCGATGTTTTGGAGGGTATATCAAACTTGCTATCAATATGGTATCGTAGTGGGACGGGTTTGGAGGGGCGTCCCCTGTCGTAGAAGAAGTTTTCAAGTTTTTTAATAAAAAGGTGCAATTTCGTGGTAAGAGAACCGACCTTTGGGATATAAAGTACAACACCCTAGATTCTGTACTGAATGTCATTTTTGGCTGTATTTATGTTTTAACTTTTCAAATTGTTGTCACCCACGTGCATATGGCTGGCTACGCCCCTGTCTGTCCAGCTCAATTATCCATTGACAATTTAAATCATTTATAATTTAAACTAATAATCTTGTGACTCAATAAAGTAAAAATCAATTAAAATCATATCAACAAAATACTGTCGTGACTCAACCAATCTCATTTAAATCAAATCCATATAACGCTTCACTACTTTACACTGATATATAGGCAGCGCAGCTAAATGTTTTAATGAGATTGTGACTCAACTCACATACAATAAATCTGGGTCTCGTTAAAAACTCAACGCGCTCCGTCAAGTGCATCACGTGATTTGATTTCGAAAATTTGCTGCCGATTAGATGTTTTTATTTAATATTTTGCAATTGCACGGCGTTTTCATCGTTTAATGGAAAGTTATTAATATTCGCGGTGGATTAATTGTCGTTGATTTCGCGGATGAACTAGATCGCGAAATTAAATCCCCTTGATCAATGTTACCTCAAAATACGTGACAAGAGATTTTTCGTTCAATAATTTAAACCCACGAATTAAGGAAACCACCAAATTACCATAATCCGTGAAATTTAAAACCAGTAAAAATTGATGATTTTACAGTAGGTTTTTAACCGTGTGTGAAGTTGTGAACCATTTTCTTCATTGATATGTAAGTTATAAGGGAGCGCAGTGCTTAGTGTATAGGTACTGTAATTACAAACACAAATCTAAAGGACAAAAAATGCACGTTTTGAACACACATCCTTGTAAACAAGAAAAAATCAAAGGGCAAGAAAAATTCAAAGTACAACCATTTTACAAAGATAACTTCTCTTCGAGAAATGAAGATCTATTTATAGAAATCTACTGGGTGTTGGTGTGATGTTAGCGGTTTGCACATGAATGGAAGCAGGTGCAGTGTTATTTGATAAAACAAAATGCTGACACTAACATGAACCACTGAACACCTGCAGCGAATGGTGCTCACACCTACGTTTGAAACGTCTTGCCAATTCAGAACGTTCATGTGTATAAGTTTACACTTTTTCTGATCTAGAAGGCTTCTGCGTTCCATCTCCAACGGCCGTTTATAACTTCAATTGAGCATTGGGGTGTGGTAATAAACGATACCGTCTTCCGTAGGTCGCTGACATCTCCCCACAGATTGGTCGTGAAGGACATGACTGTTGTCTTAAGTACAATTTTGCAGAAGTATCCTTGAAAAGCATTGGTTCCTACAGCTGCTATGGATGCGCAACATTGTAATTATTTATATAAAGGCCCTAGTTTTTTCTGTTCTAACCAGTGTTTATGTACGAGGGGTGATCAATATATTCGTGGACTTTCCTTCTAACTTTTGTTATATTGATCCTAGAGTAATGAGATTACCAGGTCATGCAGATCTATTAATTATCTAGCGTTTTAATTAATTTATTTTATTGTGACGTCCCTTACTGTGACCCGTGTGCAGCACGCGCTGTCGAGCATGTCGGACTATACATAATAACAGAGCAACGGCATGTCAGTAAAAATTACGTCAATCTTGGAAAATCCTTCTGATATCTCAAAGATGACATAACCAACATGTAGGGGGATTCTTTGCGCCACATATTAAGGATCTACGTATGATTATATCGTATATGCGATTGTAGGCACCCTGTCAAGCAGATGCATTGATAAAATAAGGAAAAACGAAAGAATTTTCACCATGGTAGGGACACTCTCCTCTATTTTCTGTGAAATGAGAGGCATATTTCTTAACCATATATTACTGGCGAAAACTGCGATCAGTATTGACTACGAATATATATACCTTTGAATCCAGCTACAAAGGGTTCTTTAGAAATTGTGCCCCAAACTGCTAGGTTGTGCTTTTTTCTCCATCGGGATAATACGACCGCGTTAAGCCAACCGTCTTTTGTAGAGTCTTATGTCCAATAACGTATCAAAACTCTGTTCTTTTCATCTTATATTTGAGAGGTAATTATTTATTACTTATTTCTGTCTTAAAAGTAAAACGATCGTCCATGTGGGACCAGATATGAGTCCAAAAAGGAGCTATGTACGCTTAAAACGGGAGCGCATAGAGTGGCGTCACGTGACGACCTACGTCACGCGCTCATTGGGTGAATGAAATTGTGTAATAAGTGCATTCTGTCGAAAGGGTCTTACTCTAAATGATAATACATTGTTTTGGAGCCTAACTGATAATATAAAATTGCTAGATGAAAAGTCCACGAATATATTGATCACCCCTCGTATCTACAACCAGTGTAAACTTACTCCTGGCAACTTCTAGTTACAACATGTGACTCATCCTGACAACTTCTAGTTACAACATGTGACTCCTCCTGACAACTTCTAGTTACAACATGTGACTCCTCCTGACAACTTCTAGAGTTACAACATGTGACTCATCCTGACAACTTCTAGTTACAACATGTGACTCCTCCTGACAACTTCTAGTTACAACATGTGACTCCTCCTGACAACTTCTAGTTACAACATGTGACTCATCCAGACAACTTCTAGAGTTACAACATGTCACTCATCCTGACAACTTCTAGTTACAACATGTCACTCATCCTGACAACTTCTAGTTACAACATGTGACTCATCCAGACAACTTCTAGAGTTACAACATGTGACTCATCCTGACAACTTCTAGAGTTACAACATGTGACTCATCCAGACAACTTCTAGAGTTACAACATGTCACTCATCCTGACAACTTCTAGTTACAACATGTCACTCATCCTGACAACTTCTAGTTACAACATGTGACTCATCCAGACAACTTCTAGAGTTACAACATGTGACTCATCCTGACAACTTCTAGAGTTACAACATGTGACTCATCCAGACAACTTCTAGAGTTACAACATGTCACTCATCCTGACAACTTCTAGTTACAACATGTCACTCATCCTGACAACTTCTAGTTACAACATGTGACTCATCCAGACAACTTCTAGAGTTACAACATGTGACTCATCCTGACAACTTCTAGAGTTACAACATGTGACTCATCCTGACAACTTCTAGTTACAACATGTGACTCCTCCTGACAACTTCTAGAAACAACATGTGACTCATCCTGACAACTTCTAGAGTTACAACATGTGACCCCTCCTGACAACTTCTAGAGTTACAACATGTGACTCATCCTGACAACTTCTAGTTACAACATGTGACTCCTCCTGACCACTTCTATAGTTACAACATGTGACTCCTCCTGACAACTTCTAGTTACAACATGTGACTCCTCCTGACAACTTCTAGTAACAACATGTGACTCCTCCTGACAACTTCTAGAGTTACAACATGTGACTCATCCTGACAACTTCTAGTTACAACATGTGACTCCTCCTGACAACTTCTAGTTACAACATGTGACTCCTCCTGACAACTTCTAGTTACAACATGTGACTCATCCAGACAACTTCTAGAGTTACAACATGTCACTCATCCTGACAACTTCTAGTTACAACATGTCACTCATCCTGACAACTTCTAGTTACAACATGTGACTCATCCAGACAACTTCTAGAGTTACAACATGTGGCTCATCCTGACAACTTCTAGAGTTACAACATGTGACTCATCCAGACAACTTCTAGAGTTACAACATGTCACTCATCCTGACAACTTCTAGTTACAACATGTCACTCATCCTGACAACTTCTAGTTACAACATGTGACTCATCCAGACAACTTCTAGAGTTACAACATGTGACTCATCCTGACAACTTCTAGAGTTACAACATGTGACTCATCCAGACAACTTCTAGAGTTACAACATGTGACTCATCCTGACAACTTCTAGTTACAACATGTGACTCATCCAGACAACTTCTAGAGTTACAACATGTGACTCCTCCTGACAACTTCTAGTTACAACATGTGACTCATCCAGACAACTTCTAGAGTTACAACATGTGACTCATCCTGGCAACTTCTAGAGTTACAACATGTGACTCATCCTGACAACTTCTAGAGTAACAACATGTAACTCCTCCTGACAACTTCTAGTAACAACATGTGACTCCTCCTGACAACTTCTAGAGTTACAACATGTAACTCCTCCTGACAACTTCTAGAGTTACAACAGGTAACTCCTCCTGACAACTTCTACAGTTACAACATGTAACTCCTCCTGACAACTTCTAGAGTTACAACATGTGACTCCTCCTGACAACTTCTAGAGTTACAACATGTAACTCCTCCTGACAACTTCTAGAGTTACAACAGGTAACTCCTCCTGACAACTTCTACAGTTACAACATGTAACTCCTCCTGACAACTTCTAGTAACAACATGTGACTCCTCCTGACAACTTCTAGAGTTACAACATGTAACTCCTCCTGACAACTTCTAGAGTTACAACAGGTTACTCCTCCTGACAACTTCTACAGTTACAACATGTAACTCCTCCTGACAACTTCTAGAGTTACAACATGTAACTCCTCCTGACAACTTCTAGAGTTACAACATGTGACCCCTCCTGACAACTTCTAGAGTTACAACATGTGACTCCTCCTGACAACTTCTAGTTACAACATGTGACTCATCCTTACAACTTCTAGTAACAACATGTGACTCCTCCTGACAACTTCTAGTTACAACATGTGACTCATCCTGACAACTTCTAGAGTTACAACATGTAACTCCTCCAGACAACTTCTAGAGTTACAACATGTGACCCCTCCTGACAACTTCTAGAGTTACAACATGTGACTCCTCCTGACAACTTCTAGTTACAACATGTGACTCATTCTGACAACTTCTAGTAACAACATGTGACTCCTCCTGACAACTTCTAGTTACAACATGTGACTCCTCCTGACAACTTCTAGAGTAACAACATGTAACTCCTCCTGACAACTTCTAGAGTTACAACAGGTAACTCCTCCTGACAACTTCTACAGTTACAACATGTAACTCCTCGTGACAACTTCTAGAGTTACAACATGTGACTCCTCCTGACAACTTCTACAGTTACAACATGTAACTCCTCGTGACAACTTCTACAGTTACAACATGTAACTCCTCGTGACAACTTCTAGTTACAACATGTGACTCCTCCTGACCACTTCTATAGTTACAACATGTAACTCCTCGTGACAACTTCTAGTTACAACAGGTAACTCCTCGTGACAACTTCTAGAGTTACAACATGTAACTCCTCGTGAAAACTTCTAGTTACAACATGTGACTCCTCCTGACAACTTCTACAGTTACAACATGTAACTCCTCGTGACAACTTCTAGTTACAACATGTGACTCCTCCTGACCACTTCTATAGTTACAACATGTAACTCCTCCTGACAACTTCTAGTTACAACATGTGACTCCTCCTGACAACTTCTAGAGATACAACATGTGACTCCTCCTGACCACTTCCAGAGTTACAACATGTGACTCATCCTGACAAAACATGTGACTCCTCCTGACAACTTCTAGTTACAACATGTGACTCCTCCTGACAACTTCTAGTAACAACATGTGACTCCTCCTGACAACTTCTAGAGTTACAACATGTGACTCATCCTGACAACTTCTAGTTACAACATGTGACTCCTCCTGACCACTTCTATAGTTACAACATGTAACTCCTCGTGACAACTTCTAGTTACAACAGGTAACTCCTCGTGACAACTTCTAGAGTTACAACATGTAACTCCTCGTGACAACTTCTAGTTACAACATGTGACTCCTCCTGACAACTTCTACAGTTACAACATGTAACTCCTCGTGACAACTTCTACAGTTACAACATGTAACTCCTCGTGACAACTTCTACAGTTACAACATGTAACTCCTCGTGACAACTTCTAGAGTTACAACATGTGACTCCTCCTGACAACTTCTACAGTTACAACATGTAACTCCTAGTGACAACTTCTACAGTTACAACATGTAACTCCTCGTGACAACTTCTAGAGTTACAACATGTAACTCCTCCTGACAACTTCTAGAGTTACAACATGTAACTCCTCGTGACAACTTCTAGTGTTACAACATGTAACTCCTCGTGACAACTTCTACAGTTACAACATGTAACTCCTCGTGACAACTTCTAGAGTTACAACATGTAACTCCTCGTGACAACTTCTAGTGTTACAACATGTAACTCCTCGTGACAACTTCTACAGTTACAACATGTAACTCCTCGTGACAACTTCTACAGTTACAACATGTAACTCCTCGTGACAACTTCTACAGTTACAACATGTGACTCCTCCTGACAACTTCTACAGTTACAACATGTAACTCCTCGTGACAACTTCTACAGTTACAACATGTAACTCCTCGTGACAACTTCTAGAGTTACAACATGTAACTCCTCGTGACAACTTCAACAGTTACAACACGTAACTCCTCGTGACAACTTCTACAGTTACAACATGTAACTCCTCCTGACCACTGCTATAGTTACAACATGTGACTCCTCCTGACCACTTCTATAGTTACAACATGTAACTCCTCGTGACAACTTCTAGAGTTACAACATGTGACTCCTCCTGACCACTTCTATAGTTACAACATGTAACTCCTTGTGACAACTTCTAGTTACAACAGGTAACTCCTCATGACAACTTCTAGTTACAACATGTAACTCCTCGTGACAACTTCTACAGTTACAACATGTGACTCCTCGTGACAACTTCTATAGTTACAACATGTAACTCCTCGTGACAACTTCTACAGTTACAACATGTGACTCCTCGTGACAACTTCTATAGTTACAACATGTAACTCCTCATGACAACTTCTAGTTACAACATGTAACTCCTCGTGACAACTTCTACAGTTACAACATGTAACTCCTCGTGACAACTTATATAGTTACAACATGTAACTCCTCGTGACAACTTCTAGTTACAACATGTAACTCCTCGTGACAACTTCTACAGTTACAACATGTGACTCCTCGTGACAACTTCTATAGTTACAACATGTAACTCCTCGTGACAACTTCTATAGTTACAACATGTGACTCCTCCTGACAACTTCTACAGTTACAACATGTAACTCCTCGTGACAACTTCTAGTTACAACAGGTGACTCCTCCTGACAACTTCTAGTTACAACATGTAACTCCTCCTGACAACTTCTAGTTACAACATGTAACTCCTCGTGACAACTTTTAGTTACAACAGGTAACTCCTCGTGACAACTTCTACAGTTACAACATGTGACTCCTCGTGACAACTTCTATAGTTACAACATGTAACTCCTCGTGACAACTTCTATAGTTACAACATGTGACTCCTCCTGACAACTTCTACAGTTACAACAGGTAACTCCTCGTGACAACTTCTACAGTTACAACATGTGACTCCTCGTGACAACTTCTATAGTTACAACATGTAACTCCTCGTGACAACTTCTACAGTTACAACATGTGACTCCTCGTGACAACTTCTATAGTTACAACATGTAACTCCTCGTGACAACTTCTAGTTACAACATGTAACTCCTCGTGACAACTTCTACAGTTACAACATGTAACTCCTCGTGACAACTTATATAGTTACAACATGTAACTCCTCGTGACAACTTCTAGTTACAACATGTAACTCCTCGTGACAACTTCTACAGTTACAACATGTGACTCCTCCAGACCACTTCTATAGTTACAACATGTGACTCCTCCTGACCACTTCTATAGTTACAACATGTGACTCCTCCTGACAACTTCTAGTTACAACAGGTAACTCCTCGTGACAACTTCTAGTTACAACAGGTGACTCCTCCTGACAACTTCTAGTTACAACATGTAACTCCTCGTGACAACTTCTAGTTACAACATGTGACTCCTCGTGACAACTTCTAGTTACAACATGTGACTCCTCCTGACAACTTCTAGTTACAACATGTAACTCCTCGTGACAACTTTTAGTTACAACAGGTAACTCCTCGTGACAACTTCTACAGTTACAACATGTGACTCCTCGTGACAACTTCTATAGTTACAACATGTAACTCCTCGTGACAACTTCTACAGTTACAACATGTGACTCCTCGTGACAACTTCTAGTTACAACATGTGACTCCTCCTGACAACTTCTAGTTACAACATGTAACTCCTCGTGACAACTTTTAGTTACAAAAGGTAACTCCTCGTGACAACTTCTACAGTTACAACATGTGACTCCTCGTGACAACTTCTATAGTTACAACATGTAACTCCTCGTGACAACTTCTATAGTTACAACATGTAACTCCTCGTGACAACTTCTACAGTTACAACATGTGACTCCTCGTGACAACTTCTACAGTTACAACATGTAACTCCTCGTGACAACTTCTATAGTTACAACATGTAACTCCTCGTGACAACTTCTACAGTTACAACATGTGACTCCTCGTGACAACTTCTATAGTTCCAACATGTAACTCCTCGTGACAACTTCTAGTTACAACATGTAACTCCTCGTGACAACTTCTACAGTTACAACATGTAACTCCTCGTGACAACTTATATAGTTACAACATGTAACTCCTCGTGACAACTTCTAGTTACAACATGTAACTCGTCGTGACAACTTCTACAGTTACAACATGTAACTCCTCGTGACAACTTCTATAGTTACAACATGTAACTCCTCGTGACAACTTCTAGTTACAACATGTAACTCCTCGTGACAACTTCTATAGTAACAACATGTAACTCCTCGTGACAACTTCTATAGTTACAACATGTAACTCCTCGTGACAACTTCTATAGTTACAACATGTAACTCCTCGTGACAACTTCTACAGTTACAACATGTAACTCCTCGTGACAACTTCTATAGTTACAACATGTAACTCCTCGTGACAACTTCTATAGTTACAACATGTAACTCCTCGTGACAACTTCTATAGTTACAACATGTAACTCCTCGTGACAACTTCTATAGTTACAACATGTGACTCCTCGTGACAACTTCTAGTTACAACATGTGACTCCTCCTGACAACTTCTATAGTTACAACATGTAACTCCTCGTGACAACTTCTACAGTTACAACATGTAACTCCTCGTGACAACTTCTATAGTTACAACATGTAACTCCTCCTGACAACTTCTATAGTTACAACATGTGACTCCTCCTGACCACTTCTATAGTTACAACATGTAACTTCTCGTGACAACTTCTAGTTACAACATGTAACTCCTCGTGACAACTTCTACAGTTACAACATGTAACTCCTCGTGACAACTTCTAGTTACAACATGTGACTCCTCGTGACAACTTCTATAGTTACAACATGTGACTCCTCGTGACAACTTCTACAGTTACAACATGTGACTCCTCCTGACCACTTCTATAGTTACAACATGTAACTCCTCGTGACAACTTCTACAGTTACAACATGTAACTCCTCGTGACAACTTCTATAGTTACAACATGTATCTCCTCCTGACCACTTCTATAGTTACAACATGTAACTCCTCGTGACAACTTCTACAGTTACAACATGTGACTCCTCGTGACAACTTCTACAGTTACAACATGTAACTCCTCCTGACCACTTCTATAGTTACAACATGTGACTCCTCCTGACAACTTCTACAGTTACAACATGTAACTCCTCCTGACCACTTCTATAGTTACAACATGTGACTCCTCCTGACCACTTCTATAGTTACAACATGTAACTCCTCGTGACAACTTCTACAGTTACAACATGTAACTCCTCCTGACCACTTCTATAGTTACAACATGTGACTCCTCCTGACAACTTCTATAGTTACAACATGTGACTCCTCCTGACAACTTCTACAGTTACAACATGTAACTCCTCCTGACCACTTCTATAGTTACAACATGTGACTCCTCCTGACCACTTCTATAGTTACAACATGTAACTCCTCGTGACAACTTCTAGTTACAACATGTAACTCCTCGTGACAACTTCTATAGTTACAACATGTAACTCCTCGTGACAACTTCTAGTTACAACAGGTAACTCCTCGTGACAACTTCTATAGTTACAACATGCAACTCCTCGTGACAACTTCTATAGTTACAACATGTGACTCCTCGTGACAACTTCTACAGTTACAACATGTAACTCCTCGTGACAACTTCTATAGTTACAACATGTAACTCCTCGTGACAACTTCTACAGTTTCAACATGTAACTCCTCGTGACAACTTCTAGTTACAACATGTAACTCCTCGTGACAACTTCTATAGTAACAACATGTAACTCCTCGTGACAACTTCTATAGTTACAACATGTAACTCCTCGTGACAACTTCTATAGTAACAACATGTAACTCCTCGTGACAACTTCTATAGTTACAACATGTAACTCCTCGTGACAACTTCTACAGTTACAACATGTAACTCCTCGTGACAACTTCTATAGTTACAACATGTAACTCCTCGTGACAACTTCTACAGTTACAACATGTAACTCCTCGTGACAACTTCTATAGTTACAACATGTAACTCCTCGTGACAACTTCTACAGTTACAACATGTAACTCCTCGTGACAACTTCTATAGTTACAACATGTAACTCCTCGTGACAACTTCTATAGTTACAACATGTAACTCCTCGCGACCACTTATATAGTTACAACATGTGACTCCTCCTGACCACTTCTATAGTTACAACATGTAACTCCTCCTGACATTATCTAGAGCTTTACATGATTGTAGAAAAGGAAACTATGGAAACATTACCTGTAATCATTATTGTCACAGACAAGTTTACACATTACCAAAGTTGTAATCCAGAAACATCTTTGAATATCAGAACTCGACATAGAAATCTCCTGATCAATCTCAATCTAGTCCAATCTCAGGTCAAATGTTGTTGCATATATTTTAGTTAATATCCATGTGAGATCAGACTCAAAATTGGTATCACAAAATCAAAATAAAATGTTGCAAGTCTGCAGTCTGTGTTTACACCTGAACTGAGGCTCCGATTTGATAAAAATCTTAATTTGATAAAAAATCTCAATTTGAGCTGAGATTTGAGAAATTTGACAAAAATCTCAATTTGAGTCAAGTCTAAATTTGAGCCGAGATTCATATTTGAGATGAGATTGGAGCCTGGAATAAGCTGTAAACAAAGTGCAAATACGAATTCAGTTAGAAATTATTAATTTTATTTTTTTTGTAATACATTGTATAATAAATTACACAGCATAACGCCTTAGTACATACTAACCAAACAAGATCATGGTACATAATTGCATCTAAAGTAAATTTATGGCATTTTTTCAAAACCTGACATTTTCTTTCTGGACACAACTGAAGATGTTGAATACACTGACATACAATATATATATCAGAAATATACTTTAATACACCATGTCTTTGAGTATTTGTAATTTAGAGTCAGTCATGAAAATGTCATGAACATAAAATCATATACAAGTACATCATTTATATAGAGGATATTACATGGGTGTCTTTTCATATTGAATTTATTAAACAAGTTGAATAAAATAATAAAATGCGAGGCTCTGTCGAGCATTTTATCGATTTTATTAACGAGTAAATACAAATTGAATATAAATCCAATGAGGAAAGTCACAAATGTTTTGTTCTTTTTATCATATGTTAGCCATTTCTGGCCGAAACATTAAATAGCAACTTATTTTCAATATAATAAACGCACAACTTTGATGACGTCGCCTATACTTTGAGTGACGTCACGTCAAAGCTTTATTACACTAGTGTATTATCAAAAATAAATAATGGCTTTATTACGCTGCCGCGACGTCAAACATATGATAAACAACTTTTGGTGATACACACAGTGATAACAAAATTAGTACATGCATACAAAATTGTATTAAAACAAGCAAAGCCTAATATGATAACATAAGCATCTAAATGTAGTTCGATCATCTGGCAAAAAAAGGCTAAACTTTGTTTGGCTTTACAAGCGCAGAACCAACAGTTTTCTCTGGGGAATACTACAAGCAAATTTGCTCAGAAAGGAGCCTACTCAGATATGTTTTCTCAAACCATTCTGCCTTTCATACTTGTCTCAATAAATAAGAAAACCAAATTTGTGCCAAAACTCAAAATCAGGCTGGACCACTGCCCCTCCGCCCCCCTCTCCGAATATGCGATGCATAACCAACATGCCTAATAAATTATTTTCAAATCATGGCCTATATGAACTTAATTTTAGTCCAAAACTACAAATTGTAACATTGCCAAGTATATGAGTCAGCAGCATTATAATAATATCCATTACGAATTGTACATATCTTGACCAGCCGCCACAACTTCTTCCAACATGAATAGTAGACCGCAACCCAAATAAAACTAGCCTCGTATTTTATTATCCTAATAATAATTGATTTTTTTTAATATACTTAATTGTTTAAGGTCGATTGTTAAACAAGTTCTTGCAACACCTCATTACTGATGGTATCCATCATCAAAATGGTTTGAGATTCTTTTATTGGACACATAGTTTTCACATTGATCATTTGATACACAGAAGTAAAGGGGTAGCCCTGAATGCCCCTTTTCCATTCTACAAAAAGACACTATACAACAGAGTTTTCTAAACTTCCTCTAGTTCTACTAAGGTTCCGTTACAATCTTTGGGATGTAAGAAGACTACTGGTTTGCCATGAGCTCCAATCTTTGGTTCGGCACTCAACAATCGGATATTCTTGGCTTTCAAATCTTTCATAGCTTCTTTAATGTTGTCCACCTGAAATATATACAGTCCAGTTAGGATAATGTGAGAGTTACACTTTATTTTATGTGTATACAAAAGATAACAACCATTTTCTGAACAGGTTAGGGTATTTTAGTTGAGCCTAGTAATTACAGATGTCTGGATAAGTCTTTATAATTGGTTTTACACTGTAGTAGTGGACTCAACTACTATGTCACTCTCTTGGTATCCAAACTGTACAGTAAGTAGAAAATGTATACAGTACAACATCTGTAGAGCAGCACCCAGTAGGACACACCAAGTTTGGTTGTTGTACAGGCTCATAGGGAAGACCTGGCTTGCCCAACTGTGTTGCCTTTATAAATGTTGTTGTTGTTGTTGTTATTACTTTTGTTATTATTTTAATGGTTTTTATTATTATGTACAGAAATTGATATTTGGAGAGGTAAAAGTCACAGTAAATTGTAATGTCTGGAATAAAATGATTTTGTTGGTCAATAAGGGGCCACTCTGAAGAGGTTGCTCTGTATATACAAGTACAGTCAAACAGGTCTGTGAAGACGACCTATGGGAACCACAAAAAGTGGTCTTTGTTGACAGATGGCCTCTGTTAACAGGTTACATTTATTTAAATATTGTTTTAAGACCCATTGGTCAGACAGTATTTCAGTAATATGGAGACTACTCAGTTACATTATCCAAAAATCAAGCAAACCAGCAGTGGCCTGGAACTTGCTTTTCTGAGCCCCAAGCCAGGGTGATATACCAATACCATTTTTAGAGACAATGTTGTGGCCGAGATCAAACCCAAGATGTCTGACACTCAGAAAATGGGAACAGCAAAAAGCTTTTTTTAGTGACCCTTAAAAACACAGCATGAAGGAAGATAATTGGTGATCATTGCAGACTGGTTACTGGCACTGTTACAGTGATCTTTAACACAAGTTGAACAGTAACTATTTATTGTTAATAATATCAGAAAATTTACATTCTACCTTACAAAAATTGAGAATTTGGTTTATAAATGAAAGGATCAACTTTGGACAGAATTATTGTGATTATCATTCCTGGTCTTTCATATACAGTCAACTCTCGTTATCTCGAATTTCTCGGGACCGTGGAAATTACTTCGACATAACGAAAATTCGAGATATAATTTTTCGGCATCAAAGTTGCAAGTTTTCTAGTTTCTGTCATTTTACGCCGCCATATTGTTACGGCCGTAAGAACGACATATTCGTGAGAATTGCTTGTTTTAATATTTACATGTATTCTTCCTCGAGAAAATGCATATTATTCATTTTCGTTTGTGTACGTTGTTGTTTAAAGCACTCATTCATTTTGACATGTTTTAACATCTTGCGTTCTTTAATTATCATTTTTACAAACAATTGTTCGAAATGACATGTTTATTGATGTTTGGACGTAACTCGAATCTTTATGACACGTTTGCGCAAATTGTTGCAAACAAATATTTGTTCAACAATGGAAGTCGCGAAAATTACAGGTAAATCGAAGATTTCAGACTGTCGAAGTGTGAAAAACATTCGACGCTAGTCAAATACGATTAGACTTCGACCCGACTTCGAGATGAACAATAGACTTAAAGTGCAAATTGGTTAATCGGGACCAAAAAATAATTCGACATAACGACATATTCGAGCCGAATTCGAGCCGAAACTTCGAGATGGGTCTCGAGATTTCATATAGACAAAGAAGGAGAAAAATCGGGACTTGAAAAAAACTTCGACATAACGGAAAATTCGATATAAGCGAGTTCGAGATAACGAGAGTTGACTGTAATAGAGAGTACATGTACATGACTAACCTCTAAACATATATGATGCATACCACCACTCTTGTTCTTGTCTAAGAAGTTTTGTATTGGACTTTTCTCACCCATTGGATGTAATAACTGAAATTTAAATGAAGATTTTTGTAAAACATGCATCAAGACATCAACAAATCGGACAGTGAAAGTAGCACTCAGCAGAAACAGCAGTGCATGAAATAACACATGGAAAAGACAAAAAGCATGTATGCCCCCATGGCAGCCAAGAAGTCTTTTATACTCAAGGCCACATTGACTTGGAACTACGTTCCTTAAAATCTATAGGCCAAATTGATCTTCAAAAACGGAGTAGAAACTAGTTTACTTTCAAATTCATAGTAAAGCATGTCTACCTCAGTCTGGTTTAACAAGCAGTTCATCTCTAGTTGGGTGGGAAACACTGAAAATCATTTCAGATATCACCAAGTGCCTAAGTCAAGATTCAAACAAGGGACCACTTCATCCATAGTACAGATTAGACACCTTGTTATCTTTAAGACAAATACAAACTTTATGAGTTATCAGTTCAGGAATCACTTTCCATAAGCAACATATATCAAAGATGGGGGGCATAATAAGTACAGGCAGGGGTGTAGAAATGAGCCATGAGAGGATTAAATTCACTGGCTATTTGAACATGCTTATCGTCATATTGTCATTTTCTTCTATGTTACTTTAAGTGAGATTTCAAACCAACTGCTTACTTTTGAAGATTAAATTAAAATGGCTACATGGAAACTTTTCTACACTCCTGACTGGTTAGTTTACATTCCAGGAAATCAGGTAAGGTGAATTGGCCACCGTGTACAACTGATACACTATTAAGAAACTGCATTAAACCTAAATAAATTAGTACACAGCCTAACCTCAATTTTTGTATCTCCAAGTTCAACAAATACTGTATATACACCCTGGTCAGGTTGTGGCTGAAAACAACAAACACATAAAATATAGAAATACACATCATAATAAAACATGTACATGTATATACAAATCAAATCCCATATACAAAACAATACAAAATATTTTTGCGTAAAACATACATACATATGCTTATAGCAAACACTATTATAAACAAACAGACAGTAGGCAGAAGAGAAAAGATTTTCTAAAGACCGTATACAATTAGATAATATAACAGCCTTAATTCCAACTTTGGGGTATACTAGAAACAATGTTTTATTACACCTTATCATTTCTTTCTATTGGAATACCCAGTTTGGGACTTTTACCTCTGCAAGTTACTTCAAGATGCTACAAGATGTGGCATACAGTAAAATGACGATATATATTGTAAGTTCTTAAAAGGAAAAGACATACAAGACAACCTCTCTGGAGCGCCCCTCTGTAGAGCAAAAACCTCTTTTCAACAACCCTCAAAATTTCCTTATGGTAATATTTACTGTAAAGTTAACCTCTGTAAAACAATAACCTCTACACTACAGTCAAAGGGTGTTGTTCTACAGACATTTTACTTTACATGTAAGTATAATCAGAACTTTATTAGCAAGAATATAGATACTTACGTGTTTCTCACTGACTTTTGCACCAAGAACATCTCTATACAGGGCTGTAGTTTTGTCTATATCGGGTGTAGCAATCGCAATGTGGTTAATTTTTCCAATATTCCATTTCTACAAGGCAACAAGAATAATAATCACTAACTACAAAACATCATAAATAAACTTCTACAAAGATTGTAACAGGATTCTAATATATAATTCTATCTATAAATAGGTATAAAAGAAACATGAAACTCCCAGGTGAAACTCCCAGGAAAAGTATGTTTTAAATCAAGGGCTATTAATCTTCAGAATGGTGGTTCCAGCAATAACAAAACCCATAGCAACAATAAGTTCCACTGAATTCCAGACGGAGGTTGCTGAGAAATACCATGGACTTGAGGGGTATCTAATAAATACTCAGTATCATTAAAGAGTTTGGTAATAGGTTTATTATAAGTAATACATGCCTAAATCGTTCATTTATTATGTTTAAGCGTAACTAAATATATGTATAGTTATTTGGATGTCTTACATGTACTTCAATACCTTTAAATTACAAAAGGTTTCTAGAATATCATTAATAGATACTTAGAAGGATGAACAATTACCTGTAATGTGACAGCTGATGTATGTAAAGCCGAGGTCTTCCTCTGAAAATGTAGATTGTTACTTTAAATTTCATGAATACTTCATACATGGATCAAATAACAATAAACCCGCTGTACATCATTGTTAGCATTTATTATATAAAAATTACCCAGTCACTGTTGCTAAATTTGAACACTAAAGTTGTATAATTGTATGTTATATGAGTACCACAATATAGCACTTGGCAATAGCTCAGTGGTAACACACTGGACTGTCAATCAAGAGGTTGTGAGTTCACCGTTCAATCCACACCATGGGAACTGGACATTTTTGAAATTCTATTTGTAATATTTCCTGCTAACACAGACTGTCAAAGAAGCTGTGTATCTGTGCTATAAACCGGACACATTAAGTAACCAAGCTTTCTATTTGAAATAAAATCTAGGTGCACTCCTGCAGCCCTAGACATTCCTATATCCAATGTCTCTTTCTATCCTTAAGGGGCTTTCTCTTTGTCCCTTAAGACCTCGTCACACAGTGGCTCGTCTGGGCTTCGAGTTCTGTACAGGTTCTTGCGAGTTATATCTCACTGATAAGTGCATGACACGGCAGTCAATTATTTTCCAGGCAACATTTGTTCGACTTTTCTTCGACATGGAGACGATATTGGTAATACGTATGATTATGGCATGTAAGGCAGTGGCTAGTCGTCCGGCACCGGACGACTAGACAGCGAAATTAGTCGTCCGGCGCCAGACGACTAGACAGCGAAATTAGTCGTCCGTCAAGGGGACGACAAGCAAACGCTACGTGCATTGGCTAGAGAACCGTCATTCTATTTCTACGCATTGGGCATTTACCTTATAATAAAAGCTATAATTATCTACGAATATAGGAAAGACATGTCAATGCCTTATCTGCAACCATTTTGTGATCGCCCGTGTATTCTCCGTATATTGTCCGCCATATTGGAACGGACGACTAATTTCGCTGTCTAGTCGTCCGGCGCCGGACGACTAATTGCGCTGTCTACTAGCCACTGCCTATGATTATTGTATATTTAAGATGAGTTTAGAATTGTGTCTGTTCTCAATTTTCCCTCAGGAATCAGATATTGACTATAGGGTCACTCACAACATTTATTATACAGAATGGTAAAAATGATATAAAACGTTTCATGACAACTGTTTTGTACTTATCAATCTGTATGAGTCATAGGGTTACAGTGGTCCAGTCTTTCTTACTATCCGGTAATTGGTACACTTTCGCCAATAATTGACAAGTATCGACACTTTAGCAAATGACAACGTGTGAATACAAACCTACCACCAAGTTTGAACATAAAGACGTAAATCTAGACAGTTTATTCAGTGCCATCTTCTCGTATTATTGAATAACCTTCACTTAAAGTGTCCTCCCAACTGAATCAAAACATCAACGGCCTTGACATTGGTAAGCGTTCTTGACCTTGCAGACGAATAAGTGTATAACGCGGTGAAAAATATGGTCCTAAGATTCCTCAATATTTTGGTATATATATAGTTTTAGTGCAAGCGGAAAACCATGATATTACATACTGTATCAACATAAAAATGTTGATATTATGTCTTATTTCATAAATGTCATGTTTCATAAAAATCTTGATATTATGTAGATCCCTATAATCATTTACTATTTATTGTATTGCATTAATTTTGTACTTGTACTGTCATGTCAATTTGTATATATGAATGCTATCATATATTCTGAGTATGGGCCGGAGGCTTTTGTACAATAAACCTTGAACTTACTGTGTATTGCCACCCACGTTAATTTGATAAACCTTCGTGGTATTGCGAATACATGTTTGTTCAAATGTACACAAATAGTACAAAAAATAAATAAAAATATAACAGGTAGGGCAGTGGAATTTAAACAAATTCAAAATATAATTTCACTTGGTAGTTTATAATATCGAATGCACCTTAGTGATTGACTGGACATCGTAATATACATTTTATGGTATCACTTTTCAACTAGTTGATCATTAATTCGATGGGATTTTGCATGGAGGTAGTTCTAACAATGCTGTGTATGAATGTAATTACTTTATGTAAATATCGAAAGCCAATTTTTGTTTTTAATACCATGAACCTCTTACCACTTTGGTACAAATTCACCTTTCTAAGATAATATAAAATTTTATTAAAAACCATTTATTTTGTTTACTGATACAGTTACATGTGGAAAATGTCACATAAAAAGTAACATAACCAACCGCAAGCATCCGCCACATACAGTGAGCAACTCAAAACTTAACACTGAAAAAAATTGCATGTGTTAAATTGCCTCATTAGATGTATTATAGCAACATTGTGAATTGTATAACCATGCAGCTGACTAAATCAATACCACATTTTAGTAAATATGGGACCAATGAGGGTTATAGGCCTATACAAGCAAGTTGAATAATACACTCAAGAAAAGCCCATACTTTTTATAATATAAAACGCTAATCGTTTAATTGGCTGTTCAATCAGGCAAGTGTTCTTTTACTGTTGAATAATTCATACTAATTTTGACACTCCGGTGATAGGATACCAAAGAAAAATAAAATTTATAGGCTACGTGCTGACAAGGTTATCATAAACAGTAATTTGACATTTATTGTATACCGTATCATGGCAAATCCCAGGCGTATCTTAATTAAGCTTTTTCGTGGAATCGGAGTCATCATCAGTCTCAACCAACGTTTAAATAAAACTTTCAGAGTCTGTAAAATATAATATTATGATTTACGGTCACCTTAATTTGTGGGAAAATGTTCATTGGTGAACTCAAAACAATATTCGTAACCCTCAAATTTCAGATTAAATAATCAAATAATTATTTAAACACACATTTACACACACAAAAGGAACACATTTCAGAACGTTTTAAAATTAATGCATCGATGCATCCATAAACGTCACTTCCAAATCCGAAACAATAGATTTTAAGAAAGCTATGAGCAACGACACTATAAAAATGTCATTTTCTTTACGAATAAAAGCTACAAAAATACCTGAGTATGCAGTATTATTTTAATTCACTTGAAACGGTTTATACACTAATTAAATTATTATTACCGATATATTTAAAGTTTATACATTTGAATAATGCTCATGAATTTGACATTAAAACATGAAAGTAAAACACATTTCAGTCCATTAATACACCAATAAATTTAAAATTATTTTATCATCATTAATTATGCAGTTCGGACTAATAAATTTAAAACGCCATAAACTCGTTTACTGGTATATGTACAATTATTTTAACATTTAACAACAACAAAAAAACAATTCCAAAAAGATGGTCGGTGCAATTGGAAAATAAAGTTTTATGTATTGTCTGAATGTTTCTTATCTAGTTAATTTTGACGAAAAAATCACAATGATGAAGTACTTCAAGAAAATTAACCACCCCAATTATAATTAGATTACATGCGCAATTAGTAAATTTTGAAGAAAGAAAACATCAAAACTAATTGAAATGAAGTAGCTTTGATTACACTCAGTGTAAAGGATATTTACTTCTTGAATATTTGTTCGATGTAGAGATAACACCTTGACAACATAATGCTATATTATTGTTTTGTGTTTTATTACACTCTTGTTTACTTCGAACGACATATAATACATATATAATATATTAGCATCTCTCAACGAATGTGATATAGACAGTGGTTGCTACTGACCAGGAATGTCAACCCGAAAGAAACAACTAATTTAAAGCAACCATAGTACAGGTTTGAATAAATTGATTAGATTATTTTAAATACTAGTACTAGAAATTATTACAATTTTATATTTGTGCCGTATTAAAAATTAGTACAATGTACGAACTGCACTTAGTACATTAAAGTGAAAGAAATTGTTACGCAAAAATGAACTTTTGAAATAATTTGAATCAATGTTTCCATTTAAAATTTGCTGAGAGCCGCTTTAAGTCATATAAATGTATTTGTTGGTGAATTTGCATAAAATGACATTAAACTTTAAAATTAGTAAGATGTCTCCGTGGTAGGATTCAGTACCGTGCTACTTAAAACCATCGTTTTGTTCGGTGAATAGTACTGACAATAAGACAGAACTGTCGGATAATTTTGATGAAAATGTGTTTTAAAACTACATATGTGTAACGATAGTAAAAGAAAGAAATGTTTACATTGCAGGTAGCATCATTATTAAACTGTGTGACGTTCGTAGCTAATAAAAACCTCGTATTATTGCACTGAAAGAAATGTTTGCTATGCATGTAGCATCATTATAAAACTGTGTGACGTTCGTAGCTTATATCTTGTGTTACCGACAAATAAAACGTTTTTATGAATAGGATCATTTAAGTATCAATATTGAATTAGTATTGAATTATCAGAATCATTAATGTGCAGTTCTGAATAGTGTGTTAATTTAAATATTTTGTTTTGTTCTGCCGTGAGCTTAAAGGACGTGAACTTTAACAAAATCTGGTTTATCATTTCGTGTGTGAGCTAAATAGCAAATTCCAAACGAAAACTAAAAAGAAATTAGATTTGAATAACTGTTTTTTGACGACGAATATAAAAATTGATATTTTACCGAAGGTGTTAATTTTGACTGACAGACAGAATTGTTATACACACACGTAACATTAATTTGTCATAGACCATCTGACTCCACCTCAATATAAATAAATTACTAATCGACGATTCCGTTTTTTAAAATATATTTGTGAATATTTTTATGCATAATGGCTTCTGTATTAGCTCAGCCGCGTGGCTCTACAAAGCCTGGAAATCCCGCCTTAGCGCAATTGTTCAGCGCACAAAATGCAAGCAAGGGACCAGGCGGTGAGAAAGGGGCAGAGACCGGTCAAGTTAAACTGAAATTAGGTGGAACTGGAGGTGGGATGGCAACAGCCCTTATCACATCGAGGCTGAAGTCTAACTTAGAGAGGAAGAGGTCATTGAACCCACGGAGCATGCCCCCACCTGGGCTAGAAGTTCTAGAAGATCAACCTATGGTCGCCGTACGACAACAGATGGAAGTCGATAAATATGGTAAGATAACTCTGGCATCTCGGCGGATCTCTATTTATAATAAGAACTTTGTTTTAACTTACTTCTTGTTCAATTTTAAAGTTGTGGCTTGAACTTGTACTCCGTGGTTTTTCTTTTCCGTGTGCTATTGTTGTGCCTTTAAATTTCTATGATTTTGGTTTTATTTACTGAATTATCTAGCACATCAGTGCAACTTTGTTTGTAGAGCTAGCTAGTCAATCAGCAGATCTTCGACCAATTCCTATGTGTCCAACTATTTGGTCCATAATCGAATTTTCTTAAATTGTACAAGACATCACAACATATCTTCCTTTCTGACCGACGGCTGACGGTGATATTAGTTAAGCGTTAGCTCATTGTAGACGAGCACATTTTTACTTGTTGGTAATAAATGCCGAAAGACTGTTCTATTCAAGTGACTTCTGTAAATGGCTGAATAAGTTTTGAAAAAAGCAAAGCAACTAATGGCATCTTGGCAGCATAATTTGTTTTGTTAATGTGTCATGTTGGAGTAATACGTAACTTGTACATGTGCATATTTCGCAGGTGGATGTGGTTCTCCTAATACATACAAACTGGTTGATTGTACCAACGAACAGTTATTCTTCGCAACAGAAGGTGAGTACTACGAATACTTATATTGACAAAAAATAAATCTAAACTTTTTACCGGTATGAATAGATTGTACATGCATATACACTGGCCATCCCTTAAGTTCCTACCCGTCAGATATCAGCGATAACATCGACTCCAATCAACGATGCTGGACGAGGAAAGAGAATCGGTGCTCGAACCAGGGCGAATGCACTCCCAACTGAGCTATCCAGCCGTTTAGACACACTCTCTCCCATATCATGAACAGGTTCATCAGGCTCCAATTCCACGAAAAAAACTTACGCTATTGCTAAGCTGAGCCTGCTATTTTAAAAGCATATTTTGTTGGTTAAATGACTCAAATGTATACTTGTATAAATTGTTTCCTCTATGTGAGATGCCAATTTAATAGAGGAATACATAATTATAAAGTATTGTTTTTGCATAAAATAGTGTTTTAAACATAATAAACATCTAAAGTAAAAACTTAAGTCTGTTATAACAAGCTTAAGTACAAGGTTTATTTTTGTTCATTATTGTTGGATTTCCATGAGCATTTCATACAAAAATTACCTGCTATATCATTATTTAGCAATAAATACACAGTTTCTGGTATCAATGTACATCACAAGACTATTATTGTAGTCTTACAATAAATTCAAAATAGCAAACTCACCTGAGCAAGTTTTTTCGTTGAATTGGGGCCTGGTGCCGAAGTTGAAATAGACACACGCATTGCTGATACGTTTTAATTATGTGAGACATGGTCATGTTATTTTATTATGTTTACTTCCAGAATCTGGTTGTCTATGCCGCTGGGCTTGTGGACCTGCTCGTCAGTTTTCGTTGGATGTGTTTTCCACCCAGGAAGATTCGGTTCTCAACTTTCACCGTACTGCATGTCGCTGTGATTGGTGCTGTTGTGCCGACTGTTTCCTATGTCTACAGAAACTATACATCGTGGACTGTCTGGGACGAACCCTTGGTGCTGTAAAGCAAAAGTAATTGTTGTTACAAATATTTTTCGAGACTAAGTCTTGTTTATATTATATCATTTGTCGTAATAAGACATACAAATTGGTACTGGAATATACGTTAATATTATAAAAAATCGTAGGAACACTATACAACTACATATGGTTTTGGGTGAAACATCATTTTGGACACAATGTTGATATGTAATACATGTACATTTACAAATGTACAATGTAGATGTATACATATATATACGTGTGTCTGTATTTCTCTTGCAGATTCAGTATATTTTCGGCGAAGTTTGATATCGTAGACCACGATGATAATGTTCTGTTTAAGGTCCAGGGTCCATGCTGTGCATGTAGATGTTCTACAGAACTGTACTTTAAGGTAACTTCACCAACCAAATTCATGCTACAACGATCACACTTTGTCTGCGTTTTGTGTATGTATGATGTCTGCATTTTACCTCTTTACATACAATATCTGCAGTCGTCACTGTCTGCGTTTTATACCGTCTCTGAGCATGATGTCATGTACATCGTCTGTAGTTAGTTTGCATGCGTTTAAAACTGTCTATGTATATGTTTTCTACGTTTTATCTCTTAACGTTCAGTGTCTTCGGTCGGTGTCTGTGTTTTATACAGTTTCTGTGCATGTTGGCGTTTTTCCCTTTATGTACATAGTCTGCAGTCAGTGTCTGCGTTAAAAGATAACCTGTCTCTGTGTATACTGTCTGCGTTTGTATCCATTAGGTACATTGTTCATTTAACTAGTAAATACAGTTTTGTAAGGGTTAAGATGCACAATAATAATATCGCGTGAACTACGTTACCATAACAATAAGTGTTATATCTTCACTATCAACACTTAAAAGATTTATGTTTCCAATATGGTTTGGTAATATGATTTTGCATTGTTGTTTGTTTATGTTCGAACAAGTTTGTATCATATATACACGTGTATTTTTGTTTATCGTGAAGATTTAAATCTTATAATAGATGGATTTGTAATGCCAGAGCTGATATATACGTATATATAGTAGACATTCCAAAAATGTTTTTAATTTATGTTATCTGAGCTATTTGATTAACTAGCAATTGGTTAAAGTACTGTTTTGATAATTAAATACTCAATGGGCAACATTTTTTCCTCTATCAAACATGTCGTTTATCAGACTGATGATATGTGGTGAACTACGTTACCAACCAGTGACTTTAGACTTCTTGAGAGTGTGGATTCTCCATTTGACATGACTATCCACATTACTGCACAGGCATAAGCACTTAATATGTTAGTACAATGTATCTTAAATGCAATTCAATCGATGTAGGATTCTCTATTTAGTTTACCTATTAAATTTAAAATACCTCCTTTCATCAACAATTACAACAAGAGCTGTCCACGAACAGCGCGCTCCACTATTCGCAGCGCCATGCTGGGATAAAACAATCATTATATATTCAAAACAAAATGCTTCATAACAGCAGCATTACCCTCAGCTGTGTAGAGGTTGGGGCTTCTAAGTCGAAAAAGGGGTATAATTTGGACAAATTATGCAGGACCATTACCTACTCATGTGTAGGTCCTCTTGGTCATGAAGGTAAACAAATAAGCATTTCTTAGTCCAAAAGGTGGCACAATTTCAACAAAATGCTAAATATTATCTTCTCCTGTGTAGGGGTTAGGGTCATGATGGTGAACAAGTATGCAAAGTATCAAAGCAACATATCAATGCACTTTGAACATATTAAAGGTAAAAAAACCTGTACCTAAACTTTAACATTTGCATTTCTAAGTCCAAAAGGGGGCATAATTTCAACAAAATGCTTGATAGAGTCACCCACCCCTGTGTAGGGGTTGGGGTCATGATGGAGAACAAGTATCCATTGCAATATGTGAATGCACTTTGAAAATATTAGAGGTGAAAAACCTGTACCTAAACTTTAACATTTGCATTTCGAAGTCCAAAAGGGGGCATAATGTCAACAATATGCTTGATAGAGTTACCTACCCCTGTGTATGGGTTGGGGTCATGATGGTGAACAAGTATGTAAAGCAATATGTGAATGCACTTTGAAAATATTAGAGCTTAAAAAACCTGTACCTAAACTTTAACATTTGTGCTAAGTTGAAAAAGGGGGCATAATTTCACTAAAATGCTTAATAGAGTTAGCTACCCCTGTGTATGGGTTGGGGTCATGATGGTGAACAAGTATGCAAAGTATCAAAGCAATATGTCCATGTACTATGAAAATATTAGAGGTTAAAAAACCTGTACCTAAACTTTAACATTTGCACTATTTGCACTAAGTAGCCATTCTATTTGAGTGGACACATTTATGTTTGTTTATTTTTTACAGATTTTATCAAAGACTGGAGACCAGCAAGTAGGGAAGATACAAAAGAAGTGGGGAGGTGACAGGACGGATAATATCAATGTTGATCACGAGTTCTTTGAAGTGGCTTGTAAGTATGATCATGTTGCATGAATGAGCGGTATAAATATCGGGGTGCGTACAGACGTTCAGATCTGAAATTCCCTGATAATGCACTGATATAGTTCCTTGATTTGTGTTCTTTTTTCCTGATATCAAATCTTATCGTATCAACGACAATTGAGTAAGTACAAACATCCTGCATATAGCTTCATACTTGTGTTAGATTGCATGTTTTAATTACTATTAAATGCACTTTTTATTTTTCATTAAATTCTTCTGTTTCTTTCTTTTTTTTACCTTAACTGTTCTCAGAAGTGAATTTGACTGAGTCAATAACAACAGTTTCAACATTTTTGCTATTTTTCATTAATTCCCTGATATTTCATTGAATTCCGGAATGATTTTATCACATTTCCTGAGTTTTATTCCAATGCCTCCAATGCCCTGATAATTCCCTGATATTCCTCGAAATTTCTATTTCCCCTGATAACTCCAGATCTTTACACATCCTGATATATGGTCATCATGGAGAAATAATGAATAGTGTTACTCAGCACAATCCTTTCCTAATTAATTACATCACAAACTCTGTTGTTAAATACATAAGTCCATCTTCTGTTTTGTCCTAATTTGCATACAATGTACTTGAATAACGTGTCAACCCTATTAGTGAAACAATCCCGATTCAAAATGTTGCAAAACTGTTCATTACTTCACCTGGCCAGAGTTGCTAACTTTTATAATCGATCAAACGTTATCATATAACAATACCTTGTTATTACAGTTGCACCAACTCTGGACATAGTTGATAAAGGACTAATCCTCGGAGCAGCCTTCCTTGTGGTGAGCATTCAAACTGATAAACTTGATTAAGAATACCGCATGTACTCGCATATAGGACGACCGAGCTTGATTTAGAATACCGTATGTACTCGCGTATAGGTCGACCTGATTGATGACACCCTACACGGTCTGGTGTAGGAGTCAGGGTCTTTTTACTCGACTGGGTTGCTGGCCCGATGCACAAATCTTGTCATTATTCAGTCCAAAATAAGGGTTAAAATAAGGGATATTTTAAAAAAATATTATGGCTATTTTTACTATGTTTTACCAGCTACAAAGTTCTCGTTAAATTCATTGTAAAGAGCTTGATTCTCGCAAATTCTACTGCAAGAAGATTTCATTGTGTGAGCGAAGCGAGCCCAACAAATGCATATGTTACATTTAAAAAGCTTTGTTTTCTTTGATAAGCTTTTAATAATGTAGCAAAAAGACATCAGTTATTTGGCGACGAGGTCGGCGAGAAAAGTGCATATGCTTTAGACAGATATCACAAAACAAGAGGGGTCCAGATGTCTCTAGGTAGCTCAACTGACGTAGTAGTGTCTGCATGCAGGTTCCTATGGTGATTTAAACATGATTTAGAATACAGTATAAGACACTCCTTGGTCTATGAACAGTAAATTTTGGGATATTTGCATAAACCGTCATATAAGCCAAATCGCCCTACAAGCAGGTATATAAGGTAATAAGATCATGCAAATAATGAAAATGATAAGCTGTTTTGTATTGAAGGTATTTTGCACTGAATTCGAATTCACTCCAGTTTAATTATTATGTTCTATTTTTAGACTTAATACTGTAATTGCTCCTTTGGTTTAGTGAACAGTTGTCAATAGCAACACTTTTGGAGTCGTATACAGTCATGTATTAAAATTTGCTTTTTATAAAGGGACTGTAGAAAATAAATATTCATGTGTATTTACTACAGAATATATTTTTTTAATGAGTTAATTTATCGCACATCTTACAAACCCTTCACCAAATCTGCCTAATATTCTATATTTCAGAATGTCATGTATTTTGAGATGTCTTAACTTCAATGGACAGTTATACAGCCCACAACGCTTCCCTCGATTCCTGTTGCTGCATGGAGAATGTTTTTATCATGAACTTGGTTCATAAACATTCAATATAATCTATTTAATAAACAAGACATGGAAATTCTATGAAAACCAGAATTTTGTGGCAGCCGAGCCTAATTTTATTTTTAGTAACAGTGACCTTAACCCCACATTCAATCACAAGCAAGGTTTTATATAAGCTACCTTTACAGCAAGATTCATCATGATATCTCATTCCAAACTAAAGTAATCAATCGGAAACCAAATGTGGATAAATCGCTATATATAATAACTTTGTTTTTTGGTCGGATAATCTGGGTAAAAATAACATTATACATGTATAGACCATATGCATTGTGAGGGGTGTATGTTTTACAGACAAGAAAGAAATCTCTCATTTCAGAACTTTTATTCGCTACTGAATTCTAGGGTGTCATTCTTAAACATATTACAAGTATAATTTAAACTAGAGAATAGAAAAAATATTGTATACAAAATCTGTAACAACATTAAACAAATTTATAATACAGGTAATTAACAAAGATAATGCATTTCGTAACATCTAGTATATATATGGGTGCCTTACACCATACAACTTGCCATTTTAAACTAATGATGTCTATGTTATAGTGCAGAGATAATGACCTGGGTACTGTTTTATCAAAGCATATACGCTAGCGTAACTCTTAGTTTTCCGTAAATATTGCGTACGTCTATAATATTTCCGCAACTTAGATATTTTTTTCACTTTTCCTGTTGTTAAGTTTTAGCAAAGTGAGAACCACTGTAGGATACCATATCAACCAGAGGAGAAATTGACATGTTATTTTTGGCCATCATTTGTTTTTATAAACTGCGATTAAAATAAAACATCATTAGTCAGCCCTTTTCGATTTGTGTTTATATCACACCTCAAGTAACTTCAGGATACTCACCACTTATGAAACATACTGTCAGTGTTATTATGCTAACATTATGTTTGGTCAAATTGAAAAGATCAAGAGTTTATGTAAAAATTACCATCTCCATGTTGAAGTAGATCTTCGACTTAAGTGTGAAATATACTTATGGCTGCATATATATGGTATTTTTAAATTGAAATATTCAACAGACAGTATGTATTAAAATCACCAGTTTAACAGCTTGAGCGAATAAATGAAGAGGACTTTAAGGGAATAGAAATTACATACAGAAACACAGAGAAATAAATTTCGGACAAAAAAAAAGAATTTAATAATTTAATGTTCTAGTCATTTTCATAATCAGCTGGAATATAAGCAATCTTGAGATAGGTGGTGTAAATAGGATACAAATAGCCCAATCTGATTAAAACCATACCCTTATTATGCTTCTCTACTTTATGTTGATATAGGATCTAACCACACTACGTACAGGGTCATTCTGATGTGAACTTTATGTCATCCAATCAAATCGCTTCCTTCACAAATAGAAAGTGCGGTGAAACAGCACCACGATTACGTGACATCATTGTGGGCTAGAGAGGCTGACAGCGTAAAGGAATGTAGCATATGTAAGGGTCTGATTTTAATGAGATTGCAAATATCCATAATAATAATGGGCTTATAAGTAAAGAAAATGGCAATTAATGAATCCAAATAAATGGGGATCAAGGTACAATAGCTCTTGTTATTCTTTCAATAGTCAAGCAAAACTGAAAAAAATATAGCAAAATAATGCATTCATCTTAGGTACCAATTTATTGTAATCATCAATTTAACTAGTAGCACAATCAGCAAATAACTTACAACAAAAGAAACACAAATATTCTATAGTAGGCAATATACAAATTTTGAAATAATTTTGGCTGTGAGCTAACACCATATAACTATCAGTGTTTAATAAAAAATATCAAAGATGCCCTACTACAGTCAGGTCTCGATTTAACGACACCTGATATACTGACAATTTCATATACTAATATCATTGTTTGGGGACAAATGTTTCAAAATATTCTTTGTATCAATTCAGTATACTGACAAATTTGTTTCAACGACATTTTGCTAGGGAACAAACAGCATTATTGTATCGAGACGTGACTGTACATATCCCATAATCACTCATCATTATATGTTGTTAGTCCCATCAATGATTTTGGCAACATAAAATGATGAACATATCTAGTATAATAATAAATACTTATTTATGATATGTTTACAAGTGTATAATGCAGTCATATCAACCTGATCCTAAAATCTTCAATCCCAAAATAAAAAAAAAACACACACAAAAAATTTATTACCAGAGAAATATGGAGTAACAATTGGTATAAACAAGACTGTGTTCATTAAATGGCTTATGCCCCAGTGGTAGCCTTGTCCATAATAACTAGTTAAGTCAATCAGGTAGATGGTAAACAAATATGCCAAGTTTGAAAGCAATGCCTTGATGGAGTTCAACAACTTGAAAGTTTTTGTTAACATTCTTGGACAAACGACAATCACTATATACCTCCGCAAAAGTAGAGTAGCTGAAGCATTACAATGCGAATTAATTTGTATGAAAAAACTATCAAAGAAAAGTATGAAGTTACAATCGATAACCATGCTAATTAATTTTATTAATTAGAGAATAATTACTAGTAGTTGTTCCTATTTAATAACAACACAATGCACTATTAAACAATGCATCTCTATACAAACATACTAGTCATTCCTCACAGGCATTTCCAATCCACAACCAAACAAAATCCCACCATAATTAAATTTTCTTTCCATTCTTTCAATGGAACTCAATAAACCCATTTTTGGCCCCAAAAATGCCTTTTACCAAATCCATGCATTTGAATGTCTGCAAATGTTTAAAGATTTTACACATGAACTATCACTGTGCGTTATGTGTATCATATGTTTCCTAGAATGGTCGGTACCCAGGTGGATATTTCACTAGCAACCAGTTGGAGAAATGTCTACAGCAGTGTAACCATCCAAGCTTCTCATATAACTGCAAAAAGAAAACAACAAGACTTATCACTGAATGTGATTACTACCCTAAGATACTGATTGACACAGTTACATTAGCACCAGAATTCCAAATAATCATGATATGCACCACTTAGTATAGATAGAAAGATAGATTTATTTCTACATACAATGTACAATTTTCATGACAAAATACATCAAAACGTACATTAAAACAATAAACAAGCATGCATGCAATAATAATGTCATGGCAATCAATCAACATTACATGTAAAGGATGATACAAAAAAGATCTACACATAGTTCTTATATCCATTGTGGTCCTTTGAGATAAACTAGGCTCAGTACTGTTGAGTCTTGCAAAATTTAGTTATGTATACGAGCAATGGTTACTAAGAAATAGCACTGACAAGTCATCTGACCAACCTATAAGCATGACCAATATTTAGCCCTAACATATTTGATGCTTGAAAGGTTTGATGAACATTTTTTTTTTTTTTAATTTTCAGCTACGTCATGCAGCCCATTTATTAACCCCGTCATAGGAGGTTTGATGAACATGGTAAACTGTCAATTCAGAGCTTACTGACATACAGAGTAACCTCTCCACTGCAGCCCTCCATAGAGCAACAATCTATATACAAGCTACATATAAATAATTTTGTTCCATAAGTAACCATTAACTATACATTATACCTCTTCACAGCAACAACCTCTGTACAACAAGCACACTGCGTTTCTCAATAGGTGTTGCTCTAGAGAGGTTGTAAGGTAGTTTGAAAACTCAAAGGAACATATTCTCGAGCGACTGAACTCTATACATACCTCCAGTATCTTTTGTTCTAGATCTTTATTTGATTTATCTTCCAGCAATTTGAGAGAATACTTCAGTGCTCGACCATACTGTCTGTGTACCATAGCATGTTTGATAGAAAATGGCAAGGCCTGGAAATTAAACAAAAAACAAATTCTGTAAATTCATTCAAATTCAAGCTTGATAAATTCTGGATAGAAAAAATCCATCGGGTAGGTATTCAATAATTGATCTTATTTAAATGGAGAATAAGGATAGCCAATCATGTCGCCTGTTACTGACCAAGAGTTTAATATGGTGTGATCTGATTGGTTGTCCTTATCCTTAAGTCAAGTTAGATCAAATTGAATACCACCCCAGGGCCATCGAGTGTCTCCAGAAGACAAAGGTAGACTTCAGGTAGACTTCAGGTAGACTTCAGGTAGACTTCAGGTAGACTTCAGGTAGACTTCAGGTAGGTAAATACAGTCAAAACTCTCGTAAAGATATACTCAGTAATACAAACAACTGGATACTATATATAGACTGCAAAATTTGGATGTTTGTATAGATACATGTACAAGCCAGTTAAAACTCAGTACCTCACTCAGTATCTCACTCAGTATCTCACCCAGTATCTCACCCAGTATCTCACTCAGTATCTCACTCAGTATCTCACTCAGTATCTCACTCAGTATCTCACTCAGTATCTCACTCAGTATCTCACTCAGTAATCACAGGCCTCAATGAATCCACTCGTCCTGCACAATATCTTCCTTCTTTATTTAAAGGACAAGTAAGATTCTGGGGTTTTCTTCTTTGTCTATATTGCAGGATGAGTGCTTTTAAAAATATTTGTTGAGGCCTGAATCAGACCAACTGAATACTGAATAGAATATGTTTAATGGATTTAAGATACATTCAAACAATCAAACAGCAAATTGGGGATTTTGTTTCATATCATTATTAAAATGTCGTAAAAGGGTGGCAAGGTGACTGAGTGGTTAACACTCCCGACTACCAATACGGAGGTACCTGGTTCGAATCTCAGCCAAGGGACAGGAAATTTCAGAAAGGCTTTTCAGTGTTCTGACCCAACTAGAGATAAACTGGTTGGTAACCCAGATGTAGTCTCACGTGTATCAGGACTATACACCAGGCATGTTAAAGAACTACGAAGTCTGTTCAGAGAGAGCTAGGCTATCTCACCCAGATTCCTTGTATCACACAACTTACTGTCTCTTCTACTTGCTGTCCTTTCAGCAAAAACACAGGACCCTATTGGAAATAAGTGCTTGCACTTTAATGGGTTATCTTTGACTGATAGGGCTACCTAATTACACATACACAAATAATATCAAGAGAGAGATAAGAACATTAGAAAACAAGTCTAACTATTAGTTAAAATTATTTGTGATAATTTGATATCAAACTACCTTAACATCAGCTGCATCGATCCATTTGGACAGTTCTAGCATGGTTTTATCTACATCCTCTATAGATATAGAGCAGAATTCTACACTCCAATCATTGAGTATAACATCAGCTTGAGCTGCTCCAAGCTTCAGTAAGGACGTCACTATCTGGGACTTCTTCTCCTCCAACTCACTGTAGCAATTATAGCAATTACAAATGTAAGTAATCAATTAGTTAAATATAATAACTAGCATTTAGTTCATATTAATTTATCATATGTCGATGGTAAAACAATTTTAACAAACATATTTTTTCAGGCTTGAGATTGCTCTAAACCACCTTATCTTCTTTGCGAACGCATCATTTTTGAGTAGCTCAGACTGAATCTAAACCATTTTGTTTCAAAGATTTGAAGACAAAAAAGAGAAAATCAGCCTGAAGGTGGAAGAATCACAGGCGTTGTTAAATTTCTCCAATGTCAGTTCTGATGCTATTCATCACCATAGGCGTTTGCGAGACAGAAGCCAACTTACCCTTTTATTACATTTCACTTATTTATACTATTTGTTAAAATATGGTAGCATTTGAAAACAAATTCTTCACATGCGCCTACAAGGTCAGAGTCTTGAAAAGTTGAAAATGTGATTTTAAAAAGTAAATTTTTTGTTATTGTCAATTTTTCATAAGATTCAATGAAGCAAAAATGCCATCAACAGTCATTTTATATGTTACTTTTTAATTGTAATTTATACAGTTAAAAACATGAATTCAAAATATGAGAATCTTGAAATAGTATTTAATTTCCTTCGGGAGAAATAATGAATGGACTCATTGGAGTGCAAAATAAATAATATCAACGGTCATTTCATATGTTACCTTTTGATTGTACTAGCATCAGGACTGGTGTCAGATTTCATACCAAAATATGCCATAACACTCTGCTGGTCTATCTTAGATAATATAAATCTACAGAGGTCCACTATCTCTGGTATAAATTTCTCCTTTTCCTTAAAGTAGAATTTAGAAGATACATAATAACATTGTATACAAGGATCCCACTGAGGCAGAATGCCCAATTCTGAAAATGAGCTGCTGCCTGCAATAAACATACATCCCTACACCAAAACTCAGTTCAAACATTGATTTATTGTTAAAATTCAGGTTATAAATATATATTACCAACATAGTTGTAAAATTCTGTGAGTTTTTTTCAAAAAAATCTCCAGTCAATATATCACTATCAATTACCCGAACATTTTCTTTATACTGTTATGCACATAGTTACTTAGACCGAATAAAATACAGGATTACCTTGAAATTATCAAGATATAACATTTAGTATGACCCCCACCATATTTCATGCTTTAATGATGTATAAATTCCTATAATCTAAACAAATTATTTTTGACAAAATATTTTCCACCATATAACAGTATAAATGCATGATTTAAATACAAACTATTACATAAACACTTAAAAACACTTAAAAAAGAGATGCTCCCAGTGGGGTTTGAACCCACAACCCTCAGGAATATGTCAAAATTATTTCAGAATTAAACAAAGGGAGATAATTTCAAAACTGGGCCACATAGAGTTATGGTTCTTGGTCACTGCATTTCTCCTAGTTTCCATCTATTCACATACCAATTTTCAAGTCAATACCTCAATAGTTTAAGAGTTATGCTCCGAACAAAATATGGGACAGACTCATACTATTACTATATCCCTTCGGCGGGGGATAACTAGTAATGTGTCCATAGGTCACGGATGCCCTCACTTGTCATTTATTCATGTCAAAGGTCACAACTCAAAAACACATGCTGACAGATGCTCCTGTAACATTTGACTACTGTAGCACAAATGCTTATTTGTTATGAGTAAAGTTATGAGTAAAGTTATGAGAAACAAAGGCAAAATTTCATCATTTCAAGGGCCACAACTCTGCTTTCACAGGTTGTATCCCAATGTCAAATTATCCTTCATAATTTGAAGACTGCAGCTCAAATACTTTTACAAATTATTGTATAACAGGCAAATGCAAATTCCATACAGGAACCAAAAGTTACATTTAACTTACGTTTTGATACAGAAATATGTAAGGTTACCTTTTCAGCATCCAAGGATTGTAGTCTAGCCACATACAGTGGTAGATGGTCCTCATATTTTGACTTCATTTCTTCAAACAATGCATGACTCACATCTAACCTATAAATATACCAAATATGTCATATTATAGCCTGCCTAGGATAATGAGAAAGCAGGAATATTCAGTATAACTAGAAGGTTAAAATTGCATGTCTCTCACAAAGAACTTTTAAACTCGGGCAAAAATTATCCAATCTACAATTTCTGATAATATGCAAAACTGAGCTTGGTATCTACAAAGGTTCAGGATCTCTGGTATACATTTCATACATACTTTTTCATGGAAGACAAAACTAACTCTGACAAAATTCATCTGATTTAATATTCCTGACCATATGCACAACTAGGCTTGGTACCAAATATTTATGTGAAGTAGCATTCAAATCCAACCAGTGGTTACGGAGAACAAGCCCAGACAAACTGTGACATCAATCCAGCACAAAACCAATACGTCACAACACCCACTTAATGTGGAAGACAACAAAACATAACTGATCGTATAAAATGTTATCTATAGTCTCTGAATCCACCTACTTAGACAACCAGGTTATCTGTAAATCTCTAACAGCATCGTTAAACTCTTCTTCCTTTGTCTTAGTTTTGTTCTTCTCCTTATCCTTGCCATTAGCCTTGTTGTTCTTCTTAGGTGCTTCTGTTATCACATATTTAAATGGTATTGCACTCTGAAATACAACAACAATATTCTATAAATAGAAACAATAATCTATAAATAGACATCTTAGGTGCTTCTGTTATCACATATTTAAATTGTATTGCACTCTGAAATACAACAACAATATTCTATAAATAGACACAATAATCTATAAATAGATAACTAAGGTGCTTCTGTTATCACATATTTAAATGGTATTGCTCTCTGAAATATGACATCATAATCTATAAATAGACACAATAATCTATAAATAGACATCAATATTTATTTAACTTTGAGACATCAATCCAGAAACACACAAATCCAGCACAAAATCAATATGTTTCCCCCCACTATATATGGGGACATAATAATACTCATATCTGTAAGATAATTTGGTTAACAAATATGTCTGATAACTTACAGCTTTTTTAGCAGGTTCCTCCTTCATCAATGTCATAGTTCCAGTGAAGTAACATCCTAGACTGGGTGTCTTTATCAAAGGAATTCTGTAATAATAATAATAACAATAATTATAATAACAAGAGATGTTTGTAAAACATGTATGCCCCCTGGCAGCCCAACTGTCAGAAATGGTTAAGGTCACAGTGACGTTGACCTTTGACCTACTGACCTCAAAATCAATAGGATTCATCTACTGTTGCTGACCGACCTCCAAGTAAAGTTTGAAGATCCTAGGTCAAAGCATTCTTGAGTAATTGAACGGAAACCATTTAAATAGTCAGAAATGGTAAAGGTCACAGTGACCTTGACCTTTGACCTCAAAATCAATAGGGGTCATCTACTGTTGCTGACTAACCTCCATGTATAGTTTGAAGATCCTAGGTTAAAGCGTTCTTAAGTTATTGAACGGAAACCATTTTATACGACAGACAGACAGACCGACCAACCAACCGACAATCAGACAGAAGAGTTGCCAGCAACTACGAGTACAAAAAATCTTTTCACTGACTTTTCCCTGACTAAATCATACTTTTCACTGACCAGTAGCGCCAATTTTTGGCCTCCTCAACATGCGCTCCTTTGTATCATTCTCTCGTTTTAGCAATATCCGATATTGGCCTAAAAATGGGATTATTTCAACATAAGAGTATGGCCATTTTTGTCAATGAAAACAGCTACAGTTACAACTTTTTCAACAGCTACATTCCTAGTCCACAGCAATTAACTTATCATTGTTAAATCATTGTTACTCAATGAAGAATAACTTTAGTTTCATTAAACTGTATGTGACACAGGATTTCATGAAAACTGATAGAAGCATCCTCTGTAAATGAGGACATTTTTGTAAAATGTTCTTTTAGTACGTTCACCAGTTACTTGATATATCTTTACTGGTCAAAGTAACTGTGCTGGCCTATCATGCCAAAAGAAAATACATAAAAATGCAAAGCTTTTCTTTATCAGCTTCTTATTAATAAAAGGTTACATATTGCAGATGTGCGAGCGTAGCGAGCAAGACTTTTCACTGACTTTTCTAAAAGAGCATTTTTCACTGACCATTTTCCAGAATTCCCTGACAATTCACTGACCTTGAAAAAATATCAGTTTTCCCTGACTTTTTCAGGTCGCTGGCAACCCTGGACATGTGCAAAGCAATATACCCCCTCATCAAAGATGGGGGGGCATAATAATAGCGACTTTATTTATCGTGGGAGACATATTTGGTTTAAGTCCAATTTTCAATATGGTCCGGTCTATAAATGAGATGGTACTTGTTAGACCCGGCATTGGACTGTATGTATAGTTAATATATAGCATTAAATATATCCAACATTGTTAAACTACGCTTCAAATAACATAATTACAGAAAAAACAAAATACTGTAAAATCATTATTTACAGAGGGAGTTGAACTTTCGTTGATTTCATTGTTGAACTCGACCAGGAAATCTGATCCCCATGATTAATCAACCTCTCAAATTCAGACACAAATTTATGACCCCACGAAAATGCATTTTTATCAAAATCCACAAAATTTAATACCCACGAAAATATGTGATTTTACAGAACAAGAACACAGACATGGCAAAAAGAGTAAAACGGCTTCTTGTTCAGTGTTCCACATTTTACAGCTAGTTATTACCTGCAGCCCCGAGGCTAAGTCTATTGGAATACATGAAGCAACTTGGCTATGGAGAAACATGTGACCAAGCATCAATGCCTGATTGGCTAATCATGTCCCAGTCTGGCTTTTGACTTCAAGTTTGAAATAGCATTTTTTAACGCTATTTTAGGTACCAGTCTACCTCTTAATATGTCGTCTATTTTTAGACTATACATCACAAACAAAAGTCAACAGATAAAACAAAATAAAACTAACTTGTCATCGGGTAAAGGGGCAAAAAACATGGGATACAAGTCTGATTTCTTCAATGATATCGAATTCAACTTCTTGCCATTGACTAATGCTGCTTGCCAACTTGCATACACTAGATCATAGTTGAGTTGTGTTGGTAACTTGAAGTGTACAAGCAATATCACAGATTTCAACTTCTCCAACATAGCTTTCTTATCGTGTCGTACTTGAACCAATATCGTGTAGTCGCCTTTATCTAACTTCACGCTGTACTGTAATATATAATATATAACCTGTTTATGTTTATTATTCGTGTACAGTCAGAACTCGATATAACGACATCCGATATACTGACAAATTCATTATACTGACATCATATTTGGGGACAAAAGTATTAAAATGCTCTTTGTTTCAATTCAGTATACAGACATATTCGTTACAACAACATTTTTCTTGGAAACGAACAGCGTCGTTGTATCGAGTTCTGACTGTATATAGAATCATAGACAATAATCAGGGGTTCTACTGAGGCCTAATGCCCAATCCTAAAAATAAGATGCACATATGTTTAGGATGCCATGAGCACACATCGCAACACTAAACCTCTGTTTCAAACATTGTTATATTATCAAAATTTAGCATATAGAATTTCAAATGACCATAACTTAGTCAATACTTGGTATTTTTTCATCAAATAACTTTCATTTTTTGAAGATAAGATCATTCTTTCTAAAGCAGCAAATCCGGAATTCCGGATTAATCCGGAAGTGTAGAACCCCTGAATAATGTATCATATTTCGTGGTAACATTCTCTATCACTGACAAATCTCAAGAAAGGTTTTAGAGCAAGCTACTCATATTTAACTTCACTGCACTGAAGTATCTGTCAAGAGGAAATGGTCAGTGCTATGTATTCTTCATAGATATTTTGAAGCCTACGACAACCTTGGTCAAGAACCTACTAGTAAGAAAAGGCATTAGTCCAAACAGTCAGTTAGTAACTCAGTGTTTCACTCGAAGTATGGTTAGTTGACATCTTGCCTAAAGCTTATTTTAAGAAATGGGTTACTTACAGGGTACTTTAAATGTTAGACATGTACAAAACAAGGGTGTATCAGCTCAACAATAATCTTCACACTATTTACAACATCCTGCATAAACTTAACTACAAACCAAATGTTTGTAATTATTGTATTGTTTTTTCAATTAATTTTGAAACTATATAATGTGAATTGTTATCATGCTGTACGTGACAAATGAGAAAAGAAGCTTACATAATGATAATATGGAGAAATCACAATACAAAGTTTGAAGCAGAATACAACAATTATGTACATGCCATATTCTAATTAATGTGTACTAGTTGAAACATGACTACAAAACTGAAAATTTACTACATAAACAGTTAACTAGTCTAAGAGTAAACTCTCCTTAGATAATAAACTTAAATTGCATAGATAGCTTGAACATTTTCATGCAATTTTTTCAACAAAGGTTCAGTCAAATATGTATTATAATAGTACTTTGATAAGGCCAAAATTTTGCAAATGAGTTATTTGAAAGTACAGATTAATTAAGTACAATGTTGTCGTAAATTTCAAAATTAAGCTTCACACAAATTATGAGTTTCAATATGAAACAAGCATTAAATTTTATCAAACTCATGTTTTCATCAAACTCGTGAATATAAAGTGATTGACAGAAATCTATAGGGATCCTGAGAGTTGTTTGATTTTGATCAAAGGGAAGACTGACCTTGCCCAACTCACAGGAACTGTATCATTGATAAAGAGAAAAAACATTTTTTAAACATTTATGAACTTGGATATCTATATCTAAGATATCTATATAAGTTAACATAAATTTTACAAATAATTTTTTTTACTCGTTTTCAATGATACAGTTACCTGTGGCCTAACTGTGTCGTCTAGTTGTAATTATTATTATTGTTCCAGTAAAACGAGCATGCAAAAACAAACGTAAGCGCTGATAGATTACATGTTTTTTAACCTGGTGTGGGTAGGCATCTCCTGTACCTAGGACCTGCTTGTTCCCGTCAAACAACATCCATAGCTGACTCTCATACTCTGATTCATACAATAGGTCGCTCAGCAGTGATAGGTCCGGTGTAACTTCTGATGATTTAACCTGTAATACAAAACAAGAAATATAACTGAATGTGAGGAATACCCCCAGATACAGCTTGACACAGTCACTCCAATGTACATTAACAATATGCTCAACTCGACTTGATACTGATCATTCAGGCAAAGTTTCGTTGAAATCCGACCATTGGTAACAGAGAAATAGCGCAGACAAATTTTGCACGGGCCAACCAACCAACCAACAAACCAACGTCAAGCATGACTCCATGATAGTCCCAATATACTTTCTATCTGGAGGTATAACAATAGCATTACAATGGTTATTCTAAGTTTGTAGCTGAAGTATGTTAAAGCCAATAAAACTAAAATTGTTTTTTACACAAAAATGTATGTCTCCTACAAAGTGTCATAACTTTGGCAGAAATCATGCGACCTGAAATTCATGAACAATCAATTTGGTACAACTAGGCTTGGTACCAACTATTCATGTCAAGTTTCTTTGAAATTCGACTAGCATAAAATCAAATATTGTCTCCCCCACTATATGTGGGAGATCAACTATTATACTGAAGGAGGCACATTTATATATTCGAAATTCCAATGTGCCAGATAATTTTGTAAGGAACAATCAATATTTAGTTGATATATTGTATTTATGTGTCTGTTACCATCCAAAACAATGTCAAACATGATCTGAATTTCCAAACTCTAAATTTATGTTATCTGCGCAAGAAAAACACAGAATTCCTCAAATTACCAGAAATTTGTTTACCCCGAGCCGAGTATTTATAAACAAAATTTGATTTTCAGTTCAATTTCAGATAATTTGCTTATTAAGATTTTTTTATATTTGTCGCCTTAAACATAAGGTGGCGGGTAAAGAGCAACAGTATGCAATAATCAATGAATATTATATGATTCCAACCTACCACATTAAATGTGTACTTCAATTCTAGGCCATATATCTGTCTTCCTTCTGGTAGCAGATCCCTTGTCCCCATAAGGCATCGAATCTTGCTCTCTAAGGGTCGAAGGGGCTGTGTAACAGTTTTGAAGGTCACAGAGGGGCTGACATCTTCAGACTTCAATGTGGACCGTAATTCCAATCTGGTAACACCCTCTCCTCCATGCTAAATAAACAGTAAAACATCTTCATGATATAAAAAACATACTGAAAAATCATTATTTCTCGAGGGAGTAGGATTTTCCTTGATTTCTTTGTTGAACTCGACCACGAAATCTAATCCCCACGATAAGACAACCTCTCAAAGATGAGTTTATGCTTTCATATTCTGTAATCTCAGAATTTACAACCCCACGAAAATGCATTTTTATCAAAATCCACGAAATTTTATACCCACAAAAAGATGTGATTTTCCAGTATAAAATACAGTAGAACTTTGATTCCTGTAACAGTTTTGGCTCTAATACACTAGACACTTGGGTCGTGGCAAAATGATGATGAACTAGTATACAGAAAATACCTCAAACAGGTAGATGACTCAAAACTGTTTTACTGGTCCAAAATTAGTACACACTGGAGTAGTTAGGAAGGCGGAATGTTAATTTTTCCTGAATTCATATCAATGCTTTGGTGTGTATTTTTAACAACCATATAAAATTATTATTATGACTTCATCAAACTGGCGAAAAAGTAAATTTAAACCTGGCAAAAGTTTCTAATCTTACATATATGATACAGTTTGCCTGAGGTGATAACTTACCACAACGACCGGGCTAGGTGAGCAATTCACACCATGGAAGGTGACACAATAATCTAACGTCACATCTCCTATATTAGCCCACCATTTAGCAATACACACTTCTAGAGTTCTATCGCCCTGAAAGGTACCAACAGAAATAAACTATGATAATCACATTATCCGGTGAAAGCCAAGTCGCACATGTCAGAGAGTAAACTTTTATTTTGGTACTTATTAATTTGATTACTACTTTTGTACATTTTTTTACATATTGTATAATTATGTCATAGTAGTTCAATTATAAATTGTAGGTTATTAATTGAAAAAGCCTTAAAAGCTTGCATGTATTTTGTTATGATGTATTGAAATGAAAATATCCAATTGTCTTGAAAAAAATTGCTTCAAGGGAGGTAATCATCCTACTTACTACAACAGGGAAAGCATGAGTAGTTTCCCCTTGATCAGATATATTTACAAATTTCTCAAACTCGTATTTCTTGTATTGATATTGTGGTAACAATTGTAGAGCGTGTAATAACATCCTACAACTTTTCTCCTTGTCCTGCGATTGTACTCGTAATACTGAAATATATATTCATTTTAATTAGGCTTAAAACAAAATATTATTGATTTTTCCTCCCATAAACCATGTCAGAAGGATTTGTAAACCAGTGATCTAGGTTTGATTATGAGCAGAACATACCCTTCCATGAAATATTAACAATAATAAAATTTTCCACCACATATGGGAAGTTTTTCGTTCCTTGTAAGGTGTTAGGATTGCATGCACTGATCCAGCAATTTTCTCAGGAATAGGTACTGACTAGGTACTCAAAGGGGGAGCAGTCTTTGAACAGCTGTCTCTCTTAAAGGGGATCCTGACCTGACTCTCAGCCTTGACATACTCATCCCATTACATTATATATACAGTTGAAGAATTAAACCTGACAAAATTCAGACCAGGGTTGTCTGGTATGAGACGAGATCGCCATCTATTGGGCCACCATGCCATCCATGCTCAAACAAGTCACTAAGGACAGCAAGCAATACAGAAGTCTACCTGTTTGACCTTTAAATTATTTTCAATGTCTCTGTTGCCATAGCAACCACAATATTTGCCAGAATAAAAAATTTTTTTAGATCGACATAATCTCCTTATTGGCACCTACCAGCATACATAGTTTCAGAAACATAGCTTTGAAACTGTTTGAGCTATTGCGGGATCCAGATTTTTTGTCATATTTTCACTCTTCCTGTCTCCATAGCAACCACAATCAAAATATTTTTAGACGTGCATAATCCCCTTATTGCACCCTATATACATTAATGATTATACATACTAAGTTTCATAAACCTAGCTTGGAAACTGTTTGAGTTATGTCAGGATTGGATCGCCAGCAAACCTGGAGTCCCCTATAGTAGGGGACTAATTTATCATTAAACCATCCAGGACTTACCTGCAGTGGTGGCTCCCCCTGGTACATGTATGAAATGTCTCCGGATTTGTCCGGCCCTGAAGTTCATATCCTTGAAATGTTTCTGATAACTGGCTGTATCGACAACCCTGTAAAATACAATACATAGATAATTAGCAACATCTTTATTTAGGATTATTCCATGAAAATTGTCTGTGGGCATGAACAATACAGTCTAACTTGTATTAAGCGACCACCCTGGGGAAGGTCTGAAAACGGTCGCTTAACGGAATGGTCGTTTAATACAAATGTAAGAAACATCGAGTGTAATTAATGAATTTTCGACTTTAGTCTGTCCGAATACTATTCAACTTCAATTGATAAACATTAGGGTGTAAATATGTTTTATGATGATTCTATTCTTGTATGCATGGTCTTCATAAGCATTTAATTGATCACGAAATAGACCGGGTTTTAGCCTAATCAAAATAGACGGTAATAACAAGCTGAGTGCAGAAAAAGATACACCAATTAATCCGTAATAATGTGTGTAATCGGATTAAAATCATCTGAATGACATGTCCTATGGACACAATGGTGATTATCAATGCTGTTATTAGTTAACAAAAGACAAATTCCGAAGTGTGAACAAACAATGATTTAAGATGAGGTATAAAGTAATTAACAACCTGTCACTACAGACGACCAATGATTTACACATAATTATTTGGTCGCTAAATGCAATTTTACCAATCAATTGTGTGCTTAAACATAACATAACATATGTATGTTGTGCTTAAACAGTGGTGGCTGGTCGCGTAAGACAAAAGTCGCTTAATACAGTAGACAAATAGAGTAAATATGGTCGGGAGGAATTGAAACCGGTCGTTTAAGACAAAGGTCGCTTAATACGCGTGGTCGCTAGTTCAAGTTAGACTGTAGTTAATTCAAATAAGGAAACAACCTGCCCTGAGTCAGGGAAGCTAGTTAACATTTTACGTTATATAATCAAGACATGGTATTTGTCACTTTAATCCTTCGCTGAATGGAGGGCTGGGCTGGTATTCACAACGCATCTAATCTAAGAAGTTAGAAAACTAAGAATTTTCCTAAAAACTCCTTCAGTATGTTATCTACCCATTACAATCAATCAAAATTATTGATTTTTTCTAGGTTTAAAGCATTATGTAAAGAGCTCCAGTAATCACTAAGAAAACATTTATTATAATTATTTTCCACAAATTGTATATTAATATATGAAAATAATTATGTGTCGTAAATTGTTTTAACTTAAGTCAAAATATTTGAGTTTTCCACTGAGATGCTTTGAGAATATCAACCCAGGAGTATTCTTATTGAGTTTGGACTTGTAGAAAGTCATCCCAGGTAATTTGGTTGATGTAACTGCCCTGAGTAACTTGGGGCAAATTGTCACTAATTGTTCAAAGGCAAGAAAAGTTTTAATTTTAGCTGTAAGGAGCTTCCAAGTTACCACACACCAAAACTATGTTTGCCAAAGCTTTTTTTCTCGTTTGGTTGTGTGTTAGGCATTGTGCCTTGTATCTTGTTATGTTTACTGTGCTTGGCTGGTCAAGTTGAGTGCTGCCTTCCCTATCAGACTTAATATCATCTTAAAGTTTTTGAATGCTTATCTATTGAACCAATGACAGTAATCAAATGTATCGGTGTTATACTACGGGCAGGTTAAAGAACCAAGGTGTTTATTAGAAAAGAGCTGGGGCAGCGCCACCGCATTCCTTGTATCACAGAAATTTTCTGTCTCATGCCTTAAACCTAGAGGTTATTGACCAATTAGGTAGTGGTATAACCAAATGGCCACACTCTATGACTGGCTCAGTAGGATGCAAAAAAATGTCAGTTATGTCAAAGAGCTGTACAGGAATGAATTATTATATTACACATTGATGATTACCTGGTCGGTACAATTACAGTAATTGGAATTCTAAACACTGGTCCCTTCTCAACACAGCTTACATCGTATGCACGAACCTACAACAGAAACAATATTACATCCATATACAGCTACAAAACTTGACAACATACAGTACATATTTTCACATTGCCAAAAGTTCTTTTAAGAGTAGTTTTTTCCACATGAAACCTCACTTTTCTCAAGGGACTTTTAACATCTAAAATTACTCCCCTGCGATTTTAATGTAAAGTTCCCTTCCACAATCGACACGTCTCTTCCAACTTATAACGACACTCACAATACTGTTACAATACTAAGAATGTCCCCTCTTGCACAGTGACTTGGTTATATTAATGACTGTTTTATTAAGGTTAACATGAAGAACAAAGTCATATTATCAGTATCATCTAAAATGCCGTTAAAAAAGGATCCACCAAAAACCATGAACTAATGTGACCAAGTTTGGGATATTTGCTTGTTTCAATCATCTGCTAGTATAGCATTTTTGTTTGCTTAAATATTTTAAGTTCCCTTTAATATAAATATACAATTATAGCCTTCATTAATTTGTTCCCCTAATCTCAATTGGCACTATTAACTATAACAGATGGTGCTGTAATCTTACCTCTGTATAGTGTGCCCCCTCAGGCAGACCATGCGGGTCTATCTTTACCGACACAGTTCTACTACAGTTCATCAACTCTAGATGTGATGGACATTGCACATAGTTTGCATCACAGTTCAATCTGAGCTGTATACAGAATGATATCTTCTCAGCTTTCTCTGAAGAAAATAAACAAGAATGGGTTCAACAGGGGTCCTGCTATGGCATAATGCCCAATAATGAAAATAAGACGCCAGCCTATTACGGGTTTCATAATCACACATCCCTACACCAAAACTCTGGTCAAACATTGTTCTAATGTAAAAATTCAGCTTATAAAATTTCAAATGACCATAACTTGGTCAATACTTGGAATGTATTCATCAAATAAATTTTATATTCTGCAGAAAAGTTCATTCTCACTAGTGCAGATTTCCCTGGAAGCAAGAGGTCATTGGCCTATTAGGCAGGAATAAAACTAAATGGCCATGCACTGAGACTGTCTCCCAAAATTTGAAAATTGGGAAAATAAATCCATCTAAAAAAATTGTCATTTTACATTAAATGTCACATGTCACTAACCCATAATTTGGACAAAATGATTACAATCTATGGATACATAAATTTCTGTGAACTGCAAATATTGCTAAATAATTATTTTTCAAGTGAGTTGAATTTTCGTTGATTTCATTGTTCCCAAGATTAATTGACCACTAAAATATTGAACATGATTTTATCATTTCATGTTTTGTACGCCACGAATGTACGACACCACGAAAATGCATTTTTTATAAAAATCTACAAAATTTAATACCCACGAAAATGTGATTTTACAGAATAGAAATCTGGTGAGATTTAATCCCTGCATAGTAAAAATTTGCTGTTTTCAGTAAAATGACATGTTTCACTAATCCGTTATTCTATCATAATGAGTGTGATCTTTATATACTAATACATGCATACATTTTCATGAACTTATGACAAAAATACAGCAACAAGGGGCCGTAACTCTGGCAAAAATCATTTGATCTAAAATTCCTGACAATATGCACAACTTTGCTTTGTAGCAATCATTTACATGAAGTTTCATTGTAATCGGACAAGTGGTTAAGGAAGACAAGCGTGGACAAACTTTGTAACATGCACCTTGACAGACATCATACACAAAGTCAATATGTCTTCTCCCGCATTCCTAGTAAAGAATTGTAATTTTTCAGTAAAAGGTCAAGTTTTACTAACCCGTTATTCCATCATAATGATTAGGATCTATGGATACAGCAATAACTGAAGGTTTCTCTAAGTCTAGTGGTTCTCGTAGATATATCCCTCGACCGTATCCTGAACAGTTGATGTTAAACTCTGTCTTACATTCCGCTGATTTATTGTGAGCAACCAGGTATTCATACGCTTTCTCAACCTATAGATAACAAATACAACAAGAAATAGTGAAAACGTGTTCCTAAAACAAGTATTGATTAGATTATAAAATGCCCTCAAAGTGGGAGGTCTTTGGCCATTCTTGCAGTGGAAAGCCCAATGAGAATGCACTTATGACTGTCTCAGTAGAACGGCAACAAACAGACAAGTGTAGTATTGTGTTTATGATTTGATTACTAATATAGGGGAGAAAACTGTGTAGGTAGCCGGCTAGCTCAGTTAGTAGAGCATTTACCCTGTAAGTGAAGGGTCCCGGTCTCGAGCCCGTTATGGTTGCACATTTTATTTTTCTCAACCTTTTACATTGGTGCCTGTAGTAACCCACATTTCACCTTTAAATGTCCTAAAGAGGTTCTGATAACTCCAGAAAATAGAGGATAAAATCTTCGAAGGGGGGGGTTGTATGTAGTAGTGGATATAGGATTTGATTACTAATAGGGGAGAAACTTGTGTAGGTAGCTGGCTAGCTCAGTTGGTAGAGCATTTGCCCAGCAAGCGAAGGAAAATCGACATTAACGTCAAATTTTCATTGAAGAGTATGACCTGCCGCAGCATGATCAAACTCTGCCCTCAGATTTCATCACTTACTTGTACGAGACCATGTCCCATGGCAAACACCTCCACACCCTCTACAGGCTTGGCAGTATTCTCTAAAGCTCGCTTCACACTGTATGGATTGTAACATACATTGCTAGCCTTTAAACCAGATAAGACCAGTGCTGCAAATATACACATAGTTTACGTAACCGTAATAATAGTGCAGTGGATAAGAGTGCAATAACTGAACTACTGCACTAGAAGGAAGTCCACTTATTGCAATGTGTACATTGTGTATACCTTCTTTACACATTCAGTACATCTATGATAAAATATACAGTCTTCGACGTAAGTGGGTTGCCCGATGTCCGGGACAAGTCAAAATCCCAGCGGACAACCTGATCTAAAAAGCAGATTGTCCGTCCGGGCAAGTCAAAATTCTAAGAATGAAAGACCAAATTATCCTCAAAACATAGCTACGATAAAAGAAATCAAGAATGTAGCGATCAAAAAATTAATTCGGCGAATTTCATGGCGAAGCTAATTTCTGAACAAAACTTTACTTAATGTCGTAAAAGATCCATTTTACTGCATGTTTATGTCGTAAAATTGTCGTTAAATGGTAACATCCGGGGGAATTTGTAGATTGTAAACAATTAGCGGTTTCACGAGTTAACACATTTATTGCAGTCTGCAGTCGGTCTAGGGTAGCTAAGTTACCAAGGTGATTATGATTGAAGCGTGCCATTGTTTGATCAACTGGTCTCATTGGCAATTAATGATGTTAAATTGCTTTACTGTTGAACTTTTAACACTTGCTAATTGTTTCAACGAGAAACAGAAACTTGTACAGTGCGATTCACATTTTGAACATTGAACAATAACATGTTGCTTGGATCCTTCTTTATTTATTACAAAAACGATTATTTAATATTATTCTTAATTGTTTATCATGAAATGTAAAATAATTAAATACTACCAGGGCCATATCCCTAGATAATAAAGCACCAAAACAATTATTTTCTATGTTAAATTTGAGACATTTTTGTCTAAAGACGTAGTCTAAATGTTCTTTTTGATAAAAAATAATTTTTACATGAGGTAAATACTGTAGTGTACCTCTTCATGAGTAAGTGGCTGATTATAAAACTTACTGGTTATTTTCTTATAAGCAAAAACATGAATTTTGTATAACTATAGAAGATTCTACATTGGTAAATATACTATCAAATCAGGATTTCACTCAGATTAGAGAAACAAAAGAAATGCAATATTTTAAGTTTTGGTGCCTAACCATATACACATAGTTCGAAAATCACAGAAAATAGCAATTTTTTACTGAAATACATAATTATACAAGTAGTCAAATTTACAATAGAAGTCAATGAAAAGATTGCCCAACTTTTTCATGTGGCGAAGGTAGTGGCAGGAGCTATTCAATTATATTCTATTCATGTTATCTATACCCTGGTAGTGGTGACAGTTAAATACTCTCCAGAGAAAGCCCTGGATTAAAATTAACGGAATACTCAAATAAAATAGTATAAACATTGATTTTAGATCTTATTATTGCTGCATAGACGTCAAAAACAATTCGAAAAAATTGAAACATAAAGATCATTATTGTGTTGATTTTTGTTTTAAATAATTGAATCAAATTGATGAAAGGGTTTTCGTACCACTATACTATCCTTTATCTGTTCTAAAACGTTTTGTCAATAAAATTCACTGTAATTGTGTCGGACAATGTGAAACTGTGGGGGACAAGGTGGAATTTTAGTTGGATTGTCCCCCCGGACAAGGTGCCAGAAAAAGTTACGTCGAAGACTGATATAGATAGAGTAGTTTTTACAAGAAAATTGTGTGTGCAATGAAATAAGGTTGAATACCACGTCATAGGTTAACATAAGCATAGGAATGTCTGGATTGTCACCCATAGATAAATTTAGTTAATGTAACAATCATGTTTCAACTGATTTGTTTCACAAGCAAATTCATGTTGCAACTTATAATACACATACCAGTACATTCAGGGCTGTCAACAGAGTCAAATTAAAATTCATAAATCATACACAGCCAACCATTTTGTCTTCAACAACATTGTTTCAATATTTAACTTCGCCATTTCTTGAGATATTTTCATTAAATAACTTTTATTTTGGTCAGAAGTGTAGATAAATCAGGAATTTCAGAAAAATCAGGAATACTGACACCCCTAATACATGCACAAGAAGCTACAACTATAATTGCAAACTCAATCTCAAATATTTAATGAATGGTTACTTACCTATACTACCACATGCATTGGGAGAACTCATACTGGTCCCATTCATCAACTGACAGCCCTTTAATGTCCAGTTAGGGACTGAAGCTATAGCTCCACCTGGCGCACTGATTGACACGCCTAGTGCTCCGTCTTGTCTGTAAATTTATGGAATGTTGTAATAAATTTTCCTCAGCAGACAAAACAAGATATATCACTGAATGTGATGGATACCCCCAGAAACTGCTTGACACAGTCAGATATGCACAACTAGACTTGGTACTGATCGGTCATGCAAAGTTTTATTGAAATCCGACCATTGGTTTATAAGAAATAGCACAGACATAATTTTTAGTGTAAAACAACAAAGGACTATAACTAACCTAAAATTGATCCAACCAATGTGTGTCGACAATATGCACAACTAGACTTGGTACTGATCATTCATACAAAGTTTCCTTAAAATACGACCAATGGTTACAGAGAAATAGCCCTGACAAAATTTATAAGTGTAAAAAAACAAAGGGCCATAACTACCTTAAAATCAACCCAACCAACATGTGCCGACGATGTGCACCACTAGACTTGGCACTGATAATTCATGCTAAGTTTTGTTGAAATACGACCATTGGTTACAGAGAAATAACGCTGACAAAATTTGTAAGTGTAAAAAAACAAAGGGCCATAACTACCCTAAAATTAAGCCGACCAATGTGGGCTGATGATATGCACAACTAGACTCAGTACTGATCATTCATACAAAGTTTCATTGAAATCTGACCAATGGTTACAGAGAAATAGTGCGGACAAAATTTATAAGTGTAAACAAGACTGCGTTCAATTAACGCTTATGCCCCCTGTGGAAGCCTTGTCCATAAATAAGTCTAAGTCCAAAATTAGGTCAAGGTGAAGGTCAAAATGGGGTTAGGTGATACTGGCATGTGGAGAGTGTTCATACACAACATCCATGCAAGTATGAAAGCTTTGTAGCAAGCCATATTAATGCTAGAAGAAACGGTCAATTTGGGTTAACCAGGACGGACGGACGAACGGACGGACAGGTGAATCACTATATGCTTCTCCATCTATCGATAGGGGGGCATAAAAAACAAAGGGCCATAACTACCTTAAAATTGAGTCGACCAACGTGTGCTGACAATATGCACAACTGGACTAGGTACTAATCATTATACAAAGTTTTGTTAAAATCCGAACAATGGTTACAGAGAAATAGCGCGGACAAAATTATACGGACCAACCAACCAACAGACCAACCAACAACCCATATACTATGTATCAGGGGGTATAACTAAAGATTGACTTTTTGGAAGTATATTTGATGACAAAATAACAATTTATAAACAATAAATGCATGATTTATTTTCAAAGGGAAGCAACTCTTGCAAAATTAGTATTTTGTCTTCCATACATTTTACTTGAATGTGATTTTTGGCATACTATTTCTACAGATAAAGTTAACATGCAGTCGTCAATTATTGGTCATTTTCGAAAAACATCCTAATTTGTTGTATTTACTGGATGACGAGGGATAAAAGGGCTTTAACATTTTAGAAGTCCTTCTGAAGCAGGATATTAAATGCCCAATTCTGGAGGTCAGAACTATTTCAGGAGGCATTAGCACACTGTTCTATTGTTGAAATTTCAAATGACCATAACTCAGTCAAGTTTGTTGTTTTAATTAAGAACAACTCATTCTTTCTGGTGCAGCAAAACAGATTTCCAGGTTAATATTCTGTATTTGTAGGGTCCCAAATACTTACGTTGGACCCCTGGAAGACCATGTATAATGCATAGGCGGTAACTTTTCTCTTAATGAATATTCAGCAGCCATCATAGGCGGAGTTACATGAGCTCCGACACCAATCAATGCAGCCGTCGTGCCGCCGGGAGCACCCATAGTAGATAATGCTGGTCCGTTGTTGCCGGCACTGGATACAAATATCACATGATGCTTGTTCACAATCTCGCTCAGAATGTCGCATACCCTCCTGTAAGTGTACAAATATACAAACTAAAACCTGGGTACCGTTGTATCAAAGCACTTACAGAAGTCGTAAATTTATGATCAAATTTAAGTCCCTTATAATTTGTTTACAATTATTAAGTGTTGTAAATGGAGCTGCCTATACTAATATTGATTCAGTTACTGAACTCCTACAAACCATATTCGTCACCAATTTGTAGTTGTTAAAGAAATATGAAGAATTTAAATTTGAGTGTAACTTTAAGATTTTCAACAGTGCTTTGATAAAACAGTACCCTGAAGTCTGTTGCCTAATATAACAGCTACCAAATAGCACTTTCAAGTGCTTTCCTACCTCTTTACAACAACATGCTACCAACCACTAGTGCTTGCATATAGAATATCATTTCTCAGCACTTTGCTAGACGAGCACTACTCCGCGCTTTGTTTTGCAACAGACTGTTTCTTTAGCACTCGATAGCGTGCAACGATCTGCTATCTATGAGCGCTCGACGGTAGCATATAAAATATTTTACTACATAGCACTTTTTTGAGCAAGCAATTTCCTTGCTTCCTACCCTTAAAGACAAATCTAATCCAATTGTTATCAACAATTTGATCTCAGTATATAAATTCATCGCAGATGTATATATAGTAAAATATAATTTTATAACAAACATAAAATACAGATAAACCTAGATGTTATACAGGACCAGATGTGGAACAATATGTAAGACATACCCTGAGTTAGGCCAATGTGAGGCTTCACCATAACTGTAGTTCACTAAATCACAGTTATATTCCTTTACTTTAATCATCTGCAAGAAATGAATTATACATTATGATATGCATAAACACAGCTACATCGTCTACGAGTGCTGGACGCTCCACTTTCTTGTACTTGCTTATCTGTGAGTCAAAATTCTAAGAGTAACAAGGGCAGATAACTCATAAATATAGGTCACAGGGTTACCAGCCTTGTCTGTATGAACTCCCCTTGTGATGGTAAATAACTATGTTGAGTTTCAAGTGGATACCTTTGATAGTCTTTGAGTACTTGACATTTTTTAGTAAAGATTCAAAGACAGAAAAGGGGAATAACTCCTATAAAATGCTGGATAGATTCGTATCCTCTTGTCAGTAGATGTAGGTCATCACATTCCACAAGTGTATTGTCTTTCAAGTTGAAAGCTTTGATAGTGTAAATTCAGTTTATGTGTAAAATTTGCCACTATTTCTATGTACTTAGTCCTAGCAAGGGCAGATAACTCCATAAATATAGGTCACAGAGTTATCAGTCTTGTCAATATAGACTCCCCTTGTGCTGGTGAATAACTATGCTAATGCCTAACACTGGATTATTACTAACATTTACACAAAATAAATTTCTTACCGCTCTAACTAGAGCAGAACCTGTTTCCATGGATCCTATACGTGTGTCCCCTATTTTGATCCCTATAACCTGTGCACCCGGTGCTATACCATTCCTTTCTGGACTTTCAGGGAAGTTGCCCGCAGCAATACAAGCAACGTGGGTTCCATGAGATCCTGTATGTAGCAAGAAATAAAAGCTGTTATTGATTTGGTCTGATCAAGGCATATCCATGATATGTCTTGATATATTGGCAGACAAGTATCAAGGGCAGATTTAGGGGTGGGGGGCTGATGATGGCGGACGAAGGCGTACATACCCCTTAAAACTGCACAAGCATGTGAAATTTGTCTTTTGTTCTAGGTGAAAATCTATAATCATGCATTTTTTATGCTGGCTGTGCTCGTAAAATAACTTCTGAGGCATGCCAGCTCACTTTGCACGCTCATATTTTTCTAAGGAGAAGAGAGACAGTTTGATATTAACCCCCCCCCCCCTCTAGCACTAAATCCTGAATTTGCCCCATCAATTACATTTCTATCAATGACAGCTGTACATGAAATATTTTTTGATATAAATTAAGTATGCCTCACACACTCGAGCAGTAATCATCTGACTTAAAACTCCTGATAAGTAATAATTAGGTTGATATCAAGTATTCATATGAAGTTACATTGTCATTAGGCCAGTGGTTAAGGACAACAAGAGCAGACGAACTTGTGACAACTGTCCAGACAGACATCCAGCACAAAATTAATATGACTCTCCGACTAATATGGGAGACATAAAATTAATTTTCATGGAAAGTATGTGCTTTCCTGTTTCTTTAGTCTTGTGTGTTCGAAGCAGTTTGATTTGTCTTTATATATGTTTGCGCATCGTAATAGTTGTTAAAATAAGCCATTTTGATAAATGACAGTAAACTGTTGTGGATAAAGGCCAGTCAGTCGGACTGGTTTGGGATTGAAAAACGTTGGACCATATCAAAATCTTCCGGACTTGTTCGTCGGGCCGGCAAGTTTCAGGATTTCTGCCATAATTTATACGAGTTTGGAGAAGGAATATGTAAATATCTAACATACAACGACTGTATGGTAAATTCTTACCTGCATTGGTAACAATTTCCAAGGTATTCCCCTCATTGTAGATGTTAATGCTGTAGTTTAACATGTCTAAAATCACGAACAAACATAGACGTAGCAATTATAGTTAATCAAAGAAAAAAAGATGTTTGTAACAAACCTTTACCCCCATGGCAGTCCAATAGTCACAGTGACCTCGACCTACTGACCTTAAAATCAATAGGGGTCATCTACTGTTGATGACCAACATCCAAGTAAAAATTGAAGATCCTAGGGCAAAGCGTTCTTGAGTTATTAAAGGGAAATCATTAAGTCTACAGACAAACAGACAGGTGCAAAGCAATATACCCCTCATCAAAGATGGGAGGCATAAATATTACTATATATAACATTACTATTTGCCGGTTCATTTGGGCAAACAGAAGAGTTTCCATAACTTCACATTAAATTGATTGGGCCTCTTCTAATCTTTGGAAGCACTTCATCTCTTCTGCTTGATATTTAAGAGCTTAACAGGCATTGCTAAACAAAATAGCGACAACCAGTAATGACAGGATAATTATGTTGGATGTTCATCCTCCTTCTTTCACAGGACACTGACTTGTTAGGTCAATTGATTAAAATACTGTTGAGAATTGGCATTAAGTTGATAGCAACTTAAATCACAGCGTATAAACCAAATCACTGTATGACTTATTGGGATAGTCTACAATTCAATTTGTACGAATTATTGTGAGCAAAAGCATATATTATGTGATTTCCAATCACTGTATGACTTATTGAAAGACTATACAATTCAATGTGCATGCCTTATTGCGATAACCGGATGATGACTCATTTATACACTGAGTAAATAAATTCAAACTCACTGCATGTCCCAAGTCAATTTTTAGAGTCAAAATCTCGGGACTACAGTAGGACCAAAATGAAACACTGATGTCTAGTTACAATTTTGTGAATTTTTATTTTCGCTCTTCAGAGTTCTTTGAGAATTCATAAATCTGCATAAATATACTTCAGTATGTTAAACATGAAGACCAATCCTGGAACCTTTGACCAAAAATTTATAAATTTGCGAAAAGTCTGATATACCAAAATCAGGGAAATAAAGATCAAACAAATATAAAGTTGATTTACATTAAACATACCATCTTTAGTTAGTGTTCCGAACTGTCTTTCTTCATTATAATTGGTAAGTAGTTTACATTGTGACAGATCTCCTTCCTCGCTCGTATCCACACAAGCCCTGTAATATATATGTACAGGGTGATACAAATGTTCACTAGACACTAAATTTTATATGAGCTTTGTGCGCAGTGTTTAATTTTAATTTCTTACTCTAATGTCTAATAGCTAACCCTATTTTAATTACTATTGTACACCTCGAAGAATAAATAAACATGCATGAATTCTGCTGCTGAAAGTACATTGATATGGTTGTCATAAAAGAAAACACCAGGTTCAATATGGCCGCCGATTACCCGGTTCAATTCGATTTCATACCAATGATTAACCAGTTTCAAATTATTAAAATCATTCCGTATCTAGTAAGTGAAGGGTCCCAGGTTTAAGCCCAGGTCCAGCTGCACATATTTCTCACCCTGTTACACTTACCTCCAAGTCGCTTTATCATAGAATACAACACAATCATACACTTACCTCCAAGTCTCTCTATCATAGAATACAACTCATTCATACACTTACCTCCAAGTCTCTCTATCATAGAATACAACACATTCATACACTTACCTCCAAGTCTCTCTATCATAGAATACAACTCATTCATACACTTACCTCCAAGTCTCCCCATCATAGAATACAACACATTCATACACTTACCTCCAAGTCTCTCTATCATAGAATACAACACATTCATACACTTACCTCCAAGTCACTCTATCATAGAATACAACACATTCATACACTTACCTCCAAGTCTCTCTATCATAGAATACAACACAATCATACACTTACCTCCAAGTCTCTCTATCATAAAATACAACACAATCATACACTTACCTCCAAGTCTCTCTATCATAGAATACAACACAATCATACACTTACCTCCAAGTCTCTCTATCATAGAATACAACACATTCATACACTTACCTCCAAGTCTCTCCATCATAGAATACAACACATTCATACACTTACCTCCAAGTCTCTCTATCATAGAATACAACACATTCATACACTTACCTCCAAGTCTCCCCATCATAGAATACAACACAATTATACACTTACCTCCAAGTCTTGCCATCATAGAATACACCACAATTATACACTTACCTCCAAGTCTTGCCATCATAGAATACACCACAATTATACACTTACCTCCAAGTCTTGCCATCATAGAATACAACACAATTATACACTTACCTCCAAGTCTTGCCATCATAGAATACACCACAATTATACACTTACCTCCAAGTCTTGCCATCATAGAATACACCACAATTATACACTTACCTCCAAGTCTTGCCATCATAGAATACAACACAATTATACACTTACCTCCAAGTCTTGCCATCATAGAATACACCACAATTATACACTTACCTCCAAGTCTTGCCATCATAGAATACACCACAATCATACACTTACCTCCAAGTCTTGCCATCATAGAATACACCACAATTATACACTTACCTCCAAGTCTTGCCATCATAGAATACACCACAATCATACACTTACCTCCAAGTCTCGCCATCATAGAATACAACACAATCATACACTTACCTCCACGTCTCTCTATCATAGAATACAACACATTCATACACTTACCTCCAAGTCTCTCTATCATAGAATACAACACATTCATACACTTACCTCCAAGTCTCTCTATCATAGAATACAACACATTCATACACTTACCTCCAAGTCTCTCTATCATAGAATACGACACAATCATACACTTACCTCCAAGTCTCTCTATCATAGAATACAACACATTCATACACTTACCTCCAAGTCTCTCCATCATAGAATTCAACACATTCATACACTTACCTCCAAGTCTCCCCATCATAGAATACAACACACTCATGCACTTACCTCCAAGTCTCGCCATCATAGAATACAACACAATCATACACTGGTCCACAATCTGAATATTTCTTATCTGCTTCAGTTAGAACATCCAGCTGTGCCTGAAGATTGTCCTTCTCTAACTTTTCTTCCTAAAAATATTGTAAAATCATACTTGCACTATAACAGAAATATTTTCAATGTTTGTACTTTCAAATAATTGTGGACTTGATTTCAAATTCATCTAACTTTTGAAAAGAATTGACCAAGTAGTGTTGAGATTAGGAAGATAATGATAAGTAGTTTGCTCCACAAATTGCTAACAGACCAACTGATGGACCAACTCACCAAATAAATATACCAGATTTATATAGCACCTTTTTATTGCGAACACACATTCAAAGGCACTTTACATATATAGTGTTGCATCCACAAGGGATTGGGTACATCCTCTATCAGTGCAGATACAGCATGATCTGACCAGAGAGACAGACTGAGAGAAAGCCCCTGAAGGGAGAGAGACATTAGATCAGGCATGTCCGTCGCTGCAGAGGTGCGCCTAGCTCTTATTTCGAATTGACAGCTGGTTCTTTAATGTGATACACAGCATGCTGGCACTTTTACCCAGATACTTTGCATCACACATGGTCAGATATAGCGGGAAATATAAATATAGCACTGATACACAGCTTACTGGAACCTTTAACCAGATACTTTGCATCACACACGGTCAGATGGTCAGATATAGCAGTCAAAAATAAATATAGCACCGATACACAGCTTACTGGCACCTTTAACCACATACTTTGCAGGGCACATGGCCAGATACAGCGGGAAATATTATAAATATTTCCGACAAGTCCCGTTACACACATGTAACAACATAGTGTCTCCAATACACCTTCAAACTTATGAAGTACAAGATAACAAAATGCCTAGTCTTGTTTTCGGATTAGACATTTACAGACTAATGGTTAAATAATTTGTTGGTTACTAGAATTTAGGGATCAGCAGCTGCTCAACCTTTGAGAAACTAGAACTGTCGCCATTCGGCAGACTAACATACCCCCTACATGGCAAAAACTATTGCAGCTAATTTTTTTCTTTATGCACATCTACATATTCAGGTTGTTTATGCACATCTACATATTCAGGTTGTTCATGCACATCTACATATTCAGGTTGTTCATGCACATCTACATATTCAGGTTGTTCATGTACCAAAGTTTAAATGGAATCCTGCTGCAAAATTGTAGGAGAAGTTGCGTCCACAAGAACTGTTCACTATATATTGTATAGTGCATAAAAGTACAAAGGGCCATAATTCTGTCAAAAATTGTCGCAGCGCAAATTCTTTCCTTTAAGCACATCTACATGTTAAGGTTGTTCATCTGTTAAAGTTCGAAGCAAATGCTGCAAAAACTGTAGGAGGAGTTAGGTCCACAAGAATGCGTCTACGGACAAACTGACTGACGGACAGACAAGCTGAATCCAGTATACCCCCCCTTACAACTCGGGGTATAATAAACGTTCCAACGAAAATTCATAAAATTCATAAAACCACAGTATTACCTGAGTTGTAGAGTTTGGATGAGCAATGTCAAAGTCTTCTAATGCTTTAGTTGCTGCAGCAACAGCATCTCTACTGAGAGGGTCCCATTGTTTCTCTCTTCTTTCCTTGCATACTCTATCTTTTAATGCACGTGGATATAGATCATACGCATTCTTCAATCCAACATGTACTTTATCTTCTATTGTCCAATATTCTGGAATCTAAAATTATACATTTTATATACATTTGTACTGTCTAGTTATTTTACCTGTCAAGCTTAACATAACCACATGATAGCTGCACTTTTCTGGATATGTTTCTGCGCACATACCGTGTAGTTAAAATAAAACTCAACAATAAAAGGAATGTAAGTTGTTACAATTACACAAAGATTTTTTAGTAAACATACCGGTATAGGAGAGTTTAAACACTGGGTCACAAAAATAATGATTTTACAGTAAATTAATTTTAGTGATTATATTTTTGCTTACTGGAAACAAATCCATTGATTTTAACAATTTGTAGGTACAGTATGGTGCCTTTCTGATTTTAGTACATGTTTATACTTGTTCAGGCCACAGGCTCTCGGTGCAAACAACACTGGCAAAAAATTATACTCTTAACACTACTAGTCTTTAAGAACTCGTATATTTTTTTACAAGAGCCTGTGGTTTTGCTAATGGATGGTTTTGCTAGTGGATTGGCAAATTCTTCAATTCTAGCTTGAACAATACTTGCTAATAATTTCATACCTGAATCACCAAGTTCTTACCTTGTAACCTCTCAGAAAATAATTACAACAACAAAACCGGATTTATTGACTAGTTTCAAAAGCACTAACCTGCAATGTGCGACCAGTAAGACCTTTCACCGTTCCATCCTTCACTTCAACCACAGTAGATGTATCAACATCACCAGAACCAGTAGCATCTATCAGATCAACTATCTTTGGTACTCCAGTTGATGTCACCTAAAAATAATTTTAAGACAAATCAGAAAAGTGAAGTAGTCTAAGTAAGTACAGCAGTTAAATCCCAAGATTACAATATGAAAAAGATTTATAATAGAATTGAAAATCGGACCTGTAGGGACGGCAGCACTCAATTTAATCAGCCAAGCACAGAACACAAAGTCAGTGCCCCAGCTATACGTTAATAGCAGGGGGGCGCAATGCCCTGCTGCCCTTTTCATGCGCCCTGCTGTGCCCTTATGTGGTCAAATCTGCCCTGCCCTTTTTAATTTCTTATGTGTGTAAAAAAACTGGGTCAATCGAGTAATTAACAATGTGACACGTTGCATATTAATCAGATACGTCAATCACACATAAAACACTCCTAAATTAATAACATAGGAGGAGGGGCTTGTCATCTGCAACGGCTATCAACCAATGAGATTGTGTCTCACTTTCACGCATAGGCAACGTGTGAATAGCTAATTGGCATTTATCGAAGTAAATAAGATCACAGACTGTCTGTGAATTTGATAAACAAGAGGATCATAGATCCTGGGGCGCTCACCTGCTAAACATGGCCAAACTTTGAACTTGACCTTAAGGTCATCAAGATAAACATATTGACTAAACTTGATGAAGGTTAAAGCAAAACTGAGGCCTCCAGTATGTTAAAAAGGTTTTGCTATTATTTGACACATTGACCTAGTTTTTTACCCACATGACACAACTTCAAACGTGACCTTAAGGTCATCAAGATAGACATTTTGACCAAAGTTGATCAAGATTAAAGCAAAAAAATGTGACCTCAAGAGTGTTAATTAGGTTTTTCTATTATTTTACCTTTTGACCTAGTTTTTGACCCCACATGACCCAACTTCAAACTTCACATAGATTTCATTAAGATACAACTACTGACCAAGTCTGGTGAAGATCGAAGCAAAAATGTGGCCTCCAAAGTGCTAACAAGGTTTTCCTTTTATTTGACCATATGACCTAGTTTTTGACCCCACATGAAACAACTTCGAACGTCACATAGATTTCATTAAGATACAACTACTGACTAAGTCTGGTAAAGATCAAAGCAAAAATGTGGCCTCCAAAGTGCTAACAAGGTTTTCCCATTAGTTGACCTTATGACCTAGTTTTTGACCCCACATGAAACAACTTCGAACTTGACCTTAGTGTCAACAAGATAAACATTTTGACCAAACTTCATGAAGATTAAAGCACAAATGTGGCCACCAGAGTGTTAACAAGGTTTTCCTATTATTTGACCTTTTGACCTAGTTTTTGACCCCACATGAACCAACATCGAACTTGACCTTAGTGTCATCAAGATTTAAACATTTTGACCAAGTTTCATGAAAATTGAAGCAAAAATGAGGCCACCAGAGTGTTAACAAGGTTTTCCTATTATTTGACCTAGTTTTTGACCCCACATGACCCAACTTCGAACTTGACCTTAAGGTCACGAAGATAAACATTTTGACCAAACTTCATGAAGATTAAAGTAAAAATGTGGCCACCAGAGTGTTAACAAGGTTATCCTATTATTTGACATTTTGACCTAGTTTTTGACTCCACATGACCCAACTTCAGACTTGACCTATATTTCATTGAGATACAACTACTGACCAAGTTTGGTGAAGATCAAAGCAAGAATGTGACCTCCAGAGTGTTAACAAGGTTTTGCTATCATTTGACCTTTTGACCTAGTTTTTGACCCAACTTCGAACTTGACCTAGATGTCATTGAGATACAACTACTGACCAAGTTTGGTGAAGATCAAAGCAAAATTGAAAGTGCTAGAGTGTTAACAGTGAATTGTCTAACAGACGGACGGATGACGGACAACGGACAAAAGACAATCACAAAAGCTCACCTTGCCACTTTGTGGCAGGTGAGCTAAAAACGGAGAGGGCACTTACCAATTTCAACAGAAAGGTTAAACATAAGTTAATTATAAATTCATTCTTAAGCTTCGAAGTTTAATTAACGTGCATGCTTAAACGCATATTTTTTCTCAGGATCTTCGGGGGAAATAAACACACGCTTATCACCAGATCTAACTAACCTTTATTTACCAATGTAACCCATTGACTATCATGTTAAATCCACAATAAAAAATAGGTGGTGAATCCAAAAAGAATTTTAAAACACAGAGCACTAAGTCCTCGACCCCTCGCCATATAAAGCGTTAATTCACCAGAGAAATGTGTATATTCAGTGAGTTACACAGTGACGTCATATGTAAAACTCACCGTGTGAAGACTTGGCTGTACTGTAAAGCATCACAGTGTACACGTTATATTTTTGGATGATGTTAAATTAATCTTAATGAATTAAATTGCGCCTTGTAAGTCTTTGACGATGTATTAACGATTGGAAAGTTATTGTCATGGATTTTGACGAGATTCAAATAATCAAGATCTGCCAGCGTTGACAATTCTCGTGTAAATTCTAAAGTTGGACAATTTTCAATCTCGTTCAATCTTTCATTAATTATGTTAAATTATAAATTATTTGACGAGAAAAATCTTATTTCCTAAAGACAATACTACCTAGATATCAACTACAGATCAATGATTCCACACCCTACCCCAAATTGCCTTTTTCAAAAGTTGCACCCTGCCTTTTTTCAAATCCTAGCTGGAGCACTGAAAGCAAAACTAAACCAGTGGGCGTCATACTATACCTGTAAGATGAAAAATAACAATAATATTATTGATTCCAAGTATGGGGAGTTGTTTTCAGGTATAAATTCAGACCAAACTAAAAGTAACTTGGTGAAAATATCTTGAGAAATAGCCAAGTTATAGTCAATTTAATCTGCTCTGAAGAATTTTATTAAATAAAAACTGAAATAAATATGGAAATAATGTGATTGAAGGTCTTTTGTTTATGATTTTCAGGATTTTGAATTTGGCTGTGTTGACACCACTGTTATCAGGGGTTCTATTGACTCTGGAGTAGGGGTTTTGACCCTTGAGGCTTGACATTTCCAAAAAGGCTATATAACTTATAAGACATTTTGAACCTCTACTTCAAACAAAAACCGACTGAACTTAAAACTTTTACGGACATTTGAGACAACAATCAATGTTTTTGTTTAAGAAATAAAAATCTGTTTGCGTTATTTGTTGGTGAATAAAACACGGGCAGGAGTTCGGATGCGGAAAAATTAAATCACAAGTGTGCATACGAACGAGTGCCCATGTTTTATTCAACAACAAAATACAAGAACAGTTTTTATTTCGATTCTAAATATGATAATATCCTGTACTATTTAACTGCGCGCATTCCATTTTAACCCATTTGACATTGACATAATTCCACTCTGAAACTGAGTGGCTTATAAGCTGGTACAGTTACCTCCCTCGTTAATGAAAACGACATTCGTAATTTTCTGAAGGAAATAACACATATTAAAGTTAAACATTGAAACAATTTTAATAACACGAGTATAGGATTAGAGTATCTATTTCATGAAATGAAAAATATAAATGAATTAATTATCAGAAGTTTTATTTTGTTTTAATTAAGATTATTCTATGACAGTTTATGGCATATATTTAATGTAAATAGCTGGGACCCCTGTTCGTTTTCAACTACTTTCACCAATTCTAGTGAACAGTGTACTGTAGCAGTGTACACTGCTGCTCTGATGTTTTCCAATCAATCGTGTGTATTACTGGACGTCACTAACTCATAAAAATTGGTTGGGACTCATTAAATTTTAGAAAAACTTTATTTTTACATTTATAATGGGACTCATTGATGTTTTAACTAAGGCAGTGGCTAGCCGTCCGGCACCAGACGACTAGACAGCGAAATTAGTCGTCTGGCATCGGACAACTAGAAAATGCTATGTGCATTGGCTAGGGAAATGGCATTCTATTTATATGCATTATGCATCCAGAATTTCAGTTATTTTATTGTGATAAGTATCACGTATGTTTCTACCTAGTAATAAACTATGAATTCGGCAAGACATGTTAGTGCATTTATCTGCATCCATTTTGTGACCGGCCGTGTATCTCCGTATATTGTCTGCCATATTGGAAAACAAATTATGCACGTTGATTTGTCGAGGTGTCACAAACAAAGCTAATATGGCCATTAATTATTTTTCATTCGCAGTTTTAATGGCACATATAAATACAAAACTATACAATTTACAATTGTAATTTTTATTTTAAATACAACATACAATAGGGCCTACCATGATACGATTCATAAACGGCAACATTGTTTTCACGCTTTTATAACCAGTGACATTCCAAACTGTCAGTTACCTAACACAGCAATTTCATTTTTTCAGCATGAAGTAATATACTTTCCCCATCCTCATAATACTGTAAGTCTGTATAGTGCAATTGAAACATTCAATGTTCTAGCTCTATTTCTAATGCCATAATTTTTCCTAGCCAATGCGTTTGCTAGTCGTCCGACGGACGACTAATTTCGCTGTCTAGTCGTCCGGTGCCGGATGGCTAGCCACTGCCTTTCACTAAAGAGTGAGTAAAGTTCAATGGGAAAGGAGCCTGGACTCAATAGTTTCCCAAGCCTTAGTTCTGGATACCATAACTAAAATGGTCTTTTATTTACCTTTTAATGAAGGCAGTGGCTAGCCGTCCGGCGCCGGACGACTAGACAGCGAAATTAGTCGTCCGGCATTAGAAATAGAAGTAGTAATGGAACATAGAAAGTTTCAATTACAGTATTATGAGGATGGGGATAGTATATGACTTCACTTCATGCTGAACAAATGAAATTGCTGTGTTAGGTAATTGACAGTTTGGATTGTCACTGGTTATAATAGCGTGAAAACAATGTTACCGTTTATGAATCGTATCATGGTAGGTCCTATTCTAAACTCCCTGATTGTATATTGTATTTAAATTTACAAAAAATACAATTGTAATTGTATTGTTTTGTATATATGTGCTATTAAAACTGGGAATGAAAAGTAATTAATTGCCATAGCTTTGTTTGTGTTACTTCGGCAAATTAACGTGCGTACTTAAGTTTGTGTTCCAATATGGCGGACATTATACGGAGATACACGGCCGGTCACAAAATGGATGCAGATAAATGCACTAACTTGTCTTGCTTAATTCGTAGTTTATTACAAGGTAGAAACATATGTGATCAGTGTTTTCTTTTGGCTATTTTTGGGGCCGAATACAGGCCCCTTCCCCTAGCAAAATAACCTCCATTTTCCCCAAAAATTCATAATTTTTTCCCAAAAAGTATGCATATTTTCCCCCTTTTGTGCTCGCTGGTTTCAAAGCATTAACAGTATAGCTGTTTTAAAGTCAAAACAATGGATTTTCAAACTTGTACGAGTCGTTGTCACATATGACTAGAGTATTATTAGTAGAAAATAGCAATTTATGAACAATTTTAACCAAAACAATCTTTTTTAATAATTCCCAAATTTCGCTAAATTTCCAAATTTTAAAGGCACAGGCTGTTTAATTTTGTTCAAGAAAAATCACTGGTGATACTTATCACAAGAAAATAACTGAAATTATGGATGCCTAATGCATAGAAATAGAATGACAGTTACCTAGCCAATGCATGTATCGTTTGCTAGTCGTCCGATGACGGACGACTAATTTCGCTGTCTAGTCGTCCGGTGCCGGACGGCTAGCCACTACCTTTAATGAAATGGAATGATCATCGTCAAAGACCTTGGACTACCCAAGCCTAAACGAAACACTAATTAAAATACTTTTTAAAATGTATACTCCGTCCAAAACCCCAAAATAGATGTGGAAAAATATCGAAAATACATGAGTTCTAAATTTTACTCTTTATCCGAAATCATCGACCGACAACATGGCTACTTCTACTTTTCAGACAATATTTTCCGGTGAAAATTATGGTAATTACCTGAAGTCCGGGAGCGCCCGGATCAACGCCTGTGTCTAATATAGCTATAAGAACATTTCTGCCATCGAAATCGGGATATTTATTGATGAATGATGCAGCACCGGTCTCTTTTTTGGGCAAAATTCCTTCCACAGGAAAGTCCATGTCAACAGAAGACGCCATTGCAACTAAAAGTTACGTGTAAATCACGACACGTTATTAGTCGATATGCGGTGTCCTTTCAATTTAAATCACTTGCTCGTCCTTTTATTTAGGCTAATTAGGCCAGTAGAATAACCCCGAAATGGGGGTGATCTGCGGAAAAAATGCAGATGTTTTCAATTTCTTTGATTTCATACTCTCTAGGGTCCCTAGTATCACAGAAAATAGGTTCCAAAAATAACTCCCGGGAAACTTTTTTACGATGCTTTGAAGTTTGGCATGTCTACCGCGTTGCCGAGAAATGGAACATTTTTGGAAAATGAAAAAAGTGACACAAAGTATGGCAGGTGACATATCAAACTGACAGAAAGATATCAGGCACTCGAATCCGGTATAAGTATTGCTGCATATGACCACGCATGTTAATTAACATGCGTGATATGACATACTGAGTGCAAAACGGAGTATTTTGGGGTAAAACATTACATGAAACATGAAATATTGCGAAGAGGAATTGGAGAGGTATTAATATAAGTTTTCAAAAACTTGTTTTCCGATCCATTACTAATTCCATGTTTGTATCATCGTATATATGTACGAATATTGATATTGCGAACAGTGTGATTATTTGGAATCGATGGACCACAGTGTTATTAATCATTTCAGTAAATATACACCTATTGTAGATCTAGTGATTTATTTTCAAATGAAATGATTAATAACACTGTAGTCAACCAATTTCAAAACATCACACTTTTCGCTGATATTTTGTAATGTTTTAATACCGCCAAAATAGCCCGTTTTGCACTCAGTATGTCATATACAGCAATATTCATATCGGAGTATAATAAATTAATATATATTATAGGCAGATCCCAGGTTCCAAGAATGGCCAGGTCTCAACAACTATATATCATATATAATATATACATGTACATATACACTGAAAGATCAACTAGAAGCAGTACAATATCACATCTACATTGTACATTTACGCGGTCACACGTGACCATTTCGACGTTGGTTTCTGAATAAAAAAATGCGAAAAAAAGAAAAGTAAGAATAAAAGTTTCCAACCCTGGAACTAGAGATGAATTGGTTGGCAACCCAGAGGTAGTCTCGTCTGTACCGGTGCTATACACTGGGCATGCTAAAGAACCAAGGAGTCTATTTGGAACGAGCTAGGGTAACGCTCCCGGATTCCTTGTATCACACCTCTATCTCAAAGTTAAGAGTAAGTATGAATATAGTAATTGGCAGCTGCTTTTTCGTCCTCTCCATCCCAGACCTCTCTTCACTGCACAAATAAAGATGTGGATACTTTAGAGCGGTTACAGAGGAAGATGTGCAGATTTATGCAAGGACTACCAGAATGCACCTCTTCAACTGCGGTATATACTCTATTATGTGTGGAACCAATAGAATCAACATTGGACAAAAACAGGTTATCCCTCTTCCTTAATATAACAGACTACAAGGTTCAATTGAAAATGAAATCCCCTCTAGACAGATCTGTCTATCAGCTCCAGATTCTAAATTCTTCGCTTCAACAATTAGGAACATCTTACAGAAATATGATTTACCAGACATAACCCATCTATTCAACAGCCCACCATCAAAAGTTTCTTGGAAAAAGACACTTAGGGAGAAGATGAATATTTATTGGAAAAATAAGTACATAGAAGATCAAAAGTCAAATCATCTTTATCCTACCTGCAGATACAGGAAAACCCATTGCAAGATGCACATAATGTATGGAAATCAGTAGAGCCTAAAACACATGAAGTTGTCAGAGCAGAGGTAAAGGCTAGGCTGATAACAGGTACATACATGCTTCAGACTCGGGTCGGAAAATTTAATCACACCCAATCACAGACAACCTGTCAAATTTGCAGAGAAGAAGAAGAGTCAATGTCACACTTCTTACTGAAGTGTAATAAACTGGAGGCAGTTAGGTGTAAACATATGGAAAAGATCAAGAAGCTAGCAAACCAGTGCAGTAAAAATGGCCTTCAGTTATTAGAAGACAACAACCTCCTTCTACAATTTATCTTAGACTGCACACACAACTCTGTTAGAAAGTTACTGTCACCATCCAGAAAACAGATGATTGATGTTGAAAGATGCAGTGCAGTGTTGGCTCATTCCCTACATCAAGAGAGAGCACTCCTCCTAGCCAACTGCTCAACTGTAGACTCTATTGTCTCCCTTGTTATACAGCGGTAGTAAACATGACCCAGTCGCGACAAGTTACTACCTCGATAACTGTAAATATGTTAATTAAGTTATTCGTTAATTCACATTGATTGCTAAATGTATGGACTGTTTGTACATTTACTTTTATACGAATGGAATGTAATGATTATTCACTTAAAGTTTATTTACTATACGTTGAAGTTGGAACAGTTAATGTTTTTTGTGATTAGCCTTGCGCATGAATATGGACTAGAGCACGACGTTGTGAAATAGTGCTATAATATTCGTGGAGTTGGGTTTATTAAAACGATGATTGAGAGAATTAAATGATATCGTAAGGATATATTCATAAGGAAAAGAAGATATTCGTTGAAGACGAAGTGCCCCTGAGATTAAAGGGGGAAACTACCAAGATACAGATACAGATACAGATATGGTAGCTACGATTCGTCTACATCAAACCGTACAACACACACACACACCGGACCAAGTAACTGCCATGTAAACTGGACTCATCTGTACTTGGTCAGCGCTAACGTCTGTAATAGTGTACATAGACCTAGTTGGCACATATGAAATGAATGACTTTAACATTATTATATGATGTAAATACGATACGTTACGTTGACTTTCAGTGTTAAGTTAAGAAACCATATTGATTCTACGATAGAATGCCTCGACGAAATAAGGGTAACTTTCTTCATACATATACAGCATGTTATATGCATATGACACCCAATTGTACATGACAGTCAACGCCTTTGTGGTCATACCAATAATAAATATACTGTACAACAACAGGTATGAGAAGGGACTCTAGTACTAGCCTCAGTGTCCAATCCAATCCACCGACTGCCGCTTGAATATATATTATTATATATACTGTCGATTCAAAGATATCTGTCAAAGCCACCAGAATGTTCCATTTCTTAATAGGTAAATGTATGTATTGACCAATCAGCGCTCTTATTTTACTCATACCATCTTTGACCATAGCTTTACACTTAACAAATCTTATAAGTCTGCACGTGTTTTTACCGTATAACTTTTATTATTTTTGAATATTTCTGCATGAAATTTTGTGTAAATGCTATTGAATAACACAAGATTAGATTAATATCGTTTTGTCTTCAAAATTAAATAAAGCGGATCTCTGGACCATGAAACATCAAAACACGTAAAATGCACGAGAAATTTACGCGTAGGAGCAAATTATTTTTAGATATGGTCAATTAAAATTTTAGATATATTGTTACATTCAAAAAACACAAATTTATGCGATTTTTCACTCAACAAAATGGTGATTTTCAACTTTTAAGAATACAATTTAAATTTTATGGTCAAAGGGGGGTAACTCTTCCAAAATTGAATTTTCATACAAAAAGTGCGTAGTTATAAACTTAAATTGTGCTTTATTCTTATCATTGTTATATTTATTTCTGGATCTGTGATAAGTAGATAGACTTCAACTCAAACTTGATCAACAAAGAGGATGCATAGCTGCATTAACAACCTGACAAACACCCGATGAACACACTACAAAAACGTGTGACATTAGCTTTTGTTGATGTCATCATTTGTTTATTCTGTTTGTGACAATTGTTATCAGATTTTATAAAAATCCAATTGAATTGTAATGCCACATGTCCAGGCTGCATATGTTGAAAATTTTAACAAGATCAAACACGTATTGACCGGGTTATGAGTAAATATATACATGCACACGTATAAGATGTGTTAAGTGTATGTATTAAAATAAGCGTATTTTATTTCATTAGTGTTCTTAGCGTAGTGCGTTAAATGCATGGTATCAGCATAAATCAATGGTGAAATCCAAGTAAAGGTTCGAATCCAGTCTGATAAGCTTTTTCTTTGTTATGCTTTTAATAATATTTTTTCTGATGGTTTTGTATCGACAAATTAATTTTATCATACTTTTCTTTGCGAAAAAAGTAGCTGCTTGATACTTATACGCTATGTTTTTTAATATTAACTAGTACATGTACATTGAATGCAAAAATTGCAGAATTTCCAGCTTCATATGATTAACTCAATTCTGGTGTGCTGGAATACATATGCGAATAGATCTAGTTTATTCATTGTATGTATGTAATTACCAGAATGAGCAAAATCATTAATATACATAAGTATGTAGTTTAAGCAAAACTAAAAAAATCTAGACATTGTTGGGATTTGAACTCGCAGTAAATTGTATATTTTCAAAATAAGGCCCTCAAGACCATAGCTGTTAACCAGTGACTCGGCTATTGGGCAGGAAAAGTTTTGATCACTTAAATGTACTTATGATGTTAGAACTTAGTCCTGACACACCTGTACTAATCGATCGTGTTGAATGTGGGTTTACGCGGGCGGTTGTGACAGATAACTTTGCATTAACAGTACCATTATCCATTCCTCCTCAGAACACTCACTTATTGAAACAATCTGTCAGATACAACCGTCTCCACGCCTGGTCCCAATTCCACGAAAAAACTTATACTATTGCTCATCTGAGACTGCTATTTTAAAAACATATTGTGTTGGTTAAATGAGTTTCATGAATACATGTATATATTGTTTGATCACAGTTAGATGCCAATCTTATAGTAAGAGCAATACTAGTACATCATAAGTCTGATTTTTACAGAAAAGGTGCTTTAAAGTTATAAACATCAAAAGCAAAAACTTAAGTCCGTTATATAACAAGCTCAAGTACGAAGTCTTATTGTTCATTACTGTTGGATTTCCATGAGCATTTAATATACAAATGACCTACTAAATCATTATTTAGCAATAAACACTGAGTTTTTGGTAGCAATCTACATAACAAGACTATTATTTAGTCATATAATAAATTCTAAATAGCAATCATAGCTGAGCAATAACTTCCGTTTTTTCGTGGAATTGGGCCTGGAGGCTCATAAATCAGCTTTCCACCAAGTGCATGTACCAACCGTATTCTAGTTCGAGCAAATCAATAGTTTAATCAAACAATTATTTACCTTGGACAAATCCATCAATGATATAACAATTGTAATTTATAACAAAAAATCAACATCTGTCAAATCATGCGTCAAGGGCTGTAACTCCTTAACTGATTTTTTCGATATATCTATTGGACTAAGACAGGGTCAAAATAATTCCCCAATATTGTTCACTCTATTTCTAGAGGACATAGAATTGAGTCTCCAGGGAAACTTCGATTGTGGAATGAATATATATGAGTTGTGTATTATGATTTTGCTTTTCGCAGACGACAAGGTAATAGTTGGTCATTCGGTTGAAGATTTGCAGAATAGTTTGAATCGTCTGAATGATTATTGTAACTTTTGGGGCCAAGAAGTTAATACCGCAAACTCTAAAATTGTTGTTTTCCCCAAGAGAGGACCGATACGGAACAACGAAATATGGTATTATAACAATTCATTATTAGACGTTGTAAATGATTTTAATTACCTAGGTGTTGTTTTTAACTATACGGGATCATTTGTGTTAAACCAGCAATATGTTATTGGAAAGTCATTAAAGGCTATGAATGTATTAATGAAACATATAAACAAAATACGATGTATTACCAAAGATAGCAGTCCAGTTATTCGACTCTTTCATTGGGTCCATTATAAACTATGCTTGTCCTGTGTGGGGCTTTACACAATCTAAAGAGTAAGAACGCGTCCATTTAAAATTCTGTAAACAAATATTGTGTGTCAAACAAAGTACATGCACGGCTGCTGTTTACGGAGAACTCGGTCGTTACCCTATGTATGTCAATAGGTTTACTCAGATTGTTAAATATTGGTTCAAAGTAAAGGACTATCATATTAAATAGTTTATATTATAAATATTGTAATACAGGTTTCAAAACTGGTCTAGCAATGTTAAAAATCTGTTAGACCAGTATGGTTTTTCTATTTTTTTATTACATGTTCTGGGATATTTTTTATGACTGCATTTATAGCAGCACCTATTCGGAAGGATCGAATGACTTTTAATGTTTTTTGTATTTATTCCAGCGAATGTAAGACATTTTTCTAATATTTTTCTAAACTGATACTGTGTTAATGCAACACGATTGTAGTGTAACTTTCTTGTAGTCTCAAAGTGTTCCTTGTGTAGTTAAGGTGGAGACCACTAAGTTGAGGGGTGGGTCATACTGTCCTGACTGGCAGTGAATATAAGAATACAATCCGTTCTAAGTTTATATCACAGTTTAATCGTAGATCTCAAGTTATACAGGTGGTAATTGATACATTGTCGTGGAATAATACGCTGATTAATTTATACACCCTGAAAATATACAAAGGACCTAACATTGTAATAACAGTATGAACATTACATTTACATGATACAATACATATTAAACCTCATATCATGGTCGGAAACCTTCAGACATCTCTACACATATAAAACATATTATCACATAACATAACGCCACATGACACCGCACAGTCTCTCACATAATAATATATCACATGACACATAGCAAAGTTACATAACATTACAAGTAGACACAGTCATCACTTACCAATCTATGGGATCAAGTGTCTAACCAAGCTTTCACCTCACACCAACGTTCACTCCCATGAGTATTATATCTGTAAATAATGGAATTAGCTATTTTAAAAATGTGAAGGAATAGGGTTTATGAAAGTGATCATAGAATAGAGTAGAATAAAGGAGTAGAGCTTCATTACAGGTAGATTAATTAGCCACATCTGAAGACCACAATTGAATACATGGGTTCCTGACCAGACTTCCTATCTTAGATTTACTTATCTCAATAAACATTACTTATAACACTTACAATGAAATGACAATAATAAATACAAGGGAATAATATATATATACTTGACCAATACACAACCAAAAAGTACATCTTCACACTTCAAGACTTCTGTGTTAGATCTGGCCAAGTTTTAGAGGGAAAACTATTGACCAATGGAAATCAAAACCAACCACTGAGACTAATCTTGAGTAGATATAGGTTTAAAATAAGTATTACCCTAATTATCTCCCTTTGACCATAACTAGCTAACATGTACCAAAAAATGGTCAGGTTACATAGTGACAAAATAATGGACCGTCCTCCACAGGACGCATTTTGATAAAGTCCCTGAGTAATCTAACTAGGCATAGCTGATGGTTACTTGATTCCGTAAACACTAAAGTTACAGAATTGCCATACAGGTCAGTCTTTGAAGATTTTATGCGCATATGACATTCCCTGCCTATGAACTTGATATCTGATAGGCTTACTACTTTGGCATTGTATGATATTTCTTTGTTCTCAACTGCAAACTCACTTATACGGAGAAACTAAAAAAATGCTATTACAAAGGCCGTGGAATATAATTTCGTCTCGTATGCAGATGAAGTCACATATGCACATGCACCTAGGAGTTTTTGAAGTATTTCAATGGTTATTGGAGCCCGTGCATACCGGACGTGACCTGCGTAAACCGCCGACCATTTTGTTAACAATGAATGATTTTGTACAATCATGATAATTATTAAGCTTTAAATAATATGAAATTCCAGATAAGTGCACATTCACAGATGTGTAGGAACACGCCTTCATAGATAGATATGCAATATAATTGGTAATCTGGACAACATTTGGAGGCCTTGTATTCAGTCCAAATTCACGGCAAAATTTCATGAACGACTCTAGCCCCTGAGTGTACACCTTTCTCGTATTATCAGATAAGGATGCATTTATTAAGGCTGTCACTTCATTTGCAAATATTTCCAAAATTCCTGAGGATTTGGGATTGGAAGTTCGTCCACTTCCGGTGCCAAGCTGCGTAATGTGACCTACTGCATGCGAGAAATAGAATCAACAATTTTATTATTAACTCACATAATGTGAACAGCTTTAATTCTAAAATCGAACTGCATTGACAATAGAACTATATACCGAACCAGCGTCATAACTCGTTCGGACTAAGTTGCTTTAGAATTCAGGATTTGTACAACTGCTGAATTGTCAGAACTGAATTTGATCCTTAATGATCGAAATTGTTTGTGCCATATATATAAACAACATGCTAGTGTTATGGGTATCATTTCTAAATATGTGATGTCTTTTAAGACATCAGTATTTTCCCATTGCTCAGGCCAGCGCAAGAATACCCATTGCCCATTCAAATACACACCACAACACAATTTTGAGTTCCCCGCGCTATATGTGAACGAATGCAAATCAAAGTTTGAGGTCCAATTAGAATCCAACATTACTGAAATCCCATTGTACTGCGTTAAAAATACTCTCCACATTTCCATGTCTTGTTTAATTCCCCTTGTTATCCTAATTTTGTGATACGGTTTTTTAGCTTGAGACATTGCTCCGTACATTCTACGGACAAAAGCCCTGGCCGACGGCATCGCTTTAGCACTTATGCGAATAAGCCGTCAAAGACTGCAACTCACACAACGTAAGCTTTGGCTTCTTCAAAGCATCGTCAAGTCGTCCTAATATTTCTACAATTTTAACCTGAGGAATTCGAATTTCCATGCTTACAGAGTCAAGCTCGTAACCTAAGTATGTTAGACACGTAACTGGGCCCACCGTTTTGTCGTGTGCTACTGGTAAACATATTTCTTCACAAAGGGAGTTAAACGTATCTAGTAAAGTTTTACATATAGTCCGGCCCGAAATCCCCGAAATTTGACCGAACCTTGCATTGGAGTATAAAGTTTTTTTCTTTGCTGATTTCAGTAGCCAAGACCTTTCAAATGGAATTTCTGACAGGTGACATTGTGTCACCCTTGAGCATTTTGAGAAAATTGGGGTAAAAGTTCCAAAATATAAACGAAACTGCGAATTTTTGGAATCGGTGACCTACATTATTATTTATAATCATATTTTATAATAAATCACATTTATATGTAGTTATTATATTGCAGTTGAAGACTGCAAAATTTTAGTGCCGTGCATTAATGCAAAAGGAGGTCTTTTGGGGTATAACGTTAAAAAGTGCATGGAAAAGTGCGAATTTTCGGAATCGGTGGACTATAACGTCATTAGCCATTATATTTGGTAAATAATCGCCGTGATAGTTATATAGTGACTTGCGATGAAGATATTAAACACCTTAAGCTAGGCTTTGGTACAAAATGTGGTATTTTGGGGGTAAAACGTTAAAAAGTGCATTTAAAAGCGCGAATTTTTGGAATCGATGAACTTTAACGTCACTGGCCACAATATATTGTAAATAATCGCTGTGGTAATTTTTTAGTGTCTTGCCATTAATATCGAACATCTTAAGCTAAGCTATAGTACAAAATGTTTTATTTCTGCGGTAAAACATTAAATAGTACATGTATGGAGGAAAGCTGCAATTTTTTGGAATAGGTAGACCGGATACAAAGTCATATATCTTTTCTCTGTGATTAATCAATATGAATGGTGTTAATAACCTTATAGTTTTGATATCAAACGTCTTAAGTTTGGCTATTGTGCAAATGTGATAATTTGGGGTATACATTGTAACTTCAAAATATAAAGAAAAAGGGCGATTTTTTCGAGGTGGTAGACTACACAGTCTTTTATTGTTTTATTTCATAGTAAATCCATGCAACATGTACTTATTAACATGTAGAGTTTAAAATATCAAACCTGTGTGCACTGTTATTGAGATAAATATGATATATTGGGATAAAATGTTATAACATATAAACGAAAACAGTGGTTTTTGGAATCCGTAGACTTTATTGCCCTTAGATATTTATTTGATATGTATCCCGGGTCATAGAAATGACTATTCTAGCTGTCTGTAAGTTACATCATAGAACTATTACTAGCAATGCCCAACAGAACTAGTTTGTGTTATCCCCTAAAGACCAGGAGATGATGCTGTGCAAGGCAAATATAGATTTTAATAGAGCCAGTAATGACTTCTCCATAGTGCTGAGTACCCAAAACTAATAAATCAATAGCAGCATCAGGCGCGTAGTTGATATCCTATCCTGTTAGGAATGACTACTGGTATACCAGGCAGTGTTTTGTCACCCTCATAGAACCATATGAATATATGTTCACAGCAGTGTTAGGTATCATATAGAGCATAGTATGGCTATTCTATGCAGTGTTTAATGCCATATAAAGTCTCGACTGACAGTTTTAGACATCCCAAAACAAGGCGAAACTGTGCCAGATAGAGTCAAACATCCCAAATAGACCAAGTAATGGCTGTTCACAACAGTACAAGGTTACTAATCCGTATGATCCACTGGCACTCGACCAGACAAACAACTCTATAACTGGCCTTGGCCTATAATCTATACGTTTTTGGTCAGAGGGTCATACATATCATTGACAGTCAGTTGTACCCTATAAAGTAAATAAAGTGTATGTTATATAATTAGTACCCCACAGAGCAACAAAGAGCAGTTCCAAACTATGTTGGGTACCAGTTAAAGAAAGAAATGGCTGCACATTAGTATTTGCCATAAATATACAATCATCCAAGTAATGCTTGATTTCATCGGTCCTAGTTCTTCGTTTAATTTCCCACTCTAAAAATGTCGAGAACTTTTCGAATGTAGCACAACGCATTGAGCAACCCATAGGCATACATTTGTCAATAAAATATGCATCCTCAAATTTTAATTCTGAAAGGTCAAAATCACCTGGATAGCAAGGTAACATTCTGAAAGCATTTTTTAAATCCATTTTTTCCAATAATGTTTCTTTACCAAGATGTTTGATTCTATGGATAGCATTATCTAAATCAGAGTATTTCACGGACGTTAGTTTGGGATCAATGTAATCATTAATACTTTCTGAAGCGAGATGTGACATGTGTGTTATTAAACGAAAGCCACCAGTCTTCTTAGGAACAAGACCGATGGGGGAGCATTTCAAATTTGAAATTGGCCTAACTGTAAATGGGCCTGACATCCGTCCGGCCTTAACTTCATCAAATATTTTTTGTCTAATTGTGTCAAGATTTTCGCCAGCTGAGCGCAAATTTGTACAATCTCTCGGAAGCCTTTGACCGTCATACCCTAACGAAACACCTCTAGTAAACCCATCAATGAGATACTTGGCACCATTCTTATTTATGGCACTATAATCCTGCAATAACTGTACCAGCCGCTCAATTTTGAGTGGCGTTGAACCTTTGACCCCCATAAATGTGGCCTGAAAAGTATAACGCTGGTTCGGGGCCTGAGTCATTTGATTGTTTAAAAACTGACGTGGGTGCTGGTTTCTTAATGCATAATTAGGCACTCTAGGCCGTAAAAAAGGTTGCCTTTCCTGAGACACATTTATATTCATTTGATCTGCTTGTCTCGGTGTATGAGGACAATGACAATAAGAATGCGCAACTTTGCAAACTAAACATGTATGGCTGTACTTGCAGAATGGCTTAAAACAGCCACCTTTAAAATACAAATCACAACAAGAACCAGTGGTAGAGTTACTAGTAAATGAACTAGCTTTAAAGGCTTCAGTGCTAGATGAAGTACACTCACCTGTTAGCCCGCATGTGAGACACAAAATATTCAATATTTGTCCAAGACTTAGACGGATTTGCAGCCTGGCGGAGACGAAACTGTGCATCATATTGCGCACATTTGTGAAATTGATTGGAACTAGCAGCGTCTCGTATAATTGAAACATACTTGATCAACTTAGACGCACTGGATCAATAGTTTAATCAAACAATTTTATATCATCTAATAAAACTAATCCATGGCACATGTGTTGTGAAATCATTTAGCTGCAATAATTAGCTGCGTTATATATTAGTAATTTACTTCTACAGTCTGATAAATACCACTTGGGGACTTTTAAAACGCCTCACATGTTTTACAGTCAAATATCGCTCGAATTATTTATTCTGTTGATGTGTGCTCGTTCTATTGAAGCGTTCTTGTCTGGTAGCTCTAGTAATGTTTGATAGACAGGTGTGATAGGCAATTGTTAAAGATTGGCCATTTCCGTTTGTCTTCGGTAAACATACTATTGCAATGCATATAGGCCAAGGTGATCAGAATGATGTGGTAGGGTGTCAGAGTAGGACTGCTTGTCAGTTTATCTACTAGTATTTGACAGCAGGGACTTGGACGTTCGACCTATTGACAGCTGAAACATGGACTTTTCCCAAGTAATGTTTCGTCCGTTCACATTTGTTTGTAAACACACATGAGGCCACACTTATAGATGACCCAATATACATGGACCTTGGTCAGAATGTTTGTCTCTATGCAATCTAGGTCAAGTTCGAGACTGGGTCATATGGATAAAAAACTAGGTCACTAGGATAATCTCAGAAGAAGGTTGTGAACACATTAAATGACACATGGTCAAATCTTAGAACAAGCTTTTGAACACATTAGAGGACACATTTATAGTCCAATCTTCATGAAACATGGTCAGAATGTGTGTCTCTATAAAGTCGGCAGCTCATAAATTTTCTTTTATTCTTATGATGTTTAAAAATATTCCAAAAACTAGAGTATATAGGCCCCTATCTAGAAAACATTATATGAGGTAAGAACTCTGCTTAGTAACAGAGGTATTACCTCCCCTGGTTTTAACGTTGACCGTCATCTTGGAAAACACAGCAGGCTGCATATATCAGTTAAATTAACTGTTTAAACAACGATTCGAAAGTACTTGTTTTAAGCAAGGAAAGTCGTATTTTATACACATAATCAACGTAGTTATACAATGAACTTAAAAACGATAGCAAGTTCGTATCGTCCTTCGTTACTTCGTACCCAATATTTCGTACCAAACCGCTATCAAGCGCTTTCTTGTGCAATGGACCGCTTCGGTAGCAATCGCCTAGCAAAGTGTTAAGAAACGGTATGCTATCAGCGAGCACTGCTCACTCGTAGTGTGTCGTTGCATAGACGTAGGAAAGCGCTCGTTAGCGCCTTTTGGAAACGGCTTGGTTAAGTAACGGGCTCCAGGTTCGTAACCTCGTAACCAAACACTTTATTGTAAAGTTATGCATCATCAAAAAATCCAGTACTAGATGAGCATGTTAGAAATAATGTAGGACATATTACATAGTCCGCTAAAATAGGCTGAACATTATAAGTTCATATTATTGTTCCTCTTTTGATTTAATGTTGTTATGGTAATATTGATGATTCAGCGTCTATTCGGGTGACCATAATTAATATCAGAGCAAGAGTTAGGGGGGCTGTGAAATGCACCATTTAATTGAAACCACGACCCCAACCGCTTGGAAGGGCTGGGATAGCGGGAACAGCTAGTCACGTGCTTTTACCTTTCCGATGTCCCCGCGCTGTCGGTTAAGAGGCTTTTGAACTAGTATTGCAAGATATACGACAATGCAGGTATCGGGAAACTAGTGTTAAATTATTCTTATACAGTTATTGATATTTGTTCAATATGACGTTTTCGCGCATGCGCACTTGATAGCGCGACTATCCTTACAGTACTGATAGTTTAGATCACTGATTATTGCGGGTATCGGGACATTCGTGTTGAATTTTCCTCACAAAATTTGCTGATCTTTGATCAACAATGCGTTGTTTTAATGAATAGTTACTGACATTATATTCATTATCGTACTCGATAAAACCACTGACAACCATCATGGTGTTTAGGTACAGAAAGATGAATTTTAATCTTAGTTTAGTTTTGGCAATGAGTTTTAATTTTCTCAAGATTGTTGCTGGAACAGACTGGAACAGCGAATACAACAGTGCATTCTACAAACAGGTTTCTATTTCTATATCGATGGATGAAACGATTATTTCGGAAGACAGTACAATGAAGTCTATAGCATGTTGTTCATTGTTGTGCTGGGAGCGGGAGAGCCCTTCATTATATTACCACCATAGTGAAAAAAGCTGCTATTGCAACAACGATTTGGATTTAAGAATAAATACGGATGATCAAGGATCGGATTCTTCTAGCCAAGTGATGTATGCCTACATCACTAAATCTGTCCAGGTATGATGTTAATTCAGTATGCAAAAATAATACAAATACATGTTTCTCAAGTTAGATCAGGGTTGGTATTCACAAAGCATCTAAGTTGAAAAAAAGTTTCTTAAAACATAAAATATCTATATACTTATGACCGCTCAACAAGGTTAATGATATTTACATATGGCTTTATCTACAAAAATCACTAAGAAAACATGATGTTTTTAAAAAAATGTTGAAAATATGGGCAGCACAAAATTTTAACTTAAGCCAAAATATTTAAGTTTCTAGCCGAGATGCTTTCTGAATACCAGCCCTGACAAAACGGTGTTCTAAATTGAAATGTGATTCGGACAAACACACATAAAACAACTGAATTGTCACATAAAACATCGGAACTTATTGTATTTTTATTTACGTATTTGGGTGAAAGCCAAAATAATGAAGCCTTGGTGTGAAATTTTCCGTAAATTTATGTTAGAGCATTTATTTTCATTGCAATTGGTAGCTTAAATGTACAAGTTTATGTCCTGAAATCGTCAAGTAGGTAGATAAACACCTTTATTGAAAATTTCAGCAGTTTAATTAAATTCAAATGAATGTTTTGCTAAAGAAACATCAACTTTTGATATAAAAACAATATCATAAGATAATAGAAATGCTGTTTCTGGAGCATATCATTATAAAGTTAGTATGTCAACAATATTTTGAACCTAAAACAGGTACCAATGTACTATAATCCAAAAATAGTTGAAAATATGCCATTTTTATGCTTTTTTTGTCCCATTCATTAGATCTATGTAGTGTGTAGCAACGTTAAATGTCGCATCGACGCTAAATGTCGCACCTGACGTTAAATGTCGCAAGGCTGACGCTTAATGTCGCAACCGACGCTAAATGTCGCAATCCACCCTGACGCTAAATGTCGCATCTGTGACGTTAAATGTCGCAACAAACTGGCCTGACGTTAAATGTCGCAACATTAACGCTAAATGTCGCAATCCTTTCTAAACACTCATTTGTAGTATTACTGTTCTAGTTTAAGTCCAGACGTATCCACAGTTCTTAGGGGTTTACCCAAAGGGGTACGACACATAAGCATTTAGTGATAAAAAACTGTTTTCAATTTTTTTTTTTTTTACTTCTACTATGTAAATGTATATTGTATGAAATTTACACAGTAGAAATAAAAACTATTTGTTTTGAAAAAAATCACTGCAGGTTCATGACTGTGTCGAACTTGTAAAAATGCCGTACGGACCTTTCGGATTGATAATCACCCTCGGGCTAAAGCCACTCGGACGATTATGCTTCCTGCGGGCCGATTATCTAGACCCCGTCCTACATAGCCGTGCATTATCCTCTTAAGTAACTCATCGTGCGGGTTTGAATGCTACTTTTCGTAAACACAAATAATGTCAACAGAATTTCAATTATGATTTACATAATTATTTATTTAGTGTATTTTGCATTGTTCGACAGATACTCGGTAACTGGAACTACACAGACCTTGGTCGTGATGAAACCAGTATAATTAAGTATAATCCGTAACGAAACGGGTTTCTACCGGGCATACCGTATATAACCATAATTCAGGTATATGCTATGTTCTTCCCTGTCTCCATCGGTATGAACGCACTTTACTGGGACTCAACCGGTGTAGAGCCAGGGTTCAGCGCAGTCCAAATAATGCCGGTATACCACGGTTTATAAATAAATAAAATACCAGAATAGGTTTGCACCTATAGTGGATATCGAACCCATACTGTACGACGTCATACGGTCGTAGCAACACGGCTCGTCACGGTTAGCCCTAATCGACTAAGAACTTCACGATGTCTCTAAGGTTCATACAACGGGACAAACCGGGGGTGCCAAACCGGCACAAGGTCTTCTGTCAGCTCAGAACCGGGATACACTGTGGATACAGCGGGATAATCCGTACTGAGACCGGGATGCAACATCGCGGTAGAGCTAATGTGTAGCAACGGTTGTAATCCAGTTTTGACTCCATATTTCGATTCTGTTGAAATCTTGACCATTCCTCCCGGTAGCTCCTGATGACTACATGAGGCTTTAAACATTTTAAAACAATCGGGTCTCTTTTGCCAGTTTGATAAGAGTATCACGGTTCACCATAGTTCGTCTTGCCGATACAGCGTTGTTACGGTTGTACGACGGTTCACTGAACCGGGTATACCGAGTAAGATTCGGTTCATCCCGTTAAACTTAAAGGGGTTCGACAAATAAACTTTCAGTGATCAAAAACTGTTTTCAAAAAATATTTTTTATTTCTACTGTGTATATTTTATACAACATACATGTACTTAGAAGAAATAAAAAAAAAAAATTTTTGAAAACAGTTTTTAATCACTACAGACTTATGTGTCGAACCCCTTTGGGTAAACCCCTAATAACTGTCGATACGTCTGGACTAAAACTAGAACAGTAATACTATAAAAGAGTGTTTATAAAGGATTGCGACATTTAGCGTCAGGGGGGATTGCGACATTTAGCGTCGGTTGCGACATTTAGCGTCAGCCTTGCGACATTTAACGGCTGGTGCGACATTTAGCGTCGATGCGACATTTAACGTTGCTACATCGTGCATAAAGTTTTTATTTCTTGCAGGAAACTCTATTTATTTAAATAATAATACATGCACATAGTTTGGAATGACTACAGTATGGTATTCTTATGACATTAGTAAAGTTTCAAAACACGCACAGAAAATGTTTTGTATACAGCCGCCTTAAAAGCAACATATTTTCTGGACAGTTATGTACAATTATTGACAAATATAGTATTGGTGACAACCTTTTGCAATTTGCAATTACCAAAGAATCTACAATATGCTAAAAAGAGTTTTTATTCATAAATTTGACCATTTTTATACTTAATAATTTATCGTTAAAGGCACTTTAAAGTAGTGTTGTATCGCCACAATTTGTAACAATGAACTTAATTAAACAACAATTCAAATAACATTGTCGGGTATCATAAACATGCCTCGAACAGGTAGATGGCTCGAACTATTTACCCGGTCCAAAGGTAGTTCGAGGCATCGAAAATCTACTATATTAATCACCATTATTAAACCATACATAATGTCTATCAAAACACTCAAGGAGTGTTATATGTTTTACTTTTAATGATATACATGTACTTGCTTAAGTACACTTGGGACATAATATTCATTTAAATTATATATTTATATCAATGTAATTATCAGCATGCTCTAATACAAAATCATTGAAGACTTTGTACAACTGATAAACTTTTCCTTATAGTGAATATCACAATATTCATGGTGCAAGATAGAAATAAAGCAATGTAATTTTTAAAACACTAGAACAATACAAAGAGACAATTACAATGAAAATATATATTTTATTTATTGCTGTATTCTCTTATATTCTTATTCAACAAATTAAGATACATCGGTTTCTGCTGAATAAAAAGGTGGCTGCGTAGTTGTTATGTTGCCAATTTTTTTTAAACGGCAGAATAGCCTATTTGTGTATGTTGCTGTTTCTACTTTCTACTTCAATATCTGATAATTTTAAATTAATACTGAAAGCATGTATGGTCCTTTTTACCTCCTTTATGGTTTTGTTCTGCAAATTGCTATTTTATGCCCCACAGTGTACAATTAACTCGTTTTTTAGCACAAGTTATTTCCTCAAAATGATTATCTTTTGCACCATTTAATTTATAAATATGTTCTGTTTATAAGCGAAGCAGCAACTGTTGGACATTACAAGTGGACATTATAATACAAGTTTCATAGTGCGATAATGAATATATTAAATAATTGTATTTATCATTATTTGTAACTTATTTTAGGACTCAGTCCTGACAAAACAACAAAGCTGTTCGAGTTTGATAATCTATTATCTAATATTCTTCCCGAAAAGTATTCTATATAAATATATATATTCAATAAATGTAAGTGTAATTCTTTATCAGAAGTTATTTAATTTAATGAGTTGGCGGATACGGCCATGACAGCAGAGGAGGAACTCCATTGGTTAAACGCCAGAGTGGAGTTGAATTTACTGCCGACCAGACATGAGAAGGAGCGACCAGGAGCAAACATGAACGTAACCGGAAATCGCCCACCCAGTTGCACTATGTAGCCATACTGCAAACGCCGCTGGCGTATATAATAGCACCGCTCGCTGGTGCTACATAAAAGCGAGCGCATCGCCTGATGCGTTTAGACCCTGGAAAGGCACCGCTGGTGCCATATAATTTATGCAAACGCCGCTGGCGTATATAATCGCACCGCTGGTGCTATATAAAAGCAAGCGCATCGCCTGATGCGTTTAGACCCTGGGAAGGCACCGCTGGTGCCATATAATTTCTGCAAACGCCGCTGGCGTATATATATAATTGCACCGCTGGTGCGATATAAAAGCAAGCGCATCACCTGATGCGTTTAGACCCTGGGAAGGCACCGCTGGTGCCATATAATTCTAAGCTATCGCCGCACGGCGAGAAATAAGTCCGCATGGTACGCTGTACCTAATTATTCGACTACCAGTGCAACATAATGTATAATACAGCTTAACTAAACAAGATCCTAACTAAAAGTGTGAGCCAATTAGAGACCGCCTAAGACGCTAATCTATCGAGCACATCAGTAACCGCTCCTTTAACCCAAATAAATTTTTTGGAAGCAAGCCAAGAATCGTAGACCGACAGTTAAAACAGGTAGCGATAAACAATCACAGGCTGCCATATTTCATATCTATAACATCACCATTATCCCGTTTTTTAGAAGGATAAAATCCTAACGCTTCAGTACCCCTGGTCGCTCCTTCAATAAGAATTCCGCCACAAAATTAAATGTAACATTTAATTTCCGCCAATTCTTATTTTAAAATCAATTTCTCTTCTAATGTAAATAAAGTACAAATCTAAACCGACAATGAAAAGGTGCACTTGCCCTCTCCAAAGAATCCATGTGTTTTTTAATCAATGTCCATACGCAGACTTGTATGTTTTGGTAAACGATCTATAATTTTGTGGCCAAATCTGTTAATACACCGTCGTTTCCTATCAATAGCTTTAAGCGCTTCAGCGGCTATTCCATACGATGTGAGACCCCGGAAGTGCCTGGTGCACAAGCTCTATGCCTTCGACCATTTTGAAAATGAAGCGGAGGGAATTGTTTATCACCTCATTCCCCCACAAATGGAAAACTATTACCGTTGGCTCGGGTCGTAGATCCATGGGAAGCCGAATGCAGTGCTGTAAGTCGCTCCAGCCCAAACAACCCACTCCACCATGTAACACCAAGCCCTTCCGGAAGTCGTAGATTAGGCCTGCCGCGTTCATTGGCACTAGCTCCTGCCCAGTATGGGATCGAATCATCCAGGATCCATATATCTGCAAATATATACAACTTAGTCGACACTTATTTTGTTTTTAATACAATGTATATTTGGATACGACTCTAATTTTTTAGCCTTAAATTTCATTTGTAATAAGCATTTCCTAATAACCGCTGAAAATTGATATCGAGTGATGGGTTTGTGTTTGCATGAACAAATAAGTGTCCTGGAACTGTATGTCTGGTGTCCATGTAGTAAAATAAACATATAGATGTGTAATAAAAATGTATGCACTTGACAATTTTACTTATCGTGATAATTTACAAAATATACATAATTCCTTCTATTTAATCGAAGCGCTGAAAGCGCTAAAGTTGTTCAAATGACTGTAGGGGAAGTCATAAGTTAAAGATGATGTAACTTTATTTTTCTACTGATTTATTTGTACATTTATACTAGTGTATACTCTTTAATAATACATGCGTGAATGCCTTGATGTAAACTTCTATCCGTATATACTAGGACTGGAAGATATATGTAGCTTCTGACATGCTGAAAAATATATGTCAATCTACAAGTTAAGATCATTTAAATATGCCACAAATAATAGTGACATTCACATACCAACTACACAGATATAATTGCTTATCAGTCAATGTTTTGCCCCAAGCAGAAATAAACATATACATGGTCTATAACTAGTAAATATAAATCGGTCTATTTAGACCGGGATATAGACGCATGCAGTTCATTCAGGAGTGTGACATGGTCTTGATTCTATTGCGGGATGTTTTGGCTTTCTTCGGTCAATAAAATACTGCGATGCGACAAAGACCGATGTGGTCCGCATGAAATAATTAGTACTGGTTTGCATGACCAGTTTACATCCGCATAGTTTGTAATGCAACATTACTGGCTGGCCGGTTTACTATTGCAAAGATGGCGCCGCCTGGTGACGGCGTTGGAAGAAAAGGAGTTTCATCAACTAAACTATAAGGGATTGTAGAACATTTGTATAAATTTAGTTATTCGGTAAGTTGAACAAAAACCCTAATAGTATAGTCGGCTCAGGAACACATGACCCTATATTCTATTTCAGTACAGGCCAATGGCAGTAGAATGCAAGTATGTGTTAATTGAACACCGTGGATAAACCCACTTAAAATGCTTACTGTACCACGAGTAATTTTTGAATCTTGCTATAGCTCGAATAAATTGACATGATCCCGACCCCTGTGCACGCACACCATAATGTCATTGTGTTGAATATATGAATTTCCATGAGTAAACTTGCAATATCAGTGCCCTAGCTTTATGTTGGCATCACATCTAAGCGTCCTCTGACACTTCCCGCCATGACAACCAACGCAACTATAAATATAAATATAACCAGCGTATCAACTGTTAAATTATGCTAATAAAAGTTCGAGAGGCATGTCAAACTCGCCGGACTGTCCTTATTGTTAACATAACTTAGTTTTGCAAAAGCAGTGATCAGTCATCCCCTACTAAAAGTGGGAAAGTCGTGCCGTTGAAGACATAATAAAGTACTAGCTACAATCTCGTGCTCGACAGTTAATTGTATGTGGCTTATAAAAACACCGGCGGCTTTTAAACACTAAGCATAGTGACACATTTGTCGATCATAATTCCATTCTAAAGTACACTAGAAATGCACGTGAATACCGGTACACATATTACAATAAAACCAAAACAATGTTTTATCTTTACAAACCAAGGGCCATATTCACATCCTCTCCTCCACTCTCACTCACTGAGTTAATCCAAATTTAATTATCGTTTCGTCCGTGCGTTTGAGTGTGAACTCGACCTAACTAGAAATTGGTATTCACAACGGTAAGTGTAGCTGGAGTTGACTCGACTGAGTGAGGAATTTTCGAGGGAGCGAAACGTCGACTTGACCTCGACTCCAACCACACTCAATGGAATGTAAGTGAATACCAAAGTTAGTCACTAACTAAAATAGACAATTTACTATAGGAAGAAGAATTTGAGGAGATGGTTATACCTCTTAGAAATGTCCCAGATCATGAGCAATTCCATAGAAAGCATGGATAATGTGAAATTCTTGTAAAACTTCCATAGCTACACTCAAATGTGGTTACGTGCATACCGATTTAGCGCATGAATGTTGAAGTTATAAAGCTATTGTATTTTCTAATTAAATTAGACAACAAATTCTTACGATCGTGTGGGTTTGATAAATATATTACCATAACTATTTTATTTATAATTTGTTATCTAAAAGTATATGATTTGGACAAACAAAGTTACTGTAATAAGTGTAAAAAGTAGCTGGAATTAAAATTTAGTCATCTTGCCGCGATGTCAATTCAATGCATGCTATTTATATATGGAGCATAACAATGAAATTATATTGTTTTTATTCTTTGCCATATCATTATTTTTAATTCCGTCCAGTGTTGATATGAAGATAACTGAACTATTTAAATGAAGAAAAAAACGTGCTAACTTGCAACACATACCGATGATGTGCATTAATTTTTCTTATTTGCAACCGTTCATGAGTCCAAGTGCCGCCTCGATAGCCTACTGTTAGAGCGTCCGCTTCGAATGTGGGAAGCACCGGGTTCGATCCGGGGTCACTTCATGCTAAAACGAAATGGTATTAGTATTTCCCTTGTAAGATGTCTAGCATAATAAGCGAAAGCTGGCTTCTCTTATGTTTATCGATTCCATTGTGACGATGGATAAACTCGGACATGAGGTGTCGAGGATGGTTAATATTAGTTCAAGGTTGGACCAACTTGTTTCATAATCAACCTAAAACCAAGAGCCATAATAGGTAAATTATATTTTATACATGTCGCTTATTAAATGGCATTCTAGGAATTATGGCTTTCTAGTTGTCGGGCTTCCCCGGAACGGTCTGAACGATATACGTGTAGTAATAAGTTTACAAAATCATCTGACAAGCTGCTTATAAAAGTAAACTAAGTTCATCTCATCTGACTTCTAAATTATTGACATGCCATATCTGCTTGACGGTCGGTGGAATTAATATTGACGTGATATACTATTTAATATTGAGTCCATGCCAAAAACGTACGGCATTTCGTATGGTGTATTCTTCGGTATGATCATCCTTTATTCATTTAAAACTCGTACGCATTGTCTTGCATAAATGTTTTGTAAATATATACGTTCATTTAACGTTAATTACATCGAAGTTTTATGTTAACTGATCCACTATCATCATTACAATAATCATACTCTCTATTTGTGATTATTCAAATGAAGGTTTCATTTGAGCGAGTTCAAGGAAATAATAAAGAATGTATTAAAAAAATCATCAAAATTATAATTTGACTGTGTTAGTATACATTACGAAAATGCATCGAAACCCAACCAACCAATTCAATAATAAAGCACAGATTGTTTGTACAGTGTAATATCCTAACGTACATTATAACGGTCACACACTCAGGAAAGTCGAGGGTGAGTTACCCATGTGAATACCAAATCTCCACTCGACCTTCACTAACTCGACCGTCACTCCAGCTACACTTGAGGCTACCTTAGGTTAGTGTGAGTCGAGTTGGAGTGGAGGACCGACATGTGAATATGGGCCCAAGTGTCAAATCGTCAAACGTGACAGTGGCAAGCTACATAAGTACAGATCAGTCAAAGTTAACGATTGTTCATCGAGTCCGCTAATTAATCCACCTGCTGGGTAATACAAACTCATACCTTTACGCCAGATACCCCCCTATCACTGTCTGGGACAAACTAGTATAATTATGTATATTCGTCCCGGGTCGATAACTGTAAGAAACCAAGTAGTCAAACAAACAAAATCTCACCACGTGGCTTCACCCTGTGCTATAAGAAGTACAGCCGACAACATTTGACCTGTCCCTAATTAGTCTTCGTGTGTTTTCGCTACGGTACCATAAGCATGATTCGATTAGTTAATTTTAAGACTCACATTTGACAATGTATAAGCACATATGCTAAATGTTATTTGCAATGATTCAGCCATATTGCCCACAACAATAAAACATTTCCCTTCCGAGACAAACGCGCTAAGCTGTGCTGTTGTATTGAAGACAAAATAACAATGGTAACAGTAACTTCTTACCACGTGGCGTCTAGGCGACAAACAGTACTTAGGTAATAGTGCATGACCCGCTTCACCATTAACTCAAATGAATTATTATAATCGATATATATCAGTTGTCAATACATAAATGTTGAAATAACCAACCGACTCATGTGTTTATATAAATATACCACAATTAACTTGTGCTATGAACAGGCTCATGCCATCGCTATCATTACACATGAACATATTCATTACGGACTCGTGACAAGACTATTATGAATGTTTAATATTTACCAAAGCAATATAAATTGAACTTATTCCGTAAGGCACAAAATTGCGCTTCAAGCTTCATGCTTGCTGCATGAATTCAAATTATTCAATACCTGCTTGTCACATTTCTCCGTTTCATTGATATGTTATGGCTATATGACCTGTTCCACGTGTCATGCAATGACTACAAAAACAATAAACGCATTACTTATCTTTTCTACCATCTTCGGTGTGTCGCAGCAATAGTTGTGTTCCAATTCGCCGTTGCACATTCATTTTACCTCGAAACCACGCCATCCAAGGTGTGAACAGTTGTCTTTAGAAGTGTAATAAATTTAATGACACCGGACGAGAACCGATCGATGATTTATATAGCCTAGCCTTGCTACGTCACCGAATCACCGGTTGAGTAATTTGTAAATACAGGCTGACACAGATAGTAAGGTAGATAATAACCACAGAAAATTTACACGACCTGAGACACTAAATGACTGAGCAAAATAACTTAATAACTTAATTATTAGAAATTAATCTTTATTGCTGGGGAAAATATTTTTCTATTTAACCCTTCTATCAAAGAAAACAACTGTTTTCTGCAGTAATGTAACCTTCCTGCTTACTGTCTTCAATAATAATCCTGTGTTCAATATCTCCATATCAATCAAAAACAAAATCCATAACTCCAATCAATCAAAATTGAAATTGTGACATAAAAATCTACATGGTACTATTTCATCAGATAAGTATAATAAATTATATAGTACAATCTTACAATCACAAGTAGTCTTCGAAAAATCCTTTTTTAACCGATTGTTTCATACACGTGTATGCATTACGCCAGATCGGAAATATGTGCTTGTTTTGCTAATTTGTACACTATGGGACACTTCTGACAGAGTTACCTAATATGACTGTAAATTATTTAAACTGATGTCATAAGATAACACGATTGTCAACAAAATGAAGCATGGGCACCTACATGCTGTAACAAAACACTAAATTATCAACCAAATTACATAGAGGATATTAGTTGATTTTGGTGTTAGATCGAATTTTATTTCACCGAGTGATCACAGAAAATCATCACGAGTGAAATTAAATTGGTCTTACACCAAAAATCAACAAAATTTCTGTTTATTATATGCCTCAATTCCTCTTAAATATGTACCGTAATTGGCTTAATTGGAAAAATTACGTCGAAGACGTGAGAATTATGACGTCATGATGACGTAACGCATATTTTAAAGCCGAACGCCGTTGACGTTACGTTTCTTTTTTTGCATGATACTGGAACAAGCTTCTAAAACAGTGAAAATAACAAAGTGGTAATTTCACTGTTATTTTCACTGTTATTTTTACTGAAAAATGCCATTATCCATTGAAAGCAAATAATAAAATACACTATTAATAATTATTGTGTGTCTGTACATTGCCACTGTAATATTATGAACATTACCGAGAGGCATTTCATGATAGATAACTTGTTGCATGTTGATAAACACACAGTGAACATATCATTATACACTAAAATCAAACAATTTTCAAATATAGAATTTATTAACAGAGTTATTAATAATTAAAAATGAGGTTTAAGTTAAAATATCACGCTGAATCAGTATTCTTGGGACATTTTTTCTTTGCATTTTTTAACGAGGCAAGCTAAAGTGATAAAACTCTGCATCAGTAACAACAGTCATAGGGCTCATCTCATGGTCATAGTATCTTATTCATTAGGCTCTGTAGAAAGGATGTAATGACCCATAAGAAAAAGCTTAATTATTTTGGCATTCACCCATTTATGTTACAAATGTAATATGAATATGAGCCGTATCCATTTAGACGAAACCAGATTTTTTCAGCCTTTTCACAGCTGGTCTTTCGATTTGTTTGACCGCCCTGGCTTTTATTTAGCTGTTTAGTTTCATTTTCTCATTCAATTCTGTGTTCGGCATCGTGCCGTGTGGTAGTGGTCTGTGTGTTGTTTATGCTTTCTGTGCTCTGCTATTTGAGTTGAGCACTGCCTTCCTTGTCCGATGTTTTATTATCCCTTTTATGATTTTCCACATTGAATTAAGTAAGTAAGTAAAAGTTCAAAATTTGGTATAGGTCGTTTGCGGCGAAACAAATCGTATAAATTTCTGAAAATCAATTCATCAAAGGTTGGTAAAAATTTACGTAGAACCATAATAACATCCTACCTACTCGAATTCCAAATTTCACAATTTTGTATTACTTATTAAAACATGTTCATTCTTGATTATACACTTGGCCAATGTTCTAACTACACCGAATTTAAATTTGAATATCTCTAGAACCGTCGCATTGAATCTAGTGATTTTTTGTAAAAGGGTCTAAATCGATATCGTCTACGATATTATTATGTTTTTACAAGTCATTCGGTGGAATAGTGTGCACTGATGCATGGCGGTACAATATCCTCTTTTGCAGGCGTGCTATGAAATTTGTGGCGGGAATTCGATTCCACGTTGTCAATCGCTTCTTAGTTGATCGATCGTCCTATCAGAAAAACACCACATGGCTGGTATGCTATTTGAAGAAATGGTCAAGGTTACGGGTCGTTGGTGTAGTGGTTTGAGCTAACAGAGGATAAAAACACTCTTGACAAATGTTTTTACTTTTCGTTTCAGTCCCTACACTAAAAACGACATATATTGATGTTTTCATGTTGATATAATAAAATAAATAACAAATTAGGAACTGGTAATGTCTACTACCTTAACTATTTACATGTCTGGTCCTTTGTTCAAATGGAATACGAACCCTAATTTGTTTGTTTGAAAGGACTTACGACTTAAAAGATCTACAACGTGGAATGGGTTTCCCGCCAACATTCAATAGCACGTGCACAAAAATTGACATTGTATGTCGTCATGCCTCGGTGCTCAATATTACACAGACTGGGATGCAAAAACATCCTACTAACAATTTAAAATTGTTTTCAAAAATAGTGTGAATCAATACAACGGTTACCGATGTTTTGTATTTGCTGCATTGATTGTCAAGGAGTTTTGCGCACACCATGTGTCTACCATGTCATGATCAGATTGAAGGGTTTGGTGAATGTCTTGAATTGTATCTCATTTTGTTTAATCAAATTGGTAAATGCTAAGCAAAGCATCGTAGCTTTTTTCGAATGACGTTTTAAAAGTGCAGTCGTCGAGGTTATGCAAATGCCTATATGATTGTGTTCAAATTATAACAGCGGGTTACTTTACTGTTGGAACTATGTCATTCAGCTTGGGCATTCAGCTTTTTGATTGATGAAACTAGTTCATTCAGCTTTTTGACAGATAGGACTAGGGCAGATTATTATATTGATCGGGTATGTGCTGGGCATTGTGCCTTGTATGCATTTATGTTTTCTGTGCTCGGCTGGCTAAGTTGAGTACTGTCTTCCTTGTCCGACTTAATATTATGTTTTAAACCACTAGCTAGCACCACTTTTCTCTCAATCTCATAGGAGTTGAATTTCTAACACTTTAAATCAGTTTGGTGCACAGCTATTGTAAATTCAATATACGTGTTATTACATATACTCACACTAGGTCAAATTCTTATTTCAGGTGTTTTCAAATTCATCTGCTCGCAAATTTGATATTCAGCCTTACACAGAGAACTGCTTTGCCTTGTATCACCAAGGTTACAGGACAGACGCCGTCTATACTGTTCAACATACGGATGACAACATTGAAGACACATACTGCAACATGGATACAGTTTTAGATGTTGGTGCTGATGATTGCCTACAATGGCTCCAGTATGGATATACTGAAGATGGTGTATACCAGATACGACTGTCCAACGGTACATCCATTGATGTATGGTGTGACCAGCAAGGTGGCGGCTGGACGGTATTCCAACGCAGGCAAGATGGGTCAGTAGACTTCTATCGGAAATGGGCGGACTATGTAAATGGATTCGGTGACATATCGGGTGAGTACTGGCTTGGCCTTGAAGCTATCAATTTGTTAACAAAACAACCATCATCACTTCGTTTGGATATGGAAACGTTCGGAGATGTTACCAAAACCACAGCTTATGCTTTGTATGATGAATTCGCTTTAGAACCGACTGAAAATTACAGACTTTCACTTGGTACATTCACTGGCGATTGTGGTAATAGTTTAGAGTCACACAACCATATGCAGTTCACTACGTGGGATAGAGATAATGATATCAAATCATCTAGAAACTGCGCAGAACAGTTTAAAGGCGCCGATTGGTATTATCTATGCCATGAAAGTAACTTCAATGGAGTCTATCACGACCAAGGCGAAGATGTGTATCGCACGGGAATTCACTGGTTCAGATGCTGGGGAGGTAGTTATTCCTTAAAGGCTTGTTCCATGAAAGTTAGACGAAATGTTTGAAATGATTACTACATAATCTGGGAAAGCTGAACAGTATGCAATTACCGTTATGGTGACAAGAGAGACATATGCGTCTAAGTAGGATACTTCTACTCTTCGCTATTTAATATACATTAAAATACATTTCGCTGGCTAAGAATGAGAAGATCGTAAGTGTTACGTAAGAGCCTTTTTTCATACAAAATATGATCAGGTCATGTTGACCAAACTAAAGTTGATAAATCTTGTTTTTCCATAAGTAAATAGTAGTATTCTGACAGTTTATTCTTGTTTTCACAAAATAGCGTTTTTGTACTTGCGACCTTCTCATTCTAAGCGAGCGATTTATACATTTGTAATCACCATACTTAAGATACACCAAAAACCGTGCCATTGGCGGGCTTATATACTACACATCACAGAAGAAAATGCATTTTATTGTAGTATCGACACACACATATAATTACTTCTTTATTTGTTGCCAACAATTTTTAATATAAGTTAACTTAGTGGAAGAGTTATTGTTGACTTTTACTTAACTGTGTCAGACCCTTCACCTTTAATCTTTACGTAATGGGGCATTTATTTGAGATAGGTTGATCATATCATAATGGATCTTGTCACCAATACTAAATACTATTCAAATTACTTCAAGTAGTCAATGAAACGCACCGACAATATTTGGTTATTGTTACAAAAAGATTATATTAAGGGAAGCAAGACAGGGAAGGCAGCACTCAACCCAAAAGGCCGACAAAGTCAACATTAACATGATTAAACCGTAGAAAACAACATTTGAAAACGAAAGGGCAACTATTAAAAATAGAAATTCTAAATTTCTATCTCCGATATTGTATAGACTTAGTTTATATTAAATTATTTAAGGTCGATTGTGAAACAAGTTTTTCCAACTTACATTAATCACTCTCGACACCTCATTCCTGATGCTATCCATCGCCACGAGGGTATGAGAGAAGAGAAGCCAGTTTCCCTTTTATGCTGAGCGTCTAGCATGGGAATTTCCGGAATCATTTTTATTTCGTCTTTGGTATGACGCGGCCAGGGATCGAACCCGAGACCTCCCGCACTCGAAGCAAACGCTCAACCACTAGGCTATAGAGGAGCCGGTAACGATTTTGTATGTATTTTGTAAAGTTATAGATAAAGTTATTTGTTGCTAAGTTTTTCATTTCCTTGTGCCCTGTCATCCTCTATTAATTTATTTGTTTGTTTTTGTTTAATATCATCAATTATTTATTTGTGAAGCTGCAGGGTCTTACCATTATTCTTAACTTTTTAAGACTTCGGGCAGCTAAAACTTGATGTTTCGGCCTGTTTGCTATTGAAAATTGGCATTCAAAATGTTTGAAGTGGGTCATTATGAGCTAGGTCTTTCAGCTGAGGCACATGGCTTGTTGAGGCAGGGCCATTAAGCTAGGACATTTAACTTGTTGAAACTTTGTCATTCTGCTAAGGCTTTCAGCTTTTTAAAGACATATTGCTAAAACTAGGTCATTCAGCCGAGGCCATGACATTCAGCTTTTAACTGTAACTTTTTAGGACTTCGGACAGCTAAAACTGGGTATTTCAGCTGTTTTACTGTTGAAACTACGTCATTCACTTTGGGCATTCAGCTTTCCGATTACTGAAACTATTTGATACAGTTTTGTGACAGTTAGGACTTGAGCAGCTCGTTTTCTTGTTCGGTTATGTTTTGGGCATTGTGCCTTGTATGTTTTTATATTTTCTGTGCTCGGTTGGTTAAATTGAGTGTCGCCTTCCCTGTCTGACTAATTATTATATTTTGCAACCATGCATAGATGAACATACATGTATATTGTTTATCGTCCATATTCAATGGGGATAACGTATAGAACGGAAGTGATACCCCGGACGGTTTTTCGACTGTAAATTTCATCGCTTCGGTAAGTAAATCTAGATTTTTCTTTGTTTTGTAAGACGCTTTCAATGAAATCAACCGGCCCACCGTACCCGGCCCGGTCGCTACCTTCAGACCCAAGCCCATTTCCCTGCAAATACCTATGATTAAGGAGAACACTCGATTCTAGTGCGGTTTTGGTTACTGCACCCCTGACGACCCGTCTGCATTTCTTCCAATTTCTGCCGATTTGCAGGGTGTGTTGTTGTTTTATGGGACCAACTTCGTTGTTTACCCTATTCTATGTATGCATTTTGCAAAATTAGTTCGATGCAGCCAGGTTATGAGGCAGAATAAACGAAAGAACCACTATGATACCCCTGACGGTTGCTGTCCCTAACTGATACCCCTGACGCCTCAAAATACTATAATGTTGTAATACGAGACGGTCGGCTCTGTACATGTTCAACCACTAACAAATCAAGATTATAATCAATACAGTAATTGCGTATAAACATGAAGAACTTGATAAACAATTCCAATAGACAAAAACAGTTGCATACATAGATTTGGAATCGTACAGCAGGTCAAGTCGTGTGAGCTACTAGTATAACAATTCATATTACAAATTATTATAAAGAAGTCCGTATTAATTTATTTATTAATCTTAAATTTCGACGGCTCATAGTTGGACATTGGAACCACCGTTTACGTGAATGGGTTGTTATTAAGCTGCTGTTTGCTGTGCGGGCTCCTTGATACATCAGTAAGTACTACTTAAGAAGCTCCACCAAGGAATAAGGTAGTGAACTACAGCCAGGAGTTTGGTGGTTTTTACTCTTATTTATCATCGGTGGATAATTTTCGTCTATACTTCAAGTACTCCATGTGAATTGTAACGGTTAAGTGGAGATCAAAGTGTTGTAGGGAGCGTAGGTGGTATTCTACACATATACATTACGTTCACAACTACACCGGGTTTATATTAAACACAGCGTTGATCGTTCAAATCAAACACACAGGTAAATAAGTATACTTCAGACATAGAAAGGTATGTCAATTTAAAGAGTTTGTTGACATGCATCGATGCGTGCAACGTCTGAATTGCTTGTTTCTTGGTCGATTGCTATTTAGTGAACTGTCACAAGTTGCCGCGTCCCGGAAATAATACCGAGTAGTGCCTGCTTGTATAACCACATGAACGATAAACACAAATTAAATAATGTTATTTTGTTAAAAGTTACCAATTAATGCACACACCCTCCGGATATGCTTAGCCAAACCTCGCTCACCGTGACTAACATGTTTTTTAACATAACGTTTAATAAATAACAGCCCTGCGTACAACGAAGGTTTATAGCGACAAAAAACCCTGATTTTTTAACATGTTTACAGGTAACTTTCCTTGAACGCAGGGCAGGTACGACATAGGTACGTAACACACCTCACATAATGCTTCGTTGAATGCAGGGCAGTACAAGGTACCTCAGATCACAATATATTAATCTGCTGTATAAGTTAAACTACATCTATAATTTACATCATCTCAGTCACACTTGACTTTAATGTAATGAGTGGTTACTGGTCAAAGTAAACAAGAACTGGATGTAAATAAATAGAAATGTAAGAAATAATTAAAGCGTTCAAAGAAAGAAGAATAAGAAATGTAATACAAGTACATGCCATGAAGTAATACAATGTCATATTTGAATTGAAACGAACACGTCGTCGCCCGAGTTAAGAAGTGTTCTATCTCCATTTTTGACAAAAATGAGATTTTTATATCACTGAAATCGTCTTGTCGAGATCTACAATAATATCTTATCTAATAATAAATCCGCCCAACACTAACGAAGATACCCAGTAATGATTTGCTCTATCTCCACCAAATAAATCAACTACACTCAAACGATTTAAAAACGCACCACTTGTGAAATGTCAATTGCATTGTTGAAAACACTGTTCTATTGTTCTTTGACTTCAAGCAAATAATCTTCAGTCGATGGGCAATGTGTTTTGTAATGTTCATGGTACTTAACGAGTCTGAAATAAGTTATGCTATGATTAACAGGGTGACCAATGTACATGAAAGTCACAATATCTAAACGGGAGAAAATCCTTGTACTAAACTAATTACATCCTCTTTAGCAATGATGGAAGTAATAATGCAATAGTATATTTTCGACTTATCGGTTGACACACAGCATTAGATTAACATTTTGTGCAGTCATGCGGAACCGATTCAAGTGATGCAACATGTCCTAATGGTGACCTTTGGCTCAGGGTCATACCGTTAGACTGGGCTGATCGTAGTCGGTCTTTGACTGTGCCATTCACAAAGAATTGCTGTTGTAAGCACACAATCGTCGTTTGGTGGCAGCTGAACCGCCCTGCTACGACCATTTGGCTCATTTAGGCTTGTAGTGAAACCGGAAGCATCCGAACAAATATTTCAAGCTAATTGCAGTATAACAAGACAAACAGAATATAGTGATTATGTTGTTTTTTCAGTGTGTACCCATACATGGTACAGTTTAAAGCGAATATCGATCCGAAATATTAACGCGATCGTGGTTCACGTGCAAAACTGGCAAATACAGAAACGTTGTGTTGGCGGGGTATTCCAAATTATATGTTCCTATGTTAAAGAATATTAGCTGGGGAGATACTCTAGACTATGAATTTCAGAAGAAAATTAATTTTGACAAAATTCGGTTATTCTTTATATTGGTGCGTTTTTTAATCGTTTGAGTGTATTGACTCTTATACTGTTTCAACTCCAGGAGTTGGAGCAGTTTACCTCTAAACATAATATTTAGCCAATCAAATTAAGTAATTTGTACATGTGACTCTTAGTGCCTTGGTAATTATTTGCTCTATCTCCATAACTGTCAATAAAGAATTGCTCTATCTCCATAACTGTCAATAAAGAACTGCTCTATCGCCATAAATTTCAATAAAGAACTGCTCTATCTCCATAAATTTCAGTAAAGAACTGTTCTATCTCCATACATTTCAATAAAGAACTGCTCTATCTCCGGTTTTTGGAGATAGAGCAGTTCATCTTTAAGAAATAATGAAATATTATGACAAAATTGCTCTATCTCCAAACACAAAAATAATAATGAATAAACTCATACAACATTTTATAAATATTTAACTTGATATTCTAAATCTGTTCTTAATGCTGAATATTCGCATACAATATTGTCCACATATCTTTTACACTCACAGAAATATGACCAACTGAAATTTCAAACTCGAATTTCTCGAAATAGTGAAATTGGTAGATAGAGCAACGTTCCACTCAGGCGAGATGATCTGAATTATTAATTCTGAATATTCACTTTCCTATGGTATCACATAAGTTATATTTCCTAAAAACAATTCGATGCGAAGCAACGATATATCACCATTAATTTATAAAAATGCTTGTCAAATATTGCCTATAATGAACTAGCATTTCGTTTAAATTGGTGGAGCTTCCTAAGTAGTACTTACTGGAGTATCAAGGCCTCCGCACAGCAAACAACAGCTTAAACAACCCATTTACGTTGGTTCAAATAGTCATCTATGAGCCGTCGAAATTTAAGATTAATAAATAAATTAATACGGACTTCTTTATAATAATTTGTAATATGAATTGTTATAGCTCATACAACTTGACTTGCTGTACGATTCCAAATCTATGTATGCAACTGTTTTTGTCTATTGGATTGTTTATCAAGTTCTTCATGTTTATACGCAATAACTGTATTGATTAGAATCTTGATTTGTTAGTGGTTGAACATGTACAGAGCCGACCGTCTCGTATTACAACATTATAGTATTTTGAGGCGTCAGGGGTATCAGTTAGGGACAGCAACCGTCAGGGGTATCATAGTGGTTCTTTAGTTTATTCTGCCTAATAACTTGGTTGCATTGAACTAATTTTGCAAAATGCATACCTAGAATAAGGTAAACAACGAAGTTGGCCCCACAAAACAGCAACACACAATGAAAATCGGCAGAAATTGGAAAAAATGTAGACGGGTCGTCAGGGGTGCAGTAACCAAAACCGCACTGGAATCGAGTGTTCTCCTTAATCATAGGTATTTGGAGGGAAAATGGGCTTGGGTCTGCAGGTATCGACAGGGCCGGCTACGGTGGGCTGGTTTATTTCATTGAAAGCGTCTTACAAAACAAAGAAAAATCCAGATTTACTTACCGAAGCGACGAAATTTACAGTCGAAAACCCGTCAGGGGTATCACTTCCGTTCAATACGTTATCCCCATTGATATTACTGTATTTAATATTAATAGAAGCATAGATAAATGTTTAAGCATTGTATAATGTAAGGATACTCAATGCTATGTTATTATGTTTGGCTAACTTATACACTAGCTGTATAATTATATTTAGACGTTCCTGACTGTGTCCGATGTATCTTCAGATATGTATCTAAATTAACGACGTGGAACCTATATTATTTTTTGAAGTTGTTGCTGATGGTCTGGATAGTGTTGCATTATTGATGGACAAACTAATTGATGACTTGAGTGTTTGGATCGTTATGCAGATTATCGTTTGACGTAGAACTAAACGACGTGTACATGCATAATAGATGTAATGTAGTGTTCCGAAATTATCGTATTACGAATCACAAACCTACGCTTATAACTGGTCAGTTTTTAATTTCTAGTAACATTTTTGTTTGGGAATATTTTTGAACGAAGTTTTGTGTATCTGGTTGTTAGTAGATAAACAACGTATTCAATATTTTAATGTTACGGTGCAGTGAATATTGTCCGTTAAAAATAACATTTTTACGAAAGGCACGAAAAAGTGTGTAACAGTGGGAAATAAAATGACACTTGGTCATTTTCATTAAATTCATGACCCCTCCCCCCCCCCCAACAACAAAACCCCGACAAAAGTAGATGTGTGTCTAAATTGACGTTGTGACGTCTGGTTTATCAGCACTAGCGTCTCAATGTTGTACTAAGTTATTGTTTGAACATTCAAATAAGTAACCTTATACCATGCAATCATTAAACCCCTACTGGTTGTTTGGAGTCATGATCCGCCTGTCCAACTTCCTGTTCATTGTTCAAATTTGTTAACGTCATTATTCGGCAATGGCTGGTCGGATTTCAATGTGTGTGATCAACTGTCGCTGAGATTTCTCTTCAGACGTGACGTCAATGCGACAACATTACTTAGCCTGAATGTACAGAAGGACATGTTCTTAGCTGATAGAAAATGTGCGTTTTAAGCCAGAGCAGATTTCGTAAATTCGCAAGTTTACTCAAAGCTAAATTAATTGCTAGTGTTATCTTAATATTGTGTCTTGTAAAATGTAACATATTAAAACATAATCACACATTTTTAACTACATTTCTTGCATTTTAACAAAATATACCCTGTTTATACAGAGATAGTGAGATTTGTGTAATGCAAAATTATAATTGCCTCCAAGTGTATATATTATGTAATATTATTGTTGTTGTTGTTGTTGTATATATGCATAATTTACTACTACGAAAATCAGTCGGTCGTCTAGAGTTAGGGTCGTTATAATTTCGTATATATGTTCGTACTGTCAAAGATCATATAACAAAATGATAGGCAATTATCGAATTATGATTGAAGATATATAATGCTTTGCGCGCGCTTCGATAGTTATCGGCCGTTTCCGTTCTAATAGAGGTTGAATCTCGTTCGGGTAAATCCGTTTCTTTTCGTGTAAAAAAAGAAGTGTTTTGATCATTTGCAGCAGATTGAAAAATCATCGACCCGAAAACGTCAAAGAAAAATTGGTATATTTCACAATAAAAATAAATCGTCTAATTTATTTATACAACAACATTCCAGACACATAACGGACGAAATAAACACCCATCTTCGCTAAATTGGACCAAGAGTTGCTTTAGATTAATTCGAATATCTCGTTGACGAAGCAGGTTAAAATGCCGCGATAATTCAAGATGGCGGCGAAAAGCGGCAAAATAGCGTCTTCGTGAAACTCTCGTCAAGTCTCGTGAAATTTTGCCGATCGCAATATTTCGTTTCAAAATGGTGGATCCAATAGGCTATATGCAATTTAATATGTTTCAGTTGCATTCCGAGTATTCTTTGGTACTGTTGGGGCTTAAAGTTTTTTGTGTTTAATTATGTAGTATTTACTTGAAACTTTTATTCTCTAGAAATGGTTTACTCGTATATGACAATAACACGTATTTGACACTATATGGAAATTATTCACAATATACGTACTTCGCTTGCACATACTCGGCCAGGCAAAACTCGGGCTTTCAGCTCGCGTTCTGTTGTTTGTTGAGTATCGTGTCATGTAATTGTGGTTGTAAATTGTAAATTGCTTTTAAGTTTTCTATGTTCGGCTGTTTGAGTTCAGTGCTGCCTTCCATGTCCGAAGTTTACTATTTGTATTCGTACATGGAGACTGTATAATGAAACTTATTTATATTTAGTGTTTAGTATGCATATTTATAATATATCAAGTTTATTTCATGAACAATATCAGTAACCTTTTATCATTCATATTTCCCTTGCACCATTCTTTTATCTCGGTGTTGTATTAATGAATAAAATATGTTGTTATAAATTTTTAGAAAGCGAACCGAGCAAGAAACAGTTCATGATCAATGACGTATGCTATGGCAGGTGTTACAATAGCTAAGTGTGTAGAATTGTGTACTGTTTTACCAACATTGTGAAAATACCACGTGAATCAACGTTTACATATTACTCTTACGCAAATTCTTATAATATGTGCGTTCTACTAACCTTGCGTAACAATATTAAATACGGAACGTATAGTTCGCCGGGGATAACTCTAAACTTATCATTAAACAAGCATAATGTAAACACTGTGCGTTATCAGTGTATTTTTAAAGAATATTTGCATTAAAAGTGAATATGCACGAATATTGAACAAAATTTTATTTTCAGTTTTATTTGTAACAAAGGCTAGTAGTATCATCGGCGGACTTAGGTTAGAAATTATCGTAATACAGTATTTAAAACGCATTTACGCACGTTTACACGCCTTACGAAGTATTTACGGAAACTTGTAATCACGCTAGCGTTTGAATGTGTTAATAAAACAGTACCCATGTGCAAGTTACGAAATAGTTAAGTTCTTAAGTAAATCTTGGGACAAATGTTTTGTCAGATGGTCGCCATTTATGACCGAAAAACGGTTGATTATTTTATCCGAATTATACATTGGGAATAAATGTTTATTATAATATAATCGATTGGACAATATTATTCAGAAGTCTCTGGAATCGTCAGAATGGCTTATTTGGTATTTAATATAATACATGTACCAACATAAACTGTTTGAATATATTTCGGACATTCAATAAACATTATAACACACGACATGAATTGTTACTTATTCATAACAAAAGCAGCAATATACTCAAATGTGTAAACATGTTTCTTATACAATTATATATCGTAATTATGCAAGTCCTTATCATTGCTTATAAGTACATAGACAATGTATAGTAGACATACTTTAATTCCTACTGTTATACGGAATAAATGTTTGTTAGCTCTTCATCCTCTCTATTTTCCATCTGCTATGGTCGTTTATATCTTGAGTTCTGGTGTGATGATGAACTGCACTGTCTGCTGTAGGTTGCTGGCATCTTCCCTAATCTTGGTCCCGAATGGCGTACCTGTTAGCACAACATTTTGCGCGCTTCCTCATGATTTGGACAGATTCGTGCAGTTTATCAGGGGCCAGGGAGACCCTGCTCATAAAGATAGGCTAATCAGGTTATCATTATTTTAATAATAAGCATCTTTCTTTAATTTTGATAGATAGATATTTTATTCAATATATGCATATCTTTCTACATGTATATACAATTTCACAAATTGTACAATCAATATGGTTAATGGTGACATAATTAGCATATTCAGTTCTAATCGTGTCAAATATGTTCATATAATAATAAACAATATATTAAGTTTTTACTATAAGAGAGAGAGAGAGAGAGAGAGAGAGAGAGAGAGAGAGAGAGGGAGGGAGGGAGGGAGGGAGGGAGGGGAGAGAGAGAGAGAGAGAGAGAGAAAGAGAGAGAGAGAGAGTTATTAAGTAAAATACACTACACTATTAAAAGCATACTTGATTGTCTAAGAACATAGATAGGTTTTTCTGGATAGTCTTATTGTCAGATCTTAAAAAGTTCAACAAATTTTGGCACATTGGGATGATTCCAAAAATATCCTTTAATATACATTGTAACATCTTCTTATTTCGTGAAAAAGGGTGCATTATAATAGTGTGGTAAGTGGTTACATCTTCTTCACATATTATAAGTATACAAACATGTGCTTAGAAGGACTATATTATAACTGTATAAGAGGAAGCGAGTTTTGCCACCACTCCCAAATTCTTGTCACCCAATTTTGAAAACACTCGTATGCACATGCCAAATGAATAGTGTCTGCTCATCTATCACACACTGATACCAAGCTGTCTTTCATAGCTTCAGTCGTATTTTCGTATATTTCCGCTGGTTTGACTATACCTGTTAAGTTTGTGTTGGTTATCTTTACTTTCCATCATGGGACATATATTTATTTATTTATATGTACGTATGTCCTTAGTTTCGTTATTCTGTTTAATCTTTTGCTCCATGTCGTTTATAGTGGATATGTTTTATCTTATATAATCAGTCAAATGTCATATATTCTTAGTATACATGATTGTAGACGTCATATCTAGTTTGGAATCTGCCGTACATCTAGGTCTAGAACTATGTTAAATTATTGAATAGTGTGGACTTTTGTATCAAAGAGCGTTTTTTTTCGAGCAAATTGTAGATTTTACGATTACAGGTTACGGATTTCGTGTACATACATATTCTGGCTTGGGCGCTAACGATAATCACTACATGTACAGCGCCGTGCCACAAGTGAACGTCATCATGACGTTTCAGAATGACGGTTGATATTAAGGGGGAGAACTAAATGACGTCCAACTATCTAAAAAGTGTAGGGATTGTGTCCCTTAGACGATTAAAATATTTGTCTAGGTCATGACGTCATATATGACGCAATAAATGTCAAAACAAGCATCTGGGATATACTTTTATTTCGAGGTACACAAACATGGTAGAGATGCGTAAATCACTTACACTTGGTATAAAAGAAGCTGTAGCTTGGCTATTCTACTCTGGAATCTCACAGATGGGTAAATCACATACGATAGACAGTTTTAGGCGATGTGACAAAACAGAGAATCTTCCGAAAAAGGGCGTTCAACTAAAATTTCGCAGAGCGTGACGGGCCACAACCTTTGAGGATAGTTAAATAAAACAGAAAACGGACTAAATCGGCATATCAACTGTTGTAGATTCAAACATAAATACCAAAGGTTAAATTAAAATACTAGAAGATAACCTCTGGCCAGTTGTTGTACATTGATTTCATCAGAGAGCTTTTTATACCAAGGCGTATACCCCTATAGAACCCGTGTTTTGAGTAAATGTAAGGCCAGAAATCTTTTTCATTCCATAGCGTAGCTAGCCAAGAGCCCGGACCTTAATATTATTCAGATCGTTTGATAAAGATTAAAGAGGCAAATCAAAACTCGCACAGAACTAATTGAAACTAGAGAGAGACCAAAAACTTGCCCACTGAGACACCTCGATAAACACTCCTAAAACTACTCCAGAAACCTGAATTCAAGTATACCAAAGCGAATTCAGAACATGCTTAAATCAACTGACTACATCATAAAATATTAAGATCAGTCTGTTCATATTATTAGCATTACACAGCGTTTAATTTTGAGCATGTTTTTACATGACGTCGGCCATGTTGTTTTGTGACGTTCACTTATGGCACAAGTCTGTATATATAACAATGTAGTTCAACTAGAGACTGCAACACTTTTCAGTGGTTTAACTATGGCCACATCATTGCTTTTATTCTTGTTTAATACATGTATGCACCATCTTGAAACTACTCAAACGCAAATATGATTGTTTGCGTCATTAGAAACCAGACATGCGCAGATAATCAAACCAAACCAGAGTATAAATTAGGCCGAGCATAGCCTTTATTTGCCAGTCAGTTTTCTGCTGAAATATGGCAGGCATATGAATGCCTCCACCTGTATTTGAACACGGGGTGCCAGATTAGACGCACTAACCATTGAGCTTCGGAGACACAGGGTCAAACCAAGCCGTGTTTGACTGATTGGTATGACAGTCGTGTTTTGTCACGCATCCTTTTATATCACTAAATTTCTGAACGCTATCAGGTCAAGCCAATTCGAACTCTATAGTCAATTATTCATCAGCCATTCTTCATTTTCAAGGTGGTAAAAAACTAATATAAACAACATTACTCAATTTGCATTTTATATGAAAATACTATTAATTATAAATAATTAGTTATTCAAATTTAGATATTAGTAATTTTCAATTTCAGCAATATTATACTGAATACCGAGCGAAAATTGTGAAACACGAGTATTTCTTCTAGATTCTGTTTCGTCAGGCATGGCATTCAATTTACCAATTATTATTATTATTACACTATATCGAAATTCGTATAAATGAAACAAATTGTGCATCACTGTTGTGTTATTGTTATGAACGAGCTATTTAATGGGATAGTATAGAAGCGTTAAATGATACCTCCCGATTCCTTGATGACATTTTAATAATTAACATCTGTTCTCACATACGATTCGCAGGTACGGCTGTAGGGCAAATATTTTGGTGCGCCTTAAATCTAGTTCTTAAATGACACTGTCCGTTTGAAGGCGGAAGTCCTACTATAAAATTAATCGTTTTGTATACATTTTAGAATCATATACGCCACACTTAAACGAAAAAGTTTACAAGGAACTATAAAATAATTCTATAATATTTTCATTTGGTATGTGCCCTACTGCAATTTCGTTTTCAAGTATAAGGCTGATTCGAATCTTTAATAATTGCATGTACACTGTTTCTGTTGTGGGTTGTTCTTATTATCACGGTGTGTCGTCAGTTTGTTATATTCTTGTCACCTGGTTTTTGCCCCTATTCAATTTGACTGACTGAGGCGGCAGAAGATCGTGATGGGATGATGTGTTTTCGTAGTTGCAAGTTTTGTTGTGTTGGGCATTGTCTGTGCCTTTTTGTTATTACGTCGTGTATCTTGTAAATTGTAGTTGCTAGTTTTTATGTTGGGTATTGTATACATGTGCCTTTTTGAGTTGCTAGTTTTCTATGTAGGACATTGACTTTGCCTTTTGTTTTCATGTGTCCTTCTTGTGACTTTCGTGCCCGTAGTTTCGTTATTTTGTTTTATCTTTTGCTCCATCCATGCTTTTATAGTGGATAGTTTCAATCCTATATAAGCAACCAAATGCCATATATTCTCAGAATTCTTCATTTTACCGTAACCTACAGTATATGGATGATTCGGTTATATGGATGCCGCTTAGCGATTACCGCCAATTCTCTTTAGTTGGAGCTAGGATTTTTTCTTGGCACACACTATTTGTCCTCAATCTGACTCATTCGCGCTATTCGTAACCTATCCGGTTCATTTAATATTTGATATGCAGCTGTAGATTTATGGGTATAGCCTTTTTGTCGCTATTCCTTTCGGCATTTTTACCACCTTCCATAAATGAATGCCGCTACAGGGATTTACCATTTACTTTTATTCTTCAACTGTTTAGGAGTTTTGACAGCTAAAACTAGGTAGTTCAGCCTTTTTACAGTCGAAACTTGGTCATTCAGTTCCTTCATTGCTGAAACGACAAAAATTCAGTTTTCTATAGCTGAAACAAGGTCGTTTATCTTTTTGGCAGCTTAGACTTTGGCTTTCAAATACTTAACAGCATTCAGTAGTTAAGTTCATTGTTTTGTTCAGGCATTGTATAGTGTAACTGTTGTACATGTATGTAATGTGTTTATGTTTTCTGTGCTCGCGTGGTTACGTTGAGTGCTGCCTTCCTTGTCCGATTTTCTATGTATTTTATCTTTTATTTTGTAGTAGTGTTTACAGCATTTAATTAGCAATATGATGTAGGCGACCGGCTTGCTCAGTCGATAAAGCGTCCGCCCTAGATACAAAGAATCCCGGATTTGATATTATATATGTTTGGCTCCCCACAAATAATCGGTGTGGAAGTCATGTTTTTGTAGTTGCTAGTTTGTTACGTTGGGCATTGTCTGTGCCTCTTGTTTCCATATAACCGTGGTGTGTGATGTTTTATATATTTTCTGTGTTTGGCTTTGTTTAAGTTGAGTGCTGCCTTCCCTGTCCAATTTTCGTTTTTTTACATTAAAGTCTACATTCGTTTATGTATGTATTGTCCTCCTTATAGTTAAATAAGAAAACAATGGCCTTGTGCCTTATTTAAACCACACGTTTCCATAAAAAATTATAGTAAAAAATGTGTTGCGTTTTATGTAATGTTTCTCGCTGTATTATCCTCGACGACTGTCAATTTATTTACTAACAAAATAATCATTTGATAACTTTATGTATATATGTTTATATGTTATATGTATAGATGATGTACTATGTACAAATCTGAATAAATATCTGTTCTGTTCTGTGTAGTGTGTAATAATTGTATGATAAAAAATTCTTGCTTATTATCAAATTAAACTTGTAGAATTTTATAATGAAAGCGTATTAAAGATAATGAAAAATCAGAAAGTGACGACACAGTGGCTACAGTTCCTAGTATAAATTTGTAAACATTGGAACACAAATATGGCCATAATTATTTTATTTCTACATTGATTTCTATGAAATAAACGCAATACTAATGGGAATATTTTTTGCTTTCCCTGAATATCAGATCCTTTTCAGCAGCTGTGCGGTTTTGTCCAACACCCGGTGAAACCATATACAATACAGGTTTCACAGGGTACTGAAAAAAACACGGTAAAACTAAACCTAAACAGTTTAAGACATGTATAACCCTCCACCTACATGCTTGATGGTTGTCAACAATTATTATACGTTTACAAACGAAAAGGGGGTGATTCGTAAAACTAATAAGATAATAGTAATAATAATAAATAATTTATTTATAAAGGTAACACAGTTGGGCTAGTCCAGTCTTCCCTATGAGTCTCTTTAATAGATAGAGTGATATGACTGAATATTGAATAGCAGCCATTCATGCATTTTATTTTTTTATCTGACCTACTAACGCATCATATTGTACACCAACTATACCTATACCTTGCTATGGTTTAAATATGGTTATCGTATGTACTTGAACAACTGTCGGGGACTTTATTATATGATAAGCAAACTCGGGGTTTTATTCACACGCATACACGCCACGCTTGGAACAGTTTATTGTTGGAGTACTACCATAAAACAGGTGAGTAAATTTATACCTGATAAATGTACATTCGTATTTAAATTTAATAATAATAATACCTACTTTTCTGTAATATATCAAAGTACATATACCGATGTTATATTGTGTTTCACTTAAACATCCTGCTTGCACTGGTAACTGTATCATTGGTAAAAGAGTAAAAACATATTTACTTTTATAAAATTTATGTTATCTTAGAAAGGTACATTTGTACTACAGAGATCAGATTTTCATGGTATCAAAAACACAAATACACTTTCGATATCTTCATAAAGTAATTAAATTCATGCACATCATTTTTAAATTTACCTCGGAGTCCATGCAAAATGCCATTCAAATTGATCAACTAGTTAAAATGTTATGCCATCAAATGTATATCACTGTGTCCAATCAATCACTACTTCAGATGCACTCAATAAAAACGACTATTGCTATTAAAATGCTATTTTAAACAAGAAATTTTAAGTGATATAAAGCCCTTGACAATGTGGTTTATTTTCTTATTTATAGTTAAAATGTTGGTATCAAATTAAAGGTGAAGCTCTCTAGTTTCTGATTACGTAATATATTAAATAATTATGATAATAAAAATGAAATGTTTATTAAAACAAAACGCATCTCATTGACTATTTGGTCAATTTCCCGTGTTTTGGACCTTTCTAAGATCGGCATTTATACTCCTACGCAGTTATCTCCCTTGCAACCTTTATAGACGGTGAAAACTATTTTATTACTCTTGTAGTGTTGTTGTGAATGACAATTTTGCTTCAATACTATTTGTCCCCCTTTTTACATGTAACTGTCATGTTAAATAGTGATGTTTAGCATTTTTAAAGGCGGGTTAGTGAGATATGAGTGAAACTATTTTTATTGCGTTTGTATGCGCTTGTAATGTAATTGGGGTTTTTGGGAATTTGGATTTGGCAGTCGGTCAATTCTGGCAGACTGAGAAAGTGGTATTATAACTATGGCATTGGGGCTTGTTTACTCTTTATCAATGATACTGTTACCTGTACCTGCTTGTACCTATCCATTACATATACGTGGGTTGTCCCAGATTAGCGTATACTCACGTTATATCATAAGAACTATTCCAAGTCGAAATTGTAAACATCGGAAAACAAAAGCCATAAGTATTTTATTTCTTAGTCGATTTCTATGAAGTATACGCCAGGCTAAGGGGAATACTATTTGTTTTCCATGAAATATAAGATATTTTACATTATGTTATATTTGTTTTTGTATACATAACTTTATAAGTATATAAATATTCCGTAAACTATATAATCAAGTTACACTCAGTCACTACATATAATGTAGCACAACTAAGTACGGCTGGATAATCAAACATAATAGACCTTTTCGACTGGGCTGTTTCGTGAAGCAAGTTTTAGCCTGGTTCCCGTCCCCACAATTACAATACTACTACAGTAATACAACTGTAAAATTAGAACGGGAACCAGACTGTAAACAGCCCAGTTGAAAAGGCCTAATGTATCAGTGCTACTCCCGTCACTAAGCTAAATCATATTATCGCCTGGCTCGACAAAGTGTTATACACAGTTTACATAATGTTCGTAATATTTACCTACGGTTTTCGTTGCTGTTAGGATTTAGTGGGCGACAAATAACATTGTAAGTAATCTTTATACCTTAAAGTGAAAAAAACACTTATGATTTATATGAAGAACAGATATTCTTACTAACAAATTTAGGTCAACGAAAATACTTCAACCGTTACGGTGAATGCCGCTCAATAAAGTGGGACATGATATTTTTATTTAAAGTTGTTGTGTTATCACATTGCAAGTAACATGATCGTAAAGCTATTCCGTATGTCATCAAACGTGTAATCTAGTTATACAGTAAAATCACAATGTTTCGAGGGCGTTGAAATTTTGTTGATTTCGTTGTAAACTTGACCACGAAATCTAATGTCTACGATTTATCAAACTCTAAATACATAAATGGTTTTACCCTTTTGTTATCCACCGAAACGGATTTTTATCGAATTCCACGAAATTTAATACCCACGAAAATATGTGATTTTACAGTAATTGTGATAAGATCTCACTGCAAATCTGTATCACCACGTGATGTCACATGTAATGAACGAGTTTGCAATCTAATATAATTTGTGATTGCTGAATGAGGTTCTACCATTTCATGTCTTCCACCAAAATCAGTAACAATAGTGTGAGTTTACAAGATCAACAATTATGAAAATGAACTGTTCAGTTTCAGCATAACAAGTAAGGTCATAGTTGGACTCCGTTGTTTCTTTTTGTACGGTTGTGTATATTGAACCAGCTATGAATGGCAAAGGTTGCAGACGATGGCTAATAGAAATCTTTTTAACTAGATTTACACATTTTATGTTAGATCAGTAACATTCTTATTCATTGCGTTTGTGAATTGCTATTAGCTTCATTTCGCGATAAGAATTTCTAGTTTGTTTCACGCTTATGACGACAAAAATAAAATAGTTATGAAGACTTTAAAAGTAGTTGCACTGCTATAGTTTAAAGTTTAATTGGTATGATCGGCGTTTATAAGGCCTTTGACCGTTTATATATAATTATACAAGATGGCTAAATAAAGTTATTACAAAAAAGAGCAAATGTTTCACGATTTAGAGTTTCTCAATCATAGTATTACATGAATTTACAATTATAAATAAAATCACAGTACTAAAGTACTGTTACTTGGGGGATAACGCAAATCGTGGTAATATTTTAAAATTTACCTTAAATGGTATTGGATTAATAAGTGTGAATATTGTGAAAGCTTTTCAGAAATATCGATGGCAGCTGACTCATTCAAATTTCATCTAACGAACCCATTTTGGCAATCCGCCTGTAAACAACTCAATGAACTAGTTTCAACTATAAGGGGGGGGGGGTGAAATACCTAGTTTGAGCTGAGAAACAGTATTAAAAAGACTAAGAATAACAGTAAATGGTAGTATAATGCATCTGCATAAATAATGTTTGATGGTAGGAAACAAAAATAATATAGGATAGGGGATGAATTGGCGCAAAAATAACTTAAACTACACTAAGTCCAAATTCCATAACTCTAGCTACAAACGTACCGGATAGGGTACAAATAGCGCGAACGATTCATAAAGGGGACGAAACAATATGGTCTCGAATCTGAGATCTGTGCGAAATGTGTAAGCCACAGCGCTTGGAAAAGGGTTGTTCTTACGATAGACGCAAACTATTAAGCCGAAGATCTAAGGTGAATTTAAAGGATGCAACGTCGATCAATACTATTGTTATATGAACGTTTTGAAACCAAACAGTGTAAATTTCGTCTGCTTAACCAGGTACTGTAACAGCGACATTTTTATCAACACTCAAAAACCATTAATCATTTTACAGCGCGTAGGAATTTATTCGCATAAAAACATTAACTCACAGAAGAAACATTCCAAAATTTCTCGCAATACAAGAAATAAAAAATAATTTAATTGCTAGGGACAAATGTTCTTAAAAATGATAGAAAATTATGACTTTGGTTTAGATTGGCTGGAACTCGTTTTTTGTTCGGATGAATTGATTGTGGAGAAAGTACATGGGTAAAATCAACAACTTCACGTCCACTCCGCAACGCATACCTTCTAAGCGAGAGTGGAAAAATGCCGTTGCATGTGCAATACAATTCAATGAAACACTTTTGTGGGACAACCGAATGTCACAGGATACGGACTTTACATTCTTTCGGATACTACATCCACGAATTTTGCCATCCATTGTGTATAACGTTTGCAATCTAAACTCATTCAACTATATTATGTGCGTCATCGCTAGATTATGGACTAGAAGTGTTTTACTCGAAAACCAAATATGTGACAAATGTGAATTAGTCTACCAGGAAGAACTTATACACGTGCTAAGCGAATGCCTATGTACCCAGACACTCCGAACTGAATTCAAATATTCACTTAGTCTAGTACAATTTATCAGTCAAGACGATTTACACGAACTATTGTCACTTGACAGCATCTTACTATCTTTAAAACTGTTAGGGGCACCATTAGAACCTGTGTTCGACGTTGAAACTGAGTCCATGTTCCTCAAATATTCATATATGTATATAATCCAATGTCTGAATATATATTCTGCTTAGCGAATACAGAACCGTGACATATGTGTAACTGATCAATAGCATGTCGCTAATCACCTGCGGCATGTCTTCTGAGAATGTAATTACTATCATGCTCATGTTTATATTTGTATAACTTCTTATTCTTTGTTATCCTGTACATACTGTGTTCAATATCCTCTGCATAGAGGGAAATAAAGAATTGAATTGAATTGAATTGAAAACAATGTCTCTTAGTTACATTTCCATTAATTTGAAAGCATATCACATTTAAAGATTATTTTGTTCACGTGTCTTTTTGGTGGAATGTCACCTATATGATAAATACAATGCCGATGTATGTGCATCTACATATTGATTACGCTTTAGATGCGTAGAGTCATGGAAACAGTTTACAAAAATGGTCTTTAAAATGATTCAAATGATGTTTTAGTAGATATCAATTATCAAAATTGTTATCCAGTAAAGCCAAAAAGGTAATGTCCAATAAACTTGTAAACTATATAGCTGTACCAATTTAGCTTACAAATATGTACTATGCTGAAAACGTAGGCATCTTGCAGCAAGAGCTACGATACAAAATAGAAATAGATGTGCATTGCAGTTATACAAACGAAGCTATTCTGGTTCTTTTATAGGTTAGGTTGAATAATGAGAGTACAGATATTGTTTGTTGTGTTCTTTGTGGTCATTGGACCAATAAGAAGTGTACCCAATGTCCAAGATATCAATTCACTAGCAGATAAGCTCCTGCACAACTACAGGAAGACAACATTACCGAGTTCTGACTTCACTAAACCATTTATCGTCAAGATAAAAGCTTCCCCTGTAGCACTGGGTGACCTAGATGAAGTGGAAGAGGAACTGGCGAGTGTTATTGCATTTGAAATGAAAGTAAGTGTAGACCCAGTTACTTGCCCTAGCATGATATTCAAACTGTCACGTCGATCACATGACCCGACAGTCACTTTTCAGTCGATCACGTGTCAAATGGCTTGGAACTGCATTTGACAGTCCTAATATCTTTCTCTTGGGCAATGGGTGTTTAGCATTGTAGAAAAAGTGAGGAAGTGAGGTATAATAGAAAGTGTAGGAGGGTTGCTTAATTGTACAATCATTCGTTTATAAAAGAAATGTATCTGTTACAAATATGTACGTATGCGTCCACTTCGGGTGCAGGGGGTCACAGGTTCGATCCCAGGCCGCGTCATACTAAGACGAGATAAAAATGGCACCAGTAATTCCATTGCTAGATGCTCAGCATGAAACGTTCATTCTACAGATAGATGAACAAAACGGAAAAAATGCTGTCGGCGCCATGATTTTCTTGTAAAATGAATAAATTAGTACTTGCTCAATGCTAGATATTACACATAAGCATAAGTACTGTCAGATTCAAAACAGATTTTAGTCTTTTGCAAACATTTTGAGCGTCATAAATGCTATATGGAGCCCAAATTCTGTCAAAAATGCTTGTCGGCGATACAATGTCATTGGCAACTACACTGGATTGTTATGTGTTATAATGTACAGAATTCTTAAAGTTATGTTTCATATGGTGTAAAAAGGGTGTACCTAAATAAATATCAGCAATTAATTGATAGATACTCGGATTTTACGTCCTGTTCATTGAGTGAGACTTTGTCGGCGATTTTGGCAACAGATACGTTACGCTGCTAATATGTCAAAATATTAGATGGATAAACACGTATTTTTCAATATTTCATGGGCATTTTGACTAATTGGATAAAGTAAGATGGCATTGCTGGTAAGGGAATGTACAGAGAAAGCAGTATATTTCTAAGAAACGAAGATTTAAACAGTGAACTGACACTTTTTCAAAATTTTAAAACAGATACGTTACGTGCGTTTTGTGAAATTATTCAATAAGCACATGTAGCTGTTGCAAAAATAAATGATTTTCACTTAGAATATCATCGAAGGATTGCAATTATGTAGAAATATCATACAAATACCCTATAATCTTAATTTTTCATGTGCTTAAACTTTTGTTTGACAGATACGTTACACTGAACAGATACGTTACGGCATATTTTGTATCTGCTAAAATACGTGCATTTTAAGCACCTTACTCCTGTCAGTGTTCATAAATTACATTGTTAAATGACCCATTATGGGAAGATGACTTCCAGAGTTCCCCCATCGTCATATTGAATGTACTTACGTGCATATTCGGGTGGTGCTTTTTGGAGAATCAGAGGGTGGCCTTAAAACGCGAGTTAATTCTCGTCAATCATGGCTAAATTTCAATATTATCATATTGAAAACACACACTCTATAATTGTTTGATAATATAAAGAAACAATTTTCGAAATTATTGCACTTAATTCAAATAAAAAGCTTCATAACATCTTGAAACGTATCTGTTTAACTACGTAACGTATCTGTTTTTCGCTTTTATGTTCATTGTCTGACATATATATTGACTAAATATAATGATTTATGCAATTTTAAGTGACTTAGGTCCTATTTGTTCAAGCTGCGTCTACGTCAGTGTCATCTAGACTGTCCAAGATGTTCCCAGTTTACTTCCTCTACAGTGTAAGATAGTGGGGACTATTTAACACGCTGACTTTTAATGTAATAACTTTTCATTACTACCAATTTTATTTTGCTAAATTTGGTCTTAATTCAAACTTAATTGAGAAAAGGTGTTTGTAAGTGAAGTTCTTTCATTCATTTTCTGTTGTGTGCTGAACACAAACAGCTTATATTTAGATCCTTTCACAATTAAGATACAGACAAGGTGAATACCCCACGCCAATTTGACAAGTACCATTTGGTTTATAATATATGTGAACCGTGGTTTCCTTGTTGTTATGTTGCAGTCTGCTTATTACATTATACATGTTTTGAAACATTTGTAATATTTAGCTGGAACGTTATGTCGAGTTACTTTTCTTCAACAGCTTTACGTTAGCAACAGATACGTTACGCCACTATAAAGATGATGCAATTGGAGATTCATAACGATATGCTTTTTGCTCAAACTTGAATAAACGTGTCATCATAGCTATGCATTATTGTCTTGTTTGAAATTAATGAACATATCATGTTGTTTTGGTGAGGAAACAACAACATTTTTTGATAGACAGATACGTTACAAGACGACACACGTACGTCTCCATATCCGAAGAAACTATAATTTTAAACGTTCATCTGCGTAACACTGACAACATTGTGTTTACAGCTTGAAGATTAGTATTTCTTCTTTAAAACTTGTTTGCGACGAAGAATCTATGTGGCAGAAAACATTATAATTATATGAATCAAAACGTACTGATAAACCACTCGAAATGAACCAATAAGCTGAAATTTTATTCATTTTAACATGTTCTGTCATCATGTTTGTTATGGGATATAATACAAAATACCAATGACTTTACTGGTACAATATGTTTGATAACTAATTATATCACTTAGTCAAATAATCTAGTCTTTAATGCAACGTAACGTATCTGTCGGCTATTAATTGGTCGCATACTTAAACTATGTGCAATATCAATATACTTCAATACTTAACCCTGAAATTCTACACAGACACTCTGAAAACATAGAACAACATAGTGAACCATAAAAATTAGTATTTTGAGACTATGCATGTCGGTTCAAATTTTCATCTCAAGTTGTTCAGTTATCTGTAGAATGAACGGAAAGGGAAACTGGCTTCTTTTCTCTCATACCCTTGAGGCGATGGATAAAGTCAGACACGATGTGTCGGCAGTGATTAATTTTGAAAAAAATGTTTCTCAATCGACCGAGAATGAATGTCGAATATAAACTAATGATAATATGCATGCATATAATGTACTTGTTACCTTTCCAGTGGAACGACACCAGTATACGGTGGAATCCAGAAGATCACAGCAACATCACAAATATTACTCTCGGGTTGAATGAAGTGTGGAAGCCCACCCTAATGTTATTAAATCCCAACCAACGAGATCTTAAAGGACATTTAGACGTGTCTTCCGTAAGATATAACTTTTATTATATAACCAGCTATGCGAGCTAGCGAATTTTCGAAGGTCATATGGTTGTTAATAGCAAGAGTATTAACAAGAACATGTTTGATATATACGTTTATATGTTTAAATAATATTGTTTGAATTCAGGGTCGAATCTATAACTTAAATAATGCACTCTCGAAGGAGTTTTGAAATTGTCAAAGAAATAGTAGTAACTGATTAATATAGATAGTGGAACCTATATCCTTTTATGGTTGTGTGCTACATTAGCAGCGGTTGAACTATATGTTTGGACAAATGAATAATACAACTAAATCTGGGGGGGGGGGGGGCGCACAGCGTACATGTACCCTATCAGGCTTTTATGACGGTTTTTATTAGGCCCAGATTTCCACAAATGCTTAAATATATTGATTTCACTTTATTATAATTGTAGTTTAGCTTGTCAACATATTGTTGTTTAAACTTTGTTGTATATATTATATTATGTTGACGGTATAATAAATGCCCATCTTTCAATTCGTAAATACTATTTATAGACACTTAAAAAAATACATGTACATGTACTTGTACTTGTTTTCCCTTTTCTGTTTTCAGCTGGTACATGTATGATCCATTTATCCCCCTATTTCTGCTTTCAGATAGGAGTCAGTTATTCACATCTGGGAGAAACCAAGTTGATATCGAGGGTCTCACTACATACAAGTTGTGACCTTGAAACGACATACTTTCCGTTTGATGCTCACGCTTGTGCGATCAGTTTATATTTATCTGGGAACGATGCATACGGCATAACAGTCTATCCTAATATTGAACGAGGGACCTTCGAAGGAAATGGCGCATGGACACTGATGGCATGGCACATGGCTGGAAGTATTGATTCAACTTTATCATTTTGTTTCTTTTTCAAACGAAAACCCATGTTTATAATGTTGAACATATTGCTACCGCTAATCGTTCTAGCATTACTAACACCGCTGGTATTCTTGATGAAACCAGAAAACTCTGGTGATAGACTGGCCTACTCTATAACAATGTTGTTATCAATTTCAGTATATATGACCATAATAAGCGACCATCTACCAAAGAACTCAGAACCCATGCCCCTTATATCAATCCTGATATTTGTGTGGTATATTCTCAATGCCGTCATTGTATTGATTGTTATCTTGACCATGAAGATATATAACATCAATAAGAATCGAAGAGTTCCAGGGTGTGTATGTGCATTTGTACGGCTGACTCGAATAATTAGTTGTAAGAGCGCATGCACCCGACCACGATCTGGGTCAGAAAATATAACACATACACAATCTGACAAAGATGGTGAGAATAACGGAAATGAACCATCCCAAGGAGAGTTGTTACCTTTAAAACAGAATAATATTGAGGAAGAGAATCAAAACGATTGCAGAAAGGAATCCCTGAGAATAACATGGAGAGATGTCAGTGTCACCATTGATAGATGGTGTTTTGTTGTCATTTATCTCATCAAATTCGTCGTGCCTGCAGTTTTTATTGCAGTGATGTCATCAAAAAGGGAAAACAACTATTCCTGTTAGCAGACATTATGACATGACCTGTAGGCCTTAATTGGGGTTGTTGTTTTGAGTAGTAATGCGATAAAAAAAACTCTGTCAGTTATATCTGTTTGTAAATACCTCCAATGATCTTTGCAGGCATGATGTGTATGTCTAATCGGCGGTGTTTGTTCATTCACAAAGGAAGCAGACAATTTATAAACACGATCATATTTGAACAACATAAACCGTGTCGTGTTATGTATTGTATAATCAACATCGAAAAACATCGGCAACAGGGGTAAAAAACATCCGGAGTTCTAAGTTCAATGTTATTGTGTAACTTACATTATTATTACACTAAAAAGACAAATTCTTTTTGCTCCGACCAGAGGTTGTTCTGATTAGGAAGTCTGTATTGTATTTATGTTATGTAAATTTTTGTCATGTTATATGGACTTTTGTCCATTACTCCACTAAATATTCCCATTCTCTATTCATCAGTCATTCTCAATAAGCAGGTACAAAGTAGTGGTGTAAAGTTTCATGTATCCATAAAGCTTTATCCTTTTACTTTCAAACTTACAACCTTGGTCAGCAAGAAATATACATTTGATCTATCAAGAAGGCATTATGTTACATCACTGGAGGAAATTGCCCAATCGGACAATTCGGTGATCCCCTAATTACCTGCCCGATTGAGCGATTTTCGAAGCAAAATTGCCCAATCGGGCAATAGAAAGCCCTCTTTTGAACAACTATCCTGTGCATAAGGTTATTTGACATTTAGATGATCTGATTGCATAATTCTTAAAAGATTTATCTTAAATCCTACCTTTCAGAATTATTTATATATTATATAATTGTCTAGAATTCTTAGATAATAAGTAGTTTTGTTCACTTTCCCGTTTTGGCAACTTAATTTCTCGATCGGGCAAGTAAATATACATTATGTATTTTGAGTACAAAAAATGTAGTAGAAAGTAGCCAAAACTGTTAATTTCACACAATATATTTAAACTGGTCAAATTTGTTGTTTTGACGCTAAATACATTGTAATCTATTTAAGTTAAAGCAAATTTGATTGGTAGAATTTTAGGTATACCCTTAGTGATATGAAACATGTTTTTAGATTATTCCTTCCTCAAATATCTTCATGCACATGTCAGTTATTCTACTGTATGTATAAATTGACCATTTTATTGCCCGATCAGGCAATTTTTCGAGTATAATTTACCGATCGGGCAAGTCGTTACGTGAATCACTGAATTGCCCGATCCTCCCACTGTACCAGGATTCAAGTGTTTAAAAATAGCTATCATGATTATGAATATTTCAATTGAACTCGTATTTTATGTATCTCACTCCTGTACATATTGTTATGGGGCTTAAATGATGTTTATACATGTGCTTCAATAATTTTATTTGATCTGACAATATCCTCTTTATTATTTGTTAATTTCCACCAGTGTTATGTTATTGTATAACAATAAATTATCATACACCAACCTTGGTCTTAGTTCTTTTCAGAAAATGTCAAATGATCTCATCAAACAATGGTCAACAATGCAATGATTTTCAGTCGAAATTCCAAGGTTCAGTTGTCAAAAAGCCGTAATTCAAAGTTTAAGCTGCCAAAAAGCTGAAAGTCCAACTTGACAGTCTTTCCCGGATTTTACTATTATACCACTTATGTGACCTTTGGTATACCGGGGTATCTGGTAAAGGATAGGGTTAATATAACTTGCTCTTCCAAGTTTGTATATTCGTATGCTTGATTGCTTGTTATAAACTGTATTTAAAAGCCTTTGAAATGTTTGTTACATTTGTCACCTCATTATTTCATGTAAACACCAAATGAGTGAATAAAAGGTTTTTGGTTTGACTTGACATGATAAGAAATTTTAATTTAATTTTGAATTAACTTCAATTTTGCAATGGATGACATGCTTAGTGGCTGGTCCGTTTTCAGTTTGCCATTATGCTTCCTATTTCATTGTGTGATGACCGGACAATATATACGTAGACTCTATGAATATTCCTATCTTAAGCCTTTCGGATAACAATAATGTGTTGCGTTTCTCGGTGTATAGTGTGTTATATTTGTACACGCATATGCCAAATTAAAGTTCACAAAATACAGACTTACTAAAGTATTTGTAAATTTACTTAGCTAAAGCAGCATAACAAAGGTAATATAACTCTTACTTGAATATGATGACTATCATTAAGTAGGATAATGAACTCGTGACAGAACTGTAAATACTTGTATACTAGTATACATAATGTACATTATCGGTTGCTAGGCAATTCTATAACACCACTTAAAATATACCGCTAGTTCACTTGGTAAAGTTGCCATGGTATGACAAACCAACTAACATTTCTAAATTAAATTTGTCTTTAACAAAAAAAGATAGTAACTTTCAATAAAGTTTATTTGATGAAATTCTGAATTCTAAGATGAATATAGCAAGCATGTTAATTTTGTTTCGATATTTTCGTACAATAAAATGACGAAATTTACATGGTTCCAAGTCAATGGAAACCAACTTTTGTGTTGTATTACTTTCAAATTCAAAAACCTGCCTTTTAACGAATTGACCTCTGAATAAGAAATGAATTAGATGTTAAGGAATGCCAATCATTCTATAATGTTTCTGTATGATAGATCAACAAAATTATGAAAGTGTGTAACCATGGAAACAAGACTAATTCCAAGTGTTCTGAAATTTCTTTGACATTCTGAAATTGCCTAGCAATTAGAAATGTAATACAAAAAATAATATTCTGCTTTGAATAAAATCATAATTAGAGTACTAGTTTCAAGTCAATAACTCAAATAGTTTTAGAGTTATGCTCTGGACAAAATATTATTTTAAAATTAAAGAAGGGGGATAATTTCAAAACTGGGTCATACAGAGTTATGGTTCTTGATCACTGCACTTCTCCTAGTTGCCATCTATTCACATACCAAGTTTCAAGTCAATACCTCAAATAGTTGAAGAGTTATGCCATAAAAGTCCCAAAAAGTTTAAAAATCACTGTTAATGGTATAACCCTGCAACTACATTTTTTATGTTTGCCAACAAAAAGGACATACGTAAATGAATAGGGGATTATCCGTATAGCGAACAGGAAACTAATAAGATAATAATAATAATAAATACTATATTTATATAGGCAACCCAGTTGGACATGTCCAGTCTTCTCTGTGATCCTCTTTATTAGAAAGAGTGATACATGTATGTATTTATTATTACACAGGGACGGTGGGCATTTAGTCGATATTCGGCATACTAGGTTAGGCATTGGCTCGAGGGCTTCAGCCAATATCGACTTAATACATAACGGCCCTGTTGTATAACCTTTTTATCGCATGTGTTCAACTCCACTGATTTTTCTAAACACGAAATAACAAAACAAACTCAGATTTAACTGTTCCAGAGATCAAGTTTTTAAACTGCGAAACAATCAGAATCTTTAATTTGTATTCCAGTGTGCTAATGACGTCACATGATTGTGTACGCTACGTACGCGCGTCGTTTCATAAATAACGATATAGCCTCAAATGGAGTTTTGGCATACCGGAAGAGAGCCCGATATCGATAGTTGGCATACCAGACTCATATCTATTTGGATATATGTAAAGAGTTTAATGTAATGAGAAGTCCTGAACTTATTTCCAAAGTAAAGTTTAGAAATGTTTTTTCACCATCATCAGTCCCTGATCATTCTGTTTTATCTTGGACATTAGATCTGTCTGCGTTTGGCAATACGAGTAATGTAGAGGATACTATACCTCAATCACAGTCCAGTACTTCCCAATATGAACAATTTGATTTTAAAAATATACCTGATAATTTCTTGTGTACAGATACTGTTGTTCAATCATTGCACAATACTGTTTATAAATTAGAACAAAGTATACGAATTCAAGGTGATATTGATCATGCTTATAGTGATATCTGTACTGTTATTAAAGATGAAATATTTGAAAAGTTAAGTCATTCTAGACAGTTATTGTTCAGTCTGACTGCTCAAATAAAAAAAGAAAGGTTGGCAAACCTTGGTGAAGCAGACATCTATCCGACCTATGGAACACTCTCTGTGAGACTGAACGAGATTGGTTAAGATGTCATGAGTGGTTTTATAAAAAACATTTGAAGTCTATTTTTGCAATGGCCCGAAAAAACTTTGACAGGGAAGTACAGAGAATAAATCTATTTATTAGGACAATTTGGCTGTTTCCATATATGGCAAACTAGACCCGCCTTCTATCTAAATTGTACTGTTATTCCTATATCAGCATAATTATTACCAGCTTATATACGAGGGGTGATCAACAAATACAAGGAAAAAAACCCTAAATTCTTTATCTGTCATTGTAAGTGAATGAAATTTTCTATACATGAAGATAAATGTATTTTAAGTTGATTCACCGCTGATCATCAATGTTAACCAAAGTCGGAACGAATGCGGTTTCCTATATTCTTTGACATTATGCGGCCCAAAATTTCATATTTTCCAACGTTGGACGTAGCAAACGATGACGTATCATTTGTGCGTTTGTAATTTTTTAAAGGGTGGGTTATGAATACTAAATTCATGATTTCAAAAACAAGTTTCAACGTCACAATTCCGTTTTAGAACTATTTGCTTCAAAGTCGTCAGAAAATTAGTGCGATACAGAAATTGGCGATGAAGTGTGGTTGTGATTGAAACGTCATAACATACTAATGGCAATATTGCAAACCAAGAACAACCGGGGTATGTAATAGCAAACAAAACAGGTGTATGTTTGGTATATTTATGCTATCATATGTAGCCGTGTGAAATAAATGCCGACATGCAAATAGGCTATACAAATTACTTCATCAATACTAACGATCTCCAATAGCTAATTCTAATAATTTACAAGTAAGTTGTAAAGGAAAAAATGAGTTTCGGTTTACAGGTCTATGAAGTGTATCTGGTTGTACAGCTATTTTTTAAAGTTACAGTTTCTATGTTGTTTCGACCAAATTTTACCTCGAGTTTAATGTTTTATAGTTATGTACATTGTGTATTTGTAATACCTCAATCTTTTATACGACCAATTATTCTAAGTGTTGGTCACGTTATAAAGATTTCAAAGCATATTCCCGCGTATTTGTTGATCATCCCTCGTACATACAATCTTGCCTTATTTTACCATCATTACTCAATTAATGGGCATGCTATTGTTTGCAAACAAAAGCATTGGAAATGACACCAAAAAGTGGGCGGGTAAATTATAAGCCGGTTATAGATCACATATTAGAATAATAAACGAATTAAGTACGGCGTTCGCTTCGCTCACTTGTACTTAATTCGTTTATTAGTCTAATATATGATCGATAACCTATACTAAGAAGACACTTTTGACGAATAACTAGTACTATATCTGACTTATACTCCGACAAAAATAAAACGATCACCAGAGTGACAACAATTATCCAAATCTATTCTGGCACTATTCAAGAACAGAAGATGTTTTGCAGTTTAGAAAATATAATTCAAATGTTCAAAATAAGCTTGGCCTAATGATCCTAACTGTCCATTCATACAGTGTTGAGCATTTATTAGCATGTGAAAATTTATTGTGTAAATATCAAGAATGCCAATGTGTAATTACACCACATAAAAGAATACACATCTATAGGTTTCCACATTAAAATGACATCATCAATGCTCATGAAAAAATAGAAAAAAAGTAGAGCCACTAATCGGTTGATGTATATGTATAGGATAGAACATGAGTAGGTGTTGTATATGGGATTTAAATCCGAGTGAAACGAGGATTATAATCCCATATCAACACCTACGAGCCGTTCTATCTGACTTAGACTATAGATAAATAATCTTTGTTTATCAGATACACTTTGCCTATAAATCGACCAGTACCCGGTACATAGGGTATGATAAACCATTTAAGTGCTGGTGTAATATGTTAAGTGTTGCATGATGCATATAAAGATCTAAGTGGCAAAATTAAGCTATTTACAGTAAAACCTCAATAATTAAATTCCTTCTTGGGACTGTAAAAAACTTATCCCAATAATGTTGAGTGATTGCATCATTCTATCAAAGAGCAAACACATGAAAACGGAACGAAAAATGGTTAATTCTGAGCCAATCTTGTTAAAGAGGTGGTCTTCATATTGGTGCAATTTCAATGTGAATTTGAGGTTGAATAATGTGCAAGTCAGTGGACAGAAAGTAGTGGTCTTTATTTTGAGGTGGTCTTGGAGGTGAGGTCTTAATTTGTAAATTATGGGTTGTGTTAGTATAAAAGTCATTTACTTCAATCACCTGCAGATACCATTGGAACCCCTACAATTTGTTTTAATCGTTAAGTTGGTTTAAAGTTCTACTCTGTGGAAATGATGTCTTAGAAGAGAGGGGTAATCTGCACGTAATTATTGAAGACACAATAGTACAGAACAACCTCTGTAGAGTGAGACCCTTTGTGGACTGCTAATATTGGTCAGTGTTTAGAAGTTGTTGCCCTACAGAATCTACAAATTATACACATGTAATAACTTCAAGTAACTTTGAAGATTGTGTTATACAGAGGTTGTTGCACTACATATGTCCCATAGAGAGGTCGTACTGTAATCATAGAAGCTACCACGGCATTCACCCTCTACTGATAATGTTGTCAGCACTCAGCAGAGATGTTGGCAATACCTTAATTGGTTAATTATCTATCAAAATTGTTGTCTCAGATTATGACAGTAATTATGAACAAATGTAGAAAGGTTTGATATACATGTACATGTATTCTAATAAGTCCAATTAGTTACTTGTTTAAAATATAGTATTGTTATAATATAGACTAAACTAAGCTTGGTATCAAATATGTTTGGCATCCACATTTTCTGTGCTAAATGCATGTATACATTATTTATCTATGCTCAATTATTTTGCTTGGCCTACTATAGTAAATAGCAATCTATTGTTATATATACCACAGCAAAGTGTTGAATACGGGATTTATTCAACACTTTTTCTCCATGCTGATTGGCTAGCTACTGAGATCTATAGTCTAAAATTCAGGTTTCTTGCAATTGATTGTCAATTTATAAAATATATGTTTCAAGCTTACAAATGGTTTGTAGTTCGGTTTCATCTGATAACTTATACTGTAAAATCATTGAATTTAGAGGAGTTTACTCCCTGTTCTGTGGATTATAAAAAATGCCACTGTTGTATAATTGTCTGGATGTAGATAAATTGTGAGGATTAAATTTTATGATATAGTTCAAACAAGACATTGATTAAAATTTTACGCTACAAACTTGACGTTTTTTACAGTAATTCAGCATATTTTTCCATGTTGTGTGTTTTTACAATTTACTATAGTGCGCCCAGGATAATGAGAAAGGTGGGAAATTGTGGTACAATCCACAAAGGTGGATTAATCAGACGTGAACGATTTATCATAGTGATGTTTTGAGGACAATACTGACCTTATCTGTTTACTTTAATGATTTGTAAAACCAATTTTGCAACAGTTGACCAAACCGATTTATGTTTGTAAATATCACGTTATCCTGGGCGCACTATAGCTTGGTGTTTTATGCTTTAGGCAAACAGTTGCTATGTCCTTTATTTAACTGTTACTCAGATTTGTCATAGGTTTCGTCTAATTGACCATTTATGGCAATTATTTTCAGAGTGAAACAGTTTTCCTATAGCTCACAAAAGTGTCCGCTTACGAAAATAATGTACACTTTTGAATGGAATCAGTGGGCGTGTCGGAGTATAAGATTGAGATATAATGTGATAATATATATCAGTTTAAATACAGCGCAATGGGGGAGTTTCCAAATAATCCAGCAGAGTTATCTCTGCACCGCCCTTGACAAATAAGAGGTATACACCTAATGGTGGCTATCTCTGTGTACAGCAGGTTTGCATTGAATTATAATAGGAGATTGTGGAGTATTCAATCAACTGACCTTATCTTATTAATGAATTTAGGTTTATTTTGCAGAATAAACTAATTAACACTTCAGTCTTACAAAAGATGAACTTTATTATTTATTACTTACTATTGTCAATTCTGCTATGTAATTGGTCTGGGGGGGGGGGTTGATGATAGAATACATATAATAGATCTAATTAATTTGATCTGATACACTAGAATACATGTAATATGCTTTCAACGTGATAGTTTACGGAATTTAAGTAAAACAAAATAGTTATGTGTGTTTGTGTTTAGTTTCTACTGAGTATTTTAATAAGGATTCGGATATGACAGGATGTACATCATGTTTAAATGAATCTTCTTAAAACGTGTTTTCCTTTATATCCTTTCCGCTACCACAGCGTACTAATGCAGACTCGCCGGGATGGCCATTTTGACCTTCCGTAGTTTTCGACCTAAATGCCCAAATTCGTGAATTTTGCTGTCATGAGTACACAGGCATCCCAGACTAAAGGATATTACGGGCCCAGGGTCGTGCACAGGTTTTTGGGCCCGCTGGACCCCTTTAAAGAGGGCTTTGAACGTAGAATTTACAAAACTGAAATTACTGATCCTACCCACCATTGCGGTACGATTCCCTGTGGAATTGCATCAACATTAATTAGCGGCAAATTTTTTTAATTTTTCTATAGAAGGGATATAAGGCTAGACAAAGGGGTCGGGATCAATGCCCTAAAGGGGCCAAAAAGTAGGCCTGTCAAGCTAAAAAAACAAACTAAAAAAAGAAGTTTTTCGCGCAAGGGTCACCGTCACAACGTCATTTCCGGTGACCTTTAGTCGAAATTTTGACAATTTTTCCTACTTTCGGTTTGGGGCAGGTGTGTAGCATCCGGATGTATCGAGTTTTTATCAGTGCTGCAAGTCAATAGTGTCTCAGGGACGATGTGTAGGGACCATATGAATTTCTCATAGCCCCCCAAAAAATCGTGGTAGCGGAAAGGATATATAGTGTACAAGTACATAAACTAACAAAGTGATAATTGTATCAGTAGTGTTTGACTATAGTATGTATTATTAAATACTCATAGAACAATCTTAACCTCACAGTAATCATTGTCAAGTCAACTATTTGATTCATGATGCCCTTGAATGTATAAACTATGAAGAAGCAATACTTTAACGGATATACAAACACCCTTGGACTTAATAGAATACTTTCAGTATTACCTTTTAATACATTTACATATTTATGTATTTTTAAATATGTATTTAATGACAAAATGTAACAATTATTTCTATTATTGTAGTTTGGGCAGACTGGCCCTGTGATTCCCGTTTCACCTTCTATGCCATTTCTCCACACTGCTTTCCATGTACACATAATGACTTAGCAACAATACACGTATACAGATTTGAATAAGTCATATATTCATATATTCCTCCTAGCTGTCATTTTTACTTGCACACTTCAACCAAACCCGGAGACATGCTACTCTCCACAGATGCTGCTCCCTCCAGGTTGGGTTGTCAGCCCATGATCTTGTCTCCTTCGTTCGATTGCAATATATTCTGTTCCAGACTAATGTGTTGGGCGTTGTCTATCGACTGTTACGGCAAATAAACTGTAAACTGTTACAGCAAGGTTTGGAGGATAGTTGTGATCTCTTCCTGTAGGCGGCAGACCTGCCCGATTCAAATGTAGTAAATGGCTAAGTCTTGGACATGTTGGAACACTAGTTGAAGACTATGTTCCTCACATAGGTTGTACAATTTCTGAAAGCAGTTGTTTGCTTATCAATGTTCTGGTAGATCATCTGCCTTTGAAGGTGTCCAAGTATTTCACTACATGTCATTTGTGTATTGAAGTTATTGCCAGATACAAAATAAATACCATGTGGCCCTCTTTTCCAGCAAGGCATTCGCACTTCACAGTGTCTGCATTGTTTATCACTTCCTAATATAAAGCGTGTATATTATATAACTATACTGAATTATACTTCTTAAAAAATAGAACAAATATAGATTTAACCAAAAAAAATGCTGATTGTCATACCAGTTCAGCCTAAATTATACCGTTGAAAATATTAAGCAGTTTATGCTTAAGGCTTGATATAATGTGTTAATTAAGCTATGTATAATCTCTGTAATTTAAGATCTTCCTTCCACCTGTAGAATCCTTTCCTGGTAATTAATTATTTAATTATAGTATAATTTAACAACAGACCAGTGGTAATACTTTGAAACCTTCTTAAAGTCTATTGTTAATCTATGCTGTGAACGAAGCGTAGTATAACTTGTATACCTCTTATTTGCTACTTCCGCTTATCAGTAGCCTGTCTGTAACCCCTCCAAGTAACACATGCGATAAGACTGAATATTGAATATGCATTGTAGCCATTATGAATTTCATTTTTATCTGACCTGTATAACACACTATGGTAGTTTTGTGTACCAACTATACCTATACCTTGCTACGGTTTAAATATGATTCTCTATTGTAGGCGACTTTATAAAATGATAAACAAACTCGGGATTATTCATTCACAGGCACACCGCCATTGGAGCAGTTAGTTGTTGGAGTAGTACCGTAAAACAGGCGAGTACGTTTATACCTGATACATGTACATTTGTATTAAAATTTAATTATAATAATACCTACTTTTCTGTAATATATAAATGAACATATACCGATGTTTAACCATGTTTATCCATGTCATTTTGTGTTATAGGTATATATATTTAACTCGGGTAATCGAATAACGGACTCGGCTTCGGAAATGAGGAGGCATGCATTCATGTTTGGTATATATTACCACTGTAAAAACCAATGGTGTACCTTTAATCAGATTAGCCCATCGTTTCAGTACAAAAACATGCATAACCTAGATATCAAAATTTTGCCTATGGCGCATGTCTGTTTACTCAGGTCTCGCTACATCTAAAACAGTGGGAATTACCTAAGCCGAACACCCTCCGGACTAATTTCGGATTCGGGAGGATTTCCGAGTTTCGTATTGTCTGGGACCTAAACATATTTTACTCAGAATGTGAGGTGGTGTATTATATACCATACCAGTTTGTTGTACTTCCCAGACTCATATAATTAGGTTAGAATTATACTGAAATACAATCATACATGTAACATTTTTAGTAAACTACTTTCGGTAAACTTTCCACAGACATAAATGTTCTTCCCGGACTATTTAGACGGAGAAATGCTTGTTTACTATTAAACTTGAACCTCACTATCAAACATATTAAGTTTCCGTGGTTTCAAGATAATTTGTTATACACAGTGTATGCAGAACACTCTTTTCTTGCTAACATACTGCTTCTTACGCAGGAAATTTGCGCGTTTACAAGTTTGTGTAATAATGAAATGTGCATTCTACACTTACGGACTTTGAAAACGCACCACTTTTAAGGGACCCATATTTTTTTTATTGAACAATTTACCTGACTTTGTACGAATGAAATAATGTTCGTATATAAAAACCTTGTCAGTAGAGAACATGTGACACGTGTTTTACCACACAAATAACACGTGGTAACCACGTGGCAAAATCTCGTTTTTCGCTCATGGATCTCGCGTGAATTAGAATATCCGAATTGTGTAAATGGAAATGTGTACACGATACATTGACATGCAAAAAGATCACAGTTTCAATCATCCAAAACACTAGTTGGTATGTAACGTTCACCCGAAAATGATGTGTCTAGAGGTGTATCAATGTTACATACCGGAAGTAGCAACCACGCCGTTTTCGCACGATTCCATTGTGATAATATAACAAATATTAGTCCACATGAACTTTTAATGCACACTGACACTGTCACTGACCGCCCAAAGCAGGATAAAAGGCCTAAAACTGCTATTTATACGGATGAATCAATGCGCATGCGCAGCCGACGAAACAGCTTCCGGTCTACAACCATGACTGTCAGAGTAATACTTGGTCGACATGGGTATGCAAAATGATTAAATGAAAGTTCAAATATGTTCGATTTTTTTTAAAAGAAATTTTGATTTAGTACAGTTCGACAGATTGTGTTCAATCTTACATCTAAGATGTTCGTCAATCTGTAGTCATTCCCTTCTTGTATCACTATTTTCGGCGATACCGATGTTAACTGTAGACAGCATGATACTAATCATTCGCATAAATATTGAAAATAATCATTTTTATGGACGAAAAGAATATCAACGTTATGGATACCCCAGTTGTATCCTCAGATTTTGCACTCATTGAAAAATATGACATGCTCTTGCAAAGGCTTGTCCACGGGTGAGTGCCGATTCTCTATCTGCTCGCGAGCTTCTCCAAACATTTGTCCATGTATGGTGGAACAATCCCTCAGCAGCGCATTTAAAATGTGATGTTGTTTATGAGTTACCGTTGTTGTGAATGTACCACAAACAAATCGTTATACACAAACTACTAAATTGTGAATTTGGCATTTCAGACTTGAACGCATCGATGTCACGTGACTTTTCTATTTTGTTAACTTTAATTATGATTTTTTTCTAGTTGGTTAAATATAAAATAGGCTTTCTATATACCAATTTTTGTGTCAAATAAATAATGTTTACTATATCTTTGCGTGGTTTGAATAAGTGGTGCGTTTTCAAAGTCCCCAAGTGCATGTACCTGATATGCGATATTACATGCTTGTCTGTTCCTTGTCTATCAGTTCATTTTTTGCAATGATGTGTATACTATCTATATTGCTCTCCCAACAGATTGCGTAGCACAGTTAACACGAAACCGAAACTACCAAACACCTACGATAATAAACATTAAACTATTTTTAGTCTCGGTATTTCATTACGTCTATATACCTACAAACGTTAAAGATGGCGTTTTTCTTTATTACATACAAAATAGTTAGCATTGCATAACACTCTTTCTCGTCGTTACGAAGGATGTCATTGTTTCAATAACATTGTTAATTTGTCGTCACGTGATACGCATTGAGGCAGTGATAATAGGAATGGGTGTCGTTATCGCTATCAGCATTTTGCAAACTGCACGCACCCAGGTCCCGGATATGAGTCAAATACCACCGTGACATTACGATAAATAGTTGATAAAAAATAACAAAGTTTCAAAGTTTATTGGCAAATAACATATAGCAAATAATATCATGCTTTTGGTCATAAAACAAAATAATAGCAATACTAGTATATATGTCGAATATACTGTTCTGTCGGTGCACCTGCCAAGGCCCGGGAGCGGTGGTTAATACAAGTATACATGTCGAATATACTGTTCTGTCGGCGCACCTGCCAAGGCCCGGGAACGGTGGTTAATACAAGTATACATGTCGAATATACTGTTCTGTCGGCGCACCTGCCAAGGCTCGGGAACGGTGGTTAATACAAGTATACATGTCGAATATACTGTTCTGTCGGCGCACCTGCCAAGGCCCGGGAACGGTGGTTAATACAAGTATACATGTCGAATATACTGTTCTGTCGGTGCACCTGCCAAGGCCCGGGAACGGTGGTTAATACAAGTATACATGTCGAATATACTGTTCTGTCGGCGCACCTGCCAAGGCCCGGGAACGGTGGTTAATACAAGTATACATGTCGAATATACTGTTCTGTCGGCGCACCTGCCAAGGCTCGGGAGCGGTGGTTAAGGAGTTAGGGTTCGAACACAGAGCGATCACAATTCCAGGTTTTTCTTATAAAGGAAGATAATGCTGTTATACAGTCTAAGTTTAAAACCCTTATCATGCTAGATTCCCAGTGGGCTTATCAGCTGACCAGTGCTGAATTATATTAGCAGTCTACTTGAGATAAAAATCTCATCTGATATTGACTAATTGGTACCTAATTAATGGTGTTAATTATCAAAATACTGATTTAAACCCTATACTTTATACAAATAGGATAAAATAAGCTACACATTGATATAAATTTGATAATTATTGTATTTCATATCCTTTCCGCTGCCACTTTCATACACCGATGCACTTCCAGAGCCGCCTGATGCAGACCGTATTTTGGTGGTCCTCCATTACCACTATTGTTTGTAGAACAGCTACCAAAGACGACTTTTGCGTACCGGAAAAATACGGGGTCTTGTTTCCACAGTGGAATAATGCAGGGTTTCGGTGAAAATCTACCTTTTTTGCAATAGAAAATAGAAGGAATTTTCAAAAATATACTACATTTATACGCTATGGTAGTTGTAGTGTACGACATTCGCTACACTGTGGTAGTTCTGTTAATATTATGATATCCGCATTACTACACTGAGGTACTGTTTATAAGTTTATTGCCAAATGCAAAAGTCCGCTATGGTATTTGTATTCGAACTGAATATTTCAATAGTCCAGCATAAAGCTAATACGGTACTCTGCGATACGAAGCATTAAATGTACTTGTTAGTTTTTGTAGGACATACTTCTCAATACTTAGATTGCATGTGATACACCAGTGTTGTTTTAATCTAAGTTTCCGAGAGGAAGCCCCTGCAGGGAGAGAGAGAGACATTAGATACAGGCATGTCCGGCGCTGAAAAATTGACCGAACCTTGCATTGGAGTATAAAGTTTTTTTCTTTGCTGATTTTAGTAGACAAGACCTTTCTAATTGAATTTTTGATGGGTGCCATTCTGTCACCCTTGAGCATTTTAAGAAAATTGAGGTAAAAGTTCAAAAATATAAACGAAACTGCAAATTTTTGGAATCGGTCAACTACATTGTTATTTATTATCACATTTTATAATAAATCACACTTATATGTAGTTATTAAGGTGCTGTTGAAGACTTCAAAATTTTAGTACCGTGCAATTATGCAAAGGGGGTATTTTTGGGGTAAAATGTTAAAACGTGCATGGAAAAGTGCGAATTTTCGGATTCGGTGGACTATAACGGTGGACGGTAAATAATCGCTGTAATAGTTTTATAGTTACTTGCGATGACGATTATACACACCTTAAGCTAGGCTATGGTACAGAATGTGGTATTGTTGGAGAAAAACAATTAAAATATAACGGAAAGAGCGATGGAACTGATGGACTACACTGTCATGGGTAATTTTTTTTGATAATTACGTTTGTAATTACTATGATATAGTCTATAGTAATGTGTTATTAATGATACCAATTATCTTAAATCATGTTATGGTGCAAAATATATAATTTAAGGATAGAACATACAAAATTGAAACGAAAAGTGTGAATTTTGGAAATAGGTTTACTACGCTGTTATAATTAATTTAACTTCATAGTAAATCACTGTGAGGTACATATCATCATGCAGTTCAAGTTAACTATCATCTAATGCCATGCTTTGAGCTGAATACGATGTATTGGGGTTAAACATCCAAATGTATATGAAAATTTTGAATTTACGGACAAGTCAGATTTCACTACATAAAGCCATTTCCGGCTTTATAACTATTTTGTATTACTCATCAACACCAAGTCCGCCATTATTGATCATACGAGGTACTCATGCATCATGATACATGCATCACAAGTCATGCCCTATAGAGTACTCACTACCACTGAGTACAAGCTTGCTATGCCCCGTAGGGTATTAAAAGGACTCACCGTCACCAACCATTCCTAATATAATTGGGTTCATGCCACTGCTGCTTTTCTAATAGTATTGGTTACCTTTTATTTCCTGGCACAGCAATTCGTTACCCTTTGTGGTACATAAAACTGTCTGGCTCAGCAATTCCTGCATGACACGGTCACTCATAGCGCTATATACATGTTATGTATAGATACTATATACTGTTATGTATATTCACTCCTTGATATCCTAGTGGTAGGGTGTCCACTTAGATTGCGGGATGTCCCAGGCTCGATCCCTGGCCCGGTCATACCAAAGACGAAATAAAATGCTACCATGGAGTAATGCCCTTGCATACCGTAGATACTTAGTATAAATTGGACGCTGGTTTCTCTCGCATGCCACCGTAGCGATGGATAACATTAAGAATTAGGCGCCGAGTATGATTAATTGATATGAGTTGACAGAACTTGTCTCACAATCTACCTAGCATAAACTACATTACTTTGGTATATAGTGTCTATTCCAGGACCCCATGAGTCACCTGACACTTTCTGTCACATGCATTCTGTGGTACCTAACACTGCTCTATTAGATAGCAAACACTTCCAGGCACAGCCATTCATATGCTACCCAACACTGCTTGGGACTGCCATTTATTGCTCTACGGGGTATGTAACACATCCTTTCCAAGCTCCAAAGGTTAGCATAGCAATTTATGACCTAAAAGGGTTACCTAATACTGTTGGAATCGTGGCAACGATTATTCCTGAATCTATAGGGATTCTAAATTACCCGTCAAGCCATCCCTGGTTAAATATTGCCTGACAGAGTCATTCCTGTTCATTTAATACATAATACTACTAGACGCAGCCATTCGTAAATCTATAGGGCAAGCAATAAATTTGGCTACCTAAGGATACCTGCGTTCGAGCCTCCTTGAGGAGACTAGTTTTCCCCTGGTATGTGTGCAACTAACATCGAGATACGGCGCCCAGGAATAAGTACAGACACTTCACCACAGGTACCAATTCACACCTTGGTCGAATGGAGCATTGTTGGTTAAATTTGCTCTGAGAAATTAAGCAATGACGTTGAGTTGGGTCGAACCTGGGACCTCTCGATCCCAAAGCGTGCGCCCTACGGCGAGGCTATTACTTGCTCAATAGGTTACATATATGACCTGAAACAGCCATGCTTTAATTGGTACCCAACACTGTATGCAACTGCTCTTTGTTGCTCTCTGCGGGGTACTAAGTATATAACACACCTTTTTCTAACTTTACAGACTACCAAACACTGATTGTCATTGCTATGTATGACTAACTGACTAAAAACGTAAAGATTATAAGCCATGGCCATATATAGAGTTGTTTGTATGGTTGAGTGCCAGCGGTATGACCGTATGGGTTAGTTGTACTGCTGTGAACACCTACTAGTATTCCTTGATCTATGGGGATGTTCTGACTATACCTTGCCCTGTGTCCCCTTGATTTATGATGTCTGGAACTGTCATTCCAGACTTGAAATGGCATTGAACATTGCATAGAACAGCCATACTATGCTCTATATGGTACCTAACACTGCTGTGGACAGGTATTCCCGGTTCTATGAGGATGGCAAAGCACTGTCTGATATACCAGTAGTCATTCCTAGCGGGATAGGATACCAACTACTGCGCCTGGTGCTGTTTTTGATTTGATAACTGTTTCTGGTATTCAACACTAGGGAAAAGTCAGTCGTGGCTCTATTAAAATCTATCTCTGCCTTGCACAACATCATTTCCTAGTCTATATTAGAAAACATCTACTAGTTCTGTGGGCTTTGCTAGTAATATAAGTTCCACGGTGTAACGTACACAGCATTCATGGATACTTTTAGGTACATTCAACATACTGAAGCCACTGATTATAAGTATCACATAACATGCTCTTGTTGAGGTTTAAATACCTATCAATCAAATACATGTATCTATTTTACGAATGGTGAAAATTCACAAATTCTCTAATATATCTGTATACCTAGTTCTATTCAATTTCGCTGATGCATTTAGATGAAATTTAATATCTTCTCAAAAGATTGCGTATTTCTATAAAGCATAGAATATTAATGCACATACATGTAGTTTGTATAGAAACCTCTTTATATATGTGTATACATTCAATTTATTACACGCCTCCACTTTTCATTAGGTGCAATCATCCGAAATAAATCTCAGGTCTTGATAATTTCAATGTAAAACAAGTTGACCTACCGAATGCATTTTCAATCACTTGATTTATTTCGAATCAAATGTCAAACATGTAGTAGTCATTTCTATGAACAGGGATACTTTTAATTGAACTTTTAGGGTGCATTTATACGGCAGGGAACAAAGTGTTCCTACTGAGATTTTGTGTTCATCCACCGTCCACCGTATGTTTTAAAAATGTTTATCCTCAAAATAATTATTGTAAACTTGCTTCACACGACAGTAACTGTTTTGCATTAGGTTTCATTGCTATTTCCACTCATAAGTTAATATTTATTAATCAGAATGAGTTACAAAAATGTACTATCAAAAAATATCCAAGGGCAATGAAGTCTACGGATTCCATAAATCACACTTTTCGTTAATATTTTATAACATTTTACCCTAATATATCACATTGATCTCAGTAACATTGCTCATAGGTTTGATATCTTAAATTCTACATGTACATAAGAACATGTCGCGTCGACAATAAAATGATAAATGAAAGCGTTGTCTACCACCTCGAACAATTCGCCCTTTTCCTTTATATTTCGAAGTTATTCCCCAAAATAGCACATTTTGCACATTTGTACAATAGCCAATCTTAGAACGTTTGATATCAAAACTTTAAGGTTATTAATACTACGCATATTGATTAATCACCAAAGAAAAGATACATGCCATTGTATAGGTCTGCATTGGTACAAAATCCAAAAAAATACAATTTTCCTTCAGACGTTTGAGTGTTTTACCCCAAAAACACCACATTTTGTACCATAGCCTTGCTTTAGGTGTTTAATATCTTAATGGCAAGTCACTATACAACTATCACAGCGATTATTTACCAAATGTAATGGCCAATGACGTTTAATTCCTCCGATTCCGAAAATTCGCACTTTTCCATGTAATTTTTATTTTTTTACCCCAAAAATACCTCATTTTGCATAAATGCACGTCATTAAAATTTTGCAAACTTCAACTTAATAATTACATATAAGTGTGAATTATTATAAAATATGATAATAAATGACATGGTAGTTCACCGATTCCAAAAATTCGCAGTTTCGTTTATGTTTTGGAACTTTTACCCCAATTTTCTCAAAATGCTCAAGGGTGACAGAATGGCACCCGTCAGAAATTCCATTAGAAAGGTCATGTCTACTGAAATCAGCAAAGAAAAAAACTTTATACTACAATGCAAGGTAGCTTGGGTTTGGGGCCGGACTATAGTGCCCATTACTTGAATTTAGTCTTCCAAAACTCGTCAGTGGCAGACCGGTTATCTTCAAAAGTTTAGATTACCATTGCCGCCCAATGCAGACAAAACGAGAAAGCTGAAACTACCATAGCATTCAAATGAGATTTTCACTATACAAAACTAGCCTAAAATGGTGGAACCAATATAAACAGACACTACATCCATAGTGTATAAATGTGCATACGTCTATACCGCCCTTTGACGACAATGGACTACCGTATTGGCATAATTATGTGCATTATTTTAATTAAGTCTTCAAAACTCGACTGGTTATTTTCAAAAGCATAGAATACCGAAGCCGCCCAATGCAGATAAAAGAAAAAATCAATTACCTCAGTGCAGTTTTGCAGCATTATCAGAAAAATCACAAAATGACCATAGCGTCATTGTGTAAGTCATTGATTCAAAGCCTGCAAAACTCGTCATTGGCAGATCTGCTTTTTTCGACTCTTAGAATACCAAAGCCGTATAATGCAGACACACAAAAATTGCCTAAGTTACCGTAGCGTAGAAAATGAGATATTAATTTTTTAATTAAAAATGAGTTTGAGAATAATCGCCAAAAGCAATCGCTAAAGATAATTGGTATTTTTTGACAGTGAGGATCCTTTAATAACTTGAATCGGATCATTTGATTATTGATTGGAGATAACGCCGTTTCTGTTCATTGTTATACATAATGTATTTGTTTTTGTACTAAAATGCGGTAAAATACGAGAAACTTGTATTTTTAAAAACAATATTATGCAATATATTATAATAAAAATGACTTAGATTAATTTTTCAGCTAAGTGTGTACTATTTGGTTAAAAATATAAATGCAAGTTGTATCATCATAGCAAATCCAGAAACGCGGTACAAGCATTTTAAATACGCTTAAATATAAGACAAAACCTAAACAATCCTGGTAGTCCTACGCTGTACGCTGTTGGTTTTGAGGACTATACTTTTTGTAGTACGTTTTAGGCATCAGTGGCAGTCCTTCTATGTACACTAGTGGTAATGGCGACCCATGTTTTTATGGTCTACATTAGTCTGCTTTGGTAGCGGAAAGGATATGTTATTATATTCAGCAATATGTCAATGCAATGTGAAATATTTCCATGCCTTTCATACGTAACGGTATGTTAAATGGCATGATGTAGGCCTAATAATAAATACCAATCATTGAATATTCCGACTAAAATGTCAGAATATAATGATGCATCTATTTCAATTATATTTTTTTCAAATATTCGCTTTAAAACATCGTGCGCATTCCTAGCCGGTCATCAGCCATTTTAGTTCTGGAATTCCCAACAAATGTTAGAGGGTGATTTTAACATAATTGGTCGTTGATTGGCTGATATTATTTTTAGAAATAGTTCCGTAATTAACTACGGAATAAATCATAGTTAAATTTCATGCATGAATACTACGAGCAATGTGAAACGGGGCTGCCAAAACCACTAGTGCAACTGTATAGCGCGACTTACAGTCGCGCTCAGCAGGGGTGGAAAGTATCATGTAGCGCGACTCTGAGTCGCGATAAGCACGATAAGGGTTAATACAGTACTTGTCAGGGAAGACTCACATACATGTATACAAGATAACCATTGATGCAAAGCATCAAAGGGCACCGTAAAAGAAATTATGTAAAACTGTAAAGACATATATAATTGATCTTCATAAGAAACAGCAGGTGTGGCATTTTTCAAAATATATTGGCTATAGTGAATTATAACAAATATATTTTCATTTTGAATATTAAGGAACTTAAATCTGAATGACTCAGATAACGAGTATGTCCAAGATTTTGACTGACTTGTCCATAAAGTCGATTTCCTTCGTGCAATATTCCATCAACGTCTTTAGGTAAAAAACATGGTTAATATCGCGCGAACATTGAAAGAAAGCTAACAATGCTATAAGGACCATAGCATTGCACTGATTACCACTAAATGGAGAAAAAATCGGGCTTCCTTGATGCATATTTCCTAAAAAAAACTCTTACCATTCTGAAATAGACAGATAAGCTGTCTGCAAGTGGCTGCTTTTAAATTCTGACGGCCCAGCCACTACAGACAGACACCAAGTAGACAAAACACGGCCGGAGTTTGCGCACAGATTTTGTGCGCACGCCAGCTCTTAAAAATATATGAAAACGTCAAACCACTATGAAATATATAGCATGTGCACGAAGAATGAACCTTAATCTCGCGATTGATACCAATAATAGTCATAAAATACAAAGATGTACCTTAAACAGACAATAACTACATGATCATATCCATAATTTGACCTCGACCTGATAGTCTTTGTAATCACTGTCAAAATTTGCAATTACAAATACAAATATCACCTTGTTTAACGTACATTTTAATGATAAATGGGAATTAAAACACATAAAACGTATAGTTCATGTATCATAATTTATTCCAACATTTACAATAAGCATGATGTTTAAAGACCGTATAGATCTACATGTATACACGCATGTTAATTAAATGTATATGACACTCTATATTAACGTAAATATGCTGCCGCTTACACATATCGATCGGCCGAATAACAATGTTACCGCGGTAAGCGTAAAACGCACTAGTCAAATTCTATCCTGCTTTATGTAAGACCTCATAATTTTCGTATCTATTATCCGATTTTAAATATTTAAAGCTTGTAATGAAGCAGAGATATATGTCTATCTTTTAATACAACATTTAAAATACCCCTTTTTTACCAAATAAAAATAAAACCAACGGTCGAAAATCATCAAATATGAATTTAATTTTCGATCGATTTTGTTCATTAAAACTTGTTTTAAAAGCTAATACTTTAAGGTTTTATAAAATGTTAAACTTATTTATAAAGCATTTGTGAGTTGTCGACCGCCAACGATTTGATTAAACTTCGTGCATTTATGTAGTACTAATTATTGCAAATAAATTTTCAAAATGGCGGAATCACGTCGAAACGCGTGTGAAACGGGCACCTGCACACCTTCCATGCGCTAATTGAAAACATAGTTTTGATTGAAACTTGTTTAAATTGTGAGATTAAAAACGTTTTGAGGTACTGGTTGTACTTTTTTCTGGTTTCTATTGGTTCTGTCTTTACAAAATGGAGTCAAAAATAGTGATTTTTGTCACGATGCGGGAATATTTTTTTCGGTAGCTGTATTGAACTTGCGGACTTATTGCCGAATGTTAATTATAAAATGGCGATTATTTACAATATAACCTGCTATTAAATGCATATTGTGAGGTATTGTTTGCATTAATTAACGAACCATGATGCTAGCTTTTGAAAAAAATCGCCACAAAAGATTACCAATGGTCGGCGTAGTTTACATCACACATTATTATGAATACGTCCATTCTGTTTTATTTCGTTGGCGGTCGACAACTCGCAAATGCTTTAAAAATAGGTTTTACATTTTATAAAACCTTACAGTATAAGCTTTTAAAACAAGCTTTAATGAAAAAAATCGATCGAAAATGAAATTAATATTTGATGATTTTCGACCGTTGATTGCATTTTTATTTGGTAAAAAACGGGACAGTTTAAACTTACTTTTACGCGGGACGGATTCTTACTCGTCGCCGTGGATTTAATAATTAGGGTATCGTTATGAATGTTGTATAATTAGACAGACATATATCTCTGCTTCATTACAAGCTTTAAATATTTAAAATCGGATAATAGATAGTAAAATTATGAGGTCTTATATAAGGTAGGGTAGAATTTGAATAGTGCGTTTTACGCTTACCGCGGTAACATTGTAAATCGGCCGATAGATATGTGTAAGCGGCAGCATATTTACACCTTTTACATACGTTAATATAGAGTGTCATATACATTTAATTAACGTGCGTGGTGTATATCAAAAATAACAAAAACGAAATAAGTAACTAACTATAACCTTACTAAATTAAAACCCAATATATTTCTTCAGTGTACATAATCTACCATAATTATGTTGGTCAATATACCGTGGGAAAGTTTGTTAAACTTTTCAAACCCGTGTTCCGGACAGTACGGATAACGGTCTTTAGGCATTCACGCGTAACCCGTACATCCTACTTACAGTGATTGTTTACATTAGGTCGAGACGGCGGGTGCCGATTTATTCAATCATTTTACCGATTTAAAAGGCCAATATTACCAGGTATTCGATGGGGTTCGTGTAATTTTGGGTACTTATGGTTTCGATGCTAATAAAGCACCCCTGTATAGATTGCGTCGAAAAGGTTCTGAAACTGCGTTGTAATCAATATGGCGTCCAAAAATCAGCGAACGCCGTTCATGGTCACATGGTAAAACCAGCCAATAAACAAAATCGTTTCATTAAATGACGACATCGCGTATGATGTAAACAACATAAAAGAAAAATTAATACGCTAGTAAACACTAATGCGTAAAAGTTCGTTAGCATCTGTTTTTAACAGAAATGTTTATAAAATGATTTTTTGTCAAAACATGTATTTATCATGAGTTTGTTTTACCTAAATACTCCGCATAAAGAAAATAAACGATGAACTATTTTCTGATTTAAAGGTAAACAAATGGCCAAAACATTTCGCTGTCATACAAATCGAGGCTCCACATGGGAAATTGTTTATGAACTTCATACAAATTGAGGCTCAACACGGGGAATTGTCCATAAACTTCATACCAGTTGAGGCTCACCACGGGGGAATTGTCTTCCAGCTCATTATAACAAAGTCCTACAATACAGACACCGCGATCCATCGCGGTGCCAATCAACACATACATACAACAATTGTAGAATGCCGAGGTAGTCATGGTATAATATTGATGGAATAGTATTGAAAGCTCTCCAGGTGATCTTTAATATAGATTCAGGAATATACATATGAGCCAGTCTCCAGGAAAACCTGCTATAATGACATTATGTAATTACTATATGTAACATGATTTTGATAAAGCTCTAAAATAAGGAAAAATACATATCTATTGATTCTATTTTAAGTGATTGACCCATATAGTACTATACCTTAGCTTTAAATTTTCCTATGAATTATGTCGAAAACACATACTTCGTAGCCATGGTGACCAATTTCAGAAAAGTACTCCGATAAGGAAAAACGAGGATTGTATTGTTTAAAACAGAAGTAGCATTTCTCTGAATGCAAACAATTTCGATTTTGATATATATTTTGAAAAGTGAAACATAATTATAAAATTTAGTACTGATTTGAACAGTTTATGTCAAGAATTGATCAAATGGTGTAATAATGAAATACTTATTTCAGTTACGTCGAATAACGTTTGAATGACGTTTGCGACGTCACACAAAAAGCTCCGAATAGGGACTCTACAAAAACAGCTGTAATTCCTTAAAACTCAAGATATTAACATAATTTATTTTGCAATTTGCTTATTTAACATTATCCTGTAATACTATGGAAAATCTTAAAGTCAATATATTTGTCAAAATGGCAGGTTTTCCTGGAGACTGGCTCATATGTATCTTCCTTCTCTTAAACATATAACATGTATGGATTACTTGTGGAGCTACTAGATAAAATATTTGAATAGAGGTTGCTAAAATTTGGTGGAGCCGATTGATAAGTAATGTGATAAAATCCTGGCTTTATATAGTCTCAGAAGATGATCCACCGATGTCACGAAAATTATTTTAGCGTCAGGGAAGCCCTGCTTACGGACAATTACGGGACACGTTACGGACGTACCGAATTTAGCGTTATGACCGGAAGTAAAATGAACGTTGGGAAACGTACACATTGGTCATAATGAATAGTATGGGTTATAACGGAATGATCTGAGTGAAGCATCGGTGGGAAGTGGGAAGTAAAGATAGATCTCTCGATCTAGATAGTGCGGGTTTGAAATACAAAAACAATTCGCCATTGTGCCTTTTTGTTGAACTTTGTTAATTTTGTATGTGTCATGCTGCAATTTCGTTGTCCAGTACAAGGCTGCTTCGTATCTTTCAAAATTGCATGTACACTATATACTGTATATGTTGTAGATTGTCCTTGTGATGTGTGGTTCCCGGTTGTTGTTTTCTCGTCACTTAATTGGCTCTTGTTTCGTTTTAGTTTCGTTGACTGACTGAGGCGGCAGACATTCAGGGCGGGATGCCTTGTTTTCAATGCTTTGTTTTTTAAATGTTTTTTTCTGTGCTCGGCTGGTAAAGTTGAGTGCTGCCTTCCCTGTCTGACTTAATATAATCTTTTTGAAACACGACAAGGGAAAATACAGGGTACAGGTGATACAATAATGCGGTACCTCGGCAATTCTAGACAACAATATTTACAATGCGACTGAGAATAGACTGAGTGGTATTTCAAGTTCTGACGAGACAAGTGGCCTAACAATTATACATCTACAAACCATCTTACATTACAGTACCTTGCATATATTGATGTTCCTACATGTTATTAATATGACCTTGCAGTGACAATGGTTTAAATTTGTTTATCTATATTTCTCGTTTATTCGGGACAGTCATTTGTATTCGTGCATACATATTGTATACTTATATACTGAACGTCAAAGGTTTTGCGACACAATTTGAATTGTTGGGTTGAAAGAAATTTTCTCTTCCACGTATCCATTAGAGTATTGCTAGTGTTTTTTTTAAAATTATTGTCCTTTTTCGTCACGCATGAAAAAATGGTTAATCGTCTATTCATGCACGTGCAAATCGGGTATTTAATTTTCCACTTAATTTTCACTTTACATGTTCTTCAAACATGTCTGTGATAACAAGTACACATTTAGTTTTTTTTATTTAAGCAAGACATTAAAAATATTACCAAAGTGGGTAATGAACATAATCGTGTGTATGAGATGCTGAAGGCTGGTGTTTCATTGGGGCTACTTTCTGTCGAGTTAAACTGTCATGTCTTTATCATTACTAGACTGTGGTATAAGCTTAAACAGGCATATCGTGTGTATGGCATAACACTTGACGACAGGTCTAAGATCTATACAGCGGATAAACTTTCGGACAGTATTCAACGACATTGTTGAGGCTTAATCATAGTCAATCATACGGTTGAATCAATATAAAACTAGCATTTGAATTGTGTTTTTGTAAAAAAGCATCATTTGGGTCAAACCATGTTACGATCACTTATCACTAAGGTCAAAGAACGACAATGTTTACCTGAGATTATCTCCCTTGCACTATAAAATAATAATAGTGGTAGAATGTTCTAAAACAATGTTGTCAAGCTAAGTTAACGGCAAGCATGTTGCTTAGTGGGAAACCGCCCTAATTCGTAGGGTGCTTTTTAATGGTAGATTGATCGATTGAGTAACGCAACATTTCGTGCAAATATATCAATAAATAGAAAGGGTATATGGTACCAAAACGTGAACAAACATTTGCTAAGTGTAATGTGTATTTTCGAAATGTCGGGTAATGTCATATACGATATTCATATGGATTAATACATTTCTTAAATTTGATAATTGTTATGAATTTATATCGGTAAAATATCAATGTTCACATGGGTAGTTGTATCAGCATAACTTAGTTTGCGGTTCCAATAAAAAAGACAAAACAATGTTGATTTGCGGACCTTTTGGCGCTCTGTATATGCTTATAAATATTCCGTAAATTGTATAAATATGTTACATTCATTCACTATATATAATGTAGCACAACTAAGTACTGCTGGATAATTCAAAACAATGCAGCAGTGCTACAACGTTTACCTGTATCATATAAACGCACTCTCTGTTGCCTGTCTCGACGTGAAAGTATTATACACAGTTTACATAATGTTCGTAATATTTACCTCCGGGTTTCGTTGTTGTGTTTAGTGGGCGACAAATGATATTGTAAGTAATCTTTATATCTTAAAGTGAAAAAAACTAATACTTTAAATGAAGAACAGATATTATAACTAACAATGTCAACAAAACACATTAACCGTTTTGGTGAATACCATTCAAACAATGTTGGTGATGATTATGCATTTAGAACACGAGTTATCACACTGCAAGTTACATGATCACAAACTTCTCCGTATGTCATAAAACGTGAAATCTAGAACTTTATATTGTAAAATCTTAATTTTCGAGGGTGTTGAATTTTCGATGATTTCGTTGTTAAACTCGAACACGGAATCTGATGTCCACGATTTATCGAACTCCCAAATACATAAATTATGGTTTTACTCTGTCAAAATCAACGAAATTTAATACCCACGAAAACATGTGATTTTACAGTAAATTCCATGTGATCTCACGGATAATGTGTATTACCACGAGATGTAATTGAACGAGTTTGCAATATATACTCAGCGTCAATGAAATGACTGTAATATTTTAAAATTCACGTTACACTGTGTTAAAAGCCGAACACGACTATGTTTTGACATTACTGTGTAGTCACAGCAATTCTATTTAACAATATAGTACCGATATATTATAGTGTATACAAACTACAGAGTGGATATTTTCAGTGACGCCCAGTATAATATCATTCATGAGAGCCGAATGACGTTCTACAAGTTCAGGTCTTCCACCAAAATCAGTAACAATACATGTAGTGAGAGTTTCTGGTACTATAAATTCAATATGAATGCCTGAATATTCCTGTGATACATTGCATATCCAACAGCAAAACAATTGTGAACATGAGGTCATGAACTGTATGCCGTATAGATTTCAAGATTTCAGGATTTCAAGATTTATTTGGAGCATCAATTACAGCACAGTACAAGAACAACAACAACATAAACAACAGCAGCAACAACAGCAGCAACAACAGCAGCAGAAGCAACACCACAACCACCACCAAAAACAACGTTTATTTAGCTTTTTAGTCCAATTTGGCTTCTAGCCTAAATGTAAAATAGAGTTATATAGTGTGAATAAAATTGTGAAATAGATCACAGATGACCCCTGATCATAATATCAATATAAAATATTTTTACATAATTGTGTTGTTGTCAAGGTCAAATACAGACGGAAAAGATGCATAATATAAAAATAAAAGTAGCCTACAAGAACATGGTTAATATAATCGTTTCAATTATATATAATAAAATGATATGTTTGTAGTTGTATATTGAACCACCAATTAATGGCAAAGGTTGCAGACGATGGCTAATGGAAGTTAATTTGAAGAATATTGCATTACAAAAAAGTGACACATTTTACGTTAGATCGGTAACTTTATCATTCCTTACGTTTGTGAAATGCTATTATAGCATAAAAACGATGATTTTGCCCATACGTTAACGAGGCGAAACCCACACGTAAACATAAAGATTCACGCGAGAACGCGCTGTTAACGTCCAGTTTTACGTATGCTCGTTTCAGGGCCTAACCGACGAATATAAACGATTTTACAGCGTCTTATGAACTGCAATTCCCATTTTATTTGTAACTAGTAATTAATTTTCTATAAGATTGAAATAATAAATTTAAACATACCCGCATTATCCATGTTTTCTTGGTATTTGCCGATCCCGGAAGTCGACGATCATAACAAAAACTGTTATGACGTAACGTTCGTTCTCGCGACGTTACGTTTGTTTACGCGACGTCGCCACAAAATTTCCCGCCAAAATGTATTTATTTCGAAATATCAACGCATTTATTGATGTTTTGTATGCTATAATAGCGTTTACGCATGCTTTTTCGTGGTATAACATCTGCAGAGTCCCTCGGGACACTGCAGATATTATAGCCCAAAAAAGCATGCGTTAACCCTACATAAAACCTAGCTTCATTTCGCGATATGATATATATACAGTAAAACCTCGGTAATACGAGCAGCGATTATTCGAGCAACCGGCCTAATTCGAGCAAATTTCAAAGTCCCGACGAATTTGCTCTATATTGTACATTAATTTATCCCTCTAACTCGAGTAAAGTTATTACGAGCATCCGGTCTAATTCGAGCGCAGGTGTCGGTCCAATCAACAATTTTCAACGATAATTAATTACCTTATCTCGAGGCAATCATCCGAGCGAAATTTCACACCTCCGAAAAATGTCATACTAAATTTTGTTACGGTCCGTATTTTTCACACATCGTGATAATCACAGTTTATGACAATAGCGTAATCCCTAACACTTAAATTGATGTCCGTATTTTCGATCCGTTACATTAAACAAGAAAGTAGAAGATATTTAATTAATGAGCGTGATTTAAACTACACATACGTTTCAGAGCAAGTTCAATAGGCAACAATTGGGAACATTAACTCATACGAGAACTAGAATTATTAAATGCAACATCGTTGCTTCGAAGGTACTGACTCGCACAGACTTTTAAATTATCGTAAGATAAACCGACGTCCATGTAGAATCTTAAATATTTAGGCTCCGTTCGTTATAAAACTGCAAGTAAAAATCATTTCAAAAACTTTTCATTTCCCTTATTTCATGAAAACCTGCGAATGTAAGCTTACGTACAGTACAATTTCACGTGTCTGATACTGAATAAGTGAAGTTGATCAAGTCCGCGATTAAATCCAATTCCTAAATATTTAAGATTCTACATGGACGTCGGTTTATCTTACGATAATTTAAAAGTCTGTGCGAGTCAGTACCTTCGAAGCAACGATGTTGCATTTAATAATTCTAGTTCTCGTATAAGTTAATGTTCCCAATTGTTGCCTATTGAACTTGTTCTGAAACGTATGTGTAGTTTAAATCACGCTCATTAATTAAATATCTTCTACTTTCTTGTTTAATGTAACGGATCGAAAATACGGACATCAATTTAAGTGTTAGGGATTACGCTAATGTCATAAACTGTGATTATCACGATGTGTGAAAAATACGGACCGTAACAAAATTTAGTATGACATTTTTCGGAGGTGTGAAATTTCGCTCGGATGATTGCCTCGAGATAAGGTAATTAATTATCGTTGAAAATTGTTGATTGGACCGACACCTGCGCTCGAATTAGACCGGATGCTCGTAATAACTTTACTCGAGTTAGAGGGATAAATTAATGTACAATATAGAGCAAATTCGTCGGGACTTTGAAATTTGCTCGAATTAGGCCGGTTGCTCGAATAATCGCTGCTCGTATTACCGAGATTTTACTGTATATATATATACCAAGTATTTTCTTTTCTGACGCGTAGCTTCCTATACGAGAGTAAGCGGCTGAATCAACATGATTCAGACATAAAAGTTCGAACATAAATCAATTTAAATGCTTCTTTGTCGTGTCAGTATTCCAAATTTCTATAGAATTCGCATTGTGATATCCTCAGATATCGAGCCCGCGGTTATTAACGCAAGAATGTGTGTGTTACTTTTTTTACTTTCGGTAGGTGTACATACTGGTGTCTGACATTACCAACCTACCATACTGTAAGTGTTGCGATAGTACAAATGTAGCTTACAAATATGTTATATGCTGAAAACGTAGGCATTTTGCAGCAAGCGCTACGATACAAAATGCATTCAGTTATACAAACGTAACTATTCTGGTTCTTTTACAGGCTTAACAATGAGAGTACAGATATTGTTTGTTGCGTTGTTTATGGTCATTGCACCAATTAAAAGTGTACCCAATGTCCAAGATATCAATTCACTAGCAAGTAAGCTCCTGCATAACTACAGGAAGACTACATTACCGAGTTCTGACTTCACCAAACCATTTATCGTCAACATAAAAGCTTCTCCGATAGCACTGGGTGACCTAGATGAAGTGGAAGAGGAATTGTCGAGTGTAGTTGCATTTGAAATGTCAGTAAGTATAGATCTGTTACTTGTCATTACATGATATTCAAAATGCCATGTCGATCACATGACCCGACAGTCACCTTTCGGTCGATCACGTGTCAAATGGCTTGGAAATGCCTTTGACAGTCATAATGTCTTTCGATGGGGGCTTTTAGCATGGTAGAAAAAAGTGAGGTATAATAGTAAATATAGGAGGGTTGCTTAACGTTACAAGCATTCGATTATAATAGTAATGTACCTGTTATTGTATTGAAATATATCTACTGATGAACAACGTCTTTAATTTTGATACTAAATTAAAAATAATCTGGATGTTAAGAGATCATGAATCAAATTGTAACTTACAGAAGAGTGGAATCCTATGCTGGAAGGCATTTAATCATATACAATTGTATATATGCATCATATGAACAATCCCACTCAAACTTCTTAGATAATGAGGTGGTAAAAAGCACATTTTTGAAACATGAAGAAAAATACTTGCATCGCTGCTCTTGATAATGATCAACTATTAACTTGATAGCCTAGTGGTTGAGCGTCTACCTCGAGTACAGGAGGTCAAGGGTTTGATCCCAGGACGCATCATAACAAAGACGAAATAAATATTGTACATGTTTCAGCAATTCCATTGCTAGACACTCGGCGTTAAATTGAAACTGGTTTCTCTTCTCTCATACCCTCGATGCGATGGATAAAGTCAGACATGATGTGTCGAGAGTGATTAATATGAGTTTGAAAAAAGTGTTTCTCAATCGACCATAAATAAATGTCGAATATAAACTACAGTCAAAAGTATGTCGACATATCCGAATTTCGACACAACAGGAGTCAACAATTCCTGACAAGTGTCCTTATCCTTGGAAATTCATGATATCAAAGACCACGAACTTTTCTGTCGGTGCCGTTAATTCTTTGTTACATCAGTTTGAACATGAACTGATACATGTATGCGATTAAAATGGTAAAGATCAAGTCTGCCACACTTACAGTTATCACCAAAACATTTGACCAAGTGATTAAGCGAGGATCGAGTTTATAGCCTCGTTTTGAAACAAGTACAGTACGGAATCAGCACCGCAAGTATGGCCTTTAGCCATTTACCAGTTTCGCGTACGCAACATTTTAATTGTATACAAATGATTCAGTCAACATGCCAGACATCTAAAAGCAACGATGACACTCCGTTATAATAATATGCATGCATATAATGTACTTGTTACCTTTGCAGTGGAACGACACCAGTATACGATGGAATCCAGAAGATCACAACAACATCACAAATATTACTCTCGGGTTGAATGAAGTGTGGAAGCCCACCCTAATGTTATTAAATCCAAACCATCGAGATAGTAAAGGAGATTTAGGCGTTTCTTCCGTAAGTCTATAACTTTCAGTATATACCGAGCTTTGTGAGCTAGAGAATTTAAAGGGTGTAAATAAATTTATACTGCGCTATGCGAGTTGGGAATTTACAAAGGTCACATTTTTTTAAATAGCAAGTTTACTAACAAGAAAACGTTTAATATAACCGTTTATAAATGTGTTCAATATTGTTGGAATTAAAGGTCGAATATGTAACGTAAATAATAAATATACCAGATTTATATAGCGCCTTTTTCATGCGAACACACGTTCAAGGACACTTTACATTATAGTGTTGCAGGTGCATCCTCTACCAGTCCAGATGCAGCATAATCTGACCAGAGGGATAGAATGAGAGAAAGTCACTAAAGGGAGAGAGAGACATTAGATACAGGCATGTCCGCCGCTGCAGAAGTGCGCCTAGTTCTTGTTTCGAATAGACAGACTGGTGCTTTATTGTGCCCGGTGTATAGCACCGATACACAGCTTCCTTGCACATTTACCCAGATACTTTGCATTGCACATGGTCAGATATAGCGGGAAATATTATAAGATTTCAGGAATGTCAAGTTCCGATGCCGGGGATTGAACCCACGACCTCTGGATTGACATTCCAGTGCGTTACCACTGAGCTAAATCCGCTTATAAATAATGTACTCTCGTTGGAGGTTTTAGTTAGAGAACTACTAGTAACTGATTAATATACATGTAGATCTATTATAGCGGGAATTTTATCTGTTTTCCCTTTTCTGTTTACAGCTGTAATGATTCATTCACTTGTTTTCCTATTTCTGCTTTCAGTTGGTATGATCCATTTACTTGTTTTTCTATTTCTGCTTTCAGTTGGAATTAGACATGAACTCTTGTTTTTCTATTTCTGCTTTCAGTTGGTATTAGACATGAACTTGTTTTCCTATTTCTGCTTTCAGTTGATATTAGACATGAACTTGTTTTTCTATTTCTGCTTTCAGTTGGTATTATTATAATTATGATTACTTGTTTTCCTATTTCTACTCTCAGTTGGTACGTTCAATTTACTAGTATCCTATTTTTATTTTCAGATAGGAGTCAGTTATTCACATCTGGGAGAAACCAAGTTGACATCGAGGGTCTCACTTCATACAAGTTGTGACCTTGAAACGACATACTTTCCGTTTGATGCCCACGCTTGTCAGATCAATTTATATTTATCTGGGAACGATGCATACGGCATAACAGTCTACCCTAATCGTGAACCCGAACCCTTCCAAGGAAATGGCGCCTGGACACTGATAGGTTGGACCATGCGAGGGAGTTATGACTCTACTTTATCATTTTGTTTCACATTCGAACGAAAACCCATGTTCATAATGCTGAACATATTGCTACCTCTAATCGTTCTAGCATTACTAACACCACTGGTGTTCTTGATGAAACCAGAGAACTCTGCTGATAGACTGGCATACTCCATAACCATGTTATTATCAATTTCGGTATATATGACAATAATCAGCGACCATTTACCAAAGAACTCAGAACCAATGCCTTTAATATCAATCCTGGTATTTGTGTGGTATATCCTCAATGCCCTTATTGTATTGGTAGTTCTCCTGACCATGAAGATATATCACATCAATGAGAATCGAAGAGTTCCAGAGTGTATTTATGCTTGTGTACGACTGACGAGAAACAATAAATGGAAGAGCAGGTGCACCCGAATACGATCTGATTCTGAATCAGAAGATATAACACCCACACAATCTGACAAAGATGGTAAGGATAACGACAATGAATCATCCCAAGAAGAGAGGCTACCATTAAAACAGATTGACATTGAGGAAGACAATAAAAACGATTGCAGAAATGAATCCCCAGGAATAACATGGAGAGATGTCAGCATCGCCATTGATAGATGGTGTTTGATTGTTTTTTATCTCATCAAATTTATCGTGCCCGCAGTTTTTATTGCAGTGATGTCATCAAAAAGGGAACCAAAACACTACTGTTTTTAAGGACCTCCATTGGGAACAGTGGTGTTTGGCTGGTTAACAGACCAATTAACAAATAGGTCTGCTGTGTGTTGGATGAAGTTAGCAGACATGATAATTTGTTTTTTAGGCTTTAATTGGTGCTTAAGGTACCAAACCACCAATTGCCTACGCGGACCAAAATCAGATACACTCAAGTAGTCCTGTAAAAAACTTTGATTTGGCTGGAAATGGTGGTATGTGTTGACAAATCAGCATTAGAACCATGTAATTGAGCTTAAATGCTTTGTACACATGTATGTGATGTAGTGAAACTGTTTTATTTAGAAAATGTTGATATTCTGGCTTAAATATGAAAGTGAAAGTAGGGTTGTGGCTAACAGACTTCCAATCAGTCCGCGCGTGTGAGAAAATATGTTCACCGCATTTGACGAACCAAATTTTTCTTATTTGATACGCAACCCCCTGATTTTTTTTGATTTTCTTGAGGCTATATGCTATTTCTATTGATTGGTGGATTTTGAGAGGTCCCCATGGACAAAAGTTTGCCATTGTTTAGGTCAGCAATGAGTCACTTTGCATTGAGTTAAAGAACAAATCTATTTGGTGGTTTGTTACCTTAAGCTTTTTGATTGCTGATACTAATTCTTTCTACAGCTTGGACTTGGTTGGATCTTTTACTTGCTTAGTTGGGCACTGTGTCATGTGTTTTTTATGTTTTCTGTGCTTGGCTGGTTAAGCTGCCTTCCCTGTCTGACTTAATATTATCTTTTTGTTGTTCGCAGTAGTGATGTCATGGTCCATTGGTCTTTATAGGCATGATAAGTGTGTCTTATCGGGGGTGTTTGGTCATTCAGAAAGGAAGTAGACTGAAATTATAAACACGATCATATTTGAACAGCATAAACCTCGTCGTGTTATGTATTGTATAATCAACATCGGCAGAAAAATCAAACAGGGGAGAACAACACCTGGAATTATAAGTTCAATGTGATTATGTCATATTATTTTAACATTTAAATAGACAAAGTCTCTCTAATCTGAAAGTTTTGACCAACCGGAGGATGTTTAGACTAGGAAGTCTGTATTGTATACATGTATATGGTTTGTATATTTTTGTCATGTTATATTTCACGATAAAAACGATCTTCCATTTTCATCAGACATACTCAATAAGCAGGTGCAAGGTAGTGGTGTAAAAACTCAAAGTAAGATGTGTCCATAAAGCTTTATTATCCTTTAATTTCCATCTTACAACATTCGACAGCAAGAAAAATACATTTGCTGTATCAAGAAGGCATTATTTAATATGGATTCGAGTGTTTGAAAATACTGTAGCTATTATAATAATAAATATTTCAATTCACTCGTCTTTTATGTATCTCCCTCCTGTATTGTTTTGGGACTTAAATAATGTTTATACATATACTGCAGTCATTTTGTATATTTGTTCATTAATTATCACCGCCGAAGGCGAAGGGGATATGGTAATGGTAGGCGTCATTCCGTCAGTCCGTCCAAACTTCTGTGTGCAACTCCTCCTACATTTCTTAAGGGATTTTGACGAAACTTTCACAGAATAACTGCTATGATGTCCCCCAGCGCATATTGTCAGGATTTTTCATTCGACCATTTTTGACAGAGTTATTGCTCTTTGTTGATTTTTTACATATAACTCTTCTGTGTGCAACTCCTCCTACATTTCTTAAGGGATTTTGACGAAACTTTCACAAAATAATTGCTATGATGTCCCCTAGCGCATATCGTCAGGCTTTTCATTTCGGCCATTTTTTGGACAGAATTATGGCCCTTTGTTTATTTTGTACCTTTGTGGGATATAGAGAAAATGATAAACTCTTCTGTGTGCAACTCCTCCTCCATTTCTTAGAGAATTTTGTCAAAACTTTTTCAGAAGTACAATTATGAGGTGCCCTAGCGCATATTGTCAGGATTTTTAATTTCGGCCATTTTTGACGGAATTATGGCCCTTTGTTTATTTTGTACATATGTTGGATATAGAGAAAATTTCTTCTGTATGCAACTCCTCCTTCATTTCTACAGGATTTTTGATGAAACATTCACAGATGTACCCTCATGAGATGCAATAGCGCATATTGTCATGGTTTTTAATTTCAGCCATTTTTGACAGGGTTGTGTCCCTTTTTACATGTGTAAGCTATAGAAAAAACAATTTGTTTCTGATGGATAACTTAAGTTTGGGATGAGATATCACAATGAAACTTGCTGTGTAGGTAGTTTGTGTGCAGACAGCACATTCAATGGGAAGTGAGGCCAGTGGGGGTCAAGGTCACCATTAGTATAAATAGAAAAAAGCATTTATGCTTATTTTATTTTGTTTTTGATGGATAAGTTTGGGATAAGATATCACAATGAGGCTTGCTGTGTTGGTAGTTATAGTGCAGACGCCACTTGCAATGGGAAGTGTGGCGGGTAGGGGGTCAAGGTCATCATTACTAAAAATAGAAAAAGGCAGTTATGCTCATTTTTTGTGAGGATTGAGATAACATGATGAAACTAGCTAACTTGTGTGACAAGACAATACTTGGGATTGAAAGTTGGGGTCAAGGTCACCATTAATAGAAATAGAAACAAATGTTTTCGCTCAATAACTTTTGTTAGGAAGGAGATCTCATTGTCATTGTGAAACTTGCAGTGTATATAGATGATGTGTACACGTCACTTGCAATTGACAGGGGGCTGATGGAGGTCAAGGTCACAGTTACTTAAAATAGATAATTTTTGCTCAATAATTTTAGTTAGGAATGGGATATCATGATGAATCTTGCTATGTAGGTAGTAGTTTTTGTGAAGACAACAATTGGGATAGAAGGTGGGGCTGGTTGGACCACGGTCAATGTTAACCTGGTTTTCGTGTAATGTCTGCTTCTTGTTGTCTATGTTTATTTTGTTTGTAATAAATTTGGATAAGGTAAAAAATAGTTTGTGAATATTTCAAACATTCTAATGGGATTGTAACCAAACTTTCACATAACTTATGCTATAAAAATATTTTTTGTATTCAATAATCTTTGGTACAATTATCTTCCCTTCGGCGGGGGATATGGCTGTCTGTGACTGCTTCTTGTTTCATTTGATCTTAGAATATCATCTTTTATATTTGATAATTGCCGCCAGTGTTATGTCATGTATAACAATAAATGATTACACACCTGCCTTGGTCTTAGTTATTTTCAGAAAATGTCAAATGGAATGACCACACAGCCATTATAGTTTTGAATATATGCACAGTTTCGATCTGATGTAGCCATTTCGGAATGAACAGCTCGCGACGTAAGGCACTATATAGTGGACATAACATAAATACATGATATTCATCTTCGACTGTATAGACATTTCTAATTTTCAGACAATAATGGCAATATCTATAATCACGGTCAGTGTTCATATTATGGCGATCATGAGTTGGTGACCGGAATATCGAAAATAAGATAAACACATCTTCAGCATGTAGGTAAATTAATACACAGATACCGTTCAACGTTTACTAAAGTTTTAAACTTCTTCTAATGTGTTGCGTTTGGTGACAGGTTTGTTTTAGCTTTGAGATTTTGTAATTCATAGTCTCTGAGTCGAGTTTTAAATGTATTCAAGAACATCTTGGCATCTCCAACGTCATTTGACAGCCAAACATAACCAAATCCATTTTCGTACAAAAGTCTTTTCAAACAAGTAGCCCAGTATGTTATACCACACATGTCTTGGTCTTTGAGCAAATGTCTTGGGTACCTGTTTGGGTGCATCCGTAGAATTCTGACCCAATATGACATGCATTTATACATGTAAGTCACACTGATAGGTAGCCTACCACATTCACTCAGAGCAAAAGATTCCATACATTTTACACGTTTAGTCCACATATTCGTTTACAGAAATCAACATGTACTCGCTCAATATTTTCTGCATACTGAAATCCCCATATCCTTTCTGCTACTAATGCAGACTGGTCGGGATGACCATTTTGACCTTCCGTAGTTTACGACCTAAATGCCCAAATTCGGGAATTTGCTGTTATGGGTACACATGCATCCCAGACTAAAGAATACGTTGGGCCCAATGTCGTGCACAGTTTTTTGGGCCCGCTGGTCCCCTTTAAAGAGGGCTTTGAACGTAGGTTTTCCAAAACTGAAATTACTGGTCATACCCGCCATTGCGGTACGAATCCCTGTGGAATTGCATTAACATTTAACGCCAAAAAGTTTTTATTTTTCTATAGAAGGAATATAAGGCTAGACAAAGGGGTCGGGATCAATGCCCTAAAGGGAGACAAAATTAGGCCTACTAAGCTAAAACAAAGTTATTCGCGCAAGAGTCACTGTCACATCGTCATTTCCGGTGACCTTTAGTGGAAATGTTGGCAATTTTGCCTACTTTCACTTTCGTGCAGGTGTCTAGCATCCGGATGTATCGAGTTTTTATCAGTGCTGCAAGTCAATAATGTCTCAGGGACGGAGTATATGGTTCATATGAATTTCTCCTAGCCCCCCAAAACATCGTGGTTGTGGAAAGGATATATCAACAATGCATTGGTTCAGTTGTCAAAAAGCCGTAATTCCAGGTTGGGGCTGCATAAAAGCTGAAAGTCCATTTGACAGTCATATCCCCCCGATGTTATTTATTCCATGTATAACAATCCGATAGGATTAATATAAGTTGCGAAACTTGTTTTTCCAATCATCTCGTCTTTGTTAAATGTTGCAAACAATATATGAGCCGGTCTCCAGGAAAATCTACTACATGTATTTGATAAAAAATTGGTTTTGATATCATCCATAATTTAGAAGTAGTAATAAAGCAAAATGCAGAAGAAATTATGTCCATATCCTAATTTTGTAGGAAGTAACAGCTGTTTTTGTAGAGATTTTAGGATGTCATTTGACGAAACAGTAACACATATTTCATATATACAGCATTTGATAAATTTACTTGACATAACTGTTTCAAAATGGTATCACATTTTAGAGTTATGTTTTATTTATTCAAATAGATATCAAAATCGTAAATGTTCGCATATTGAGAAAGAGCAACTTTTGTTTAAAACAACTAACACCTAGTTCTTTTAATCTGAGTACTGTATTTACATTGGTCACCATGGGAACCAAGTAAGTTATTGCCAAATAATGTTTGAGAAATTTTAAGCTAAGATATAGTGATATAATATATGTGTAAATGGAATCAAACTTTTTTTTTATGTTTTAGAGCTTTTAAAAACATTATTATAATAGTTATAACATGATGTCAGAATAGCGGGTTTTTCTGGTGACTGGTTCAATTTTTTTAAATAAATTCTGTTAGCATTATTATCCACGAAGTCGGTGACATATAATGCTTGTCGAGTGTACAACGGTCTAGGTCAATCCGGGGTAGCTTGATCGGCCACTGGAAATTTCTAACAATATATGAACAATTACTGGTTGGTAATCCTGTAGTAGTCTCGTGTGTATCGTTGCTATACACCGGGAACATCATATATAGCCTCCTCGATAGCCTAGTGGTAGAGCGTCCACACGAGTCCCGTGTTCAATACCAGGCCGCGTCATACCAAAGACGAAATAGAAAATGGTACCATAAATTTCCTTGCTAGACGGTCAGCATAAAAACGGGAAACTGGTTTCTCTTCTCTCATACTCTCGTGGCGATAGTGTGATATAATTTCATGCTGGCACAAAGAATACATGTAGCTCCAATATCACGAAGGTATTGTTTTAATTAACGTGCGTGTCCAATATATAAAAGTTTCAGGGAAGCTTGTACATATGTAATGATCATTTATGTCAATAAAAATTTTCCCTTCTATTCTCTGGTTCTATTTTAGGGTCGTAGGTGTGACTGCTGGCCCCTTTTGCAATGTGTGCGCTATATTGAATATGGCTGTTTAGTATACAGTGTTCGTATGAGGAGGTAATCCTGGCTATATTTTTGAGACGATAACGATATTTATTTCTTGATATTCGTAAATGGTCGCTAACGTTCGCGCGAATTTCAATATGGATGAAAATAATCCTGATTTGCAGACTAATGACACAAATTCTTCGACTTCGGAATCATCCCGGGACAGTAAACGAATGTCTGCTCTTCGTGATGTTATGAATAAGATTACTGAATCGTATATAACGAACTTGAAGTACGTAATGTCTCACGATTCCTAGTTTGTTTACCGGTGTCTTTCGCACCCAATTCAATTCGTACCATTTGTTAATAAAGATAGAATTATTGAAAAAATCGCATACATTAACCAATTTATTCACTTCTTTTTAAGTTATCAATAAAAGGTACCTTCCCAATCTGAAAAGCATCCAATATCGGTCTCAGAGGAAAAAGTTTCCAATCTTGTGCAGATTTCCATGATTCTAGTCCAGAAATGCACAAATAATCGTGTAGAAGCTATTTTATTTTAATTTCTGTCAAAAATAAAATAAATGTAATTGAGATTTCACAACAGACTTTTGGAAAACCGTCGGTCTGATGATCGTGACTGACAAATTTTGACACAGAGGCATTTACAAATATTTTTTATTTGTCCCAGATAGGTTTTATCAAAGCTCTGTGAAGCCATTGTCGGGATGCCATTCGCCAAGTCATTAGTCGAGGTAAACCGTAAACTCTGTACACCTGTTACCGTCCATACAGAACGCTTAATGTAACATGGTAGTTCTAGACAGTGTTCAATTTGTATTTCACATTAAACTTTACTATTATTATTAAATACAACTGATCATCCAAATATTACTACTGGCTGGCGACCATCAATCCGGACTTGATTTACACATTTCTTGAGTTATCGTGAAAAATATGCCAAAAGTGTCCCAGGGCTTCCTCTGGAGAATATTTAGCTTTCGCCACTACATTCGCCAAATGGAAAAAGTTGTCGCCACTTTAGCGCCACTTGGGCCAAATCTTTTCTCAATATTTCTAATATATATTTGACTTCATGTATACTTGATTCTCATCGAGTCGATCCTTCTCATCGACCCGAGCCCTACTTATTTTTGCAGAATATAAACACGCGCAGTGATGGTTCCTTTCCAAAACATATGCAAGTTTGAATGTGGACTTTTTCCTGTCATCACAGCAAAAAAGGTGCATAAAAGCTCATGTAAACAGTTTTTGTGGACTGATTTAAAACCAACCCTGAAAAATCCATTTTGGTGAGCAGTAATACCTAAGCTCGTAACCATGGGTTTTTGTTTTTGTCCATATTTTTGTCAACATACTTGTCCACATTAATTAAATTCTGTAAATAGTATCTGTGATGAACAAACTTTATGTTACCACTGTGTTTCATAAAATAATTCAGTCTTTGGGTTAATTATAGACTGACCAATCGGAGGGATCGGGTCGATGAGAAAGTTTCTGAATGACGGAGCCTCTTGACTGGTATTTGCTTCACAGTAAATATTTTAAGATAAGCTTTTTTATTCCAGAAATAGTTCATTTTACTGTAGTTCAGTAATTTCTCAGTCAGAAAATGAAATTTAGTTGCAGACCAAACAATTTGAAGTGTGCATGTTAGGTTTTTATCTCTTAGGGGATCGACTCCATGAGAAAGCAGTATATATGTATTAAAAATTACAATAATAAATTGCTGTTTTCTGTGTGTTTTGAAACTGTGTAACTATGGTTAAGCACTAAAATATTGCATTCTTTTTGTTTCTCTAATCTTCAGTGAAATCTTGACTTCAAATCGAGAGGTTATATAAATGATGACCAGATCACTCGTACTGGAACATTTACAAGTTACTAAGTTCATGAAATAAAGTTCAGTTCATTAAATAGTCTGATAGATCAATTAGACAGACTGGCCCATACTAACTGTAATTATTTCTTCAGTTCAGTTCATCACTAGACTTATCAAACTTTCAAGTTTCTCATTGAAACAATTTTACAAGTGTTAAAATTTCAACAGTGAAGTAATCTAACATCATTAATTGCCAATGAGACCCATTGATCAAACAATGTCACGCTTCAATCGTAATCACCTTGGTAACCTGGCTTCACCCGACACACTACAGGGGTGCAATAAACAGATAAACATGTCAAATTGTCTAACCCTCGCTAATTGTTTACAATCTACAAATTGACCGGAAGAGACCGTTTTACGACAATTTTACGACATAATCATGCAGTTAAATGGATCTTTTACGACATTGGTCAAATTTTGTAAAGAATTTAGCTTTCGCCATGAAATTCGCCAATTTGATTTTTTTATCGCCAAATGTTTGATAATGGCGCAAATGGCACCATTTGCGACTGGCAGCGTAGGCCCTGGTGTCCGGATGTAGGACGCCTGCCAGTACATATATTTAGAAATGTAAGAAAAACATTGCAGATTCAAAACAAAATTTCTTAATTTCCTTGATAAATATCGTACAGGCATTCAGTGTTTACCCTAACTATTTACTCTCCGGCAAATGTCAACACACAATGGCTACACGGAGCATTGAATTATGTTGATGAGCAAGTGTGTACGCTGTAATATATGAATGTAAGCATTGCGTACATTGGATTTCTATCTGCGGTGACTGTCTGTGCAGGAGTTTTTAGTTGTCGTCTTGTTGCAAAAGTGTTCCTTGTATGAGGGGTGATGGGTGGGGTACGATCGGTTTCATTCCTGTCTATTTTCTATACGGGTGCTTGTCTGAGTGACAGGGCCTGGATAGGGTTTGGGCCATATATTTCAAAATATCAGGTTCCTGTGGATTTATGTGATTAGTGTATGGATCTTGGTAAACAATGTTGATAATAAAAATATATACAGGTGAGTAGCCTGGGGTGCAGGGTCCAGACCCCAAGTATCTTGTGATTTTGACCAGGTCAGACACAATCTTTCTGACACTCCGACACTCATCTCAAGCATTTATCCTCTCATTAATATGTACAAGTCGACACCCTTAACATAATTTTACTACATGCGTTTATTATGAAACAATCATTTTCATTGGTCCGTGATTACAATTCAACCAATCAATGCGCAAGTGACATTATTCATTGAAATGGAAAACAAACATTATGTCACAGCAAATAATTTCAGCGTGAAACTGATTGTAAACGTTTGTTCTTGACGCAAACAACTTATTGATGTTAGATTAAACCTGATTTCAACTTGTTTAAATTTTTGTATAATTAGTAGATAGGTATAATACTATATTTTTTATAAACAGACGTTTCAAATCACGGCAAGTTTAGTATCTAAACTGCCTGTATGATGTCAGAGAGTTTGTTTTTAGGATCAGCAAATCATTTTTGTTCACTTTCCAGAAGTCTGGCAATCCCCTATACTGCTTTGTTATTCTTTCAGGCTGTTGAAACCTATGAAAAATGTAAGCAGTGCACATTTAGAACCCTTACATAGAGACATATTGTCCCAACTTAAAGATAATATTCAGGTAAGGAACATACAATGATATACCGTATAGTGGGTAACAGTGATATACCGTATAGTGGGTAACAGTGATATACCGTATAGTGGGTTACAGTGATATACTGTATAGTGGGTAACAGTGATATACCGTATAGTGGGTAACAGTGATATACTGTATAGTGGGTAACAGTGATATACCGTATAGTGGGTAACAGTGATATACCGTATAGTGGGTAACAATGATATACCGTATAGTGGGTTACAATGATATACCGTATAGTGGGTAACAATGATATACCGTATAGTGGGTAACAATGATATACCGTATAGTGGGTAACAATGATATACCGTATAGTGGGTAACAATGATATACCGTATAGTGGGTTACAATGATATACCGTATAGTGGGTAACAATGATATACCGTATAGTGGGTTACAATGATATACCGTATAGTGGGTAACAATGATATACCGTATAGTGGGTTACAATGATATACCGTATAGTGGGTAACAATGATATACCGTATAGTGGGTAACAATGATATACCGTATAGTGGGTAACAGTGATATACCGTATAGGTGGTAACAGTGATATACTGTATAGTGGGTAACAGTGATATACTGTATAGTGGGTTACAGTGATATACCTACTCTCCAATTGCCTCGCCCGAAACTACATCGTTTCTAGGCTCTGCATTATTGCTAGTGTATTAGCGCTATTGCTATTTTTAGACAGGAGAATCCAAAACCAGCGTACAGCGAGGCAAATGTGATAATGTAAACGGGTTTTTAAATGCATTGTATATAAAACGCTCGTGTGTTAAAAGAATGACTTGTATTATAAATTAAAACTCTCGCACTATCAATATATCATATTGATTGAAACAAATAAATAATGACCAGTCAATAGAACCATGAAATATTTAAACCTCATACAGTGTGTACTCGTTTAAACCTTTCAACACGTAGCCTTCATATTCACTATAAACTCTGCTATAACTCTCTACTGTCTATACAAACAAGTAAACTTTCATCAGCCAATGAAAATGTGTATCAGGGTTCACAGCAGTTTTGTAAAGGTCAAATATCAAAATATTCTAGTAGTTTAAGCAGCGTGTGAATGGTAACGGTTAAGTGGAAATCAAAGCGCTGTAGGGAGCGTATGATATACCGTATAGTGGGTAACAGTGATATACCGTATAGTGGGTAACAATGATATACTGTATAGTGGGTAACAGTGATATACCGTATAGTGGGTAACAGTGATATACCCTATAGTGGGTAACAATGATATACCGTATAGTGGGTAACAATGATATACCGTATAGTGGGTAACAGTGATATACCGTATAGTGGGTTACAGTGATATACCGTATAGTGGGTTACAGTGATATACCGTATAGTGGGTAACAGTGATATACTGTATAGTGGGTTACAGTGATATACTGTATAGTGGGTTACAGTGATATACCGTATAGTGGGTAACAGTGATATACTGTATAGTGGGTAACAGTGATATACTGTATAGTGGGTTACAGTGATATACTGTATAGTGGGTTACAGTGATATACTGTATAGTGGGTTACAGTCTCAAACAGTAGAAACAAAACCCGCCAAATTAACCCGCTATATTGTATAGGATCCGTCATGAGTTGTCCTTTGGGTTTACATTTTATAATGAGTCTAGAAAACACTGGTTATGCACCTATCAATAGTTTGCCCCAGGGGGAGGGCGAACGCATACACCATTCCTAACAGGTTGGAATTGACAAGCCGAATGATTCCGGGTAAAAAAAGCAGACGACTATTTAAAAATGGCGGGCTCCCTAGGACTGTGGGGATTTAGACAAAATGTTTGGTTCTAAGGTGGGGAAGTAGACCAAAAAAAATCAAAGCACTGAAAGTACTGTTGTGTGGCGTACTGATGCCATTAAATCCAATATCGAATCCAGGTTGTATCATAATTTTATGTCACAGTTCTGATAAGCCCACCCTTACTCAAACATTTGTGCTGCTAAAGACAGCAAGAGAACCAGCATTTACCTGGAACTTACTTAAGTAACTATGCTGAGCAACAATGAAGGGATATTTACAAATACCATTTGATAAGTGACTGTTTATTCTCCGTATGACCACGCATGTTAATTAAATGTATATGACACTCTATATTAACGTATGTAAAAGGGGTAAACATGGTGTCACTCACACATATCGATAGGCCGATTAATGCTTTAAAAACAAGTTTTACATTTTATAAAACCTTAAAGTATTAGCTTTTAAAACAAGCTTTAATGAACAAAATCGATCGAATATTAAATTAATAATTGATGATTTTCGACCGTTGATTGAATTTTTATTTGGTATAAAACGGGATATTTTAAACTTACCTTTACGCGAAACGGATTCTTACTCGTCGCCGTTTAATTTAATAATTAGGGTATCGTGTTGAATGTTGTCTAAAAGAGAGACATATATCTCTGCTTCATTACAAGCTTTAAATATTCAAAATCAAATAATAGATACGGAAATTATGAGGTCTTATATAAAGCAGGGTAGAAATTGACTAGTGCGTTTAACGCTTACCGCGGTAACATTGTTAATCGGCCGATCGATATGTACGTAGAACTATTTCAGTTCCCCCACCAGTCAAGCATCAATGTTTGTATACAACATAATTAGGTCATCCTCTGCAATGTGCAGCGGCGGAGTGATTTACATACGTTACAGTATAGGATTGAAAACCGTGGGAACTATTTTAGATTCACGCCACCAGTGAGAACATTCTTTGGTAGTAGAAATATAGTCCGTTGCGGAATGATTTGCTATATATATCCTCTAAAAAAAAGTCTGATATAATTGTTGGTCTTAATATAAGTAAATGTTGGTATTGTAAACAAATCAGGTCCAATGATACGTGTAACCTGTGTTGTATGCTTGTAATATTGTTCAAATCATAGAACTATTTATTTGCCGAGGCCTAATGCGTTAAATTGGTCGTAAGCTGAAAAGTGGTAATATCATTGTGTGGCCACACAAAAAGAAAGAGAAATTGCCTAATTCCAATGTTCTGTGATTTGTCCCAATAATTGTGCTAATTTCGCAGACTGCAATTTAGTCTTAATAAACTCAGGATAATGTTTACGTCTCGTGATTCCAATTTCGAGTCCGGCCTCAAGATGAAACCTATTTGCAATATTTGAGATGAGATTGATCTCAGATTGAAATGCTTTGGGAGATCAGGACCTGTACTTGAATGTTTTGTCTTATTTCAGTGCGAGTTGGAACAAATTTACAAGGAAGAAAGTGTTGAGGCATTACTGTATGGGTTAGATCAGTTAGTGGCTGTTGAGAACCAAGAAACTCCACATGTTGATGCCTGGTATGGTGTTCTTTTTGTTCAAATTATTTGATTGGTTTTTAGCTCACCTGCCACAAAGTGGCAAGGTGAGCTTTTGTGATTGCTTTTTGTCTGTCGTCCGTCCGTTAGACATTTCACCGTTAACACTCTAGCACTTTCATCAGATCTTCATCAAACTTGGTCAGTAGTTGTATCTCAATGAAATATAGGTCAAGTTAGAATTTGGGTCATGTGGGGTCAAAAACTAGGTAAACAGGTCAAATAATAGGAAAACCTTGTTAACACTCTGGAGGCCACATTTTTGCTTTGATCTTCATAAAGTTTGGTCAAAATGTCTATCTTGGTGACCTTAAGGTCAAGTTTGAAGTTGGGTCATGTTGGGTCAAAAACTAGGTCAAAAGGTCAAATAATAGGGAAACCTTGTTAACACTCTGGTGGCCACATTTTTGCTTTAATCTTCATGAAATTAGGTCAAAATGTTAAGCTTCGAAGTTGGTTAATGTGGGGTCAAATACTAGGTCAATAGGTCAAATAATAGAAAAACCTTGTTAACTTTCTGGAGGCCACATTTTTGCTTTAATCTTCATGAAGTGTAGTCAAAATGTTTATCTTGGTGACCTTAAGGTCAAGTTCGAAGTTAGGTCATGTGGGGTCAAAAACTAGGTCAATTTGTCAAATAATAGCAAAACCTTGTTAACACTCTGGAGGCCACATTTTTGCTTTAACTTTCATCAAGTTTTGTCATAATGTTTATCTTGATGACCTTAAGGTCAAGTTCAAAGTTTGACCATGTTTAGCAGGTGAGTGCCACAGGATCTATGATCCTCTTGTTTATGCTACCCACTGAAGTGATTTGCTCTGGTTTTGTCAATCTATCCCAAATTGCTGTGTCTACCAAATCATGAAAAGTGATTGAGCTAGCCTACTGTCATAAAAGGTGATTGAGCTACTGTCATTAAAGGTGATTGAGCTATTGTCATAAAAGGTGATTGAGCTATTGTCATAAAAGGTGATTGAGCTATTGTCATAAAAGGTGATTGAGCTATTGTCATAAAAGGTGATTGAGCTATTGTCATAAAAGGTGATTGAGCTATTGTCATAAAAGGTGATTGAGCTATTGTCATAAAAGGTGATTGAGCTATTGTCATAAAAGGTGATTGAGCTATTGTCATAAAAGGTGATTGAGCTATTGTCATAAAAGGTGATTGAGCTGTGGTCATAAAACTAATGTTCTTCATAGGAATATTAGTCAGCATGTGTTCTTGTACCTCTCATCTGAATGGTTTGATTCATATCCAACCAGTATGAGCTGCATTGTGGCCCTTGGAATGATGATATTTTGCTTGTGTTGCTCATAACACTATGGGGGGATAGATCTATAATTGGTACACTGCTACAGCATATTGAATCTAGCTTCTCATTTATGCACTAAGACATGGTGTAACTTTGCCAGGGCTGTATTGAGATGTATTCATCACAAGCAGTACTGGTTCGCCAAAGGCTCGCTTAATACAATTTCCAGAACTTGTTTAGTGTAGGGTTAACGCATGCTTTTTCGTGCTATAACATCTGCAGAGTCCCGAGGGACGGTTGGTGCCCAAGCCCGTTAGGGCGAGGGCACCAACGCTCCCGAGGGACTCTTCAGATGTTATAGCACGAAAAAACATGCGTAAATGCTATTATAGCATACAAAACATCAATTTATGCGTTTGTATTTCGAAATAATTACATTTTGGCGGGAGATTTTGTGGCGACGTCGCGTAAACAAACGTAACGTCACGAAAACAAACGTTACGTCATTACAGTTTTTGTTATGAGCGTCGACTTCCGGGATCGGCAAATACCAAGAAAACATGGATTATGCGGGTTTATTTAAATTTATTATTGAAATATTATTATAGAAAATTAATTAGCAGTTACAAATAAAATGGGAATTGCAGTTCATAAGACGTAAAATCGTTTATTTTCGTCCGTGAGGCCCTGAAATGAGCATACGTAAAGCTGGACGTTAACAGCGCGTTCTCGCGTGAATCTTTATGTTTACGCATGGTTTTCGTCCCGTTAACGTATGGGCGAGGGCACCAACGCTCCCGAGGGACTCTGCATATGTTATCAAGCAAAAAGCATGCGTAAACGCTATTATAGCATACAAAACATCAATGAATGCGTTTGTATTTCAAAATAATGATATTTTGGCGGGAGATTTTGTGACGACGTCGAGAAAACAAACCCAACGTCATGCCAGTTATTGTTATGCACGTCGACTTCCGGTATCGGCAAATACCACGAAAACATGGATAGTGCGGATTTGTTTAAATGTATAATTTAAATATTATAGAAAACTAATTAGTACTTATTAGTACTAAGAAATAAAATAGGAATAACTGTCAATATGAAGCTGTACAACCTTTATAGTGGCCGACGCGGCCCTGGAATGAGCATACGTTAAACTGGACGTTAACAGCGCGTGAATCTTTATGTTTACGCATGGTTTTCGTCACGTTAACGTATGGGCAAAATCACCGTTTTTATGCTATAATATAAATTTGTATCAATTTGTATCAAAACTCATGATAGATCCTCTATATATTGTATGTACACAACTTGTGATAGATCCTCTATATATTGTATGTACACAACTTGTGATAGATCCTCTATATATTGTATGTACACAACTTGTGATAGATCCTCTATATATTGTATGTACACAACTTGTGATAGATCCTCTATATATTGTATGTACACAACTTGTGATAGATCCTCTATATATTGTATGTACACAACTTGTGATAGATCCTCTATATATTGTATGTATATTTCAGGAGACCCAGTGGCAATCCTAAGAAAGATACAATGTCTGGATTGGCAGTTTTAAAACAAGAGAAGCTTAAAGTTCTTCAAAAAACTCTCGGTCACTTAGAATCTCAAAACAAATTGCTACAAGAAAAGGTGAAAAAGAAAGAAACCCATCTGTTAAAAACGAGAGATAAAATTGTTTGTATTACTGAAGATCTGGAACAGGTATATATATATTTTATATATAATATCAGGATTTTATTTTAGACATACACACCTTGGTTCTTTAACATGCCTGTTGTATAGCACCAATTCATGCGAGACTACCTCAGTGTTACCATTAACCAAGCAGTTCATCTCTAGTTGGGTTGGAAACACTGAAAAGTGTTTCAGAAATGACCAAGTGCAGCGGCTGAGATTCGAACTATGGACCTCTTGATCTGTAGCCAAGATTATTGCCCATTCAACCATCATACCACCCTAGTTAGATATGAGATATCATGATGGAACTTGTAAGGGTATGTAACCAAGCATGTGTGAAAATGCTGGACATATATTTAGTGTATCATCATGAAGTACAGGTCAAGTTCAACTTTTGCTAAAACCCACCAATATTTGTGGTAGATAATGGCCCCTTTCCAACTTAAATTTGCTCTGTACTGTAAAATCACATATTTTCATGGGTATTAAATTTCGTGGATTTTGATAAAAATCAATTTTCGTGGTGTCGTAAATTTGTAGTTGACAAAACATGGAAGGGCATTAGATTTCGTGGTCAAGTTCAACAATGAAATCAATGAAAATTCAATTTCCTTGAAAAATAATGATTTTACAGTATAGTATATATTATATTCCAGATTGTTGATTCAGAGAAGACAACTGTCAAACAAGCATTGAATGACTGACTAATGTGATGAATTAATGTGACTGGAAAATATTCAAACAGTCTACACAGTTGTTATAATCTACTGAAAATGTTAATCTGTGCTAAACTCTTTGGATTGTTCGGCTTCTCTGTCCATATACTGGTTCCATGATGTAGAGATGTTGTTTCTAGAAAACAATAAAAGCACTGCCAAGGTTCGCTGAAGGCCTTGAAAAGTCCTTGTATTTGGTTTAAACCTTTAAAAGCTCTTGAATTATGTGTTGTCTTTATATAAAGTGGCAAAAGTACTTGAATTCAACTTAAAATCCTTGAATTTAGGCAAACAGCATCAAGAACACATATGATTGTTTGCTTAAAAATGCAAACAGAAAATTTTAATACTTGGTTTTTCACAAATTTAAAGTATAAATATGTATGGTTGTTACTTGTATGGCACTGGTACATAATGAATTGAGCGCAATTGGTATTCTAGTTTATGACTTTTCATGTTTATTTAACATAAAGAGAGTGGTAATTGTACAATATTACCTGGGTAAATGTTAGGAAAAAATTCTTGAAAATCCAAATTCTACCTTGAAACGTCCTTGAATTTTGGTTTGAGAATTTTGTATGAACCATGATTGCTGTGTTTGACATTTGACTCTCTACTCCATACGTCCTACACTATCATGATGATAGATGGGGTAGATTATGCAATATCTCACTTAGCTATTGTACTCATCCAAGAGTAGGCGTCACACTTTGATGAAAATTTGCATGTCAGTTATTATATTAACACCCTTGGTGGATGGGTGTTCAGGCAGCGATGGCGTCCAGTAATTTTGTCTGTACTCTAATTCGAACAGTTTTCATCTGATCATCTTCAAAGGTGGTGAAAATGTTTATGGGCATAATATCTAGTTGTTGACAAATCACTCGGTTTCTCAATTTTTCGACCTAATGAGTTCTTCTTCAGGAGATGTACAGTAACACTATCAAGTCATGTAGAAATAAAATAGAAATACTGGAACAAGTACAATGTTTTGAGTTTTACATCTCTTGAAGAAAGCATTAGGTCGAAATATTGATAAACAGAGTGATTTGTCAACATAGAGTACTGTGATCACCTTTTAGCGATATTTTATAACAAGACAATATCTAGACCAAGTTTGATTATAGGCTTAATCAGACCAGATCTTGAATTATGGCCCTTGAATTACCAAATAAATGTGAAATTAGCCTTGTCTGTACTCTAATTCAAGCAGTTTTCATCTGATCATCTTCAAACTTGATGACAATGTTATTAATGGGCATAATATTCCGGCTAAGTTAGATTATGAGCCCAGTCAGCTTAGGCCTTCTTGGATTATGGCCCTTGAATAACCAAACAAAAAGAGAAATAGACTAGGTTTGATTGTTTAATTTTCATTCACAATGCCCCCCCCGGACGGGCATATTTTTGTGACATTTTTGCTTTTGATGATTAAAATGACATTATATGCAACATTAATGTATTTTTACATTTACTCATTGTTCAGAATTTAGTTGTTATGTATTTTGTCTATATCGTTTGCTTAGAATGAGAAGGTCGTAAGTGCGACTTACAACCTTGTACAATACATACATATTTGAAAACTGCATCACACCTCTTATGAGCCTATTTTTATAAATATTTAAATAGGTCATGTTGACCACACTGAAGTTGAAACAGGTGGTTTTTCCATCAGTAAAGAGTAGATTTTAGAAAGCTTTTTGTTTTCTCAAATATCGATTTGTACTTGCGTCCTTCACATTCTAAGCCAGCGATGTATGTGTTTAATTAAAAACTTTAATTGCTTAGCTATATACACATGTATTTATAAAATGTGCAAGAATGGAGTATTTATCTTATTAAATAATCACAAAGAAACATGTCTGATCTGTTTGTTTATTTTAGCAGTTACTTGTGTATATACATGTACAAAATATCTCAATTATAGCCGTATCTTCATGAAACTAAGTCTTAATGTCTGTATTTAATAAATATATGAGCCAGTCTCCAGGAAACCCTGTTTTTTGGCATTTATGTATTTACAGTAGGTAATAAGGTTATTAAAAGTTTTAAACTAAGGAAAATACATATCTATGGATTAAAGTTCATGTAGTTTACCTAGTAGTTCTAAACCTTTGCTTTGAGATTAAAGTTCATGTAGTTTACCTAGTAGTACTAAACCTTTGCTTTGAGATTAAAGTTCATGTAGTTTACCTAGTAGTACTAAACCTTTGCTTTGAGATTAAAGTTCATGTAGTTTACCTAGTAGTACTAAACCTTTGCTTTGAATGTTCTCATGAATTCTGTTGAAATAAACAATTGAGAAAAATGAGGAGATAGTTGTTCAAAACAGTTGCAGCAACTTTTCTCTAAATACGAACATTTACGATTTTGAAGTATATTTAAAAAGTAAAACAATTATAAAACTTGACACTATTTTGAACAGTTTATGTCAGGAATTGATCAAATACAGTATTCTATACTGTATTAATCAAATACTTGATATAGTTACTTTGAATAACATTTGACTGACATTCACTATGTCAAGAAAAACGTTCAAAACAAGGCCTCTACGAAACACACTTTCTTTTGCATATTGCGTCATTATGATCTTTCTTTTAAATTCTGAAAAATCTCAAAAACTCATTCCTGTGGTCTAAAAAGCAAGTTTATCTGGAAGCTGGCGCATATGTATCAAATGGTTTCCATTCAGTAACTCGGTTTGCCCTAGGATCTTCAAACTTATATGGAGGTTGGTCATCGGCAGTAGATGTCCCTATTGATTTTGAGGTCAGTAGGTCAAGGTCACTGTGACCTTTACCATTTTGACTACTCGAATGTTTTCCATTCAATAACTCAAGAACACTTTGCCCTAGGATCTTCAAACTTTACATGGAGGTTGGCCATCAACAGTAAATGACCCCTATTAATTGAGGTCAGTAGGTAAAAGGTCAAGGTCACTGTGACCTTCACCATTTTATAGCTCGACATTTCGAAGTGCATGTACCTGTAGTACCCTAAGATGTATCCTATATGACCTGTATTTACCATAGATTGTGTCCCACAGGACGGGATAGCGGTACCCACCTGTTGTACCCTAGGGTGTATCCTATATGACCAGTATTACCATAGAATGTATCCCACAGGACGGGATAGCGGTACCAACCTGTAGTACCCTAGGATGTATCCTATATGACAAGTATTACCATAGAATGTATCCCACAGGACGGGATAGCGGTACCCACCTGTTGTACCCTAGGGTGTATCCTATATGACCTGTATTTACCATAGATTGTGTCCCACAGGACGGGATAGCGGTACCCACCTGTTGTACCCTAGGGTGTATCCTATATGACCAGTATTTACCATAGAATGTATCCCACAGGACGGGATGGTGGTACCAACCTGTTGTACCCTAGGGTGTATCCTATATGACCAGTATTACCATAGAATGTATCCCACAGGACGGGATAGCGGTACCCACCTGTTGTACCCTAGGGTGTATCCTATATGACCTGTATTTACCATAGATTGTGTCCCACAGGACGGGATAGCGGTACCCACCTGTTGTACCCTAGGGTGTATCCTATATGACCAGTATTTACCATAGAATGTATCCCACAGGACGGGATGGTGGTACCAACCTGTTGTACCCTAGGGTGTATCCTATATGACCAGTATTACCATAGAATGTATCCCACAGGACGGGATAGCGGTACCAACATGAAGTACCCTAGGATGTATCCTATATGACAAGTATTACCATAGAATGTATCCCACAGGACGGGATGGTGGTACCAACATGAAGTACCCTAGGGTGTATCCTATATGACCAGTATTACCATAGAATGTATCCCACAGGACGGGATGGTGGTACCAACATGAAGTACCCTAGGGTGTATCCTATATGACCAGTATTACCATAGAATGTATCCCACAGTACGGGATGGTGGTACCAATCTGTAGTACCCTAGGATGTATCCTATATGACCTGTATTTACCATAGATTGTGTCCCACAGGACGAGATGGCGGTACCAACCTGTAGTAATAATAATAATAATAATAATAAATAATAATATAATAAAGAGGATGTACCCTAGGATGTTTCCCATATGACCAGTATTTACCATAGAATGTATCCCACAGGACGGGATGGTGGTACCAACATGAAGTACCCTAGGATGTATCCTATATGACCTGTATTTACCATAGAATGTATCCCACAGGACGAGATGGCGGTACCAACCTGTAGTACCCTAGGATGTATCCTATATGACCTGTATTTACCATAGAATGTATCCCACAGGACGGGATGGTGGTACCAACATGTAGTACCCTAGGATGTATCCTATATGACCTGTATTTACCATAGAATGTATCCCACAGGACGGGATGGTGGTACCAACCTGTAGTACCCTAGGATGTATCCTAGATGACCAGTATTACCATAGAATGTATCCCACAGGACGGGATGGTGGTACCAACAAGTAGTACCCTAGGATGTATCCTATATGACCAGTATTTACCATAGAATGTATCCCACAGGAGAGGAAAGGCTGTACACATCAGTAGCATGTACCACATTCGTTTGTGAATCTTGTATTTAATAATAACCTCATGCAGCCAAAATGGTTTCACCGCTCTATAATATATGTGTACACCAAAATGTGGACAGGAATGGCTGCAGAACCCTTCTGTAAAATATGTATGCACCAAAATGTGGACATGAATGGCTGAACCCGTCTGTAATGCATGTGTGCACCAAAATGTGGACATGAATGGCTGAACCCGTCTGTAATGCATGCATGCACCAAAATGTGGACAGGAATGGCTGAACCCGTCTGTAATACATGTATGCACTAAAATGTGGACAGTAATGGCTGAACCCGTCTGTAATACATGTATGCACCAAAATGTGGCCAGGACTGGCTGAACCCGTCTGTAATATATGTGTGCACTAAAATGTGGACAGGAATGGCTGAACCCGTCTGTAATATATGTGTGCACCAAAATTTGGACAGGAATGGCTGAACCCGTCTGTAATATATGTGTGAACCAAAATGTGGACAGGAATGGCTGAACCCGCCTGTAATATGTGTGCACCAAAATGTGGACAGGAATGGCTGAACCCGTCTGTAATATATGTGTGCACCAAAATGTGGACAGGAATGGCTGAAGACATATGTAGTATGAATAAGTGCCCGATAGTGGAGGATTTTTTTTCAATTTTGCGTTTTTAGCACGAACGGTCAGTAAAGCTGGCCAATCAACAATATTTATCCCTAAGGCCAGAACGGCTTTATCCATCTGCAGAATGTACTCCATACGGTCAGGAATGTCTGTGCCCGTCTTTAGTTTAAACCTCAGACAGTCTTCTTCCAATAATGTTCAGTGCCCACTCTGGGGCATTGTCAAACAGTGAGAAGGCTATGTACAAGGTCAATCTGAGGCTCAAACAAGTGCTGGGTTAAAATTATAAAACATATCTGTGAAAGACGATGCCCGACCTGAATTCCTCGATGGTAAAGGCTCCCTCCTGTGAACTGGAAGAGTGTTTCAGAGGCGTATGCTGGACGGGAAGAAGGAGTGTCGATACGAGTCTGTTCTGCAGAATGGCAACATGTATCTTGCAGAGGTGTTGATTGCAGTTGAGGTGCGGTTAATCTAATTAAGTATAGCTTATACAGCCACGCGTACATATAAAATCTGCATGATGAACATTTATATACAACGCAAAAGAACAGAGTATCCAATTTTACATCATTAACTTTTTTCAGAATTAACCTAGTCCTATACTTTCAAGCAAATACAAAGCAACAAGATAACATATGTAATACATGTAGGAAAATACAACTATCTCTCCATACGACACAAGAAGATATAATATTTAGTCGGACAGGGAAGGCAGCACTCAACTTAACCAGCTGAGCACAGAACACATTAACAACATACCATGCCTAACGCACAATCGAACGAGAAAATGATCGGCCCAAGTCCCAGCTGTCAAAAAGCTGACTGAACTAGAATCACCAATCTCAAGGCTGAATGCGCTAGTTTCAACAGTAAAACGGCTGAAATACCTAGTTTAAGCTGTCTGAAGTCCTAAAAAGTTAAAGAACAACAGTATTAAAAAGCTGAATGCCATGGTTTCAGCTGAATGACATAGTTTCAGCAAAAACAATTTTGAATGCCCCAACTGAATGACCTAGTTTCAACAAGTGTAATGTCTTTGCTGGATGGCCCAGCCTCAACAATCCGAGTGCAACAGCTGAACGACCTAGCTCCAACAAGCTAAATGCCCCTAGCCGAATGACCCACTTTAAACAATTTGTATACCAACGCTGATTAACCAATAAAAGGCCGAAACGCCTAGTTTAAGCTGTCTGATGCCTTAAAAGTTACAAGGTTAATGAAAAACCCCTACCTGCAGCCTCACAAATAATTAATTGATGGTATTAACAAAAATAATGTAAATAATTCGATAGTGGATGAAAGGGCGCAAGGAAATGCAAAACACTAGCAACAAAAAACTATATCAATAATTCTTATACAGCTGCATATTAACTTATAAACGAACCGAGTAGGGTACGAATAGCGCAAACGAATCAGATATGGGACAAATATTATAGTGAATGCGAATAAAAAAACTAGCTCCAATAGAATTTGCCCCTTAGAAAATGACGAATACTGAGTAATTATGACATATTGTTAATTACTGGTATTTAAGATTGAAAAACTCTGCCATATCAACGGCTTTGGAGCTAAATTAAACCCTTACCCATATTTTCAGCTCACCTGTCACAAAGTGACAGAGTGAGCTTTTGTGATCACTCTTCGTCCGTCTGTCAACAATTGGGTTGTGTCCTCTCTAGAGGTCACAATTTTGGCCTAATCTTTATGAAACTTGGTCAAAATGATAATCTCAACAAAATCCAGGTCAAGTTCAATATTGGGTCATCTGAGGTCAAAAACTAGGTCACTAGGTCAAATTATAGAAAAACCTTGTTTAGTCACTAGAGGTCATAATTTTGACTAAATCTTTATGAAACTTTGTCACAATGATCATCTCAACAAAATCTAGGTCAAGTTTGATATTGGGCTATCCGGGGTCAAAAACTAGGTCACAAGGTCAAATCATAGAAAAACATTGCGTCCTCTCCAGAGGTCATAATTTTGACTTAATCTTTATGAAACTTTGTCACAATGATTATCTTAACTAAATCTAGGTCAAGTACGATATTGGGTCATTCGAGGTCAAAAACTAGGTCACAAGGTCAAATCATGGAGAAACCTTGTGTAGCCACTAGAGGTCACAATTTTGACATAATCTTTATGAAACTTGGTCACAATAATAATCTCAATAAAATCGAGGTCAAGTTCGATATTGTGTCGTTCGGGGTCAAAAACTAGGTCACAAGGTCAAATCATAGAAAAACCTTGTATAGTCACTAGAGCTCATAATTTTGACACAATCTTTATGAAACTTGGTCATAATGATCATCTCAACAAAATCCAGGCCAAGTTCGATATTGGCTCCTCTGGTGTCAAAAATTAGGTCACTAGATCAAATCATAAGAAATATTTGTATAGTCACAAGAGGACACCATTTTAGCCTAATCTTTATGAAACTTGGTCACAATGATCATCTTTACAAAATCTAGGTCAAGTGCGAGATCACTAGGTCAAATCACAGGACTTGCATGCACTACTACGACAGGTGAGCGACCTAGGGCCCTTTGGGCCCTCTTGTTAATAATTTTAACAAAAATACGAAACTACGGGCAGAAACAAAGAAACAGCAGGACATGAAAGGACACATGACAAAAAAGACAAAGACAAGCACTACGTAACTCAAAAAGGCACAGAACAAACTAGCAACTACAAAAAAAACACAACATCCTACTCCGAAAGTCTGTCGTTTAACAGTCAGTCAAATTAAACCGACACAAGAGCCAGGTGACAAGACAAAGCAAATTGACGACACACACCACAAGGACAATCGACAACAGATTCAGTGTATATGCAATTTTGATATGAAGCAGCCTTGTGCTGGACAACGAAATTGCAGAAGGGCTCATACAAATGAACAAAGTTTCACAAAAAGGCACAATGGCTGTCTGTCATAAGTGTAAAAAACATGAATAGTGCATTCTATGATGTACAAAAGTACGGTCTATGGCATGCTATATTCGAAGTAAGTGGAGTTTAGTGTTCAAATACTACTCTCTGTTTTGTTGATACAATAGCAATAAAAACTGCAGGCACGACGAATTTGATGAGGTAAATGACAACAAAGCACCATCTGTCTATGGCGACGCTAACCTCCATCCATGTAATTCTCGTAGATTCTTCTCTACAATTGTTTTCATTCTCGTCTTCGCCAATGTCTTTAAGACATTTTTCAGTCTCTCCAGTTGACGCGCTGCTGGTTGATAAGGTCTTCTTACAACTTATTCTTCGTGTCAGTCGTACAAAAGCACAAACACACCTAGGAATTCTACGATTGTCCTTGATGTGGCTGATCTTAATGTTCAAAATAACGATCAATACAATAAGGGCATTGAAAATATACCACAGAAATATCAAGATTGATATGAGGGGCATTGGGTCTGAATTCTTTGGCAAATGGTCGCTGACTATGGTCATATATACTGAAATTGATAGCATCATTGTTACAGAGAATCCTAGTCTCTCACCCGAGCTCTTTGACATTAGGAATACCATTGGTGTTAGCAAAGCTAGGATGATTATTGGTAGTAAAATGTTTATCATCATGTACATAGGTTTCCGTGCGAAATCGAAATCTATCATAATGTACGACCATTCGCTCCCGTGTATGTGTAAATGGTTTATTTTCCAGGCACCATTCTCCTTTGTGAAGTGCTTTTCCCACGAAGCATTCACAGTTATTAAGTACGCATCGTTTCCAGCTAAAACTAAGTGGATAGCACAGGTTTGGACATCAAAAGGAAAGTAAGTTGTTTCGATGTCACATGTTGTATGCAGCGTAACTCTCGATATCCACGTAGTTTGCCCCAAGTGGGAATAACTCACGCCAGTCTGAAATTAAAATGGAGTTACAGATTACAAACAGCAATGTCGCAAATAAGCCTACTGTTACAAGTTAACGAACTTTAATGTCACAAATAAGCCTACTCAGTAGTACTGTTACAAGTTAACAAACTACAATGTCGCAAATAAGCCTACTCAGTAGTACTGTTACAAGTTAACAAACTACAATGTCGCAAATAAGTATACTGTTACAAGTTTACTACAATATTGTCGCAAATAAGCATACTGTAACAAGTTAACGAACTACAATATTGTCGCAAATAAGCCTACTCAGTAGTACTGTTACAAGTTAACAAACTACAATATTGTCGCAAATAAGCCTACTCAGTAGTACTGTTACAAGTTAACAAACTACAATAGAGAGGTTGCGATTCGAACGTGTACGAATTCGTGTAACACGAATAAAAGGTGTCTTTTTCATGAAATGAAAAATATAAATGAATTGATTATCAGAGGTTTTCATGAAAGGCTTGGTGTCGAGGGTATATTAGAGTTTCCAAAAATAGATGCGTCATAGCTGTAACACTGGATACTCGTGCAACTTGCCTCGTTGAAGTTTTTACTATAAAGTTTACATTCATTCATAAATATGTCACGTGATACGGGGCGTAAATAGTAACAGCCAGTTTGATAGGTATGTATTATTGCGGTAATAATACATGGCCTGGTTTGCTCTATGTGTATTTGGATTAGTCCGCAGATCGTGTTAGAATATAAGTTTACGAACCACAACGTCGCAAATATATAACTGTATGTTCTACATACTACATCAATAAATTTCATTGAGGAAGTCCATCCCTGCTAATAAATTTACTATCCTTCTAGAATGGACCTAACTTATGCAGCATACATCCTGGTGTGATCTTCTGACACTCAATTCTATCTGCGCAATGGAAATACTATGAAAGAACGTTGTAATTTCATACTTCATCCCTACTTTTCAATGTCTAAAAATCATACTTTGCCGTTCTACTTAAACAAAATATGCCTTAGTTTTGCAGTTTTTTTATTTTGAAGAGACGGTAGACATCCTTCATAGTTAGATCAACGTGATTTTTAAAAGCATGCAAATATACGCATAGTTTATACTTACGGACGACACGTCTAAATGTCCAGTAATATCTTTTTGATGCGGATTTACTAACATTAACTCAGGTTTCCAAACTTCGTTTAATCCAAGTGTAATATTTGTGATGTTGTTGTGTTCTTCTGGTTTCCAGCGTATACTACTATCTGTCCACTGTAATGCAATGAGACACATTATCCAGTTATCTCGCCTTAAACTATCTTCTGAAAACTACATAATTTGGTCCAATCATTCGGATTATTCTGCTTTCATCCCAGTTTTTTCTGTTATAGAGTTAGCTCCCTTTAATACTCTCTAAAACCATTTTTGTCCTACCATGCGGGTAGTTTTGATTTTATCCCTGTTTTGTTTGTTGAGCAGCAATGTAGCGTTAAACAGTAAGCTAGCTCTGCATGATTTTGGCGGGGTAGAAATTGAGTAGATACAAAATGTGTTTAAAGACCTTTTTGGACTGCAAATAATCTAATATGTAGAATGGTTTTGATTTTAATAATTTGATGTTTTTTATGAAATTTTGACAAGCGTCCAAATGACCTTGATAGTTCTAGCCTTTGAAAATATTGAGTTGAAGTGCAATACTAGGGCTTCTCTGACTTTACATGTAGTCTGGACTAGATATGGCATTTTATTGATGAACCTTGCTTTGAGGTATATAGTTTTTTTCTCTTCTGATTATAATTCAGCGCATAGGTTTCATTTATTATAGTGATGTCCAAACCGTGATCATGTACCAATATGTTTTAAAGGATTACATGTATATATAAAAGATAATAAGATACATTTGAATAGTGAAACAGATTAGTATAATGAGAAAATACAAACTTTATATGCCTTGTAACCTAATGCACTTTGGTAACGTAAAATACCACGATTAGTAAGAGAAACATATACATGTACAGTAATTAATTTGTTGCAAACAAGTACTGTATATTATTTCCTATCAATTTGTACAAGAAATAAACATGACTTCGTGATTAACTAATGACTTTAACCTTTAAAAGATGTTATTATTTTTCAGGTATATTAGGTCGTTTGACCATTATATCAATAAACGTCAATAACAAAAGTTGCCCAAGGGAAATCCCGATGCACCCACCTGATTTTTTACAGTGAATATGTGCTAAATCATAATCAAAAGAGAAAACAAACTTTATACCAAAAATCTAGGTTTAAGTCTACCTGGCCCAGACTAATGGAGATTTGACGCGGAAATCATATTCCTGGCATATTTTAGCTGAAAGCTGACTGGCTAATAAAGGCTATGCTCGGCATCATGCTCGGAAGTCAGGGTTGGTTTAAATTTTGCCAATTTACACATGCAAAGTGTTGGGTGGCAGCTATTTCGATTTCCTAATGGATGAGCTTCAAGAATCTATGCAGTGTATCTTTTGCCCTAGTATTAGCGAGAAATTTAGTTTTAAACAAATACTGATGTTTTGTCCCATTATATGATGCGACATTACTCGTATATAATGAGAGATATTTGCATTTCCATTACACTGATTGTAATTAGATATACGTCTTTGCCAATATGTAAGAAAAATGTCACAAAAATGTATTAATAAATTTAACAAAAACTGTTCAGATCGGCATAATACTATACCTTCAATGGTTTCTAAGCTCCTACTTACGGTCATGGTTAGGCCAAGAACGGTCGCTAATTCCTCCTCCACTTCATCTATGTCACCAACAGCTATTGGAAAGGCTGTAATGTTAACTACAAACTTTTGATTGAAATCGGGAACTGGTAAGGTGTGTCTCCGGTAGTCTTTCAAGAGCTTTTTCGCCAGGTCATTTTTGTCCTTAATCGTGTGGACGCCTTCTACGGGAGCAAAAATGACCCCAACAAATAATGTCCCTAGTAATAATTGTACTCTCATTGTTAAGCCTGTAAATGTAAACAAATGTTTTAAAGGTAATTATGATATACAGTAACATTTCGATCATGGAGCGTATTACGGGTGTAACCCGCTTCTAGCACTAGTTTGTATGTTCTTATTAGTTTATTTGTTTCTGGTCGACTTTGAAACATGTTCTATCTCTGTATCACTCTCAAACCCTCATTCCTGATGGTATACATCGCCATGAGGGTATGAGAAAGAAGCCATTTTTGGAGCATTCCATCACAAAGAAATACAACTCTGTTCGCGTATTTTGTCGGTGAATAAAACACGGACAGGAGTTTGGATGTGGAAAAATTAAACCACGAGTGCGTAGCACGAATGATTTAATTTTGCGCACCCGAACGAGTGCCCGTGTTTTATTCACTCACAAAATACAAGAACATAGTTTTTATTTCGATTCTACATACGATAATATCCCGCACTATTTAACTGCGCGCATTCCATTTTCACCCATTTGACATTGAACATAATTCCACGCTGAAAATGAGTGGCTTATTAGCTGGCACAATTACCTCCCTCGTTAAAGAAAACGGCCTTCGTAAGGAAATAACACATTTTAAACATTGAAACAATTTTAATAACACTAGTATAGGTGAAATGAAATGATAAATATAAATGAAATGATTATCAGAAGTTTTAATGAAACTTAGTTTCGAGAGTATAATTATTGGAGTTTCTAAAAATAGATGCGTCCTAGCAGTGACACTGGATACTCGTACAACTTGCCTTGTTCGCGACACGTTGAAGTTTTTACTATAAAGTTTACGTTAATTCATTCATAAATATGTCATGTGATACGGGGCGTAAATAGTAACAGGCAATTTGATAGGTATATTTTATTGCGGTAATAATACATGCCCTGTTTTGCTTTAGTTTATGAGTATATGGATTAATCCGCAGATCGTGTTAGAATGTATGATAATATAAATTATCAAAACAACTAGTAAACAATAAGGAGAAAAAATGGAAAACCATTTACATATTGTGACAGTCTGCAAGACTAAAGTTGTTTTTCTGAAAGGTCTTTGTTTAGCTCGTCGGGCAAACCGAGCAATCTAAGCCAATAAACTGTTTAGATAGTAGCTTCACTGCTGTTTGAGAAAGAGCGGAACAGATGAAACGAATGTGACGAACGGAGCAGTAATTTTTTACTTTAGTCGATACTGCACCTTTAGAAATCAACCACCGTACGGATTGTGGATCAGTTGTAACATACAAGGTTAGTCTATGTATTGGTTAGCACAATTTAAAACGAATTATCCAATTCATCGCTCCATATTCAAGGTTTTGCCGTTATAAATGGAGTGGTGTGTGTTCTGTTCGCATGACAACAATCGAACGTAAGAGTCAACTGGAAAGATGCTGTTGGGATAATGGTATCGTGTTTTAGTGTTGTAGAGATGGACATATCGCAAATATATGTAGAAGAAGTAGAACGTCTGTCTATTCTAGAGACGCCGATAAACATCAAATTCGAAAATAGTTAACCCGGCCTGTGTAACACATCTTGTTAGTGAAGAGATTGAGATATTGAAACCACAATATAAGAAGAATATACAAAAAACTGAGCATAAAGTGAATGTGTTTAAAAATGGAAGTGTTTTTGAATATACTGAAGTTGTGTCACGTTCTATAAGGCTTCATATAGACAAATATTCAGCTGTAATTTTATCACAATGTTTCTACAATAATTACGGATCGTATGACCACCGCGATCACAAAAAAGATAAAACATTTTTTTGTAACTCGTTAAGATTGTCGTATTATATTTAATGTCTTCGTGAGTGAGTAATTATTCATAAAAACTTATGTATCCTTGGGTACGTGACAGTGTTAGCCTTAATTTATATCTGGTCGTACATAAATCACTGAACGTTTAGCAAATGATTACACAGTAGAAGATTAATTAGAGGATCTCATGACTCCTCTTTTTTAACTTTTTTCATAAAAAAATTAAAGTACATATACAGTTCTTATTTCCAAGGTGGTCATATTAAAGAAATGCATTTGACCCCACCAAACAGCAATTCACCATGCAAATCGCCAGAAATTGAAAATTGACAAGTCGTCAATGGTACAGTAACTAAAACCGCATGTGAATCGAGTGTTCTCCTTAATTATAGGTAAATATTATGAGAAAAATGGACTGGGGTCTGCAGCTACCGACAGGTCCGGGTACGGTTGCCAGCTTGATTTCATATCAAACACCTTACAAAACAAAAAATCTCGATTTACTAACCGTACTGACGACAATCGCCGACAGAAATACGTCAGTGATATCACTCCCGGCCTAGACGTTATCCCCATTGTATACATGTATGTCAAAGGACCACCATGCAAAAAGAACTACGTGTTATATTTTGTTTGTCATCTTTTACACATTTTAATAAATAATGATTGTCATGACATTATTATAGCATATATGCTTGTTTAGTGTTTTATTGTATGTTTTAACATATCTTTGTCATGTGAATTGTACATTGTATGTAGCAATAAATCTAAATCTAACCTCGGGTTTCTTCTTATGTGCATAACATACGATGCAACTGCAACATATAGTGATAAAATGAAATTGAAAGTGTTCTGTGTGATATTAGTGAATTCAAATATGATGGTTAATATAAGTTGAATTTATTACAAATTAATATTTAGTACCGAGAAAAGACAAAACAGATGATTGGAGCTACTTAAGAGTAGCAGTTTTTGAGATACTCTCTAACCTATCAATATGTTGTACATGTATAATTATACCTTTCAAACTTTACTAATTTAGTAATATGTGTTATTATACTTTTTACATTGTGTTAAATATTATATTTATGTTAATGGCTTTAATAGAGCCCTTAACAACATGTATTGGTTAGTTATTTTGTCATTTAAGCTTCTCAAACTCTCAATTACCATAATAAGAACTCTTGATGGCCATACATATAATTTGATTGCCACAAAAGGGTTATATCCAAGACTTTTGAAGCATTTGCTGCTACATTTTTAGCTCGACTTATTGAAAAGAAAGTCGAGCTATTGTCGTGACGGGATCGTGTGCGTCTGCATGTGCGCGTCCGTTGGTTAAGTTTATTGTGAGAGTCATTTTTCTCAAAGACTATAAAAGGTATCCACTTGAAACTCCACATAGCTATGCACCATCACATGGGAAGTCCGTACTGACAAGGCTGGTAACCCCGTGACCTATATTATGCCCTCGTTTTGGACTTATTACATAGACACAGTGCCGTATTTTACACATTATAAACTGAATTATATCAAACACTATCAAAGTTTTCAACTTGAAATTTTATTTACTTATGGAATGTGATGACCTACATCTACTGGCAAGAGAAAACAAATCTACCCAGCATTCTATAAGAGTTATTCCCCTTTTCTAACTTTGATGTGTTACATAAAATGTGAATTTCTCAAAGACTAGGTATCCACTTGGAACTCAACGTAGTTATTCAGCAGCACAAGGGAAGTCCAAACAGACAAAGCTGGTAACCCACATATATGTACTAGTATAAGTTATCTGCCCTTGTTGCCCAGAGATTTTGTGTTCAAACATGAGCAAGGGTACTATCAAGTACGAGAAAATTCAGCGTCCAGCATTCGTAGGCGGTGCTTTTGTTTAATCATATGTTATATGATAATTATAGTGAATTATCATATGTATACATGACATGTCCGCTGAATTTAATAGCATAGTAGTTGATGTGTATCTTAACGAAAATTATTTGCTTGAACAATATATAAAAATACACTATGCCAATCTGAACAACAATAAAAAATATTTAATCTTTTCAGTGATCGCATTGGGTAAAACATCCGTAAATAGAACCATTGTGAGAAGTCTCTACGTTGCATTGGTACGTGACAAAATATCTCTGTTAACATGGAAGCTGTGTCACGTTGTAATGGTACGTGACAAAATATCTCTGTTAACATGGAAGCTGTGTCACGTTGTAATGGTACGTGACAAAATATCTCTGTTAGCATGGACGCTGTGTCACGTTGTAATGGTACGTGACAAAGTATCTCTGTTAACATGGAAGCTGTGTCACGTTGTAATGGTACGTGACAAAATATCTCTGTTAACATGGAAGCTGTGTCACGTTGTAATGGTACGTGACAAAATATCTCTGTTAACATGGAAGCTGTGTCACGTTGTAATGGTACGTGACAAAATATCTCTGTTAACATGGAAGCTGTGTCACGTTGTAATGATACGTGACAAAATATCTCTGTTAACATGGACGCTGTGTCACGTTGTAATGGTACGTGACAAAATATCTCTGTTAACATGGAAGCTGTGTCACGTTGTAATGGTACGCGACAAAATATCTCTGTTAACATAGAAGCTGTGTCACTTTGTAATGGTACGTGACAAAATATCTCTGTTAACATAGAAGCAGTGTCACGTTGTAATGGTACGTGACAAAATATCTCTGTTAACATGGACGCTGTGTCACGTTGTAAAGATACGTGACAAAATATCTCTGTTAACATGGACGCTGTGTCACGTTGTAATGATACGTGACAAAATATCTCTGTTAACATGGACGCTGTGTCACGTTGTAATGATACGTGACAAAATATCTCTGTTAACATGGACGCTGTGTCAGGTTGTAATGATACGTGACAAAATATCTCTGTTAACATGGAAGCTGTGTCACGTTGTAATGGTACGTGGCAAAATATCTCTGTTAACATAGAAGCTGTGTCTCGTTGTAATGGTACGTGACAAAATATCTCTGTTAACATGGACGCTGTGTCACGTTGTAATGGTACGTGACAAAATATCTCTGTTAGCATGGACGCTGTGTCACGTTGTAATGGTACGTGACAAAGTATCTCTGTTAACATGGAAGCTGTGTCACGTTGTAATGGTACGTGACAAAATATCTCTGTTAACATGGAAGCTGTGTCACGTTGTAATGCGACATAGAGAAATACTTTCAGCTGCAGTTTTATCACAGCGTTTCTAATTAAGCATGTGTAAGCCACTGTGATTACAAAAGGATTCCATATATCGCTGGCTTAGAATGAGAAGGTCGTAAGTGCGACTGACGACTTTATAAAAAATTATGATGCATACATATGTGAAATCTGCATCAAAAGGCGCTTCTTATGGGCCTATTTTTATGAAAATCGGAATAGGTCAATATTGACAAAATTAAAGTTGAACAAAAACTTGGTTTTTCATAAACTTTTAAAGGGTAGTTTTTAGACATTTTCTCAAAACATCGACTTGTTCAGATTGGCAATATATACTTCTAAAATCTAACTACAGAAACAAAATCAAGGGACATCATGGAACAATGCATCGAATGGAATAGTAAAGTTCACATAAACTACATCGATTTTGAAAAAGCATTCGATAGTATTCATAGAGAAAGTGTTTGGCAGATCCTTAAGGCATATGGATGCCCAGAAAACATTGTTGACATTATGAAGAGCTTCTATGAAAACTTCCCATGCAGTGTCATCCACAGCAACACACTTAGCAGTTGGTTCAACATCACCAGTGGCGTACGACAAGAATGAATAATGTCACCCGTTCTTTTACTTTTTGCTATCGACTGGGTGATGATGAATACAATCGGAGGATAGAGGAATAAGATGGACACTGACGTCAATACTGGAAGATCTGGTCTTTGCAGATGACATTGCTCTACTTTCAAACATTGCTGACCACCTACAAAAGAAAACTGACGAACTTCCCAAATACGCTCACGTAGGACTAAGCATCAGCAAGAAAAAGTCAAAGACCATGCAACTTACCAACTCTCCAACAGTAATAACATTAGACAACAAACCAATAGAAGAGGTAGATGACTTCACATATTGAGGCAGCATTCTCAGCAAAAACAATGCAACTCAAAAAGACATAAGAAACAGACTTCGAAAAGCAAGAACATCCTTCCACCAGCTAAACAAGATATAGCGATCTGGTCACATTAGTGAAACAACACAAATCAAACTCTACCAGAGCTATGTCCTCTCCGTGTTGATGTATGGGACAGAATGTTGGAGGGTTACCTATCTGGATTCCAGCACGAAGAGGATAGGTATGTAGGTATAGAATCAAAATGTATTGTGACAATATAATTAAATGCTTTCCTAATTATATTATAGCATAAAATTGTAACAAAATATAAACAAAATCTGCAAAATATAATTATGCGTACCTGCTCTATTTTTTTAATCCAGCTATAACCGGTCTCACACGTGAGATGAGCTTTCACATATAAGCGTTTAAAACTAGACGGTTGCAAATATATTTCAATAGCGTCAATGACACCTTGTCGGTTATGCACTGGTTTATAGGTATTGTGTATCTCATCCCATCCATGAATTTTATGTATGACATGAAATGCTATTGCTGTAAAATCATTTACCAGGGCTAGGTGATGATATTATAAGATTGTTTAAGTCTTATCTAACTGATAGACAACAATTAGTAGATGTCTCTGGTACCCACTCTGCCACTGCCCCAATAACATGTGGTGTTCCACAGGGTTCCATACTTGGTCCACTTTTATTTTTAATTTATGTTAATGACATGTCAGCTGTGGTTAAAAACAAGCTTTTGTTATATGCAGATGATTCCGGCATTCTTGTATCAGGTAAAAGCAAGTCTTCTGTGGAAACGTCCTTGAAAGACGACCTGCATCTTGTTAGCCAATGGTTGGTTGATAACAAGTTATCACTTCACTTGGGTAAAACTGAGTCCATATTATTTGGGTCTAAACATAGACTAAGGTCACATTACATGTAATGGTACAAATATCGAGCCAACTTCTGCTGTTAAATATCTTGGGGCAACTATTGACCAGACCCTATCCTTTGATACTATGGCCCGATCTATACTTAAAAAAGCTAATGCTAGGTTAAAATACTTATACCGTAAAAAAGGTTACCTTACTCAACATACCAAGAAGCTCCTTGTCATGGCCCTTATTCAATGTCATTTTGACTTTGCCTGCTCTATGTGGTATCATGGTCTCACTCAGTCACATAAATCCAAACTTCAAACAACCCAAAATAAATTAATAAGGTTTGTGCTTGATTTAGATGCAAGGTCACACATAGGAAGTGAACATTTTAAATTACTTAATTGGTTACCTGTCAATAAACGTGTAGACCAGATCATTCTGTTCCATGTTTTTAAAATAAAGTATAACATAGCCCCAGACTACATGGGTGCCAATTTCATGCCACAGGATTCTGTGCATTCATACAATACAAGGTTACGTGAACAGGGGGGGGGGGGGGGGTGCAATTCCTAAAGTTAAAGGGTTTGGCACAAAATCCTTTTTCTATTCAGGTATTAGCCTATGGAATAAATTGCCTGCTACTATAGCACTGACTGAGAAATTGCCTGTTTTTAAAGCCAAAGTTAAAAAACATTTTTTAGACAATTTAGTATAAATTTTTAGTGTGTTAAAATGATTTTTTATTTATCTATTTATTTAAGACCTAAGAGATTCAATATTTACATCTATCTTATCATTTAATTAATTATTTATTTTTATCTACATGTACTATTTATTATCTTGATAATCTGTTATTTTAATTTATTCATTTAGTTATTAATTTATGCTTGATAGTGACTTTCAGTATTTGTACTTCTTAAACTTTAAATTGCCTTTTAACATAACCTGACTGTTAATTCCGATTATCTGTGATACAATATAGTTAATTTATTTGTGCAATAGTCAATAATACATAATAACTTACATAAGTATGCCTCTCTATGTCATGCCACCAACACTAAACGACCACAATGGAAATAAGAGTTATCTCTTTTTTGTGTAATCCTTAGTGTTGGTGTGTCTGTCATGGTTATTTATAAATGCATGCATGTATACTAAGTACATTGTTTTATTATACATGTTGATTTATATATCCATGAATGTACATTCAATACTGAATAAAATCTATCTATCTACCAGCATTATAAAAATATTTTTCGCGGGTATTTAATTTCGCGGAAACCACCATATGACCATTTTACCAGAATTCGCGAAATTTAATACCCGCGAAAATTAAAATGTAATCGTATATGTCTCTGAAATTGGTCTACAATCTTTTTATCTCCGTTACGTTTCGCTGCACTGCCTTTATAAACAAGTTTCTTATCTCGTTAATTACGCAGATATATCTACCTCAAATACAGCTATCAAAATAGAGATATACTTGTCATTAATTTTAGCTGGTATTGAATTTTGCGGATTTAGGTAAAATTTGGTGTTTCTTAAATTTGTAGATTTAAAATATTGAAAGAAAAAGCTTTCGCTACGTTACATAATATATAAAAGGTCAATTATTCGGAGGCATTTAATTTCGCGATCAAGTTTCATCCGCGAAATTAACGAAAATAAATTCGCCGCGAATATTGATAAATTTACAGTAATGGGTTATTTAACTGGTCCGAACGAAGTTATAGTGTAATACAAAATATAGCTAATTTCCAAAACTTTTGCTAAATCGTCTACAAGTCATTAGATTGCAATCACATCACAATCGCATCATGGTACGCACGAGCAAAATTGAATTATGCGGCATTAGTTATTGTTGCTCTGTTATTATGCGTTGATATTGTATGAACATGCACATTTGAAAATCCATATATATGTGTGTAAATTAAATTTATAGATACACATCTGTTTATTTTAATATTCATTATAGCATAAAAACGGTGATTTGAGGCATTCGGCATCATATATCAACAGTATGAATTTCAAAGAAGTATATATATTTTGAATGTGATAATAACCATATGAAATGGTTTTGATCGTTTGTGTATTCATGAACGGTGTGAAATCAAGCGACATACAGTGCCTAATATAATTATGCAAGTTATGAACGCGATACGTTTGTTGACAGTGTCAACACTTAATGTCAGTGGTATATGAGGGATGTTTAAATTGGAGAGCAAGCGAAGCTGAATCTTCCTTGTACCAATGTATTTGTGACAATAGTGAACAGTAAATCAAAGATCATTGTATTAGCTTTAAATTGACACCTCACATTTTAAAATCCGTTCAGTTTAGCTGTAACAATTGACCGAATAACAGTGTATTCTCGCGTTTACTACTGCTAAAATGATTGGGAAAATGTCACTGTTCTCTGACCAAATTCGGTTCCATTTAAGAATCTTTGTATTCTTCATGCAGGAGCAAATACCATATTCAAATTAACTTGTACGGTGAAATGATGTAATGTCATGTCTTATTCATCAACTACTTGATAGCTTATGTATTTAAAAGTGGTGTAACTTAATTTGGAAAATGAACCTCATGCACGTCATCCAAATACCGTAACATACTAGAAATAAGTTGCAAAAACAAATACTGTTTGGACACTGGTGGAGAATGTACAATTGGGCAAGTAGCTTAATGTGTTTGCACATCATTAGGAGTTATTTAATCATTTCTAAAGCATAATGCAAAAATAAGGATGATAAGTTCTGTTTGGAAAGCCCTATCTGCTTTGAGATGCCAGTCCTTGTAAACTAGAAACTGTCCAACTTGAATAGTTGAATCCATTTTCAAAATAGTAAAAATAAATCGTTTGCAACTGTAATGACCATGAACGAGACGTGACTTCATTTTGTCACCCATGCGACAAATCCATAACCAAATATAGGCCAGCAAAGACAGAACTAAATTTTGCATTGCGAAACGCACCATGGTCGCATTTAAAACTCTACAACCTTTCTTTTATAAGCCAAGTTCCTACCATTCAATTTGATGTATAAAATGGATATACATGTACCTATATTGCTTCTGTATATATTAAACCAACGTTTATGTGTGTGCAATGTTATGTCATCATTACCCGATGAAACGTCCTTATATTACAATGCTGATAAGTAATTTTACAATATTTGTATTTCATGTCATACATAAAATTCACGGTTGGAATGAGATACACAATGCATATAAACCATTGCCTTACCGACAGGGTTAATTATATAACCTTTATTGAAGCTATTAAATGTAAATGACACCTTGTACTTTTAAACACCTATACGTTCATCTTCTTTCGAAACATATAGCAGATACGCATTACATTTTTCAGATTTTATCTGTTTGTTGTTATATGTGTATACTATACTACGTATAAATATGAAATCATCTAATTGATACAATGTGACTTGTTCATTTTATTTCTTATGTTAAATTTTTAAAGTATACTATTCCCATCTGAACAAGTTAAAAACAAAGATATATGGAATAGCTTTGTGATCACATTGGCTAACACATTCTTAATTACAAGGGTGCTTAATGCAACTTGTACTTACCACATTTGAATTAACTTATCCCCCCACAGAACACATTTATTTTCATTTATGATAATAACAATATGTTGTATGAGCGGTGTCCCACTTGTATTTGAACAGTGTATAACATCAAATAATTTCATGCTGATACGCTTCAATCGAAATGTATCTATTAAGCCGGGTATATTAATAAGTCGAGTAACATATACACTTACTGTTTTTTATATTTGCAATTTAGTTAGAACCCAAATCAACAGTTTTGTCGAGGCATTATTTTGAGTTAGTTTAAGGCTCAAAAAAAAATTATGGTATAAACATTGGTCGAGTGTTATTAATGCTGCTTTATCCTTAAGATTCCAAAATCTATGGACGCAGAATTGTTAGACTTTGGTATTTTCTATTTATGAGTTCCGAATTGGCATTACATTGGGACCCTCTTATTCACCTTCTTTGTTCTATCATTTGCTAAAAGGCCAGTGATTTAGGTACGGCGAGATCTAGAATTAGGCTAACACGATCACGTACCGAATGACACATGAGTAGTTTATATGAATTCTAACTCATTCACGACAACACCACAGCTAATATTACACTACACAATCTGAACAGTTTTACAGCTATAAAACACGTTATATTTTTTGTGATCGCATAAGTTATATGGCCCGTAATTACAGAACCAGACTGATCCAATTTCAGCTTAAAATTTATCTCTTTGTAGCATTTTGGTACGTAATACAACTTTAATAAACTAACAAAACATTCATTTTAAACACATTCAGTATATTATGCTTTTTCGTGAAATTTCCTTATAATATTATGGTTGTTTTATTGACTCGAGATCTCTTTACTAGAATATGGAGTGGTTTATAGTTACTGTATTATTCGTCTCAAATTATGCTAACTGTATTCATTGAATATTTCTATTGATCATCAATCTATACGGTAGTTAATTTAGGTTTAATATCGACTAAATTAAGCATTAAATCGTTCCATTCGTCACATAATAATAATAAAGACTTTATTTAAAGAGGCACCACAGTTAGGGAAGCCCAACCTTCCCCGTGACCCTCTATGACGAATGTACATACAGTCAACTCTCGTTATCACTAATTTCACGGGACCGTGGAAATTACTTCGACATAACGAAAATTCGAGATAGAATTTTCGGCATCGAAGTTGCAAGTTTTCTAGCTTCTGTCATTTTATGCCGCCATATTGCTACGTTCGTAAGAACGACATGTTTATGTGAATTGCTTGTGTTGATATTTATGTACATGTATTCCTCCTCGAGAAAATGCATTTTATTCATTTTCGTTTGTGTACGTTGTGTTGTTTGCATTAATATATGATGATATGTTCTCATCAGTATGTGTAGTGTATCACATGCTAATGTACGTGTACGATCTTTCAACTTTAACTTCAATATTTTATTTGACTAAAACATATAAAATGTTTATTGGCAATGCAATAATAAATTGATACAATTGTTCGAGATGACATGTTTATTGATGTTTGGACGTAACTCGAATATTTATAACATGTTTTACGTATGTCACAGGTTGGTTTTAACCTTGTGTCGGGTTCGAGTCCTACTCCAACCCTTGCCATCGTCCCGGTCTCCGGTTGTAGTTAGTTGTAGTTATAGGGTACAGAGTACAACAGTAGTGACTGTACGACCATGTCATGTAGTATACACTTGCTTAAATAACACCTTGCATACCTAATCTCTGTCTATTGTTATGGTAATTACCTTAGTGAGTGACCAATCGATGTCGAGACACCAATCATAACTTGTGTATGATTGATGTATTGCACATCGATTGAATGCTATTGCTTTAACTTCCATTATGAAATATATTATTTCAATATATTTACAGGTAATTATCATAACAATATACTTCTATTACTTGATTTTACATCTTGGGCTATTTAAATGTTTAGTTTATAATCATATTTATAGGTTTATGTCATGTTTTAAACCGTCCGTAATTCCGTCATTGTCATTGTCGCCATTTTACATGGTGATGTAGATTTTATGTAATTATATGTAAAATGATTGTGTATGATTGATGTATTGCACATCGATTGAATGCTATTGCTTTAACTTCCATTATGAAATATATTATTTCAATATATTTACAGTTGTTGTCTTCCACGATATAAGACTGCGGTGAGAACCCTCCCCTCGGATTTGTACAGGTTACTTTGTAACAAGTTTGTCTGACTATACGGATACACCACTATATACAGACCCATAACTGTACCATATATAAATGAACTGTGACACGTAAATTGTGCAAACAAATATTTGTTCAACAATGGAAGGCGCGAAAATTACAGGTAAATCGAAGATTTCAGACTGGCGAGGTGTGAAAAACATTGTACACTAGTCGAACACGATCAGACTTCGACCAGACTTCGAGTTGAACTGTAGATTAACAGTGCAAATTAGTTAATGGAGATATTTAAATAAATTAATAAATAATTCGACATAACGAAATTCGAGCCGAATTCGAGCCGAAACTTCGAGATAGGTCTCGAGATTTCATATAGACAAAGAAGGACAAAAATCGGGACTTGAAAAAAACATCGACATAACGGAAACTTCGATATAAGCGAGTTCGATATAACGAGAGTTGACTGTATATATATGTTTACAAGAATAAGCAAAAAACATAAATTAATGATAAAACTCCTGATAAGAAAAAACATTTCATAATACATACTAGTAATAGTATGTATTAAACAAACATATGGCATTATTCACAAACCGACATAAAGCAATATATGTGACAATATTTACAAAACAAAATAGTATTACTTGTGACAATTATTCTGTCCACGAGAGTAAAACCATGTGAGATATGCGTTTTTGAAGGTATTTAGTGAACTCGACTTTAATTTAGTATATTCGTATGTTTCATATATTCTCGTCTGTTCCGCACTTATTTAAACAACAGCAATAATACTTTCTAAACAGTTTATTGGCTTAGATTTCTCGTTTTGCCCGCGGAACTAAACAAAGACCTTTAAAAAACGACTTTAGTCTAGCACACTGGTACATATCTATAAATTGTATTTAACAATTTTATGTCAATTAAATATATGTTATACTAGTAATTACATTTCACATTTTAGGAATAGGTAATCAAGAGTCAAATACTTCCATTGGGAACATTTATGAGGTGGAACAGTTGAACATATTTTTCATCTTTAAACTAGTAAACGTTTAGAAATCCTTTCCATGCTTCATATTTCTTACCACGTTGCGTGTGATGAAATGCTCTACAAATAAGCGTCTTTCTCAGACCCTCGTGGCGATGGATGCCGATTGATACCATCAGAAATGAGGTACATATAAGTTGATAGAACTTGTTTCACAATCGACCTAAACAAATAAACTTATATAAATACAAACTAGACTAGAAGCGGGTTAATTCTCCATGGTCGAAATATCATATTGTACATGTATATATAAGTACAATTTTAATATTCCTGTACATTTACACATGTTGAATTAATAAAGGCAATAAAGGAATTATCTAATGGTAAAAGCGCTGGTCCTGACCGGGTACTAAATGAGTTTGTTATCTACGGACAGGATACCTTATCTCCATATCTATTAAAATTGTTTAACACAATACTGAAATTTGGGTATTTCCCAGATGCATGGAGCGAAGGATATGTAATTCCATTACATAAGAAAGGCGACCTTGATAATGTTGCTAACAATCGAGGTATCACATTATTTAGTACTATGGGTAAACTGTTAACGCGCATTATTAATAATCGATTATCTTACTGGGCTGAACATTATTATGTATACATTATAGCCCAGGCAGGGTTTCGTAGTAAAATGGGAACAATCGATAATATATACGTTTTACACGGACTGATAAATCATCATATAAATAATAATTTGAAACTTTATTGTGCTTTCATAGATTTTTCTAAAGCTTTTGATTATCTTGTTCATCAAAATATTTGGTATAAAATGATACAACTAGGACTTCGCGGTAAAGTGTTTAATATTATTAAATCAATGTACGAGCATGTTAAATCTAAGATTAAAGTAGGTAATCACGTTGGCGAATCATTTGATTGTTTTTTGGGAGTACGTCAAGGGGAATGTTTAAGTCCGTTTTTATTCTCATTATATATAAATGACCTCGAAGACGAGTTATTAAAAAAGGGATTTAAAGGTGTTGACCTTGACTTTGTAAAATTGTACCTTTTAATGTATGCAGATGACATAGTCATCATGTCTCAATCCCCTGAGGACCTTCAACAGGGACTTAGTATTTTATATGAATACTGCAGTAAATGGAAACTTAAAGTTAATATTGCTAAAACTAAAATAATAGTATTTCGTAAAGCGGGTCAGTTACCCAGATACCTAAAATTTTATTATGACGGAGTTGAACTTGATATTGTTAGTAAATTTACTTACTTAGGAATTGTTTTTACAAGTGGAGGAAGCTTTAACGATACACAAATTAATTTAGCGGGACAAGCAAACAAAGCAATATTTAAATTAAAACGTTATATGTTAAATTTTACAACATTTGGTGTAAACCATTCGCTTGAATTATTTGATAAACTCATAACACCCATTTTAAATTATGGAAGTCCGGTTTGGGGTTTTCATCCAGCAAACCATATTGAAAGAATTCAATTACAATTTTGTAAATCATTACTTGGTGTCAAGTCTAAAACTCAAAATGACTTTATATATGGAAAATTAGGCAGACTGAATTTGCAAAACAAAAGAATGTTTCATATTATAAAATTTTGGTTTAAAATCTTAGAAACAAATGAACGTAAGTTAATTAAAGTTATATACAATGTACTATTAAATGATATTGAGCTGTCTCCAAACACGGTCAACTGGGTTTCGTTATTGCGAAATTTACTCCACTCACTTGGTTTACATGATGTATGGTTATCACAGGGCGTAGGTAATGTCAATTTTTTTTTTAAGTTTAATCAAACAAAGACTTACAGACAATTTTATACAAAACTGGAACAGTAGGATATTCGATTCTACAAGAAGTAGATTTTATCAAAACTTTAACACATTTGGATTTAAATCATATTTGAGTAAAATTAATAATAAAAAGTTCAGAGTTGCTTTAACGCAATTAAGGGTTGCATCGCATAGACTTAATATTGAAACGGGTAGGTGGAAACAACCGGCGGTACCTTTAAATGAACGTATATATACATTGTACAATATGCAATATGTTAGAAGACGAGCAACATTTCCTTTTCGAATGTATTCTGTATAAAGATCTTAGGAAAAACATTGTGTGCCATATTTTTACAGATCTCCAAGTGTTTATAAAACCATTGAATTATTTAACAGTGAAGATGTTAGTACTTTGAGAAATCTTGCAATGTACATTTATCATGCTTTAAAGTAAGAGATAATATGTTACATATTAATTAAGGTGCAACTCAATATGATTACACTTTTCTTTAGATATATATATATATATATATATATGATATAAAATTGCAACAATTATTTCGACATACATAAATTGTATCGAAAGACGTGAATAGTTTTCTTGAATATGTGTATTGTTATTCTATAAAAGAGGTATGTAATTGATATGTCGCGTTATTGCGATTGGAACTACTTATTTATTGTTTAAAGGGAGGCAACTGTGACTTTCCAGTACCTTTATAATTACATGTGCTATGATCACACTTGAAATCACATTCAACATAATGTTTTAGTACATCTTATTATTTCTTAATTAATCACTATTCTCTCTTTCATTCTCTTATTTTTATGACCATTTGAAAATGTTACTTTATTTAAAAACGTACAACAATTATAGATATGTTTTTTTTTAATTTTCAGCTACGTCATGCAGCCCATTTATTAACCCCGTCATAGGAGGGAGAGGGTCGGGGTACCATCCCTTCTCCCACCTAACAATGATTGCATGAATGTACGAATCAACTTAACTAAATTACAACAAAAATTCATATATCACAATATAGAACAAGATTTTCATATTTCACAATCCAAGGGGAACAACTCCAACAGCATTATATTGTTACAACGAGGTAGAGTTCCTTCCCTTGGGTTGTATACATTGCCTCCTATTTTCTATTGGAGAAACAAATATAGTTTATTTTAAGCAGATTATCGATGCATGTATATTTTAGGTCTAAGTACACATTTTATGGAATAGAAGAGTTTTGTTTGTTTGTTTTTTTACACTAGTATTGAGTGGCTAGTCTATTCAAAACGAAAGCGAAAGTAGACTAGCCGCACATAGTGTACTATTTTAGATCTTGTTAAGTATGTAAGGAGGTGGCCCCTCTATTATCTTTATAATTTTGACCGCATTCAAGTTTCAAAACAAAATAATGTATGATATTTTAACCATGAATGAGTTTTTATGTTGCTGGTCAGATCAAAAGAAAGGCGAAATTAGACCAACAGTGTGCGAGCACAAAGCTAAAGTAGATCTTATTGAATGCTTGACAGGTTTACAGGTAATAAACGAATAGTGTAACTAAACATGACATTTATCTTTAACAGCTTGAAGAGCAAAAAGCACTCATGTACAAAAAAGAATCTTATCAATTGTCAAGCATTTAATTCAGGGTAGCTTAAATATTCATGGTTTGGATACAATGTAAACATTAAAGTTTGTACATATATAATGACAAATCATTCATGCATACTTTCAATATTCTCAATCACATACAGTTAAGGGATTACAAAATTGATTACTTGTTTTCCAAAATTTGAATGACTACATGGCATGGCCTTTGAACATAGGGTATAAGAAATATAAAAAAATAAATTTAAAGGTCCAAAGTGTGAATACATAACTGTTAACTTACTATCTTTTTTAAAAAAGTAATATAACATTGATAATTGACTTTATTCATAATAAAATAGAAGGAAACAAGGTTTGGTTGTCAGAATGGATAGGAGGTCACTTATGGTGTTTGGTACATTGTATGATTATTCCGCAAAAAGATTTTTGTATTTTTCCCATGTAGCTTCAAATTTTTGGATTTGGAATTGCTTAAGAGCATTATATCTCTCAATGTGGTAAAAAGTTCTCAATCGTTTTTTAAATATTTCGAACATGGGTATTTGTTGTATTATTCTGCTGTAGTATATAAAATGTTTGGCTTGTAGTATGACATAATTTATTACAGAGTTTAATTTTTTACTACCAAATAGTATCTCGGATAACTTCCAATTAGGCATGCTAGTATTACATTTACTATTTACATATTGTGAAAGCTGTCCCCAGAATCTTTTGCAGACATCGCAGTTCCAGAATAGATGCATTAATGTTTCAGGTGAATTTCTGCAAAAAGTGCAGTCGTCGCTCATTGTCATGTTCATTTTTTTTAGTAAATAGTTTGTGGCTAATATTCTGTGGTTTATTCTATACTGAAACCAGAGCAGTTTTGGATCTTTTGTTACTCTAAAGGTTATGTCATATATTGGTTCGGTTAAGACAATAGCGTTGGGTATATTCCTCAGATCTTCAGTCCATTTTTGAAGTGATTTTGGAAATTCCTGTTTCTTTTTTATTTGTAAATAAATAGATTTGCACCCCTTTTTATCTTTAATGATAGTTATGTATCCTAATGGGATTGGAGGATTGTACGTTTTGTGGGAAAGAGTAGTAATGCCTTTTTTATTCATGTATTTTTTTAAGGCCGCTATAATTCCATTGAACTCTAGAAAGTGTGTTCTAATGTTATATGTATTCAACAATTCTCTGAAAGTATAAAATTCCCTCACTGTATTTACAAGATCTCCTAAGAAAGTTATTCCAGCATTGAACCACCTTTTATAGTATACACTTGAACCTCCTACCTTTATTTCTGGGTTATACCACATATTAACTGCGTTAGCCTGTATGCTATTTAAAGGACTAATACTGGACGATAAGATAAGGAAACTGTTAAGTACATCTCTCCAAAATGGATTTTGGTCATCCTGAAGTTTTCTTTTAATATAGTCATTTCCAAATATGCAAATTAGTTTCAAAGATGGGCAGACAATTTCAGCCAAGTGACTACATTTGTTGTCCATGGTTAAAAGTCTTCTAAGCCAAGTTAATTTTAAGCTATTCATAAATAGGTTTATATCTATCATCTTAAGGCCTCCATATGTGTAGCTTTGTGTAAGAGTGCTTCTTTTCACTCTGTCATTTGAATTATTCCAGATGAATTTATAACAAAGATTTTGAATTTTATTTATTTCTTCTGGAGGTGGGTTCGGAATTCCTAAAATTAGGTGATTTAATTTGGCTAGAGCTAATGTTTTGATAACAGTGATTTTTCCAATAGGGGATATCATTCTTTTGGACCAGGAACAAAAAAGCTTTTTGATTTCTTCTATTTTACTGCTATAATTGATTTTAATCATGTCGGATAAGTTTGTTGAGAATTTAACACCCAAAACGGTGAAGATTGAGTTTTCCCAAGTTAAGTTGTACTGAGGGCATAATATCGTATTGCTGTTCTTTCTAGAGCCGAACCAAATTACTTTTGTTTTGTCCGTATTCATATTAAGTCCTGAGATATTCCCATAGAACTTTAAAACTTGCAGTGTGTGTTCTAATGATTCTTTGGAGCCATCAAGAGTTAGACTTGTGTCGTCGGCATACTGTGATACTAAATATTCTATTCTGTTTATTTTAATGCCTGTTATATTAGGGTTGTTTCTGAGCAATATTGAGAGAATTTCTGCACAGATGATGAAAAGATAGGGCGACAAAGCATCTCCTTGTCGACAGCCACGTTGCAAAGAAAACCATTCAGACATGTGGCCATTCACTATAACACAAGATTCAATATTTGTGTAGAATAGTCTTACCCATTGTATGATGGAAGGTCCAAAATTAAAAAATTCCAGAGATTTTATCATAGAGCTCCAACTTACAGTATCAAAAGCAGCAGCAAAATCTATTAGTAACAAAAGTCCAGGTATATTGTGTTTTTCGGTATAAAATAATAAGTCGTATAACTGTCTTATATTGGTCGCCATAAGTCTGCCTGGCAGGAAGCCTGTTTGATCTTCATTGATTATATTGCCTAAGATATTTTTAATTCTAAAGGCTATGGATGATGATGCAATTTTATAGGACATATTAAGTAATGAGATTGGTCTCCAATTTTTAAGAAGAGCTTTATCTTTATCTCCTTTTGGTATGCATGTTATAACTCCCTGCTTTTGAGTAATTGAAAGTTCTCCAGTAGTATAAGAGTTATTGATAGATATGACTAAGAATATTCCAACGTCTGACCAGAAGAATGTATAAAATTCAACTGTAAAGCCATCGTTTCCAGGACTGGTATTATTTGACATTCTTTTAAGACTATTTAGCATTTCAGTTGGTGTTAAGAGACCTTCTATCGATTGGGTGCACTATTTGAGAGTTTTGGCACATTCATGTTGCTAAGAAGCCTTGGTAGGGATACATCCTCGGTTCTTTTAACTTTATAAAGGTTTTCATAGTGTGCTTTTGTTTCTTTCAGAATTTCGTCTTGATTAGTTAATATTTCTCCAAGATTTGTTTTTAAGGAGTTCATAAGTTTCGAAACGTAGTGTCTATTTTCAAGGTTACAGAAATATTTTGTAGGTTTTTCTCCCTCCTGTATCCATTTAGCCTTTGATCTAATAAAAACTCCTTCCATTTTTTTCTTCCTTAAGTCGGCCAGTTCATTTTTTTTACTTTCAAGATTTTCATAATCAATATCTCTTTGTTTTTCAATTTGTTCGATTTCTTTGAGTAAAATGTTTTCTTTATTGATTTGTAGTTTTTTCTTATGTGAAGAAAACGAGATAGTTTTCCCTCTAATAGCTAAGAGAAGCATTTCGAAAAACATTTGGTCACTTATGCTGAATGTTAAATCTAGGCAAGGTATTGTGTTAATATCATTGTAGTTTTCTGGAATATCAAGTGCATATTGTAATTTTGTCTCTGTTATAATTTTTTTTATTTCTGCTATATAAGTTTGGTCCTTTAAAAGAGAGTTATTAAATTTCCAGTAAGACGTACCCTTTTTAAATTTCCCAAATTTCAAGGCAATGTAAATTAATGCGTGATCAGGTCTGTAACCATGTAGAATTCTAGAATCTTCAAGATCGGTGAAAAGCATATCAGAGGTAAGAAAGAAATCTAGTCGAGCCTTTTTAATTGGGTTTCTACGTTGCCATGTATATTCTAGGTTTTCCATGTGGTTTTCTCTCCAATAGTCTAATAGATTGTATTCCGAAATGATATTAAAGACTGAGTCTCTTGCATTAGGGTTATTTAAATTAACATAGTTGTATGAGTCAACATTTGGATTGAGTATGAGATTAAAATCTCCACCAATGATATAGCAACTGTTTTCATATTTTGACATTCTGTCATGAAGGTTTTGATAGAAAGATGGATTGTCTCTGTTAGGACCGTAAATGTTAACCAGAGTAATATTTTTATCACATATTTTACAGCTCAGAATAAGCAGATTCCCTTCAAGATCCTGTTCTGTACCAGAGATCTTAAACTCAATTGTATTGTTTACAAGTATTGCTACCCCTTGTGACTGACTATTAAAACTACTAAAAAAACATTCATAGCCCCATAATGATCTAATATAATTTTCCTCAGATTTAAGAAAGTGAGTATCTTGCAACATGCATATTGAGTATTGTTTACCTTTAAGAAAATTTATAACATCCTTTCGTTTGCTTTTTTTTTCGCCCAGTCCTTGACAATTCATAGAAATTATTGACACTACATCATTCATCGTATGTTATTCTCATGTGCAGAGATTTCAGTAGAAGCTTTATGGTAAATGGTATACATAAGTATTTTGGTTGTTGGTATCTGAGTATAGTGATAAATTCCCTCCATTCTGACAAGACCTTATATATGTTTATTAAGGGTATGATATTGAGCATAATACTGTGAATAAGAGGGGACAAATGGAAATATATACAGTGTGTATATTCATTATCTATGTAGAACACAAAAGAAAATATATACAGTGTGTGTACTTCTTATTTATGGAGCACACAGGCAAAACCTGAATAGTTTACATAAAAACCAACACAGATACAAATGATGTTAACCCTATTTTCCATAGAGCTTAACTCTATGTACTGATAATAGCATAACAAAATACCAGAACCCAGATATAACAATAGTAACTATTATTACTCTGTACAGGGTAGATGGTCCAAATGGTGCATGGTTGACTACATGTTTTCAAACAAAATACATGGACGAGGTTTCCTATTCAAAAGGAAGCACACTTTTGTTAAACAATAATGTCATTTGTAACAAAATAATTGGAAAATTAAAAATTACAAATAAATTACAAATATTGTATGAAGTAACTGAGAGTATATATATATATACCTTTATTTTAACCTTAGCATTGAATTAGAGTGTCATCACCGTTCTTTCATACATCTTCCACTTCTAGTCAGTGAGCATATATTTTCATACACCGAGTGATACACAGGTCTCATTCTCCTGGAAAGGTAAGATAAGATAAGATAAGATGTCTTTATTTCCTCCATAGAATTGAAGATTATAACAAATACAAACAACACACATTTACATGAAATAACAACATATACATTATTAAACTTTGATAACACGTTATAATAATAATGATATAGTCATGTATATGTTATCAAATATTATTATGAATTTATAATGTACAATTTTTTTTTTTTTTCAATAACATTACCAGCTTAACACACCCACGCACACACCAGAATCACACACACGCACAAACCCCACACACACGCACACACACGCACACTCGCGCGCGCACACACGCACACACATCCACTCAAACGTATACATAAACTAACACACCTCCCATCAACGCACTAACTTACTGAAACGAAATGCAAGATAGTGACATAGGAGTAGTTATAATGAATGATGAATACATTAGGTTTCAGAAAAGCCTCTATAATAAGTATAGAACTATGTAAAGAATGAAACACATTTAAAACAAGAGAATACAGACTCTTATATATTACTTATAACGTTGAGCGTATACAGCAATTCAGAATAATTTACACAAGAGGGCTGCCAGCTTAAAATTTACAAATTTCAAATCTGCGTTAGATATTGCAAAATTTATTATTAAACCAGTCTGTGTATCCAGGTCTGACCCTCTTATATCTAAGAAGTTTTGTAGGCCATAGAAAACCATGAGGTTGTCCCAGAGCTGTGTCCTGACTTTACTTACAGCCGGGCAGAAATGAACAAGATGCGTAACTATGTTACTATTTAGCTTGGAACATTTGTCACAGGAGGTCACATATTTTGATTTCAAGTACACGCTAATTATATAAATTAGCTTTTTACACAAGGGAGATAATTTCTGGTTTTTCCTAGATATATACCATAAATTACACGGGTTATCTTTCTTTAGAATTTCATCTAGACACAATGGATCTGTGTACATTGGCGTTCATAGGCATTCTGTTTATATTTCAGGCTTATATTGTTGTTAAGAAGTGTGTTCCATATGCATTTCGAAGGAAATGTACCGTTAATAGCATACGTGTCTAAGACGTTCAACAATTCGTATTTTTCAGGATACGATATACGTCTGGAATAAATCCTCTTGTTTGATTGTCATAGGATAGAAATTTTACTAGCCGCAAGTTGAACACGTGCTTAGCAATGTATTTATCGCGCAGTCTACAAAGCTGTCCTAAAAACTGGAGCTTTTTCATATCAATAATAGTTTCTATTGACAGCATACTTAGCGCACACTGACTGAATTCAGTTGGTGAGTTACTTGGTAAAGATTGCATGAATTTAATGCAAAATCTGTGAGCTCTCTCAAGCTTTAAAACATCAGTTTCCGACAACAGATTCCAAAGTTCACATGAATACATTGCCTTAGGTAACACAATTGAATTGTATATGTTTCGAGATGTAATCGGGTTTATAGAGCTTGGTTCTAAGCCACTGTTATGGATGCTTAACATGGTGCCTCTTAACTTAACACATGCATCCTCAACTAACACTTTATTTGAAAGAAAATTCTCACATTTGACACCTAAATGAGTGTAGCACTTAGACTCCGAAACAATGCTGTCACCCAAGCGAAATACCCGTTTATTGTCAATCATACCATTTTCATTAAACACAATGATCGCACATTTATCTGCATTGTATTGGTATCGCCATCGCTTCGAATAAGTGTCACATATATTCAACATATTATTCATCCCATTAATTGAGAACGACGCTAATACCATATCATCGGCCACAGTAGGGCTACATAGAGTTTGTCCATACATGGTAAATCCTTGGCCACATTTTTCAAGTTCTTGTTTAAGTCCATTGATGAACAACAGGTACAATATAGGTGATTATTTGCCTCCTTGACGCGTACCTTGCAGCACTTCGAAGCTGTTTGATTCCTTGCCATTATACCGAACACGACTCGTCATAAAGAGTACATTTGGGCAATGGCACAGAGGGATGTCGAATCAACGGTCGTTTCATTCCACAGTTTATACAATAAGCCTTTGTGCCATACAGTATCGAATGCCTTGCGACCATCTAAGAAGCAGACGTATAATTTAGAGTCATTTTCTCTCGCGAAACAAATTGATTCTCTCAGTATAAACGACGTCATGAGACACCCAAGCCCGTCCTGGAACCCACCCTGCTGTTCAGAAATTACGTTAAGGATGTCCTCCTTACAGCGGTTCAATAACACAGATTCAAAAATTTTAAATATGGTGGAAGTTAATGTGATGGCGCGATAATTATCAGGATCGGCCTTACTCTTTTTACCACCTTTATGTAAAGTTATGATTATGCCACTTTTAAGTTTAGTTGGGACATAAGATAGGCGAAGCATGTATGTAAATAAATTGGCCAAGACCGGTGCTAATATAGTTTTTGCGATCATCAAATGTTCATAGTACACAAGATCACCTCCACATGCTTTGCCCTTTGAACAGCGTTCAATCGCGACCTTAACAGTTTCCGGAAGTATGGTCACATTCGGATCAGCACGGGAATTTGCGAGCGCATCATTGACTGTGTCGACTACTGTCTGTCTCCACTCAAAATCATAACAGACATCATCAACAGGCGTATACAGTTTTTTGAAGTACGTTCCCCAGTGCTCTTCTAGCTGCGCAGGGTCGCGAACGGTATTTCCATTGAATGTTATACCACCAACAGATTTTGACTTCGCCGATTTTCTCCTCGAGTTTATTATTTTCCAAAATGAGGATGAATCACATTCCGTCGACTTATCTAGTTCATCATTCATTTTGCGTAGATATGCCGAAACACATTTTCTATGAATGTTACGGAAGACCCTTTTTGCAGATTTGTAATTCTTGTAATGTATGTTATTATCCTCCTCGCGCGGTCGACCATTTGAACACCATGCACCACGGAACATCCTCATATTTTTATGGGCCTTTTTTAAATCTACACACCAGTAAGGTTTCAGAAATGCCAAAAAACGTTTGTTTGGTAAGCAGCCTGACGCATAATTAACAAGTTTATCTTTTAAAATCATATATGCATAGTCGATATCATCCATCGACATATCCTTATACGCTAAATTGCTCAATTCACTATCTTGTTCTAATAGCCGATTATACTCAGACACATGTTCTTGTGTCACTTTTCTCCAATTAATTGGGCTAGACTGGTCCTCATAGTTATCATTGAGTTCATATAGCGGTAAATGTAGATTAGACACAACAGGCCTATGCCTTGAAACATTTAAGCAATCGTCATCAACAATAACACATGAGACAATAGTATCTACAAGGTCAACTGAACAACATATATAATCAATGGTTGAAGTATATCGATTATCATAGGAGACATATGTTGCCTGTACGCCACTACACATAGGTAATGCATTTGCTGGCACCAAGTTTGTATCAATCAAAAACTTATTGAATAATCTGTCCCTTTCACAAGTGGGAGAGTGAGTGTACCTGGCATTACAGTCTCCTAGGATAACTACAGAGCCTATAGCGGAATATGTGTACCATACATCATACAGTTTATCTAAATATTCTCTGAAATATGAGATTGGGTGATTACTACATGGTAAATAAATTTGAAATAAGAACATGTACACATCCTTGGACAATTGTAGTTGTATAGCTATAATTCTGTCATCGTCTATATAGAGTGGTGTTACACAATTGTTTATACGTCTATGCCAAGCTAAGGCTACACCACCTTTACCGACCTTACGACGACTTGGTAAATTAAGGTCTTTATCACAGGTTATATGAAATATATAATCAGAGATCAATGAGTCACAAAAATGTACATTATTAGGTTGCAACCAATGCTCTGAGATACCGCAAATATCAATTTTGTTTTGTGTCAGATAGTCACATAAGTAGGACGAGCTTGAGAAGAGACCCGTCATGTTCCACGTCATTACACTGAGATTCATGAATAAACACATATTTTTTGTATTATTGACTAATCAATGTTATAGTTATCATTCATGTGCTGGAGACATTCAAAGTGATTTCCGTTCATCGTTCCACTGTTATTCGATAAACGTCGCATTCTAGGTGGTGACCATCTAGAGTAGTGTTTGTAGCGCAACTGTGCACGAGATAACCACGGTTTACACGAGATACCACGTGGCCAAAATGTGTCAGCCAGCAACAAGTCTGCACTTTCGTCGCCTTCAACATTGAGTCGTATTAATACTTTGTCTGCATCGTATCTCAAAGGTAACATGTTTATGTTAGTAACTTTTGGGCCGTGAGATGTAACATAGTTCGTTAGTTTCTGGACAGAGATTATAAAATGCATTCGCATACATAGAGACCAACCAGAGAGTCTTAGCTTGACAGCCTTAACTCGACATATATTAATGACGGTATATTCATTTTAACGCCGACACATCAGTATAAAATAAGCTTCTTGTACATATCATCATATATTATATACGCCTCCTATTATATATAATATATATTAATGACTAATGCTATAATATACTAATAGTACTGTATCCAGTACACAACTTAATTGAGTGACAGTTGTCCATATTTACACCTAGGTAAATGCGTTAAATACATAACACTTAGTTAAAAGAGTAACAACTTACATTAATTTTATAAGAGTAATTAACAACACTATTTAGACATCTAAAACAAACACAGAATCCGGATATTTCTTTTTTAGACCAAGGATATTGTGTATGATGCGACCGTGTCGCGTTTTTGAACGTTTAATGAGTTGGTCGTGGCTGCTAGCGAGTGGCCGTTCGGTCATACAAAATATTACAGGTGTTGTACGTACCGTAGTGCTACTTTTGTAGGCATATTTAGTTTGTAGAGCAGATAAATATAACATTCATTGTGAGCAGCGCCATATTGGATAGTCGGTCTCACTAAACGCTTTCATACAGTATGGTAATTTAACACGTGGTTATGTGACGTTTAATGTATTCATGTATGAGCCAATCAGCTTTATCAAATAAAGAAAGATCTAGAACATAACGCATGCGCATGGAAAGTTTATAAACAAAAGCACGTGTATGTAGTAAACAATAACATTGAATGGACTGGAAAGAAATATTATCTGGATGGCATAGTAAACATCTTAAAAAAAGGCTGGTTTTGTGGAACACAGAATGGGAACACACCGGCGGAATGCACGGTTAGTTGATTGTTATATGGGGTATTATACTGAAATCTGTCTTTGAATCCACCAGAATTGTCTTGTTGTTCTTGAGAAGAGCTAATATCTTGCCTTCATCAGACCATGCTGATTTCACAATTTCCTCTGAAGATGTTCTTTCCAACAGTTTAGCGTTTTGTAGGGTTAAATCCTCTCTTATGACAATTGCTGTATTTTTCAATCGTCTCCTTCCCTTTATTACCTCTTGTTTTGTAACACGAGACACAAATTTACAGATGATTGGTCGATTGGCGTCCTTGGTGTACTTCCCCATTCTGTGGGCAATATCTACATGTTGAACTGTAAGGCTGATATTGAGTTTGTTATTTATCATATTGATGACCTGCTTAGCTGAATCCATGGGTGTTTCTTCTTTTTTTGTGTCTTGGATGCCGTATACATGTATTCTAATTGAGTTTCTTCTGGTATATTGTTCGAGGTTATTAAGTTGATCTGCCTGGAAGCGTATTTTTGTTTCTCTGTCTAGCAGTTGTAATTTCATTGCTTCATTTTGTTTGGAGGCATTCTCACATTTAGTTTGCATACTATCTATTGAAGTTTCCATGTCCGATATTTTGTTATGCATGGTTTCCATGGAGTTTTCCGCTTCCACTACCCTGTTTTGTAGTGCACCTATCTGCGTGTAAACTTTGTCAAATTCTTTTTTAACATTGCTTTTCAGCTCCTTTTCTAAGTCCTTTAACTTCGCACATAGGATTGCTTCGGTGACCATAGTATTAAACTTCTCTTCAATATATTCTTGTGAAGCCAGTTTATTTAATTTCTCAGAGAAGCCACGTAAGGTTTCTTCCATCTGAGTTTCTGTCGACTTTAGATGCTTGTCGATTGTTGTTTGTCTGGTGGGCTTTGGAGAGACAGGTTTTTCCGGGGTTTCGGAGTCGGCGGGTGCCTCGTCCTCTCCCTTGTTGCGCCTTTGAACAGATGGTGTTCGTTTGGGAGGCATTTCAGAAGTTTAATACAGTATTTACCTTGTTATACAGAAAGTTATCCTACTACACAGCCGAGCTTGAGTATTAACGTGTCCTGTCAACACTGATTAAACACACACACACGCGGAATGTGGATTAACTAGTGTCACCTGTGTACTGTACCTAATATATGTGTATTCCGATATTCTTTTGTTTCGATTTAACACGTTTATAAGTCCATTTCATCCACCTCAAATTGTTGTTCTTTTACATATTCCGAAACATAATGCCTTTATCCAACTTGTTATCACAATTATTTTCTTTTTGTTATTGAAATAAAGCTTTAGACGGTGATTTAGAAGAGAGCAAGTAAGATTAATTTATTTATTAATCTTACATTTCGACGGCTCATTGTTGAATCAATTATAGATATGTAACCATAATTCAGGAATATATAGTTATTGTTCACATTGAACTATTACATTAATATCATTAATGTTGTTTGTTCATGGGTCATTTTTGACCTAAACAATCTTTTATTAATTTATGTGGAATTTATTTTGAATAAACTTTGAAACTTTGAAACTTTACATGTTTAACAATGAGAGTACGCTTATTGCATGGATGAAGGTTAGCGTCGCCATAGACAGGTGGTGTTTTGTTGTCTTTAACTCGTCAAATTCGTCGTGCCTGCAGTTTTTATTGCTATTGTATCGACAAAACAGAAAGTAACATTTGACCACTAACCTCCACTTATTTTGAACATAGCATGCAATAGAACGTACTTTAGAATATTAGAGAATTTCATATTCATGTTTTTCCACTTATTACAGATTTGTATCATTACTATAGAAATATTCGTATTTTCTTACATGTATTACATGTGCTATCTTGTTTGTTTGTATTTGCTTAACAGTATAGGACTATGTTCATTATGAAATAAAGTTAATGGTGTTAAATTGAGTACTCTGTCCTATTGTAATGTATATTGAATGTTTATAATGTAAATTTATATATACTCGTGGTTGTATATGCTATACTTAATAAATACGTAAAGTTAATGATGTAAAACAGGAGGCTGTGTTTGTATTGTGTATACATGTATTTGTTTAGCATACTTATTTATGCATTGACCTTTATTTTTTATCTATTAGATCAAATTCAATTTCTTCTTTTAATTGTAAACATCTTCATCTTTACTTCGATCTCTTTTTTGACTTATTGAGTAACGTGTAGTAGTTTCAGGAACTAATATTATATAAGTAACAATTCACCCATGTTTAATTTTGTAACGGTTACCGTGTACTTATTTTTGGTGGGCATTGAAGGTGAAGATCCACACCTGAGTAACGTATATCGTACATACTACATATAGGTAGAGCCACACCTGAGTAACGTATGTGGTACATACTACATATAGGTAGAACCACTCCTGAGTAACGTATATCGTACATACTACATATAGGTAGATCCACTCCTGAGTAACGTATGTGGAACATACTACATATAGGTAGAGCCACACCTGAGTAACGTATATCGTACATACTACATATAGGTAGAGCCACACCTGAGTAACGTATGTGGTACATACTACATATAGGTAGAGCCACACCTGAGTAACGTATATCGTACATACTACATATAGGTAGAGCCACTCCTGAGTAACGTATATCGTACATACTACATATAGGTAGAGCCACACCTGAGTAACGTATGTGGTACATACTACATATAGGTAGAGCCACACCCGAGTAACGTATATCGTACATACTACATATAGGTAGAGCCACTCCTGAGTAACGTATATCGTACATACTACATATAGGTAGAGCCACTCCTGAGTAACGTATGTGGTACATACTACATATAGGTAGAGCCACTCCTGAGTAACGTATATCGTACATACTACATATAGGTAGAGCCACTCCTGAGTAACGTATGTGGTACATACTACATATAGGTAGAGCCACTCCTGAGTATTGTATGTGGTACATACTACATATAGGTAGAGCCACTCCTGAGTAACGTATGTGGTACATACTACATATAGGTAGAGCCACTCCTGAGTAACGTATATCGTACATACTACATATAGGTAGAGCCACTCCTGAGTAACGTATGTCGTACATACTACATATAGGTAGAGCCACTCCTGAGTAACGTATATCGTACATACTACATATAGGTAGAGCCACTCCTGCGTAACGTATGTGGTACATACTACACATAGGTAGAGCCACTCCTGAGTAACGTATGTGGTACATACTACATATAGGTAGAGCCACTCCTGAGTAACGTATGTCGTACATACTACATATAGGTAGAGCCACTCCTGAGTAACGTATATCGTACATACAACATATAGGTAGAGCCACTCCTGAGTAACGTATGTGGTACATACTAAATATAGGTAGAGCCACACCTGAGTAACGTATGTGGTACATACTACATATAGGTAGAGCCACTCCTGAGTAACGTATATCGTACATAGGTAGAGCCACTCCTGAGTAACGTATGTGGTACATACTACATATAGGTAGAGCCACTCCTGAATAACGTATATCGTACATACTACATATAGGTAGAGCCACACCTGAGTAACGTATATCGTACATACTACATATAGGTAGAGCCACTCCTGAGTAACGTATATCGTACATACTACATATAGGTAGAGCCACTCCTGAGTAACGTATATCGTACATACTACATATAGGTAGAGCCACTCCTGAGTAACGTATATCGTACATACTACATATAGGTAGAGTCACTCCTGAGTAACGTATATCGTACATACTACATATAGGTAGAGCCACACCTGAGTAACGTATATCGTACATACTACATATAGGTAGAGCCACACCTGAGTAACGTATATCGTACATACTACATATAGGTAGAGCCACACCTGAGTAACGTATATCGTACATACTACATATAGGTAGAGCCACACCTGAGTAACTTATGTCGTACATACTACATATTGGTAGAGCCACTCCTGAGTAGCGTATGTCGTACATACTACATATAGGTAGAGCCACACCTGAGTAACGTATGGGATCCTACAACATATAGGTAGACCCACTCCTGAGTAACGTATGGGATACATACTACATATAGGTAGAGCCACTCCTGAGTAACGTATGGGATCCTACAACATATAGGTAGACCCACTCCTGAGTAACGTATGGGATACATACTACATATAGGTAGAGCCACACCTGAGTAACGTATGTGGTACATACTACAGAAATATACAACCTATCCCTTTCTGTGGGATACATTCTACAGTCATTACTGGTCATATAGAATGCAGGTTTGTACCTCCATCCCCGTCCCATGGTGTATTGTACGGACAGACACAGCCATTCCGATCGAATATCTGCATAACAGTCATTTCTGTGATTTTGTATAGTTTGGATAATTTGATCTGATCCTCGACATTCTATAAGCATAATTTAACAGCTGATATCTTGTCTATACTTATAGCCCCGGCTGTATGTTTTATAAGCAGGGTGTATCACGAAGACGCTCGATGTTTAATACCAACATAAATCTTTAGGATCGACATTGCACAATTTTCTCGCGAAAATTGATGTATTCAACGCAATATCAGTCATATTGCTTATTTGACTATTCAATAATACAAATGACCCCATTCTAGCACATTTGATAAATATATAGCTAAGCTTCTAACGTGTTTACTTGTAATTAAACCTTTAAACAAAATACACGATACATTTACCTTAAATTCTGAACAATGAGTAAATGTATAAATACAATTATAATGCTGCATATAATGTCATTTTTATCTACAACAAGAGCCAAAATGTCATAAAAATATGCCCGTCTGAGGGCATGGTAAATGGAAATAAAACAATAAAACCTGGCCTATTTCTTTGTTAAATCAAGGGCCATAATTCAAGAAAGCATAAGCCGATTGAGTGCATAAACTAAACTGACCTAGATAATATGCATATAAACATTGCCACCAAGTTTGAAGATGATCAGTTAATAATTGTTTGAATTATATATATAATTAGAGTACAGACAGGGCCAATGTCGCATTTCTTTGAAAATCAAAGGGCCATAATCCAAGAAGTCCTTGGCCGATTGAATCGGCCTATTATAAAACCTGGTCTAGATATTATGCTAATAAACATTGTCAAAAATCGTCACAGCGTCAATCTTTCTTCCATGGTATTGAACTTTTGAAAGAGATTCTGCCATTCCTGTTTTCACAAAGATGTCGGACAATAGCTATACAATGCTAATGTTTCTTTGTTTTGTACATGTATCCGACTGAAAATAATGATTCATGTATTGCATTGTATTGTATTGTTACAGTATTGTATTGTATTGTATTGTATTGCATTGCATAATTGCATTGCATTGCATTGCATTGCATTGCATTACATTGCATTGCATTGCATTGCACTGTATTGCACTGTATTGCACTGCACTGTATTGCAGTGTGAAGATGTCTCTACTTCTTTTTTAGCTCCACTATTTGGAGAATTATAAGGGGAGCTATTTCAGTCATACCAGGGTCGGTGACGGCGATTACAATGCTTATGTTAAAGCTAAGGTACAAGTTTTTTAACATCTTATATTTTCAAAATCCATTGGCATATTGCTTAGATACTCTGTATACTCGATACATTTGATCCTACTAGCGCCCATAGTGCCTTTTGCAACGTAAATTATTTGTTTTGCATTTACTTGCTTGAACACTTGCAAATGATATGCCAATACATTGAACTATATTACTTGCCAAATTAGAACATTTTCATTAGTACCCAGACATTATTTGATTTTTGCAACTATTTTGGATGATGCTGTGGTATTTGGATGATGCTGTGGTATGTGGATGATGCTGTGGTATGTGGATGATGCTGTGGTATGTGGATGATGCTGTGGTATGTGGATGATGCTGTGGTATGTGGATGATGCTGTGGTATGTGGATGATGCTGTGGTATGTGGATGATGCTGTGGTATGTGGATGATGCTGTGGTATGTGGATGATGCTGTGGTATGTGGATGATGCTGTGGTATGTGGATGATGCTGTGGTATGTGGATGATGCTGTGGTATTTGGATGATGCTGTGGTATGTGGATGATGCTGTGGTATGTGGATGATGCTGTGGTATGTGGATGATGCTGTGGTATGTGGATCATGCTGTGGTATGTGGATGATGCTGTGGTATGTGGATCATGCTGTGGTATGTGGATGATGCTGTGGTATGTGGATGATGCTGTGGTATGTGGATGATGCTGTGGTATGTGGATGATGCTGTGGTATGTGGATGATGCTGTGGTATGTGGATGATACTGTGGTATGTGGATGATGCTGTGGTATTTGGATGATGCTGTGGTATATGGATGGCTTGTATGAGGCGCATTACACCACTTTGTATTTTTAAACTATCAGGTAGGTGGTGAATAAGACATAATAATGTTTGCATAGTTCCTTTGTACACTACAAGTTTAATTAAATAGTGTACTTGCTTCCGAATTAAGAATGCATTCAACTATTCTTAGATAGGCCCGTATTTGGTCAGAGAAACGTGACATTTGCCAAACAATTTTAACATAGATGTACACAAGTAGGCAGTGTTGATCGACTTATAGTTACAGCTTTAAAATGCAAACTATCAATTTAAAGCTAATGCAAGCAGCTGTGCTAGACAGTTCACTATGTTTTAGAAAATCAGTGTTACAAGGAAGGTATAACCCTAAATGTATTCCAATTCGAACACCCCTTGTATCAGCTTAAAATCACAATAATTTTATCATGCAATAGTTTCCGCAAGTATTCAAGTTCATGTTTAGCAGATTTAGCTCAGTGGTAACGCACTAAAATTGAGTTGAATTGTGTCAATCCAGAGGTCGTGGGTTTAATCCCCGGCATCGGAACTTGACATTCCTGAAATATTTACAATATTTCCCGCTATATCTGACCGTGTGGTCTGCCTGTGTAGGCTGTCTATTCGAAATAAGAGCTAGGCGCACTTCTGCAGCGCCGGACATGTCTGTATCTAATGTCTCTCTCTCCCTTCATTGGTTTTCTGTCAGTCTGTCCCTCTTGTCAGATCATGCTGTATCTGCACTAGTAGAGGATGCACCTGCGCCCTTGTGGCTGCAACACTATAATGTAAAGTGCCTTTGTGTGTTGGCATGAAAAAGGCGCTATATAGATCTGGTATATTTTTTAAAAATTATTTATACACAATGTATTACTAAATGCAAATCGCTTTCCGTTTTTTTCGACCACATTATATTTCTTTCGTTGCGCTTATTATGTAAATATCCAATACAAATTTCTTCCGGCGGGTGGGGAAAATCGACGTTACTTTTTTATTGAAATCGTTGATGTTACGACCATTGTCAAGTTCATGATCATCAATATCGATGTGTGTTTCACTTTGAAGATGTTCTTGTAAATAGTCTAAGTCTGCGTCTCAACGTTGATATGCCCTCTGCTAGTTTAATCTTATCATGTCATTTAGTTTTGGGGCAAACATTTCAAACCCTTACCTTTTTATTTTCAGTGTTAAGGAACAAAACATTGACCTCTTAGGAAACCAAAAAATATAATGAATAATTAGAGAATGAATTCAATATATTTCTATTGTCTTGGACCACGCCTCCAGCCACTTATGGTAGCTATCGTGTGCGCGGACAGCCCGACTGGCAGACAGATTGCGGAATTCAGTGTACCCCTTTCAACTTGTTTACTTTTTTTTTACTTGTTGACTGAAACTGTGGCTTTGCAGAGGTTTAGTTTCATTTTCGCATTCAGTATTGGATTTGGGCATTGTGTCGTGGGTTTGTGGTATGTGTTATTTCTGTTTTCTGTGCTCGGCTGTTTTTCTTGAACTGTTTAGTGCTATATTCTCAGTCCGATATCTCATTATCTGATTGCGGATATATAAGAATAATACATGCTGTTAATTCTCAGTCCGATATCTCATTATCTGATTGCGGATATATAAGAATAATACATGCTGTTAATTCTCAGTCCGATATCTCATTATCTGATTGCGGATATATAAGAATAATACATGCTGTTAATTCTCAGTCCGATATCTCATTATCTGATTGTGGATATATAAGAATAATACATGCTGTTAATTCTCAGTCCGATATCTCATTATCTGATTGCGGATATATAAGAATAATACATGCTGTTAATTCTCAGTCCGATATCTCATTATCTGATTGTGGATATATAAGAATAATACATGCTGTTAATTCTCAGTCCGATATCTCATTATCTGATTGCGGATATATAAGAATAATACATGCTGTTAATTCTCAGTCCGATATCTCATTATCTGATTGCGGATATATAAGAATAATACATGCTGTTAATTCTCAGTCCGATATCTCATTATCTGATTGTGGATATATAAGAATAATACATGCTGTTAATTCTCAGTCCGATATCTGATCATCTGATTGTGGATATATAAGAATAATACATGCTGTTAATTCTCAGTCCGATATCTCATTATCTGATTGTGGATATATAAGAATAATACATGCTGTTAATTCTCAGTCCGATATCTCATTATCTGATTGCGGATATATAAGAATAATACATGCTGTTAATTCTCAGTCCGATATCTCATTATCTGATTGTGGATATATAAGAATAATACATGCTGTTAATTCTCAGTCCGATATCTCATTATCTGATTGTGGATATATAAGAATAATACACGCTGTTAATTCTCAGTCCGATATCTCATTATCTGATTGTGGATATATAAGAATAATACATGCTGTTAATTCTCAGTCCGATATCTCATTATCTGATTGTGGATATATAAGAATAATACATGCTGTTAATTCTCAGTCCGATATCTCATTATCTGATTGTGGATATATAAGAATGCTGTTAATATAGCAGACTACGTATGTTTATCATCTACGTGCCAAACTACAATACACATGAAAATACTCTTACAAACGATTTGACTAGTTGGTTTAAAATATTTTGCATTGGGCCTAAATCGCCTCTACCCGAAACATGTAATTGAGAAATCAGAACAAATATGGGGAATGAATTAGCGGTATAATAATTTTCAATAGTACCTCTGTAGTTATATCAACACTCATACACTCGATTTAACTACCTGTTATCATATAATCTGCATTGGGCCTTAATTGTCCCTACCCGAAACAGACCTGTATGATATATGTTTCCAACCTTCCTACCCAACCCTAAATATATGACTACGGTCTTGTGCGGGGCAATTTCTTTTTTATTTTAGATCTTGTCCTTAAATTATACATGACAGTTGTATATCATTTTCAAGAGACACAATGTAGTGACTCATTGTTATCTGGTCGCATTTTCGGACAATATATTAATTTGCCAAACTGGTATGCGTTATCTTTGAGTACAACATGTCTGAAACATGAAAGCACTTGATATGATCTAGAAGTGCAATGATTGGCTGATTAATTGTCCGGGTAGGTGGGTAGGACTTGTTACTATTCACCAGACAGTCGGACGGGTCTTGGTCGTGAGTGAACAACCTCAGCACTACGCGCGTATTAACCATGAACTTCTGTGTGGGCCTTGTGGTGTCTTTCATCTTTGCTTCATGCATTGTGACAGGTAAGTGAGATTCTCACTTCTTATTGTTTGTTCGTTATAAATTCGGGTTTTACACCGTTTCTAAACTTGAAAAATACAGCCATACATATTGCCACCGATTTACCGAACTACTTTTCCTGGATTGGTATTCCTCAAGCTTCGTAGATATTTATTTTCTAAATAATTTTTCTTAGACGAAACATATTTCACTTAGAAATAAAATAATCTCAATTTTTATCTCTTTTCATATTGAAACCGTAGACAAGGGTCAATATACACTCGGCAAAACTTATAAGTACACACTTGTTTATTTGCCCATAGCTCGGTCAATGCGTGTTTGATGGTGCTGAAAATTTCAACATATGTAGATTGGATATGTAGAATTACAATACAATCGATGTTTTTAACATCTGATTTAAATTGTCACAAACAGAATAAATTAATGATGCCAACAGCAGAATCTAAAAAAACACAATAATGCCTCGTGTTCATCGGGCGATTGCCAGGTTGCTAATGCACATATGGCCCCGCTACGCTGATACAATACGGTTTCAAGTCTATGTTTCTATCATGGACACAGTAATAAAGAAAACAATGATAGGAACAAGCCCAATTTAGGTTTAGAAATATCGACTTCTGATAAAAAATGTAATTTGAAACATGGTTAACTCCCCTTGACCATAACAATAAAAAATATCTTTAAAAGTAAAAAAACACCATGTTGTTGTTTGAAAAATCGAATTATTTTGTGTTTTTTTAATTTGACAATAAATCTAAAATTCAAATTTACCTTACATAAAAATAATTTGCACATACGCGTCAATTTCACGGCCATTTTACGGTTTTTGACGTTTCATGGATCAATGAACCGCTGTATTTAATTTTGAAGAAAAAAATGTATTTATCCAGTCCTTTGATATTCAATACCATGTAATATAAAAATAATAAAAAATAAAAACGTTATAGCGAAAAAACGACGTGTGTACTTATAAGTTTTGCCGAGTGTATATTATAAGACAAAAAACTTAGAATCTTTCGATACAATCTACGAAAATTTTCAACATATTTAAAAAGAAAATTCTGAGACAAAAACTATCTAAGAAGTTAAATTTGTGAATACGGGCCTAGGCCAGGTTTTAGAAGAATACGCTGGTGAACGAAAATGGTATCAGGTCCCGATTTTCCGAAGCATCTCAATCTGAGCTAAATCTCATCTCCAATATTGCTATGTGTCGTTTCGATAAATTTCATGTGAGGCTAGACTCAAATTTCTCTTCAGAAAATAGAAAACATTATTCTACAGCTCAAACTTTAATTTATCTCTGATTGAGGCTCTAATTTAAGCAACTTCTAAATTTGAGATGATATTTCTACTTGAGATGTTTCGGGAGATTGTGGCCAGGTCGGTTTATTGAGACATATGATTACATGGAAAAATTACTGTATTAAAAATAACCCATAGTCACTATTTAAGTACTGCTTCTCCAGGTTAAGACCCTGCCTATGTAACCAGTTTTTCGCGACTTTCCCTTGTCTATTTGGTGCATGTTTGTGCTTGAAGTATTACATTTTTGTTAACGCGGCAAAAGTGAATTGACCTGTCTTTAGGTTTGTGCACCAAATATATCTAAGTTTGAGAGAGATAAAGAGACTTGAATACGAATTTGTACGTAACATAGTGCTTCGATAAAACACCGACATTGCGTTTAGTTATGTTCATTGTCCTTTTAAATCGAAGTTTGGTAGTTCTTTGAAATATTTACAACGTTTAAGCCGAACTTAAAATATTCTTTGTTTCCCCTCCCGACCCAATTAGATTTAGAATGGGAAGGTAAGTAGGTTGTTTCAGAATGATATTTAATTGTCTAGACATTCAAATAATAAAGTTTAGTAATTACTCAAACCAACAGTCCTAAATTTAAAATGGATGCACAATTTACTAGTTAGAAACACGCCCATACACAAAAAATAACATTTTCATCCTTAATTTTTCAGAATATTTCAATTAAGGCAATACAATATTTTGGTTTATGTTCGGGTAGGTAGTGGAAAGGGTAACAGGCTATATTTATTTTAAGCCTTACATACATTTTTAGTACACAACAATACGACCACTGGCTTAACCTATGAATTTGGTCCTTCTTTTTGAGGTGGTATTAAAGCAACAATACTCGATAAGTGCATTCTTAAATTTGAAGGTTGTCGTTGTATTCATTTGCGATTAACTAACATATAGTCCAGTCAGGATAAAATTCCAGTGACGCAGCGGTCGAGTCCACTATAACGGTGTAAAACCGATTATAAAGACTTATACTGTACAAACAACTATAATTTCAATGGTAAACTTTGCTCTACCTGTTTAGACAATGGTTGTGATTATTTTGCGTACACATAAACTGCAACGTCACTGTCACAATATCCTAACTGGACTATACTACACCGATGCGAAGCAGACTTTGTACATACCGGTATCTGTATACTAATGTTTGATCATTTCGTCAAAACATGTGGCAGACGATATTTTACGTGTAGAATTTTGTTCGCTACGTCACAAAGGTATGCGTAGGCACGGGGAGCCCAATAGATTATCACCTACGGAATAGTTGTTTTCATACTCATGTCAAACAATGAAGAAAACCTGCTACGACTGTGTACACGTACTTGTCTTGTTGTCCATAATGAATTCAATATGCAATGTGTACGTGCACACACACGTTCTGTTACAAGAGCATGCGCCCGCGCAAGTTTGTTTAACAACGTGCGTATTCCGGGCTAATCTAGCAGCGCCAACGCTCCTTCAAGCTAGTCGAGAAGATATTTGATATCTAATGTGCTCAAGGTAACAGATAACAAGCTGTATCGATATGGTCCTAATCTTGTTACACTAGGACAGACATATCAATGTGAACATGCGTTTAGGCAAACTGATAACGTGCGACACTTGGGCCCATATTCACATGTCGGTCCTCCACTCCAACTCGACTTACACTAACCTAAGGTAGCCTCAAGTGTAGCTGGAGTGACGGTCGAGTTAGTGAAGGTCGAGTGGAGATTTGGTATTCACATGGGTAACTCACCCTCGACTTTCCTGAGTGTGTGACCGTTATAATATACGTTAGGATATTACACTGTACAAACAATCTGTGCTTTATTATTGAATTGGTTGGTTGGGTTTCGATGCATTTTCGTAATGTATACTAACACAGTCAAATTATAATGTTGATGATTTTTTTTGCTACATTCTTTATTATTTCCTTGAACTCGCTCAAATGAAACCTTCATTTGATTAATCACAAATAGAGAGTATGATTATTGTAATGATGATAGTGGATCAGTTAACATAAAACTTCGATGTAATTAACGTTAAATGAACGTATATATTTACAAAACATTTATGCAAGACAATGCGTACGAGTTTTAAATGAATAAAGGATGATCATATCGAAGAATACACCATACGAAATGCCGTATGTTTTCGGCATGGAATCAATATTAAATAGTATATCACGTCAATATTAATTCCACCGACCGTCAAGCAGATAATTGCATGTCAATAATTTAGAAGTCAGATGAGATGAACTTAGTTTACTTTTATAAGCAGCTTGTCAGATGATTTTGTAAACTTATTACCACACGTACTTCGTTCAGACCGTTCCGGGGAAGCCCGACAACTAGAAAGCCATAATTCCTAGAATGTCATTTAATAAGCGACATGTATAAAATATAATTTACATATTATGGCTCTTGGTTTTAGGTTGATTATGAAACAAGTTGGTCCAACCTTGAACTAATATTAACCATCATCGACACCTCATGTCCGAGTTTATTCATCGTCACAATGGAATCGGCGATAAACATAAGAGAAGCCAGCTTTCGCTTATTATGCTAGACATCTTACAAGGGAAATACTAATACCATTTCGTTTTGAGCGTGAAGTGACCCCGGATCGAACCCGGTGCTTCCCACATTCGAAGCGGACGCTCTAACAGTAGGCTATCGAGGCGGCACTTGGACTCATGAATGGTTGCAAATAAGAAAAAATAATGCACATCATCGGTATGTGTTGCAAGTTAGCACGTTTTTTTCTTCATTTAAATAGTTCAGTTATCTTCATATCAACACTGGACGGAATTAAAAATAATGATATGGCAAGGAATAAAAACAATATAATTTCATTGTTATGCTCCATATATAAATAGCATGCATTGAATTGACATCGCGGTAAGATGACTAAATTTTAATTCCAGCTACTTTATACACTTATTACAGTAACTTTGTTTGTCCAAATAATATACTTTTAGATAACAAATTATAAATAAAATAGTTATGGTAATATATTTATCAAACCCACACGATCGTAAGAATTTGTTGTCTAATTTAATTTGAAAATACAATAGTTTTATTACTTCAACATTCATGCGCTAAATCGGTATGCACGTAACCACATTTGAGTGTAGTTATGGAAGTTTTACAATAATTTCACATTATCCATGCTTTCTAAGGAATTGCTCATGATCTAGGACATTTCTAAGAGGTATAACCATCTCCTCAAATTCTTCTTCCTATAGTGGATTGTCTATTTTAGTTAGTGACTAACTTTGGTATTCACTTACATTCCATTGAGTTTGGTTGGAGTCATGCTCAAGTCGACGTTTCGCTCCCTCGAAAATTCCTCACTCAGTCGAGTCAACTCCAGCTACACTTACCGTTGTGAATACCAATTTCAGGTTAGGTCGAGTTCACACTCAAACGCACGGACGAAACGATAATTAAATTTGGATTAACTCAGTGAGTGAGAGTGGAGGAGAGGATGTGAATATGGCCCTTAGCATATCTCATAAATCTGTGCATCTATTATTACTAGTAAAAATTTATTATAGCAATCGCAGTGTTAACCCGTTACTAACCTTACCTTTTGTATACCTCCAACTTGTAAACCTTTTAAGATATAGGTCTGAGTCCGTTTCATAAACATGACTTAGCTAAAATCGGTATTTTCGTAAGATGATTAAGAACATACATTCAAATGAACCCATTCATTTTCGTGAAATTAAAACATTACAGTTATTTGGAATCATTCGAGTTCAGAGTTGCTTACTTGTATTAGCTGTCTTAGTTTGCTCAAAATAGTTCACGATAAGTCTTATCTTTCTTGAAACGGGCTCCTGAGCTTATAAAATATGTACAAAAGTTTGATACGACTTTTTAGCCCCCTACCGGTTTTTTCAGTCAGACGGTCATTCCGTCCACCATTCCGTCAAAAATCTTGATCCTGATATAACTCAAACAGTTTCCAAGCTAGGTTTATGAAACTTGGTATGTGGATAGGGGGCAATAAGGGGATAATGCACGTCCAAACATGTGGTTGTTATGGCAACAGAAACATTGGAAATGGCTTAAAACCGGTAGGGGACTTCTGTATTGCTTGCACTTCTTAATCACTTGTTCATTTTGTTATTATTATTTTTGCAATACTCTGTGCAATAACATCACGCATCGAATGGTACCAACTACTTTATTCTAGGATTCTGGTTACTCCTCGTCAAAAAAGAAATTTAAAGCAAAGTTTGAAAATCAAAAGGACCACAACTATGTATACACTTTTATTGAACCAAATTGACATATGATGGAAGGAATCTGTAGCCGTTATGTTTATTTTTTTCTTCTTCACCTTAAACTAAATTTTTCAACGGAAAAACTGGTTATTAGATTTGCAATATCGACAAACGAGCGGGCGGATGGGCGGGTGTCCACATTTTGTATCAGTTAGGAATGAGATATCATGATGAAACTTGCTGTGTAGGTAGCCTATGTGAAAAGGCCGGTTGGGGTCACGGTCACCGTTACTAAAAATTGAAAACCATTTCAGCTGAATTTCGTAAAGGGGCATGCCCAGAAACTGGAGTGTCTTGGTTTGCATACAGCAAAATTGCGTTTTTCTCTTGTAAAACCAACTATTACTGAAAAGTCAAACAAGAATTTGACTTAAAAATTACTTTATACCGCGCGCTACGATATTTTGTATATCGATTTGAATAAAAGGTTTGTCAGCCTTTTATTGACGACAACGATATTTAGTTATTCTTGAAATATTTTTAAACAAGAGGGCCATTGGCCCTATAGCGCTCACATGATAACAAGCAGTTTAGGCAGAATCAGTGACCTAATTTTTGACCCCAAATGACCCAGTTGCGAACTGGACCTAGATTTTATATAGCCACACATTGTGGCCAAGTGTCATTGATATCACATAAAAATGTGACCTCTAGAGTGTAAACAATGTTTATCTTTGATGTGACCTTGTGAATAGTTTTTGACCACATATGACCCATTTACGAACTTGACCTAGATTTTATACAGACACACATTGTGACTAAGTTTCATATAGATTCGGTAAAGCAGGTGACCTCTAGAGTGTTAACAAGGTTTTTCTTCAATGTGACCTTGTGACCTAGTTTTTGACAGCAGATGACCCAGTTGCGAACTTGACCTAGATTGCATAAAAATACATATTATGACCATGTTTCATTCTGATGACATCAAAAATATGACCTTTAGAGTGTTAACAAGGTTTTTCTTTTGTATGACCTTGTGACCAAGTTTTTGACCGCAGATGACCCAGTTACAAACTTGACCTAGATTTCTTAGCGGCAAACATTGTGACCAAGTTTCATATAGATTAGGTAAAAATGTGACCTCTAGAGTGTTAACAAGGTTTTCTTTGATTGGACCTGGTGACCTAGTTTTTGACCCCAGTGACCGAATTACGAACTTGACCTAGATGTTATAGAGACATACATTTTGACCAAGTTTCATTAAGATTATGTAAAACATGTGACCTCTAGAGTGTTAACAAGGTTTTTGTTTGATGTGACCTGGTGACCTAGTGTTTGACCTCAGATGACCCAATTACGAACTTTACCTAGATTTTATAGAGACATACATTTTGACCAAGTTTCATTAAGATTATGTCAAAAATGTGACCTCTAGAGTGCTAACAAGGTTTTTCTTTGATGTGACCTAGTGACCTAGTATTTGACCCCAGATGACCCAATTACGAACTTGACCTAGATTTCATAGAGACGTACATTGTGACCAAGTTTAAAAAAGATTAAGTGAAAATTATGATGTCTAGAGTGTTAACAGTCAAATTGTTGACCGCGAACGGCGCACGACGGACGACGGACAAAAGGGTGATCACAAAAGCTCACCTTGAGCACTTCGTGCTCAGGTGAGCTAAAAAAACTAGCGGGATATTTCGTAACATTTTTACAGGGTTTTCATTATTTGCTTAGGTATTAAAATGATACCAATTTGATTGCTATTCGACCCACTTCAGTTCCAGGGCATGCCCCTTTAAGATAAAAAAGATGAAACTTGCTATGTAGGATTGTAGGTACTAGGTAGCTTATGTGAAAATTCCGCTCGGGGTTGAAACTGGGGCTAGTTTAATTGCAAGGTCAATGTCACCATTACTAAAAATAATATAAAAATCCACTTAATAGCTTTAGATAGCAATGAGATATGATGAAATCTGCTTTGTACGAGGGTCAGTCAAGAAAAACCGAGAGTTGGTAATTTAAGCCTTCGAAATCTGTATCCATATGTACGTATTTAGCTTATTAATATGTGGAAAGGCCGCTTGGGATTGACAGTTTGGCTGGTGGACTTAAGGCCTATGTCACTGAAAAAACATATTTTCTCTCAATAGCCTTAGTTGGGATTGAGATCTTAGACGAAACTTGATTTTTATGTAGCTTATGTAAAATGACGCTTGAAAGTGGTACTTGAGGGTCTGTGTGGATTGTGTGAACACGCCGCTTGTGATTGAACTTGGGGCTGGTGAAGTAACTAAAAATAGAAAAAGTAGTTCCGCTAAATTGCTGTAGTTTGGAATGAGACATATTGAAACTTGCTGTGAAGGAACATTGTGTGCAGAATACACATGATATTGAAAGTGGGGAGTTTGGGGTCAAGGTCACTGGAACTAAAACTTGAAACAAGACGGTTATGATCAATAACTGTTAATAAGGTATGTAATATCATTTGTGGAACTTGCAGTGTATGAAGCTTGTGAGAAAAACGTCGCCTGTGATTGAACATGAGGCTGGTGGGGTCAATGCCACTGTTACAAAACAGCATGTATCCATTTCTGCCAAATAATGTAAGCTGGCATGGAAATATGATTTTCGTGGATTTTCAGCGTCTTGTTTGTGATTGTCACTGTGGCTCGTACTTGCACTTTCATGCTATATAAGTTTTTTACTTTTTTGTGTTCCCTTTTGCGCCTTTCGAGCACTGCGTTTTTTGTTGGGTGCTTACTTACCTGATTGATTTGTGGTTATCTTTTTGACACCCAAAATAAATATTATAATGTCTATATTGTTCAATTTATTTCTCTTTATCTTTAAGGATCTGAAGGTCTCAACTGCTATTCATGCACGGCTTGCAATGATCCATTTGATTCTAGCCAGGCTACTTCTAGCGAATGTGTCACCACATGTTACAAGGGAAAGGCTTCGGACGGTAGGTGGATATGCTCCATACTTAGCTGGCTTAGAATTAGAAGGTCGTAAGTGCTTATAAGACTGATATACGTGGGGTGATCAAAAAGAAATGAGACAAACGCTATAAAATAACATTGCATACGGATATAAATAAGAAAAATTGTATGCCTATTACAAAATATATCCTCTCTCTGTCTGCTAAGTTTCATATTAATTCATTTATTACTTGAAGAGATATCAGCAGTTGTATTTGAAATCTGCATCAAAGGGCGCTTCTTATGAGCCTATTGACCAAACTTAAGTTTGAAAAGCTTGTTTTCCCATAAGTAAAGAGTAGTTTTCAGACAGTTTTTCTTGTTTTCTCTAAACTTCGATCTTGTACTTACAACCATTTTATTCTATGCGATTTATTACTTGTCGTTCATGGTTGGAAATCATGGATCTTTTGTCACAACTCGTTTATTTAGGTTAGTCATCTGTTTGTGCATATAAATATTGCAGTTTCTCTTATTAATTTTCTTAATTATTTACTAGTGTATATATGAGCATGTGGATTAGTGGAGAAGGAATTAGATTCCACCGACTTATTATTAAATTGTTAAACAAATAAACCAAACTATGTTAAGATATAGTAAGGCGCAACGTTGAAAAAAGAGAAACATACTGTCTCAAAATACTGTCCCTTAGGAAGGGTCCCATCAGCTATTTTTCTGAGAGAAGTTTGAGCCAAATATTTTTCTTACTCTTAGATTATTGGTACATATTTCAACATAATTATGATAATATATACGATGCTTTGTCGCCCTATATACGATGCTTTGTCGCCATCATCTGTGCAGAAATTCTCTCAATATTGCTCAGAAACAACCCTAATGTAAAAGGCATTAAAATAAACAGAATAGAATATTTAGTATCACAGTATGCCGACGACACAAGTCTAACTCTTGATGGCTCCAAAGAATCATTAGAACACACACTGCAAGTTTTAAAGTTCTATGGGAATATCTCAGGACTTAATATGAATACGGACAAAACAAAAGTAATTTGGTTCGGCTCTGGAAAGAACAGTAATACGATAGTATGCCCTCAGTACAACTTAACTTGGGAAAACTCAATCTTCACCGTTTTGGGTGTTAAATTCTCAACAAACTTATCCGCCATGATTAAAATCAATTATAGCAGTAAAATAGAAGAAATCAAAAAGCTTTTTTGTTCCTGGTCCAAAAGAATGATATCCCCTATTGGAAAAAATCACTGTTATCAAAACATTAGCTCTAGCTAAATTAAGTCACCTTATTTTAGGAATTCCGAACCCACCTCAAGAAGAAATAAATAAAATGCAAAATCTTTGTTATAAATTCATCTGGAATAATTCAAATGACAGAGTGAAAAGAAGCACTCTTACACAAAGCTACAAATACGGAGGCCTTAAGATGATAGATATAAGCCTATTTATGAATAGCTTAAAATTAACTTGGCTTAGAAGACTTTTACCCATGGACAACAAATGTAGTCACTTGGCTGAAATTGTCTGCCCATCTTTGAAACTAATTTGCATATTTGGAAATGACTATATTAAAAGAAAACTTCAGGACGATCAAAATCCATTTTGGAGAGATGTACTTAACAGTTTCCTTATCTTAACGTCCAGTATTAATCCTTTAAATAGCATACAGGTTAACGCAGTTAATATGTGGTATAACCCAGAAATAAAGGTAGGAGGTTCAAGTGTATAGTATAAAAGGTGGTTCAATGCTGGAATAACTTTCTTAGGAGATCTTGTAAATCCAGTGGGGGGAATTTTATACTTTCAGAGAATTTTTGAATACCTATAACATTAGAACATACTTTCTAGAGTTCAATGGAATTATAGCGGCCTTAAAAAATACATGGATAAAAAAGACATTACTACTCTTTCCCACAAAACGTACAATCCTCCAATCCCATTGGGATATATAACTATCATTAAAGATAAAAAGGGGTGCAAATCTATTTATTTACAAATAAAAAAGCAACAGGATGGGGTCAATACAAAAATATTTTGTGCGGAATAATCATACAATGTACCAAACAACATAAGTGACCTCCTATCCATTCTGACAACCAAACCTTGTTTCCTTCTATTTTATTATGAATAAAGTCAATTATCAATGTTATATTACTTTTTTAAAAGATAGTAAGTTAACAGTTAATATGTATTCACACTTTGGACTTTTAATTTTTTTTTATATTTCTATACCCTGATGTTCAAAGGCCATGCCATGTAGTCATTCAAACTTTGGAAAACAAGTAATCATTGTGTAATCCCTTAACTGTATGTGATTGAGAATATTGAAAGTATGCATGAACAATATGTCATTACATATCTGTACAAACTTTAATGTTTACATTGTATCCAAACCATGAATATTTAAGCTACCCTGAATTAAATGCTTGTCAATTGATAAAATTCTTTTTTGTACATGAGTGCTTTTTGCTCTTCAAGCTGTTAAAGATAAATGTCATGTTTAGTTACACTACTCGTGAATTACCTGTAAACCTGTCAAGCATTCAATAAGATCTACTTTAGCTTTGTGCTCGCACACTGTTGGTCTACTTTCGCCTTTCTTTTGACCTGACCAGCTACACAAAACTCATTTATCATTAAAATATCATACATTATTTTTATTTGAAATTTGAATGCGGTCAAAATTATAAAGATAATAGAGGGGCCATCTCCTTAGTACATACTTAACAAGATCTAAAAAAGTGCACTATGTGCGGCTAGTCTACTTTCGCTTTCGTTTTGAACAGACTAGCCACTCAATACTAGTGTAAAAAAACCAAACAAACACAACTCTTCTCTTACATAAAATGTGCATTATGTACTTAGACCTAAAATATACATGCATCGATAATCTGCTTAAAATAAACTATATTTGTTTCTCCAATAGAAAAAATGAGGCAATGTACACAACCCAAGGGAAGGAACACTACCTCGTTGTAACAATATAATGCTGTTGGAGTTGTTCCCCTTGGATTGTGAAATATGAAAATCTTGTACTATATTGTGATATATGATTTTTTGTTGTAATTTAGTTAAGTTGATTCGTATATTCATGCAATCATTGTAAGGTGGGAGAAAGGATGGTACCCCGACCCTCTCCCTCCTATGACGGGGTTAATAAATGGGCTGCATGACGTAGCTGAAAATTAAAAAAATATATATATATATACGTGTAACAGTTTGACAGTTAAGGTACCATTTGACAGTTAAGTGTTGTACAGTTTGTCAGTTAAGTGTTGTACATTTTGACAGTTAAGTGTTGTACAATTTGACAGTTAAGTGTTGTACAGTTTGTCAGTTAAGTGTTGTACAGTTTGACAGTTAAGTGTTGTACAATTTGACAGTTAAGTGTTGTACAATTTGACAGTTAAGTGTTGTACAGTTTGTCAGTTAAGTGTTGTACAATTTGACAGTTAAGTGTTGTACAATTTGACAGTTAAGTGTTGTACCATTTGTCAGTTAAGTGTTGTACAGTTTGTCAGTTAAGTGTTGTACAATTTGACAGTTAAGGTACCATTTGTCAGTTAAGTGTTGTACAGTTTGACAGTTAAGTGTTGTACAATTTGACAGTTAAGTGTTGTACAATTTGACAGTTAAGTGTTGTACAATTTGACAGTTAAGTGTTGTACCATTTGTCAGTTAAGTGTTGTACAGTTTGTCAGTTAAGTGTTGTACAATTTGACAGTTAAGGTACCATTTGTCAGTTAAGTGTTGTACAATTTGACAGTTAAGGTACCATTTGTCAGTTAAGTGTTGTACAGTTTGACAGTTAAGTGTTGTACAATTTGACAGTTAAGGTACCATTTGTCAGTTAAGTGTTGTACAGTTTGACAGTTAAGGTACCATTTGTCAGTTAAGTGTTGTACAGTTTGACAGTTAAGGTACCATTTGTCAGTTAAGTGTTGTACAATTTGACAGTTAAGGTACCATTTGACAGTTAAGTGTTGTACAGTTTGACAGTTAAGTGTTGTACAGTTTGACAGTTAAGTGTTGTACAATTTGACAGTTAAGGTACCATTTGTCAGTTAAGTGTTGTACAGTTTGACAGTTAAGTGTTGTACAATTTGACAGTTAAGTGTTGTACAGTTTGTCAGTTAAGTGTTGTACAATTTGACAGTTAAGTGTTGTACAGTTTGTCAGTTAAGTGTTGTACAATTTGACAGTTAAGTGTTGTACAATTTGACAGTTAAGTGTTGTACAGTTTGACAGTTAAGTGTTGTACAATTTGACAGTTAAGTGTTGTACAATTTGACAGTTAAGTGTTGTACCATTTGACAGTTAAGTGTTGTACAATTTGACAGTTAAGTGTTGTACAATTTGACAGTTAAGTGTTGTACATTTTGACAGTTAAGTGTTGTACAATTTGACAGTTAAGTGTTGTACAATTTGACAGTTAAGTGTTGTACAATTTGACAGTTAAGGTACCATTTGTCAGTTAAGTCATGTACAATTTGACAGTTAAGGTACCATTTGTCAGTTAAGTGTTGTACAATTTGACAGTTAAGTGTTGTACATTTTGACAGTTAAGTGTTGTACAATTTGACAGTTAAGTGTTGTACAGTTTGACAGTTAAGTGTTGTACAATTTGACAGTTAAGTGTTGTACCATTTGACAGTTAAGTGTTGTACCATTTGTCAGTTAAGTGTTGTACATTTTGACAGTTAAGTGTTGCACAATTTGACAGTTAAGGTACCATTTGTCAGTTAAGTGTTGTACATTTTGACAGTTAAGTGTTGTACCATTTGACAGTTAAGTGTTGTACCATTTGTCAGTTAAGTGTTGTACAATTTGACAGTTAATTGTTGCACAATTTGACAGTTAAGTGTTGTACAATTTGACAGTTAAGGTACCATTTGTCAGTTTTAAGTGTTGCACAATTTGACAGTTACGTTTTGCACGATTTGACAGTTAAGTGTTGCATCATCTGACAGTTATGTGTTGTACCAAGTGACAGTTAAGTGTTGCATCATTTGACAGTTAAGTGTTGTACCATGTGACAGTTAAGTGTTTTACCATTTGACAGTTAAGTGTTTAACTATTTGACAGCTAAGTGTTGTTCTTTTTGACAGTTAAGTGTTTTACTATTAGACAGTTTAAATTTGCACCATTTGACGGTTTAAAGTAGCGATATTTGTAAGTTAACAGTGAACATATAATTGATTTTATATTAATGTGTTTTTCTGATATTTTAGGTGTTATTAGGGGCTGTTCAGTTTCAAAGGCAGAAGATGGATGTGTAGAGGTGTCGTCTAATGGTGAAACAGGTCAGCTGTGTACGTGTAACAGCGATAATTGTAACAGCAGCTCCATCCCAAAGTTCTCTATCAGTGTATTACTGCTTGTGTTTGCTGTGAAATATCTGTTTAACTATGCCTTGTAAAACGTGAACGTGATCAAAACAATGTTTGATTCTATGTATAAGAAAAGCTCTCAAGGCCTATTGCCATTATGCTTACAAACTGTGTTTTAAGGTTTTCGAAGAAACTGCGATCAGATTTGATCAAAACCGTTATAATGTTTAATTCGATGAATAGGAACAGCTCTCGGGGTATACAATCGAGCTTTGGGACAAAACAAAATGATATGATAAAACGTGTTTATATGAAGCTATATATTGGAACTTAAATTGTACGCATGCTATCAAAGTCATTTACATGTGCATTAAATTTGTAGTCTGAATGAAACGTAGTTTTGTCATTTTACCCAAATCACCCGAATATCTTACATTTTACATGAACACAAAATGGCCTCGGAACATATAACCAGGGACGTAGACATGACATATCAGGACTCCTCACATAAAACAGAGAAAGGAAAACATAAACAACAGGGTCTGTTAACTAAATACAAAACGGTGACATAGACATAACACTTATGATAACAGGGCCTCACAACATAACACATGGGCGGGGATATAAACATTACAGGGCCTCACAACATAACACATGGACGGGGATATAGACATAGCAGGGCCTCAAAACATGATACATGGGCCCGGATATAGACATAACAGGGCCTCACAACATACCACATGGGCGGTGATATAGACATAACAGGGCCTCACAACATACCACATGGGCGGTGATATAGACATAGCAGGGCCTCACAACATGACAAATGGGCGGTGATATAGACATTACAGGGCCTCACAACATTACACATGGGCGGGGATATAGACATTACAGGGCCTCTCAACATAACACATGGGTGGGGATATAGACATTACAGGGCCTCTCAACATAATACATGGGCGGGGATATAGACATAGCAGGGCCTCTCAACATAACACATGGGCGGGGATATAGACATTACAGGGCCTCACAACATGACACATGGGCGGGGATATAGACATTACAGGGCCTCACAACATGACACATGGGCGGGGATATAGACATAACAGGGCCTCACAACATAACACATGGGCGGGGATATAGACATAACAGGGCCTCACAACCTGACACATGGGCGGGGATATAGACATTACAGGGCGTCACAACATAACACATGGGCGGTGATATAGACATAATAGGGCCTCACAACATAACACATGGGCGGTGATATAGACATAATAGGGCCTCACAACATAACACATGGGCGGGGATATAGACATAACAGGGCCTCACAACCTGACACATGGGCGGGGATATAGACATAATAGGGCCTCACAACATAACACATGGGCGGTGATATAGACATAATAGGGCCTCACAACATAACACATGGGCGGGGATATAGACATAATAGGGCCTCACAACATAACACATGGGCGGGGATATAGACATAACAGGGCCTCACAACATAACACATGGGCGGGGATATAGACATAACAGGGCCTCACAACATAACACATGGGCGGGGATATAGACATAATAGGGCCTCACAACATAACACATGGACGGGGATATAGACATAACAGGGCCTCACAACATGACACATGGGCGGGGATATAGACATAATAGGGCCTCACAACATAACACATGGACGGGGATATAGACATAATAGGGCCTCACAACATAACACATGGACGGGGATATAGACATAGCAGGGCCTCACAACATAACACATGGACGGGGATATAGACATAGCAGGGCCTCACAACATAACACATGGGCGGGGATATAGACATAGCAGGGCCTCACAACAGAACACATGGACGGGGATATAGACATAACAGGGCCTCACAACATAACACATGGACGGGGATATACACATAGCAGGGCCTCACAACATAATTCAAAGAGTATGACAAAGATAATCATAACATGTACCAGGTATTATTTTTATTTTAGGTCGATTCGAATTTTCGATGAATCGATCTTCCAACTTTATAGCGCTGTTGGTGATCATGAGTAGTTGACCCCTTTTGTTGATTATGGGGTCAGTAGGCTAAGGTCGTGGTGACCGTTTATAATTCTTACCATCGGGCTGTCAAATGAGCATGTATATGTGCTTCACAAAAAGCATGATTACCTCCCATTACTATAGTGCGCCCAGGAAACATTTGGTATATATCCACAAAGGTGGATGAGTCAGATGGGCACGACTTATCAGTGATGGTTTGAAGGGAACTTCATTTTCTCGTTCAGTTATATGTGTTGGGCAGTGCGTGTGCCGGTTGGTTGTGGTATGTGGTGTTTTAATGTTTTATGTACTCGACTGGTATATAATCTTTTAGAACGAAACTTATTATATTTGTTTACTTTAGGAATCTGTAAAACTAATTGTTGACCAAACTGATCCATGTTTGTTAACATCATGTAATCCTAGGTACACTATTATACCATAAAATTATGTATTATACCATTGTATAATGGAGGGGAGGTAATCCGTTGCGAATCAGCCGTCTAGTGGAGAAAAAGTGGTGTTTTCGAAACCTAAATTGAACTTTATTTCATCCATTGTTCTCTATTTCTGGCTCCGAAATACGCCCAAATATTTGAACACTTGCAAAGTTGATGTATATCCGCATTACAACTTGACAAACGTCAAAAAAATGCAACATGAAATTTCGTTAATGCCATCATTTACGTCTTGTATCAACACGATATTTGTTGATTTAGGTATAACATAGAATTGAATTTTCTGTGATCATAAGAACAGGTAACTGTATCATTGATAAAAAGTTTCTTTTACAAAATTTTAGCTTATCTTAGAAAGGTGTATTTGTACTTAAGTGGTCAGATTTTCATGGTATCAAAAATAAGAATTTGCTTTCGATATCTTCATAAAGTAATTAGATTTATAGACAACATTGTTTGAACTACCTCCATGCAAATCCCATCGTAATTGATCAACTAGTTAAAAAGTTATACCATGAAATATATACCACGGTGTCTAGTCAGTCACTGAGGTGTATTCAATAGAAACGACAATGTTATTCTGAACCAGAAAAAGAAGAAAGTGATTTCACGCCTTCTGGGTTTATTTTCTTATTCATGGACGGATTTTAACAAATATTGATATCAAATTAAAGACAAAGCTCTCTAGTTTCTGATTATATAAAAATATTAAAAGTAACACCAGTATTAATGAAATGGTAATTAAAAACAAACTGCACCTCAGTGACCGGGTGGTCAATTTCCCGTGTTATAAACCTTTCTATGATAATTATTATAAATTTTATAAAAAAATATTTGTTTTCGATTTACTCTTTATTAATGATACAGTTACCTGTGATCATGAGTATAATGAAATTTTATCTTGCACAAAAAATGAACACATTTTCAATTGATTATAATTGCGTATAACTCTCTTAAATTAAATTGGCTTGATTGAAAAATCACGTTGAACTTGCGACGTCGCGACGGGACAATTACGTGCAGCATGTATTCATAAGTACACGTTGAAATTAAGATTGGCTTGCGAAACACAAGCCGTTCTATCTGACTTAGACTATAGATAAATAATCTTTGTTTATCAGGTACACTTTGCCTATAAATCGACCAGTACCCGGTACATAGGGTATGATAAACCATTTAAGTGCTGGTGTAATATGTTAAGTGTTGCATGATGCATATTCAGATTTAAGTGGCAAAATTAAGCTATTTACAGTAAAACCTCAATAATGAAATTCCTTCTTGGGACTGTAAAAATCTTATCTCAATAATGTTGAGTGATTGCATCATTCTATCAAAGAGCAAACAGATGAAAACGGAACGAAAAATTGTTAATTCTGAGCCAATCTTGTTAAAGGGGTGGTCTTCATATAGGTGCAATTTCACTGTGAATTTGAGGTTGAATAATGTGCAAGTCAGAGGACAGAAAGTAGTGGTCTTTATTTTGAGGTGGTCTTGGAGGTGAGGTCTTAATTTGTAAATTATGGGTTGTGTTAGTATGAAAGTCATTTACTTCAATCACCTGCAGACACCATTTGAACCCCTACAATTTATTTTAATCGTTTAGTTGGTTTTAAGTTCTACTCTGTGGAAATGATGACTTAGAAGAGAGGGGTAATCTGCACGTAATTATTAAAGACACAATAGTACAGAACAACCTCTGTAGAGTGAGACCATTTGACCTTTGTGGGCTGCAAATATTGGTCAGTGTTTAGAAGTTGTTGCCCTACAGAATTTACAAAATTATATACATGTAATAACTTCAAGTAACTTTGAAGGTTGTGTTATACAGAGGTTGTTGCACTACATATGTCCCCTAGAGAGGTCGTACTGTAGTCATAGAAGCTACCACGGCATTCACCCTCTACTGATAATGTTGTCAGCGCTCAGCAGAGATGTTGGCAATACCTTTATTGGTTAATTATCTATCAAAATTGTTGTCTCAGATTATGACAGTAATTATGAACAAATGTAGAAAGGTTTGATATATATGTGCATGTATTCTAATAAGTCCAATTAGTTACTTGTTTAAAATATAGTATTGTTATAATATAGACTAAACTAAGCTTGGTATCAAAAATGTTTGGCATCCACATTTTCTGTGCTAAATGCATGTATACATTATTATAGCTATACTCAATTATTTTGCTTGGCCTACTATAGTATATAGCAATCTATTGGGGCGGCACGAAATACCCAAATATACCCAAATATACCCAAATATACCCAAATACACCCAAATATACCCAAATATACCTTTATTAGTAAGAATCTTGCCCAAATATTTGCAATTTTATAACAAATTAGCTTAAATAAACGATACTACGCTGTTTAAGGAATAAAGAAATGTCAAATTGTAAGTTTTTTCGGTAAATAAACACTACAGTACGGAACCCGTATCCTGCCGACATGCGGCGTATATGGGTATCCGATAAATCTAACCCTATCTAGCTGGATATGTATGAATCTGGCCCATATCTTGTCATTTTTATAATTTTCTACATCATTCCTTGAAATGGATTAAATACGATGTAAATAATAATTGTTTTAATTGATTACTAAGGACGCTAATTAATCCGACCAGTATCCTGTCGAACGGCGTTTTCCATAATATTATCACGTCGTGAAGATCACTTTGTCTCCTTTGACGATCTTCATGTGCGGCTCCAGAGGGGTTCGGGACGTCCTGTCATAAGACTTCGATTTGTCAGTGTTTAAGTGTGTGTACTTATTTCTACTTTTCATGTTAATTCATGTTCAGGCGCGTAGCTAGCCCTATAATCATGTGGATTTACGATTGTTTTAGGTGATCGGGGGCATGCCCTCCGGGTTTTTTTAAAACAATGGTGTAATCTGGTGCATTTGAAGCGTTCTCAAGGTGCTTTATAAAGTTTTTAAGATCATTATTTGTAAATAAACGATCTATTGTAAATAGAGTAGGCCTACTTCCCTGTTAAAAATAAAAATAAAATATAAACCAAATATATTTACGAGTCCCATTTTATTATGTTCACAAAATCCTCAGATATCATACAGAAAGAACGTTGCTGCCACAGGTCCATGAAAAGTGTCCAATACCGTCTATATATACAGGTGGGCTAGGTCACTTTTCATGGACCTGTGGTTGCTGCCTTGAAAAGGGACAGGCAACTAGACTTCTATTAGCGGCTAATAGAAGTCTAGTTGCCTGTCCCTTTTCAAGGCAGCAACGTTCTTTCTGTATGATAACATTGTCAACCAATGTTCATATGTCTGTAGCTACTAGTAAGATCGCATATATTTTCTACCCTTCTGATAAAACTTAAACTACCTGTCATTTCAAGCTCTAGAGACCTACGTAGTAATTAGCACAAAAAAGGAACGGTTAGAACAGTGACCTTTTCTAGTTTTCCGAGATGCGATCAGTGCATGGAAACGTTGCCACAGTGTCGTTGGTGGCGAGCTGCTTTTTACTTTGATCGCTCCACATACTGGAATTCAGCCATAGCCACAGCTTTGTCCTCACCGCAGCACCAGTTACCATAAAACGCGGGAAACCTATCGTTCCGTAGCTATACAACTAAGTCGATGTATTGCTTATGTGAAAGTTTATTCGGTGGTCTAGCACCCTGAACCATGAACCAACCAGAAACTATGCAAAATGACGACAAATTAAAACCTCACGATGTTACACCTATATGTGGAATCGCCTTCTTGCTCTAGAAAGCACTTCAATGGAAGGTTATATATAAAGTTAAGTATGACACTTTAAAACATTAATGGCTCTTAATGAACTTAACAACCAGAGAATCCCTAGTTGCGGTTGTACTGAGACCAGTTTGTTAACGTCAAATACTACTGCAACAACTACAGTATGGCAGGTTGGTAGTGTCACACAAACACAAACATTCTGGCGTAAATAACCGGCTCGATGTCTGAGTTCTACAAGGCGAATTCTACAGAAACTTAGAATAAAGACACGATACAGAATGAAGTAGTTTAAAGTGAATTAAGTTCGAACTTTGCCTGAAAAAAATATTTTTGTCCGAATAATGTGGATTCAGTCGCGTACTCGCGTAAAGATAGCTACGAGCCTTATGTCCAATTTATTTAAACTGGTGCTGGTGCATCACATACATCAATGAGTATTCATGTTGTGTCTGTTCACGTGTGGATAGAGGGTGGTGTCAAGGGGTGATGTAGAAATTTTGGCAAATGTTTGGCTATCTCCTGAACTGAGACAAGTACAGCACGCCTTATGCGCCAGTCAATATTTTGCCAGCCCGGGGGTTCGAGGGCGGGCGACCCAGGGTGAATTAGACATTTTACATTATTTTGATGTCTAAATCCCCATCCAGGAGGCAATGCTAACTGTCTATATCCCCACCGTGGGAATAATCATCCGGCAACTTTAATAAAAACACAAATAAAAGTATAACAGTTGTTATCGAAATGTCGACATTCCCTAACGAAAGTCTATTTCTCGGGACTCGGAGTCGATAAGGTCGTCTTATTCCGCCTGTCGGGAAGATTCTTCAGTCTAATTATCCCTGTATCTCCGCCCCGGGCGGGCATAATATTGACTGGTGCATAAGGGGAGCGAGCGACTAAGAGACTTGTCAAACTAGAATACACCACCCTCAAATGACTGAATATACAGAGAAATACATATATAACAGTGTGTGTTAAGGGCCACTGGGCGTATGAAATATACCAGATTTATGTAGCGCCCTTTTCATGCTAATGCACGTTCAAAGGCACTCTACATGATTGTGTTTCAGCCACAAGGGCGCAGGTGCATCCTCTACCAGTGCAGATACAGCATAATCTGACCAGAGGGACGTACTGAGAGAAAGCCCCTGAAGGGAGAGAGATACATTAGATACAGACATGTCCGGCGCTGCAGAAGTGCTCATAGCTCTTATTTCGAATAGACAGCCTGGTTATAGCACCGATACACAGTTTCCTGGCACTTCCAGATACTTTGCAGACCACACGGTCAGATATAGCGGGAAATATTATAAATAGTTCAGAAAATGTCAAGTTCCGATGCCAGGGATTGAAACCACGACCTCTGGATTGACAGCCCAGTGCGTTACCACAAGGATATTTCATTTCTATTGACTGGTCATACTCGTCCATAAAATTATACAAAATGTTATAATTCCTCAATGAGAGAAGAGCTTTCAGTGGAATAGTTAGCTGTTATTGGTGAGGATATAGTTCTGTTCTGGGAAGCTAATTTAGCTTCAATAAAGTGTTGTAAATTTGTTTATATATATGTATGTTTAACTTGACTGTTATTGGTTGAAATCTAGTTCTGGAAAGCTAATTTAACTTCAATAAATTATCGTATATATAAACTGTCTAAATCCCTACCGTGGGGCATAGTTTTTCATCCGGGTATTTAATAAAAACAAGAATATAAAGTATCACTGTTGTCTTTCGAGGTATCAAAATTCCCGAATGAAAGTCTATTCCCCGGGACTCGGAGTCAATAAGGCCGGGCGGGCATAATATTGACTGGTGCATAAGAGTAGCGACTAAAAAATAGAATACATACATAACAGTGTGTGTTAAGGGCCGCTGGGCGTATGAGCTGGGGTGGGGGGGGGCAGGAAACAAACCCCCAATGTTAGGACTAGTGGGTAACGTTAGTTTGCTGGAGCTCCATAGCTCTTGGTTGTATTTAATTTTTTTTTTCAAGGAAATGTCTTTTCTATAGACTGGTCATACTCGTCCTTGAAAATTATACAAAATGTTATAATTCCTCAATGAGAGAAGACCTTTCAGTGGAAGAGTTAGCTGTTATTGGCGAGGATATAGTTCTGTTCTGGGAAGCTAATTTAGCTTCAATAAAGTGTTGTAAATTTGTTTATATATACATTGTATGTATGTTTAACTTGACTGTGTGCATAAAACAGGCAACCATGTTTGAACAGGGTTGATGGATTGAAACAAATAAATATAACTAGTAATTCAAGTAAATATAAATGATTTATTTTCTTTGTAAATCCCTACATACATTGTTCACCAAGCACAAGTTAATACATAGATACTAACTACAGGTCAACACATCTTACATTTCGTGCACACTGCGATCAGGTGAGGTATAATACGATCAAATTGACCTGATCCTCAAACCTTTTGTTAGCATAATTTAACAGTTTTTGTGTGTAATTAAATTTCACATTAATATAAATCTCCGGCACTTGAATGATTCCTCTCAAGAAGCTAACACATGTAACATATTCAAGCATTAAGGTCCAGTACCAGGTAAATTTGTTTGTACTATATATTGTAATCATTTAACAGACATTATAGCAGCAACAGACAGTACGAAGCAGACCGGGCATTATAACAGTAACAGACATAATGAGACAGACGTTATAGCATTAACAATATAGACCCTATGAGGCATACATTATAATAGTAATAGACACTGTGAGGCATACATTATAATAGTAATAGACACTACGAGGCATACATTATAATAGTAATAGACACTACGAGGCATACATTATAATAGTAATAGACACTACGATGCAGACATTATAACAGTAATAGACACTATGAGGCATACATTATAATAGTAATAGACACTATGAGGCATACATTATAATAGTAATAGACATTATGAGGCAAACATTATAATAGTAATAGACACTATGAGGCAGACATTATAACAGTAATAGACACTATGAGGCAGACATTATAACAGTTATAGACACTATGAGGCATTCATTATAATAGTAATAGACACTATGAGGCAGACATTATAATAGTTATAGACACTACGATGCAGATATTATAGCAGCAACACACATTATGAGGCAGTCATTATAGCAGTAGCAGACATTATGAGGCAGACATTCTAGCAGTAGCAGACATTATGAGGCAGACATTCTTGCACTATAATTGAAACGCGAAAAAAGCATTCGGCTGCCCCGCCTACCGGTTTCATATGTCGGCAAATGTCGGGAAATACTGCTTCGACTCGGCATCCCTTCCGTTCACAATCGGCGCCTTCGGCAACTATTCGGCATGTTTCTTAACATGATCGGCATAGCTTCCGTGTGTATAACTCATCCATTCGTCGTATTCGGGGAGCTTTCGGAATTGCTTCAGCTTCCTTCGGGAACCGCTCGGGATGGTTAAAATGATTACGAAGCCTCGCAGAAGGCTTCCCGAAGGTGCCGAGTGAATGACGATGGGTTCCCGAACACCCCGAACTGTTGCCAATGGGTTTCCGATTACCCCGAAGCACTCCCGAACAAGACCTTCGGCGTCCCGAAGTGTCCAGAAGGCTTCCAGAAGCATACAGGAACGACACGGAAGGGTTCCAGAACGTCCCGAAGACATGCCGAACCATCCCGATTAGGCAAGTTTAGCCTTCGGGAACCCTAGTGGACGGCAGGTCTTAAATTTTACTTTGGCCAACATGACACTTCCGATTTTCATGAAAATAGGCTCATAAGAAGCGCCTCGAGGTGCAGATTTCAAATATGCATAAGTCTTATAAGGTTACGACCTTCTAATTCCAAGTCAGCGATATATACATTTATATATTGTACACACAAAAACAGTAATTAATATATTGTTAATTAATTACGCGCTAGCTTATTTGGTAGTAAACAGTTTCATATTGAATTGGATCATTGTTTAAAGGATTGTCTACATACATTAATGTCTGCCATGAAGATAACAATCGTCTTTTTAATCTATACAAATTCCTCTTTATGATAAAAGCCAACTAATCAACAGAGTGCGATATGACGCCCAAGTGTGCTATACCGTATAACAGTTACCGACACAAGGAAAGTGTATCTGATCTCTCAGCATGATGTCAGTGTGCGGTCCCTGGTGCTATACGATATAAGGTTAACAGTATCGAACAACGTGTAACTGTAACGTGTAAATTTATCATCCATTTCTTTAAGCATGTCGGTATGTGATCACTGATTTTATGATATGATAAGTTAGCAGTACCGCACACTATTATCTGATATATCACACGATGTCCGTATGTGACAGGAAGTTATAAGATTATGACCGAACTTGAAAAGGGGTAATATACTATCTAATACATGTGAATGTAAAGCAAATTAAAAATAGCTAATCATGTGTTAACTGTTAAACTGTGAACGGTTGACCGACAGAGGTAAAGTAGGTAACCACTGTACCTGCAAATTGTAGGTAAAACTGATTTCCGAATTGTTGAATACATTAAAATATGCGAGCTTTTTAGCACAACTGGGCGATGTTTTATCAAACTATTGGTCACTGGTCACGGTCATATATAAATTCTTAAATATGATTTAATGCACCAAACGATTTAAACGCGCCACAACCCAGGGAATTGGCGGGTGATAGCGGGAACTGCCCCGTTTTTACCGTTCCGGTGACTCGCCATGCCGTGCGAGTGCAGACCTTTAGTTTTTGCAGAAAGGCGATCTCCGTAGTTTGACCAAATAGACATTCATCCGGGATGTATACATGCATTCAATGATCAAGTAGATCTACGCATAATGAACTGTTCATTTTTTCATGACCACAGTGCGTGGCCAATTTGCGGGGATTTGACCCTCTGTATGCCCATGGGGACCGGGATTTTACCAGGGATTGAAAAAAGCAAAAGTAAAAAAACGCCATTTCCCAGGGTGGAGGTTGTGGTGCATTACCTCTATAGAACAACACCATTAATTTTGTGAACACACTAAGTATGGTTGATGTACAGAAAGTGTTTTACATAATGATATGAGTGGGCCCGGTCTCCCGAAGCATCTCAAGTAGAAATCTCATCTCAATTAAGATTTTGCTCAAATCAGAGTCAGAATTTGAGATAAATTTAATATTCGAGATTTTTAAATTTTACAGTAATAAACTGTTTTGTGATGCGAATTTTGAGTCTAGCCTCCCATGGATGTTATATAAAAGATACATGACCATATTAGAAATGAGATTTGTCTCAGTTTGAGATGTAAAGGAGATCGGGACCTGATTGTTTCTATGTGGAAGGCCGCTCTGTAGCGCGCTTATGTGGATAGGTTGCACTAATCTATACTACCTACGTGTATGTAATCATGTATTTACTCGTTTCCCGTTTTACGATATCCTTAAATTCATGAAAATGAAATACCCCGGGAATGAAAAGTAGCGTCAAATCCTGTAGTCTTGGGAAGAAACTTAGCACGACCAGCCCCCAATCTCCCGCAGCATCTCAAGTAGAAAACTCAGCACAAATTGAGATTTTGCTCAAATCAGAGTCTGAATTTTTGATAGATCTGGAGTTTGAGCTCTTGAAAGTTGACTGTAATAATTTAACTCAGAATGGTGTTTCTGTGCTGTGATACCAAGTTTGAGCCCAGACTCTCATGGAAATTACCTCAAAGACACATGCCAATATTTTAGATGAGATTAAGCTCAAATTGAGATGCTTAGGGAGATCGGGGGCTGTAAACCCTCTTTCACAATTATGGAGCGGTCGCTATTGCCGTACTTCCGTCGTATGTACGGTTGGCTCGGATTTTTAATGACAATAATTGTGGATAAGGTGAAATATTCTTACGGCGGGCATGCGATAGCAATGTATACGATAATCAGTTACGAGTCAGTACTATTCGTGTACACATCAGTTCAAATTTATTATTTACAAGATGGTTGAGCAGGCGGCTAGGAGTTCGATACACACGGTCTCTTATACGTTGATAGAATGAGGCGTGTCATGAATACATAGTAATGTTCTGTAATTTTAGCTGTCCTACGGGTATTTACGTAATGCGTAGAATGAATTATATAGATCTAAATATTAATTGCTGTTTGCCTTCATTGACTGCTGGTCATTGAATTATGCTAGAAATAGTATAATGTTGACACATCTGTAGATATGTAGATCTACAAGAATAATCTCTAATACGAAGATCAACACTGATATTTCCCGTCGCAAGACGTAGAATACCCGTATCATACCCGGCAACTTCAAGGCGTGTGTGCATAACATCAAACCAAGCCTTGCTACGCCGCTGGAACAAATTTAATTGGTCACTCCATGGATGTTTAGATTTATTTACCCTCGCCACTGGGATAACCCATATGGGCGAGCATAAAGGTCACAACTAGTTCATCATCATGTTCTTAACATGAATATATTGATATGCTTAAATTTTGATAGATATGAGCCTCATAATGTTTTTCCTTGTATCTAAAATAACCATGTTTTTCTTTTATAGCTGTTTTTAATTTGTTATACTATTTACAATTGTTTGTCGGAAAAAAACTGTTAGCTTGTGTTACTATGTATATTGAATACGACGTAAAATAAATGTTCTTGTATCATGTAATGATGTAGATCTTGTATGTAATATTCTTAACAGACCTATATGAAAGTTTACAAAGCGCAACAGAAGTGATTTTCACGACAAGAATATATTATGGACACCGTCGATTCGCCAAACAGGATACCGTTTCGTAGCGAATTGTTCGAAACGAGTCATAATTATACGGGAATAATATTTATTTTTGCATTTAAAGGCATAAAAAAGTTCATTTACGGTAAACATACAATAAAATGCAATAATGTGGGTGAAATTAGAACAACTTAATGTATATTTGGGTAATATTTGGGTGACTATGGGCGTATTTGGGTTTTTCGTAGTGTTTATTTACCGAAAAAACAAACTTACTATTTGACATTTTTTATTCCCTAAACTGCGTAATTTAGTTTATTTAGGCTTAATTGTTAATAAAATGCATATATTTGGGTAAAACTTGGGTATATTTGGGTATATTTGGGTGTATTTGGGTATATTTGGGTATATTTGGGTATTTCGTGCCGCCGATCTATTGTTATATATACCACAGCAAAGTGTTGTATACGGGATTTATTCAACACTTTTTTTCCATGCTGATTGGCTAGCTACTGAGATCTATAGTCTAAGCATGGATACTCATGGATGACAAGTAAAAAGTGACAGGCAATACTTTAGCCGATTCTCAAATAGAATTGGCAGTTATAGTCCAGTCACGATAAAAATCCAGTGACGCAGGGGTCGAGTCCACTCTTACGGTGTAAACCCAATTATAAAGGCTTATACTGTACAAACAACTATACTGTCAATGCTAAACTAACATACTAAACCTCGCTCTACCTGTTTAGACAATGGTTGTGATTTTTTGCGTACACATAAACTGCAACGTCACTGTCACAATATCCTAACTGGACTATATTTAGCATAATAGTATGCAAATAATAGCAGCTATCACTTCAGGATAGGTGATTTTATTTTGAGGCGGCCAAACATTTATTGTCTTGAACCTAAACATTTAAGGGTTTTAACCCTTAGTGATTTTCACATTGCGTAAGTTACATGCGCACCGCTTTCCTTTCTTAAAATAAAAATGAGAGACTGGTCTTTCATTTCTTTAATGTGATCCGAATCCCGCCTGTTACTGTAAATTGTGGTATTAATTGTGGATGCTGCTAGATGAAGGTTTGGTGACAACTGATGTGTCAGGTTGAGGTCTGGATGGTATTATTTTATGTCTGATTTTAGACGATTTCAACAATCGAGATGGAACAGACGAATTCGATTGCATCATTCATGGTCAAGGTTTTTGTCTGTCTGTTTAGATTATCATGATTGACATGTAGTTGTGTTTATATGCAGATAGCTATTGTTTAGTACGGTAGATCTGAACATTCTAAAGAATATGACACGCTGAATTGTCATTTTATTACATAATTCAGTGGCGTAGCCAGCGATGCGGACGTACACGCGTGCGTACATTAATTTATAAGGAAAGTAAAATGATAAATTTGGCCAAAATGACATTAAAGTCGCACATTTTTACAATGTTGAGGACCCCAAACACAACCACCAACTACGCCCCTGAAATTGCATTGATATGGGATGACGTCATTTTCTGATTTATGACGTCACTCGTAGCTTGATGTACAGAGTTGCTCCCCATGATAAATTATGTATGGTTATTGGTTAACCTGGTTGCAGAGATCTTAAACATCACTGCAGATTGCTGACCAGAGTAGGCCCTTGTGCTATTTGATTCCGACTTGGTATTAACAGACCGTCCAAGCTTGAACTTTAAGGTAAACGCATCTAGGCCTTCGAAGGCTATACTGGTTCAAATCAAGTGAATGATGTTTGGATAATATGAACTAAGGCGTAGCCTACTTGGGGATTTATATTATATATTGAATAATCATATCATTACCTTCATGCAGCCCACCTAATCAGGCTAATGTGTGTAAAGTTTTATTATGCATGAAGAGAAATAACTTATTAAATATGTATTCATTATTGTTAAGATAATTATACTTTTATGGCTATATTTATATTTTTCTTCATTCACAATTTGGCCAAGACTTTAGATTGGTGCATACTGAACGGAGGCTTTATTGTGGATTGTGATGGAAACACGGAATGCAGAGATATGGCATCAATGATCATCATGGAGGATAGAATCTATTAAATTGAAGGATATGGCGTATAATTTTTATTTCCCATTGGATTCAGTTTGTATACAGTATAATTATATTGTCTATCCTGAATTGTTGACTGAAATTGAGCCCTTGGCTTGTGCACGTTAACTCGGGCTGTATCTACACATTTCCATGTGTATAAGTGATGCTTAGGTTATATCAATATATGGAATCATATGGCTAGTTAAATGACATACATAGAGCCAGTTTGCCAATTACCGAATGGTTCCACTTGCGGAACAAAAGTATGGCTAGTTAAATGACATACATAGAGCCAGTTTGCCAATTACTGAATGGTTCCACTTGCGGAACAAAAGTATGGCTAGTTAAATGACATACATAGAGCCAGTTTGCCAATTACCGAATGGTTCCACTTGCGGAACAAAAGTATAAGTGTCATTTTGAGTTAGTGGAATGCATCCTTGTAACATGGTTTTGGATTTAGAAAATAACTATTCAATTTTATATTGAAAATTTGTCACCTTAATTTACGATTGATAAATTTGATAAAAATATGCACGTACCGCATTGAAGGGCTGTTGCGACATATGAATCGTGCATAAACAGCAGGGATATTTAACCGACAAAATTTCCTCCATTTGAGTTAGTTTAATTTATATTGTGATGTTTATGATGGTAATTCCAAAAATTAATGCCATCAATTTTGATATAAAAATCAGTTTCTAATCATTTAGTTACTGTTAAGCTTGCACATATAGTTACCAGGGGTCTTGTCTGATTGGATATATCAACAATTTCGGAAGTGTTACCGAATGTGTTAATGGTAGAAACTGTAATTCAGTCTTTATAAGTCGAGTACTGTGAATATCAACTACTAATCTTTTTTGTAGGAATGTCATGAATGTGTACTAATCACAACGCAAAGGAAATGGTTTGTGTGATGTATCATGTATAAGTCAGCACGAATTGTGTGGACTGTTTGATGGCTTTTATGTTAGGAAGTGTGGGTATCTTGAGTCAGTCAGGAGACAATCGGGTAGAATTAACAGTATCGTTAACCAGGTGGTATATTTAATTTTTAATAAGGAATTGTGATATGAGTGTTACATAAGTACATTAAATGTAAGTTTTACTCAGAATGTACAATCAGAGTTTGTATAGAGAAAATTTTGTGGACATGCTTGTTTGTAGTCAGTATAATTACCAGCACTGGGTTTGAACCAAATTAAAGATTGTTTTTATTAAATCAATTGAAGATGTTTTTGTAGTGAAATCACACATACTCATGTTGGTATGGGACAGATGTATTTTCAGTGCTTAATATTAGGCAGTGATTATAATATACAACAACCTCATCACAAATATAGTTAGTTCAAGCAAAGTTCACATACTGGAATTTGAAATTAATTAGTGTGCTTTGTCTGACTGTGGTAATGGGTCAAGTTGCAATCTTTCAACCTATTTTAAGTTGCCTAGCTATGGATATTGTACTGGTACTATAATTTTTATAAAAAGAGGGTTTGTTAAAGATTTAGATTATTTAGTGTAATTTCTAGTTATAAATGCATGCTTTAGTACCCCGTGTATCAGTGTAGTGTGTACATAAAACTGTTTGTGGTATGGCGGTGTAATACTAGTAATTTTAGGTTGAGTGTAAAACAAGTTCTTGCAACTCAGCACCTTTTTTCCTGACATAGCTATCACCACAAGAGTATGAGAGGCAAACCAGTTTTCCTATTGCTGAGTGAAAAGGAGTTACTCACTAAGTTACTGATACAATTTTTATTTTGGCATTGGTGTGATTACACATTATCTTCAACTTGTAAATAGTAAGGTTATTAGAATAGGGAATGTATCCGGTCTAAAGCCCATGAGATGTTCATTAAGCTATTATTATGCACATGCTAAGCAAAAGTGGTAAGGTGATATTAATCTGGTAGGGACATTTGCCACTTGAGGTAGTAAATGATCCAGGTAGGAGACATTTGTTAGTTTAGGGTTATGTGATAATTGCCAGGATCAATAGATGAATGGTATAGACTCGTGCAATCCAGTAGTCATGGCGGAGTTATATGTATTTACTTCATTATCTATGTCCCTTACATTTTACCAAATTATGCATCTAGAACAATTTGTTAGTTCATAGCAGTTGCCAAGTAATGGCTTGTTACCACATGTCATGAGACATTTTGTTATTCTTCGTTTATTGTTGTCTCGATAAAATATCTTCTTTAAATTCATGTTGTTAGTTAAACCACCTGTGCATATGAACAGTACATAATTATATGTTATATTAATATTATAAACTGTTAAGAGTGCTTTTCTGCAAGGTTCATACAGGCCTTTAATGTGGTTTCAACATTGAAAAGTACTTGAATTTAGTGCCACCTTGAAAAAAGGTGTTGTTAGATGGCACATTTATTATCTGCGCCTTTAAAAAATAATAATTAAAGTACATATTAAAATGTATGAGTGTGAATGTCACTGTTATTTGATAATTGAGCTCGTTCGTGTATGACTAGAAATAGAGTATAAAGTGGCAGTGAATTATATTATTACATTTTCGTACTTTTTAACCATGGTGAATGTTTGGAAAAACACCTTGAAAATGCATATTCTACCTTGAATTTTGGTGTGAGAATTTTGTATGAACCATGTTCTGTTACTATTGCTCCTACTATCATATTGCTTGCAAGTTCCATCATTTAGGACCTTAAACATGGTTCCACACAGTCCATTATGTGTTGGTTGTACAACTCCATTGACTAATTTATAAGAAGTGACAAGTTGGCATCTATTTCTGGCTATTAGTCACAGTCATGGTTTGCTGGTAGATTCAATTTAGGGCTTGCCTTTACAATTTGATACAGTAGATCAATTGGATTAGTTTAGTACAGTTTTGTGGTATATCTACAAGGGTTTTTGTTTTTTGTTTTTTTTTATATAGAACTTCAACTTGTGCTGTAATGTAACATCTACTATGCTTTCATAACCATCCTTTGTCAGTTGCATTTGCTGTAGGCTTGCAAAGATCAAGGTTGCTGTGTCCTGTTAATTAAGTGGCTACCAAAAAGGTCTTCCATACTGGCAAAAACTTGGATATTGTATTATTGTATGGATATCATTATTATTATCATGTGCTGGTATGAAAATTTGTTGACCCGTTGGGGCCCATATTATTTATATGTTGATCTGCGCTCTCTTGACAAAAGGTTGTTTCGCAGTAATGGCGTACATTTAACGATTTATCAGAACAAATACAAGATACAAGTCGTCCCTTTGGCGCAACAAGGTTGTATCTCACTATATAGTGTATAGAGAGATACAACCTTGTTGCGCCAAAGGGACGAAGTGGTTAAGTTTTGTACACGGTCTTGTCTTGTGGTATTGTAAAACCACCTGCCTGTCAATTTACTTTGCCAAGCAAATATCAAGTAAACTATGAATATGACTATATTTTGCAGCATTTAAGCGGCTGCTGTTTTGCATTAAGCAGCAATGAATTTTTGGTGCAACCTTGAGGGTGGTATAGTGTACAGCTACTAAGCCATAGAAAGTCAAACGAATTACAAACTGGACTGTTGCTATATAGAATGCATTAATTATTTAATAATCAAGCCGTTGTTGTTTTGCTCTCGGCTACCCATGTTTAAGTACAACGATGACTGATTATATGCTAATGAATTTGATTGAGTTGAGTTGGATTGAATTGTTGGATTTGAGTGTATTGAAATGAGTTGAATTGAATGGAATTGAGTTAAGTTGAACTGAGTTGAGTTGGATTGAATGGAATTGATTGGATTTGAGTGTATTGAAATTAGTTGAATTGAATGGAATTGAGTTAAGTTGAACTGAATTGAGTTGGATTGAATTGATTGGATTTGAGTGTATTGAACTGAGTTGAATTAAATGGAATTGAGTTAAGTTGAACTGAATTGGATTGGATTGAATTGAACTATTGTATAGAAATAAGCCGTTGATATTTTGCTCACGGCACTCGGCAATGTTTGGCTTTGTTGCACGGCGGATTTCGCTGGCCCCACCATTCGTGGCGGTGGTCCCTGCACACCGGTCCATGGCGTACCTGGACCGTTGTGTAGGGTCCATATGGCAGACAGCTTAATCCATTTATTATATATATAAATAAAATAAGGTGAGCCCAACACCTGTTACCCAGAGTTGGCTCAAATACTAATTCTATCTGTTCATTGTGAACATCTTGATTTATTAAAGTTGTTGTTGTTGTTAGGGCTAGCCCTTTGTATTGTCGGCAGCCCGAATTTGTAAGCCGTGGCCAAACATTGCCAAACTTAACATTAAATTTATCTTAATCAGTCATCTAGTTTGTTAGTATCTTTGGAGCTTTGTAGCTGTACACATTGGTCACTCTTTGTCCGCCTTCAATAAATAATGGCAGCTATCACTTCAGGATAGGTGATTTTATTTTGAGGCGGCCAAACATTTATTGTCTTGAACCTAAACATTTAAGGGTTTTAACCCTTAGTGATTTTCACATTGCGTAAGTTACATGCGCACCGCTTTCCTTTCTTAAAATAAAAATGAGAGACTGGTCTTTCATTTCTTTAATACCCACCCTCCGCACCCTTATTAACTGATAAGAGTACATGTGTTCATTATGGCGAATTTCACACATGCATGTTTTATTGATATATCATTTTCTTTGTTGTTATTGAAAAAATATACTTTGCTGGTTTATTGATATATTTCAGGTACTTGTATGACCGTTGTAGATCTTCGTCGTAGAATCCTTCGTCACGGACTATGCATTATAAATATTATGTGGGGTCAAAAACCCAGATTGTTAATAGTATTGACTATCTAACTTTCGTCACGTCATGTTTTTGTGGGGTCTCAAACCCATTTTGACATTAATTGTGATAACATGTTTTAAATGCACATTTTGTATTTAGTTGTTTGTTACACTTGGTTGCAGACAGCTTAATCCATTTATTATATATATAAATAAAATAAGGTGAGCCCAACACCTGTTACCCAGAGTTGGCTCAAATACTAATTCTATCTGTTCATTGTGAACATCTTGATTTATTAAAGTTGTTGTTGTTGTTAGGGCTAGCCCTTTGTATTGTCGGCAGCCCGAATTTGTAAGCCGTGGCCAAACATTGCCAAACTTAACATTAAATTTATCTTAATCAGTCATCTAGTTTGTTAGTATCTTTGGAGCTTTGTAGCTGTACACATTGGTCACTCTTTGTCCGCCTTCAATAAATAATGTGGTGCAACTCAACAACTCAACTCAACTCGTGTTTATTATAATATAAAGTCACCGGCTTAAAACACACTCAATCTAAATTGAATACATGTGAATGGCAAAATGAAAAACAAGATGATTACAAACATGTAACTTAATTAAACAGGATGTACTGACATCTATAATATGATATACATACCACGGTTAAATAGTGCTAGGCATTCTTAGAATTCACTAGGATAATGCTAGTATCTTATGCTAACACAAACAGCAGTTTCACCTGACAGTGTATAAACAATGAGAAAATCAAGATGTGCATGAATTAGCGTTAAGCACAGCTCCGGCAAATAACTTAAATAACTTAATACAGTCAGAACTCGATATAACGACGCTGTTCGTTTCCAAGAAAAATGTCGTTGTAACGAATATGTCAGTAAACTGAATTGATACAAAGAGCGTTTTAATACTTTTGTCCCCAAATATGATGTCAGTATAATGAATTTGTCAGTATATCGGATGTCGTTATATCGAGTCCTGACTGTATAGCGTTCCGAGGTATATTAGTTGATGACTTTGATTCTTATTACTGAAACTTATACCCAGGTCACCAATGCAAACCGAACGTCGTCCGATCATCGGGCGGCGTACATTGGTACAATCGGGCCGAAAATGTGACCATAAAACTAGATACACTTCACACACTTGTCGGACAATCTAAATTGTAATAATGATATGTCCATAACAATCTCCAAAGGTGAATCGCTGTTGACTACCAAGGCAGTCTGGTTGTTTTAAAGCCCCATTAAGACTTTGGTGGGTATTTTTAAGAAGCAATATATTGAAAACCTCAATGCAGAATGGTGCATTTTTAGCACTTCAGTTGAGCCCAAAAGGTGGAAAACATCATAAGATTGAAGAAAACGAAATACTGACTCGAGTTGGTTTGTTGACAAAATAACGATTTGTAAACAATTAATGCATCATTAATAGTCTAAGGGAAGCAACTCTTGAACAATTATTATTTCGTCTTCCATACATTTTACTTAAATATGATTTTTGGCATTACATTTCAACAGATATAGTTAACATCATGTCGTCAATCATTGGTTATTTATGGAAATCATTCTAATTCCTTGTATTTACTGGATGATCGGAAATTTTGAGAGAGACAATGGGGCTTTAAAAAGGACGTTTTCTGTCATTGTAGTGTGAACCTGCGATTAAGTAAATGAAGAGAATAGTACAAGGAATGTAGCCAGTCACAATGAGATTGAATATAGATAATCTATCTATGGCTTTACTGATGTCATGCCATGTGATATTAGATTCGGTGTCGTCCACCTTACCACTGTGTGTTGCTTTCGTGACTTCACGTGCCTTATCGTTTACATCGAGTATTGTCAAATGCGTATCTTTACTATCGCGCACGTCATTAGCGTTGTCGTCGATTTGATTTTTGCGAACTCGAGTTACTTTAACAAGGAGCTTGTAAAATTCTGATATAGAAATATCGTTACTTCTTTCGTGAATTGTCGCATTAAAAACGCTCATAAATGTCGTAATTCCAACATGTGTGATCGCCAATAACAGTATGATGCTCAGAATAGGAACAGGGTCGGTGCCTTTAGGAATATCATCAGTAATTACACTTAGGAAGACAGCTAATGATAGTAGATTGGTCAATGAAAAGTCCACCCGTGTACCCGCATCGTTAGGCAGGAAATACACAAAACCTGACAACGCAGATAGTATAAGCATAGGTACGATCATAGTAAGAACGTAATATGTAAATTGGCGCTTCATCCTGAGTTTATAATGTACCTGTGGGAGATAGTACGACGTGTCTATCAACGTTTCTACAGAATCCTTCTCCACTATCCATTCACCGGTTTGATCTAAGTAATCAGTCACTACAGCCGGTTCGTTTACAGATATACTTATTTTAGTATTGTCAAATCCATACACAAACAATGTTATGTAACAAACTTGTTTGTCAAACGGCCAAAATCTCATGTAAAACGCACACGTCAACACTGCGGTACTTCCAGGGTCGAACAGCGCTTTCCCGTCTGATTCGTATGTTACTTTGTTCCAATCTTTAGAGATACTATCCACTTCTAATGCGTTTCCAAAGATGAGTTCTGGTACGAAGACATCGCTTAATGGCAGTATCACGTCTGTTAGATTCCCGTAGTTGGCAGGATCCCAGGTAATCAGTTCGTCATTCCATGTGATTAGGAGTTGTACCATGAACATAATAGAGCCTTGAACGACATCAACAAGCGGCATAGCCCAGACCACCAACGTTAAGTTGACATTCAGCACATCAGACTGATTGTTTAATGGCCTCGCATTTTTATTGTATGACGACAACAGATCCGTTTCCAAATTAGAAACATTCGCGTACGACTGCCCACTTACTCCATCGCACAATGTCATAAAGACCACAAGAATCACGAGACAGCATGCTTTAACGATCATTGTTCTGGTGGATGTTTGCGATCTACTTATGTTAAAGTCGAACAAGCGCAATGAACGATAGATCTTCACCCGAAGCAATTCAGGTGCTTGCGTACGAGACACAGAACAACCTCCGTTACCTCGCCTTTTATATGCGAGTACGACACTTAATGACCTAAGTCGTGCTGTAAAATGGTCATTATTCCACGCATTCGATATTATTCTATCGGTTACTGGTCATCCAACCTTCATTAAGTGTATTGCATTGCATTAAAATATTCCGCGTCAATTAAGACTTAATCTACGGCAATATCATCGCAAATTTGTTTGTTCTATATATTGACAGAACAGCCGAGAACAATAGGCTAACTATATTCATTCCGCGGAGCACTTTACTAATAATTAAACAGCTTATTAAAATATTGATTTTAATAATACTAGATAAGGTCACTTATGTAATTCATTTCTAATGCATACTTAATACTATTGTGTCCATTTTATCACACACATTAGCCGTGATTTATGAGTGAGTTTGGTGTCATTAGGGATTAAGTATACCCAATTGCTTAAAGTGGACATGTACGTATTTTACCAAATATTATTTTACCGATTTAATCTTCCGGTAGTAGTAACTGTTATAGCCCGTTTGCAGCGAAAAAAATCGTCTAAATTTTGAATGGTTAAAAATCTATTCACCTGGGCTGGTATACACAAAGCTTCTTAGATAAAAATATATCTTAAATATCCTATCAATTTCTTAGATATGATAAGATTCGTGTTAAGTTTAATTTATTTCTTAGTAGCTATTCACAACATATCTTAAACTTAAGATCTTCTTAAATAGCCGATTTTTGTCTTAAATATCCATTTTCAACTAAGAAATGTGCCTATATTTAAGATACGTACATAGGTATCTTACTATTTAAGAAATTTCTAAGATGAAAAAAGAAGCTTTTTATTATGTGTTTAAAACCGGTTTTAAAGCTTGGAAATCATCAAGCAATGGGTAACAATGAAGAACCGCCCTAATATACGTATTAAATCGTTCTTTTAAACCAAAGAACCTAGCAATTTATCAAAACGTCACGCAAACGCCCAGTTCAAGGGAAATAACCCGGTGTCGCATCCGCCTAAAGCGAAAGTAGAAGGTTAGGTGGAAACTCCAGACACAGGTTTTCGGAATTCGGGATTATTGATACATACATGTTTAATCATGTATAGTCTCAAATATCAACATTTTGCATTTATAATATGTTGCTAAATTCATCGTGCATTATATGTAATTTACAAAGTGTAAATAAGTATATAAGAATAATCACGCTACAATAATAACTGGCTAACACAAAGTAGGCCTATAGTAGATCTATAACACTAATGTTTTATTATGCCTATAGTAGATCTATAACACTAAGGTTCAATTATGTCAGCATACGCTTATACCTTGGTCACATTTATGCGACGAGATATACACGGCGAGCTAACTTTTGCAAACTAGTAGGCCTACGGCGTCCATAAGCCAATGTGGATATGGTAGACTACCGATCATCTTAATTCGTATATCAATGAAAATGTTTCACCGAACTCCCGAGTTGTACACGTATTCACTGGGATTTCGAAGTCGGGAACATCTCGTACGGGTCTCATACCGACATCAAACGAGCTGTGTATGATATCCGTACGGATTTGAACACTAATAGGCTTGTCGATGCTCGCATGCCTTAACGAAAAGTACTCAAACGGACACCGTGTGGTCACCGTACGGCTTTACGTACCTAATAGCTCCGGACGGGTTCCGCACACCTGACTGTGTTATTGTTCGAAGGCGCGGTGGTGACTTCATAGTTCATGCTTCAAGCTTCATACTCCGAACTTCATGTCTAATATTGCTTTATGTTTCATATGTTATATGTAAACACCCGTACATAGTTCACCCTTCATAGTTCACACTCCACATTTCACACTCCACGCTCCACAGTTCACACTTAATAGTTTACAGTCCTTACTTCATAGTTCACACTGCACACTTTATAGTTCACACTTCATAGCTCACAGTTCACACTTCATAGGCCAAACTTAGAAGTTCCTTTATTCATCGTCTGTTTAAAGTTTGATGTTAACTACTTGTCCTATATAATTACATTTTTGATAATGATAAATATATTAATATTATGTGTATACATGTATATAGGTGCATTTATGATTTGTAACATCGTTGTGAATATTAATTAGTCTCTTATAATTCTGTATTAGAATGGTCACATAATAATGTTTCTGTGATATATAATGTAATTGTAACTGAATCCACTCTGTGGCATTGTCGAAATATGTGTAAACTATTAGCTGTGTGAATGTGAGGCTGAAATAAGGGCTATATAATGGTACATGTTGTATATAACAATGGTCCATCTTACGTAAATTGATAGACATACAAGTGTCATACGGGTAGTTTGCTTTAAGGCTGAAATAGCAATTTTAATGGCATCATTGGTTCGTAGATACATTGCTTATGTTCTTACATGTTTTTTTTCTGGCAGAAAGTCGATTATTATCAGTTCTCATAAGTTTTCACAATGCACTAGATGAAGTTTATGATAACGTTTACAGTATTGACCCAGGAAATAGAACGCGCGATGGACGTGCGGTGGATGGACAATGCACGTGCGATGGTCGTGCGATTGTCGCACGTCATACGCACAACCTTCTTGCGGACATTCGCACGAACGACGTTTGCACGACACTCGTAAAAATATGGCGTTCGACAACTGTTCATCGTAGGGATGCTGTGTTTCATCGTAGAACCGTCGTGAGTCCGATATACGACAATTCTGACCGCACCACAAAATTACAATTTCAAGACATATGCCGATGAATTTCGGTGTAGATTCGGAAGCGTCGGGAGATATAGAAATTCCTACGACAATTGTGAAAGGGAGTTAAACTTTTGTAGAGAGTTATGACTGCCTCACCTATACCTTATACAGCTTAAAATACTCGCAAATCGGCTTTACCCTCTTCCTTCTAGATACTTGTTCCTTACATTAACAGTGTATGAAATCACACAAGCACAAATAAGTACCAAGAAATATGATACAGTGTATTCTGTGAAGAGATCCCACATAGGATGTATGTAAAAACTTACAACTATTACTGGGTGACATCTACAATACAACTGCATATAGCATTTGTACATTAAATAAGAAATCAGAACAGTGATTGGCATTATTCGTCTCTCTGAGTGGGGGCGGCGGGCAACCCAGGGGGAATTACACATTTTCGAATTTTTGATGTCTAAATCCCCACCATGGAGACAATGCTCACTGTCTAAATCCCCACCGTGGGGCATATTTTTTCATCCAGGTACTTTAATAAAAACACGTATAAAAGTAGGCCTATCGATGTCGCCTTTCGTGATGTCAACATTCCCGGACCAAAGTCTGTTTTACGGGACTCGGAGTCGATAAGGTTATCAAATTCGCGCCTGTCGGGAAGATTCGTCTGTCTAATTCCCCCGGGGGCGGGCATAATATTGTCTGGTGCATAAGTAACTTTGTAAGATATTCGACTAACATTTTTCTCAGTGGGTCTATCAGCTACTATTTTTCTTAGAGCGGTGCCGTTATTACACTCGCAGCCCCCTGACAAGATATATATAAGATACACTTGATAACAACATGCTAAAATTCCACGGGGGTTCGGAACCCTCCGGATCCACGCATGACTTCAGTAAAAACAAACTACATGTATTTTATACACACAACTCTTCAAACACGTAATTCAAACAGAAAGTACCACATGTACGTGAATATAATTTAGTAATTATTTTTATAATAGACACCCTGTTTTACATTACACAAATTAATATTCATGAAACCCAACTAATTTTTTATATATATATGTATGATTTCAAATGATAATAAAAGCGGTTCGAAAATGAACGAGGACTAATCCCTCCCTTGGAAGGAGTCCTCATTTCCGTTACTATTTTTAGAGCGAGAAAATCCCGTTTTACATAGCGACCACTTTAAAATATTTCTTAGATTTAGGATAATATTTTAGCTAAGATATTTCTAAGACGCTTCTTGAATACAACTTAAGACAAAAATGAATTTTATTCTTAGCTAAAATAATTTCTTATCAGATAAGAAAATCTTCCGAAAATATCTAAGAAGCTTTGTGAATACCAGCCCAGGGCTGGTATTCACAAAGCTTCTTAGATAAAAATATATCTTAAATATCCTATAAATTGCTTAGTTATAATAAAATTTGTCTTAAGTTTAATTTATTTCTAAGTCGCTATTCACAACATATCTTAAACTTAAGATCTTCTTAAATAGCCACTTTTTGTCATAAATATCCATTTTCAACTAAGAAATGTGCCTATATTTAGGATACGTACAGAGGTATCTTACTATTTAAGAAATTTCTAAGATGAAAATAGGAGTTTTTTATTATGTGTTTAAAACCGGTGTTAAAGCTTGGAAATCATCAAGCAATGGGTAACAATGAAGAACCGCCCTAATATACGTATTAAATCATTCTTTTAGACCAAAAAACTTAGCAATTTATCAAAACGTCATGCAAACGCCCAGTTCAAGGGAAATAACCCGGTGTCGCATCCGCCTAAAGCGAAAGTAGAAGGTTAGGTGGAAACTCCGGACACAGGTTTTCGGAATTCGGGATTATTGATGCATACATGTTTAATCATGTATAGTCTCAAATATCCACATTTTGCATTTATAACACACAGTTAATCAGAAATAGATATGTTGCTAAATTCATCGTGCATTATATGTAATTTACAAAGTGTAAATAAGTATATAAGAATAATCACGCTACAATATTAGCTGACTAACACAAAGTAGGCCTATAGTAGATCTATAACACTAATGTTTTATTACGCATTTTAAAACGCAATATCTTTCGTTGAATTATATTATCAAACATGTCAATTTTGTCAGCAAACACTTATGCCTTGGTCACATTTATGCCACGAGATATACACGAGCTGACTTTTGTAAACTAGTAAGCCTACGACGTCCATAAGCCAATGTGGATATGGTAGACTACCGATCATCTTACAGTTTTCTTAATTCGTATATCAGTGAAAATGTTTCACCGAACTCCCGAGTTGTACACGTATTCGCGCGGATTTCGAAGTCGGGAACATCTCGTACGGGTCTCATACCGACATCAAACGAGCTAAGTATGATATCCGTACGGATTTGAACACTAATAGGCTTGTCGATGCTGGCATGCCTTATCGAAAAGTACTCACACGGACACTTAGTGACCACCATGCATATGGCTATCATAGGAGTGTCTTGCAAGTGCTTTACGAACCTAATAGCTCCGGACGGGTTCCGCACACTTTAGCTGTGTTATTGTTCGAAGGCGCGGTGGTGACTTCATAGTGCATGCTTCATGCTTCACACTTCGAACTGCATGTCTAATATTGCTTTATGGTTCATATGTTAAATGTAAACATCCGTACATAGTTCACCCTTCATATTTCATACTCCAAAGTTCATACTCCAAGTTCACACTCCACAGTTCATACTCCACAGTTCACACTCCATAGTTCGCACTCCACAGTTCACACTCCACAGTTCATACTCCACATTTCACACTCCACGCTCCACAGTTCGCACTTAATAGTTCACAGTCCTTATTTCATTGTTCACTTTGCACACTTTATAGTTCACACTTCATAGCACACAGTTCACACTTCATAGGCAAAACTTAAAAGTTCCTTTATTCATCGTCTGTTTAAAGTTTGATTTTAATTACTTGTACTGTATAATTACATTTTTGATAATGATAAATATATCAATAATATTCATAGCCCTAGGCTTAATGGGTATATCATCGGAAAATAAAGTTATTATTATTATTACTTATGATTTGTAATATCGTTGTGAATATTTATTAGTCTCTTATAATTCTGTATTACAATGGTCACATAGTAATGTTTCTGTGATATATAATGTGATTGATAGACATACATGGTCAAATGAGTTGCCACAATTTAATATAAGTGTCATACACGGCTGAAATAGAAATTTTAATGACATTGTTGATGGCATCATTGGGTTTGTAGATACATTGCTTATATTCTTACATGTTTTTTTTCTGGCAGAAAGTCGATTATATTCAGTTTTCATAAGTTTTCACAATGCACTAGATGAAGTTTATGATAACGTTTACAGTATTGAACCAGGAAACGGAACGTGCGATGGACATGTGATGGACGAACGATGGACGTGCGATGGTCGTGCGATTGTCGCATGTCATACGCACGGCATTCTTGCGGACATTCATTATCGTACGACAATCGCACGACGCACGTACGACGTTTGCACGACACTCGTAAAAATATGGCGTTCGACAACAGTTACTGTTCATCGTAGGGATGCTGTGTGTCAACGCAGAGCCGTCGTGCGTCCGATGTACGACTATTGTGACCGCACCACAAAATTACAATTTCAAGACATATGCCGATGAATTTCGATGTAGATTCGGAAGCGTCGGGAGATGAAGAAATTCCTACGACAATTGTGAAAGAGAGTTAAACTTTTGTAGAGAGTTATGACTGTCTCACCTATACCTTATACAGCTTAAAATACTCGCAAAACGGCTTTAACCTCTTCCTTCTCGATACTTGTTCCTTACATTAACAGTGACATTTAAGAAGAGATCCCACATAGGATGTATGTAAAAACTTACAACTATTACTGGCTGACATCTACAATACAACTGCAAATAGCATTTGTACATTATATAAGAAATCAGAACATTGATTCATTATTCGTCTCTCTGAGTGGAGGCGGTGGGCGACCCAGGGGGAATTAGACATTTTCGATTTTTTTATGTATAAATCCCCACCCTTGAGACAATGCTCACTGTCTAAATCCCCACCGTGGGGCATAGTTTTTCATCCAGGTACTTTAATAAAAACACGTATAAAAGTAGGCCTATCGATGTCGCCTTTCGTGATGTCAACATTCCCGGACCAAAGTCTGTTTCACGGGACTCGGAGTCGATAAGATTATCAAATTTCCGACTGTCGGGAAGATTCGTTTGTCTAATTCCCCCGGGGCGGGCATACTATTGACTGGTGCATAAGTAACTTTGTAAGATATTCGACTAACATTTTTCTCAGTGGGTCTATTAGCTACTATTTTTCTAAGAGCGGTGCCATAATTACACTCTAAGCACCCTGACAAGATATATACAAGATACACATGATAACAACATGTTTTGCCAAAATAACACGGGGGTTCGGAACCCTCCGGATCCACGCATGACTTCAGTAAAAACAAACTACATGTATTCTCTACACACAACTCTTCAAACACGTAATTCAAACAGAATGTACTGTACGTGAATATAATTTAGAAATTATTATTTATAATAGACACCCAGTTTTACATTACACAAATTAATATTCATGAAACCCAACTTTTTATATACATGCATGATTTCAAATGATAATAAAAGCGGTTCGAAAATGATCGAGGACTAATTCCTCCCTTGGAAGGAGTCCTCATTTCCGTTACCATTTTTAGAGCGAGAAAATCCCGTTTTACATAGCAACCACTTTAAAATATTTCTTAGATTTAGGATAATATTTTAGCTAAGATATTTCTAAGATGCTTCTTGAATACAACTTAAGACAAAAATAAATTTTATTCTTAGCTAAAATAATTTCTTATCAGATAAGAAAATCTTACGAAAATATCTAAGAAGCTTTGTGAATACCAGCCCAGATGTTGATAAAAATTTACGTAGAATCATAATTACATTCTACCTACTCCCATTTTAAATTTCATAATTTTTAGTTACTTATTTCAACAAGTTTATTCTTTATTGTATATTGATATTACTTGCATTTGAACACTTTAACGCAGGGAGGATATCTGGTATTCCATTGATGTTTAACTGTCCTTTTATTAACTGTTTTAATCCGTGATTGGCAAGATTAACATTGCTGTGATGAAAGCGAAATTTATGAGGCCCATATTAGTCGATTTATTTAGGTATGTCGCTTGTGTATACATATTATGTATAATACGGAAAAGCAGTGAATACCAAACCCTTATTCACTAAGCTTGCATAAGCTATGTAGATACTTATACATGGACATACACGTATATAATAATGTTAAATTAAGAACTAATGTTTATGTGGGCAATAACAACCAGTCCTAAACAACTGAGTAATATACATCTACCCAAACCTTTAGGATTAGTCTGAAATCGACATTCATGAACACGTTTGAAGAATGCCTAATATTAAGCAGTCAAAATCGTTTAAAGACGCTGTAAAATCCGTGTTTTTATAGTTCGAGAACGAGGCTGCTAGACGCAAGCCATTTTTACGTTTAGACCCGAAAATAGTAGACAGTACAGATGAACAGACGGGCCTCGTATATGCTATATTAAATAGGTTACAAATACGTAAATCTACCGTTAGACGTGTCACGTGACGATGAAATCGGCTGTTGTGTGTATCGAGTCTTCTAACATGAAGTTTCATTGTAAACTACAAATACTTTACATAGAACTTATGAACAAAACCTTTTGCACACATGCCCGATGTTGCTTAGATTTATTTGTATATTAGGTAGATACATTTTATTTACTCGTGCAAAATCTCATACTTGTAGTTGCAGTAAATACTGAGAAATCCTCATTTTAGACGATTTTTTTTCGCCGCAAACGGACTATATATATTCTTTAAAAAACTAAAATTGGACGGATGCTTTACCACAAAAGGCTTTTGATAATATATATTAGAGCTTTAAATGCGGTGGGCTATTTTGGGATGGACGAATAAGATTACCCTTTTACAAACGTTGTAACATCTCGTCCGGGCCACTAAGAATTTCAGAAACGTTTTTCAGTGTTTCCTACCCAACCAGAGATGAACTGGTTGGACACCCAGATGTAATCCTAAGTGTATTGTGTCTATTGGGAATGTGCTAGGACAGCCCGTCCGAATTCCTTGTATCACACACGCATCCTGCGTCGTCCCAAGAAGCGAGAAGCCATTAGCCAATTAGGCAGGGATAAAAGCCCACACACTACGAATGTTTCAGTTGAACGCAAACAAAAATACGTTTGGGTGTTTTGGTGTTTAACATGATAAGAATTTAAATTAATAAAATTAATATACAAAATTTATATAGCGCCCTTTTCATGCGAACACACGTTCAAATGCGTTTTACATATAGCCACAAGGGCATAAGTACATCATCTACCAGTGCTGATACAGCATGATTTAACCAGAGGGACTGACGGAGAGAAAGCCCTTGATTGGAGAGAGAACATTAGATATAAGCATGTCCGGCAATGCAGAGGTGCGCCTAGCTCTTATTTCGAGTAGACAGCCTGATTCCGTAATGTGCTCGGTGTATAGCACCGATACACAACTTCCTGACAACATTAACCTAATACTTTGCAGTCCACATATTCATAATAAATGACCCTCAAATTTTAGCAGCAAGTTATTCCGCATGGTTGCATAAGAATACATGTATATACTAGTGATTGATATTGTATAATATATACATTTGTTGTTAATCTTAACGACCATATGCACAGTGTATAAACGAGTAAACTTCCGGTTATCGCAATAATGAGTACACGTTGAATTGTATAGGATTGCAATAAGTCGTACGGTGATAAGAAATCACTGGATGTTTCATTCACAATAAGTCATACAAGTTGTATTGAATAGTATCCCAATAAGTCGTACAGTGATTTGGTTTATACGCGGTGATATGAAAATATACGTGTGCATACCCTTTAAGTACAAGTAGCGTGGTAGAATCTAGTAACAATGGTTTACTTTGGTTCATAATTGGCTACTAGCTTTGGAGGTGACAAACTCGCTCATTTTGGCACATTTTGGAACACATTCATTATATAAATGATCATTTTCTAGAACGTCAGGTCAAAATCAGGGTAACACAACATACGATGGCGTCGATGGAATCGTCTAGATTATAACGCTTTTACCTAATGGGCTAAATAAAAACGACGCGACCAATATTTTCTCCCATATTTATTTTGGTGAAATGTATTGGCGAAACATTTTTCAAGTTGATGCGATAGCCGAGTGACCTTAAGCTGACATATTTCGTATTGCCTGGTAATGGGGTAATGCAATGTGGGTTTGAATCCACTAATATAAATGAAAACCATCTAAAGCTTGTGTCATATCAAAGAATTGTAGTACCGTCAAACGTATGAAACATTGAAAGAAAACTTGGAAATGGTTTGAAAACTGTTTAAATGCAGAAGAACTTCGTGGCCTCGAACGCTCTATAGAAACCTTAAACGGGTTCTTTGGTCTCAGCAAAATGACGATGTAACATTATACAATAGATGTCTAGAACACCTGACTCCTTTAATCAACTTATTCTTTAAGAATAGATGGACAGTCATGCGCATAAGCATTGTTGTCTTACTGAACTAAAATATTACACATTTATTTCAATGTTTTGGAAAGCAGATACAGAAACAGCTACTCTGATAAAAAAACATCGACCAATAATAGACTGGTTTAGATGAAATAAGGTCGTTAGTGCTATTTTATCAGACCCATACATATCTGAAATCTGTACTAAAATCGAAAAAGGTCATGTTGACTTAACTACCGGTACTTGTGAAGTAGAAAACGCTTGGTTTCCTGTAAAGAGTAGTTTTCAGTAGCATGCTTGCACATTTAGTTTTCTAAGCCATCGAATATATCGCTGGCTTATAATAAGTAGATCGTATAAGTACAAAAACAATATTTTGAGAAAACAAGAAAACCCTGTCTTAAAACTACTCTTTAATGATGAAAAACAAGCATTTTAAACTTCAGTTTGATCATGATCATTGAGATGCAGATTTCAAATATGCACGAGTCTTTTATAAGGTCGTACCTTCTAAATATAAGCCATCGATATAGTTAATGCCTTTACAAGTATTTGAGTCGTAAAGTATAATGGAAATCAAGGCTCTTTGGGGTTGTAACCCTATCGGTCATTAAACAAACGGCCTTACCTGATCGATATAGTGGTTTTTAAAAGTACTAAAATAAAACAAAGTACAAGCTTAGTTACACACATTTTAATTAATTAACAACCATCATTATTTAAGAATTCAACATACAATAAAAACCTCTCTAACAAGATGCACAATACTTTATAAACGTAAAACCTAGTAACTTAATTCTATGAATAAAACAATTTACCAATATAACACAATTCTAACAATTAAACCAATCCGTAATTAATAAAATAAGTATAATTTCAACACCGGATGCCAAATTTGAGAACAGTCATTAAACTAAACCAAAACCTTGAATACCCCGGAGAGCGTAAAGTTACGCCTCCCTAAGATTTTAACATGCTAACACGTGATTACTCTGCCCAGTTCTCTCCCTAACTGTTCTGATCGTGCTCCCCTATATGCCGCACTAAAATATCAGATTTGCCGGATATGTCGTGTCATCGATCGTGGCCCTAACTACAAAGCGACACGTCAAATATACCAATTTGGAATTCTTAACATAAGATTATCTAACCAAGTAATAATGATATGTAATATCCATTGATATCACACACGATCTGATCTTAGTCTCGCCTGTAAGATACCAAACAGTGTATCACTATGAGATATAGTACTATATACCTCCCTTTCTAAAAAATAAAAGTGAGAATCACTTTTCCTTTAACTGTATATAATAATAAACATTTTGTGCATCTGTACATCGAAATCTCACTGCCTCTTTCTCCCACATATATTATAATAAATGAAAAAATACAATTCATTTCAAGCATTTCAAAATTCTGGTAGTCATAATTTTTGGAGCGATAGTGGACCTTGCATGGAACATCTAGATCACCTCTACGACCAAGGCGTTAGTTAGTTAGTGCGACATCAAGGCGACAGGTCGATATTGTGACCTGTACGACCAAGGCGTTAGTTAGTTAGTTAGTTAGTTAGTTAGTGCGACATAAAGGCGATAGTTTGATAGCGTAACCTCTACGACCAAGGCGTTAGTTTGTTAGTTAGTGTGACATCAAGGCGACAGGTCGATATTGTGACCTGTACGACCAAGGCGTCAGTTAGTTAGTTAGTGCGACATCAAGGCGATAGTTTGATAGCGTAACCTCTACGACCAAGGCGTTAGTTTGTTAGTTAGTGTGACATCAAGGCGACAGGTCGATATTGTGACCTGTACGACCAAGGCGTTAGTTAGTTAGTTAGTTAGTGTGACACCAAGGCGATAGTTTGATAGCGTAACCTCTACGACCAAGGCGTTAGTTAGTTAGTTAGTTAGTTAGTTAGTTAGTTAGTGTGACACCAAGGCGATAGGTCGATAGTGTGACCTGTACGACCAAGGCGTTAGTTAGTTAGTTAGTGTGACACCAAGGCGATAGTTTGATAGCGTAACCTCTACGACCAAGGCGTTAGTTAGTTAGTTAGTTAGTTAGTGTGACACCAAGGCGATAGGTCGATAGTGCGACCTGTACGACCAAGGCGTTAGTTAGTTAGTGCGACATCAAGGCGATAGTTTGATAGTGTGACCTGTACGACCAAGGCGTTAGTTGGTTAGTTAGTGTGACATCTGCTTTCTTCCAGACAACAGCATACGAGTGTGTTTGAATGTAGGGTAGCGTAATAAACTGGCAGTGTACATAGCATACGATGTACGAAGCGTAGTCTAAACTATAGTTCACAATATGCAAGTCTAGCCGGAAACACTTCTGAGATAGACCTGCGCATTTTCATGACGTAATACATCATCGGTCTCTCTCCATTCAATTAGCACGGCTTCTATTTGTGCAGAGGTATCATCTTTGTGTACTTGTACACACTTGTCGATAACACTGTCAGCTAGTCCAAGATCTTGTCCAAGGTCTCGTGCTGGTCTCGATGCTTCCGACGAGATCTCCTTAATAACGTCATCGGATAGGTTCACTGTACAAAAAAAGATATAGAAATATAAGGAATTACTGTACCGGTAAAAGCTTGGTAATAGACAACCATTGAGCCCAAATGTCTTTGTGTGAAGTTTTACCCATATTTCTTTTTTGTAATGCCAATACTTATTGCGCGTCCAGTCTGCAATCATGTAAATTAATTCAAAGCATTATCATATTTTTCGAAATTCCGCAACGGGACATGATCCGTAACGAATATGTATTGGTAGCGATATACGACACAATTGTAAGGATTTGAACCCAAGACAAAGAGAAATAGACCTAAAACCTAGGTCCCACTAAGCATTTTTTGCCTCGGCGATGTACTCCCAATGGAAATTAATGAGCTTCGGGAGGCATCGAGAGCAGCGTCCTCGTTGTTTAGGGGGAACTTCGGGAAGTCTTGAGACATTTCGTGACATCGCGATTACATCGGAAAATTTAAATGCATAATATATTGAATTTTACTATCGATGTCATGTCGGGAATATCCCGGAAGACATCCCGAAATTTGAATGATCCAGAACCTCGGGGAATGATTGGGGAGGCTTTCGCGATAGAAACGTATTCTGCGAGGCATCCCAAGGGCTTACCCGACATATCAATTATGTTTCGCTGAAGTGTCCGGGATCTTAAGGAATATTTAAGTAGTTTGGCGAACATTCGGCGATATTTTGGTGGCACATTTGCGGTCTCGGGATTGAATCCCCGAATATTCGCTGATATTTATCGGTGATGATTCGGGAGTACTGGTAGGCATTGAGAGGACTCCCGATGTGTTCCTGACGTTTTATACGTCGATCCTACTGCCTCGGTGATGTACTCCCGATAACAATAGGGGCTTAATACAAATATAACCCCATGTTGTGGAGTATGGCACTGTAAGCAATAGACTATTGATAACGTGGTACGCATAGTAACTTGTACATGTGCATAGTAGAATTCCGAAATATAAACTTTGGAACAAAATTACGAATATAAAAACACAATACTAGGTAAACATAAGTTTATACCTTTCTGGAATGCGACGTATTCTTCACACTGATTTGCTAGTGCGGCATGACCGTTACGCTTTACTGCATCCATTACAGGCACAAGCTAGAACGACATACACATGTACATAAATCAACGTGTTTATCCGTTGCTGCCTCACAGTAAAAAAGTATTTAAAACACACACTGTCAACAGTATGCCCATCTGAACAGTTGAACAATATCTGTGTGACCATTTTGGCTTGTTGTATCTTTGGGGATCAAACCTTGGGTATAAATAAGGGGAAACAGCTCTGTTTAATTGTGATTCGATCGTCCTCCATTTTTTTATATGTCAAACAAGTTCTTCCTTTTTTACATTTTAACGAAAGAACAATGTTCCGAAATGTAATCGATTGGAATAATGTTCTTGGTATAACACCATCAACGCTTGTGACGAACTCTACCCACTCTATCCCTGGTATATAACAGGCTACAACGTCCGTAATTATAACCATTTTAATAACATTGCAGCTGGAAATAAGTTTCTATATCGCATTATTAGTTAGTGAAGTGTTAGCCAATGTGCTCACGAAAAGAGAGTACGTGTGTATACATGATATTTTGAAAACAATACGTTCTGATTGTCATAGTATTTCTTCAAGTACCAGGACTTATGAAATATGGCTGCTAACAGGAAGCGGTTGTTAAATGACACAGCACCCGAATACACGAAAAAGGGCTACGAAGGGACAAAATATCCCCTACATCACGAGGAAAGAGGCAAGGATTGCACATGTTCTTAATCCACACAGTTTGTATTATTGGAGTGTTGTAATGTTACTATTAAGTGTGGCATTTTCTGAGTTTTTAGGGAACACTCGAATAGGGAACACGCGAATAGTGAACACGCGAATAGGGAACACTCGAATAGTGAACACTCGAATAGTGAACACTCGAATAGTGAACACTCGAATAGTGAACACTCGAATAGTGAACACTCGAATAGGGAACACTCGAATAGTGAACACTCGAATAGTGAACACTCGAATAGTGAACGCACGAATAGGGAACACTCGAATAGTGAACACGCGAATAGGGAACACTCGAATAGTGAACACTCGAATAGTGAACACTCGAATAGGGAACACACGAATAGGGAATACTCGAATAGGGAACACTCGAATAGTGAACACTCGAATAGGGAAAACTCGAATAGTGAACACTCGAATAGTGAACACTCGAATAGTGAACACTCGAATAGGGAAAACTCGAATAGTGAACACTCGAATAGTGAACACTCGAATAGGGAACACTCGAGTAGGAAACACTCGAATAGTGAACACTCGAATAGTGAACACTCGAATAGGGAACACGCGAATAGTGAACACGCGAATAGGGAACACTCGAATAGGGAAAACTCGAATAGGGAAAACTCGAATAGTGAACACTCGAATAGTGAACAATCGAATAGTGAACACTCGAATAGGGAACACACGAATAGGGAATACTCGAATAGGGAACACACGAATAGGGAATACTCGAATAGGGAACACTCGAATAGTGAACACTCGAATAGTGAACACTCGAATAGGAAACACACGAATAGGGAACACTCGAATAGGGAAAACTCGAATAGTGAACACTCGAATAGTGAACAATCGAATAGGAAACACTCGAATAGGGAACACTCGAATAGGGAAAACTCGAATAGTGAACAATCGAATAGTGAACACTCGAATAGTGAACACGCGAATAGGGAACACTCGAATAGTGAACACTCGAATAGTGAACACTCGAATAGGGAACACACGAATAGGGAACACTCGAATAGTGAACACGCGAATAGGGAACACTCGAATAGTGAACACTCGAATAGTGAACACTCGAATAGTGAACACTCGAATAGGGAACACACGAATAGGGAACACTCGAATAGGGAACACTCGAATAGTGAACACTCGAATAGTGAACGCACGAATAGGGAACACTCGAATAGTGAACACGCGAATAGGGAACACTCGAATAGTGAACACTCGAATAGTGAACACTCGAATAGGGAACACACGAATAGGGAATACTCGAATAGGGAACACTCGAATAGTGAACACTCGAATAGGGAAAACTCGAATAGTGAACACTCGAATAGTGAACACTCGAATAGTGAACACTCGAATAGGGAAAACTCGAATAGTGAACACTCGAATAGTGAACACTCGAATAGGGAACACTCGAATAGGAAACACTCGAATAGTGAACACTCGAATAGTGAACACTCGAATAGGGAACACGCGAATAGTGAACACGCGAATAGGGAACACTCGAATAGGGAACACTCGAATAGGGAAAACTCGAATAGTGAACACTCGAATAGTGAACAATCGAATAGTGAACACTCGAATAGGGAACACACGAATAGGGAATACTCGAATAGGGAACACACGAATAGGGAACACTCGAATAGGGAACACTCGAATAGTGAACACTCGAATAGTGAACACTCGAATAGGAAACACACGAATAGGGAACACTCGAATAGGGAAAACTCGAATAGTGAACACTCGAATAGTGAACAATCGAATAGGAAACACTCGAATAGGGAACACTCGAATAGGGAAAACTCGAATAGTGAACACTCGAATAGTGAACAATCGAATAGTGAACACTCGAATAGGGAACACACGAATAGGGAATACTCGAATAGGGAACACACGAATAGGGAATACTCGAATAGGGAACACTCGAATAGTGAACACTCGAATAGTGAACACTCGAATAGGAAACACTCGAATAGTGAACACTCGAATAGGGAACACGCGAATAGTGAACACGCGAATAGGGAACACTCGAATAGGGAACACTCGAATAGGGAACACTTGCAGAGCACGAACAGCACAAAATACACAACACAAGAAATATCAAAAGGCACATGTATAAAAATAAAATAGCATGTCGGACAGGGATGACAGCACTTAACTTAATCAGCCGAGCACAGAAAACATAACAAGAGCTTTCTACGAACAGCGCGCTCCACTATTCGCAACGCCATGCTAGGATAGTACAATCATTATATATTCAAAACAAAATGCTTCATAACAGCAACATTACCCTCTGCTGAGTGGAGGTTGGGGCTTCTTATGTCGAAAAAGGGGAATAATTTGGACAAATTATGCAGGACCGTTACCTATTCATGTGTAGGTCCTCTTGGTCATTGAAGGTAAACAAATAAGCATTTCTTAGTCCAAAAGGGGGCATAATTTCAAAAAAATGCACAGTAATAATCTTCTCCTGTGTAGGGGTTGAGGTCATGATGGTGAACAAGTATGAAAAGTATCAAAGCAATATATCAATTCACTTTGAAGATATAAGGGGTTGAAAAAAACCTGTACCTAAACTTTAACATTTGCACTATTTACACTAAGTATAAAAAGGGCATAATTTCAACAAAATGCCTGATAGACTTACCTACTGACCTGCATATGGGTTTGGGTCATGATGACAAACAAGTATGCAAAGTATGAAAGCAATATCTCAAAGGGTTCATTTCTAAGTCCAAAAGGGGACATAATTTCAACGAAATGCTTGATAGAGTTACCCACCCCTGTGTAGGGGTTGGGGCCATGATGGTGAACAAGTATGCAAAGTATCAAAGCAATATGCCAATGCACTATGAATATATTAGAGGTAAAAAAAGCTGTACCTAAACTTAAACATTGCATTTCCAAGTCCAACAGGGGGCATAATTTCAACAAAATGCTTGATAGAGTTCCCTACCCCTGTGTATGGGTTGGGGTCATGATGGTGAACAAGTATGTAAAGCAATATGTGAATGCACTTTGAAAATATTAGAGGTGAAAAAACCTGTACCTTAACTTTAACATTTGCACTAAGTTGCAAAAAGGGGGCATAATTTCACCAAAATGCTTAATAGAGTTACCTACCCCTGTGCATGGGTTGGGGTCATGATTGTGAACAAGTATGCAAAGTATCAAAGCCATACGTCAATGCACTATGAAGATATTAGAGGTAAAAAAACATGTACCTAAACTTTAACATTTGCATTTCCTAGTCCAACAGGGGGCATAATTTCAACAAAATGCTTGATAGAGTTACCTACCCCTGTGTATGGGTTGGGGTCATGATGGTGAACAAGTATGTAAAGCAATATGTGAATGCACTTTGAAAATATTAGAGGTGAAAAAACCTGTACCTAAACTTTAACATTTGCACTAAGTTGAAAAAGGGGGCATTATTTCACCAAAATGCTTAATAGAGTTACCTTCCCCTGTGTATGGTTGGGGTCATGATGGTGAACAAGTATGCAAAGTATTAAATCAATATGTCAATGCACTATGAAGATATTAGAGGCAAAAAAACCTGTACCTAAACTTTAACATTTGCATTTCCAAGTCCAAAAGGGGGCATAATTTCAACAAAATGCTCGATAGAGTTACCCACCCCTGTTTAGGGGTTGGTGTCATGATGGAGAACAAGTATTCAAAGCAATATGTGAATGCACTTTGAAAATATTTTAGGTAAAAAAACCTGTACCTAAACTTTAACATTTGCACTAAGTTGAAAAAAGTGGGCATAATTTCACCAAAATGCTTAATAGAGTTACCCACCCCTGAGTATGGGTTGGGGTCATGATGGTGAACAAGTATGCAAAGTATCAACGCAATATGTCAATGCACTATGAAGATATTAGAGGCTAAAAAACCTGTACCTAAACTTTAACATTTGCACTATTTGCACTAAGTATAAAAAACGCATAATTTCAACAAAATGCCTGATAGACTTACCTACTCCTGCATATGGATTGCGGTCATAATGGCAAACAAGTATACAAAGTATGAAAGCAATATCTCAAAGGACTTAGAGAATATAAGAGGTTAAAAAACCTGTACCTAAACTTTAACCAAACTGTTACGCCGACGCCGACGCTCGGGTGACTGCAATAGCTCCCCTTATTCTACGAATAGTGGAGCTAAAAACCTCAATATGTCTCCCCAATTATACATATGTGACAGACAAAATGAAGGCAATGATATACGTTAAGTACACACCTTGTCCTCGTGTCTATGCTGTGCCTTCATCCAATCGGTAAGTATTGCCTTAAATATTATTGCGTCCTCAGCAGATTCTTCGAATTTACGTTTAGCATTTCTGAACCCACTTTCAAAGCCTTTATCGCCCATCAATGTCTTCAGTATGGACTCCCAATGTATTGTGTCGTCTTTTCTAACGGCTTTGGCCAAATAGCTCGCAACCAACGTTACTTAGGAGAACATAAGCATGCTTAAATTAGTTTTATTAATTTAGAAAAGCTCAAGGGCTTTCTATAAAATATCAGTTATGAATACAATATTTAAAAAGTGCAGTAAGTTTTGTTCATAAGGCCAGACAGAATAAAAGCGTTAAGAGTGCTGATGTGAGGCTTTCTGGTTGCTGTATCTTGGTTACGAGCTCATTCGATGACTAGAATTTATTCATCCTATTCCATATGAAAATTTAAATTTGCATTTCACTTAAAATATTTATCAAACTGATAGTATTTTAAACTCTCCCGTGATTCAAAAATATTGTCATTAAACCGTAATTGATAGTTTATTTGAATGAATGTTTAAAATAACAAGTTATGATCATGGGTGATCTCTGACCTAACCATAATGTGTATGTGTTTTGAATATTGATATTGAATAAACTTCTTCTATGTATTCTCAAACCGACTTCGCACGTTTTATGTTGAACTTCGTTTTCTTACTGCAAATCTTATCAAATGTCAATATAGGCTGATATGACGTTACGCTCGATGTTGGCGTACATTAGCGTAACCAATTCCGACGTTGTTGACGTTTCTAACGATTATTGACGTTACAAGACTTATTTGGGTGTTTCGAATACAATTTTTCTTAAATTATGCCGTAAACCCCATATTTTTATTCGTCACATATTTCGCGATCGGTTTAAAAAATATTGTTGTAAAATTAAAATGGTTTTGAGCAACCCGCTTGATTGATAAGTGCATTTTTACGCAATATGTATGGCAGTTTTTAAATCGGCCATATGGCGAGGCGGAGGGGTAATTAATGCGTTACTGTCGTACATTTTAATTAAACATACATAGAATATACCAATAATACGCTGCGTATCGTTCCATACAAGTAGATGATTTACATTTTGCCGAGATATTAAAATACATGTACAAAAATGAGAAAGTAACTTAGAAAATACTACGAAAACCACGTCCCGACAAGTTGCGCTTTTAATACCGCTAAACTTACTATTTTAGACTAAAACACCATAATTACATAAACCCCACAGCTCATACTTCATTCATACAAAATTTCATTTAAATCTGCAGTACATCGACTCTTTTATTAAAACGGGTACGATTCTACCGATCACGTAGACGTTGACGTTACGTTAATTTCAAGGGTGTGACATTATGGCTAGATTTGCCAAAATTCATAAATAAAATTAAAGCTATGTTGAATGTAAGACTTATTTATATCAAAATACAGACAATTATATGTACTTTTTGGTTGTAGTCGCTGTCGTTTTAATAAATGCATACTTCTTTAAATATTTTGAGGCATAGCAACATCACAATTTTAATTTGTGTACTTTTTGATGCGTGTGACATCGTGGCTAGAAAAAAGTATACCTATATTAAAAGCCTAATTCAAAGTCATAATCGTACAAATTATACCCAATTCAAAAGTAGGATGCATGTACTTTTTGTCAAAATAAAGATTATAGAAAGTCGACTTAAGTTATATAAAATACTGATGTTTTAACAAATCTTGTCGCGGAAAGAAATTAAATCTTACGTTTTCAGTTGAATATGTTTTTCGCTCAAGGTTTGTTACTGGAAGTTTTGAACGGCACATAAATGAAACAACGCGAAATAGAGTTGCCATCACGTCGCCGCATCTACTTTTTGGGCGGATAAAGATACTTATATGAATTTGCCGAGCTGCTAAACACTGCGCATTGGTCAATTGTGTTACATCTTACATGACGTTTTTGTGACGTTCTCCGTCATTCTATGTTTAATTTAATATATACTAATAATTAAACGTACATGCGGATCACATTACTAGCATGGCGATTCTTTTATCTTGCTTGTGATATCAAAATATAAACAACCGTATTTCTAAAACGATTTTTATGCAATATTGAAGTGTAAAAATGTTATAAATTGCCAATGTACGCCAACAATGAGCGTAACGTCATATGCATGTGACTTTATAGGCATATGGCGTATCTAAACACGAAGTTTTGTATAACGTGCGTGATCTGAATAATTGTAAAAAAGGCATATTATTTGGCATACGTGTATTGAATGCGTATATCAAACGTGGCACTAAATTAAGTATAAGCGCCTATTTATCAGATTCTTCAGTACCGTTGTAAATCACAGCTGGTTTCTGATTAAGCGTGCCGGGTCAGTGCCACACCATATGATTACATAACAGTTATTGTAGACTATATTACCATCCATTCATATAAGCAAATTGTTCACATGACCCTGGTCTGGAGAGTAATAATTTTCTGGACTGTTAAAACAATAAAGTTTACTCTGTATGATTTGCATTTAGTAAAAATGTACACGTTGTTTATTTATATATATTTAAGTGTCTTCAAGGAGGTAGTTGGTGTAATAAGTTTATATAACATGTAAATACTTCAGAACTACTTCGCTTGGTTTAAGGTTCCGAGATTCTATAAATAGCTTCATACAGAACCTCAATATAAATTCTAAAAAAAGCTATAGAGGCGGGACATTTGATGAACACGTCATGTTCATAATACGAAAAAGTTCGATATAGCCACAGCGGAGTAATTATCTGCAAAAATATCGATTAAACGAACAGTTTGACACTAATTGTTGATTAAATAAACAAATGTTGCTGATTTAAGTAAATCAGTTTAAATATTTGGAGAAACATATGTAGCAGTAGTGAAAATGCTGACAGTTTCTGGAACAACTTGAATGCGAATTTAAATTGTTCAGCCTAAAGGCGTTCAGTTGGCACTAAGAAATAGATAGGCAATGCTAGCTCTGAGAGGCTATAGCCTCCCATAAACGAGTCTCTACTCGGGGATTTTAATATTTGAACCCTCGACCTTCCGCTGTCAAGGCGAATACCTTAACAGACGGGTGCATTATCATATTCAAGTATTATGATTATACATTGGATCAGGCTAGTTAAACGGATTATAAACGGGTATCTAATATACACTTACGGTAATATGGAAATCGTACCCTTACGAACCCAATAACTGTCTTTTCTCGAACTAGCTGAAATTTGAAATACATTTTAAATGAAATGATCGGATCACATTCCGTAACGATGTCAACATTTTTTTCAATATTTTCAATTCACGTTTGAAACACTAACATGGTTCTAGAATTACAAACTTTTTATACTCATGAGCCAAATAAAAAGCACTCAACGTGGCTGTGTTTACTACCACCACTATTCAACCGATATTGCTATTTTTGTTTTCCGATTTTCAGGTTTTATGATTATACCTTTATCAAACCATTATCGAGTCTCTTTGTTGGTTTCATCTGATCAGACACGATTGTTTTGAACAGGGTGTATGCTAGAAATGTTTGACTACAACGGTTTGAGAAATCAATGCAATATTTTAACTCCTGTGTAATGTTGAAACAATAAATTAAACATGTCTGATTTCTGAATGTTTGACAAACCTTCGGTAGTGACACTGTCATTTCCACAGAATACGTAAACATGTCTGAATGTTTGTCCTTAAGGAGAATACATCTAATATTTCCAACAAACGATGGAAGGTCTTTCTGTTTGTATACATCCTTCACCTTCACACTGAACGTCGTTGCTGCCCCACCCTTGTATGACATGTATTCCAATACGATCTGGAAGACACAGTTAGATTAATCAGACAAGAACACAATAATAACATTCCGGAGACGAAACCACAGAGCACAAAAGACACACAAAAAGAGCAGTGTAAAGTTTGTTTGCTCTGCATGAAAGTGGCCCCGAATGATGGGATGTGATGACTTTTATCAGATATGAGCCGCGTTTAAATGTTCTTCGTAAGCAGGAGCACCCATATACACGTCATAATTCTACAATCATTGTAACTTCTCGGGTATTTCCGTCTTGAATCAGAAACATGTTACGTCAGTAATGCCCTAAGGGTCCCGATTGATGATTTAAAGGTACGATGTCCAGCTGACCATCGAACATGTGAAACATAATTAATACCGTACACGCAAAGGCAATTCGATGTCATGGAAGCGCCTAGCCATACAGAGTCAGACAGACATAAAATATACCATTCGTATGCCCCAAAAAGGGTACATGTATTGAAGTACCGAATGGAACACTGCATGGTTTCCTAAATTAGTATTTAATTTTAGCCGCCTCTGAAGATGGTTTACAAAATTACTTTACAAAATGCTTGAAAATATCAAAAGTTGTCATGCTATGTCTCATAGGTGAAAACGGTGAAAGTGGATCTTACATTTTGATCTGGATCAGTCTCGATGTTTCCAATGCAAAATATTTGAATTGTTTGTCCTTCTTTTATCTTGAAGTCACCACTAACACCTGGCCCTGAAATTATGCACATGTTTAGTAACAGTAAACATTGGCATTTGGAATTGACATTACGACAGATCAACTTGGCTCCGCCCTATAGCTTGACAAAGATATGTGTCGGGGGCTTTCAAGCGAATTCATTGGACCAGGTACATAGACAATATAACACAATACAAAAGATGTATACTTGTGTAAATTATAAATACGTATCCTTATAGCAAACACTATTATAAACAAAAAGACAGTAGGTAGAAGTGAAGAGCATACAAAACAAAAGATGTAATTGAAACTAAAACTGCCACAGAGTGACTAATGATACCCCTTCATACCGCTTTGTCAGAGACGCATGGTAAACCACATCCATTATTTCTGACCTATGAACTCTTAAATGTGACCTTGACCTTTGTGATATTGAAATAATTGTTTTGTATGACACATCGTTTGATAGGGGTGTGCAAAGGTGCCAGGTTATTTTCAAATCACACGATAAATGACATAGTTAATTACGGCCAGGACAAGCTAAATCAAGATCATTTGTTACCTTTGGACTCCAAGTGTGACCTTGACCTTTGAGCTATGGACGTAATTGTTTCGCATGACACTTCGTCTGTATGTAGTGAACATTTGTGCCAAATTATGTCCAAATGCCATTATAAATGACTTAGTTATTTGCTGGACAACCTCAATTATGGCGTTTTTGACCTTTGAACTCCAAGTGTGACCTTGACCTTTGATATAGTGATGTAATTGTTTCGTATGATACACTGTCTGGTAGTAGCGTACATTTGTGGCATATTACTTTCAAATCCAACAATAAATGACTAAGTTATGCTCCGGACAAGCACAATTATGGCCATGTTTGACCTTTTCCTCTCCAAGTGCGACCTCGACCTTTGAGATATTGACATAATTGTTTCGCATGACACACTGTTTGATAGCAGTTAACATTAGTGCCAAATTATTTTCAAATCCCACAATAAACGACTTACTTATACGTCGTACATGCTCAATTTTTGCCATTTTTGAGCTTTGAACTCAAAGTGTGACCTTGACCTTCAAGATATTGACGTACTTATTTTGCATGACACACCTTCTAGTACTGGTAAACATTTGTGCCAAAGTATTTGGAAATCTCACAATATATGACTTAGTTATGCTCCGGGCAAGCTTAATCATGGCCATTTTGACCTTTCAACTACAAGTGTGCCCTTGACCTTGGAGATACAGACCTAATTCTTTCTCATGGCACACCGTCTCATCAAGGCGAACAAAAGTACCAAGTTATTTAAAAATCCTTCAAAACATATAGAAGATACAGTCCGGACACAATTTGGGACAGACGGACCGACCGAAGTGACTCCTATATAGCCCCCCCCCCCCCTACTTCAGTAGTGGGGTATAATAAATACACAATTATAATACTATAGGTTTATATTTATATTTGCATAGTATTTGACTTTACAAAATATCTATTAACGATTTAATTTTGATGTAGATTTTAATAAATTGGTCATGTACAATATTATCGTTTCATATACGTAATTTATCTTTTAAAATTAATTCTTTGTAATTAATTGTCGTCCATAATGACAATTGACTTGCCAATTGTGTCATCAACAGAAAATAAAGACGTTATAATTATCATTTGTATTTAAAACAGGCGTAATGTCATTTATTCACTGGTCGATATACCTTTGTGAAATCAAAATTATTCAAGATATCATTGCGAAACTTTCCGCACTTCTACCATTTCGAGATATGAACTTACCATCGTCAAATCCAAATTCTTCAAGATAGTCAATCATGTATTTCAAGTCTTCCTTGCGCACTATTCGCACTGCAACCGTTTTGGGATTAGAACTTTTCTGTTTGACCACCAACACTGATGTCGTCTTATTGATGGATGCCTGGAGTGCTTCAGCGATACCAGGTACATTGTCTTTAGACATATTAGCAGGAACCTCTATTTCCATAATTCTAAAACAGTATAAAAGCTAGTATTCATTTCGTATTGATACAGTTGGAGCTAAATACATTAAGATTTGAATGCTTGAATTTGTATTCACAAATAAACAAAGAATGGTAGCATTCATCAGAAACGACAGAACTCGAGCGGCGCAGAAATATCGCGATTTGTAACATTTCTTAATATGCTGCCTAGATGTAATATATGTATTAGCAAAAAGATCTTATAAAGTCGGTCGGGGAAGGCAGCACTCAACTTAACCAGCCGAGCACAGAAAACATCACAAACCACAATTACAAGGCACAATGACCAACACATAACCGAACGGGAAATGAATTTCCCAAGTCCAAGTTGTCAAAAAGCTGAATGAACTTGTTTCGGCAATCAAAGAGCTAAATGTGCTAGCTGAATGCCCTAGCTGAATAGTATCATAATAAATTCGCAAAATTCGCAAACTTTTCCATGCTGCCAACTTACTAAAACAATAAACAGTCAATTTGGTATAACTAAATATTCTTACGTGACTTTATCCCGGCCAACCGGAAGTGAAACTGTCACGTGGTTCTGTTGCCCTTTATATTCCACGTCAGCGATTCTCCACGCCTTGTCTCTACAAGCAATCAGCTGGTAAAACTTTCCGCGTTGGAATCTGGAAGCGGGCGCTGTAATTAAAAATTCATTTAACACCAGGAACATTCACTTCTTGACTAGTTTAAAAGTAACGTTAAGTAGTTCGACCGAATTTACTGGTTCAATTGGTTGACTAAGGTGGTGTGCGCTTTTTGGAATTGAGAGCTACCGGGTTCAATGGCATACAGTGAGAAGTGCACCATACAAAATCACACAAGCTGCTTCACATTTGACACCACCAGTCCTGGTAAAATAAAACTAGGCCGACCGAGAACAACATGGAGAGGAGCAGTAACATCTGAACTGGTATATATGGGATATCCCTGGGGCCAAGCCCAATACATAGCAAAGGTCTGCAGAAAATGGAGAGAACATGTTTTAGCCAGTTAGGTGGCATAGAATGAGAAAGTCGTAAGTACGACTGACGATCTTTCTTATATGAAACATGCATATTTGAAATCTGCATCACAATGCGCTTCTTATGAGCCTATGTTCATGTAAATCGGAACAGGTCTTGTTGACCAAACTTCGGCTGTCCATATTTACCGACAAATGACAGAGGAAAGGTGGAGACAGACGTAATTTGGACTTACTTACATATAATCAGATTATGGTGAATGAATTTACTAGGCTAATGTCTTTACATAAAGTAGCACACAGACAATTCAAAGCCACATAGAAACGGCGGCAGCGCCAAGCCACCAACGCAAGTCAGACATAAGAACGAACCACCCATTTTCCCAAAATGGATATTTCAACCAAGCCTATAATTATTATACTCACCCCGCAATGAATGATATACTGTGGACTTTGAATTTCGAGTGTAATTAACCATAAGCCAGAGTTTTTTAATGTTTTGTTACTCGGACATTTTTCAGAAAAAAGTCCACAGGAGGAGGGAATAAAATAAAAATAAAAACTCCCAAAATATAGCATCCACAAGCTGTTGGTGGTAGAATAGTCAATGACGGTCCGATTTAAAGTAATCAACACTTAACAACTGTGTCAGTTTTCAAGAAAACAGCCAATTAATCTTACGACTAGTACACTGCAGTGAAACACTTGTATAATAAAACTTATTATTAACAAAATAATGAAATAACAAGACAAGGCTGGTCCATGAAAACATTATATGCATATATTTTTTTCCAGTTTTTCTAATTATTTTTTTAAAATGCCAAATAATTGGGCAGGAGGGTCCGAGTAACGAAAAATAAAAGAACTCTAGCCCTAAAGGGAGGTAACTATAAGACTGATACCTTGTTTATTGTACAACGCTTACCTTGCTTTGACGTGGGTTTCAACAAATCAACCTCAATAGACTTCCGTGGTGCTTTCTGTGAGATCAGTGTGATTATCGAACTCACGGATAGTACATTTTCTAATGAAGGATTATCCTTTCGCAGACCACTTAGTGTGTCCCCGGCAACTGTTTGCACCTGTTGTACAAAAGTACATATTACTTTATCAAATTCCGATAAATAAGTTCCGCCTGAAGGAAATCTCTACGCGATGAGCGGCAATATTTGAACAACTTTAGAACGCCGTGAAACTAAACGTTTCGAATATCAGTTTGTGGAATCACTTGACTATAATGGTACTTAACATACGGATATATATGGCGGAAATCTTAATATCTGGATAGTTTTTCGATTCCTGGTAAGTACTTATTAGTTTATGGTCACTTGTTATATAGTGCAGGCTATGCGATATTTAACGATCTTTCTAGTGGTGTATGTGTCATTTATGCACTCTTTCCGGTTTCTCAGATACATAGTCCGTATATGTAACGTACTATTTTAGTCGAATGATTCCCGACACTGGAGGATAGGTATTTGTAATCAGTCAATATTCCATTCTTCATGATATAGTCAATGATACGGTTTACTTACCATCATTCTCATTTCAGTTTTCGTTTCAAACGTGTCTCTCGGAACAAATAATTTAACATTGTTGTCAACTGCCGAATACACGGATACACCAGGTCGGTCGACTATAATGGTTTGAGATTTAGGTCTGGATATAACTATCAGCTTCAAACTAGTGAAATCATTTACTTCAACACCTGCCATTCGTTTAGCGGATTTCTGAAAACAATTGTATGTACAGTCATGATATACATAGAATTGCACAGGGTCAGAATCATTTAAGCAAAAAATAAATATGTACATGTGTCTGTATATTAATAATTAAATTTGATGACGTTATGTATCCATTGGTTTATTTCGGTCGATTGTGAAAAAAGTTCTGTAACATACGTTTTAACACACACTGACATCAACATTGGACATTTGAGTGAATCCTGTTTGCGTTTTATAATACGAAGTACAAAGAATTATACACAAATACAAATGTACTAGAACCATTTTATGATGTATATGGTGTGACGCGGACATTAAGCATACACAGGCTATCACTAGGCTATGGAGGTGGGTGCCTTCATGCAACGAAGAAAACAGACACACGAAATGGTATATATGTATTTACCCTTCCAATATTAGTCAAATTATACCTTTATATAAAGGTTTCAGATACAAAATCAAGAATTTGCATTTTTCAAGTACGCGATATATATCCCGATACACCACTTTTCAGTTCGGTGAGAGAATCGTTCTGTTTTCATACGACTCTGATGGAACTGAAAACCAATGTAAGTGAAGTATTAAGGTTATGTATTCAGTACTTACGGGTATTACTACATGGGCAGTTCCTCCAACACGGTGTTGAAGGATACATCACCAAACATATATAGCATTTATACAATATACGAGTACCCATACAAATACCAAAATGATATACAAGTATCAACTTCTGTAAAGATAATAGAAATTCGGACAGGGAAGGTAGTATTCTACTTAACCAGCCGAGCACAGAAAACATAAAAAACATTAAATACCACAACTACACGACACAATGCCCAACACGTAACCGAACGATAAAAAGATTTTAACCACTGAAAGCCCATGTTTCAGATGTCAAAACATCGAAAGCCCAAGTTCAAGCCATCAAAACGCTAAAAGACTTAGTTTCAGTTACACAAGTTAAAACAATCAGAATGCCTTAGTTTCTGCAATAAAAAAGCAACCTCTAGTTCTGACATGTTCTGTGTTGGTTGTACTGGACTGAATGTCATCCAATCGTTTCCGTCCTTTGAAATCTTGATAACAATTTCATCACTTGGAGCCAGTATACGATTATGTGGAATGTACAGTCTTGAAGGCACCTGTAATAGATTACTCAACAATTGTTTCTGATTCTATTAAACTTTTAAATATTACATTAATTTGTTTATAACGTTTATGTATATATATATATATCTTTATTTAAGTATCATCTCTGTACACATAAACTATACAATTTACAAAACATATATCACAGTACAAAGCCATTCTAAAAGAATTATAAGAGACTATCAAATCACAATTTCATTAAACATTTACAATATAAATCTATGTAACCATTGTTATTCTAATTATAAAAACTGCCCTAAAATATCTATCAAATAAAACACTGAAAATCAAAATCACACTAATGTGTATAGTTACAAAACGTTTTAAAATAAATTTATCACCTTCGATCAGATCGAAAATAAACTGAATAACAATTGCTACATAGGATCTGTAAAACAGGAAATATGAATAAATAAATAAGTTACATTATTTACATTATGTATGTCACGTTTAGTATATTTGCAGACTATGGTGTAGGATTGAACTCCGAAACAAAGTATTCGTTTTCTAAAAATATAATACTAATATTTGTACTGATTTTTAATTTAATTTAGAATACAGATCATGTTCATGTACATGTGATGGTTATGAAGTAAAATTAATGATGTTGAAGTCGTCACATTGATTCATATGTTCATGCTTTTAAAATATAAGGTCAGCACTAATGTTAAACAGTACAGCCTCTATAGAGCAACACCTTTGACCTTTGTTTAGAGGGTTTGCTCTTCCGAGGTCACATTTATAGTAAATATCGCCATAGGGAATTTCTGAAGGTGTTGTTATACAGAGGTTGTTACTCTATTAAGGACTGCTCTAGGTTGTTCTGTAAACATTGATGCTAGCATTGTTTTGTCTTACTTCCGAATGTAGAATAGTCCCCGAAGGGGCCGATTTCCTTTGTTTCTCTGGATTGGACATTTGATTACCGGGATTTTCTCAGACTTGGAATACACCACTGACTGGTGCGCATTAATTTTGTAACACTTATGATGAATTTTTTGTAGATTCGTACCTTACATAAACATACAACATCAGTGTTTAACAATGCCTGAATAAAAAATTAACCATACACCAGCGTCATAATACTAAAAGATACATTTCAGTTAGGATATTATGAGAGTGACGTTGCTGTTTGTGTGTACAAAAAATATTACAACCATTGTCTGAACAGGTAGAGCGAATGTAGTATGTCATTTAGCATTGAAATTATAGCTGTCTGTATAAGCCTTTATTATAATAGGTTTGACACCGTAATAGTGGACTCTACCTCTGCGTCACTCTATTCTTACCCTGACTAGACTATAATGGACATTTATTGAAAGGCGTAATCTCTAGGGATGTATTCTATTTTTTGTTTTACCTCCGAATGTAGAATGTTGTCCTTATTGGATTGAACATCAATCACCGAGCTGACAGGTTTCTCGTCGTCTTCTAACACAGTTATCACTGAATCAACTTCATCACTTGCGTTACATTCTATGTCATCTTTCTCTATCCCATCAGGTGGGGATGCTAGTACACAACTTATACCACCGTGGTACTCTCTCCTCCCATCAACTTCATCACATTTTCTGTCATAGCTGCGTAAAATTATAAACAGGTTAGAAGTTATCATAATGGTGTTTAATTGATGGTGACAATTAAAACCAATATAACGATAATGCTACCTAATGAAATCTGTTGTCAAAAAGAAACAATACTCAGACTGAATGATGCACAATGTGGAAAGTGTTTAATAAACATATTTGGTCTGCTAAAGGTCATATCCATTACACGATCTCTACAGAAAACTCTTATACGTATAAATTTTAACATGAATTAACATGGGTAATGCAATATTGTCAACAAATTGGCTTACACTACAGGTTTCCAATTGTTTGGATCTCGACGCCAAGCTCTTTCTTCTTCTTCTTTGCGTTGTCGATCTTTTTCTCTTTTCTCTTCATCACGTCTCCTTTGTTCTTCCGCCTTTCTTCTTGCCTCTTCTTCATCTCGTTTTCTCCGTTCTTCTTCTTCACGCAATCTCTTTTCGTCCGCTTCATGCTGAAAGTACATCTTGAGATGAGTTGCTGTGATAGCCGTGTAGTCATACAATGCTTACGTCCTTCACATTGTTAGGCGAGCTCTCCGTTCGCAATACGTGTGGATATATTTTTAGATATATCTATTTTGCATCGATAGCAAAACAATCAACATGTACATACTTATGTAGCATGTAACAATCTGACAGTCAATGGACAGATAGAAGACGATAGATGATTTTCCAAAGGTGTATGTAACACAGAAAGTCAAGTAGAGATTTATTAACATCAACTTTTAAGAAAGATAGTTTTGCATGGTAATGACAAGGGTTGCGTTTTAACGTTAACTTACAGTTTGGTGTATGCCTATTATCTGCGCATGTCACGTTTCTCAAAACGCCAATAAAACAATATCACACTCGAGCCGTTTGAAGATGGCGCAGAGTAAACTAGACTTAAAGCGACATGGTGTTTGTTCGAGCATAGTTAAACCTGGGTAAAATTTCGCAGTCCCTAGCTGTACTATGCTGACACATCCAAGATGCATAGTCTTATGAATGTGGTAAGTTATCTTAGTTTGTACCTGAATTCGTTCATCCTCTTCCCGTCTCTTTCTCTCTACCTCTTCTTGACGTATTCGTTCTTCTTCTTCTCTTCTTAGCCTCTCTTCTTCTGCCCTTCTTTCCGCTTCTTCCTTTTCCCTGTGTAGTGATTACTTAGATTAGAATTATGTACTTGTATGTAAGACAAGATACAATTAAACGTATACCACCTACATGTACCTAAATGACAGGCTATTCATCTGATGAAATGCTAAATTAAATGTTCAATTCATGTATTATCTAAAGTACTAGAGTAGTAAAATTACGTGAAAACTTAAATATTTTGACTTAAGTCAATAATTTGTGCAGCTCATATGTCCCGCAATTTAAAAAATAATCCATGTTTTCCTAGTGATTATAGTAGCTGTTTACCTAATACTTCACAACTATGTAACGTATTAAGCATCTTGATTTTCTTGCATAGCTGATATACTTTAGAAAAAATCAAGATTTTAAGAAATTCCTAAGTTTTCTGCTAAGATACTTTGTGAATACCAGCCCAGACCCCTGAAAAATTGCAAAACGATATGTCGTCATCTGAAGTTCAATACCTTTTTATTAGAAACAGTTAAACATCTGAATGGTCTGTTCTTACTTAGTGCAAGCGTATTTTGTCGAAATTACTTTAAGAATAACAAAATTACTCTCTGAAATGAAAGTCGAATCAACCCCTAGTATGGTATAAATACCGTCTTTTACGTTCTTCTTCCTCTTTTTTTCTTCTTTCCTCCTCTTCTTGTTTACGTCTCGCTTCTTCTTCTTTCCTTCTCCTTTCTGCCTCTTCTTTTCGTCTTCGTTCTTCCTCCGCTATTCGCTTTTCTTCTTCGTAGCTTTGTACCTTTGCATTACGCCAATTATCTAAGCAGCCTTTAAGTGAATCGACCTCCTCGGTGTATAGAGATGCCCCATCCTGTACTCTACCACATACTAGCTCTGTTTCTTCCATTAGTTCATTAAGTCTGTCATTCATAAGATCTCTTGTCGCTTGTTGTAGTGAATGAGCTAGTTTAAGTTGATCTACGACCCTCTTTCTCGTACGTTCGTCATATACAACGTCTTTTGTCACAGGTTTAAACTGGGCTGGAATAATTCAGAACAAAGTTCTATAATGTTTTCCTTTGTTACGAAAATGTGTTTTATCGACGTTAGCCTATGCAACATTGCAAATTAATTTATCATGGTAAATAAGAGAGATTTTATATCGAAAATATAATTACATTTATATTGCATGAAACAAACTTAATTATATTTGGGTGATAGTTATGAGTTATAAGTATTCATTAACTTAGGGGGTATTTACAGAATATTCTTTGAATTGCGTCTTGATTTTGTTTGATAATAGCTTGTTGTGCGCCCCGTAGTTCCGTGACCTTCGCTTCAACGTTCTCCACATAACCCTTGACCTTTTCAACCGCTTTTTGTGCGACATCTGACGCCTGTAATGATCAAATATAAACTATTGATAAGATATATTTTGCACATTTTTGATATTTTATTCACTTAAACAAAAAGAACAATATCGTGTATATGTCGGCTTAACATTGACACATATGCAAATAATACAACAGTTATTTCAACCTTCGCATGTATGGAACACCTTGATTGTCTTATACGTACAAAAAGAAATTATATGGAGTTAAAATGACATTATAACATGTCGGCATCATTGATGTGTACGTATCAAGTTGGAGCCCACCCATGAAATACACTCGGCAAAAAAGTACACACGTCGTTTTTTCGCTATAACTTTTTGATTTTTTATTATTTTTGCATGAAATTTTGTGTACATGGTATTGACTATCAATGGACTGGATAAATACATTTTTGTCTTCAAAATTAAATACAGCGGTTCATTGAACCATGAAACGTCAAAAACCGTAAAATAGCCGTGAAATTGACGCGTATGTGCAAATTATTTTTATGTAAGGTAAATTTGAATTTTAGATTTATTGTCAAATTAAAAAATCACAAAATAATTCGATTTTTCAAACAACAACATGGTGTTTTTTTACTTTTAAAAATAGTTTTTATTGTTATGGTCAAGGGGAGTTAACCATGTTTCAAATTGCATTTTTTATCAGAAGTCGATATTTCTAAAAATAAATTGGGCTTGTTCCTATCATTGTTTTTTTATTACTGTGTCCATAATAGAAACATAGACTTGAAACCGTACTGTATCAGCGCAGCGGGGCCATATGTGCATTAGCAACCTGACAATCGCCCGATGAACACACGGCATTATTGTGTTTTTTTAGATTCTGCTGTTGGCATCATTAATTTATTCTGTTTGTGACAATTTAAATCAGATGTTAAAAAAAAACATCGATTGTATTGTAATTTTACATATCCAATCTACATATGTTGAATTTTTCAGCACGATCAAACACGCATTGACCGAGCTATGAGCAATTAAACAAGTGTGTACTTATAAGTTTTGCCGAGTGTATAACCCGGTCAATTTTTTCGCAAGGTTTAAATTCCCATTTTCTCTCTCAAAACTGTTTTCCCATTATCCAGTTAATACAGCAAATTAGGATTTTTTTTACATAATATTATGACCAATATTTTATGTCAGAATGTTAACTATATCTGTCGAAATAGTATGCGAAAAATAGGTAAATGTATGAAAGACAAAATACTAATTTGCAAGAGTTGCTTCCCTTAGATTATAAAACATGTATCTATTGTTTTACAATTCGTTATTTTGTCAATAAACCAATTGGAGCCTGTATTTCGTTTTCTTCCATCTTATGGCGTTTTTCAGCCTTGCAGGACTCCACTTAAGTGCCCAAAATCGATAATTCTGCAGATAGGTTACCAAGTTCTGACATAACCTTTCCTGTAATAATGTAATTTATCTCATTTTGACCATGAGTAGTATTTTGTCGGTAAATAGTTCAACATACTGCTTTTAGATCCACAGCGTATACTAGTAAACATAACACCTGTATGCCTGATTGGGATACTATACAAATCAACTTGTTTGACTTATTGCGAGCAAAATCATCGTGATTTCAGGTCACTGTATGACTTATTGGGATACTATATATTCAACGTGTATGACTAATTGCGATAACCGGAAGTTGACTCGTTTATACACTGTGAGATCAATAGCATTTTTATCAATCATACATGTATATAGTTGTAATCATTATGCGTCTTTGTATTTTAATGTATAGATAAAATATTGCATTGAGGTATTGATTAATTTATCATTTCAATCTGACACTTGAATACCAAAATGTATTTTGAAATGTTCTCTAGTTATAAAAGTGTCATTCAGGCAAATAAGATATGGACTCAAACAAATAAAACAAGAGATACTAAGCATGTTGAGTGTGCGCCATATATATGAAAAATAAACTGGATAGGACATAGGGATACTTAAGAGGGTTAATCTTATTATTTTTAAAATGTTGAATTTAAAAATGCATGTACATACATGCATAGCAATCTGTATTTAAATTTTATTTTGTTCTTAGCATAGTTTAAACTATTTTATTTTAAGGTCAACTGTGAAAAAGTTTTTCTAACTTATATTAATCACTCTCGACACCTCATTCCTGATGTTATCTATCGCCACGAGTGTATGAGAGAAGAGAAGTCAGTTTCCCATTTAGCTGAGCGTCTAGCAAGGAAACTTCTGGTACTATTTTTATTTCGTATTTGGTATGACGCGGTCTGTAATACAAACATAAATCTAAAGAATATTGGGCTTTGAATCAGGTGAGGCGTTTTTAAAGTCCTTTAGTGTATATTAACCTGCAAGACGTAGATTCAACGTGAATCTGTGATGTGAAATGCGTGTGACATGTACTAAAACGTCTTCATACGACTACATTTACTTTATAGATATCTGCGAAAACTATTACTACTACAAAACAATATCAACCAATTTTATCATATCATTTTGAACAAGTGGTATTTGTAAAGCACGTATGTCACATTAGAGCCCAGTAATATGATTTGTTAAAGTTCATAGCAACCTTGGCCTAATGACCTAACAAATAGGGGACAACTAGCGTTGGTGGCCAACATTCCAATAGATTTTGAAGATCCTGGGCCTAACCGTTATTGAGTTATTGATCAGAAACCATTTGGTCTATTTATTAAATGTTAAAAGTCACTGTGCAATGACCTTTTCATTTGACATACTGACCCTATAGTCAATAGGGATACTGTTTTAGATTGATGACCAACCTCTATGTAAATTTCGTGGATCATAGGTTGAAGTGTTCTTGTATCATTGAACGGAAATCATCAAGACCGACTAACCGACATGTGTACAGAAATATACCCTCTCATCGAAGATGTTGGACAACTATATTTACATGTTTGGCCCGTTAAAAGACCATATGTCAAAATAAATGAGTATCTGGCAAATGTGTGTTCCTATCCATCGTAACTATTGGAATAATCATTATAATAGTCATAAGTGGAATTGCATCTTATTGCACCCATAATCGAATAATGAAATAATGCATACCTTTCTTAGTGTGTTGGTATATGCTTCTGCTTCGTCAAAACTAGTCGGGGCTTCCGGTAATTTCCGAAAGTTGTCGATCTGTTCAGATAAAATCGCTAACGCCTTAACATCTGTCATTGTGTCAGATTTATTATTATGAACTTATTAAAATATTCAAAAAACTAAAATGTGTTAAAAAAGCCTGTACTCTTACATTAAACCGAAATTAACTTTTAAAAACTAGTCGTAACCGACCGAATGATTCCAAAAAAACACAGGTCGTTCTACCCACGTTGTCAGTTGCACTTGAATATTTACAACCCGCCCTCTGAAATCAATAATTCGAGTTTCGTAGATCTAAGGGCAAGATTTATCTAAACAGAACATCTACTTCCTTGTCGACACCGAGCCTACCTTGGGTGAAACAACCTATTAGGTTCAATGCGTTTATTTAAATCGTTGAATGGCTCTAGTATTTGAATTGAAATATTTAAATGTGATACAAGCAGTAAGCGATTATGACTTTGAATGCCTGAACGATGGTTGTTTCCAATATCTATTTCAGTTTAAATACATTTTTTCCATTCAATCATTGCTAGGAGTAAAGGTTTTTTGCTGCTTTCTTCAAACTTTGCGTTCAAAATAAAATGATAACGGTAATAAAAGTAAGATAATATTTAGCATAATATTGTTGGGATGTTTACCTACGCAGTTCTCATACAATTAATAACTTGCACTTAAGCAAACTAACTAAACGAACAGTTTTTCGAACATAAATTTAAAAATCGAGGTTCCGTGTTTATGCTTTTAAGTCTCGTCCGAAAGACTGCTGGTGAATTCGGTTATGTTAGGTCGAACTCACTGAAACGCATTTCTGTTTTTATCCGAGTGGAGGCGGAATCGTTCCAATAACCTTCGGACCAGCAATGATCAGTAGCTCTTATCGCTGGACCACTTGTTGATGTGTCCATTAATTGCTGGTTTATGACGGGAGGTGGTTAGTGCTACTTGCGACATTATAAGACCCATACATATAAGAAGTCTGCATTACAGGCGCTTCATATGAGCCTATTTTCATGAAAATCGGAACAGGTCATGTTGACCAAACTGAAGTTGAAAAAGCTTGTTTTTTCCATAAGTAAAGGGAATAGTTTTCAGAAGTTTTTCTTGACTTAATAATAGAGAGGTTGCGATTCGAACGTGTACGACTACGTGTACGTTTAGCTACCCGTACATGTATACGTACGCGTTGCAATTGAAATTGGCTTGCGAAACACAACGTGTGTGTGCAACATCACAAGGAAGTTGTAACATGATTTCTTCGTGAATCGATAATGAGTGTTTATATAAACTCACTGAGACTACCGGCGAAAATCTTGGGTTTCTCGTGCATACGCATACCTGTGTGACGTAGTACACATTATATTTTCGTCTGTCACACGTCCGTTACTTGTAGAAACTACACATACCTGGATGACGAATGACCCAAAAATAGTATTCACGTACACGTACACGTTACACGTTGACTTTCGCAACCTCTCTATTATCTTTTTTGAGACGTCCATCCGTACATCCAGCACAAAACAATATCTCCCCGTCTATATGTGGAAGGCGTAATGTATTTTGACCAGCTCAAATTGATCGCATCAGAGTGTAACTGTGTCAGAAAAACAATTTGATTTTTTAAGTCTGCAATATAACTTTTACGGCTGAATTTATTATGATTATAGTACAAATATAAAGAATACGTGTATAAAAAATGAAAATGCCATTCATAATAAAGCATTTTATAACACATTAAAAATTGTCATTTTTTGTCAAAATTACGAGTTAGCTCAAATTCGATATAATTCACATTGTTGAAAAAAATTACTATACTGTATGCTTGTTTTTTTATCGTAGAATAAAGCACAGTCACGAATTCGGAAGCGTAACAATTAATTCACGAGTACGCATTCGAACACGTGACTGCTTTATTATGGATAAGACACAGGTATAGTCCAGTTAGGATATTGTGACAGTGACGTTGCAATTTATGTGTACGCAAAAAATCACAACCGTTGTCTAAACAGGTAGAGCAAAGTTTAGTATGTTAGTTATAGTTGTTTGTACAGTATAAGCCTTACAGTTTATAATTGGGTTTACACCGTTATAGTGGACTCGACCGCTGCGTCACTGGATTTTTATCCTGACTGGACTATACACATTCATTATTTCGATTCTATCATAGCAATTGTTCCGCATTTGACAACACGTCAAGACCTAATATTCACAACACTATTTTCATCCTTGAAGCTTATTTGCAGTTTAAAGTTATTAAGCTGTAGCTGTGTTTTATCGGTAATTTTAGCACAGTTTAGGTTTCTCCTAGTGTATATTGTTGTAACTACTGGTTGTATTAGAATATGGCATATACATGTATAATCATAACTCATACAATCTAACTGAATACATTTAATTTATCAAAACAATATACTTAGCACATGTACATAAGAGCAGCACCGCAAACTACTGTAAAATCATAACATTTCGCGAATGCTTTATTTTCGCTAAATTTGCAAACTCGAAAAACTCGAAAACATTATGACCGTGAACTTAAACAGCGACAGTAAAGGGCAGAAAAGGTTTTTTTTAAAAGCAAATAGTTAACCTCACCAACTACATAAACATAACAATGTCTAATATTTTTTACCTCGCAAAATAGAAAATTTTACAGTTTTATAGTTTTACAAGGTCAACAAATGCACCTGAACGACAGGATATCAATAGACGATATAATTGTACTGCAAAGATTAATAGTTTGGTATGAACTAAACAATTTTAATTGAAGATTAATATTTACTATTTGTGATGTTTAAATATTACTTTAATTTAAAGTGAATTGAAACTTCGCATGAAATGCATTAATTGTATATACATTATGATTAATATGTCCATTTGAATATCCCATTGTCAAACTTCTCGATATGAGTAATACACATATGAGCTAGCATATTGTCAATTAAGATAACAATTGATTACACTTGTTATGTGAACACATTTTTGAGTTTTTTTTTATTATCATCATTGTCATATAACTCGGCATGGAATGAGTTGAGCTGTTTGTTTGATTGGCGATTTTATCTAGACGTCTACTAGTATTGTTATCAACTAGTTTGATGTCATTTCAAATAAACAACCCTGCGTTCAACGAAGGATTACGTGACGCACGTTTGGTAACTGTTTCGTACCTGCTACGTACCTGTTACGTAATCCTTTGTTGAACGCATGGCATGTGATTGCAAATGTTCAATACTCAGTAGCCGCCACAGTCTCCTCCACCAACTAGACACGTGTAGTAGGATGAATCAGGATGTCGACAATAATGGCTGTTATCGTTATTACATCTAGTGACATACCCTCCACATGTCCACCAACCTTTGTATTTACATCGACAAGCCGTGTGTTGTGGTGGCACCTTACTGATGGTACATCCACCTCGGCGATAGTCACAATCACAAGTTGCCGTTTTATATCCTTCACAGTCACCACCGTCACCTTGAAGACACGAGTACAGTGATGAGTCCGGTGTCTTGCAATATTTAGACGAAAAGTCCCTGCAACGTACGACTTGACCATCACATGTCCATCCTCCTCGATATCTGCATTTGCATGCCGTGTTTCTCGGTGATGTCTTACTAATAGAACAGCCTCCGGGATGATAATCGCAGTCGCATGACGCCTCCTTATACCCATCACAATCACCGGTACCAAGGACGCAAGTGTTCACAGAGGTGTCTGGGGTTTTGCAATATTGTGAGCTTTCATCCCTACACCGGGTGATCTCTCCTCCGCATGTCCAACCACCCTTGTAGATACATCTACATGCAGTGTTTGCTGGAGGTGCTTGACTTATGCTGCAGCCGCCTGGATGGTAATCGCAGTCACATGTCGCTGTCTTGTAGCCTTCACAGTCCCCGTTCCCGAGAAGACATGAGTGTATCGTCATATCCGGTGACGTACAATATTGTGACGTAGGCGTTCTACACTGGACGACATCACCACCGCAAGTCCATCCACCTTTGTATTTACACAGACAGGCAAACCCAGATGGCGCCGCTTGACTGATTGTACAGCCCCCTGGATGATAGTCACAATCACATACCATACTAGCCGTACTGGTGACAACAGACGTACTCGTCGCTGCTGGTATGTCACTGGCTTGTGTTGCGAGAGTGATACCCTTCTCATGTAGAATGTCATATACCAGACCTGGGTAGTTAGTCATCACGCCTTGAACGTAATGAATGTTGTCTTCAATTGTACTTTTCTTGTCAATAGTCCACAAGTATGACATTCCGGTAACGCCATTGGCTTTATTTAATGCGGCTAGTTGCATTGTGTTTGTTTTGATCTGTTTCGGGGCACATGCTGAAATACCCGTCCCGTAAACGATGTTCTTAGTGGGTAGAGTATGTAACTTTCGGAGGGTCTCTACAATGTTGTCCTTTTCCATATCGATGCTATAGTATGTGCGACTTTTATAACCGTGGTTGTTCATCGCGTCAGCGGCAGCTTTTATGTATGGTAGAGTATCCAGCTTGGGCGATCCTACAATAACCTTCCCACCGTAACCTTTATCAAACAGATGAGTGACTAAACTACTGACAACCGCGTTTCCAGCAACTCCCATAGCAGCCTCAGTCATTTCACCGGAGTCAATTTTACTGTCGATTATAACTAAAGCCATACTCTGCTTACCGGCTATCGTTTCCAATAAAGTAGCTATGCTAGATTCGGCTCGACATGGAGATTTATGGCTGACGTCATCAAGAAGCTGTGCACATACGCTGTTAGGGTAAAATATGGAACACCATGACCATATGGGAGCTGGACATAAGCAGGTACAATCACACGCCTCACCGTTTGGACTATGACAGAATTTCGTAGGAGTTCCAGTTGATGAGAACGTCAGATCAAGCTCAACGGCGTTTGCTCCTCTGGCTAGAGCCCAGTTAACAGTTCTTGGAGAATTCGTCATGTGAGCTATGTTATAAAACCCCTCAGCACCTGAAACAGAGAACGACGGTCACGTGATTAAATATTGTAAAGTCATATATTTTCGCGATGTCGAAATTTCGCGAATTTGTGATTCTGTAGTGAGGTGTAATAAAGCGTTGATGGTTTTGTAACCGTATTTCACATTATCCTTCTGCATCAAAATATAAGCTATGAAAATTGTTTTGTTTAAAGACCATTTATTATAGGTCTACTAGTAGACCATTTATTATAGGTTTACTATCATACGAATATTTTCAAGGGAGGTATACGTCGTGCAAAAATATGTATAATAAAGTTCGAGTAATTTCCCTTGGTTGGTAACTAAAACAATGTAAAAAGAAATTGTTTCATAACTCTAACCTCTTCAGTGTACCAATACCATGTGATGTTTACGACATTTAACGCTAAAGACCTAAGTCGACATTAATTTGCTTCACTTCGAAAACAAAAATAGCGGGAGTATTTTATTTCTTCATCGATTTCTATGAAAAATACACCACGCTATTAAAGGGACAATTACTTGTTTTCCCAGAAACATAAGGCCTTTTCAGCAGATGTGCCGTTGTTTCGGCAACCTATGATCAGACTACAGCTTCAAGCCTCTTATTTTCCAAGGTTTCACAGGGTGTTGGACAAAACGGGCACAGCTAGCAGCTGCAAATATCTTATATTTCGTGGAAACCAAATAAGTGTCCCCTTAACGTGACGTATACTTCATAGAAATCGGTACAGAAATAAAATACTGTTAGACCTAAAAAAAATAGTGTGGTGAAATGAGCCATTGAACGGGCCTCAAATCCGTTACTTGACTTAGTTTTAGAAGTACATTTAAACGTATTAGCTTTTCAGTTTTGATCACTTGTCTTATATACTTGTGAAATATTCATTGTGAAATATATGCTAAAATCGTCAGAATATATTTATTTGGCCTTTTTAGTCACAACTATAGCCTTGTATATGAACAAAAAATATAATATCAACACTTGGCACGGTCGACTGGTGGCTTGTTATCAGTGTAGATTGAAAAAGTATATATACGCGTACGTACTTAATCTAAATATGCGCGAAAATAGATCAAAAATGGACATCGGAAATGCGTTTGAAGATCCCACCTTTATGGAAACAATAGCAATTTTTACCATAATTTTTAAATATTTATAAAAGATAACGGGAAATCGAACAATGTTGTACTCAACTTAAACAGCATTAAATATCACTAACCACAATAACACGACATAATGCACAACCTATAACTCAACTTCTAAAAGTCCCAAGTTTCAGCAGTCGAAAACCTGAAAGATCCCGTTTCAGCCATAAATAAACTTAATTACCTTGTCTCGGCTATAAAAAGATAGATGTCCTGGTTTCAGATGTAAAAAGGCTGAACTACCTCGTTTTAGCCGTCAAAAAGCCATAAAAAGTTCAAGAATAACAATTACTGGTAAACCTCAGCTAGGAGAGACCACCTGTCACTTGATACCACAATCTTACTGTTCCTACCGGTGGCATTTATACAAAGGTTTGACTGTATATATTCGTAATCCATTATCAAACCATTAAGTGAGCAACTCATCAGAGTGTTCGTAAATTGAAGTATAGCTAGCGGCTATAACGATAGTGAAGATACATACATGTGAATATTTCGGATGAATGAATATTAAACGAGTTATATTTGACATAACAAAATAACAAGTATATCGTATGTTGCTAAATCAATACGTTTCTCAATATTTTCTACAAGACAAGTACATTTGTTTGTTTTTGTGTTTGTATGCGTTCAACTTGAACAACCGTAACTACGTGAATGTTAGGTTTTATCCATGCCAGATTGGCTAATGACCATGGACTTCCGAGGTATGAGACGGTTATGTGATGCAAGGGATACGGGTCCCAAACTTTAGCCCTTTCCGACCAGTCTCCTTGGTTCTTTAATATGCCTGTAGTACAGCGCTGATTCACGCGAGATTACCTCAGGGTAAGCGATCAGTTCATCTACATTTGGATGGGAAACACTGAACGGCGTTCCAGAATTGAAAAAAGTGGCGTCCGAGATTCGAACTAGACATCTCTCGACCATGTGCACGGTTACAAATCCAGCGTATCAACCATTGGACTACCATAATGCATTATTCCCTCGTACGGTTGATTACATCTACATGTTAGAACACTATCTATAGTCAGTCATCCCAGTTCGTAGTTCGTAATTAATTTCAAAAACAAAGTATAACTCCAACAAATTAACATGGTGCTCCACCTTTAAGCATGACTATAATTTATATTGAAAGCTTATTGCGTGGAATATATCAATTGTTGCTAGAAAGTCGTACATTGTCGGGAATTATGATTAGAAATCAAAAGTTAAAACATGTAAATAGTGGTTTCGGGGTAATACCGGTAGTGGTAATTATTGGTTCGCACTATAAATGCTGGATTAATATTAATCAAACTATATTCACGGGTTTATATATCATGTGAAACACGCACATTATGAAATAAAAGGAGAAGCAATTTAAAACTACAGACAGAAATTTACAAGACATTTTTCAGGACCAATTTCATTAGTATGCCAATAACAAAATATCTGAAGTTAATTTCGTGTATGGACGAACTATGCTTTAACAGAAGATACAGCTGTCTACAATTTCTACATTAAATACGTGTATATATTCGATAATTATGATGATACATGAGACATGACTACTGTAAAATCATTAATTTTCGCGGGTATTAAATTTCGCAGATTTTTGAAAAATGGTTTATTAGATTTTTTTTAATTCGTGGATTTAAAGTTGAACGAAACATCTCTTGCTACGTACTTTTAAGGTCAATTATTCGAGCGGATAAATTTTCGCTAAATATTTCATCCGCTAAATCAGCGAATAATAATGAGTTTACAGAATGACGTACCGTATTTTAATCGACATTAATCAGAATCCCACTGATTAACAGTATTTCAGTCATATAGAGACTACCAAGTCATCATATCTTGTCAAAGGGTGATGCTGCGTTTACAGCTAGTCACGATTTCCACAATGTCTACGATTTAGCCTGAATAATCGTGGCTGACTGTAAACGCCTTCATGAACCAATCAGCCAAGATGCCTACGATTTAGCCTGAATAATCGTGGCTGACTTTAAACGTCTGCATGAACCGACTGCATTTCGACAACTATTATCACATCTCTGGCTTAGAATTCGAAGGTCGTACGTACAAAGTTGATGTTTTGAGAAAACGGGAAAAACTATCTGAAAACTACAATTGATAATTACATGACCAACTCCGATTTTCATGAAAATAGGCACATAACTAAGAAGCCTTTAGATGCATATTTCAACTATGCATGAGTCTTACAAAGTCGTAAGAAGCACTTACGACCATCTAATTCTTAGCCAGCGAAATGTTGATGTTTACATGTTTGGCCCGCATAGACATGATAATTGTGATAATATGATAATTTGCTGGACCTATGAGCAATCGCTGAACATTGCACTAGGAGACCTATGCTGTTATCAGCGACAACCCCACTGAGATAATCAACATTAAAGGGACGATTAGGGAGTTGCATTTACATAAATGTCATAATGGGAACGGATGATATTACATGCAGAATCATGAGAAAGATATTAACAACTTGCTTCGTTGCAAGCAATGTTTGCAACTCTGTTCCTTTGGTGATAATTTGATAAACGTAATTGATCAATGGTCAAAGGGTAAGGTAAGCAGTTACATGTATCGGTAGTCTTAGAAGGGAATTTCTATTGTCCACAATTAATTCTCTAGCCTCCCATAGAGAGCTCACATATTAAAACCAACATTATGGATGCAGCAATACGCGAACCATACTTAATGAATCATTTATCATAAGGAAGAGAAACTGTTAATTGAAATGCACTTGGAATTTTTTACAGCGTACACGAAACATGCGCCATCCTCAAAGAAGCATACGTACATGTATATACCAAACGAACTCTGGTAGCAACCTTATGTACTAGCCGGCACGAGGAGGATAGGTAGGTAGGTATATACCGAATGAACACGTTTTTTAGCCTTTTAACCTTTGACCTCTAAGTGTGACCTTGACCTTTGAGCTAGGGACCTGTGTCTTGTGCATGACACATCGTCTTGATGTGGTGAACATTTGTACCAAGTATTATAAATATCAATTAAAACATGACAAAGTTACAGAGTAGACACGATTTCACAATTTTCGAACAACACAGACCCCCACACACACGGACAGGGTGAACACTATATGCCCTTCCGTGCATAAAAAGGAGAAACATCGTTCGCCATCACCGTTAGTCTTGCTACTTTAGTCGATGAAAATAAGGCTTATTAGTTACCCGGAAAAAAGACACAGTTATGTCAATGCGTACAAAATGCAGCACATGGTTTTTCGAAATCCAGCAGCAGATTAGATGATATTTTGGCATTTGTTCAACGTTTTCTTAATCGGTTTTGTTCAGATAACATGCGTACTATTGATTTCTTGACAAGTGTGTGAAGCTGGCAGTCCAATGTCCATTTTAGCTGTTTTCTTGACAATTATCAAAGTTTGAGAAGTAATGTCATTCTCACAATTTAATGTCTGAAATAGTATTATTATAAAAGTGTATATTTATTTATAATAAGTGGTTTTTGCTCACAATTCACAGTTTGGATTGAAGTCGGAGTTGAAATAAAGTAATTCACTTCCTACTAAAATAACAGTGTTTGGCAAACCATAGGAATTTTAAATTATATCCATGAATAGCAGTCGATACATTCAAAATTGATCTATACATTTATCTGTTTATTATACTGAAAGGATGGCAACGCATTCCTCCCTCCAAAATTGAATCCCGTAGCCAGTAATATATATCGAAACATATTCAAAACCCGAATACTACGAACCAATAACTTAAACAATAAGAAATCAATTATAATTGTAAAATTTTAATGTTACCTTTTGTGAGATATATCTGATTTCCTACCACAAGCAAGAGGGTTAGTATTGCGACCGCCATCGCTGAACATCCACAACTGTGTGTCGTTTAGTATAACTCGTACGACCCGTTGAATAGGATATGACTAAATCAAATTCACGAAATTATCGTGCGATTTTTGTGAAGTTATTTTGGAAGCGGATGTATTTACATTGATTCGCTAATGGATTGGGTAGTGAAGATTCACTGAAAATTGTTTTATTTCACGTTAATCTCGTGATGAAATCTTTTCAATTGCACACGGGGTGTTTCGTGTATTTAGTGCACACAAATTAACGTGATACTCGAACCTTCTATTAGCAAAGTTTAGCAGTAACTGTTAACGCCTTGTCTTAAGTTTAATGTCAGCTCAGTTGCTTTTATAAAGAGAAAGTATCACGATTGTGTACGATGCGTATAGTACAGAGAATATGACCTGAACTCCAACTTCTATTAGCAAAATTTATAGTCCATATAATTTAAAACGACTCTAGACCTTCAATTAGCATAATTTAACAGTTGATATCTTGTACATGTATATGTTTATAATCCCGGTTGACGAGTGTGTGTTTTCATAAGAAAACGCTTCTATGTGTAATACAAACACAAATCTAAAGGAGCGATATTTCACGTTTTGCTTGCGGATATTGATATATATTTAACATAAGAACCTTGTATTACATTGTATATTCATGCATAAAGGTCAGGATCAAGTCAAATACTCCGCATTTTACTAAATCTTTATTGACATATTTCGCACTAGAATATTGTAGACTGCCTTTGAGCTCCTACGGGTTTCGCCGTTAGACAAACGGATATCACCGAGAGACATACGGAGATCACCGAGAGACATACGGAGATCGCCGAGAGACATACGGAACTCACCAGGAGACATACGGGTACCACCGAGAGACATACGGAGATCACCGAGAGACATACGGAGATCACTGAGAAGCATACGGAGATCACCAAGAGGCATACGGAGATTACCGAGAGACATACGGAAATCACCGAGAGACATACGGAAATCATCGAGATCAGGTTATTTTGTTCGCACATATTTGACGTTCTTTAAATTTAGTAATCGAGACATGAAACGTATTACGGCGTATTTTAATTTGATTTTAATGTTTTGGTGGTCCATATTTGATACCTAAAACACTTATCATAACAGTTTCGTTTATTTTAGATTCACAATATAAATTATCCAATTAGACTAAATCGTTTTCGCACAATTTAACTAAAATAAAATGTATTCGATTGAAAAGTCATGACTCACATACAACATATACATGTACAATATTGACATACCACATTGTAGGTGACGTAATGTTTGGCTAAGAACGCAAGTAAAAATCAGTCAACACAAAGTTTAAAACAACCGTAAATATTTTGTTCTTTGACCGATTTCAACGGCCAACCCCGACGCCCATGCCGAGAACATGTACTATCCACACACCCTAATAGTGTTCTACAAAAGTCAAAGTTTTCGCCCGAGATCATATCAACTGCCTCCAGGGATATTCGTTATACGCTCTGCATATAAAATCAAAAGCGGAAAATAAAGTTTAAACAAGAAAGGTAAAGTTTAATTATGCTGATAAAAAGTTCGAGGACCACGTTACTTGTTTTCACCATCTCACTGCAAGGCGTTCGTTGATGACTTTCCTGTTTATCAGATTTTATGTATGTCTGATTAAATTCTCTATAGCTAGTCTATAAAAATCAAATAAAAACAAATCACTTTGATTCAAATATACCGAAACCCGGATTTGTGCATTTAAATGGTTTCGAAGAATGCTAATTGAACATTAAATGTTTATGGAATTATAGGCTTTTAACGTTTAGATAAAATCCATTTGCACAATATTACAGTTAAATATGTATTAAAGATCACCTTAAAAAGTTTGAACAAATATCATTATTAAAAACCCTGCCTGCAAAGTAGATCCGTTTTATCACCCAGGCTAGTTTCAGTGTAGCATTACAATGTGACTTTTACATCACTAAAGGCTACACATCCAAGACGAAATTTGCCTCGCTTCTTATGTTAACTTATGATACAGATTTCAAACATGCATGAGTACTTACGGCCTTCTCTTTCTAAACCAGCGTAATGTTTTTTTTCTGGTGGACGACTCGTGGACTGAATATACACACGTGCGGCTTTAATGTGTTACGTAATGTATTCTAGGGTTCTGAGATTAATCTAGACTAAGTTCTATTTGTATCAAAATATGACTTTCAAACTTGAATTTTAATTCGCATTGTATGTGCATAGTTTAAAATAAGTTACTGTTCCACTATTTGACTATAATATTGCCTTTGTTATGAGTTTGCAGGAATGGAGTCATTAGTGATATATATTTATTATACCTCCCTTTTTTCTGCAATGCAAAAGTCCCATTGTCCCAGAGAGAGACATTATGGCTGTCATTGACAGTTCCAACTAGGGGTGGGCCGATGCATCGAAATATCGATGCATTGCGATTCTGAGTGTCCCGATAGTATGGATCGATAGTAAAAGTCTTGATGCAATAACTATCGCCGATAGTTAGCTCAACTATCGATAGTTACGATAGTTTCCTTTTTATAAAAAAAGTTTATTATGAATTTAAAACAACTTCCGTTTTCGTTAAAAAAAAACTAATTGTAAATAACCACACGCATCAAAACAGCCACAATGGACCAATATCACCTTAATTTTATTAATCTATTTCTGTTAAATTCATTTTAAATAATTTCCACGAAATAGTAGATTTGTATTTTGTACAACAAAGTGATATTTTACACAGTGCAAATTTGCATTTACAAGTTAATCTCTGGTTTTCAAATTTTGGCAATAACTATTGCAATAGTATCGCAATAGTTTCCAGCAATGCAATAGTATCGCAATAGTACTTTCAGCAATAGCAATAGTATTGCGATAGTCAAAGTTTGACTCAATAGTCACCCCTAGTTCCAACCCATTTGACACGTGATCGACCGAAAACTGACTGTCATGTCATGTGATCGACCTGACATTTTCAATGGCATGCAAGGGCAAGTAACTGTGTCAAGCATAAAGCTAAAATTTTGTTGTAGTTGTCTCCCTTGTACACAATTAGTAGTGACGTCACTGGTCCGCGCGCTCATCTGCGATTCAAACAAGAGTGTAAAAAACAAACCTGTCAAGATTTGTCAGTATGATTTAATTTACTTATATTTTGTTCGGTATAATAAAATAAATATCAGATGCCTGCCTGCGTGACATTGATATTGTCAACCCTCGAAACAGAATGTCACCCTCGGCTTCGCCTCGGGGTGACATTCTGCCCTCGGGTTGACAATGTCAATGTCACGCAGGCAGGCATCTGATATTTATATAATGTCTCTCGGTGATATATGTATGTCTCTCGGTGATATATGTATGTCTCTCGGTGATATAATGTATGTCTCTCAGACTCGGTAATATATATGTATGTCTCTCGGTGATATATGTATGTCTCTCGGTGATATATGTATGTCTCTCGGTGATATATGTATGTCTCTCGGTGATATAGGTATGTCTCTCGGTGATATAGGTATGTCTCTCGGTGATATAGGTATGTCTCTCGGTGATATAGGTATGTCTCTCGGTGATATATGTATGTCTCTCGGTCATATATGTATGTCTCTCGGTGATATTTGTATGTCTCTCAGTGATATAGGTATGTCTCTCAGTGATATATGTATGTCTCTCGGTGATGTATGTATGTCTCTCGGTGATATAATGTATGTCTCTCAGACTCGGTAATATATATGTATGTCTCTCGGTGATATATGTATGTCTCTCGGTGATATATGTATGTCTCTCGGTGATATAGGTATGTCTCTCGGTGATATAGGTATGTCTCTCAGTGATATATGTATGTCTCTCGGTGATGTATGTATGTCTCTCGGTGATATATGTATGTCTTTCGGTGATATAGGTATGTCTCTCGGTGATATAGGTATGTCTTTCGGTGATATAAGTATGTCTCTCGGTGATATAGGTATGTCTCTCGGTGATATAATGTATGTCTCTCGGTGATATATGTATGTCTCTCGGTGATATATGTATGTCTCTCGGTGATATATGTATGTCTCTCGGTGATATAGGTATGTCTCTCGGTGATATAGGTATGTCTCTCAGTGATATATGTATGTCTCTCGGTGATGTATGTATGTCTCTCGGTGATATATGTATGTCTTTCGGTGATATAGGTATGTCTGTCGGTGATATATGTATGTCTCTCGGTGATATATGTATGTCTCTCGGTGATATGGGTATGTCTCTCGGTGATATAGGTATGTCTTTCGGTGATATAGGTATGTCTCTCGGTGATATAGGTATGTCTCTCGGTGATATAATGTATGTCTCTCGGTGATATATGTATGTCTCTCGGTGATATATGTATGTCTCTCGGTGATATATGTATGTCTCTCGGTGATATAGGTATGTCTCTCGGTGATATATGTATGTCTCTCAGTGATATAGGTATGTCTTTCGGTGATACATGTATGTCTCTCGGTGATATAGGTATGTCTTTCGGTGATATAGGTATGTCTCTCGGTGATATCCGTATGTCTCTCGGTGATATCCGTATGTCTCTCGGTGATCTCCGCATGTCTCTCGGTGATATCTGCGTTTCTCTCGGTGATCTAACGGTGATACCCACAGGAGCATGAAAGCAGTCTACATCAAACATAGTAAAGTAAGATGGATAGTTATTGTTTGTATTCTTGTCTGTTGCTAGGCTTGTGAAAACAAGTACAAAATGTACATTTTTGTACAAGCATTCTTATTCAACTTCACAAAAAGCGATATCCGGAAACCTTAACAAAGGTTTCAATCAACGCATGGTACGTTTTGGTTGGTTTATAAAAACACAAATGACGTGTACTCATTGTTACAATGGAGATTGTGAAACAACCTTAGCGTCATGTAAATAATACTGTTGCAATTATTCCGTATGTTGGTATGGCGATCAGCGAATAAACAGGCAATTACCAATATCATTGTCGGTTATTTTGCCCAAATGTGCGACTTACGCATATTTGAAATTTCAAGCTTGTTTTCCTGAAAATCGGAACAGGTCATGTTGACCAAACGGTTGAAAAAGTTTGTTTTTCTATACATGAATCAGTAAAGTGTATTTTCCAAACAGTTTTTTCTTGTTTTCTCAAATAGCGTTTTTGTTCTAACGACCTTCATTCCGCTAAGCGAGCAATATGGCGTTCAAGTTTATCCGTTTGACTTTCGGTGATCTCTTTTGTTTCTCGGTGGTATTCTTATGTCTGTCGGTAATTTCCGTATGTCTCTCGGCAACTTTTCGCACCGGGCCTAGTCGGTCATTTGACCTTACATATACACAGTATGTTCGATAGAGATGAAATATCCTTGGTGAGCATTTATCTGCGGGAAATACGGATATATTTCTACATACGAAATAAAAAACGAGTACACAAGCATTATTTTCGGGGTTTTTTATTTCGTTTGTCGTATTAATAAATTAACAAATTTTAAAATAAATCTTCTAATAAAATAACAACACTATATACAAACAACATCTGGTGTTCTTGTGAGAACACACTGTAACAATAAGAAGAGAGAAAGGGAGATAATAGAAAGAGTTAGATCATCACAGATCCCAAATATCACAGATCCCAAATATCACAGATCTCAAATATCACAGATCCAACAAAAAATAAATAAAACAGAATCATCTCATCGTACAGTCAGCTCAGACTGAAGTCATTGACACTCATTGAATGCGTCTTCGTTTAACATAAGTTATTCGTTTCTCATATTACGTCACAAAGTTCAATGGTGCTACGTATCAAAATGTCGTCTTCCGATTGGTTAATTTTCAAACGTTTATTTAAATTTACCAATCAGAGGCAAACGTTGATCGTTTTAATTTTACGTTTAGCACTCAAATACAGTCCTCATTTGACGAAGAAACGCATTTTACATGTAACATGGTTTCCGACGCCGCTCAAAAACGTAGTCTCAAACCGGTGCCTTCAATTTGTCTATGACGCGGTTTCTCCCCCGCTGACCAGGATTTAGACTTGACCCGGAAGTGACGTAAATCATTCTTGTGTTCCTTGTGTAACATAGGTTTGTATGTCTGTGGGAAGCATTGTTCCTGAAAATATGAAAAAATAAACATTAATAACAATATTCATTACAAACAATTTGTTCAAATCAGGCATACTGTCGTTGTTTAACAATATCTCTTTTATTTCTGATACCTTTAACTAGGCCTACTTATTTGCCTCGCAGACAGACACGCCACTTGGCTTTTTGAAAATTAGAGTTATTTCGGTGGCGCGGTCGGTACGGTCACCGTCACTTCAGTGCTAGGCGCTGTCACCGTTGGGCCATTGGTTCGAATTCCACTCATGCCGAGTGAGGGGTTCATATACGATTTTTAAATATACGCTATAATCTGTTTTTCATTAGGTTGGTTCCTTCTCAAATCGTCTGAGATCAGACTCAATATTGTGCGCATCCGAAGTAGTTGTTATAAATGACGTATATTTACCTTGTGTTGATAGTAGAATGCCTTGTATCCTCCTTCTAGGATGTAAATCTCAGGAAAGTTGAGACGTGGATAGTTATCTTTGTTTAATTCACGATCTAAGGATCTCAAGAACCGGTACCTGTGAAGAAATAAAAAAAATATTAATATATGTAACGTATTAAAAAATCAATCAATCGAATTGACAAATATTGAAAGTGCTAAGTTATTCAAAATATACTTCATTCTTTTCCTGCAATGTTAATTTTACGGAGAAAATTCTAATTATCATCTTTTAAGATGTGATAACACTGCATTCGGAAGATGTGTGGCGTCGCCTATGAGGATGGTGACAGCCTAATTGGCTAATTATATTAAATGAATAATGCGATAGGTTATATAGATTGCAATAGAATTGATAGTTCAGTTGATAAAACGCATGATATATATCTAGCATTGTAAATCGGCGCCTAAAGTCACATGCTTGAATTCATACTAATTAGAGGATCTAAGCAAATTGCGCTGACGCATGCGCGCGCAGTTTCTTCGAGAACCGAAAATGATGCATTTTTTCTTCGATTTAAGTCCAAACTACGGTATGTTCATATTTGAAAAATATGTTATTATAGTATATTTTAAGCATATAAATATAAATGTACTTACATTTTTGGTCCACGTTCTGATGAAAATTCACAATGGAAGATGAGTACATGAGTCTTGTTTGATGTTGAAACATTGTCCTTCAAGAACTGTTCAACCATAGGCTTGGTGTACAAATTAATGGCTCCCTCAATATGTCCACCTTCATACTCATAAGGATATCGGCAGTCAATGACGGTCGTGGAATCCATTGCGTTGTCATAACGACCATCCAATATGGCGGACATCGTTTCCGGTGATATAGCACTCAAGTCATTATGTTTTCCTGGAATTGTGGGTAATACGTTCTCACGTGATCCGTCAGCGATAAGATCAACTTTGGTAGATAATTTCTCCACAGCTTTAATGATATAGGACAGCGGACTCATCTTTACTGTCCCAGACTCGGTGTAAGTTGGTTTTGGTGTGGAAGTGAAGAACTGGTGTCGAATCCTCTTGGCTGTTGGAGTCGTTTCAACATTTTCCATCGGTCGTTTCAATGGTGCGCATTTCCTTGTCTGTAATAAAGCAAAATGTGCCATCAAATTGTGTTAAATGCATTTATATATAATGTTTGCGTTCAATTAGTGATATGCCCCCAAATTTGGTAGATCTTAACACTTAAATATATTATGTTTTAACAATTTTTAGAATATATCGGTCTGTGCTGACGAAACTTAATTTAGCAAATTCAGGTTTTATAGTAAATTTTCAGATAACTAGCCGTTAAAATCGACAACGTTACGTCAGGCATGACGTCATGAATAAATAATTAATCATATTATGGTTATTTTTCCCGACCTTTGCGTCATCTTTTCATTACAAAGTTATTTACTGAACTGTAAAATTGTATCAAATGTTGTTCCTCCCGCGTATTAATAGTAGAAAAATCAAACGAATTTAAAGTAGTTTACCTTATTTATTTCCATATGTTCACTGCATAGAACTTTCATGTCAAAGGACTTCATCTCAGGAAATACACTGCTTGTCCCGGTAACTGTTTCTCCAAAGTTCAGTCGTGTCCTGCAAGACAAAGTCCCAATAATGTAATAAAATAAAATATTATCAACAAAACTTACGGTCCAGACTTTACTTCCTTGTTTTAACATGCGCGTATTAACTATTTAAGATTAGCGTATTTGTCAAAGCATTACAAATGCCGATTATACCAATACACTGTACATGTATATTCCATGGAAATTCTTCTTCTTAAGTAATATGTTTTTTTATTAATCTTTTTTAAACCGAATATTTTCCTTTTAAGTATTTTGTTCTAGTTTTACAAAATTATCCTTATAAACAAATTTGTCACAAATACTAATTTAAAATATTTTACTTAATCCCATAAATTTCAGAATTGCTTTATTTAAATCAGCATCTGAACACAGCGTTTTAATTTAAACTAATATTAATGAACAAGTAATACATACCTTGATCGTTTAGCGACAGGATACTCCACACACTCAACAGGTATAGGAGGCATGATGGTTGATAAATGTATAATATTTAGATGAATATGTTACTGAATGAAAAGCTAGAAATGTAATGATACCCAAATCACAACTTCCCGGATATTTATACGGACACCCTAGACAGTGTCTGAAAACCGTTCATCTGTTCACTCAAGCATAATTAGATTGTTTGATTACAGGTAATTAGTTTGAGCTAATGAAGTCGCCGCTTTCAACACCCGTAGCAGGACATTTATGGATCAAAGCGCGACAATCAACCAGTGATTGCAATCACTATTGTCTTCTATTGTTCCGATGATTAGCGATCATTACCGAACAATATTAGCTTGTTTGGATCACACGTTGAGATAACTAGCAGTCTGCAAGAGCCTGGAGAACAACTCGCCAAGATATTTGCAGTTTGCTGATGTTTGCTGGTTTACAATATGTTTTTATCAGATGTGATTGTAAAAAAGAAAATATTTTTATACCCAACAAACAGATGTTTATCAAATTGATTCAATTTAACTATTTATTATTTAGCATTATCATATATCTAGGAAAATTATTTTCATGCGGCATCTTTATACAGTCATGTATATGTTTATTAGAAGCAATTATTTAGCATTATCATATATCTAAGAATATTATTTTCACGCGGCATCTTTATAATGTATATTATATTTGACTAACGCGAAATAATTATTTAGAATTATCATATATCTAGGAATATTATTTTCAAGCGGCATCTATATGTAAATTAGAATCTAAAATATTAAACATATACGAAGAACAATTATTTTAATTTGAGCTTTTTATCAGGCTAATTAAACTGTCAAAATTAACTGCAGCATAACCTCTCCAGAGCGGCGCCCTCTGTAGGGCAACAACACCATCCAAATTTCCATAAGGCACTATTTACTATAAATTTAACCACTGTAGAACAGGAACCTCTAAACAATGACCAATATTTGACAAGGTGGTCTTTGTAGAAATGTTTTATAGTATTTGCATCAATTCGTTGGTAGACCTTAGCACTTATTTCTCAAAATATAAATGATATATTTTCATGAATATAAAGCAATTTATACTTTTGCATGAGAATGACATAGTGACAATAGATGACTTTGAAATAAAAATCGTAACAATAATCATAGCAATAAAATGAACCTTTAACGTTAAAGTAGTCGTTCTTTACTTAAGGCTTTGCTGGGCTATAAACACATTGAACAGCTCAAAACTCTGGTTTCAGAATTGCTTCAGTTGGGAAAGGAATTCAAAGAGCTTTGCAAGCTTTATCTGCAATTGTGTGTCAATCTTAAAAAGTCATATATATTTTGTCTCGTATTTGATTATGATGCAGATTGCATTACAAGGACTTCTCGGAATATGGTTTAAGGACTTACTACATGAGTTATCTATAAGCAGAACGACTCATAAACCTCTTCCATATAGACTGACATTGTTTGTCCGTCCGTGGTGCGATATTTGTCGACATTATACGGCGACACTTCTGTCGTCTCAAAGCACCGAGATCGCATCTCTAGTGTCTGCTAATTATTATCATCATTGACAATTATTACACTTCAATGGTTGTTTGGTTTCATCTAGAACTGAAATCACCGTACAGTCACGATGTTACCGCCGAGTTGTCTTCGTGAATGTTTGGACATCTCCGGAGAAGATCGAGATTATAATCGGCTATCATTACAGATAATCGAATTATAACTATTGTTATCACACAATTCTCACTATAGAAATGGAACATTAGGCTAATTATAGGTCTTATTTATACTCATATATTAGTAAAACTGTCATCAAGTTATTCGGAAAATGTGTTTTATGTCTTGTGCAAGTTTATTTATTTGATTCAATGATAACAATGATAAAAATTCATGCCCTAATTGTCGAAGTCAACTTCACTTTTGTTTGGTTCAGTAACGAATGCATATGTACGACAAATATAAAAAATGACGTCATAAGACACCCGTGCATGCCCATGGAGAGCGGTGGCCTAAAGGTAGAGGGGTACGCTTTGTAGTCCAGAGGTCCATCGTTGGATCCCCGTGTGAAATACAGCTTTAATTCTGAGAGCAAGAATAACACACAATATATACAATGCTTCCCTCGACCAAAGTTTGAGCTGGTACCTGTGACGATGGTGTCTGTTCATGGCCACCGTATCTTGATGATTGCTGCACACCATAAAGGAGAAAAATAGTCTCCCGAAAGATATTTCAAAGTAAACTTCAATAGGAAGCCAAATGACAAGGGGAAGTAAAATGTCAAGGGGTGGCTGAACGGTTAAATTGTTGAAAGCGGTCCACGTAAACTGGTACTAGTAACGTTTTGGGGTATTTGCCTCTCGTCTTTGCAATGATTGTTTATCATGAACTTCTACAATTTAACCTCTCTAGAACAACTCCCTTTTTGAAACACAAAGTACTGTTCTTTTAGAGAGGTTATTGCAATGAAAAGGTCAAAATAATAGTAAATGGTTACTTCTGGGACAAAATGATTTTGTTGTTTAAGAAAGGTAGTTGTTCCATCAAAGATCGCTCGAGATCTAGAGATGTTATACTATATGAGGAACATTCAAAAATAAACAGCACTATTGTCATAACACATGCATTCTTGAATAATACAAATCAAAATATATATCATCAGAAACCGGAATCCTTTTTCTACATGCAGTACAATTATGAATGAGAATAAATTCACGGTTTGAGAGGTACAGTCGTCTAAACAGGGTCACTAACGCTGACCCTGCGCACAAAATGACGTCAATGACGTCACGCTATTTTTAAAACACGTCGTAAGTGCTTCCTATAGAGCTATAAAATACGCAGTATTCATGTATAGTGATAATGGCGATGTATGCATTCCAGTACTACACACGTAAACTATTTGTGAGAATCTTATGTATTTTACCGGATCTTACATCGAACATCTGGGCGAGAATCAGTACCATAAAACGTCGGAATGGTAACAGACGTCACAAACGTTTTAGTGATTTTCTATCACAGCCCTATTTTTCAAGTGTGAATAACAATCCCAATGACGTTTATGCCATTCTAAGACTAACATAAGACTTCTAGGACTCTGTCCCATTGTAGTTAGTTAATACGATAATTCCATACGATGCCGAGTGCATCTCATGATGCCGAGTGCATCTCATCTTGCCGTTGACAGAATTTGGTGTTTGTCCATTTTGCCTTACTTTCTGGTGGTATCACTTTTACGACACGACTTTGTCACTTGTGGAGTTCAAGTTCTGATTATGTCAGCATATAACGTTTAAATGTCTTCATTATTTGCTGACAATGCCCAATGTGTTACCTGAAATGTTTATGCGATGTTTGAAAATTGTCGATAGGGTAGTATAATAGATATGTCTCATAACGTAGTCGACATCATTGGTTATTGATTGACTGCGCATGGTTCATTTTACTATTGTTATGAAATTGACTATAATGAACAGACATTTAATTGTTACATGATAAATCGAATATCGACTTTTCGCCATTGAGTTCCGATTCAACATTATATCATAATATTATGTGTAAAATTAAAAACTGTTTCCGCGAGGGTCCCAGTCCTGTTTATTCTTGAACGACCCGTATATAGGATTCATTATATTAAACAAACATGTATTTAATGTGTCTCCTTGTTGATTGGCATGGTCTTCGTGAGGTGAACGGACAATAAAGTTTAAGGATTTACAACATGAGTTCTCTCTAAGCAGAACGACTCATAACCCTCTTCTATACATACTGACATTGTTTGTTCGTCCGTGGTGCGATATTAGTCGACATACGGCGACACTTCTGCCGTCTCAAAGCACAGAGATCGCATCTCTATTGTCTGCTAATTATTATCATCATTGACAATTATTACATTTCAATGGTAGTTTGGTTTCATCTAGAACTCAAATCACCGTACAGTCACGATGTTACCGCCGAGTTGTCTTCGTGAATGTTCGGTCTTCTCTGGAGAAAATTGTGATTATAATCGGTTATCATTACTGATAATCAAATTGTAAGTTATTTATATCACACAATCCAGCCTATAGAAGTAGAACATTAATATAAGTGTATGTTTTATCTCTACTCATATATTAGTAAAACTGTCACCAGGGTTATCTTAAGTTATGTTTTAAGTCAGGCGCAAATTTTAACTAGCTTAAATGATAAAATGTTCCGCCAAATGCAACGCAAGTTTTTTTTATTTTCCTAAAAACATACGTAGATTAGTGCAGTAAGTTAACGCCCTTAAACTCCATTTTGTGTGTATATAGAACAAAAATCGTTTATGAACCCTCACCCGGTGCGTAGGTTTCGAACCCAAGACCCCTACGGCGACAGCGGCTAGCACTGAAGCGACCGCGACCATACCGACTGCTTCACCGCAAAAACTCCAACACAGTTGCTAAAATTACGCAGACATGGTCGCTGTTACTACTTAGTGTAACATTACATAGGGTATAAGGCGGGAAATATTGAATAAACTCTGATGATTTTAATTACCTATTTGCCTCGAAGACAGACACGCCACTTTGTTTTTATGAAGCCTAGGACGTACAGTAGCTATCCATTAAATATTTAAAAAACAACCCCAGCGGCTAGCACTGAAATGACTGCGACCGGTATGACTGCGCCACCGAAACATTCTACCAATTCAATTCAATTATATTAAGCCGTTAAAAAGAGGGTACCTGTCAAGAACGACCATGGATTGGCCTTAAAAACAGGACCGACTCATTCATTTATATTGTAATTGTCGTATTAACTTCTTGCGGATATCAATGATGCTGCAGTTAAATACTGGAAATATGATTAATGGTAATATGCACTTTGCCAAAACCATTTGTTCCAGTTTGGTTAGGAATGCAAAACAGTGCTATGTAAGATTGCTCTGCAATGGTATAGTTCTGTAAGACATAGTAAAGTGCCTTTGAACGTATGTTCGCATGAAATAGCGCTATATAAATCAGGTATATTTATTTTAAGCAACACTCTTTGGGAGTTGCAAATATTGGCCGTTGTTTAGAGGTTGTTCTTCTACAGATGTTTAATTTATAATGACTATCAGCTGAGGAAAGTTTTGAAGGTGTTGTTGTAGAGAGGTGGTTGCTCTACAGAGGGCCGCTCTGGAGAGGTTGTACTGTATTGCTATTATTAAAATTAACACCTAATGTACGAGGCACTGTTAAATCAAAGCACTTACGGTAGTATTAAAGTTACACAAACAAGACAATTGTTTTAGAACAAGTACGAATCGGATGAAGGGGTGTACACTATTCATAAAATTTAATGTTTTTTATAGTCACAAAACGCCGATCCAACATATCTGGTGATAATGTGCTGTTGTCACAGAATGCTATTGTATTTGTGTGATTCTGTAACATACCCATTAGTACTTTCAATTGATAATATTATATCTATAACACCTACATATATCAAGTTAAACTGACCCGAGAACCTATAGAAGACTCACTTACAATTTTCTGTTCAGATCGATCACTTCAAAGCATGTTCATGTAAGAAAAAGTACAAAAACTGGCTTCTAAAAGAAGTGTATTTTATAAATGTTTTCGGTAAGAGAGCTAACACCATTACTGGACTTCGTAAATAGACCATAACACCCTCTGCAAGAGACCATAACATTTCTGAATGTTATTGTTTGTAAATAATGAGTAACCAGGTAATTAATTGGCATTATATTACAATAATATCAGCTTTACGGTGTAAATTGTGCTGTTCAAATGGTATATTTCGTTTTAATTTATCTAAAAGCCTTCATTTACAAAGATTGTGTTTTCCCTTGTTACATTATAATAATAACGTATCAAAATCAAGATATATAGTACTTTGAACGTGTTTATAATACTATGCAGGTTCATAAATACATTGGATAATAATTTACTGTGACAAATTAACAAATAACTTGGTTGGTGAATATATCTGTTAAATCTCTTCTTCCCCCTTTAGACAGGAAGAAGCCTTGCCATCGACTGACAGAGTCCATATCATGATGTCGTACAGAGTCGTCTTACGCTTTGACATCGCCCCGTACCAGTGAGACTCTCGACATGCGGCGACAATGCAGTTAACATTGTCGTATCACAGAATGTTCGATGGAGATAAATGTACACATCCTTATATAGTGTGCAATTATCTGCGGGAAATACTGATATATTTCTACATACGAAATGAAAACGAGTACATTAGCATTATTTTCTTATTTTTTTTATTTCGTTTATTGTATTCATACATTAACAAAACTAATATTTAATAAATCTTCTAATAAAATAACAACAATATGTACGAACAACAACTGATATTCCTATTAGAACACACTGTAACAATAAGAAGAGAGAAAGGGAGATAATAGAAAGAGTTAGATCATCACAGACAACATATCACAGACAACACATCACAGATCACAAATATCACGGATCCCACAAATAAATCAATCAAACAGGTTCATCTCATCATACAGTCAGTGCAGACTGAAGTCAATGACACTCGTTCAAGGTGTCTTCGTTTACGTATGTCGTACGTTTCTCAAATTATGGCACAAAGTGCAATGATGCTCCGAATCAGAATGTCGCCTTGCGATTGGACAATTTTCAAACGTTGATTTGAATTGACCAATCAGAGGCAAAACAGTTCGCTGCTCATTGAATTCAATTAAATGTTAAGCACTCAAATAAAGTCCTCTTTGACGAAGAAACACATTATTGTTTCCGATGCCGCTCAAAAATGTAATCTCAAACCGGTGCCTTCAATTTGTCTGTGACGTGGTTTCTCGCCTGCTGACCATGATTTAGACTTGACCCGGAAGTGACGTAAATCATTCTTATGATCCTTGTGCAACATGGGTTTGTATGTCGATGGGAAGCATTGTTCCTGAAAAATGAAAAAATAGAACATAAAAAACAATATTCATTACAAACAATTCGGTTTTATTTTATACTAAAATTTTATTTTTATCCTGTAAAGTGTGTAGCAATATCACGTGACTTTTGGCGACAGGTTCAAGACGAAATTTGTCAACATTTGAAAGCAAAGGAATGCGTTCTGAAAACGTCTGAGAGTAGGCTCAAGATTGTGCGCAAACGCAGTAGTTGTTAATGACGTATATTTACCTTGTGCTGATAGTAGAATGCCTTGTATCCAGCTTCTAGGATGTAAATCTCAGGAAAGTTGAGACGAGGATAGTTATCTCTGTTTAATTCGCGATCTAAGGATCTCAAGAACCGGTACCTGTGAAGAATAAGGATCTCATTAATATCTGTAACGTATACCTAACATCGCAATAGCACTTTCAAATCACGTGACAAAAAATCAATTCAACAGAGAATTGAAAGTGCAAAAGTATTCGAAATATATTTCATTCTATTTCTACAATGTTAATTTACAGAGATAATAATTATTGACTTTCGATAATTATCCGTGATAGGACTTCATGTGGAAGATGTGCTGCGCCGCCTATGAGGGTGATGACAGCTTAATTGACTAACTATATTAGAACAAGTTACGCGATAGGTTGTATAATTATTATGTAGATTGTAATAGAATTGATAATTCAGTTGATAAAACTCATGATATATATCTAGCAATGAAAACCGTCGCCTTAAGTCACATGCTTGAATGAATACTAATTAGAAGGTATAAGAATATTGCGCTGACGCATGCGCGCGCAGGTTCTTTGAGAATCGGCAATGTTTTGGTTTTTCTGTGATTAACGTCCCGTCTACGTCATATTAATATGTTATTATAGTAGTAATATTATGTAGATCTATATTATATTTTAACCAGGTTAATATACTTACATTTTTGGTCCACGTTCTGATGAAAATTCACAATGGAAGATGAGCACATGAGTCTTGTTGGATGTTGAAACATTGTCCTTCAAGAATTGTTCAACCATAGGCTTGGTGTACAAGTTAATGGCTCCCTTAATATGTCCACCGTCGTACTCATAAGGATATCGGCAGTCAATGACGGTCTTGGAATCCATTACGTTGTCATAACGACCATCCAAGATGGCGGACATCGTTTCCGGTGAGATAGCACTCAAGTCGCTATGTTTTCCTGGAATTGTGGGTAATACGTTCTCACGTGATCCGTCAGCGATAAGATCAACTTTGGTAGATAATCTCTCCACTGCTTTGATGATGTTGGACAGCGGACTCATTTTTACTGTCCCAGACACGATGAAAGTTGGTTTTGGTGTTGAGGTGAAGAACTGGTGTCGAATTCTCTTGGATGTTGGAGTCGTTTCAACTTTCTCCATCGGTCTTTTCAATGGTGCGCATTTCCTTGTCTGTAATAAAGCAACACGTGTCATCAGTGTTTGCTCAATGCATTAATATAGAGTCTATTATTAAATGTCCGGAAATGAGGTAGCTCTGAACACTTTAATATATAAGTTTAAACACTTTAAAATATATTAGTCTGTATTGACGAAACTAAATTAAGCAAATGTAGGTTTTATGGTGAATGTCCTGATAAAAAATGTTATATAGAATGCGGCTAAAATCGTAAACGTTACGTCATGCATGACGTCATGAATAAATAATTAATCATAATTATTATGATTATGTTTCCCGAACTATCCGTCATCTTTTCAATACAAATTTATTCACTGAATTGTAAAATTACATTAAACGTTGTTCCTATCGCGTATTGATGGTAGAAAGATTCAAATGTATGTACAATAGCTCTTACCATATTGGCTTCCACATTTTCGCTGCCTTGAACTTTCATTTCAAATGACTTCATCTCAGGAAATACACTACTTGTCCCGGTAACTGATTCTCCAAAGTTCATTCGTATCCTACAAGAAAAAGTCCCAATAATGTAAAAAAATAACATATTATCAACAAAACGTTCCCGACTTTATAACTTCCTCGTTTTAAGATGCGCGTATTAACTATTTAAGATTAACGTATTTAATTTTCAAAAGCATTGTACATGCCGATTATACCAAAACACTGTATATATTCCATGGAAATTATTCTACTTAAGTAATATGTTTTTTTATTAATCTTTTTTAAACCGGATATTTTCCTTTTAAGTATTTTTTTCTAGGTTTACAAAATTATCTAGTTCTTTCCTTATAAACAGGAAACAGTCACATTAAATTCTATTAATATAAACAAATCTGTCACAAATACTAATTTAAAATATTTTCCATAATCCCATAAATTTCAGAATTGCTTTATTTAAATGCATTTGAACACAGCGTTTTAATTTGAACTATTATTAAAGAACAAGTAATACATACCTTGATCGTTTAGCGACTGGATACTCCACACACTCAACAGGTATAGGAGGCATGATGGTTGATAAATGTATAATATTTAGATGAATATGTTACTGAATGAAATGCAAGAAATGTAATGATACCCAAATCACAACTTCCCGGATATTTATACGGACACCCTAGACAGTGTCTGAAAACCGTTCATCAGTTTCTCTCAAGCATAATTAGATTGTTTGATTACAGGTAATTAGTTTGAGCTAATGAAGTCGCCGCTTTCAACACCCGTAGCAGGACATATATGGATCAAAGCGCGACAATCAACCAGTGATTGCAATCACTATTGTATTCTATTGTTCCGATGATTAGCGATCATTACCGAACAATATTAGCTTGTTTGGATCACACGTCGAGATAACAAGCAGTCTGCAAGAGTCTGGAGAACAACTCGCCAAGACTTTTGCAGTTTGCAGATATTTGCTGGTTTACAATATGTTTTTATCAGATGCAATTGTAAAAAAGAAAATATTTTTCTACCCAACAAACAGATGTTTATCGAATTGATTCAATTCAATTATTTAGCATTATCATATATCTAGGAATTTTTTTTTTCATGCGGCATCTTTATACAGTCATGTATATGTTTATTAGAAGCAATTATTTAGCATTATCATATATCTAAGAATATTATTTTCACCCGGCATCTTTATAATGTATATTATATTTTACTAACGCGAAATAATTATTTAGAATTATCATATATCTAGAAATAATATTTTTAAGCGACATCTATATGTAAATTAGAATCTAAAATATTAAACATATGCATATCAGAAGAACAATTATTTTAATATGAGCTTTTTATCAGGCTAATTAAACTGTCAACATTAACTACAGCACAATCTCTCCAGAGCGGTGCCCTCTGTAGGGCAACAACACCATCCAAATTTCCATAAGGCACTATTTACTATAAATTTAACCACAGTGACTGTAGAACAGCAACCTCTAAATAATGACCAATATTTGACAAGGTGGTCTTTGCAGAAATGTTTTAAAGTATTTGCATTAGTTCGTTGGTAGACCTAAGCACTTGTTTCTCAAAATGTAAATGATATATTTTCATGAATATATACTTTTGCATGAGAATGACATAGTGACAATAAAAGACTTTAAAGTGTAAATCGTAACAATAATCATAGCAATTAAATGAACCTTAACCTTTAAGGTAGTCGTTCTTTACTTAAGGCTTTGCTGGGCTATAAACACACTGAACAGCTCAAAACGTTAGTTTCTGAATTGCTTCAGTTGGGAAAGGAGTTCTAGAGCTTTGCAAGCTTAGTCTGCAATTGTGCGTCATAGACACAGTCTTAAAAAGACATAGAGATTTTGTCTCGTAATTGATTATTATGGAGATTGAAATAAAATGACTTCTCGGGACATGGTTTAAGGACTTACAACATGAGTTATCTATAAGCAGAAAGACCCATAAAGCTCTTAAATATAGACTGACATTGTTTGTCCGTCCGTGGTGCGATATTTGTCGACATACGGCGACACTTCTGTCGTCTCAAAGCGCAAAAATCGCATCTCTATTGTCTGCTAATTGTTATTATCATTGGCAATTATTACACTGAATGGTTGTTTGGTTTCATCTAGAACTCAAATCACCGTATAGTCACGATGTTACCGCCGAGTTGTCTTCGTGAATGTTCGGTCTTCTCCGGAGAAAATTGTGATTATAATCGACTATCATTACTGATAATCAAATTGTAAGTTATTTATATCACACAATCCAGCCTATAGAAGTAGAACATTAATATAATTGTATGTCTTATCTATACTCATATATTAGCAAAACTGTCACCAGGGTTATCTTAAGATATGTTTTAAGTCTGGCGCAAATTTTGATTAGATTAAATGATAAAATGTTCCGCCAAATGCAACGCAAGTTTTTTATTTGCCTAAATGATAACAGGCATATATTAGTACAGTTAGTTAACGTCCTTCAACTCCACTTTTGCTGATGTATATAAAACGAAAATCGTTTATTAACCCTCACCCTGTGCGTAGGTTTCGAACCCAAGACCCCTACGGCGACAGCGGCTAGCACTGAAGCGGCCGCGACCATACCGACTGCGCCACCGAAACAAACTCCAAACCAGTTGCTAGAATGGCGCTGACATGGTCGCTGTTACTACTTAGTGTAACTTTACATAGGATATAAGGCGGGAAATATTGAATTATCTCTGATAATTTTTACTACATTTGTACGTATTTGCCTCGCAGACAGACATGCCATTCTGCTTTTATGAATGCCTAGGACAGTAGCTATCCATTAAATATTATAAAAACAACCACTACGTCGACAGCGGCTAGCACTGAAATGACTGCGCCATCGAAACATTTTAACTAGGTATGTTAAATATATTAAGCCGTTAAAAAGAGGGTACCTGTCAAGAACGACCATGTACTGGCCTTAAAAACAGGACCGACTCATTCATTTATATGGTAATTGTCGTATTAACTTCTTGAGGATATCAATGATGCTGCAGTTAAATGCTGGAGATATGATTAATGGTACTATGCTCTTTACCAAAACCATTTTGTATCCGAGTTTGGTTAGGAATGCGAACAGTGCTATGTAAGATTGGTCTGCAACTGCATAATTCTGTAAGACATAGTAAAGCGCCTTTGAACGTATGTTCGCATGAAAAAGGCGCTATATAAATCTGGTATATATATTTATTTTAAGCAACACTCTTTGGGAGTTGCAAATATTGGTCGTTGTTTAGAGGTTGTTGTTCTACATATGTTTAATTTATAGTGACTATCAGCTGAGGAAAGTTTTGAACTTTAAGGTGTTGTTGTAGAGAGGTGGTTGCTCTACAGAGGGCCGCTCTGGAGAGGTGGTACTGTATTGCTATTATTAAAATTAAACACTTAATGTACAAGGCACTGTTAAATCAAAGCACTTACGGTAGTATAAACGTTACACAAACAAGATGATTGTTTTAGAACAAACACGAATCGGATGAAGGGGTGTACGCTATTCATAAAATTTAATGTTTTTTATAGTCACAAAACGCCGATCCAACATATCTGGTGATAATGTGCTGTTGTTACAGAATGCTATTGTATTTGTGTGATTTTGTAACATACCCGTTAGTACTTTCAATTGATGAAAGTATATATATTACACCTACATATATCAAGTTAAACTGAACCGAGAACCTATAGAAGACTTACTTACACTTTTCTGTTTAGATCGATCGCTTGTTCATGTAAGAAAAAGTACAAAAACTTGCTTCTGAAAGAAGTGTATTTTATAAATGTTTTCGGTATGAGAGCATAACACCATAACTGGACTTCGTAAAAAGACCATAACACCCTCTGCAATAGACCATAACATGTCTGAATACTATTGTTTGGAAGTAATGGGTTACCAGGTAATTATTTGGCATTATATACTTAACGGATTTAAAAACGTGACACTGGGGTATGTTGTTTTATAGCAGACAATTTAAATGTTTGCTGATATTGGAATACTGCATATTAAAGGTAATTGTTTTGGTGTCATTTTGGTACTAAGATGATAAAAATGAGGTGAGTATTAATAAATATATAGAACAATCAATACGTCAATCCAGAAAACAAAAGTTGCATTCTGACTAAAATTTATTACAGGGTTACCTCCCCTTGACCATGTAAACATAATACAGGTAATTATATGAAACAACGGTGTATGTTTCCTGCAACAATGTTTCGGTGTAATATAAACACATTTTAAATAAAAGTTGGATATGTCATTTATTATATTCAATTTAATTTATAGTTTGAATTTAGAAGTTAGCATAGCCTTACGTAAACATTCGATCTGTTATACAGGCTGGACATCTTCAACGATAAAACCAGTGCGCCGATAAACATGTTACTTTTGTTTTTTGGACAAATGCCTTACTCATGCGATAATTTAGTTAATACTGGTTGGATTTTATTGAGTTTGGTGTCAGAATGGCGACATTGAATGAGCCGTTAAGAATATACAAATACATTTAAATGGGAATTTGTTTTCCTAAAATATACCAACATACCCAAATGTTGGCTTTTTAAATCCGTTAACCACATTACAAGAATATCAGCTTAAAGGTTGGTGTTTGTTTTGCTGTTTAAATGGTATATTTCGTTTTTATTTACCTAAAAGCCTTCGTTTACAAATATCATGTTTTCGCGTGTTACATTATATTCTAACATAGCACGTGAGATTTGCATTCTTTGCGTATATTGAGCTTACCATATTTTATTACCGCGATAAAATATAACTGATTGATGACTTCACGTTTGACGTCATATACTATGATAAATGGCGTAACGGTGACTGTAACGTTCCTAGGAAAGAAAGTAGTTTGACGTCAACATCTCTTGTTGTGCTAGATAAATGGCAGAGCATTGGTGATGTAAGAATCGAAATAATAAATAGGAAGCTGTGCTTTGTTGTGTTATAAAATATAGTCACTCGTTTAAATGCGTACATAAAATCACTCGTGCTACGCACTCGTGATCCAAACACGTGCCTATATTTTATTACGCAACAAAACAAAGCTACGTATTCATTATTTCTTAAATAATAACGTATCAAAATCAAGATATAGAGTATTTTGAACGTGTTTATAATACTATACAGGTTCATAAATACATTTGATACTAATTTACTATGACAACTTAGGTTTGCTTCCAGAAGAAACAATAACTTAGTGAAAATATCTGCTAAACCTCTTCTACCCTCCCTTAGACAGAAAGAAACCTTGTCATTCGTCCGACAGAGTCCATAACATGATGTAAAGAGTCGTCTTAAGCTTTGACATCGCTCCGTACCAGTGAGACTCCCGACATACAGCGACACTGCAGTTAACATTGTCGTCTGTCAGAATGTTCGATGGAGATGAATATACACATCCTTAGTGTGCAATTACTAGTATCTGCGGGAAATACTAAACAATATATTTCTACATACGAAATGAAAACGAGTACATAAGCATTTTTTCTTATTTTTTTATTTCGTTTATTGTATTTATACATTAACAAAACTAATGTTTAAAATAATTCTTCTAATAAAATAACAACACTATGTACAAACAACAACTGATGTTCCTATTAGAACACACTGTAACAATAAGAAGAGAGAAAGGGAGATAATAGAAAGAGTTAGATCAACACAGACAACACATCACAGATCACAGACAACACATCACAGACAACATATCACAGACAACACATCACAGACAACATATCACAGACAACACATCACAGACCCCAAATATCACGGATATCAAAAATAAATCAATCAAACAGGTTCATCTCATCATACAGTCAGTGCATACTGAAGTCAATGGCACTCATTGAATGTATCTTCGTTCCCCAAATGCCGTTCGTTTCTCAAATTTCGTCATACAGTTCAATGGTACTCCGTATCAGAATGCCGTATAGCGATTGGCCAATTTTCAAACGTTTATTTGAATTGACCAATCAGAGGTAAGCGTTGACAATATCGTAATATTCTAATGCAGTTAGTTGCTTATTGGATTAAATGTAATGTTTAGCACTCAAATGCAGTCCTCATTTCATGAAGAAACACATTTTACACGATTTAACATAGTTTTCAATGCCGCTCAAAAACGTAGTCTCAAACCGGTGCCTTCAATTTGTCTATGACGTGGTTTCTCCCCTGCTGACCAGGATTTAGACTTGACCCGGAAGTGACGTAAATCATTCTTGTGTTCCTTGTGTAACATAGGTTTGTATGTCTGTGGGAAGCATTGTTCCTGAAAATATGAAAAAATAAACATTAATAACAATATTCTACAAAACTATAACTTTTTAGTGAAAATAAAAGGATATCATTATTATACCAGTACTGCTGTTTAATATACTGGATTTTTAGTAATAGGTTCAAATGACGCAGACTGACGTGGTTTAAGAAATATAGTTCATGCTCAAATTTTTTTTTAATTAAGTAGATTCCGGTTCATTATGAAATCGTATTTATTCTTTAACAATAAACGCCTCGCTCTAGGACAAGTATGTATTTCAATCGTATGATACTAAGACCCAATAATGAGACAGATTGACTGTTTTCAAACTATCATCTCCATCTATAATTTTTGAGATTAGTCTCAAAACGTCAGAGATCAGTTTCAAACTTCTGATATCAGTCTCAAATCATTTGAGTTTAAGCTCGTTCTCAAAACGTCTGAGATCACACTTAAGATTGTGCGCATGTGTAGAGTTTGTTAATGAAGTATATTTACCTTGTGTTGATAGTAGAATGCCTTGTATCCGCCTTCTAGGATGTAAATCTCAGGAAAGTTGAGACGTGGATAGTTATCTTTGTTTAATTCACGATCTAAGGATCTCAAGAATCGGTACCTGTGAAGAATAAGAAATTTATTAATATAGGTAACGTATTCCGAACATCGCAATAGTACTTTCAAAATACAAACAAATCAATCAAATCAAAGTACTGAAAGTGCTGAGGTTTTGAAGATATATTTTGTTCTTTTCCTACAATGTTAATTTTACGGAGATAATAATTATTATTAACTTTTAAGATGTGATAAGTCTTCACTCGGATGATGTGTGGCGCCGCCTATGAGGACGATGACAGCTTAATTGGCTAATTATATTAAATAAATTATGCGATAGGTTATATAAATTCTATAGATTGTAATGTAATTGATAATTCGGTTGATAAAACGCACGATATATATCTAGCATTGTAAACCGGCGCCTAAAGTCACATGCTTGAACACTAATTAGAGAGTATAATTAAGCATATTGCGCTGACGCATGAGCGCGCATGTTCTTCGAGAAGCGGAAATGGTGCGTTTTTTCTGCGAAACTACCAGATATTAATCAGTATAAAAAATGTTATTATAGTTGTAATATTATTGTATATTTTAAGCAGATTAGTTTACTTACATTTTTGGTCCTCGTTCTGATGAAAATTCACAATGGAAGATAAGCACGTGCGTCATGTTGGATGTTGAAACATTGTCCTTCAAATATTGTTCAACCATAGGCTTGGTGTACAAATTAATGGCTCCCTCAATATGTCCACCTTCATACTCATAAGGATATCGGCAGTCAATGACGGTCTTGGAATCCATTGCGTCGTCATAACGACCATCCAATATGGCGGACATCGTTTCCGGTGAGATAGCACTCAAGTCGCTATGTTTTCCTGGAATTGTGGGTAATACGTTCTCACGTGATCCGTCAGCGATAAGATCAACTTTGGTAGATAATCTTTCCACTGCTTTGATGATGTTGGACAGCGGACTCATCTTTACTGTCCCGGACTCGGTGTTAGTTGGTTTTGGTGTGGAAGTGAAGAACTGGTGTCGAATTCTCTTGGCTGTTAGAGTTGTTTCAACATTTTCCAACGGTCGTTTCAATGGTGCGCAATTCCTTGTCTGTAATAAAGCAAAATGTGCCATCAATTTATGTTTAATGCATTAAATTATATATAATATCGGGGTATGCCCGCAACTGTGGAAGCTCTTAATATGCATTAACACTTTTAGAACATATTAGTATGTATTGACTAAACTAGATGAAGCAAATCCATGATTTGTGGTGAATTTCGAGATAAATAATTTTATATAAAAACCTGCTAAAATAGACAACGTTACGTCATGAATTACGTCATAAATAAATATCCATATTATGATTATGTTTTCCGAACTGTGCGTCATCGTTTCATTACAAAGTTATTCAGAGAATCGAAAAAAATACATCAAATGCTGTATGTATAATTGTTCTTACCATATTTGTTTCCGCATTTTCACTGCATATTAGAACTTTCATGTCAAAGAACTTCATCTCAGGAAATACACTGCTTGGTTTGGTAACTGATTCTCCGAAGTTCAATTGTGTTCTGCAAGAAAAGTCCCAATAATGCAATAAAATAACACGTTATCAACAAAATTTCCAGAACTTTATAACTTCCTTGTTTTAACATGCGCGTATTAACTAATTAAGATTAGCGTATTTGTCAAAAGCATTACATTTGCCGATTATACCAATTATCTGTATATTCCATGGACATTATGCTACCTATGTACTTTTTATTAATCTTTTTTAAACCGCAAATTTTCATTTAAGTATTTATTTCTATAAAACGGTTTACAAAATAAGCCAGTTCTTTACTAAACGGAAAACAGTCATATTAAAAATGTGTTACAAATATAAATTATTTTAAATATTATCAATAATCCCATCAATTTCATAATTGGTTTATATAATACTGCATTGGAACGTTTTATAACAAATATACAAATGTTCAAAAAGATATATTTAACATGTAGCTGTCTTGAATTAATATAAATTGTCAGACGTTTCAGTTTCCAATTCATGATTTTATGCGTATAATGTACACAACTGTATAAAAAAATTATCAGATTACTTAAACAATACACCAACTTATATTTTTTATAAATTTAAACTAAAATTAATGAACAAGTAATACATACCTTGATCGTTTAGCGACTGGATACTCCACACACTCAACAGGTATAGGAGGCATGATGGTTGATAAATGTATAATATTTAGATGAATATGTTACTGAATGAAAAGCTAGAAATGTAATGATACCCAAATCACAACTTCCCGGATATTTATACGGACACCCTAGACAGTGTCTGAAAACCGTTCATCTGTTCACTCAAGCGTAATTAGATTGTTTGATTACAAGTAATTAGTTTGAGCTAATGAAGTCGCCGCTTTCAACACCCGTAGCAGGACATATATGGATCAAAGCGCGACAATCGAACATTGATAGCAATCACTATTGTCTCCTATTGTTCCGATGATTAGCGATCATTACCGAACAATATTAGCTTGTTTGGATCACACGTTGAGATAACTAGCAGTCTGCAAGAGCCTGGAGAACAACTCGTCAAGACGTTTGCAGTTTGCAGATGTTTGCTGTTTTATAATATGTTTTTATCAGATGTGATTGTAAAAATAGAAAATATTTTCTTAACCAACAAATAGATGTTTATCAATTCGATTCAATTATTTATTATTTAGCATTATCATATATCTAGGAATATTATTTTCACGCGGCATCTTTATACAGTCATGCATATTTTCATTAGAAACAATTATCCAGCATTATCATATACTGTATCTAAGAACATTATTTTCACGCGGCATCTTTATACAGTCATGTATAAATTCATTAGAATCAATTATTTAGCATTATCATATATCTATGAATATTATTTTCTATCGGCATCTTTATGTACGTTAAAATAACACGAAAGGTATGCATATATAGGAAAAATTAGTTTTTTTTAAAGAATAATTAAACTGTCAAACTAAAGTAAACAAAAATTAAGGGTTGTTATACAAGTATGCTTGACATTGCTTTAGCACGTTATAGTATTTCATTTGGTTTATCAATACCGCAGTAAATATTTTCGAAACTGAAGTCTCTGCGAAAGGTTTCGATGAGTGGTCATATAGTAGACGATTGGCGATTTTATTTTCGTATTCGGCGAATGTCTTGCACCGGTTGGAAACTAGGACGTAAATCATGGAACCAGTTAAATCAGCCACATTATTAGAACAGAATAGAATGCAGCCAATACTGTCATATACAAACAGTGAACAGCTCATACGATATTTGTCGACATACGGCGACACTTCTGACGTCTCAAAGCGCAAAGATCGCATCTCTATTGTCTGGTAATTATTATCATCATTGACAATTATTACACTGAATGGTTGTTTGGTTTCATCTAGAACTGAAATCACCGTACAGTCACGATGTTACCGCCGAGTTGTCTTCGTGAATGTTCGGACATCTCCGGAGAAGATCGTGATTATAATCGGCTATCATAACAGATAATCGAACTATAAATATTGATATCACGGAAAATCATAGTATAAATGGAACATTAGGCTAATTATATGTCTTATCTATACGCATATATTAGTAAAACTGTCATCAAGTTATTCTTAACATCAGTTTTAAGTCTGGCGCTAATTTTGATTTGCCGTAATGATAATAGGAAAGTTGAATATTGCGACGGGATAACGTCCTAGGTTATAGTATTGACGATATCAATATACATGGGTCATTGCAATAAATTCTTACCTACTACTTGTATATGTGCATATTTGTCCCTATGCTTAATGGGCTCAACTATGGGAGCATGACGCTGTAGAATTGAATGCCGTTGAACATAACAGAAAGTTCTGCTGTAAGTGCCGTTAGGTGTCCAAGCCGATATTAGTGGTTGGCGCCTTGTTTTATAGAAGTATAAAAATATGCTGTAAAGTACAAGTACGAGGTCATCAACAAACGCACGGGAAAATGCGAGTTTCTCTTAGAAGATATACTCACAAACTTGTACAATGCACCAGTCGATTGAAACCACGCCCACCAGCCCCGGGGAACAGCGCGGATTTTTACTTAAAAAAAGTTAGCTTTTTCAAACCCCTGCCCGCGGGGCCATGCAGATGGTAAAATATCCACAAATGGTCCGGCCTAATAACTCAGGGCTATATTTTTCGCGAAACAAAAGCCCCGCACTCACCCGGGCAGTGCGGAGACATCGGAAAGGTAACATTATGAGACTGTCCTTCCGCTATTCCCGCCCTTTCCTGGGATTGGGGGCCGTGGTTTCAATGGACTAGTGTATTATGAACTGACATTGTTTGTCCGTATGAGGTGTTAGATTCCGGACATGTGGCGACACTGCAGTCAGCACTTCTGTCGTCTCAAAGCGGAAACATTCCATTTCTAGTGTCCACTTATCATTGTCACCATTGTCAATGATTACACTTCAATGATTGTTTGACGACATCTAGAACTGCAATCACTCTATATCATGAAGTCAGGTTTTAACGAGGTAACCGCCGAGATGTCTTCTAACTCAGGAATACAAACGATAACCAAGAAAACTAAGCTTGAGCTAGCTGCTAGGCCCTCCATGGCAGTCGAACATAATAACTATATAGAACTTACCCTTCCGGGCCAGTTTCGAACATTTGAATCTCTGCTCTGAATCAAAACAGAAGCATCTGAACACGCGGCCACAGATGACAATAGCACATATACAATTTAATACAGTCTGGCATAAAATAGCATTTAGCATATTCATTGCCTACATATGTAGAAAAATGGACAATATAAAACATATGAGTCATTTCACACAGTTTCTTTCTACCTTGTGCATGGGGCCATGTTCATTTTCCTAAAAATTGTATTTTCAATGTATGTTTTTACGTAAGTGAGACAACTGACGTCAGTCAATGCTGTTTTTAACCGGATTTCTCTCCCTTTAGTTAACGCATACAGTAAAATCGAAAAATCATTATTATTCGCGGGTACTAAATTTCGCAGAGTTTGGTAAAATGGTAAGTTGTTGTTTTCTTAAATTCGTTAATTTTAGATATTGATAGAAAAGTATCTGGTTATGTACTTTTCAGCACAGGCGTCCGTCGTGTTATGCCCTTTCTAGAGGGAGCTCTGCGTTTTCTGGTGCATTATTCGAGAGGATAAAATTTCGCGATCTGGTTCATCCACATATTAATTACTTTACAATATATTCATGTGATACTTGCCTCAACCTTGGATTCTTTTCATCACTGGTATTTGCGGCTCGTATGTAAGGCCGATGTTCTGGATTCTGTTCTGTTCTGTGTAGATGAACAAACTTGTTAACTTTGTGGGTATTCACAAAGCATCTTCAGGAAAAACTTAGTAGAATTTTCTTAAAATCTTGATATTGCATAAAGTCCATCAGCTTAACAGAAACCAAATCAAGATTATCAATTTTTACATAGTTTAGAAGCATTATGTAAAGAGCTACACTAATCACAAAGAAAACATTGGGTTTTCTTCGTTTCTTGAGAAATATGTGCATCCCAATTTTTTAACATAAGTCAAAATAGTTAGGTTTTTCCTTAAAATGCTTAGTGAATACAAGCCCAGACTACTAGACCCGTCCCCATGGGATGAAAGTAGGCTGTTTCAACCCACGTGCCAATGGCCGGGTATGCCTTGCATGAATGAAGACTAGATACAGTACATAGTTGGCTGCTGCTTCCGGATGTAGTCTGGATCCCGATCTTTACATAGTAAGACAATTAAACATAGACATAAATTAAAGTTGTTTTCATTGTGTTCTGATATCATCAACGGAGGTGCAGTTTTCGTTCCTTCAAATATGTTGCACACCCAGAAACTAAGCCAATTTGCTGGCTTGCAATCGGGATATCTCGGACAATTTCTAACGTATCATCTTACGGATTACAGACGGAACGTAACGAGTAGTTACGATTGGCTGGCCTCTTCCTTACTAAACAGCTTATCATTTTCAATAACCCGTTACCGGTCCACTTTTTATGCTTTTTGATAAAATAGGATTACAAATGACATTGTGGTCGGCTGTTTCCAAAAATCCTCACTTTTGTTTATATTTTGTTATGTTTTACCCCCAAAAACACAGACTTTACATGTTAGTATTGAACGCCATATTAAGTAAGTTACAAGGCAACAGTTATGAGACGGGTTTCAACATTAAACATTTGTGTTCATTTTTTGCCCTTTACTGAAATGCACAGAAAATGGTGACATGACTTTAAACTGCATTTTCTCAATTTCATGTCAATGTCGTTAAGGATCCTTTTCTCAGATCGCGGCTCATATATTTGTTAACATGCGTAACGAAGTATATCACGTCCCTGATTTTGTCTCTTGTATACATATATAGTATATGGGCGAAAATTGACGATGTCAAAACTCTGTTTTTTTTATATAATTTCTTGGACTTTCAGCGGTTACGTTCATTTTCTAATTGAGTTGTGTGTAAGATATCTTGTCATATTATAATCATGGTCTGTGGTGTTATTATGTTTTCTGTGTTCGGTTGTGTAAGTTGAATGCTGTGTTCCCTGTTCGATATTTTCAATTTCTTTAAATTACACCTATTGAAATGAAGAGCGGTACAATATTTCTAAAAAAACATCAAAAGCTGGTTATATTTCGTTACATGTTTGCATTCGCCTTGCTAAGCTGTTTAATTTGAGTGCTGCATTCCCGGTCCGAGTTTCTATTATCTTCGTGGTTAAATATATGTTGTTGATAGATACATGGAGGTTATTGAACTCATTGTTTCCAAAGTAAGACAATCCCGCATTAGTTATCAGAATAGTACATGGCTGGGTGGTTTATTGTCGTAAACAAGACAGTTTCTTGACAAACAACTTAAACATAGTTACTGCACATAGTGATATTCACAGCGTCACAAACAATGATCCTGCAATAACTTCAATTACAATGAACAGTTCGATGACCCACCCAGACAGTATGAACAATATCGCCGCACGTCTACCCACTCAGACAGTATGAACAATGTCGCCGCATGTCTACCCACCCAGACAGTATGAACAATGTCGCCGCACGTCTACCCACCCAGACAGTATGAACAATGTCGCACCACGTCTACCCACCCAGACAGTATGAACAATGTCGCCGCACGTCTACCCACCCAGACAGTATGAACAATGTCGCAGCACGTCTACCCACCCAGACAGTATGAACAATGTCGCCGCATGTCTACCCACCCAGACAGTGTGAACAATATCGCCGCACGTCTACCCACCCAGTCAGTAAGAACAATGTCGCCGCACGTCTACCCACCCAGACAGTATGAACAATATCGCCGCACGTCTACCCACCTAGACAGTGTGAACAATGTCGCCGCACGTCTACCCACCCATACAGTATGAACAATATCGCCGCACGTCTACCCACCCAGTCAGTGTGAACAATGTCGCCGCACGTCTACCCACCCAATCAGTGTGAACAATGTCGCCGCACGTCTACCCACCCAGATAGTATGAACAATGTCGCCGCATGTCTACCCACCCAGACAGTATGAACAATGTCGCCGCACGTCTACCCACCCAGTCAGTGTGAACAATGTCGCCGCACGTCTACCCACCCAGACAGTGTGAACAATGTCGCCGCACGTCTACCCACCCAGTCAGTGTGAACAATGTCGCCGCACGTCTACCCACCCAGACAGTATGAACAATGTCGCCGCACGTCTACCCACCCAGTCAGTGTGAACAATGTCGCCACACGTCTACCCACCCAGACAGTGTGAACAATGTCGCCGCACGTCTACCCACCCAGTCAGTAAGAACAATATCGCCGCATGTCTACCCACCCAGACAGTATGAACAATGTCGCCGCACGTCTACCCACCCAGATAGTGTGAACAATGTCGCCGCACGTCTACCCACCCAGACAGTATGAACAATGTCGCCGCACGTCTACCCACCCAGACAGTATGAACAATGTCGCAGCACGTCTACCCACCCAGACAGTATGAACAATGTCGCAGCACGTCTACCCACCCAGTCAGTAAGAACAATGTCGCCGCACGTCTACCCACCCAGACAGTGTGAACAATATCGCCGCTCGTCTACCCACCCAGTCAGTGTGAACAATATCGCCGCACGTCTACCCACCCAGACAGTATGAACAATATCGCCGCACGTCTACCCACCCAGACAGTATGAACAATATCGCCGCACGTCTACCCACCCAGACAGTATGAACAATGTCGCAGCACGTCTACCCACCCAGACAGTATGAACAATGTCGCCGCACGTCTACCCACCCAGTCAGTAAGAACAATGTCACCGCACGTCTACCCACCCAGACAGTATGAACAATGTCGCAGCACGTCTACCCACCCAGACAGTATGAACAATGTCGCCGCACGTCTACCCACCCAGTCAGTATGAACAATGTCGCCGCACGTCTACCCACCCAGTCAGTATGAACAATATCGCCGCATGTCTACCCACCCAGACAGTGTGAACAATATCGCCGCATGTCTACCCACCCAGTCAGTGTGAACAATGTCGCCGCACGTCTACCCACCCAGACAGTATGAACAATATCGCCGCACGTCTACCCACCCAGACAGTATGAACAATATCGCCGCACGTCTACCTACCCAGACAGTGTGAACAATGTCGCAGCACGTCTACCCACCCAGACAGTGTGAACAATGTCGCCGCACGTCTACCCACCCAGACAGTATGAACAATGTCGCAGCACGTCTACCCACCCAGACAGTATGAACAATGTCGCCGCACGTCTACCCACCCAGTCAGTAAGAACAATGTCGCCTCACGTCTACCCACCCAGACAGTATGAACAATGTCGCAGCACGTCTACCCACCCAGACAGTATGAACAATGTCGCCGCACGTCTACCCACCCAGTCAGTATGAACAATATCGCAGCACGTCTACCCACCCAGACAGTATGAACAATGTCGCAGCATGTCTACCCACCCAGACAGTATGAACAATGTCGCCGCACGATTACCCACCCAGTCAGTATGAACAATGTCGCAGCACGTCTACCCACCCAGACAGTGTGAACAATGTCGCCGCATGTCTACCCACCCAGACAGTATGAACAATGTCGCCGCACGTCTACCCACCCAGTCAGTAAGAACAATGTCGCCGCACGTCTACCCACCCAGACAGTATGAACAATGTCGCAGCACGTCTACCCACCCAGACAGTATGAACAATGTCGCCGCACGTCTACCCACCCAGTCAGTATGAACAATATCGCCGCATGTCTACCCACCCAGTCAGTATGAACAATCTCGCAGCACGTCTACCCACCCAGACAGTGTGAACAATGTCGCCGCATGTCTACCCACCCAGACAGTGTGAACAATGTCGCAGCACGTCTACCCACCCAGACAGTATGAACAATGTCGCCGCATGTCTACCCACCCAGACAGTGTGAACAATGTCGCAACACGTCTACCCACCCAGACAGTATGAACAATGTCGCCATATGTCTACCCACCCAGACAGTGTGAACAATGTCGCAGCACGTCTACCCACCCAGACAGTGTGAACAATGTCGCCGCATGTCTACCCACCCAGACAGTATAAACAATGTCGCCGCATGTATACCCACCCAGACAGTGTGAACAATGTCGCAGCACGTCTACCCACCCAGACAGTATAAACAATGTCGCCGCACGTCTACCCACCCAGTCAGTATGAACAATGTCGCAGCACGTCTACCCGCCCAGACAGTATAAACAATGTCGCAGCACGTCTACCCACCCAATCAGTATGAACAATGTCGCAGCACGTCTACCCGCCCAGACAGTATAAACAATGTCGCAGCACGTCTACCCACCCAGTCAATATGAACAATGTCGCAGCACGTCTACCCACCCAGTCAGTATGAACAATGTCGCAGCACGTCTACCCACCCAGTCAGTATGAACAATGTCGCCGCATGTCTACCCATCCAGACAGTATGAACAATATCGCCGCATGTCTACCCACCCAGTCAGTATGAACAATGTCGCCGCATGTCTACCCACCCAGTCAGTATGAACAATGTCGCATCTCTAGAGCTTCTATCATCAGTAGAGCAGCAACCTCTCTACAGCAACATGATCATTTTATTCTGGAAGTAACTATTTACTATATACATTTTACATTTTTAGCTGTCTTAAACGTATGCAACATACGTGTGTACAGTGTCAACCTCTGCAGAGCGACCATACATAGAACATCCATTGAACAACCTCGCTTTAGCCTGGTAGGCAATGCTCTTGTTACGTCTTGCAACAACCTCTGTAAAGAAACATGGTCATATTGTTCTAGAAGTAACCATTTCTATTATAATTTTAAATTATTCTAAGCGTCTGATACGTATATGTAAGCGTTATCAGAGCTGTCGTCCATAGAGCAAAAACCTCTCTTAAACAACCTGGGCATTTTGTTTCAGAAGTAATTATTTATCATTTTTACCTCTTCAGTAAGTAAACCCCAAGAAAACATCACAAGCATTGCTCTAAGATCCCTGTGGGAAAAAGTAGACGGGTCGCCCAAAAACTACATAGAGAAGAACAATAGAGAAGAGACAGAAATGAAGGAAATCGGTTCAACCTAGGGAGAGTTCAACTTAGGAAAGATGGCGAAACACAGGAAAGAGTAGACATTGTCCTCTGTGCCTCCCGGCACAACAAGGACTAGGTAGGTAGGAATTAAGGTAGGTACCTCTTCAGTAAAACAACCTTTCTAAAGCAACATGATGGTCATTTTGTTCCAGAAATGATTATTTACTTTCCATATCGTTCAGGACTTTATAGTTGTAGTCAGTGTATCCAGAACCAATGAATAAAAAAGAAACACATGCATTAAGTATTAAAATTGCTTTTATTTGCACAAGTGATGTTTTAACTCCATAAAAAATATGGCACATTCTATGCTCTCATGTAGTCTGATATACATGTTTATACACCGACATGCCAGGAAAATTTGTTGTTCGTCCTTACAAAACGGTGCGACATGTATAACCATTGCATATAAGCAGACATTTTGAAGAAAACATTGTACTGTATCTATTACAAACTGTAAAATCAGTAACGTTCGCGAGGTCAATTGTTATTCTGAAATAGTTCGTTAGTTTAAACTGTAGCGATTTTAAACTTCAGCAAGAACTTTCTGTGTTTTACTGCCGTTCTTTAAGTTCACAAGCAGAATTTTTCGCGAAATTATAGATTTGGCAAAATTTATCCCTCGCATTTATTTCTGATTTCACAGTAATAGAACTTTGACGAATCGTTGTAAGGTTGTAAATGCATAGAATGTTAACATGTAGAACGATAATGAAATACTTAAAGCCCTATTACGCCCTAAACGGCCATTTTCAAAAAGCAATTGCTTGGTACCTGCAACTCTTTATCTTCCATACAGTTTACTTAAATGTGATTTTGGCATTATTTCTACAAATATAATTAATATTCTGTCGTTAATTATTGGTCATTTGAGAAAAACATCCTTATTCCTTTTATTTACTGGAAGGCCGGGAACGTTTTCAGAGAGATGACGGGGCTTTAAGTATGACTAGTACATGTATAATATCTCCAATAAAAACATTTATGACTACATCGTACACTAATAATGTATAATACAGTTCCATCTAAATGCCATCTAAAGATAATACCAGATCAGCTCAAAATGAAGATTACCGTTTTCAATTCCATTTTTCATAACTTCTTTATTGATTTAACTTCAGTATTATGACCATGCAATTCGTTATTCAAACCAGTATACAAGAGCGTGATCTTATTATAGACATCTAACTGTAAATAATACATGAAAATTACGTTTGTAATAATCACCGCAATGCGTTTGCCAGACTTTTCATCATATTATTTTTTTACTGAACAAATATTATGACCAGCATTATTCGTCAATCATCAAATGGCATGTTTAAAAATAAATGTATTTCATTTTATTGTACATACAGGTTCGAATACAGTCACATACAGAAATCACAATGCAAATCCAAAGTGAGTATTTACATTAAATATATGAACAACATATAACAAAACGAAATGAGTATTTGAATGAAAAAATTAATCAAACACATGAAGTTTTAATGTTTTTAGTTCATGTTGGATAATTCAAGGTGTGCTGAGTAGAGTTGACTTAAGATATTCTAGAAAAGTACATAGAAATTATCGACTGATGAAATGTCAATGTTAATACACTGGGGATATTGAAGACTAATATCATTTAATTATTTATTTCTTTTTTCGATAATATGAGAAAACTATAATATATCAAAAAGCATTATACGATTTCAACTCATTTTTACTGTACGTGCATTGATTTTATTGAACCTCATTATTAAGACCAACTCAATAATGTGACCAGTTTTCAAGAGAGACAAATGTGGATTTTGAGGGTTTGCCGTAAGCATGTATCGATGGTCTCCCGAGTTTTTCTAACATCATGAATGGTTAAAACTCTGTTAAAATAAATAAACATCAAATATTAGAGTGCATGAAAAATACTAGTAATACGACCCGGAACAAATACATGTTTTTATTTTAAAGCCGATATTTTAAAAGCAATCGATACCCATTATATTGTTTGGAATTGTTGCTCAGGCGATACCCAAAAAAATAAATATGAGACAAGAATGATAAATGAATGTAACACGAAACAAATTTGTGTAATGATTAATTGCTTTAATGTTTTTTTGACTGAACATAATAAATGTTGTCTTAACTATTCTGTTAATGTTTGGTATAATAACTGCTTGTGATTTAATTTTCCTCTGAAACGAGATTTAATGTTCACGTTTTCCTAGATGATTCAATCAGAGACTTGAAAATAATGACTTGTCTTTTACTCTTTACAACTCTCGAACATTAATATGAAGTTAACAACAATAATGTTATTTTTATGGTGTTAGAACTAAGAGCATGCAAAACTATATACACTCATATTACTCCTTTAAAACGAACAAACACAAAACAAACACATGACAAAATACACAAAAATAATAAATAAATATAAATAAATTAATCAAACAGCACCTTTTTACTCGTACAAAACTGTAATAGCGGATTTAAAAGCAAATACTGATGTCTGAATAGGTAAATACAACTGGTGGCATGTGATAAGTTGACGCCCGGCATAATCATTTAAAGTTATAGCTAGCGACAGCATCAAATTGGAGAAGGGCAATCCTTAAACCTCGGTGTTTTATGAATTGCAAGTGTATTTACAGAATACAGGAACGGCTGATGTTAGTAATGTACGTAGTACAATTGCTCAGAAGTTCGAGTTCAAGTTCAATTGCCGAGAAGGTATATGAATAAATATGATAGTAAACTTATTATTTAGAAAAATAGTATCTAGTTGTTGTACATTTGTATATCAATTTCAGAAGACGAAACGATACTTCCAAATGAAAAAGTGGTACTGGTAAGCCAAATGGCGGATGTCGCTCAATACGCCTGATCTTACATGCGCTATTTCACTTGTTTTGTCGTTTTAATCTGCTAATAATTATAGCGCCACTTTCCAAATAGTGGATCGTGCCATTTTATTGATTTCGTTTTGTTCTGTTCATCGATTGATATACATGTGATGTATCAGGATTTATTGTCTTTAAGGAATGGTTAAGCCACCTATAATTTCATTAACACAAATAACTACCGTAGCGCTACGCTAACTAACTGAACAAAGATTATTACCCATGCCACCAGTTAAATTTAACCCATCCTGTGTCTTTATGCACTTAATTATTGCTGTTGGCAACTTGCCAATATTCAAATAAAACGCATTCATCTCTTTGTTTTATCTTTCTTCCTCCGTAAACTTCCAATCCCAAAACAGTTGAGCATACCGTTCTTTGGAGTGACAGGACTGTCTTTAGTTTTATTCTTCACTTTTTTAGAGTCTTTCCTCTTTAAACTGGACTTAGATATATCTGGAATGGCAGATCTGGTCATCGAATTTGATTGACTTTGATTGGCTGATGACGCACCGGATGTGACGTCATATGTTGATGTTTGACTAGCGTTGGTGGCATCCTGAAAACGTTGGATTTCTTGACTTGTGTGTATTTCAAAATTCATATAGAATTCTTCTGGTGGTCGGAAATTTAATTCAAATTTTCTAACGTTGATGAAATCATCAATATGATGAAGGTAGTATCCTGTAACAAGAAAAATAATCTATTTATAGTAACAAATCACATTCTATTTATACCTCAGACAATGACAACTTGTTATCACACACTTGAAATAAATTAACTGAATTAGTGATGTGTTACATACACCACCTACGCATGTTTCAGTCACGACTTACCACTTAAAATCTTTAATCGTCTGATCTGAAACCAATTCACGTCGACTAAACATTGGTGATGCATGTAAACGTGTTAATATATCAGACAGTATACGTAACCACATTTCGGCCCTGATGATTTTAATTGAAGGGGTCATATTTTCCTAAACTTAAACGATTTTTTTTCTATACATGTATTATGAGTTCAAAATTATCAAAATGACCCTTGATAATCTGACCCTCGTAAAACCCCTGAGGAATACCAATGCTATAGAACACAGACAATCCCCAAAGTCACACAGAAAGGACGGCAGCGCCGAGCTATACACGCAAGAGTCAGACTTAGAACCAACCACCCATATCACCAAACAATCGACATTTCAAGAAAGCCTAGATACGGTATACTCACCTAGCAAGAAATGAACACATTGTGGACTTCGAAATCCGTGCATAATTAACCATAAAGGGAGGTAAATATGAATACATGTACGTTTCAACTCACCTTTATGTGCATATGGTTGCATCAACTCAACACCTAGATGTGAGTGAAAACATCGAAAAAAACGTTCATCGGGTACGTCGGGATCCAATGTATCGTCACAATAACTCTAAAATATAAATGAAAGTAGAAGTTTTAGAGAAGTTGGTGGTGACGTGATATAAGCCCTTTAAGGTATACTATGTTCATCTGAACGACGTAATAATGACATATAGACTATATACTATTTACGGATATTTTAGCCAATCAGATTACAAAACGGATTCGACATTCATGTGAAGTTTATTGAAATCCGACCAACGGTTGAGAAGAACAAGAACAAACAAACGGACAAACATCAAACCTTTCAACACAAACCAATATGTGTCCCGGTTCCACTTGATGTAGGAGACATAGTTTGTCTGATTGCAGCCGATATATGATCGGGAAATGTAAATGATAGCAATATTTTTTGTATAGCTTTGTTTAGACTCAAACTAACCTGTAATTCCAAATGTCGTAAATTGGTGGTAGCTAGATAGTAAGTGGGATTACTATATAACTGGAACACATGTAGACGACCATGACCTTCCATCGCTGGTCCAAAGTCGATCAATCTGAACACGTCTGTAGTAGGAGAAACAAAACAATCATAATACGTCATAATGCACTTCTGTTATAGTTCGCCGGGGATAACTCTAGCCTTATCAATAAACAAACAAAGCAAATTATAAACACTGCACGGTCGACTAGCCGCCAGTTATCAATATAGTATATCATTAAAAATGAATATGCACAGGATTGAACAACAGTGAATATCGAAATGTATTTTATTTTCATTTTTATTTGTAAACAAAGGCTAGTGTTGTCTCCGGCGAACTATATTTATCCATTATAATCTGATGAAGACTTAGTATAGAAGTGGAAAGCTTGTTATTTCTATGTTTGTTGTTTAAAAAGAGACATATACTAGGAGAAACAAGTAATTAAGAATTGCAAGCAATACAGAAGTCCCCTACCGGTTTTTAGCCATTTTCAATGTTTCTGTTGCCATAGCAACTACAATTTTTGTCAAAATGAATATATTTTTAGGCGTGCATAATCCCCTTATTGCCCCCTATCCACATACCAAGTTTCACAATTCTAGCTTGGAAACTGTTTGAGTTATGTCAGAATCCAGATTTTTTGACGGACGGACGGAGGGCAAACCTATAGACCTTTCCGGTCAAAAACCGGTAGGGGACTAACAAGACACTTATATAGTTATATATAAACAAAGTTATACATATAGACATATATTTAATTATATTTGACGTCACATATTCTATTTCTCATGAGACGTCGTTACTACTTTGATGATGGCATTCACAATATACATTCCTCCTGATGATTTGATTTATAAAACCGAGCTATACAATTACACAATTAGTGTTTAACAACACTGTTCTTCATCACAATCAGATGTCTTAACGCTATAAGCATGAGAAATATTGGAAGTGAATCGCAACCCTAGTGTTACCAATAAAGAACAAAGTAAATGTATAAAACACGCCTAGCTCTGTCTTATTGATAATACTTATTTTGATTAGTGAATTACGCCAGTGCTTTATATAGCATCGATATTATAAAAATAACGTGCCGTGCTGAGGCTAATATGAAATAGGAGTGTTTATAGTTCTGAGAGTCGTTGGTTTAGGTCCAATGCTGGGCGCCAAATTAATTCAGACAATCCCCGTTCAGGGATGAATTAGATCCCTCAAATTGACTAGATCATGCCATGGCATGGCCATATATGATTGTAAGGAATAATACATTTCCATCTTACATACTAAGTTATCAAACGTCGCCAAATCTTATAATTCGTCATTTTTACAGGGGACACTTTCACACATAGCTAGCAATTTGTACAGTGTACTTGTTTATGTCATTCGTGCTCTGCTGTTCTTCCTCCCTGTACAATTTGATATGATCTTTTTACAACCCAAAACAGATATTTTAAGTATAGACTAAACGCCTTGTAAAAATGATGGGTACTTACTAATGTGGCTTAATTCTGTTTTCTTTTTAAGAGAGACGTGCAAGGACATTGTATCCGCCGACAATCTAAAATTATCCGTCGTTTCTATGGTAACTACCGGATACTGGCTTGTTGACCGCGCGTATGCGCAGTCTAACTCCGGCGACGAAAACTTTTGGAATTTTGACATCTCCCCTGAAACAAAAACAAGATATTTTGAGAAATTGGAAATTTTGAAAAGAGGGTCATGATCTACCAAAGTCTCGATCGTTAGTTATATTCACCTATAGTTGGACATATAAATGTTGGCATCTACTCTTGTGTTAATCTCTATGTAACAAAATAGTGCTTCGTTACAACAGTTGGTACCGTTGGAAACTTGCAGGTACAGTGTAATTATACCGCTGCAAAGCAAGTATTGGCTGTTGTGAAGAGGTTGTTGAAGAACATTTTGAAGGTGATGTTATAGAGAAGTTGTTGCTCTTCAGAGGACCGCTCTTTAGAGGTTGAACTGTATTTGAAATTCAATGATGCGTTGTGTATGGTGTTAGGGTCATTTATGACGTTGACATGACGTCATGAGTATACCACTTTCTTTTAACGTCGTACTCTTCTACCTTGATATATAAAGAATGTTACTCTTCCACCTTAAGATATTAAGAATGGTACCTTTCACTTTTAGATATCAAGAATGTTACCCTTTCACCTTAAGATATCAAGAATGGTACCCTTCAACCTTAAGATATCAAGAATGGTACCCTTCCACCTAACGATATCAAGAATGGTACCCTTCCACCTTAAGATATTAAGAATGGTACCCTTCTACCTTAAGATATCAAGAATGGTACCCTTCCACCTTAAGATATTAAGAATGATACCCTTCCACCTAACGATATCAAGAATGGTACCCTTCCACCTAAAGATATCAAGAATGGTACCCTTCTACCTTAAGATATCAAGAATGGTACCCTTCCACCTAAAGATATCAAGAATGGTACCCTTCCACCTAAAGATATCAAGAATGGTACCCTTCCACCTTAAGATATTAAGAATGGTACCCTTCCACCTAAAGATATCAAGAATGGTACCTTTCACCTTAAGATATGAAGAATGGTACCCTTCCACCTTAAGATATTAAGAATGGTACCCTTTCACCTTAAGATATTAAGAATGGTACCCTTCCACCTTAAGATATTAAGAATGGTACCCTTCCACCTTAAGATATTAAGAATGGTACCCTTTCACCTTAAGATATCAAGAATGGTACCCTTCCACCTAAAGATATCAAGAATGGTTCCCTTCCACCTTAAGATATTAAGAATGGATTATGTATAATTATTCAACCCACTCTGTCGTGTAATAGCCGCTATCAAATATGATATGAAACCACAATGTAGCTATGTACAAATATTACTGTAATCAATACTTCAAATTTAATCAATGGGAGTTATGAACGACACGCCACAGTTAGACTGATAGTAACATTTCAAGGCTGGCAAATTTCTGACATTTTCACACGACAAAAAAGTATGTTATAATCAATTTGGTAATGCAAAAATGTGGGAGTGACTTTTTTATCGCATTTAACTTGCCTTTATGATAATATCGTACCGTATGTGCAGTCAAGTATAGCAAATATACTATTACCATGCTATTACATTTTGTTTTATTGATTTGTTTGTTCATCCCATTCAATGATCGAGTAATTGAAGTTCAGTTGCTTTTATTTTTGTCATTACCCGACACTCCCATTTCAAACCGTCTGAAGAGTTATAATAGATCTCAACCGGTAGTCCAGTGGTCTAGATTTGTAACAGGGCGTTCCGGGTTCGAGTCACGGTCATTGAAGGTCGTTATACCCTACCTTAAACATTTGACAACAATTTCGACTGTCCTCCACGTGTGGAGAAGTTGTTGGCTCCTTGTAGAAGGGTATATATACAGTCCAGGAAAACAGGTTAAGTGAATTGACTGCCGTATAAAACTGAAACAATGTAATGCTCCTACTACCTTAACACGTTTTCACGTATAAACTAAATGTTGAGGACGCAGTAAAAATAATAATAACCTAACGTACACGTATATAAATACGTAGGTATTTGTATGTGTACAAATTGTTGCTGAAACCAGCTATTAAGAAACATACCGATAGTTTAATACAAAGCAAACATGTAGAACATTAACACACAGGAGCAGAAATACAAACACGAAGGTGTGCCATAAAGGAGCAGACACCATTCCATATTCTAATACACTGCAAATCTAGCTCAATCTGGAGGAAGTAGAACAGAATGTTTTTTTGTCTTTCGAGACCAATCTAATTGGAGATGTTACGGTGCATTTCATCACCACATAAAACTGAAGATGACGGAACACAGAAGAAGAAGAATAAACAAAGAAGACGGAAATAAGAAGAAAAAGAATATCGGAGGAGAAGAAGAAGAGGTCACAATAAATGTAACTTACCACATTGTTTGACCTTGAGTGATGACCTTTTCTTACAGTCAAACTCTGTCTCCTGTAACAAAACCATGTTATCTGTATTTACTGGTGATATTAACATGTAGAACACTGTATAAACTCAGGGACTATATAGTGTCCCTGATAAACGTCCCAAAGTTGATGCGCCCAATGATGCGCACCAATATGTACAGACGTCCCAACCGCGAGGCACTCAATGTCATGAAACCAGTGTATAAACGTGTCAACTTCCGGTTATCGCAATCAGGCATACACGTTGAATTGTATATTCTTCCAATAAGTCATACAGTCATCGGAAATCACAGATGCTTAATTCTGCTCACAATAATTCTTACAAGTTGAATTGTATAGTATCCCAATACGTCATACAGTGATTTGGTTTATACGCTGTGGAAACAATAGGTATAATGCAAACTTTGTAATTTAAACGTCCAAAATTTATGCGGCAAAGCGGTGTACCAGAACTATCGTCCAAAATTGGTACACAACTATTATAACTGTCTATATCCAACCATAACTCCTTCAGTATCATATGAACCTCCAGTTCAGAGAATAAACCAACTACACCACTCCTTGTTCGTTATTTTAAACACACAATACTTCACATTATGTTTTGTACACTTCAATCGTACATAATAATCTTAAGTTAAGGTTATTTTATCTTTCCAAAATCAATAGATCTACAATTGTAAGACACTGGGACAATAACTTAACTATCCTATTGTCATTTTTGTCATATTTCGTAAGTTACCTGTACAGCACACAGGTATAACTATACCTAAAACGTTATCCAATTGGTCCGAACATGATGATCTTAATCACATTGTTGCGGTGTGTATTTTAGCCCTAACCACAGTCGACAAAAGTTTACTTAATGAGAGGTAGTATTTCCGGATTAAGGCCGCTTAAGGTATTATAAAAAAAACCTAAATATATACGAACTAAAAGAATGTTACTACGCTAGGGTGAGTTAATTCACACATGCATGCCCATATTAACATTCCCCCTTGGATTATAATAAGCTTATAGCGAAACTTATTGATTTTGATTTTAACTTTTGTTCAATCGCTATGGAGATGAGGTGGGGGTACGGGAGGTTGAACTGTTGTGGTTTTAGGCGTGACAACTTTAACTAACCTTCCCGGACTCCCAACTAGTCATTCGGTGTTAAATGTAGCCAAGTCTAAGCATATTAATTGGGCTTGATAAATAGTGATGCGATATATATCAGAGGGTTAAAGTTGGTTATGAACATGCCTTGACCACAGCGTATAAACCTAATCACTGTATTACTTGTTGTGAGACGATACAACGTGTTATTATCTTTTTGAATCCACCGTGGTCTACAAGCCACTATTGTGATTGGTCAGAATCTACGGACAATGTGAATTTCCAGAAAAGTCAAGAAAAATTATTATATAACTATCACAATATAAACTTTACATGTGCAGTGTAGCCATAAATATACGGAGGTCGAGGTCACTATCCGACTATGTTCATATTAGCATATTATGCAATCGCAGATTTTTCGACGTCATTTGATCACACCCTTCGGCAAGGATGCTAATAAAAGCGAGACATTTTATTCACGCGATGTATTTTATACTCGAGAAAATTAGTACATTTGTTTATACGTCAATCTACAAAGGGCCGTTAATTGACCTATTGGATGCGTTAATGATAAGACACAGTGAACACAACAGGTGAAGAAGAATTTTGTCAACTTTGAATATATGCTAAACAACAAACCAATCCTAAGTTTCGATTCAATTCTAGATTTTTAGCAACCTTATAAAACAGATGCAATGCATCCTATAGGGTTATATGCTTGAGAGGTGATTGCTTTAATAATTTCCTTTTACATATTATATATAATTGCAAATGATCGGATACGCGATAAAACAAGTGGTCTTTATAGTTTACTAGTATACTAATTCATTTAAGGTCGATTGTGAAATTAGTTTTTCCGACTTATATTAATCACTCTCGACACCTCATTCCTGATGCTATCCATCGCCACGGGGGTATGAGAGAAAAGAAGTCAGTTTCCCTTTTTTGCTGAGGGGCTAGCAAGGGAATTTCTGGTACCATTTTTATTTCCTCTTTGTATGACGCGGCCAGCGATCGAACCCGAGACCTCCCGCACTCGAAACGAACGCTCAATCACTTGGCTATCGAGGGGCGGTCTTTATAGACAGGTTTGGTAATAATGGGCTTTGTTAAGAGGGGATTTCTTTGGATGGTCTTTACGGACAGTGTTGACTGTATTATGTTTTTGCCTCTGAAATAATCAGCAGACTTTACAGTACATGTACTGAGTGTATGCATATTGGGTGTGGGGGATTTCGTACTATTATCTTGTATCTTGTTAAATGCAACAATATACAGACACGTTGTCGCTCTTGACCATTTCTATTTGCCTAACAAACTATCAAGTAGGCCCTGGATTGAATACATAACGTCAACTTGTAAATATTTACAAACATCCCGAGATTACGTGGCAGTTTTTACACCGTGTTATACAAAAATAATAATGCATCCTAAAATTTAGACCAAAATAGTTTCCTGAAGCTTTAACTATTTACTCGTTCCAATGACTTTGGTTCACATTTAAATTACTACGATCAGACGCTATCTGTTATCACAATATAATAACCCCATCTTTTTGAATAACGAAGGTAAAAAATAATAATTTTACGTCTATTTTTAATACAGCCAATTCAGACATGTCACTTCTATAATTGGCGCATCAGTCGGGGCGTTCACTATATTCCCGCCCACTACTTTATAGAGATCGCATTGTTAATCTGTGTGCTTAACAAATTCATATAGTGTATGTAATATTTACTTTTCACAAGAATTTAGCCCCGTTTTAAGTGATTTCAATAGCCGCTCGTGATGAATTGTAAAGCAAACAAGATTTATGCTAGTAAAGTGTTTAATAGTGATACCTGATCAAACTCGATAACCATTTAAGTTCCTCCTTAAGCTAATAGCCCATCTCTTTTAAATTCCTCAAATAATTCTTTATTGTACTTTTACTATTTCCGCAGATTTTTTAATCCAATTTACTATTTCATGACGTATGCCTTGAGCAGGCGCCTATCAGAGTAGGGTGTAGAGTTTTGGGCGCTGTGCTGTTAATTTTTCATTGCCCACGTGATGCTTGCCCTGGTGGTTTGTGATTATCTGTAGCTTTGTGTGAGTCCTATGTTTCCTTCCGTGCTCTGATATTGCTTTTGAGTGCTGCCTTCCCTGTCCGATTTGTAACCTTTTTGGGCTTGTAATCGGTGTAATCGTGTTTGTTTCGTTGACCTTTTTGTTTTGCTCTTGCTGCTGAAGACTGTTTTTCCTGTCTGGTGTCATTGTTTTACGATCAGTCTTGACAACTCATTCCTGCTGGTACCAATAATTCGGACGGTATGCGGGAAGAGGAGTCAATTCGCACTTTATAATTATGTTGATTTTCAAGCAAAGGTAGTAGTGGTCTACTTTTTTTATTTAGTCTATGGTTTGATGCGGTTAAAGGGAACACTTAAACGAACCAAGTGCGAATTTGGCTCGGACGCTATATCATTAGGTCGTCGAGCTGCGAACATTAATAGCAACTCATTATAAAATTATGTAAAAGAATCCCCCCAAAAAAGGATTAATTAATTACATGCAAGCCATATCAATTCATTAAGTTCTCCAATAAGTTTCCCTCGGACATGTCGGTGTTTTAAAGTCCAATAATCTAGAAAAGTATTGAATGAATTAGTATCAATTATGTCACAGACGCAGGCAGGAATGTTACGCTACGACCTATACCTAATTAATCACATACCAATAAATGTTGGGAAATCAATCAATCAATCAATCAATCCACATTTCAAATAAACCGCGCCCTCGGCTTAAAGGGAATTAAATATTAAAGGATTAGATTATATACTATCGGTCAAATAAAGCACATCAGACAACTAACTGTTTACTAGTGTATACAAATGGTGTACATAGTTACTGGAAACAGTGCGAGTTACCTCCCTTTGTTATTACTTTTAGACGATACATACTACAGAAGTTACCTCCCTTTGATAATGTTTCGTGATAAAAATAATAACATTTAATCTACTTTCGCTTTGGTTTTTGAACTGATTAGCCACACGTGGTTAGTGTAACGAAACGATAGAATTCTATTCTCTATCATTTCTAAATATTTCAAACCGAAACATTAATGTTCTCTTTTTATTATAAAATATATTTCATTTTTGATTTCTAAAAGTTTTCTTAAACACTGATTACCGTCGTATATCAAGTATCACTCTGAAAGCTAAATTGCTATAGTAAAATTGTTATGCATAACAATTATCACCAGATCGTGGAAATAAAAATATTGAATTGAATTGTGCAAAATATACCATGACCTTGATAAATCAAATGCTAAATTATGTTAATATATGGTTGCGAGAAGCAATTTAATTTGTTCGCACTATAATTCATGTAAATACTACTTAGCAAATATCTAATAATTTACACGTTTCCATGCTAATTTAGTTACGCAAAATGTAATGAAGCGATCGTGATTAATGTAAAGTACTGTAACATCACATATTTTCGTGGTTATTAAACTTCGTGGATTTTGATGGATAAAAATGCATTTTCGAGGGGTCGTAAATTCTTGGATATCAAATCATGAAAACGTAAACGCATATTATGTATTTGGGAGGTCGATTAATCGTGATGATCAGATGTTGTGGTCGAGTTCAACAAAAAACTCAACGAAAAATTAACTCCTTCTAAAAGTAATGTTTTTACAGTTCTTATGTAACACTTATTTAATTAACAATGCAATTAATGCTGATATATTTGGCATGATCTACAAGGTGAAAGTAAAATTTTATTATGGATAGATTTTTAACTAATATTCACATGGCTTAAATTACTTACAAATGAATGTTTATTAATATAAAAATGCATACAATAACTATCATGCTAGCCATAAATTATGCACTTGTTCGATATAACGTTCTGCTATGATACGAAATAAGCAGTACAAATTATGTTAAATTCCACATACCGTTATCTCAGGCCAACATTTATTGTGGTTCTGGTAATGAGCAAAAAAATAGGGTACGTAAATAGGAAAACTATTTTATTTCTAGATGTCACCGTTTTATTGATTATAGTGGACCAGACTATAACCTGCTCCACGAAACATCCCTGTCGAATAGGCCTAGTAGTACTGGCAAGGAATAGCACACTGTAGGATTCCTATAAATGAGCCAGTCTCCAGGAAAACCTGCTATATTGACTTCATGTAATTACTGCATGTAACAAGCTTTTAAAAAAGCTTTCAACTATTAAGAAAATGACATATCAACAGATTCAATTTTAAGTCATATATCCATATATTACTATATTTTAGCTTTAAAATTTCTTATGCATAATGTCGAAATCATTTACTTCGTTGCTATGGTGACCAATTTCAGAAAAGTACTCTGATTGAGAAAAACGAACAGTTAGTTGTTTAATTAAAACAGTAGTAGTCTTTCTCTAAATGCCAACATTTATAATTTGGATGTATATTTTAAAACTTAAAACATCATTCTAAAACTTGATACCATTTTGACCAGTTTACGTCAAGAATTGGTCAAATGCAGTATTTATAAAGTACTTGTTACAACGACGTCGAATAACGTTTGAATGACGCTTGCGACGTCACGCAAAAAGGGTCTGAATAGGGCCTCAACTAAACAGCTGTAACTTCCTTTAAAATCATGATATTAACAAAAATTATTTTGCTTCATTAAGATTACTCTTTTAGATAATAAAAAATCTCAAAATCAAATGTTTTGTCAAAATAGCAGGTTTTCCTGGAGACTGGCTCAAATATAATTTTATTACTGTAAAGGGATGTAAATGGAAATGATAACTTCCAAAAACGGACACTTACTTTCTTCGGAGAGTTGGCACGTAGAGAATGTCTCTTGTTTGGATTCTTCAGAGCCTCATCTCGCAATCTCTGCTCTTCGGAAATCTTGTCGAGAATGAAGTCTGTAAATTTGTAGTTGTTCACGAAATTCACGGTACTGATAATCATCGTGACGTCACGTCGAGAAAATAGTTCATGCGTAGGGATATAAACTAGTCACACAACTGGAAATAAAACAAAGATATTCCATTGAAAAAAAATATATTTTTAAACATTCTGAAAGAAAGTACTAGTAAACGGAGTACAATAATATTATGCATACTCGTAAAAGGAAAAAGAAAGACGTTTCATGAAAACAAATCAATAAATTATTCATCTACGTTCAAACTCACATGCCGGGCATAGGAGTAAAAATGTTAAAGATAGCTGACTTTAGGCCTACAGGCACATTATTGTGCTAAAATAAGGGCATATACTTCATAGAAAGGAGGTATGTAAAAGTTGTATACATGAACCCTCGTCCGATTGGTGTGATTAGACCCACGACCCAACGGCGACAGTGCTGAAGTGACCGCGATCATACCGACTGCGCCACCAAAACAATTTTCTAAATACATACGAGGTATGAAGTATAAGTCTAATTTAGAGTGCAACATTGCAATGTTAACCGGACGCACATTTTGATACGGTGCGTGTGCTGCGTTTCGGGTTACATTGTACTCCTTTCTGTAAGGCCATTTATTGCGTTACTAGCGTATGTTGCATTTTATGTTACATTGTACTCCTTTCTGTAAAGCCATTTATTGCGTTACTAGCGTATGTTGCATTTTGTGTTACATTGTACTCCTTTCTGTAAAGCCATTTATTGCGTTACTAGCGTATGTTGCGTTTTAAGTTACATTGTAACTTACATGTTTGTGTGCGTTGTGCTATTGGTTGTCCGAATTGCGTTGCGCCTGTCTGTGCCTCTACACGTACGTTGCGTTTGCTTGGATTCCATTGTGTAACAGTTGTTAAGCGGACATGTTTTGGGTGTTTACCACATGCTTTATCGTTGCGCGAACTAATGCAACGCGATAATTGAATTCATCGTACGATTCAACGATAAACTGCTGTAAAGTCAGAAATATTCACAAGAGATTAGTTTTTGCTACATTCACGAAATCTGTTAATTCGTGAAATTTCATGTTCTCGATATCAAAATCGTCGACAAAACAACAGAAACTGATTCTTTCTGAATTATAAAAATCGCGAATAGTTAGCCTCGGGAATTATTTAAGAATAGCAAATTCGCGAATCGTTAAAAGCTCGCAAAAGTTTCTAAGTTTACACTATTCAGAATAACTCGATGGCAGCCCAGCAAAGGAAATATTTCAAAACGATACGTTTCCTTAATCGTGGAAAAGGTTAACAACTCCTTGACTTATCATCAAACATACCACAGCAAAAACACTCGCGTAGTAATCCCTGGAATTTTAATTCAGCATAACAAGCATTATGGTTGCATTACAAGTAAATACTAAACAAATACACGACAACATACCATATCAGATGCGTTATCGTAAAAAACGTGAGTAAATGTTCTTTCGCAGTGTTTCGTGATAACGCGTTTTAAATTGTGAAGTCATTATTAAATTGTAAATAAACGATATGTAGACCAACTTCTGAAGTCCAATTTATCGTTACAGAATACGTTTATGCATCAAGTTTGTTTACACAATTTTTTGCAATACAAGGCATGCTTTCAATCAAATACATTGGGTTTAAGAACACAATACAGTGCAACCTCCCCGGAGTTGCCAACATATAGCGACAACCTCTCTTAAGCAACGAAATCATTTTGCTCCAGAATTATAACCAGGTATAATGTATTACAAATTTCGCCTCTCCACAGGGTACTGTTTGATCAAAGCACTTACATCCACCTTTAACATACGCTCAAATTTAAATTTCTTATATTGCTTTAATAACTGCACATTTGGGAAAGGAACGTTTTTGTAGGTGATCATTAACTGAATCATTGTTGACATCGTAAATTATTTTACCATAATTTGTAGTTTCAAATTTCGACGAAAGTTAATGATTTCCATAAGTGCTTTGATAAAACAGTATCCTGAGCAACAACCTATGTACAACAGCCCCACGTTGTGTTTCCAAAAGGGTGTTCTACAGAGGTTGTACAGCATATACTATCATCACAAAGATTCAGAATATTTGTGATAAGGCAGAATAATTTAAATCACCAATTCAATGTTCACTTAATGGTAGCTAAACGGTTACCTCCCTTCACTTAAAAGCTACGCTATGTTTTATACTACCGTTAATTCATTTCAGGTTGATCTTGAAACAAGTTTTTCCAACTTAAATTAATTACTATCGACACTTCATTCCTGATGTTATCCATCACCATGGGGGTACGAGAGAAGAAGCCAGTTTCCTTTTTGGTCTGAGCGTCTAGCAATGGAAATACTGGTATTATTTTTATTTCATCTTTGGTATGACAAGGCCTGTGACCAAACCGGGACCTCGCGCACTTGAAGCGGACGCTCTACCACTAAGCTATCAAGGAGGCATATAATTTGTGTAGAAGATCATTGTGAACGCAAACTTTTCGTAATCAATTGTATACCTTACACATGTATAACGATATTATAATTATATAACATTTTTGTTGGTTGTTGCAATGAACGAGTGGTCTAATGCATCGTGCTTAGCTTTGGTGGTGCCTTAAAGAACACATGGATTCGACACATGAACCTATAATGTTCATAAAGTGTTTTCCAGCCAAAACATATAAATACAAATGCACACCTACAATGTCACTAACATAATATAATGAAAAAAGTGGAATTGACACAATCCATTTTTTGAGAACCAAATCGTTAAAAGACATCCGCTTCGTAATCTGATTAGCAAACGAATTACATTCGATATTTACACGTTTGTTTGGTATCTTGATCAGTAACGTGATTTGTGGTACAGAATGCTTCCTTTTTTACTTTTCTTTAAATCGTAAGCCAGACTAATGAAAGGTCTCCTCCATAGACAAATCGTTAAACGCATTCCAATAGACCTGCGGGTAATACGATACATATCAATTAAAATATCAAATATCAGCGAGTGTGGTATTACTTCTTAGAATATCCTGTTTACGTTAAAAACCGGAATTACTGCAGGTAACAACCGGGTTTATATATCTCCATATATATACCACACCCTAATCTGAAGAGACCACCTCAGTATTAAGACCACCCAACAGTAAGAAAACAATTTTCAAGTCAATAATTCGCGGTTCTGCTATTTATTCAACCTAAATATTCAGGCCACCAAACAATAAGAACACTATTTTCTGGTCATTTATTAATGATTCGCTCATATTCACCATCAATATTAAGACTCCAACTCAGCAATAATGTCTGGCCCCGATCTCCCGAAGCATCTCAATCTGAGCTCAATCTAAACTCAAAATTTTCACCTATCGTTTGATAAAGTTTCCATGGCATCTTGTACTCTTAAATTGGAACAAATAAACAGAAACATCATTATTTTATTACAGTAAGATTTAGAGCGCTCGAGCTTGTGATTGAGTTGAGTTGAGATTTCTACTTGAGATGCTTTGGCAAATTAGGGCCAGGGTTCAAGAGGACAGTGGTTCATAGAGATTTGTGTGAATTATGTACGAGATATTGCAATGAAATTAATTTACCCCCCCCCCCCCCCGCCCCCGCTAAACAAAGAAAAATATTCCAAACGGTCCAACCGGTGCTCGTATAATTGAGGTTACACTGCAAGTTATGTAACAGCACAAACACTTTGTATGCTTATGTTGACAACAGTATTTTAAGAGCAAACACGTGTATGTAAGTTGTGAGATCTACCCTATTTTTCAATTAACATATTTATCCCCTTATATATATTTGTTCTGGTTTCCATAGCAACTGGTACATTCTTTCAATGTTGCAAAATGTCGAAATTTGATAACAAGGCGTATTGATCATTTTCACAACAATTGTATTGTTTTATACGCAATTGCTAGTAACTGATATATACACAAACACAGCGATAAATGTAATCACTATTATATCATTTATTGCGTATAAAAACCAACTTTTATGACTTATTGCTAGCAAAATCACCTGTAACTTCCGGTCACTGTATGACTTATTGCTAACAAAAGCACATGTAACTTTCGGTCACTGTATGACTTACTGCTAGCAAAAGCACCTGTAACTTCCGGTCACTGTATGACTTATTGTTCGATCCTAACAAAGCCAACATTCCGTATTTGACGACACATTAAGAGTAACTACAACACTATATCTTCCTCGGAAGGCTTATAATTATGCGGTTTGAAATAATTCAGTCGTAGCTGTGTTTTATGGGTAATTCATGCACAACGTGTTTCCTCTATGTGTATATAGCTGAACCCGCTGCTTGTATTAGAATAGGTCATTAAGTGGAGAAATCCTTTACAATTTTCGCCACCACTTACGCTCGTTTCTGCATTTTAGGTACTGAAACTCGGGTCGAACTTGTTGTCCACAAACTTTCCCATGTTTTCTAATCAGAAAGGATGGAAACCTTATGTAATGCCAATTGGAAACCCGCCCTTATTATCGCCTATTTAAACTGAGGTTGTGGATGATATTTGTCATACAGTAGGCCTACCCAGTGTGTCTAGCACCGAAAAGACAAAAAATGATTCAATTTTGGAACTTGATAATTATTGTCAGTTCAGACGTGCATGTTACTGAGTAGAATGGGAAACGAGATACGAAAAATCTGCGTGTAATTTGTAACACATTGTATTGGTAATCGGCATAAAATAACTGTAGTTTTATTCAAATCTAATTTGAATTGTCAAATGATTTCAACATACGGCACCGGAAGTGACGTGTCCTATGACGCAATCGTCAAAAATCACGGGTGTAAAATAAAAATCAATACAAACAAGCACATCTACTTACTTCAATTTAACACATACGAAGAGATTAATCATAAGCAATAGTTTTCGGTATATTAGTATCAAACCACTTACCCCGAATCATTATAATTTATGATAAAAAATAATAGATTAAATTTTAATAAAATAATAAAATGTTTTTTATTTCCTCCAATGTTCTACTACAGAAAAACCAAGCTACATAATGTATACAGTAAAAAATAGAAAATTTCGCGAGATATGCAAGTTTAGCGAAATCGCGAAAATTTGTAAATCAGGTTCGTGAATTTTAACAACGAAAGAGAAGCATGAAGGAGACCTTTCTGAATCGTACAAACCGCCAACATTTAACCTAGCATTATTTCAGAAACCAAAGTCGCGAAATTTTGATCTCGCGAAATTTTCAGATTGTACGTTATTCCACTTGAATCCTTTCAACCCCGTGACGAGATTCAATGATTGTTTCATGAAAATTAAATATGAGAGTTTGTACAGTCATAAGGGGGTCGTTTAGTTACAATTGTTAAACAAGTGTAGCCGGAAATTAACAATTAATGATAGTTGAAAATTAAATAGTATATACATGTAATACTATGTAGATCTGTACTATTATATATTTTATAAGCAGTATTCTAACACGCAAATTGACCTGAAATGAATTTTACATTTTTTTGACCTGTAACAAAATGTCACATGGTATTGCTACACTGTAATTAAATCGAATAGTAATCTTGTGATATTTAATGTTTAGTTTAAGTGTAAAAAGACGTTTAATTGCCAGTACAAATGAACGACAGGTTGGTTTAGCCACAATCTCTAAAACGTAGTTACAGCTCGTACTAAGATTACACACGTAGAAACATACAATAATTTAAAACCGGTTATTCCATTGACACAAGACGTGTCGCACATGTTAGACAGGTCAGTCACGACGATTTTTTCAGTTGGGTATAAAAGGAACTTAACTTCAGATTTTAAAATTGCAAAAATACATAGATAAATTGTTTCAAAACACATTTTCTAACGACTCTTTAACTTTAATTTAGTGTTTGAGGCCATGTAGGGGAGTGCTCACAATAGAATTGAATGATCCGAATAAAAATCATAACAAAAACGAAACAATTAAAACACAACAATCAGGATCAAGTCAGGACCACTAGCAATGGCAACGAATTAGGAAGACATACCGCTGACAATGTAGAGTAACCTCGCACAAACAATAGGACAGAAATAACAAAGGCCGTTGTTCTTTGTAGCTGGAATGATGACAGAGGATTTTTTAATAGACAGAGACACCCCCTGCATAACGTGATGGTGGCCATACGAAGCCACACAGGGTTGCAAAGTAGCTTAGAGATTAGTGAATAATAATCAACTCTGAAAGACTGGCAGAGGCCACACAGAGCTGCCAACTAGCTTAGTGAATAATAATTAACGCGTTGTGTTTTCATTATTGTCACACGAATTAATATTCCTTGCGTTCCAGATATAGCGTAACGTTACTACGGGATCAGCGTATTGCACCGGGAACAAAACTTGCCATGTTATATATCACCTTAACTGACACACGCGTATCAATATATCATGCAAAGAAAAGGTTTCATTTCTTTTGTTGTTGATCACCAGCCTTTGATGTCCCATTACATGTTTTATAAATATCAAATTACAAAGGTTACATCCATTAAAATTAAACACATAAAATCTCACTGTAGATAAACAAATCGTAAGCATGCAGACGTAGAAGAACAAATTTTACAGTACATTGGGGGTCGTATTCAATACTGATCTTATTTATTTGAAGAATAAGGATAGCCAATCATATCGCCTGTTACTGAACAAGAATTCAATATGGTGTAATCTGATTGGGTGTCCTTATCCGTAAGTCAATTAAGATCAATATTGAATACCACCCTTGGACACTGTTTTATCAAAGTACTTACAGAAATATTAACTTTACGATCAAATTTGAATTATTTATAATACTTTTACAAAAAGTTTTGTAAATGGAGCTGCAAGACTAACAAAAATTCAGTTAATGAACTCCTGCAAACAATTCCGTCTCTAATTTGAAGTTGTTTAAAAATCATGAAGAATTTAAATTCAAACGTTAGTTTAATGTTGCCGTAAGTGCTTTGAATGAAAAAACAATACACTTTGTTAGCATCCTGGTCGATGCATTTGATCATCCTAAATACACGTATGACGTAAACAAGGCAAACTTATGGGATTTTTAACCTCGTTTTTACCACATCTGACAATGACATAATCACATTGTAATTACATTGATATAGTCCCAAATCTGAAACAATTCCACACACCGGAGAAGAAATGGGGTATCCTAAAAAGGTCAATAAATAAAACAAAATGAATTTGCGGAACTTTTTTAAGGTGGTTCGGCAATTTCCGAGCTCGAAATCAAAAGTTGACATATTTGCTTGAAACTTAGTACGGACGTATATCATACCCGTCTGCGTTGCGTTGTAACGTTTTTATTACAATGGCGTCACATGACGGCGCTTTTTGGTGCCGTTTCTTGGACCCAGTGACAGAATCATACCGTACATTGATTATGACGAAAATAAAATTCCAACAAATCATTTAATTCAAAATTGCGTTTTGTTCCCTAAAATAATTTCGCCTTTTGTTTTGTTGATATTTTCAGGATGGGTGTATTGGTCATTTGGTTATTTGTATGTTTTAGAATGGCACTCATTTATGCGACTCCAGACACCTAGGGTTTATACATTGAGCGCTGGATGCGCAACTGTTCAATTGTAGTACATCAAAATATAATATTAAGTCGGACAAGGAAGGCAACACCCAACATAACTAGCCGAACACAGAAAACATAAACACATACAAGGCTCGATGCCCAACACTCAACCGATCGTGAAAATGATCCGCCTGAGTCACAACTGTCCATAGGATAAATGAACTTGTTGAAGCAATCAAAAAGCTGAAGCCTAAGCTGAATGGCCTAGTTTCAACAGTAAACCAGTGTCCCAGTTCGTCCCTCAACATCTCTGTATACGTAGGGCTACCCACACATTTATGAATTATTAATTAAACTCTACACGACCGTTCTTAATTGCAACACACCCCCGTTCAAAGATGAGGCGGTGTTATTTGCATAGCTTTGTACTAAGAAAAATAATTGCAAATATCGTTCTAGTGGTCTTGAAAACTACGCTTTTTAATGAAAGTTTTGATCAATTAAAATGATTTTATGGTAAATAATACAATTATTATGAATTGAACGTCTCTATGTATTCTGAAAGACGGTTGTGACAGAATTATAACAATTGATATTGGCATGTTTAGTTTTTTGGCGAATAGGTGACAAAAACAGAATACAAGTATCAAGGAATATACCACTAATTAACATTCCGACAACATCACGCCCCATTCTGTCTCTCGTGCGACAGGTTTTTAATTCGACGTTTAATGGTACCAAGAGGACCCAAAGGATCCTAGGTCGCTCACCTGTTGTAGCAGTGCATGCAATCCCTTTGATTTGACCTATCGACCTTTTTCTTGGTCCCATATGATGCGATTGACCTAAATTTTGTTGGGATAATCACTCTGACCAAGTCTCATAAGGATTAGGCTACAGTGGTGACCTCTTGTGACTATTTAAGGGTTTTCTATGGTTTGACTTTGTGACCTATTTTTTTACCCCGGATGACCCAATATCGAACTTGACCTACATTTTGGTGAGATGATCATTGTGCCTTAGTTTCATAAAGATCAGTGTCAATTAAATAATCTAGCCGAGCATCTGCCATGAAATTTGGGACAAAACTTCTATAATAGTTACTCTACTGGTTGCATGTACGACAACAGTATGTTGTTCAACTATTTTTTTCGTATAACTTAAAAATGAAAAATCACATAATTATTTTAAAATATCATTTAAAAATACACATAACCTGCATAGTCTAAAACAAAAGATATCGTGTGATTCCGTATATACGAAATTTCGTGCATGCCAAGTTTCATGTAATTAAATATCAAACTTTTTCGGTGAAATGCAAGTATCAGTTTTTAGGGGGGTTCCCCACAATCTAAAAATATCTTGAAAACAAGCCGAGCAAAACTGTTATAGGTTTGCACAATCACTATCATGAGTGTGTTCTTCATAAAAATCAGGTGTTTGATACCTCTTGTACAGAAAAATTTAAGAGTTGGGAATCACCTTAACTTAAACTATACGTAGATTATACTGTCCGTTCAATAAGTAATACTAATGAGGGAACTGTCCCATTCAAAAGAATAGGGGAGGCTTATGTTTTATATAATAAAATAGATACCTTCAATCAATAGTATAATACTTGAAAACCAGTTATCACATCGTCTCGTTAGTTGAGTGGGTAAGCATGCCGCTATTATACAAGTAATTTTGTTCAATCTCGCCACTGGTTCGACACCCATTCAAGTTACTTAGATTTTAAAGTTCTTTTTATCTTTTTACAAGTACCTTATTTTTTATGTGTAACTTATATAATAACATACACGAAGTAAGGTATTCAGTACGTAGATTAATGTTTGTGTTATGTTTTCATTCTTTATCAAGTCGTATTGCAATTATTTTATTTTTATATACAGTACAACACTCATACAATCGTTTTTAATATATTCACTACAATACAACATGAAACTTTGATCACTTTAAAGTATCGATTCATTAAAACAGCAGTATAATATAAGACTTTATAACATGGATACATGCAATAAAAAGTTGACCGAAGTGGGGATCGAACCTACGACTCAGAATAAAATTAAAACTTGAAGGAAGTGAGGGTTAATCCACTACACTACATCGCCTTTGATATATGGAATGAGATTTGCATACTATTTGATATCGAACCCATATAAAGTTTACCTGACCGGCGAGTTTATGTTTATAACTGTTCTCGTTTGACTTTGAACGCACTATAGCAAGGGTCTGTGTTATTTTGGATCCTCCCTGGAATGTTTAGCTTGCAATTTTGTATTACGTGTACTCCATACCCGTGTGTTTGCATAACTGAACACTAATGAAATAGGTGTACATGTATGTCTCACATAAAAGAAATGAACATTATAGGATTGATAGAAGTCAACAAAAATATGTATAATTACAGATGTATTACACACGCCAAGAAAACTGTGAATTTATAATGTATCGAAGCTGTTTTAGTATATTTCCAGTTGGGTACAGCCTTGAAAACATAGTGCAGTAGTATTCCATGGACAAAGAAAACTGAGATAATAATTTATCGAAGCGGGTTTTTAGTATATTTTCAGTTCGGTACTTGTAGTCATAATTATTGTACAAATGTATGTACAATTATATTCTACTTCTAACAAAGCAAATCATCGTACCGTTATAGTTTATAGGAGTGATGTGATTAAATGTCCAGTTAGGTAAATACTTTTTACTACATGGACCTACCACAGGCCCAGAAGAGTACGGTCTTAAGTGCTGCTTTTATTATACGACCATGTCTGGAATCTGCATCGCAATGCGAATCTTATGAGCCTATTTTCATCAAATGTGTTCTCTTATTATCGTCGGCGCTCTCTATATCTGGTCATTCAAAAGCCAGCAGTCATTTTGGATTCCACAAAACGAATGAGTTCGGAGAGGGAAAGGTCAGACAACTCCATTCAAAAGGGGTAGGTTTGTTTTAGGCATGTCGCACAATACGAAGATACACGTTAGGCGTCATGTATGTAGTGATTTTATGAATCTGTCACATACATATGATATGTGGGAGTGCGTGGAGCCTTAGACATACATTGGCAATATGTTAAATGCCATCAGATCTTTATACTCGTCGGTTAGTTCTTGTGTAAAAATAAATTCATTTAAGACAGAATGGTTTAACGTTACTTCCGGTTTGAGACAGGGTTGTATTTTGTCACCTTTATTGTTTAATCTCTATATTAACGACTTAGTAATATACATCAAAAGTTTGAATATTGGTATTGAGATGGATAATGAAAAAATATCTATATTGTTATATGCTGATGATATTGTATTGTTGTCGGAAAATGCCCATGATTTGCAAATATTGTTGAATGCTTTAAATGATTGGTGCTGCCATAATGACATGACCGTAAATGGTACAAAAAGTAATGTAATGCATTTTCGCCCACCTTCTGTACAATGCATTGATTATAATTTTACATGTAGTGCTAGTTCTTTGTCAATTGTTAGTAAATATACATACTTAGGTCTGGTACTTGATGAACACCTTGATTATAATACTACTGTCAAAGCTGTTGCTCAGAGTGCTAGTCGTGCCCTAGGTATTTTAATTGCTAAATGTAAGTTAGTCGGAGGTATGCCATACGACGTCTTCACTAAATTGTACGATTCTTTAGTTTGGCCCGTTATTAGCTATGGTGCTGCCATTTGGGGTGTTAAGTCTTTTTCATGTATAAACAATGTACATAATCGTGCCATGCGATATTTTTTGGGCATGGGACGTTATACACCAAACGCGGCATTGGCGGGGGAAATGGCATGGATACCCCCTTCAGTCCGCCAATGGAAGTCTGTGGCAAGTTTCTGGACCAGATTATGTAATACACCAGAAACAAGATTGAATAAGCGAATAGCACTCTGGGCTAACAACAAAGCCGGTTATGGCTGTAAAAATTTGATGTGTGTTGTAAAAAATCAGTTACATTCATGTCAACTTTCTGATTATACAAATTTATTCAATCATGTGCCAAAATATCTTATCTGTGATACCATTGTTGAACGTTTAATGTCTTTATATATTGAAAATTGGAAAGATACGATTTCAAGACCTGTCAGTAAATCAGGAAAAGGTCGTAATAAATTAAGAAATTACTGTACTTATAAAACTGTTTTTGAGGTAGAGCCTTATTGTAAAATGATATATCCACCAAGTCATAGATCGGCGTTCAGCAAATTTAGATGTGGAGTTCCACCAATCAGGATTGAAACCGGTAGATATGATAAATTAAGTATATCTGAGCGTAAATGCCCCTTTTGTAATGAAGTTGAATCGGAGATCCATGTTTTATTTGATTGCATTGTATATAATAGTGAACGCACACGTCTAATGCAGACAGCTTTTACGATTAATTCCGATTTTAACTCATTTTCTGATCAAGACAAACTGAAGTTTGTTTTTACAAATCAGGCAGTTATTAGAATTTGTGCCAAAACCTGTCATAATATTTTAAATAAGAGAAATATTTACCTCTGTAAATAATTCCCATATTATTTATAATTACATGTACCTTGTGATATGTTTTATTTCCTGTTAAGAAGCAGCTGTTAATCAGTTTAACTACGGTCTGACCGAGTTAATTGTGCATTATTACTCGTTTTCTATTTCAATTTTTATAGTTTTCTTTTTTAACAAAACATTTTGTTTCAAAGATTAACAACTGCTCCTTGATTTTACATAATTATGTAAATAACTTTATGGTAATTATACTTTTATAGTATCCGTTTAAGTAAATGTGTGTAGAGTAACAATTTTATATTAGTGTTACTGTGGTTTTTGTCTCTTATAATTCTTATTAGAATGGCTTTGTGCAATGTTTTACTGTGATTTGATATGTATTTTGTATGTATGCTGTACAAAGATGAGACCTAAATAAATAAATATATATACATTCGAGGGACGATCAGAAAGCTCTGAGACAAACTATGAAATCAAAGTGAAGTGAATGGTGGAATGATGACAAATCAAGTGGTAAATGGGTTAAGTCACAAGTTCCGAACGTAGATACGGCCTATGATGACGTCACAAGTTTTTATGTAGTACCCCACAAGGTTACCAAAATGCGGTTACATCTTTGACGGTAGTCGCAGTGGCAATTCTTCTCAGTATGAGAGGAACCGCGGGTTCAGACAATATAATTTATAGTCCATAGATATTGTAAATGGAGAGACCTTAATATTTTGCGACGTGCTATAAATATACATAATTGTTTTATATACTTCTCAAAATTAGGTACGGGTCAATAAATGTTCATAATGAATATTTTGCAAATGGCATAAGATTGAATAATGCTATTTTCGGAACAACAAATAACATTTTTTATGAAAATCAGAGGGAAAGGTTTGGGGGGGGGGGTTGGGGGGGGGGGGGTACTTTTCATGTTGGGGACTGCCATCGAATGTCGGCTGGAGATTTGATAGAGTGGGGACTCTGCCTTTTGTCGTTAATATTTGATTCATAGATATCTGTCTCACAATCAGTGATTCGCACTTAGTATAACCTTGTATCACTTTTGTACACCAAATTTCAAACGTACATTTTTCATTACCCTGACGGTTTTACTTGGTGCGTGTTTAGTTGACTGTGAAATAGTTGTCTATAAAACCCTATTGATGTAAACATTTAGTCCCTTCCCACACGATTTTATATCACACCATGAAAAAAATCACACACAAAGATATTTAGTATCCGTAATCAAAAGAACGTATACTTTTGGCCCGAAGCACTCCGAAAAAAACTGCACTCCGACAACTCATATGTACATTACAAAGTCAATGAGACGTGATCTACCTGGAGCTAGAAATTTGAATAAAGAAATTGCTAAATCATTTGAGGATGACATAATGGGAATTGAATATCTTATAACATATACATAATTGTACTCATTTCCCACGTCGTTCATCTTTATTCAATCTATATTTCACATGCTATGTTAAACTTATAGTCAGAAAACTGTAAGACGCGCATTCGGATCACCTCAGCATTTATGCATACCGGAGACAAACGGAAATGACCGAGCGTTCACGACTGTTACATGCGCATTATCACCTAAGCCTTTTTGCACACCGTAGACAAACGGAAACGATCGAGCTTTCACGATTGCGCCAAGTGGTTATCTTATTTAGTCGAAGGCGTTTACAAGAAGTCCAACTGGTCAGCAGTATTTCAGTCATTATAAGATGAGCATGCACGATTCATGCCATGTGTATAATGTCACGTGAGATATAGTGTGGAGACTTTAACTTGATCCTCGCCCTCCTATTTGCATAATTCAACAGCTGATAGAGTGTCTATATTTGTATCCCCGCCGGTTGTATGTTTTCATCAGCGGGGAGAAACACGAGAACGCACGATGTATAATACAAACACACATCTAAAGAAGGATGCAACATTGCACGATTTGCTCGAGGAAATTGATACATACAGCGCAATAATCTTGTAATATATGCATGCATAAAGGTTAGGAACACTACAATATATCCGCACTGACCTGTCTCCATGCTATGCAATAACACATAAAATATACGTCCGTACAGTACATACTGTTATTTAATCCTCTCTGACACTGACACACTTTCCAGGGTATCAAGTGTGATTATGCTGACGAGACACACCCTTAACTTCAAATGTTAAAGCTTTACCCGGCCACATGATGACTCTCACGTGTTCAGAAAAACATGTGATACTTATCATCAAAATGATGAAACGATGCAATACGGTATTGACATATCAACATAGACTAGTAGACGATTGGTGAAATATAATGCTTAACTGACTAGAAATCGTTCAGTTATAGTACATAGCAGTCACATGACGTCGTCAACAGTGCGTAATCTGAGCATTGTCGCATGAAAACAAACACTATTGCTCCCAGAACAAAAATCAGAAATATTTGCGATGTCAAAATTTTGCGCGAATTCGATATTCCGAAGGAGGACGTTCTCGATATAAATGGGGACGTAATCGAGTGAGGACGTTATGGAGTGGGGACGTAATCGAGTGGGGACGTTTAACATAATACTACCGTCTGAAGTACTAATAGTTCGCGAGGTTATTTGCTGTCATTTTTTTTCAAATTCTGAATGTACAGTACAAGGTGACGAGGAAGTTACTGATATTTCTGGTTACATGAAACATACATAGCATGAATCTTTATGATGCTGTAATAACAAATGATGAGACAATGTACTGGTTAGCTGTCTGGTAGACAGATAAAAATAGCAATAACATATTTTACACTTTAGACTTATATTGCGAGGCGTGGTGATAAATTTGTCCACGTTTTTTTAGTAATTATAGGACACGTTTAGCGAACAGCACAATCGTCTTTGGCACCCAATAGGGTGTCGGTAAGGATCGATAACCACGCCAAATAAACTATTTTATTTTATGAATGCATCATATTGTTAATGTTTGTACATAGCATGTATTATAATAATATTATGTTCATGGACAATATTGCCATGCAATAAACTCTATATTTTTTTTTAATTTGCAGCCCTATAGTCGTACGTATTATTGAGTCGTCTGAATGTAAAATTTTACATATTATTGAGATGGTCTTTATATCGAGGTGTTCCGATTACAGAGGTATTTTTAATGTGATGTTTTACCGCACTTATATATATATAGAAAGGAAAACATTGTAATTTTTTATTACCATATCAGAGCAACCTGAACCAGACGTAAAAGTTAACATATTTAACATTCCTTTTTCCCCCACATAAGCTTTACCACCCATAGCTTATTGTAGTAAATATCCAGCAAATTACTGTACAGCCAGTCACTATTCACTGTGAATAATTATCGTTAATTTCGTAAATACGAAAACTTGACCAGGAAATTAAATCCTACACGATTGAGCAACCTAAGAAATCCGTAATAATCTTAAGACGTCATTTACAGAACTATCATCCACGACATCACTACACGCGAAGTTGTTTTAACTAAATTATATGGAATTTATAATTATAACCAAATTGTATGGAATTTGTAATTATAACCAAATTGTATGGAATTTGTAATTAAAACCAAATTATATGGAATTTATAATTAACCGTTCGGAGAAAAGTAAATAAACAGTAGGCCTATATTATGTGGAATTACAAGCATGCATGCACATTGATTTACGCTTTATGTATGTATACCTATAAATTGATTATTCAGGTCAGTCACTTGTTTACATATCAAACATAAACATTACAATGACTCTTATTAATATCATAGTTTAATATCATGTTTGTACCTTAGTGAATAAGATAATCGTTTTCACTGTCATTGTCTCCAATTAAAATATTTAAAGCAATAAAAATACGATGTTATGATATTGCAATGTTTGTATACAAGTGACAAACTTGAATAAACGGACTATACATTTTTTAACTTGATCTATTGAAACCATGCTCCACACGCAAAATGAGTTTTACAGTTCGTGCAAATTTATAAGTTTTATACAAGCATGCAACGTACTTACATTTTAACTTGATGTATTAACTACAAGTTATAAACTTTCAAGCTCTAAAGGCTGACACAATATGATCCGAAACTTCCTGGATGATTATTAAAAACACATGACTGTGTCCAAGTATCCTAAGATATGACGTCACTTCCGTTAACAATTAAAATGGTCTAAATTTGTGGACAATTAAGTGCTAAATCATTACTCGTCTTTCCGGTGAGAATAATATGCCTAATTATACAGAAATACGCGGATCCTGTTATCCTACGTATTACTAAGTAATTAGACTGGTTTGATCTTAGATTTGATCGCTGCATTTTATCCTATGCGAACATAAAGCTGCTATGTTTTGAAACTTTGCGAACAGTTCATTGTAAACATTGCGAATGCTTTCGTAAATTAACGAATAGACACCAGTAATCATTAATCCCTATATAACTTACCTCTATGATAACCTGCATACACGCAACAGCGAACCAAACTTGATGGATATTAGGTATCAGATTCGATGACAGACGCCGTCTGTTTGCATTCAGCACTCGTGGTATAGTAAACACGATACAAAGCGTCACAGTTCCGTCGGAGAATTGTTCTGTTTTCATACATAGGTACATGTATTCAAATTATCTGATTGTATCCTAATATCTGAGTGTACCCGATACAAAGAGAAGGTTGTGCAGCCGCCATGTTTAGCCGCAAAAGATATGACGTTCTGAAACTGATTTCCGTGTTTGCTGTGACAACTTCAGAAAAACTGGGTACTAGTTTTCGTAACGTCATATCCGTTGCGGCTAAACATGGCCGCCGCACAACCTTCTATTTATATAGGTTACACTCAGATAATAGGTTACACTCAGATAATTTGAAACCATGTACCTATGTAAGAAAACGGAACAACTCTCTGACGGAACTGAAAAGCGGTGTATCGGGATATATTCCGTGGTTATTTTGTAGCAAAAATTAATAGCAAAATAAAAAGACCACATTCCATACCAGATCTTGAACAATACAATTCATGAAATAGACCGAACTAGTTAAAATGTGCTCGACTTTTATGCATGAATATATTATACTATTATATTTTGTTGCGCGGAATGTATCAATTTTCGCGAAAAGTCGTAAATTTTCGGTGATTTAGATTCGTGTTTACACTTCACCTCATACCACGTTAAATTGTTGGCACTATGTAACAACGTTAGTTATTGCATTATTACACAGCAAACGATGAACTATTACGTCAGAAAATACCCCGTCCTTCTGGTATTGATATCAAGTAAACAACACGCGAAAACCGACAAGTTCATATAAAATAACCCACAGTAATAATACAACCAACATAATCCATAGACTGTGCACAGACAAGAACAGAAAAGAACAGAAAAGAATCGAAAACACATAATCTCATGTAGCTAACTACAGTAAAGTTCCGGTAATAAAACCACTTCAAATACATTGAAATAATGCAATAATAAATAATACGCCGCCATTTTAAAACGTCACCATGTGAGCTTGACGTCATATTTCTGGGTATTACGTCATTTACGATAAGGACATTTTATGCTTGACTAGGCTCAATAATATTCTAATTACTATTAATTTTTTTAATTTAAAACAAAAAAACGGTACGCAATTAAGATGTACTTTACTTGTTTGTTTGTTCCTTTTTCGTGAACCACTTTACAGTAAAAGACATGGACATACAGTAAAAACCAATGCTTCGAACGGCCTTTGGACCGTAAAAACACGGTTCGAGCCATCTACCTGTTCGAGGCATTCACAGTATACTAGTTCATCTGAGACCGAAGCATCTGCTCGAGGTATCTAGAATGTTCGAGGCATACACTATACATGACTTTGTATAATAGTACTGAACAAGGTAGATCTGTTACAATCGAACACACTTATATTTACACACAAGTCGTATAAAAGGTGTTAAGAATGAGCGGAGCCTGACTGTAGTCTAGTAATAGCAACATCGACGCCGTTTACAATACAATTACACTTACATTGTGCGATACAAGTTGTATACAAAGGTGTTAGAAATCACACAGTTCCTGAGATAATATCTTGATCACTGTCAAATATGTTCCAAAACTTGAGAATTCCTCGCGTTCTATTCCAGCGATTAATAAACACCAAAAGATTGTCAGACTTCCAGACGATGATTGAAACAATGGTATGAGGCCAAAACAAACATACCAGTAATATTGGGTTTCTGTAACCTTACCTACCGGTCCTATTTTGTGCCCCTATCTTAAATATTCTAGTTATCATTTCGCTGTTAGACCCCGCGGACCGTTGATTTTCCAGAGAATAAATTCAATAAAATAATTTGAAAAATATATATATATATAAATATTTCCCTACCTCCTACCTACCTTGTTTTTTCAACATTTTACTAGAACTTCACCATTAATTGTATTAGCCTCAATCAAGTAATTTGACAAAATAAGATATATATATATTTCTACCTACCTACAGTTACTAGTTTCCAAGAACCACAATATTACAATGTTTTCACCTAATGTATTGTTTCAGCCAGCACCTCCATGTTATTAAAACACGCAATAACTACATATAGTTGGCACAAAGACGAAATAAATTATTTGCGTTTTGAAATTTTGACATAAAGTTATAATTAGCCGTTCAAAACATTAGGTACAATTTCCAGATTTTATCACAAAGCACTATTCCGACCTTCGACATCTGATTGGGTGATTTCACTGAACCTGGTTCAAAATGAAATTTGTGTCTGTGCCAGTATAAAGCGTATTTTATTGATGCCCTGTGGTATTCTGCTTATTGTTAACTAGGTTCTTATTTTTGGATACTGCGACATAAAAAACAACATCGTCGTCGAATGATGCCAGAATGTGGCGTGTTTTTGGCACGGTCGTGAAGGTCACTTTGTACGAGACAAGGGCGACATGACAAACAAACAATATAAGCTGGTAGTCTGTCTATACAGACCCTATGTTTAATTAAAGGAGACAACTCAACAGTCTACTCTTTTTTCATGAAATTATTTCCCGTTGCACCCTCAAACATAGGTAATCAAGCCCAAACAAAATCTAGCTAAAATTGAAAATAAAGTTATGATAATTGATTGACACAATATTATCTAGTCGGGTAGCCAGACTACATAAGCGGGGTATAAGTATTCGAGACGCTTTCTTAGAGTCAATGAACGCCTGGCCCCGAAGCATCAGAATCTGAGCTTAATCAGAGCTCAGAAATTGTCTTACATCTTTGAGTTTACTTCCAAAAACAAGATTGGTCTCAAACATTGGACATTTTTTATTACAAAACGAGCTGAGTTGCATATGAACCCGCGATCGTCGGATACAGGAATTCAAGAGCGTCAATTATAAATTTGTCAGAAATTCATAAAGACTCAGATTTAAAATATCTATTTTTACTTAAACATGCAAAGGTTTCTATCGGAGTTAATATCACATGAATGTTCTTAAACATGTATATAACGAACACTGGACAGTGGAGTTTCAGCACTACCACTGCCGGTTGTCTGTGATCGGATCCGCAACTTTTAGCTCGTCCCCCCCCCCGCCGTACCGCGCGCTCTGACCAACTGGACCGGTCATCATTATTTTGAAATATGTTGCTTGTCCAAGGGTGGTATTTTTAATTGGACAATAAGGATAGCTAATCATATCGCCTGTTACTGACCAAGAGTTTAATATGGTGTGATTTTATTGGCTGTCCTAAACCTTATGTCGGGTAAGATCAATATTGAATTCCACGCCTGACGGTTAAAGCAGACTCATTGATTGGTGAATAGAGTGTCATACTTACGCGACCCGATTGTAACCAAAGGGCCTCGGTGCGATTTTAGGTTCTTGAAAAAAGTATAGTTGCGTGTTAGAGGCTATTTTTAACAGGCCCTAAAATAAAACCGAATGCCTGTGATTTTAACTAGGTTTGAGTTGCGCCCTAGGAAGTGATGAACCGCACATTATTAGTCCGAAGAAATATTTAGTTTCCTAGAGACAGCAATTACCGAAATGGATACACTTTAAATTGAATTTCTGTTTCCCAATCGACTTTAAACAGAATAAACTGAATAAACAACTACATGTAATCTCGATCATCATTTACAGTAGCTAGAAATAGTTTCGGAGTTATATTGATTTAGAGATATACAGCAGACGGGTGCTATATATACAGATTAAATATTAATGAACTTACGTACAGCCATTGATTCACTGAGGAATGTAATGTACTTGTCAGTTATACAGTGTAGCATTTGACCACTATGTATAGTACGGAGGATTTGACATGATCCCGACCTTTATGAATGAATATATTACAAGGTTCTTGTTTTGAATATATATATTTCCGCGAGCAATTCGTGCAATATCGGTCTTTTAGATTTGCGTTGGTAGTATATGCCTCGAGTGTCTTCGTGATACTTCCCGCTTATAAATATAATAAATACTAGTATATACAATATATCAGCTGTTAAATCATGGTAATAAAAGGTCGACAGTCGTGTCAAATTATCCGTACTATATTTGTATTTTAGTATCATAGAGTGATCGATGTTAGAACAAAGTCGCATGACGTTTGGCTACTCTTGATACATATGTAACAGTGTATATATACACCCCTTGAATGCAATTAATACAACAAATGCATACATACATATACATGTACCTTGTCTGTGTTCAATTCCATGGACATTGCCATATAATCCATGGTCAATATCGATACCATGTATTCCATGGATAATAGTAACTATTTCATTGACAATACCAACTTTTACATTGACAATACCGTGTATTCCATGGACAATATCATGTATTCCATGGATTCTACCATGTATTCCATGGACAATACCAATACTATATATTCCATGGACAATACATACATCATGTATTCCATGGACACTACCACGTCTTCCATGGACAGTATCATATGGAAGATTGCCATTTATTATAATTGTCAAATGAGTTTCCTCGTAAAATAAAGTCTTTATTATCATTATTGTTATTATGATCATGTATTCAATGGAAACTACCATGTATACATATAAAACAACACCATCATTTACTCTACAGCAACATAAAGAACGATAAACATACATTCTGAATGAACCCACGTGACGTACCGTGATGTTGACCTAGTGCCCCAATAATATACTGTCATATGTACATAAGCCATTAAACACAACACGTTCAAAATATGTAGGTAGGTATGTATCATTGATGTTTTTCATTGTGACATTTTCAATAAATGATTGACACATCACTTTGATATGAACTTACGAAGCGAGTGAACTTAAGATAAAGGCCGTTTATTACGTTCATTCACTCATTTCTCACCGAAAATTGCAACATTATAGTAGGCCTATACATCGGTTTTATTATGGCAACTTTGACAACAGTGAAAGTCAGTAGTAAGGTGACACAGGTATCCAACAGGTACATAAGAAATGAATCATTAACCACCTTAAGATGAAGTAAGGCTTGTAAACTATAAACCAGATGTTATGTAATTAAACTTACTTGTAAACCAATAAAAAACTGAATCTTGAATCACAATAATGTTCGGCTGTAATCCATTCATCTAATATAACTAGTACTCCATTCATGCTTGTATGAATACCACGTTTTTTTCACTCGAGTAGGTCATTCATAATATCGCTGTGGGTTTAACTAAAACATTATCCTCGTTCGGAGGAATGTATAATGTCTATTTTTAGATCAAGACTTAACCCACCATGTTTAAACACGTTTGGATATAAATAAACTTCAATTTTACGTTGCAAGAGTTATATTAAGTATATAATGATATCAAAGTTAACTTGGGCCAATCAGAATTCTTTATTTAATTTATTAATTTACATCAGAACAAAAACCAGTACAATAAACCTTTAGGTTGACACGAATTGTAGATTAGACCTAGATCTGGTTTAAGTAATTTCTATTTTGATTGAGACATAAATCTGTTTTGCATAAATTTATCACATTTGCATAAGTAATTAATGTTAATCAGCACCCACAAAATTACGTAATCCCAAACAGTTTTAACCCGGAATTCAATTAATTCTATCACGTTTATATATGTATGTGTCAATGTTCGTGTGTTCGACTATAAGAATTATATGTATTTCCTCAACCACTACATGTGACTTGTCTACTATAACCAGGACGGTATCAATCTAACGGAATACCAAATAACAGTTCAACATTACGTCATATGGGTTTTCAAAATTAATGAACTCTTTATTTTATCTGCGTCTTGACTTATATGACCAGACGCGACACAATGCATCATTTGGGTTTTCTTTATTAATGAATTATTGATCTTAACTGCGTCTTAACATAACTGACGCGCCTCAAGACTTACATAAAACCACGATATGTGCAGACTCGCTTCTGATTGGTCAAATCTTAAAGTACAATTAATTCAATAAAAACCGCGGATTTTATTGACGTTTTTGACATTAGTTTTTGTTCGTTTTTTATCGGGTACAGTTTTGTTTCTAGTATGCATATTTCTGTCTTTTTGTCATGCGTAATTGTCATAAAACATGTAATGTTTTCAAGAAATACATTATTTGCATTGCATAAATAGTACAACCTCTCTGGTACTTATAATAATAACGACCATTTGTAAAACAACAGCCTTCAAAATTTCCCTTTGTCGATATTAACTATAAATTGAACCTCTGAACAACAACCAATGTAGGCAGCTATCAAAGGGATGGCTGTACTATAAATGTAAGAAGAAATATATAAAAATATAAACATATTTGGTTTAAAGTCTCTAATGACGATGTTCAGTCGAATTGAGACTATATATGTATACCCATACGTAAGGCATACATTTGTGTCACAAGAGGAAAATGCACAGCCTGACTGGGGATCGAACCCCGGACCCTTCGCTTTCAGGTACAAATGCTCTACCGACAGAGCTATCTGGATCTCAAATGAGAAATATTGTGAACATATTCAGGTCGTGGTATTTGTACTAGTGTTGTGAATATTTTTCTTAGTCTCTTAAACAGTGTAGCATTACCACGTGACTTTGGGCTACAGGTCCAAGACGAAATCTGCTTCACTTCGAAAAAAATAATAATCCATAAGTATTTTTATACATTGATTTCTATGAAATATACATCAGCAGCTGTGCCGTTTTATCCTGCATCCTGTGAAATCTTGGAGACGAAGAGACTTGAATCTGTAGTGCGATCGCATACAGGTTTCACAGGGTACTGGAAAAAACGGACAAGCTGTTAAAACCATCTTGTATTCCATGGAAATGAAATAATTTCCCCTTAGAGTGGCGTATATTTAATAGAAATCGATGAAGATTTAAAATACTTACGACTGTTTTGCTTTCGAAGTGAAGTAAATTTCGTCTTGGACCTGTAGTCTTTAGTGATGTTAAACTCACCTGGTATTGCTACACTGTTATATTGCTGAATTAGAGACAACATAATAAAGATGCTGTAAAATATATAATTATATAAAACGTGACTGTATTTGTAAAAAAAAAGTTTGTGATAATAATTATATAAATAAATAAGACTTATAAGAAAGAAAACATAATAATAGAAAAAGCAATCGCCCGAAAGAAAACACGGAGTTATTATTAACTATAATGCAATTTTGCGATTAATCTATAGTTGGGACTTTTTTATTGGCAATAAAAATCATATATTTATTTCACTGGCATGTTTAGTTGTCGCAACCTGATGAAATATGATCAACGTTGGAAAGCCCCGGCACGTGATTAGCTTTATTTAATGATTATGATGTGAATTATATATAGTAACTGACGAAAGAGATCATATTTAGCTTAGTTTACAAGTTTACCATAACGACTGATGTAGACCTACTTATATAAACTATGGAACGCCATAGCTGTCTTTTGTTGATGCTTGTCATGTTAAATTGTTATAATATCATTTGAACATGTCTATACGACATGTTAAATTGTTACAACAACGTCTTAAAGTGTCGATAGGACATGTGAACTTCTCAAGTCACACTGTTAAACTGTCCAAGTATCTTCTGAACATGTCTATATGCCATGTTAAATTGTTAAAATAGCTTCTTATCATGTTCATTGGGCATGTGAACTTCTCAACAGAACGTGTAATACTCTTAAACGACAGTGATTAATTGTTAAAAATCATTTGAAGATGTCTATAAGCCATGTTAAATTGTCAAAATAGCTTCTTATCATGTGAACTTCTCAACAGAACGTGTTATATTGTTAAACAACAGTGGTAAATTGTTAAAATATCATTTGAAGATGTCTACATGACATGTTAAATTGTTAAAATAGCTTCTTATCAAGCGTTTTTATAACAATTTAACATGTAACCTAGACATATACAAATGGTGGTTTGACAATTGATCGATGTGGTTTAACAGTATAACACGATGGCTTGAGATATTATTGTATTCTTTTAACAATTTAAGACGTTGTTTTAACAATATAACAGGCCAAGTTGACATATTCAGATGATAGTTTGACAAGTCAACAATGTGGTTTGACATATTAACACATTGTACTAAGAAGTTCACATGTCCTACCGACAAGTCAACATGACAAGCGTCAACAAAAGACAGCTATGGCGTTCCATAATAAACAGTGCTGGGAGGTTGTGAAATTCGTCATATGATATTTTGACTGCTCTAGATTTTTTGTCTTTTTAATGTCAACTTGACGATGTCGACAATGTTGATATATACAAACTGTGTGGCCTTTTTTGTGTGTGAAGAATGTGATATTAAATATTGCTGATATCACGTTTATTTGTTCATGTAGTCCAAAGCAACTGCGGACAAATACAATTTCACACAACGGTGAACCTGACGGCAAAGACCACCAATCAGTTTATCTCACAGCAATCATTTTCAACCTGTTAAGAGCGACCACCTGTTAACAAATACAACGTGTCTGCTATTTCAATTGATGGTCTTTAAAGACAAGTTTAACGTACAGTACAACCTCAGTAGAGCAATACCATTTGGTAGCTGCAAATATTGGTCATTGTTCAGAGGTTGTTGCTCTACAGAGGTTAAATTTATAGTCAATATAGGCTTAGGGAAATTATGAATGTGTTCTTACAGAGAGGTTGTTGCTCTACAGAGGGTCGGTATTTAGAGGTTATACTGTATACGTGTTTTTTTCAACAACACCACAGTCACACATATTGTTACCTGCACGTCTGAAGTTGAAAATATCAAAAATTATGTAGTTCAACCTCTCTAGAGCAACACCCTTTGGAAGCACGAGGTTTGGTTGTTGTACAGAGGTTTTTGTTTTGTAGAGGTAAAATTTATAGTAAATGGTAATTTCTGACAAAAATCATTTAGATGCTTTACAGAAGTTGTTGCTCTATGGAGGTCCGCTCTAAAGATGTTACAAGGTATAATATATAATCATAGCGTATAAACCTAATCACTGTATGACTTATTGGGAGACTATATATATACACTTCAACTTGCATGACTTATTGCGAGAAAAAGCGTCTGTGATTTCCGGTCACTGTATGCCTTCTTGAGAGACTATACAATTCAACATGTATGACTTATTGCGATGACCGGACGTTGACTTGTTTATACAATGTACACTGTTATAATAAAAAACACCTTTAACATTCATGTGTAATGGTTCATTAGTCTTGTTAATTTACTACTGTCTGAAAATATAAAAGAAAATTAAGCAATGACCGGTACAAACTTTCATTTCCTCTAAATTACATCAACGGTATAGAATGCTTTAATCTTTGAATTTATAACTGCATAATTCAATATATTAGTCATACATCATATTGAAACCGTGATATAATGGATTAATATGACAAATCTACTTGTAATATAGGCCAGTGTTACAGCCCCTGTTTATAACTCGTTTTAAGGTTAACCGCAGTATTTATAGTGTACACTGAGTGTACGGATTCCATCATAACGTTACCGAATCTAGGAATGATTGGAATGCAGTCCGTTACTGAATTACTGAATCACCACCCCCACAATTCATAGATATGCAGATATAATGTGTGCATAATATTACATTACATTAATAGAACCCACAAATAGTTGCGGTCATAATATCCTTCTCAATATGTTATCAATGATTTAAAAGTTAGGCAACCATGAATGGTGGGGTAATGGAGCCGATTGATTTGATGGTAAAATTAAACAATCTTTCATAAAAACGTTTGAGATAATCACACGGTCCTATTGCTTGCATAGATAGAGATTATTTGAATATCGTTTGAATATTTCATTCAGAGATCAGGTACTATGTATTTATTGAATGTAGTAGGTTTGTTATTATAAGTTAATCTACCCATTAAAGTAGTCAGAAAAATATGAATGCAATCTGGGTATGTTTCCAATAAAAATCCACCAAATAATTCAAGTTTAATACAAGTTAATGTACCGTAGAGCCGGTGACATAGAAACGATGGCGAAGGATAGACATAAATACAGAGGCCTGGTAGTAGCCTTATATCCCAGCGGGCACGACTATAATAAAGTAGAACCGCAGTCCAGAGTGCTATTGTTCCAGAGGTCGTGGGTTCGGATTCTACTTGATAGTATTAAGTTGTAAGAATCTTGCACAGCGTACAGCCTCAACAACGTGTACTTCATGATAAACGTTCTAAAAAACTTGTAACAATTTCCCTGTGTCACACAAATATCCCGGACACCTGCCAGACGTGTTGACGATGTCCGTGAATTATGCCTTTACCCAATGTCTTGAACACGCCAACCGTCGACCAATAATCGGCATTGGATCCTGGACAAAGGGTGCCGGGTCATCGAGATGACGATCCTTCCGTCGTAGGTTAGTGATAATAATGGTGGAGGCGATGGTGATACTGAATGCGTTAATGGTGATGCCGATGATGATGCATTTCCATATTTACTCTGCTGAATATTTATATTTCAATCCTTAAACTTTAAACTGTCTAATATGATATATTTGTTGTCATGTGTTATGTTTGCATGCGTATATTATCTATTTCAAATCGTTTTAACCATATCTTAATTGTGATTGTACAGTAGTTCTGAACTTGTAATGACTTGATAAAAGTGCTATATGGTATAATAATAAAATGTTATTAATGCCTCACTGACAACAATTAGGCTACATACCGAAACTGAATTGAATAATTCTCCTTGTGAAATAACTAACCTCAGTGTTGACTCAGTCATCTGAAAAATAAATATTTACAAAATGAAACAGAATGGGCGTATCCCACAAACTATTGTTAGGGTGATATGAATAATAGAACAAGCGCGGCAACACTCATACTAACCGCCTGATGTTGACAATTTATCAATCGATAGAAACTTATGAAATACGAACTGGTATTCCATAGATATACTACACACGTGGTTAATTTACCGACGAGGATATATTCGCAGATTTCGCGAATTTTTTACATTCGCTAATATTTCATTCAGCGCATTATTTTTCAACATAAAACTCTACTAAGCAGATTTAAAAACCGCTATTTTCCCACGCCAAATGTTTGAAATTCAGAACTGATCTAACTCAAAAATGCAGAGCGTAGCCTTTACTTGACCGGCTATTTGACTATCCGCTGAAATATGGCAGGCATATGAGTGCCTCCCGTAATATTTAAGCCCGTGTAGCCATATTAGACGGCTAGCGCGCTCACCACTGAGCAACGGAGATACAAGGTGATTAAAAATGTAAACTGGTAATCGTGTCGACCAATAAAAGGATGATATTTTTGTTACAAAAACATGTGCTATATTGCCCATGTTTGCTTTGTCCAATGAATCCGTTTGATAACATCCGACAAAAAACCTCCGACAATCAAATGGGCGGAACGTTCTCTACTCTCGCGTCTTGTCGAACTTTTTAACCCGAAGAAATACCCACTTATACAGTACCAAGTAAGGAATGGAATCATTTAAGCGTATCCACCTTCATTGTACAAATACGAGTATACAATCAGAAATATGTGAATAATATATGAGCAAGCTGTGACTTAAAACGCACGTTATATTACATCGATATAGATAATGAATCTCGACCGTATTCCTTTAGGAGTGTCACTTACTGCGTCTGATGGTAAGGTCTCAGTTTACATTGTCATTCTGTGGACAGAGTCGTATAAGGCCAAACAAAAGATAATACATTGTATTTATTGTGGTTATGTTAACCGCACCTACCGTATCTTTTGCAAAACTTTGTTTTACCTTTTTTACATTGATTTGTCTTTAAGTGGTCAAGGACCGTAAAAGGCCAAAACAAAGTTATATTGTGGTTGTGATAACCTTACCTATACTATCTTTTGCCAATGCCCTAGAAGTTTTTACATTGCATTTATGTGACCAAGGATCGTATAAAGACAAACCAAACAATTGCGACTCTGGTAACCCTTCCTTTCCTAACTTTGTCCACCGTGATGCCCTAAACGTTTTAATCGACAGTTTGCTGGAAGTCACCGAATATTGTTTAGTTTCCAGTGCATGAAATCAATAACATATTTTTAAAATATATATAATTGCTACCTACCTACCCTTTCTTTCTCAGCATGTTACCAAAACCACAATGTCGCCTAAAATAAAATATTGTTTTCCCCTTCTACTACCTACCCAGACAAAAACGGCCCTACCCAAAATATTTAAAAACCCAAATGAAAACTCAGTGATGAAAATGTTATTTTTTGTATACATAAGGGTTCCTTTTTGGCTAGTAAAGTTGGCATCTTATTTAATATAAGACTGTTGTTTTCACTGATTTTCATTATTTGTATATCTTATTCAATTAAAAAAATAACCTACCTACCTACCTATCCATTCTAAATCTGCTTGGGTCAGGCAGGGGCAATAAAGAATATTTTAAGTTCGGCCTATTTAATTTGTTTTTGTCCAACTACTCGCACAATACCATCTGTTGCACATACGCAACCGCATCGTAAAAATATTCAAACTATTCAGAATGTCTCCAACATCATTGACGCAATATACGGTTATGATCGAGATCAGTGGCAAGGAGAGGTTATTAGACTGCTTCGTTTCTTTCCAAAGGGCATCACCACAACTATGGTGTGGCCTCCGTAGCCCAATGGTTAGCGCGCTTGTCGTCTAATATGGCGATCCGGGTTCAAATCCGGGTGGAGGCACGCCACGTTTCAGCAGAAAGCTTATTGGCAAATAAAGGTTATGCTCAGCTCGGCATGTTGACTGTTGTTTGAGTGTTGTTCCTGTGGTGTTGCCGTCCGTTTGATCTGTTTGCGTCTAATTGCTCTATGTCCGGATTTGTTTGACTGACTTGAGGCGCATGCTATTGGAGTGTGATGGCGTGTTTTCTAGCTGGTCAGTGTTCTGCTGTTTCTGGTGAGTGCTTCAGCCTTTCATGTTCGATTAAATTTTTTTTTCCGAAGTTAAAGTAGTATTTGATTTTAAACAGGTTTTCAAAGTCGTGATGCTGTCGTATTATACACCATTTTAAAGGAAACCTTACGGAAACAGCGTGAACGTAGCAGTCTGGCAGCCTAGCAGCCCAACAGCGCTAACTTGGAAGTCTGGCAGTTTTAAAGGTGTTTATTAGTTACATCATATAAAAGCACATGGTGTCTCGCGGGTAGCGACTATGTAACTACTTTAGTAGATGCTAGCTTGTAACGACAATCGCGCTTGTGTTAATTGGTATGCACAAAGGTAGATAGATAGATACTCAAGGTAGCATTCAACTGTAACAGACGAGCAAAGAAATAACTCAGATCCAATCGCACGGCACAATGCCATATAGTCAACTGTACTTGAAAATGAAAACTTACCGCTGGAAGTCCAAGTTTCAGCTGTAAAAGTCGAATGTCCAAGTCGTAGCTGAAAAAACCCCGAACGTCCAACTTTCACCTGCAAAGAAGTTTCCAACTCGTATGGGCAGCCGTTGTGGTATTGAATTGTACGCAAATTGTGCAATTCTTAAAGACTTGTTTATTATGCTTGTTAGTTTATTGGTAAGTCTATACATGTAGTTATCTCCGGCAAACTCTGTTTAACCTAGTATGTTATTTATGTTTTGACCAAAACCAATTAAGCTTTGATTCCTGTAATATCCTTATTTGATATGTCTATTTTGTTGACACTTGCCATTATGTTTTTTTATTGCGATTCACATGTTATTTTATATGACCTATGATTGGTTCAATAAGCTAGTCTTCTTCTTCTTAAAATTAATTATACGTAAAAGACTGTCGCAGGCAACTATCACGTCTTTTGTAAGATATTTATATTCCCGATGATGTATGAATAATTAGTAACAATGTTAAGGTTAAGATTCATTGCCACAGAATGTGGATGGATTGAATTATGAAGGGAAGGAAGTATGAACAGACGGACGTGTTAACGAGGCGCGGTATTCATGTGGTTATCGTACATTTTGTATTTGGTTATCGTACATATTGGATTTGGCGATCGTACATATTGTATGTTGCGATCGTACATATTGTATGTTGCGATCGTACATATTGGATGTGGCTATCGTACATACTGTATGTTGCTATCGTACATATTGTATGTGGTTATCGTACATATTGGATTTGGCGATCGTACATATTGTATGTTGCGATCGTACATATTGTATGTTGCGATCGTACATATTGGATGTGGCTATCGTACATTTTGTATGTGGCTATCGTACATAATTTTATTGGATGTGGCTATCGTACATATTGGATAAGGCTATCGTACATATTGGATGTGGCTATCGTACATATTGGATGTGGCTATCGTACATATTGGATATGGTTATCGTACATACTGTATGTTGCTATCGTACATATTGTATGTGGTTATCGTACATATTGGATGTGGCGATCGTACATATTGGATGTTGCGATCGTACATATTGTATGTTGCGATCGTACATATTGGATGTGGCTATCGTACATATTGGATAAGGCTATCGTACATATTGGATGTGGCTATCGTACGTATTGGATGTGGCTATCGTACATATTGGATATGGTTATTGTACATATTGGACGTGGCTATCGTACATACTTTTATTGGATGTGGCTATCGGACATATTGGATGTGGCTATCGTACATATTGGATAAGGCTATCGTACATATTGGATGTGGCTATCGTACATATTGTATGTTGCGATCGTACATATTGTATGTGGCTATCGTACATATTGGACGTGGCTATCGTACATTTTGTATGTGGCTATCGTACATAATTTTATTGGATGTGGCTATCGGACATATTGGATGTGGCTATCGTACATATTGGATAAGGCTATCGTACATATTGGATGTGGCTATGTACACATATTGGATGTGGCTATCGTACATATTGGATGTGGCTATCGGACATATTGGATTTGGCAATAGATAGAACGAGCACGAGGCAATGATAGGTCATTCAGGTGCCCATACCTCCTTAAACCAAAAGTGGCTGTTTTTTAAATAGGGGCGCCAGTAAAATAAATAAACAATGTATTTTAACTTTACCCCTTTTAACATTTGCTTTGAGAAAACAATCTGAACAAATATACATAGTGTGAAATAAACTCACAAACAAACGTTAGATAACACTTTAACCATATTAACAGTTAGAAGTATGTAAATACGGTGACATTACCGGATACCTCAATCACTAATTAAGAAGCCAAGTCGCCCATGCTGCAATCGGCGTATTTTGCATACCTTCGCTTTAAAGTACCACCACACCCACGCCCGCTAGGCTCGGTTTTTCCCTCGAACTGTTTAATATATGCTTTTATTTATCCTCGCCACCGGAAATCTATATGGGCGAGGCTCCCAGAAGATATGTCACTTTAGTTTTTAGGGGATAGTGCAAGATACAGACGATTTCCCTGTTGCAGAAGCATCCATGGTTCTTTTACGTGCCTGGTGTAAAGCATCATACACGAGCCCTCGGTTTTTAAAGTCTAGTCCGAAAGATTATTACAGTAGTAAGTAGTAAGTGTAGTTGTGTTTGGTGGAAAACACTGAAAAGCATTTCGGTTTTAATCCGACTGGAGGTGGGATCGAACCCACAACCTTCGGATCAGTAGTCAGTTGCTCTTTCCACTGGACCACTTGTCCAACTTTCCTCGAAACATTCATACAGCTTTATTTTATAAAGATTATGAAGCAAGTTCCACCAATCCAAATTACACATTCGTCTGTTATAAGCGGCCATATATAATGTTTGTATTGATTGGTTCTTTTAAGATAGGTCAAAATGTAAACAAAGTGTTCTTCCCACAGACTAAACATTACAATAAGATATATTGACGAGGTCCTAACCTTTATAATATATAACAAAGTTTGTGCGTTGAATAATACATTTTTGAGAGCAAATCGTGCAATATCGGCTCCTGAAATACACCTCGTGAAACTCCCGCTCATGAAAGCATACAACCGGGGTTATATATATCGATATCAGCTGTCATATTATGAGAATAACAGGGCGATGATCAAGTTAAATTCTCCGCACTATAATTATAGAGCTAGTACTAAATTATTAGTCTGCTGATAAAATGTCTGCGAGTAGTTCTAGTCGTCCACAAACGCAGAAATAATACGAGATTTAACAGAACTTATTTCACCACGGAAAATACTGTTAAAGCGAGTATGTTGTGTGGCCATCCTAGAATGCAATTAACCGAATTCGATTTTGATTACAACTTCAAGTGAACGACATTTTGATTTAATACAATCTGGCGTCCTTGAATATTTTCATGGCTAGGATCACATCTTCGTCCTTAACCGAGATTTTTTATCTGCGTCAGGATTTCTATCTCCGGTCTGATGTCAGGTAACTTACAATCAGTATTCGGATATCAGATACATATACGCCTATACTGTCTATGAAACCTTTGATTAAGTGATAATATATCAAGTATTTTACGTATTTAATATAATATTGTGTAACGTGAATATGTTATAGACGGAATTATGCAACAGGTAATATACAGTAAAATCATAAATTTCCGCGACGACAAAATTTCGCGATTTTCTTATTCTGAATTAGTTCGCGTAGATACATGTTCGCGAATTTTAATTACTGCGAGGTCAAATTTCGCGTTTTTCTGAATTAGTTCGCGTAGATATATGTTCGCGAATTTGCAACTTCATAAAGAACTTCTTTCTCATAAAGAACTTCTTTCTGTGTTTTAATGTCTATGTTAAGTTCACGAAATGAATTTACGCTAACTTATAAAATGTGTCAATATTGCGAAATTTAATCCATCGCAAAAATTCTTATTCTACAATGTAATTTTTACAAGCAATCCCTAACTGTATTCATTACATTTGTACTTTTATTATATGATTTGTACATAGTTTAACGGCATGTGTTTTTCCTTACATGTGTTTGGTCAATGTGTGTGGTTACATAAGGTATTGATCGAGATTGCGGTAATAAGGTGATTTTGCGCTAAAAATAGTACATGTATTCTGTAAATAGTAATCAATATAGTTGGTGTAACCTGTCTTTTGTCGAATTGCAAAGTCCAACCTTACAACGCCTACGTCGAATTGTTCAAGTATGTGGGGTATATGACGTTACAGGAACTGGTGTCCCTGTTTGCAGTGCCGACTGTACTGGGTACCAGCTTCCGTAACGGCATATCCGTTGCAGCTAAACATGGCCGCTACACCTGCTCTATATTACATAGGGTACACCCAGATAGTACACTCAGATCATTTAAAATCATGTGGCTTGTATAAACTGATTGATTTATGTTTTTTTCTCAAAATATTCACATAAAAATTCAAATCGGTATATGGCTTTTCGAAGACCAACTGCTGGTCAATAAGAAGAGGCATAAAGTCACTACCGGACTTATATAAGCATCCTAAGGCACCGTGGCTGGTGAGGATGCTCATTAACGGTCAATGAACGGCCAAGAGTTAACAATGGTATGTCATTCATTTAACACATTTTTCTGTGAACTTCAATATCAAAACTAATCACAATAGCCACATTAACAGTATTGCTTATTAATTACACATACATGTATTAGAAATAGAACAAGAGGGTCCAAAGGGCATTAGGTAGCTCATGTTTCGTAGTAATGCATGTATGCCCCTATGGTGACCCCATATGTTGACCCAGATGACTCAATATCAAACTTGACCTAGATGTTATGATCATTGTGACAAAGTTTCATAAATATTAAGCCAGAATTGTACATTAGGTATTTACCTAGTGACGTAGTTTTTGACCCCAGATTACCAATATCGCACTTGAACCAGATATTGTTGAGATGACCATTGTGGCCAAATGTCATAAAGATCATGCCAAAATGTAAATTCTAATGACTACACAAGAACTTTCTAGGACATGACCTTACTGACCTAGTTTTTTACCCTAGATGAGCCAATAATGAATTTGACATAAATTTTGTTGAGGTGATCATTGTGACTAAGTTTCATTAAGATCATGTTTAAATTGTGACATCTAATGACTACATTTATAAGCTTTTTTTCTTTTATACGAACAAGAAACCTTGGTTTTGACCCCACATAAGTCAATATCGGACTTGACCTAGATTTTGTTGAGATGATCACTGTGGCCACGTTTCGTAACGATAAGGTCAAAGGTGTGACCTCTAGTGTCCACACAAGCCAGATTTGGACGGACGACGATGGTCGAAGAGTGATCACAAAACCTCACCCTGTCTTTTTGTGACAGGTGAGCTAAAACAGAAATATATCATAAATACATGTGATAAATTATTATCTATAGTTATAAAACTTAAAACTCAATAATTTTATTCACAAAACGTTCAGAATTTAACGAAATAATATATGGGATATTACCGGTATATGGGTTAGTAAATGAAAGCATATGGCCGTTACGTTATATTACCCTTTCTTTTAGGAGCGGTGGTCTAGAGGTAGTGCACACTTTGTGATCAAGAGCTCCCCGGTGTGATTCCCATCAGCGACAATGCTTAATTTATCTGAGCAGGAACAACCTACAAGACTTCCCTGTTTCGATTCTTAGCCGGGGCAGTTATAACCATGTCTAAAACATTTTCAGTGTTTTTCACCAAACTTGAGATAAACTTGTTGGAGACCAAGAGACAGTCTCGTGTGTAGCGGTGATGTACAGGCTCGGTAAATAACTCGAGGGTTTATAGATATAGTAGGAGCTACAGAAGTGCAACAGGATTCCTTGTATCATCCAACTTTCTTTTCCCTTGCAATCGGAGTCATTGGCCGATGCGATAGGGTGGTACCGACTGACCATGCGCTAATATTAAAATTGTTGAGGACAAACGTAAACAATCAACAGCAAAAAACAGATGCGTTTAAACAGGTTCGACTCGTAATGGTACATCTATATTAATAATTCTGTTATTTTACACATATTTTTACAGAGAAATATGAGGAATGTCACCGTACTGCTGTTCTGTATTTCGTGTTTGATTGGTTTGGGAGAAGCTGTGGACACATACAGAGCAGCTGTTTATGGTCATAATGCCACGTATATCCAGGATAGGACCAAGCTGGTGACGAGAAATGAGGCAGTGGCTGTGATGATGAAGAACATTGAAGTTTATAGACACCAGGCTGTAACAGCGGCCAAGATGGTAAGTGTTTTGTAAAGTTATTTTATCAAAGGGGGTTACGCGGGGGGGGGGGGTTCGGGGGGTCAACCGTTTTTAGTAATATTCGCCGGACAATGAGCAAACGATCATAATAAACTGGACAGGGAAGGCTGCACTCATCAGAAACAGCAGAGTATGAACGGCAGTACCGTTACATAAACATGAAATCCGACTCCCGACAGCCTACTGCTTCAGACAGTCAAATACGGAACAAGAGCCAACGGACAAGAAGGTAACACACGGACGGTCACACACTATAGTCCACACAACACGATGCCAAATGACCAGCAATTCTCAACAGAAACAGTAATTTCCCCTCAAACCACAATTTACAAAATAGTAATAATTACGTTCACAATGAACTGACACTTAACACGCACAGGAGATGAATGCAGAAAATGGTGATTGAATCCATGTTGCCAATGTGTCCGTTGTACAACTGTAACGCCAGCTAGGCGACGTTAAAGAAATTTAAAAATAAACACAAACTTCAAGGATGGCTTCCATACGGATATTCCAGCCAGTTCATCATGTACCTCGTGTCCATCTAGCGGGGACATTTGAAAATTTGAATAATATTTAGTAATCATATTTTGGAAACCCAGGCGGGGTTGGGGTCTAAAAGAAAAAATAACAAATCAGACAGGAAAAGAATCACTCTACAGAAACAGTAGAACATAAAAGGCACAAAAAAGAAAGAACAGGCTACAAATTGATAGCTCTGCATGAGAGTGGCCACGGTCAAAATGATGATTACATAGATTTGGTGACATGTGATTGATAGTTTAAGCATGATTTATTATTTTTGGTGTTTTTTAAACTTAGAGTCAAATCTAAGTATTACACCATTTTCTAGTAATTTATTTTGAAATACGAAACTATGGGATAAAAAAGAGAAACAGATCGCAGAAACAGCAATGTACTAGAACACACAAAAAACAAACTTGGTAGAAAAAGTACAAAAACAACTACATAAATGAAGAGGCCTCGTGATCTAACTGTAACAAACTCAGAATAATGTGTCCGTTTCGTGATGTCAATTTTGAGTTCAGTCACACATCAAAATTGCTTCAAAGATGAATGCCAGTTTGTGATATGAGATTTTTACCAAATTAAGATTCTTCGGGAGGTCGGGGCCTGGGAATCTTACTCCGATATTAGTTTGCCAAATCTGGAGCAAGAATCAGTTGGCGGTTCCAGTAGGCCTACAATATGAATTTCATTCCTGTCCGCTAACCAATCGTACTTAAATCGTGCAGAGACATTTGAAATGTGAAAAATGTAATTAGCATATTTTGGAAACACATGGAATGACATTAATAAACACATTGGATGTGTGAACGCTGCGTGTGTCCAAATACATATATATACTTCTGGGATAGACTGATAGATGACTGGCACTCCTGCCACCTTTCCTCATTTTATTAGCATATTTTTTGTAAACACAGGGGGCTAATTTGTTTGGCAAAACTCACACTTTGTTTATGAAGCTGTGAACCTATCAATGTTTTCCCCAAGGGGGGAGCGGCGGGCATACACAGGACTTTTGACAGGAGGCTGTTCCCGATAGGTGGGAATTTGACAGACAGAATGGTGCCGAGTCCCGGGAAATTTTGACTTTGGCCGAAATTTTGATCCCGGGGGGTATGTAAAGCATCTCCCAGTGAGGGGATTTTGATAAATTGCCCTTGCTCTAGGGTTGGAATTTAGACTTTGAAAAAGTAAAAATGTCTAATTCCCCTGGGTCAGTCCGCCGCCCCCTCCCTGAGGGAAAATATTGATAGGTGCACTAGCCGTATAAACAATCTTGAACTATACTGTAATAAAACCTCATGTTTATACAGTCATGTGCATGAAGTATATTTTTATAGTTAAATTCTACCCTGCAAATCTCAACCCTTCTAAAGGCCAATGTTCATAAATGGCATAATTTGGTCCTGTGCGATTACCAAACAATAAAAAATGCATATTTATTGAACGCCGGCACTGTCTTTTTTAGTCATAAAATCTATTTATTTAATATATTATACACAGTGCACGTATATAGTTGTTCTTCTTAACATCTTTACAGGGTGCCAAAATAATTGTTTTCCCAGAATACGGATTGTATGGGGTAGGCTGGACCCGGGCAACAATTGAGCCATACCTGGAATACATAGCTCCAGTAACCAAACCAGCATGGAACCCATGCACTAGTCCGAGAAATCAAAGTCACACAGACGTACAACAAGCGCTTAGTTGCCTGGCTAGATTGGCGGATATTTATGTTGTTGCCAATATGGGGGCACACCAGCCGTGTCCGAAAGCTGAACGATCATGTCCCCCGGATGGACATTATCAACATAGTGCACATGTTGTATACGCACCAAATGGTGATTTTATTGCAAGATATTTTAAGTACCATATGTATTCGGATGAAGTCCAATGGGACAAACCAGACAGTGTGGACATAACAACATTCACGACACCATTCGGGCGGTTTGGTACAATGGCGTCCAATGACATATTGTTCCATGACCCTGTAATACACCTAGTTAAGAACATGAATATAACTAACATTGTGTATCCCACGTGTTGGAGAAATAATCTACCATTGTATTCGGCTATTGAATTCCATTCAGCATTTTCTGAGGCTATGCTTATTAATTTGTTATCCGCTAATCTACAAATGCCTAAACTGGGATATTACGGCTCAGGGCTTTATTGGCCAACCGGTACCTCTATCAATGCTTCGTACACAAATAATGCAGACCCGGACAGCGGTGGGGAGCTTATTGTTGAGACCATGACGCCATTTATAGTCCGAGAGAATATTGCAATGCCACGTTATTACAAAGATGACGTCAAAAGCGAACAAGAGGCTGATAATAGAGATATACTTCGGCGTCACCCCAAAGATGACGTCATAAACAAACACGAGGTTGATAAGATAGATATGCTTCGGCGGCGCACTGATATCAATTATGACAATGACGGAACTATTAACATCACAATTAATCATGACGTGTACACAGCACAACTGATACGCGGTGGTTCCTATGGTGATCAAAACCTTTGTCAAAATACATTGTGTTGCTCGGCTGATTATGAAGGTCAGTTTGCCAACGAGCTGTATGCTTTTGGTGTATTTGATGGCATGCATACAGAGGGCGGGAAATATTATCTCCAAGCTTGTGTCTTCATTAAATGCGCCGGTGATACAGCAGAGAGCTGTGGCAAGCCCGTTACCACGTCGTCAAGTTACATGAGCAAAATGTCATTCGTTGGGAATTTTACTTCACCTTTTGTGTTTCCTGAAGTTCTGACTGACCAAGGTGGCGGTACCCCGGGACTTGTTACAAGCATATGGTACTATCAGGAGTCGGTTATCATTGATGCTGGTCTCTATGGTGGCCCTTTATCCATATCAATGTTAAGTCGAGATTATTCACGTGACCCCTAAACAAATATTAAAAAATATGCAGATGATGCCACCTGTTGACAGTTCTGATCATGAACCAGCTACCTTGTTTTTAATGATGGGCACAATAAAATTGGCCGTTGCAATTGCTATTTAGAAATAGGTCCTATTTAGAAGTGTTGTTTAAAAAAAGCCTTTGACATTGTAAAACATGGCATATCACTATATTACCCTTGTTTCGTTTGAATTACTCTGAAACACATCAATGTATGTTAACATAATTATGTTGTGATTGGTTTTTATGACTATAGTACGGAGAAATTGACTTGATTATGACCTTTATGTATGAATATTTCGCAAGGTTCTTGCGTTGAATGTATAAATGTCCGCATGAAAACCGTGTAATATATGTCTTTCAGATTTGTGTGTGTATTACACCTCGAGCGTGTTTGTGATACGTCCCGCTTATGAAAACAAACAACCAGCTGGTCAATAGATAAGGACAATATATCAGCTGTTAAATTTATGCCCATAGAAGGTCGAGGATCAAACAATATTCTCCACCGTATAACTTATACATGTATACACGAGATGCTCGTAGATCGAAAACGAGTAATGAGCAGTGACTGTACTTTTAGCAATATACAATCTATACATATGTATCTGTCTTTGTCCATAAATAAAGTAAAACAAGACAAACTCCAGAATTGCTCAACTTTTCGACTGTATTCTCAAGTCTTCATCAGGAACAATAATAATAATAAACAAGGAAATAAACAACGTGAGGAAACGATCACTTTACACTAGGAATAGATGGAGTAGCACAGCAATACACGTAAACATGTTTTGAAAAATGGTTATCACTTTACAACGGTCTTTTGAGAAGGCGACGAGGGTAGGGTATACCGATTGGCCAATGTAGCGACTCTCATTCGCTATTACTACGAGCCCTACGCAAGCAATTATCGCAAATGACTTATTTTAGTATATGCTGTATTTGCAATTTTTAACTATTATTGATGATTTCTTATCGAAGATAGAGAGAAACCACCAAACACGAATAACATTTAATGTATATTCATTAGACTACAACGTTTCGCCCAGAAGGCTTCTTCAGGTAATGATTATTATATACAAAAACAATGATGACGTAACGTCATGACAATAAATTTTTTTTTTTTTTTGATGATTTCTTGACATAAACTGTGACCCAATGATGAATAATATCGATTTATATATGTCGCCGGAGGAAAGGCTTGGCAGCGAAATTGAAAATGTTCTAAAAAGACGAACACTATAATTGTGGAACAACATTTAGTCAGCAGATAATTTTTTCGACGCGAAATGAATCAGTAAACATGGACTACTCGACTGCTTACTTCACGCTTACCATGTTTGTTTATTAATAAGGCTAGAGTTATCTCCGGCGATCTATACTGAAAAAATAAAGTTTAGCAAGTTTTCAGGATACAAATATTTTTACTTGGATGGCGATGTATGCATAAATGATGTGATTTACCTGTCGGTCATGAGCTATACATCAAACTGTCAGCGGTTAATGTGTGTGTTCGTGGTATTGTGAAGCCATGACGTCATTTATAAAGAAAACACGTGTAACACGTACAGGAGGAAATCTGACCCGTGTAAAGGATGAAAACAAGCACGATAGTGTCAGTCTTATGCCACAACCAAATAAACCAATGTTAAAATTGTAAAATATTCAACGTTTCGATGTACAAGAATGACGTTGAACGACGTCAAATGGCTATTGGAATGTTGAATGATGTCAAGAAGGCAAGAGGCAAAGCAATACATTTTAATGACAATAAATTGATCATTAGTCGCCTATAGACTAAATATTCGCTTACAGGAGACGTCAAAGGTGGGCCATGTTCAGACAGACTAGCAATACCTACGTCACAAGAAGATCGTTAGATTGCAGTGACGTCAATATATACCCAACAGATTCATGTGAAGTCACCAGCTAGCTGTTCATGTCAAGAATGCAAACGGCACTATTGTTTGTTTTAAAATCGACCGGAAAAGACAACCCACCGCTAGAATTCATGAACGCCATACTGACGTTGGCCTACCGTTAACGCGACGTCATTGGTAGGGTTGGTTTGCCTCGGCAAGATTTATCGCTTAATTACTCGTAGGCAATAAATATTATGCAACTTTACGAAAACTAATAAAATATTCCGACTTGCTAAAGTATATATTGCAATTTGCATATTGTTCAATCTAGTGCCTTACGTGTCCATCTATTTTTTGTTGGATATTCTGCCTTCCCTGTCAGATTTGTTATCATCGTTATAAATACATAATCAGCATAAATATTATGTCGTATTATCCACATATCATCGAAATAGTCTAACCGAATGCTTACAATATTGCGAATTAAACTGCTAAACGGATCATTAAGTTAGATGTATGTTATCTTGCCAAATGATTTAAAACTATTTAAGATATGCAACCAAAGTCAACAGCAACGTTTATACACCAGATGACTTCAATAAAATTGGAGACGTCCTTGGTACAGGGAATCACAGAAGGTTTAACCCCATATAATGATTAAATAATATGATAATAAAATCGCATAATAAACACGACCGATATGTGCCGCATATCACTGAATTAGATCTGCATATTTGATATTATTATTCACGAACACCCGGTGAGATACAGGTAAAACATTCTTAAAGCACCATAATTTGGCGATTCGTATGCACTATTAATGCACAAATATACGTTTCTATGTAATTAGGAATATAATAATGTTGATCAATTATAAGCCCATTATGGTCGTTTATAGAAGTTGCTTTTTTAGTTTAAAAATAAATTATTTTTGAACAAAGTCATTTTATTTTACTGCGGTTCGGGAGATTTAGATCCTGTTAGCGGCGACATCGCCAGTGCCCACATACGGAAGTCGTTAAAGATGTACCTGGTAAACGGACGGACAAACGGACATTCATCACTCGTATATAAGCCATCCCCAACAGTAGATACCGGGGCTTAAAAAAACAATTTAAAAACTTAGGATTACAAAACATTATATCTACATCAATATCTACATCAATTTATTATGCCAAGAGAGCATCTTAAAATGGAAACTATGTTCTTCACATTTCCAAAGAAAGTAGACATTTTAAGCAACACATATCTGGCAACTCAAAAAAAACCAGACGAGTCGCTAAATAATTGAAGACGTACTTTCCATATAGGTTTTATTACGTGGTTTGTGACCTATTTCCTGGAATGAGTCAATACTGAATACAATACTGAAGTATTTATGCTAATTGCCACTCACAGTTGGCATTTTTGCCTTTACCTCTTTGTTTATATGATGTAACATTTTGTACAAGCGGTATATATGAATTGCTCCATATTGTATCATATGCCGTTTACAAATGTATGTTATGGCTTTTTATAGCTAAAACAAGGTATTTCAGCTTTTTGACAGCTGGAACCTGAATTAAGAGGGACCTGAATTTCGACATTTTGACGGCTGAAACTTTGACTTTCAACGTTTAAGTCTATTTTCTCGTTCAGTTGTGTTTTGGGCGTTGTGCCATGTATTTGTGGCCTGGGTTGTTTATATGTTTTCTGTGTTCGGCTGTTTCAGTTGAATGCTGCTTTCCCTGTGTAAATGTTCACTATCCTGCATGTAAGTCATAGTTCGTATGCCTTACGTTGACATGTTTGTCGATTTGGAATAACATTTTTCAAATATCTACACCATTACCGAGAGAGTATTGTTTCAAAAAAAGAAACAACCATCCCAATTGCCAAAGAAAGCCAATATCCATTATATTAAACACATATCTGCCACTCCTAAAGTACAGACGATCGATTAAATATTCGACGAGTTGCTAAATGATTGAACACTTTGAAGTACGAAGTCAGTGTCCTGATTCTCGGGTTGAGTCAATATACTGAACTCATGAAAATGATATGGTCATTTGCCACACTTGGACAGCACTTTTGCAATCCTTCTTTTCGGTATCAGTATATAAGTATGTAATATGTCATACAGTGTCCTCCGCTCCGTAAGAATCATAAAAGTATGCTATTCATACTACGCTTATTGTCAATCATGAAAGCTCGACCATTTCCGTTTATCTCCGGTAAATACACCCCGTGTATAGGTTCTATGCTACACCAAAGTGATTTGTCTGCGTTGTAAGAGTTATATGAGTCTATTGCATTGCATAAAATCCGAGATGATCAGAATCCGCTTATCGTTTGTTCCAATTGTCTACGAGTATTCGGGTTTATGGCCATCAAGTGGCCTCTATAGTATGAGAATTGAGAGTTTGTGAGGCTTGTAAGACCAAATAAATAAATAACCAATATAAGTTGTTAAAGGGCTTTTTATATTTAAGTCATTTTTTGTAGAAAATGTATATTATATACAACACATTTATATGTTAGAAAGTAGCAAATACAGAGTATCCCAAAATCTGCTACTCTTAAAGTAGCCCCAATCATTTATGCGCCTCGCTGTCAATTGCAAATTAGTTTGCCGATTCGCAATAAAGTTAATTTGTGTATTATTCGTTTAAATTATTCTTAAATAGTTTTTGGTAGTCGATTTATAAAAAACCCACTGAACTTCGGAAAACTAGAAAACCTCTTAAAACTACTTATGCGTTGCAATAGATATCTGACATAACAAGGCGTCACATTTGAAATAGATTGAGTCACATGGGATTGCAAGAGTGTGTTTCAATCCGAACATTAATTATTCTTCATTTGATTAACTCACGGTGAAGAATAATGTTCGGATTGAAACACACTCTTGCAATCCCATTTTCAAAATGAATGACAAAATATACATCTGCTCACCGCAGATAACTCTAACGCTATTCACAAATTAAATTGTGTTATGGTCGGCTAATGTTCGAACTAGCAGCATTGATACTACATTAAACGCAAGTTAGGAAGCCAACACTATGTTCTCGCATGTCGAAGGGCTACAATGTCATTCGGTGTGTCTCTACCTTAACTGCACTGTCATTCTATATTTTAAATGGTATGACAGTCAGGATTCTAAATTAAATCTTCAAAACAAATATTTTAGGCGGTATCTATTTTTAGGAAGTTAAGAAGTATAATAAAACAACTGTTTATTGAAAATATCAAAATATTTGAAAATATTAGTACGGCCAAGCCTTACATGTCTACCCTGAAAATATTCAACTAATGTTAATTGACTGTCTAATTGGCGGACACAATTATGTTATAGTGCAATCTAAAACATGTAATCCTCCACACGACCTTGAAATTTTGAAACCATATAGCGTGGGATTATGAAATGTTAATCTATGGTATTTCAAGAATGGAATGTGTCCGACATTATAGCACTAGGCAAAACATAACTATTTATAAATATACATTATAAACTAACTGCCATATTACATTATTTTATTGCTAAAAAGGCTAGAAGTGTTTTTTCAAGATTTCAACGTCACTAATAATTCACGATTTCAATAATTGCCATACAGTACAGGTGACTGTTCGAGGATAGTACGGGCGAGAGAAAACACCCTATTGAGGTTGTCGTGCCCACATTTTCCTGCGGCGAATACCATCTTAAGACAACTATGCCAGATACGAGTTTGCAAGGTTTTGTCGTATGAGTCTATACTATGATAGTTGAGGTATGGCGCGGTTTTCAATATGTTACAAGTAAAAACGTGGTACATGTATATACGTTATCAATACTATGTGCAAGTGACATATTGCAGACATAAATACGCTGGTTTTCCTAGTGGTATACCGTACACTGCACGTTAATTTGGTTCTCATTATGGTATACCGTACACGGCACGTTAATTTGGTTCGCATAATGGTATACCGTACACTGCACGTTAATTTGGTTCTCCTAGTGGTATACCGTACACTGCACGTTAATTTGGTTCTCATGGTGGTATACCGTACACTGTACGTTAATTTGGTTCTCATTATGGTATACCGTACATTGCACGTTAATTTGGTTCTCCTAGTGGTATACCGTACACTGCACGTTAATTTGGTTCTCATTATGGTATACCGTACACTGCACGTTAATTTGGTTCTCATTATGGTATACCGTACACTGCACGTTAATTTGGTTCTCATTATGGTATACCGTACACTGCACGTTAATTTGGTTCTCATTATGGTATACCGTACACTGCACGTTAATTTGGTTCTCCTAGTGGTATACCGTACACTGCACTTTAATTTGGTTCTCATTATGGTATACCGTACACTGCACTTTAATTTGGTTCTCCTAGTGGTATACCGTACACTGCACTTTAATTTGGTTCTCATTATGGTATACCGTACACTGCACGTTAATTTGGTTCTCATTATGGTATACCGTACACTGCACGTTAATTTGGTTCTCATTATGGTATACCGTACACTGCACTTTAATTTCGTTCTCCTAGTGGTATACCGTACACTGCACGTTAATTTGGTTCTCATTATGGTATACCGTACACTGCACGTTATTTTGATTCTCCTAGTGGTATACCGTACACTGCACGTTAATTTGAGTAATATCATTACTTTTCGCGACATTGGACTGGAAACGAGTGTAAGTTTAGCCACGATATTCTTCAAACGACTCATTCCTTCACGCATCCCAAATGATTTTGAGCATATTAAGATGTTTATATAGCAATAGAAGACACCAAACTATAACAGGTATTCGTTTAAGTGGTTGAATTTCAAATGTTGAAAGTAATGCTTAAAATACTTTAAACTAATAGTGGGCTTTGTCCAATCTTCAATACAAGTTTAGCTTTACATGGTTTTTAGAGCACTGCAATTATCATACTCACACGCCGTCATCTCCCTCAACGCTTCCATTGGTTAAAGTACAGTGTAGCAATATCATGTGACTTTTGGCTACTAGTCAAAGACGAAATTTGCTTCACTTTGAAACAAACAAAAGCCACAGGTATCTTATTTCTAGGAAATATACGCCACGCAAAGTGTAAAATTATTCGCTTTCTGAAGAAAAAAGTGAAGCAAATTTCTTCTTGGACCTGTAGCCAAAAGTCACGTGGTATTGCTACACTGTAGTAGCAATCTGCGGTATTATCTCTGTAAGGCGTTCGTGCAAATACTCGTAGAACAATCAATATATAATTATCATACTTATATATTCTCATCTTCATTTATTATATATAACTGTATTCGTGTTAACTTTGAACTCGTGAACAAAGATAACATGTGAACGCAAGTGTACACATTGTGTTAATTTGCAGACGTTCCATTAGTGACTTTTAAATTTGATAATGATGCCAAAGCAGCCAAAGTTCCGCTCTTGTCGTTATATCTAAAACACGTTTTATTAGCAAAATCAGCAAATTATATACACATGGCAAATCTACAACATGTATATATACGATATAATTAAGTATGAAATAAGACAGAAACATCGCTTTATATAACGGCTCTGTTGTAATGTAGAGTAACCATCGCCAACACTGCGAAGACAAATCGGAATTTTCTGAGAGTTTTTATTAACAAAAATATTATAGTAAGTCCGACAGGGAAGGCAGCACTCAACTTAACCAGCCGAGCACAGAAAACATTAAAACACACAAAGCACATTACCCAACTGAACCAACCGAGCACAGGAAACACAAAACACATACAATTTCACTTTGTGAGTGATGAAATTACCAAATTATCTCCTTTACTCATCATACTTAGAGCTTATTTTAACACTCACATGACAAAATTAGACCTGTTGACAAATTCGTATGGAATCGAACTAGTTTGTGTGTAAAATGAGTTCAAGTGTAGTTATTTATTGTAGAGGTCAATATATAGACTTGCTTTTGTTTGGGGAGGGGGGGGCAATGATAATACGGATGTTTTTTCTACGTTTTTCTCTTGCGTGGGTATCTAGATGATGCAGCCGATTATTTATGGCGATGAATTATCTGTGCATTTACAGCATTTCATTTATTCTGACAATATTTTTGCTCTACTTGGTATGCACCGTCGGTTCTACATGGCTTCGAGTTGTCTGTGCTTTGTGTACAGTATTCATCACATATTAGGAATTTTCTCCAAGTACAACAACGTTAGCTCAGTGTTAACGCACTGGGGCTTTCTCTCAGGCTGTCCCTCTGGTCGGATTATGCTGTATCTGCACTGGTAGAGGATGTACCTGAGCCCTTGTGGCTGCAACACAGTATCTATAGCGCCTTTGAACGCGTGTTCGCATTTAAAGGGCGCTATATAAATCTGGTATATGTATTTATTTTTTATTTTATTTACTTACTACCACAAAGAACAACAGAACAAGTGGTTTTTTTGTTATCAAACCAGAAAGTACATATATGAATATAATGTATATGTTATGACGTTTACGGGAAGAGATCCATGAATTGCATAGTATCTATATTTATATCAACATTTATAAAATAACTGAAATAGTTTGAATAAATTAGTTAATCCTAGTCATTAGACTATTGTGGTATCTTATTCATACACCTGTCAGTGTTAGCGTGTCGTTTGACAGCATGTTTATATCAAGTCAGATAAACCCTCCATGTGTACGATGTGTACTGTAATCAGGCTACCTTAAGCTCACCCGCATAGTATTTTCCGATGGCGCGCAGGTAAATAGCGCGTGCGATGTCTTTGCGAGTAAACGACTTAAGGTGATTCCAAACTCTTAAATTTTTCTTTACAAGAGGTATCAAGCATCTGATTTTTATGAAGAACACAATCATAGTAGTAATTGTGCAAACCCATAACAGTTTTGCTCGGCTAGTTTTCAAGAACCCCCCCCCCCCCCCTAAAACCGATATTTGCATTTCACCGAATAAGTTTGACATTTAATTACAAAATAACTTGGCATGCACGAAATTTCGTATATACGGAATCACACGATAACGTTTGTTTTAGACTATGCATGTTATATGTATTTTTAAATGATATTTTAAAATATGTGATTTTGCATTTTTAAGTTATACGAAAAAATTAGTTGAACAACATACTGTTTTCGTACATGCAACCAGTAGAGTAATTATTATAAAAGTTTTGTCCCAAATGTCATGACAGTTGCCCGGCTTGAGTTTTTTTAATTGACACTTTAGTGATTTTGGAAACGTCGAAAACCAGGAGAGTTTACAGAATACATCAACGTTTTGAATACGTTGTATCCAGTTTTCGCGATAATTTGTTTTTGAAAAATGTGTATATTAAAAGATGAGCCCATGCTCTTTTGCATTAGCTATATTCTATATTCTTTACGAAATAAATGCAAAAGAACCTTGAAGTTCCTCTAAAGTAGTCGGGATGCTTGCTAAACAAATGTTAAAACTTGGATAAAATTTTGTGTGGGCGCATTATATTACGTTTCACATAGTACGTTGTAGCTAGTTTTTGCGAGTGTTGGTGTTTCAACGTTTGGAATAAATGGCACATAAAATTTCAGCAAAAGCTTTATTCTGCAAGCTTATTATAGTATGATATAGTAATAACTACACAGTAAATTTGCGATTTTAAGATATTAGAACATGCTGTCACATCCATTTTAAGTTTTTCGTACTATTTCATCATGGTAGTCAGACATTTTCATGACGTCTTATTTACACCGATTTCTAAACTTCCGTCAACTGAAGAGTTTGCAATCACCTTAACAGATATTAACGAATCTGACAGGGAAGGAATGATTGCAAAGGCACAACCAGGAACAATAAACGACCAAAATTGCTAGCTCTGCAAGAAAGTGGCCCCGGTCAAAATAACGAATAATGAGATAATATGATTTCAATGAAGCTTGAAAAGACAAGACTGCGTTCACTAAACGCTTATGCTCCGGTGGAAGCATTGGCCATTTAAACTAGCTACGTCAACCAAGGGCCATAATTCCGTTTGACTGTTGGATAGTGTTACACGACTTTGATAATGTTAAGTGTAAAGTTTATGAGGGTAAACAAGTTGTAAAGTTTGAAGGAAATGCTTTAATGGACTTCAAAATATTTAGTTTCAACAACTTGAAAGTTTTTGTTAATATTTTTGGACGAACGGACGCCACAGGTTTGGAACAAGGGAGACCTAGTATTTTGACAATATGTACATGTTGAACATTTGAATATTTAATAAAGGCACGTATGGGACAGAACTGGAACCACTAAACTTTGCGTCAAATAACTTCGTTTTTCGCGTACAACGCTATGCGCTGTTTGGTTTACCAAACATTTCAATGTCCATAATAAATCTTAACTATTATAAATACATAATTAGTTTTAAGCGAACACTTCGCTACAGTTAAGCTTTAGTTTGGACATTCAAAAGTGTATAATGAACATAAATACTTTTTATACGGGACGGGCCGTAACTACGTTTACCCATGCGTATCATATATCATGTATATCTATATGATATAAATTGTATAATATATTATTTGGGTAATAAAAAATGTTTTAAAAGAAAATAACCGAGTACATCTCGACAGCTGGGACTTGGGCGGATCATTTTCTCGTTCGGTTGTGTGTTGGGCATTCTGTGTTTATTAACAAGAGTGATGCCTTCTCTGTCCGACTTAATATTATCTTTTTGCGTCGCTGAAAGCCAAGTCCCAGTCTGTCAACAAGCTAAAATACTAGTAACCAGTTTCAAAAGCAATATTCAAATCTTAAAGGTAACAAGCGAGATATTGAAACAACACTCTTTGTTCTGTAAACCCTATATTCCGGCGTCCGGGACAACTGTATTCTGTCGGTTTCCACTAATTAATGGATTATGCGATAGAGATTTTGTCCCGGACAACTCTACAGAATGCAGATGTAACTCTCAAATTGGGATGTAAAAGTGATAGTAGATTCATGATAGTATTTCTATTTCGTGACTAATCTAGAGAGGACCCTCTCGATAGCCTAGTGGTAGAGCGTTCGCTTCGAGTGCGGGAGGTCCCGGGTTCGATCCCAGGGCCGCTTCATACCAAAGACGAAATAAACATTGTACCAGAAATGTCCTTGCTAGACGCTCTGCATAAGAGGGAGACTGGCTTCTTTTCTCTCATACCCTAGTGGTGATGGACCACATCAGGAATGAGGTGTCAATTAAAAGTGATTAACTATAAGTTGGAAAAACTTGTTTCACAATAGACATTAAAGGTGCATTAGGGTTAAAAATCACCATAAAGTAGGCCAAACACTATATTTGCATTTATTCAAATGCATTACAATTTTGCCGTTGACTCTATGCTTTCATTCAGAAGTGATGGTATTGTTAAAATACAATTAATATAAAAATCGAATTTATTTAATGACCCCGGGGGTCATAAAATATTTAAATTGTGCGCTAAACCGATCCGGAGATTTGCGGTATTTTACACTTAAGAACTAGCGCCAGTTGTTAAGAACTGGCGCTAGCGTTAAGAACTGGCCCCATAACTCAATCAAAGCACTGAGAGTGCTGATGGGAGGCGATCTGGTTGCTGCTACTAAAGCTTAAAACGACTTTACACGTTTAATGTTCGTTTTCTTACTGCCGATCTTGTCTTGAATGTCAAAATAGACATATGTGACTATATAGGCATGTTGGGTATCTAAATAATTGTTAAAAGGTGCATATTAATTTATATGTAATACGTGTATTGAATGCGTATATCAAAAGTGGCTTTAAAATAATACTACGCGCCCATTTATCAGATTCTAAACTACCGTCTTGTAATCACTTCCCGCACAGCGTGAGACCAGATAGTTGAGACAGTCTAAAGAGAAGCGACTAGCTAGTATAGCGACACCATATGATTGCATAACAGTACTTTTCAGACCGTATACGATTCATTGATAAAACCATCACTTGACCGTAGAAGTTTCTAAAAATAGCTATACAACCTGGACATTTGATGAACACGACATTTTCGTATTATGGAACAAGTTCGGTATCGGCTGGTGTAGTGATTTTTTTTGCAAAAATCTCGATTTAACGAACAGTTTCACAATAATTGTTGATCTTAGAATAAACAAATGTTGCTGATTGGCTTAAATCAGTTAAACTATTTGGAGAAACATATGTAGCAGTATTGGGAATGTTGACAGTTTCTGGAACTACTTGAATGCGGATTCACATAGCAGCCTAAAGGCGGTTAATTTTGTATTAAGAAATGGACAATGGTAGTAATGAGAGGCTTAAACGCCTCCCAAAAACCTAACACAAATATGAAGTTTTTATGCTTTAAAACTTATTTGGTGTGAAATCAGTCGGTCCTTTATTTTAGCGTGAACAGAAGTTGTGATGTGACTTTGACGTACTTATGATACGATTTGGACGTAGCCACCGAAATGTCGTGTGAACAAAATTATCCACCTATGTACCAAACATTGACAACATGGTTTAGGTGTCGCACGATGTGTGAAGTTATTTCACTTAGCATTGTCCTGCCCATATCCAGATTGCGAACAACATCATCGAAGGTGTTATGTATGAAAATTGACCAGTCCTATATATGTCAAACATGTTGAGGTCGACGTGAGCTTTCTCAGCGAATGTCGTATTTGGTACTGAAAAGTACAACCTGCCTGTTATAACGGTCAAGTTCACTTTCTCGTTCAGTTGTGTGTTGGGCACTGCGCCGTGTAATTGTGGTCTGTGTTGTTTTTTTGTTTTCTGTGCTTGACTGTTTTAGTTGCGTGCTGCCTTCCCTGCCCCATTGTTTTACTATCTTTTGGTGCTGGGGTTCGATTGTTGGTAATATCCCAAACACAAAATTGAAACAATTTGTGGCGGGGCAAAATAGTTCAAATACCTCCTATGCCTAAGAGCATTTTTGTACCGATGTGCACCCTAGATGTCCATACGTTAACCTGGAACACTCCTACGCATTTGTCTTATGACAATAAAAGCAACCATATAGGCCTAACTCTATACTTATAGTCTGGACAATCGTAAATTCCAAAGTCACTGTCCAACATACAACAAATGTGTCTATTCATGCCTAATAGTTTAACCTCAAACATAGTACACATGATCGCGTCTCGAGTCACTAGAGGATCAAAATTCCTTTACAGCATAATGTTTGTTATAAGTGTTGGAGGGTTTCTTTTAGAACTATTTTAATCCAGTCTTTCTAAAGTTGAATTGTACTTTATTGGGTTACGTTAAGGTTAATTTAAACTATTTAAGCATTGTATTACGGGTCAGACAGATTAAAAAATTAATAGCAATGAAAAATATCATGAACATTTTAAATTTGATAATCATTACCAAAAAGAAACGCTTATGTCATGTGAAGACCTTAGGAGTGTGACATACTTTTCCATATTACACGTAATACCAAGTAACAGACATACGTACGTAAGTTGACACTGTCTGGTGCGAACAAAGATTCACTAAGTATTTAGACAATATCATAGTCCAAACCTAGTCAGTGGTCACCCGATTTAAGCAACACAAAACAACATATCGGGATGCACCAAAATAGCGTCACAATATATAATGCACCAGTCAATTGAAACCACGCACCCAAACACGGGGAAGGGTGGGGAATTTTACTCTTGTCATTTACACCCTTGGTAAAATCTCTGCACCCCAGGACCATGGAGATAATAAAAAACCCGAAAATTACACCGCCCTTTAACTCATATAGTTACGATTATATTTCCCCGAAATTGTTTTGCGCGAAACAAAAGCCCAGCACTCACATGGCAGTGTGGGGACATCGGAAAGGTAAAATCACGGGACTGTTCCCCAGCTATACACCGCCCTTTTCCGATGTTGGGGACCGTGGTTTAAATTGTTGATGCCATGGTATACTGTATGCTTCGGTGGTTTGATTAGTGATTCAAATAGCAAGCCAAGAATTGTTTTCTTGGTTTATAAGTCTGTGTTGAAGTGAATATCAATATATCTTTTCAAAATGCGTTATTAACGTTACCCTACTAACCACCAAACACTCAGCAGAATGTTGTACTCGATAAAACACAAAGCAATTAAAACTAGAAAATGTGTCCATGTAACACGGGTGCCCCAATTATAGCATATATCATTTCAAATTGGGAAGGAGAGAGGAATAGTGGGTTGAGGTAACATCATTATTCAATTTCTCTAGCCTGGTGGGCTATAATTTTATTCTAAATATCAAAGGTCCACCATTCAGGTAAAACAAGACAGCAAAATAGTCCATCCTTAACTGTTATCACTACATTGATCGAGGTCGTTGAACTGTGAAGGTTTGAAGAAATATTACCCAAGTTCGACATACAATATTTTTCATCATGGGGTATAAAGTAAAAAGAAGAAAGTGCCATAATTCTGGTAAAAATTAATGCAATACAATTTTCGACCTGTACAGTCATCTTTACATTGGGGTTGTTCATCTGTGAATGTTTGAAGAAATTCCACCAAATAGTCAGTGAGGAGTTGAACACACAAGAATTTTCACTATGGGGTATAAGTATAGGTAACAAAGGGCCATAACTCTGGTAAAAATTGACGCAGCAAAGAGTCCAACCTTTACGGTCATCTATACTTTGAGAGTGGTAATCTGTAAAAGTTTGAAAAAATTGCAACCAACAGTTTGTGAAGAGTTCAGCAGACACGATTTTTCATTATTGGGTATATAATAAGTAAAAGTAACTAAGGGCCATGATTCACAAGATTTTTTACTATGGGTTTTTTAGTGAAAGTAACGAAGGGTCATAACTCTGGTAAAAATTGACGTTGGGGTTGTTCTTCTGTGAAAGTTTGAAGTAATTCCATCCAGCAGTTTATGAGAAGTTAAACACACACTATTTGTGTTACAGACGGACGGACAGCACCAATCATATATGCCCTCACTTATAAATAAGTGTGGGGGTACACAAAATGTTTTATAACGATTTTTTTATTTACAAATGATTGGCCCAATACAGTAACATTTTGCCATGCTACCCCTAGTATCTTAGATTATTCATACATGCAATGGAGCCGAGCTGTGGTCTTTTAACTACGTTCACACACTCATAAGCTTCTAACATTGGAGTTATACCAGTATCATTTGAACGACATTCAATATCACGCGGCGGGGCTTTAACCTACAACCGAACGTTCTTGTGGAGGACGTAACAACTATACCATCGAGGGTAACACACAAGTACTTCGGACTCAATCAATAAGTTTACACAGAAAGTGGTTCTTATTGTTCTGACAGGTTACGTGTAATCGAAGTTATCTCAAAAACCACAAATCCATCAACAGCAATTAGAACATAAAATCCGATTTCAGTCGTACGCATTTTTACAATGATTTAAAATAATTACATTCTTTACAAATGAATTAGGAAGTCCGAGGGTGATTAATGACTGTTTGAAGTAATGCGAGTAATTTGGAAGTGCAAAGATTATGTATAACAAACATCAAACGTTATGGCGGTATATTAATCTTACCAAAAACCTATGAAGTATCTGCGACTATGATTAAACCTTAGATTAAAAACAAATTCCTCGCATGTTTTAATCGCGAAGTCCCAGACAACAGACAATATCAAATACAATAGGAAAAAAAACATAGTTTTAATATTGATTATTATCAAATGGTTTAGTTAATCAGTATAATTATTTATTCTATTCTAATTATAGTCTCAGTGCCTAGATATTAGATTGTCACAACGTTTAACAATATACACGAGGAAGATTAATGGCCAAGTTGTTGTCTAAAAGCATTATAGCACAAATAGATTCGTTTCATATTGGACAAACTAATTGCGTATGTACCGGGCATATCAATCTCGATAGCGTAGTGGTAGAGCATCTGTTTCGAGTGCGGGAGATCACAGGCATGGTCCAAGGCCGCGTCATACCAAAAACGAAATTATAGTGTATCACTAATTCACTACCTCAGACTCTCGTAACGATGGATAACATCAGGAATTGGGTGATGCTAGTGATTAATAGTGACTAGTAAGAAACAGAACTGCAAATATTTTTTCATCATAATTTTGCATGAAATTTTGTAGATCAGCAGATTTCGCAATAATTTCATTGGGCGTTTTCTGTAAATTTGTAAATAAATATATGTGAATCAGAAGAATGTCATTATGCAAAAATGGCATTATATACTTTAGGTACATTTTCGTACTCATCAATATTTTTTTAAGAAAGTCAGAAAAAACTTGATTTGCAGTATAAATAATTATATACTGAAAGATGATACTTGTATTGGACATTATACAACTATACAATCACCAATCATATCTTGTCAAAAGTTATGTCAGACAACAGTTAAACATACCACATTGGCAGGGTTATAAATCATTGTATATTGTTTTGGTTGCCAAGGTTTCAATGAAAAACGTATTTTTGAAAAGAGTAGTCGGCAATGATTCATTACTTGTCAACCGAACAATTCGGGTCGCGGCTACCTAAACCCTTATTTAGAAAACATAGCATTGATGTACATTACAGATAACATAGTGAAGGGCGAACATTTCTCTCTTTCAACTCTTCATAATAGAATAAAGGAGATAAATAAGTCCTATTTAATAACATGACTGCATTGTCATTCTACATTGTATAGTATGACAAAGTTATATCTGACTTTAATATTCTAAACAAACATTTTTGGACGGTATCTATATTCGGCAATTTTGTCGGAGGTCAATTTTATGCATTATAACGATTACTTGGTCAAATATCTGTGAGTTGGATGAACATACTGTCAAGTCAGTCTAATACGACTTACTTAAAAATGAAATAAGTTGAAACTCACAATCTATCGCTCTAATAGTCAAAATACGCATAACATCATTAATTTTATATTTCATAGATGAAAGTAATTCGAAAACAACACGTGTTACGTATTTTTATATAAATTTATTAATTATACTTTTTTATACATTATTTTTCACTAACTTGTAACCAACATTTCGATGTACATGTATTGAAAAAAACCTAAATTGGTGGGGGATTCCAACAAACTTGGTCGAAACATACATAGTAACACACACAAACAGAATAAAAACAAGATAATTTAACGAATCGGACAGCTAGAGAAGGCAACATTCAATAGGAACAGCATAGCATGAAAAGCACATAAAGAACAGTGTACAAATTGTTAGTAGCTCTGAATGAAAGCAGACCGGCCAAGACGTATGTCTGCTATGTTAGTTGGTTGAGCGCTAGTCTGTCATTCGGTACTAACACAATATTCATGATTTGACAGACTATGTTCTTTCGAAAATTTGGCTATTTTTACGAGTTGTTTGATGATAGATAGAGAAGCTGGTATAAGATGGTAAGTAACAATTAGTTGTACCGGTCAATCTGCAGTCATAAATGCCGGTGGTAGGGAACTTTGTTGGTGGCTAGGCGACTCTAACTGATTAACGTCACAGAAAACTTAGTATTAAATCAGTTACGCTACAGTATTTATATGTAAGCCATATTTTAGGTACAACAATGTCATCGATATGAGTAAAGCCATTAAAAACGCAACCCGTTTCCATGCGTTTTGCATGAAACATTTTCATATTCCAATGCGGACTTAGTCAAAGGCACAATAAAAAACACCTGTGAAAATGGAAAGAGATGACGTAAACAAAGACATACGCCTTGTTTACTATAAATGTGCTGCTTTAAACTTTAGCCTTTCAAACTGTTTTGTATTCTACTGCAACTGGAATTGATCTCCAAGAACACTTTCCCATTTAACGTCGGTTGTGTTTTAATGGTGTTTGCGTATTAAATGACGTTTAGTATGCACCATGTGCGCAAGTACTATTAACGTACATCAACAATAAAAAATCAACATCAAGAATGTCACTGGAAAATACAATCAGCAGGAAAAATACGAGATTAGAATTGGATTGATATCTTGCATGTATACTATTTCCGCATGGAACTAAAACATTCGTTAAATAAGACATAAAAGCAGCTTATAACGTAGCTTCCCTATAACTCACTACCAAGACACTATTAATAATGCCAACCGCTGCTGAGAATTGACATTTAGTTTGACATTTCAAAGCGATGCACGTTTTGAAGCACAGGGCCACTATTTCTCCCCACGCATATACAAACAATATCGGGCGTTGACCTGTACTTCAGAAAGACAGCTAGATACTGTGTTCTGAATATTTCTGCTAACTTCTACTTTGTAATCTTCTCCCGTAAATGGATAACAGGAGTTCCAAAACGCCACCACCCACAATTCAGACAAAGGCGAAAGTCAAGAAAACAATAATGTGCATCGAATGCGTCACAAAACAGCTAGGACTCCAAACAAAATATTTCAGATGAAGACATAGCGAATATTCCATCCTGAACAGTCATTTATACATTGGGGTTGTTCTTCTTTAAAAGTTTGAAGAACTTCCACCCAACAGTAAATGGGGAGTTCATCCCACAATATCTTTCATTATGAGTATAAAGTAACAGAAACGAAGGGGTCATAACTCTTGTAAAAATGACGCAGCAAACATTCCATCCTTTACAGTCATCTATGCATAGGGGTTGTTGATCTGTACAATTGTAAAGAAATTCCACCCAAAAGTTCGTGAGTAGTTCAACACACCAGATCGTTCATCATGAGTATATAGTAAAGTACCAAAGGACCATAACTCTTGTAAAATCGACGCAGTAAAAATCCATCCTTCATAGTAATCTATACATTGGGGTTATTCATCTGTGAAAGTTTAAAGAAATTCCACTCAAAAGTTTAACGTGCAAGATTTGCGTTACGTATGGGCACAAAAATCTACGTCAACAAGGATTGGAGACGACACACTTTACAGTAAACATCGGCAAATAAGAAAATAAATCCGCTAATATAATGACAAAGCGAATTGGCCTTTGAATTGCAAAAAAATAGCAGAATGTAACAGTACCTTGTATCTCAAACACCTGTTGACGTAGATTTTCAGCCTGTAATTGTCGTCAGTTTTCATCTAGGATCGTTTGGTTTGGAAAACCTTATCTGTCAAATGGAGACTACAGTTATAGTATTCTAACACAGGAGGCTGACCAAAACTTTTGAACGATTACGACTGAACAGTAAGGGCACTTACACCGTATCATCAGGCTGGCAAAGGTTCGAAAATGTTTGTCCCAAACCAACGTTAAAATCCGTAAAAATCGTTTTTTACACCCGCATCTACGAAATGCTTTTGGAACTGTCAAGCTGGATTTGAATAAAGTTTCAAACGTACGTACACTAGTCCGAACAGTTTGTATTTATAAGTGAATGTTTATTACCTGCGAGCTTGAGCGAGCAGGCATATTGGATAGCTCAAAGTAAAAAGTCCATTGAGGGGGAAGTGACCTGTTCTCGATGGTTTACGATTTCAAAAAAAAAATCCAAAGAAAGATGCATTTTGTAAGAATGTCGTGATCGAACCAGACTAAACCGGTCGTTACAAGATTTCAATTTTTTCTTAAACGAAAATAGGTTAGTTCTAATGTTAATGTGTCAGGATTACGGAATTTCGGGTGTTAACCATCACCTGATCGGTATTTTTTACGCAACCGATAATTTTCTTACGCAAAAAGATGACTGACGTATGTCGGCCCAGGCAAGTCGAAATTCTTAGAAAGAACTACAAAAGTATCCTCAAAACCCCTCCCTACGATAAAAATGTACAAGCAACTCGATTAAAAGAGTATAATACACGAGTTTAGATCGTTTAATCGTTGGATAAATTCTTCGCTAACGTTTCATACTCAACACTTTCTTACCACTTCCCACCGTTCGTCCTGAATATATTTTTCGTACTCAACACAATTCGTACCCGGCACTTCGCTCCGTAAATTATTTTTCCGATTTTTTAGGATCAGCGGGTAAAATTAGTGCTGGTTGTTTCCCTTGATAAACAACATATACAGTTCCTTTTGGTCTCCAGAGTCATATTAGGAAAATTACTATTCAGTGTTAATGTCTATTAAGAGACTTAACATTCTAAATGTCTCTTGTCTATTGTCATGGAATTATCGGAATTGGTTTATGATCTTTGATATTGTTGAACACTGAAAAATGTCTTATGATAATACCTTTTAATGGACTGATATGAGGTTTTATTTATAAGCATATAAATATTATATGGAACAAGGGAGTCATAATATGCAATTATATGTCTTGAAAATTGGTTTGATATACATGAAATTTTTTAACAATTTGTTGATAAATTTCGTATGTCAAATTATCGTGCATATAGTTTTCCCAATTGAAAGCTACCGGCCTACCGCGCTTATTTTTTTCACAATTTTGAGATTGTCATGCTTAATTTTATACACATCAGCTGTTGAATTATGCAGATAGAAGGTCGAGGATCCTGTCAATTCTATGTCAAATGAAGTCGGTACATCATTTGCTCGCAGGAACTATTTGAAGTGTACGTAACATGGCATGCACATGTACACGTACGTTTCTACCTCAGGTTCTCATTTCAACATACAATACAGGAAAATGGTATTATATCTGGCGTTTAGCTATAAAACCGTGAACCATTATATATTTATATTTTTAAAGATTTACCATTCATTAATTTACCTGATGAAAGCACAATGCATGTCTTGAAACGTTGTATTAAATTAATATAGTGGAGAATTTATAACTTTTAAACTTAAATCATTAAGAAAATTTATCGAATCTCATTATTCGTCATTGTCTAAGAAGCCACCAACACGCACGGCTAACTATAGCAAGCAATATGTGCACTGTTGTTGCGTTTGTGGCCTTCATGACCCGATGTTTCTGTTGAAGGCTGCCTCCCTGTTATTGTCTTTTTGCATTTACAGCATTGTACGGTAAGTCACATCACAGCGTACGAGCGTGATACAGAACATTTACATATCTTATAAGTAATTACAAATAAGTAACCCTTAAAACCTTCCAAAACGAGAATATGTCTCATGAATATATATTATGATTTAATTGTCAAAGAACGCGAAACATCTGCTTTTTTCATTGATCTTTACGTGTGATAGTTAACCGCGGAATGATAAACCGATTCGTTCTGTCGCTCGCTGTCTGAATCAACACAGTATACCACCGATATAAGGTCGATTCGTCTTAAATAGGATAGTCATGTTTAGTAGTAGTATATGTACGGTAGGCGGAGCTTACAGAGGAAAGAATGCACAACCTGTCGTTCAGCAGTTAAAGGGGTTGTAACATTTTTATGTGCGTATAAAAAGACCAATTCTGTAAATATCGACTATTAAACTTAGCTTTTAGCTCAGTGAATGACATCGTTCATAATATAGTGTTCGATAATTTGATCACAAACTTAGATGCAAAAACATCTTGGACTTATTTATTTCTTATTTTAAATTATTGATAACTTTAAACCTGAAGGTTTATAGTGTGTCTTAATTATTTGATTTATTGAAAGGACTTAAACTCAACAATGCTTCTTAGTTCAGTTAATTTTGTGGCGAAGTCGAGAACGGGGAAGTCTAAAGATGTATTTGAGAAAAAGATAGAAAAGAAAGATTCAAACAAATCTGGTTTAAAAACAACAGAGAGCATGTGCCGAATGTGCAGAAAAGAGGTAAATACTTTAAAATTTAAATAACACTGTATCTTACTTACATCTGTATTGGTTACATTGGTAAATCTTTACTTCACGTGGTTGTACATTTATTACATGTATTTCGATCAGCTGTTTGAACTTAGTATGGTGATTTGTAGTAACTTAGCGGCTGACTAAAGTGACTTAACATAACACCGAAATATTGAAGTAACTAGACAAACAGTACCGGCTAGGTACATAAGATGTCGTGTTGTAAATGCCAACGATTAATACATAGGTTCGATCCATACCGAACAAGCAACATTGGGTAGGGTTGTGTAAATGCCTTCGAGTTAATACTTAGGTTCGATCCATACCGAACAAGCAACATTGGGTAGGGTTCTGTAAATGCCTTCGAGTTAATACTTAGGTTCGATCCATACCGAACAAGCAACATTGGGTATAGTTCTGTAAATGCCTTCGAGATGATACTTAAATACTTTGGCTCAAGACATACTGAGAAAAAGCATCACTTGTTTTTAAGCTATCGATTTAAGATAGCTTTTAGATAATGTTTGCATTATCTTATTACGTGACACTGTCATATAAACACTCGCATTTCATGATAGCCACGCTGCTTACGCCCACCGCAGTTGACATTATTCTAGCGTTGTGTGCTAGTATTCAACGTGACAAAGTTGTTGATGTTGTGAGAAAGTAATTCTTATAGCGGTTAGCATAGCGGGTAAACAAAAAGCATGATAATATGTTTTGATATTATAGACGTGCAATGCGGTAATTGGATATGTGAGCAATTCTAAACTGATCAATGTTACAACAATTCTCCCACGCATGTAATAGTGCAATACGGATAATTGGCAATTATGAATATGAGCACCTGGGCGTTCAAGCTAATATTGATCTGATTAGATTGTTGAAATATGATGGGCTATAAGGAGAGTTAGCGGTTAGAGAGCCCATCATAGAGGTGGGTTCGGTCCCATGTAGCGGTATGCAACGTTCGTTCAAATGGTACTTGTATTGTCTATATATGACTTGTTTTGGAGTTCAGTGTAAAAATGAAAGTACTGTTTCAAGACTGGTTGTCCCACGGTCGGACAAAGCGTGTAGTGACAGCAAAAAGGGGACAATCAATCAGCATATAACCTCATGATATACTCGTTGGGGTAAAAGGCAAAGACAAACAGGATACCTCATAACGGAGTGTCATTGATAGTGTTGTAGTATTATTATGTTACTCATACAATTTTATTTCTACTTTCAGCTCGATGATGAAGACGCCGTTTTCAAGTTCCCCTCATCACCTATAACTGGAACAAAAACACAATCAAACATATCAGGTAAAAATATATGTACATTTTGTTTAAATATTCTCGCATATGTTTCTTTCCAATTCCTTATATAAGGAGTGTCCAGAAAATCACGAGTAATGCGTTAGCAACATGACTAATGCCGCTTGCTGAATTGGAAATATCGGTTCTAGGCAATCCTTAAAGGCATATATGGTGTTTCAGAGTTTAGTTTATACTTGTATGAATTAGCGGGTGTCAAGAAAATACATTGAATCATGTACGATCGAAAGTGTCCAATGATCATTACATCAATCGGTTCACATTGGTCATATTAGTGTCTGAATACTCCGATGATTGGGAAAAATCTGAGGAGTTTCAGTTTCCCTTTGAGTTCAATCCATGTAGTGCATAATTGTAGTTTCATAGTAATAGTCGTATCACGATAAATAATTGTTGATATCAAGATGCACGTTTGTTTTTTATTGTCAATGAAATAATGATCGTTTAAATGTTGTTGCGTTCAGCATCTTTGAAATAATGATTTGAGTTTGACATCAATTTTCATAACATACGTAGGTGATATGAACACTGTCATGTTTATTTCGTGTCCAAATTACATGTTATTTATAATGTTGGTGATACAAGTGATATAAAAAACAAATTACGACATAATTATGCTTGAATATATTATATATATACACAACAGTTAGAGGTGCTTGCACGTGTACTTAAACCAAACAAATAATTAAACTGTTTGAACATTTGTTTATTATTTTATTACAGGTTCCACAAATAATGAAACAAAACAAGTAGGAAGTCGTGTATCCATAGCAACAGGGGATGATATGTGTCTCACAGTTGACCAGTTTTATTATACAATAGGTCTGAAGGAAGGGAGCATTTGTGATAATACATGTAAGTAATACTTTTTATGGAACCATCCACTTACCATTTAACTAATATAACCTAAGTCTTCAACTTGAAAAGCTGAATAATCTTTTCGCCAGCATGAAGTTATAATTATATACTGATTTCAATACCCATTGTCGTCAAAGGGCGACATCAATAATACTACTAAATTTCGATGTTTTAGATTCAATGGGAAAGAAATGATAACACTTTTAAGTTCGTATTTTTTAAGTTCCAAGTTTGTTGTCCTAAAAAGTCTTTGAATGATCCTGTTTGTAATCAAACACACATGGTCTATAAGTAAATATAATTAAATAGATAGATAGATTCTTTTATTTCCTCCACATATGGAGAGCAACATAACATATTTACAATACAATAATAACAACACTCAAATTAACATACATGAGTATGTTACAAATACATCAAATTCAATAAGGTACATCTAATATCAAACACAATTATAATTATGTTGTATACTGTTCAAAATAGTCAAAAGTAGTAGTACAAAGTAAATATGAACTAAATATTTACTCATTGTGCGCATCAATAGCATCGTTTATATATACCGATGTTTATAGTATTATGTTAATTATATTTTAGGTATATTTCGCAAGAAAGTATTGAAAACTAAAGAGGTACCCAATGGTCACAAGGAAACGGTTGTCTTTGTATTGGATTGTGATCAGGACTTTTACATAATAACAAACAAACAGAAGGATTTGGAGTTAAACGTAAGCATACTTATAAACATACTCTTACAATGTAACTTATGCATGAACTATACAATAAATGAATAAAATATGAAAGCATGTGGTATATTGCTATTTTACGACGGTTAAATAAAACAGGATAAAGTTTCCAAAGCTATTTATACTAACAATTTGCACATGAAATATATCCTGTATATCATATGGAATGCATATTTGATACATAGATTACGTTTTAGAACCTCTTAATGATTGTTTGATTAACTGATTGGTTGATTTATTGATTGCTTGATTGTTTGGAATAGAATAACAAACATTAATATCAATATACCTTATATGTGTGTTTGCTTCTTATCTATGTATTTCTATATTTTCAGTATTTTGCTAAGAGTCCCAACGAGGATACACAGGACGATCGGGTGTTTGAAGTTTTCTTCACCAACATTGGACACTGCCTCATCATGCCACTACATCATAAAAACTCCTACCTACATCATCTGGACCAATCATTGAGTGTTCAGCCCTTTGACCTTAACTGGAGATGTCCGGAAGAGTATTTCTTCCATTTCAACGCCGTACCAGAGCCAATTGTTAATAAAAGGAAACTACGTACCCGTAAAATTTGCACACACAAAAATGAACACATTAATTCAGTTACAACGGAAAGAAGACTATTAAACATTACAGAAAATACAACATCGGAGTCAAACACAGACACGTGCACGGACGCCAAACCACTACCATCCACGTGGTCATTATGTAATCCAATGAACTCTAAACTCATGGAAGAGATGCCAGAAAGATTTTACATTGAACTTCCAACAAGAAAATCGTGTAAAAATAAGAAAACTTTGTCAAATTTATTACTTGGTTGTTTTGGCGGGAAAAGCAGTAGAATAGCCATGGGTGATGCGTGTCATTGATCGCTTCAGTACTTTCATTTGACGCTGAATTGTCTTTATGAAATGAAATCCGTCCATTTCTATATTACATATCAAAAGAACCTAGTTCTTTGTCATTACACGGTCGAATACCAATAGCGGTATTCGGCCTCAAGGGCACATATTCACGAAGCTTTATAGATAGTTGTTTGGTCAGAAGGAGAAACCGATTTTCTAAATTCTGAGATGTTTACTAAACAATCTTACGATCTATCTATGGTAGAGTTTCTCTATACATTTCTTTCTTTCCATGATGACTAAAGTTAGAACAGTCGTCTAAGATGTATACTTGCGATATTTTTATATCGATGAAAAAATCGGTCTTAGAAAAGTATTTTCAAAAAATGTAAGAAGCTTCGTGAACACGGGCCCCGCATTTATTTGAACTTCTAGTCAACGACGTTTGTAAAACGTCTCATTGTATATATATAATTTATTTATGAGTATTATTTATTATATATTTATTGCGTACAGCGTATTCGTGTTGTAATTTGATTGATTGATCGATCGATCGATTGATCGAAATTGATTGATTGATTGATTTGATCAGAATAAAATTATAAATATCAAAGCTGTCTTCTCAACTTCTTATCTTCTAGTACCAATGTTCATGATTATTGGATTATTATTCTTACTCAACAACTCAGCCTTGGCTGGGCTCCAGCAGTTGATGCGCTGTATTTCTTACGTGGCGATCCGGGTTCGATTCCCGGTCGCGGCAGGTCACACAAGTCATGAAATTGGGATAACAATGCGGACTTCATATGCTAACAAGTGTTACTTCTTCAAACAGCGATCTTCCACTTGTAACATCATGTCGTATTGCAACAGATGACGTCTCACTGCAATTCTATGGGACATAATATACTAACATGTACATGCTCCGAAGCAATTGTTTAAAGTATTAACATTACAGCGTGCCGCTGTACGTTATGAATACCGATACACCGCATTTCAGTTCCGTGAGAGAACTGTTCTGTTTTCATATGGCTCTGACGGAACTGAAAACCAATGTAACACTCAGGATACATGAAATCTGAGTTCCGTCCGAGCGTTACACTGGATTACAGTTCCGCCAGAGCCATATGAAAACAGTACAATTATCTGACGGAACTCATGAGAAGCGATGTATCGGGATTCATACCGTGCGCTGTATTTGTAACAGTCATGGCGATCTTCGTTCAATTCCCGGTGATGGCAGGTTATAGCCAACAATGAAAATGTGACAATCATGTCGATTTATCTCGACATGTGGAGAAGTTGTTTGTTCATTGTGACAAGGTTAGTACTGGTAAGGATACAGTCAAGAGGGACTGGTTGGGTGAATAAGCAGCCGATTACAGAGATGACACCCGACAAAACAAACACACCAACATTACAACTTATTGCTAATGTAATTGCTAGCAAATGAAAATTCCATACATGAGTCATATACACAGAACGAACAGAAGACAATTCTGTTCACATCAAGGGTATGTCGATCTGGGTTCTAAGAATGTGTATTTTTAGCAAAAAATTATTTCAGTCGACAAGGAGTGGCTTATTAGGATTAATGTATCAAAATACCGTACAGGAAATTCAGAGAAGTTTCGCTAAAATTTAATGTTTTAGTTTATTTTATTAGCATAAGAACATTATTTATGTTCGTCGCCTTATATAAACAATAGTTAATAATAAAGTCCCGTCAAATAAGTGGTCTTAATAGCGAATCAGTCTTAATGCAGGATAATTCTTCGCTTTGTTATACGAGTACATTCGTATCGCAAAATTTTATTTCTATCAAAGGGAACCTACTCGTGTATATAAAAAATCAATACCACATGATTACAGTACCCTGCTTCAACCTATGGCGGCTTACAAATTTCAAACTAGTACTGTGTTAAACCAAACGGCTTACTTATAAGAATACTTGAAACAACTGTCACCTCTAAAAGGACTACAAACAAACTGATCATCAAAAACAGGGGTCCTATACTTGGACAAAATGCCAAATCCTGATAATGAGCCTCAAATCTGTTTCAAAGTTTAGCATATGCAATTTTAAACAAGAGCTATAATCACTGGAGTAATGAATCATACCGTCACTGCACTGTCCTGACACAGGAATATTATTTAACATTATTGTCCAAATAACACATTTGCAGGAAAACTTTTTTGCGTGGGTATAATAACAAAGGATTTCACATTTAGCTGCTAATTGTGTCCCGAACATAGATAATACTGCCTCTACTATCTTCTGTAATATACCTAAAAATATGATGTGTTTCATTATCAGCAGGGTTCCTCACATACTTTTTAAGACAACACTTTTTTAGAAAAATGCCGAGCATAGCCTTTAATTTTCAAGCGAGTTTCTACAAAAATACTGCAGTCATATGTGCCTTTATCCGTATTTGAGCCCGGTTTGCCAGATTAGATGGCAAGCGCGCTAACCATTGCGCTACGGAGGCACTTTAAAGGCTTAAAAATACAAACCATAAAAAAGTGCCATCTTTCTTTTCTATTGAATTATTTAGCTATTTATAGAATGGAGCACCTAAGGAAAATTGTAACCAATTTGTAATGATATCCAGTCTGCAGATTAAAGGACTTCATTATCTATATATAGGGGTAAACGAGCCACATCCACTGGCGGTCATGATTTTTAAGAATCATGACAAAAAGGTCAATTTTGTAAGAGGGTCACCCAAACAAGTATTTCTGAAAATTATATTGAAATCTGGCAAGTGGTTGATTTGTTAGGAATTTTTAAAAGTTTTTCCAATCGGTTGCCATGGCAACCATAATTATTTTAAATTATATATTTCAATTTTTTTTACCTATTTGTATAAATGATAACCAAAGGAGCATTGTTAACAATTCAAAATGAAATTCAACCACCGACTGGCGGCCATAAGTTTGACAAATCATGACAAAAATGTCAATTTGGTAAGAGGGTCATCCAACAACCATTACTGTAAAAATACTTTGAAATCTTGCCGGTGGTAAAATTTTTATGATTTGTTTTAAGTTTGTCTAATCGGTTGTCATGGCTACAAGAGTTATTTATAGATCAGTAAAAACACTTGACGGGTATCATCCCAGTATAGTAGTTCACATTCATTTCAAGTTTCATGAAATTCTACCAGCTAGTTACAGCGAAATGGCTGCGGACGGACGTTTTTACTGACTTGACATTCTGGGGTTTTCTTTCGTTCATCCATTTGTTTGTAAAACCCCATAAGCAACATTTTGCACCCCGTAAGCAACGGAATGAACAGTATCTAACTATAGCCTATTGTTCCACACGTCACAACTACAAGTGGGTGTGTACGGACAGACGGACGGACAAAATGGCGACTATATGCTCACCCTTGGGGAGCATAAAAATATTTACCACCATATAACTGTATAAATGCATGCTTTAAATACAAAACAATGCATAAACACTTAAAAAATAATAAAAAGACATGCTCCCAGTGCGGTTTGAACCCATAACCCTCAGAAATATGTCTAGACAAAAAGTTACCTTAAAATTAAACGAAAAGAGACAATTTAAAAACTGGACTACTTAGTTATGGGTTTTGGCCACTGCATGCACTTCTCCTAATTTCCATTTATTTATACATTATGTTTCAAATCAATATCTTAAATAGTTTTAGAGTTATGCTCAGGACAAAAAAATATTTCAAAATTAAACAATGGTATATAATTTCAAAACTGGGCCATATAGAGTTATGGTTCTTGGTCACTGCACCTTTCCTAGTTGCCATCTATTTACATACCAAGTTTCAAGTTAATACCCACGATAGTTTAAGAGATATGCTCCGGAAAAAATATGGGACCGGCGGACGGACGCATACTATTACTACCGGTTTATATATATCCTTTTGCAAAGTTCCGAAACATATAACCACCTCTTTATAGAATGTCAACAAACAAACTTTGGATTGAGATACAGATGGTTTTTAATATCTGCGGTATAAACACAAACATACGAACTCTTAAACATATTGTAATTGGATACAAAATAAGTAACACCAACTACTTCTATATGAATCAAATACTTTCGCTGATAGGTTTCTGCATCAGCAAAGCATATTTTCTAAGTGACAATTGGACAAAGACCAACAACCTATACCACATCTTCACATACGAATATAATACTTTGACCATATACCTAAACAAACTAAATAGTCCAGGAGCCAGGTTTCAAAAGAGGCTTAAAATGGATTTTCATTTACCCCATCTGGTAGAAAAAGTCTGTTGGTATTTTCGAATAATATAGACATTCAGGCTTTAGAAAAAGGTGGATGCCAGATCTGAAAGTGGTGCAGATTTTTTTAACAGGGGCAACAACTCTTGCTATCCAAGAAATTTACGAAACCACCCGGTAACCTATGTTCTGGTGTGGATTTTTTGTTTATATATGTATTGTCACATATTTGCATGTATATTGTTCATTTGATAATGTGCATCAAAAGTACATACAACATGGACCAGTTTGATGTCAAGGTCAGTGCAAGGTCAAAGTGAGAACAATAGCTAAAAATGAATATTTGCTCTCTATTTTTCTTAGTATAGCATGTGTTTTGAATTCAATTTGGTTATAAAAGTGATAGTTATGTTGGTTAGTACATATTCTGTCATTATAGGCCATTTGTTTGATTCAAAATATAAAAATATTGTAAAAACAGCCATTTAATGCAAATGCATGTTGGCCGAAATAGCAATCTTACGAAGACCCCTGGCATTATATGATCTTATGAGATCTTTTTGTTTACGTATGTAGTGCCTTATATTTATATTTTTATTATTCATATGGTTATATGCATCAAATGGACATACACCTAAGACAAATGTGAGGTCAAGGTCAAGGTCATTTCAAGGTCAAAGTGAACAAAATAGCTGAAAAAAGTAAAAAATCAGATTTCCTCTCTATTTTTCATAATATAACATGTGGTTTGAATTAAACTTAGGTTATGGAAATGATAGTTGTGTTGGTTAGTTAATATTCTCTAATGATAAGCCATTTTTTAAATTAAAAATGTATCATTTTAGAGAAACAAAACAAGTCATTCTATGCTTTTAGAGATGGCATTCATACGAAAACCCCTAGCATATTATGGCCTTATGTGATTAGTTTGTTTACGTACGTGGTGTCTCATATTTGCATGGATATTATTAATTTGATTAAATTCATCAAATGGAAATACACCTTAGACCAATTTGAGGTCAAGGTCATTTCAAGGTCAATATGTGAAAAATAGCTAAATATTGATATTTCCTCTCTATTTTTTTATTCTGACATTTGTCTTGAATAAAGTTTGGTTATGATAACATGTATCAATAAACCTAGGTATAAATAGGATTCCCAGACCCTTGACAAAACCCATTATCGTCTACTATTCGTAGCTATCTAGAACAATTCAGCCATCCATGCCCTCCAGGGTATCACTGGTAAGTACGTATATAAGTAATATGCCTCTTGAGGTAAGCATCAATGCCAAGTACATGCATCTAAGACCATATGCGGTACAAATCACTACCAGCTGGTACAGACATCTCAGGGCCTATGTGGTAAACACCATTTCAGGGTACATACATTAAAGACACTATGTGGTACGCATCATTATAAGGTACACGTATCAGAAGCCCTATGTGGGCACACATCACTGCAAGGAATATGCATCTCATGGACATACACTACTGTAATGTACATACATCCTATACTAAAGAAGGTATTTACCACATGAGAATATACACATCACATTGTAATGTACTCAATAACACCTAAGAATACAGCTAGACCCTGTCTGTTACATTCAACATATCACTATGTTGTAAAGACACCGAAGGCAAAATTAGATACTAATGTTCAACACAACAAAGTATATCCATTCCATGCCTATGAGATACTTATCCCTAAATAATTTATTTATCTCATGCCGGACACGTAACCGTCACTGAATGCAGCTATCACATGCCAATCGGGTACATACTACATAAAGCAGCACATTTGACAGTGAATGCATCTTTAATTATAAGTCCCTGTTTGGTAACCAACAGAACAGAGTATAAACATGTATAGCTGTATAATGAAATCACCACCACACACAAAAGCCATATATATGACACTGTTCTCACTACCTCTGAATTCAACCGCACCAAGTTTTTTGTGGTACTCATCACCACCAAGTACTGACAAACCGGGTCCGAAGGAATATACTCGTGCAACCCCAGTTCCTAACCACTACTAACCACTGTGATGTACAAACATTGTCCCAGACACTATGTTTATTTAGTCAACACAACGGAATATACATGTAGTTATCCCAGACTAAGTAGTACCAACGTATTTAGTATACACCACGATATAATACTCTAGAAGCCATCAAACAGCGTAAGTCTTGCACACATCATCACATAATTATGTCGTCACTGGTCCTACAGAATACTAATCACAACCAAGTGCAGCCATCACAGACCCTTATAGGTATTCGCAACCACAGGGTACAGGCACACAAGGCTCTGTGCGATAGATACCGCACATTTGCACCATACCAGGCCGTAAGGAGTGGTCCCAACATCGGAGTAGAGTCAATCACACGTCATGTTTGGTACTCACCATTGGCAATTACAGCTATTCAAAGTCATGTTGAGTACTTTACATGGACTGGTATTGCCATTCATCGCATTAGAGCCTATAATTGTTTGATACTGTGTGAAAGTTAACAAAACCTGGTATATACAGGATGTCAACAAGTAAGTTTCTCTACCTATTTATCAAAATATGTTCTCCTTTCACAATGAAAACTTTACTTAGTGAGGTACCTACCTATCACTGGTACATTCATTCTGGATTTTACGTACCACCACAGAGTTAAGCTATAGAATGCCAAATGGGATACTCACAACCAATTAGTACAGCCATACACCTGGCCTTATTCAGGAGATGCTGAGGGTACTCACTATCACTGTGTATAGCTATCCCATGCCCTATTGGGTGTTTACTAATACATTGTACAGTTATTCTAGGCTCACCACCAAGTGCAGCCAAATATACCAGATCATAAGGGTTACCAATCGCCGGTAAATGCAGATATTCCAGGCCCTGTGAGATACTCAACACCATAGAGTACAGTCAGCCAAGGCCCATCGCATACACACCAGCATCTAGTACCGACACATCCATATCAGACCTTCAGATATACAGAGACCATTATTTTGACTTACTGACCTCATAACCAATGGAAATCATCTTCTGTTCTATAAAATTTGAAGATTCTAGGTCAAGGGTGAGGATCCTAGTACAAAGCAATGTAAGGGTGTTACTTGAAAACCGTGTGAGCTTTATAACCGACATACAGCAGTGTAAAGCAGTATACGGACCCTCATCAAAGATGGTGACATAATGTTTCCAGCTAAAATAATTACACACCTAAATAGACAAACTACAAACAAAATACAGCGTACAAAGTGCTTCATATTACATGTAACGAAAATATGAGACAAAACTTAAATTGTTCAAGCATTTGTAATTTGTCCTTGAAATGACATTAGCCTTGACCTTGAAGTGGTCAGCATTTTATATCCACTTAAGAGTAAACATTGAGTAATGTAACAATGTCCATACTAATACTCAATAATGCTGATAAAATAAAAATAAAAAGTATATTTGAAAGCAGCTAGCAATTAAAGAATACCATCTCGGTCAGCATGCATTTGCGTTAAATGGCAGTTTTACCAATTATTAACATATATTTTTTAAACAAATAACTTATAATGAGAAAATATGTGCTAACCATTATATCTATCACTTTCACAACCAAAATTGAATTAAAAACATACGCGAGAATAAGGAAAGTAGAGCGGAAATATCAATTTGTACTTTTTTAGCTATTGTTTTCACATTGACCTTGATATGACATTGACCTTGACCTCAAATTGGTCTAAGGTGTATGTCCATTTGATGAATTTAATCAAATTAATAATATCCATGCAAATATGAGACACTACATACGTAATCAAACTAATCACATAAGGCCATAATATGCAAGGGGTTTTCGTATGAATGCCATCTCTAAAAGCATAGAATGACTGCTGTTTTTCAAAAATGATACATTTCTAATTTAAAAAATGGCTTATCATTAGAGAATATTTACAAACCAACACAACTATCATTTTCATAACCTAAATTTAATTCAAAACACATGTTATATTAAGAAAAATAGAGAAGAAATCTGATTGTTTATCTTTTTCAGCTATTTTGATCACTTTGACCTTGAAATGACCTTGACCTTGACCTCACATTTGTCTAAGGTGTATGTCCATTTGATGCATATAACCATATGAATAATTAAAATATAAATATAAGGCACTACATACGTAAACAAAAAAAACTCATAAGATCATAGAATGCCAGGGGTCTTCGTAAGATTGCCATTTCGGCCAACATGCATTTGCATTAAATGGCTGTTTTTACAATATGTTTATATTTTGAATCAAACAAATGGCCTATAATGACAGAATATGTACTAACCATCATAACTATCACTTTTACAACCAAATTGAATTCAAAACACATGCTATACTAAGAAAAATAGAGAGCAAATATTCATTTTTAGCTATTTTTCTCACTTTGACCTTGAACTGACCTTGACCTTGACATCAAACTGGTCCATGTTGTATGTACTTTTGATGCACATTATCAAATGAACAATATCCATGCAAATATGTGACAATACATATATAAACAAAAAATCCACACCAGAACATAGGTTACCGGGTGGTTTCGTAAATTTCTTGGATAGCAAGAGTTGTTGCCCCTGTTAAAAAAATCTGCACCACTTTCAGATCTGGCATCCACCTTTTTCTAAAGCCTGAATGTCTATATTATTCGAAAATACCAACAGACTTTTTCTACCAGATGGGGTAAATGAAAATTGAAATTCTCGTCACCAGCTCCTAGACTAAAAGGTCAAAGATCATTTCATAACACTATTTAACAAACATCTTCCCCTAACCTAATAATATCTGGACTTCACCATCAACTCGTCCCCTCTTTATTATACATATCAAGTGTTACATGCTTGATTATTAAGCTTTAATAGTTGTTATTCCTCATTCAACATATTACCACACATCGAGCTAATCTAGACTCCATTCGCTTTCGACTCTATACTTTAACTAGATTAACTCAATGATGTGATTGGCTGAAACACCTTCAATTATCATTACATGTGTTCATGCTATGTACTTTCATAAGTAAGCAAAAAACATAAACACATAATATATGTGTCTTGTTTTCATATATATGTTTATATATGTGTATACTGTACATGTATTCTATATTATATAAGATCTATTCCCTGAAACACTTGAAAATTATAGTTAGAACCACTTATATAATTACAGATATATTTATAATAACTACATGAAACAACCATTACTATAGACGTTCATATGTTTAAATCTACTATCTTCTCTTGTTGTTGTTTTTTGTTCTTTCTTTTCAGCATATCATACAGTTATGTCAAAGTAGTTCAATTATCGAATGTTAAGATAGTCTTTGCAAAAGCCCTAGAGCTTGTCTGTAATTTATTTTTATGAGCTATTAAAATAAAATATACCAAACTCAAAAAAAAACATATATCCTTTCGCCTTCGGCGGGGGTAATTATATTTACGTGGTGGCTAAAAGGTCATTTAACCTTTTCAAGTTCAAGTCTAATGCCTTATTCTTTAAATGGTAAGTGGATGGTTCCATAAAAAGTATTACTTACATGGATTATCACAAATTCTCCCTTAAAATTCTTTCAGACCAATTGTATAATAGAACGAACTGGTGACACATATCATCCCCGTTGCTATAGATACACGACTTCAAACTTACGTTGTTTCATTATTGTTCACATATTTTAATCATTGGTTTTGGAGAACTAGATATGGAATTATGATAGATTATTAGATGATTATCATACGTATCCTATAATTCAAGATTGAATGGTTGTATACTTAGTTTTACCTGTTACGTTAAATGTGTTTGTTATATGTATGTACATAAATGAGACGAAAATAAAATATATATCTTCTATAACGTTAAAACTTCTGTGCGTTGGTCTTAGGTTCTCTGCACCTACTTTGTGTTATTCACAGTTTGTGTATATATATCATATAATCAAGCATAAGTATGTCATACTTTGTGTTGTTTATATCGATTGTATCACCAACATTGTGAACTTGTAACATGATTGTAATTTGACGAAATAAACACGACACTAACATCACCAACGTATTTATTATTTCTTTATTTCATCTCATTTTTTAACATACATATAACATACGACATAAGCAGAACAGTTAAAATGTACATAATCATTCAGTTATGAATTATAACAGAGAAATATCAAATTTTAAAATAATCTGATTATCATAAAATCACAATAATTATGATTAACTTGTACTATAAAAAGTCTTATAAACAATGCTACATATCACTTTGTATAACCAATATACGTTAATTGATATACTCCAATGTTAAATGACTTATGATAAATAGCCAAATCATTTATAAACAGGATAAGCAAAAGAGGAGACAGGATACAACCCTGTCTTAAACCGGATTTAACATCGAACCAGTCGGTGTTGCAAGAATTGACTCGTACACAAGACGAAACGGGCGTGTATAAAGACTGAATAGCCTGTAACATTCTACCATTTATTCCAAAATCTACCAATCTATTCCACAATAACGAACGATTAATGTAATCATAAGCTTTTTTAAAATCAATAAAAGCTGTAAATGTGGATAATTTTAATTTATTACGAGTCTCAACAATACTAGTTAAGGAGGTACGAGCTGCCTTGTGCGCATGCGCGAAATTTCAAAATCGTATCAGATAAGAACAAACATGAATTTTAGTTTCAATGATCGCATATGAATGTTGATTAATGATAGTAAACATAATGTTATTGCACAAATTAGATATTTTTAACTTTTTATTTTTTTGCATGTATGAAAAGTGGGTGGGGAACGGCAAAATTGTGAATAATATGGATTCACAATAAGTCCCTTCAATTGTTCAAATGCATATGCTTATATATAATATGTAGTGCATGGTTTAGTTATAAGAGGTAGCCACACTTTGAAATATTTTTAATAAAAAATTATTTCATTACAATATGCAAATTAGGTTAGTTTTATGCAAATTTATTCATAATTAGTACTTTTTTATGCACAGCTCCCAAAAAAGGCTGGTGACCCCTATTTTTTATTTGACTAAACTGGTGTTCTATTTGATACTTAACTTAGGGCCAATTCTAAATCATTTTCGATCGTTAGGTATTTTTTGACGTTCATTTGAAATCGTTTGATAATCACACTTTTTTGCAAGTGGTTGTGGTAACTATTTATCATGTTCAAATACTGAATTTGTTCACCAGGCAGCCGGAATTGTGACTTATGTCAATAGGAATGACCATTGAACACACAAAATATCATGCATTGCTTAAAAGTGGTTTCATATAGTAATAATCTTAAAAAGAACATAATGGTGCCATAAATGCAGGAAATAGATAAAATGAACAAAATACAACGGTAGGTCATTAGAAAGCCATGTATGTCGAAAACGAGCCTGGTGACATATCATTTTTATGATTTCAATGTTGTTCTAGAAGACTGTTCTGTCAATTTAAGATATTTCAAGGAAAATTCGATCGTTAGATCAAAGGTGCGCGTACCTCCTTAAAGAGGATATTTGAGGATATTATTTCCGGAACCCGTTTTGTTCATCAACCACAATATATCATTGGTTTCTGATCATTTACTCCATCTGTCATTTAAAATTCTACAATACATTTAATAAACAGACGACGCAAGGACAATTCCTCCGTATGCAACAGGATCCCTTAGATCTAGTGTTGAAGATTTTGGAATCGGATTAATTTTACATCGACCCCATAGTGATGGTACGATCCTTTTATTGAAACATAAGTTAAATTATAAATGAAGAAAATATATAGCAGTATCATTACATAACACTTTCTCAGGTAATTCATCAATCCCACAAGCTTTATCAAGTTTAGCTTTGGAAACAGCATTTTCAACTTCAACAAATGCTATATTATCATTAAAAGCCATATTAGAAGTGTTTTCATTATTACCAACATTCATTTCCGCATGTGCATTATTGTCAACAAATAAAGAACTAAAATCACTTTTCCCTTTTGAAAGTACATCATTGATACATGTAGAAACAGAACCATCCTGAAGTACAACTTCTTCTGGTTGGCGTTGACTTTTAGACTTTTAGACTGTCTCACACCTATCTTACCGATGGATTGCCAAAAAATTTATTCTGATTCACGTCACACTCATTTCATAACTCGCACTGCATATTATACCAATGATGTCGTTTTCAACGTTGAACTTCCCTATCAAACAATTTACGCATTTGTACATATTCAGATTTCAAAACAATTTTCTCATTTCTATTACAACATTTCAAACAATTGCGTTCAGCCGTGCATTGTTTAGACCAAAGTTCAGTTAATTTATCATTCCACCAAGCGCTTCCGAAAATTACTATGTTTACCAATCTTCTTATATGGGATGTTTGCATACAAAAGTCATACTGTCCTTAGACAGTGTCTATGGAAACTTGATTAGATGAACCTTTCAATTTCAATGCTGATGATACAAATGTTGATAATGAAGATATTTCTGTTGATAGTCTAGATTGTGCATTTACGGTGGATGAAATATGTAGTACCATTAGCTCCATGTCTAGACACAAAAGTTGCGATATAAGTGGTAATGTTGCTGACTTTTTCATTGATGCGAAGAATTTTATTTCCCCATACTTAGTTTCTATCTTTAATCATATTTTTGATAATGGGATCTACCCAGAAGCTTGGGCTAAAGGTGTCATTGTCCCTATTCATAAAAAGGGAGATAAAACAAATCCCTCTAACTACAGGGGCATAACTCTAGTTAATATTATTTCTAAGATATTTTCATTGTCACTCAGGAATAGAATAAATAAATGGTGTGAAAATGAGAACATACTCAACGATGCACAGTTTGGATTTCGTGATAATCGTAGCACAGTTGATTGTGTATTTATTCTTCACACTGTTATACAAAGATTGTTATCTCAGAACAAAAAATTATATTGTGTTTTTATTGATTATGAAAAGGCATTTGATACTGTTTCACATGACGCATTGTGGATTAAACTTGTTAACTCTGGTTTAAGTAGTAAGATGTTAACTATGCTGAAGTCTTTATATGCTAATGTCAAATCATGTGTTAAGGACATGGCCAGTATGAGGTACTCCGAAATGTTTGATATTACACTTGGTCTCAAACAAGGTGAACCACTTTCACCTCTTTTATTTATTTTATTCATAAATGATATTAGTGAGTGTCTAGATGTTGAAAATTTAGCACCGAATGATATAAGTAAACTGTCTCTGTACATGTTGCTCTTTGCTGATGACATAGCTCTGTTTACAACAGATCCCGATAGTTTGCAAGCCCAACTGGATGCAGTACATACTTATTCTTCTAAGTGGGGTCTTAAGATAAATGTTAGTAAAACCAAAATATGTATATTTGAAAGACGTAAAACAATTAATCGTTTTGTGTGGAACATAAATGGTATACCAGTTGATATTGTTGATAACTTTTGTTATTTAGGAATTAAATTTAGTCATAATGGACGATTTGAAAATGCTGTAAAAGCCTTGAACGATCAAGCTTTGAAAGCTTACAACCATCTTCTTTCTATTTTTAGCAGAGTTAAATGTGATATAAAAACTAAACTTGTATTGTTTGATTCTATGATTGTTCCTATTCTTTTGTATGGTAGCGAGGTTTGGGGTATATATGATAAGAAAGAGGTAGATAAACTACACATAAGATTTTGTAAACATGTTTTAGGCGTTCGTACTCAAACCTCAAGCGCGGGAGTCCTTGGAGAGTTAGGACGGTTCCACTATCTGTTATGTGCAAGTTAAGAGCACTTAAATATTGGTGCAAGATTAAGAACTCCCATGCCTCGCTTATACAAAGAACACATTACGAACAAGTTAATGATGCTCGTTTTCACATTTTGAATGTTAAAGATAGTTGGTCTAAGGCTATGAAACATATGATTGATTCACTTGGCTTTAACTATGTATGGAACTTGGATACTATCAATAAAATGTGTTATTATTCTATGCGACAACGTATATACGATCAGCATGTTCAGCATTGGGCTGATACTATTAATTCACAATCTAAGTTGGATTTTTACAAACAATTTAAATGTCAATATAAGTCTGAAAAATATCTAGATATCAAGATGAACGACAAGTACAAGCTAGCTTTAACAAAGTTTCGTCTATGCTCACACTCTCTCGAAATTGAAGTTGGTAGATATACAAATATTGCCCGCTCTGACCGTAAATGTAAACTATGCAATACTAATATGATAGAAACTGAATATCATTTCATGCTATGCTGTCCATTTTATTCTGACTTACGTATTATGTATAATATTCCCAGATCATGGAATACTTTGAACAAATTTGTATTTTTAATGTCATCGAATAATACTACTACCATTAAAAATATAGCTAAATTTACCTATAATGCTATGTTAAGACGCTCTGTAGCCATTGATGCAGTTGCTTCGTAATTTGCTATTTATCTCTGTTGGATACTATGCCATGTGTTTGTATATTACTTATATGTACTTGTATATATTTGTTGTAAATTGGCCAAAGGCATATTATTTGCCGATTTTGCTAATAAAACTTGAAAACTTTAAAACTTGTTCTAACTTATGAATCAACTGATTAATTTCATAAAATCATTATGTATGCTACTATGATAAAACTTATCAAAATTTCTAAAAGATGAACATGTTTCATTAGTATTACAAACATCAGTAATAATATTCCACGACAATAAAAAGTGGTCAGGTATACTACTTGGTGCTAAACACCTCTATGCCATCTCGGCTATTAATCAGAGCAGCAGTTTTAAAATGTGACAGCAAAATCCATAAAACAAGACAATTTTTCATGAGGTACAATAATCAACAACTGACGAACCTACATATGTTATGAAAATTGAATTGTTGAAATTCATATAATTATTTCGAAGACGTTGAACAAAACAACATTTGAACGATCATTATTTCATTGGCACTGAGAAAGCAAACGCGACTCTTGATGTCACTGCTGTGCGTTGGTCTTGTTATCACTGCACCTACCGTGTGTTGTTCGCTCTTGGTGTATTTATATCAAGTAATGCAGCAAAAGTATGTTGTTTATATCACTGAAGAATTGCTTACCACCGAAAATACTAAAACAGTACAAAACCTTTCAATTGTTATATACAAAAGTATGGAAATAAGAGATACTAGGTACTATGTTCGAAAAAAAAAATCTATACTGCATATAAATAATTATGATTTAAATGTTTATACAGCTATTTTGATTATTTTGACAGCTAAACACTTTTCTCCAAATTTCTCCATTATAATTTATGTAAGAAATGACTTAACTTCTATACGATGTCTCCTATTTATGTTGATAAGCTTTGTATAACCTTTTTCTGATTTATTATCATAATATATGATGTGCACTTGACCGGAAGTTTATTTTATGACATGTATGCATTACTTTTGTAATATTTGTGCATTGTGTGTATGTATTATATGTTCATGGGCAATATTGCCTTGCAATAAACTCTATTCTTCTATTCTATCACATGTATCACCAACATATAAACATCATATAATTTTGCCACAATATAAACATGATAATGTACACATTATCAACATACGATACGGAAAGAGGTTTGTTAATGACAAATTCAAATAATTATTACGAAAATGTTGAAAACAACACCATTGAAACGATCATTATTTCATTGTCACTAACCAAAACAAAGCGTTATAAAAAGTAAATAGTTAAGACAGATTTTAACAGTGAAAGTACATTACTGTATGGTGGCAATTTGCAATTCGAGGACAGCTTTATTTCTGGTGAAAGCAGTGCTAGCAGTGGCAGTTCTAATACAAACTCTACACCTATCTTACCATAACACGATCAAATATTAAACGCCGATGTGGATGTTTTATTGAACAAGATCAATAAACTATAGGTTGTATTTTCAATGTATAAACATGGCGCTACTGTAATTTCTGCAGTTTTTACTGAAATCTATGAGTATACGATACATTAATACTATTATTTATTGGAAAATAATACAAAATAGGTCTAATTGTCGGAAATTTAGGCCTACTTTACTCCTCGATAACACATTAAAAAATAAGATATTAAATGACTTTGCAGAATCAAGCATGTATTTGTTTATATTATGGGACTTTTTTACCCTAAGAAACCTTAATACACCAGCGGCAAAAATGCTGTCTTTGGGAAAATACTATTGTGACATTAGGCTTGCAAACTTTCCCAATGGAGGGTTCGCACCTGGGGTTCAAACTTTCTGTAATAAATGTCAATTATATTTAAATAGTATTACATACTTTAACACTCTATTTGAATTAACAAACTAAACAGTGGCTTCCATTTTCTGGAAATTTTATAATAACCCAAATGCACAAAGAAACCTAATTACAACAAGTCATTAAGAATTGCAGGCAAAACAGAAGTCCCCTACAGGTTTAAGCCATTTTCAATATTTCTTTTGCCATAGCAACCACCATTTTGGTCGGAATCAAAATAGTTTCCCCCTATTGCCCCCTATCCACATACCAAGTTTCATAAACCTAGCTTGGAATGTGTTTGAGTTATGTCAGGATCCAGATTTTTGACTGACGGACGGGTGGAGGGCAAACCTATATTCCCTCCGGTCTAAAACCGGTCGGGGACTAAAAATGCACAGCAACGGATGTTTACGTTGGCTATAATCTTTTGTGTACACATTAACGACAACGTAACCCTTACAATATCCTAACAGGACTGTAGATTTTTTCTCTTTCAAACTCCAACCAGTTCGAGGTATTGAATCACAAGCTGATTTAATTTTTCCCTATCAACTTCGACTTCCTGTGTTTTAAGTAGTTAGCGTCGGGTAGGTACCAACAGGGTGATTACTAAGGAGTGTGTGTTAAATATGACTCATGTCACACGCTTAGTTGGAAATATCGGTTCTAGACAATCCCCAAAGACATATATGGAGTTTTATAGTGCATAGTACTAGTCTATGTTAATTAGCGGGTGTCGGTGAATATACATTAAATAATGCACGATTGTTGGTTTCCAATGATCATTACATCAAACGGTTCACATAGGTCATAACGGAAAATACCGAGACGTCTCCGTGATCAATCGGATCACATATGCGGCATTATTCATACATATTTATACATATTCCAAAATGTGTATCGCTATTTGAAGTGTTCGAATCATTTCTAAAATGTACACATATGAGTACATACATGCCCTTGTCCTCACCCACTTTATTTTCAATTATACCAATATCGAATGTAATTTTATAGTTATACATTTGTTTGATTTATGATATTGTCTTGACATTTATTTTCTTGCAGTAGTCATGACTTTGTTAATATTCTGGGAGAGGGCTTCAATAATATTGAAATAACTTGTGCCCAATCCCTTTGTGTATAATAAATGCAATAAAATATAATTAAACTAAACTTTAAATGTTGTGTTTATAATTATATGAATTTGATATCAAAAAATCTATTTCCAGAGACCTTCTACTTGTACATTTAAGATTCAAAGGCTATTACTAGAGATCTCCTGTATGTACATTGAAGGTTCAAAGGCTATTACCAAAGATCTGCTGCATGTACATTAAAGGTTCAAAGGCTATTACCCGAGATCTCCTACATGTACACAGTGAAGGTACAAAGGCTATTACCCGAGATCTCCTATATGTACAGTGAAGGTGCAAAGGCTATTAACAGAGATCTCCTACATGTACATTGAAGGTTCAAAGGCTATTACCCGAGATCTCCTACATGTACACAGTGAAGGTACAAAGGCTATTACCCGAGATCTCCTATATGTACAGTGAAGGTGCAAAGGCTATTACCCGAGATCTCCTACATGTACATTGAAGGTTCAAAGGCTATTTCCAGAGATCTCCTACAAGAACATTGAAGGTGCCAAGGCTATTTCCAAAGATCTCCTACAAGTACATTGAAGGTGCTAAGGCGAAAGCACACACAATATTTTCTGAGCATACGTTTGATATTTTGTACATTCTCATGTCTATCAAGTTTGAGACATAATTGCTCGAGCTTTACAACATTGGGGATAAAATAAGAGTACAGAAATGTTCCCGTTATATCGCTGGCTTAGAATATTTGAAAGCGCTTCACAGGTCATGTTGGCGATATTGTAGCTGAAAAAGCTTGCTTTTCCATATTAAGTAAAGAATAGTTTCAGAAATTTCTTTGTTTTCTCAAAATATCGATTTTGTTCCTTATATACGACCTTCTCATTCTAAGCCAGTGATATAATTATCATGTATTATTTATAAATGATGTGTAACAAACAAATAATTATTATCAAATAAATAATATTAGCCTCCAAGTAATAACAGACACGACTTCCAGTATGTAGTGTACTCTGTTCTACTGAATATAAAATAAACTAAATGTGTACGCAGTGTGTGAATTAAAAGCATGATTACATTTTTAATTAAAACTGGTATTTATAACGTTATTAAAAATGTTTATAATTGTATTTATGCTAGGTATTTTCAGCAAGAACCAATAATTATACGTCACAAAAAAACAGAACCGAACCAAAATGTTTATGTTACGCTATTTTAGCAAGAACCAACAATTATACGTCACAAAAAACAGAAACGAGCCAACAGCAATTTATACAATATTATTTACCAGCTTTATGTACAACTTATAAGTTACATTTCATAAGTAATTTAAAAGTTCCATGCCGGAAACATCAACATATATGACAGAGATGACACCCCAGGAGAAATCGATATTACTTCTAATAGGAAAATGTCTTAATTGTTAAACCAGTATTTATTTTAGTCGACAGGGAGTGGCTTCAAAGGATGAACGTATCAAAATACGTACGTTAAATTCAGAGAACTTTCGCTAATAGACTACTAGTAGTCAAATAAATATGTGGTCTTAATAGCGAGTGTATTATATTCTTCACATCGAATACGATCACTATTGATTGTTTGTTTTTCAATTTCATCTGTTTTCCAACAAGTCTGGCAATACTAAGGACAACAAACTGTACAGCAGTTTTTTGTATCCTAACAAGCTTTTTCTACAGGGTTCTGTTGGCGCAATGTCTACAAGTCAGTTCATTTCAAGGAGTCTAGCGATATAATATACACACTTTTTGTATGCTGTTAAGTGGTATGTTGGAGTCATTGTTTATCTTCTTTTATAACTCACATTTGGATGAGTGGTAACACTCTATGTTTTATTGTCACATGTTGTGTTAATATACATTTTGTAATGTGTTGATCAGATGTAAATTAACTACAGTGCCTACGAAAAATAAGTATACAGTAAATAATTGTTGCAAAATTAAACATGGTTAAATTATTCAATATCTGTTTACCAGACGGTCACAACTATATTAGTTTCTAAAACTACAGTTACTAAATAAGTCGAAATAGAGACAGAAATAAAGATGTTCAGAACTAAAATAACCATGTGATCAAAAAGGCCGAATTTTCCATTCAATATCTGTTCACCAGACGGTCACAACTATATTAGTTTCTAAAACTACAGTTACTAAATAAGTCGAAATAGAGACAGAAATAAAAATGTTCAGAACTAAAATAACCATGTGATCACAAAGGCCGAATTTTCCATCTTTTTGTGACAAAGTTACCATTCAAGAGGGACAAAGAAACTTTAGATTTTGCACCTAAGGTACCAACTAATGTATGACCTTTCCATTTAAATACACAAACATATTCCTTTTCTTCAAATATATTGTTGCTTCATTGTTCTGCAACTAGAGTTATTACAGGCAAGTAAGTGGGAAAATAACATTTGTATGTTTTGGTGGGCAGTGTATTTATCTTATTTTATCCATAGCACACTTTAAGTGTTATTTTTATCAAAGGGAACCTACTCGTGGTTTCCTCAATTTAAGAACGCATGATTACAGTCCACTGTTTCAGTTTGTGACGATTATAACATAACCATGCCCTGCAATCATGATAAAATATAGTACGGAGACGTTAACATGATGCTCGGATCTCTATAAGCATAATTTAGGCTAACAGCTGATATCTTGTCTATATTTATATCCCGGGCTGTATGTTTTCAAAACACGCGAGTATCACGAAGACTTTCGAGATGTATTAAAACACAAATTTAAAAGGACCGACCGACCGACCGACATGTGCAAAGCAATGTTTTTTTAAAAAATATTCAAAGTACACATCACAAGGGGAATAGCTTCCGTGTTACTATTTGCGATAAAAGAGGAATTACCTCCCTTAATTTCTCATACCAAAACTTCAAGCTATGAAATGGTTAAATTTGTACGACGATGCCCCAGAGGGTATGGTGTACCTCATCGGAAGAAGAAGTTAATGTTGATGAAAGGCTTACGTACTTGACCCCGACACTGCATAATTACATTTTTTACAATCGTACGGACGCTTGTCGATTCCCTGCCAAACATATACAAAATACGCCGGGTCCTGATCACCGAACATGCATAAGATACGCCGAGTCGGATCGTATTTTCGACCAACTTGGCAAAGCATACACCGAAGCGCTTTTTTAAAAAAAACAAATATAGATGTTTGATCAGATACGATACCATGGTAAACAACTCCCTAAATCACCCATATCAACAATAAACTATCTAAATGTGCAACCAATTCCAATTAATGTTACACTAAAAAAGATTGTAACGGTTATATATATACAATGTTTATGTAAAAATCTGTTCATCCTGGCACTTAGCCGAATTAGATTGATACAAAGGTTGTTAAAATCTCATCTATAGTTGCATCATTTCTCCAAGGGGAAGATATTTTTACAAAATAATCACTCTGACATTTATGAATACATTTGTAACTAGAAAAGTCGGTCACGGCGGACTACGTTTGTTTATTATTGTATACAGTGCAACCTCTCCAGAGCGGCCATCCTTAGATCAAATCCTCTCTTAAGCAACATAATCATTTTGTTCATTTAGCATTCATGTGTCAACTATGATTATGGTTTACCTCTCCAGAGCAACAACTTCTGCACAACAACCAAACGTTTTATGCTTAAAATGTGTAACTTCCTCGGGACAACCAATTGTAGGTTTTGATTATTATAATATCGTAGTGCCGTTAAATTCGTGAATTTTTATTGACAAAATTAACTAAAAAAACATTTCGAAATCAAATCGCAGGATTGGATTCGTAGTCCACACCGTCCCCTAAATCAAACCGAAATTCGACCTCAATCGCTTAACTATAATGAAACAGAAGCTATTTTCCTGTACGACCGACATACTATACCAGAATAAAACAGTCATGTTTATAAACCACGAACTATCAAAAACAGCCAAAAAAACGAAACATGTTGTATATAAACCAGATGTAAGAATTAACTTGGTTTAAATCATGTGTTATAACACTTGCGGCGTGTCTGGACAACGAACAACTGATTCTGAACAAACAGTCGTAAACTAAGTTCTGTAAAACACCATTGCATTGTTCCTAGAAGTGTTTTTACAAGGGTCATTATATAATAATATATATTGCTCGCCTTCGACAGGGGATGCAATAGTCCTCGACATGAAAAAGGTAATTCCCCTCGAAACCAGAGGACATTTACCAACTAGACACGAACATTTGATGGCCACGCACTACAACCGTCTTAGTAGAATGAAGTTATACAATAAATGTTCAGTACAAGTAGTCAGGGATATAAGTATCCTACTTGGTACATGCAGAATTAAAAATAGATGACAGGATGCATGTCACCAATATGTCGAGCCCGTTCTCAAGAAGTTGACATACGCATTTTCTACACATAAGAAACAAGATAACCAGAAAGTTTGACTATAACCTTGGAATACATGCTCAGAACAAAATCGACCTAGTATTTTACCAATGACCTCTCAGTGTGACCTTGACCTTTGACCTAGAGACCTGTATCTTGCGCACTGCACACCGTCTCGTTTAACAATTATGCTTAATCGTTTGACCCGGACAAGGCCTATAATGCTCTACGTGTGACCTTGACCTTTGAGCTAGAGACCTGTATCTTGCGTACTACACACTGTCTGATTATGTTTAACAACGCCTTACCGTTTTCCCGGACAAGGTCTATAATGCTCATTTTTGACGTTTGACTTCAAGTGTCAGTGACCTTAACCTTTGTGCTAGTTATCCGAATCTTGCACACTGTATATCGCCTCATAGTGTTTAACAATTATGCCAAGTTACTGTAAAATTAGCAATGCATATCAAGGGTGATACAGTCCGACTAAGGTATATAACGATCATTTTTGTACGTTTGACCTCTATGAGCATGACCTTTAAGCTAGATACCTGAATATTGCACAGAGACTAAACAAAGAAACGGGTTTTGTGACACACAACCCATGTCATCTGGCCTAATGTTCCTGACAATATGCACAGCTATGCTTGGTAACAACTATTCATATAAAATTCATGGAAATCAGACCCGAGGTTATGGAGAACAAGCGCAGAAACTTCGTGACATCCACCCATCTATCCCGACAGACGGACAGAAGTCCAGCAATCAAACATCAGTCTTCCCCACTATCCGCATGTGATGAGATCTATTACCATGCTACGTAGTTAACAAGTTAACGTTTAAAATAACTTCCATCTGCGTTTTTAAACCCATTTCTCCACAAAGCTTGATCCCTAAATCGCTCACCTGATCACTAGCAGTTTAGACAGAATCAGTATTTGTTATGATATATGACCTTAATAGTTTATTTAGATTTTACAGTGACACACTTTGTGGCCAGGTTTAATAAAGATGAGGTAAAAAATGTGACCTCTAAAGTATAAAAAATGTTTTTATTTTATGTAACCTAGTGACCTATATCTTTACTCCAGATGACCTTATTTCGAAATTGACATAGATTCTACAAATAGACACATTGTGACCAGAGTTTCACAAATATTAGGTAAAAATTGTGACCTCTAGAGTGTTAACAAGGTTTTTCTTCAATGTGACCTGGTGACCTAATGTTTGACCCCAGACGACCCAGCTGTGAACTTGACCTAGATTTAAAAGAGACAATGTTGTGACAAAGTTTTATTAATATTATGTCAAAAATGTTACCTCTAAAGTGTTAACAAGGTTTTTCTTTGATGTGACCTAGTTTTTGACCCCAGATGACCCAGTTACGAATTTGGCCTAGATTTCATAGAGTCAAACATTGTGACCAAGTTTAAAAAAGATTAAGTGAAAATTGTGACCTCTAGAGTGCTAACAGTTCAATTGTTGACGGCGGACGACGGACAAAAGGGTGATCACAGTAGCTCACCTTGAGCACGAAGTGCGCAGACTGATTAGCTAATAAGGCCTAGGCCGATTTGGCCTATAATCGAACTTGGCCTAGAATATTATGCCCATAAGCATTGTCAAAAGGTTTGAAGATGATCGCATAAAAACTGTTTGCGTTAGAGCACAGACAGGGCCAATTTCATACTTATTTGGTAATTAAATGCCCATAACCAAATAAGGCATAGGCCGATTTGGTCTATAATATCATGCCCATAAGCTTTGTCACAAAGTTTGAAGACGATCGGATGAAAACTCTGAGCGTTAGAGTACATACAAACTGCTGGACGCCGCCGCCCGCATGCTGTAACTGATATATTTATAGAGACGCAATCTCTCATTCCTTTCCTACGTTCACCTGAAAAAATAAGACAAGAGCCGTCAGTGACGGGTGATGCTCCCCGTGGGATGTTTGTCACAGAAAAAATACTCCAGAAATATGTAAAAGAGTGTTATGGTTCTTTGGCACTGCACTATAACTTGATGAGATTTATTCAACTATGAAGTTTCAAATTGGTATCTCTCGTACAGTACGAGTTATGACCTGGACAAGAATTAAGTATGAAAAGTTACATAGGGCCACAACTTCAAAAATATGCTATGAAGAGTTATGGTTCTTAGGCACTGCACTTTCCCTCAATAAGATCTATTTACCTATGAAGTTTCAAATTTATATATTGAATACTGTTTAAGTTATGGCATAGACAGGAATTAAGTATGAACAATTACTAAGGGGAATAACTCCAAAAATATGCAACGAAGAGTCATGGTTCTTGTGCACTGCACTGCCCTTCAATGAGATATATTCACCTATAAAGTTTCAAATTGATATCTCAATTACTGTTTGAGTTATGGCCTGGACAAGAACTAAGTATGAATAAAGTATGAAAAATAACAAAGGACAATAACTCCAAAATTAGGTTATGTAGAGTTGTGGTTCTTGAGCACAGCACTTTTACTCATTGTGATCTATCCACCTATGAAGTTTCATGATGATACCTAACATACTTTTTGAGTTATGGCCCGGACAAGAATTAAGTATGAATAAAGTATGAAAAATAACCAAGGACAATAACTCCAAAAATAGGTTATGTGGAGTTGTGGTTCTTGAGCACTGCACTTCTACTCATTGAGATCTATCCACCTATAACGTTTCATGATGATACCTCACATACTTTTTGAGTTAGGCTCCGGACAAAAATATCGGACGAAACTACGGAATTACGGAACGACGGACGGACAAAGCGGCAACTATATGCTCCCCCCAAATTTTCTTGACTGGTACCACGTGTCTCATTTTCCGACTACGTCATACTTCGTCTACAGTATAATATTTTAGAGAAGGACACGTGGTACCAGTCTAGAATTTTCGGGGAGCATAATAAATGCCATTTCATTAACACATTACATTTTTCTAAGTATTGCCAACACTTGTATCAACCCAGAATCCTTACCAAAAATTTGATGCACCCTTTACACAGCTTAAGCAATATTCTATGTCTGTAATAGGCAAATCATGAATAGCATTATTCTTTTGTGGTAATTTCAGAGTTTTTTGTTTAAATTTTTTCCTATATTTTTACCTGTATCCAATTCATAGCTGCGTGCAATTCTTGCGTGATTACAGCAAGTAAGGTGACATTGTATCAAGATTAATCTGCCATTAAGTGTAGATTACAATTTTGAGTTAGCAATTCCATCAACATAACCCATCATGTCACGGTTGGTTTCCTTTGTTTTAGTTCGTAACTATGTAACGGTTTTATGTATTTTTCTCATTTTTATAAGAGAGTATGATAATGCATAGAAGACTGTGATGGTATTATTTATTATTCCTTATGAGCAAAACAACACGAATCACAACAAAATTGTACTAACTTCCCGATCAACCCTCGTAATAGCATCAACATAACCCATCATGTCACGTTTGGTTTCCTTTGTTTTAGTTAAAGAAATCTTATCAACTCCGGGGTCACATATTTTTCTCCCATATTTTTACATGTATCCAATACATAGCTATGTGCAATTCTTGCATAGTCTTTGAATATAACTCCGGGGCACATATTTTTACCAGCTCTCCTTCACTAACAAAACGCCGGTGCCAACGATCTTGTTCTGATATGATTCCTGTAACCGCCAATAACATTATATCAAATGACTTTCCTTATACCCAGGTTAATAAGTTTATCAAGTTTTATTATGCCCATAAGCATTGTCACAAAAGCGGATTTAGCTCAGTGGTAACGCACTGTTCTGTCAATCCAGAGGTCGTGGCTTCAATCCCTGGCATCCGAACTTGACATTTCTGAAATATTTATAATATTTCCCGCTATATCTGGCCGTGTGGTCTGCAAAGTATCTGAAAGTGCCAGGAAGCTGTGTATCGGTGCTATACACCGGGCACATTAAAGAACCAGGCTGTCTATTCGAAATAAGAGCTAGGCGCACCTCTGCAGCGCCGGACATGTCTGTATCTTATGTCTCTCTCCCTTCAGGGCATTTTCTCAGTCTGTCCCTCTGGTCAGATCATGCTGTATCTGCACTGGTAGAGGATGCACCTGCGCTCTTGTGGCTGCAACATGGGTAAAGTGCCTTTGAACGTGCGTTCGCATGAAAAGGGCGCTATATAAATCTGGTATTTATTATACATGTATATAAGTGCATACAACATTAGTGTAACATGACTATGAAATGACATCACTTTATCTCATAAATGACATCATTATTATATTAACCCGTAAATAATCTAACACTTTTTTTCATTTTAACCAAGTTTTATAATTTGTCAATGGAAAATTTCTAGCATGTGACACCCAAGCCCCAACAATGCATTCATCATTAACACATCTATTATAAGTATAACGGTTATTTGATGCGGTTTACATTATTCGTATGTAAAGTGTCGTCATATCCTAACCATTAATCTTCGTTTTAAATCGCTCTACCAAGTACACATGCAATTTAATTATCATTTTTCACTGACAATGTACTTGTTCCTGGTACCAAAACACTCGACTCAGCTTTTTAATTTGATGACACCTGTCTTATAGTTCATTCTTATTCTACGACCTTTTATATCTTCAGTTTGGATGTGGTGATCAACTTCACCGTTTTCTGTTGGTTGCCTGCGTCTGCCACACAGCTTCCAATATCCAATTCAATGATTCAAATTACATTTTGTCGCGCTTCTTGGTTCATACTTATTTGTTTATGATCCAATATGGAACACGTTTTACAACTTTTGCCACGGATATGAGAAATAGGGTAATACAAAATAAAAACAGTGAAGCCGAGAACAGAAACACATTACGCAGACCACAATCACACGACACAATGCCTAGCACACAATTAAACGAAAAAATGAAACTTAACCGCTTATGTTGATCGCCTGCAGGCAGCGGGAAAATACCGGTACCATTTTTATTTCGTCTTTGGTATGAAACTAAGCGAAACTTTGATGCCTTATCCCGTGCTCGAAGAGGACACTGTAAAGGTTGGATATATCTGTATTAAGCGGTCATTCATTAATTTAACAAAAGTGTTCGGTTTACAGGTCAGTATAATATGGTATGTTAAAATTGAATTTGTATGACTTGAAGCTGCGTTATATAATATATATAATTATAGTTTATTTTTCCAATACACAAGACTTTACAGTCTATGAGCATTACAAATATTTACAATTTACAATACAAATTTAAACATACAATGGTCAATGGCAACAGTAATAATGCATGCACATATGTATATATAGTCACTGAGTCAAGTCAAAATTATTGAAAATAAAAGTATAAATTGAAACACGTACAATTACGTTAATATTGAATAAAATTGTGTATGAAAACACGAAACAAAATAAACTTCCAAAGATATAGTGAATACAATACAATACCTATTAGCATTTTTTGTAGTATAATGATTCCACACAAAAACGTTATACTTGGAGTGGAAATTGCATATGAATGTATTAATTTGTATAAAATGTTTTGTTTCTCAATTCAAAGGATTTGTAAGTACACATAGCAAGATTTCTGAAGACAGTTTTATTTCCAGAATTTATAAAATCTACAAATTTAATAATATTTTCACGCTTCCAATAATATTTCTTTATATGTAGTTTTCTAAGTTCATTATATAATGGACATTCAAACAACAAATGTCACTCATCTTCAATGACATTGCACAACCTACATTTACGTTCATTATATTGTGTTTTTACTAGTTTGTGCCACCTTCCAGCTTCGATTTCTAATCTATGAGATGATGTTTTTAGTCTACTTAATGCAATGCGAAAGTTTTCTATATTCATAACATGTAAATAAGGTTGTAATCTAAAGGTACTAAATAATTTGTAACTTCTAGCTCTCGATGAATCTTCAATATCGCTCTTCCATATTTGTAAGTAATTATCATGTAGTCGTCGTTTAAATGTGCATAAAAAAGCCTTTTCATCACCAACCCCTTGCGTGCGTATGTATTGTAGATAAATCCAAAATGCTGCCACAAAGACAACTTAGAATTTAAAACTGCTGACGATTCTTGTGAACTATGGGAATAAGTGTTTATTTGAATCGTCAGCGCTTTTGCATACATGTAATTATTGGTCCTTTGTTTACGATGTGACCTACAACGTTTGACGTAAACACGAATTAACGCATTCAGAATAACGCTAAAAGTAGGGCATACCATACCTGCTAAAAACATGCACACACCTTAAGCAAAATTGCAGTATTATGTAAGAAAAGGTTATCACAGGTTTCCATATGTCTTTGTCAACAGACATCAAATTATTCGTGTGACTCCCATAGGGACTCGTCCGCCATCTAGTTTTACTGTGACAACGATAGGACCTTGTATTAGTCATTGAACTAATAATAATGTTTTATACTAAGTCTTTTCGACAGCTTGGACTTGTGGCGGATCTTCGCGTGTTTAGTTGGGCATTGTGCCTTGTATGTGTTTGATGCTCCTGTGCTCGGTTGGTTCAGTTGGGCATTGTGCCTTGTATGTGTCATAATTTATGCTCTTGTGCTCGGTTGGTCATTTGGGCATTGTGTTTCGTGTGTTTTTAATGTTTTCTGTGCTCGGCTGGTTAAATTGAGTGCTTCCTTCCCTGTCTAACTTAATATAATCTTTTTGCTGAACGATTTCACCTATTGCGGAAAATATTACCATTTATCGTTCCCAGTACCTGAAGACTTTTATACAACTGAAGCAGACAAGCACATAAAACAGCGCAGACCACAACTAGATAGCACAATGTCCAACACATAGCAGAATAGAAATGAAAATGAACTTAACCGAGGAATGTCCAAGTTTCAGATTGTAAGCTATACGATAAGTTTGAACAAGATGTGTATTAATACAATCCGGCTCTATTTATCACTATGCAGCTTGTTTTCATATTTTAGAATTGTTTTATCAATATAACATGCACCTCACGTGCTGCATAAATCACTGTATGAAATCGTGCTTAAATAATGATACAAAAAGCAGCATCTTGTAAAACATAACTGACATGGGCGTAGTCTCAATTGTTTTCTGCTACTTTGAAGTGATACACATGTTGAATTTGATATGTGGAAACATAAAACATAGTAACGTGCATATTGTGACGGCCCTCTGATTGCTATCGGTGCATGAAACACCTGGTGAAACTTTAAAGGGAGATGACTCCAGACTATAATCAAATTCTTTAAAGAGGTTTAACTCGAGATATCACCAAAAATGTAAAGTATTTTGAAAACCACGGACATTAGTTTTATTAACCAACCACGCCATACGTTTATCAATTTCTAAATCATGTGGTTTTGTGTTCAATTAGTGTGAACAATTTGGCATTACCATGTATAATACATAATGTGTTTTCTTTATGTTTTAACATGTTAATTTACTCAATGAAGTGGCGATTGAGCGGGTAATTAGTACGTTTTATAAAATGAGGTTATAATGTGTTCTGATGTATAATTATTTAAATAAAACACACCATGGAAACAAGTGTTAGCACCATTACTCTTGTTAACACTTTAAGTGGATGTGTCTGTAGTTTTACTAAAAAAACTCATATATAATAGAAAAGAGATTCCGGCGGCTGGGCGGACGGTAGGGCGACAACAATTGGTTTCCGACTGAGAACTTCAGTTAGGAATGAGATAGCTAGATGAAACGTGCTGTGTAGGTTGCTTATGTGCCAACTTTGCTAGGGATTGAAAGTGGGCCGGTGGGGTCAGTGTCACTGTTACGAAAAATAGAAAATCTGGTTTTTCATGGAATTTCCATGTTTTTTGCTGTTTAAAAAAACTTAGAATAAATGATTCCTACATTGTTAGACCCCGGCATCTACTGATACGGGAGTCATATAGCGAGTGGCATGTGCGTTCGTCCGTCCCATTGAACGTGTTAACCAAAACTTTTTTCAACGTCCGTCAAGGCATTGCTTTCAAACTTGTCATACGTGTTTTTCATCATAAACACCTAACAATGTCAACGCCAGGTAACACTATTTAAACAGAATCATGGTCCCTCATTGACTAAGCTAGTTATTATGAACAAGGTTTCCACCGATGCGCAAGTGTTTATTGAACGCAGTCTTGTTAGCTTTAAGTTGTTCTGCATTGTTTTAATAAGAATACAAAAAGTCATGTAATAAATGGTTATCACTAAACCTTCTAAATAGCAACTTTAAGACGCGGAAATTTGCTGATACATCCCCTTTAAATTGTGCCTAGTTTATATTTACATTTTGTCTTACAATCAGTGGTTTTGGCACGAGAATACGTGTATAAACCCATTCACTAAGTGCATACGAAGAATAAACGTTGATATCTTTTTTTGTAATAGCGGAGATGCAATCTACTATAACAAACATTCGTTAATACAGATACGATCAATGTGCAACCACATGAAAGAATAAAAATATTCGTTACTTTTTTCTCTCGATTTCATTGCTGTAACGTAGATTACAGAAAACACAATATCGGTAGAGTGGCTATTGTTCTCTTCATACATTGTAAACTTGCAGAGTCATTATATTGTAGAATCTAACAAAGATGTAATTGTAATATCGTTTATCTTTTAAAAGTACATTATCACGTGATATCAAATAAATCACAAGTCACGTGAGCTTTGTAATATATACTTGTACACTCCACTTCCGTTTTGATCTAGATCTGTATCGTTTGTGATTGTTTTTAAAGAAGAAATAGTGTATCTTTCACATTGTTGTTCGCAATATTGCATGTCCCAATCTTTCTTTAAAAATGTCAATAAAACCAAGTGAATATTGGTTCTAGAGTGTTCAAAAAGATTATATAAAGTCAGACAGGGAAGGCAGCACTCAACTTAAACAGCCGAGCACAGAAAACATTAAAAACACATAAAGACACAATGCCCAACTGAACCAACCGAGCACAGGAAACATAAAACACATAAAGCCCAACTGAACCAACCCAACCTAGCACAGGAAACATAAAACACATAAAGACACAATGCCCAACTGAACCAACCGAGCACAGGAAACATAAAACACATAGTGACACAATGCCCAACTGAACCAACCGAGCACAGGAAACATAAAACACATAAAGACACAATGCCCAACTGAACCAACCGAGCACAAAAAACATAAAACACACAAAGCACAATGCCCAACTGAGCACAGGAAACATAAAACACATAATGACACAATGCCCAACTAAACAAGCGCAGATCCGCCCAAGTCCAAGCTGTCGAAAAGTATAATAAATTATAACTAGCTGAATGACCCAGTTTCCACAGCAAAAGGACTACAATGCCTAGTTTTAGCTGTCAGAAATCTTAAAACGAAGAAGTGCAACCCGTACTTGCACAACACTGTTTTTTATGCCCCCGGCATCTACTGATGCAGTGATTGACCTGTCCGTTCGTCAGTCCGAAATGTTAACCAAAACTTATAACTTGTTGTAAAACAAATATTTTGAAGTCCATAAAGGAATTGCTGTCAAAATTATATTATTAAGACGGTCAGGGAAGGCAGCATTCGACTTGAACTAGAATTATGACGCTGTCTTCGATAGTGGTTTACCACATTATTCAATCATTTATTTTTTATCACGGAGAGTAATTCTTCCTCGTTTCAGCTGATTTCTCACTTTTCGTCTCAAAATGTTCGGCTCACTTGTACAAAAGTGACAAGGTGAGTTTTGGGATCGCCATTCGTTTGTCCGTTCGCAATGTTTTGTCAACGCCAAGAGACTACACGAAGTGTCCAATTTTCATGAAACTTGGTCAAAAGTAGTGCCTATGAAAAAAAGGCCAAATTCAAAACTGGGTCATCTAGGGTCAAACACTAGGTCATTAGGTCAAATCTTGGAAAAACTTTTAACACACTAGAGGCCAAAATTACGGTCAAATGTTCATGAAACTTAGTCTAAAATATGCGTCTCTATAAAATCTAGGCAACTTTAAAACAAACTCATGTTGGGTTTAAACTAGGTCACTTCAACATGTCTTAGAATAAGCTTGTAAACACAGAGGACACAATCATGGCCCGATCTTCATGAAACTTGGTCAGAATGATCTAGATCAGGTTTGAAACGGGGTTATTGTAGGGTCAAAACTAGGTCACTAAGTTAAATATTTGAAACAATTTTGAGCGCATTGGAGGTTACAATTACGGGCCGATCTTCATGAAACTTTATTAGAATGTTTGTCCCTATGAAAAAATGTCAATTTTAAAACTTTGTCATGTAGGTAAAACAACTCGGTCACTGGCCTAAATCCTAGAAAAAGGTTGTTAAGTTAAAGATTGCCCAAACTTGGTCTGAATGTTTGTCTTTATGAATTCGAGATTGAGGACCATGTGAGGTAAAGACCTAGGTCACTAAGTCAAATCTTAGAAAAAAGCTTGTGAATAGGTTAGATACCACAATTATGAACCCAATCCTAATGACACTTGGTCAAAACCTTAATCGTTATGAAGACTAGAGCAAGTGGGTCGTAAACTAGGTCACTGGGCCAAATCTTAGAAAAACCTTGTGGACACAATTTCGGCCCAATCTTTACGAAACCAGAATATTTGTGTATGAAATCTAGGTCCAGTTCGAAACTGAGTCAAGTGGGGTAAAACAACTTTATCTCTAGGTTAAATCTTAGAAACAGCTTGTGAGCGCACAAGATGCCACAAATATGGCCGATCTTAGTGAAACTATGTTTCTTCTCAATAAAATCGAGGCCAAGCTTGAACTGTACTTCTAGTATCTACATGTATCAGATCAACTTATTCGAGCGATATGGAACAGTTTTGACCATTTTGCTGCATGTGTTATGCAACATAATCAATGTTTCTCTGGTGAGCGATAAAACACCATCATGATCCACCCATTTTAATTTCACATTTGTAGAAAATAAACAAGTCAATTGCAACCACGGCCCAAGCCTCGGGAATGGGCGGGGATATTTACTTTTGCCTTTTCAAACCCCTGGTACAATCCCTGTCATACAAATGGTAAAATCCTCGCAATTGTCCCGCCCCCTACATCATTGGTCTAGTCGAGCCTATATTGCATCACTGTTTTGGCGCGAATCAAAAGTCCCAGGCTCGCACTCACAAGGCAGTTGTGGGACATAGTAATGGTGGTTTCAATTGACTGGTCATTACTCATTCAAAGATCATGGGAAATATAAGCAGATAAGGTCAGACATAGGTAAAAAGTCCCTAACGGACAAAGTGGTATTAAAAGCCAAAGCTAGTGCCATCTACGTCCCTAAGGGGCGGTCCAAGAAAGGAAAACCGGATAATGCGGTATTAAAAGCGGAAACGTCATACCGTGAATTACTATTACAAAGCTAGTGCCATTTACATCTCCAAGGGGTGGTCAAAGTTAAGTAAAATTGAACTGATGAACCTCTCACTTTGAACATTAAAAGGTGAACCAGTTTCGAAGTAGAACTTCTCGTTAGAAGGGTATACCAGCATGCTCAGAGTCATCAAAAGAGAATCCACTCTAAGCAACAGGTGAGAGGGGTAAAAGGGACACATTCCTGTCTTTTGGTAATTTTATCCTGATTATAAAGTATAAAGAAGTACTGTTTTTAGATCACCTGTCACTTTTGACAGAGTAAGCATTTGTGATCACTCTTTGTCCGCCGCCTGTTTACTATTTGCATAAAGGGCACACAAAGTAGGCCACTAAGTTAAATAATAGAAAAACCACGTGTAGTCACTAGAGGTAACAATTTTTACCTATACTCGCCACCATTGGGTGTCGCGCTAAAGTTCGTAACGCCATCTGCCGATTGTTTACATAGCCACGTTGGTGACCTACTTTTGTGCACCGACTGAAAATAAATTACACGACTGATGTGAGTTAAGAGAGATAAGATAGTTTATTGTCCAATTAAGGGTCATGTAAAACATGACACGTGGATCAAGATTATACATAATGACAAAACATAAATACAGGAACTAAATGGTTGTAAGTGTCTTTAGACAAAAAATATAATTTATGACTGCAATACAGCAGAAAATCGTACTTAAATGTTTTGGTTAATTTCGTGAAAGTCTGATAGAAGATGCAGCACCTGGGTCAGGTGCTGGAATGTTCGAGAGTGTCATTGTAAATAGGGGCCTTTTTGAAACATTCCTGACCGGTCATTTTAGTAAACATGTTTGGTCTACATAAGGAACAATATCACCTAAAATACTATATAATGGTCACAAATTCACTCTAACTCGGCTGAAGTACTCTCCGTTATTTCATCTGTTTTACCACCTCATTCTAGCCATCTCACACAACACTTGAATGTGGGGGTGCTTTGGGTGTATGAAACAGTACTACAACCGCGAATGCAAGATATGATGTAGTCATGTTAAAAACAAAACGATGCCCGCTCTTTTTCTCCTGAAAACGTAACACGTGCTTCTAGAAAAGCCGGGATATATCCATTTGATAAGGAAATGGTCAGTGATTACATTATAGCACCATCCTCAACTTACCGATCATAGCCTGGGAAAGATAAACAGTTCAGCAACATCACAAATACTCTACAAAGTACATGTGTCAATAATATCAATCAATCTTTCCTGCCAAATCAGTGCCCACTGACAAGTAGCTTTCTTGAAAGTAGAACTATTACAAAAGCCTTTCCAAAACCAAATAAAGTTTTGTTCCTTCCTTTAAAATGCAAGGAAATTTAATGTCTGGTGCTAGCATGATAGACAATTTAAAAGAGCAGCACGGAAAAAGCAGTCAATTCAAAAATCATCCAACTCGAAAATTGAAAAAAAAATCTAAATGCCAAACTAAGAGCAAACCCAAGTCAATAGCTAAACCTTGAAAGTCAAGATCAGGAATGTCCACCAAGACAGGTGCCCCGAATAGTTTGGATGATTCTTCAAGTGATGATGAAGTAGATGATGACCATTGCTGTGTTTGAGGGAAGTCTTCGGGGAATTCAAACATAGGTTATTATTACTTGGGGCCGATGTGATAAATGTAAGCAATGGGTTCACCTGAAAGTTGCACTGAAGTTGGAGTGTTGAGAAGGGGCAGTTCCTTCTGATGTCGGCACTGCCCAGAAGAGTAATTGTCGACAATGTATAGTGCTTTGAAACGTTGTTAATTTGTTTGTTTTGAACGTTTTATAGGTGTTCATCAATGACAATAACTATGTAAATACAGCTTGATAAACATTTAATGTTGATTAACCTTGTTGTGTTTGATTAACTGTATGGAATTCGAGAGCTACACCAAACCAATCATGACGTCATGCAGCTAACATGGCCGTAACTTACCGTAAACAATATATAAAAATTACATGATTTGCTTCTAGAAAGTTACTTTATTTGTATGTTTTCAACGTGAAAGGGATGAAGGAGAAGGATGAAAACAGATGTTTGTTCTGGTAGGCTGTTTATTGTATTTAAATAATTATATTAACAGTTCAGTACCGCGAAATCACAGATGGCCAGTATATTTATGAAACTTGGTCAAAATGATCATCTGAAGAAAGTGTTGGTCAAGTTTGATATTAGGTCATCTGGGGTCAAAAACTAGGTCATCGGGTCAAATCATATAAAAATCCTGCGTATGCGTTAGACGCATCATCGGCTTTTAGTGTTGCTATGGATACGGAAATAAAAAAATACTTCAAAACCTTGATCCTGTCATAACAGTTTCCAAGCTAGATTTATAAAACTGTATGCGTGTAGGTGTCAATAAGGAAATTATGCACATTAAAATACTTTATTCTGACAAAACTTGTGGTGACCATGGCATCAGAAACTTCGAAAAGTAATTTAAATGGCCATGGCTTCAAACCGGTAGGGGACTTTAGTATTGGTCGCAATTCTTAATGACTCTTGATATTTTCTTCGTGTACAAAAATATTATATTAAGTCAAACAGGGAAGGCAGCACTCGAAATGAATATGTTGTTTTCAAATTTTCTCAGGGGAGCATACCCCCGGACCCCCCAAGTGGCGGACTTTCAAATAGATTGCGTTTTTTTATCACAAACAGATTTTCAATGGACGTAAATTTATGTTAAATGATGCTCATATAAAGATTTGCATCATTTATAGCTCGTTATTTAACAAAATTTCAGTCAATATTATCACGCTCATGAATGTGTAACTAACAAATCTGCAGCATGCTGTCCAAATGACGATGCATTTTTTTCGTGCTCGCTGCGCTCGCACAATTTCTAGATCTTGATCATGAACAGAATGAGTTTGTGTACAACATCTGTATTGAGGTAAGCCATGCGCTTTAACAGTTTTACAGTTTTATTGGTATTTTCGCCATATGAAATACCTTTGACCATCGCTTGCACGATACCAAATAACTGAACAAAAAATATACAGCCTAGTCAGTCCACTAATGTTCCTGTGATTTATGTCCGTTGTTCATGAACAGTCTGTGAGATGATCAACGACTTACTAAACAAAACAGTTTACGTTGTTACAGCAGTTTTTTTTTATTCAATCTTGACTGATATAATGAGACAAAATTGACTTCAAACTCCACCGGATACGTTTAAATCGATTGTACAATACAAAATTTTCCTGAAGGAGGACCTCCAGACCTCCCTTTCATACCAACCAACTTTCGAGTAAGTTCAAATTAGACCACGCTACGCCCCGGATCAAGCACGAACTTATACAGATAAACCATTATAAGAAGACGGACCATCGTTGTGTCATTTTAAAACTCATGATCGTTTTGATGACTAATCTTCCCCTTACAAATTGTACAGCTGAATGGTAACAATAGATGTTTGTAAAACACGTATGCCCCATGGCAGCCAAATAGTCGCCGACCTTGACCTACTGACAAAAAAGCGTTCGGAAACCATTTAAATAGTCAGAATGGTTAAGGTTACTTTGACCTACTGACCTCAAAATCAATAGGGATCATCAACTGTTAATAAAAATTAAAAGGGCAATAATTCATTGAAAATTGTTTCACGATCCAATCATTGGTTGCATTGAAACAGTGTGGACAATATTACTATTAGGGCAGATATTAAAGTATTTGTAAGCAACACAAAATTGTTAGAAAAATGATCGGACAACAAAATTATGAAGCAGTTGAATGAGATCACTTGGTAACAATGAACTAACAAGAGATGTTTGTAAAACATGTATGCCCCCATTGCAGCCCAATAGTCACTAATGGTAAAAGGTTACAGCGACCTTGACCTACTGACCTCAAACTCAATAGGGGTAAACTACAGTTGCGGGCCAATCTCTATGTAACATAAAGTTTGAAAATCCTCGGACAAAACGTTCTCGATTTATTAAACGGAAGCCATCTGGTCTACCGACCGACGGACCGACAGACATGTGCAAATATACCCCCTCAACAAAAATGGGGCATAATTATTATGGCCCCATTTTCGGTGAGGAGGTATATTGCTTTGCACATGTGGCCGAGTGGAACATTGTGGGTTATCCTCGCTAAGAGACATTTATCAGTGGCGAAGAGATCGAAGCAAGAACCTTGACCCATAAGAGCGCGCACCCTACCTCCAAACATCCGCTCCCCCATTGTGTATTTATCGCTTGGACTATGTACACGGACATCAGCAAAAAGGACAACATATAACTGACAAATGGAGGAACCTCATTCATAGCCCTACTACAGTATTATTCAGTACAACCGACCGCGCTGAACAGAGCCTTTAAGGGAGAGTTACACAGAGACATATGGAGGGAGCTCTTGGGCTCATTCGTAGCCCTACTAATATTCTCAACAGGGAAATAAACTCGAGTCAAACGTAAGTCTAGTATTTATTATTTGTTAGATATTAGCACCTTAAGACAACCGGAGTTCTAAGGAATTCCTAAGCTTATGGGTACTGTTTTATCAAAGCACTTACGGAAATCGTAAACTTACGATCAAATTTAAATTCCTCATAATTTATTTACAATTAAAAAGGGTGGTAAATGGAGCTTCAATACTAATACTGATTCAGTTACTGAACCCCTCAAGACCATATCCATCACCAGTTTGCAGTTGGCAAAGAATCTTAAAGAATTTAAATTTGAGCGTAACTTAAAGGTTTTCGTAAGTGCTTTGATAAATCAGTACCCTGTAGTTTTGAACAATCCTACTATGACGTAAACATGCAGACGCTGTTTAAACAGTATCGTGTTTTAAAACTTAAATTTTAGGTTACTTAATACCAGAACGGTTCTGAGATACGTGAAGTTTTGTTATTTTTCTGTCTGTTTTATATCGGTTGGAATGTTATCCAACTGTGGAATATTTGTGCACAATTGATATCCTAATTTTCAGACAGCTACCCGCTCCAGAAACTATTGATAAGCTTACTTTACGACCGAGTTTACGTGCAGTTCGAAAGCAACATCAGGAAATTTTAGAAAGCACGTGTGCTCACTATCACATGACATTCTTTTGTTTTACTTAAAGTTGGAATAAAGGTGTAGATTCCTGCTCCAGAACTCTCCCCTGGCCAAGTTAAGGGTAAAAGGTTTGAGATTGGATGGGGATGAAAAACTTTGATACTTCCAAGTTTTTGAAACTCAAAATGTTCAAACTCCGTCGAGGCATCGCTTTCAAACTTGTTTACCTATAACCACACTTGCTTAAATACATTAAATTGTCAACTCCAAGTAAAATTAGATAACATTTCAACGAATCTTTGCCCCCAGATTTAACCAAAACCTTTCTAGGAAAATTCGATCGTTAGATAAAGGGTGCGCGTACCTCCTTAAGTGCAAAATTACCCGTATAATTGAAAACTGTACCTAAATAATTAAAGTTGTCAACGATCTTTATAGCAGAATTCATGTAAGTTCAACTTTCATCATTACGTATATTACCTTGTTTCCTAAAAACAACTACTTTGGTTTTATCAGTATTCACTTGTAAACCCCATCGATCGCAATAAATATTAAGTAAGTCAAGTCGCTGTTGTAAAGCGCTGACGCTATTCCCTAAGATAACCATATCATCGGCAAACAACAATAGAACCAACATAATTTCATCAATAGTAATACCACATAAGGGGGAGTCTTGCAAAAACAATTCAAGATCTTTAATAAATAGCGCAAATAACAAAGGGGACATAACTTCCCCTTGCTTCAATCCCACAGCACACTCAAAATACTCAGAATAAGAGTTACAATTGCGTACACAACTTTTTACTTTTGAATACATGTCACGAATAATACGTAACATTTTGCCATTAACGCCAATTTTAAAAAGTTTATACCACATACTATTGAAATTAATACTATCGAACGCTTTCTTTAAATCTATAAAGGCACAATACAGTCGACCTTTATCATTCAAAACTTTTTGTATAACGGAATTTAATATAAAGACTGCGTCAATGGTAGAGCGGCCTTGGCGAAATCCGAAATGAACTTAGTCGTTTATTTAGCACAGTGAAACATATTTCAACACGAATCCGTTTCAAAGTGTGCAGCGTCATATGAAATACATGCGCACACGACACCCACAAAAGTTCGTTCCAAAATGAGCAAGTCGCGTGAAATGCATGCGTACATGACACATTGAAACATATTGGGTGTTGAGGTTGCGGAGTTATATTATAATGACTTGAATGGTTTCAACCAACATTCAAGATTTCAAATTCAAATTTAGAAAACCTCTCCCAAATTTTCGCGGTGTGTGTTCATTGTGTTACGTGCAGACACATCGAAGATGAATGTACCGCTTGATAGAAACACGCCAAAAATGAGACACCAAATCTAATGATATGAAATAGAATTTCTCTGAATAGAAGCCTTGTCGTGTCACCCTGTCTGAGGTGGTGATATAGTGAAAGATAGTATGTCAGTGGGCCATTGGCAGTTAATAAGGTTAGTGAGTAAAGAAGTTACCGTTTGTACAGATAGCAACAAAGGCAACCGGTTCGTCGGAGGAAACTGCAAGACGAACATCACGTATTGAACAGCTGTTGATAAAAGATTACTTCGTTATTTTACAATGGTATATATAATGATAAAATGGTACAGTAAACGTATAATTATATGTAAGAATATGTATGATTTAATAGAGGTCATCTAAGTTTAATTGAAATGGCTGTAACTTTATACCCGATGGTTTCGTTTCAAACGATGGATATACTCGAATGCACTCGGATGATCTTCATCTTTGTTAAATCGGAATAGGTAAAAGGAAAACGATTTAAAAGATATTTGATATTTTTACAGCAGAACAGGACATAGACACAACACCCCACTCTGACGGACTGTGGCAGGCTATAAAAATTCAATTTAGTGTTAAAACACTAGGCCTAACGTGCTTTCTGACGTGGGTAGTAAGATATTCCAGGCTGAATCCGATAAAATAATATTCAATTATCGACCAGTCTGAGCGAGGATAGACCAAGTGGTAAAGTTTTGCTAAGACAAAACTCTGCAAAGGAGACCACTCCTTCAGTGAAAAAATCCAAAGAGATACTTTCTAACTTGAGTCCATGTCCAAAGTTCAACAAAAAATGAGAAATAGCATAAATTACAAAAAATCGGTTGGAATTAAGAAACAATGCATACGAACATAAAAAATCTGGTTCCAGGCTAAAACGAGGCGGAAAGCGTTGGAGGAGGATTTGATGTTCTCGTTGATAAAACTAAGTATTAGATACTTGCATTTGAAAACCCACCTGTTGTAGCAAAATAAACCAATATCTATCCAGATTTACAGCAGTAATTATAACTGTATCTTCGATTTCAACGGGTTTTTTTCAGTTTCTGCAATGTTGCAACAAGCGATACGAATTGATGTTAAACATGTGAAAGTAGTCACTTGAATTAAAAAACACATGTTTTAAAGGTACTGTGCTGCAGATGACGATACAATAAAAGTTTTCGGGATAATTTAGAGATGTTTTTAAATGTCTGAACAATGTAATTACTACATGTTTAAGCTTTTTTTTTCTTTGGACCAATTACTAGTATTCAGCAATAAAACACCGTATAGCACCGTCATTAGATCTTGTAAAATTCTATGGAACCTGGAACAGTGACATAAAATAACCAATTTTGACATACTAGTATATTTGCGATGAAAAATAATATGTTAAAGCAAGTATTAAACTTACTTCAAGTTTATCTGAACACTTGTGAAGATGGTATGCTAAGAAAAACCTTTTATTAACTTATTTCATATTTTGATGGTGAACTGGCGTTTCAGCACTGTGATGCAGCACATATTATAAAATCCGAACTAACTATTTTTGTATAAAACACACCTGTCTTTTTAAAACATCTAAAATGTATTAATTGCATGACTACTAGTATAGTTGCGTATATAAATATATAAGTTCAGAACAATTTCGCCGTTTGTTTTAGTTTCACAGATGCATACCACTCATGAACTCCGCGCATGCGCGAAATAATTTCAAATGGTTTACAGTATTGTTGCTTAAGGCTGTATTTGATCGCCTTGACATTTTCATCACCAAATTGGATTAATCTGCTATCAAATGATTTTTTATAATGACACTTGAAGCATAATTATGATCACAATCAAGCGTTTATCTGAATATGACAATATCAGGAGGAAGTAGACGCTTGAAAAAACACTTATAAATAATATGCCGATTGTATGCGATAGCATGCTTCCAAATCAGGTTGGTTTTCATTGAGTTTATGCAAAGTAGTATAAATATGAAATTAAATTATCGTTATATGTGTAATCCCATCTAAATGCCGATGCAATTGACCTGAGGTATACATTAATGTGCAAATAAAGAAGCGTTCATTCATGCTTTCACTTTGAGGAAATGAAAAGATTAGACGTACTCTGGTAAAATTGCCGACCTTGCATTTTCATGTCTTAATCGAATACGCTATGTACTTTTATGACTCATGCTACTCGGCATGGTTCGATTTCATCTTCGCTGTGCAAGTTGTTGCCAAAGGGAGATATCTTAGTTTATTTCCAAGATATCGACACATTTCTTTGCCGATTCATTCCCGCACCCAACTCAATTACGCTTTAATTCAGTTATATCTGATATTTGCTAGAGGACGCTATTGTGTAAAAGACTGGTGACCCTTGTGCTACTGCGTAACATACTGTATGTGACCCTGGTGCTACTGCGTAACAAACTGTATATGACCCTGTTGCTACTGTGTAAAAGACTGTATGTGACCCTGATGCTACTGTGTAAAAGACTGTATCTGACCCTGATGCTACTGTGTAAAAGACTGTATGTGACCCTGGTGCTACTGTGTAAAAGACTATGTGACCCTGGCTACTGTGTAACAGACTGTATGTGACCCTGGTGCTACGGTGTAACAAACTGTATGTGACCCTGGTGCTACTGTGTAACAAACTGTATGTGACCCTGGTGCTACTGTGTAAAAGACTGTATGTGCCCCTGGTGCTACTGTGTAAAAAGACTGTATGTGACCCTGGTGCTACTGTGTAACAAACTGTATGTGACCCTGGTGCTACTGTGTAACAAACTGTATGTGACCCTGGTGCTACTGTGTAAAAGACTGTATGTGACCCTGGTGTTACTGTGTAACAGACTTTAGTGACCCTGGTGCCACTGTGTAACAGACTGTATGTGACCCTGGTGCTACTGTGTAACAAACTGTATGTGACCCTGGTGCTACTGTGTAACAAACTGTATGTGACCCTGTTGCTACTGTGTAAAAGACTGTATGTGACCCTGGTGATACTGTGTAAAAGACTGTATGTGACCCTGGTGCTACTGTGTAAAAGACTGTATGTGACCCTGGTGCTACTGTGTAACAGACTGTATGTGACCCTGGTGCTACTGTGTAAAAGACTGTATGTGACCCTGGTGCTACTGTGTAAAAGACTGTATGTGACCCTGGTGCTACTGTGTAAAAGACTGTATGTGACCCTGGTGCTACTGTGTAACAGACTGTATGTAACCCTGTTGCTACTGCGTAACAGACTGTATGTGACCCTGGTGCTACTGTGTAAAAGACAGTATGTGACCCTGGTGCTACTTTGTAAAAGACTGTATGTGACCCTGGTGCTACTGTGTAAAAGACTGTATGTGACCCTGGTGCTACTGCGTAACAGAATGTACGTGACCCTGGTGCTACTGTGTAACAGACTGTATGTGACCCTGGCTTGTAACACGTTAAAATATGTTCGCATGTATCCAATGTTGTTTGTTACGCAACTGCAAAAAAGGTTGTAACACTTCACAATGTTCAATTATTTTAAATACACATTTTCAGTAAATCTGGGAGCAGACAAAATTCAAGGTAAACCCTTAAGGAACTATTGCGGCAGCGTATTAAATGGACCATTGTGTGGCATTGTTATGCGTACTGCTACCGAGAATGTGTTAGGAATGACAAAGGAGTTCCAAATAGGTGTTTGTAGTGCAACAACTAATGTTTATTTGTTTATAAACTAGAAAGATTTTTTGTCATAAACTATCATCCTACCTTACATTCCTGACAATATGCGCATCTAGGGTTGGTACCTAGTACATGTAGTCATGTGAAGCTTCATACGGAAAACGGACGGGAACAAGTGCGAATAACCCTAGTGACATTCATCAAGTAGATAATGTATAATCGGACAACAAATGTAGCACTCAACTTAAACAACCGATCACAGATACCATGAAACACATCGCATACAAAAAGGACACACGAAAACGAAGAGATACAGACAATTCCCAGCGTTAAACTTGAACTAGCAACTACAAAACGACGACTTCATAACAAAAAGGCACAGGCAAATGCCCGATTAATGCAAGTACAAAATCACGACATCCCACACCGAAATTCTACCGCCTCAGTCAGTCAAACTTAACCGACATGTGACAAGACAGACTTCCAGGCGGACGGACGTCCACCACTTAATCAGTATGTCTCCTCCACTAAACGTGGGAGACATTATAATATACCAAGGTTCCGAGTGTTTTATTTTTGGGAAAGGGGATAAATAAGAAACATAAACAAATTATCGATGACCTCAGACGTAGAGTTTAGTAGTACGAATATAATGTGTAGTGTATGTGAACTACGTCTAAGCTCTCCTATCAAAAAGGTAAACTCGGTCTAGAATATCGATTCACGTTAAATGATGAACTTAGATGCAAGTAAACGTTATCTGCAGCATCAGTGAACACACCCTAACTCATCTATTCAAACAACAATATACTTCGGTCTGGCTTATCAGCAACCTGCTGGGTCTTGTATCAAAATTTATCTACGCCATTCATCAAGTCATTAATAAAGTATTGGCAACTACATCGGGGTATAGAACGCTATCTGGTGTACTTAAAGGAGAAGTATACTGCACGAGGCGATTATTACTTGTTTCACAGCGTTTATAGCACAGATTTGATAAAATGGAAAGTTCTAATAAATTTTATCATTTCACTATGGCTTAGACATTAAGTCTGCAAAACGAAAATTGTTATTTCATCAACGACAGAACATCTGGATCGTGTTGAACTTGATGCACTGAACCAATAAAAAGCCGACGGTTTTTTGTGACAACGTTAGAAACAAAACATTTGCAAAAGTCTAAGATAGTATCGCTGAATTTAAAAACCCCGCCCGTCCAATTTATAGCACATGTGACGATCAGTGCCAAATATAATATTCCTCACCATTTCTTTTTGAAAATGCATTTGAATTCACAAAGTTTAAGTACAACTTTCTTTGAAAATTTGGCAGTTTTTGTGGATTTAAAATTGCATGACAGGTCAACACAGTCAGATAAGGGTTAATGTACCTTTGTTATGCTGTTTTTGTTGAGTAAATGTACAAAAATATTTTGTTTATATAGCACTCATTATTGAATCATGAAGACATTAAGCTCTTAACTGCCACGTGATTTTACATGCATACGTTTAGTTTCGCAAGCAAATTTAAATTGCAACCTCTACGTATACATGTACGGGTAATTACACGTTAGAAAACATAATATTAAGTCGGACAGGGAAGGCAGCACTCAAACAGCCGAGAACATACAAGGCCAAATGCCCAACACACAAGCGAACGAGAAATTATCCGCCCAAGTCCCAGCTGTCAAAAGGCTGAATGAACTAGTTTCAGTAATAAAAAAGCTGATTGCCCAAGCTGAATGACGTTGATTCGAAACTAAAACGTCTGAAATACTAGTTTTAGCTGTCTGAAGTCCTTGAAATTTTAAAAGTAACTGTTTCAACTTAAAAACCTAGTTGTAGCAATTAAACAGCGGAAAGCACCAGCCGGATGACCTAGTTTCAACAAGTTTAAGGCCATAGCTGAATGACCCTTAGCTGTACCCGTAGCTTTCGCAAACTCCCTATTACCTACATGTAACGAAAGTTGTTCTTTAACTGTTTCTGCCGTTGCTACTCTCTAAGGTACCTTTATCTTTTATCAAATCGTCTGACAAGAGCCAGAGTAACACTTTCCCTCGGTTCTGTCTGCTCTTTTACTGAAACTATGCCTACTTATATCCATCCATTAGCAATGATATGATAATAAAGTGCTAAATGATAACCTAGTGTTTGTAGACAATGCCGTGAACATACATTTGATTTTACTAGACAACATGTCTGTTACACGGTTTACATGTACATGCTAATGATCTGCACGTTTTGGAAGGCACAGTCTTCGAATTGAATTGAATAGTGGAACAAACAATTTATTCCATTTCAAAATAGGACCCAGTACTCGCATGCAATATCAGTGAAAATATGTCAAGTGTCTGGCATAAATTGTTTTTATATCCCCGCAAACAAAGTTTGAAGAGTGTATACTGATGTCACCGTGTCTGTCGGTCGGTCGGTCTGTTAGCAAAATCGTGTCCGCTCTGTAGCTTTGACGTTTCTAACTGGATTTTAAAATCGCTTGGTACAAATGTTCACCACATCAACACAGTGTGTCATGCGCAAGACCCAGGACCATAGCTCAAAGGTCAAGGTCACACTTAGAGGTCAAAGGTTATATAGTCATGCAAGGCTTGTCTGCGCTGTACTTTTTTCGTTTCCTACATGATTTTAAAATTGCTAGGTACAAATGCTCTCCACATCAAGATGATGTGTAAATAATATTCCTGTGTCAAGGCAGTGCTGCGGGGTATGATTCATCACTCCAGTGAGAGCTCTAGTGTCATTTTGTAGGTATTTATTAAGATACATTGTGAAACAAGTTCGTACAACAATTACTGTTGTCAAAATTTGTGACACCTGATTTATGAAGATTGCCATTGATACAAGGATGTGATAAAGGCAAATTCAGTTTTTTCGTTATTAGTCCCTGCCGATTTTCAACCAGTAGGGAACTATAGGTTTGCCCTATAATCTGAATCCTGACATAACTCAAACCGCTTCCAAGCTAGATTTATGAAACTTGGTATGTGGATAGGGGACAATAACGGGATTATGCGCGTCTTAAACGTCTGTCAAAAAGTGCAACAGAAACAGTGATGATAATGTTAAAGGTCATGACTTCAAACCGGTAGGGGGACTAATGTATTGTTTGCAATTTTAGTGTCTTGTTATGCTGACCTTCATGCACTTATAGCATTTGTAATTACGTATTTAGTTTGACGCCACAATGAAGCAAACCCCGAACATGCTGTACTCGCAGTTGACCTTCTACCACTAGGCCACTACAATGCACTATTGAAAACCAATGTTCGCCTCTTTGGCCTAAACGTACGTTTGTTTTTTCACAGACAACTTTATTATTCATACACCAAGACTTGATAATGTAACAGTATAAAAGCATAGTTTTTCAATCGTCTCCGAATCTGTGTTGTTGTATTTGGTTTTCCAATTACTTGACTGCACATCTGCCAAGATGGGCGTTTCGTTCACTTTCCACTCCATGCCTTCCAATTAGTTTGACATCTTTGCCTCGGATGGTGAATAAAGCAAACATTTCCGGGATTAACGCGAGCGTATTTCATAACTATCAATTAAGTGATGACACTGCATTTTTTAGTGTTCTGTATTAAGAGATTCTATCTTGTACACGTATATTGTTAATTAGGGTGTCCATGAACTGGTAGCATGGCCGCGTCCGCGAACTGGTATCATGGCCGTTGTTCAAAATATGAATTAGTTTGTTTTTGGAAAATACTTGTTATCTTTTTGCGAACCATGTGTTATGAAACGAAGTTTGATGGCTCAATCGTGACAGCTCGGGCTTTTCCGACATACCTCGTGTAAAGCTCTAGGATACATCAATTGCAATGCATAAAAGCCGAGGTGATCAGAATGTTCAAGGGCTCTGCAGTTAAAACAAAGGCACCAGGGTGCCAATGAATAGGTGTCACGACCGTTATTCAGATGAGGTATATTTTTGTTGGGGGGGGGGGCTATTAATATTACTACAAGTACTACGAAACAACGTTTCATGGCTGTATCGTTATGACAAAGTCAAAGGAGTGTTTGGATGAGAGTCTGAAATAGCTAACATGACATGTGTGTTGTTTTTGTTGGACCGTCATTGTGATGTGTTGTTTATTGGTTACCAGTGTGTTTCGTTTTTGTGTGATGACATGTTCATGATTCATGCTGTACACCTAACCAGGGAGTTCATGATTCATGCTGTACACCTAACCAGGGAGTTCATGATTCATGCTGTACACCTAACCAGGGAGTTCATGATTCATGCTGTACACCTAACCAGGGAGTTCATGAGTCATGCTGTACACTTAATCAGGGAGTTCATGATTCATGCTGTACACCTAACCAGGGAGTTCATGATTCATGCTGTACACCTAACCAGGGAGTTCATGATTCATGCTGTACACCTAACCAGGGAGTTCATGAGTCATGCTGTACACCTAACCAGGGAGTTCATGAGTCATGCTGTACACCTAACCAGGGAGTTCATGATTCATGCTGTACACCTAACCAGGGAGTTCATGATTCATGCTGTACACCTAACCAGGGAGTTCATGATTCATGCTGTACACCTAACCCGGAAGTTCATGATTCATGCTGTACACCTAACCGGTGAGTTCATGATTCATGCTGTACACCTAACCGGGGAGTTCATGATTCATGCTGTACACCTAACCGGGGAGTTCATGATTCATGCTGTACACCTAACCAGGGAGTTCATGATGCATGCAAGGGCTGTACACCTAACCAGGGAGTTCATGATGCAAGGGCTGTACACCTAACCAGGGAATTCATTATGCATGCAAGGGCTGTACACCTAACCAGGGAGTTCATGATTCATGCAAGGGATGTACACCTAACCAGGGAGTTCATGATTCAAGCATGAGTATCAATAAAACACTTGTAACATACTAACATTATTTAACGTGCCAAATTCTAAAATAATTATGTTAAACATCTATACAGTGAAGCAGTGTTTATGATCACCCGAATTGAGCAATCACCTGTCCTAATCAGCCAGTATCATTAACTTCATAATCAGCACGTTAATTTTGACAAATTGAGGCCACTAGTGTTTCCGGGTAGGGTGTCGTGTTTTTGTAGCTGTGAAGTTTGTTTGTTGTAAGTTTTATGTTTGTCTTTGTGTCATGTGCTTGTAGTCTGTATTTTCTATTTTGTCCTTTCTGTGCTCTGTTATTTCTGCCTTCCCTGTCAGATATATTATTATGTTTTTGGCAACTTTATCGGAAGAATGTACTTTAATTTTGTTTTAAATATTCAGGATAATCTCCTGATTGACATCTGTCACAATACTTCAGTATTTTGATTTCGTTTATTGTTGATCTGGAACCCGGATACTGCGAATTCTGTTGTTTTATTACGTAGTAGGTTTTCTCAACGATTTTAAACACCATATGACTAACGTCTTGTGTCAGATTACGTTTGCTTATCTTCCTTTTCTGCAATAAATTATTCAGTTACTCTTAAATTCGGATAAAATTAAACAGACGAAAAATGCCCTTGTTTTCTAGATCATGCCTTAGATATCGAAATATTATATTATTATATCCGGCGTTATTTAATAGGTATAAATGACTTCTTTGAATGTATGCCAACACACATGGGATACAAAGCGGGGTAAGATACATTGTGTAAGAAGAAATAATTGCTACAAAATATCGTACACTATGATCTGTGTTTCACCTTGAGTTGTAGTTAAGACGTATTTATTTGAGGTTGATTATACAAGTTTTATACCATTAGTTATATTAGTCGCTGCTGATACCTAATTCCTGATGTTACCCTTCGCAAGGGCGGACCTTTATGTTGCTGTTCGACTTTTTCAGTTGAGTTCTGCATTGCTTGTCCGATTTTTGTTATCTTTTTGCAATAGACATGTATGCGCCACTTTAATTATGCTTCCCGAAGGATGAGCATATAGTCGCCGCTTTCTCCGTCCGTCACACTTTTGAGTTATTCCCTTTCGTAATTTTTCATACTAAATTCTTGTCCGGGTCATAACTCATACAGTATTAGAGATATCTATTTGAAACTTCACAGGTGAATAGATCTCATCGAGAGGAAGTACAATGCACAAGTACCATAACCATTTATTGCATATTGCTTTAGTTATCCTTCTTTGTAATACTTAATTCTTGCCCGGGCCATAACTCCTACACTAAAGATATATCCGTTTGAAACTTTATAGGTGAATGCATCTCATTTAGGGGAAGTGCCGTGCCTGGGCCATAACTCTTAATTGCATATTTTTGGAGTTATTCCCTTTACATGTTTCCATACTTAATTCCTGTCCGGGCCATTACTCCTACAGTACTAGATTTATCCATTTGAAACTTTATACTAGGTGAATATATCTCATCAAGTGGATGTGCAGTGCCCAAGAACCATAACTCTTTATTCTATATTTTTGGAGTTATGGTCCTTCATACTTTGTGTACTTACTTCTTGTCCAGGCCATAACTCATACAGTACGGAAGGTATCGATTTGAAACTTTATAGAGGAATAATTCAGATCTCAATGTCCATCAAGGGGAAGTGCAGTGTCAAAGAACCATAACCCTCCTTACTGAGTTTTTGAATTATCTCCTTTTTGTATACACAGTAATGCTTGTCCGGCGCATAACTTGAGCAGTATTGATGGCATTTGATTGAAACTTCACATAATTATTGAGACATTCTAGGACAAGTACAGTGTCAAAGAACAATAACTCTACATTATTTCTTGTTTAACCTGTATCTGTGTATCTGTAATATGTTATTTCCCATCTTGCTTCTGGGAGCATTATTCGGTTTTACAGATTCCTTGTTACGTATTTGTTGTGACATGGCAACGGAGTGAAACATGATCTCCTACAATCGGAACATTTGAGGCTCATATGGAAGATTGCATTATTGTAAATGTGTTAGCCTCGTAAAAGATTTTACTAAGTAATACTTACTTACTTAACATTCGTATCCGACACGATGTTTTGGTTCCACAATATGTACTCCGAAATTTACTGACGTGTGATCATTGTATGGTAATGCTACTTGTCAAACGGACATCGTGATGTAATGATTGCTGTCTTACCATATACACCGATCTCATAAACAATTAATTTTGACAAGGTTAAACAATTTACAGCGATTCTTTTAACTTTTCTATGACTTTTTGACAGCTAAAACAACGACTTACAGCGGTTGAGGTTCATTTACCGTTCAGTTTTGTGTTGAGCATTGTATCGTATAGTTGTGGTTTTCTGTGCTCTGTATGCCAATAATTCGGTTTGCCACGTGCTGATATTGCGGTGTCTTTTATAAGACAACGTGTGTTCTACTCTAGCGGGACGGTCTTTCCGCTGTCGTAAGATACACAGGCGATCCCTCAATGTTATTATATCTATCGACACGACAATATCAAGGCTAATGTGAATGCTTACGTATGATAGTTTGTAGAAGACTATAGTCGAATGTGTAGTTGATAGTTTGTAGAAGACTATAGTCGAATGTGTAGTTGATAGTTTGTAGAAGACTATAGTCGAATGTGTAGTTGATAGTTTGTAGAAGACTATAGTCGAATGTGTAGTTGATAGTTTGTAGAAGACTATAGTCGAATGTGTAGTTGCGTACATATTTCATTCATAAGTTGAATCGAGTCCCAAACTATTGAAAATAACAGAGATGCTACCGCTAAGACCTCACAGAAAATAATTATAGAGATACATCTTGTGGTTGCATGATGACGTCACTCCCACGTCAGCGTAGAAGAGACGCTTTGATGTTTCGAAAGAATTATTACTCTTTACTTTCGACATTGACGACTCTCTTAGAAAACAGGCACGATTGGAATTCACTGAGTATGCAAGTCAAAATAATCTATATGTCTGAAAATTGGAACATTTTTTGTATTCGATAGTTATATGCCTGTGGAGAGATGTATAGAAAGTACTTAATAACTTACTCTATGAATGAACTTCCCGTAAAGATGACATCATCCGTAGTATGATAGACTAAAATATTATGGTGTATAATCACAAGGTTTGTAAAAGTTAAGTGCTAACCTCATGTAACTGTATCATTGATAAAGAGTAAAAAGCAATTATTTGTTTATTAAATTTATGTCATATTTAGCTAATACGAGAGGGGATCAACAAATACGCGGAAAAATGCTATGAAATCTTTGTTACGAGACCAATACTCACAAAAATCGGTCAGATAATAGATTGGAGTATTACAAATACATAACTATAAAAACATTAAACTCAAGGTAATATTTGTTAGAAAAATTATAGAAACCGCAACGTCACTATGGCTACACCGGCCCAACGTCATCGCGACGTCGTTACATATTACAGTATACATACTCATTCGTGGCACAATTCATCATGTATAACGCATTGAATGATTCTTTAAAAAATAGCTGTATAACCAGATACACTTCATAGACCTGTCAACCGAAAATCAATATTTTTCCTTCGCAACTTGTATGTAAATTATAACAATTAGCTGCTGGAGAACATTAATATTGATGACGTAATTTGACGTTATTGACGTTGTATAGCACATGCGCATGTCGGCATTGATTTCACATGGCTATGTATGAGAGAATATGCAAAACCGACACCTGTTTCATTCGCCACACGACTTTTCGTCGCCGTTTTCGGTACCGCACTCATTTTCAGACAACCACTTTGAAGCAGATTGGACACAACAATTTTATCAAAGCACTTACGGAAACCTTTAACTTACGTCCAAACTTAAAGTCTGAGTAATTCTTAAGAACAAAGAACTGTGTTGAAGGTGATCTCAAATAGAACAATTGAACAGTAAATGAACACCATGCAAACATTATTCAAGTATAATTATGTCCTCGGTTTGTAGTTGGAAAAGCTTGACAGTAGTACAGTAAAATTCTTCTCACAATACCACTTTTATTGTTTTGAAATCATCAAGATTTTTGCAATTTTAAGGTCCAAAGTCTTAAATTTAGAACAAAGGATGTCAACGATTGAGACTAATTCGCTATTAAGGTTAGTTCTTTGACTTTTGGTAGAACAGTACCCAAAGGTTAATGACCGCTAAATTATGCTCAAATGTTGTTGATCTGTTCTAATCACAAAAACATTACAGACAGCAGGTAGATGTATATACAACATATCCTGATACACAACAGAGACCGCTTGTTGAGACTATTGCTGTGCTTTGTTTATTTCACAGGTTGTCAGTTGTTGGATCTGCACTTCGTCAAAGAATCGTGATTGTGTGAAACTGGTTCAATGTCATAGTTGTCTTGTTTCGTTTGTGGAATATAATAAATATATAGTGTTATTATTATCATTTTATTATGCCTATCTTTGATGAGGGGTTATATTGCTTTGTACATGTCGGTGGGTCTGTCGGTAGGTTGATCGGTCGGTAGACCAAATGGTTTCCGTTCTATAACTCAAGATTGCTTTGCCCTAGGATCTTTAAACTTTACATGAGGGTTGGGCAGCAACAGTCGATGACCACTATTGATTTGAGATCAAAGGTCAAGGTCTCTGTGACCATTACCATTAATGACTATTTGGCTGCAATGGGTTCATACTTGTTTGAGTACATGTTCGGACCACCAACACTCGCTTGATTTTGTGAAATTAAACATAATAAACTTTAAACATTTTTGACGAGTGGACTTTTTATAATTTGTTGAAACGTCAGATGTTTTTGAAAACACCATAATACCAGGCACGACGTGTTCTCACTTTGTTAGCATGTTGTTAGTTTTAAGTGTAAATATATTAACCTGACTAGATTCGGAATTACATAACACGTCGAATGGTACCAACTACTTACCTGTCGTGGAATTATTTTAAGACTCGCTCATGGAAAACTATACAAAAAGAAAACATATCGATTTCATGTTTCGATAATCTATTAATAAATTTCAATAAGCACGATCTGCTGAGGTACCATGCGGCTGCAGTCAGATCGCACAAAGAACAATAAAATTAAGATCTACCGAGATACCCTAAATGGCTACAGTTAGATCTTTAAGCTATTAAAGTCATGACTTTTTCTATTGTAATATACCATATGTATGATCATATCACAAGCACACTCGCGTTCATCTAAGAAAGCACTGAAGAGTGAATTAAGTTTTTGGAGGTATTTGGCCGCTACGAAAGACTAACCGCCATGCATGCGTCTTGGCATGACTCTTGGCTCTAACAGAAACCCCAGCCTCAGAGCTATCAAAATGTAAATGTTCAATACATTAAGTAAGTTAAAGCATTCTCCCGCTTTACTGCTTGAATTGTACAGACCAGGCAATACTGTGTAGTGCTGGCATGTTATTACCCGCACTACCGTTCAACTTATTACCAGCCCTACCTTGCAGCGCAGCCATGCTATGTCCCGCATCACCGTGCATCAGTGCCGTGCTAAAAACAAGGATGTTTTAGCCAAAGAACAAGGGTAGCTCAAGAACGCCTAACATAATGTTATACGAGCGACTCAAGACCCTTTATTTTTTGATGTGCGATAAATACAGGGGATGCCTTAACAAAATAGACCTATATATAGTACTGATTTAATCAACACTCGATATTACGAGTAATACTTGAACTATATGATACTACTGTGTTCTAGTTTTAAAGCTCTGAAGCCAGAATTTCCGCCACAAAATTTTTTTACCTGAAAAAATTTCCCCCAAATTCTAGCAATACATATTTGACTTACAAGTCGACCAAGCTCAACTGTTACCCGTGGCCAATACCTTAAATTTGGCCGCATGACCTGCACATATAGGCAAAAGTGTATGAGTCAATACCCGTGTAGATCTACCATACTTATTTAATTATTTGCCTACAATTAAACAATAGGTCATCTAGAACTAAAATATACTAGATGGGCATATACTGAATACCTAATGACATATTGGTAATACCCACCAAGTGCCACATAACAACACTAAAGAAAATATAGCTAACTCTAATCATCTCATTCAAAACCAAAGTGAGAACACTGAGCACCACCAACGTACTTGTACCAATTGAAATACAGTAGCTCGGGGGCATTTCAGGTTCCTTAATGCTAAAGAATAGAGTTTATAATTTAGCCGAACCGATAACAAATTAACTATGCAATAAACACAAATCTACCCACTAAAGTCGGGCAATTCCAATATAACAGCCTGAGACTATACTTTCATATTTAAAAGCGTGTATATTATAATGACACTACGTACCAACCATAGCCCAATATAAATCAGGCAAGGGCATTGTTCTAGTTTAATATATATATTAATAAGGATCGTACAGAGTATACACTGCATGCAAGACGATAACAAAACAAGATTTACAGTAGAGACGAAAAAGGCTCTATGAACTAACCGTGAGTACATCGATAAGATAATGCTTACAGTGCTTTGATTCAGAAGAAGTTGGTCTCTGCAAATTGAAGTGGCCGAACTGCACACACCCACTACTTACAGTGCTTTGATTCAGAATGTCGAGCAAACAGCCATAGCATAGAGCGCTTTGATTCAAGATTTCGAGCAAACAGTCACTGCTAACAGTGCTTTGATACAGAATGTCGACCCAAACAACTATTGCTTACAGTGCTTTGATTTAGAATGTCGAGCAATCAGACATTGATTACAAGTTAACTTACAGTGCTTTAAATCAGAATGTCAAGCAAACAGCCACTGCTTACAGTGCTTTGATTCAGAATGTCGAGCATGCAGCCATTGTTTACAATGCTTTGATTCAAAATATCGGGCAAACAGTCATTGCTTACAGTGCTTTGATTCAGAATGTCGAGCATGCAGCCATTGTTTACAATGCTTTGATTCAAAATATCGGGCAAACAGTCATTGCTTACCGTGCTTTGATTCAGAATATCGAGCAAACATACACTGCTAACAGTGCTTTGGTTCAGAATGTCGAGCAAACAGTCAATGCATACAGTGCTTTGATTCAGAATTTCGAGTAAACAGCCACTGCTTACAGTGCTTTGATTCAAAATAACAAGGGTCTAGTTGCTCTATAGCCTGTATTGAGTTTGGTCGATATGCAACCAAAATAACATTTCAATATGCAACTTGATGACTGGTCATGAATGTGCTTTAAAATTAGATTTTTCAGTTCAACCCGTTGCCGGAATCGGTCTGCACAACCAACCGAGTCGACATCTGCATGCGACGTATTTATACCAGACGTAGGCGATTACCTACAGCCATACAAACACGACGTGTATACGCTATAAATATTTAAATCAATCTTGAAACACGAGTACCCGAATTTGGAGTCTGCTTAAAACGAATCTTCAGCGCCTCTCATCTTTTGTCAACATCATCATAATCGCAACGAAATAGCCCTCTACATCTCGCCAGTATGACCATCAAACCTTCGTGTAGCGTTTTATACCAATCATATAAACCTAGGAAGCAGGATTTCCACGATTTAATCAGATACACTTGGCCTTTCATTTTTGTAAACTTTGCCCTTAGAGATACATACAGGAAAAACGAAGTGACGTCATCGAATGCGTCATCGAATTCAATAAAGTTATGTATTGACTGGATCAGACGGACTCAAAACGTTCAGTTAGAAATGAGTTAAGAAGGGACCTATTACCATTGCACAGATCTCGCTAACATAAATATGGTTATTTTTTAGCAATAACCATGATTATTAAGCCCTGTATGTGCTATTTCTTGGTTCCTGTGTATTTCACGGAACGACGTCAAAACGCGTTTTCCATGGTCACTTCACGACGTTTTAGTAACATCATGGGAACGCGAACATAGATATAAGACGCAACGTGGAATTGGGATTAAATAAAAGTTTACTATGATACCAAACTTGTATAAGGGTTAGGGACCTTTTAGGGGGGGTTCCACCTTAAATCTTAGTACATGTATCGGCCACCAAACACTCGCTTGGTATTGTGAAATGTATTCCAAGTCATAGTGTTCTTGTTTGTAAGTCTTCGTACATATTAAGATCACCAAACACTCGCAAAATTTGTAAAACCTGTTACAAGTCATAGAGCTCTTGTTTCGAAATTTTGGTACATGTTTGGACCACGAACACTAGCTGGGTTTTGTGAACCAAGTCACTGTTTGCTCTAGTTTCTAGTTGTAGTACATGTTTGGACCACAAAACACTCCCTCCAATTATTTACTCCCCTGGAGATTTTCAAGGCGGAGATGTATTAGTAACATACGCCCTATGAAGTTCCTGTTCTGTGGAATACAGCTCCATTCATCAATTTATGAAATTACGCTTCTGTGATCCGCATGTTCATACTAAAAGCTTTAGCAATTTACAAAATTACGTTTTAGATGATTTTCCATAATGATGTAAGAGATATGATTCATTAGTAATGCGATTATGAAGTCAATGTAAAATATAATTGAGGTTGCGTTCATAGGTTTGTATGTTTTAAATTTATCTTTCGTTATCCTTTATCGTGTTAGTTGCCAAACTTCCAGAATCTCCCTTGCTTGAAGCTCAGCGTAGAATGGAAACTGGCTTCCTTTCTCTCATAATCTCCTGGAATTTGCATCACAGATATTTTTATATAAAGTTGCGACTTTATACATTGACCAATTTCGATGATTTATCACATGGTAGTGAATGCAATTGCTAATTCCTTTTAATTCAGCATAATTATGTTCGAGATAATTGCATTACTTACGAATCACCCCATAGTAGTTGCATTGCAATTGGTGATTAACGCAACCTTAAGGGAGAGTTGGTGCGATTGCCGAGTTGCCTAATGCTATCGTATTTCGCATTACGAGGTCATGACATCGAATAATATCGACCTGAACCCTACGCTAGGTTATATGTATATTACTTGATATAACAATCACAATATGAACATCGTCCAGTTACTATCCATCCCAATATCTAGATAAAGTTATAACTTCAAAATTGAGTACAGATTATTTAAAGTCGTGACGTCGTAATCTTTATCTGTGACGGTAATATTTACAATCGTATAAAATACCCAATAGAATAAGGGAAATGTATAATGCTATTGAACGATTGATTGGAGTAAATGGTCCGGCTAAACGAATGTCAACATGGGGTATTGAAAAGAGTATCGCATTTAGGATTGGTGTGACGTAAGTCATTGATATTTAATAGTTTACGTAATGTATGAACGTAAAAACTCATCTATATTTTGAATGTTTCATCTATCACGTATAATAATTCCTTTGTATACATTTATATGCAAGCAAACTAGATTGAGCCCAGAATACACTCCTACAGTCGCACAAAACTGAACTATTAGCATCTGTATGCTACTGCCTAAGGGCTAATGGTACTAATTCAGTGTAAAGAACCACTAAATTCTTTCGCGACCCAAAATGGTGATACTGAAGAGTCCTGAAAATTAGTTTAAAGGTAATGTGGACATGTATACATGTGATGTAATTGGTTTAATCTTTTATTTGACATGTTTACCTTACCATGGAAATGAAAGAAAATGTTGAATACCATCACTGGTAAACCATCTTTTCTGTCCGTCGTTTGATTTTCGTTACACTCATGATCCGGTTAGAAATATATGAATGTATCCTTAGTACGCTATACATACACATTTACGAGAATTTCATATCTGTTACCTTATATTTAGTACAATGGATTTAACCGTGGCGTCGTAATATTTATTATACCGGAAGTCGATGAACCAACACATTCGCACTGCTATTGTTCAAAGCTCAATATTAACTGAACACTTCCACGTGCACTTGGTCCCTAAAGATAACAATCATGTTAAAGCATTTAACATCAAACGATTGTTTTCCCTGGATGTAGTTCTATGGAGAATATTCGACATTTAATGTCCGACAATGAACCTAGATTTGTACTTAGGTATGAACTTACAATCCTTAAGGGACGACAGCGTTAATTAGCTTCAAAGCTATTAAATGAGTCACCGGGTAATAGCATCACTAAAATATGGTTACAAACTTCTGCCACCGTAATATTGTCGTTGTGAGGCGGGCAGCTGATTCGAATTATGTCGTTGTGACGTGGGAGCCAGATTGGCAGTCAGTCCATGTGACGCAGTAACCCGATTGGCATTATGTCGTTGTGATGCAGGTGTGCGATTAATTACATTATGTAGTTGTGACATAGGCACCCGATTGGCATTATGTCGTTGTGACGCAGGTGTCCGATTAATTACATTATGTAGTTGTGACACAGGTGTCCGATTAATTACATTATGTAGTTGTGACATAGGCACCCGATTGGCATTATGTCGTTGTGACGCAGGTACCCGATTAATTACATTATGTCGTTGTGACACAGGTGCCCGATTAATTACATTATGTAGTTGTGACACAGGTGTCCGATTAATTACATTATGTAGTTGTGACACAGGTACCCGATTAATTACATTATGTAGTTGTGACATAGGCACCCGATTGGCATTATGTCGTTGTGACATAGGTGTCCGATTAATTACATTATGCCGTTGTGACACAGGTACCCGATTAATTACATTATGTCGTTGTGACACAGGTGCCCGATTAATTACATTATGTAGTTGTGACACAGGTACCCGATTAATTACATTATGTAGTTGTGACACAGGTGTCCGATTAATTACATTATGTAGTTGTGACACAGGTACCCGATTAATTACATTATGTCGTTGTGACACAGGTGCCCGATTAATTACATTATGTCGTTGTGACACAGGTGTCCGATTAATTACATTATGTTGTTGTGACACAGGTGTCCGATTAATTACATTATGTAGTTGTGACATAGGCACCCGATTGGCATTATGTCGTTGTGACATAGGTGTCCGATTAATTACATTATGTAGTTGTGACACAGGTACCCGATAATTACATTATGTAGTTGTGACATAGGCACCCGATTGGCATTATGTCGTTGTGACATAGGTGTCCGATTAATTACATTATGCCGTTGTGACACAGGTACCCGATTAATTACATTATGTCGTTGTGACACAGGTACCCGATTAATTACATTATGTAGTTGTGACACAGGTGCCCGATTAATTACATTATGTAGTTGTGACATAGGCACCCGATTGGCATTATGTCGTTGTGACATAGGTGTCCGATTAATTACATTATGCCGTTGTGACACAGGTGCCCGATTAATTACATTATGCCGTTGTGACACAGGTACCCGATTAATTACAGTATGTAGTTGTGACACAGGTACCCGATTAATTACATTATGTCGTTGTGACACAGGTACCCGATTAATTACATTATGTCGTTGTGACATAGGCACCCGATTGGCATTATGTCGTTGTGACACAGGTGCCCGATTAATTACATTATGTCGGTGTGACGCAGGTTACCGATTGGCAACATGTCGTTGTGACACAGGTGCCCGATTAATAACATTATGTCGGTGTGACGCAGGTTACCGATTGGCATCATGTCGTTGTGACACAGGTACCCGATTAATTACATTATGTCGTTGTGACATAGGCACCCGATTGGCATTATGTCGTTGTGACACAGGTGCCCGATTAATTACATTATGTCGGTGTGACGCAGGTTACCGATTGGCATTATGTCGTTGTGACGCAGGTACCCGATTAATTACATTATGTCGTTGTGACATAGGCACCCGATTGGCATTATGTCGTTGTAACGCAGGTACCCGATTAATTACATTATGTCGTTGTGACACAGGTGCCCGATTAATTACATTATGTCGTTGTGACACAGGTGTCCGATTAATTGCATTATGTAGTTGTGACACAGGTACCCGATTAATTACATTATGTAGTTGTGACATAGGCACCCGATTTGCATTATGTCGTTGTGACGCAGGTACCCGATTAATTACATAATGTCGTTGTGACACAGGTGCCCGATTAATTACATTATGTCGTTGTGACACAGGTGTCCGATTAATTACATTATGTAGTCGTGACACAGGTACCCGATTGGCATTATGTCGTTGTGACACAGGTGCCCGATTAATTACATTATGTCGTTGTGACACAGGTGTCCGATTAATTACATTATGTAGTTGTGACACAGGTACCCGATTAATTACATTATGTAGTTGTGACACAGGTACCCGATTGGCATTATGTCGTTGTGACACAGGTGCCCGATTAATTACATTATGCCGTTGTGACACAGGTGTCCGATTAATTACATTATGTCATTGTGACACAGGTGTCCGATTAATTACATTATGTCGGTGTGACACAGGTGTCCGATTATCTACATTATGTCGTTGTGACACAGGTGTCTGATTAATTACATTATGTCGTTGTGACACAGGTGGCCGATTAAATACATTCTGTAGTTGTTACGCAGGTTACCGATTGGCATCATGTCGTTGTGACGCATGTGTCCGATTAATTACATTCTGTGGTTGTGACGCAGGTACCCGATTGGCATTATGTCGTTTTGACGCAGGTCCCCGATTGGCATTATGTCGCTGTGACGCATGTGCCCGATTAATTACATTATGTCGTTGTGACGCAGGTACCCGATTGGCATTATGTCGCTGTGACGCAGGTCCCCGATTGGCATTATGCCGTTGTGACGCAGGTGTCCGATTAATTACATTCTGTCGCTGTGAGGCAGGTCCCCAATTGGCATTATGTCGTTTAAGACGCAGGTACCCGATTGTCATTATGTTGTTGTCACGCAGGTCCCCGACTGGCATAATGGCGTTGTGACGCAAGTCCCCGATTGATATTTTGTCGTTGTGAAGCAGGTGGCCGATTACACTACATTCTGTTGTCGTGACTCAGGTACCCGTTTGGTGTTATGTCGTTGTGACGCATTAACAATATTGAGATATGTTGTGACGGCAGTACCTGATTTGCATTACAGTGACGCTGGTACTTAATTGGCGTGTGCTATCGTTGTGACGTGACGCATCATAATTACATAAGAGTGTGGTCACATGACTGCTATTCTTTCGATGTGACGCACGGGCCAGATTGGCATACTGCCGTAGTGGTACGGGCTCCAGATTGGCGTTATGTCCACGTGACGCCCGCGATAAAACGACCGAATTAGAGACGTTGGCATAAATCAGACACTATACGTAACATGTTGGACTTGGAATGTCATTCTCACTATCGGCTATTAAAGAAAGTGGTACATTGTGCTCTACGCAATATTTTTGCAATAATTGTTAACAGTCGCTTCTTTGATCGGTGGACTTGAGTATATTGTATTTGGAGCACGTGTGTGTTCTAAGTGGAACTATTCTTATGAAATAAACGAAATTGCCAAATATCCATTAGGAATTCCTCGGTCATTATCCTGTGATTTATTGACTATATACCAAGTACATTATGACGTCACTGCCGAACACTACCGACGACCAAATGATCTGTACATTCTTACGTACAATGTATTCCAGAGTTTAGCCAGCTACGGTCCAATAAATGACGCATCGAATGTGGCATCAGTTTAGTTAAAGCAATAGTACATTATGAAATAAAACATCATTATATTTCTCACAACAATATTCTAACAGATCAAGCAGAGAAGACAGCATTCAACAGAAACAACAGATTACTGAAGACACACAAACAGAACATTATACACATTGCAAGCTCAACATGAAAGTGGCCCCTTAGAAAATGACGAATAATGATATTTCATGTTTTTAACCAGGTTTTTAAAAAAAAAATCCTGGTTATTAGATTGGCGATTTCGGCGGACGGGCGGGTGGGCGTCAACAATTAGTTTCCGTTGGATAACTTCAGTTAGGAATGAGATATCATAATGAAACTTGCTGTGTAGGTAGCTTGTGTAAAGACCCCGCTTGGGATTGAAAGTGGGGCTTGTTGAGTCAAGGTCAAGGTCACCGTTACTAAAAATAGAAAAACGCTTTCCGCTCAATAACTTAAGTTATGAATGATATTTCATAATGAAACTTGCTGTGTACGTAGCTTGTGTGAAGACCCTGCTTGGGATTGAACGTGGGGCTGGTGGGGTCAAGGTCGAGGTCACCGTTACTAAAAATAGAAAAACGGTTTCCGCTCAATAACTTAAGTTAGGAATGATATATCATAATGAAACTTGCTGTGTACGTAGCTTGTGTGAAAAGTTTAGGATTGAAAAGCGGGGCTGGTGGGGTCAAGGTCATTGTTACTAAATATAGAAAAACGGTTTATGCTCAATAATTTTAGTTAGGGAATGAGATATCATAATGAAACTTGCTGTGTACGTACCTTGTGTGTAGACCCTGCTTGGGATTGAAAGTGGGGCTAGTGGGGTCAAGGTCAAGGTCACCGTTACTAAAATTAGAAAAACAGTTTCCGCTCAATAACTTAAGTTAGGAATGAGATATCATAATGAAACTTGCTGTGTATGTAGCTTGTGTGAAAAGCTTAGGATTGAAAAGCGGGGCTGGTGGGGTTAAGGTCACTGTTACTAAATATAGAAAAACGGTTTCTGCTCAATAACTTTAGTTAGGAATGAGATATCATAATGAAACTTGCTGTGTACGTACCTTGTGTGTAGACCTCGCTTAGGATTGAAAGTGGGGCTTGTGGGGTCAAGGTCACCGTTACTAAAAATAGAAAAATTGTTTCCGTTAATAACTTAAGTTAAGGATGAGATATCATATTGAAACTTGCGGTATAGAAAGCTTGTGTGAAGACCCCTCACTTGGGATTGAAAGTGGGGCCGATAGGGTCAAGGTCACCGTTACTACAGTTATTTTCTGCTCAATAATAATAAAGGTTAGGAATGAGATATCTTACTTGCTGTATATATAGCTTTTGTGAAGATGCAGCTTGAGCTTGAAAGTGGGACAAGTCAGTGGGGTCAAGGTCATGTCACATGGGACCAGTCAATGGGGTCAAGGTCACTGATACTAAAAATAGAAAACAGTTATTTTCATCTTAATGAAACTTGCTTTATAGGTAGCTTTTGTGAAGATGCAGCTTGGGATTGAAAGTGGGGCCAGTCAGTGGGTCATGGTCACTGTTACTAAAATAGGAAAAACAGTTTCAGCTCAATAACTCTCACAGCCAATATTCAGTACCTACCAGTTAGAATTTCATGAAATTTTAAACGAAGATCACCAAAGAGACTGCGATGATGCCCGTCAAGATTTTTTTGATTGGTCAATTCACTTTTGAGTTATTGCCCCTGATTTAATTTATTGATTATAACGTTAGAAAATTATTAATTATTATTTTGACAGTTTTGGAGCGTAAATCAGATCAAGCACGTTGACCATTTTCTAGTAATTCAAATTGAAATACGAAACTATTGGATATAATAGTGAAGCAACTATCATCAAAACATGGGCACATGGTTTCAAATTATATGAGTATTATTATTATAAGCGTACCCCTATATAGAGAGAATGTTGTACAGCGGCCTTGTTTAGCTGCATTGGATATGACGTCACAGGAACTGGTATCAGTGTTTGCTGTGACAACTGTAAAAAACTGGGTAGCAGCTTTCAAAACATCATATTCGTTGCGGCTAAACATGGCCGCTGCACAACATTCTCTCTATATAGGGTTCACTCGGATAATTTACAACCATGTGTCTATGATCAGAAACTGCTGGGCACAAAAAGAACATCCTGCAAATTGCTAAAAAGTATGCATATAGTTGTACATATATTTGAATTTCTAACATTCTTGTTTTCACATTCTTCTGTATTAACGAGCCATATTTAACATAACACCATAATCAACAACACATGCTTTACCACGGGTAATGTAGGAACAACATGTAAAGCCTGGGTCCCACTGAGCATTGCATTCCTCGGCAATGTACTCCCGATTTAAATGAATGAGTTATCAGGACATCGGGAACAGGTCCATCGTGGTCTAGGGGAAGTTTTGGGGAAGTCATGAGAATTTGTGATATAGGAATGAATCGTGATGAATCGGGTTGTATATGAAGGTATCGGGAGAACATCACTGATGAAGAATTCCTTAGTGCGACCTAGGCTTAAATCGAAGGTAATAAAATCTAGTGGATTTGCGTTCAATTAGCAAGGAATTAAGAGCAATATTCCAAAATCTTGATACAATTAACGATTCATTTGTGTTTTCAATTATTTTGCTACAATTTTAATGAAGTGTTAATATTTGTTCAAACTGGGTTAGCAGAGGAATTCATAAACTATTTAAATGGGGGATTTGTACTTTGTAAATTAGAACTGTTACATTCAGAAAGTGAAACGGATTCGCGAACGTACCTTTAAAGTGTTGTACTACACAACGATTGTGAGGCGCCAGACTTTCGGGACGGGATGCCGTGTTTTGAGTGCTTTGAGTGTTTTTGATGTTTTCTGTGCTCGGCTGGTTGGGTTGAGTGCTGCCTTCCATGTCTGACTTAATATAATCTATTGGCCATTCAAAATCAATTATTGTAGTGCTCGCTCGACTTCGACTTTCATAATAATGAATTTAGTGCTGGCTAGACATTTGACATTTAAAATAATAAATTTAGTGCTGATTTAACATTCAAGTCAATGATTGCAGTGCTGGCTCGACTTGTGTCATTCAAGATAATGAATTTAATGCTGGCTCGACATTCGTCATTCAAGATAATGAATTTAATGCTGGCTCGACATTCTTCATTCAAAATATGGAGTTTAATGCTGGCTCGACATTCTTCATTCAAAATATTGAGTTTAATGCTGGCTCGACAATTCTTCATTCAAAATATTGAGTTTAATGCTGGCTCGACATTCTTCATTCAAAATATAGAGTTTAATGCTGGCTCGACATTCTTCATTCAAAATATTGAGTTTAATGCTGGCTCGACATTCAACATTGAAAACTATTAAATGTACTGATGATTCTACATTCAAGAATCAAGTGTTGGTTCGACATTTGCTTGTCACGATCATGAATTTGGTGCTGGCTGAATATTCGAAATACACAACAAAATCAAAAGTGGTGCTGACTCGACTTCTGACATTTAAAGGGACTGCCTCACGTATTGGTGTATTGTAAAAATCAAATTAAATTGTCAAATATTCAGTTAATTTTGGTATAGTTTCCTGTATATGCCATAAACAATCACAGATGTTTCGGCTTTACTTTGTTGAAGTTACAGGTTGATCATGTGTGAATTACATAATTCACAAAACATTTTGGAAGGAAACTCTGCGATATTTTCAAACAGAAAAATATTGAGTGCCAAATATAAAGAGTGATTAAAATTGCTTATATGCCATAAATCTTTCATTAAGCAACCACCAGTGGCTGTCTATTATATAAATACTTGGTTTGGTAGGAAAATTACGTGATACAAAAATTTTAGCCCGATCTGTGAGGCAGCACCTTTAAGATTCATTTAAAATAAAGAATTTGTTGTAGTCTCAACATTCGACATTAACAATAATAACAGAAAGTGTAACAAAGTACTCAATTGACGTAATGAATTAAGTACCACAGGTAATTGTATCATTTATAAAGATTAAAAAAAATATTCGATAACATTAATTTTATAAAAAAATATGTTATACTCTTATCAATGATACAGATATTTGTGTGTACAGGCTCAACATTCAAATACACTTACAACGCCATTGTCGGTATTTCTCCTCTCGTTGCAGTTTGATATGACGTCACATACCACGTGGTTTAACACTGATTTGTACTTGATAATGGAACTTTGATGTTACCAGTACTGTACGTACCTATACCTAGGTATGAAAGGCCTATAACCAGCGATATAAATGTCAACTGTCCTGTAACAATTTACATTATGCAATCTGTCTACGTTTTACGATACAGAATAAACTCCCGCCGCAATGTGTTGCAGTCCATTGAAAATTCCATGCTGCTTAGATCATTGATAAAATGCACGAATCAAACGCGTTTGTTCTGTGTGAACACTGTATAACTACAGACAGGTAGATATATACATTGTATATCAGTAAACCAGACAATAATAGAAGATGGCATCAAAATACAGATTGTCATCTAAATCTATACTGTGAATTTCAGAAAATCTGGGAGTGTCGCCACCTCGTGGTTTTCAACAGGGTAGACGATGACGTCATTTGTGGCGGCGAATATTTCCACGGGTGCGTATACGTCATAAACGTTCGGAAATCCATCTTCAATCTTAAATGATCAAGATGTATTATACCTTTCTTTCTCTCCGGGTATCAATAACTGAATTATTGATTACTAGTAATATGTTTTAGGATGGTTCCTTATATCCAAACTTGATCATTGATTTGTACGTTTTGCGCGTATTATCCCTTATCAAATCGTAACTACCCGGATCTTTCCGTCATCGATGCCGAAGATCCCTCAACACATGTTACGTCAGTTATGACCGAGGGGTCTCGATTGGCACATATCCCCATACGATAATGGTCTAAAAAGTTCATATAATTCAGGTTTTCTATAAATTTATTATGCATGTTCTTAGTAAATACTAACACACAAGACACACTTATATGAATGTTCCTTGGTCTCCATCCCCTGCTAGAAGCACTTGCGAATACAGACTACATTGAATGGTCCAATGCTACACATTCTGTGGAAGCAGCCTGGTTTGATTTGCTAGATCTACATTTAGAGCATTTAACGGTCCAATACATAACCGCGGAAGGAGGCTGTCTTGGTTTACTTTATTTAGAGCATTTACACAGTCCAATACCTTATACATTCCGAGGAAGAAGGCTGATTTAATTTACTGTATTTAAAGCAATCAATACTCGCACCACATGCGTTCGTTATAAACCATTTGTTGATTAGTGTATATATTTTTAACGCTACGAGTGACGATGCACGTAGTGTTGATATTACGAACATGTTGAGGACAACAACTAGAACAATCCGCTACTCTCGGAACAAAGATAATGTACGTAAGCTTATTAAATATGCACCGTGATATTTCACACAATATCAGCTCGCAATAAGGGCACAGCTTTGCTTACAATTTGGAAATCTGAGCATACGCCCGATTTCAACGTCACATCAACAGAACACACCTTATTTACGTAAAGCAACAACTATCGAAACATCATCGAAGATTCAATGAAAATTTGGTGAGAAATTTCTATAGAGTACGTTATTGTCTGGAAAAAGCATTATCCTGTACCGGTTCAATGACGGAGATTATAAAACGAATCTGATTGGTTTACGGTAAAAATACGTCATCACCATGTTAACAATGTGCTAAGTATAGTAAATTCATACTGCGGATAGGCAGCTATGAATTATATAATCAAAACTATACATCAGAATGCTCTTCCTATAGACAAAAACGCCTTTTTATCATCATTAATATCATAGATACTTTGATACGGTGTCTGACATTCGGTAAACAACGGCAAATACTTGTACTAAATGATTGCATACACCCACTTCAAGGCGTTCAAATAAGCACATCGTGTGTCTATCTCAAATAAGGACACTGCGTCTATCCCAAACAAGCACACGACGTGTCTATATCAAATAAGCACATTGTGTGTCTGTCTAAAGTAAGCACACAGCTTGTCTATCTCAAATGAGCACACTGTGGGTCTGTCTCAAATATGCACACTGCGCGCCAATCTCAAATAAGCACACAGCTTGTATATCTCAAATAAGTACACGGCGTGTCTATCTCAAATAAGCACACGGCGTGTCTCTCTCAAATAAGCACACGGTGGGTCTGTCTCAAATATGCACACTGCGCGCCAATCTCAAATAAGCACACAGCTTGTATATCTCAAATAAGTACACGGCGTGTCTATCTCAAATAAGCACACGGCGTGTATATCTCAAATAAGCACACTGTGGGTATGTCTCAAATATGCACACTGCGCGCCAATCTCAAATAAGCACACAGCTTGTATATCTCGAATAAGTACACGGCGTGTCTATCTCAAATATGCACAGAGCGTGCCAATCTCAAATAAGCACACAGCTTGTATATCTCGAATAAGTACACGGCGTGTCTATCTCAAATATGCACAGAGCGTGTCTATCTCAAATAAGCACACTGCGGGTCTGTCTCAAATATGCACACTGCGCGCCAATCTCAAATAAGCACACGGTGGGTCTGTCTCAAATATGCACACTGCGCGCCAATCTCAAATAAGCACACAGCTTGTATATCTCAAATAAGTACACGGCGTGTCTATCTCAAATAAGCACACGGCGTGTATATCTCAAATAAGCACACTGTGGGTATGTCTGAAATATGCACACTGCGCACCAATCTCAAATAAGCACACAGCTTGTATATCTCGAATAAGTACACGGCGTGTCTATCTCAAATATGCACAGAGCGTGTCTATCTCAAATAAGCACACTGCGGGTCTGTCTCAAATATGCACACTGCGCGCCAAGCTCAAATAAGCACACAGCTTGTATATCTCAAATAAGTACACGGCGTGTCTATCTCAAATATGCACAGAGCGTGTCTTTATCAAATAAGCACACTGTGTGTCTGTCTCAAGTAAGCACACGCTCTGTCTGTCTCAAATCGATGGGTTGGCGGAAAGCTATTGTAACTCCAATATAAAACATAGGGAGTAACAATAGTTTTCCGCCAACCCATCGAAATAAGCACACTGGGTGTCTTTCTCAAATTGCACACTGCGTGTCTATCTTAAAAATGCACACAGTGTGTCTATTTCAAATATGCACACAGCGTGTCTGTCTCAAATAAGCACACTGCGTGTCTATCTCATTTAAGCACACGATGTGTCTATCTCTTATAACTGTCTAATACAGTCTACGTAAATAGTGCAGATACAGCATTATCAGATCGAGAGAAAGTCTCCGAAGGAAGAGACATTAGATAGAGGCATGTCCGGAGTGCGCCTAGCTTATTATTTGGAGTATCGACTTGGTTAGTTTATGTGCCCTGTGTATAGTACCGGTACAAAGCTTCCTGACACCTTGAACCAGATACACACGGTCAGATATAACGGGAAATACTAGAATTTCATAAATGTCAAGTTGTCATGCCGGGGATTGAACCCACTGAGGTATCGCCGCTATTTATATATATATGAATAACTTTTATGACAAACTTTATCATAGGCATTGACATTCCCTATTGTTATCACATACTGTAAGATAATGTATTTTCGCGATTTCAAAATTTCGCGAATTTGATATTATAAGTTAGTTAAATATTCGCTATTGTTAAACTACAGAGAAAAATATATTTTGCTTTTAACTGACGTAATTTATGTTCACAACCATTAATTTCTCCTAAAATACTGATTTCGTGAATATAGCAAAATTTAATCCCTCGCAAAAATTTCTGACTTTGCAGTATTATAGCGGAGTGATATAACTATGGGGCCAAGTCATATCTTTTAAACACTGAATTTAGAGCATTAGGGCTCATATGATAAAGGTATAACTCATATTTCATGTGTCACAAACAGGCGAGGCTGGTGACTGAGCTTCGTACATATTGGTGACTTTATTACAAAAGCAGTATTGTAAAAATGTCGTTGCACTATTGTTAAGTGTAATTTAATGCATAATTAAACTCAAAAACACCTACGTCGTAAGTTAAAATGTCCCATTTTAGAAATATGTCATATTGTAACGACAGCGGGTTTAAAATGATCTATCGAAAATATCACGTTAAATACCCATAAACTTTAAGTCATAAATTTTCATCAGATTTGAAGTTTTGACATTAAACAAGCCTGTGTTTGGTATAATGACATTGAGCGTACGAGTTTATGGTACAGTTAGGTCTCGATACATTTATGAATGAAATATTTTATAGGTCGGACCGGAACGGCTTTTACTCACCGTTACAATTTACCTGCATATTGCGGTGTATATAAAACCAAGTGTTATCCGGTATAAACTCCATAGAAAAGTTATCTATAGATAAAGAAGCTTACGTTATTCAAATTCATAACAAACGTGTTTTAATTACTATAAAAAATATTGCGGATGTAAAATAATAGTATATGATTATTTACTGGAATATATACCACGTCAATAAAAATGTAAGTAGATCTACGCGTTTTATACGTGAATTTGTTTTATAGAAAATTGTACAATAATAAAATTTATATTATTAATATTAAATCATTGTTATAAATTACAATAATTGAATGTAAATATTTTTTCTTTCAATTATATTTTTATTGATATCAATTTGAATAATAAGTGTATAAAGTTTAAAAACGAATATAGTAAAACCTTATTTGTTAGGTCATCGATGGGGTTCCGTTTAAATTGCCTAAAAATACTAACTTGAATAAGGAGCGAAACTGTTGGTTAAAATGGATGTTGACTTGTATTCACACTAGCCTTGATCGAGCATGTCTTGTATACCTAGTTGGCTTGAAAATATGTCAAACCACCTCCTTACAATGTCCACTACTACAAAACCCTGTCTGGAAAGACCACCAATTTCAGAGCACCATTTGCAATGACATTTTACCTGTTAATAGAGACCACCTGTTTTGTCAACACAGCCCACCTTTCCACTTTTCTCGTTGATTGTATTTATAGACAGGTTTGGCTTTATAATTAACATTTATAAGTGTGCAGCTGTATTGAGAATCCGTATTTGATGGACATTTTTACTGGGTGCATAGGACAGGGTCAGTTTTGTGTCATCATTCAGTTAAGGCCAAATCAGATTAGTATTGCGGTTCTTGTAACATGTTGAAAACATAAGGTAGGTAGGAAAAACATTTCTTAAATTATCTAATTGATCGTATAATTTTATACACTGGCAATCAGCAATCCGCAGTGACTTTCAGCAAAATGCCAATAAAAGTTGGTATTTCAGCCGCTTAACTGTTGAAACTTGCTCATTCAACTCATTCAGTTTTTATAATTGCTGAAACTAGTTAATTTAACTTTTTGACAGCTGGGACTTGGATTGGGTCATTTACTCGTTCAGTTGTGTGTTGGGCATTGTGCCTTGCGTGTTTTTAGTTGTTCAATTTATCGAATAACCTTACTAGTATTATACACACGTTTCTACAATCGCTCATAGTTTAGTTGACGAAACTGCTTTTCTCCCTACACCGCCGCTAGGCGACGCCACCTTTGCAATAGTAAACCGGTCAGCCAGTAATGTTGCGTAACTACCTACGAGGATGTAAACCGGTCATGCAAAATAGTTCTAATTATTTCATGCGGATCACATCGGTCTTTATCGCCTTGCAGTATTTCATTGACCGAAGAAAGCCGAAATTTCAAGATGACCGCAATAGAATTGAGACCATACCACACTTCTGAATCCATGTGTCTACCTCCCGGTCAACAAATAGACCGATTTCTATTTACTATTTATAGACCATCCATATGATTATATCTGCTTGGGGCAAAACATTGACTGATGAGCTATTATATCTGTGTAGTTTGTATGTGAAGGTAACTATTATTTGTCTCATATTTAAATGATCTTAAGCATTACAACTTGTAGATCAATATATATTTCTATCATGCCAGTAAGCTACGTATATCTTCCAGTACTAGTATATACGGATAGGAGTTTACATCAAGGCATTCAAGTGTGTATTATTAAAGAGTATACGCTAGTAATAAATGTACAAATAAATCAGAAAAAAATAAAGCTACATCATCTTTAATTTATAACTTCCCCTGCATTCATTCGAACAACTTTTAATCCTTTCGGCGCTTTGATTTATGTTTTCTCAGCTCGGCTAGTTAAGTTGAATGCTGCTTTCCCTGTCTGATTTAATCTTATCTTTTAGGGTAGGAGCAAAATATTAGGGAAAGTAGGACTACCAAAATCACAATATCATTTTCATTTGGCCTAACAGTATAAACACGTACTCATTACAATCCTATTGTGCAGTTAATTTTCACTTCTGGTTAGAATTTCCTTCTTAAATTTAATTACGAGACGTCCTACAGAGAAACATTCACGTTTATTAAAGGTACTGCACTCCGCAAATTATATGATAAAAATCATAGGCACATGGTTTGACCTTATCTGAGTGACCTTATATAGAGAGCAGGTTGTGCAGCGGTCATGTTGCCGCAACGTATATGCATTTTTTCCAAAAGTCGTTCACAAAGCTTTGAATTTCCAGTGTAAATTCTATTAAAAAGTGCTTATTGAGATACTTAGTACGTCTTCCAGGTAAAGATAGTGACCTAGCATATATGAACATATTTTGATGAACATTTGCGATAAAACAAATAGGATACCAACTGTGTTCTAATCAGAATTTATTCATTAAAACATGCTTCAAATCATTTGCAAAGGTTATTGGATATTTCAATAGTACATTTGACGAATTAGACCGGATGCTCGTAATATATTTACTCGAGTAAGAAGGATGAATTAATGTACAATATAGAGCAAATTCGTCGGGACTTTGAAATTTGCTCGAATTAGGCCGGTTGCTCGAATAATCGCTGCTCGTATTACCGAGGTTTTACTGTATTAAATTATTCATTACGACTTTCATATTAAGTTCATTTAATTCAGTGTATACTTCAGATATGTAGACTTCGATGACCTGGCTTATCTCGAGCATTTGGCTTGTTCCGATGGGTCCTCGAGATAAAGAGGTTTAAATATTATATTACATGTTTTAGTTTTTTGCGTGCTCTCACAACATATTTAACGGTGTTAAATATGAAACCTTTTACAACATTTTACGTCACTCTTTAAATTCAAACAATCAAAGCGGATGCTGATACTCTTGGTGTCTGGTCTGAATAGTTGGAGTCAAATTAACTCTTGGCGTCAGCAGTGCCTAGATTATTGCGATTTTATCCCCTGTATTATATTTGTTCCGTAGATACCAAAAAGTCATGGTTTTAAATTATCTGAGTGTACCCTATATATACAGCCGGTTGTGCAGCGGCCATGTTTAGCCGCAGCGGATATGATATTGTGAAAGCTGGTACCCAGTTTTTCTACAGTTGTCACAGCAAACACGGATACAAGTTCATGTGACGTCATATCCGTTTCGGCTAAACATGGCCGCTGTACAACCTGCTCTATTTATAGGGTACACTCAGATAATTGGAAACAGTGTACCTATGTTTAACAGTGCCTAGATTGTTGGGGTTATATCCCATGTGTTATATTTGTTCTCGTAACGAATAACACGTGCGAGTGGATATAACATAATTGTCATCTCTGGTCAAACGCAATAGGTTCATCAGTTTGGTGAACAAATAACTTCATGTAAAAGTAAGTGGCAATTAGGTTTCAAAATCCGTGACAAACAAACAATATCGTGACTATTATAGGTGAATAATTCCCCAGTATATTAAGTTAGCATATGGGTTTGGATCAGGTCAATATGTCCGCACTGAACGTAGGGGGAACCAGATTTAGGATCAGGTCAATATCTCTGCACTGAATAGAAAAACCAGATTAAGAATCAGGTCAATATCTCCGCACTGAACGTAGGAAAACCAGATTTGGGAACAGGTCAATATCCCCGCAATGTACGGACGAGGAACCAGATTCAGGATGGAAATTATGATTTATAAAGATGTGTAAACACTCTTCCCAGATGCCCTCCCCAGTTCATTAACCAACAGTTTGATATACTTTGTAAAATCAATGGATATTTGAAATAGCGCCAATATTAAGTGTGAACCGGTATGTAGCGGTAATTGGGGTATTAGTACACATCTTGTTCAAGTAATGTTCGTGTCTTTCATGCAATAAAATCGTATCTTACCAACGTGTAATTATATCAATATTCATTATACTAATTACCGCTCAGGGTTTGTGAATATCTTTACTAACAAACGTCATACTGGCACGGCTTATCAACCGCAAGGTGCAAACTTAAGGTAAATCCCGGTAATGATGATACGGGATGGCGGAAATACCCGAGTAGATTGCCGGGAAGACAATCGGTTCGGTACGGTCCGTGTAGCATTTATTAGCTACTGAATAATGAAAAGGTCATTCTCAGTCGTTAGCGGCCGAAGTTTTGTCTCACAACATACTTAAACAACTATTAGGTCGGAAATGACGTCACATCTAATGTAAACATTAAGTCGGAAAAGGTTTCATATCAACTAAAACTTTATTATAAAATTACGAGCCTTTAGATTATTTATCACAGTTTAACATTATCAATGCTCGTGATAGTGTACACATGTTAAATAATATTGAACGGTTAACAGTTTTTAAAGACGACAGACACTGTCTGTCATACTTAACCTCTCTTTTCGTGTCATGTGCTTTTGGGTATGTTTTGTGCCTTTTTTGCTCTGTGACATGTTTCTGCTTCCGAATATTATGACCTTCGCACATTGGAACTTTTAATTATGACGCGTATTTAAAATACTTGGCTTAAAAGACTGTGACCTAATTAACACATGGAAGTAGGACGTTGTAGCTGTTTACCATCAGTTTTCCTGTTCAATTTTGCCGCTTTGTAGATGTTTAGCATCAGTGTTTCTTGTTCAGTTTTGCTTTTTAGCTGCTTAGCATCCGTTTTCTTGTTCAGTTTTGCGTTGTAGGTGTTTAGCATCAGCTTTTTCTTGTTCAGTTTTGCGTTGAAGCTGTTTAGCATCAAATTTTCTTGTTTAATTTTGCGTTGTAGGTGTTTAGCATCAGCTTTTTCTTGTTCAGTTTTGCGTTGAAGCTGTTTAGCATCAAATTTTCTTGTTTAATTTTGCTTTGTAGCTGTTTAGCATCATCTTTTTCTTGTTCAGTTTTGCGTTGTAGCTGTTTTTAAAAGCATCAGTGTTTCTTGTTCAAAGTTGCTTTTTATCCGTTCAGAATCAGTTTTTCTTGTTTAGTTTTGCGTTTGTTATTGTTGCGTGTGCTTTAATATTTCTGTTGAGTTATGTCTTCCCTGCCTTCCCTGCATTCCCTGTCGAATCTTGGTATTATTTTACGTAGCCCTTACTAGTGGCTTTTGTTATCTCACGTAAACCTTGGTCTACCAACCACAACAACGATCGTTGGACGAGGAGTAGTATTTCGTCATACAAAGTTGACATTTCTTTTTATAAATTATCATAGTACATCTTAAAGTAGAATTTTAAATCTCATACCGAGTATTAAATTACAATGTTTTTGTGGGTAATTGTGTGGGTAATTCATTAGGCTCACCACACGGTGTATATTTACACAATTGACATAAACTATAGTACATTTAACCGACTTGTGGCCACCACTGTCTACTTGGTAAACTATCCTTCAATGTGAAGAGCACTTAAAGTCCCATGGTTGACATCAGAAGTTTGTGAGGTACTGACGTGTTCTATTTACATTTGTTCCATAGGCAAATGGTTTCATATTACATGTATCTGAGTGTACCCTATGGTTTCAAATTATCTGAGTGTACCCTATGGTTTCAAATTATCTGAGTGTACCCTTTGGTTTCAAATTATCTGAGTGTACCCTATGGTTTCAAATTATCTGAGTGTACCCTATGGTTTCAAATTATCTGAGTGTACCCTATGGTTTCAAATTATCTGAGTGTACCCTATGGTTTCAAATTATCTGAGTGTACCCTATGGTTTCAAATTATCTGAGTGTACCCTATGGTTTCAAATTATCTGAGTGTACCCTATGGTTTCAAATTATCTGAGTGTACCCTATGGTTTCAAATTATCTGAGTGTACCCTATGGTTTCAAATTATCTGAGTGTACCCTATGGTTTCAAATTATCTGAGTGTACTCTATGGTTTCAAATTATCTGAGTGTACCCTATGGTTTCAAATTATCTGAGTGTACCCTATGGTTTCAAATTATCTGAGTGTACCCTATGGTTTCAAATTATCTGAGTGTACCCTATAGTTTCAAATTATCTGAATGTACCCTATGGTTTCAAACTATCTGAGTGTACCCTATGGTTTCAAATTATCTGAGTGTACCCTATGGTTTCAAATTATCTGAGTGTACCCTATAGTTTCAAATTATCTGAATGTACCCTATAGTTTCAAATTATCTGAGTGTACCCTATGGTTTCAAATTATCTGAGTGTACCCTATGGTTTCAAATTATCTGAGTGTACCCTATGGTTTCAAATTATCTGAGTGTACCCTATAGTTTCAAATTATCTGAGTGTACCCTATAGTTTCAAATTATCTGAGTGTACCCTATAGTTTCAAATTATCTGAGTGTACCCTATAGTTTCAAATTATCTGAGTGTACCCTATAGTTTCAAATTATCTGAATGTACCCTATAGTTTCAAATTATCCGATTGTACCCTATAGTTTCAAATTATCTCACTGTACCCTATAGTTTCATATTATCTGAATGTACCCTATAGTTTCAAATTATCTGAGTGTACCCGATATAGAGAGAAGATTGATCAGTGGCCATGTTTAGCCGCAACGGATATGACGTTTCGAAAGCTGGTGCCCAGTTTTTCTACAGTTGTCAACAGCAAACACGGATGCAAGTGCCTGTGACGTCATATCCCTATGATTTGTTCCACGTAATTGGACCGGGGTACTAGTCCGCACAGAAGTCTTCATCGGATATAAACCCTGTGTCAAAGACCACCTGTGAACTAACACCTATTTTACAAAATATGTCTCCTCGAAGCCGGGGGTTATTGACCAATTAGGCAGTGCCCTGATAAAACCGAATGGTCAATTACGACTGTCTCAGTAGATTCCCAACATAAACTACGTCATGTTGTGTTGGTCATCAATATTTTAATACATATAGGCCTTGCTAGCAAACTAGCCGTAAGACAATTTAAATTGAATAAATTCCCAAGTTTACATCAGATGAATGGTCAACGTTTTTTCGGTCTGATCTATTACAAGCCATCTATCAAAATTACAATTTAAAACAATTACCGAATTGAATCAACTATTTCGAATAAATAACTATGCATTAAATTTATTGACATGCATATAAAGGAATACCATTGTTTATGTTAAGAAACTTGGTAGGTTGACATTTCGATATATTATCTAGCTTCGTGTTTTGCATGCAATGTATCAAAACAAAGACGCAGGAATGTGTGGGCGTTTAAATTGACGCATCTGGTATTAAAGCTCCGTCGACTAATCAGTTACCAGCCTATTAACAGCATCCTAAAGTATGATTATGACAAAATGTGGTTAAAAATTCATAACAGAATATAATCTGATAGCCTAGAAAACATCGATCATTTCTAATCCAATGTTTTCCACGTGACCTTGTACGTCATTATAATATAAGAAAATCGTCCGACTTCATGTAGAGTAATTATAGTTATTGGACGCCCACCGGTTTCAACATGCCCACTTATCAACGTATCGCCAACTATGCATTAAACGTAATGAGCGTAAGAAGTTGTGAGCATGGCATTGTTACATAAAACGAAAAAAAAATTAATATCTAATGATATCTGTGTTACAAATCCGATTCGGTCACCATTCGATGATCTGTCGGCGTAATTCTTGGACAATCGGACTGGAGGCCAGACGGATATCAGCCGGTCATCGTCGGAGCATTGTCGGACAGCATCTAGGTGCAGCTTAGCGACAAAAACATTTGTCGGTGACAATCCGATAACAGAGCGATGTTGCCTGACGACTGACGGACATCGTACGATCATCAATCGATCCCCATCTGGCACCCTGTCTCCAGGATTCAATGTAGATCATGGCCTCATCCGATTCTTGTCGCCTTTAAATGTGTCTATATGAAACGTAATACACGAACGTACGATGACGAAAACGCGATCGTACTATGACGTAAACGCGAAAGTACGATGACAAAAGCACAAATATACGATAGCGAAAGTACGATTATGAATCCACGAAGGTACGATAATGACGAAATGTACGATGAAGAGAGCACGAAAGTACAATGAAGAGCGTACGGAAGTACGACGAAAAGCGCACGAAAGTTCGATAAAGAGCGCACGAAAATAAATGACGTGATCCCGAGAGTACATTGATGATAACGCGAAACAACAACTACGAAGGTACGACGAAGAAAGCCCGAAAGTACGTAGAGGTTAACACGTGCTTGGTCATCGTACTTATGTGGTATCACGTTTTCGCGTTACAAAGATAGACACATTTAATGTAGTTAGGGGAGAAGTACGTCTTGTGAAGTGTACATCTCCGACTTATACACCAAGACTTACCGTGTATATGCACCTTAACAGTCCGCTTATGTTGTTTTAATCATCGCTATAAACCATATACCAAGGCCTTGTCTCCGATAGTGTAGAATCTTTAGTTTTCGCGCGTTTTAATTTTCGCGGGTGTCAATTTTCACGGAATTTGTTAAAAACGGTACTTTCACGGGTTCCTAAATTCGTTGATTTAAAATATTTGTAGAAAATTCTCATTGTTTATGGTGTTTAGGTCAATTATTCGTGGGGATTGAATTTAGCGATCCAGTTCATCCGCAAAATCAACGAAAATTAATCCACTGCGGATATTAATTATTTTACGGTATTCAGTGTGTTGTTTGTGACTGCGCAATGAATCGAGAGTTTGACTAGATTCTAGTTGTTTTTGGCTTGCAAACATGTTATGTCGAAGGTCTAATGTGAACTATTATGTTTATTCGTTCTAGATATTAAACACATTATATAATGCGATCATAAATTCATATAACACGTGGTATTTTCCTCGACAGTTTGTCGAATTATGTAATAAACGAGATTGTTACGAAAGTTACAGGCCAAATGTAATATCCGTTACCTTACAACATAATTAAGCGACGGTAATTGTTACAAATAGTTTTCATATGTCCCGTTAATATTAAACATATAGAGAGTACAATGTTATTGTTGTTGCTAATACCAATGAATTCATACACCAGTAACAACAGTATACTGTATTTTCAGAGTTACACCACACACACACTGAGCGGCAAGAATATTTGCGTTATTTACTGGATGTGCCTAGAAGATTAAGAGATAAGCCACAGTAGACAGAATACAGATAAGATTAACAGCATCTTACTGACGGGCATTTTTCTAAGCAAAGAAACGTTGTTGTTAGCCGTCGTAATTTGCAGAGAAAAAGAGAAAAATACTCAACTCTGGAATTGTTTCAAGAATTCAACTTCGACAGTTTTGTGATATTTTTTAAAAGATTTTTTATAGATATTTTTTTAAAATAAGACATCTTGGTATTTGTCGAACGTTGGATATTCATTGTGATAAGGAATATCGAATTATTGGATTAACAGTGCTGCGTTCGACAGTCGACCAGAAAGGATCAGGCAACGTGTGGATACTATTATACTCTACGATTTAAACGATCTTTGTGACCACTTGTGGAATTTTGTGGAACAAGCTATTTGTGATACCACTGGATACATAAAACAACAAAAATGGTGGACATATTATTGCGATATTTTATATTTTTTATCATTACCAGGTGAGTGTTATTATTTTTATTTAATTATTTAAATGTTCACCAACATCTAAAAATCGCAGTTTCGTTTATATTTAGTAACGTTTTATCCCCAATTTTCTCAAAAACACTCAAAGGTGACATAATTTATGCAATAAAATGATTAAAATATAATTAATCTATGGGTGACATATTGTCACCCGTCGGAATTTAAGACAAAAGGTCTTGTCTACTGAAATATTCAAAGAAAAACACTAAGTTTATATAACTATTCTGAGGCAGAGTGTCCTGAGTTTAGGGCCAGTCTGAATAAGACCAGGCTATTCTTACCAAATTAATTAATGAAACACATTTGTAATCAATTTATTTAATCTATTAGAAAGATGTATATTTATTATTGACAAGGCGTGATATTCGTAAGCAATTCTTTAGGAATACGTGTCTGGAGTTTGTTTCATAAAACTTTAGGCGTTTGGCACGAGCATTTTGATTCTGTTCAATTTACCTGAATTAATTTGTATGCCGGTGAATTTTGTGGAAACTTCCTTCGAGAAAGCTGAATTTACCACATACATGTAGAATAATTGTGAAGCGCATATTTTTTGTTTAATGTGGTTAGATCGTAATATGATCTAATAATACTAGAAGTATAGAACAAAACAGAACTTATATTTTCATTTTGAGAAACATACTTATTTTTTTCTCAATAATATGCGTTTAAATATACATACATGAAATTAAACAATATAGTATCATGGTACAATGGTGGGGTTGTAGGGATGGTGAGTTAGAATAACAATACGGTAAAGGTAATGATACTAATATAATTTCGTGTTTTGGTGTTTGTCTACCCTTTTGTATTCAGAGGAATAATATCAGCTAATAATAACTTCTATTAGTCAGACATGATAGAATTCGATCTATAAGTTCTATCATTATGTGTTATTGTAAAATAATGATATAACATAGTAAGCTTGTAGCGTGTGTACTGTCCACCAGGGATGTATTATTATTAGAAATAAATATATAATGTAAATATATACAACCATTACGTAATCTATGTGCGTTTCCAATATATTTCTTCTACCAATTTATGTTGTAACATTAGTTTTTGTTAATTTAGAAAACTATCTGTCAACGATATCATTTTTACGAATAACTGGCAGTGTATTTTAAATCGCGAGATCATGAACTTGAGATCATGAGATCTGATGATGAAGTATAATCGTGAAATTATAAACTTCAGATCGTGAAATAATGAAACAAATCGTTAAATAATATAGTAAAATCGTATATTCATGACTTAGATGGCTTTGTTTAACAATTTTTCAATTAGTTCAGTTTTGCTGGACTGTATTTTGTATCATTATCTAAATGTAATCGATTTTACCTATCGTCCAAAAGACAAACGATGAAACATCGTGGCTATTCTACAAGGTATCGATATGCATTACGATTTCACAGAAGTACTGCAATACACGTACGTATTAGGGTATTTTCGCGATCGTGTGACCTGCACTAAAGTACACATGCTAATTTAACGGACAATATGGCTATGGCTAGGATGCTTTCGTCTCACTCTCACGTTTTTCGTCAATGATTGATAATCTAAAAGAGCAATACATCAACATAAAATGTTTAAAAAAGGAAGCTATAAACGTTAACAGCCTCCCACAAGAAGTTTACACTAATTTGCATAAATTTTACAAATGAGTACCAAAGCTTATAGCGCCCCGATTGTAGATTGTATCAAATGCTGTATTGTAATGGATTTATTGTGTAATTTAAACTGACGTTATAGAGCCACTGAGTAACAAATACAATGGAAATGCGTCGTTGTTAGATCTACCAGGATATCGCCGTGTTCTGGCATTTTTAAAATTGGGCGTGGGCGTATGAAATAGAATTAGGTCACGTTTCGTAACAATATAAACTTTGTGAAATGGGAAACATTACTTAAAATGACATTTAGAACTTCGTCTACTAGTTTCACCGCCTCACAATAATATAATTATCCGTCTTCGTGTTTAGTTTAACTTAATCAAGTGCATAAAAAGTCGCTATAATTACGGAGGGATTGGCCCGGAGTTTATAGACTAACAAAGCTGTAATTCAGTCAATGCAATGTTATTACAACATCCTTGCCAATAAGAACAAGGCATCATTCGGTGCGATTCTGACAACAGCCGTGTGATGTTGACTATGTTCTTCATTAAGGGGACCATCCTCTAACAATACAGCAAAAACAATATGGTCCTAACGTCGGTCTTGTTTAAACTAGAAATTAAACTCGCTCTTTGGAAGCTCTCTTTGAAACAACTTTCTGTCACTTTTGTTTAAAATACGAAGGCTCGGTGGTGACATTTCAATTTTTGACGATTAAAACTGTTTATGCTACACAAGTGCAAAGATCTGCTGGAAATTCCACAAAAAAAGTTTAGTTGACATAATCATGCGGCACATTTGTATTAACTCTTCTAGATTGGGTGGTAATAAATGTTGGCGTCGTTTATATTACGGAGTTATGTTTTACAACATTAAGATGCTTGTTTTCGTGTTATAAGTGTCATGAGATAAAAAGACGAATCTAATCCTCGGTGCGAATTCATACAAACTTGTATCCTTTTTTTACGATTTTTTTTCAAGAACTTGTTTATTAAAGGTTTATAAGAATAAAAACCGAGTAATCCGCATGATAGGAATAACTTTATTTTAGAGAGTAGTAAGGGGAGATCACCCACGAATGTTTAGTATTGTTTAAGTTCTAATTCAATCAATACTTCGACGAGCTACCGACTTAAAACAATTCTCGTCATGATTGCTGTGTTTAACCGAACATTATTTCAATTTGGCCTAAAGTAATTCAATCTCTTCATACTATATATATATATCCAAGAATACAAATGTATTTAAATAGATCTACGTAATTTGGAAAGACAGGTGTCCCGGATTTACTTACCTAATTCACGGAATCTGGTTCTAATTCAAACTTTAATACCGGTGTCGCTATGTGTATGTTATATCATACAATGTGTCGTCATAGCAAAGTCATAACAATAACAGTCAAATAACAATTTGCAGTATTCCCGTTCATACGGAGTTCTGTTAGAGCCATCGCCTTTGAATGGTTCTACATGTATTTGTTTCGCGAAAAAACGACATTACGAAATCAAAGTACGATAACGAAAACAGGAAACTACGTTGACGAAAACGTGAACATACGGAATACTTTTAGTACGATGGCGAAATTAGGGATTAAATTTAGTCCCATGTCTATTAAGATTTGTTACGGATTAGGGTTCAAATTTGATTAATTGTATCGGGACCAAGATAGTCCCTTCCGAGCTCCTAATAAGCAGTATCGACAGTTCAGACCGATATTGTGAGTACAAGGAATACGGGTGCACTAGCCCCAGCTTGATCGATATCGAACATTTGGTTATCTAACTTGTCCTGTATACTAGTATAGCAAACTCCAGATACATTTACACTTAATTTTGATGTTAAACGTAATATAAAACAACACTGGGGCTTATTAATTGCTTCAGATTTTAGGCTAATAAAATGATAAAAAAGCATCATAAACATTATTCTTTATGTGTCATTTAATAGACTGCGGTTTTATTGACAATTATTTCAAAATGACATAAAATGGTTAACATTACGACAACGTCAACTTCATCTGAGGTTAAACGTTAAGTACATCGAAACGGGCAGCTTAAACTTACATGTATTATAAGTTATCATGTACCACGAGCGTGTAATTTTATGTAATTTTCTTAATTTTGAAATTTCTAGTAAATGGTTGTTTACGACGAGGATTGCTTGTGGGTCACCTACATTTAAACTGGTCATATGAGTCAGGCTTCGTCCGTTGGATAATCACCTCATTATTTACAAGTAAACAACCGACACTGGTTAATCGTTGTTGTTCTGCGTTCGACCGAAGCAGTCGTAATAGTCATTTGCTGGTGCGGGCAATGGCCCCGACTTCGGGGTATGAGACTGTTATCTAATGCAAGGAATCCGGGTGCGTTACCCTAACTTTTCCCACCGAGCAGCATCGATACGCTACCTCTGGGTAAAACCTGCCAGTTCATATCGTGTTAGGTTGGAAACGGTTCAAAGCGTTTCCAAAATTGACCAACTGCCCCGGCCCAGAATCGAACATCCGATTTGTAGTCAAGAGCGTGACCCACTTGGCCACCGTGGCACCCTTAGGTACGATGCTGATAAAACTCTTATCATATTACTACGTTAGACGATGCTTTATCTTCTAAACAAATTATTTTAACTTTTGAGTTAATTTTCGCGATCATACCTTTTCGTACATCTTCTTAAATAAATTAAAACTTGCATTTCTGGAGACACCCGTAAACATGTGTTATTACTGTGTTAATGAAGTGTCGCTTCTTGTACCCCGTACTATAAACACAACCCCCACGCGTTCAGTCGCTAATTAGTCTAAATTATAAAATAAAACTTGAATTAAAGTAAATGCAAAAACAGATATCTTTAAATAGTACGAAAACTACTCGGTTAAATCTAATGAGTAAGCAATAAAACAATACACCAAACTCATTAAAAACTCAAAATGTTGCGATGAACGGATGAGTACTGCGTTGTTGAATGACTCAGAGTATAAAGACATCCAATTTGATTCGTCATTCAACGTAACAAATGTTATTACTTTTAATGATATTGAAAACTATGTTTTAACATGCACACGTAAACGTTAAATTAGGTTGTTGTTGTTGTTAGTTGTTGTTGTTTTAAGCGGTCAATGTCAAGGTTTGTTAAAATCGGTTGTACTTGTTTCATCCTGGGTTCTACAACATTTTCCGAACAATTGTACATACATGTTGTATTATGTAAGGTGAGTTTGTTGATGTTTTAGAAAATGTTAAGAACGATCATTTCATTAACAAGCCTTTAGTAGAACGAACACAACGTTAGTTTACCAGTATTTTAAATTTTAATTGACAAGAACGCCCACGGAAGCTATAAATGAATGATGTTTGCTTTTATGTTAAGTCTTGCTAAGTGTATTTAGAAGTTAAAAGCATTGGTAAGTAATGTGAATACAGTCTCATACGTATATATTATGCGGCCACATATCGAGCACATCTGGTTAATACTTATGTCACAACTCATCCAGACACCAGACGATGTCCGTGTATCCGATGTGTACCCGGTGTCTAGGCGTCGAAGCGTAGCAATGCATGACAATAAATTATGTCAAAAGAGGCTTAAATTTCCCCGGCCGCCGCCCGGTGACCGACCTTCCGCCCCGCATCCGGCCCGATTATGCCAAATTACACCGGGCGATAACGGACGGCGATCGGGTTGTATTCGTGGTTCAGATATAAGGGGAGTGTCGTTTGAAAATTTAGACGTGTAGGCCAACTGAACATACTTAAATACTATATAGGTGTAGGAATTTCGCGGTTTTCCCTAGCGTACGTTATAGCCTCATGATTCTACTGCGACAGTCTAGCACTGGGCTAATTGTTCCAGTGACGTGTGGGTAGTATAAGGATACTGGGTGGGTATATTTATTAGCTGTGTTCGTCCAAGTTTCAAGTACGAAATCGTTCTCACGTCGGCCCTGCGCGTAATGAATGCATGCGCGTGCTTTGCAATTTATTAACCGGTGTGCCAACATGCGAGTTTTCAAAAGATATTTCGATTTGCATAAATGCACTTTGATCGTTTTAAAATTTCATGAGAATATGTATAGTTTTTGTTAATGTTCGTGCTCGACATGTTATAGATATGACCTCAGCTAGTCAGGGGATATTATATTGAATTTGATTGCTTATATTAATCAGATGACCTTTTGATACGTGTAGTTGTTTCCAAGATAAAATGCGCCTAGACAGCTTTGCCAAATCAATGCCTAAACTAAGCTTAGACATTTTCAGCGAATACCTAAGCTTAAGTCAAACCGTTCACACGAATGCCTAAATTACACTCAGACATTTTATGCAAATGTTAAAATTGCACTCAGACCGTTTCCGCGAAAACCTAATAATAATAATAATGGTTATATATAGAATAATAATAATCATAATGATGATGATGATAATAATAATAATGATACATTAAATTTTGTAATAATAAACTTTTTATAACCTAATCTATCTTCAATAAATAGACCCTAACGAAACCATATTCCGAAAATGCTTAAAAGGAACTCAATTTCTGCGATAAAATATCATCTCCAGACAATTCCATATTATTGTATTTTACTGTTGATAATGATCATCTATTAGTATATAAACTGGGGCAGTGTTACAATGGCAGAAAACACCCGTATGTATATCTCTCAAATACATTTATTAAGCCATAAGCATGTGGTGAAAATGTGGGTATTTACGTTCTGCAACATGCTCATGATCACTTAACAATGTACTCCTTGCATGTAACATGTGGTGAAAATGAGGGCTGTAACGTTCTGCTAACATGTTCAGAAACGTTTAACAATGTACGGTTTGCACGTAAATTGTAACAAGTTGTATCAAATAAAAACACCAGACAGGTGCTCCGTATTGTGTTCACTGTTATAAGCCGCTGGTATCTTTCCATAAGACACGGATCACTTTGATGGTATAAAATGTACAAGCATATTTTATTAGATTACGATGGTACTCGCGCGTGTTTCATGGGCGTAATGCGTAGATCATATGGCAAATGTCTACAGTACCTAACATCAAGGTCAAAGTGTCTGTATAAGAGCGAATATCAAAGCAACATCCTACCTGTAACGTATGTGGAATAGATTTACGTCATGGCAACACTTCTCACCAGTCGTGAAAGCTCGGTCATTTCTGTTTACCTCCGATAAATATTCGTCGTGTATAGCTCTTAGAATACACCAACGTTAGCAGTCCATGAGTTAAAAGTCCACGCATACGTGCTAAAGTAACATAATATGTATCCGTCACGGTAACACTTCACACTTGATAGTAAAATGCGTTAGCTGAAGCCTGTGATATCATATTGTTAAAATTATAGTAAGAGCTGACCGACAAACTACACTGTTACGGCATGACTTTACTATCAAGAAATATGCTAGCCAGAAATGAACGGTTGTGCTAGTGATGCAAATTAAGATATATCGAAGGCGAATAACATTTTATTTTGATTTGTCATTGTAACTATGTTTTTAGAAATTGTATGCTAGTATCAAAAAGTACTATTACGCTAGACCAATATAGCTTAAAACTATGTTATAAATACAAATTGACAATTAGAAGTAAATCTATTAAATAATACGAACTAAACAAATTATTAGATGGCTTATAATCCAGTGACTGTAATATTATGTGATAACTTTGTGTCTGTGTATATGTTTACATGTTTATGTTGTAGATGAAACTATAAGTTTTGTTCCGCCCTGCTCTTGTGTATCAACTGAATTTAATTACTAGTATAAAATTGTAACTTAAACGATTGACAACTTAAATATTTTGCTGTTTTAACAGTCCTAACTTCGCACTTCTATTTTTCAGGGCATATTGTCAACAATTAGAATTATCAGCATTTGAGTATCGTAGACTGGTTAATTTGCCCTTGGATTTGGGGAAGTGTCCGTACAGAATGGTCCAGTTTCCAGAGGCACCTGCTCTCCAAATGTGGTACGTTATATTGATTACTTAACACGGCTTCCAACAGCAAATGAAGGTTATAAACAATTATAATATTAAGTCGGACAGGGAAGGCAGCACTCAACTTAACATCCGAGCACAGAAAACATAAAAATCATACAATGCCCAACACACAAGCGAACGACAAAATGATCCGCCCAAGTCCCAGCAGTCACAAGGCGAATGACCTAATTTCAGCAATTAAACAGCTGAATGCCCTATCTGTATGACCTAGTGTCTGAAATACCTAGTTGTTGCTGTCTGAAGTCCTAAAAAGTTAAAGAATAACAGTATTACAAAGCTGAGTGCCATGATTTCAGCAGAATGACTTAGTTTTAGCAATGAAATATCCTTGTCGAGCTGTCGGGTGACATCCTGGTTGGGCGGCGGGCGGCCGTTTGTTCAGACATTCCGGTGGGATAGTGGATCGGCGAGCGAGTGTTAATGTTGGCAGAAACAATTTGAGCGTGATAAATAACTCTAAACATATTTCAGAATGTTTTTCTGCATATCAAGTTTTGCTCCTGAGATTTTGTTTTACGGACACCAAATGCTTTGGCATGGTTACGGTTCATTACATTTGCAAATGTCGCCCATGATTAGACTTGTTGGTTAAACATTTATCAATTTAAGTTTTGTAAATGAACTTTTGTAATACACCGTATTTGCAATCTGGAGAAAATATTCGAGATTTGTTTTAAATTGAAATTATTTTATTTCAGCGGGTTTCCTGAAAGAAAGGGCCAATATGTATCTCGACAAAAGAAATTGAATTTCACAAAAATACATCCTGTACATAACGCGTCTCAGATCATACAACAAATAGGCATGTGTGACGATAAATCAGCCGATTATTTCGGTCTGTTAGCGAAGGGGGATGATTGCGTAGCGGTAAGAAATAGAATTAATATTTTGCTGACCATATCAATGTTTTTTTCAAACATTACCTCAGTGTACTTTTAGTGCTTTGATGTTTGCTGGAAAAATCCATGATATAAACTATTTTACCGGTAACAAACAATTTTGGTCAGGTCCATGTGTCGTCATTCGTACACGACGTCCTTATATTATGTTGATGACGTAAGTTTTGGCGTCGTTTATATCGTTTATAACAGTGTCTGTTTTTCTACAGAAACATGTGTATGTTGGTGTTTTAGTGTCACCATTATGATACAAAAGCATCTTACACTTGTCGTCATTTGTATTGTAATGTGTATGGGCCGGTGGCCTTATATGTCGCTAAAACTTTATTCACTGTTAATATCAACTGCCTACTAGTGATAGATCTTCTATGCGCTATATTGATGCGCCTTTCTATGGTTCGTTCTATGTCTGACTCCTGTATGGATGGCTTGACACTGCTGTCGTTTTTGTGTAGCTTATGATTGTCCGTGCGCTACAGTATTTATTTTAAACAAAATTACAATTTTGTTAACTTACAGAATGTTATCGCCAGCAAGTTGTCTTTCTCACACAAGACAGCAACATGGATGTTCACGGAATATTACAGACCCCAGGTGGACAGTCTGAGACCCGCCGTGACGATAGACGACGTCCAGTCTGCGTTTCTCAATTATCTCAACAACTCTTACTACACCCAGCATATAAGTAAGTTCTTTTTATTTAAGGGTGTTATTTTTCAACTCTTTAGGACTTCTGACATCCCAAACTAGGTATTTCAGCAGTTTGACTGTTGGAACTGGGTCAGTCAGCTTGCGCATTCAGCATTTTGATTGCTGAAACTAGTTCATTCAGCCTTTCGGTAGCTTGGATCTGGGCGGTTTACTAACTTGTTCAGTCGAGCATTGAGCCTTGTATGTTTTTATGTTTTTTTTGTGCTCGGCCAGGTTAAATTGAGTGCTGCCTTCTCTGTCTGACTTAATATTATCTTTTTTATATTATTAGGAAAATTCGTTCCTGTGTTTTTAAAGCTTCTTTCCATCGTAGCCGGAGGTCATTGACCAATTAGACAGAGATAAAACCGAATTGTCACGCATTACAACTGCCTCAGTCGAAAACAAAACCGAGTATGAACGCAACACAAAAACATAGATTCGGACCAAATTTTGCATTCCGTTTTCTGGTAGAATGACGTTGATTTAAATGACCACATTCAATTCAAACGACATAAATAAATGAGTTGATCTTGTTATATGTTCCATGTTGAATAAAAAGCTACGTACGCATACATGAAGGTCGCAAATACATATTACCTAATTGTGCAAAATACTTACAACATTTTGTTCAGATCTTAATTTTAAGAGCATGTGCTATGTCAGACTATAGAACAGATGATAACAAATCACACAGGAAAGGTAGAACTGATCACGACAGGTATAAAACAAGAACACACTAATCACACAGGAAAGGTAGAACTGATCACAACATGCATTAAACAAGAACACACAAATCGAACAGGGGAGGTAGAACTGATCACGACATGCATTAAACAAGAACACACAAATCGAACAGGGAAGGTAGAACGGGGCACGACAGGTATAAAACAAGAACACAAATCACACAGGGAAGGTAGAACTGAGCACGAAATGTATAAAACAAGAACACACAAATCACACAGGGAAGGTCGAACTGAGCACGAAATGTATAAAACAAGAACACACAAATCACACAGGGAAGGAAGAACAGAGCACGAAATGCATAAAACAAGAACACACAAATCGAACAGGGAAGGTAGAACGGGGCACGACAGGTATAAAACAAGAACACATAAAGTCCACAACTAAAATGTGCAAGAAAATATAAAAGGATACCGGTAATAGAAAATCGGACAGGGAAGGCAGCACTACACTTAAACAGCCGAGCGCAGTAAACATAAAAACATCACATATCACAATTACAAGACACAATGCCCTACAAATAACTGATCGAAAAAATGCACTTAACCGCTTTTAAACCACAGACCGCAAACACAGCTCACCTGGAAAACTTATCAATGGACGAGTAAAAAAGATAAATAAAAAAGTAACTTAATAGCTACAAAAAGAAGACTACCAAGTTCGATAGCCTATCGCATAAGTCAGTCAAAAATAACCGAAGCAAAGGCCAGCGTACACGAACCAATCACAAATGACATGTTTGATGGAGATATGATATACATGTATTTATACTTCAGGTTACGGCACACAGGAGGTTCTCATTGTTGAGTTGCATTTCAAATCCTCTAACGAAGCCACAGGGGCTTATTATAATAAGTACACTCCACGTAGGATGTCGCAGAAACTGGAAACTGTTGGAATTCCTCGTAAAGTTAAGGTATGTAACACAACAATTTAAGGTGACGAACAAAAAATAGTCGACTGGGCTTTGGCTATACGTATAACTGTGCAAAGGTGCTTTACTAAAAGTATTGGGTCAATGGCTACACATACCTGATGTTTCTGTCTTTGTTTGTACATATATCCAACTCAAAATGAACAAATTATATTACATGCATTTTAAAGGATTCTAAAAATACATATCAGTGTGGTATTCAATATTGATCTTATTTAATTGGAGAATAAGGATAGCAAATCATATCGCCTGTTACTGACCCAGAGTTAAATATGATGGTGTGATCTGATTGGCTGTCCTTATCCTTAAGGCAAGTAAGATCAATATTGAATACCACTCTAGGGCACAGATGTGAAAAAATATAATTTTAATACATTGCAACTTGTTATGCAGGTTGTTCGCTTTTCAACAGCGGATAATGTACTGGATGTGAAGACATTTAGAAGTTCGAGCTCGTTTATTGATGCCATGCGATACGTGAAACATTGTGAGAAACAGATATCTAGAACGATTAACGAGATTGCTAATGGTTGGAGGAAGGATCATCTGAAATACGGATTCAAGGCGTACGAAATAGGCCCAATAGCAAGTGAGTATTTTTTTCTGAATAAGTCCCACTAAGCTTGTTTTTAGCGAGGTTTATAACCGAACGCCAATGAGTCAGTGGTGCTAGCGTCGGCGTGGTGTCACTGCCACAATAATATAACACCAATATAATTAGAGGAACTCTACTGTACGAGGGTCATTCAATATATAACACAACATAACACAACCAATTATCTCTAGTTGAGATGATTAAATGAAACTTGGCACTTTAAATAGTAGGTCATTTCCTTTTTGATCGGATAATTTACGGAAATTTAACTGTTGATTACGTCTTCAGATCTGCTTCATATGAAAGAGCAAAAACATGTTTTTTACTTTTTCAACTGAAATGATACTTTGACCTTTCAGTGGAGAGCAGTACTGTTACGGAAGCTGAAAAACGAAGTTTGTGGGAAAGTGTTGCTATATTACAAGTAGATGCCAAGAGGACGTATGCGACACACAAAAGATATAGAAAATTTGTAAGTTTGTAATTACATTCCTTTCCCATTTTTGCTATGATGCGAAACAATCCAAAGAAGCAGTAACTTCATAAAAAATGTTTTATAACTTGGTCGGACAGCTTGTTGTGCTGGTTATAGTCTGTCCAGAACATTTTCGAGTTTCCATGTTTTACAAATTACACATGCTGTGTCAATGTCATTAACAATCATCACTTACTTAACAATCTGGTTTGTTTTTTTGCTAAACGATATGTACACTATGAATTCATTTTTAACTTACAGACTAATTTGTTCAACTTCTGTGTTTAGAAACTTAATAAGATCTACGGAACGGCCATTCAATTTATGCATCCGTAATTGCATACTACTTCACCACAGACGATCCTATTAAAGTATATCAATAGTAACATAACGTGTGACAAGAGCATTTAAGACCATAATGTTTGGTTATTTAAATTGGCAAAGAAACATGGTCTTTAAAATTGTGTTTTATTTTTTTATATTACAGTGTAAACGTCAGCGTGATAAATACTGCCTGCAAACTCGACAAGCTATCAAAGCACTGAAAGAGAAAATTACGAAGATTCATACACAGCGACGTGATTGGTTGAAAAGTTCATACGACCAACAAATGAGTTTTATGATCAGAGAACGGAACAACGTGAAACATCTTAAAACCAGAATCATTATTCTTGCCAAGGAATTGCGTAAAATGATGAAAAAGAAATCTTAAAACTGTGACGAGATGGTGGATTGAATTCTTTTGGTACACGTTTCATTAAGCAAACACTAACTGGTACAATGAAACAAACCATGATATTATGTGGCCAAATGTTCAGTAACAAGGGGCACTGGACTTGGGTTCACATTGTCAGTGAACTGTGTACCCTTGTTGTTGCTAAACATCACGTCGGGCATTGACACTGAAGCAATACAGTTCGATGGATTCACTGGAAAGGTTTTTGACTGATAGCTACGAACTTTAGGAACTGTTCTAGAAATGCCTGTTTATAGTTGTATAAATTGTAAAACACACATGCGGGTAAACATTATGCTTTAAATCAATGATGTTAAGTGAGACCAGTTAACTACACTCAACATCAGCGTTATACGGATGATAGAAACATAGAATGTTTTTCAGATTTCAGTATATTTATAGTAACATTTAGCTTGAGTCTATTTATAGTATCATGAAGCTTGACAAGCGTTATTTCACACGATCCTATTAAAGTCTATTTATAGTAACATTAAGTATGAAAGGAGTCATTAAAGACCATCCGATCAAAGTTTCTATTTAAAGTAATATTAAACTGTATAGGAATTATTAAAAACGATCCTATTAAAGTCTATTTATAGTAACATTAAGTATGACAAGAGTCATTAAGGACCATCCGATCAAAGTCTCTATTTATAGTAATATTAAGCTAGATAGGAAATATTAAAAACGATTTTATTTAAGTCTATTTATAATAACATTAAGGTTAATACGAATTATTATAAAGGTCCGAATATAAGTATATTTATTACTATTATTGCTGTGTTATAATCATTATCAAGATCCCTTAAAGTCAAGTTTTAGTATTATTAGGTTTATAGTAGTTGTTATAATAGTCCAGTAGTTATATCATGATAAACAAATTATTAAAAACCAAGATCTTATCAAGGTCCATAATTATAGTAATGTTATGTTTATACGAAGGGTGAAAACGAAGGGCATTTTATTTCAGTTTATTCATAGTAAATACATGTATTTTTGATGAAAGTACGGTGATGTAAATTAAGTTTTGTACAGACGGCATGATCTTAGATTTCGTCGATACAGTTACAGATCTGGTTGAAGCTTTGATTTGAACAACAAATAGAAGTATTCAATGGATAATGCTACATCGGAAGATTTGTTTTGTTAAATGTTAACGGACGCTGGCGTCAAGGATACAATGTTATAAGCTACTGTATTACTATTATTATTACCGTTACGGTAATTTTGTTATGCCCCCCCCCATTTTTGATAAGGGGTATATTGTTTTGCACATGTCGGTCGGTCAGTCGGTAGACCAAATGGTTTCCGTTCAATAACTCAAGAACGCTGTGCACTAGTATCTTCAAACTTCACATGGAGATTTATCATCAACAGCAGATTACCCCTATTTATGTTGAGGTCAAAAGATCAAAGGTCATTATGATCTTTACGATTTCTGCCTATTGGGCTGCCATGTGTGAGGCGTACGTGTTTTACAAACACCTCGTATTTGTTGAATTATTATTACTTTGACATATGGTTATTCTGTATAGTATTACATTATTATTAAATTAGTTAACTGTGGATCTTGATACCGCTGTTAATGCGATGGATTTCATATGTATAGATATCAATCATAAAAAATGATATTACTCTTATAGGTTGTGACATCTAATATAACATTTTTCATTGATATTGATTATAAACATATTTAAAATGTCCATTTAATTGTTCTTTTCGACGAATATTAAATCACTTTGATAACAGATAGTAACTGAATACACATGGTTATTCGAAACTCTTGGCCACTCTTGGAAAATCTTGGCCATAAACCATGTTAGTAAAAATGAAAATTTTGACGATTAGAAACACAGTTACTATAAAACAAGATCACATACAGTTGCTGTAAATGACGCTCGTGCTTTAAAAGAGTGTTAAGGTTAAAAGTACAGACTTACTCAATAAAAGTCCTTATTGTAGAATCTAATGGAGAAACAAACATGCTTTTCGATTATTTTTTGAATACAGGCACGTGGTACCTCGTGATACAGTTATACAAGTAGTTAGCCTATCAGAACACCTCGTACATTTCACCCAATCATATCTCAGACCGACCGACCAACATCAACAAAGATGACGGCTTTCACTAAAGTAACTATTGATGGTTGCTTTATTTCAGCTGGTATCAATATCATTTTCCATTTTCGAAAGCGTAGGATAATGTCATTCTCGTCCACTAGGGTATCTCTTCACTTGAATTGTTTTGACATGGGAGCTTGACTAACCACTAAGTATGAAGAATGGTTATTGTTGGTGCAGCGTATAGGCTATCAATTGTTAAGTTACCCGGGCTACGACACCTGCAAATGGTTAAGGTATTAAGTATATCGCCAGAAAATGTTTTTTTTCTGAATGGCTGGTCAAAATGACAACGTTACTGCATTTGTTCCGTGACTGACTACCAAGCTGTGATCGGTCCGTGAATGACTAAGCAATGACAACCGCACTTGTTTTGTGAATGGCTAAGCTGTTCTAATGATCACAAAACGAGTTGTTTCGTGAACGACCAAGGCCTTCTAATGACAACGGTAATTATTATTTTTATTAAATAAAATAAAATAAAAAAAATATACCAGATTTATATAGCGCCCTTTTCATGCGAACGCACGTTCAAAGGCACTTTACATAATTGTGTTGCAGCCACAAGGGCGCAGGTACATCCTCTACCAGTGCAGATACAGCATGATCTGACCAGAGGGATAGACTGAGAGAAAGCCCCGGAAGGGAGAGAGAGACATTAGATACAGACATGTCCGGCGCTGCAGAAGTGCGCCTAGCTCTTATTTCGAATAGACCTGGTTCTTTAATGTGCCCGGTGTATAGCACCGATACACAGCGTCCTGGCACTTCCTGATACTTTGCAGACCACACGGCCGGATATAGCGGGAAATATTATAAATATTTCAGAAATGTCAAGTTCCGATGCCAGGGATTGAATACACGACCTCTGGATTGACAGCCCAGCGCGTTACCATTGAGCTAAATCCGCTTATATTACTCCCTAAAAAGAATGAACGCGTGGTGTTCTGATCGGTAGTTAACCAAATATTTGTTATAATATTAATCATATGTAATTATATGTGTACATACATGTTTATATATATATATATTTATTTTGCATTTTAGGATGTTAACGTTCCTCGGTAACTTGTTAACGATCTTAGCATTACTGTTCATTGTTATTTTAGTTGTAAATCATTTACACATTCACTTGAAAAAAAATTTTCAACTTCGCATTTAATGTGTTACTTTTCTATCAAGGTAAAAACCTATCGCCCGGTTAGACTCATGGCATCAGCAATGTACCAGACGCCTAGGCACACCATTATGAACAAATCGTAGAGCTTGAAGTACATAAACTTGATAAATGTGTTACTGGATTGAGTTATTAATCGGTAATAACAAACTATTTCGCTGACTATTCCTTATGCGATGGGCAGCCACCCAACTGCCAGGCCATTAACGCCAACATGTCAATCAGACCTGGATCTGAGTCGTGCTGAGCGGACCTGAAATGACTCTGAAGTTATTACAGGATTATTTCTACAGTTCTCAGTGGTATAGTCCAGAGAATTTGACACGACTCTCGACCTTCAATTAGCATAATTTAACAGCTGGTATTTTGTCTATATTTATAACCCATGTTGTATGTTTTCATAAGCGGGAAGTATCACGAAGACGCTCGAGGTGTTATACCAACACAAATCTAAAGGACCGATATTGCACGATTAGGTCGCCGAATTTTATATATTCCACGCAAGAGCCTTTTAATATATTAATGCATAAAGGTCAGGACCATGCCAAATTCTCCGTGCTATAAATTACTAGTTGGATTTTAATTCATAATGGACCACAAAACGTATAATCATAAAGCAAAATGCTGATGTTCCAGATAAATTAGGTATTACTGAACTTTGATAGTCGAGTTTATTCGCGCCTTTCTTCACAGATTACATTTATCAATGTACATTTAATATTTTGATTGCGGTTGCATCCAACAGATGGTCTGAGAGTTTTATCTGCAAATTTGTTTTAAAAATAAACCATTGTAGTACACAGCTGTCTAGTTTAGATGAAATAACGTATTAATATAATGTACCGGTTATCTAACCACAATTACCTTTAATTTTATAATGAATGAACATTTTGTGGTTATTAGTCACAAATTACCTCCCTTATCAGATATTGGCGGCCATCTTGATTCGTTATCGTTCATCTATAACAAGTATAGAAATAGAATCGCAAAGGTGATTACTCGTTCTGAACCAGCAAAAAGCCAACAATGCAGTTAAACATGTATAATGAAGACACACCTGTCTGACTGCTATTGGCCTAATTGTTTTATTCCGCCATTACTGTGGTAATTGTTGGCGATATTTGAACACTCGGGCGTTTGATTCATTACCTGTATGTAGCTTTTAGTTACTACCATAAAGACGAGAAAGACTACAAAGAAGACGAAGAAAGAAAAAGACGAAGAAGACGAAGAGAAAGATGAAGAAAAAAAGAAGACGAACAAGACGAAGAGAAAGATGAAGAAAGAAGAAGACGAACAAGAAGGAGGAGGAGAAGAAGAGGAAGCTATGTGCGGTTTTATAATACTTGCCCATTTGTTCTCAATCGGGTATACTTTATAAGAACATGGCGTTTGTTTTATTGAATGTTACACCGTTGGTCAAGTGGTCTTTATTGATACACAGCCACCATATCACCTAACCAATATTTCTGGAGTAAAGCGTTTGCTGGTTTGCATTCAACTGAGTGCGAGGTCATAAGGTTTTCTTTAGATACCACGACGTGCAATTGTGTCAAAAAGTTATGTAGATCTTCACTATGCCTATACAATAAGTAGTGTGTTCTTGAGAACATAATAACTATTATATGAAGACCGATTCCAATAATCGAGTTGTTAGAAGCAGTTTAGGTTCACGGTAGAGAAAATATGCACATGATTTCAAATTATCCGAGTGTACTCTATATAATATTATATTATAAAGAAGGTTGTGCAGCGACCATGTTTAACTGCAACGGATATGACGTCACATGAACTGGTATCCGTGTTTTCTGTGACAATTGAAGAAAAACTGGGTACCAGCTTTCGTAGCGCCATACCCGTTGCGGCTAAACATGACCGCTGCACAACCTTCTCCCTATTTAGGGTACACTCAGATAATAGGATACACTCAGATAATAGGGTACACTCAGATAATCTATATTTACGGTACACTCATATATGTTGATACCATGTGCCTATGGTAGATGTCAGTTCGGATATGACCAGATAAGTGAATATATTAACCATAATCTGGCATTACCACAAGAATGTGCGTGCAAACTTATCCCTTGTCATGTCACGACCAGTTAGCCAAGCGATCATTAGTTCCAAACATTTGTTGCTTACTTTATCCCTATAACACTCAATGTAAACATAGGTTGTTGAACTTATGTCACTTTTATATTATAAAACCTGTTGTGTTGTTTCTAAGCTTCTCTCTTGTGTTATCTATGTCTGAATCTTCTATCATGGAACAGTTTCCGCCACGTGGTTATAGATAATTATGTCTGCTTGTTCACAACAAACGTAAATACTCTCAAGATTTTTGATTACGTAACCATGTACTAGTAATAACGGAATTATATCGTGCTCTCTTTATTTTCGGTATCACTAAATAAGTCATTTATTTTTATATTAATATGCCTTCCCCCGTATACCTTTAAATATCATATATTGTCGAATTAATGCAACTTGTGTTAAAAGTGTACTATGCCCATGTGAATAAGTTACAACATATATTCAGTCGTTTTTGTGAAAGTCCATATTTATAGGACCATTGGGCTAAAATGCAGCTGAAAATATCTCGCATGGCGAGTTCGGATGGAAACTCTAGGGTAGGGTATGCTATAACAACAATAATGTTTACTTCCACCAATACCGTGATGTCTCTAAATGTATCAATCAATCAAAAGCGTGGCCCTGGTAATATATTAAACAGCTTTTGCCCTGCTCATTTTGTAACAAAAGTAGCAAAATACTGATTTTGTTTCGAAGAATGGAAGTTTCTTTAACTTATTGAAGTTTTTTCATGTAATAATGCCACATAGATATTTTCAGCTGCAAGTTTGTCACATTGGTTCTTATTATAGGTGTATTAAATAGTAAATATTTTGTAAAAAGTGTTTGTAACTTTATCAGATGGGCATAGTATACCATTAATTTGGTTTTCATTCATTTTTGGTGTATAGTAGTTAGGTTTATACTGTAGCACACATTAAAGGAGAGACACCTGTACTTGAAACCGAAGGTGAAGCAGAACTTGTCTCGTTTATTCTTGAACAAATATTTATATGAGCCGATACAATTGAACTTACAACTGAGTTGAAACAAAAATCGAAGTCTCAGAGGATTGTAAGACGCAATGTCAGTAACTTTGCATTATTTTTTATAACATCCATCCTGACTGTTTATATTTTTCATTATTATACTAGTATATTATAATAAAAATTATGAATTTTTTTTTAAAACAACACAAATTCCTGACTTAAATACAAATGTAAGTTTTAAGTCTCCCAATGTGGATATGTCTTTTTCAAAACGAAACATTTTCAACTCAACGTGTCTCACCCCATTTGTCATTGACATAGTCTCACTGCTGATAAAACGTCCGTTACCTTGCATACTGTACTTTGAGAAATTTGAAAACTTGATTGATTAACGCTGGAATAAATCAACTGCGAAATATTTTATTCAACCAAATTTGTAAGACAAGTACGGTACGGTAGTTTATTACTGTAAATCATTATTTTTCGAGGGAGGTGAATTTTCGTTGATTATGTTGTTAATCTAATGCCCACGATTAATCGCCGTCCCAAATACAGAACATATGTTTATCCTTCTAAATGTTTGCAATTAACGATCGGACGAGAATGCATTTTATTAATACCCACGAAAATATGTGATTTTATAGTATGTGGATGCAATAACTGAAGTGGAAATAATATTCAATGTTAAGAAATGGAGAAGTACATAATAATCTTGACAAAATAAAAAAATAAAACGAATATTAAGAATTATTATAAATTAGACATACAGTTCACAACAAAAGCACATATATTATTCAGCTATGAGATTAAATTTATCACATTTAATATTTCACAAAGTACTTAGCCAAACATGACGTCACCTACCACCAGTTATTTCCACATTGTATCATTGCACAACCATTTATTATTTACATACCATGATACGCTGTTTTCAAAGATGACGTCTACAATGATGTTTAAAGATGAATTCTATTTATTGTGAAACATGTTCTACAAAATATATGAATCACTCTAGGCATCCGATTCCTGATAGAATACATCGACATGATGCTAAGCGCTAAGTATGTGGAAGACTCATTTTTGTTTCTAAATGCAACTGCGATTGGTCCGTGAATGACCAAGCGTTTCTAATGACAACTGCAGTTGTTCTGTTAATGGCTAGCTTAAGCTGTTCTAATAATCACAAAATGAGTTTTTTTATTAATGGTTAATGTCTTAGAACTAATGACAACGACAATTCTTCCATGAAATGAAAGAACGTGTGGTGTTAAGATCGATTGTTAACCACATATTTGCTATAATATTAATCATATGTGTACATATACGTGGGGTACTCGTATATAGATATTTATTTTGCATTTTAGGGTGTTAACGTTCCTTGGTAACGTTGTTTACGATCTTAGCATTACTGTTCATTGTTATTTTAGTTGTAAACCATTTATACATTCACTTGCAAAAGATTATATTTCATTTTCGCATATTAATGTGTTACTTTTCTATTGCGGTCATTAATGACTTTCTGTTACTAGTAGACATAAGTGGATTAATGTCGCTTTTAAACATTTCAAGACACATACAAATGCAAAGAAGGCAAACATTACCAATCAACCGTTTTCTGTGGTGTTAAACTGCAGCGAGCGTGCCATGATTACACCATCGTCCCGGCCAATGATCATAGTCCAAGTAATCCTTTACATGAATCAAAGTAGATATTAATTGTTAAAGGAAGTTTCTTTTGCCACGGTTTATGCATCGAGGGTGGTATTCAATAGTGAGCTTATTTAATTGGAGAACAAGGATAGCCAATCCGGTCGCCTGTTACTCACCAATAGTTTAATATGGTGTGATCTGATTGGTTATCCCTATCCGTAAGTCAAGTAAGATCAATATTGAATACTAACCCAGATGGAGTTTCACGCATTGTGTTGTTAAAGAAGATGACAGTGGAGTAAGCCTTTATGTTTAAGTAACTGTTCTATCCAAGCATCATCATTAATAACAAACTATTTCGCAAACTATTTCGCAAACTATTCCTTATGCGATGGACATTATGCTATATAATGTCACCCAACTGGCCATTACAGAACTATTTCCACAGTTCACAGTGGTACATTATATGTTGGATTTTAATTTGTAATCGACCACAAAACGTTTATCATAAAGCAAAATGTTCCAGATAATTAGGTCTTACTGAACTTTGATAGCCGAGTTCTTTTCGCGCCTTTCTTCACAGATTACCTTTATCAATGTACATTTATTTATATTGCGGTTACATACAACAGATGGTTTGAGAGTTTTATCTGTAAAAAATTTTCAAGTTAAACTATTGTAGTACACAGCTGTCTAGTTTAGATGAAACAACGTATTAATATAATGTACCGGTTATCTAACCACAATTACCTTTAATTTTATAATAAATGAACAGTTTGTGGTTATTAGTAACAAATTATCTCCCTTATCAGATATTGGCGGCCATCTTGATTTGTTATCGTTCATCTATAACAAGTATCGAAATAGAATCGCAAAGGTGATTAATCGTTCTGAACCAGCAAAAAGCCAACAATGCAGTTAAACATGTATAATGAAGACACACCTGTCTGACTGCTATTGGCCTAGTTGTTTTATTCCGCCATTACTGCGGTAAGTGTTGGCGATATTTGAACACTCGGGCGTTTGATTCTTTACCTGTATGTAGCTTTTAGTTACTACCATAAAGACGAAGAAGAATACAAAGAAGACGAAGAAATTTAAGAAGAAGACGAAGAAAGAAAAAGACGAAGAAGACAAAGAAAGAAGAAGACGAAGAGAAAGACGAAGAAGACGAAGAGAAAGATGAAGAAAACAAGAAGACGAAGAAGACGAAGAGAAAGATGAAGAAAGAAGAAGACGAACAAGAAGGAGGAGAAGAAGAGGAAGCTATGTGCGGTTTTATAATACTTGCCCATTTTGTTCTCAATCGGATATACTTTATAAGAACATGGCGTTTGTTTTATTGAATGTTACACCGTTGGTCAAGTGGTCTTTAATGATACACATCCACCAGATCAGATAAAGCGTTTGCTGGTTTGCATCCAACTGAGTGCGTGGTCATAAGGTTTCCTCTAGATACCACGACATGCAATTGTGTTAAAAAGTTATGTAGATCTTCACTATGCCTTTACAATAAGTAGTGTGTTCTTGGGAACATAATAACTGTTATATGAAGACCGATTCTAATAATCGAGTTGTTAGAAGCAGTTGAGGTTCACGGTAGAGGAAATATGCACATTATTTCAAATTATCTGAGTGTACCCTATATAGAAAGAAGGTCGTGCAGCGACCATGTCTAACCGCAACGGATATTACGTCACATGAAATGGTATCCGTGTTTTCTGTGACAATTGTAGAAAAACTGGGTACCAGCTTTCGTAGCGCCATACCCGTTGCGGCTAAACATGACCGCTGCACAACCTTCTCCCTATTTAGGGTACACTCAGATAATAGGATACACTCAGATAATAGGGTACACTCAGATAATCTATATTTACGGTACACTCATATATGTTGATACCATGTGCCTATGGTAGATGTCCGTTCGGATATGACCAGGTAAGTGAATATATTAACCATACTCTGGCATTATCACAAGAATGTGCGTGCAAACTTATCCCTTGTCATGTCACGACCTGTTAGCCAAGCTATCATCAGTTCCAAACATTTGTTGCTTACTTTATCCCTATAATACTTAATGTAAACATAGGTTGTTGAACTTATGTCACTTTTATATTATAAAACCTGTTGTGTTGTTTCTAAGCTTCTCTCTTGTGTTATCTATGTCTGAATCTTCTATCACGGAACAGTTTCCGCCACGTGGTTATAGATAATTATGTCTGCTTGTTCACAACAAACGTAAATACCTCCAAGATTTTTGATTACGTAACCATGTACTAGTAATAACGGAATTATATCGTGCTCTCTTTATTTTCGGTATCACTAAATAAGTCATTTATTTTTATATTAATATGCCGTACCCCGTATAATTTAAAATATCATATATTGTAGAATTAATGCAACTTGTGTTAAAAGTGTACTATGCCCATGTGAATAAGTTACAACAACATATATTCAGTCGTTTTTGCAAAAGTCCATATTTATAGGACCATTGGGCTGAAATGCAGCTGAAAATATCTCGCATGGCAAGTTCGGGTGGAAACTCTAGGGTAGGGTATGCTATAACAACAATAATGTTTACTTCCACCAATACCGTGATGTCTCTTAATGTATCAATCAATCAAAAGCTTGGCCCTGGTAATATATAAAACAGCTTTTGCCCTGGTAATATATAAAACAGCTTTTGCCCTTCTCATTTTGTAACAAAAGTAGCAAAATACTGATTTTGTTTCGAAGAATGGAAGTTCCTTTAACTTATTGAAGTTCTTTCATGTAATAATGCCACATAGATATTTTCAGCTGCAAGTAATAAATATTGTGTAAAAATGTTTGTAACTTTATCAGATGGGCATAGTATACCATTCATTTGGTTTTCATTCATTTTGGTGTATAGTGGTTAGGTTTATACTGTAGCATAAATTAAGGAGAGACACCTGCACTTGAAACCGAAGGGGAAGCAGAACTTATCACGTTTATTCTCGAACAAATATTAATATTAGCCGAAACAATTGAACTTACAACTGAGTTGAAACAAAAATCGAATTCTCAGAGGATTGTAAGACGCAATGTCAGTAACTTTGCATTATTTTTTATAACACGAAATCCATCCTGACTGTTTATATTTTTCATTAATATACTAGTATATTATAATAAAAATTATGAAAAAAAAATATTTAAAAAACAAAACAAATTCCTGACTTAAATACAAATCGTCGGCTGGTTCTAATAGTGATCAAAGTGCCAAAATCATGTTTTGGAGAAAATTAGGTTTGAACATTTGACTTTGTCAATTATCTTTATGTCAACCGATTTTAAAATTTTAAAAACGTAGATACATTATAGTACTATGGCTTCATTCTTCCCATTACTTTCATTATGCTGCCTTACAATTGACGTAGAAACGTCCGTTTTGAAAAAGTGTGTAATCCCGAATTTGGACATTGAGCAACTTTTGATTTATTAGTTGCACACCTGGAGTTTGGACAAAATATTACCGAAATAACGCGGTTTCATTGGTTGATCTGGACATTGGACCATATAACAACGACTGGTAGAGGACAATGAGCACTTTAACATTGAACTTTTCAGTTAATCACGTGACAAAATAAAGGACGACAATTGGTCAACATTATTTTTTTTAGTTTAAGTTGCTCTGGGAGTAACCAATCTCCGGGACATTCAGCAACATGCACGCTACGTCGTGGTTCGATTACTGGACTGTGAGCAATACATTACTGACTTAAAGCACTTTGCACTTGAAATTATGACGTAATTTTTTCACAGGACATTGAGCAATGTCAAATTAGACAGAAAGTGCAAAAATCTCATTTTTTTCAAAAATGGACATTGGAGACTATTAGAGCCAGCCGACGAAATGTAAGTTTTAAGTCTCCCAATGTGGATACAATTATGTCTTTTCAAAACGAAACAGTTTCAAGTCAAAGTGTCTCACCCCATTTGTAATTGCTAAAGTCTCACTGCTGCTAAAACGTCCGTTACCTTGCATACTGTACTTTGAGAAATTTGAAAACTTGATTGATTAACGCTCGAATAAATCAACTGCGAAATATTTTATTCAACCAAATTTGTAAGAAAAGTACGCCAATGGTAACCGTTGTACGGTAGTTTATTACTGTAAATCATAAGTTTTCAAGGGAGGTGAATTTTCGTTAATTATGTTGTTAAACTTGACCACAAAATCTAATGTCCATGATTAATCGCCGTCCCAAATACACAACATATGTTTAACCTTCTAAACGTTTGTAAACCACGAATTCACGATCCGACGAAAACGCATTTTATTAAAATCCATGAAACTTAATACCCACGAAAATATGTGATTTAATAGTACATTTGTATGAGGATGCAAAAACTGAAGTGGAAATAAGAACAATTGTTTATGTATATCGGTACATCTTCCAGACAGATGTTTTTTCTTAATAACGAAATGATACCATCTACAATATTAGCACAACATAGCATGTGTCTGCAACAACAGGCGACACCCAAAAGATAGTAGCCAACTGGATAGCAAAGGCAGCACTCAACAGAAACAACGGAACACTAAAGGCACACAATTACTAGCTCTGCTTGAAAGTGGCCCCTTAGAAAATGACGTACAGTCAGGTCTCTATACAACAACGTTGTTTGCTCACAAGTGAAGTGTCGTTGTAACGAATATGTCCGTATATTATATTGATACAAAGAGTGTATTGGAGCATTTGTGTCAGTATATGAGTTTGTCAGTATATCGGGTGTCGTTATATCGAACACTGACTGTATAATGGAATTGGGTGACTTTTGATTGAATATTGAAGTTTGAAAATTATTATAGTTTGTTGCTTTTGTAGCTTAAAATCTTATTTATCTAGCACAATTGTCTAGTGCATTATGTTGATATATTGAAACTATGGCAATAAGAATAAAATCTCAGCACAAACAGCAGGGTTTGAAAGACACAAAAGAGAACATAGGTATGTTTTATGCACCCGCATCGATACATTGGTAAGCATATAGTGATTGGCCTGTCCGTCCGTTACGAATAGACCGTTTCGTCTTATATCAATATGGCTCGCTACGAAGCTTTTATACTGACATGGATGTTGTTTGGAACACACTCCACTCACATATATCACCTAACCTTATTTTGACTTTGACTCGTATTTGAAGAAAACACGAATATAAATGCGTTTTCAATGATTTCATTAATAAAGTGTTCTTCGTGCCAAAATCGTATCAACTATAAACATTTCAAATTTGATTCATTCAATATTGTGAATGAAGCTGGTACCATGAGCACACAATATAGCTGAACGTTTAATCGAAAACAGAAAATTGTATCATTCTATAAAAATGTTCCCCCGCGATAAATCCGGCGGCATATCAAACCAGAGATTTAGCAGATCGTTTTAATTGGTTATAAAATAAAATGGAATACTATTTTAAACGTAATTCAAATTTGATAATACTGAAAATATATTAGAATAAGTTCCAAGTTTTATCAAAGAATTTAAAATGAACACAGGTGTTTGTCTAGAGTTGGCATCGTTTTTCTGATAAGTGTTTCTTCATGCAGAAAATCTGATGATTGATAGATCTAGCAAATATAGTGCATTTTATATGAAATCAGCAAATCTCAAAAAGAAAGTAGGAAGTTCAATAACACCAGTAATGAGTCATCGCTAGTACGAGAACGAAACTGCCATCAAAAATCATCTGTGCCGCTGCGGAGTTATACAATGCACAGTGACTCTAAATTTTTAGGACTTTGTCAGCAGAAACAAATTGCTTCTTGTGTTCTTAACCGCCTCCTCGATAGCTTCCGCTTAAAGTACCGGATGACCCGGGTTCGATCTCTGGCCGCGTCATACCAATGTCGAAATAAAAATGGTACCAGAAATGCCCTTGCTAGACGCTCAGTAAAAAAAAGAAACTGGCTTCTCTTCTCTCATACCCTCATGAGGCGGACTGGGGCGTCGAGAGTGATTAATATAGGTTGAAAAAACTTGTTTTACAATCGACCTTAAATAAAACAGACATAACGTCACATGCAACGTGATATGTTCACACTGTACCACTGTGCATCCATTTATTATTTACATTCCATGACACGCTGTTTGCAAAGATGACGTCTGGATTGACGTTTTAAGATAAATTATGTTTATAGTGAAACATGTTCTACAAAATATACATGTATATTAATCAAATTCTGCATCTGATTCCTGATAGTAAACAACGATTAAATGATTAGCGCCAAGAAACTGGAAGACCCGTTTTTGTTTCGATTTTGGTACGACGGAGCGAAGCCCAAACTCGAGCACGCAAAAGAAACATTCTACCACTAGGCTATTTAAGACGTATGTTTAAAACATTGTAAACATTTTCACCAAGTTTAATTTGTAATATATAGGTATAGTCCAGTTAGGATACTGTGAGAGTGACGTTGCCGTTTGTGTGTACACAAAATATTACAACCATCGTCTGAACAGGTAGTGCTGAAATTATAGTAGTTTGTGTAAGCCTTTATAACTGGTTTTACACCGTTATATATATAGTGGATTCGACCGCTGCGTCAATCAATTCTTACACTGACTATATATTATGTGGTTTTTTTCAAATACCTGTCCGTTATAAACGGAGTCCAGATGACCCAACAGTTTTTCAACAGCAACAAGAAGATACAAGAAGTAACACGAAGCGTCAGAAAGAGAAACCCGAAGGGAAGCAACTATCGAAAGTATGCATTTTCTATCACACATACACTGTCTCCCTTCGTATCATAGAATCAACTAATTGAAGCAAGTATTCTTTTCATTGTTCTTCGTTTCAAAGAATCCCACCTGTAAAAGTGGAGCCACTTGTATTTGTGCATTTACTCAAATCTCACCATCTCAGTACCGTGTAAAAGCATTGAATTTTAACTGGACAAAATTTCGTGGCTTTTGTTGTGAAACGTGTTGCTACGATTGAATCGTACCAATCCGGTCCGGTATACGAGTTTTAGACAACATCTACTGTGGGTCCGACACAAAACGCACGGCACTATTATATGAGTACGCTTCTTCTAGCAAACGAGACGTGTTTACATATATCGAGTAAGTTTTCACAACCCTTCTTACGTTCTTGTTTAATTCTCAAGAGCTTTATGTATATGTTTTTTTTAATAACTTTATTGTCCACGAGGATGGGATTAAGCCAAGAATGTTAAGGGACAGGAGAGGGCTTGTAGCTCGAGGTCAGTGGTGGAATCCATCCAAGACGGAACACGTGGAGGTTCCCTTAGCTTTATGAGTTCATTCACGGGACGAATGACTTGACGACAGAATAGTAGGGCGTGAAGCTCAGGTTCTGTTGAAATGCCACAAAGTAAGGAAAGGGCTTGTAGCTCCTCAAAACCAGTAGAAAGATGCAGACAGGGGGAAACAAATGTTTCCTATAGGAGTAGGGGTTTATCTACTGGACAGATGGCTGAAAGGCAGACTAGTAGGGCTTGTAGCTCGCAATCCGTTATATTGAGATACGTTCAAAGGCCACGCAGCAATACCATCGTAGGACCTAATGCACATGAGAGGGCTTGTAGCTCCTCCAACCCTGGCGGAAGCAAAGTGATGTTGAAGGAAAGAAACACAGAATTGCCTGTGAAGAGGAAGCACTCAGGACCTGTAATGGCGGACGAATTGATGGTCATTTCTATGGCATCTTTGAATAATCAAAAGACGGGCGATATTATTGGTCAAGTTCGGTTGAGAGTTGATTAAGACAGGACAACATAAGGTCACAGAAGGAATAGGCGAGAAGTGTACGCTGTTCGGTCCCAGGATGTGAAGTAAAGTCTAAGTACTTAGATGCTCATGCCTTTTTTGAACATATTGCATCCGTGTTGGATGAGAGATTGAATCAAACAGGCCTTCAGCGGCGACGTAAAGCTTTAAATCAAGCAGGAATATGGCTGTTGGGTAAACCAGTAGAACTTGAGGACTTGGTAGCCTTTCTAGAGGTCCAACAACGTTCAGTATTACTGATAACTCCGATGTTACGTCCTGCCAAGAAGAAGCCATGAAAGCTTTTGCTGCTTTGTGAAGGAGTCAATTCCTGACAAATTCTCCTTGGAGCCATGTAATTCTGTAGGAATGTTAATGCATTTGAGGCATTGTTGTTAATTGCGGCTAGTATAATTATCTGAACAGGAGGAAGTGTACTGGCGGACTACCTTTCAGGCCCCAGATCAGTTGGTGGTATTACCGACCTATCCTGAAGCCTTTGATGCTCATTTTCACCTGGACCTGGGTCTGCGAGACCTTCGCCTCCCAACCCAGGGGCGGTACAAGCTATTCTGGACAGATGTCCCGTAGAAGAAAATAGGCGGGTGACTTTGGTGGGTACAGTAGATATCGATTGTGATCCATGGACATTTTCAACGGAAAGATATCTTGAAGAATTGCCCGTATCCATGGGTGTAGGGATCGGTTTACAAAACATGCCAAGACCAATGGTCCAGCTAAGATGGAGGAAGTGGTTCGTGCGTTTAAAAGACTAGTTTTGGTGAAGTGGGCATCGACTACTCGGAACCAATGAAATATTAGGCGAACCAAGTTGTTCTTTTACAGAAGGTGTTACCGTATTTGGAGGACCGTCATATGCTTGTAATTCACTGTCGAGGCATGGATAGGGACTGCGGCACTGAGGCTTTTCAGCTCCTCCTTCATGTTACGGGGAAACATGTGCGGTCACATCATTCTATACATCTCTAATGTTTAACGGACAATCCGTATATTCTTAAAAGATGGCTACAGGTCTTTCCAATGACATTCTTCGGCTTCACTAATGTAGTACAGTCTTTTGATGAGGAGCAAATCGAGGCTTTACAGAATATTGATGAAAACCGACCACTTCTTGAATCAGACGCACCCTTCTTTATCATTGAGGGAACCAGGACATCTTCACCAGGGCATCTGTATGTTGCAGCTGAGGCACTAGCTCATCACCGTGGTAGTATTCCAGAAAGGATGTTGGAAATCACTCTGGGGAATGGACAACACCTTTATCAGGGACACCACTAGACTACAGGTGAGTGGGCTTATAAATAGCTCCTCTTATATTTTGAAACCTGCATGATTAACTGAACTGTGTCAATTACTCGTCCAAGCAGTCCATTAATACCGAGTGGGCTTATAGCTATTCGTATAGGATTTTGGATTTCATGAAAAATTACAAGATCAAAAATCGAACATTGTCAAATTATTATAAATCATTCAATATAATGTATAATAATTGTTTTATTACCTGTTGATACATGCAAGTAAACTTCCCCAAAACGCAGTCTTATACTTGACTGAACCTGAAAGCAAGCATGGCAGCCACTGCTATCTTGACATATTAATTGGTATAATTATTCGTTGAATATTTAATTTCGTGGTTGGTGTTATCCACGAAATTAAATCCCCCACAAATATTAATGATTTTACAGTATTTATTTGGTTGAATTTAGCAAATAATGTAGTTAATGATCTTAAGTATGAGTGTGCATATTTTTTCAAATGCATTTTATTCTTCAAATTGATATTTGTTGGATACAGTAAGCTGCACTACATATATCCTAGAAGTTACATAACATAAAATAAATAATAATAAAGTGAGTTTATTACCTGTGAGCCTTGAGCGAGCAGGTATATTGGATAGCATTAAGTAAAAAGTCCATGGAGGGGCACGTGACCTGTTCTCGATGGTTTACGATTTCAAAAAAAATCCAAAAAAAGATGCATTTTGCAACAATGTCGTGAACCAGACTAATTCCATTATTCCATGCGGATTACATCGGTCTTTGTCGCATTGCAATAGTTTATTTACCGAAGAAATTAGAACTGTCCGAAATTTCAGTGAGCGCTAGGCAATATTGAGACCATGGATCTAAACAGCAGGTGACTGCAGCTGCATAAGCACAGCGCTTCCCAGTCAATTGTCATGGAATTATCGGAATTGGTTTAAGATCTTTGATATTGTTGAACACTGAAAACATGTCTTATGATAATACCATTTAGTGAACTGATACGAGGTTTTATTCATAATCATATAAATATTATATGGAGCAAGGGAGTCATAATATGCAATTAAGTGTCTTATAAATTGGTTTGTTATACATGAAATTATTTAACAATTTGTTGATAAATTTCGTATGACAAATTATCGTGCATATAGTTTTCCCAATTTGAAAGCTACCGGCCTATCGCGCTTATTTTTTTCTCACAATTTTGAGATTTTCATGTTTAATTTTATACACATCAGCTGTTGAATTATGCAGATAGAAGGTCGAGGATCCTGTCAATTCTCTGTCAAATAAAGTCGGTACATCATTTGCTCGCAGGAACTATTTGACTTGTTGATGCATGACAGTATTTTTATTGTAAATCAATGGTATTATGTATTCACGAAATATCTTCTGTGGCTCAAACCGACGTCATAAATGAACACGTGTAATTTTATTTTCCGCTGTTTCACCATTTTCCCGTGCTATTCTTTATTTTACAGCCCAATGATTTATAATCACTGAACCGTAGGATTTTAATAGTGGATGACTTACAACCAAATTCACAAATGTTCATTCACTATTTTAACAAACAAAATGTTACTGGGGATTGAAAACTTCATGTGTTATAAGTGCCTCCATGTGAACAGTGCATGTACTAAATATATTCACATCTATACGTTCATATCCCCGCGAGATGCAATTAAAGTGCCCTACTTGTCTTTATCAGGACGTGACTATTCAGGGTTCACCCACACTGATGCAAAATACAACTATTGTCTCCCTGTTAATAATTCAAGCCACCAATGCCTCAAAGGCTTCTCCTGATTATTTGAGGTCATTTCGTTTCGTTTTATGTGAGCGGTCGCTCGATATCAGATCAGATTTCGAATCTTCCGAAACTACCACTTGAAAACCACTGGTATCTGGTTGTGTAGAAGGTTGAAACAGAACAGCGACTGTGGAGAAAATCGCCCCGACTATTAATAATCCTCCTGAAAATATGAGCAATTTTTTTATATATTATTCAAACTTTGATGAGGATCAAGAAATAAGTACATGTATTCATGTTCGCTTTCGTTGACTGAACAAAACCGATTAATAAATAATGTGCAAATGTCAGCACTTAGACTTCAAAGTTTGAAGCAATCTTGATGCGTTTGCGATATTGCAGAATATTGCAGAATGTTCTGAACATTTCATCGATCCATCTTACTTAATTTGCAAAATATTCACAAGGAAACATTTTGTATTCACTCAAACAATTTAAAAACGCACCACTTATGGCATATAAATTTTATAGGTGAAAACGTAAATCTATGGTTATTTAACTTTGAATGAATAAACTTCAGTCTATACGCAACGCGTCAAGTAATGTCAAGTCATGTAATTATCGCGAGTTTGAAATAAATGATTGCTGCTGCATTGATGCATACACGTGACTCCTCCTCCTCAAGGATATCATACATTACATGATAGGATAGAAGTTATGTTCTGTGTGATGTTTGCCTATTATTCAAGCAGCACTTTAAACTTAAATTATAATGATATGTTGCTGCGACTGCCTGGCTCAAACCGCATGACCGAATTCATTTTCTAGATGTGCTCAGTGTGTGAACTTGAGATGGTTGCAAGCATAGCAGTTTTGATGATCGTCAGTTATCTGTTAAGATATTTCCTGCGTTGCGTCTAGGACACCTCAAACCAATGCCACGAGGACGGTTGAAGACAATACATTCGCAAATAAAGCTCGGAACGGACGAAATCGTTCCAAATTGTACTTAAAATGTTTTCCTTTTTATTGATAATTATTAAAGGAATAATGCAACAATGTACTTTGGACTAATCCACTGACACCCGACATTCGCCTAACACTGTGTGCAGTCATGCGGAACCATTTCGAGTGATGCAGCCTGTGTAATGTTGCCTCCTGACTCGGGGTCATAAACTTCGGCTGGTCTGATCGTGGTCGGTCTTTCACTTTGCCAGTCGCCAAGAATCGATGTTCTAAGCACACACTCGATGTGTCGTGGCAGCTGGACAGCCATGCTTAGACACCATAGCTCATTTTAGCTCGCAGCAAACCCAAAAGCATCCGAACAGATATTTCGAGCTAATCGCAACAGAAAAATACCATTAGAAAATATTTTTGTTTTTGTTTTAAGAGTTCTTCAGCGTTAGCTGTCTAGCTTGATATTTGACCTATTTTAAAAACCAATGAAATGTTTGCAATGAAATAGAAGAAACTAAATATTTAACGCCCGGTTGGTCAGAATATGCTAAACTCATTACAAAAGATACCGCCAAAAAAGTGACATTTCGGTTAAACTTGTAATCAAAAGTACGGTAGATACATACAGAGATCTGTTATTCACGTTTCTCTTAGTGTGTAGTGTATTTCTTATTTATTCTATTTTTAACTGTTTGACCTTAATGTGACCCGGGTCAAGTATAGAATGGATTTATAATAGCAATACAGTGCATGATAATTTACTTTCGGAATTCGGTACTAAATCATATCATTTTGTGAGCAGAGGGCCTCGAGTTCAAATCCTACAGCAGCCTATATTTTTCTGATTTTTTCCCATTTCGTTTTTGTCTATAATTTCGACGGTCTACAGTTTTTCAGACATAATGCGTGCTAAATATTAAAGTCTGAGTTAAGTTTGTAATCACTATATATCGCTATAATTGCCGGATATAACGGACTGCAAAATCTAGACTAATACATATACCTATATTACTATTTTATTTACTGACAAACAATTTACATGGATTAATATATAAATTCTAGTTTGATTAGTGTTTTCAATTTCAACGATATGAAATAACGTCCGCATCTTTATTGAAAACAAGTACACATATCTGCTATTTTAACGCTGTATATCTTTTTTTTAAGGTATGTCTTGTTCAATGTGTAAACATACAGTGAACAATTGAAAGTCAATATCGATCCGTTATGTTGACGCGATCGAGCTGCACGTGCAAAACATGCAAAATCAGAGAAGTGTTGCTGGCGGGGTATTTCGAATATAAAATTTCTATTTTCTTTGTCTTAGTTAAAGATTATGAACTGGAGAGAAACTGTCAACTATTAATTTCAGCATAAAATGAAGTTTGACAAAATGTTTTAAATCTGTTGAGTGTATTTATCTAATCCTTACCTGCCACAATAAAGCTATGTGTATATGATTTGGTTGCATCGTAAACAGCACCTTTAATAAAGAAATATAAAACATATGATAAGAAGCATATATGAAAAAGAAAATGAATCATCGGACCGGGAAGGCAGAACTTGGCTGAGGACAGAACACAGAAATAACACAGACCACAATCACACGAGACAGTGCCTAATACACAACGGAACGAGAAAATGAAAGTTGCATAGTTCAAGTGTGGACACCACGTGGTATTTGAAGTAACGTTTTGCTAACACAGCAAGATGGGATCTGTTAAATCAAAGTAAAACAAGTAATTAAGAATTGCAAGCAATACAGAAGTTCCCTACGGGTTTAAGCCATTTTCAATGTTTCTGTTGCCATAGCAACCACACTTTTTGTCAGAATAAAAATATTTTTAGACGTGCATATTCCCCTTATTGCCCCCTATCCACATACCAAGTGTCATAGCTTGGAAACTGTTTGAGTTATGTCAGGATTTAGATTTTTTGACGGACGGCGGGCTGGCTGGCGGCAGGGCTGGCTGGCGGTCAAAAACCGGTAGGGGACTAAAATGGAAGTATTCTATTCTTTGACCGATTTCAACGAGACATCATCGACTCTCAAACCGAACATGTGTAGTACATTCATGTCACTAAGTATTTTGGTACAAAACGCCACAGTGTTTGTCCGAAACACACGTAACTACTATCAAGGCATGTGATTTTGTTTCCGGCACAACCTATGAGATTGTGTAGAAAACTAAGTGAAATGACCAGTACACATTCTCGACTAGAGCGTTGAGGATTTCTCGTTACAATATGTCAAAGAATAAATTTTTACGTTGGCTTTTAGTTGAGAGATTTCTTCTTTCGATGAAAGCCAAACATTACTTAAAATACCACTTCGGGTTACTATGCCAAAATATTACGCATACTTTGTGCTTCCATAGCTCAATGGTTAGCGCGATTGCCGTCTAATCTGGCTACCCGGGTTCAGATACGGACGGAGGCTCTCATATGCCTGCCATAAATCAGCAGACAGCTGACTGGTAAATTAAGGCTATGCTCGGCATATTTTGGTAATATTTCTTTCGTACAGTTTGTAACGACGTCGATGGAAGTAACCGCGTGTACACTGTTTCTATTGAGTGTTGCTTTGTAGGTTGTCCTTGTGATGTGTGTTCGTCCTTTTGATTTGTTCTTGTCTGCCGGTGCTTTCGCCTGTTTGACTGACTGAGGTATCAGGCTGTAAGAATGGGTGTCATGTTCGTTAACATTGTAAGCCTTTCGTGTTATGCTGTTTCTCTTGGGTGTTGCATTCCCTGTCCGATTTATTGTAATCTGTTTCATGAATCGTGCTTGGTTGTTAGAGAGATTTTTGTAAAATATATGTTTGTATTTTGTTCACAATTGTATGATAGACGACATTTAATGTGTATATAACTGGTCAATTAAATTATGTACAACAGTTAATACAAAAATGTTACACGTATCACTTACCAAATAAAATGGGTCCTACCGTAACCCCAATGCCTTGAAACAGAAATGAAATTCCCTGGACGTCAGGTAGCTTTTCAATCCCCACAAGATCTACTGGAATGACTGTCATCATTGCATTTGGAACACCAATGAATACTCCAACTTGAATTATAAACACGTATAAACCACCAGGAAGTTTGGAATAAAATAGAAACGTAGATGTCAAGACACCGGTAAGGAATAAACAACCTGCGTTGACTTGTAAGAATTTATTGTGCATTTTTGACAGCAATACCGAAGTCACAAATCGGCTGCAAACGTTGGATATTGAAAATGCTATCATTTGCAATCCAATTTCTTTATTACTTCCACCTAGTTCTGCTATGTAATTAGGGTAATGAATTACAGCAACAGCGAAGGATGCATTCCACGATATAACACTGAACAGAAAACAAGAAAAAGATTTATCCCGCAGCAAGGATATGTCAAATATTCGCCTAACTGCAGACGTGTTCATCGTCTGCTTCAAGCGAAGACGACGTTCCGTTAGCGATGGTTGACACATCATTCCAAGTACGCATATATTGGCTTCCACACATCCTAGTATAGCTAACGTACGTGTAAGTCCAAATGAACGAATCAGAAATAATCCAACTGGTGCGGAGAAGCTGGAACCTGTTCCCATTATTGTGAATATAATTGACAGCACCAAGTTTCGCCATACATCAAAATGAAATCCCAATGAACAGAAGAACCCAGTTGTTGACAAACCGAAACCGGTTCCTGAATAAAACAAGATATGCCATGAATCACCGCACTGTAATGCGCCTAGAATATTGTGGTGTTTCAAACATGAACCTGTTTGGTCGAAAGTTGCAAAATTAGATTTACAAATTGTAAGTTTAACACTAAACACATCAAGGACCAATCGCGCATATCTGATTGATATATAAAGGGCGAGTTCACATGGAACACGAGTTCGATCTAGGTTGACTCGGATTCCATTCGGACAACGTCGTTGTGACTCTAGAGGCGGGCATTGAACTGTATGACCCGAACTCGCCTAGTACCAGGTAAGGCTTGAGTAGACAGGTGCCGCGGTCCGATTGCTTTCTAACGTCGCAATATACGGACCGGTATTGGCTAATTTACTGGATTCCGTTCCTGTGCAACTTACGCCCGAAACCAGGGAACCAGCGTAAATTGCAAATGGCGGCGTTTATTTGAAACACCTAGTGTAACATTTTAGCCGATATTTCTGCGAAATAGGTAAGTTGAGTATTGAAGTTACATTTTTTTGTTCTCAGACATATTTTAACTGTTGAAGACGCGAAGAAATTGATGTTTGAACTTGTATTTGATGAGAAATATCCGATCAAATGCGTGATGTCTAATGAATTTAGACTCTTATTTTTGTCCGTCTTAATCAGTTTTATCATTCCTTTAAACTGTTAGAATCCGTCAAAATGATGCTCAATTTTTTTGTAGGTTCGACAGAGTTTCCGGGTCATTTTGATGCCTAGCTTAAGGAAATCGGTCCACAAATAAAAATTGAGCACCATTTTGAATAGACCCATGTTTAGTGCTGTTTTATGTGCCGTCTGACCAGGTCAGACTTTTAAACACCCCCTTAGTCGTTTTTTACATGAATGAAAATGATGCTCGTTTATAATTTAAAAACAGTAAAGCTTCAGGTTCAATTTGATCTATAACTCAAAGAAATCGGTCAAAAACTGCAAAATGAGCACCTATTTGAATAGACCCATGTAGGGGTGTTGGGCTAGATGCCACCAGGTTATCTCAGTCATAAGACAGCCAATTGGTCAATGTTTGCATCCATTATTTTTATATTTTGTTCAGTAGAGTGGTAGGCTTATTTTGGTGTATAATTTATTGAAATCGGGCAAAAAATGTTGAATTAGCACCATTTTTAATACACATAAATTTAGGTGCCGCAGGCTCAGCACTGTCTGTTGGCACCCATTTGGTCATTATTTGTATTCATGAAAATTATTGAGCTATTTATTTAAGTTTAACAAAGTCTCAGGTTCATTTTGGTGCATAATTAATTGAAATCAGTCAAAAACTGTAAAATGAGCACCATTTTTTGTAGACCGGTGTATAGTGGTTTTGTTGAGATGCTATCTGATTATCTCAGTTAGTACACACACATTTCACTTATTGTCAAATGTTAGCATCAATGAAAATTATGCTCATTTTAAAGTTAAGTTTAGTAGAGTTTCAGCTTCATTTTGATGTGTAACTTAATAAAATATGTCAACAAATAAAAATTGAGCACAATTTAAAGAAAACTTAGTGGTTTGAGGTTAAATTAATTAGGCTGATATAATGACATTTGACTTTACTAGTAGTTGCACATGTATCTCTTTAATGGTTTACAGCAACAGCCATCAAACTTTACAGAAATATCACAACCATGTGTAATTGTACTCCTAGATATGTTGATTCAGATCCATCCAATATTAGCAGAGTTATGGCCCTTGAAATGCTGAAAAGTTGTGAAATTTGGCTTGTTGCACACATACCAGTAATTAACTAATTTTTTAGCTACATACATCAAACTTCATCGAAATGTTGATTAGCATGTAAGTTGTGCACATGGCTATTTTAATTTAGATTCATTCAGTTTTAGCAGGGTTATGGCCAGATTCATCCAGTATTAGCAGAGTTATGGCCCTTGAATTGATGAAAATCGCAAAACTTTGGTTGTTACAATATAAAAATTGGCTTGCGTATACATTTAAAAGTATTTGAGCTACAGTCATGAAAGTTTATATAAATATTTGTTTGCATGTGCAGTTATGCTCTTGGGTATTTTGAATTTTAAAATTCAAATTCACCCAGGATTAACTCTCTGAGTTAATATGCCCCCCATCTTTGATGAGGGGGTATATTGCTTTGCACATGGATGTTGGTCATCAACAGTAGATGCCCCTTATTGATTTTGAGGTCAGTAAGTCAAAGGTCAAGGTCACTGTGACCTTAACCATTCCTGACTATTTGGCTGCCATGTGAGTATACATGTTTTACAAACATCTCTTGTTGCCCTTGAAATGATGAAACAGTTAGAACTGATCCGTAGAAGGTTTTGAACCTTCTTCTGTCTTAACTACTTGGAGTGGTCACAGGATGTTATGAATATTGGATATTATTAGTTTAATTAATTATAATAGCTAGCTCAATAGTTGTTAGGAAGTTGTATTATTTATGGCTTTTCTTTTTCAGCTAAACTTCTTGATTAATGAAACAACTGGACCAAATGCATCACAACTTATATGTTATCTTAACTCTTGTCCAATCTATGGTTAAATGGTCACCACAGGGACATGGAACTTGAGCAATGGATTTTTCATACATTCAGATAATTGTCCAGGTAAGAGGTTGCCAACTTCAATAGCATTTTACAAGTTTAGATATTTAGGTCATATATATAATTATGCTGTTTTCACATGTAAGCTTTACATAAGGGACTCCCTTATTTGGCTGTATTGTCCTGATTCATATGTCATATTTATGACCCTTAATTGGAATAAAATGTATCTTCCGCTCTTTAAGTTGTGATCTCCCGCTTAGCGGCTTTGAAGAAAACTATCCTTATTGTTTGTTGCAGGGTAAAGTTGTAAGCTGAATATTTTTTAAATTTTTTATTACTTGTAAAATCATTATTATTAAATTGTTCTTTTTAGGACAGAATCAATAAGACGAGATACTCCGATTGCTGATTTGTCGTAGTGACAGTATAGAATTCCAGGTAAGTTACATTCAATGGACAGGCCACCATATTGAAACTTTCTTATTTATTTCACCAATTATTCCAATCATAATACTAATTTCATTTATAAATAAACGTGCAATATTGCAATCCATGCTCATGGCAAGGCTGCCGGGTGAGCGTTTGGTTGGCTCTGGCTCAGACGAGATGAAGAGACATGGAAGTCAGCTTAGATGGATCAATGGATGATCACCACTGTTTACATCACCATCAATAGGATGTTTTGAGTAAGGGTGAAACACCTAGCTGATGACAGATACACCCTCGGCTGATGATGTCTATGTTCATTGCTCTAACTTCTGTATTAAATGCACATGAATATAGAACAATAATTTAATTCCATGTCCTTTGACTATATAGATTTCTTAAATTTCTTTAGCCTAGAATGAATGTGTAATTAAGAATGTGATTAACCTTATACATTAACTGCTGAGTATGACTATGTGTGATGTTATTGAGAAAATATTCAAAATGTTGTTTGTATTCATTACAGTACTGGCAGGGTTATGGACCATGAATTAATGAAACTCCTTCTTCCATAGTGTAGGTAGACCATCAAATGGGACATCAAGGTATTTGAATCAAGTTTATAAGCTGTCAGTGTATTACCTAACCCTTGACTCCATGGAGATACGTTTTGATGCATCTATCATACTCCATGCATGAGCATATTTATACATTTGGATGCATCAATGTCATACAGTATGTATGGTTTCTAGTAACTCGAGTGAAAATAGTGAGCACGGTATCGATATGCAGTAAACCCCTTTAAACTTTGTTTGCGGGGGTATAAAGACTTAGTATTGAGTTTAAATTAATAGCAAAATAGAGAAAATGGGCGTAACAAATTGTATTCTTAAGTTAAAAAAATACCAGTTTCCGAGGACAGCTTTCAACAATTTAGCTGTTCAACCACCCTTTGACATTTTAACTTCCCTGGTTATTGGGCTACCTAAGGAAACCCGCGTTTGAGTCTCCCTGGAGACTAATTCGCACTTAGTTTATGTGCAGCCAACATCGGGATATGGCGCCCAGGAATGTCGAACATGTATAGACACTGCCCTCACATGCACCAATTCACACCTTGTTCAAGTATAGCATTTTGGATTATTCTTGCTCAGAGAAACTAAGCAGTGGCGTAAATGGGGATCAAACCCTGGGACCCCTCAATCCTGAAGCGTGCACCCTACCTCTAGGCCAACACTCAGACTTTGTTTTATTATTGAGTTCATTTTACTGTAATGTAGTAAGTAGACCTGGGATCTATGCAGGGAAGAGTAAATGTTCATGTGGTTATCCTATGGTATTAAGTTCACTTCAACTTGCAGGTAGATTTATTTGCTTTAAATGCAACAAAAAAGTCAGAGTGAGCAAAGCGAGCGAGGAATTTTTCAGTCTTAGGTATTTCTGCATAGGAAATGTCACTTATCAACAGCTTCAATGAAAAATTCCCTGACTTTTGCTCAATTTCTAGATTTCCCTGACTAATTCCAAAATTCCCTGACTTCCCTGACCTTGAGAAAATTATATTTTTTCCTGACTAATCCCTGACCGTGGAAACCCTGTATAACTGATTTTGTATGTTTTGAATGTTTAAGAAATGTTTGATATTTCAGGTCTTATCAGGAGTTTCTTCAGTGTAGCCAGCTATTGTTGCAGTTTCAACCACATATATATCTGAAGTCAAAGTGAAGAAAATTGTTCTATCCTGACGGATCCAGCCAACCAATTCAATCTGTTAGACATACTTTTTCCGATTAACATGTCCACTAAAATACTGATTTTTGTACCATATTATGTACAGTGACATTATATACATGAAATACCTCATAAATTCATGAATTCAAATTGTCTTGATTTAATATTTAAATTTACACATTATATAGAGGATATGTGTTGATTCTGGGGCAAGATCAAAATTTATTTCACCGAGTGATCACAGACATCAATATTTTCACGAATTGGGTAGCCAGGAGTGAAAATGTATTCTTCTGTGAAAACAAGTGAAATAAAGTTTGATCTTTCACCAAAAGTGAACAGATTTTCTGTTTATTATATGCTTCAATTTCTCGTTTAAATTAATGGTACAGTAATTGGCTTAATTGGGAAAAAGACGATGAAATTAGAAAGTCACTTTAAGGCGTCTATAATGACGCCATTTCTTTTTCTGTATGGTAATGGAACCAGCTTCTAAAACAGTGAAAATGACAAAATGGTAATTTCACTGATAAATCTCCATAGATAGCAAATAATAAATTCAATGTAATCCTTAAGAATGTTCAATATAAAATATCATGGTAACCAGGTGATCACTTTTATGCTCCCACCAAATATTTGGGGGGGGGGGGGGGGGGGGGTATAGATTTGCCCTTGTCTGTCAGTCTGAAAATTTTGTGTTGTCTGTAACTTAAATATTTTCGCAGTTGATGAAGGCATTGGTTTCAAACTTGACATAATTGTTTACCATCAAAACACCTTACATTGTCATGCCTGTCCATTAATACCCTTGTTATATAGTAACAACAATTAACATATTTGGACTGATTATGGCCATCATGCATTTGATTATCACCTATCCGCCTGGGCCGCAATCTCACTATCAGAATTGGACTGCTTGAACAGGTGCACTTACGTTATCCATGTAAACGTGATCAGGGTTCCCACAAACTTTCCAAGACAAAATTCCCTGACTTTTCCCTGACCACAGAGCAGTTTTCCCTGACTTTTTAGAGCAATCGGGCAACACAGCATCTTTTTGTTAAAACAAAATATGGCAATAAAATAGAGAAAATGAGGATAAATTTGCTTTATATGGAACAAGAAAGTTTAAGGTAGCAGATTTTAAGGCTGTTGGTTGACAAAGTTATTATAATGTAGAATGATTCTGAGCGAGCATAGCGAGCGAGCATTTTTTTCAGTCTTAGGTATTACTTCATAGGAAAGGACACTTATCGACAGCTTCAATGAAAAATTCCCTGACTTTTCCCTGACTTTTGGTAAATTTCTGAATTTCCCTGACTAATTCCAAAATTCCCTGACTTTTCCCTGACCTTGAAAAAATTATGTTTTTCCCTGACTTTTCCCTGACCGTGGGAACCCTGGTGATGTCACGACGGAGCCAAATTGATGTACGTTGTCTAGATGTAAGATTTCTTAAACAGTTTGACTGTTTGAGCACAGACTTGTTTCTGTAACTTGATCTAGTTTATACTGGATACATATGCAAACTCTTCAGAAATTTCACTGGATCAAAATTCAACGAAAGCCAATGCACCCTCTATTGCAGAAGGTTTTATACGCCCGTTGAAAACGGGACGTGTTATGTGAACACCCTTGGCGGGCGGGCGTGCGGCGGCGTCCAGTAATTTGTCTGTACTCTTAACGCAAACAGTTTTCATCTGATCATCTTCAAACTTTGTGACAATGCTTATGGCCATAATATCTAGGCCAAGTTCAATTATAGGCCAAATCGGCTTAGGCCTTATTGGGTTATGGGCCTTTAATTACCAAATAAGTATGAAATTGGCCTTGTCTGTACTCTAACGCAAACAGTTTTCATCCGATCATCTTCAAACTTTGTGACAATGCTTTATGGGCATAATTTCTAGGCCAAGTTCGATTATAGGCCCAATCAGCCTAGGCCTTATTGGGTTATGGGCCTTTAATTACCAAATAAGTAAGAAATTGGCCTTGTCTGTACTCTAACGCAAACATTTTTCATCCGATCATCTTCAAACTTTGTGACAATACTTATGGGTATAATATCTAGGCCAAGTTTCATTATAGGCCAAATCGGCCTAGGCCTTATTGGGTTATGGGCCTATAATTACTGAGTATCTTCAAATTTTGGTGACATTGTTTATGGGTATAATATCTAAGACAAGTTCAATTATAGGCCAAATCAGCCTAGGCCTTCTTGGGTTATGGTCCGTTGATTAAAAAAAATGTTGGATTGTTTGTTTTTTTCATTCACCATGCCCTGAGATTCACCATGCCCAAAGACGGGCGTATTTTGTGACATTTTGGCATTCTTGTTTATAATGACCTGCTCTTTTACCCCAGATGACCCAATATTGAACTCTGTCTACAGATAGTCATTGTGACCAAGTTTCATAATGAATAGCCTAAAGTTGTATTCTGCAGCCTAGTAGTGTGTCACAAGCACACAGGAACAGTTGGATGAGGGACTAAGAGCACTCACAATAGCTCACACAATGTAACTTAGTGACAAGTGAGTTAAAATAAATTGTTCTTAACATTAATTTTCATGACAAAAATTTATTTTTAAAGAAAACACATGTTTACATAATAACACATTTATCAATCAAATACTTGAACAAGACAGCATCCTAGATTTTATTAACAAGAGGATCATAGATCCTTGGGCGCTCACCTGCTAAACATGGCCAAACTTTGAACTTGACCTTAAGGTCATCAAGTTAAACATTTTGACCAAAGTTGATGAAGATTAAAGCAAAAATATGGCCCCAAGAGTGTTAATAAGGTTTTTCTATATTTGACCTATTGACCTTCTTTTTAGACCCACATGAACCAACTTCAAACTTGACCTTAAGGTTACATATATCACGATACACATTTTGACCATACTCCTTGAAGATTGAAGCAAAAATGTGGCCTCCAGAGTGTTAACAAAGTTTTCCTATTTTTGTACCTAGTTTTTGACTGCATGACCAAATTTCATTGAGATACAACTACTGACCAAGTTTGGTGAAGATTGAAGCAAAAATGTGACCTCCAGAGTGTTAACAACGTTTTGCTATTATTTGACCTAGTTTTTGACCCCACATAACCCCACTTGGAACTTGACCAAGATTTCATTGAGATACAACTACTGACCAAGTTTAGTGAAGATCAAAGCAAAAATGTGGCCTCCAGAGTGTTAACAAGGTTTTCCTACTATTTGACCTAGTGACCTAGTTTTTGACACCAGATGACCCAATTATGAACTTGACCTATATTTCAAAGAGACATACATTGTGACCAAGTTTCATCAAAATTATGTCAAAATTGTGACCTCTAGAGTGTTAACAAGGTTTTTCTTTGATGTGACCTACTTTTTGACCCCATATGACCCAGTTACGAACTTGACCTAGATTTCATAGAGACAAACATTGTGATCAAGTTTCATACAGATTAGGTAAAAAACGTGACCTCTAGAGTGTTAACAAGGTTTTTCTTTGATGTGACCTGGTGACCTAGTTTTTGACCACAGAAGACCCAATTACGAACTTGGCCTAGATTTCATAGAGACAAACATTTTGACCAAGTTTAATAAAGATTAAGTGAAAACTGACCTCTAGATTTAGGTGAGCTAAAAACAAAGGGCAATAACTTCCTTAAAATCAATCTGACCAAGAAGCACGGAGTATATGCACAACTAGACTTGTTACTTATTGAAATCTGACCAAAGGTTACCGAGAAGTAGTGCAGATACATAATTATGTTATCATGATGAACCAATACTCCAAGGGGCATAATTTGACCCAAATGAAATTCGAACTTTACCTCAGTATTTTCAAGATCTACCTATATTCAAATTTCCCAATACCAATGCATGACTGAGATATTGAGCAGTGCTATGCCAATGTGTTACCTCAAAGTGTGACATTGACCTTCAAGTAAGAGACACAGGCCTTGCATGTGACGTGCTGCCTCATCAATTGTGATAGAACATTTGTACCAATCGACTAAAAATCCCCAACAAATGAACAATATCTGATCTTGACGAGCGATAATTTATCAATTTTTTACCTTCAATTGTGACCTTTGAGCTATGGTCGTGGGTCTTGCATGCCGCGTCATAAAGATGAACACAACACTATGCCAAATTATTTAAAAAAGCCCCCAATGAATGAAAGTCTGTACAAGAATGATTACAGGCGGACGGAATGGGTAACACTATATGCCCTGGCCATTTTCATGATAAAAGTCCAATGAGAAATACAGCCTCTGTTCAAACATAAGATTATTATATGATTAGACCTGGTTACCTAGTTTATTACCCAAGATGAGCCATTGACCCAATTTTGAACTATACCTAACCATTGTGACCAAGTTGCAACCTCCAGAAATTCAAGTGTGATGACAGACAAAGAGCAATCACCAAAGCTCACCATCAAACTTGAACCAGATTCTATATAGATGACCAATGTGACTAATAGTCACATGAATGATTCATGAAGATAAATTCAAAATTCTATCCTCTAGTATGTAGGACTGTGTCCAATGCGTCTACTTAAATTGGGCCTTGTGACCAATTTTTAGACCCCAGATGACCCATATTGAATTTAACCTAGATTTTATTAAGATGGTCAGTGTAACCAAGTTTCATGAAGGTTGTGACACATAGTGTGTTTACAAGCAAAACATTATTGTGAATAGATAAAACGACGGATAGATTATGATCACAAAAGCTCACACTGTCACTATGTGACAGGTGAGCTAAATTATAAGTAATGACATTACAGAATTTTATTATTATAAAATAAATAAATTATCTTCTTAATCCTTGAAATAGAATGTTTTTAACGTTGTTGGTAAATTTCAAAGCCTGCAGACTGGAACAAGGAATATAGTGTTGGTCTTGTAGTTTCCAACCAATGATTTAATCATTATGTTGTTATGCGCTGATAAAAAGCGTCCAATCTGAAAAAAATAATAAATTTATTAAAAGTTTATTTAAATTGCTGAGGTTTTTGTAGACCTTTTTTTGCTATAGGATAAAGAATCATGTGCTTCTTGGGGGCCTATTTATTTACCATGTAGCATTAACCATTTACTTAGTAACCAAGTTCATAGTAGCTATCTGTGCTATCTCTATGCCTATAATTATTGTATTACTCACTAAAACTGTTAATTAAGAGTTGAAGCCATTTCTCAACAATTTTGAGTTATAAACTTCGGCCGGAGACCCATTCACTTAGCCAGTTTACCTGGACTGCATCTTAACCAGTACTAAAATACCCTTCCACAAGGAACAAGCAACTTCTCCACATGTGGAGGAAAATCAACATTAATTGTATAGTCAAATTTTAACCAGCATGTGACCTGGAAAGGAACCCTAATTGTTACAAAGCCAGTGCACACACCACTTAAAATAATAAGACCACATATAAATTTTGTTTAATGTGTTTTTGTACCTCAATATATTATATTGAATAATTATGATAAAACTAACTCAAGACCATCAGGATCTGGGTTCTATCTTCTCTCATACCGCCGTGGCGATAGATAACATCAGGAATGAGGTGTGGAGAGTGATTAATATAAGTTGGAAAAACTTGTTTCACAATAGACCTTAAATAAATTAGTATAAACTAATCTGGGTCTTGACTCCCACAGGAGGTCTTGTTAACAAGGTTTTAATTAAATAAATTTAAATAAAGACCAAGTAAGTATTTCTTTTGGAAATAAACTGAGTAAATGGCCAATTCTCACCTGCCACGTTACATGTATGTGCTACACTGTGACTGTCAGTGTGTGATGTTTGCAACCTTGCTGCAACCAGAGTTCTGTCTCCCTTGGACCTCCTTAACACCAAGTAATGACTTTCCAGTTCATCTTTTTCCAAAACTCTGTGGAATCTTAAAACAAAACCAAATAGGTATAATATTATAAAAAGCATTCATATAGTAGCAAGATGGAGAGCTCTAAAAGATAAAGATGATGACTGTAGTGATTATTTAGTGATCAAATGAGTCCTGCTTCACTGCATGGTTCAATCCTTGGTTGCTCCATAGGATTGTTATATTAATCTTCTGGTATACTTAAGGGGTTCGAGCCCTACATCAGGTGCACAGACAAGCTTGCTGTACTGTAATTCACTAGTTGGCTGCTTTTTTAATTTCTAAACTTTCAGCCAGTAACTGCTATGAGGCGGATCGGTTTGCTTTGACTAACTGGTTACACTATACTAGTATATCTATTAGTTTTCAGAGTGGTGTTACCGTGTATGATTGATAGCCAACTGTTGTTTCAAGTCGTGTAGGTCTGGGTGTAATCATACGGGGTTAGACTCCTGTTTAGTAGCTTTGTTGTTTGTGAGCTTCATAGTAGACAATAGGGTGTTGTGGTTCGAACCCCAGATCAGGATTTGCAACACCTCTTGGAGTACAGACAATATTGGCACTTGTTTTAAAAGGGCAGACAAAGTCAACAAGGAGACAGATGTGTGATACAAGGAATCTGGGTGCGCAGACATAGCTCTTTTTAAATTGATTCCCCCGGTGTATAGGACCAATACACACTATCTTTGGGCTGAGGATCAAACCAGAGATCTCTCGATCAGGATTCAACAGCGTTATCCGCTCGACCACAGTGCCATCCATTTAATATGGTATAATATAAACAGTCAGCTGGTGGTGGGGGGCTTCAATCACAAGCCCCCCCCCCGCCCCTGGTGACTAGTGAGTCGGGCTACTTTTTTTTAAAAGGCCCTCTCAGTTATGCCACCTATTTAAAGACATGATTGGAATGCCAGGGTTCGATTTCAGTCAGTGATCTTCGTTTTCATGAAATAATGTATAAACATCCTGATTGCTTTGCGCCATCGCCACTATTTTGACAAAATAAAAGTTTGATTGAAAATAATGAAAAACAAAATTCCTACCCTTCATTTTAAAAATCCAGTGTCCGTTAAACGAAGCTCAAAATGTCAAATCATCTCATTTAGCCAACGATGTAACGTAATGTCTACTCTTCCGAACGATCTATCAGCTGGAAATCACCCAAAAGGGCGAAAAGTTGTGCGAGACGACACCAATTCGACGCCATTTTTGTTGGTGGCGCTCTTCAAATTTGGAGGAAATAAAAGTATCTAAATCTTAAACTTTGCTGAAGAAGGTCAAGGTCAAATTAGCCAATACCGGTCTTATATTTTTAATATTCGAACGGGTACCAGTCTAAGGCTTGAGTTACTTATGTTCCAAGACAGCGTGTTTCTTACATTTCCGAGGAGTTCCGAAAGAGTGTAAGTAAACAAAAAAGCTAAAGATGCATTTATGTGACTTTCTTCTGTAGTAATGTAATTTGAAGCTTTTTCATTACTTTTTATTGCTTTATAGGTAAAATAGCTTGTTGTTATTATTATTTAGCATAAAACATGTTTCGGCCTACTAGTCGCCCTATAGGATTTGGTAATCATGCTCCTTTTCTTATTATCATTCGCTATAAGACAGTCAGTCAGGTTTCAGTGATGAACTTGGTTGTCCTCCTGATGCCCTCCACATCACCAGGTAGCTTCTGATTACGTGGCTGTCTCAGTGAGCCATGTTGCAGTTCTCTCCTGATGGTGCCGTTTACAGTGTTGGTGCACATGCTCTGTGGTTTGGTTGTCCTCACAAGGACAGGCAGCTGTTACCATTTTAAGCATATTCGTGTGCATTCGGCATTCAGCCAGTTGTGTCCTAATTATTTATTACTTGTTCTTGCCTACTAAAGTGGGCGTGTGTATTCTTATCATCTTTACTTGGCTTGATCAGTACTTTGACCTTGTGATCTAAAGTGCCAATTGAAGCGTTCAGATTGACTTACCTGCTAGGAATCCCTGTGTAATAATCGTGAAATTCAAGCTGGTCGAAAATGCGCTTGCGAAATAACCAATGGCACTAAGAATACCACCAGTGACGATAGAGACACGACTGCTGAACTTGTTGGAGATGATGCTACTCAGTGGTGCTGGAAACAGAAATAAAACATGTTTGTAAAACACGTAGGCCTATGCCCACATGGCAGCCCAATAGTCAAAAATGGTGATGGTCGCAGTGATCTTGACCTTTAACCTACTGACCTCAAAATCAATAGGATCCATCTACTTGTGCTGACCAACCTCCATGAAGCGTTCCTGAGTCATTGAACGGAAACCATTTTATACGACCGACCGACCGACCGACCGACCGACCGACCGACCGACCGACAGACGGGTGCAAAAATGGGGGGGGGTGGTGGCATAACTAGGTATAGAAACAGAGAACGCAAATGCGAAGTTAATTGTCTTATTTTGTCGAGGGCGTATATATCCCGAGACTAAATGATGCAAATATTTACTCAAATTAAAGCAAAAAAAAAATCGTACCATACACTATATGGAACACTCCGCTCATGATATGCAGTAGGCCGACCGACCGACCGACCGACAGACCGACCGACCGACCGACCGACCGACCGACAGACGGGTGCAAAAATGGGGGGGGGGGGGGGGTGGTGGCATAACTAGGTATAGAAACAGAGAACGCAAATGCGAAGTTAATTGTCTTATGTTGTCGAGGGCGTATATATCCCGAGACTAAATGATGCAAATATTTACTCAAATTAAAGCAAAAAAAAAATCGTACCAACCTGCCAACGTAAGAAGACCAACATTTAAAGATCCGACAATCGATGTCTTAGCTTCGTCTTCACCAAACTTACGCAAATACACTATATGGAACACTCCGCTCATGATATGCAGTAGGCAGTTCAAAAACACGCCTGTGTATGCAACAACCATAACAAGCCAAGCTCGACCATTGTCAACATCTGTTCTGATGGTCGCCATGTGTGGCATCGTGTGAGTATCGTGTCTGTCTGAATTAATGGTGTTTAGAATTTCTCCCATTCGCTAAAAGGATAAAACAAACTAGAAGTTATGGAACGCCACAGCTGCCATTAAAGCTGGTTCACACTACGGCGTTTGGACTAATGTTTAAGCAAACGTTCAACTCCGCTAGTAAAAGTTACCCGCTGTTTAACGTCGGGTTTATGAAACTTTTTGACACGCAAAATCCAAACGCTTCACGATCGATTTGACCAAAATAATTATATAACATTACCATTATGATCACTTTTATTCGATCGTAAAAACGGGGCCCCAAAATAGAAGAAAAATCCATGGGGTCAAAAATACATCCATTTCACTTATCTGGAAAATCAGACAAAAAGATGACATTTATGAGCGCTGTTCGAAGCAAAGTCACCATAACTCCGAATATGGCTAACCATAAACCATATTCGGCGCACATCGACGAATATGGTTTACAATGAGCCATATTCGACGCAATTTGTTTTCACCCTACGAATGCAACTTATATATGAGCTATATTCGGTGCGAGCCATATTCGACACAAATATTTGAAAATATTAAAAATACTGCACGAACTAACTTATCTACTGCATATTAAATGACTGTATCACCGTATTAAAAGTAGAAGGCATATTAACTACTATGGCGTTCCATTATATGGTATATTAGCCATACGCAATGTGAGTTTATTCACCGACAGATCTACTTCTTTTTTTTCGTTCAAACTGTTACGGTTCAATTATTGCATCAAATATTCATGAATTGAATTGATATAATTCCATTGTAATTTCAATAGGACATAAATAAATTAAAAGTTAATCAGTGAGTAAATTGGTAGTTCGTCGACATTCAATTTCCGGATACATAATATGAACAAATGCACTGCATCAAGTAGGGAATTTCCCATCAGGTCTTTGACACTATAGTCTTTGGCTCCAAGACAGAAGGCACGTAGAAGGCATAGTGAAAACATGCTTAGTCATTTATCATTCTTGCTTAAACGTTCAGATGCGAAAACTTTAAAAGGCTTTCAGTCATTCGGACTGGCAGAAATAAAAATGTTGTCCGAATGAACATTTGTTAGCCCGATCAAAATGAAAATATATCTGTCTGTGGATAACGCACGTTTTTCAATTTGTTTAATTCTAGGTCTACTTAATTCAGGGGTTACTATTACTATTCCGCGAATATTTTTACATTTTTTGACGATTTTGGAGGGTTTTCTTATTACATCTCGGCGAGGAATTACGAAATGCATTCGTGTTACTTTCTTTACAATTATAACCTACAACTACGTTGTGGAATTATCACCGTCCGGTACGGATACGTAAAGACCCGAAACGGACTTTATATTAATTGTATTGCAAAGGGAAGTAACCGCTTTGCAAAAAGAAGTAACCTGAACATGTGTCGTTTTTATTAGATTTTCTTAAGATTTGTTGATATTTCGCACATTTGAACGATTCCCGCTCGACTTACTTCGTAATCTCAGAGTAATCATGTGTCTCATAACAGTTTGAAGCATCGTTTATGCACTGAAAATGTTAAAATTGCCTTCCGAAGCGGGCAAAAAAATGGCTGCCATTTTTTTATTCTAAAACTAATATTAACTATGGAAAAGAGTGTCTTCCATCTAGAAGACGGGTTGCACAGCAACCATGGAAGACTGATTTATTTTTTTTATTTAAAGGTTTTTTGGCATAATAAATTTATTCTATAAATATTTAATTATAGTTTTATTCTGGTCTTTTACTATGATTGTTATTTAATATGTTCCACATTTAAAAAATAAAAATAGAATCAAGAACGGTTATCGATTTCTCGGTATCAAATTCCTGCTACCGGAAGTCGGAAACAAGAGTCCGTCTACCTAGTGATCATAGAGATTCGGTCTGTCAAAACAATAACGGCGTTAGCGAATGCAAAACTACGACAACAACAACAACAATCGTGCGTTTTTCGCATGTAATCGTTACTGGGGATTCCCCGGTCGCTTCACGACCTTGGTGAATTCCCCTATTACTGTAAATGTACATGTCAATAACGAACTAGAAGTAAATTCGGTATTCAAATACCACCGCACGCCAATTTCCAGCTAGGGCCGAATATCGAGCTAACTTTGAATTCTGTATTCATACACCACACTACAATTTCAAGCCGGGAGCGAAATCCAATATTGAACCAGCAGTGAATTCGAAATTCATATAACTACAGGACCTTTAAATTCTATCCATAAAATAGCATAGCAGTCGATACATTCAAAATCGCTCTGTATACTTATTATTATGACAAGGAACGCAACGCAATAAGCCAGTGCTAACAAAATAAAAGATACAAGCGAACAACGAAGAACTAATATGAACTAAGGCTCAGCCTATTTTTAGCGGACTATATCAGTTGTCCTACAATATTTGTAGCATACTCATTTAGTACTGGATATTTTGATGTTCCATAACTTTACATTAAATTGTTCGGTTACGAAGTTACGAACCTGGAGCCCGTTACCTAACCAAGCCGTTTCAAAAAGGCGCTACCGAGCTCTATCCTTCGTCTGTGCAACGACACGCTACGAGCGAGCAGTGCTCGCTGATAGCATACCGTTTCTTAACACTTTGCTAGGGAGTGCAAGAAAGCGCTCGATAGCGGTTTGATACAAAATATTGGGTACGAAGTAACAAAGGACGATACGAACCTGCTATCGTTTTTAAGTTCATTTTATAACTACGTTGATTATGTGTATAAAATACGACTTTCCTTGTTTAAAACAAGTACTTTCGTGGTTTAAACAGTCAATTTAACTGATATAGACAGCCTGCAACGTTCTGTGATTTTCACCGCTGAGTTTTCCAAGACGGCGGTCAAAGTTCATAAGATTGTCCGAGGTGTCGCGATTGAGTTAAAACCAGTATCAGTATCATTCTTTAAGTGCGGAATTGTAACACAAATTTCCAAATCCATCAGTGAATTCAAACTCTGACCAAATCACGTGACAGGTGTTACCATTAAGCGGATCAATTATCCGCAGGGCTAACGTCCTGCGGATTGTCCGCCGTTATATATACATGTTTCTCATACAATCGACAATATTAACTTTCGCCTGATTCTATATAGTTCTGTCATTCTAGCCCCAAACAGCAGAAACATTGGCAATAAATATTCATTGGACGGTCGATCAGATAAACGGGTATAAAAAGGTTATTTGCGACAATATTAACTTTCGCCTGATAGTCCTGTCATTCTAGCCCAAACCATTAAACATTCATTGGACGGTCGATCAGATAAACGGGTATAAAAAGGTTATTTGCGGTACATAAAACTCGTATACAAGTTGTATTACCCTCGGCCTAGAGGCCGGGGTATTGGAATGTTCAAAGCAATTTGACTATTGGGGAGCACGTGACCACATGACAATGCCTGATTGGCTAATGTGTCAGTCTGGCTTAAGGTGAGTCCAGACAGTACATTTTGGTTAAAAAATGTACTGTGTAGTTACACGTAGTATACTTTGTACTTCTACCACACAGATTTTGGAGATGTACCGTCTAGACACATCTTCACGAATTCGCCAATCGTCTGCTGTAAATGGTCTCAACGTTCGGAATCACGACAGGGGTTCTGCTTTGTCACTATTGATGTAGAATGTTTGAAAATGGTTAGGCCAAAAGACTTTATCGAGTGTTTCCCCTTCCCTACCACGTTGATTAGGTAGGATTAACCTGTATTCTAACCAACAAGCGATTTCAGCCATATGTTACGTAGTCCTTATAAGTTGGTAAAGAACGTAACAGTTTTACTCGGCTAGTTATCAAGATATTTTTGGATTTTGGGGAACCCCCTAAAAACTGATATTTGCATTTCACCGAAAAAGTTTGACATTTAATTACATGAAACTTGCCATGCACGAAATTTCGTATATACAGAATCACACGATTACGTTTGTTTTAGACTATGCATGTTATAAGTATTTTTAAATAATTTTTTAAAGTATGTGATTTTTCATTTTTAAGTTATACGAAACAAATAGTTGAACAACATACTGTTTTCGTACATGCAACCAGAAGAGTAACTATTATAGAAGTTTTATCCCAAATTTCATGGCAGTTGCTCGGCTATATTTTTTAATTGACACTTTAGTGATTTCGGAAATGTCGAAAAGAAAGAGAGTTTACAAAATACATCAACGTTTTGAATACGTTGTATCCAGCTTTCGCGATAATTTATTTTTGAAAAATGTGTATTTAAAGATGACCCCATGCTCTTTTGCATTAGATAGTCTATATTCTTACGAAATAAATGCGAAAGAACCTTCCTCTAAAGTAGTCGGGATGCTTGCTAAACAAATATTAAAACTTGGATAAAATTTTATGTGGGCGCATTATATTACGTTTCACATACGTTGTAGCTAGTATTTGCGAGTGTTGGTGTTTCAACGGTTGGAATAAATGGCACATAAATTTTCAGCTATTGCTTTATTCTGCTAGCTTATTATGCTATAATATAGTAATAACTATACAGTAAATTCGCGATTTTTAGACATGAGAACATGCTGACACATCAACTTTAAGTTTTTCTTACTATTTCATCATGGTAGTCAGACGCTTTCGATACGTCTTATTAACACCGATTTCTAAACTTCCGCTCAACTGAAGAGTTTGCAATCACCTTAATTGATGACAAACCTGGAGGACTCCCTTAGGTATGTGGATATTAGAACATTCTGTCTGGATTATCTCCCTTATATCACTACGTTGTGGTGGCAGGGTATATACTGGGGTGATAGGGGTCCCTGGAAATACATTTACTTATTTGAAACCTACTTGGTTCGTGGCTCACTCTTTTATTGTAGCCCACTCGAAATCATATACTGAGTTTTAGGGCCCGGGGCCTGCCCATTACAAACCTTATTGGTTGGCGGCGCACTCGGAAATTTATTTTGCCCGACCGAATTGGGAATTAATTAATTTGGAGCTAACTCATTATGTTAATTACTCGGCAGCTCACACGTATTTGCATTGGCCAAATGTGTTACATGTTAAATGCATTCGGTCGCGCCCATATATTGCCAAATCTTAAATGTGGTAACCATGAAAATAAATTTATATTAAGAACTGCTGTCTTATCGATTACTTTCTACGAACGATGATTGTTTGTGGAAATGTAAGGCTAAATATATGTCTCTATTGTCTGGTAAACAATCATCGCTCTCTATGTTATTCCAGGATAAGGTGTATGCTGTGAAATTTGTCACTTTTGTATTTTTTACTAACAATCGGGGGGGGGGGGGGGGTAGGGGGAAAACCAAAGGGCCCTAACTCCTTATATTTGGATGCTGTTTTCAATGCATGTTATCCAGGCCCTGAGACGGACACATAAATACATTATTGTCTCATTGGCTGTTTTCAAGAAAAAGACTTGACTTTTCGTAGCCTGTCGGAATCCAAAAATCAGTCAATAGTATATCCCCTGCCACTTATAAAACGCTATATAGTACGACGAGGAACCTGCCCTGCGTTCAAGGAAAATCACGTGACGCACGTTTCGTACCAGGTACGAGACGTGCGTCACGTTATTTTTCCTTGAACGCAGGGCTGTTAGGCTGATTAGGCTGGTTAGGCTGGTTCCCGTTCCCAAATTGTACATTACATTTGCGAAGATTGTAATGATCGGGAACATATTGAAGACTAGTTGGCTGGTTTGATCACACGTATTGAAGAATTACTAACATTATGTGTGCTTTGGTTAGTAAGGAAACACTATATACATGTATGTTATAGCTCAGAGAATTTGACATGAACCTAACCTTTATGCATGAATATATTACAGCTTAGGTTCTTGCGTTGAATATATAAATTTCGGCCAGCAAATCGTGCAGTATCGGTCCAATAGATTGGTGTATGTAATACAACTAGAGCGTCTTCGTGATACTTTTCGATTATCAAAACATACAACCGGGATGTTAAATTATGCTACTGTCGGTTTGAACAATAAGTAATACTTATGAGGGAACTGTCCTATTCAAAAGAATAGGGGGCTTATGTTTTATATAATAAAATAGATACCCTCGATCAATAGTATAAAACTTGAAAACCAGTTTTCACATCGTCTTGTTAGTCGAGTGGAAAAGCATCCCGCTATTAAACTAGTAATTTTGTTGAGATTTTGTTCATTCTCGCCACTGGTTCGAAACCCATCCAAGTAACATAAATTTTTATCTTTTTACCATATTTTTGTGTTTAACTAATATAAAACAATACACGAAGTAAGGTGTGATGATTAATTTTTGTGTTATATTTTCATTCTTTTTTCTATCAAGTCGTAACTTTTCAATTATTTTAGTTTAATCTACAGTAAAATTGTCTACAAGATATTGACAACAACATGTAAATTTGATCATTTGAAGTATCGATTCGTTAAAGCAGCAGTATAAAATAAGACTTTATAACATGGAAACGCGCAATAAAAAAATGTTCGAAGTGGGGATCGAACCTGTAACTCAGAATAAAATAGAAACTTGAAGGCAGTGTGGGTTTATCCACTACACTACAGCGGTTTTGATATGTGGAATGAGACTTGCACAGTATTTGATATCGAACTAATTTAACATTTACCTAACAGACGAGTTTATATTGATAACGGTACTCATTTGACTTTGAACGCACTATAATATAGTTTTTCAGCTGGTAGCAATACCACGTGACAAAATACTACAGTCCAAAGAAGAATTTGTAAACAAAACCTCCACTTGGAAAAGGAAAAAAGGCGTAAGTATTTTATTTCTTAACCAATTTCTATGATATACAGACCACGCTAAGGGAAAAAATATAAGGTGTCCGTGATAGATAGTATATCTCTCCGCAGTTTGGTCGTTTTTTTTCAATTACCCTGTGAAACCTTTGAAAAAATGTGTGTGAGCGGACTACAGTGTCAAGCCTTTTCGTTTTCCCGGTATTATCTACTCCAAGCGTTATTGTAGAGTCATGTTTACACCTTCCGGGTTTACCGGAGGCTATTTCGTAACAAACAAAATGCATGTAGTAATTGATAATAAGCTTGCGTAAGGTAATTTTGAGTAATTTCAATACGTGCATTTGATGTTTGATCTTAATTAAATTTTGTAGGTGCCATCGATATTCACTGTGAATGATTAAATGTATCTCAAGCAGCGAGGACATACATCATGGTACATGTTGCCTTAATTTCAGGCTAAGAACTCAAGAAAAAATCTTGCTATTCAAAGTGAAAAACAGCCGTAATCATTTTATTGTCTAATTTTAACGAGACATCCTTGAAATACGACATTAGTATTTCACGTTAAAATCGCTTAAAACATAAAATAATTACAGTTGTTTTTAACTTTGTGTTGACAGATTTTTCTTTGTGTTTTAACCTTAAATTATGTCACATACGACGTGGTATGTCGACACTGGTAAGGAAGAGATACAATTAAACGTTATAGCGTTAACATCAGTTATTCGGTACGTTTTGCAATTCGTTTTCATCAAATGCAATCAAATTTCAGGTAATTTAAGTGGTAGTAGTGTTAATTCTATAGGGTATAAATACCCTATAGAATTTTGGATGCAAAAATACTAAAAAAACTACAAAATGTCGATGGTTCGCAAGTAACTTTAAAATTCAGTGTGATTGTTTATAGCAACTATACCAAAATTAAGCGAATATTTGACAATTATATTTTTGCAATACACCAATACGTGAGGCAGCACCTTTAAAACAACATCCATCTTATATACATACTTACAGTCTATCTGATTTACATACTTCTAGTAGAAATTCCAATCGGAAAAAATCTATGATAACTACAATCATATTATAATCATACTGGTTATGCAATGATTAGAAATCCTTAGACTTTAAACGAAACTCACAGGGCCTTTCATTAAGATTTTATTTTTTGATAAGATCATGCGTGCAGTCGTTTTAAGGAATTATTTTTATTCAACGCATTCTTAGAGGCAGTGTGTGTGTGCTATGTTAATTAAGATTTCGTTCTGATACGTACTTCGTATTTATTTAATAGCTCACGTGTATTTTAAAATGTCAATTATGCACATTGAATCATATCTGTACTATCTGTCGCTATACATACATGCATATATATAATAAACTTTATATGCATAAATAATATATTCGTACCGCGTGGGCCAAAACATCGCTAAATTCTCACTTCAGTATATTATGTTCATGATTAATATTATTTCTGAAATTCATAAGGCGGATATAGCTCAGTGGTAACGCACTGGGCTGTCAAACCCTGGCATCGGAACTTGACATTTCTGAAATATTTATAATATTTCCCGCTATATCTGGCCGTGTCACATATATATACTGTAATCGGCTACCCTTCCGCATGTCATCGGGGTCGAGTGGTCGAAGACGGCTTCCCGAAGATGCCGAACTGTTGCAGATGGTATTCCGATTACCCGAAGCACTTCCGAACAAGATCTTCGGCGTCCAAATTTTACAACTTTTTAAATTTGGATGCCGAAGATTTTTCGGTCCCGAAGTGTTCAGAAGGCTTCTAGAAGCGTACAGGAATGACACGGAAGGGTTCCAGAACATCGCAAAGACATACCGAATCATCCCGATTAAGTAAATTTAGTCTTCGGGAAGCCTTCTGGATCCTACTGGACGTCAGGTCGAGAATACATAAACACACGTGACGTCATTGTGAAGCTATTCGAAACCGACTGTACGAGTATATTGACAGAATAATTTAGGCTGCACCTTGTTTTGTCATCACCGAAATACATTTTACATGCATATGAAAAAGAAATCTATTATGTAAACAAAGTCATATTATTTATCTCTTCACAATTACATGACGCGCTAAGAGTGATGGAAGAAAATAAACCAAATTACTATCATCTAGGAAATGTGTTATTTGTTTATGTTGTATTCATCGACTGAACCCAAATTATACATAATAAACATGTGGAAGCTATGTTGAATCAAGAAAATTTAAATGCATGTACATAAAATATAGTTTGTTGATGGTAAACGAAAGTTTCCACACTCAATGGATGGCATGGTGCTTGGTATTATGGTAAATTTTAAAAACAGCTTTAAACTGAATGTTTTTTCTTGTAACTGTAGCCATAATTGCAAATTAAAAGAAAATGTCATCTTAGTACGGAATCCTGTTCGGGCCACATTGAATTTCGCATGTCTAACATGTGAACAGGCGATAATTATCGTGTCGAAGGCGATAATGATCGCCTCTTCTCATGGAGAGAGACACTTGTACTAGCGAAATTTAACACCTTCGCGAAAGTTTTGGGGCGATAATTATCGTCTTAATTTTCGCATGTATGACTCAATTTTGGACAAGCGAAATTTAAGGACATGCGAAATTTAACGTTAAATTTCTCGTGTTTTTAGTCCTAGGATACAATTGCTGAGCAAGTAGGGCTGTTTACCCGGGTAGGATCATTTTGACGGACTGATGATGCTGCATGTCGGAGCCGATCATGGGTAGGGCTAATTTCAAACCATTAGAATGTGTGCATATAAAATCGTGTAAAACACGGATAAATAAAGAACAAATATTTCTGTGGGGTATTATCGCTGTTTATCTAGTCACTTCCGACAAAAGCTGCCTGTTAACGGGGTGCCGTTAAACTTAGCTATAATCGGTCACCTGGTCATGTGACTAATGATAATACATCACCTTACCACGTGATCTGACGGACTTTTTCTTATATGTGAGTCACCGGTTGCAATTCCGTGCCCGAGGGTGAGGTTTTCCTATTCTAAATGAGCTGGTGGTTGATCGGTTATTTTTTCGACTTACCTGCGTCTACACGACGTCTATCAAGATGTCTGACGTCGTTGTTTATCATGAAGTCACGGAACGAACGTGACGTTGCGCGCTAGTTAATGAAAGAGTGAGAATATAGTCCCGAGTTTGATCCCCTTACTTATTGTGTACGATTAGGGTCATAACTATATGGTGTACGATTAGGGTCATAACTAATATAAACTGTCTGAGACACTTTATAAACTGTCTGAGACACTTTATAAACTGTCTCAGACAGTTTGGAACCTGTCTGAGACACTTTATAAACTGTCTCAGACACTTTGTAAACTGTCTCAGACAGTTTTCATAGTTATGACCCTTTCGTGCGCATTATTTTAAACTGTCTGAGACAGTTTTCGTCCATATGCTAATTTTGATTGGTTCTCAATAGACCAATCGGAGAGTATTTTACAAATCCCTTTACGAGGTGTGTGTATTTCCCGGCCCTATGCTATTTTAATCAAGAAAAAAGAAGTGATTTCACGACCGCAGAGTTTATTTTTTTATTTATGGACGGATTTTTAAAATGTTGGTATCAAATTAAAGTTGCAACCCTATAGTTTCTAAATAATAGAAATTATTTTATTGCAAATATGAATTATATTGGTTCAAACACAGACTATTTTTCGGGGAAAAATTTACATATGTTTGTGTTGGAAAAACACATCCGTATTGGTTAACTGTTTTGTTTATTAACATATTTTATTCAAAATAAAGATGAAGCTCTCTAATTTTAAATATGTAAACATATTGACAATCCGTCCATTAATTATGAAATAACGCCTCATTGAATATTGCTCAATTTTCTCGGCGTGAAATTATATTTTCATTTTTGTCAATATGTTCGAATTCCACGGCCCTTACCTGTTTATTTTTTACTTTCCATTCAATTCTATATTTCTTTACATCATTATAAAGATAAAGCTCTCTAGTTTCTAAATATCTAAAATAATACCAGTATTAATGAAACAGGCAGTTGTTGATACCCCATAAACCTATAACATGCTGTGTTAGGCAGTTGTTGATACCCCATGAACCTATAACATGCTGTGTTAGGCAGTTGTTGATACGCCATAAACCTATAACATGCTGTGTTAGGCAGTTGTTGATACCCCATGAACCTATAACATGCTATGTTAGACAGTTGTTGGCACCCCATTGAGCTATGAAATGCTGCGTTAGACAGTTGTCGGTACCCCCTTGAGCTATGAAATGCTGTGATAGACCGTTGTTGGTACCCGTGGAGCTATAACATGCTGCGTTAGACAGTTGTTGGTACCCAATGAACCTATATCATGCTGTGTTAGGCAGTTGTTGATACCCCATAGAGCTATGAAATGCTGCGTACAAGACTGTTGTTAGTACCCAATTCTGCTATGAAATGCAGTGTTAGGCAGTTGTTGGTACCCCATGGAGCTATGCAATGCTGTGTTAGACAGTTGTTGGTATATCCATGGTGCTTAAAAATGCTGTGGTTGACAGTTGTTGGTGTCCCATAGAGCCATGAAATGCTGTGATAGACAGTTGTTGGTACCCAATAGAGACATGAAATGCTGTGTTCGACAGTTGTTGGTACCTCATAGAGCCATAACATGTTGTGTTAGACCGTTGTTGGTACCCCATAGAGTCACGAAATGCCGTGATAGACAGTTGTTAGTGTCCTATAGAGCCATGAAATGCTGTGATAGACAGTTGTTGGTGTCCCATAGAGCCATGAAATGCTGTGATAGACAGTTGTTGGTACCCCATAGAGCCATAAAATGTTGTGTTAGACCGTTGTTGGTGTCCCATAGAGTCACGAAATGCCGTGATAGACAGTTGTTGGTGTCCCATAGAGCCATGAAATGCTGTAATAGACAGTCGTTGGTGTCCCATAGAGCCATGAAATGCTGTGATAGACAGTTGTTGGTACCCCATAGAGCCATGAAAGGCTGCTACACAGTTGTTGGTACCCCATAGAGCCACGAAATGCCGTGATATACAGTTGTTGGTGTCACATAGAGCCACGAAAGGCTGTGCAAGACAGTTGTTGGTACCCTGTGTTGTCATGAGAGACAGTGTCATACATTATTAGATATCCCACTAAACACTGGTTTACTGCGCCAGACAGTTGTAGATGCCCCATGGAACGAAGATTAGCTATACTAGGTGATGATCTTATTCTTCTGTGGCTATTAATAGTTGTATTTGATAGTGTTGAGTAAAATTAAGAAATCTTTACCTGGACTTTTACTCTGCACAATGATTAGTAAAGCTGTTTTTACAACCTTTAAACATTCATGTTCCTTACACTTGAGAGAAACATTGGAAACATTTGTTGACACATTTTCTTTATTATGACTACTGCTATTGGGATTTACTACTATTGGGATTTAAATAAATCAGCTGCAATGTATGTTATGAAAGTGGGTGGGGTAATTTTTATTTACAGCTAGTTGCCACTTAAATCTCTAATTTTCCCTTTATATTGGTACATTTCAAATTATATTATTGACTCGAAATCGACTTCCATGAGTTAATGAATGTGTTTTAAGCATCATTTCTACAACTGATACATTCGATATCTAGTGTATACCCGTCTTTGTACTTTTTTACCATTTGACCTTGAAATGACATTGACCTTCATTCATGATGACCTCAATCAATGACCCTTAGCATTGGCAGTATTAGATCTTTATATTCAGTCAAACATTCAATAATGATAATTCAAATACTACAGGCTATTATGTGTAAATCAATTACATTTAATGTTTTGAAAGGGGGTGGGGTAATTGTTTATTACACTAAATTGCCTCTCAGACTCCGAATATCCCTTGGAATTGATATATTTCAAATCTTTTTCATCTAATATTCACTCCCATGTGCAAGTGCATGTGTTTAAGCATCATTTATACTATTTATGACATTTGATTTCTGGTGCAAATCAATTGTTTGTACTTTTTTACCATTTGACCTTGAACTGACCTTGACCTTGACACTGTTGGACTACAAATTGGAATTAAAATTGTGCAATTAGTAGGGATGTATCAAAGTGAGTGATCCATTTTACTATTACATGCAAGTTTGGGGTATTAATAAAGGTTAAGTAAACTGTAGTTTGTTTCTTATTTTAAAGCACCATGTGACCTTGAACTTGATCTTTTCAAACTTTCCTCCCAAGGACGGCAACTTTTACCTATAGTAGAGTAATCCTGAATGTCTCAGGAACATTTTGGTATATGACTCAGCTTGTGTACTTTTTTTGCAATGGTCACTCTACTTTGAGTCAAAATGCTGCTCTACTAATAGCAGTAACTGTCATTATGATCTGAACATAATAGCAGTAACCGGCATTATGATGTTAGTATAATAGCAGTAACCACCACAATGATCTGAACATATAGCAGTAACCGCAACAATGATCTGAACATAATAGCTGTAATGAGACGGTCTTATTACCGCAAAACACCGCAAAATACCGCAAAATACCGCAGACTACCGCAAAATACCACTAAATACCACAAAACACTTTAAAATGAGTATAAAACTCCCTAAAATACATTACAATCTGATGATATAACATAAATAAACCTTATAACGAACATTTGATTATACAATTATGGTTAAAAAAGCCGTTAAGTACAAATTCTACATATCAACCCAGGGGAAGCAACTCTGAATTACCGCAAAACACTTCCAAATGGAATAGAATTACCGCAAAACACATATAAATCACGCAAATATTACATATAAATGAATAAATTGACCTTTTATATAAGTAACACGATCTGCGGATTAATCCATATACGCATAGAGCAAACCAGGACATGTATTATTACCGCAATAAAACATACCTGTCCAATTGGCTGTTACTATTTACGCCCCGTATCTCGTGGCATATTTATGAATGAATGAACGTAAACTTTATAGTAAAATCTTCAACGTGTCGCTTACAAGGCAAGTTGCACGAGTATCCAGTGTTACAGCTATGACGCATCTATTTTTAGAAACTCCAATATACTCTCGAAACTAAGTTTCATAAAAACTTCTGATAATCAATTCATTTATATTTTTCATTTCATGAAATAGATACCCTGTACTTGTGTTATTAAAATTGTTTCAATGTTTAAAATATGTTATTTCCTTCAGAAAATTACGAAGGTCGTTTTCATTAACGAGGGAGGTAATTATACCAGCTAATAAGCCACTCAATTTCAGCGCGGAATTATGTTCACTGTCAAATGGGTGAAAATGGAATGCGCACGGTTAAATAGTACGGGATATTATCGTGTTAAGAATCGAAATAAAAACTATGTTCTTGTATTTGGTCGGTGAATAAAACACAGGCACTCGTTCGGATGCGGAAAAATTAAATCACGAGTGCCACCGACAAAATATAAGAACAGATTTTTATTTCTTAAACAAACAAACATAATCAACGAACGCAATATTTACTTCGATAAAACAGTACCCTGATGCGTGTAAATACACTATGCGGTCCGCGTGACAATAGATACTATTTGCAATTTTTTGTACAGAACGTGTTCCTCAATTACAGTATATCTTTCAATTGTTTTGAAATGAAATACGTTTTATTGGTTGGCTAGAGTATTTGATGTCTATCTTGTTTGTTATTATTCACTAAGGAATGTTAAATTTGGAGGAAAACTGTGTTTTCAAAGAAAACTTGGCTAAAGATTATTATACAATGTAAGAAAAGTAAAAAACAATTAGCTGATGGTAAAAAATTTGTTTACGGTAATCTATAAATAGTATGTTTATAAGTATGCTATTTAGTATTCGATGCAAAGATCTTTTATTTGTACTAGTTCAATGAATGCAGACACAGATAAAAGCAACATGACTGTGTTCTATAAATGTTTATGTCCCTTATATGTCCCTTGTCCGTATAAACTAGTTAAGTCTATCAGGGGCCATAATTCTGTTGAAATGGTGGATAGTGTTACATGGCTTTGACAATTTAATGCGTTTATGATGGTAAACAAGTATGCGAAGTTTGAAAGCAATTCCTTGATGGACTTCAAAAGAAGTTGAGTTTCAACAACTTGAAGGTTTTGGTTTACATTTTCGGACGGACAATCACTATTATGCCTCCGCAACAGTAGATGTCGGGGCATATAAAATACCTAAGCACAAAGATGGATTGTTAAATATCAGTAATGCTGAATCAGGGACCGGTCACTAGCTGAACCTATGTTTGGAAAAAATGAGATAAATGAAATATTTAAAGTCCCATTATGCCTTAAATGGCTATTTTCAAAAGGCATAATTAAACTCGGCAACCTATCTGCAAATTGATGCAGTGGGCACTTTAGGTGAGTCTCAAAGCTTGAAAACACCATAAGATGGACGAAAACGAAATAAAGCCTCCAGTTGGTTTGTAAACAAAATAACGAAATGTAGACAATAAAGGCATAATCTAAATACTAAGGGAGCAACTCTTGCAAAATTAGTATTTTGTCATCCATACATTTTACTTAATGTGAATTTTGGCATACTACATGTATTTCAAAAGATATAGCTGACATTCTGTCGTTAATTATAGGTCATTTGTGAAAAACATCTTAATTCTTTGTATTTAGTCAATTTACTAGATGATCGTGAATTTTGTTTGGCACAATGTCAATGAAAATGTCAATGAAAATGTCTGGCACATACTTGGTGGATCGAAGCTCAACTACATTTTCCAGCACTTAACCAATTGAGCACAGAAAACATGAAAACATCACATACCACAATTACACGACACAACGCCCAACATATAACTGAACGAGAAAATGAACTGCTAAACCCCAAGTTTTAGTTAAGAAATCATCGAATGCACAAGTCCCAGCTGACTGAACGACCTAGTTGCATCTATAAAAAATCAGAATGTCCCAGTTTTAAGCGTTTAACGAGACTCGAGTTTAATGACCGCTTCATGTTGAAGGCATATTGCATTTTTTAGCTTCTATTATTTATCAAACCTCTGCATTCTACAAACACATTAGTATTTTGTCATCCATACATTTTACTTAATGTGAATTTTGGCATACTACATGTATTTCAAAAGATATAGCTGACATTCTGTCGTTAATTATAGGTCATTTGTGAAAAACATCTTAATTCTTTGTATTTAGTCAATTTACTAGATGATCGTGAATTTTGTTTGGCACAATGTCAATGAAAATGTCAATGAAAATGTCTGGCACATACTTGGTGGATCGAAGCTCAACTACATTTTCCAGCACTTAACCAATTGAGCACAGAAAACATGAAAACATCACATACCACAATTACACGACACAACGCCCAACATATAACTGAACGAGAAAATGAACTGCTAAACCCCAAGTTTTAGTTAAGAAATCATCGAATGCACAAGTCCCAGCTGACTGAACGACCTAGTTGCATCTATAAAAAATCAGAATGTCCCAGTTTTAAGCGTTTAACGAGACTCGAGTTTAATGACCGCTTCATGTTGAAGGCATATTGCATTTTTTAGCTTCTATTATTTATCAAACCTCTGCATTCTACAAACACATTAGTATTTTGTCATCCATACATTTTACTTAATGTGAATTTTGGCATACTACATGTATTTCAAAAGATATAGCTGACATTCTGTCGTTAATTATAGGTCATTTGTGAAAAACATCTTAATTCTTTGTATTTAGTCAATTTACTAGATGATCGTGAATTTTGTTTGGCACAATGTCAATGAAAATGTCAATGAAAATGTCTGGCACATACTTGGTGGATCGAAGCTCAACTACATTTTCCAGCACTTAACCAATTGAGCACAGAAAACATGAAAACATCACATACCACAATTACACGACACAACGCCCAACATATAACTGAACGAGAAAATGAACTGCTAAACCCCAAGTTTTAGTTAAGAAATCATCGAATGCACAAGTCCCAGCTGACTGAACGACCTAGTTGCATCTATAAAAAATCAGAATGTCCCAGTTTTAAGCGTTTAACGAGACTCGAGTTTAATGACCGCTTCATGTTGAAGGCATATTGCATTTTTTAGCTTCTATTATTTATCAAACCTCTGCATTCTACAAACACATTAGTATTTTGTCATCCATACATTTTACTTAATGTGAATTTTGGCATACTACATGTATTTCAAAAGATATAGCTGACATTCTGTCGTTAATTATAGGTCATTTGTGAAAAACATCTTAATTCTTTGTATTTAGTCAATTTACTAGATGATCGTGAATTTTGTTTGGCACAATGTCAATGAAAATGTCAATGAAAATGTCTGGCACATACTTGGTGGATCGAAGCTCAACTACATTTTCCAGCACTTAACCAATTGAGCACAGAAAACATGAAAACATCACATACCACAATTACACGACACAACGCCCAACATATAACTGAACGAGAAAATGAACTGCTAAACCCCAAGTTTTAGTTAAGAAATCATCGAATGCACAAGTCCCAGCTGACTGAACGACCTAGTTGCATCTATAAAAAATCAGAATGTCCCAGTTTTAAGCGTTTAACGAGACTCGAGTTTAATGACCGCTTCATGTTGAAGGCATATTGCATTTTTTAGCTTCTATTATTTATCAAACCTCTGCATTCTACAAACACATTAGTATTTTGTCATCCATACATTTTACTTAATGTGAATTTTGGCATACTACATGTATTTCAAAAGATATAGCTGACATTCTGTCGTTAATTATAGGTCATTTGTGAAAAACATCTTAATTCTTTGTATTTAGTCAATTTACTAGATGATCGTGAATTTTGTTTGGCACAATGTCAATGAAAATGTCAATGAAAATGTCTGGCACATACTTGGTGGATCGAAGCTCAACTACATTTTCCAGCACTTAACCAATTGAGCACAGAAAACATGAAAACATCACATACCACAATTACACGACACAACGCCCAACATATAACTGAACGAGAAAATGAACTGCTAAACCCCAAGTTTTAGTTAAGAAATCATCGAATGCACAAGTCCCAGCTGACTGAACAACCTAGTTGCATCTATAAAAAATCAGAATGTCCCAGTTTTAAGCGTTTAACGAGACTCGAGTTTAATGACCGCTTCATGTTGAAGGCATATTGCATTTTTTAGCTTCTATTATTTATCAAACCTCTGCATTCTACAAACACATTAGTATTTTGTCATCCATACATTTTACTTAATGTGAATTTTGGCATACTACATGTATTTCAAAAGATATAGCTGACATTCTGTCGTTAATTATAGGTCATTTGTGAAAAACATCTTAATTCTTTGTATTTAGTCAATTTACTAGATGATCGTGAATTTTGTTTGGCACAATGTCAATGAAAATGTCAATGAAAATGTCTGGCACATACTTGGTGGATCGAAGCTCAACTACATTTTCCAGCACTTAACCAATTGAGCACAGAAAACATGAAAACATCACATACCACAATTACACGACACAACGCCCAACATATAACTGAACGAGAAAATGAACTGCTAAACCCCAAGTTTTAGTTAAGAAATCATCGAATGCACAAGTCCCAGCTGACTGAACGACCTAGTTGCATCTATAAAAAATCAGAATGTCCCAGTTTTAAGCGTTTAACGAGACTCGAGTTTAATGACCGCTTCATGTTGAAGGCATATTGCATTTTTTAGCTTCTATTATTTATCAAACCTCTGCATTCTACAAACACATTAGTATTTTGTCATCCATACATTTTACTTAATGTGAATTTTGGCATACTACATGTATTTCAAAAGATATAGCTGACATTCTGTCGTTAATTATAGGTCATTTGTGAAAAACATCTTAATTCTTTGTATTTAGTCAATTTACTAGATGATCGTGAATTTTGTTTGGCACAATGTCAATGAAAATGTCAATGAAAATGTCTGGCACATACTTGGTGGATCGAAGCTCAACTACATTTTCCAGCACTTAACCAATTGAGCACAGAAAACATGAAAACATCACATACCACAATTACACGACACAACGCCCAACATATAACTGAACGAGAAAATGAACTGCTAAACCCCAAGTTTTAGTTAAGAAATCATCGAATGCACAAGTCCCAGCTGACTGAACAACCTAGTTGCATCTATAAAAAATCAGAATGTCCCAGTTTTAAGCGTTTAACGAGACTCGAGTTTAATGACCGCTTCATGTTGAAGGCATATTGCATTTTTTAGCTTCTATTATTTATCAAACCTCTGCATTCTACAAACACATTAGTATTTTGTCATCCATACATTTTACTTAATGTGAATTTTGGCATACTACATGTATTTCAAAAGATATAGCTGACATTCTGTCGTTAATTATAGGTCATTTGTGAAAAACATCTTAATTCTTTGTATTTAGTCAATTTACTAGATGATCGTGAATTTTGTTTGGCACAATGTCAATGAAAATGTCAATGAAAATGTCTGGCACATACTTGGTGGATCGAAGCTCAACTACATTTTCCAGCACTTAACCAATTGAGCACAGAAAACATGAAAACATCACATACCACAATTACACGACACAACGCCCAACATATAACTGAACGAGAAAATGAACTGCTAAACCCCAAGTTTTAGTTAAGAAATCATCGAATGCACAAGTCCCAGCTGACTGAACGACCTAGTTGCATCTATAAAAAATCAGAATGTCCCAGTTTTAAGCGTTTAACGAGACTCGAGTTTAATGACCGCTTCATGTTGAAGGCATATTGCATTTTTTAGCTTCTATTATTTATCAAACCTCTGCATTCTACAAACACAACACTTGCACATGCTTAGACATAGATGTAAGTTTTTCTGGTATCAGTTTTTAGATTTTATCTCAGAAAATGTTAAAAAATGTCAATATTTCTAAAATTACCTTATTTTGTGCGTGACGTCTACTCAATAATTCATGACGTTTCTAAGATGGCTGTCATACTTACGTTTCACTTCTTGCATTCATGCTTTGAAACTAAATGTATAATGTAGGACTCGGGTTTATGAAGAAAAGTACATGCTTTAAAACTGGCGTTCATGGCGATTATTGCAATGTAAACCTGCGCTCTGTTTTTTTTCTGGCCCATATTTGGTTGCATTATCTTTCACATGGGTTACAAAATAAACCTCATTGAAGGCCATTGCATTCGCAAATGATCGACTTTTGTATTCAGGGCATATAAATGGGTATAACTTGTGTTGTGGCTAGATACCGTTTGCGCAGTTACCTACTTGAAACTTGAAACTTTTCTTATTAAAATACGATGATATCAGCAAAAAACGATAAACCGACTTTCCTCAATATTTAACGTATACAGTACATACGTGCACGATTTATTTGTAGACGGTGTACTTTACATAACCTACCCTTGAAATATGTTTCAAAAACAGCTGATACAATATTGAGGAAAACTTGATGTGCAGAAAATGACGAATGTTATTTAATTCGCTTCATTACTTTTAAACCAGATACCCGGGAAAACTTGACCGACATCCCGACTTTCCTCAATATTTAGCATTCAATAGGTACATAATGAACTAATTCTTAGCCTACCCTTGACATATTTTCGAAACGGTACGTTGCACAAAATTGAGGAAAATTTTCTGTTGAAAAAATGACGAATGTTAAAATGAAAATAATCAATAGCTACCCAGTCCTAATTTTAGGCGTCAATGGACACATAAAAGTCTTTATGTCATTGGAAAGCATTTTAGTGCATTTATGACTAAGTACGGTCAGGTACAGGGGTTGTACTTTATGTCCACTACAGGGGTTGTACTTTGTGACCACTACAAGGGTTGTACTGTATGACCACTACAGGGGTTGTACTGTGTGACCACTACAGGGGTTGTACTGTATGTCCACTACAGGGGTTGTACTGTGTGACCACTACAAGGGTTGCACTGTATGACCACTACAAGGGTTGAACTGTATGACCACTTCAAGGGTTGTACTATAGGACCACTACAGGGGTTGTACTGTATGACCACTACAGATGTTGTACTTTATGACCACCACAGAGGTTGTACTGTATGTGAACTTTAGAGGTTGTACTGTATGACCACTACAGGGGTTGTACTGTGTGACCACTACAGGGGTTGTACTGTATGTCCACTTCAGGGGTTGTACTATAGGACCACTACAGGGGTTGTTCTATAGGACCATTACAGGGGTTGTACTGTATGACCACTACAAGGGTTGTACTGTAGGACCACTACAAGGGTTGTACTGTATGACCACTACAAGGGTTGTACTGTAGGACCACTACAGGGGTTGTACTGTATGACCACAACAGAGGTTGTACTGAATGACCACTACAGAGGTTTACTTTGTGACCACTACAGGGGTTATACTGTATGACCACTACAGGGGTTGTACTGTATGAGAACTTTAGAGGTTGTACTGTATGACCACTACTGGGGTTGTACTGTATGACAGCTATAGAGGTTGTACTGTGTGACCACTACTGGGGTTGTACTGTGTTATCACTACAGGGGTTGTACTGTATGACAACTATAGAGGTTTTACTGTGTGACCACTAAAAGGGTTGTACCTTAGCCACTGTAGAGGTTGTACTGTATGACCACTATAGAGGTTGTACTGTGTGGCCAATATAGTTGTTGTAATGTATGGCAACTTTAGAGGTTGTACTGTGTGACCACTACAAGGGCTGTACCTTATGACCATTGTAGAGGTTGTACTGTATGACCACTATAGAGGTTGTACTGTGTGGCCACTATAGTTGTTGTAATGTATGACAACTTTAGAGGTTGTACTGTGTGGCCACTATATTTGTTGTAATGTATGACAACTATAGAGGTTGTACTGTATGACAACTATAGTTGTTGTAATGTATGACCACTAAAGAGGATGTACTCTGTGGCCATAATTGTTGTTGTAATGTATGACAACTTTAGAGGTTGTACTGTGTGACCACTACAAGGGTTGTACTGTATGGCCACTACAAGGGTTGTTCTGTATGGCCACTACAAGGGTTGCACTGTATGACCACTACAAGGGTTGCACTGTATGTCCACTTCAAGGGTTGTACTGTATGACCACTACAAGGGTTGAACTGTATGACCACTACAAGGGTTGTACTGTATGACCACTACAAGGGTTGTACTGTATGACCACTACAAGGGTTGTACTGTATGACCACTACAAGGGTTGCACTGTATGACCACTACAAGGGTTGCACTGTATGACCACTACAAGGGTTGAACTGTATGACCACTACAAGGGTTGTACTGTATGACCACTACAAGGGTTGAACTGTATGACCACTACAAGGGTTGTACTGTTTGACAACTACAAGGCTTGTACTGTATGGCCACTACAAGGGTTGCACTGTATGACCACTACAAGGGTTGCACTGTATGACCACTACAAGGGTTGAACTGTATGACCACTACAAGGGTTGTACTGTATGACCACTACAAGGGTTGTACTGTATGACCACTACAGGGGTTGTACTGTATGACCACTACAAGGGTTGTACTGTATGACCACTACAAGGGTTGTACTGTATGACCACTACAAGGGTTGTACGGTATGTCCACTACCGCTATAGAGGTTGTACTGTATGACAACTATAGAGGTTGTTCTGTTTAACCGCTATATAGGTTGTACCGTATGACAAATATAGAGGCTTACTGTATGACCACTATAGAGTATGTAATGTATGACAACTATAGAAGTTGTACTGCATGTCAACAATAGAGGCTGTACTGTATGACAACTATAGAGGTTGTACTGTTAGGAACATATAGGAACCCATGCATTCTACTAGATTTGACATATGTCCCATATAGGAACCCATGCATTTTACTAGATTGGACGTATGTCCCATGTAGAAACCCATGCATTCTACTGGATTGGACGTATGTCCCATATAGGAACCCATGCATTCCACTAGATTGGATTATGTCCCGTATAGGAACCCATGCATTCTATTGAATTTAAAGTATAACCCGTTACAGTCTAATGGATGGGGCGAATAACCCATGTAGGTACACATGTATTCTAAGTGATTGGGCGTATAAACCATGTTGGAGCCCATGTATTCTAGTGGGTGGGACGTACAAATCATGTACAAACCCATGAAGACTAATAGATTGTCCGTATAAACCATTTTTGAACCAAACATTCTTGGGGATTTGTTATTTAAACAAGGTATGAACCCTGCTATAATTATGCCTTTCATCAGAGACAATACGACCCGCAGATTTGTTTATTATCCGTTAGTTATACGATTCTCATGCACACATTCTAATAGTTCGGAGTTTTTAATGAATTGTTATGGTTTGTATTTAGCCTTATCCCCATTTTGCCGGCGTAAGAAGGTAACCGGTGTTAACGTAACACCGGGTACACTGATACCACGTGTTAAAAGCCCGCCAAAATTATAAGGGCGAAATTTAACGTTAAATTTCGCATGTCCTAAAATTTCGCTTGTCCATATTCCGTGAAAATTGAGACATACATGCGAAAATTAAGACGATAATTATCGCCCCAAAACTTTCGCGAAGGTGTTAAATTTCGCTAGTACAAGTGTCTCTCTCCATGAGAAGAGGCGATAATTATCGCCTTCGACGCGATAATTATCGCCTGTTTACATGTTAGACAAGCGGAATTTAATGTGGCCCGAACAGGATTCCGTATCTTAGTGCTATGCATTGTTACAACATGCATTTTGTTTGTTGCGAAATAGCCTCCGGTGTTCCCGGAAGGTGTAAACATGACACTTCAATCACGCATGGAGAAGATAATACCAGGAAAACAAAAAGGCTTGATACTGTAGTCCGCTCACACACACATTTTTCCAAGGTTTTTGAAGAAACGACCAAACTACGGAGCGATATACTATCACGGAAACCTTATATTTTTCCCCTTAGCGTGGTCTGTATTTCATAGAAATTGGTGAAGAAATAAAATACTTACGACTGTTTTTCTTTTCCAAGTGGAGGTTTAGTTTACAAAATTCTTCTTTGGACTGTAGTATTTTGTCACGTGGTATTGCTACTCTGGAATTCGTACTTCGAGAAGCGAACATTGGATTAAACGTAGGGGTCGACTCAAAGAGAATTTGATGTAAATTTACTAGTTGCAATGGCAGATCTTGAAACACTTTAGATGTGGTTATTGTTTATTAGTTTTAATATTTGCTATTATTTTAATAAAGTATTTGGTTAATTAGTTATGCAATTGAGTCACTTTGACAGCCGTTGAAATCGATACAATGCATGTCTAAATGTGCAAACGTCTAGGTATTCGTAATGTATATTTGCATGAATCTGACACTTCGTCCATATATATACGTTTCGTACGCTTCATACGCATGTATTCCATATTTACATGCAATGCAAAGGATGTCTCGTGTTAGTGACTGTGACATTTAAATAATAAAGTCAACTATAAAACACAGACAACCACGCTCATACGCGGTTCCAGAAGGGGACCTGGGATCCCGACCCCCGATATTCTGTACACCTATCTTAAGACTGGTTTGTCAATGCTGAGAATCCGATTAGGACAACCCAATGAGGACAATGCTAGTTGAACCGCTCACCCCCTCACCCCGTGAAAAACTACTGGTCCGCGCTTGACAGTTTGATGGTATTGCTAGTCACGACAGCCCTGCGTTCAAGGAAAACTCACGTGACGCACGTTTCGTACCAGGTGCGAAACGTGCGTCACGTTATTTTTCCCTGAACGCAGGGATGGTGTTTATTTGCGCACGGAATTCCCATGCTGGTGTGATTTTGTTAATGGCACAGCACTACGCAGCAGAACACTATGTACGTACTATATAAAAATTCAAGACAAACAAGAAATAAACTCTTAACCACAGCTAAGGGCTACCAAAATATATTACACTGTACTAAAGTAATACTATAACTCCAACGCGGTATTGGGACCTGTGCCACTGAATGTAAACAGGGAGACCAGAAGACCGTTAACATGGGCTACGTAGCGCTTTCCACGGGAGGTAATCCTTGCCTTCTATATTTAATTGAATGGAAGGTATAAAGGAAAAAAGCGCTCGGTAGCCCTTGCTTAGGCAACGGACCACCGGTATACTTGTATAGTGATATTGAAAAAGGGATTATCTTTACAAGCACCTCTCACCTCACCTATCCTCTTCACACCCATTGGTGTATAAGGCCTTGATGCGCTGTCTCCACTGTCTCTTTACTATGAGTCCCCAACTTTAAATTGATTTGGTGAATAAAAATGACCATTTCTCACATCTGATAAAATAGCTCAGTGGTTTAGCTATGGCCCATCCAGACACACGTTCGAGCCCTACATACGCATGTATCACATTTATAGATAGTTACATAAAAGGAAAAAACGAAGGACACGAAGAATCAAACGTAGCTCGTATGATTGTTAGGCGATCACCCATTCGTTAACGCTAAGATGTTTCATGCAAGTTGGCTGGGTAAAAATGTTTGAATAGAAAAGACATACCTCTGCTCTACCCAAATCGATGTAATGGTCAGTGATTTCTGTTTATATTGACATTGCAAATTATCGCGTTGGAGTAGATTAGTTTGATAAAACCCCTACAAAAGCTCGTCTCTCGCTCCCCGAAGTCAGCGTCAGCGACAGCTTAAAAACTCTAATAGAAGTTCGAGAGTCGTGTCAAATTCTCTGGACTATACTGGTATATTCCGTTTATTCAGATCTGTCACTTGTACGAATGTTGTTTATATTTCTCGTTTTTAACATTTTTTATTTTCATAAAGACATATTATACAGGCGTACAGATATACGAAATCTACGAACAATTTTGTCAAAATAAAGTGTGTGAAATTAATTCAAGACTCTTTATGATATTATTCATAAATGTCATTATGATTTCTGTAGTAAAGAAAGGGTAAGGGGAAGAGTTATGAGGACAGTCGCTTAGAAGAGATGGTGAGATTGTAGAGTCTCAGTAAGAAAGAAAAGTAAAAGAACGATAATAGGAATTCGTTATGGGTTCGGGGGATTTACACAATATCACTATTTGAGTTACAGTGTAGCAATACCACGTGACAAAATACTACAGTCCAAAGATGAATTTTGTAAACAAAACCTCCACTTTGAGAAGAAAAATAGGCGTAAGTATCTTATTTCTTCACCAATTTCTATGAAATATAGAGCACGCTAAGGGAAAAAATATAAGGTTTCCGCGATATATTGTATATCTCTCCGTAGTTTGGCCGTTTTTTCGATTACCCTGTGAAACCTTGGAAAAATTGTGTGTGAGAGCGGACTACAGTCTCAAGCATTTTCGTTTCCCTCGTAATATCTACTCCATACGTGATTGAAGAGTCATATTTACACCTTCCGGGAACACCAGAGGCTATTTCACAACCAACAAATACAGAATGTAACAATGCATGACATTAATATGACATTTTCCTTTAATTTGCAATTATGACTACAGTCCCAAGAACAAAAATGTAGACTACAGTTCAAAGCTGTTTTCATAATTTACCCTATATACATAGGAACATGTCGCTCCTGATGCAATTTTTGTTAACATTACACTCAATACAATATTCTCTATTTGGTCAGGTTTTATTTGTAACAACAGATTATACCAAATTTAAGAACACAAGCACGCACATGTGTAACAGTAGTAGTAATTGATATTAATCTTGCGTGGGGTAATTTTGAGTAATTTCCATACGTGTATTTGCTGTTTGATCTAAATTAAATATTTGACGGTGCCATTGATATTCACTGTAAATTATTGAATGTAACTTAAACAGTGTGGACATACCTCGAGGTATGTGACTTAATTTCTGGCTGAGAATGCAAGCAAATAATCTGGCAACTCAAAGTTAAAAACAACCAAAGTCATTTTATTGTTTGACTGATTTTAACGGACCATCCTGGCAATTCGACTCACGGTAAAATCGGTCAAAACATAAAATACTTACAGTTGTTTTTTACTTCGTGTTGACAATTTTGTCTTTGTTTTCTTAACCTAAAATTACGCAACATACCACACGGTATGTCATGTCGACACGGGTAAGGTGACTTATGCACGTTTAAACCGTGAAATGACACAGTTGAGTAAGTAAGGAAGGTCGTTGATTGGTTTTCAGTAGGTTTGCACGAGAAAAACGAAATAACTATACTGTAAGGCAGTTGCTATCCGTAACAATGCATTTCATCTTTTTATTGAAAATACAAAATGTATGTAAAAGTCGGACATTTTACACATGTGGCTCGGTCGAGTCTGGTCAGATGACTACCTTTTAATGAATATCGAACAATTATCCGCCACATGAGTAGAAGTTGCTGGTTGGGATAAAGTCCAACAAAACAGCTCAGATAAATCAGCCGCCGCTTATAACTTACAGACAGAAACGGCGTGAATCTACACATAACTACATGTAAGTAAAAATAACACAGTGTCACGTTAAACCTGCGTTGAGATTTTAAACTTGAAATCACGTCTTGTAAATTAAAATTCACATCGGCATTATATTATATGGTTAAATGGTCTTCAATAGGTACGACTGAGATCTCTCGAAACTGCGTATACTTCAATTTCTAAACGCACACAATTTTCTCGGGTTCATTTTACACTCTGCACTAAAGTAAACTGTCGAGTCATTCGCAAGTCGATATTAATAATCACGGGCGTATATTCCTGATGACACTAAATGTATAAAGAATTCCAAAAACTTACCCGGGGAATCGAATGCGTTCAGTCGGCAGTACAACCCCGAGACAGTTGGAGTGACACATAAAATCGGAAACTCAGCTGAAGTTCTCCCGATTCCTCCCGATTTCACAAATTGTCTTATGACTTCCCCGAAGTCATAATACTAATATAATGACATTCTTAATTATCTTTTTATCTTATGTTACTAGTATTCATTAGTTGCATGTACGACGTTGGTAAGATGTTTATGTTTTGTGTTTAATGGTAAATATGTTTAAAAATATAGCTAAATTAGTCGCCCGTGCCACGACATAAGTACTAGGATGGACATTGCTGTCAGTAGAAAGGAAATGTTTCATTTAAAAATTTTACATGCATATTCAGAATTTTGTTAAAACTATTCCATATATGCTTCAGTCTCTGGAAACTATGCCACTTATAGTGCATGGGACATTTGGAACATTAGATACAGTTCATTGATATATACTGACGTCAAAAAGAAACGCTACACCTACCTATATGTTCGGATATTCGATACGTTAGGATAGTAAAAATATAATTTCTTCTCTAAGACTAAAATTTAGAGATGTGCAAACATGTCTGCAAATTCTCATATGAAATTATCGCCATTGATATGTTTAAAAGTACTATACAAAAACATTACCCAATCCAAAATGTCAGTAGCGCGTATGCCCTCCATGTCCTGCAACACTGCTGGCAATCTTCGCTTAATAAATTGATCAACACAAATTAAACAGCACGTGCTGTACCTTGAGATAGTGTGTATACGCGTAATGTTAAGAGTAGATGTAATGGCTTTAAATGTTTCGTAGCTGACGTTAAGAATGACGTAAACGACTATCAAGGACGTCCCACGTTTGTTCCATAGGAATGTATTCCATGAAAAATAAAACATCACAGCCAGACCACAATTACTTTTCACATGAGAAGAAATCAGATGTGCCGTTGTCAAGCGGACACGCGGGTGACATTAGAGAGGTTGCGAAATTTAACATGTAAACGTGTACGTGACTACCACTTTTGAGTATTTCGTCATCCAGGTATGTGTAACAATTTACAAGTAACCGACGTGTGACAGACGAAAGTATAGTGTGTACTATGTCACACAGGTATGCGTATCCTACTGAATCCTGTTTAGTGTCATTTTCAATAGCCTTGGAGGGCGATACACGAGAATCGCGCGAGATAAGAAACGAGACACGAGAATAAGACGCGATATTTAAAACGAGACCATGGTCAGCGAGACACGAGAATTAAAGCGAGACACGAGAATTGAAGGCGAGGCACGAGAATGCTATTGGGCAAATATCGCGCAATTCTCGTGTCTCGCCCCGATACACGACAATGCTATCGCGCAATTTCTCGTGTCTCGACGCGATACACGACAATGCTATCGCGCAATTCTCGTGTCTCGACGCGATACACGTCAATGCTATCGCGCAATTCTCGTGTCTCGACGCGATTACACGACAATGCTATCGCGCAATTCTCGTGTCTCGACGCGATACACGACAATGCTGTCGACGCGAGAATTGCTATATCGACGCGATAGTACTGTCGTGTCTCGCGGCGAGACACGAGAATTGCGCGATAGCATTGAGAATTGCGCGATAGCATTGTCGTGTATCGGGGCGAGACACGAGAATTGCGCGATATTTTGCCCGATAGCATTCTCGTGCCTCGCCTTCAATTCTCATGTTTTCGCTTTAATTCTCGTGTCTCGCGGACCAAATAGAAAACGCGAGGCAAGAGAATTGCGCGATATTTTGCGCGTTTTTTTTTCTTGACGTCAGTATACTTGTGGTAGACCCAAAAAATAAATAATGAAAAAAATCTCGTATGTTCGGGTATTATATTTCGTGGATTTTGATAAAAATGCATGCTCATGGAGTCGTAAATTCGTGAATTACAGAACACAAGAAGGTAAAATCATGTCTGAATTTGAGAGGTCGATTAATCGTGGAGACTAGATTTTTGTGGTCGAGTTCAACAGCGAAAAATTACGAAAATTAAATCCCTTTGAAAAATGATGATTTTTACAGTATATGTCATTTATTTAGCGCACAATTATTACGACATATTCTATTGCGCTTCACAATACCATAACGCAATAGGAGTGATTGAAGATAATAAACCCTATTATTACCATCTAGGAATGTTTTTTATCTGTAAATGTTGCCTTGATCGACTGAGCCCAAATGATACCGATTAAACATGTGGAGGTCTATGTTGAATCAACCAAAGTTAAATGCATGTTCATAACAAATGGTTTTTTTTATGGTAAACGAAAAGTGTCCACACTCAATGGATGACATGTTGCTTGGTTTTTATGGTAAATTATTTAAACAGCTTTGAACTGTAGTCTAAATTTTTGTTCTTGGGACTGTAGTCATAATTGCAAATTAAAGGAAAAATGTCATATTAATGTCATGCATTGTTACATTCTGTATTTGTTGGTTGCGAAATAGCCTCTGGTGTTCCCAGAAGGTGTAAATATGACTCTTCAATCACGTATGGAGTAGATATTACGAGGGAAACGAAAATGCTTGAGACTGTAGTCCGCTCTCACACACAGTTTTTCCAAGGTTTCACAGGGTAATCGAAACAACGGCCAAACTACGGAGAGATATACAATATATCGCGGAAACCTTATATTTTTTCCCTTCGCGTGCTCTATATTTCATAGAAATTGGTGAAGAAATAAATTAAAAATACTTACGCCTATTTTTCTTCTCAAAGTGGAGGTTTTGTTTACAAAATTCTTCTTTGGACTGTAGTATTTTGTCACGTGGTATTGCTACACTGAGTTATGCAAGTTATGAAAACTTCTGCCATTTTCTGTTACAGATTTGTTATTTGTTTTTGAAGATATTTCTATCCATAACATTTAAATGTCATAAAACAGCAAGTGTATATTGTTTTGACATTGCATGAAATATTCGTGTTACTTGAAATGAAAATATCAGTAGTTAAGGCAATGACAAAAAGTTGAAGAAAGGTTGACTCGGGTATGCGTAACCAAGGATATTAAAATTTGATATCCTTGAAAAATTTACCATGAGAAAGGCAGATAATTCCGAATTTAGATAATAAGTTTATAGGTGATCTGTCTACAACATGACTCGTTTTACAGCAACAATCTACGTTATTATTGAACTTCCCTCGTAAACAAACAACGTATTTTCAAAACAAAGCATTTTTATTGTTTAAAACTTTTCATTCTGATAAAACGGCACTGAAAACATGTACAAAGCCATTATACTCACAATGAAATATCTGTTAAATTTATAAATTATTCTAACACGATCTGCGGATAAATCCATATTCGCATAGAGCAAACCAGGGCATGTATTATTACCGCAATAAAATATACCTGTCAGATTGGCTGTTACTATTTGCGCCCTGTATCACGTGACATATTTATGATTGAATGAACGTAAACTTTACAGTAAAATCTTCAACGAGTCGCGAACAAGGCAAGTTGCATGAGTACCCAGTGTTACAGCTATGACACATCTATTTTTAGAAACTACACTATCCATTCCGCTACCACGATTTGTTTTTTGGGTGAGCTATGAGAAATTTAATTTTTCCGCATCCGAACTACCGACAAAATACGCGAACAGATTTTTATTTCTTAAATAAGAGGAATTGCAATGTTTGTGTACACAATGTTATGTAAACATGTGACAAGTCTGATGAAACACATGACATACCTGATTTAGCATGTGTCAGATCTGGATTAACAAGTGACAGATCTGATTAAACACGTAACAGACCTGATTAAGCACGTGACAGATCTGAATAAACACGTGACAGATCTGATTAAACAAGTGACCGATCTGATTAAGCACGGGAAAGACCTGATTAAACATGTGACATACCTGAATAAACATGTGACATATCTGAATAAACACGTGACAGATCTGATTAAACACGTGACATACCTGATTAAGCATGTGACATATCTGAATAAACACGTGACAGACCTGATTTAACATGTGCCATATCTTAATACACATGTGACAGATCTGATTTAACGAGGTATAACACAAGACATTGTTACGTAAATTACACAAACAAGAAAGTAACAAGATATGTGACATGTATCTTGATTTGAAGCCCACATAATTCATGGTAATAAAACTTCTAACCTCAATGTATAATCTTATAATTATATCCAACTTGCCTAGATATCACATAACCAACCCGCGCATTAAAGAAGTACATCCACCAAATAGCATTTAACTTATTGAATCTACCATGGCGTAATGGATTTCATAAAACAGGTGATCTTAAATTTCATTTGAGTCGTAGTAGGCACACATTCATACCGGTAGTTCAGGTTTTTGAATACATAGTACATGGGATGATTAAAAAGTATTTAATAAACACAAATCCTATAATCGTTCAAGTCTACCATTTGAATCACAAACGTATCACATTCGCTTGTATTTATTAAATGCCCATCTATAAACATATCGCTGGCTTATAATGAGATGGTCGTAAGTGCTACTTATAATAATAGTAGTATAGGACCTTATAAGATTCATACATATTTGAAATCTGCACCACAAGGCGCTTCTTATGAGCCTATTTTCATGAAAATCGTAAAGAGTAGTTTTCAGACAGTTTTTCTTATTTTCTCAAAATAGCGTTTGTACTTACGACCTGTAAAGTATAAAGATCCAGTATTATTCGTGCTAAATGAACTCATTGTTAGCTATACTAGTAAGGTGTCGCGCTATGTCAGCGCAGCCGTGTCAGTGTTATGTCGTACGTATTCGCCGCATACCCAACCGATAATATGGAAAACCCTTCGATAGTGTATTGTAAAAATTCCGTCAAAAAATCAAATTCACTGGACATGACGTCAAAACATTGGGCAGTTGTGAGTTAAAGTATTTTTATGTTCCAATAAGTAATGAACAATTGCCAGAAGGAGAGAGCACACATTCGGCAAGGAGTTGACAACTTTTCTAATTCATTTCAGCATTCGAAAAAATTTGGATCATCCCACGTATACATGTATTTGCATAAATGTGTAATCTCTTCAGAAACGCCTATAGTTAAACATGTGTCTGTGGTCTAGTAAATTATTCAACATCCCAAGTTGATTACAAGGTGACCATTTTTATATGATACAGTAAAGTCATTAATTTCACGGGTATTGAATTTCGCGAATTTTTGGTAAAATCGTGATTTGGTGGTTTCTTTAGTTCATGGATTCAAAATGTTGACACGGAAAAATTTCTTGTTACCTATTTTAGGTCAATTATTGAAGGGGATATGATTATATAAAGTCAATTGGCATAATCAGCAAAGAACTTTGCATTTGACCATTTACAAATAGCATATAAATATCGCAAAGACATATTTTACAAAGAAATATATACAAGCATATATGTATACGTACAAGAACAAATACAGTGACATACAGAGATACAGTGATGCTATTAATTAAGGGTATCAGTTCGCATAAAGGGCGTAGCTTCCTACATCACAGAAATAAAAATGCCAAAGATGCAATAAAATCAATGGGGGTACGGGGTATCGGAATGACAGACTCACCTAGACTGTTATTGATATAAAGTCTGAAAACAATCCAGAGAACACATTACGACAGTATATTTTTTTAATCAGGGGAGCAAGCAGACCATGTGATTACCGGAATAGTTATATGATCTTTGGTTATGATATTTGATGCCGATGGACCCCACTACGATTAGGATGTCTCTATGTATGTGGAATAAAGACAATACTGTATAGTTCTACTTGTGTGCTTTTTCATTCATGTTCATGATTTAGACAATTTGATTAATTATATTTCACATATCACAATTGAGAGTCGTAATTGTTCTTATAATTAGTCTGAAAACTGCTAAGAATGAACCTGCGACGGTATAGAAATCAAAAACAAATCTAGGGGAACATGCTCCCGTGCCCCTCTAAAATAGCGTAGCCTACACATTGATTTAGAGTTTAAACCAAACTACGCCTGGTATGTTGGATGAATTTAGCAATATTTGTGCTAAATTAAAGAGGAGTTGATAAAACATGCTAACACAACCATCAGTTTCATCTAGTACATGTATAGATACACCAAGGTGTGCACGAATTACCATTAAAACACAGCTAGGGAAAATAACATAATATCGTTACGATGGAGAAAACAGGCCAGCTGTTACTGTATTTGGTGTGTTGTCAAATATGGAATAGTTGCTTTCAAAATTCGAAGTAATGAATATGTACCTATGTTTTATCTATAATATAGCACAGTCATTTGTTCGGGTGCCTACATTAAATCACTCTTGCTACGCACTCGTGAGTTAGTTACCAACTCGTGACAGTGCTTTATTCTACGATAAAACATAGATAAAACATGTATATTCATTATTTCTTAATTAACAAACGTCATTTTCAGTCACGATCCTATTTATACAATATTGTACGATACTATGTACTTGCAATTCGATAAATCTCGTGTGATTCCGTTATGTACCGTAATAATATAATATATATAGCGCACAGGGCTGACAATCCAGAGGTCATGGGTTCAATCCCCGACATGGTAACTGCATTTTTCGGAAATTCTATTTATAGTATTCCCGCTGCTTCTGACCGTGTGGACTGCAAAGTATCTGGTTAAAGGTGCCAGGAAGCTGAGTATCGGTGCTATACACCGGGCACCTTAAAACAAACCAGGCTGTCTATTCGAAATAAGAGCTAGGCGCACTTCTGCAGCGCCGGACATGCCTTACCCCCCCCTCTCTCTCTCTCTCTCTCTCTCTCTCCCTCCCTCCCTCCCTCCCTCCCTCCCTCTCCCTCCCTCGCTCCCTTCCTTCCTCCCTCCCTTTATTTCTTTATTCTTTATCTGCCAGGCACGTATTCAGGTAGGGGGCCAGGGGGCCTTGCCCCCCCCAGCTGACTGGCTAGCTACGTTTTTGTTATCTTTTCGACCCCTACAACTATTGATTTAATACACCACTGATCAATTTCTTGGGGCTGACTAAATCTTTCCGCATCTATCATACTGGACCTGTATATTGGACATTCTAGATGGCATCCTGTGTATATATTGTATAAAATATTTAGATTCTGACAATTGTGGTTGCTATGGCAACATAAACATTGAAAATGGCCTCAAACTGGTAGGGGACTTCTGTATTGCTTGCAATTCTTAATTACTTGTTATTATTATTTGATAAAATTACAAATCTGATTCGACGAAAGATTCACGATTTCATCTAAGTAATTGCGCACAATAAACTATTTTGAAGCCTTTCATTCACCCATTACGGATGTCCGTTCCAATAATGAATCATCAAACAGTTACTATTCGTTTATCAAAGTGATGCAAAAATACTTATTACATTTAGTTTAACTCATTTCAATGGATTTTTAACATCCTGTATAATATTGCTCCGTAAAAAGTCAGTATTTCAGGATTAAAAAAGACAATAAAAAATCGGTCAGGGAAGGTAGCACTCAACAAAAAACCACCGAGCACCGAAAACAAAAATAACACAGACCACAGCCACACAACGAACGAGAAAAAAAACTAAATCTAGACAGTCCAGTTTCAGCTGTCAAAAACTCAAAGTCCAAGTTTCAGCATCAAACTCAAAAAGATTTTTTGCTGAACGTTTTACTTAATATGTCAATAAATCATTATTTCATTTCACTTGTAAGCGTGTTGTATGTCACCGGATGTCATCAATAGCGTACCGCATGTCATAACCTCATATTTATCCTAATGAGTGTACGTCAACATCCGTCAAGCTACTGACATAATTGGGTATCTCTTATATCATTGACAGTATTAAAGAAGCGAGATAAGCATGCCTCCTGCAATCAAGGGACGTTACTCTAGACATATTCGATAATCACGCCTCCTGCATTCAAGGGACGTTACTCTAGACATCTTCGATAATCACGCATCCAGCAATCAAGGGACGTTACTCTAGACATATTCGATAATCACGCCTCCTGCAATCAAGGGACGTTACTCTAGACATATTCGATAATCAAGCCTCCTGCAATCAAGGGACGTTACTCTAGACATATTCGATAATCATGCTTTATCCATTCAAGGGACGTTACTCTAGACATATTCGATAATCACGCCTCCTGCAATCAAGGGACGTTACTCTAGACATATTCGATAATCACGCCTCCTGCAATCAAGGGACGTTACTCTAGACATATTCGATAATCATGCTTTATCCATTCAAGGGACGTTACTCTAGACATATTCGATAATCACGCCTCCTGCAATCAAGGGACGTTACTCTAGACATATTCGATAATCCTGTTTTATCCATTCAAGGGACGTTACTCTAGACATATTCGATAATCACGCCTCCTGCAATCAAGGGACGTTACTCTAGACATATTCGATAATCATGCTTTATCCATTCAAGGGATGTTACTCTAGACATATTCGATAATCACGCCTCCTGCAATCAAGGGATGTTATTCTAGACATATTCGATAGTCACGCCTCCTGCAATCAAGGGACGTTACTCTAGACATCTTCGATAACCATGCCTTATCCATTCAAGGGACGTTACTCTAGGCATATTCGATAATCAAGCCTTATCCATTCAAGGGACGTTACTCTAGACATATTCGATAATCACGCCTCCTGCAATCAAGGGACGTTACTCTAGACATCTTCGATAACCATGCCGTATCCATTCAAGGGACGTTACTCTAGGCATATTTGATAATCAAGCCTTATCCATTCAATGGTTGATACTGTAAAATTGAAACTCTTAAATTGAGGGGTACATATTGATCATGTACGAATAGTGAATTTTGTCACCCGGAAACCGGATGTGTGGTTATGCAAATATGAAGGACCATTGTACGTAAAAATACCACGTGCATAAAATCTCGCACAAAACGTTCCGCATGGATGCTTTTGTATCTGAACACGTGTTTCATTTATGTAAATCGATAGATTAGTGTGTAGAATGAAAACATAATACAACTTTATAAGCATTGATTGAATATACCACATGTAGTATCAACTTTTATAGTGTGGTCAATTAGAATTTATGTGATGTGTATTGTCGTAAAATGAATATTATATGTAAATTCGTGAAATATTTAAGAAAAATCGTGAAAAATTGAAAATTGAACTTCAATTGTTACCGTTGATTATACGCATCAGCTGCTCGTTAGTAGTGTATGTATCTGTATTACACTACATGTTGACCGATGTTAAAGGACACTTGCCATGTAATTAATTAACATGTCCACTGTCAATGTATCAATCTGGACACTCCATCTTGCGTTTTACATGACATATGAATGACTGGTGGTCAGTCTTGTCACGCGGTGATCAATGTAAGGGAAAGTACACATCTAAGTTTTAATGTATACTCAATGATATGGGATGTTGGATCATTCTTAGGTATGCAATTTTATGATTTTTCTGAAATGGTGAAAAAATGTGAAAATAATTATGTTATAACATTTCTTTTATCCTATGGTTACACTGGAAACAGCACCGTACAAGTTGCCGACTTGTTTTATGTTTGTATTAACATGTAATGATGCGCATACTTTTATAATTAGGTATGCATTCTTGACTTTTCTAAAAGTGAAAAGTGTGAAAATATAGTATAAATCTTTATTATGTTTTATTCTTACCTACACCGATTTATAAGTTATTGGCAGTGCTCGTTTCTCAGCACTTTGCTTTAGGCGAGCGCTACCGAGCGCTTTCTTGTGCAACGGAACGCTTCGTAACGCTTGATAGCGCTTTCTTGTGCAACAGTCTGCTATTCGTGAGCGCTCGCCGGTAGCATAAAAATTATATAAATGTTTCGCTTCGTCCACTATGAAGCACTTTTTTTAAGCAAGCCATTTCCTAGCATAGCGCTATCGAGCGCTCGTTAGCGGTTTGGTTAGGCAACTATCGCTTTTAGTCACTGCGGTATACCGTACACCGGATATTGCTAGTAAAGGTGAATGATCAACCGTAATCAATTTTCGCGACATTCTCGTGTACACCAGGGAAAGTTCAGAGACGATAATTGCCAAACTACTGACAACTTACATCATCCCAACTTGATTTTAATGTCTTCGGATATTTGTATAACTTTATAGCACGGCATATTATAACAGGTATCCGTAGAAGAGTTCATATTAACCAGTATTGTGCTGCTGCTCACACGCACATATTGACTACAGAACTTTACATAAGTTTGGAATGAGTGTATTACCGATATATATTTTTTTGAACTGAGCATTCTGTTTGTATTAAACCTTAATGTCCTAAGTCCGAATTTCAGAAAAAAGTGATCAAAGTACATTGTACATGTACAACAAAGATACACACCAAAACAGATAGAAGTGCGTGTACGGAGTAATGATATTTACTGTACAGAGTATTGCACATTTGCCCACGCTTCAAAATACACTGAATTAAACAAGGAAATTAGCCAAAAATGATACTTAGTACCAATTTAACATTATGCCTTCAAAAATGTTGCTTGCTATGAACCTCAAAGAAGGGAATTTGAATAGTTGAGTGAAAGTATTGGTTGTAAACCATATCATAAGTAAGATAATAAATTTTCTAAATTCAAACTAAACAGAACAGAACTGAATTTTTAACTGAATACTGTATATAGATTTATCATCATTACCTTACATGTATCTTCACAGGTGACTTACCAACCACCCATTCTACTTAATAAGAATCAAAATGTAATGTTTTATAGCTCTAAGATAGATTCTTTATCAAATCATATACAATAAAGTGCTAGTAAATGAAAGGTGATTTATCAGCTAGCTCTATTGATTTTTGTATTTTCCTGTCATAAAAGCTTTTTCAGGGATAATTTGTGTGTGACGGAGCATTTCTATTGAACATGGTAATGCCTGGATAGTGGATACAGATATTTTCTCAAGGGGATCCGACCAATTGTTTTTCTTAGGAAGGGGTCTAAGCAGCAAAACGGGTTCAAGAACATATTGTTCTTATAAAGAAACATAAGCATTGAGCATTTATCTATTCATAGCTTACATATGTTTATTTGTTGTACAGTTTGTATACACATAAACTGATTGGTATATGTATATATCTAAGACTTTAGTCAGCAAATGTTATGTTAATTGAACAATCATTAACCTAAGACAGTTATGGTGATTAGTTGGTAACATGATTTGGCTTGGTTGTCACGTGATATCACAAAATATAATAATAATAATAACGACTTTATTTTACGAGGCAACACAGTTGGGCAAGTCCAGTCTTCCCTGTGAGCCTCATGACCATTGGTTAGGCGGGAATTAGACTACCTTATCGACTCCAAGTCCCGGGGAATAGACTGTCGTCAAGAATTTTCGACACCGCGAAAGACGACAGTGATACTTTTAATCGTGTTTTTATCAAAGTACCCGGATGAAAAACTATACCAACGGTGGGGATTTAGACAGTTAGCATTGTCTCCTGGGTGGGGATTTAGACATAAAATTGAAAATGTTTAATTCCCCCTGGGTCGCCCGCGCTCCCTGGGCTGGCAAATATTGACTGGTGCATTGGAGACGCTGATGTGTGTAGGATGTATGATTCCGGCACTCTGGGCGAGTCAGTTAGCATTTGAACGTACGTTAGGGAAGACCTATGTTAAAGACATAAAGTAGTTACCTAAATATGTACAATAAATAGATACTAGTCATACTCTAAACCCTGTCAAACTGGTGTACATATATAGTATTACATTTAAAATTTCGAGGGATGCTCGGACCCACCTCAGGATTCGTACATCTAGACATTATAAGTAATACTTACCGAATAACACTGGTTATACCGTGAGCAATACTCCGTACACTGTACAACAATACTCCGTACACCAGTGAGCAACACTAAAGCAATACTCTGCACGCTAACATTTTTATTTATTCTCGAAATGCAGCGCTATTTATGATTCCTTTCCTGTTAAAGCATTAACAACATCAACTTGGTCACGTGGATGTCATTTTGCTCGATTTCAGTTGTGTAGTTTAACGAAGAATATAAACAAAAACGTATTTATTTAATAGACCGAGCTTATTTTTTGCGTGAGTAACGATACGAGTTTGTTCTTGTAATTACCCTTTTAAGTAATTCCTGGTCGTTTGTCGGCTTTCAGGGACTAGGACAATTATCGAAGTAGACACTTTTATATAAAAATATTATTAAACATACTCAGAAAGACATAATAGTGTATCTGAATTTACCCTGGTGTACACTTGAAGGTCGCGAAAATGGATAACAATTACTCACCTTACTAGCAATATCCGGTGTACGGTATACCACAGTGGTAGTGCGGCAGCATCACCTAGCAATGCGAAGACCGATTGCCCCATAACAAGGTAGCGCAAATAATCAGTATTACTTTTGATGTATCACCAAACACCAGTGATTTCTTGATTTAAGTTCAACAACACTTGAATTAGATTTTAATAAGGGATAATACATCAAATAGTTTCATAATCATACGAAGTAATTCAATTGTTCAAAGTGAGGCTGAAGCCTTTGTTTACACCAAGGTGCATGAGCCTTCATTAAACAACCACCTAGAACATAATGGTCACGGCGCAGTGTTGTGCTCGATTGCGCAATGGTAGGGCATCCGCTTGGGGTGACAATCGAGCACAATACTCGTATGTAGACATGAATCACGCTAGGTAATTGTACTTTTATTGTATAACAAATTACCAATGACAGGTTAATTGCGAGTATTATATAACCTCATGTCAGTAATGTTGATATAACAATTAAACCATTAGTACACTGTTCTCTAACTCAAAGTTAGACTGGTACCCGTTCGAATATTACAAATATCGTATATTGCGACGTCAGAAAGCAATCGGAACGAGGCACAAGCCTAACTCAAAGTATCATTCTGAACACCTCGGCCTTTATGCACTGCGGTAGTTGCAATAATTGTATATTTACCGGAGACAAACGAAAATAGCCGAGCTTTCACGGTAAAGTACATCAAACTTCTACGCAGTGGTCTCCCTTGCGCTACGCAGAATAATCACGTGATCATGTCCCAGACTTGGATACAGAACAAGTCCGGTAGGAGATGGAGAGGTTGAAGAAAAAGAAGAAAAAGAAGAAGGAAGTAATCGCTGTATGCAGTTTAAAAGTACATGCCACTGCGCATTCACCTTGAGTTGTTGTTCCAGTACCACATCATGTAACCTCCATTGTTTTAAATTGCCGCCCATTTTGAACGGCGATTGTCGTACCAATGTGAATGTCAATATAAGAATGATCTACTGTCTAGGCGAGTAGTTGATGAAGACCAGTGGCACAACAGGATCAAGAAAACGTAGTTGACTCATAAATATCATTGCTTTATTATCAATTATTACTTGTGTATGAATATCTTTATCAATGATATTGAGACTTGCCCTTCAAAATGGTCGTCAAATCAAATCATGACAGATAAATCGTTGGCTTAAAATGAGAAGGTCGTAAGTACAAAATCGATATTTTGAGAAAACAAGAAAAAAACTGTCTGGAAACTACTCTTTAATTATGGAAAAACAAGCTTTTCCAATTTCAGTTTGGTCAACATGACCTGTTCCGTTTTTCATAAAAATAGGCTAACAAGAAGTGCCTTTTAATTCAAGTTTTAAATGTGTATGAGTTTTACAAGGTCGTAAGTAGCACTTACGATCTTCCCATTTTAAGCCAGCGAAATATGGTGATTTTCTTTCCAGAATCAGTGTGTATCTGAACACCATGCCGAACAGTTTGTTACAAAACCTTGTACATATACTTATCCAAATACTAGTAGACGCTTATTCTATTGTTTTTAGATAAAATATGACGTTAAACAAACTATATGAGACGGTGGAAAGGAAGATTGGTGGAGTATTTGAACGTTATGGTCGATTTGTTGCCCGCCATGCTTGGAAATTTGTTTTTTCTGTAATCAGTATCAATGCGGTGCTTGGAATCGGCATGATCAAGCTTCACTCTGACACAGAGACGGAAAATGTCTACCTTCCACAAGGTGAGTGGATGTCCCATATTTTCAATCTTATAGTGGGAATTACTTATTCTAATATTGGAAATTACTTATTCTAATTTAGTGTTTGCACGATTTTGTCGACCAATCAGTGGACTTGATTTCCGTCGTCTAATCCACGAAAAACGCTCTATTTTTGAAAATAATGCGTCTTCACCTAGAAGTAATTTAATGCCACTGCGTATGTACAAATCGTGTGTTATAAACGGGTGTAATCAGTAAACCAACAATTCATAAAACACACGCTTTATTGAAGGATAGCCCTTATTAAATGTAATCGTCCATTAGGCCAGTATACACGTTTTCACTCGCAAAGTGTCCATGTGCAGAACAATGAATAGGGGTCTGTATCGACTCACTGGTCTCTCACTCACTAGATATAGATATCAGGGAAATGACTAGTATCGAAATTGCGACACCACCAACTTCACAAACAGTCTGGTAAATTTTCCAAAATAGAAATTATTCACATACTGTTTTCTCCAGTACTGAGCTTATACATTTATCTTCAAGATACAACCAACGAATTATTTCTCGCGATTTTAGTTCGCGGAATTCGCGAGTAGTATGAATTCACGAAATGAAATATCCGTGAAGATGCTCCAAATATGAAAACCACGAAAATGTCTCGTTTATGGTAGGCTTACAACGCGATTTTTGTAGTTGCAAATATGCCGCATTCGGACTGAAAAACGCGAAAATGTGTATACGCGAAATAAAGGTGGTTTACAGTATTAAGATGGTCATTAAATGTAACCCCTTGTTTCCAGGTACGAGGGCTAGGGATGACCAGACCAAGGTGAAGGCTGTGTTTCCGGATTTAAGTGGCTCCAATTTTAACCTGCTACAAATCGCTGCTGATGGTGCATGGGCAAAGGTGATTGTACGATCTAAAGATGGCAATGTACTAGATAGAAAAGTTCTAGATGAACTAAAGGAATTAAACTCCTTCATACAGAATATTACTGCGTTAACTGACGACGGAACAGTTATAAAGGTAATATTTAAAAGATGCCAATCCAAACATTTTTCTGGTTTTTAATTTTGTACGGATTCCGATGACAGACATCGGAATAAAAATTGTACAACCGGTATAAATAAATACTGGATCTCCGATCTCCCGACTTATCTCAATATAAACTAAATCTCAGCTCAAATGTTGCTAATTATCCAGAGCTATAACTTCATATTGTTTCTTATTGGCACCCGAGAGGAGGTACCGGGCACCTGCCGTTTCTAAGCCACTGCTATATATCTCTGAGCAAGAATAACGCAAAATGTTCCACTTTACCCTAATGTATGAATAAGTACCTGTCAGGGTCTAAAAGCAACGTGTCATCGGTGTCGATTGCAACAACTGACTTGCGACTCCATGTTCGGGGGTAAGTGTACAGTAGGTTGAACAGGTAGACATTAAAGGGACTGCCTCACATGTTGGTATATTGCAAAAATAAATTAAAATGGTCAAATATTCGCGTAATGTTGGTATAGTTACCTGTATATACCACACTGACATCTAAAATAACTTGAGAAACTTCGGCATTTTGTAGTTATCTAGTATTTTTACATAAAAAATTCTATAGGGTATTAATACCCTATAGAATTAACACTAATATTGCTTAAATTGCCTGAAATTTGTTCGCATTTGATGCAAACGAATCGAAAAACAAACCAAATACCTCACTGGTGTTTACGCTGTAGTTTGTTGATGTTCCAGTTCGATCACGAGTGAATTACATAATTCACAAAGCATTTTGGAAGGAAACTTAGCGCTTATTCAAGAAAAAAATATTTAGTGGGCAGCATCGAGAGTGGATAAAAAAAAATTTTTGCACAAAATTTTTCATAAAGCAACCGTCAGTGGCTTTCTATTACATCTCAATACTTGGTTAGGTTGGAAAATCACGATAAACAAAAAATTTAGCCCAATCTGTGAGGCAGTATCTTTAATTTGGTACAATTGTGCAGTATTTTCAAGTTTTTATATCAGCTGCGATGATGTCTTGTTTCAGTATACTGACATCTGTGCTCGTGTGCAGTCTCGATGTGCTGTGGACGGTGAACTGTTTTGGGACCCGGACTTCTTGGCGGCCGTGGATTCTGATCAAATAACATACCCGAGATTCACGACATCCAGTACGGGAACAACTGACTACTCTTCTGATCTCGGAGGTATGAGTATATATATATATCTACAAGGGCAATAGGATACTTTTTAGCTCCACTATTCGTAGAATAGCTTTGATACTTTGCATACTTGTTCACCATCATGACCCCAACCAATACAAAGGGTCAGGTAACTCTATCAATCATTTTGTTGAAAGTATGCCCCCTTTTTCAACTACAGATTTTTTAATCTCTAATATCTTCAAAGTGCATTGAACTGTTGATTATATTAATCAATCCGAACACCTCCTACCACTGACGAAATACATCGGACCCATTTGTTGGCTATGTTCTGGAAGTATTACACTTTGACTATAGTCAAAAGTGTAATTTATAAACACAACTCTAACGTGATAAATTGCAGTACAAAAACAAACACAATATAGCGTTAGTTTTGTTATGGATAAGAATCAAGGACCATAACATATTCATCTATGAAACCATTCAAACATTTGACACATAAAATAAAGTTTGCATGCTACTAAATATTCAGAAACGATACATGTATAGTGGGGTTTGTTTTTGTATTGCAATTTATCGCGCTAGAGTTAAACCTGTGTCAACAACCATACTTTTTAAGTTTTTATCAACACTTAGTATTTCATTTTTAAGCATGATGTAGACATTCATAAAACTAGCATGCATGTACAAACCAGGCATGTATCTGGCGTTATTTTGCCGTTGCGTTTGTAAATGTATTAAATGGAATGTGTGCTGATAATATTTCTACGTGTCATGTTACTGATATAAATAGAATGAATACCGGGGCGGGCATCAGTGTGATAAATCTGTCATATATTTTGAATAACTATCCGACCGATATTTGTTTCTGTTAGATGTTGCTGTATGCAGGCTTTGACTCCTTCGTCTACTACGCTGTTGAAAAATGGGAAAATAATTTAACTACAAATATCCTTGACGATACTGTACAAACCTTGTGACAATGTTGACAAAACATCATGTAATCAAAATCCGTCACGATGCTAACTAAACAATTTGACAACATGTGATCAAAACCCGTGACAACCCATGATAATACTGTCATGGGTTAGCCATGATAATACCGTCATGGGTTAGCCATGATAATACTGTCATGGGTTAGTCATGATAATACCGTCATGGGTTAGCTATGATAATACCGTCATGTGTTAGTCATGATAATACCGTCATTGGTTAGCCATGATAATACCGTCATGTGTTAGTCAAGATAATACCGTCATAGGTTAGCCATGATAATACCGTCATGGGTTAGCTATGATAATACCGTCATGTGTTAGTCATGATAATACCGTCATGGGTTAGCTATGATAATACTGTCATGTGTTAGTCATGATAATACCGTCATGGGTTAGCTATGATAATACTGTCATGGGTAAGTCATGATAATACCGTCATGGGTTAGCTATGATAATACCGTCATGTGTTAGTCATGATAATACCGTCATTGGTTAGCCATGATAATACCGTCATGTGTTAGTCAAGATAATACCGTCATGGGTTAGCCATGATAATACCGCCATGGGTTAGTCGTCACAAGTTTATGTAAATCTGACAAACTGTAGTCTCTTAACTGGTTCTCAGTCTAACAATGGAGAAAAGCAACTCGAACATTGTATTACATACCCTTTTCCTTGAACAATAGTCGACTATTGAAAATGAAACACGCAACACGTTTCCATTACTGTACACATACTTTTATTTTTACACCACAAAAACCGGTTTTAGCATAGTATGTATAAATACAAATCATCAAATCATGACTCATGAATATAAATGTCTGTTTTTGATTCCATTATATTCTTCTCTACCAGTACAACCATTGCAGGATAAATATCTCGCATCGCCATCTGTTCTGTTCTGTTCGAAATTCCCACCGTTCACTTGTATCGCCAACTGTTCTGTTGTGTTCGAGATTCACACTGTTATCATGCATCGCCAGCTGTTCTGTTGTGTTCGAGATTCACACTGTTACCATGCATCGCCAGCTGTTCTGTTGTGTTCGAGATTCACACCGTAACCATGCATCGCCAGCTGTTCTGTTCTGTTCGAGATTCACACCGTTACCATGCATCGCCAGCTGTTCTGTTCTGTTCGAGATTCACACCGTTACCATGCATCGCCAGCTGTTCTATGCTGTTCGAGATTCACACCGTTGCCATGCATCGCCATATGTTGTGTTCTGTTCGAGATTCACACCGTTGCCATGCATCGCCATCTGTTCTGTTCTTTTCGAGATTCACACCGTTGCCATGTATCGCCATCTGTTGTGTTCGAGATTCCGATCGTTCACTCGTATCGTCATCAGTATGGGCTTACAATATTATGTTAAGAGACACATTTTTTAACTCCGTCGATATGTTCAGTTATCACTTACAATGACATGTATCTCAGTGTATTACTATTGTTACACCATTACAGTACTCCAGAATGGCCACTGCATGCTACGTTTTCTTCCATGTATAAACGAAGATATTGTGTGTTTTGCAGCCTTTGCCAGATGAAATGGCATATCACAGTGTCTTATTCACCAATGTCGATGTACGATGAAGTTGTCCGATAAAGCTGAAGGGTTATGGCCATTTCTCTATTTATGAGTAATCCTTTTTTCCCTATCAGTAACTCAATTATATAAAAACAAATTCTTACTTTTTTATAATTTTTCGAATGTACTTTCCAACTTCAGATTTATTTCGAGCCTGTTGTTGTTTCGTTGTTGTTTATAAATTGACTTTTTAATATTCGACGTCAGACTCAGAAGCGTAGTCGCTATCATTGTCATCTGTACTGAAGTAGACACTCTCCTCGTCATCCGATGAACTATATCCGCTCTCATCTTCTATGTCACTGTAGCCAATCAACTCTCCTCTAGCAATTTGATCTGCACGAAATTGTCTCATTACAGCAATAAAATCTGCATGCGCTGCATTTTGTATTCTAGCAATATGCTGATCACGAATATCATGGAATAGTTCATCATGGTCACATTGTGGAAACAAAGGTGCTAACCTAATAGCAAAATCCCAGAAAAGCCTATCGAGTGACTCGTTCGTATATCTGCTGGCAGGCAGGTACGGATAACCGTCGTCGGCATCCGTCGGCTTGCAGCAAAACAGTCTCCTCATTTTGCCGACACAAAAATCTTTCCATTTTTTAATTCTGTTCATCGTTAAGCTTTGTCTGTGTTGAATGACGCCGTCAATATATATTTCCACGGTGATAACGTCATTTGACGTCATAGTTATTATTGTGACGTCGACGTAATTTGTCGACTACTAGCGGAAATGACCGAACGCAGCGAATGTCAGGACGTAACGCGCGGTACTGGATACGTTAGTGTAACGTCATGTTACGTCAACATAAGAACTGTGTATACATTGTATTTACTTGTTTCATGATAAAATGCACATTTTAAACTTTGCAATAATATACAATGTCATGATTGTCATTGAATCGGCGGTCAGTATGCAGTCTATTCGGCGTTATTTTGTAAACAGCCTTTCTAGTCAACCCCATTGATAGATACTATTAGATTACGTATCCAATACCCATACACCCGAAATATGTTATAGTTAGAACACATTAAGTATATTTTTAATGATTAAAAAGGGCGAAGCGAGCGTAGCGAAGCGAGTCCTTTTGGTCATTAAAAAATTACTTATTATGTTCTAACTTACTTAGAATGTAACATCCAGCATTTTGATTGGCCGATGGAAACAGCGCCAAGGCATGACGTCACGTCTGTATAGAGCAAAATTTTAATGATTAAATTTCCATTTAACCGCTAAAATTCGGCGTTTTCATTGGCTCATAATGTAGGTTAAATTCTAAGTCCGATAACTGTTTTTATCATACTGTCTATTAGAATGTGCCAGTACCACCGTTTAGCTAATACGAGGGTTGTCCACAAAAGTCGCGAACTTTGTCTCCTATTTCAGCACTACGCATAGTTTTCCAGAAAATCTTTCACATATTATTCATTAGTTATTTCTTTACATACGTGTGATATTGAAAATTCATTATTCTTCTTAATTTTGGTAAATATACTTGATTAACAAATGCGAGTATGTTAGAGTCGGCGCATGCCCTTTTATATTATGTAAAAACGTATCGGCCTTCATTCAAGAGCTTATAACTTAATAAGTGTTCTTATTTGTGCATTAAAATATCTGCCGATGTCGACACCATAGTTTCGCACGTTTTTGTGCGAAATTTAAGGTCGATAATGTCATTAACAGCAATACTAAGTCATTTCACTTTCAGCCTAGTTTCAGGTTATATTTCTTCCGCTTCCAAGCTTTATTTCGGACCTATATAATTTTATATATATGTGAAATTCACATGGACCCTATATCCCGTCCCTGACACATACTTGACTTGCAGCACTGAGATAAACTCTGTTCATACGGATGCTACACACCCGACCGAAAGTAAAAGTAGGCAACAAAGCGACAAAAGGTCACCGGGAATTTGGTAGGGGCAATAAGGAGATTATGCACGTGTAATTTATTTATGATTCAGTCAAAACTTGTGGTTGCTATGGATACGGAAACGGTGAAAATACTTCAAAATATTGATCCTGTCATAAACTCTAACAGTTTCCCAGCCAGCTTTATGAAACTTTGTTTGTAGGTAGAAGATTATGCACATCTATTTTTTTTTATTCGGACAAAAATTGCGGTTGCCATCGCAACAGAAACATTGAAAATAATTTAAATGGTCATGGTTTCAAACTAGTAGGGGACTTATGTATTGCTTGCAATTTTTAATGACGTGTTATTGTTTTGTTTCTCCAGGGGTTATCGTCACTGATGATAATGGTAATTACTTGAAGGAAGCAGAGTTTCTAAACCTGGATTATATTATACGTACAGACGACAAGGAGTATCAGATAAAGGCCGCAACTTGGGTAACTACTCAAAACATTCGTTATACAACGCTTAGCTTCTAAGCGTAGGCAAGAGTCTGAAAAAACGATTTGTCAAAAAGTAATCAATAGTAATTAACCTAAAGAAGTGAGATGGCCAATCCTTTGTTTATACTATTTTATTTTAAGTCGATTGTGAAACAAGTTTTCCAACTTATCACTCCCTACACCGCATTCCTAATGTTATCCATCGCTCTGAGGGTATGAGAGAAGAAAATTCAGTTTCCTTTTTTATGCTCAGCGTCCAGGAAAGGAAATACTGGTACCATTTTTACTTCGTCTTTGGAATGACAAGGCCTGGGATCGAAACCGTGACCTCCCGCACTCGAAGCGGACGCTCTACCACTAGGCTATCGATGAGGCCAATCCTTGAACACATGTTCGGGAACTCTGGGTTAGTCTCTAATAAGGGATCACAATACTGTACATGTATGTTGGTGAATCACTTTATGTCTCAACATTTCCACCTAATGAGGACTTCTTCAGGAGATGGAACACTATCTTTCTGTACCTGTGTGAAGGATGAGGAACTCTTTCGAAATAAAGAAGTTATTTTGGTATTTTAGGGGATCATGGTATAAAATTAGGTACCTAATCGATTTCGTTACACCAAGGACACAAAGCTATGGGACATGCATAAAACATATATTTTTTACAATATTCATTGTATGTTTTTGTTTACAATATATTTTCTGTGTATTATTAAATATTCACCATCAGTTTTGTCTCATAACATATGACAACATGAAAAACTGTTATTAAAAGCATGGCACTGTGGTACTGGGACATTCATTTGTTCCCTGTTTTAGGCAGTAAAACACAAATACAAAAATTTTCTGATGACAAATCATTTCGTTTTGAAGTGTTACTATAAATAAAGTATATATAGCTTTATATGATAGATGTTTTACTATCGTTTATCATATTTATGTGTAAGTTATTCAATCAGGACAAGAAAACCTGCGAATTTTGAAATTGACTCTTATATATAGCGAATCGGTCTTAATAGCATACTGTTTTCGTCTAAATCTAAGACATTGCAAATATAATTATGTTATTTATTCCTGTACAGGTTTCAGAGTTCAAAAATAGCATTGAGACCTATCAGGCCAGCAGTTTCGATATTGCCTACGCACATTTCAACTCTATGGATGAAGAATTGGATAAGAATATAAAAGGGGACATAACTCTGTTTTCGATCACGATGACCATGATGATTACATACGCCTGTGTCGCCACATTGTCATCAAGGTAGGCTAAATATTTGCCTTCGATGATGTCTGATATGTTCAACGATAAAAGTTAAAAAATGTCGAAAATCCAGAAATCCAGAAAAATGTCAGTTGACTACATTCGTGGATTTGCTGGGATCGGAGAACTATAACTAGAAACCATTCTTTAACATACAGAACTGGTAGAATTTCGATCCCTTTTTCTTAAGTTTTGTGAAATTACCGTGAATTGATAGGAATTGTCTATTAGCCTGTACTAGAACCAAACTGCTTGTCTTTGTTATATAGTTCGAGCTACCTGTTTTCCCAGGCGTCTACTGTATCAAATAGTACATTTGTCATTTTGCTGGAACCGAAGTACTTGTGACGCTGTTAGAGGTTACTATGGTGTTCGAACCAAAACTGTTAGAGGCATCTACTGTTGTACTGTATATAAATCTTCCTTGAATTGTTTACTTTCAGGATCACTGATCAAGTAGGACAGAGAATGTGGCTGGGTTTTGCTGGAGTGATAGCGGCTGGTTTAGCCATCGTGTCAAGTTTTGGTCTATGTGCTGCTATAGGTGTTGATTTCGTCAGTATTGTGGGTGTGGTACCTTTCCTTATAATGGGTAGGTGTAAAACATACTTGTATATGAAATTTTAACTTCTCACTTCGCTCGGAGTTATAATCCCACATACAACTGCTACTCATGTTCTTTCCTATACAATGTGGTTATTGCCTGAATGTAGCTTGGTGTAAAAGATAAGTGTTTATTTATGATTGTGGCATCTCCATTTAAAGGGTCAACGAGTTTGATTAAGGAGACATCTTTTAAAGGATGAATCGATACCACAGGTAACTAACTATCATTGATAAAGAGTACAAAGTACATGTATATTTGTTTATGTTATGTTATCTTAGAAAGGTGCATTTGTACTAAAAAGGTCAGATTTTCATGGTATCAAAAACAAGAATTGACTTTCGATATCTTCATTAAGTAATTACATTCATGCACAACAATGTAGATCTACTAGTTTACATAAATTTCATTTAAAAATACTTCTTTACCTTTTTGTCAATGACATACAAATGGAGTTACCTGTAATCGATCTGAGATCTATCTGACGAGTGATTTAAGAACAAATCCACATGTAGGCCTACACCATCATCCGCTAGCACGACATTGCTAATGCCATTTAGATGTAGATGCGTCACCAGTCGCATTGTGGGCGAACAATTCAATTGTTAATACTGGGAAAACGGGTTTGGATAGCTAAATCCACCGTGTGTAACTGAACAAAATCACGGTTAAGCCGATGTAATAAGCAGTACCAAGTCTAATTATAGACATGCGTCCGTCCGTTCAACCGACTGTAGTTGCAGCCCCCAATCAATAGCATTGCCTCGCGAGTCGGCTGTTCTACTTGGCATTGCTGCCAGCCTCAACACATTGGCTTTTTACCCTTACAGATGCCAATTTGTACTACCTTGTACAGTGGAGCTTGTGTTGTTTTTGCTCTGAGAAATAGCTGTGGTGCAAACGGGGTCGAAACCGAGCAGACAGGGTCGAAACCAGAACTTTTTAATTTCGTGGCGTGTGCCATACCTCTAGGCAACCGCCTCCACTAAATTAGATCAATGAAAATAAACATATCCTTTGATTTTTAGGAATTGGCATTGACGACATGTTTATTATGATATCTGGTCTGTCTGGAGCTCAAGGGCAGAAAACTGTGGAAGAAAAGATGGCGGCCACGTTGCGAGCTTCCGGTGTCGGTATAACGATTACCTCCCTTACCGACCTAATTGCTTTCTTGGCTGGAGCAGCATCCAACTTCGTTGCTGTGCGCAACTTTTGCATTTATACTGGTAAAACTGTTTCTCTTGTTATTTTTTAAAAGTTTTCCAAGTTTTATTTACAAGTTCTATGAAAAGTTAAAAATGTTTACATTTGCATCAATTCTCTCCCTTCGTAAAAGGGTTTGACTAAAATTCGAAAGGAGGATTTTTGGCGAAACGAGGTGAAAGGCGGACTTCTGGAAAGTTGCAAAATAAATCAGATCATCGTTAAGTTGAATTATATGGTTAATTAAATGACTTGTTTGTATGAGGTATAATTCTGAATTGTTTGATTTTGAAATATTTGAAGAAAATTAAACACTTAATTCTTTCAACCTAATTAAGACGTTAATATAAGTATACAGGGTGTTCGAAAATTTCATTCACAAATTTTAAATGGATAGGTCTAATAGATATACAGTATACAAATTAAAGTTAATAACCTGTAATTTCTGTAGCTTTCTCATGTAAGAATGATAAAAAAATAAACTTTATAAAACGTTGTGAACTAGCTTGTAAACACCGTGTATGTAGGTTAATTTGCAAAAACGTTTTTAATAAGAACACTTAATACATGTAAGAGAACTTCACGACTTAGTCTGGCCTCCCAAGGGCAAATAGAATATCGTTGCATATATATAGACCTACCGGTAATTGCCATTCACATTGGCGCCAATGATTTCTTTTGGCGCCAATGATTAACGTGTTGCTTACTAGGACTGCGTACCGGTTTCCGATATAAATCGAATACCGGTATTTTGCGTTCGTTCGATACATCGTATCGAACGTGCCCGTATCGGTCAAAAAATCGATCAACAAAAATACATTTAAATCAATAAAATACCCATTTTCAATCAAGTTTTCCGTCGTCTTTTTGTTTCGTCTCAAAATGGTCAGGTCGTCGAAGTAGTTTATGTCCGAGTGAATCTAATTTTCAAACAAGAATCTGCTATGTAAACCACTTGCGCAATTTAAAAAATATACAAATAAGTTGTCTGTCACATCTCAGGCCTGGCTTAATTGTGTTAAACCCCAACATCTTGTAAGTATGCACGTGCATATTTACAGTATTTAGATGTTTTATTGCCAAAATAATATATCATATGATTATCGAATATCGATCATTTTGTATCGATACAAATATCGTATCGATCATTCTAACTGATACGCAGCTCTATTGCTTACCATGCTGAACATAACAGTTTTGCTTTTCTGTCTACAGGAGTTGCCGTCACGTTCTGTTATATCAACAATGTGACGTTTTTCGCTGCATGTTTGGCAATCAATGAACGACGTGTTGGTGACAACAGACATTATATGACGTGCCGTCGGATTAAGACGAAGGAAGAAGTCGAGGCGGAGGGCGGAACGAGGAGGCAGATTATGTGCTGTGGGGGCCGTCCACCAACTAACCGAGATGAAGCTGAAAGTTTTGTTGACAAGCTACCACGTTGGATCCTTCCGAAAATAGTCCTGAAAACGCCTTTTAAAATTGGAATACTTTGTTTGTACGTTGCGTATGTAGTGGCTGCAGTATATGGGTGCGTTCATTTAAAGCAGGGCTTAGTATTCACACAGTTAGTCGCGGACGATTCGTACTATTATAAATACTCTGATTGGGATGAACGGTTCTTCACTCGGCAAACACCAGTATCATTCATAATAACGAGACCGTATGTTTATTCTGATTCAAAAACACATGATTTGATCGACGATGTTGTAATTAGTGCCCAATCAAGTCATTACTTTGATACGAAATTTGAAGTGAACTGGTTGAAAACTTACAAAGCTACGTCATACTATGACGACACGAGTGAGGCAGATTTTATTGCGGGTTTCTATCGTTTTATTCAAGATACTAAATACTCCATGTTCCAGAATGACGTCATCATTGATTCCAAAAACGCAACCATTATGATTTCACGCGTATACGTCATATCCGCTGATATGATTGACAGTCAAGAAGAAGGCAACATGATGCTTGAGTCAAGAAAAATTGCAAATGCTGCACAAATCGACTGCTTTGCATTTTCACCGTATTTTGTAGCCTATGAACAATACGTGGCAATATTTGGACAGACTTTAAAAACTGTTGGAATAGCATTGGTCGCTGTGTTTATAATCACGTGTATATTTATGCCACACCCTGTACTTATCATATTTGTAACTCTAGCTGTTACTATGATTATGTTAGGAGTGTTTGGTTTTATGTTGTACCTAGATGTTGCGCTTAGCGCCATTACAATGATCCATTTAATCATGAGCATAGGTTTCTCCATCGACTTCACCGCTCATATATGTCATGGGTACATGATATCGAACGGAGAAAAGCGGGATATTCGAGTAAAACAAGCTATAGACAAAACTGGTGCACCAATATTCCATGGTGCTGTGTCATCAATTCTTGGCATAATAGTACTTATAGGTGCCAAATCTTACATTTTTAGAACATTCGCAGCAGTCATGTCATTTGTTTTGATATTTGGCATTGCGCATGCGTTGTTACTTCTTCCGGTCATATTATCATGGCTCGGACCAGGGCGGTTGCAAGAATCCAAGTCTGAGCGTGATGAGATAAATAGTGGCTACGAGAACGGCGGTGCTGATCTTAAAATGGAAAACGTTTCAGGGACGGATCACAAAAATAAGAACGGTACAAATGCTACAGACAAAACTGAATGATTTATACTATATAGTAGTGCAGTACAGTAAAACTTCACATAAAGTCCACCTTAATAAAAAGACCAACTCCCAATTACAAGGTCATGTTTAACTGCTTTGCTCTTTATTTTATTTCAATGATTAAACCAAACTCAATTATTCGGCTCATTCCAAGTCCTAAATGCCTTTAATTGAGATCAGTTATTTGTAAATAGTAAAACCGCATATAACGTCCACCTCAATAATAAGACCACCTCACGATTTCCAAGTAGCTCACTGTTTAGCTCCATTGTTTATTTAAATGATTTGACCGCCTCATTAATAAGACCATGTCAATAATAATACATGTACCACCGAATAATTTCGAGGTCATGTTTTACTGCTTTGCTTTTTATTCCATTCCCAACTTGAAGCTAAACTCTATAAACTTTGTAGGCCCATTCCAATAATCCACAACTAAATGTTTGTCTTATTATTGAGATCAGAAGGTTGATCCCACGAGTCCTAAATGTTTGTCTTATTACTGTGATCAGAAGGCTGATTCCACGAGTCCTAAATGTTTGTCTTATTACTGTGATCAGAAGGCTGATTCCACGAGTCCTGAATGTTTGTCTTATTACTGTGATCAGAAGGCTGGTTCCACGAGTCCTAAATGTTTGTCTTATTACTGTGATCAGAAGGCTGATTCCACGAGTCCTGAATGTTTGTCTTATTACTGTGATCAGAAGGCTGATTCCACGAGTCCTAAATGTTTGTCTTATTACTGTGATCAGAAGGCTGATTCCACGAGTCCTGAATGTTTGTCTTATTACTGTGATCAGAAGGCTGATTCCACGAGTCCTGAATGTTTGTCTTATTACTGTGATCAGAAGGCTGATTCCACGAGTCCTGAATGTTTGTCTTATTACTGTGATCAGAAGGCTGATTCCACGAGTCCTAAATGTTTGTCTTATTACTGTGATCCGAAGGCTGATTCCACGAGTCCTGAATGTTTGTCTTATTACTGTGATCAGAAGGCTGATTCCAAGAGTCCTTAATGTTTGTCTTATTACTGTGATCAGAAGGCTGATTACACGAGTCCTGAATGTTTGTCTTATTACTGTGATCAGAAGGCTGATTCCACGAGTCCTAAATGTTTGTCTTATCACTGTGATCAGAAGGCTGATTCCACGAGTCCTGAATGTTTGTCTTATTACTGTGATCAGAAGGCTGATTCCACGAGTCCTGAATGTTTGTCTTATAACTGTGATCAGAAGGCTGATTCCACGAGTCCTGAATGTTTGTCTTATTACTGTGATCAGAAGACTGATTCCAAGAGTCCTGAATGTTTGTCTTATTACTGTGATCAGAAGGCTGATTCCAAGAGTCCTTAATGTTTGTCTAATTATTGAGATAAGTTTATTGTATATTAACACCTCAATGATACGTCCTTAATCATCCTTGAGCCGAGGTGATATTAAAGCAACATAGTATAAATGTGACAATAGTGGTCTAAATTTGAGGTGGTCAGAGCGAATACACTTTGTGTAATCCCTTTATGCAAATTAGTTTGGACGAAATAAATTGTTTCCAGAATATTTTGCTCTATAGTATATTTGTATGTCATACATTTTGTTTATGTTATTTTTGTATATATGTTTATTAGAGCAATAAAATGTTAAAACTAGCCCTATGTTAAAGTTGAACTTATTGTCCCCCGCCGATGAAATCGGTAGGGGGTATTGAAATGGCGTTGTCCGTCCGTCAGTCCGTCCGTCCGTCCGTCCTTCCGCAGCCATTTCTCTGTAACTAGCTGGAAGAATTTCATGAAACTTAAACTTAATGTGAACTAGCATACTGGGATGATGCCCGTTAAGTTTTTTTTTGATCAATAAATAACTCTGGTTGCCATGGCAACCGATTGGAAAAACTTAAAAAAACTCATAAAAAATCAACCACGGGCCAGATTTCAAAATAATTTTACAGAAATAGCTGTTGGGTGACCTTCTTACAAAATTGACATTTTTATCATCATTTGTCAAAAAACATGGCCGCCAGTGGGTGGGGATCATTTTCCCCTATATATAAATAGTAAAGTCTTTAAAAATATTCTTCTAAAAGTACTGGTTGAATTTCATTATGAATTATTAACAATGTTCATTTGCTAATCCTCTATAAAAATAGCTAAAATAATTGAAATCTATAAATAACTCTGGTTGCCATGGCAACCGATTGGAAAAACTTAAAAACCCATATAAAATCAACCACTGGCCAGATTTCAAAATAATTTTACAGAAATACTTAGGTGACCCTCTTACAAATTGACATTTTTGTCATGATTCGTCTAAAAACATGGCCGCCAGTGGGTGGGGCTCGTTTACCACTATATATAAATAGTGAAGACTTTTATCTGCAGACTGGATTTCATCACAACTTGGTAACAAAATTTCTTGAGTGCTCCATTCTATGAATAGCTAAATAATTGAAATTCATGCAGAACCATGGCAACACAATCAAGGTCCTGTTTGAATATGGTTCTTCTAGTTCAATGTGCACAGGTGAGGGATACAGGGCCATCTTAGCACACTTGTTTATTCAATTTGGTCAATTTTTCTTAGAGTTACTGCCCTTGTACTGCCCTTGGTTTATTGACTTATTTCATCTAATAACTAGCGGGTAGAATTTCATGAAACTTAAAATAAATATGAAGAACTATACTTTGATGATGCCGGTCAAGTTATTTTCATTGGTCAATTTTCTGTTGAGTTATTGCCATTGATTTATTGACAATTGTTGTCTTATGGAAGCTTACATTCCAAACTGTGCAATGAAATACTGATAACCTGTAGGCGGGGGATATTAATTCAACGAATTTGCTTGTTTTATTCAATGTTGACTGTGAAACTAGTTTGTCTAACTATCAGTCTGGACACCTCCTCATAGAAAATAATTGGTCGGGCCTCTGAGAAAACATTCGGAGCTGCGTATTTTTGTAAAATTGGATTTTCACACGCAATATTTTATACTTATATCGAGGACTCAGTGCAAAACAGTTGTAACTCCTTCTAAAATCATATATAGTTAAAACTGTTTTGCACTGAGCCCTCGTCATCGATGATGTCATAAATTTGAGTATTTCCAAAGTCGAATCGTAAAACTTTATTACGAATTGGGAAAATCTGCGATATGAGAAAACGTGTGTCCAAATACACATGTGCCTTCAAGAAAGAATATTGTTTGATATGTCAAAAATGAAATGAAACATTCGATTGCTCGGAAAAAGAGACTGGTTACATAGCTGCCTGCAACAGCGTCATGTACATAATTCAAAACCACGTTTGAAACTTGTTTCACCGAAAATGGGTGGTCACATTGAACGTCTGCTTTAGATAAGGATTCTATTGTTGAATATCCGATTTACATCAGAACAAAACTTACACATAATATATACTTTGCAAATACATGTTTTCTTTACTAAGCTATGAAAGCTTTAAAGATGTTTAAGTAATAAGCATTTACTAATGTGCGGAATTAATGGACTAATCCGATTACCGGTATTCTAGATAAACACAAGGTGTTTACAGTTGTAATAGATACCCATCATGAAAGCATGCCTAATCTTTTCAAAAGACGAGTTCGTGTTTGTTTGGGATACCAAAGTTAAAATTATACCTATAATAATAAATTAACTACTAACTAATTTCTAAAAGAACACTACTCAATGAACACTACTCACTGAACATTACTCACTAAACACTACTCACTGAACACAACTCACTAAACACTGCTCTCTAAACACTACTCACTGAACATAACTCACTGAACGCTACTCACTGAACACTAATCACTGAACAGTTCTCACTGAATACGACTCACTGAACACTAGTCACTGAAAATGAACATTACTCACTGAATACTACTCGCTGAACACTACTCACTGAACACTACTTACTGAACATTACTTACTGAACATTTCTCACTGAACACTACTCACTAAACACTACTCACTGAACATTACTCACTGAACACTACTCACTGAACACTACTCACTAAACACTACTCTCTAAACACTACTCACTTAACACTACTCACTGAACATTACTCACTGAACACTACTCACTAAACACTACTCTCTAAACACTACTCACTGAACATTACTCACTGAACACTACTCTCTAAGCACTACTCACTGAACATTTCTCACTGAACATTACTCACGGAACATAACTCACGGAACACTACTCTCTAAACACTACTCACTGAACACTACTCACTAAACACTACTCTCTAAACACTACTCACTGAACATTACTCACTGAACATTTCTCACTGAACACTACTCATTGAACACTACTCACTGAACACTACTTACTGATCATAACTCACTGAAAATTACTCACGGAACATTACTCACTGAACACTACTCACTGAACACTACTCTCTAAAAACTACTTACTAAACACTACTTACTGAACACTACTCACCAAATACTACTATTTTAACATTACTCAAGGAAAATTACTCACCTAAAACTTATCACTGAACATATCTCACTGAACACTACTCACTAAACACTACTCTCTAAAAACTACTCACTGAACACTACTCTCTAAACACTACTCACTGAACATTACACACTGAACATTACTCACTGAACACTACCTACTGAACATAACTCACTGAACATTACTCACTGAATATTACTCTCTAAACATTACTCTCTGAACACTACTCACTGAACACTACTCACTGAACACTACTCACTGCACACTACTCAATGAACACTACTCACTGAACATTACTCACTGAACACTACTAACTGAACACTACTCACTGAACATTACTCACTGAACATAACTCACTGATAACAACTCATTGAACAATACTCACTGAACACTACTCTCTGAACACTAATCACTGAACACTACTTAATGAACACTAATTACTGAACACTACTCCTTGAAAACTAATTACTGAACACTGTTCTCACTGAACACTACTCAATGAACATATCTCACTGAACATTACTCACTGAACATTACTCACTGATCACTACTCAGTGAACACTACTCATTGAACACTACTCACTGAACATAACTCAATGAACACTACTCACTGAACACTACTCACTGATCACTACTCTCTGAACACTACTCACTGAACACTACTCACTGAACACTACTCATTGAACATTACTCACTGAACATTACTCACTGAACATTACTCACTGAACATTACTCACTGAACACTTCTCACTGAATACTACTCACTGAACATTACTCACTGAACACTACTCACTGAACACTACTCACCGAACATTACTCACTGAACATTACTCACTGAACACTTCTCACTGAACATAACTCACTGAACAATACTCACTGAACATTACTCACTGAACACTTCTCTCTGAACACTACTCTCTGAACACTACTCACTGAACACTACTCACTGAATACTACTCACTCAACATCACTCACTGAACATTACTCACTGAACATTCCTCACTGAACATTACTCACTTAACATTACTCACTGAACATTACTCACTGAACATTACTCACTGAACACTTCTCACTACTCACTGAACATTACTCACTGAACATTACTCACTGAACATAACTCACTGAACAATACTCACTGAACATTACTCACTGAACACTTCTCTCTGAACACTACTCTCTGAACACTACTCACTGAACACTACTCTCTGAAAACTACTCACTAAACACTACTCACTGAATGATAGGGAATAAACACGCCCACTTACTTGTGGCCATGTTTTGTTGACCTATCACGACAAAAATGTAACTTTTGTAAGACAGTCACTCAACAACTTAATTTTGTATTTTTGAACAATTTTTTGGAAATCTGGTCACTGGTTCATCAAGTTGATTTAGCTTTTAAATAGCTTGAACTCGGGCGGATCATTTACTTGTTCAGTTTGGCATTGTGCCTTGTATGTTTTTTATGTTTTCTGTGCTCGGCTGGTTAAGTTGAGTGCTGCCTTCCCGGTCTGACTTTATATTTTTGATTGTATAAATTTTGTTTAGTTTTTCCTATTGGTTGCCATGACAACTAACCAGCGTTATTAATAGATTTCAATTCTTTGGGCTATTTTTAGAAAGGACCACCAAAGGAACATTCCTGTGAAATGTGGTTGAAATTGGTTTAAGAGAAGTCGTTGTTTGAATGATTAGTTGACGGATGGACGCATGGAAACACATACTAAGGACGAAGAGAAATCAAATACTCACCCTGTCACTATGTCCTGACAAGGTCTAAAATGTTCATTTTTGACGTTTGACCTTTAACTGTGACCTTGACTTTTGAGTTAGAACACTGCACACCGTCGCATGGTGTTAAACAATAATGCCAAGTTATGATAAAAATGTCAGAGCTTAAGGGAGATACAGCCCTGACAAGGTCTAAAATGCTCATTTTTGACGTTTGACCATTAAGCTAGAGACCTGAATCTTGAGGACTCACAGTAAGCAGCACACCATCTCATGGTGTTTAACAATGATGCCAAGTTTAAAAGTGTAAATGAATAGAGGAGATACAGCTCGGACAAGGATCCAGACACTCAATCACTCACTCATGCACGCTCGCTCACTCACTAACAGATATGCAACAGCCATTGTGCAAACTATGTTGAGCTCATCGCAAGCGGGCTCGACAAAAACGGTCAATCCCTGTGAAAATTGGAGAAATAACGAAAGTAAGAAACAAAATTAAGATAAGATTTATAATCTTTATTTTAAGTGGGTTATGATTTAACACATAAAACATGAGATTAAAGCTTGAATACAACATAAACATTGACTATCCATTAACATGCAAACAAACAATTTATATATCGTCGCCTGTCTTGGCAAAGGACGTACCTGTATCTTCAATTTTTTAATTTACTAATCAGAAAATGCAGTGATTTATACATCGTTTGGGAAGACTCCTGTACCTGTAGCCAATCAAATAAAAGTATGACGTCATGTTATATATATGTTGTATATTTCGTCGGTCGATTTTTTTTACAATTCGCAAACGTTGTATATATCAATTCGCAGAATTTCAAACGTATTGTTTGATGGAATCAAGATTTTTTTGCTAATTTTGCATGACGGGGTATTATTACGTGTCAGTATTTATACAGTTTGTGAGACATACGTATATAGAGAATAATAGGTTACTGCCATGGATGAAAGTTTATCTGGCAAGGCGGAGGAATTTATCGGGTCGGGTGAGCCGTAGCCGAGCCGGATAAACTTTTACTTCATTCACGGCACTAACCTATTATTCTATTTATCCTGTCGCTTAATCTGCTCAATAAGGGGATCAAACTCGGGACTATATTGTTGCTCTTTCACTTACAAGCGCGCAACGTCACGTTAGTTCCGTGACGTCATGATAAACAACGACGTCGGATATATTGATAGAGGTCGTGTAGACGCAGGTAAGTCGAAGAAAATAACCGCTCATTTAGAATAGGAAAACCTCACCCTCGGGCACGGAATTGTAACCGGTGACTCTCATATAAGAAGAAGTCCGTCAGATCACGTGGTAAGGTGACGGATTATCACTAAGTTAACAGGCAGATTTTGCCGGAAGTGACTGGATAAATTGGAATAAAACATGTTTCAAAATTATACGTTGTTTGCGTATGGATAAAATTCGGAAATTCTGAAACTATTATACGACGTTTGTGCATACACAGTTGATTAATTGTCATGACAACCAACGGCTATTTGATGGTTATTCATAGTCGAAATGATGTTATTGACCCAATTATGCAATAAGTCAAAAATTGAAATCAAAACAGCTGCTTAAGGCCAGTTTAAATTAATTTCTAGATTAGTATCCCCCCTATTTAGTTTAATAATCATTAAATGATCATTTGGTTATATGCGAAATTAACTTTAGAAACCATATACCAAATTTTGGATAAAAAATAAAGAAATAAAAAAAAGTTTTTCGTCTTTTTCTCAAAACAGTGAAATTTGAGATGTGACCTTTGCGACGACAGGCGACGATATATAGTAAACAAGTTTTACATAATTATAATCATACAGAGTAAGCATAGTATCACAATCAATGCATTAGACTAGATGAATCTCAATTAATCTCAATAAATGAGGAAAGACATGGGCACATATAAGCTAATAATAATAATAATACTATAAGACAGGCACAAGAGTTAAACACGATAAAAACCAAGGTATCCAAATAGTGGGCTGAAAGTCGTCCGAATAAATTGAATGGCGAAAAGCAACATGGAGCGTGAATATTGACTGATTCAAATGGAACCTTACAAAATCATATCATAATGTCATCTCGGGGCGACACACACAAAGGCTCAATAGTGGCTACGCTGTCGAGTTTGACTCGAGTTGTGAAATAAGTGGTGGCTTAGTCGTTACAACATAATACAAATTTGAATGGCAGAAAGCAACATGGCGACTTACACAATAATATCATAATGTCATCTCGGGTCGACGCACACAAAGGCTCGATAGTGGCTACACTGTCAAGTTTGACTCGAGATCATACAGACGAATAATGAAAGTGGTGGTTAAGCCGTTACAATATAATACAAACACAAGATATTTGTAAAACATGTATGCCCCCATGGCAGCCCAATAGTCAGAAATGGTAATGGTCACAGTGACCTTGACCAACTGACCTCAAAATCAAAAGGAATCATCTACTGTTGATGATCAACCTTCATGTTAAGTTTGAAGATCCTAGGCAGAGCGTTTTTGAGTTATTGAACAGAAACCATTTGAATAGTCAGAAATGGCAAAGGTCACAGTGACCTTGACCTTTGACCTACTGACATCAAAATCAAAAGATATCATCTACTGTTGATGACCAACCTTCATGTAAAGTTTGAAGATCCTAGCGCAGAGCGTTCTTCAATTGTTAAACGGAAACCATATAGTCAACCAACTGACAGACAGACCGACTAACATGTGCAAAGCAATATACTACCTCATTAAAGATGGGGGGGCATAATAATAATTCTGTAACATTTATACCGCACAAATCATGGAGTCTGCTTCTGGAAGGTTTTCCATTTTAATATCATCATTCGTCATCTCATCAGTCTCAGATCTTGATTCTTGCAGCCGCCCAGGTCCGAGCCATGATAATATGACCGGTAGTAAGAACAGGGCATGGGCAATGCCAAATAACAGAACAAGAGACATGACTGCTGCGAATGTTCTAAAAATGTAAGATTTGGCACCTATAAGTACTATTATGCCAAGAATTGATGACACAGCACCGTGGAATATTGGTGCACCAGTTTTGTCTATAGCTTGTTTTACTCGAATGTCCCGCGTTTCTCCGTTCGAGAGCATGAAGCCATGACATATATGAGCGGTGAAGTCGATGGAGAAACCTATGCTCATGATTAAATGGATCATTGTAATGGCGCTAAGCGCGACATCTAGGTACAGCATGAACCCAAACACTCCTAACATGATCATTGTAACAGCTAGAGTTACAAATATGATAAGTACAGGGTGTGGCATAAATATACACGTGACTATAAACACGGCGACCAAAGCAATTCCAACAGTTTTTAAAGTCTGTCCAAATATTGCCACGTATTGTTCATAGGCTATAAAATACGGTGAAAATGCAAAGCAGTATATTTGTGCAGCATTTGCAATTTTTCTTGACTCAAGCATCATGTTACCTTCTTCTTGACTGTCAATCATATCAGCGGATATGACGTACGCGCGTGACAACACAATGGTTGTGTTCTTGGAATCGATAATGACGTCATTCTGGAACATTGAGTATCTCTTATCCTGAATGAAGCTATACAAACCTGCAATAAAATCTGCCTCACTCGTGTCGTCATAGTATGGCGTAGCTTTGTAAGTTTTCAACCAATTCACTTCAAACTTCGTATCAAAGTAATGACTTGATTGGGCACTTATAACAACATCATCGATCAAATCATGTGTTTTAGGATCAGAATAAACATATGGTCTTGTTATTACGAATGAAACTGGTGTTTGCCGAGTGAAGAAACGGTCATCCCAGTCCGAGTATTTATAATAGTACGAATCGTCCGCGACTAACTGTGTGAACACTAAGCCCTGTTTTAAATGAACGCACCCATACACTGCAGCAACTACATACCCAAGAAACAAACACAGTATTCCAATTTTAAAAGGCGTTTTCAGGACTATTTTCGGAAGGATCCAACGTGGTAGCTTATCAACAAAACTTTCAGCTTCATCTCGGTTAGTTGGTGGACGGCCCCCACAACACATAATCTGCCTCCGCGTTCCACCCTCTGCCTCGATTTCTTCCTTCGTCTTAATCCGACGGCACGTCATATAATGTCTGCTGTCACCTACGCGTCGTTCATTGATTGCCAAACATGCCGCGAAAAATGTCACATTGTTGATATAACAGAACATAACACCTGCTCCTGTAAACAGAGAAACAAATTTGTCATGTTGTCAGAATCTCCTCATTGGCAACTACCCACATACAAAGTTTCATAAACATAGCTTGGAAACTGTTTGAGTTATGGCAGGATCCAGATTTTTGACATATTTTCACTCTTTATATAATGTCTCCATAGCAACCACAATTTTGGTCAGAATCAAAACATTTTTAGACGTGCATTATCCCCTTATTGCCCCCTATCCACATACTAAGTTTCATAGACCTAGCTTGAAAATTTTTTGAAATAAATGTCAGGATCCAGAGTTTTTTACTGAAGGACTGACAGACAGGCAGGCGAAGGCAAATACGTATATAGTCCAGTCAGGTTGAAAACTGGTAGGAGACTAATTTATATAAGCAAAAATAATAAAATAAACAAGAAAAACAGTATTACCAGTATAAATGCAAAAATTGCGCACAGCAACGAAGTTGGATCCTGTCCCAGCCGAGAAGGCAATAATGTCAGTAAGGGAGGTAATTGTGATGCCAACACCGGAAGCTCGCAACGTGGCCGCCAGCTTATCTTCCACAGTTTTCTGCCCTTGGGCTCCAGACAGACCAGATATCATAATAAACATGTCGTCAATGCCAATTCCTAAAAATATAGTAAAAAGTTTAATTAATTTTGTGTATCTACTTTTATTTCGCGATTATTCTGAAAATTTCAAAATTCTTTTGTTCGCGAGAATGTAGAATTAGCGTCATTGACAATGTCCAATTCCCGACTTTGCATTGCAAATTTTTTCCAAAAATCATGATCATGTCGACATCCTCGCCAATATAAGTGAAAATAAACTCTCGCGGAAAAAAAAAAATTACAGTATTTAAAATGATGGTTAATCGTACTTTAGTACAAGAAGTAGGGTCTTGTACTATCCAGATAGGATAATGTGATAGTCACGTTTCATTTTATGTGTACACAAAATATAACAACTATTATCTGAACAGGTAAGGTATTTTAGTTTAGCATTGACATTATAGTTGTGGCATAATTGGTTTAACTCTGTAATAATGGACTCGACCACAGTGTCACTCAATTAGTATCCTAACTGGACAGTATGTCCAACTAGTTGGCCCTTGAAATGGTTATGTCACGATCATTAATAAATACTTTTAAATCGAGCTACATTCAGGCAATAACCACATTGTATAGGAAAGAACATGAGTAGCAGTTGTATGTGGGATTATAACTCCGAGCGAAGTGAGAAGTTAAAATTTCATACACAAGTATGTTTTACACCTACCCATTATAAGGAAAGGTACCACACCCACAATACTGACAAAATCAACACCTATAGCAGCACATAGACCAAAACTTGACACGATGGCTAAACCAGCAGCTATCACTCCAGCAAATCCCAGCCACATTCTCTGTCCTACTTGATCAGTGATCCTGAAAGTAAAGAATTCAAGGAAGATTTATATACAGAAGAACTTTGATGTCTCAAACAGTTTTGGCTCGAGCGCCTTAGTAACTTCGAACTAGTTCTTCGACGCGCGTAGAATTTTGATGCCTCAAACACCCCAAAACCAGATTCCTACTCAGGATGCCTGTCACTGGGCTTATCAGTTTATGAGGGGCCTGGCAGTAAGTGTTAAACTTAGTATTTAATTAATAACCAACTTTGTTTACAAGATACATGGGTAAGTTTTCAGGATTTTTCATGAACTTCAGGTTTTTAACATCGTCCAAAAACATGCGGTTTTGTTCATTATTTCCTATGTAAAGCCTAGGTCCCACTGAGCATTTTTTTGCCTCGGCGATGTACTCCTGATTAAAATTAATGAGCTATCAGGTCATAGGGAACAGGTTCCTCGTGGTCTAGGGGAAGCTTCGGGGAAGTCATGAGACAGTTTGTGATATAGGAAGGAATTGTGATGAATCGAGTGGTATCGGAAGAAATCGGGAGAACATTGCCGATGTGGAATTTCTCAGTGGGACCTAGGCTTTAACAGACAATTTTTCAAAACTTCAGAATTTTCAAAATGTCTATGTTTTACCCATGAAGATATCAGACATTATCGAAGACATTAATATAGCTTACCTTGATGACAATGTGGCGACACAGGCATATGTAATCATCATGGTCATCGTGATCGAAAACAGAGTTATGTCCCCTTTAATATTCTTATCCAATTCTTCATCCATGGAGTTGAAATGTGCGTAAGCAATATCAAAACTGCTGGCCTGGTAGGTCTCAATGTGATTTTTGAACTCTGAAACCTGTGCAGGAATAAAGAATATACAGGGTGTTAAAAAAGTTTGTTCCCAATATCCCAATATAAGTTTCTGATGAATAGTTAATTTTTGTGACATCAGAAGAATTTATAACTTTCAGGCTAAATTCCAGAGGGTTGTACCATTGTTCTTATCTTCCTGGCATTAAATGAAGCTATAAGAGTAAGAAATTACTCTTCGGGATTGAGAGGTCCCGGGTTCAACCCCCGTCTGGACCACTGCTTAATTTCTCTGAGCACGAATAACCCACATGCTCCACTCGACCAAGGTGTGAAATGGTACCTGTGAGGGCTGTGTCTGAACATGTTCGATAGTCCTGGGCGCCGAAGATCGATGTTGGCTGCACACCCACCAGGAGAGAAATAGTCTCCCCAGGGAGACTCGAACGTAGGTTTCCATAGGTAGCCCAATGAACAGGGGAAGTTTAAATGTCAAAGGGTGGCTGAACGGCTGAAATGCTGAAAGCAGCCCTAGAAAATTGTTAACTTAACTTAACATAGCTCAGATCAAATTAAGCTCACGTCAGGGAATTCTTCATTATAGCCAGGCGCGTAGCGCTGATTACTCGTTTACTCGATCGAGTATAGTTGAAAATGAAAATCTCAAAAGTAGCAATCGTTTAAAATTCGAAAAATGTATTAAAATGTTCATTTATAGTGTGCAGGGGGTACGGGATACTTGCGTTACACATCATCTAAACTCCAATCTGACCTTTTCAATACTGCAAACGCTCAGGAGGCTCAAAAAGAATCTGTTGTTTTCAAAAATTTCACGGGGGAGCATACCCCCGGACCCCCTTAGTGGCTGATTTTCAAATATTTTACGTTTCTGTTCATAACAAACCGATTTGCAACGGACGTAAATTTGTTGTATGCTGCACGTATAAAGATCTGCATCATTTATAGCTCGTTATCTATCAAAAATAGCCATTTCAGTCAATATTATCATGCTCATGACTGTGTATCTAACAAATCTGCAGCATACTTCAAGTAACAATGCATTTTTTTCGCGCTCCCTGCGCTCGCATATAAATTACTTGATCTTGAACATGATCAAGTACATAATGACTTTGTGTGACTAGTACATCTATAATGAGATACGCATTACACTTTAGCAGTTTTATTAGTATTATCGCCATTTGAAATGCCTATGACCTTCACTCGCACAATACCTGAACAAAAATTATATTCAGAATAGAATAGGTCATTCAGATTACAGCCTAGTCGGTCCACTAATCTTCAAGCGATTTATGTCCGTTATCCATGTACAGTCTGTCAGATGATCAACGACTTACAAAACTAAACAATTACGTTGTTACAGCAGATTTTTTTGTTAAATCTTGACTGATATAATGAGACTTTGACTTCAAAACTCCACCAGATACGTTTAAATCGATTGTACAATACAAAATTATCCTGCAGGAGGACCTCCAGACCACCCTTCCATACCAACCCCCTTTCGAGTAACTTCAAATTAGACCAAGCTACGCCCCTGATAGCTGTCGATAAGTGTCAATGAATTTCCTAAAATAAATTCTCACTTCATAGTCTCGGATAGAATAATTCAAAATTATAATGGCTATTTTAATCAACAGCTCAGAATTGCTACCTTTAAATTTTTTGTTCCATGTAATGCAAATATAGCATCCTTTTCTCTATTTCCATAGCCATATTTTGCTCCAACAAAAATATGCTGTAGTGTCTGATCTTTCTAAAAGGTCAGGGAAACTGATGTGTGGTCAGGGAATAATTAAATAAGTGAATTTTGTCTTAGAATATTTGTGGGAACCCTGTACTTTGGTCACAAATCATCAGGACGTCTGACAATGTCAGTGTATTTGATAGGTACCCTTTTTCTAGGGAACATGACAACGATGGACGAATGTAAAGACAGAAACTAATCATCATATTAAGAATGTTTTGAGTAGTTACCCAAATTGCAGCCTTTCTCTGATACTCCTTGTCATCTGTACGTATGATATAATCCAGGTTTAGAAACTCTGCTTCCTTCAAGTAATTACCATCGTCATCAGTGACGATAACGCCTGGAGAAGAAATAACATAATTATATGAACGAGGGGTGTTTCATAAATTCCAGGAACAGTGTCCTTAAGACAGAACTACAGTCAACTCTCGTTATCTCGAACTCGCTTATATCGAATTTTCCGTTATGTCGAAGTTTTTTTCAAGTCCCGATTTTTCTCCTTTTTTGTCTATATAAAATCTCGAGACCTATCTCGAAGTTTCTGCTCGAATTCGGCTCGAATTTTTCGTTATGTCGAATTATTTTTTGGTCCCGATTAACCAATTTGCACTTTAAATCTATTGTTCATCTCGAAGTCGGGTCGAAGTCTGATCGTATTCGACTAGCGTCGAATGTTTTTCACACTTTGCCATTCTGAAATCTTCGATTTACCTGTAATTTTCGCGCCTTCCATTGTTGAACAAATATTTGTTTGCAACAATTTGCGCAAACATAACATAAAGCTTCGGGTTACGTACTAACATCAATAAACATGTCATCTCGAACAATTGTTTGTAAAAATAATAATTAAAATAAAATGCATTTTCTCGAGGAGGAATACATGTACATAAATATCACAACAACAATTCTCACGAATATGTCATTCTTACGACCGTAACAATATGGCGGCGTAAAATAACAGAAACTGGAAAACTCGAATTTTCGTTATGTCGAAGTAATTTCCACGGTCCCGTTAAATTCGAGATAACGAGAGTTGACTGTATAATACATGTATATATAGTTTTTTTACAAAAGGGCAAAATCCACCTACATATTGTCCTAGTGGAAAAGTTAATATCTCCGCCATATACTAGTGCAAATGTATATGTAAACAAAGTTTAATATCGCCCTTGTAGAAATGTTGAATACCTCCGAGATCAGAAGAGTAGTCAGTTGTTCCCGTACTGGATGTCGTGAATCTCGGGTATGTTATTTGATCAGAATCCACGGCCGCCAAGAAGTCCGGATCCCAAAACAGTTCACCGTCCACAGCACATCGAGACTGCACACGAGCACAGATGTCAGCATACTGAAACAAGACATGTAACATTTGATATATTATAAACTAACACAAAACCAATAATTACCTTCTTCAAATTCTGAAATTAGAAACTGGTAGCGGTTTAGGGGTTTTTTTACTCCTGAAATTAGAAACTGGTAACGGTTTAGGATTTTTTTGACACACTCTATGTATATAATTAAGGCTGTTTGCCTATGTTCATGGTTTTTCCCTTTAATTCAAGTACTATTTTGGCATTTTTTCAAGGCAGCACTTAATTCAAGTACTTTTCAAGGTTGAAACCAAATTCAAGGACTGTTTAAGGCCTGTGCAAACCTTGTTTTTGTACCTCTTCACATCAATTCTTTTCTTGTATGTATAACATATAAAAATACTTAACTAAAATGCAACATAGTATTGCGGTTAGTCCTACCTTTATAACTATTCCGTCATCTGTTACCGCCGTAACATTCTGTATGAAGGAATTTAATTCCTTTAGTTTGTCTAGAACTGTTCTATTCAGTACATTGCCATCTTTAGATCGTACAATCACCTTCGCCCAAGCACCATCGGCAGTGACTTGTAGCAGGTTAAAATTGGAGTCACTTAAATCCGGAAACACAGCCTTCACCTTGGTCTGGTCATCCCTAGCCCTCGTACCTGAAAACACGGGGTTACATTAAATGCCCATCTTAATATCATAATTCTATTAGTTTTTCCTATTTCAGTTTTGTTTTACACTCAGAATGCCCTTGGCATCATTATCATTTATTCTGAATGCTTTTAAAACATAAACAAGAGGGCCCAAAGGGCCCTAGGTCGCTCACCTGTCGAACTTGACCTAGATTTTGTTGAGATGGTCATTGTGACCAAGTTTTATACAGATTAGGCCAATATTGTGACCTCTAGTGACTACACAAGGTTTTTATATGATTGGCCTAATAACCTACTTTTTTACCCCAGATGACCCAATATCGAACTTGACCTAGATTTTGATGAGATGATCATTGTGACCAAGTTTCTTAAAGATCAAGCCAAAACTGTGACCTCTAGTGACTACACAAGGTTTTTCTATTATTTGACCTTGTGACCTAGTTTTTTACCCCGGATCACCCAATATCAAACTTCATCTAGATTTTGTTGAGATGATCATTGTGACTGAGTTTCATAAAGATTAGACCAAAATTGTGACCTCTAGTGACTATGCAAGGTTTTTCTATGATTTGACATTGTGACCTAGTTTTTGACCCAAGATTACCCAATATTGAACTTGACCTAGATTTTGTTGTTATGATCATTGTAAACAAGTTTCGTAACGATCAGGTCAAAACTGTGACCTCTAGTGACTACGCAAGGTTTTTCTATGATTTGACCATGTGACCTAGTTTTTGACCCCAGATGACCCAATATCGAACTTGACCTACATTTTGTTGTGTTGATCATTGTGACCAAGTTTCGTAAAGATTATGCTAAAACTGTGACCTCTAGTGACTACACAAGGTTTTTCTATGATTTGACCTTGTGACCTAGTTTTTGACCCCAGATGACCCAATATCAAACTTGACCTAGATGTTGTTGAGATGATCATTGTGACCAAGTTTCATAAAGATTAGGCCAAAATTGTGACCTCTAGTGACTACACAAGGTTTTTCTATGATTTGACCTTGTGACCTAGTTTTTGACCCCGGATGACCCAATATCGAACTTGACCTAGATTTTGTTGAGATGATCATTGTGACCAAGTTTCATAAAGATTAATTCAAAATTTTGACCTCTAGTGACTACACAAGGTTTTTCTATGATTTGACCTTGTGACCTAGTTTTTGACCCCGGATGACCCAATATCGAACTTGACCTAGATTTTGTTAGGATGATCATTGTGACCAAGTTTCATAAATATTAAGTCAAAATTGTGACCTCTAGTGACTACACAAGGTTTTTCTATAATTTGACCTAGTGACCTAGTTTTTGACCCCAGATGACCCAATGTCGAACTTGGCCTAGATTTTGTTGAGATGATCATTGTGACCAAGTTTCATAAGGATTAGGCTAAAATTGTGACCTCTAGTGTCTACACAAGCCAATTGTTGACGGACGGACGGACGGACGGACGACGGACGGACGACGGACGAAGAGTGATCACAAAAGCTCACTCTGTCACTTTGTGACAGGTGAGCTAAAAAAGAGTGGATATAAGGTAGAAAAGATAAGATAAGATAAAATTTAATTCCAAACAAGGGTCATATAACATGACATATGAATCACAGATAAAACAAAATGGATTGAAAATATAAACATAACAACAAAGAACTTTTAAAGTAAATAAGGCTTGATTTTGATTAGGTAACACAAATAAATAAGGCTTTATGTCTAAAGAATCCTACCTCCCTTCATGCACTTGAAAGATGAAGGGAGATAGGATTAATTTGACATTTTTAATATTGGTAAAAAAAAAGGTATGTAAAACATAATTTATCCACCCAGGCATACTTTAATAAAAGCACTAAAGGCCTATTACATTCAATAATCATGCTCCAGTCAATCATATCATGAATTAGACTGAGTCATTTATTCGTCCTTTTTTGGGCTAGGCGAGCCTTGGTAATTTTACTTGGTACGGTGATTTATAGCCTAAGGGGATTTGTCCCCATTAATGATTACATGCAAAAACACGTGATTGTTGTTGTTGTAGTTTTGCATTGGCTATGGCCTATATTTTTTTGTCAGACCGGATGCAGAATAATGATTCGGTAGACTGATTTTCACGTCCCACTTCCGGTAGAGGCAAATTCTTGCTCAAGATTTGAGAACCAATCTTGTTTAATTCATTTTTTTTTCAATATGAAATATAAGTACAGTTCCATTCTTTTAATAACGTTTCGGCATATAAGCCTGATTCAAATCCTGAAAATTATTGAAAACAACATTTCTTATTTAATCCAACGTAAAAATAATATGACGAGGTCGGAAATGACGTCACATCATTTAACGCCACGTCATCGCACGTTAACGCGACGTCGTCGCACGGCATAGCGCGCCAACTTGTGAATAATTATGATGAATTGAAAATTAATATAAATACTATAGCAAATAAAAGACGAGTGTAAAACTATAATAACTATTTATAGGTCATATCTGTTCAATCTGTCACCTAGATATAACACTCTTTTCTAAGTATTTGTTCGCCTGGTGTTCTATACATGTGGCGCTGCCTGCATGCCAGGCAGCCAGAGGTCTGTGGAGCCAACAAATTCCTTAGTCAGTTTTTTCCTCTGTCAGATAATACAAAAACCTGATGGGAAATCCCCGCTGGGTGCAGTGCATTTGTTCATATTAATACAACTTGTTTTAATGCATAAAGGCCGAGGTGATCAGAACAGGTGATGTTATAGATACTAGTAATTAACGCTACAGAGGGCCTCTGGAGTGGTTGTACAGTACTATAAGATCAATCGCGATTCCAATATTTATAAAAGTACGGGTACAACTACTTAAAAATAACCACTCACCCTGTGGAAGGTAGACATTTTCCGTCTCTGTGTCAGAGTGAAGCTTGATCATGCCGATTCCAAGCACCGCATTGATGATGATGGCAAAAAACACAAGTTTCCAAGCATGGCGAGCAACAAATCGACCATAACATTCAAATACCCCACCTATCTTCCTCTCAACTGTCTCATATAGTTTGTTTATAGACGTCATATTTTATCTGAAAATATAAAATCATGTCTTATAAATTTGGAAGTGGCTATTCTTACGGCTCCGTAAGAATAGTGAAACAGCCCCGGAGTGGCTATTCTGACGGCTCCGTAAGAATAGTGAAACAGCCCCGGAGTGGCTATTCTGACGGCTCCGTAAGAATAGTGAAACAGCCCCGGAGTGGCTATTCTGACGGCTCCGTAAGAATAGTGAAACAGCCCCGGAGTGGCTATTCTGACGGCTCCGTAAGAATAGTGAAACAGCCCCGGAGTGGCTATTCTGACAGCAGTTTTATACGCAGTTATTTAATGAATATATAATTACCTTTTAAAATGTATATTCTAAATGTATCTATTGACATTTTTTTACAAAATGAATGAACACACGTATCAAAAAATTGCAGTTTGAGGAGTCCTTTTGTAATTGGAATTCCTTTTTAATTATCATCAAAGTTATAACTTATATAAAGTCAACCGGGGAACAGGACAGAAATGACTGATGTCTTTGAAATATAATGTGATAATTACTCTTCTTCGTAATATACCTTAGTCATTATCATTGTACTGTAACTTTGAGTAAAGAAATTACAGGTAATTTTCTTCTTCTTAAATGAACTACACTCCTTCAAAGCTCTGAAGATTATGTGTAGGCGCTAGTTTTAAAAACAATTTTAAATGTATAAATGTAAGTGTATAATACACAGAAATAATGGTTTGTATATATACTTGATTCTCTTCGACCCGATCCTTCTCATCGACCCGAGCCCTAATTATTTTGGCAGAATATAAACACGCGCAGCGATGGTTCCTTTCCAAAACATATGCAAGATTGAAAGTGGACTTTGTCCTGTCATCACAGCAAAAAATGTGCATAAAAGTGCATGTAAACAATTTTTGTGGACTGATTAAAAAGCAACCCTGAAAAATCCTTTTTGGTGAGCAGTAATACCTAAGCTTGTAACCATGGGTTTTTAATTTTGTCCATATTTTTGTCAAAATACTTGTCCACATTAATTAAATTCTGTGAATAGAATCTATGATGAACGAACTTTATGTTACAGCTGTGTTTCATAAAATAATTCAGTCTTTGGGTTAATTATAGACTGGCCAATCAGAGGGATCGGATCGATGAGAAAGTTTCTGAATGACAGAGCCTCTTGACTGGTACTTGCTTCACAGTAAATATTTTAAGATAAAAGGTTTTTTATTGCAGAAATGGTTCATTTTACTGTGGTTCAGTAATTTCTCAGTCAGAAAATGAAATTTAGTTGCAGACCAAACAATTTAAAGTGTGCATGCTAGGTTTTTATCTCTTAGGGGATCGACTCCATGAGAAAGCAGTATAATACATGTGCAAGTTAAAAGATTGATTTTATAATCAAACATTAAGATAAAAACTTTGTACAATGGTTGCCATTTAGTATGCGAATGTGTGGAGACCAAGACAGGAACAGTGACAATGGTCTTAAAAACATCAACTGTGTCTGCTTGGTGTGCGGTTACGGGCAACATATTCCACTGACTTAATTATTGTTCTGGGATAGAATGAAAACTTATACTGATCATGAGATGTACCGATATGCTTGTAGCCATACCCACTACTGTATCTAGTTCTGGGATCAGATGTGATTAATAAATTATTTTCCGGGTATATTTTCTACCTGTACCTTAACAAAAGAAAGTTAATTAACTTTAGGTGTTAAATTCCTTGTCTGTTCCGCGGAGCTGAATTAGCAAACAGTCAATTCGTAGTATAACACGTGGAAGAGTAAATTTTAAAATTCCTAGATTTTCAGCAACTCGTCACGTTAATTCCAGAAACCAGTAACGCGATTTTAGTCGTTTTGAGAAAATCGCGTTTGAAGTTTTGAACAGCTATATCTTCGTGATGAAACAACGAATTTTCATAAAATTTTACCTGCAAGTGTAGTATTATATTGTGTTGCCACAAACGAAATTTCATACGTTTAAAACTATTATTTTTGCTAAATATTGAAAAACAAAATTTACGTTACGGGTTCAACGTTAGAATGTGATGCTTAAAGTTGAATTCCAGAAAGACATAATTGAGATACGGGGTTTTGAACAAGAATAGTTTACTTTAAACCCAAATTACGGGATTATGGAACTAAAATTGGCAGACATTTTGTCTCAATGCACTAGTATTCGGATGGTGATATTTAAACTAAAAAACATTAATATATTAAGAAACGTTGTAAAATATAGAAACAGCGTTTGACAACACATGGTGACGATAACTCTGGAGACTGATGGATCATTGTGGCATACCGAATATGTACATGTATGTCCATCACAAGTATTATCTAAGAAAGTGTGGCATGTAAAGTTAGTAACTGAGAAATTCAGTATTTTGACAGGAGTTAGTCATGGATGTCTCATTTCTCAGTTTCTCTTTCTATTTACCACTGGAGGAATAATAAACAAGAGAACAGAAGACAAGATTAATATCATTCAATGGAAACTATGTCAGCAGTTAGATATTGATATTATATCGCTCATAAACAACATGCCAGAAAAAACTTCTATCTTGGAAGCAACGGCATCACAGAAAGGATGAATGCAAGGGGTACCGACTCCACTACCATCGAAAGGGGATACAGAAGTGGATAAATATTTGACGACAGCAAGAAAGCAATGTTCAGTCTGTTATTTGATATGATATTCAGAAAATTGACAATACTATCTACGATCATCCGAAATTCGGATTTCCGAAATGACGTAATATTGACACATTGGTATATTTCGTGGTTTGATTTTAAAATACAATAAGAACACATATGTTTCTTTGAGTTAACCTATTAATCACAATCAATAGGCCAATGATAAACTACCTAATAGTTAAGATATCACTCTAAATGATGCCCAACACCTATTCTCAGAATACACAGTCATTTCCAAATGACAGAACGCCTAAAATAAAATCTCTTCGCCACTACTTCTATCATTTATTTTCCCGTACAAACATATATTACAAAGACATTTCCAAAATTTTAGGACTCAAATGTAAGAAATATAGTTTTAAGAGAGTTTTTATCATTTTAAGTGATGATCAAACTTCTCAGTCCTAATTTTGTTCCTAATACTCAAACATATGTTTCTACAGAGCTAATTAAAAATGACAATGTATGATAAGTGTTAATTTGTTAGTGTATTATCATCATGTAATCATATTAAAATATACTTTGTCTACAGCAGTCGAAATATGTTTTTAGATACGGAAAAGAAATTGTCTTAATACACCCGTTTTACACAATTTATTGAAATATCATCACGACTTTAATGATAAATGACCAAAACTGATACAATATAGGAAATAGTTGTGTTAACAAATTCTACAGATGTGTTTTAACTACTATCTACTTTAATTTTTACATCCCGATGATATATATGACACAATAACACCAGAGAAGCTGGTAACGTTTATTACACGTAATAGTAACGTATATTACAAAGTCATGTCTGTCATGCTATAACAAAATAAATGAAAGAAAAGCAAGATTTTATTTACTGTAGTCACTACCATAAACCAATTATGAAGAAAGAAACAAAATTATTTTTGAATATATAATTACAGGTGACATTAACATAAGAAAAAGAAAAATGAAATAAAATCATTTTACTTGTCATGTATACCGTGTTTCGTACTCGTTTGAACACTTAAATATATTCCTTAGACTATCAAATATGCACTGGCATGCGTAGCATTAAAGTGACATTTACAGGTCGAAAATGCAGCTTTTTACATGTACTGGAAATCTATATATTACATGTAGATTATTTCAAACATAGTGGTAACGTAGCTTACTCAACTACATTTAGTTGGAATATGAAGTTAAAATCGAACGGTTTGTTTTAAATAGTATGCTGTAAATCAGAAAATGATATAATGCGGCACCATGAACAGTTCAATAACTTTAAATTCATAACTTTTAAGTGACAAATATTGGTACTCAACCATACAAACAATATCAATTTTAGTCACAAATAACGATGAAGTCACTACTAACATTATTTCATTATGGCACCCAAAATATTATATGCAGACCTTCTTAATTGTACACTTCTGTATAAACAATTGAAGATGTATCCATGGACTCGTCAATTACCTTGAACAGTTATATAACACTAAACGTATATATACTAAACGTATATATTCATATAAACAAGATACGATAATATTCTTTAAGCAACATTAAGATACATACAGAATATCACTACAATGTGCTGATCCGTAGTGCTGTATTACCTATATCATATAGTTGCTTGTTTAATACCGTATCTCGCGTGATGTGGTATAACGCAAGCAACGAGATGTAATACTACCAAACCGATCAAACCAGCTGCAGTAATATTCCTTTAATTATATAACTACAAAAGTGGGAAAAGCTCTTTTATGCACGCAAATGCGTATTTTTTACATATAACGCAACGTTCGTTCTAAATAAGGTATATGTTTTACTTACGTCTTGACGTCATTGACATATGTTCGGAATATAACACATCGTACATACATGATGCGGACTCAGAAAACCTAACATGTAGACTCTATGCTACGGAAAATGTTATCTGTCGGGTTGTATTGCACTGTACGATTTTGTCCAAGACATGAATAGGTTTATAATAAATTGTAAACTTCTCTACTTATAAATACAGTATTACAAAAATAGAATCCAAACCATTATTTACAGACATTTTTTTCAATTGTGCAAGACAATTACGTTTCCATGTCAGGTACATGTATGTATGCAGAATACACAAGAGAACTGTGTTTTGTAAGCTACGTTACCGTTTAACATTTATCGTTTGATACAAACTCTACAAACGACAATATACGCAAAGAAAGGGATGCAAATCGTTATGCAGTGTATTGTGTCAATTCCTAAAGGTGTATTGTGTATTTTTCTACATATTCTAAACCAAATGCCGGAAAATCAGTAACGTAGCTTACATCACGTAGCTTACATTATTTAAATCAAAGGTTCCAGACACAAATCCAAATAGAGATTTTTCTAATTCAATATACGCAGCAATATCCTTGACATTGTAGCTCTATTGTAGTATAACGTAATAACTGAATTCTAAACGCATACTACGTTAAACGTATGTAACGTAGCTTACACTCTTAACCATACGCACAGGTTGACGAAGGGTTTCGAGCAATTTTCGGCATCACGTTAATTGTGTCTTCAAAAGATGACCACTTTGCATGATATGATAGACATGCATGCAGTATAGTATGCAATATATTTGAGAAAATCAGCAAAAACGAATGGATGCGTCACCCTGTAAATGTCAGTAACGTAGCTTACTCAATTTCGTGCGACAGCTATTTAGATGGAATACAAATCAGAAGAATGAAAGAAATTTTAAAAACTCGCTGTTTAACCTCAAATTCATCATTTGTAGTGTAACACAACATACGATAAAATGTTTACAAAGGTAAATTCAGCATACATAATGATGCTATAATATAAGCACCCTAACTGGCGACACACGTTTTTTGCAATATTTTGACATTTGAGCCAATAGAAATAGCCTTTCAACTGTATGAATATCTGCAAATGCCAGTTGCACAGTAAGTCGGGTTATGTCACATCATTTAAACCAACCAAAAGAGGGCATGCAACTGCAAATGTGTATTGTATGTAGGGGCGACCCACTTTTATGCGAATTGACTGTGTATTCTGAGAATAGGTGCCAAACATTGTGTTTGTTTTCGAAAAGGGAGATAATCGTAAGTTTTCAGTGTAACACGTGGTACAATACCGAACATTTGATTGGTTGCCTCATTACCTGCATCTGGAATTCAATATTGACGTTTATAAACGACTTACGGGGTCCTGGAATTGAAAGTTTTGGTCCTTATGTTGATTCCATAGACATGTAAGTTAGTTGATTGTATAGAGCGTGTCAAAGCGAAAAAAATGATACCAAACACTCAATATTGCCAAAAGTTGCGTTACGGGGTTCTGGAATTAGGGTGACGAACTGTGTAGTTGGTGCATATAATCTAAACGGAAAATATATGCTTGATCACTATGATAACCACTACGGCTTCCTCCTTAATTTCGTGATTGGAGAAAAATCCTCGTCTTCCGAAAACTTTGAAAGTGTTACAGTTGTATTCATGGAAGCAGAGATCGATTTCCGGTCATTAGTCATTCAAAGTAAGTCACTGTTTTTGTTATACATCATAGGAGCGATAATTTAACACCAACTGTTAATTAACATTCTATTGTTAAGGTACAGATCAAACATTACTTAAAGGAGATTGGTACATTTAGATAAAACATCCGTAAGAATAGTCATTCGCGGGCGGTATCGCTATTCTTACAGGAGAGCCGTAAGAATAGCCTGAGAGGCTATTCTTACGGGCCCGTAAGAATAGCCACTGCCTATAAATTTGATGACATTATTATTAAAAATCTTGAGCTTAATTGAAAAAATGGTGGAATTTTAGCGTTTGCTAATCGCCCATACCCTAATTAAATTACCAAAATAAACTAAATACAAATTCATTTACATCTCAAAAGATCAGGAAAATCCACTTTCTTGAGTCCAAAATTAACAAAAAACATTTTTTCCACAATTTCATTCTACTTTCGGTTTCACAATCCTAAAAATAAATTCAGTTTTCCGTTTTTCCTTGTTGCCGTTTAGAGTAGTCCGGTGGTAATTAAAAGCAAAATTCACAAGGGATTATATTCACCGATGCGCTGAGGTCGGTACGCCGTGCATGCATCTATTCTTCGTACCTGAAACTCTCGCAGAAACGACCATCCATCTACGCAGCAGCCGGTCCTAAACTCTTAAGTCTCCATCGATCGCGAGGTGACGTCATTCTCTGAAACGGAATGTCTAAAGACCGTACCCCGGGACACCACGTTTACATCATCTCAGTCACACTTGACTATAATGTGATGGGTGGTTACTGGTCAAAGAAAATAAGAATTGAATGGTAATAAATAGAAAAGTAAGAAATAAGTAAAACGTTCAAAGAACAAGAAAGTTTTTCCCAGCTGCGTTTTCGGCTTTCTCACACCGAGCCTCTCCAGTTATGATGGCCACGGCTGACAGTGGACTTAGGATCTTCTGTGGACGCAGGTTGTAAAACCTCTACATGTATCTCCACCTCTTATTCAGGTCATTCTGTCCTAAAACCCGGAATTCACTCGATATAAAAAATATATACCAGATTTATATAGCGCCCTTTTCATGCGAACGCACGTTCAAAGGCACTTTACATTATTGTGAACATTGCAGACACAAGGGCACAGGTGCATCCTATACCAGTGCAGATACAGCATGATCTGACCAGAGGGACAGACTGAGAGAAAGCCCCTGAAGGAAGAGAGAGACATTAGATTCAGGAATGTCCAGCGCCTAGCTCTTATTTCGAATAGACAGCCTGGTTCTTTAATGTGCCCGGTGAGCACCGATACACAGCTTCCTGGCACTTCCTGATACTTTGCAGACTACACGGCCAGATATTATAAATATTTCAGAAATGTCAAGTTCCGATGCCAGGGATTGAACCATCGACCTCTGAATTGACAGCCCAGTGCGTTACCACTGAGGTAAATCCGCTTATATAATAGTATTACAGTGTGAACAAAGTTCTAAAACATATTATCCAGTCTGTTTCTATTCTATTTGTTACTCCCAACAATCAATGGGTACTGGTTATATAGCAGGGAGGTACAGGTCTAGGTAACAGTTTGTTAAAGTAGAGGTTCAACAATTATTTAAATCTATGGACAAGTGAAAGTGATAAAAAGAATATAGATCTGCAGTGCAAGCCGAAAGTAAAAACAGTAAAAATATGGTGTGTAAAATTAGAAGTTTATTGTCGTCAGCCTCTCCCTATCAATTGTGAGGCTGGGACTAGACTGTATGTAGACTGGGTGAGAGTTCCAGTATCTCATTGTTGGAAAGAAAGAATTTTGATGATATTGTGTTCCTGAATGTGGGATTAGGTAATTGTAATGTAGTGTCTGGAAGTTGGAATGAGGTGGTTATGGTCTACAAATATAATCTACAGTACTACATGTAATTGATTTTGAATGTTGTATAGCAAATACCTAAATATACAACGATTGGAAAAATCTACCAAATCTCACAATATCTCGCGGCAGTCTTCTGAAATCTCGCGAAGTCTCGTCTGTTTTTAATACCTTATTTCTCCTGTTTTAATATACATAGGAAAAAACTAATAAGTTTATGCAATAGATTTATCATTCAGCTTTAAAAAGATACCTCATTTATTAAAATCAGTCAAGGAATAAAACAGGAGTTCGCAAAGAGCCAGACCTACTTTCATTTTAATTGAAATTCCAATTTTAACAGAAAATACCCAATTTGCCTCATTCAAGCAATAATTTTCTGAATTCTATAAGAGATAGAAAAACATAAGTTACATCATGCAGTAAAAGAAACTTGGCTCTTCAAAAGGAGATATTAATATAAAATTGGTCATTAAAAAAGGATGACAAACAAAAGCGTTCATGCAAAATAACAGAATCTGCTGCATGAAATTTTGAATTTTCTCTCTGTTTTCAATTGAGTGTCCAATCTGTGTATATTTAGGTCTTTGTGTATAGGTAGAATAGTCATTGAGAGATTCTTTTGCATTGTTACAAGTACATAAAGTGTGCCAATTAGGTTCGAAATCATGGTAGAAACGTTGCTGGTGTAACTGTAGTCATTAAAAATGTATCTGGCGGCAGCCTTCTAGACAGTCTCAATTTTGTTACACGCAACGTTACAAGTGGTTTTGTCAGGGGTGCCATAGGACAGAACAGTAGTCAATTTGGGGTCTTACATACGTGGTGTACTGTGTTGCTTCGTTGACTAGTTGGTTGTTAGATTTGATATCTCTTTGATGAATCTGAGTGAGTGAGTTACAGTTTTTTTTTGTAAAGACCCTATGTCGGTATAATAGCTAGTCATAGCTAATATGTTTACTATGTTATACAATTCCCGACAATAAATAAAGTTTGTATTTGTATTTTTGTATTTGACCCTGTTTGGTGCCTTTAAAAATTGCGTGACGTGGCAGAATTGCCACAAGTACTAGTATTTCATAAATTTTAAATGCAGTATTTAGTATTTGATCGATTCTTGACATAAACTAGCCTAATCAAAATAGTATCTCGTTTAACTCATAATATTTTTATCAAAGATCTAAATCACGAAATTTTAATTTAATTAACGTGCGTGTCTAACTATACAGTATATTTGTTTTAATATTCGAAATATATGCCTATTTTTTAATTGTTTACATCAAAGAATACTTGCGTATCCATTTGGTGTATGATGTAAGTATGTGGTCAAAGTGCAAACTTTTATGTACAGTCATTGAAAATTGTTTCACTGGAAATGATGGCGTCTTGGCATACTCCACAGAAAACCAGCGAAAATATGTGCACCATCTTCAATAAACACAATTCAAGCGTTTAAGTCATTTCACATTTTTAAGATCTTTGGTCATTTATATTCATTAAAAGCGTGTATATTTATAGGGGAGATAACTACGACGACCTTGTGTTTACAATTTTTAGTAGATTAAGAGTTGTCACCCTTGCTATAATTTTTAGGCCTCTACATCAGTACATGTTTTAATCAATTATTGCACAATACTTTGAAACACGAGTATTGATCAGAATGTTCTAATCTATAAATAAACTTATTTGTTATGCCTGTCGTACGGATTGTGCAATGGTCTTGTACCTTATATATATACGCAGATCATTTAGCTTTTAGCAAAATATCTAACCGACAAATGTGAACTGTGTGATTAACAGCGGATCAATTTTAAACAGGTATGTCAACTATTTTTGTCAATTAATGAAACATTTATATCTCAGACTCAGTGTAAAATTAAGTCGATTATGTAACAACGTTTTCAAAAAAAAACAAAAAAAAAACATGCTACTTGATTGTTTTCTTGAACAACAATATTAAAAATAATGATTATTACTTTCGTTTTGTTGAAATAAATTTATGGCAATACAATATATATGGAAAACGAAAGTAAATGGTGATAAAACGTTTACATTATAATTTGCGATTTTACGAATAATTTGCCAGGAACACGGTTTCGTCGATTTTAACAGATTATATTTAATTTCCCAGACTAACCTTTTATGATTGTAAGAAGGTACTCGGAAAAAACTTCATATTAAATTGTTAAAAAGTAGCCTACATGGTGCATACTTTTAATTACTGATAACGCTACTTTAATCTTAATTGGTAAACATGTAACTCTATTGCTTGGTCCTTTTGCATTTTTTTTTAGATAAGATCTCTGTTTTTCTACTTCAACGTTTGCATGAATACTCACAATTTGTTTTACTTCTTCTTACAGAAAACAAAATGTCTGAACTATCTGAGATGGAAATCCTCTCCTTGTCAGAGGGAGAAGCTTTAAGGCTTTGTGAAAAGACCACCATTATTGACACAATCATTTCCCTAACCAAGCATACTAGTGCACGAGTCAGAACGAGAGCATTGAAAGAAATGTGTCCGTGCAGAGTCAAAGAAGATCTGACTGAATTCTGGGACCGAGTTCAAGAGATGGTTAAAGACGAGTCTGCCATTGTTAGATACCAGGTAAATAGATTTTTTTCAATCAATCAAGATATGAATCAATTAATAAAATAATCAATCAATAGATTGATCAATCAATCAATCAATCAATCAATTAATCGGTCAGAGATATCTTACTTTGAATGATACTAATTTGCTTTTTAGCCTTGCTGACGTAACAAAATTGCTAGATGAAAAGTTCTTGAATATATTGATCACCCTTTTATACAGCATGTGCACGAAACGTAAATCCTGTTTATTTATGACATTGCTCATTTTTCTCCTGCAGGTTTTGCACACATTATGTGATGGATCACCTACACATATGGAGGACAAGGTCGCCGACGCTTTGGACATCTTTAATTACGATTCAGACCCTAAAATCAGACGTAAAACTCATCAGGTCCTTACCGGGTATCGGAGAACAGGAAAGTGGAACGTCATGTGATCTACCAGCTTATTGTAAAGTTTCTCATTCAAACAAAAGCACAAGCCCGAGTGCTAGTTTACGTCGTCAAGGCAACGTGCACCAGGTGCCGGGACTTGTGGGTTCAGTCCAAGCTCTGAACATACACAGGCTCCATGTCTTCGAGGATTCAGGACACATGGCAACATCAATCTGTCGAGACATTGCGCTACAAGCCAACATTGTTCTACAAGCGGATACCAGCACGAAACAGATCTTTCATCCAGTGTTCACATCAAACATGACCATTCTTGGCTTATCTGTAATTATTCTTTTGTGATAATCTTTACAAACTACAGATACTCTGTTTGAGATGAAATATGTACCTAATAAACTTTGAAACATAATGAAACATCCGTCTGTTCAAGTGACCAGTAAGAACATAGACTTTTAATTTATTCTTCAACCATTCGTCAATATTAATTCAAAGAAGGATTTATTGTGAAATACATTATCTAAATTCATTATGTATACATATATTTAATTTATTTTTGAGGAATAGGAGTTCAAATATATGTTGTAGAAAAAAGTAATGTGTAGATCTTATATTATTGTGTTTTTTTTAACTTCTCAATTCAAACACACTGAAAGATGTAACATAGAATGTTATTCATTTGTCATGATAAAACTAGAAATGTGTCAATAGGACACGGATGCCCCTAATTGCCATTTGATCATTTCAAGGGTCATAACTCAAATTTCAAGGGCCATAACTCTCCTAATATTGGTATGATCCAAATAAAATATGTAGGAATATGACATTTAATGCAGACTAATACTCCTATGAAGTTTGATTACTGTAGCAAAATTTTTATTAAGATACAGATGACACAGCATTTGGGATGGATAAGGGCAAATCAAGATCCCTCTCCCAATATTGGTGGGGACATAAAAATGCACTTTCGATCATTATCTATTAGCAACATTCCTCTAAATCATTCAGTATTGATATACAGTACTGACTGTTAGAAGAAAGAATATTATCATCATAATGAGTGCAGGGTACTGTTTTATCAAAGCACTTGCGGTTAATTTAACAAGCACATTTAAATTCATTGTAATTCTTCTGGCAACTACACAATAAGGTCATTTATGGTACATAAGCTTTCATTTACTAACATATCATTAGTATTATAGATCCCACTACCACAAATTCCTACTGTTAAAGAATTAATAAAGAATTTAAGTGTGAGCATAGCTTTGAGATTTCCGAAAGTGCTTTGGTAAGTTTATTTGATACAGAACATAGATGTCATCAGCTAAGTATCAATCTGTCATCAGGTGTTTTGCCATTGAACTCTGAACAGCCTCGTGAAAGTCGGGCAAGCAGTGGTGATCAGCCACTGCTCTGTCTATGCTGGCTTCCATGTCGTTTCTCCTGCTCTAAGCCAGCCACAGCTCTTGATGGGAGTCCTTGGAAGTATTTTAAGATATATTGATGGGCATGGATTGCTTGACAAACAATAAATAACAATTAACAACACAATATCTGAAACCTTTTATTTCAGTCGACCACAAACAGGATTCAAACATGTATTACTTGATAGTGTTACACATTGCACGTACAGCAATTGAAGTACAGTAACTACACAATGTGAGTTCATTAACACTTAGTTCTCATTTGCCTTCAACCCCTACCTCATAAAACATCTCTATCCGAGTACCCCAGGCCCGATCTCCCCTCCAAACACCTCGATTTCAGCTAAATCTCATCTCAAATATTGTCATATGTCTTTGAACTAATTTCCATGGGAGACTGGACTCAAAATTGGTATCACAATACTGGAAGATGATTCCAAGTTTATTACACATGTACTGGTAGTAAATTTTCAAGAGTTATATCATGAGATTTGACTTGATGTTCAACTCAGATTTGAGCAAAATCTTAAATTTGAGGCGAGATTTCATCACGAGTTGCTTCTAGACAGAGAGAGAGATTGGTGTCATAAACTCATTATACAAACATAAAAACTCCTTTAATCTCAAGTACAAGACAACATATGCTCATTAACAAATACAAGACCGCATTACTGTACCAGTAACCTAAACAAGATCAAACACACTATTCAAACCCTGGATTCATATATATACATGTATATATTAATAATTAAGCAAATACATCGGTTAACTAATCTTGTTAACAACTATTAGTAACATAAAGTTTACCTCAAAATATACATTTCCTTCCTTCGGCGCAACAATGATGAATCTTACTTAATACAATATAGTGAGATACAACCTTGTTGCACCAAAGGGATGGTTAGTTGTACTAAATAGCATCTTACAAACTTAAACATCAAACATTCAGTAACAAGACACGCACAGTGTGCTAAATAAAATAAATATTATAATAACATACAGTAACAGAACAGGCGCCCAAGTCTCCCAAAGAATCTCAAATATTCATTATATTGTCACATGTCGCATCTTTGAGATTAATTCTATGTGAGCCCTGAACTTAAAATTTGCATCAACAGAAACATGGATCTGAGTTCATCATACAATTACATGTAGTACAATTTCAAGGGCTTCAACTTTTGATTGATCTCAATTACAATTTTGAGCTGAGAATTCTACTTCAGAACTGGCACCAAATCTCAAGAAGCATTTCACTTTGCGCTAAAACTCATCTCAAATATTCTCATGTGTTGTGTCTTTGAGTTGATTTCCATGGGAGCTGGACTCACAGAGGCATCACAAAACAAAACGATATTCTCAGTTTATTCTACATGTGATGTGATGTAGTAAAATTTCAAACTCAAACTTCAGATTTATCTCAAATTCAGACTCTGATTTGAGCAAAATCACAATTTGAGCTAAGATTTCAACTTGAAATGCTTCGGGAGATCGGGACCGGATAAACTTCTCTTTAACGGTTAGAGTAAAACAAAACAATTTCTATGGTACTTTTAGTAACTGTTCTACAAATTGATTGCAAAGTAAAACTATAATATCTGCAATAGGTAATACTTGACATGCAAATTGTAATATTATAAAATTACACTTTTATGAACAGAAGTTATTTGAGCGAAGTAAAACACAGATTTCCCACTATACATTTGGCTAGTGTGATCTAAATGCTAAAAGTATCATCAACATTCTCTAAAAAGAAATGAGTATTTTAGTTACAAAATATTGTTATAACCATACATGTGTTAGTTTGTTTCTTCGGTTGCAATATTAACAAGCGAAACTATACAGTGTTCCAGGGTACTATTTTATCAAAGCACTTACAAAAATCTAAAAGTAATGCTCAAATTTAAAATCTTCATAACTGCAAATTGGTGACAGCTTTGGCTTGTAAGAGTTCAGTAACTGAATCATTATTAGTATTGCAGCTCAATTTACCCCACTTTATAATTGTAAACAGATTGAGAAGAATTTAAATTTGATCGTAAGTTGATGAGTGCTTTGATAAAACAGTATCCAGGTCCTTACTGTCTGTTTTTGTTTTACAAGTATCATAATTTTTTCAACAGATTTTCGACGAAAACAAGGCAAACATAAAATAGCCTTTTCTAAGGTGATGCATTTTCATCAATATTACTACTCGAATATAAGCAAAATGGTTTTCACTTTTGTTTAGGTAAACTAATAATTTAAAAGATGCATAACCAATATATAATTAACTTGCATGTTCAAACCAAACAGCAATGATCAACAGTGTAGATGAGTCAACAAACTACCTAAGGTGGGGAAAATAACCAAAATTAACACCACACTAGAAAAACGATCAACAAAATGTGTTTTTAGCAAACAGTCATGAAAATGAAGTACAAATATATTTGTTTTTCAATTTGTACATTGGAAATAAATCTGAAATTAAAATTATGAGTTAGTCAGGTCTAACATAAAATACTGTTTGTTTTCCCTCCCCAGCGACCCATGTGAATATGGGTTTAGTAGTTTATGTAGGTTTTTTTTATACATGGTACTTTATCATACAAGACTGTGTTAAATAAACGCTTATTTCCCCAGTGGAAGCCTTGTCCATAAATACAAGCTAAGTCAATCAGGGCCCATAATTCTGTTAAACTGCTGGATAGGTTTACATGGCTTTGACAACATAAGGTATTTATGATGGTAAACATGCATGCCAAGTTTCAAAGCAATGCTATGATGGACTTCAAAAATATTTGAGTTTCAACAACTTGAAACTTTTGGTTAACATTTTCAGACGTAACAGATGGACAGATGGAAAATCACTATATACCCTAATGTCGGAGCATAAAAAGTAATATTTTTATAGAAATAATATTTTTGATCCTCAAATAAAGAACTTTTTTTTCTACTCTCAAATTTTCAAGATGGATAGCAGGAGGAGAGACAAACAATTCTTCATTTAAGGTCGTAATGATTTCACATCAAACCTGCGCTTATATGTTATGAAAGCAATGGTGTAGAGACAGAGCACAATCAAGTCTTACAATCATTCTACAACTTGTCATCATTTTTCCAGAAGCATATAACTTCATTTTTGGCAAAATGGAGTTCTTGGTATTGTTGGATACGTCTTGAAATACTCTACAAGATACACTAACTTATATGCATGTAGTTCTAACATGAAGTTGGTCAATCTCTGTACCACAAACATTTAACTCACTGAGTTCTAGTGTCAGCACAATTTTTAAATGCGTTTTCCTCAAAACTGAAAAAATGAAGTTATACGCTTCTGGAAATAAGGTGACAAATTTTCTATACAATCATAAACTACAGAGATTCAACATTTCACCTTTCTTCTAATTTTATCAATCATACAGTTTTGTTTCCATGGCAACACAAAGTGACATCAAATGTGTACAATCACAACACAAATAAATCCGAAAACACAAAGAACCCCAAAAATCTCAATGATGATTTTGTCAATGTTTAAATACTAAATAACCACATATAAATAACGCATTTAGAAACTAAGTCTTTAAATGAAATGAAAGTAATATAAGTAATAAACCACACTATACGCAAATAATTTAAGCAATTTCATATGCCAAACAACAAGGTATGTGGAAATTCCAGAAAGATTTCAAACAGAGAGTTATAGGACCCACTGTACATAGTAACATCCATGATTGGATAAGATACAAATACTACTAATTGCATGTGAAAATATACATCAAAGTATAAAAATGCGACAGATTGGCTATAAAGCAATGCCATGAAATGTTAAAGTAGTATAGAGAACATGAAAGGATAAGAACAACACCATAATAACTGTGGCAAAATTGGTTTTACAAATCACTTAAATAAACAGATAAGGTTTGTAATGTACTCAAAACATCCTTCATAAATGGTGCACATAATTTTAACCCACCTTTGTGGAATATACCAAGTTTTCCCTCCTTTCACATTATCCTGGGTGCACTATATTACAACATTTTGTCACCACCAAAGACCTGTTTGAGACTTCTTAGGGTGTCCCTAGGAAAACCTGTTCGAGGTATCCAAGTTCTATTGTATATAAATTAATCCTATATTAAAACATGAGACTGCCCTTAACAAACACACAATAACTTTATACATGCCCATAGGTGAGTTGAGAATGAGAACAACAACAAGTTTATCTGCCAATCAATTATACATCAGTAAGCAGGAGCAAGTCTAGAGAATCTCTTTTATACATTCAACCCTCGGAATTATACATGATAACAATATAAACTATTATATATTTACAAAATGTGTCACATAATATATATGTACAAGATATCACAATGAGTTCACACTTACTATATGTAGAAGGTGAAGAAGAAATATGAGTGATCCCACTTATATGAAAAAGTATAGTCTTGCTACGTTTAAAGGGGTTCCATTTAACTCGGGAGAAGGGGTTTTGACCCTTGAAATTTCCAAAAAGCCAAATTTTTAGACCCTCAAGATTTTGGTTTGAAGGGTCATTTTCTCTTACAATCATGGGCATTTTGTCTATAAAATGGTAAAATTTAGTCAAAAGTATAAAAAAAACCTTCAGATACTTGTGGAACCCCTATGTTTGGTCTATCGACAAAGAGCCGAGACCAATCATGTGGGTCTATTAGAGGTCCTACTGAAGCATTAATACCCTTTCAGAGGAAGGGGACAGGGGAAATACTTCTACGTCCCCCAGGACTCTGTATAGCATGGTTGAAGAAAGGTCGGACCATTATTATTCCAGGCAAGCGAAAAAAGGACATACCAAAATCATACTTTTTCAAATTGAGTTTACAATAAAACTAAAAAGGCTGGATTTTCAGAAGCATAACAGCACATAAGCAGTGACATTTTTAGAGAAGTATCACACCATCGAAACGACCAAAATATATAAACATAAATACAGTTATAACCCCGCTAGTTCAATAGTAATGAATGTTATTTGATACGCGAGAACTTTTCATTAAAACTCAATGTTTTATATAAAACAGCTCTCAACAGTCGCTAAGGGTAGGAGCAGCTCGCTAAAACGCAAACTTTTTAACATATAGGGACCAAAAATTGATTCTATCTATTTAAACATGGCTTCATTGGTACAGTAAAATTGGGAAACCAAAACTTATGAATTTCATTCATTATACAATTTCAGTATTATGTGTCTCAGTCCATGAGCAAGGGTCAGGTTATTAGGACCTCTTTTAGCTCAACTACTAGCCCAAAGCCTAGGGCTAGTGAAATTGAATTCACCCAAGTAGAATTCATGCATTTCAAAAAGTCGGGCTAATAACAATGATTTTCTAAAAGTTTGGGCCAATAATATTAAGTTTAAATCTAACACTGTTAATAAGAAGCACTCGTAATATTGCAGTAATTTGTGCAAAAGGAGTTCACGGTCAATTATGAGGACAAATTAATACTTGCTAACATTACACCCCCAAGTTAACTACTAGTGTCTAACCACATTAAAATGAGACTCTGAGATTATTCTCGTTTAAGTCTGACAAGTCACAGTTTAATGTGGTTTACTTAAATCAAATACATCAGGCCCCTATCTCCCGAAGCATCTCAATCTGAGTTGAGATAAATCTCAAATACTGTCATGTGTCTTTGAGATAATTTCCATGGGAGACAAGACTCTGAAAGTTGGCACCACAAAACAGATACATTGTTCTGAGTTTATTACAGTAAATACTTTGAGCATAAAACTTATGAATGATCTCATATTTATACTCTTGACTTGAGCAAAATCTCAATTTGAGTTGAGATTTCTACTAGAGATGCTTCGGGAGATTGGGGCCTGGATTTGACAGAAAAATTAAAATTGACATAACTTAGTTAAACATCCCACCCCTTACGTCAAAAAAAAAAAGTTCACAAAATAAAAAGGTGATAAATACAACAATGAACAATGAAGCTATTGTTAGGATTTCATTCAATTGTCACCAGAAGGCCTTAAAATATATCACTAATAATATTCTTGCATCATTGTCTAAAACTCTTCATTTCAAAATGGTTTGAAATTTCGTAACAATTTTCTTAAACAACTGTTTACATGTTTATCTTTGATTAACAATACAAATCGTTCATCATAATAACTTCGGCACATCTGATAGGTCACAGAACAGTAGTAAGACGCTCAAATAAATTACACTTTCATTCAACGGTTGATATATTTAATATACAAACAATCGAGGACATCTTCCATCTTTGTATCACTGATAGTTTATTCCCGTACAAATAACTTAGTCCACTTTGACGACACTGTAAATCTTTGTCACGAACCAAAAGCACGCGAAAAATCCAATTGATCCTGCAAGGCGAAAAAAAGATTGTTATATGTATAATTATTTAAACCTTTCGATCGAGGATAACCAATAAAAGTGCAAGCACTCATTTCCAGTGGGGTCCTGTGTTTTGTTGAAGGGACAGCAAGTAGAAGAGACAGTGGTGAGATACAAGGAATTTAGGTGGGATACCCCATCTCTCTCTGAACAGACACCTTGGTTTTTTTGTGTGCACCGATATAAGCGAGACTACCTCTGGGTTACCAACCAGTTCATCTCTAGTTAGGTGGGAAACACTGAAATGACCACTGCCCCAGCCCAGATTCGAACCAGGGACATCCAGATTGGTAGTCAATAGCAATAACCACTCCATCACCATGCCACCCACATACGTGGTGTGGAAACAATATGTAGCCTGTTTATTTAATCTGATAATTACAGATGCAGATTACTACCATGCACAACAAACAACATTGTGATAAAACAGAGTAATTCCCATGATAGGACATGTAGTTTAGAACAACCCCTTAAATAACATTTTTTTGATAATGAAAACTTTATGAATACCCCAAGTATCATTATTTTGATAATGAAAACTTTATGAATACCCCCTTAGGTATCATTATTTTGATAATGAAAACTTTTTGAACATCCCCTGACTTACCTGTCAACAGGAAGAAGAGGAATACAACAATGAGCATGTAACCGAAGTATAGGAATGTGCTGGCACCACCTTGCAGCTCTAACTTAGATACATAGTAATGTATACAATAGATGAAGAAATACACGGCAGTAAATCCACTCGTCAGGAATGATCTCCACCACCAATGATAATCCTACAATACAATCATATAAACATACATCAATCTCATTAAAGTCAGACCCTAACATTTGCTCAATTCCTTTACACTGTTAGAGATCTGACTGCACTCTGTAAGAGGTCATATTCAAATGACCTCTGGTGCATAATGACGTCACATAGCCTTAACAGTCTTTCACCGCACACTTTCAGATCGGTGAAAGAAGCAATTTGATTGGATGACGTAAAGTTCACATCGACATGACCCCAAACAGAGTGACGCCAGATCCTATATCAGCGGTTAAGTAGTGAAGTGAAATAAGGGTCTGATTTAAATGAGATTGAAACATACATATGGTTCATACAAAATTCTTACACCAAAATTCAAGGACTATTTGAGGACTTATGATAGAATAATTTGTATTTTCAAGACATTTTCCCAAACATTTACCGAGGTTAAATTGTATGAAAATGCCATTTTGCGCAGCCATTTTATACACCTTTTCTAGTAATTTCATACACAATTAATAGTTAAAACACACATAAATATTCATTATTTCGATTCTAACATAGCTAATTTTCTGCATTCGACATAAGCTACAACACAATTTTCTTCCTTGGAAGGCTTATTTGCAGTTTTAAGTCATTCAACAGTCACTGCGTTTTATTGGCAAATTGTGCACATCCTGGTTGTCTCTATGTCTATATAGCTGACACCGCAGGTTGTCTTAAAATTCAGCAAATGACCATTACAAGTGACCATACCATATTTTTTATTTTACCTTCCTACCCAACCCTCATTGGCCAGGATCGGGAAGGGGTAACAATATTTTATTTTTGGCCCTACACAAACCTAGCAATGAACTTACCTCCGCACACAAATGGAAATAACATAAGAGGATTGTTGCTTCAGAGCAGGTAATGATGAGTATGACAAATACAAGGAACAAAAATCCAAACATATAATACGTTTGTTGAGACCTGAAATAAAGAAACATTCATCAATATTTATTTTAAACATAACTGACAAATTACAGCCAACGGCACAGAGGGTGATCCAGGCGAAGATGTTGCCTTGATTAGTCTCATGTTGCTTAATAGGCGCTTTAAAGCGAAATCACAACTTCTCTCATTTTGCTCTGGAGGGAGAAGTCACTTCCCCAAAAATTAGGATCTGTGCCGATGCCTGATATTTGCCTGTATAAACATTACAAGCATAGCTTTGTATAATAATTGCTATACCGATGGCAGTGACTTCCCTTCATAAAGGAACTGTAAAATCATTTTTTATTTTTTGAAGGAGTTGAATTTTCGTTGTTGATATCAATCACGAAATCTAACTTTCACAATAAATCAATCTCTTAAATTCAGACATAAGTTGTAAGGTTATTTCGGTGCCATTAGCACACATACCAGCAGCAAAACTCAGTTTCAAACATTGTTCTGTTGTTAAAACTTAAAATGACCATAACTTTGTCAATTCTTTGAATTTTTTCATCAAATAATTTTTATTTTGTACAAAAAAGTTCAATCTTTTTAGTGGAGCAAATCCAGATTTCCTTATTATTCGGACCCCAGCATAATTCATCCCTGGCCGATGCAACCATCACAGGCTTGGTAAATGAGCAAACAATCAGTCGGGCCAGAAAATCCCAATTTCAAAGCCTGAAACTCAATATTCTGATATGAACAAGGAAGGAAAATTCAGGATTAAAACCCTGAAATCAGGCACATGCCTGAAAAATACCAGACTGGAATCATAAGTACTCACCAGATACTGTTTAAAATGAAGAAAAGTTGAATAAATATGCATCCAAATGGTAGTACACCACCCATAATAATGCCAGGTAATGGCTTTGTATAGATTGATTGATCTGGAATCTGTCGAGGTATTTGATTGGTCCTCACTGGGTGCTCAATGGGCTGAAAATATGTAAAACCATTTCTGATTGGTGCATAAAATAAAGACAATTTTTATGTCTGATAATTTTAACTACTTATTAGTGGTTGTGGTCATTTCAGTGCTAGGTGCTGTCGCTGTTGGGGTGTGGGTTCGAATTTCACCCACTGGGTGAGGGTTCATATATGTTTTTTTGCATAACGTAATGTCAAAACAAAATAATATTGTGGTTTTGAAACCCTGCCTACCCTATATTTTGCCCCTACCATAAACACTTTATTAATATTTTTCTTTAAGTCACAGTGGGTAGTTGGTTTTTAAGAGCATAAAATCAATAGAACTATTTCAAAAATATGTTTTTACCACCTAAATATGACAAGACCCCCTTACCACACATAACAACTGTTAGTGAATTATATAGGGTTTAAATGTGAGCCTAACTTTAAGGTTATTGTAAGTGCTTTGATAAATCTGTAGCCAGATACTTACCCTTTTCTTGAATCCAAAGTATGCACCAACAAATGTAAGTGGTACGGAGATTCCAAACCATAATGCCAATAGAGCAAGTAGTGTAGTGAAAGGTATGGCTGCACTTGACTGCTCAATCCACAACACAAGATTTAACACGAAAAACAGTGCAAACACAATACTGAAAACAGGAATTTAAATGTATATACTAGGTAAAAAGTAGAAATTTTGAAAATCCTGAAAAATTGTCAATTTATAAAAGATAAAGAAATATATAGAAATGTACCTACGTAAAATATAGAAATTTTGAAAATCCTGAAAAATTGTCAATTTATGTAGGAAAAATAAAGAAAACAGCAATTTGGGACACTAAAAACCCTGAAGTTCTTGAAAAATCCTGACAACTTTTACCAATGAATGTATGAAGTAAGATCTGAGTAACTAGAAAGGTTTTTGACACAAACAGTAAGTCTTCCACAAAGGACCATAACTCTTCATTCTACCTAAAATGTCTGAGAATATGCACAACTAGAACTGACTAATGATACCCTAACATACCACTTTGTCACAGACGTATGGCATTGCCACATACCACATCCATAAGGTGGACAACAATTTACAGTTATACATTTACTGTTTACATGTTTGTGCATTCAGGTTTATCACCTAACCTGTGGTCCAGGAGTGCCGTAAAGCCGTGCCGTAAATATCGTTCGGCACTCCCAGACTGTGCAATGAATATTCAAATTAGCTTGATGTGACGTTAGCCAATCCATGCATTGATCTGTCAATGACGTCAGGATAAAATCAACGTCGCCATGACGTCGCGCTCATTGTACCGCTGAATTTTGGCTGAAACATATGCAGCGTACATTATCCTTTTGAACAATACTGCGCATTTTTTTAAGGTTATGTGATAAATAGAATCTTACATTCGTGCTCATTACATGCGAGTTTTATTAAACTCGTCGACAAAACAATATGACACTCGGCAAAGCCTTGTGTCATATCATTTTGTCCACTCGTTTAATAAAACTCGTATGTAATGAGCACTCATGTAAGATCCTCTATTTAACACACTTTCTGAACACTTTTTCAGTTATATATGGAGTTATAACGGAAACTGTTTGGTCTACCATCAAACAGACACACTGACTAACTGACAAGTGGAAAACAATATACCCCTCATCATAGATGGGTGGAGGGAGATGAATATAGAGAATAATGTCTGTTCCACGTACCTTGGACATAAGAAAGCAGTAAAGAGAACATTAGACTTCCACTTCTCACCACCAAAGGCTGAAAATATAAACTGTAACATCAGAAACAGGAACCTTACATCAAACTCAAGTATATTCAATGTACATATTATTCCCAACAGATTAAGTTGTTCCAATTACAATGAAACTTTGTCCAATTGAAATTAAATGTATGTAAGCATTCTTGAGATGCTAACGGTATTTCATTTATCTCTAATGTTCTAACACTTCCAGCACAAAACAAGACTGTGTGCAGTAAACGCTTATGCCTCGGTAGAAGCCTTGTCTATAAATACCTAGCTTAGTCAATCAGGGGACATAATTCTGTTGAAATGTTGGATTGTGGTACACGGCTTTGAGAATGCAATGATGGTAAACAAGTATGCCAAATTTGAAAGCAATGCCATGATAGACTTTAAAAATATTTGAGACTTGAAAGCTTTGGTTAACATTTACAATGGACAAACAGGACGATCACAGTAGATGCAAGGGCATAAAAAACCTGAAAATGAAACAAAATAACTTACTTTTGTACAATCTTGCAGAAACATAACCAGCTGGTGTTCCCAGACAAACATACAACACTAAGGCACAAGTCATCAACGCTCCTCTGTTAGCAGGTGACAAAAATCCAAGACAAGCAAAAACTGAAATATTTATACAGAAAGTATAATTACAAGCAACATTTACACAATCAACCATGAGCAGTGGGGAGTGGTGGCCTAGAAAAAGGAGGCGCTTTTGAAATCAAGAAGTCCCACTTTCGATCCAGGTTTATGCCACCCATTTATTTCCCGGAACAAATAACCCACATGCTCCACTTTACACAGACAGGGCTGTTTTTCATAAGATAGTATGGGGTCGATATAAGGCCCATTCCCCAAGAAATAATTCTTTGAAATCATGCAATTCCCTCAAAAATAAAGTTTACCTTGACAAAATCCTTCCCTTGTTACTAAAATACCAATATTATTTTCTCCTAACTAAATGTAAGGCCCCATCCCCAAGGTTAAAAAAAGCCCTGCCAGGCGTGTGAATGGGTACCCGAGAGGGTCAAAGACCAATGTGTTGTGGCTGCCATCCACGCCCAGTATTATGGCTGATTTGTGACTCAATGATCAGATTGATCAAAATCCAAGAAATATAATACACATGAAAAAAATGTAAAATCATTATTTGACGAGGGAGTTGAATTTTTGTTGATTTCGCTGCTAAACTCGACCTCGAAATATAATCCACACGATTGATTGACCTCTCACATTCAGACACCAGTTTACCCTTTCATTTCTTTATAAATCCACAAATTTATGACCCCACGAAAATGTGTTTTTATCAAAATCCACCAAAATTTTATACACACAAAATTATATGATTTTACAGCATCAGAGGGAAGCAAGAACTCACCGAGGGTGATCAGTGCCATGAAGAATATTTGTACACCACTTCCATTGAGTACAGCTAACAACATTCCCTTCCTGGGTGGTCTGAACGTATCACCGTGAACCAACTTCCAGCCAAATTCTTCCTGGGCCTCCTCCTGTAATAAAATAAGGAGACGTTTGTAATAAAATATGAGATGTTTGTAATAAATTTGAGATGTTTGTAATAAAATATGAGATGTTTGTAATAAAATATGAGATGTTTGTAATAAAATATGAGATGTTTGTACAGTAAACTCCCTCAAAACCGGACCCTGTCCAGACCGGTTCGAAAGTCCGGTTTTGTGGGAGGTCCGGTTTTAAGGGAGTTCTGTATCATGTACACTTTGATATGTTATCAAGGGGAATATACTGTGTGTTTCATGATACATGTTTACGTTACATGTACAGTGCAACCTTTGAAGAGCATCACCATTAAGGGAGCTGCAAATATTTCAATTCTAACATCGATGAGTACTCAAATTGCTAATTTTTTCATTGGCCATCAAAACTATCCAATGACATAGACAGTGCAATCTTACAAATCCCGAAATGCAAGTGTGAGCTAATTGGAGACATATTAATTAAATACGATTGAGTGCAGTGTTTATCGTAATTACAACATTTTGATGGGCTAAACGATCCTTTGTTCCAGTAAATGTTTGTTGCAATACCTACATCAAGAACAAAACATCAAATGGAAGGACCGTTTTCTTATTACGTTCGTAATTAGGCAATTATTTAATTTCATCGCGGCGAATTTCACAAAGTATTTTTCGAGCCTGTGCAAATTACACGCGAGACCGTTTAAAAGTAAACATTAAAAACTCGACTTGTTAATCGCACCTTTTGTAATGACACGTTCTTTAACTAACAATTAACAAAGTGACATTTTAGACAAGAAACATGTAGGGGTTAAGTTTTCCGTCAGGTGAGACAAATATACGCGTCCGGTATTCCGCAAGTAATTATCGTTTAAAATCTTGTCAGCGGACTGAAAATGCCGTCCGGAATCCGGAATTATGAGAGTCCGGTATTGCGGGAGCTTTTTAAGTTAACTTTATAAGAAGAAAATACGGGACCTAGGAAATCGTCCGATTTTATGGGGATTCCGGTTTTGAGGGAGTCCGGTTTTGAGGGAGTTTACTGTAATAAAATAAGAAAATGTTTGTAATAAATTATGAGATGTTTTATAATAAAATATGGGATGTTTGTAATAAAATATGAGATGTTTGTAATAAAATAAGAAAATGTTTGTAATAAATTATGAGATATTTTATAATAAAATATGGGATGTTTGTAATAAAATATGGGATGTTTGTAATAAAATAAGAAAATGTTTGTAATAAATTATGAGATGTTTGTAAACAAATTTGAGATGTTTGTAAAAATATGAGATGTTTGTAAAGGCCACAAAACATGGCTGAACCACTACATCACTTTATTATGCTTGAAGGCTAGAAGCCAAATTATCGCTTAGAAGCTGAATAAATGTTGTTGTTGTAATAACCTCTTTGATGTTTGTAATAAACTAAGGATATATGTTTGTAATAAGTTTTTACAATAACTTACTGAGTTGTCTATCTGGTTGTATCGAGCAATATCCTTGTGTAGAGTCCTCAACATAATCATGGCTACCATACCAGACAAGAACAACACAATCACCAAGGAATTCATAATACTGAAACATGAATTACAATAATAAATTGAGAACTTTTGTTTGTTTTGAAAGAATATTCAGATTTATTGTAACTAAAACTAGGTCTTTCAGCTTTTAGACAGCTCAGACTTGGGCTTTCGACATTGAAGTTCATGTTTTTTTGTTTTCTGTGCTCAGCTGTTTAAGTCGAGTGCTGCCTTCCCTGTCCGATTTTCTATTATCTCCTTATAGCTCATAGTGTAGTAATAAAATTCTAGCAAAATACTGTATATGTTAAGTTAAAAGTATCAAAATGACCCTTCAGATTCAAAAGCTAGTGGAACCCTTGAGCCAGAGGAACAGATAAGGTTTTAGGCAATTGGGTATTTTACCCCCAAGTTTCAATTTTATTTGGGTTTTGACACATTTTAAATGGGTATTTCATAAAACTCATTGGGTAATTCGTCTTTTATGTACTATTTTTCACTATAACATCCTTTTCTATTTGCTTTTTCTTACCCCCTCCTCTCAAAATCAATTGGGTTTTTAAAAAAAGTAATTGGGTAATTACCCCAATACACAGCTTATCTGTAGCTCTGCCTTGAGCAAAAATATTTAATAATAATATAATGGAGTATATAGTTACCTGAACCATTGAATGCTTGTATGTGGCATAGATTCTAGAATGTAATCCCATCTAGATGACCACTTGGTGTTAGCATCTTCCTGTAATAGTTAAATAATCATTCTGCAATAATTACATGTCTGGAAGCCTTGTCCATAAAAACTAGCCAAAACAATCAGGGGCCATAATTCTGATGAAATGTTGGGTAGTGGTACAAGGCTTTGACAATGTAAGGTGTTTAAGATTAACAAATTTGAAAGCAATGCCTTGATGAACTTCAAAATTATTCGAGTTTCAACAACTTGAAAGTTATGGTTAACATTTTTGGACGGATGGGCAAACAAACTGTCAGTTAAGTTAGAACTTATGCAACAACAGAGCCCTTTGTTGAGTTAGAATTTATGATCAGAAAGACCAGCTTACCTGCCATTTTACAGAGTATGTGTATCGGATAGTTTTATCCTCTGTTAATTTACCACCTTTGATACCCAGTGGACTGTCATTACGACACATTTCGTCATCCTTGGCATTCGCATCATATGCAATACTGAAAAACATTATAAACATCACATGATTAATATTAATACCCATGGAAATCCTGAAATATTGTCAATTTACGTAGAAAAATAATGAAGAGCCCTATATAATAATGATAGCTAAATCCGGAAATACAGATTAATCAGGAATATTGAAACCACTGACTTTTGCAAACAAATTTTGTGACAAATGTACACCAACAAAAAATAATTTTAAGTCTCTGACATGATTTAAACGAGACAAAATAACTTTCAGTACCTTTTTGGTTCAATCTTAGCGGAGATGATTCGACCACCTGATGGTACAGTACGTCCCCAATCTTCCGTATCTCCAGGATGGTAGATGATCGTCAAGTCAACATGATTGAAGAAATAATATGTATCCTTCTCACTGAATTTAGCCTGAAAATACAGTCAAATATAACATATAGTAATGCAGCAATCTAGTTGAGCATTCCACAAAAAATTTAACCTATTCTTATCAACAGAGTCCTGGCTCCAACAGAGCTACAGATAAGGTTTTAGTTAATTCGGTATTTTACCCCAAGTTTCAATTTTGATTGGGTTTTGACAAATTTCAATTTGGTATTTAATAAAACTCAAAGAGTAAATAAACTTTTAAGTACTATTTTTCACTATTAACATCCTTTTCTTTTTGGGTATTTCAAATTGTCTTTGCTTTTTCTTACTCCCTTCTCTCAAAATCTATTGGGTTTTTAAGAAAATTAATTGGGTTATTACCCCAATACGCAGCTTATCTGTCGCTCTGCTCCGATCTCAAGAAGTGTCTCAGTTTGAGAAAAATCTCATCTCAAATATTGCCTGGGAGACTGGACTCAATATTGGTAACACCAAACAGATACACTATTATAGGTAAAAACATTTAAATTTCAAGATCTTAAACTACAGATTAGTCTGACTCTCAAACACAGACTCTGCACCAAATCCAAATTTCCGGATTATTCAGGCACAGCAGGACCCCTATATAATATTATATATGGGAGACGTAAATTGTACGAACTTACACTCATTACACAGCTGTCTTTCTTCTTCATCTGTTTAGTAACTTGACAACCGAGAGGAAAACCTCGTGAACAATACTGATTACCATCTTCAACCAGGTAACACCAAGTAACCGGCATATTGTCAATAATCCTGAAATTACACATTTTTTGTTTTTACTCATTAATCCAAAGTACTACATTTAAACACCCCATCTGACCTGGTTAAAATTTTTGGTCAGGTTTGTCGGTTTTCCAGAAGTCATGCATGTAGGTATATCTTATGTTTTTAATTTGACCTGGGACTACGGGTTTTGACGCACAAATTTCGAAAATGACCCAATTTTGACGCTCAGAAATTCAACATTGTGCGTCATTTTGACCCTAGATAAAATTGGCCTGTGCGTCATCCAAATGTTCAAAAATCAGAATTTCATATGGCAAATGCATTATTGCTGCATCGAGCATATATGCTGACCCCCGGAAATCTGAATTAACAGTCGGTTTGTGTCATTTAAACATCAAACGAGCCGACAGACCACCCGTCGTCGTAATCCGGCAATTAGCTGGTTATCGAGTGACACCTACCGCGCTTGTAGAAACAATATTATAATTGATAAAAAAGATTGTAAAAATTAAACCCCGCCTCCAAATTGATTTAATTGGATAAAACTTGGTACTAAATTATTAAATTAATATGCTTACATGCGCACGTGTGTGTTGATTTTGTTACGACTGACGAGTAATTAAAGTCAGTCACAAATTGTCGATCCGTGAAAGCGGCGACTTAAACGATAATCCAGAGGCCTACATGAAATTTTAAATCTCATCAGTGCACATCGTTTACGCTAAAAATTATATTAAAAGTGAAACACAATCATTTATGCATATTTGACTTGCTAGAATCAATGAGAATATGCCAATACATATTTACACGTCACGTGACTTCGTGTGTTCTGCAAATATGTCGTGTCGAGTTTTTACGAATGTAAACAGTTATGCTGATGACAGCGCTGGTATATTATGAGCTTTTAAGACATTCTACGGGTATTTAGCATATCTATAAAAGTTTAAATGCATTAATAACGACAAATGGTCGAAAGTACGAAGTCATGGATAATTGTGAGTAGCGCAATTTCGGATAATCACGTATTTTCGGATAAGTTTGTTTTAGGTCGAATATTGGCTACTCACTGGTAAACAAGCACAGTACACAAGTTTAGAATAATGTCATTCATTGTTTAGTATGATATTTAAGCTTTTAAATACAAAATACATTGCATATCAAGCCTATAAAAATAATTGATATGCCACCAGAGAAACACTTTTTTCTGTTGGATTTTTAATTTAGTACCCTACTACCCTGGTAAGAATGATTTAACATTGTCATATTATGTGAAGTCCAATAGTACTGTAGATAACTTGATTGTCCAGGGGAAGTCCTCAAAGAATAACAAGTTGTTGACAAAACAAAGATGTTAATTACCGGGAAGGTTTTAATACAACATAATTCGACCGATTAAGTATTTTGACTCTTTGAATTTTGGGGTCAAGAGTCATTTTGACTCTTGGAAATTAGGGGTCAAGAGTCATGACTCTTGGGTTTTGAAACCTAGTGAAAGCCCTGTATCTATGTGGATAGTATTACGTAAATTTATTATTTGCCAATAACCAGTTTTGAGATTGAGTATGCAATCTAAATGGTCAAGATATTGCATGTAAATGTACAAAGTGTCTCTGGAGCAAAGTGTTAATATAAAACACTAGTGTAGAAGACCATCAAATAGAGTCCTACTGAGGCAGAACGCCTAATCCTGAAATTGTTAAAGTTCTGGTTATGAAATTTCATCAAATAACTTTCTGCGGAAAAGTTCATTCTCTCAAGTGCAGCAAATTATTCCGCAATTAAAGGACCCCTGCAAATAATAAAATTTCAAATCCCTTACCAATGTTGATTATAGTTTAATTCAATGCTCTTCTTCATAAAGTTAAGTTTTTTCTCAGTGTCACCTTGAGGACTGTATTTCTTCTCACAAACTTTAGCACATGTAATTCCTTTCTTGAATTGGAGCTGAAATAGATAACATCAATTATAAATGTTCAATATTCAAGGTGTTCATAGGACCCTGTTAAAATCAGCTTATGAAATTAATTATTTTCAAATGACAGGGTTCCCACAAATTTTCTAAGACAAAATTCCCTTTTCCCTGACCACAGAGCAGTTTTCCCTGATTTTTCAGAGCAATTGGGCAACACATAATATTTTTAAAGCAAAATATGGCAATAAAATAGTGAAAAGGAGTCTATATTTTGCTTAACATGGAACACAAAGTTTAAGATAGCAGTTTTTAAGGCTGTTGACAGACCTAAAGATAATATAACTTAGAATTATTCCGAGCGAGCATAGCAAGAGAGGAATTTTTTTAGCCTTAGGTATTTTCTTTATAGGAAATGACTCTTATTGACAGCTTCAATGAAAAATTCCCTGACTTTTGCTAAATTTCTAGTTTTCCCTGACTAATTCCAAAATTCCCCGACTTTTCCATGACCTTGAAAAAATCAAGTTTTTCCCTGACTTTTCGCTGACCGTGGGAACCCTGAATGACCATAATTATTTGGAATTTTCTGTTAAATATTCAGAAGTAGCTCTGAGCCGAGATCTGATCTTTTTTTCGAGACGGTTTATTTGAATGAATTAAATATTTACAAGTTTACCTTATATGGAGATGGGCGGATCCTTTCCCCGAAAACAACTTGTCCTAGATTTTCCACTGGTGAATGGTCACCCTCTTCCTGACATAGATCAAATCTGAAAGGAATAATGTTTGTATTTATAAATATTTATAAAAAATTCATTAAGGACGTTTCATCAGGTAGTTTATGTGCATATACCTTATATGTGGACAGAGGTCGTGTTTTGCACTGGATCGTCATATCATCCAAGGTTTAGTGTTAATATTGGGATAAAAAATTATGCCACTGAGTAAATAATAGGAAAAAACTTGGCGTGAAATATAGGCTACATTTTCATTCACTTTTAGGTTACCTGTACCCATGATTTATTCAGCACTCGATCCGTCAATGTTCCAACTTCCATTTTATGCATAATTTTCATGAAATCATCAAATGTATAAAAAAAGACAAGTTTGTCAGTTACAAAACCTAGTTGAATGAATTATTTGAAAAGACTTACTTGTCATATTCATACGGGATAACAGTTTCTAACGAATTTAATCTGTTAACGAACACTGGAATGTCAGTCTGAAAAGATAAAAATACAATTTTCAGGAAAATACATAGTAAGATTTCTCAATATCAATAAAAAAAATTCACATATTTTCCTTTGAATTTTTTTTATGTAATTCCTTTAATTTACTCTCTGTTATCCGTACTGACCAGAATTCTCCAATTAACATAATCGAATCGTTAAAATAGTTTCGGCGCGATTAAATTTTTAACCGTCTCAGTTTGTTGGAAATCGAGCGCGCCAAAGCCCGAGAATTCTGATTGGTCAATAAGCGAATGATTCAACAACAACAAAAAAACGATGGCTAAAATTGAGGTCATAATTGCAACACAGCCGTGTTTAAGTAGTTGGATGAGTCAGCATGAGCTTGCAGCGTCACTAGACAAGAGGACGCAGACAGACATGATAATACTGGATTTCAGTAAAGCCTTCGACCGAGTTCCTCACCAAAGACTCCTGAAGAAATGCCATCATTATGGTATCCGAGGCCAGACGCTCCAGTGGATTTCATCCTTCCTGCATGGTCGAACCCAGAGAGTTCTTGTTCAAGGCGAGTCATCTGAAGAAGCCCCGGTTGCGAGTGGTGTCCCTCAAGGCTCAGTATTGGGACCACTCTTATTCCTGTTATTCATTAACGACCTTCCAGAGGGACTCCGCTCAAAGACACGCCTATTCGCAGATGACTGCATTCTCTACCGCCAGATAAAGACCGAACAAGACCAGCAGATACTTCAACAAGACCTAGACTCTCTAGCCAAGTGGGAGAAACTGTGGGGGATGGACGTTCACCCTCAGAAATGTAGTGTCCTCCAAATAACTCGATCCAAGACTCCTCTTCGCTCAAACTACATCCTGAAAGGTGTACCATTGGCTGATGAAAAATCATCAAAATACTTAGGAGTGGACCTGCAATCAGACCTTGGCTGGAAAACTCATATAGACAGAACAACAAAAAAGGCAAACAACATGCTAGGCTTCCTGAAACGCAACCTAAGAAATACAAGAAAAGAAACAAAAACCAACGCCTACACATCTCTCGTCCGCTCAAATTTGGAATATTGCAGCACTATTTGGAACCCTAATCATAGAAACCTCATCAATAAAGTCGAAATGGTCCAGAGAAGAGCAGCACGATTAGCTACCAACAGGTACCACAACATCAGCAGTGTCTCTGATATGCTTTCTGACCTGAAATGGGAAACCCTTGAATCTCGCCGGAAAAAGATACAACTGACCATGCTCTACAAGATCATCCACAACCATGTCGAGATTGATCCAGGCCCAGGGTACTCGGTAGGATTTTAAAGAATGTTGGAGTCCTGAGGACTGTATTCAAGTCGCGTAGCGACGAGTGGGGGAGTGTGAGGGAGGGGGTGACCCCCTCCTGCAAGGGGGGTTTGGGGTATCTCCCCCAAGAAAATTGTGATTTCTGGACCCTTAAATCCTGCATTCTGGTGAACTATGGAGCTAATTGTTTCAATTATTTTGTGACCTCAAAAGATTTTATATGTCAGTGTGAATAAAAAAGTAGCGTTTTTGTGGTAGGTTACTGATTGATTCAATGCAATAAATTCCGAAAATATAACAGATGGTCAGGTGTACTGCTCAATGAAAAGTATAATATTTCATAAGTACTGATAACATACTTGAATTCTTGCTATATAAATAATAGTAGCCAAGAATGTATGAATAGTATAAAAAAAATCACGAGCTTATCCGAAAATATGTATATATCCGAAAAGTGCAACTCGCATGTCACACAAGTCGTTCTTATCCCAACGGTGAACCATTTGCAGTAATTTATGCACCTAAACGCATTATATTGATTGCTAATGTTTGAAAGTCATTAAATTTGTTAAAAACTCGAATAATACCAGCGCCATTTATTGCTTCCGAAAATTTCATCAATTACGCGGTTTTAATGTTCACGAGTGACCAAATCATTCACTGGAAATTCAGAAAATAAGTCCGCTGTTCGGTAACAATATCTCAAATTTAACACACGCGTATCGAACCCAATTTACGGACAAAATTCCCATGCCGCACGATCAAAGACGGCCAAGGCTTTGAAGTGAACCGCGCGTCAAAGTCCTTAGCATAGAGATTGACGCCGCACACGCGTTTGATGAAACTGACGACTTACACATTTGGCATAAGTTTGTTGGATTGCTGTGATATTTTAATCTGGGAATTAATGGCACGGAATATGAATTACAAGGTAAATATTCTTTGAAAACTCGATATTTGCAGATACATTAGTTTTGAGCACGAATTTTAATCAACGTGCGTGGTTTTGAGTCATCTTTTCAATGTTTTTAAAATCAATGTGCGTACACATGTAAATATCACGATTACCCAAAGTACGACAAATCTCACAGTTATGATCAAACTATAATAATCATCGGACGCGGCAATCAAATAAAATCGATAATTGACTCGATAGATCAATTAAAGCGTACGTGTTTACATAACACAACTATCTGTCTTTACTCAATATTATCGCGACGCGTCAATCAAAAGTGAATGATGGTGACTCGTGAACGCTGATTGGTTGATGAGGAAATTAACTCCGCCTTTCGTCTGTCAATTACTCGAGTGATGCTTTATTGAATACGGTGTACGCGACAAATTTATGAATCAAGGTCAAACAAGGCCGATAGAAAAATGGCGCGTCCCGAAAACGCGTGAACGGTAATTTTACGCGTCTAATTAAAAAAGTATGCGTCCAAATACGCTTAATTACGCGTTGCCGAGAACCCTGCAGGCCCCTATCTAACACCAATCAAAAGCAGAGCAAGATCATCTCATAACAGCAGATTCCTGCCCTATTCTACATCTTCTGACGTCTTCAAATTCAGCTTCTTTCCTCGTTGTATCCCCCTGTGGAACAACCTTCCAGCATCTATTGCTGAGGCTCATTCTTTGGCATCCTTCAAGAATGAGCTCTCCAACCTGACCTTCTAAAGGGGATCCTCATGCACAGTTACAAAGTACAGCCAAACGAAGGGCCGGAGCTATGTCAGCGGAGTCTAGCACCATGGCACCGCCACGGAAGCTGGATTGGTCTTGCCTTGATGGCCGAAAGTAACTGTGCAACACTTTCTATTACTTCATATCTTTTAAACTTTACCTGCAATCATATTTGCCCGTGTCTATCCTTCTGTCTTTCCTATCTTTACTTCCCTTTTTCTCTTTCTGTGCGCACCGTTATAGAATTGTCAAATTTATGACAGCATAACGTATTGATGTAGATGTAGGATGAAGATGTCACTGTGTTTTTTATGACTATTATTGGTGGATATGATATCGGAGGAAAAAGGTTCATCTTTCGTGAACATGCTATATATTTCAAGGTGGTTAGACGTTTTCATATACTTAATAAGTTCTAAAAGTTGCGCACATTTTCTCTAAGCAAACTCTGACCGTGTTTTGGTCACAAGTATGGCAGTCTCCGTGGCTGGACTGTCAGAATTAATAAGCAGCCACTTGGAGACAGCTTAGCAGTCTACTTTGCAAGTAGACAGAATATGTGTGTTTTGTTTGTCTGTATTAAATCATCATTATATCAAGTTTAACAATTTTATCTGTCATCGAAGTAACAAATTATGTCACTTCTTTACTTCTAACAAATAATTTGCACAGACCAAAAGATCTACCAAAATTTTGAAATTCAAAATCATTTTACGCACACCATCGATTTAACAGGTCTATTATATCGCCCGATTTGTGTATCCTCCCAATTTGTATATCATATACAGATCTGTGTATACCTTGATACACAAATCGGGATATGTCATAAGAAAAATGGGAATATTTTTTTAATGAGCAAAAAGTGCATTTCGTTGCAGAAACAGTATACATGTGTATGTAACACATGTTTCAGCACAATAATCATTTGTTATGCCTATTAGTGCGATTCTTGCGTTTTTACTTTTTTCCTAACAGGCACATTTAGCAAGATATTTAAAGAAAAAATAAGACTGATTATTAAAATATGTGCATATTCAAAGATATGCATCAGAGACTTTTTAGTTTTAAACAATTTATTGCAATTGCATATTTATGCAATATCCCGATTTGTGTATCAAATGACACACAAATCTGTATATGATATACAAATCTGTGTATTATACACAGATCGGACGATATAATAGACCTGTTTAATCGAAATATGACAATGCGTCGGTTCTTTAATTTGGAACTATCAATAACGGAAGAAATAAATAACGACGTAATTCCCTACCTTACAATCAGTGGAGTCCGAACCTGCAGGTTTATGATCTTTCTCGCAGTAGGTAACTGGAGCTAAACCAGGCAAATAAAACCCTTCAACACACACCAGAACGGCGCAAAGAAATAGCAGCAATTTCTTCATGTTTCTTAGCATAAGTTACTGAAATGGTATGCCAGAAATGACACAATTATCCCTGAATCCAAGTTAGTTACAAACAAACTTCCACGATTACAACAAATGGCCGCAACACGTCATCCGGCTCGTATGCGCATGCGTGAACGGATATTCGGATCCGTATAAAGTTCGCTTTACACGTTACCAAGGAAAACACGCAACAAGTTAAAACGTGTTTTACGGTAAACAGTGTAAAAAGTATTTTATCCAAAGAAACAACACTTTTACTTGTAAAAGCTTGATATTATGATAATACCCAGGCAAAAGCCAAGATCTTTTTGAGAAAAAGAAAACAGTTAGAACTATAAATATTTATAAAAAATCATTTTCAGTTTTACCTTAAAACGTGCTTCGCCAGTGACATTTATAGAGCTATACATGTAATATTGCATGATGTGTGTTAATTATTAATGATTAATTATTTTTACCGTTTTCGATCTACGGTGGCCATACTATCCAATTTGCCAGGTACTAATTTTCGATCAGTATCAAGTTGCTTTACGACCAGCACGGAATTAAATCGATCACAGTACTATCTATGTGTGGTATACTCCCATGCCGCAAGTAACGACTAGCGTCATGGAAACAGCTTCTTATATATATATATATACGTGGCATGTATATGACTACAGTATTGATCCTTCAAAACACTTGCAATGTTTAAAAAATGATAATTTTGTACCTGTGTTTAATAGTAGAATATAAGACGTTATTATAATTCAATAAATCACAGTCACGAGTTCGGATGCGTAGTAAAATACTAATAATTCCTCTCTCCTTCGTCAGTTTTATAAATTGGGTAGAAATCCTTCTGGAGTGTCTAGTACCCAGCGATAAAAACTGACATGCCCGACCAAACAATTGAATATAATTATATTTACAGGTTAAATGGGCTGGTAATCTAATGGCCGACTGGTAGAGACATCACTGCAGCTCTGAATGTCTCTATGCGGGTACTGTCTGTGACTATTACCGGGAGCATGTTCCATTCATACTATATATATGGTTCTTGGGAAGAATGAGGTCCTGTATGCGGCCTCTGGTGCTGTTAACTGCTTGAAGCGTGCGTGAGTCTGCCCGGTGGAGTGGGTGCTCTGATACCTCGACTAACTACACTAGTCCGTTGTTAATCTTGAAAATCATAGTGATTCTGGCCAGGTATCTCCGGTGTTGCAGTAGTTGACATCCAAGGTCAGTAAGCATCTGTGATACTCAGCCGGGAGTACCGTCTGTGTATTTCCTTCCGTTGGAATTGTTCTTGGGCTGTAACGGGATCCCAAACGGTGGATGCATATTCTACGATCGGCCCCAACATGGTGCTGTAAGCTACTGCGTTGACCTTGGATGTACAGTCTGTTAAGTTGCGTCTTACGAATCCTAGTGTCTTGTTCACCTTTGATGCTGTGTTGTTGATATGTTTCATCCAAGTTAGATTGTTGCTGATGGTAATTCCGAGATATTTGCTGTCTTCTTCAGTTGATAAAATGCGCCCATGAAGTTTGTACTGATGAGGCATCTCTTGTTCTTACGTTTATGGACGACGCCGACTACATACATTTTTCGGGATGGAATTTCACCTGCCAATCCCTCTCCCAGTTCTGCAGTGCCGCAAGTGCTGCATCCTTGTTGTTCTGGATATGTCGGAAGAGGAGGCTATCGTCGGCGAGGAGTCTTGTATCTGATGATATTACCCTTGCTGGCAGGTATTAAATTACGAGTGACTGTGCGTTATTATAGTTAAACACAGATACACATTCAATGTTCGATTCTATCATGGCCAATATTCCGTATTTGACAACACATCAAGACATAGTACCAACCAGCAATTGTTTCTTCATCGGAAGGCTTATTTGCAGTTTAAGTTTAAACATATTTATTTTCCAAATATGTAACTATACACACATGCAATTTACAGTACAATAACACAAGTTTAAGAACAAAAGGATTAGAATGGAAGACACTTGGTCTTATTAAATTCTTTTCATTTGATAGACTTCAAGTTTAATAAAAAAAAGTCAACACTTTAGCTATAAGTATACGTTGCATAGACAGGGGCGTACTTAGTCGAAATCAATATGTAGGCCACGTTATTTTAGGGGGATTCGGGGGCATGCTCCCTCGGAAAATTAGTAATTTCTATGTCGTTGCAAGTGCATTCTTAGCCGTTTTCAGACTAAACCACAAGAACAACAAGGACTCTCAATCGTGATAGGGTAAATATAATTCATCAAAATATCTAAATCATTAACGTGAATGAAAAATCACACAAGTGGTACTTTACAGTATTGTCTAGATTCCATATAAACATAGATTTTCTTATTGCAGGGGGGTCCTGGGACATGCTCTCCCGAATTTTTGAAATTATATTCTGTCGTATGTGTTCTCGGGGCTGTTTTCAGACTAAACTTTATCAATAACCGTACAGGTGAGTTTGACACTCCTATACCCCCATTGATTTTATTGCATTTTTGGCATTTTTATTTTTCGACTTTCTGTGAAAAAGTGTAGGCCGCGGCCTATATGGTCTATAGGAAGTTACGCCCCTCGGATAGATTTGGGTGTAACTAAAATAGTAGCTGTGTTTTATCGGTAGTTTGTGCACACCGTGGTTTCCTCTATGTGTTTATTGCTGAAACTGCTGTGTTTTTTATAAACGTATGACTTGTTTGTGGAATGATAGGCTAATAGCCTTTTTCTGAATAAAAGTTTTCTGTGTTTGTCAACTGTTCGCCGAAGGGGTTTACGTGTACATTACTTGTCACTGTAAAACAAATTGGTTTCTAACAATCTTGCAGATTCTATACACTATATGTACCGATAAGGTCAATTCAATTATTACTGGACAAGGGTCGAGACTTTCATTCGCTTGAGGGGAAACAAAAATAATTAGCTTTTAGAAACGCTAATTACTATAAAAGAAATAAACATAATTTATATAGATGATTTCATTGAAAAAATATCATGTCCCGAAACTTTCCGAACACTCCTCGTTGTTGTCAAATCACAAGTATGATGATCACCGTGTCTGTGTGGTTAAAGTTGTAAGAACTTACCAATGCAATCGTACGTTAATATAATAAGCAAGAGCTAAAAGGACAAACAATACGCCAGCCTTGGTCACAGGTAAATGTATCATTGATAAAGAGTGTTTTTTTATTATAAAATGTATGTTATCTTAGAAAGATTCATAACACAGGGACTTGACCAGACAGTCACTGAGGTGCATTTTGTTTTAATAAACATTTAATTAATACTGATGTTATTTTAATATATTTAATATAATCAGAAACTAGAGCGGTTATTCAAAGACCTAAATATTTGTGGATACCAATTTTATAAAAATCAGTCCGTAAATAAGAAAATAAACACATAGCGCCGTTAAATTCTTATTTTTTCTTGTTTAAAATAGTATTGTCGTTTTTATTGAACGCACTTTAGTGATTAACTGGACACTTCTTTTTGGTTATTCAAGGGCCGTAATCCATAATGTCATTCAAGCCTGATATGTTTTCTAGACATATTATCTGGTAATACATTTTTTGTATTTTGACATTAGCTATTTTAGTCCTATTTGTGGATGAGTTTTTATAACTGGTGTCCGTTGCCTAAGCAAAGCGCTACCGAGCACCTTTATTCAGTTACCTCCGTTCAATTAAATTATAGTGGGTATGGTAAACCTCTCGTGGAAAGCGTTTCGAAGCGCTTTGCTTCTGGATTACATGTCAAAGCCGAACACTGTTCGATGATCTGCCAGTATAGTTTTGGCTAATCTGGCCAGAGTCCGGATGGACATCGTCGGCTTAGGATTCTTTTAGGATAGCTCAATCTACAACAATCAATTTTTGAGATAGTTACCCCCCTGGATTCCTAATACATGTTGAGCTATCTAATGCGCACAGTGTTTTTTAATGGGAGCACACCTGTTACGAAGTTTGCCCGTCACACCTTGCCCTAACTCAACATTTCACACTAAAAAGTAAGGGTTATTTGAGCTATGTACGTGAGATAGCAACACATGTTGAACAACAAATAAAAAAGCATTTCGTCACGTGATTCTAAAACTGGCTCAAAATAGACATGAAAAAATCAATGAAACAGCGAGTTTCGCTTAAAACGTTCTTATTTCAAGTGCTATCTCCTGATAGTTCAGTACAATAATAAATAAAATCAAAATATTGTTACACTTTATGAGCTATCTCAAAACATACTTTTCAATTTTAGAATGAACTATTGCTCATGGGGTATTCAAATTCATGGTGCAGGTAGCTTATTCTAGTACATATAATATGATTTTTTATTTCTTGCAAATCGACCAATGTTGAACGAGATTATCATATCTGAATCTTTGAAGCGCTTTTTCTCGAAAAGTGAAATTGTGTAGTTAGCGCACGATAATAATAAGGCGACGACATTTAAAACTGTTCATCGGTAAATTTTAGATTGTCAACAAGCGGATGATAAGCTTGGTAATGTTTGGAGACAGTTCTCGTAAAAGTGGCCATTGTTTGCAGATGGTCGGAAAAATCACTGCATGCATTTTTGCAAAGAAAATCAACCTTTTTTGCCGAAAATGTCTAAGGCAGACAAAAATAGCTTGCGTCAGAGTTTGGCAAGTTTCAAAATACCTCCCTTTGAATTAAACCAAAAGCATGTTCTGTTGCGTTATGGTCAAAATTAATGTTTATTTTTGGGAGGCGATAAAGCCTCTCATTACTACCATTGTCCATTTCTTAATACAAAATTAACCGCCTTTACGCTGCTATATGAATCCGCATTCAAGTAGTTCCAGAAACTGTCAACATTCCCAATACTGCTACATGTGTTTCTCCAAATTTTTTAACTGATTTAAGCCAATCAGCAACATTTGTTTATTCTAAGATAAAAAATTATTGTGAAACTGTTCGTTAAATCGATATTTTGGCCAAAACAATCACTACACCGGCTGATACCGAACTTGTTTCATAGTACGAAAATGACGTGCTCATCAAATGTTCCGGCTGTAAAGCTATTTTTAGAAACTTCAGACTACGGTCAAGTGATGGTTTTATCAATGAATCGTATACGGTCTGCAAAGTACTGTTATGTAATCATATGGTGTCGCTGTATTAGCTAGCCGCTTTCTATAGACTGTCTCCCGCTGCGAGGGAAGTGATTACAATACGGTACTGTAGAATCTGATAAATAGGCGCGTAGTATTTTAAAGCCACTTTTGATATACGCATTCAATACACGTATTACATATAAATTAATATGCACCTTTTAACAATTATTTAGATACCCAACATGCCTATATAGTCACATATGCCTATTTTGACATTCAAGACAAGATCGGCAGTAAGAAAACGAACATTTAACGTGTAAAGTCGGTTTAAGCTTTAGTAGCAGCAACCAGATCGCCTCCCAATAGTACGCTCAGTGCTTTGATTTATTTAATGTTAATGTTTTATACACAATGTGTTTGCTGTAGTCTAATGTATACCATATAAACAATTTTACCAATGAACGAGATCTATTGTAAAATCACATATTTTCGAGGGTATTTAATTTCGTGGATTTTGACAAAAATGCATTTTCGTGGGATCGAAAATTCGTGGATTACAAAACATGGAACGATAAACCCATGCTCTATATTTGGGAGGTCGATTAATCGTGGGCAATATATTTCGTGGTAAAGTTTAAAAACGAAATCAACGAAAATTCACCCCTCGAAATATGATGATTATATAGTATAGTAGGCGAATGTAGAGTCTGCTAAAGTTGCAGCAATGTAAACTTCACCTAATTGTAAATACTTTTTTGTTGAGTATACAACGCTAAAATACGTCCCAACGACCGTACATAAACAAAATAACCCGTCAATAAACGATAAAATTGACATATAATGTATGTAAGCTTCTTGGTAAAATCACATAAAGTTTATAAACTACATGTATATAAAATAGTATGATTGAAAGGTCACATTGTATATGAATTTTGTGCGAAGGTATGTACACGACTCGACTTTCTCTTTCGTACTAAACTTTAAGGTCTACAGTCGCTTCATTGCACAGTGATACCTGTATGATAAGTTAATATGAAAAAAAGCACAGAGAATTTGATATGATCATGACCTTTATGCATGAATATATTACAGGGTTCTTGCGTTGCATATATAAATTTCCGCGAGCAAATCATGCAATATCGGTTCTTTAGGTTTGTGTTGGTAGTACAGTACACACCGAGCGTCTTCGTGATACTCTCCGCTTATGAAAACATACGTCCAGGGTTATAAATATAGACAATTTATCAGCTGTTAAATTATGCTAATTGAAGGTCGAGAGTCGTGTCAAATTCGCTGGACTATACAAATATTATTATATATATACTCAGGGTAGCAATATCGCGTGACCCTTTACTACAGATCTATACAATTAGAAATTTGTAAACATTGGAACACAAATATAGCCATAAGTATTTATTTCTTCATCGATTTATAAAAAATATACGCCATGAAATACAGGATCTTTAATTGTCAGCAGGATGACCGTTTTTTCAAGTACCCTGTGAAACCTGTGTTTCGTATATTTCATGAAAAGCAAATGATTTTCCCCTTAGCCGGGTGTATATTTCATAGAAATCGATGAAGAAATAAAACACCTATAAATATGTTCCACTGTTTACAGATTTCTTCTTGGAACTGTAGCCGAAAGTCACGTGGTAAAGCTACACTGGATACTAGTACGCGTTAACAAATACAAAACTAAATGCTTGAATAGAATCTGGTGAGAAAAGGATAAAGACCATCACGAAAAAAACATAAATGATTTAAATAAGGGTTGATGTTACGTTGACAGTCATATATAAATGTATTATTGACACCCAAATTTAAAATGAGGATATTCAGTCACCGCTGTGTATTGTATATAATACAATTTTCAATTCAAATATTTATTGTACAAATGGCCTCCGGCCCATATACAAGATATATACACAGAACATACAAAACTATACAATGGTCAAATAACATAATATTATAATAGTTTTCGTTTTTCAAAGGCATGATACAAATACATAGACACATTCCTTATTATTGTATGGTTTTTAGCAGCTAGTAGAATGTTAAACTTAGACAGATTAGGATATTTACAAAATTTATCAGGTATGTATTTAATTCTTATTTCAGCGTAAAATGGACAGATAAGTAGAAAATGAAATTCGTCTTCTATAGTATTTTGACAGTATTTACAATAACGTTGATTTCGCGGTACTCCCTGATGCCTGCCAACTTCTATCATCAGGTTATGAGAAGAAGATCTAAATTTGACTAAACATCGACGATATTTCATTATGTCAATACAATTTACATACGTTTCAATGCAGAAATCAGTTTTAAAGTTGGTATAAAAAGTCGAAAGTTTGCCGTTGTTGTTACACTGATCATTCCACGTTTGGAGATACTGGTCTCTTAAACGTTGAGTATATGTCTTAATAAATAAAGTTTTGTCAGGTACACACTGTTCCTCCCAAACAAACCCAAAGCCATTTTCATATAAATTTTGGCGTATATGTGTTACCCAGTTAGTGTTACCAAAGTTATCATACATTTTTAGCATTTCATAACAAAGTTTTATATATCTATCTTGATTACTTTCAAGTATTCTTAGCCAGTATTTTATACAACGTATAGAAGCAGTTATTCGCAAAGGGTAACGACCTAAGTCGCCCATAATTGCATCATTACAAGCAAATTTTGAAACATTAAGAAAGCGTTTACAAGCGTAAGTATGTATGTTTTCAATTGTGATCATATTTTGTATTCCCCACAATTCGCAACCATATAGTAATATTGGACTGATTTTTGTATCGAAAATCTTAAAGAAAATTTTAGAGGTCAAATTCGGAAGTTTCAATAAGTCTTTTAGTAGTATATTCAGAACTTTCTTGGCTTTTAACGCATTTTGTTCGGCCATTTTAAAAGATGACAATGATCTACTGAAGTAAATTCCAACATACGAAAAACCAGATACACTGCCTATTTGAGTTCCGTTATAATACCATTTTTCTTTCTTTGACAGCGCTCCACCATTTTTGAATACAAGCACTTTAGTTTTGTTTTTATTAACTATGAGTTTATTTTCTTCACAGAAGGTACTAAATATAATACATGTTGATGCCAATCTATATCTCAACATTTCGGTTCATTTTGTCTTTTTCAAGAGATGTTATACATTCGTGATATGATATAAGTACTGAAAAGCTATGTAAAGAAATTAAGTGTTTCACTATCTTGAAAAAAACCCAAATAGGGTAGAAATAGAGAGATATAGAGTGGTTTGGTAACAAATGAGTTGTTCTCCAGGGTACCATGACAGGGTTTATAGTGACATAATATAGTAATTATGCAACAAGGTTAAGAAAAGGCTCTCAAATGAGAAAAAGCATGCTCTTTGATTTAATTTGAAGTACTTGGATAATAAGTACAGAACTATGTCTTAGATTTACTTTGTCTCTTGAATTATGTTAAAATATCTTCTGTCCTTGCTATGGTGACCTATTTCTGAGAAGTACCAATATTGAGAAAAAAGAAGGGTAAGTGGTTTGGAAACATGCACACCTTTGATATGTTTGATTAAAATAGAAATATAATTCTAAAATATATTATTGATGCAATTTAGATAAGTTTACTTCATGAATTTTAACAAATACTTGATTTGTGAAATACTTGTTAACGTTACGTCAAATAACGTGTGAATGAAGTTTGCGATTCACTCACAAAGTAGGCAGGAGAGGGGATATTTAAAGGTTTGTAACTTTGTAACTAGATGTTATATTTTGCTCAAATTGTCAGAAACTGTTCATAAGAGTCTTGTCGTCTTAACGCTGTATTATTTTTGTCACTATGCCCGGTTTTCCTGGAGAACGACTCAACCATATTCTGATCCCTATTTGGGATAGTTTATAGCAATGTACACAATAGAACCGGCTACATCGGTATACCAAGTGACTTTTTCGGCGATGCTACTGAAACTGGATATATATAATTATATATACTGCACGGTTATTTCCCTCCGTCTTTCGTCAATTACTCACCCTAGATCCTTTTCACCCGAATAATGTGTGCACTCTGGCGTGGCCGGGTATATTTTCTCAATTTCGATTGGTAGAAAACGCGATTTTAACACAGCTTCACTTGATATATTAGTATATTAGTTATAAGTACCGACCATGTCCCTGCCAGTGAAGTTCGTTGTTTTTTGCATTGTGTTTGCAGGTAAGTTGACTTTTACTATTTTTTTATTTGTTATTATCGGATTAATGTGGACACAGGATAATGTAAAGCCCGCTGCCGTTGCCATTACGTTTCTTTTTCGGTATGGCACTGGGACCAGCTTCTAAAACAATGTTATTTTCATGGTTATTTTCACTCCGTTTGACGCATCTCTATAATTTTCATAATCCACTGATAGCAGATAACAAAATGTTTGAAATAAAAAATACTATGCTGTTTGTATACAAGTGGCAGGTTTTAATAAACGCCAGGCCAGTTTGTTGCTACATTTAACGCCACAGATGCGACATTTAGCGTCAGGGGGAATTGCGACATTTAGCGTCGGTTACGACTTTTAGCGTCAGCCTTGCGACATTTAACGTCAAGTGCGACATTTAGCGTCGATGCGACATTTAACGTTGCTACAATGTCATTTAGAACATAAACAAATTGTTTACTTTATTTTATTAACTGTCTATATCGTAGTTGAATCGGTTTCGGACAAAAACTGTGCATTCTTGCACAACAATATTAAGTGGCATGGATAGTACACATTCTCGACTTGAGCGTCGATGATGTCTGGTTGAAATCGGTCTGAGAAAAAAATTTCACGTTTGTTTTAAACACGAATGTATCCTTCGTGTTGCGGTGTTAGCCTAAATTAACGTCGCGTTCCACGTGGTATATCCACCCTGATTTAATATTCCTTAGTTTTATGGATACTGAAAAGATACACGTTTAAACGAAACTTCATTTACTAAAGTTTTATTATATTATTTAATACGGTGTCTGGTTTTACATAAAACGAGCGGTATAAGAAGAATATTTGATTAACTTCCGGATTCGGAGGTTGCATTATGAGTAATATTTTTATCATTTAAGTTGATAGCCTAGTGGTAGATCTTCAATCTCGAGTTTGGGAGGTCACGGGATCCCAGGACGTGTCATACCAAATACGAAACATGTTGAATATGCCATCACCTAGCCGCAGAAGTCCGCAGTTTAAACGCGATCATTGTTGCGGATATTTCAGGCATTATTGTGATCTGCTTCGGTACAAGAAGTTGCGATTTGTGCATTGTCACTTATGCGACGGCGACGTACAATTTTAATGGTCCAACCAGTTATTCTCTTCTTTCTCTACTTGCGCAGTCACATGAAAAAAGTCAAATAGCTTCACTTTATCTCTCTCACCATCATTTCGATGGATGACATCAGGAATGAGGTGTCTAGAGTGTTTAATCCAAGTTGGAAAAACTTGTTTCACAATCGACTTCAACAAAATTAAACTAAACAATAGTACTAGTAACTACAATTTTTGCAACATTTTCTTCTCCTATTGTAACATCGCTTGCATCGTAACAAAAATGTTATATCTGGTAGTTTTGATTGGTTGTCAGACAATGTCAGATAAAAATATAACATTAATTCCTTCATAGCTCTTAAAGTGGTCCATTATAATGTGTTTAGTTTCCCATCGACTAAAAAGACTATATTTGCAGGCTTGTAACTAACAAGTAGGATAAAACTATGTGAAAGAAATTCATAATACTAGTCCAACAAACTTTGATGCACACTTCGACAGCCTAATAAAATACCAAACCTCTCGATTCCCTGTCGTTTTCTTAAGGGCATGGAGTATGATCTATAGTGGGTGGGTGTATGCTTTTTTCAAATGCATTTTATTCTTCAAATTGATATTTGATGTTTACAGTAAGCATAGCATAATGATGAACTACATATACCCTTGAAATTAAACAAAAAATAAATATTAATGAAGTGAATTTATTGAAGTATGACAGAATTTTCATTGTAAATCTTGCTCGTTCGCAAACACAAAAACTGCCCAAGGGTACTTGCTAAAATATATATCATTCTTACAATATAATTCTAGGGAACAAACTCTTACTTCGTTTAAGACTGAAAAATGTATATTTACAAAGATATTCAAGAAACATTGCCATTTTTCTACTTTCGGTTTGCAAGGTCATTGATGATCATTGACTTTTTGCATGATACAAGTTCATGCTTTGTTTCATAATAATTATTATTTCTTTGTAAGAGTTTGTTCCTTATACTATTGGCTATGTCACCGACAACAAACTTTGACTCTTAATGCCATGTTGACTTTGTTTGTTAACGAGCAAGATTCGCAATGAAAATACTATCATGCTTCAATAAATTCTCTTTATCATAGTCCGGCCCGAAATCCCCGAAATTTGACCGAACCTTGCATTGGAGTATAAAGTTTTTTTCTTTGCTGATTTTGGTAGACAAGTCCTTTCGAATGGAATTTCTGACGGGTGACATTGTGTCACCCTTGAGCATTTTTAGAAATTGGGGTAAAAGTTCCAAAATATAAACGAAACCGCGATTTTTTGGAATCGTTGAACTACAGTGTTATTTATAATCATATTTTATAATAAATCACATTTATATGTAGTTATTAAGTTGCAGTTGAAGACTGCACACTTTCAGTGCCGTGCATGTACGCCAAAGGAGCAATTGTTGGGGGTAAAACGTTAAAAAGCACATGGAAAAGTGCGAATTTTCGGAATCGGTGGACTGTAACGTCATTAGCAATTATATTTGGTAAATAATCGCTGTGATAGTTTTATAGTGACTTGCGATGAAGATATTAAAAACCTAAGCTAGTCTGTCGTACAAAATGTGGTATTTTGGGGGTAAAACGTTAAAAAGTACATTTAAAATGCGAATTTTCGGAATCGGTGAACTTTAACGTCACTGGCCATTATATTTTGTAAATAATCGCTGTGGTTATTTTAAAGTGTCTTGTCATTAAGATATCAAACATCTTAAGCTAAGCTATGGTACAAAATGAGGTATTTCTGTGGTAAAACATTAAATGGTACAATTGTATGGAGGAAAACTGAATATTTTAGAATAGGTAGACCAGGTAAAAATTCATGTATCTTTTCTCTGTGATTAATCAATATGAATGGTGTTAATAACCTTACAGTTTTGATATCAAACGTCCTAAGTTTGGCTATTGTGCAAATGTGATAATTTAGGGTATACATTGTAACTTCAAAATGTAAAGAAAAAGGGCGAATTTTTCGAGGAGGTAGACTTCACAGTCTTTTATCGTTTTATTTCATCGTAAACCAATGTACTTGTTAACATTTAGAGTTTAAGGTATCAAACCTATGTGCAATGTTATTGAGATAAATATGCTATATTGGGATAAAATGTTATAAAATATAAACGAAAAAGGTGATTTTTGGAATCCGTAGACTTTATTGCCCTTAGATTTGTATATGATATGTATCCCGGGTCATAAAAATGACTATTCTAGCTGTGTGTAAGTTACATCATAGAATATTACTAGCAACGCCCAACAGAACTAGTATGTGTTATCCCATATAGACTAGGAGATGATGCTGTGCAAGGCAAATATTGATTTTAATACAGCAAGTAATGACTTCTCAGTAGTGCTGAGTACCCCATACAGTAATTAAATCAACAGCAGCGTCAGGCGCAATAGTTGATATCCTATCCCGCTAGGAATGACTACTGGTATACCAGGCAGTGTTTTGTCACCCTCATATAACCAGAATACCTGTTCGCAGCAGTGCTAGGTATCATATATAGCATGGTATGGCTATTCTATGCAGTGTTTAATGTCATATAAAGTCTGGAATGGCCTTTTTAGACATCACAAAACAAGGCGAACTGTGCCAGGTAGAGTCAGAACATCCCAAATAGATCAAGGAATTACTGTTCACAGCAGTACAAGGTTACTAATCCATACGATCATATCACTGACACTCGACCAGACAAACAACTCTATAAATGGCATTGGCCTATAATCTATACGTTTCTGGTCAGTGGGTCATACATATCAATGACAGTCAGTGGTGCCCTATAAAGTTAATAAAGTGTATGTTATATAATTAGTACCCCACAGAGCAACAAAGATCAGTTGCAAACTGTGTTGGGTACCAATTAAACCAAGAAATGGCTGTTTCAGGTCATGTATTTGTCCGAATTAAGCAAGGAATAGCCTAGAGGTAGGGCGCACGCTTTGGGATCGAGAGGTCCAGGGTTCGACCCCACTCTGCACCATTGCTTAATTTCTCTGAACAAGAATAACACACAATGCCCACTCGACGAAGGTGTGAATTGAAATTCCTTCTTGTGATGATGTGCATGTCCGATATTTCTGGACGCGCGCGCCGTATCTCGATTTTTGCGGCACACATACCAGAGGAGAACTATTCTCCACTGGGAGACTGGAACGCAAGTATCCTTAGGTACGTTTGGTGACTAGTTCCTGATGCTATTCATCGCTACAGTAGTATGAGAGAGAAACCAGCGTCCCATTTATGCTAAGATACAATATATGCAAGGGATCGAATTACTCCATGGTAGCATTTTATATCGTCTTTGGTATGACCAGGCCTGTAATTGAGCCTGGGACATCCCGCAATCGAAGCGAACGCTCTACCACTAGGCTATCGAGGAGTGGCTGTACACAGCAGTATATATCGATAGCGCTAGGGGTGACTGTCATGCAGGGTTACGTACGTATATGGCCAGCAATTGCTGAGCCAAGTACCACAAAGACTAACGAATTGCGTGCTGTGCCAGGAAATTGAAGGTATCCAATACCATAAGATAAGCAGCAGTGGAATGTACCCAATTAGATGAGGAATGGCTGGTGGTGGTGAGTACTTTATATGGCTATGTATAGGTTTACATTTTTTCTGGCATGGCTTTATTAAATTGTGGTCAGTGCTCAATATGTCTTAGATTTTTTGTACTCATAGCACATTGAATGGTGGACTCACTGTTGGTTTTTATACCCTACTTGGCCTAAGCAAGCTTGTACTCAGTGACGGTAAGTACTCTATAGGGCATGACTTGTGATGCATGAATTCGGTTCTAATGGGTACCTCGTATGTTTAAGAATGGTGGACAAAATAATGATAAGGCCGGAAATGGCTTTATGTAGTAAAATCTGACTTGTCCGTAGATTAACAATTTTCATATAATTTTAGTGATGTTTTACCCCAATACATCGCATTTAGCTTAAAGCATGGCATTAAATGATCTATTACTTGAACTGCATGATGATATGTACCTCTCACAGTGATTTTCTACCAAGTTAAATTAATTATAACAGCGTAGTAAACATATTCTCAAAAATCATACTTTTTCGTGACACTTGTGTATGTTCTATCCTAAAATTATATATTTTGCACCATACCATGATTTAAGATGATTGTTATCATTAATAACACATTACTATAGATTATATAGTATAGTATTATAGTAATTACAATTGTTATTTATACCAAATAAAATGATCCATGACAATGAAGTCTATCAGTTCCGAAAATTCGCACTTTCCGTTATATTCTTTAGTGTTTACCCCCAAAAGTCCACATTTTGTACAAAAGCCTAGCTTAAGGTGTTTAATCGTCATCGCAAGTCACTATTAAACTATGTCATCGATTATTTACCAAATATAATGGCTTATGACGTTAAAGTCCACCGATTCGGAAAATTCGCAGTTTTTCACGCACTTTTTAACGTTTTACCCCAAAAATACCTCCTTTGGCATAAATGCACGGCACTAAAATATTGCAGTCTTCAACTGCAACTTAATAACTACATATAAATGTGATTTATTTTAAAATATGATTATAAATAACAATGCAGTTCACCGATTCCAAAAATTGCAGTTTCGTTTATATTTTGGAACTTTTACCCCAATTTTCTCAAAATGCTCAAGGGTGACACAATGTCACCCGTCAGAAATTCCATTCGAAAGGTCTTGTCTACCGAAATCAGCAAAGAAAAAAACGTTATACTCCAATGCAAGGTATGTTGGGTTTGGGGCCGGACTATCAATATTTATTTTGGGTTGAACTTCAAGCATACATGTAGTGCATCATAATACAATGCTTATTTTATTCAACAACTTTAATTTGAAGACAAAAAAGGCTTTTTAACGAAAATTGCACTATCTCACTTATTAGATTAGACTCTACTCCCTTAAAAATAAACATATGCAAAGGATTATACTTGTACGTAGCAAGTCATAACGGGAAGACAAAACTCAACGCAAATAGCAGAACACAAAAGACTATTACCGTATAGCATAAACACGGGACGAATTTTTCAAAACCATGATTCACGCGATCACGCGCTGTTGCCATGATGTACAGTTATACGCATGCTCATTTCAGGTCACAACCGACGACAATAAACGATTTACAGCGTCATATGAACTGTAATTCCAATTTGGTTGCTAATGATAGTTCATTTTCTATCAGATTTAAAATTATGGATTTAAACAAACCTGCATTATACATATTTTCTTGGTATTTCTCGATCCCGGAAACCGACGCTCATAACTAAAACTGGTATGTGGTAACGTTTGTTTACGCACAGCATATTTTTAGCGGACCTACATTATTTGTAACATGCTCGTCTAGTACTGGATTTTTTTGATGATGCATAACTTTACAATAAATTTATAACCTGGAGCCCGTTTCCAAAAGACGCTACGTCTATGCAACCTACAGAAGCGGTCCGTTGCACAAGAAAGCGCTCGAAAGCGGTATGATACGAAGGTAGGAAGTAACGAAGGACGATACGAACCTGCTATCCTTTGTCAGTCCGAATGAATATTTGTCAGCCCGATCAAAATGAAAATATGTCTGTCTGTGGATAATGCACGTTTTTCAATTTGTTTAATTCTAGGTCTACCTAAATCAGGGGTAACTAATTTAAAAATGCATAATTATATATAAACACAGATAACAACTGATTTCAAATAGGCCTAATTTGATATTTTACCTTTTTAAACAGTAATGGGTTGCAGGAGTATATCAGACAGTACTTTTGTTCAAAAGAAAAGGCTATTTTCATTTCAATTAATCATATTACGATTAAATATCAAACATCTTTACGCTTAATCACCTTTTCTTGTTAAATAAATCCTGTTGCAAATCGTCAAAACATAAAAGATATTCAGACGGAAAATTCCGGGTTTTATTGTATCCAAAAAGAACAACAACAACATGTAATTAGTTTTCGCGACCTTTATCCCGCGAATATTTTTACATTTGTTGACGATGTTTGAGAGATTTTTTATTACATCTCGGCGAGGAATTACGAAAATGCATTCGTTTTACTTTCTTTACAATAACCTACAACTACGATGTGGAATTATCAGTCCGAAACGGACTTTATACTAATTGTATTGCAAAGGGAAGTAACCGCTTTGCAAAGGGTTGTAACCTGAACATGTCAACTTCAACTTCACTTCAAGTAGCCGGAACATGTGTCGTTTTTATTAATTTTTCTTAAGATTAGTTGATATTTCGCACATATGAACGATTCCCGCTCGACTTACTTCGTTATCTCAGAGTAATCATGTGTCTCATAACAGTTTGTAGCATCGTTTATGCACTGAAAATGTTAAAATTTCCTTCCGAAGCGGGCAAAACAATGGCTGCCTTTTTTGTGTCCAAACATTTAGGAAATAGCCCTCCCAATATAAAAAATGGGTTGCGCAGCAACCATGGAATACTGATAATTATTATCTTTTCTTTTCTAGACAGGGGCCTTCGCTAGTTTTTGGAATATTTTTAAACATCATTAAAAAATAAAAGAAAATTTATGAGCTGCCGAATATCGCATTTTAAATTTTTTTGTTATACTATTGGCAGCCATTTTCTAGTATCTTTGCTTCAGTGCGGGATTTTAACACAAGTTTCCAAATCCATTAGTGAATTCGAACTCTGACCAAATCACGTGACATGTGTTATCGTAAAGCGGAACGACATCCACAGCCCTTGCGGCTTGCGTATTGTCCGCTATAAATAAATTAACAGTTATAAGTCAATTCATGTAATAGAAGCAAACTGAAATATAGGCCTAAGATTGGTAATTTGGTGTGTATCTTAAAGTGTATTTTCTGTAAATAGAGGGTTTAATTTCTTAAAAAGAAATTGATAACATGTTTTATACTAGTATATGTTTTGCGTTTTAGATTGTGTTAAGGACTCGCTTGGAGAATGCCCTAGGTATTATTGAGGTACAGGATGCAAGCTGAAATGTTCAGCGGGATGTTTTGTTGGTCTTTGTAATGAAGATAACGGAGTTTGTTCAAGCTGTCGTAATGGATTTTATGGGTCTCACTGTGATAGTAGATGTACCGAGCATTGCAAAAGATGTGAGCAAAACACTGGTTTATGTACGATGTGCGACGATACGTGGTACGGTGCATTATGTAATGAACGTTGCTCCTCCAACTGCACGAGTTGCAGTAATACTACATGCCGTGGCTGCTTGGGAGGATATTGGGGGACATTTTGTGAACACGAGTGTAAACCAAAAACTGAATGTGAACGTAATTGTAGTACTGATTTAAATACAAGTAATTGTGAAAATGCATGCAAATGTTCATACTGTCATAAAGACACTGGTAATTGTTTTGGGTGTAGACACGGTTTTTGGGGATCCGATTGCGACAGAGAATGTCCGATCAATTGTCTAAATTCTTGCCATACGAGTGGAGACTGCGATGGCGAATGTTATTATGATGATGATTCTGATTGGATATGTAATTCATGTATAGATGGTTATTGGGGGAGCAAGTGTCAATATTCTTGTAGATTTGAACATTGCTTACAATGTCAGTATCAGTATGGATACTGTGTTCAATGTGAGCATGGTTTCTGGGGCCAACAATGTGAACACGAATGCCCGGAATGTAATGAATGTGATACAGAAAAAGGATTCTGTACAACGTGTCCAGATGGTGTTTGGGGTCAGAAATGTGATCGTGAATGTATTGGGTGTGATGAATGTAACATAGACAATGGTTACTGTGCAGTATGTGCAGATGGTTACTGGGGCCAGCAGTGTGAACGTCAGTGTACCGAGTGTGTGTCCTGTGATTTATATCAGGGACATTGTGAATCGTGTAAACGGGGTTTCTGGGGCCAGCAATGTGAAAATAAATGCTCGGAATGTGACGTATGCGATATACAACAAGGATTCTGTACAAGATGTCCTGATGGCTCCTGGGGCCGGCAGTGTGAAGAGACATGTACACAGTGTGCCACGTGCAATATTTATAGCGGATACTGTGAATCCTGTGGCCTGGGATATTGGGGTGAAGAATGTGACATCAAATGTCCTGACGAATGCTCTTGCTGTGACATATACCGGGGTTATTGTCGTACGTCCGGATGCTCAATGGACAACTACGGCAGACAAGGTAAAGATGTTGGGTTTTTATTGTTTAAAACTGGGAAGTATGTCTACAATTTCCCCCACTGTCTATACTCATCAAAAAAATAAAAAAGTATGCATACTTAGGTAAGATATCCATTGGCGCAACTTTAATTAACTCTGAATTCACGTAAAGGTCTCGATCATTGATAGGATTCGGGGTACTGTTTTGCACGCAGCAAAAACTCAAAAGTTAATAAACTCTAACTTTGATTCGAAATTTACGCTGTAAAATTGATTTTCTTGACAGTTAAGTACGTACTGATGTTTACCACATCACAACACTTCACCAGTCCATGATCGTACAGTTAGAATAAACATATTGCTGTTTGAGCAAATTCAGTTTTGTCCTTGGCGTTCAGCAATGGAGTGTTGTTATCTACGTATTTGATTAAGGCTGTGGGCAGTTCAATAGTCACAATGTATGTACTTGGAATATTCCGTTGCTCTATATAGCAGTTTTGTAAAGGTCAAATATCAAAATATTCTAGTATTTCAAGCGGCCAGGGTGTGAATTGTAACGGTTAAGTGAAAAATCAAAGCTCTGTAGGGAGCGTAGGTTATGTCGTTAAGAAGCATTGAATATAAACTTATACAGGGTGGATACTTTCTTTTGTGTTTGTGAAGTATATAATACGTAGATGATGACGTAGTAAATAAGGTGAAAGGAATTCCTTCATGACCCAATAAGCTGATCCTTTACGTGTAAATAGTGGCGCCTGTATAAGCATTAAACGGAGCACAATACATAAAGAAAATTATTTACATTTTAGGACTTCAGACAGCTAAAACTATGTGATTCGGTCCTTTTCTGCGGTTGTAACTTGGTAATGAGAGACAATAGTGGCATATAAATTATCTCCCTTGTAAGATAAAGCCCGAGGTAGACCAATTAGCACAGCGGTCCTAACTAGTTGAGATCCTCGGACTTTATCCTTGTTTCTCACAGAAATATACCTGATTTTAGATATGAATTTCTCACTTCTGTATTACCTAATATGTTAAGGCCGTCAAAATTTATACACCATGGTGTGTAAACAACATGTAGCCAAACTTGTTATTTAATCTGATAATGAATGTTGCAAATATTTCAGCCTAATTACTACCATGCACAACAAACAAAACAGTAATAAAAGCAGAGTAATCCGCATGATAGGACCTATGAAATTTTAGAGAGTATAGTAAGGGGAGATAACTAACTAATATCCCCCCATTCACCTTGGACATCCAACTTGTTTATAGTGGGTTGTTAGGCTGGGGGCATTCAGCTTGTTGGAGCTATACAGTTCAGCTGAGGCGCTCGGCTTGTTGAGGCTGGGCCATTCAGCTAGGGCATTCAGCTTGTTGAAACTAGGTCATTCGACTGGGGCCTTCAGCTTTTTTATTGCTGAAACTAGTTCATTCAGCTGAAACTATGGCATTCAGCTTTTTACTACTGTTATTGTTTAATTTTTTAGGAAGTTCAGACAACTAACACTAGGTATTTCAGCCTTTTTAATGTTGAAACTAGGTCATTGAGCTAGGACATTCAGCATTTCGATAGCTAAAACTTGTTCATTCAGTTTTTTGACAGCTGGGACTTGGGCAGTTCATTTTCTCGATCGATTATGTGTTGGACATTGGGCCTTGTAATTGTGGTATGTGATGTTTTTATGTTTTCTGTGCTCGGCTGGTTAAGATGAGTGCTTCTTTCCCTGTTTGATTTTATATTATCTTCTTATGGCAATGTAGTTATATGATTCTATCCCCATACTCGTATTCAGCAATACGTTTTTATTTCTTTAAGTTCTGTAACCGCCTAATCATTTGGTAGAATTTGTGCTCAACTGGTACAAATGGGAACATGCAAAGCTATTTTAATCTAATACATGTATGTAAAATGTTATTACTAACGAAATTGGAATAGGCATCAGGAGCGTATATTAGCCCTCTCCTTAACAGGACATAGCTATGGTACATCATAAATACATATAGTACGAAATTACGAATAATTTCAACATGTCAAACTTATTATAATTTCTTTTTTACGTTCGACTGAGAAAGTCGTAGAGGGTGACCACTCGGTTTTATCCGTGCCTAAATTGGCTAATGGCCTCCGGTTTCGAGGGAAAACTTATTAGTTATATGATTATACTTTCAGCAGAGGATGAACCTACCAAAGGAACAGAACAAACATCTACTGAGGGGAAGATGTCTATAACAACGATTGTTGGTATTGTTATGATTGTTGTTGGATTTATCCTGTGCGTTATTTGTGTCACCATGGTGGTTTACATGTTTAGGTAAGATATCTCATTTGATGTAACTATATCCAATAATATTTTTGTTTAAAAAAGAATATTACTTACTTGCATGATACGCGGGGAGTTGTTTATGAACCCAAAAAGGACTTATAAAAGTTTACACCAGGCTATATTTATAATTGTTTCGTCCTTGTTGTGCAACTGGGAGATGCTTTACATATCCCTGGGATCAAAATTTCGGCCAAAGTCAAAATTTCCCGGGACTCGGCACCATTCTGTCTGTCATATTCCCACCTTTTGGGTACAGCCTTCTGTCAAAAGTCCTGTGTATGCCTGCCGCCCCCCCCCCTGGAGGAAAACATTGATAGGTGCATTACTAACAGCCTTTCAGACGAGTCTATAAAAACAGAGGTTCTTTACACCAGACACGTCGTAAAAGAACCAGTGATGATTCTGGAACTGGGGCATCTTTGTATCATGCACTAGTAGTTACCCCCCTAAAACTAAAATGACTAACCTCTTCTAGGAGCCTCGCTTATATGGATGTCCGGTGGCGAGGATAAATAAAAGCCTGTACAAACCCGAACGTGTAGCAATGCGTTCGTATGTGTGGTTGCGTGTGTATGTTTGAGCATTTTTCTATTTGACATTTTCATGATTTTACGACCCACCGGGTATTTTGTTTTAAGAAACAATGTTACATTTACAGGCGCCTGAGGACAAACAAAGCTCAAACACGGGAGACAACCGGTGAGGGTGGAAAAGATAGATATATCCGACCACATCCAAATACCAACAATGAGAACGCGGAAGAGCTTTACGATAGCCCAGTTTATGAAGACGAACTCTAATAGGTCTTATAACATTGAGCTATTGATCTAACTTTGGTGGAATGTATTGTAAATGTTGTATTTTCGTGATGTATTTTTAAAAGTAGTCGTGGTGATGCCACGCTTGTTGTTCAACTTTGAACTAAATAAGTTTTAGAGTTACAGGTTGCATCATTCCGTGTTGGGCAAAATTGTATCACAGAATTATTAAAAGTTTGTTCAATAACAAAATAATTGTTAAATAAAGACAATAATTGTTCAATCCCAGAAAAAATAATTGCCACAAGTAATTTATATATGTTGTAAAAAGTATATATATATACATTATGTATAAGAAAAAATATTTATGGACGAATATTAGAAAAAGTTTTCAATCCCCGAAAACGAATTGTGATAAGTTACCTTAAATGTTTTTGGTTGATTAAGTTCCCAGTTTTATAGTTTAAAGTGTAGTTATCATTCATAATTACCTTCTTTTATGGTCAATTATGCACGGAATTTGAGGTCCGCAGTGTGTCATTCATTGCGTGGTGAGTAAATATGATTGCTTGAAATATCCATTTTTTTGGGACATGGATGGTTTGTTCTATGTCTGATTCTGGCGTGGATGGCTAGGCGTTGCCATCATTTCTGTGTGGCTTTGGATTGTCTGTGCGCTACAGTATTTACATGGGTAGTATGGTAGTCGAGTGGGTAACACTCTTCACTATGGATCGAGAGGTCCCGGGTTAGATTCTCGACCAGTGTAATTGGACATTTCTGAAACGCTCTTCAATTTACTGGTTGGTACCCCAGGGGTAGGCTCGCGTTAATCTGAGTGCTGTACCCCAGGATCGGATCGATGACAAACCAATGAATCTACTAGTATTCGGAAATGACTTGGGTATCGCATCCGAATTCCTGTATCACACAACTGTCTCTTCTCTCGAAGTGGGGAAAAACGAATGACCACCACTTACATGTACGACGTGCCCTGTCGAGTAACAACCAAACAGCATAGTTGTACAGTATTTGATATGTTTATTGCTTCATCCTGTATATTAATAAGCAATGTCGCTGTCTTAGAATTAGAAGATCGTGAGTGCAAAATCGATATTTTGAGAGAACAAGAAAAAACTGTCTGAAAACTACTTTTACAAGCTTTTTAAACTTCAGTTTGGTCAACATGACCACTTCCAATGTTCATGAAAATAGGCTCATAAGGAGGGCATTGGGATGCAGATTTTAAATATGCATGAGTCTTATAAGGTCATATGTAGTTTTTACGACATTCTAATTCTAAGCCAGCGACATGTATCACCATTTTTAAAAGCATGTTTCAGTCGAATTAACTAGGCTGCTCGGTTTTTGTACCAAATATTATTATGGTTATATGAATGCCGTTGTTTATACTCAATGCATATATACATTGTATTAACATATTAAATAAAAAACACATGAGTTTTGTTTGTTTGTATTGACCAACGCAGATACGTTAAAATGTGGACATGAAAATGTTTGCCCATATCGCTGGCTTAGAATGAGAAGGTCGTAAGTGCAAAATCAATATTTTAGAAAGCAAGAACAAACTGTCTAAAAACTACTCTTTATTTATGGAAAAACAAGTTTTTAAATCTTCAGTTTGGTCAACAGTTCCGATTTTCTTGCAAATAGGCTCACACGAACGCCTCGTGATGCAGATTTCAAATATGCATGAGTCTTATAAGTGGCACTAACGACCTTCCAATTCTAAGCCAGAGATATGTATTCTCTCACTTGTTCAAGTGGTTAGTGCGCTTGATATGTAATCCGACGATTATTGTTCCATTCCCGGTTGCGACAGTTCACGTATGCCACCCCATTACAATTTGACTTTAATGTCGATTTCCACGTTTCTGGTTCCTTGTGTAAGGGCAATCGAACCTTGACTTGACCAATAAATAGTAAGGGTAAGTTGATTAGCACTTTTACCGGTTAGTATGCAGTCCAGGAAAACTTGATTGGTAAATCATTCCCCGTAATAACTGAAAAATGTTGAGAACCGACCGACCGAACACTACAGGAAGAACGACAACTCTACATACAATAATGAATAATGTTTATTGAATTATCTCCCTTGTATAAAATGTTAATTTATACGACGAGACGAGTATCTTCAATTAATTCGTCTACATATTTATACATTTATTTTCCTCGATACGTCTAACTTATCATAGAGGAATCATTTTTTTTGAACGGGTATCATTTAGCGCGTCTTAAACAGTCCCTGTCTCTAATAAGATGTTCAATTACTCCATTCAACTTAACGCCTAGGTCCCACTGAGCATTTTTTGCCTCGGAGATGTACTTCCTATTTGAAATAATGAGCTATCAGGAAATCGGGAACAGGTTCCTGGTGGTCTACGGGAGGCTTCGGGGAAGTCATGAGACAGTTTGTGATATCGGGAGGAATTGTGATGAATCGGGTTGTACCGGACAAATCGGGAGAACATCGCCGATGTTGAATTCCTTAGTGGACCTAGGCTTGACCTATTTCATGGACTGTCTTCTAACCAGTATTAACTTACCCTTCTTACAAGAAACAAGCAACTTCTCCACACGTGGAAGAAAATTGACATTATTGTCAAATGTTGATGAAAGGGTATACCCTACTTCTGGGAATCGAACCCGAATCCTCTGGTTACATATACATGTAGTAGCGCATGCGGCTCGCCGAGTCCAGATGTACTTTAATTTTGACAGCTTGTGAAGCATCATAAACTTCAGAACACGAACTACTGAATAGCTACAAAAACTCGACAACTCATTCCGACAACCTGCCGCCTCATGTACAAACAACCCTGGAGCATGAAACAACATACAAGAACAGACAAAAAGGACGACAAAATCCCACAAGGACATTGCACACATAACATTCGAAACAAAGCCCATGCACTTTTGGTAGAAAGGAAGCCGCATTAAGCTAGACAACGCTATTGCGGAAGGGCACATTCAAAATGTTTCACAAAAAGGCATAGTGGCCAACATTTTGCTAAAGTGAAAAATAACTGAGCAACTACCAGCACTAAACAGCCAACATCAGTACATCCAAATTGGTGAGATATGCTATAACATGTACCTAAGAATAAAACCCGTCTCATTTGATGTTTTTTACTTTAAGGCAAGTCAGATATCGATTCTATATTATTTATGGATTAACAATCACTCATCGATTAAATTTTATTTGAAAAGCCGGAATCACCCGAATTAAACACGTGGTTGCCGGAATTACCCGAATCAAACACGTGGTCGCCGGAATCACCCGAATTAAACTCGTGGTTGCTACTTAGCTCTTTTCCTAAACGCTTAGGTCATACGAAAATGAATACGAATTCAATTGACCCGAACGAACACCTGGTGTGAAAATTTTTTTTTTTTATAAATCCGATGGATTTAAATAAGCAGTGTTAACCTTATATATTCAAATGAATATCATCAACTTCCTAGTAATGACTAACCAAACCGCTACTTCGCCTTCTTGTACGTGTCGTAAATAGATTCACTGTCATTCACTGATGTACAATCTCAGATACTTCAAAAATCATATATTTTCGCGACCTAAACATTTCGCGAATTTGTTATTTTGAAGTATTTTCCGAGGTTAAATGCTTCGCAAATTTGACTTCAGAAACAGCTGAACTACTTTTAGCGTTTTACAACCGTTGTTTTAGTTCACGAGCATGCATTTATCGCGAACTGACCTAATTCGCGAATATAGCGAAAACTAATCACTCGCGAAAATATGTGATTTTACAGTACTGTGCAACAATCGTGGTAAAAGGTTTCTTAATTATATCTACGCACGAACTACCTGTCTGGATGTGGAGACGAATTATTTTATTCTTCCCACGTAGTGACAACGATTAGAAAGTAGTTATCTATCTGAACAGAACAGAACCGAACAGACCAGTGGCTGCTTTATTGAAGGCAAATAATGCAACATGGGTGCAGTAATATGAAGTAAAGTAATAACATTGCACTGCATCCTCGAGTGACATAATGACACATTCCTACCTCATACATATCGGTATCGGTATCATTAAAATACCGTATCGTTTCGTCTGTACCGGTACAGTATCGTATCGTTTCGTTCTTATCGGTATCCAACCCTATCCTCGATAGTTAAGTGGTAGCTAGCGTCCGCTTCGGGTGCGAGATGTCCCGGGTTTGATCCTTGACCGCGTCATGCGACAGGCTGTCGGGGTGAAATATCATGTTTGATTGTGGCTGTTCATTGTTTCGTGTGCTGAAGTTTCAGGTGAGTACTGCCTTCCCTGTTTGATTGTTATTATATTTTAGGTATACATGTATACAAATATTGTAAACGAAATATAATGGTACAAGAAATTCGCTTGCTAGATGCTCAGCAAACTAAAAATGAAAACCATGGCTCCTTTTCTCTAAAATTCTCATGGCATTGGATTACATCAGGAATATGGTGTCGATAGTGATTATTATATTATATTATTATACGTCCTTTGGTGGGAGGGTAGTCTGGCGTGCGAAAGGGCCTTCCTGTTTCAGCAAAGCAGTCAGACAGACGGACAGGCGAGTGAGAGACAGACATATTCAGTAATGCTTTCACAGTGTATAACAAGTCAACTTCCGGTTATCGCAATAAGGCGACGTTGAATTGTATATTATATATACTATATAGTCTTCCAATCAGTCATACAGTGAGCGGAAATCACACGATTATGTTTTTGCTCACTATAAGTCATACAATGAATAATATAATATCCCATTAAGTCATACAGTGATTTGATTTATACGCTGTTAATATTACACCCACAAAGTAACCAAGAGTTTTGATTTCTCTATCGGTAAATACAATGCAGCAGCTGGTAGCTGTAGATTAGTAAAATTCAGAACACTAAGCTGAGTTACGCTGTATATTCACCATCCGTAGTATATACGAATACAGAAATTGAGGTCGGATTTTAGACGTTTTTTCATCCAAATGAGTGAAACGAATGAGGACGGACAGTCGCTCGCCGATTTACGGGATAACTTGATCGGATATTCACACATGACTGGATCGCCCTGTTTTCTGATTGTCGCTTCGAGCTATTGAAAAAAATGACGGTAGTGAAACATAGGGATTAAAATAGCACTTTTGAATCGATTTCAGCGGTGATAGATGCTTTTCTCGTTCAGTTGTCTTTATTTGAATTCAAACAATGCGTAGTGCGTGTAGGAATTGAATTAAATGTTAAGACAACTTAGAAGTATTTGGCTGCGCAGCTTCAAGCATTTGTTAAAAGGAATGAAGTAGATAGATCTATTTATAAAAATGTAGACGGTCTCTTAAATGATAAAAAGTGATTCAATAATAAAATTTCGTGAAAACAAAGATATGTTAAAGATGGTAAATAAGAGTTAGTATATATATTAGCAAAATGGAAGTTATTAAAATTATAGTATTTGTGTTCGTTCTGGTATTTGGAGTTACTGTAAGCGATGCTGTTATCGAGCGGCCGCTGGACCGCGGAGACTGGCTAAGGATTCGAACACGGCTTCTGTATCCGCGGAATTTCGTGAGCGTGCGAATAAACTCACATCATGAAAAGGAATTACGAATTTCGTTTGAGAAAATTCTAGCGATGGAAACTTATTTACCCAGTGGGTATAAGCCGGAATACGACATGACTTTACGTCAGATGACCGATGGCCATCGTATCTTACACGTCGTATATCAGGGAGGCCTGCTCAAGGAGTGCGACTATTCAAAGGATTCGAACCAAATGTTGGATTTCGTGTCCAGTTTCATGTCGCATGATTACCATGGGAGTGATTTTGGCGATGTTTTTGTTGCCAACTCTATAACAAATTATACACAAACAAATGTGACACTAGCACATCGTAGTTTTAAAACACGGGACTTCTTGCAAGAACTTTCTGAGATTGTCGATATTCGAGCACTTAGAAAAGAATGTCGCGCATTTCTTCAAGTTGCAACCGCTGTAGTTGAAGAAGAGGTTAAACATGGCAATTTAACGGATATTTATGCTGAAATACTAGATAATACAGATCCTGAGAAATTGAGTGAATTCAATAAAGTTCTACTAGCTGAAAATGGGGATTTTGTGTCCCCTTCAACGGAACACAGCCTATACAAACGATCAACGCAACCGTTAAAACGAGAGCGACGCGCTGACAGAGCTTCGTTCGACTTCAACAGCGTTCTAATTTTCCCGGGAACTAAATGGTGTGGAAAAGGGGATCTTGCCAAATGTTACGATGATTTAGGGGACGATCAGGAACTAGACATGTGTTGTAGGGATCACGATTGCTGCCCCTTTGTTATTCCCCCATTTTCCAATAAATTTGGTGTTTTCAACTATCGATTCCATTCACTCCTACATTGTGACTGCGACCAGAGGTGAGTCAATAGTAATAATTTAATAATAACAATAACAATAAAAATATTGCATAAATTATCAAAACACTCAAGCATGGAATCTTAAACTTACGTTTTAACAACTGCAAAGTTTGGTAAAGGGATCTTCAGCATTAACAATGATTCAGTTAATGGACTCCTACGAGCCCTCTTATGTCCCCAATTTGGAGTTGTTAAAGAAATGATAAACACTTTAAATTCCAATGTAAGTTTGAGATTTATGTAAGAACTTTGGTAAAACAGTACCTAGATGTCGTAAACATTGGTAAAATGCTAATTTCGTAGGGTTGTAAATTAGTGGATTACAAAACATGGCAAGTAACCCCATATTCGGTATTTGGAAGACCCATATTCGTAGGGATTAGAATTCGGGGTCCAGTCCAGTATGCAAACCACGAAATCAACGAAAAGTCAACCTCCTCACAACTGCTAGTAATGCATTTTACGATAGTCACCAAATAAAATCCCTAGTACTATGTCGAGTACTTGTGTAAAATAGGTAATATTTTCTAATATGAATATGGAAAAGATTGCCCTTACTATTACTTTCTTTAAACAATGACATGGTGCAACAACCAGCCGGGGCTTACACGGCGCAATAAATAAGAACATCTAAATTATGATTAAATTTAGTTAAATTTTACTTATCTCATGTAAAGTGAGTTATATATCACAGCAATCGTATCGCACACACGTTTTTCTTTACCAGAGACGTATCGCACAAACACTTTTCTTTATCAGCGACGTATCGCACAAACACCTTATCTTATCAGCGAGGTATCGCACAAACACCTTACTTTGTCAGCGAGGTATCGCACACTTACTTTATCAGCGACGTATCGCACAAACACCTTGCTTTATCAGCGAGGTATCGCACATTTACTTTGTCAGCGACGTTACGCACAAGCACCTTACTTTATTAGCGACGTAACGCACCAACACCTTACTTTGTCAGCGACGTAACGCACAAACACCTTACTTTGTCAGCGAGGTATCGCACATTTACTTTGTCAGCGACGTAACGCACACGCACCTTACATTATCAGCGACGTAACGCACAAGCACCTTACTTTATCAGCGACGTAACGCACAAACACCTTACTTTGTCAGCGACGTATCGCACAAACACCTTACTTTATCAGTGACGTAACGTACAAACACCTTACTTTGTCAGCGACGTTACGCACAAACACCTTACTTTATCAGCGACGTATCGCACAAACACCTTACTTTGTCAGCGACGTATAGCACAAACACCTTATTTTATCAGCGACGTATCGCACATTTACTTTGTCAGCGACGTAACGCACTAGCACATTACTTTATCAGTGACGTAACGTACAAACACCTTACTTTGTCAGCGACGTATCGCACATTTACTTTGTCAGCGACGTAAAGCACAAACACCTTATTTTGTCAGCGGCGTAACGCACAAACACCTTACTTTATCAGCGACGTAATGCACAAACACATTACTTTGTCAGCGACGTAACGCACAAACATCTGACTTTGTCAGCGACGTAACGCACAAACACCTTACTTTATCAGCGACGTAACGCACAAACACCTTACTTTATCAGCGACGTAACGCACAAACACCTTACTTCATCAGCGACGTTACGCACAAACACCTTACTTTATCAGCGACGTATCGCACAAACACCTTACTTTGTCAGCGACGTATAGCACAAACACCTTATTTTATCAGCGACGTATCGCACATTTACTTTGTCAGCGACGTAACGCACTAGCACATTACTTTATCAGTGACGTAACGTACAAACACCTTACTTTGTCAGCGACGTATCGCACATTTACTTTGTCAGCGACGTAACGCACAAACACCTTATTTTGTCAGCGGCGTAACGCACAAACACCTTACTTTATCAGCGACGTAATGCACAAACGCCTTACTTTATCAGCGACGTATCGCACAAACACCTTACTTTGTCAGCGACGTATCGCACAAACACCTTACTTTGTCAGCGACGTAACGCACAAACACCTTAGTTTATCAGCGACGTATCGCACAAACACTTTACTTTGTCAGCGACGTATCGCACAAACACCGTACTTTGTCAGCGACGTAACGCATAAACACCTTACTTTGTCAGCGACGTATCGCACAAACGCCTTACTTTGTCAGGAAGGTATCGTACAAACCAGACATGTGCATAAGCTAGGTATCGCACATCTTCGCCGTATTGCACAAACAACACTTTAAGATGTTAGAATGGGGAAAACGGAGAAAAACAAGTTGTATTAATTTCGCATATATAATTTGACATGTAATACCTCTGTACCTGAACAAATACTTCACAATTTTGTAACTGAACTAATGCTATTGTATGATACGATAAAAACCATGTTATGCATAATATTATGATATGAAACATTATTACAATTCTGTGAAATCATTAATTTTCGCGGGTATTAAATTTCACAGACTTTGGTAAAAATGGTTATTTGAAGGTTTCAAGCTTAAATTCGTGCATTAAAATATTGAAAGGAATATCACTTGTAAGATCCCTATCAGGGGCTGTGCCGTTTTCCCAGCACATTAGAAAACCTTGGAAAAGAAGACGTCTTGAAACTGTAGTCCGATAGCATACAACTACTTTGAATGTTTCGCAGGGTGCTGAAAAAGATCCTTTATTTCGCGGAAAGAATATACTTTTCCCCTTAGACTGGCGGATGTTTTATAGCAATCGATGAAGAAATAAAATACTTACGCCTATTTTTGTTTCCGAAGCGAAAAAAATTACGACTTGGATTTGTAACCTTTAGTGATATGCCAAAGTTACGTGGTATTGCTATGTCTCGGTAATGTTGCATTTGCCATGAACTTCTGTTAATGTACGGTAAGTATCTATACATACGACTATGCACTCTAGAGACAATACGATGTTTTTGTCTTGATGCGATGGTATGATGTTGTTTTTTTGATCGATGATTTCTTATTGTCAGCATACATTTGTATACTATAACTGTCTGGTATATAATCACTGTAAGCTTGTCGCGTAGACTATGTACTAGTATCTTTTAGCCTGGTTTTTGGGGTCTTGTTATCTCGCAGTCCGGTTATGTCGCTGTCCGGTTATCCGTTATTTGGTTATTTTGTTATCCGGACATCTATTTGTCTAGTAATCTGGTTGTCACTTTATCTGGTTGTCACTTTATCTGGTTGTCACTTTATCTGGTTGTCTAGTTATCTGGTTGTCTAGTTATCTGGTTGTCTAGTTATCTGGTTGTCTTGTTATCTGGTTGTCTTGTTATCTGTTTATACTATTAACTGGTTATCCGGTTATTTTGTTGTCTAGTAATTTCGCTGTTTGGTTTTCTGGATACCCTGTTATCTGGTTGTCAGTTTATCTCGTTTCCGGTTATCTCGTTATCTGGTTGTCCAGTTATCTCGATGTCTAGCTATCACGTTCTCGAATAATATCGTTGTCTATTTATGATATTGTCTGTTTATGTCGTCAATCGTCTATATTGTAGCTCTCGGTTTTCTTGTAGTTATATTTCTGTCTTAAATATTAAAACAATCGTATATCTTGAATATTAAAACAATCTCATAATGTCTTGAATATTGAGATATTGATTTGTAAGAAACACAGGTAAATGCATCATTGATGTTTTTTACAGAAATTGATACTATTGTTTATTTATCAATTAGATAATTATATAAATTTTACCAAAAATATTTTTTTTTCAATGATACAGTTACCTGTGGTAAGAATATCCCTAAATAAAATTAAAATCGCTAATATTTCCGCACGCCAAAACTAATGTATGAAATATATTCGCGAACTTTTTGACCCGCGGAAAAATATGCTGATACAGTATAATACGCAAGTTGTATGGTGGTTATGTGGATAGACTCTCTTTTATATATTAATATTTTCGGGTCAATATAATGCTAAGTTAAAATGATTTATAATATAATTTTATCATTAACTCATTTGAAACCTTTCCATGTCTAATCCACCGTCAAATACAAAGTAATAAGTTGCTGTATATAGCACGTATTCGTATTTACGCAACTCAGTGCACTTCAAAATTTCATGAATGGCCAAATTTTAAACAGGCAAAAATGACTCATTCATTCAGAAACACGTAAAAAACTATCGTTTGTATCTTAAAGTGCCTGTCAACGCAGGATTTCAATCTTAAATGCTAGTTTGGTTTTTTATAGGGAACTTGAAAGTGTCTCTACAAAAATACGCAATCGTTATTTAAAGCTGCACTAGTTTTAATTTAAAGAAAATGCATTTTAAAGGTTATGCGTAAACACATAACGTGGTATTATCACGAACGTAAATTTTCGCGAATTAAATTTTTACGCCAGTGAAATAACCTGATTTCATAGGAACTATACAGTCTATTAATGCTAAGGTCACATTTGCCCTACGAGCTCCTTACGAGCTTCGTACGATTTGATTTTGGCTAAATCGGTCGGCGTCCATACGGACATCGAAGACTCGTACGAGCATCGTAGGGATTTTCTTAACTCGTACGAGCATCGTAGGGATTTTCTTAACTCGTACGAGCATCGTAGGGATTTTCTTAACTCGTACGAGCATCGTACGGATATCGTACTAGTGTATCTCTATAGACCATTCGTGGTCCGTACGAGCTGTGGCCAGACGCTACGAACATACAAACACCGTTAGGATTTCAAAAATTGTGAACTCGTATGAGTTGATAAATTCGTACGGATATTGTACGAGATTTGTGACCCTAGCAATATTCAGGTCTGTCACTTGTATAAAATTTACAGTTTTTTTGCAACCTCATACATCAGTGGTTAATCAAGTTCCCACACAGGTGAAGAATACTCTGGTGAACAAGAATGTTTTCAGATAATATGATATTTTCGCGTTTTTCAAAACTGCGAATCATGACGAGTCGTACATTGCCCTCATAGCGAATTCAAGAGACCGCAAAAATACTCCCTTATACATTATTCTTAATCAAACCAGATATATATATATATATACGTCACCATGACGTTCTGTAAATTCAGTATTTCAATTGTTTTATCTGATAATGATTTTTATAGCAAAAAGAGGAGATTTTATAGCAAAAACAAATATTTTTGTAGCAAAGATTTTTATAGCAAAAATTATAACCAAATGACAAGTCGTGTTGACAGAGCAACCTTTATACTACTCGCACGCCCACATTTTGTCCTATATCAAAAACGAACTACCGTTGGATTAAATATTTTCGTAAGCAAAATTTTTCATTAGCTAATGTAAAATAACAAACATTTTCGCGAAATCAGAATTTCGCTAATTTACTATTCTGAAGAAGTTCTGTGTGTTAAATAATCGCGATTTCTGGAAGAACTTCTTCACGGACCTTTTGTCTTTGCAAATAAATTGAAAACTTTCCCTCGCAAAATGATATGAGTTTACAGTATATTCCGGGAAAATAACAACGAAGATAATTTGTGGATTCCTTTATAAAACATTAAAATACAAAATAAAAAAATACATGTTTATTTAAATCGAGAGTGATCAGATTTCGTGGTTCGTGACCCATAAATCAGTATTGATACTTGTCACAAGTGTGTCCTACAATAAAGTATGTCTGTTATGCTACGGTCACATTTGCCCTACGAGCTCCTTACGAGCTCCGTACGAGTTGATTTTGGCGAACTCGCACGGCGTCCGTACGGAGCCCGTACGGATATCAAAAATCGTACGAGCATCGTACGGATTTTCGTGACTCGTAGAGGACTCGGCGACTCGGTGAAAATGTTTCACCGAGCTCCCGAGCTGTCTACGAGCCCGTAGATATTTTTCAAGTCTGTATAATCCTGCATGAGGCTCGTGCGGACACCGCACGAGCTACGAAATACTCGTGCGAGTATCGTACGATATCCTTACGGATATGGAAATTTGCAAAGCTTTGCATCGCATAGGGCGCCATTAGGATGTAGATAATGAACATTATCTCAACTGCTTTACTTATGACAATGAATAGTTATGAGTTCATAATGATGTATATTGAAATATTGAAAAATTAAAATTTTGGAAGACAGACTGTGCGAGTATAACAACATTTGTACACATACTTTTAATATCTTTATTTCGAATGTACATGTAATAACACATGACATTGTTGTACACACTATGACATTGTTGTACACACTATGACATTGTTGTACACACTATGACATTCACTGCTATAATGTTGATACTGCAACTGTATTATGTATCCAAGTTCCGGTAGAAAGACTCTGCCAACAGCAAAAACACAACACTGATTAATTCATGAAAACAATATCGTATTTTTATATCATTATTATGGTATTCACATATTATCATTATCGTCATCATAATCGCATTCTCGTAATATCATCATCGAGCTATCGTATTATCATTATCGTATTCTCGTAATTATCAGCATCGTTCTATCGCATTATCATCATCGTGTTCTCGTATTATCATTATCTTATAATTGTATTATCATCATCGTATTCTCGTATTATAAATTATCTTATCATTGTATTATCATTATCGTATTCTCGTATTATAATTATCTTATTATTGTATTATCATCATCGCATTCTCGTATTATAATTATCTTATTATTGTATTATCAACATCGTATTATCGTATTATAATTATCTTATCATTGTATTATCATTATCGTATTCTCGTATTATCATTATCTTATCATTGTATTATCATTATCGTATTCTCGTATTATCTTCATCATACGTTTGTATTCTCGTATTATCATCATCCTATTATTGTATTATCATTATCGTATTATACTATTATCATCATCATACTATCGTATTCTCGTATTATCATCATCGTATTCTCGTATTAGCATCATCGATATATCCGACCAACAACCTTTCTCCAAGTAGGTACGCACCAGACTTTGATCCATGACATATTACCGCGACCGCGACCGTGGCTGGGTGATTTTGGTGTCCGTATAGGAAGCGGGAGATCGAAAGTTCAAACCCCGGAGAAAGTTAGGTTATAACTGATGTAGTCTTTTGGTAAGACGCCAGCTAGTTCACGAATGGTAACTGTAGGCCCAATTCTGCCAGGCACCCGGCAATACATGTATGAGAATGGATTCGGGTTATTTTGCTAGAGAGGGGCCCGACCAGCAATATTTTATCCAAGTTGGTACCCAGTAGACTCCCACCCAAGACGTACTCCTCTCATTGTATTAGATGACCACAATTCACCACAATTCCAGGGTCCAGGCCCACCCCATCTGGATCCGCACACGCTCAGCGTATGATAGTTGTTATTTCCGTGACTCTCGTGCACAGAACTTATGAGTACACATCAAACCATTGTCTATGCATCTACATATGTATATCCTTGGATTTCTACTGCATTCACGTAATTCTTTTGGTAAAAATATATATTTGGTGTGGTTCACATGAGACACATACGTGTATATACCCTTTGTACTTTTCAAAACGTTATGGCGAAATAGGCTGAATTTCAGAGTCTGTCGAGGGACAATTATGCATTTTTCTTACATATATAAACATGACATGAAATATCAACTAATCCATACTCATCCTACATAATATAATAATACATAAACTGGGTGAGGACAGCTTCCTTGCGAGCTTTCTACTTCAAATATCTCTACGAGCTCGTAGAAAACTCGGAGATCGGTGAAACATTTTCACCGAGCTCCGAGTCCTCTACGAGTTACAAAAATCCGTACGATGCCCTTACGAGATTACGATGTCCGTACGGACTCCGTACGAACTTGCTAAAATTCGACTCGCAAGGAGCTCGTACGATCAATGTGACCAGGGTCTTAAAATAGAAAATTAAAATTCGCTGAATATATCCATTATTGTCGCACGGACACCGTACGGCCATCGTGCGATCACCGTACGGACACCGTACGAGTTATCTGCGAGCTCTGATTGATCTACGAGCACCGTGCGATGTACGGCCGGGCTCCTTGCGAGCCCCGTACGGTGTCCGTATGGTTATTACGATGTCCGTACGGATATCGTACAATTGTATCTCTATAAATCGTACGAGGTCCGTACGAGCTGTGACCAGACCCTACGAATGAAAAAGTACCGTTAGGATTTCAAACATTGTGGACTCGTACGAGTTGGTAAATTCGTACGGATATCGTACGAGCTTTGTGACCGTAGCATTAATCTGCGAACAAAAGCTAAAGTTACAAAACCTGTTTGCAAAGACCATCCTTGGAACCAGCAAAAATGTGATCTCTGTTGACAAGCCGGGTTTCTCGCTGAGGTGAAACATCATAGACAATAGTATAATGAGAGATCAACAGAATGATCGTCTTAATAGAGAATTTTAATTTTTAATATTACACATGTATTGGCTTTTGTTCGCAGTTGGTCTGTAAAACAAGTTTTACTGTTTTATTTCATACAAGTCACATGTCAATATTACGTGTCGACCAGGCAAGTCACATGTCACCATCACGTGACCACCTGGCACCGATTCGAATCTGTGATTCTAAGTTTTTTGCGGCACATATTTGTTATAATTCTTATATCATGCACTAATGCAGAAACCTGTTGCATAAATTGTTACCATAACTCATAGTCTACCGTCTGTGATACATATTACATACCCGCCAAATCTTACATAACAAACAAACATCAATCAGTGTTTATGTCACAATATACCAGACATCTGTATTACTGACATGGTACCAATCCCGATACATAGCTTCCCAGTTCCGTCAGAGAATAATTGTGCTGTTTTCATATGGCTCTGACGGAACTCAGATGTCATGCATCTTTAGTTCCGTCCAAGCGTTACGTCGGTTTTCAGTTCCGTCAGAGCCATACACAAACAGTACAATTATCCGACGATGACTGTATTTCGAAGTATGAATACCTCAAGTGACACCAATTTTCAACGTCTCTATAATTCAAGATTTCAACGTCACGAATTTAAGATTTCATATTCATGAGTCAAGATTTCATATTCATGAATAAAAATTTCACCGTCACGAATTTAATATTTCAAATTTATGACAAAATATTTTGACGTCACGAATTTCAGATTTCAATGTGATGAATTCAATATTTCAACTTCTTGAATTCAACTTCACGAAATTACCTCGAAGTCGAAAGTCACTGGCGAAATTGACAGGAAAACCGAATAACCATTCACTTACGACTTCCGTTAGTCGACCGGAGCAAACAAACGACTAATGTTTACAACTTCACTAATTCATGATGTCAGCTTCACGAAATTGTTGAATAGGACTTGTATATCGTATTGTTTTGGCCTTACTGAAATAAATCTACAACACCATTGTTCTCCAGATAAACCAGCATGATTTCAATATGGCGGATGTATGTTTAGGTATTTTAGGTATATTCACAAAAAATACAGTAAAATAGTTTCAGTTTCATGAAAGCAACCTACCATTCTGTCTTCATGAAGCATCAGAAGGTAATTAAACCAGTAGAAATTAAATAAATTAGCCGAAGCCATGTTGCAATCATGCTGTGATTATACAATCATGCTGGTTTATCTGCGTGTTTAAACTTCGGGTCATCTTTTCGAACAGAGTGTCGTTGCGCTTGTTGACAGTGTCTTGCTTACGTTTTGCATGCATTATTAGTCATTACATAATAAATGAATTAGGTTCGCTATCTGTTTAACTAATGTTTAAATAGTGAAGTTAAACAAATACGGGTTTTGTTCAAAAAAGCAACTTGCAAACATAATGATAAGCAGTGCATTACTTATTGTCTAGATAACGGCTCGGTGGAAATGACACACCGACTTCAAACAATCATTTATTTGTAGCTATTTTGATACGTAATGAGTTTTTTTATCGCCTTGACCTGTATTTATAAAAAAAACATCGCGAAATATCATTCATTCCCAGATTAATGGCCGACTTCCGGTTTTCTGATCTGAGTCATTAAAGGACTGATACAGTTATACTTCCGGTTTTCATAGCGACGCTTTGATTCTATTAATCGCGTGCTTGAAGTTGTTAAGAAAATAATACTGTTAGTGTTATATCAAAAAAAAGAAATATGGAACACTCACAAATTTAAGAAGCCATGCAGTGTGTTATTCACTGTGAGTGACAGTTTAATTTAGCTTACTTGAAATATTCTTTCTTGAGGGATACGGAGGGTACGTTCTGTGTTTATCTCTTGTCTGGATGGCTAGGCAGGCGCTGCGACTGTTTCTCTATGGCTTCGAATTGTCTGTGCCAGCATAGTGCAAAATGTAAAACATTGAACCAACCATTTGTCGGAATTGTTTTACATTTTGTTTAATTTCCGTCTCATTTATGAAGAAAAATCACATATGATAAGAGGGAGAGGGGACTGCTGTACTCGTAAAGATTAGACACTGTCAAAATAAGAGTCAACTCGATATGTTGAGAAAACAAGAAAACACTGTCTGAAAACTACTCTTTACTTATGGAAAAAAACAGCTTTTTAAACTTCAGCTTGGTCAACACGACCACTTCCGATTTTCATGAAAATAGCCTAATAAGAAGCGCCTTGAGATGCAGGTATCAAATATGCATGAGTCTTATAAGGTGGTAAGTAGTACTTACGACCTTTTAATTCTAAGCCAGCGATGTTTGATTGTAAAATGTGGCTAAGCTATCTTTGTGTCAAAATGTACCAAGCAGGAAATGTCACATAAAACAACTCGCCTCCGCAAACGTACACAAAGTCCTCTAACTGTCCATTCATACAAACTAAAGTACAAATAGACAACAACAAATTTTAAAGGGAAATGCCTAGTGGAAGTGAAAACAGTAAAACCACACTAATAAAGAGTACCAACTTAAAATATACTTTCATGAATAAGTTCCTTCAGCCGACTGTACAGTTAGCCCCTGGTCATTGAGTAACAAGTCGGATGTAACACCATTGGCGCCGCTGGCAGCCCAGTACAGCTTTTGACTGTCTTAGGTTCTCATCTACATGCCTGGGTAAGAAAGTTAAGGTTCAATTTTGCTTTCAGCAGTTGAGCCGTTCAGCCGTTCAGCCGTTCAGCCACCCTTTGACTTTTTAACTTCCCCCGGTCATTGGGCTACCTACGGAAACCTACGTTCGAGTCTCCCTGTCGAGACTATTTCTCTCCTGGTGGGTGTGCAACCAACATCGATCTACGGCGCCCAGGGATATCGAACATGAACAGACACAGCCCTCACAAGTACAAATTCACACCTTGGTCGAGTGGAGGATGTGGGTTATTCTTGCTCAGAGACATAACGCTATGGTTCAGAGGAGGATTGAATCTGGGACCTCTCGATCCTAAAGTACCGCCCAACTTCTAGACCACCGCACCCAATCATTGGAACCCTTGAAAACTGATCTGAACATTATTAATATTGAAGAAGTATGAAAGAAACAAAATAGTGAAATTTTATCTAAAATGGTGAACTTCACATAGCTGGTCAATTAAGTGATGCAGCGGGGCATAGAGGTAAGGTGCGCTTTGGAATTCCCGGGTGCGATCCCCGTCTGTGTTACTGGTTAATTTCTCTAAGCAAGAATACCCCACTATGCTCCACTCTACCTATGCGCACAAATGGATACCTAAGAGAGTCAAAAATCAGTGTCACATGCTGCGGCTGCCATCGTTGACGATATTGTAACAGCCGACTTGCATTCAGTCTTTTGGTTGCTGATTCATTATACTTCTCGACAGCTTGGACTTGGACGGATCTTAGCTTGTTTAGTTAGGCATTGTGTCTTGTACATGTATTTGTTTTCTGTGTTCGGTTGGTTCAGTTGGGCATTGGGCCTTGTGTGTTTTTGAATGTTTTCTGTACTCGACTGGTTAAGTTGAGTGCTGCCTTTCCTGTCTGACTTGATCAAATCTTTTTGCGACTCAGTAATCGGTGGAAAATATACAGTTTAACTTAAGATAAACGCCTTTACTTTTATAAGACAATGAACTCTCACGTTAATTTGATGAAACTGTTCTTTTGAGTTTTTAACTTTTCAGTATCTAGTCAAGCCAAGGATTTACCCTTTGTATTTTTATTAACGTATTTACGACCACATATTATATGATGTTAGAACACTCACCATATGCCCTCAACTTGATTATGATTTATTACTTCACGTATAAAATATATATACTACATACCTCACTGCTTGACCTCTTCATGTGGTGTATACCACTTCTCAAAATACAGTACAGTGTAACCCCTCCATGACAGCCCTCCCTTAAACAACCACCTAGCTAGTGCATCCCCTCCATGGCAGCCCTCCCTTGAACAACCACCTAGCTAGTGCAACCGTCTTTCTTTGGTGTATACCTCACTCCAGATCTCAAAATACGGTACAGTGTAACCCCTCCATGACAGCCCTCCCTTAAACAACCACCTAGCTAGTGCGACCGTCTTTCTATGGTGTATACCTCACTCCAGATCTCAAAATACGGTACAGTGTAACCCCTCCATGAAAGCCCTCCCTTGAACAACCACCTAGCTAGTGCGACCGTCTTTCTATGGTGTATACCTCACTCCAGATCTCAAAATACGGTACAGTGTAACCCCTCCATGACAGCCCTCCCTTGAACAACCACCTAGCTAGTGCGACCGTTATTCTATGGTGTATACCTCACTCCAGATCTCAAAATACGGTACAGTTCAACCCCTCCATGGCAACCCTCCCTTAAACAACCACCTAGCTAGTGCGACCGTCTTCCTATGATGTATACCTCATTCCAGATCTCAATACAGTACAGTGCAACCCCTCCATGACAACCCTCCCTAGAACAACCACCTAGCTAGTGCGACCGTCTTTCTATGATTTATACCTCACTTCACTTCTCAAAATACAGTACTGTGTAACCTCTCCATGACAACCCTCCCTAGAACAACCACCTAGCTAGTGCGACCGTCTTTCTATGATTTATACCTCACTTCACTTCTCAAAATACAGTACTGTGTAACCTCTCCATGACAACCCTCCCTTAAACAACAACCTCCCTTTACGTCGCAACCCGTACCCGTGATGAAAGAGCTAGGGTGTTGCACCCGGATTCCTTGTATCACACAACTGTCTCTTCCCTCGAAGTTGGAGGTCATTGGTCAATCTTTCAGGGGAAAACTGAATGACCGTGTACTTACGACTATTATTGCAATCGAATATGCAAAATAACAAACACACAAACAACACAACATAAAACAGTCACCTATTTACAACATTCATTGTAGTTAAGTTCCAATTGGACAATTTTATTTTAAAAAAGACACCTGTTTACAAGAGCCCGGTTATACTGTTCTTTGTTTTTGCAATTTTGGCATACACCTGTACAATACAGGACTGACTGTATCCAACTTGGGAATTTGTAGGCCAGACATCTGATTTATTGTAGCTCATTAATTAAATCAAATCATGGTCGATGTTTTTTTAAAAAATACGTTACACGCCGTTCTGCAAGACAAGGTGTGGGCTGAATTAATACAGACGTCTGTTCTACGTACGATGGTATTTTGATTTGATTTTGTTTTGTAGTAATTATCAAAACGTTGTAGGCTACTCGTAACTTATTTAGAGCAACAGTCTTTGGACTACAAAAGTTTGGTTGATGCATAGAGGTTGATGTTCTGGAGAAGTAAAATGTATATATAGTAAATGGTGCTTAAGAGAGGGTGTTGTTCTATATAGGGTCTTTTTTTTAAAGAGATTATACTATTTTACAAAACTTGTACATGTATGTACATGACTAGTGTACCCATTCTCCGTGAGAAACACACTGTCAAACCAAAATATGAAATACAATTTTTCTTCTGTCAACTCAACATATGAAATACTGTTAAGCAAAATTTTGAAACATGTCAACCCAAAAAATAAATTATCTGATAAACAAATATACGAAATATCTTTTATCCAAAAAATTGTAGAGGCTTATGAGACATGGAATTCCAACTACAGTACAACCTCAATAATAATGCCACCACTGGGACCCTTGACGACTGGTCTAAATATTCAGTTGGTCTTAATATTGAGGTTAAATAAATTGCAAACAGTGACAATGGATCTACAAATTGTGGATTTAATTTGAAGGTGGTCGATTTATTATTGAGGTGGTCCTAATATTGGGGTTCAATAAGAAACAAACAATGAACATGGACCTGAAATGGTGGTCTTAATTTTAAGGTGGTCTTTATGCGAAGGTTTTGCTGTAGATGCTGTTGTTAGAATATAAACAATTTATGTTTGACAGTAAACACTGACCTCAATGATATTCAGGGTTATTCTGTCACCAAAAAATGGGGGACATATTTATATGTTCTAACTCATATCTGGCGCTATCCAAGTAATATAATCACATAATTTACATCCGGGCACCGTTTTTATTGTGTAATAATAACATAAGTATAGGGTTACTGAAATCTAAATGTTAGGATATGCTTATGTGAGTATCAGTTGCCATATTTGTTACTACAAAAGAACTTAAAAACTTATGTAATACCGGTACTGTAAAGGTATAAATTTTCGCGAGGGATTAATTTTTGCTATATTCGCGAAATTGATAAGTTAGCGAAAATTTATTTTCTTGAACTTAAACAACGGTGCTAAAACAACAAAACTTTTGATATTTCTTCTGCATTTAGTCGAATCGTTTATTCAACAGATAGAGGAACAAAACGGACACACAATGCTGTCGGCGCACTGATTTACTCCTAAAATGGATAAATTAGTACTTGCTTAACGCTAGATATTACGCATTAGCATAAGTACTGTCAGATTCAACTCAGATTTTTGTCTTTTGCAAACATTTTGAGCTTCATTATTGATATATGAAGCCCGATTTTCCAATATGTTTGTCGGCGATACCGTCATTTGGAAATGTATTTATATAAGTCCCGAAAAAACTTGTTTACAAATCCAATTCCTATCTAAAGTTACCATAAAACTACCTGTTACTAATGTTAGTATATGTACCTCTTTTCTTCTATAATCTTATCTATCAGGGTAGCAATACCACGTGGCTTTTGGCTACAGTTACAAGAAGAAATTTGTAAACATTTGAACACAAATATAGCCATAAGTATTTTATTTCTTCATCGATTTCTATAAAATATACGCCACGCTAAGGGGAAAAGTATTTGCTTTCCGTGAAATATAATATCTTTTTCAGCAGTTTTACCGATTTTTCCATTACCCTGTGAAACCTACACATTCAACAGTTTCACAAGTTAATGGACAAAACGGCACAGTCGCTGAAAAAGATTTTATATTTCATGGAAAGCTAACAATTGTCCCCTTAGCGTGGCGTACATTTCATATAAATCGATGAAGAAATAAAATAATTTTCGTATCTATTATCCGATTTTGAATATTTAAAGCTTGTAATGAAGCAGAGATATATGTCTCTCTTGTAGACAACATTCAACATGATACCCTAATTAGTTAATCCACGGCGACGAGTAAGAATCCGTTCCGCGTAAAAGTAAGTTTAAAATATCCCGTTTTATACCAAATAAACGGTCGAAAATCATCAATTATTAATTTAATATTCGATCGATTTTGTTCGTTAAAGCTTGTTTTAAAAGCTAATACTTAAAGGTTTTATAAAATGTAAAACTTGTTTTTAAAGCATTAATCGGCCGATCGATATGTGTGAGCGACGCCATGTTTACCCCTTTTACATACGTTAATATAGAGTGTCATTTAATTAACATGCGTGGTCATACGGAGAATAAACAGTCAGTTATCTTGACACTGGTCGAATTCTCCAAGTCGTTAAAAATGGTATTTGTAAATATCCCTTCATTGATGCTCAGCATAGTTACTTAAGTAAGTTCCAGGTAACTGCTGGTTCTCTTGGTGTCTTTAGCAGCACAAATGTTTGAGTAAGGGTGGGCTTATCAGAACTGTGACATAAAATTATGATACAACCTGGATTCGATATTGGATTTAATGGCATTAGTACGCCACACATGAGTACTTTCAGTGCTTTGATTTGTATCTATAATTGTTTGAAAATAGTGTCCGTTACTACTTCTATTAGGACTCTATACCATAGAAGTACTATTAATATACTCACAAGTTCATTTTGCCAGTACATAAATACGCTGTAATATGAACGCCCACTACGGCGATGTTTTGCTTTAAATAATTATCTTTAAACATGTTCGATTTCAAACTAAATACAGAAACTGAAATGAATAATGACTGCACATGTGATTATGAAACATTAAAGTTTCGTTTGATTTTCGTTTGATTTTTGTAGGGTATATATATATAGCTACAATTATAATTTAGTGTATTTTGAAAATGTCTTTTTAAGCGTTTTCACCATATGATTTATAAATAGTAAAAAAACCATAGTAAACTTCATTTTCTTCACAACGACCTACGCTTGTCAGATATTAAACAATGTGATTGTTTTATGCATGCATATTTAACGCCTGAAGAGCAACACCCTTTGGGAAACACAATGCTTGGTTGCTACACAGAGGTTTTGTTGCTCTGGAGAGGTTAAACTATAAACTATAGTAAATAATTACTTCTAGGACCAAATGGTTATGCTGCGTAAGAGAGGTTGTTTCCGAGCTAAATGTGTAAAATTAAAATCCATTGATAAAAGATTTTCCATAGGCGTGTTTTGCTTCATTCGTAGATCTGCAGATAACGTTCTGTCCGTGCGCTCAGTGTTCCCCGTGCGTATATTTTTTCTTAGATCAAAGACAAATATACAAGCCGCGCTAACAGGCCACAACTATCGTCACTGATTATTTTATATCTATTTTAAAACCAATTTATGTCGTATTTATAGCGTATTTCATTGCATGTACCTCTCACGTTATGCTAAATTCAGAAATTTTGTATGTTTTTTTATTACTTGCCTCTTTTATGTATCAGAGCCAAGATAAACAGTTAACGGTATTTCTTTCAATAAAGTTTATATTTTATTCCGCGGAATATTGAGTATTGGCTTATCGGTGATCTAAATAAAATCATTCTCATTGAATAAACAAACTGTTGAGGATTTTATGCTCACGAAAAAAACTGGGTCACAATTCCAATCCGATTGCCGTACGAATCGATGATCGGTTGGAGTACATTTTTTCTTTTCGGGTATGAGGCCGGACGGACATGAGCCGGTCATAGAGGCCTTGCCAGACAAAATCAATGAGTAGCTTAGCGACAAAGTGATTTGTTGGTGACTATCCGAAGACTGGGCGATGATGTCCGGCCGCCCACTACGGCGATTTTTGAACCATTTTTTCTCCACATCTTCGGTGCCAAGTTTACCAGACAGTTTTATGGATTTCATAATGCTATTAGCTGGTTCGAACCGGCTCTTCCGCGAGCAACTGGCAATAGAGAACAACTACAATTAATGATTTCTGCCAACTATGCAACTGTTTTTAGATTTCCAGATTGTTTTGCTTGTCTTGTTGTCCCTGACGCCCGCGAAAAGGCGAGGTTAAGAACACCACGAGTAAAAATGCACAAAGCGATATTTTTTTCTATATTCTCACTTTTTAAAAAACGACGTGACGACAGCGCAACTTATCGAACAGGTTCGAACAATACAGGTCCTGCATTGCAGGGTCAAAAGAAAATTCTCCCCCCCCCCTTTTTTTATTTTTTATCTTAAGCCATGTTCTTTCCATATAACAAATATATTGTATTGTATAGATACGCTTTTTTTGTTTTGTAAGTAATTCTTCCGGTGAAATGTAAAACAATTATTATAATAAGTTGTTTTCAAAATGTGCAAGTATAAACAAATACAGTTAATTGGCAATTAGCTGAAAACGGAAGGGGTGCTTACGAAATGCACGGGTTAACGAAAGGGTGGCTTACGTAATGGCGCGGTTTTAACGGAAGGGTGGTTTACGAAATGGCGCGGTGTTAACGGAAGGGTGGTTTACGAAATGGCGCGATGTTAACGGAAGGGTGATTTAGAATGGAACCAGTGTTACCTTATCTGACCTTAACAATGGGCGGAAAGTGTGATATATTCAAGTATTATACAATCTGTGTAAAACATAAAAACACTTGAAGTGAAACAAACTGTTCATTGAGAAGTGTTTATTGTAGCCACAATTTCAACAGGTTATCAATTCTCGACAGGGTTTAAAATACGTTATAATAATTTATATCAGTATCAGAGGGGTATAGTTTTTGATAAATTGATAGAAGGGTATCAAGTTCATAAACGTAATGTTTGCAGTGTCAGCAAATTGAATAAAACTATAAAACACACATGTTATAATGAATGAACGTACAGTAACTCACAACAAACAATCGACGTATTGTATTTGGTTTAAATTGAACTTTCACGCGTTATTGGTACACTCTCTCTACTCTAGCCACCAACTCACAGAAAGGGGAAATTAAATGCACAGACATGGGTTTTGTTATATAGTTTGCATCTATAGTGCGATTCGAACCTATACTGTACATGCACCGTGCCATCACCTAGTAATGCAAAGTATGAAAGCATTAGCATAAGACCACTCGCGAACAAGGCAAAGTTGAGCAAATAACAGGAATCAATGTAACCGCACCGCACCGCACCGCACCGCACCGCACCGCACCGCACCGCACCGCACCGCACCGCACCGCACCGCACCGCACCGAACCGCACCGCACCGCACCGCACCACACCGCAATAAAAATTGACTATATGTACGGAGGAACTAGTATGTCACGTAGTGGTTGTCTTGCCACATACTATTTAATTTTATTGCAAACATCTGATTTTCTTGGTTTATCATTAATTCGGATAGCTTTGACTGAAGTGATTATGTCAGGATAAAATAGACAGACTTAGAAAAGATTCGTAAGATTATAAGTATAATAATAATTTTCATACCGTACTAATTACACATATGAAGTAACACCCCTGTGACACCAGACTAATATAATACCCCCATCATGCCTTTACTCACAAATTTGGCTTTTCATGATTTCACCGACAATCATCGTCGTGTCGTATTTTATGGCCTAGTTCGTCCTGTGCACAGTAATTAAAAAATAAATGTCGACACGTACTTATTCATCGCGAAAACTAATTAAATTTAAAAAAGTAACATTCACTTGTGGAATTTCTAATGCATTCATTTTATGACTAGATTAATGGCTTAGAATGTTTTTGACTCGGTTTAATGTGCAATGCAATATAAAAACGCTATCCTCATTATGTATAATTTACAGTTGCATAAACGCAGGTCTTTAATTACAACGTTAAAAACGACATTATTCACTAAAATAAGTATTTGATTTTCTATTTGATTTATATTTCACATAAACTCATAAATTGGTAATATCTCACCTGAAAACTATGCAAACAATAAATGAATGTGTCATTTCAAATTTATCACGGCATCGTTTCATTCACATTAAATGTTTGGGGGTAAAATATAATACGGAATCATTGAAATGACACCATAATATCTTTTTTAAAAAAGTTTTTCCTTATTATTATTTCGTTTCATTATTTGCTATCTATGGATTATATAGATTATTCAGTGAAAATAACAGTGAAAAAAACAGTGAACTTATCATTTTGTTATTTTCACTGTTTTAGAAGCTGGCTCCACTACCATACCATTACGTACCTCTATTTAACCAACTCTTATTGTTGTTTAAATAGGATGTTTTCACGGGTCAAAACGTCCGCGAATTCTCACTTTTAGAAATTCGACGTGCGGAAAAATGCGAATTTTAAGTAAAATTCTTTGTGGGCCAAAATTTACGAGCTTTAGTAAATTGGCGAATTTTCCCAATATTTCCACGTCGCTAAATATTTCCACGCTTTATTGTCGCTTGGCATGTCTCAGGCGACTTCTAATTGGAAAGCTTTTTGGTATATGTTTTGTGTGGCGGTTGTAAAAAGTCTCACCATACTTTCATTTCAGTGTGATTATCATTCATAACTACTTCACTTAATGATTGATTATGCGCGGAATTCAAAGTTCGAAGTATGTCATTCATTGCGGGGTGGGTATATAGGCTTGTCTGAAATATCCTTTATTTTGGGGAAATGGATGGTTCGTTCTATGTCTGACTTTGCATTTGTGGCTAGACGCTGCCTCCGTTTCAGTGTGGCTTTGGATTGTCCGCGCGCTATATAGATATTATTGTTAATTATGTTGTGTTTTCTCAAATAATTACTGTATAGAGGTGCGAGTCGTTTTAAAGGGATAAACGATTAAACAAGCTGGAGATGTCACTTTAGGACGTCCGTAGTTAAAGGTTTCAGCGCGAATAGCAAATTGCTTAAAATGCAGATTAAGGAAAAACTAAGTGAAATTGATGATCTAGCGATATAAGGTTATACTAAGTAACAAAGTGAATTAAACATTTAGGCTAATGTATGTCTGTATTATCTATTAAATAATGTTTGTTTGATGTTGATGTTAATGAATGGAAGTTTTTGGGAATCCATTTTGTATCTGATGTTCAGTCGCCTAATTATCTCGATATCTAACGCAATTATCATATAGCCTAATGTATCCCAATATTACAATGACCCGATTAATAGAAGGGACTTCATTTATTTACCATTTACTGTTATTCTAGAAGTTTTAGGCCTTTCTGTCCCTTTTTTACAGCTGAAACTGGGCCGTTCAGCTTTTTTATAGCTGAAATTAGGGTTTTCAGCCTTTTGACAGCTGAGACTTGGACCGTCGACTTTGTGACTACTGAAATTAGGACTTTCAGTGGTCAATCTCATTTTCTCGTTCAGTTGTGTGTTGGGTACTGTGTCGTGCAATTGTGGTCTGTGTTGCTTAATGTTTTCTTTGCTCGGCTGTTTGAGTTGAGTTCTGACCTTCTTTGTCCGATATTTTACTATCTTTTTATGCTTGTATCATGCAACCTCTCCTTCGTGGATGCTCATAAAGCGTAGCATAATTAAAAACGTATTAAGAACGGAATATTTAAAACGACATGAATAAATCGTTTACTGAGTGTGATTTTCATTGAACTAGCAAAAGTATTAATAATAAATAAATAAATTATTATTATTATTATTTTTATTATTAATACTGCATGACCGATTTCATGAAACAAACACGAGAAAAGAAATACCAGTAAGGTGTGTGAAGCTGGCAGTCCCCTGTCCAATGTCCATTCTAGCTGTCCATTGTGGAATTAGAATTAGAGCTAGTTCTATAATTCAGTAATGGACAACTGTCCCCTGTTCATAATAGCTATCCATATATTTAAATATGCTGGACAACTGTCAACTGTTCAAAGAAATACGCGATGTATCTTGTGACATCGAGTATACGTCATGGTTTATTTATTCGAGTAATTTGTTGACCTTTGACCCCCCGAAGTTAATTTCGTTTCAATTTATTCGATTATTGGGTAAATTAAACTATAAATTCGATTAATGTTACTGATATGAGATCTTCTCAGATGGTTGAACCACGAAGTATGTACATGTCACGTGATTTGTACTCGTATTAGCATTGTATTAACCTCATTAGTTCACGTCCTTGAACTGTGACGTTACAAAACGTGAAATTTTACAGCGCCTTTTTGGTTGAACTTTTTTCATTACCTTGAATTTGCGATTTTCATATTTTTGTAATGATGGTTTTTTATTTTATCAATGTGCATGTCTTTGATTTGTCTGTGCATATGTACAGTATTTTATCACAGACCGAGTCAAACCAACGTTGTAATGAAAGGTACTGGGATATACTTGAAGCGATTCAATCATAAGACTAAGAATTTATAATCGAAAGGTTGCCGAACATGAAAATGTCCACATAGACATATAAAACATATATATGGGATGGTCAGATGTTTAAAAAGAGCTAACTCTGAACTTACTGAACCCTACCGAGATTTGTACGTGAGACATACCAGTACAAAAACGTTCGTTTTACATACTACTTTCGTAAAATTGAAATATACTGACGAATTTTACCCCGTAGAAATCCATACATGTTTCGTTCACGATATAATCAAACATTTGATATAATTTTATACCTTTTTCGTAGCAGAGAGCCATATTTGTGGATAATTCGACAACAATTTATACGATGCGTGCAACATACCGGCCTTGCGCCGAAACTCTGGATCAAATTTAATGAGTGTTCTCGAAATCTATTCACATTATGAGGCAAAAGTAAGTTCTAACGTTCGAAAAAAAGCATTGCGCATATGATAGGCTATGTGAGGTTTTGCTATCGAGGCTGTAAGACATATAACTTCAAGAAAAATAGGTGCTTACCGAGGCTGAATGTCCGCCATTGTTCGTTTAACATACAAGACGAAGTCACGTGATTACCGCCCGTGAGATATAAAAAGGAAAAAACGAATATGAAATCTGATTTGTCAACTAATATAATATATATGTTCAAAATAACAAAAATAATGTGTACACTATTTTTTATCGGATCGGGTTTTTATGGTTGTGATATGTTTATCAAATATTAATAAAACGATCAAAATGTCATTATAATAATGTTTTTATGCCATAAAAGTGTGGCTAATTAAAAATAAAATACATTTAATGGACTTCAATATCTGGAGTTCTGAATACGAACAGTTTTGTTACCTATCTTAATATATCAACACTGGGTGTCAGGTACTAATATTTGTTTTGTGAGCGTTCTGAGGTACAGTGTTTTGTGTAAGAATGTTTATTTCATTCGCATCTCACAACGTACTTCGGTTAAATCGTAAATTTTCGCGAGTATTAAATTTCGCGGATTTGGGTAAAATGGTAATTTGATGGTTTCAAGCTTAAATTCGTGGACTTTATAATATTAAAAGGAACATTAGTAGTCAATTATTCGAGGGGATTTTATTTCGCGATCTAATTTATCTGCGAAATTAGCGAAAGTTAATTCGCCGCATTTATTAATGATTTTACACTTTCTAACTATACTATAAAATGTATGACTCATTGTTTATTGTATATCATACGGATGTTATATTTTTTGTTGGTAAAACTACTATAATTGTGACGATTGTGTTACGTTGAGGCGGGGGTTTCTTACTATGCTAGATATGTCTGGTATTTCCGTATTTAATGCATACTGTAGCAACGTTAAATGTCGCATCGACGCTAAATGTCGCACTTGACGTTAAATGTCGCAAGGCTGACGCTAAATGTCGCAACCGACGCTAAATGTCGCAATCCCCCCTGACGCTAAATGTCGCATCTGTGACGTTAAATGTCGCAACAAATTGGCCTGACGTTAAATGTCGCAACATTAACGCTAAATGTCGCAATCCTTTATAAACACTCATTTGTAGTACTACTGTTCTAGTTGTAGTCCAGACGTATCCACAATTATTAGTGGTTTACCCAAAGTGCGACATTTAGCGTCGATGCGACATTTAACGTTGCTACACATACTCGTTCATATGAGTAGAAGTTATTCAATGCAAATTCTTCTCGATTCTGTAGCAACCAAAGATCTAAAAATACAAAGATTAGAAAAATGTACAAAATCTCACAATATCTCTCAGCGAAATTTCATTTGTTCATATTAAACTAAAAGGTTTATGCAATATATTTATCATTTAGCTTTAGAATGATACCTCATTTATTGAAAACAGTCCAGGAATAAAACAGGAGTTCGCAAAGAGCCAGACCTACTCTTGTTTAAATGGAAATGTTTTTAGATCTTTGGTAGCAACCAAGACTTTAAAATTGCTATAGTAAACCTTCTTTTATATATAAATGTAGTGTCCACTTTAAAGTAAAGAAATGTTAACTTTTATGTTCCTCCGTTATGGAGAGCACAGAAAAAGCGCAAAAAAATGTTTACACTGTGCCATTTTGTAAAACTGCGTGTATGTTAATCAGCAATTTCGATGTCCACGGGGCCTAACGCTGTTCTGTTTCTTTCCAAAGGGCATGGACACTGTTTCTATTTATTGTTGTGTGTGGGTGTTGTCTTTGTGATCTGTGGTCGTCCTTTTGTTGCCAGTTATATCTAAAAATGACGTCACATATCACGTGGTATGACCACACTGTTTTGGCCTGTTCTTGTCTGCTGACTCTATGTTCCGGTTTTATTTGACTGACTGAAGCAGCAGGCTATCAGATAGGGATGTTGTATTTGTGTTTGTGTTCAGCGTTTTGTGCTCTGTTATTGTCTTTCCTGTCCGATTGTTTTCATCTTTTACAGAAGTCTTAAACCTGCACTCAAAAGAATTATATTCCTGATATTGTGTTTACAACTACTAACAGTTCGTTAGAAGTAAACTACCGGGTATAATTACGTTTATTAAATTACTATTGCATAATCACTTTTCCACAACTTGCCATTGTTAAAGAATTATCAAGCATTTAAATTGGGACATAAATTTAAGATTTTCGTAAGCGCACTATATATATTCAATTAATATTGCAGACTCCTTTGCCACAACTGGCCGTTGTTAAAGAATTATCAAGAATTTAAATTTGGACGTAAGTTTTAAGATTTCTGGAAGTGCTATGTGAGCTATATGCGGCATTTAATTGATCTGTTCCGCCTTAGGCGTTTAAGTTTAACAGTAGATACAAAGTTCCATACAACGCAGTCTTAACCTCTGAAATCAATAACACTAGCAGATAATATCGATTTGAGGAAGAATTAAATACTTGGAAACACCGAAATCTAATTAGAGAGTTCAGCACTAATGGAAATAATATAAGACTACGTGCAGGTTTTACTTAAGTCTTTCTAAGTCACGTGATCTGGTAGGAAATCATTTCTAAAATCGTGAAAGCTCGGCCATTTCCGTTTGTCTCCGGTAGCTATACATGTACTTGCAATGCGAAAAAGGCAGAGGTGATCAGAATGAAATGTCTACTGAGCAGTTGCCGTTTCTTCTGAGACGATTTTATCAAGTTCAATAGATCGCAACCTAGAGCTGCATGTTTTATATATATGAGTATTCTTAGAACTCCTAGAACTATCCCAATAGACATCAATTCTTTCGGGACGGTACTGACACGCCTATCGTAGACACAGCTAAATTATTGCTAAATTGTTGCTAAATCATTGCTAAATTACTGCAATATATTTTGTACAGTAGATCTAGCATTATGGTCGCTTAAAACTACACTAGTTTATACTTTACCATGAAAGACATTCTTGTACTTCAACGTCATAAAAATTAATTAGTCGCTGAGGTGCACACTAGACATTTTAGTGTATTTTGCAAAGAAGTTGTGTGCATATATGATTGCATGCACTTTGGTGTGGTTGTTTTAATAAAAGGTCTGAGTTAAAGATAAAAGATCAAGAGTAATGATTTGTTATATTCAATTGGAGGTTAATTACAGTATATAACAGCAGTTATTGCTTTTCGCCACTTATGTGAACTTTTGTTTCACTTTGTAGTTACATTCGGATAGGTACACACACGTCTTTATCCATTTTCACCAAGAGGGTCTCCTGTGGTTACAGTTTCATTTATTATATAGTTGCAAGGCCCCGATCTCCAGAAGCGTTTCAAGCAGAAATCTCAACTCAAATTAAGATTTTGCTCAAATCAGAGTCCGAATTTGTTATAAATAAGAAGTCCGAGCTCTCGAAATGTTACTGTAATAAACTCAACATAATGTTTCTATTTCGTTTTACCAAGTTAGAGTACAATTTCGCATGGAAACGCTCAAACAAAGGCTGACAAAATTTGAGTTGAGATTAAGCTCAGATTGAGACGTTTCGGGAGATCGGGCCCAGGTTTACAGTTGAATCACTATTGTCCTTATCTCTTCTATGTGCCTCCTCTACACTAAACGCGTCTCCCATGTAAACAGCTTTCACCCCGCTAACTTCCTCGTCTCTTCTGCTAGAATACTTCTCCTGCCACCGCATCATCACCCTTCTTCTTCAATTCTTCTCTTCCCAAATCTACAACAATTCTGACTACGACTGAAAATTGCACCAAACCTAAATCACGTCGTAACTCACCATCTAACCTTAATAATCTCTACACGACTCCCACGCCTTGCCCCCGATGCCGAGCAAATTCCGAGCATAGCCTTTATTTGCCAGTGAGTTTTCCGCTGCAATATGGAAGGCACATGGGTGCATCCACCCGCATTCGAACCCGGGTCGCCAGATTAGACGTCAAGCGCGCTAACCATTGAGCATAAGAGGTCACCGGAACGTCCCTTAATATATTCCTATCATACTCCCCATTCATAATTTCCCTTCCCTACTGAACGACCATTTACATTCTCATCATACCTATACCTCTCGTGTACCCCCTATCTACTCTTTACTCTTTCCCCAATCTTTCTGAGTCATTTTTTCCTATATTCTAAATCTATACACTAACACAAAGTCATAAAATGCATATTTCGCGTGACAAAAATGTAGTTTCTATGTTAATTGTATGTTATTAAGTATATTGCTTTATAATAATAATAATACAACAATCAACAAAGTCATATAATCAACAGAAACCACTTAAGAGTATAATTTAGTTGATCTCGGAATCTCCAACCTTAGCAGGGGTGTATTTAGTTATAGAGGGTGTAAATATTGCAATGTCTCTTCTGTCTAGGAAAATTGAGCGAGCGAAAACATGTTTTTTAAACAGCATGTGTCAAAAGTTTTTTGCGAGTAAAGCGAGCACAAAAACTGCATATAGATGTATATAGCTTTTCACCAAGAACAAAAGACAAATTTCCCATGCTTGGGCAATTTTAGAGGGGGGGGGGGGGCGTACAGAGTCGTTCGCCTCCTATTAAATCCGCCGTTGCTCAGAACATTGGACACATGCTATACGTTCATGAAGTTCAGGAATGTCGCAATCCTTTATAAACACTCTTTTATAGTATTACAATTCTAGTTTTAGTCCAGACGTATCCACAGTTATTAGGGATTTACCCAAAGGGGTTCGACACATAAGTCTGCAGTGATTAAAAACTGTTTTCAATTTTTTTTTACTTCTACTAAGTACATATATATTGTATAAAATGTACACAGTAGAAATAAAAAAAATAATTTTTGAAAACAGTTTTTAATCAGTGCAAGTTTATGTGTCAAACCCCTTTAGGTTTAACGGCATGAGCCGAATCTTACTCGGTATACCCGGTTCAGTGAACCGTCGTACAACCGTAACAACATTGGATCGGCAAGACGAACCGTGGCGAACCGTGATACTATTGTCAAACTAGCAAAAGAGGCCGGTTGTTTAAAAATGTTTAAAGCCCCGTGGAGTCATCAGTAGCTACCGGGAGGAATGGTCAAGATTTCAACAGAATCGAAATATGGAGTCAAAACTGGATTACAACCGGGGCTCTACCGCGATGTTGCATCCCGGTCTCAGTACGGTTTATCCCGCTGTATCCACGGTGTATCCCGGTTCTGAGCTGACAGCAGACCTTGTGCCGGTTTAGCACCCCCGGTTTGTCCCGTTGTATGAACCTTAGAGACATCGTGAACTTCTTAGTCGATTCGGGCTAACCGTGACGAACCACCGTGTTGATCCGACCGTATGACGTCGTACAGTATGGGTTCGATATCCACTATAGGTGCAAACCAATTCTGGTATTTTATACTGTGGATAAAATGGGTGCTATCTTAGATATTATAAATTTTATAAAAAAAAATTGTTTTGTTTACTCTTTATTAATTATACATTTACTTGTGGTGAAAACCAATACTTTATTCGCTAAGCAACATACTAATGCATATTACATGTATATACTGTCTACTGAAATAAGACATTAATAAAAGAAATTACAATGTTTATAAAAAGATATCATGTTAGGTAAACAAGTGACTGACCTGATTAAATGAGTTATAGTCATCGATAAAACAGGGAGAGAACTTTGGAAAACATGGTCGTTTTTGTCTGAAGATTGGTATTTGTGCACCACATGTAACTATATCATTAATAAATAGTAAAAAAATTTTTTTTTATAAATTGTATGTTATCTTATATAACAAATACGTATATATTTTTTAATTCTTAATTAATGATACAGTTACCAGTGGGGCATATGCGGTCAAGAACACAGATATGGCTGTATATATACACTTTAAGTCACCGACCACAGCTCAATGTTTATTTCATTCATCAAACCTGATACAACTGTTAACCAACGTATTTTGATTCGGTACATTTGTACTACTTTACTAAATGCTTTAGATGTCGTAAAAGCGGAAATAATCGCAAATAAGCGCATGAAGTTTTATATATTTTTAAAGTGGTTAAGCTTAAATGGATTCGTGTAAAACTCAGATGAAAGCAGTGTATTTATCATGTACGTAAAGCGAGCACCCGCTGTTAGATATTTTCCATAATACGCCTCAATTTGTGAATTTATCAATAAAATAGCGGGAACGGTCTGAAAAAGTTTAAGTTCCAATTATTTTCACGTCTATATTGTGGATGGAATGGCCTCGTAAAAGGTTGTATATTATGTTATAAAATGATAAAATAGCCATGTTAATTATATTTTATTGCTTTGGTAAACCCCAAAAAACGATCGCCATCTTTCCGTGCTTGATCAACCAACCGACAGGAGAAATTGAAGTACACGGCGGACTGCGTGTTACAATTATAATAATACTTTTTTTATACATTTTTCATTTTTTTGATATACAGTTTCGTCTAAATAATGATATTTGTAACGAATAATGATTTTGGAATCTTGAAAACTGGTTTCTATTTTGGTTGGTCGTAACAGTATGTATTATAAGTAAACTAAAAACTGCTAACTTATGAAATACAATGTTTTAATTTTAATTGACTATAAATAAAAAACCTCTGCTTTTTTCTAATTGGCAGTAAAAGGTAAATCTACAGTAGATCTAGCCAACATCAGTGAAAAGTTCCTGCATTTTATCTCAGTCCCTTGATTTAAGCAAACTCTTGAATTTGAGTTGGAATAACCCTTGTTCCTATATTGAATTGTCTCAAACGTTGTTACTGTTATAATCATGGTACACATGTATATATCGTTGTAACAAAGTCTTCACCTTAGATCACCATGACTTGTGTTGCTATTTTTTATTACTGAAATAGGCCAAAATCTTCCAAAACATTTCAATAAGAAATTATAGCTTAAACTTGCGATTTTGTATAAATCAAGACTATACTACATGCGCTTGAGACAATTCTTTATTTTTTTACAATTTGAGTACATTTGTGATTAGTACAAGAAAAACATAGATGCAAAGCATCAAAGGTATAAGTCAAATTTCAAAAGTCGTGTAGTTAGTAAGATAAAACCAAAAATCAAATATCATCCTGAATATTTGGCTAACGGTGTTTAGCAACTATACATATTCATAGACGTGAATGATTTTGTGGTTCGTTGGTAAAAACCGCATCAAAATCGGTGAAATATTAAGCGAGAGATTGCATTTTATACTTTGATCATTGCCGAAATCTTGTAGGTTGACCGGTAAAAATGAGTATTTTCAACGTTCTGGGTTCACAACGGACAAGTTTAAAACAAAACTGCCACTTCAGTGTAGTTATCATTCATAATTACCTCCCTTTATGGTTAATTATTCACGAAATTCAAACTCCACATTATGTAATTCATAGTGGGATGAGTATATATATGCTTGCTTGGAATATCCGTTTTGGGGATATGGATGGTAAGATCTATGTCTGACCCTTGCTCGGGTGGCTAGGCGCTGCCTCCGTATCTGTGTGACTTTACATTGTCTGTCCGTTACAGTATTTTATAATAAATATTTTACAAAAACAAAAAGATGTACTACACAAATTGTATAAAATCGATACGTCCATATGCATGTAGTATAATGTCTAGTACTTTAAAATATGATGACTGAAGCAATGTGTTCCACTTAATTGTTTTTATTAATTCGTTTGGTACAATAGTGTGTCTCAACAACTTCAAAATAACTTATTGAAATAAGATTAGCCTGTTTGTATGGGAAGACCAGCTGTAGCATCCGATATCAAAACCATTTAACTCATTGACATATGAATCGTGCCGTTGAGTTTTTATGAATGACAACTTAAAAATAGTTGCACTAGCAGTATATTGTTGTCATGTCTCAAAACTAGCGATTGCATTAAAGATACAAATTGCATTTTTTGCACATTGTTTGTAATAAAATGCATTTAACAAAAACGCACCTGCACCCCGAGATGTAGGTAAAAGGAAGCGCCGGGTACTGCCTGGTATAATACAGTATGCTAACAGTGACAGTAATTGATGCAATATAAATAAACAGTCGCTTTAATGATTTTTTATCTTTTAAATTTTAGTTTTCCGCTCAAATATACCCATTTAACTCATTCGATTTCGTAGAGTAATTGTTTTATTTATCGCGATTTGAATAATCTTAAATCTTGTAAATTAAATTTGATTTAACCGTGAGTACTTGGATCCGTAAACTTTAATATTTTATTGTAGATACATGTAATTGTTTTTATGAGTATTCGATTTTGCGGTTGATGGTAAATTAATGGCAAATATGGTGATCACACTTTCACCGTCTTAAAATAAATTTAACATAGTCTTTTAAGCTAGTTGTTTAACTCGGGGCGAATTAATCGCGGACATTTAATTCTGTGGTTGATTTCATCCATAAGAAACGATAGAAATTTTATCACTAACGAAAAACAACAAGTTTGCAGCAAAATGTTTTTTTCGTTATGATTCATATAGGAAAATCAAAATCGTGAAAAACGACACTTGTATAAAGATTTTAACAGAGCGTCAGGTGCGTTGGTTTGTTATGTCAGGTTTACTATACTCAGCAAAAAATAAAAAGTTGTAATCGGAAAAAAGTCTGACATGAAAGGCAACATTGAACAGAAACTGCAGAAAAAAAACTCGCAGACCACAAGCAATGCCCAACTCAACTAGATGGTAAACGTGACTCGACTGCTGCAAATATGATTTATAATGATAGGCACTTTCGTTTTTTGTTGAGTATAATTATTTCAGTATATAAAAAACATTGCTGCCGATAACTGAACAAAAGAAACTTCAACTGTGAAATACGAGTGTTCAATTAAATTTCAATTTATTTTAATAAATGTCGATATAATATGAGTCGTTTTACCTATTTAATTCAGTACACAACAGCCATTTGTTTGAAAACATCAAAAGCATAATCTCGTATACCGACACAATAAAGCCATTTCCCCGCCGTTATCAAGTTTCCCTTCTACACTTTATGTTACATCAATATAGGTATAATTGTGCTCTTAAATGGTTCATTTACCAACAATATAATACATTTGCTTACAAATTCAAAATGCAATTTATTTTCATTGATGTTCCGTCAAAACTTTTCGAAGTTTTAAACATGTAATATCCGTCCTAAAAAACTTCTAGAAAAACATTGAATTGCATGATTCTTTTAAACGACATAGAAAAAATGTTTCACGTCCATTTCTGATGGATTTAAACAATGTTTCCACCTGAACGGATCTCTATAATGATCTAACATAAAAATCTTATATGTAACTCATTCATTATTTGAATTTTATTTCTCATTTTAACCAAATTTGATGTCGTTTTTTTTTGTTAATTAAACTGTAAAAAACACAATAACATAAAGTAATCACTATTCCCGACGTATTATGTTTTTGTTGATGTCGACAAGGACCCTTTAATGTACAAGTTGGACCTATAATACATTATAGGGTACCTGATGTCGAGCATTAACTCGACCCCGAAATTAAACCACCAAAATTAATCGACTTCAAATACGCATAGAAAGAGCTTTTTCTCCTAGAGTTACATCATATACATTTGCATACATAACGAACGATCACTATTGACCAAAGTCCAAGAAATGGAATACCCGCGAACGCTAATGATTTTACAATACGGATGTTTCGCGGTTTTGATCAATCTAAATGAAGCGTTTCGAAAACGATTTATCATTATTAAGTAAGATTGATTTTATAGAAACTCACACAAACATTACATAAAATATGTCAGAATTTATTACATTCCTCTAATCAACGAAAAAATCAGGTGATTGAGAAACGTTTTATATTTATTCATTTCATAGAGTTTTCAGTCGATAAAAAACACAGGTTGTTGCCACCCGTCACGTGATACGATATAACCTGTCACGTGATTTGCGGTGCTTTTTTAAAAAGAAATTTATTTGTTATAGTTCCTCAATTTCTATCACTTCATTGGTTTTTTAAAGCTGCGTCAATGTTACCATTTTTACAGTGAATAAACGAGTTAACTTCCGGTTATCGCAATAAGTCATACACGTTGAATTTTATAAGTCATACCGTTATCGGAAATCACAGATGCTTTTACTCGCAATAAGTCATACAAGTTGAATTGTAAAAGTCATACAGTTATCGGAAATCACAGATGCTTTTACTGGCAATAAGTCATACAAGTTGAATTGTATAGTATCCAGAATAATTCATACAGTGGTAAGGTTTAAATGCTGTGTAGTACATGGTAAAAATATTCCAGTATTATTTAGGGACAGGCAATTCTGATTACTAAACTACATGCTTGCTGAGATAAGCACGAGATATTCCGTGCAGTGAGCATCATCATGGCGATTAGCTTTCAACAAATCAGTGAATGATTTATGTTTATTAACAAATGGTTTGTTTTATTGATCAATTTGCCACCTGCTACGGACTGTATCACCAGTACTTTGATTTGTACCAGACGTTTTAGACTTAGTAGGCTAGTAGCTGAGTGAATTATCAACTAAGACTGGAAACATTGAGCGAATTAAGAATTTATTTCTGTACATTCCTGTGAATTCTTTTCAATCATCAATCACGGTATAACAACCAGATTGCCGTCTCTATTCGCTATATACTGTAAAGTCATTATGTTTATTTTCGCGACGTCGAAATTTCAGGGCGCGATTTTTTTTCTGAAGAATATCGCGCGTTTAAACGTTCGCGGTTTTTAAACTTTACAAAGAAAATGTTTTTCTGTATTTTACTGCCGTTGTTTTAATTCACGAACATAATTTTTGGAGAGAACGTATCGAATTCGCGAATATAAGTACAGCGAAAATTAATTCCCCGCGAAAATATATGATTTTTGAGTACTTAATAGGTTAAGATTGTATAAACTGATTATAGATTATTTACTTCGATCTATATTACAGTTAGTACCATTACTGTCCGCTATACGAATTGATATATTTTTCAAAAAAGTGCTGACACATTATAATTAATTACAAACAGTTTGTTTTTCTTCTATACTATTATATTCACTATACTTTATTTGATCTGGTAAATATTGTATTCAATGCCAATATAATTGTTATGCTCTATAAGTACAGCTCCATTCCATTCTATTCAACATTTTGTGACACATTATCATGAAGCAAATTACAGTGCAACTTCTCCAGAGCAGCCTTCGCTAGAGCAACAACCTCTATTTAGCATCTTTATAATTTTGATCTAGTTAGAAGTAACACCATTTACTTTTAATTCAACATCTCCATAGCAACGTCTGTACATCAGTCAAACTATGTGTAACCAACGGGTGTTGCTTTAGAGAGGTTGTACTGAATGAGCTACTTATATGCCAATCATTCGATATACGTCCGTTTTCAATATTCATTAAAATCAGTCACAACTTTTGAAATTTGTTTCTATTGCATCACAAAAACATGTTTCGGACAACTCCGTCTTCAAGTATGATTAATATGGTGCTGCTGGTGAGGATTAAAGTCATCACCGAGTCCTGAGGTATCTGGGACCGTCACCGCTGCCACCATTAAAGTAAACAAGGAGGAAAAAGTACACACTCGACCCCCGGTACTACTAGTCCGTAGCTCTGCCAACTGAGCTAGCCTGGCACCTGCCGTGAGTCAGTCTCCACTGTTACTACAGGATGATGTCGATGATAATGTTAATGACATTGACACTGGGACAAAACAGCCATTATCTTCCGTTTAGGTATACCATAAAACTAAAACAACAATTACAACAACTCTGATGATAATTTTGTGATGCCGTGACAAGGGTAACACACGGTAATTAGCTAATCCGATAATTTGTTTCCCCGAGTACATGGTATGGAGTCTACACAATGTATGCGTAGTTTTTTAATGCACTGTAAAGTCAGAAATTTTCGCGACGAATAAATTTTCGCTATATTCGCGAAATCGTTAGTTCGCAAAATTGTATCATCTTTAACTTCAACAACGGCGGTAAAACAACAGGAAATAATTTAGATTTTTTAAACGCGAATATTCATTATATATTCGCGAACTATTTAAGAAAACGCATTCGCGAAAATTTTACCTCGCGAAAACTAATGATTTTACAGTAGTTATTATTGTATAACAAACGTCACGTCACTATAATGGTATTCCTTAAGTGTTTTCTTGTATAAATATTTCGTTTTGTTTGGTCCACAACATTGTAGAGAATGTGTCAAAACATTAAATGAATGTATACTATGAAATGAATGTAAAGACACGTGTTTTCAATCATTTAGTACTTCTTCAACGACCCTGAACACTCAGTCAATTAAGGGGTGACTATAAAGTAAAAAGCATACGCTAAAATGTATGCGTAATCAATTAACTCAGTAGATCAAACGTTTAATTGAATCATCAATGGTTGGATTATGCAAATAATTATATACTAAAGGGAAATGATGATATGATAAAACGAGTATTATAAAATACATTTACCCGGGTAGTGTAGTTACTAAATAACTTTCTTACAAGATACTGTAACAGGGCAGGGCAGGGCAGGGCAGGGCAGGGCAGGGCAGGGCAGGGCAGGGCAGGGCAGGGCAGGGCAGGGCAGGGCAGGGCAGGGCAGGGCAGGGCAGGGCAGGGCAGGGCAGGGCAGGGCAGGGCAGGGCAGGGCAGGGCAGGGCAGGGCAGGGCAGGGCAGGGCAGGACAGGACAGGACAGGACAGGACAGAACAGAACAGAACAGAACAGAACAGAACAGAACAGAACAGAACTTCTGTTGAGTTGAGTGAGTGTTGTTATCCACAGCAACCGAGTACTGATGTTGTCACATTTATATAGTCGCAACATTGTGCGTATAACGTCACTACATTAACTTAAATTGTTTTACGTTTGTGTGGGTTGTTGCGTTCGTAATTCGATCACATTGCAATCCGATGGCGTTGTTCAGTGAGTGTATGTTCGAATCCCATTATATTGGTTCAAATTATTAAAGGTCTTCTGTATCACACGAATGCATCCCAGTCAGAAAAGCGACCTTCAATTGAGCAAAAACCTCTCACTGACCTGTGTTACCTATCTGAGAGGAAAATGTTTCCAAAAGTCAAACTGAGCTGCTCCCAAATGGATCTGCATTTCAATGTATTTTACTAATCAGATATTACAATATACTGACACTGAGTCAAATATTACGATACACAAATATCGCAGCTATTCGTATCCGTAGCTCAATGGTTAGCGCCCCAGCCTTCTAATCTGGCGACCCGTGTTCAATCCGACTTGAAGTACGGGTGGAGGCACTCATATGCCTGCCATATTTCAGCAGAAAACTGACTGGCAAATAAAGGATATGCTCGACATGAACGGCTTATGTCCCTATTAAACAGTATGCTCTACTGCGGAGAGGGCGGCAGTGGGAGGGGTAGACACACCTAGATACTTTACATATTATGCCAAAATCGCAAGCAGGTAAATGTCTATTGCCCATAGGGTAGGAGAACGTTTAGGCATACGAATTCCATACAAATTATACCATGTATACGTCATGTGTGCCAATCATTCTGGACATGTCAAACAGATTTTGTCTTCAACCAAGAACTTACTTACTCATATCGTATTGAGGCCAATATTTGATGTAATTAGGATATCTGTTTTTTTTGTAATTTGTAAAACCAATTTTTCTACAGTTGACCAAACCGATTCATGTTTGCAAACATCACATTATCCTGGTTGCACTATATCACGTAAATAATTTCGCACAATCCTTGCGTGTGATTACGAACGGCCTTTTTTTGTTTGTAATTGCATTATTACTAAGTTCACATACCGCACCAGACATCAGACCATTAATGAGGGATCAGAATATAAACGGAGATCGTAATCTTACTGTCTGTCATTGATGTGAATAAAATACGATCGGATTAAACTTATTTTATACTCTTTTTTATTCACAACTCTCTAATATACATTCTTCTAATACCAGACATTTTCAGTGTGTAAAAAACATCAGATTTGACAAGCGTGAATAAAATAATAAAGCCACGCAAGCTGCTAGGCTTACAGGGAAATGTCTTAGGTACGAACATATTTTTTGTGTAGGGTGTGTTCGGATTACTGTAGAATGTGAAAAGGATGTTAGGTGGGTAGCTGTGGTCTAGAGGTTATGAAGTTTGTGTAATCTGGTTTTAACGCCGTTACTCAACAATGTTTCAGTTATATAGACACATTTCAGTGTGACGTAACCATTCCATTCCGATCACCTCGGTCTGTATGCATTGCATTGGTGTATCCTAGAACCTGTACACGAGGTATATTTACCGGAGACAAACGGAAATGGCCGAGCTTTTACGATTGGTAGCCATTTATATGCAACGTGCCATACAGTAATCTATTGGTTGAATGAACTACAAAAGTAGTAATTGATCAATAATCCGCTGGATGTAATTACTTGGCATATCAATACCCAGGTATGTAAACAGGAAATGTGTCTATACGTCCCCTGATTCACCTTGTCAGTTCTCATGGACTGCATCCTAACCATTATCATTTCATTGGTCAACTCAATTCTCCATTTACATATGTAAACATCTGGTGTTTGGTCAATTATTAGCCGATCAACAAGAGATTACTGTCGACACAGCCCTCAAATGTTAATTGTTAACTGTTAAGGTTAGCGACCTCTGGTGGACAATACATGTGATCCTAATCAAACAGACGCTTGGTTTAATTACGGCCAGCAAAAAGCTTTAATAATCTTGAACAAGGTTGGTACCTTGTATATAGTGACATTTGGCCCACAATCAGCTAGAATTCACACCGTAATGGCTGCCCTTTATTGACAGTAAAATCTTTCTAACAATCAAGATTATTTTACCGTTTGTACGTGATTTTTTTGTCCTGGTGGAAAAAATGTTCGTCTGAAATGAACTCGATTTGTCTTCATTACCAAGAAATGTAACAAGGTTACATTTTTTGTTGTTTTTTTCGCATATTTGTTGCTGTTATTTTTGACATGCATACACCCGTGTCTGTTTCTACCTCTTCTCGCCCGGTGTTCTGGATTTTTCTAGGCAATTATTAAAGACAAAAATATGAAAGTTCATTGAGCTTGACAGATGTATTTATTTTTTGTGCAAATTAAAGGGTGTATAGATTTCATAGACAACACCCTTTCAGAACATGTATACTTGATTGCAAACAAGAGGTTGTTGTTTAAGAGTCACGGGTATGTTGTTAATGCTACTGTAGAGCGGTCATTGCTGTGAATAGGTTGTTGATATAGAGAGGATGTTGTTGTAGAGAGGGTGTTGCTGTAGAGGGATGTTGTTGTAGAGAGGGTGTTGTTGTTGCTGTAGATAGGTTGTTGCTGTAGAGAGTGTGTTGTAGAGAGAGTTGCTGTAGAGAGGTTGTTTTTGCGGAGAGGCAGTTGCTGTAGAGAGGCTGTTGTCATAGTGAGGGTGTTGCTGTAGAGAGGGTGTTCCTGTAGAGAGGTTGTTGCTGAAGAGAGGTTGTTGTTATAGAGAGGTTGTTGCTGTAGAGCGGGTGTTGTTTATTGTGTTATAACTTTATGCATGATCTGATACATTTGTTTGAGAGAGATCGTTCTTTAAACAAGATGGCTGTTGTTGTATGATTACTTCGATGCTTGCATGTGGGGGGGGGTTAATATTTGTAATACTGTCCTTTATAATTCTTAGCTGTATGAAATAAAACCTATACCTACCTTGCAAGTCGTATTTCGCTCATGATCTCAGAAATCATTGAAAATATCGATTTCTGTGATCACTGGGTGAAATAATATTCGATCTTATACCAAAATCAGCAAACTACCTACTATGACATATTTTTATATTTAGAATATCACCTGCATGCTGACTGTATGAATTGAAAAGCTCCCACGTTGCTGTAATTTATCACATTAATTTGAACGATAAATAGTTTGAGTGTTTTGAAAAAAAATCTTACAAACGAATCCGTTTGTTTCGGCGATCTTGTTTTAAGTGGAATGATTAAAGTTGCATGTTGTAATTTGTATCCAAATTTATCACTCGCACTCGCAGGTGGTTTTAATTGTCATGTTGAGATACAAATCTTAATAACTTTTTCACATCCTGTTTTTTATGAATGAAATTTTCAGAAAAATCTTGGAAACTTTTCAAATCAAATTGCAAATACTGTGAAATCAGACAATTTCGCGATTGATAAATTTTTTGCTTATTACGCGAATTCGAGGAGTTCTACAAAAGGTTCCCGAAAATAGCAAAATGTTACCGCGGCAACCTACCCGAATAGCATTGGGGTCCAAGTGGACCTTAGTCTTAGCACTGAATGTTCGTGAACTTAAAGAAAGGTGGAATAGCAACAGTTAGTAGCTTTGGTTCTGAATTGATTAAAAACCGCGAACATTTAAACTCGCGATTTATTTAAGAATAGCAAATTGGTGAAATGTGCACCTCGCGAAAATATGTGATTTTGCTCTTTTTATAGTTTATTTCAATAAAAAACACAATATGAAAAACAGTATACATTCAGTTAACAATTCTTATATAATTATGGTACAAACTATTTGGTTTTACAGCATACTGTATGTGTTCGTAGTGCAGACTGGAGCTATTCAGCACAAGCGATAAAAACTTTAAAAAATCTTCGACTAGCAATTAACTCTCTGTACGTGTTTCCGTTTTGGTACCAAGTTATCTTTTTGATTTCATCTGTGAACCATCCTGCAGTGGTCTTTGTACCCAAGATGTTCAAGATATTCCTATGATCTTTCATTGATTGAGTTCGTTTTGCAAATAATGACTACTGTTGAAAATTCTTTGAAAACTTTGAAATTTTTATCTTGTTTTTTTTGTCTGGTTGCTCTATTAGTAAAATATAACATAGAAAGGGCATACTTTTGTCTAAGAGCTTCATGTGCGTACCCTTCGACGTCTTATATCATCAAAAAGCAAAAGCACTGCACATTCATCACATAACTATGTTTCTAACTTCTAAGACTTGATAATGCGGCCCACCTGGTAAACGCAGTTTACCTAACTAGGTCAGCAGGGACCTGGGATTTCGACTTTTGACTGCGGAAACTTTGATTCATTTTCCCGTTCAGTAATGTGTTGGGCATAATTGTGTCTAGTAATGTTGGTATGTGTTTTCTGTGTTCGACTGTTAAAGTTGAGTGCTGCATTCCCTGTCCGATTTGTATTATCTTAAAGTATATTTTTGTATGTAGCCAAGAGACGTGCTAGTTATAAACTGGGGTTGGGACGACTTTGCTGTTCCGTTCTTCCGTAAATAGTGACTGTAGCATGTCCGTCACTGGTCGATAGATGATTTCAGGAACAATCGGTCCCCTCGATAGCCTAGTGGTAGAGCGCCCGCCTATAGTGTGGGAGGTCACTAGTTCGATCACAGGCCGTGTCATACCAAATACGAAAATAAAAATGATAACATAGTTACCATGCAATTCCCTTGCTAGACGCTCAGCATAAAAAGGAAACTGGTTTCTCTTCCCTCATACCCTCGTGGTGTTAGATAACATCAGGAATGAGGTGTCGAGAGTGATTTATACAAGTTGGAAAAACAAGCTCATAAATTAGTATGAGCGTAAAATAGATTAGTATCAAGAAATTAGTATAGATTAGTACGAGCGTATAATACATTTGTATCAATAAATTAGTATAAATTAGAACGAGCGTATAATAAATTAGTATAAAATAGTACGAGTGTATAAAAAGAGTTTAAATAAATTACTATAAATTAATTAGTACGAGCGTATAAGAAATTAGTATAAATAAATTAGTATAAACTACATTTTTGTAATCCGTCAGGTCAAATAGTCGTTGACAGACGGACAGATTGCTAAATGCTCCGACATGACAGAGTTATCACTACATTTGTATCATGTCACAGCATGTCACATGACAAAAACTAAAAATGATATTCATACGTTTTTACAAATTTCATATTCACAAATAAGTGATAATTGCATCACAATGAAAACTAATTCCCGGTTTCGTTTACACACTGTACATACATAAGAGACATGATACCACCCATATAGGCCACTCACAGGATATCTAGCACAGGTGGCTGGAGATTTTTTACATTTTACATTTGAGTAATAAGTTTATATTAAGTATAATTATGTAACACGTATTTCTCAAAATGTAAAAATGTCACACGACCACATAGTTACGACAGCAGCTACATTAAAGCCTGCACTTCATAACCCGGGTACCGTAAGATCATTTTATTACCAGGTGTGTATTAAATTTGGTTAGTTTCGTGGTGTTGGACTCGACCACGAAATTTAATAACCATGATTGATTGATCTTCCAAACATTGAGCATGAGTTGTCCCTGCAATGTTTTGTAATCCACGAATTTATGACCACCACGAAGTTCCTTTCTTAATCTTTAGTGTTCCTGTTGTTAGGGTAACCCTTAGGTTTTACAGCATAGGCAAATATTTTCAAATTATCTGAGTGATATGACGTTACGAAAGCTGATGCCCTGTTTTTTCTACAGTAGTCACAGCAAACAAGGATGCAAGTTCCTGTGACGTCATATCCGTTGCGGCTAAACATGACCGCCACACAACCTTTACTCTTATACAGGGTACACGCAGATAATTTGAAACCTTAAATTTTGCCTATTTTTTACAGTATATTGTACAAAGTCATGATACGTATATATTGCTGGCTTACGTCACGTATAACGTCATAATAATATATTATGTTTTATATATCCAGGTTCCGAGGTTGTCTGCGTCAGTCAGTCTCCAACATGGCCAACATGATCGGGAAAATATATTTCAACATACTTGGCAGTAAATGTTTCGAGTTCACGGAAGCGGAAGTGTGCGTAAAGCGATCCTGGTGGGGGCGTTGTCAGACATACGAGAATCAGACAATGGCTGCTGTGAAAAGCCAAGTCTCGTTTATAGACGAGAACGGGGACGAGGATTATACCGTTATTAAAAATAAATCACAAAAATGAATTCCACAGTGAAGTGATATAGGCTAACTTTACTGACAAGTTACTCATCGCATCATCGGTGATTTACGAACAATATAGTTCAGTAAAATTGGTTGGTAATGTTTTGCCGACAATAGACAGAGCATAATCCAAACTGGTATTGCATGAGTTTGTTTCCTATTCACGAGAACGTATGGTTGTGAAGAAACTGTCACGTTGACAGCCAGTGAAAATGCGTTTTACTTAGTATTGGTGAATGATCAGCCAATGAAAACACGTGTCACCTAATATGGAATACGGCGCAACCAATGAAAACACGTTTTACTAACTGTTGGCAAATTATCAGCCAATGAAAACACGTCACATGTTTTAATTAATATTGGACAAGGATTAGCCAATGAAAGCACGCGTTACTTAATACTGACCAATAACCATAGAGGACATATAAATGGCATTGTTTTCTTATTTTGATTCGTCATCAGCCAAGGTGCTCAGCCAATGGACACAAGTTTTACTAAATATTAAACAAGTTTTACAAAGGATAGCGAGAGGAAGTGAATGAAGATTTTTTCTAGTTTTGTTTCTGCCGAATCGACATAAAATTTGTCAAGTAATTCGCACATTTTGTTACGTTTTGTTTGAAATCAAACGCATAACATATTGGGGAGCGGACGGACACTAATTAAACCAAATAAACTCCTATACAAAAGGGCGGCAACACGTAAAAGGGATTCATGAAGACATTCGTTTCATATTTGTATTTTTTGTTATGGAAAGTAATCGAAAACGAATATTATATCTATATAGCAATTGTAAGAACACTACTTTTTAAATAGGTATTGTATTTAAGTTAAAATACGCAATGAAATATCATACGTAAACAACACTTGGGCACATTAGAGTCGGTATTTAAGTGATATACCGATTGTTTTTTACTACGAATTATTTTTAAAAGAATGACAGAAAATAAGTTTTAAAAATGTCATTTTTTATTTAATGCTAACTGATGAGATATGGAGTTCTATCAGTGAAATAAAACCTATATCAGTCACTGGTTATCACCTACAATGTGACTGATATAAGCTCCGCCCCCTCACAGGGACTACTTTAATTTACCAAAATCTCAACGCTAAAATGTCTGTAACTTTTTTGTTACTGAACGGAAACATGTCATGTGGGGGTTTTTATTCTTAGTTAGACCATTTCCTACAACTTGGTGTATGATTTAATGCAAAATTCTCAAAAAAGTCGTTTTCACCTATTCATCATAATTCAAGATGGCGGATTTTGAAGTGAAAAATATGAATGGAATAACATATTCATACGTAGCCTAACCACAGTGGTAATTTGGCATAAATAGTACCAGTTTTGACACCATAAAAGCATTAAATAAATAGAATATTTGTTTGTTTTGATTGAATATGGTTAATATCTCATCTGGTAGTGATAAAATTTTAATATTTTCACTCGCGCTACGCGCTCTTGAAAATATTGAATTTTATCACTACACGATGAGATATAAACCATATTCAATCAAAACAAACAAATATCCTCTATGTATTTGAAATTTTTTTTTCGTTAATAAACATTTTAAATATTTCAAAAAAATATTTTGAGATACCGTCATCCCGAAATGAAAATAGTAAATTTATCTACCTGTATCCATCTATTTTGACGCCATAATTTTTTTTTCTATAGGTATATGACGTAACAACGTGAGGGCCCTTTTATCATAATGTGACTGACTGTTTTAATAACATAGTACGTAGATATAGTTTATTCGTTTATTGTGAGAGCTTGTTTTGCTTCATTGTCGGAAAATGCATTTACGAAGAATCATTACAAATGTTATTTTTTGTGAATTCCAAGTGTGAACAGATGAACAGACTCAGGTATTCTTGAAGGTGGAATTCGTAAATAAAAAACATACGTCTTTGCATAGATGAAATATAACTGATGCGGTCTTGTATCTTAGTTTCTAGACCTTGAAGGCACTTTGTGCGTTACTGCCAACAAACATGTGTCGATTTGTCTACTTATTACATATGCACGGTTTATGTTTATTTTATATAAACACCGCTTTAACATTTTATATCATTTCTGTACAATCCTAAATTTTCGCGAGATCAAAATTTCGCGAAATTGTTGTTCTGAAGCAAATCGCAAATCTTTTTAGCAGGTGTGTTGTTTTTTCCAGCACCCTGTGAAACCTGTATTTTCTACTGTTTCACAGGGTGCTGGACAAAACGGCACAGCCGCTGAAAAAGATTTTATATTTCATGGAAATCAAATAATTCCCCCTTTGCATGGTGTTTATCTCAAAGAAATCGATGAAGAAATAAAATACTTATGACTATTTTTGTTGTCCGGTGGTTACAAATTTCGACTTGGGCCTGTATTGCCACACTGTACAATATGTTTTGATAGAAGAACCGTGGTTCCACTCAAGGAATGACAGCTATGTTTGGATTACTCAGAACTTGGACTGAGTTGCTAAATATCGCGATTTCTCGAGAGTGGTGCTCGAGATAGAACGAGAGTTCGTTAACGATCAGACGCGATCTGATGATATAGTTTGTATTTTATTATAAGTGTTGTAGGGTTCAGTGTTAAAGTGAAACATGTGTTTATGAAGTGCTCTTTAATACCTGACACGCTTCGAGTTCTGTTAATTACTATTTTATGTCTATGTGAGTATCATTTATGTAATAATGTGACATTTGTATTTGCAATCAATTCTTGATATAAAAAACTTGATACAAGCACGCGGCACACCCAATGTGTTATATATGTATCACAGGTGCTTGGCATGTGGATATGACCCCCTTGATCCCCTCTACAACTCAACATAAAAATTCAAAAAAAAAATTCATATCTCTATTAGATCAATGAAAGGTTGCCCACTAGACCCCTCAAACTGCTCAAAAATATACATGGGGTTGTGTGAACGTCCGTTTCTCATTTAATTTCCCACCAATTATCAAAAACTGACGTTCTTATTTCGTAGGAAGGTTGATACTAAATAACAAAATCAATAAAACTTATATTCATAAATAATGAACCTTCCAAATATGACATGATCGACCAATACTGCCAGGTCGAACCTCCTAAGACTATCGGGCGATGCGATTGTTCACACTAAAACTGATTAAATCGTAGAACAAACTCAATATTATACCACCAATTCGTCAAAGAATGACAATAAAAGTAACTTACCGATATATTTATCAACTGTCAATAGTCAGGTCTAGATATTTGACGAGTTTTTTTGTGCCGCTATCCCAGAATGTTGACAAACTGACAAAAGTTTACATTTCTGATCTGTGTCGCTTGTACCAAAGAATAAAATAGAATTTGGGTATCTTACATTATAGGACTGGCGCCATTTCTTAAAAACAGGCGGGGAAGATAAGAACTGCCCTCATAACTAAAAAAGCATAGACAAATGTGATTTTTTTATGCTTTTAAATGATAATTAATAGTAGTTTGGGCTTCATATGTGAATTTCAGTTCAATATCGGAATGAAAAACATAACTTATGATCAAGTTTGGGATAAAATACATGTTTGACCTTCCTTTTCAATAAGAACTTATGTTATATGTTGTAGCAATGTGAAATAAAAAGGTGTCGTGGTGCTATTGAAGGGGCCATCGGCCTATTTGCAACATCACTTTTCAAGAAAATATCCAAAAATCTCGATATTTCACAGTGTATTGATTTTTGCATTAAAATCGATATTTTTTTCGTATTCAGACATTTCCATTAGATTTAATGTACAAACACATTCTTCAAACATTCCTATACACTTTTGGTATTGATAAGAAAATTCCCAAATTTTTGACAAGATAAGAATTTTCATAACTTCCGAAAAATGACCTTTATAGTACTGAAAAAATTACACAAAATAGGCCGTAGCTCAAAAACCACTTCGATGACCAATATAATTGTTATTGCTAAGTATGTTGACAAAAGTGAACTCAATCCAAACATGGAATATATTTGGTGTGTGATCTTTGATCCAAAAATTCAATTATTATGACGATCCAGTGTCAAACCCGACCTCTATCTCAGTATAAGGTATATGCACAGAACGGATGCGCATAAACGGCAAAAAAACATAAACTACCCTATGAAACGTTCTTAAAGCCAAGTTTGTCTAATTTTCTCAAACCCAAGTTAATATTGCCGAGCCTAGAGAAAAATATGAAGAGAACGACTCTGCAATGCAAACTTGGGTCTACGAAAATTAGTCAATTAGGCTTTATATATATGAACCATGTTTTAACAATCCAATGATATTGAAATTCGCCAATTAGGATCATAATTCAATTATTTTTCATTTAAAACCTTTAAATCATCTTATGTATGCATTTTTTAAAATGAGTTATAGGGCCAGTTCTCTATCGAGTGTTTAATTAAAGTTCTTATTGAAAAGGAAGGTCAAACATGTATTTTATCCCAAACTTGATCATAAGTTATGTTTTTCATTCCGATATTAAACTGAAATTCACATATGAAGCCCAAACTACTATTAATTATCATTTAAAAGCATAAAAAAATCACATTTGTCTATGCTTTTTTAGTTATGAGGGCAGTTCTTATCTTCCCCGCCTGTTTTAAGAAATGGCGCCAGTCCTATAATGTAAGATACCCAAATTCTATTTTATTCTTTGGTACAAGCGACACAGATCAGAAATGTAAACTTTTGTCAGTTTGTCAACATTCTGGGATAGCGGCACAAAAAAACTCGTCAAATATCTAGACCTGACTATTGACAGTTGATAAATATATCGGTAAGTTACTTTTATTGTCATTCTTTGACGAATTGGTGGTATAATATTGAGTTTGTTCTACGATTTAATCAGTTTTAGTGTGAACAATCGCATCGCCCGATAGTCTTAGGAGGTTCGACCTGGCAGTATTGGTCGATCATGTCATATTTGAAAGGTTCATTATTTATGAATATAAGTTTTATTGCTTTTGTTATCTAGTATCAACCTTCCTACGAAATAAGAACGTCAGTTTTTGATAATTGGTGGGAAATTAAATGAGAAACGGACGTTCACACAACCCCATGTATATTTTTGAGCAGTTTTGAGGGGTCTAGTGGGCAACCTTTCATTGATCTAATAGAGATCTGATTTTTTAAAAAAAATTATGTTAAGTTGTAGAGGGGATCAAGGGGGTCATATCCACATGCCAAGCACCTGTGATATGTATATGAGAACCGCCTTTGTTGATTATTTCTAAAATTGGTGATATTTGCCAGTGAGTGTCAGCCATCATCGAATTCAAAACCGTTGTAAAAGTTTTTCAAATGATTGTAAACGCTTTTGATATGAAATAATATAAAACGTGATCAACGGTTTGAATGCGTAAAAAGAATATTCATTATATAGAGGATCTTGCATGGGTGCTCATTACATACGAGTTTTATTAAACGAGTGGACAAAATGATATGACACGAGGCTTTGCCGAGTGTCATATTGTTTTTGTCGACGAGTTTAATAAAACTCGTATGTAATGAGCACGAATGTAAGATTCTATTTATCACATAACCTTAGAAAACGCTCATTATTGTTCAAAAGGATGATGTACGCTGCATAAGTTTCAGCCAAAATTCAGCGGTACAATTAGCGCGACGTCATGGCGACGTTGATATTATCCTGACGTCATTGACGGATCAATGCATGGATTGGCTAACGTCACGTCAAGCTCATTTACATATTTATTGCACAGTCTGGGAGTGCCGAACGATATTAACGGCACGGCTTTACGGCACTCCTGGACCGCAGGTTATGTGATAAACATGTATAATATAAATCCCGAAATATAGTTGTCGAGAATCGATTTGTCGTTAAATTTAAGTTTTACAAACATGTAGTTATGTTTAATCTTTCTGTTATGTGTATTTATATAATGATAAAAACTATCAAACACAAATTTATATTTCGAATAATATGTTATGTGTAATCAAATAGAAATTGGTACTGTTCTTTAAGCATTTGGCAAACTTATTTTTTTAGAAAATGAATTCCTTCTTCAGTCATATGACAAAGCATACACGTTGGGAAGTTGTATTCGTCGGCTTCAAGTGTATACCAAAACGTGCATTTTCTGAAATTGGTATTCATCTTCAAGCATAATTATAACAAAACATACATGTTAGAAAATGGGGTTTCTTTATCTGTCATATGACAAAACGTGCATTTTTAAAAAGTGGTATTCGTCTTCAAGCATATGACAAAAAGTACAAGTTGGATACTTGACAAACTTACCTCAATGGTATTCTTAATTTGTTTTGAGTAATTGATAGCACCATTTTGTTATTTATAATGAGCCATGGTACTTGTCATATAATTGGAATGCTGAAAATGATAAGTACTTCTCTTCATGTCTTGGAATAACTACAGTAAAACCTTAACAATAGGACCGCCCTTGGAACAATTGAAAATACCGGTCTCTTTATTGGGTTGGTCGTAATATGGATGTTGAATAAAAAGCAAACAGTATAAATATATCTAAAAAATGGTCTTAATTTTATGGTGGTCTTGTTATTAAGATTGTCTTTGTATGAGGTTTTACTGTATAAATTATAGTCCCACCTGTCTGAATAGACCACCCTTAGGAAAACAAAACTGCTCCTCGTTAACATTTTACATGGGGGTCTCTTTTATCAGGTTAAAATAGTAGATCATTGAAGCCTCTAATTTTAAAGTACAATTGAAAAGTACATAATCGTTTTGCCGGCACCGAAAAACCTCATGTTCGAGGTAAAACTATACAAGTGCTACTGCATTTACAATGGTATGGAGAAAACTGGCTGGCTTTTGTAGACAGGTTAGGTAATAATGGTCTGTGTTCACAGGTGATCTTTAACACAGGTTAGACTGTACACTGTATAGTATGATTTACTGTAAAATATGAATTTTTCGAGAGGGATTAATTTATGACGGTAAAACAACAAAAAGTACTTCTTTCTGAATTTTGTAATCGCGAACATTTCACTTCACGTAACGTTAATACTTTTACCATTTAACTATTTTAAACATTTAACTTCGCCGCGACATACTTTTAACATTTAAGTTCGCGATATACTTTTAATATTTCACTTTGCGAAATAGTAACTTTTTTAAATTTTCTATTTTACAGTAACTTTATAAACATGAATGCTTGTTACTTGTACACTTACACAATGTATGTTGTATTGAATTGAACGGGTATAATTCTGTGTGTAGATTTGTGTTTTTATTTAAATATATGTTATACTATCACCACGTGTTGTTTGTTGTTGTTGTTATTTCTTGGTTTCCACAGAAAAACGTCAAAGACTTTTATTTAATAGTGAAATGCAATGAGGATTTTACAGAGCGAGAAGCATGCAACACACAATAACTTAAAACGTGTTTTTTTATTTCCACCGAATACTTTAAAGTATACGTATATTACACACAAAATTATGATGACCAAGCCTGAGTCGCCGGTTTAGAATTAGAAGGTCGTAAGTACAAAAACGATATTTTTAGAAAACAAGAAAAAATGTCTGGAAAATATTATTTACTTACGAAAATACAAGCCTTTTTTCAACTTCAGTTTGGTCAACATGACCATTTCCGATTTTCATGAAAATAGGCTCATAAGAAGCGCCCTGTGAAGCAGATTTAAAATATGTACGAGTCTAATAAGGTCTTAAGTAGTATTAACGACCATCTCATTCTAAACCAGCGATATAGCATGCTGTGCAACTTTAGCTCATGTAATCCTAACATGAGACAACAATAGCTCCTGCACTGATTCATATTTCACAAGGTTCTAATATAAATTATGCTAATAGAAATTCGAATAAGAATGCTTATCTGGTGTCAAAACTGGTACTATTTATGCCAAATTACCACTGTGGTTAGGCTGCATATGAATATGTTATTCTATTCATATAGTTCAACACCCCAAAATCCGCTATCTTGGATTATGGTGACTATGTAAAAATAACTTTTTTGAGAATTTTGCATCAAATCATACACCAAATTGTAGGAAATGGTCTAACTAAGAATATAAACCCCCACATGACATGTTTCCATTCAGAAATAAAAAAAGTTACAGGCAGTTTAGTGTTGATGTTTTGGTAAAATTAAAAGGTCTGTGAAGTTGGCGCTTAGGTCGTACATCGACAGTCAGATGTTTACTCATTTTTATTTGAAATGAATAAACAGCTCTTTAGCTCGTTGGTCGCAGTTCTTAGATCGTTAGTCGCAGCTCTTAGCTCGTAGGTCGCAGCTCTTAGCTCGTAGATGTGTATTCGTTGGTCGCAGGTCTTAGGTCGTTGGTCCCAGCTCTTAGCTCGTAGGTCGCAGCTCTTAGCTCGTAGGTCGCAGCTCTTAGCTCGTAGATGTGTACTCGTTGGTCACAGCTCTTAGGTCGTCAGACGTAGCTCTTAGCTGGTTGGTCGCGCAGCTCTTAGCTCGTAGGTCGCAGCTCTTAGATCGTTAGTCGCAGCTCTTAGCTAGTAGTCGCAGCTCTTAGCTCGTAGATGTGTACTCGTTGGTCGCAGGTCTTAGGTCGTTGGTCCCAGCTCTTAGCTCGTAGGTCGCAGCTCTTAGCTCGTTGGTCGCAGCTCTTAGCTCGTAGGTCGCAGCTCTTAGCTCGTAAATATGTACTCGTTGGTCTTAGGTCATTGGTCCCAGCTCTTAGCTCGTAGGTCGCAGCTCTTAGCTCGTAGGTCGCAGCTCTTAGCTCGTAGATGTGTACTCGTTGGTCGCAGGTCTGAGGTCGTTGGTCCCAACTCTTAGCTCGTAGGTCGCAGCTCTTAGCTCGTAGATGTGTACTCGTTGGTCGCAGCTCTTAGGTCGTCAGTCGCAGCTCTTAGGTCGTTGGTCGCAGCTCTTAGCTCGTAGGTCGCATCTCTTAGATCGTTAGTCGCAGCTCTTAGGTCGTTGGTCGCAGCTCTTAGCTCGTAGGTCGCAGCTCTTAGCTCGTAGATGTGTAGTCGTTGGTCGCAGGTCTTAGGTCGTTAGTCCCAGGTCTTAGCTCGTAGGTCGAAGCTCTTAGCTCGAAGTAGCAGCTCTTAGCTCGTAGATGTGTACTCGTTGGTCGCATGTCTTAGGTCGTTGGTCCCAGCTCTTAGCTCGTACGTCGCAGCTCTTAACTCGTAGGTCGCAGCTCTTAGCTCGTAGGTCGCAGCTCTTAGCTCGTAGATATGTATTCGTTGGTCGCAGCTCTTAGCTCGTTGGTTGGTCGCAGCTCTTAGCTCGTAGGTAGCAGCTCTTAGATCGGTAGTCGCAGCTCTTAGCTCGTAGGTCGCAGCTCTTAGCTCGTAGATGTGTACTCGTTGGTCGCAGGTCTTAGGTCGTTGACCCCAGCTCTTAGCTCGTAGGTCGCAGCTCTTAGCTCGTTAGTCGCAGCTCTTAGCTCGTTAGTCGCAGCTCATAGCTCGTAGATGTGTACTCGTTGGTCGCAGGTTTCAGTTCTTTGGTCCAAGCTCTTAGCTCGTAGGCCGCAGCTCTTAGCTCGTAGGTCGCAGCTCTTAGCTCGTAGGTAGCAGCTCTTAGATCGGTAGTCGCAGCTCTTAGCTCGTAGGTCGCAGCTCTTAGCTCGTAGATGTGTACTCGTTGGTCGCAGGTCTTAGGTCGTTGACCCCAGCTCTTAGCTCGTAGGTCGCAGCTCTTAGCTCGTTGGTCGCAGCTCTTAGATCGTTAGTCGCAGCTCTTAGCTCGTTAGTCGCAGCTCATAGCTCGTAGATGTGTACTCGTTGGTCGCAGGTTTCAGTTCTTTGGTCCAAGCTCTTAGCTCGTAGGCCGCAGCTCTTAGCTCGTAGGTCGCAGCTCTTAGCTCGTAGGTCGCAGCTCTTAGCTCGTAGGTCGCAGCTCTTAGCTCGTAGATGTGTACTCGTTGGTCGCAGCTCTTAGGTTGTTAGTCACAGCTCTTAGGTCCTAGGTCGCAGCTCATATCTCGTAGATGTGTACTCGTTGGTCGCAGCTCTTAGCTTGTTGGTCGCAGCTCTTTGCTCGTAGATGTGTACCCGTATTCCCAACCAGCTCTGAGTTCGTTATTGGAATCGACAAAAAAACTTAACGGTAGGTGGTCATGTCAGGGGACTAGGTGTCCATGTGAAAAACCTGAGTGGTCGGGGACTAGCTTGCCTTGTGAAAAACCTAAATAGATGCGGATTAGGTGTCCGAAGGGAAACTTAAATGGTAGGGAACTATGTGTCCGTAGGAAAAACCTAAATTATACGATATCATGTGAAAAACCTACATGGTTTGGGACTTGGGGTCCATGTGAAAAAAACAAAATGGTAGGGATATTGGTGGTCATGTGAAAAATCTGAATTGTAGGGGAATAGGTTGCCATCTAAAAAACCTAAATGGTAGGGGACTAGGTGCCCACAGGAAAAACGTAAATGGTAGGGAACCAGGTGTCCGTAGGGAAAACCTAAATGATAGGTTTTCATGTGAAAAACCTACACGGTTGGGGACTAGGAGTCCATGTGAAAAACCAAAATGGTAGGGGTCTAGGTGTCCATTCGAAAAACCTAAATGGTAGGGGACTAGGTGTCCATGTGAAAAACCTAAAAGGTAGGGGACTAGGAGTCCGTAGGAAAAACCTAAATGACAGGTTTTCATGTGAAAAACCTACATGGTTTGGGACTAGGTGTCCATGTGAAAGACCAACAAGTTAGGGTACTAGGTGTCCATGTGAAAAACCTAAATGGCAGAGGACTAGGTGTCCATGTGATAGACCAAAAAGTTAGGGTACTAGGTGTCCATTCGAAAAACCTAAATGGTAGGGGACTAGGTGTCAATTTTAAAAACCTAAAAGGTAGGGGACTAGGAGTCCGTAGGAAAAACCTAAATGACAGGTTTTCATGTGAAAAACCTACATGGTTCGGGACTAGGTGTCCATGTGAAAGACCAAAAAGTTAGGGTACTAGGTGTCCATGTGAAAAACCTAAATGGTAGAGGACTAGGTGTCCATGTGTAAAACGTAATAGGTTGGGGACTAGGTGGCCATGTGCTTTTAAGTTAATCCTATGGATCATATCTTGGTCACCTTGTCCCATATCATTCAGGTTTTTCACATCCCCAACCATGTAGGTTTTCAAAAGACAACCTATCAATTAGGGTTTTCCTACTGACACCTAGTCCCCTACCATTTAGGTTTTTCCTACGGACTCCTAGTACCATACCCTTTAGGTTTTCATATCGACCCCTAGTCCCCTACCCTTTAGGTTTTTCACATGGCAACCTATTCCCCTACAATTCAGATTTTTCACATGACCACCAAGACCCCTACCATTTTGGTTTTTCACATGGACACCTAGTCCCCAAGCATGTAGGTTTTTCACATGAAAACTATCATTTAGATTTTTGCAACGGACACCTAATGCCATTCAGGTTTTTCACATCGACACCTAGTCCCTAACCATGTAGGTTTTTCAAAAGAAAACCTATCATTTAGGTTTTTCCTACTGACACCTAGTCCCCTACCATTTAGGTTTTTGCTACGGACTCCTAGTCCCCTATATTTTAGGTTTTTCACATGGACACCTAGTCCCCTACCGTTTAGGTTTTTCACATGGACACCTAGGTTTTCATGTGAACAACCTACATAACAGGGGATTAGGTGTCCATGTGAAAAACCTAAATGATAGGTTTGTATGTGAAAAACCTACTATGGACTAGTCCCCTACCATTTTGGTTTTTCCTGCGGACACCTAGTCCCCTACCTTTTACGTTTTTCACATGGACACCTTGTCCCCTACCATTTAGGTTTTTCACATGGACACCTAGTACCCTACCATTTTGATCTTTCACATGGACACCTAGTTCCAAACAATGTAGGATTTTCACTTAGGTTTTTCCTACGGACACCTGGTCCCTTACCATTTAGGTTTTTCCTACTGACACCTAGTCCCCAAGCATGTAGGTTTTTCACATGACAACCTACCATTAGGTTTTTACATGGACACCTAGTCCCCTACCTTTTAGGTCATCTCATGGTAACCTAGTCCCATACCATTCAGAGTTATCACCTTGTCCCCAGCCATATAGGTTTTTCAAAAGAAAATTTAGGTTTTTCCTACTGACACCTAGTATCCTACCGTTTAGGTTTTTCCTTGGACTCCTAGTCCCCTACCTTTTAGGTTTTTCACATGGACACCTAGTCTCCTACCATTTTGGCTTTTCACATGGTCACCTAGTCCCCAACCATGTAGGTTTTTTCACATGAAAACTTATCATTTAGGTTTTTCCTACGGACACCTGGTCCCCTACCATTTAGGTTTTTCCTACGGGCCCCTAGTCCCCTACCATTTAGGTTTTTCACATGGCAACCTATTCCCCTACAATTCAGAATTTTCACATTGACACCTAGACCCCTACCATTTTGGTTTTTCACATGGCAACTTATTCCGCTACAATTCAAATTCTACACATGACCACCAAGACCCCTACCATTTTGGTTTGTTCACATGGACACCTAGTCCCGAACCATGCAGGTGTTTCACATGAAATCCTATCATTTAGGTTTTTCCTACGGACACATAGTCACCTACCATTTAAGTTTCCCTTCGGACACCCTTCTATTTAGGTTTTTCACAAGGCAAGCTAGTCCCCTACCATTAAGGTTTTTCACATAGACACCTAGTCCCCCGATATTAGGGTTTTTCTCATGAACACCTACCGATTAGGTTTTTTGTCAAGTCCAAAAACGAACTCAGAGCTGGTTGGGAATACGAGTACACATCTACGAGATAAGAGCAGCGACATATGACCTAAGAGCTACGACTAACGACCTAAAAGCTGCGACCAACGAGTACACATCTACGAGCTAAGAGCTGCGACCTACAACTTAAGAGCTGCGACCTACGACCTAAGAGCTGCGATTAACGACCTTAGAGCTGCGACCTACGAGCTAAGAACTGCGACTTACGAGCTAAGAGCTGCGATTCACGACCTAAGAGCTGCGACATTAGAGCTAAGAGCAGCGACTTACGAGCTAAGAGCTGCGACCTACGAGCTAAGAGCTGCAACTAACGACCTAAGAGCTGCGACCTACGAGTACAAATCTACGAGCTAAGAGCTGCGACCTACGAACTAAGAGCTGCGACTAACGATCTAAGTGCTGCAACCTACGAGCTAAGAGCTGCACCAATGACCTAAGAGCTGCGACTGACGACATAAGAGCTGCGACCAACGAGTTCACATCTACGAGCTAAGAGCTGCGACCTACGAGCTAAGAGCTGCGACCTACGAGCTGCGACCTACGAGCCAAGAGCTGGGACCAACGACCTAAGCCCTGCGACCAACGAGTACACATCTACGAGCTAAGAGCTGCACCTACGAGCTAAGAGCTGCGACTAACGATCTAAGAGCTGCGACCAACGAGCTAAGAGCTGTTTATTCATTTCAAATAAAAATGAGTAAACATCTGACTGTCGACACAGACCTAAAATTAAAGTAGTCCTTGTGAGGGGCGGAGGTTATATCAGTCACATTGTAGGTGATAACCAGTGACTGATATAGGTTTTATTTCACTGATAGAACTTCATATCTCACCAGTTAGCATTAAATAACATGTATTATTATGGTCACAAATTGATCACCTCATTGACGATCAGATGGTGTGCCAATCAAATAATACGGCATACCGGTATGTAAATACATCGACTTATCTATAGTGTAAAGTGCTAATTTAAATAACATTTTAATCATGCTGTAAACATCTGAAGCGACATATGTAAAGCCTAGGTCCAACTGAGGAATTCCAAATCGGCGATGTTCTTCCGATTTCTTCCGACACCACCCGATTCATCACAATTCTTTCCGATATCACAAATGCTACGGTCACAAAGCTCGTACGATATCCGATATACCCATTGTACTATTCAAAATGTTATGGCGAAATTAGCTGAATTTCAGAGTCTGTCGAGGGACAATTATGCATTTTTCCTTGCATATATAAACATGACATGAAATATCAACCATTCCATAATCATCTTACATACTATAATAATACACAAAATGGGTGAGGACAGCTTCCATGTGAGCTTTCTACTTCAAAAATCTCTACGAGCTCGTAGACAACTCGGGAGCTCGGTGAAACATTTTCACCGAGTCACCGAGTCCTCTACGAGTCACGAAAATCTGTACGATGCCCGTACGAGTTTGGATATCCGTACGGGCTCCGTACGGACGCCGTGCGAGTTCGCCAAAATCAACTCGTACGGAGCTCGTAAGGAGCTCGTAGGGCAAATGTGGCCGTAACAAAACTGACTCATGACTTTCCCGAAGCTTTCCCTAGACCACGAGGAACATGTTCCCAATGTCCTGAATACCCATTAATTTAATCGGGAGTACATCGCCGAGGCCAATAATGCTCAGTGGGACCTAGGCTTAAGGATTTCTTGACTAAAAAAAAAACAGCAGACAAATATTTCACGTAAAACATGCACAGCATCATTAAGTGTAATGTATTGGTGTTTTTATACCATCGATCAAGCTTGTGATTGATTTTGTCAAGGAGGCATAAATATGAGAATAAATAGTGTGGTAATTAAGTATGGGTATTGATGGCTTCACAGCATAGATAAATAACACAGTCTCTCCCAGTATCTGTGGTCTTGCCTATAAGACAAGTTATAATTCGCTGGCTTAGAATAAGAAGGTACAAAATCAATATTTTGACAAACAAGAAAAATCTGGCTGAAAACTACTCTTTACTTATGGAAAAACAAGCTTTTTAAACTTCAGTTTGATCAACATGACCACTTCCGATTTTCATGAAAATAGGATTATGATGCAGACTTCAAAAGTGCATGAGTCCAAAAAGTTCGCAAGTAGTCGTAACGATCTTCTAATTCTAAGGCAGCGACTTATATACGTATACAGTGGTAGGTGACTGCATCCCAACACATCTGAAGGAAAGTCAACATTGGGCTAAAATGCCGCGAACACAGATCGCCTTAAAGACCGTCTACGAACAAAATCCTTTACAAAACTAGCCTTCAAGTGACACAAATTTCATCTAGCATCATCGAGGACCACCTGTATACAAACATCACGTTTTGCTGTTCCAATGAGAGGTCTTTTACACACAGGTTTGACTGTCCAGTACAACCTCACTAGAGCAACGGTCTTTAGGAAACACAACAAAGTGTCGTTATTGTATAGAGGTTGTTGCTCTTGGGAGGTGAAATTTAACTTTTTGTATTTTCTGTAACAAAATGTTTATGCTGTTGAAGAGAGTTCGTTGCTCTATGGAGGGTCGCTCTGGAGAGGTTATAGTGTACTTATAGGTACATGTCCCACCAACATTACATGTCAGAGAGGTTGTTGCTCTATGGAGGGTCGTTCTGGAGAGGTTGTTGCTCTATGGAAGGTCGCTCTGGAGAGGTTATAGTGTACTTATAGGTACATGTACCACCAACATTACATGTCAGAGAGGTTGTTGTTCTATGGAGGGTCTCTCTGGAGAGGTTGTTGTTCTATGGAGGGCCTCTCTGGAGAGGTTGTTGTTCTATGGAGGGTCTCTCTGGAGAGGTTGTTGTTCTATGGAGGGTCGCTCTGGAGAGGTTATAGTGTACTTATAGGTACATGTACCACCAACATTACATGTCAGAGAGGTTGTTGTTCTATGGAGGGTCTCTCTGGAGAGGTTGTTGTTCTATGGAGGGTCTCTCTGGAGAGGTTGTTGTTCTATGGAGGGTCGCTCTGGAGAGGTTGTTGCTCTATGGAAGGTCGCTCTGGAGAGGTTATAGTGTACTTATAGGTACATGTACCACCAACATTACATGTCAGAGAGGTTGTTGCTCTATGGAGGGTCGCTCTGGAGAGGTTATAGTGTACTTATAGGTACATGTACCACCAACATTACATGTCAGAGAGGTTGTTGCTCTATGGAGGGTCGCTCTGGAAAGGTTGTTGCTCTATGGAAGGTCGCTCTGGAAAGGTTGTTGCTCTATGGAGGGTCGCTCTGGAAAGGTTGTTGCTCTATGGAAGGTCGCTCTGGAAAGGTTGTTGCTCTATAGAGGGTCGCTCTGGAAAGGTTGTTGCTCTATGGAGGGTCGCTCTGGAGAGGTTGTTGCTCTATGGAAGGTCGCTCTGGAAAGGTTGTTGCTCTATGGAGGATCGCTCTGGAGAGGTTGTTGCTCTATGGAAGGTCGCTCTGGAAAGGTTGTTGCTCTATGGAGGGTCGCTCTGGAGAGGTTACAATGTAGTTATAGGTACATGTCCAACCATCATAACACGCCAGAGAGGTTGTTGCTCTATGGAAGGTCGCTCTGGAAAGGTTGTTGCTCTATGGAGGGTCGCTCTGGAGAGGTTACAATGTAGTTATAGGTACATGTCCAACCAACATAACACGCCAGAGAGGTTGTTGCTCTATGAAGGGCCGCTCTGGAGAGGTTACACTGTAGTTATAGACATGTGTACCAACATCATCACTCGACAGACCACTTGTAAGCATCAAAAGGTGAAACCACTAAGTATGTAACCAGGAATGCTTTAATCACACATCAACAAAGCAATCAAATAAAAGACAGGGATTACTGTACAACAATACATGTATCTGGTTATTAAATTTCCTGGATTTTGGTTAAACACGATTTCGTTGGGTCGCTATTACTCGCCCAAGGCACTCTCATGCAGAGCTAACATTTTGTGCACTTACATTTTGTGACGTTTGTGTTGTGCGTCCGGCGTCCGGGTCATTGGTGATCCGGGTATTTACAAAGTTAGAACTTAAGAATAGTACGGAGATTTTAACATGCTCCTCGGTCTACTTTCAGCATAATTTTGCTAAACAGAGAAAATTTATCAGCTGTTAAATTATGCTAAAATTATGCTAGCCCTGGCTGTATGTTTTCAAAAGCGGATAGTATCATGGTGACGCAAATTTAAAGGACTGATATGGCACGATTTGCTCGCGGAAATAGATATATTCAACACAAGAACCTTGTAATATATGCATGCATAAATATTAGGATCATGTCAATATCTCCATGCTATATAAGCATATCGAACGTAAATAAATGCAGCCACCAGTTATAATAAATTTACAGTACGCATTGAAGACAACTTTTGTTTTTTGCCAGTATGGTAGTAATCAAGGTACTATAATTGTCTTTTATTGAGATATTGTAATTGGTAGGTATAGAAAAAAGATCAAACGGTAGCTTACAGCTTTCCTAACTTGTCTTCAAAGTGAACAAACTCTCGGAACAGGGTAATGGCGGGTCATAAATCTTGTAGTTAGAAGCTATAATAGTCGGATGCTGGGTATGGATAAAGGAATATTTCATCAATTGTTGAGATAATTAGTAAAACAAAAGTGGCATAAAACTGGACCGTTGTAAATAAATCAGCCATAATTACTAAGTATGCTCATTAAAATCGACGCGACATGAAAAGTTAACGTTTCGTAAAGTGGAATTATTTATCCATTTTTTTTGACAAGCGGTACAGTTTTTTTGTTAAACATGGGAAAAAATCAAACATTATTGATCAAATGAATTTTAATTTCATTGTAGAGTATAGGTAATTTATATGAATGGTTAAAACGGTTAGAATGAATGGATTGGTAACGTTTTAAGTTATATAATGAGTGAGTCAAACGCATAAAGATCCTCGTATAATTTATTAAAGATTAAACACAGTTTGACAGTTAAAAGGATTGAACATCTTGAGAAAGCACCTGTTAAACACAAGAAAATGTTTGTCAATCGATTCCCATTTTTTAAAAAAAAATTTACTGTAAAGTCAATACATTTCGTGAAAAGAATTTATTACATTCCTGGATTTTATAAAATGGCAATTTTGTGTACATTGTAGTTGAAAATTTTACGGATTTAAAACTTGGCTTTGAAAAGCATTTGACAAATTTATGAATTTCAAGTGTCAATAAATGTCGTAGGGGGTACGTTTCGTGGATAAAATTAGCGAAAGTGAATCTCCTAAGAATATCTTAAAACATACAGTAGCATGCTTGTATATGTTTAAACATTTGATTGATTTGAAACGGTTCATTGTGGTTAGAGTTTTATTTGCTATTAATGAAAAGATGCGTCACGTTTATGTTAATGGTGAGCGAATTTTACGAACGAATATTTATCCTCATGAATCATGCATGGTACGATAGACCGAAGGTGACATTAAATGTTCAGGAATTCACGATTTCAAATCGCGAAATCATGCAGGTTAAATCGTTAAATAGTGAAGTTGAAACCGTTCATCTTCATCATAAGTTTTTACCAATTTACTTTATGTCGATTGTGAAACAAGATCTTGCAACTTCTATAAATCATTCTCGACACCTCATTCCTGATGGGATATATCGCAATGAGGGTATGAGAGAGACAGCAGATTTCTCTTACGAATTGAACAGTTTAATGTGAACATTCCGCAAACAACCTCGATCATAGAAACAGTTCGCCAACTATGCGCAGTTAGCGGTTATCATTTTGCGAACAAAACTAACGACATCGTTAGGTATTCGCAGCTAAACATTCAGTTTGCAGATTATTGTTCTGAGCGTCTCGCAAGGGAACTACTGTTAGCATGTGTAGATCGTCAATGGTATGACACGATCTAGGGTCGAACCCGGGACCACCAACGCTCAAAGGGGACACTCTACCACTAAGCTATCGAGGCAATTCGTAAATTTGTAAATTGTGTATTCGTGAACGCGTGACATTTTGACATTAAATCGTGACATTTTATTTTTTGAATTGTGAAGTTTTGAATTTTAAATGTCCCCGCCGGTTATCCGTACCGTCTACACACATATGACTAATAGCCGTTTTTTTTGGTGAATATATCCATTAATTATGATAATCCGCCAGTTGACATACAAAACCTTTTCATGCATACGACTGTGGGAAATTAATTTATTTTATGTAGTTAAACATAGTTGCGTATTGAGCACACTGAAAAGTTGATAGATTTATGATATACGAATAAATGTAATAAAATTGTTTGGATAATAGAATATTAAAATGAGCTATTCATACCCTGTAGATAAAGACATCTTTACATGTAACCCGTTTGACACTGAGCGTAAAAAACAAATTAGCATGTCTGATTCACCAATTTGATTCACTTCTAAATATCCTCCCTTGATTGGTCAATTTTAAAGATAAAAAATACAGACAACCAATCAATCAAATTCGAGTTTACAAAATTATTTGTTACATGGGAGGCTGCAAGCAAATTATCCGGATATTGGACCCATCAGTTTTGGAACTACAGTAGTATCCTTATACATTTGTATCAATCGGATATGGTTAACGGAGTGTGGTGATTCAATTCCAGACAGAAATGAATTCCAAAATGGCTGGTTGGTGGACCGATACGCAGATGAACTGTAGACCGTTGCACAGCAAAGTGCTCCCGAACGCCACCGAAGCGACCCGTTGCATAAGAAATCGCTCGGTATATAGCGCTCGCCTAGCAAAGTGATGAGAACACTCGGCGAGCACTGCTCACTGGTAGCGTTCCGTTGCATAGACGTAGTAAAGCGCTCCCCAAAAAAGCGCTCGGCAGCGCCTTTAGTTAGGCAAAGAGAAATGGTTACCGAATATCTACAAGACCCTGTCTGATGTCTGATTTTGAATGGTAAGAATCAGGAATTACTGTGACCAGAAAGTACTTGTCACTTAAGTCAATTTGGCTGGCCCCTTTTACTATGAATAGGTGTGACAATATAAGAAACATATACTTCCCATTTTTTACCAAGTTAATGCTCTATTCTACTACCGACGATAATATGCCCCAGTGGGATCTAACCTGAGACCTTCCCCTTTCTTGGGATTGTAGTTCTACCCAATGGTACACCATAGTTTGTTGGAATGAGGTTTAACTGCCGTCACATATTTTAATACTAACTATATTGCGTGCAAAATTCTTACATTTCAAATTAAACTATCCAGCGAATAACAACTGAAACCGGATATTTTCTTTCTTCTTTCACCTATGTCGCCGTGTCATTACCCGTTTTGTACTTAAACACGCTATTCTATAAAAACATTATACTGTGCAAAAATGAAATATGTTAATAAATATATAATAATACAACATATAAATATGCGACACATGTAGGTCATATCAGATAGCCATCTCTCAATTGTCTTGATGAAGAGGTGGTCGTATCGTTCCTGTTTATAAATTGAGTAACCGTCCCAAATCTTAGTTTTAACAAGATTCTACGGGACCCAATCTAATGTAATGTACACTTTGGGGACGGGCACCGAGTACTTGAGTAATAGGAGTAAAAATATCATTGTAAAAAAACAATACAATCATGACCCGACGGACATTACTTCCGGATTTATGTCGGAAAGACCCGAGTAGTTACGAATGCTCACGTATTACACTTCGAGCCGAGTGATCGAATGTGAAAATTTCTACAGTTTTTTGTATTGCTTTAATTATATGCTTTCATTTATACTCGCCACCGGAAAACCATATAGGTGAGACCCCAGGAAGAGATTAGTCACTTTAGTTTGGGGGGGGGGGGGGGTGGTGCAAGATACATAGGATGCACCAGTTCCAGAAGCATCTTTGGTTGTTTTAGGTGCCGATGTAAAGCATCATACACGGGACCTCGGTTTTGAAAGTCTCGTCGGAAAGACTGTTATTAAGTTTGATGTTTGGTTGGGAAATACAGAGAAGCATTTCTGTTTTAGTCCGGCTGGAATCTGGATCGAACCCACAACCTTCGGATCAGCAGTCAGTGGCTCTCACCACTGGAACATTTGTCCATGATATAACCCATTAAATGATGGTCACCAGGGCACTGTTTTATTAAAGCTTTTTCGGAAATCTTAAACTTACGTTCAAATTGAAATTCTTTATAATTCTTTAACATATGAAAATTGTGATAAAAGGTACTAATATTTCAATATCAGTTATGCTTCCGTGGGCCGTTTTGCCGAGCACTCCATGAAACCTTGGGAAAAGACGGCTTGAAACTGTAGTCCGACACTCCGAAGGTTTCACAGGTTGCAAGGCAAAACGGCCCAGCTGCTGATAAGGATCCTACATTTGTTTAAAGCTTACATTTCTTCCATTAGCGTGGCGTATGCTTAATAGAAATCGGTATAAAATAAAATACTAACGGCTATTTTTGTTTTCCAAGTAAAGCACATTTCGTCTTTGACCTGTAGCCAAAAGTCACGTTGTATTGCTCAGTATAAATGGGAATATGGCTTCTCTCATACCCTCGTGGAGATGGATAACATCAGGAATGAGGTGTCGAGAGTGATTAATATATCAAGTTTGAAAAATGTGTTTCACAATCGACCTTTAATTAATTAGACTTACATGGCAACTTGGACAAAGTTTGTTTCGCCATCGATATAGACTAAAATAAATTAGTGTAAACTAACTCATTCACAAAGTGTGAATTCAGACAGTATAAATAAATCACACACTACGACAAGGAGTTTGAGATAACTGCTGATCTAGCAATAACTGATTAATTGTTCAATCTGATAAATACAGGTCGCGTTAAACTTTGTGATTGATTGGATTAATTTGTTGTAAACATTTCTAGGATCGGTTAAATGATTTGATTAAACGATCGAGCTCTACTTTACTAGTAATTAAAGGTTGGTTATGTAGCACGTGTTTGTTCCATATTTGTTATGCACCAGCCAATTGAAACCACGTCCCCCAACCCGGGGAATACCGGGAATTTTTACTTTTGCTTTTTCAGACCCTTGGTACGATCCCTGCCCCCTCCACGGCCATACATATGATAAAATCCCCGCAAATTGCACCGCCCTGTTCCTCACGGCTATATTTCACTGCTATTTTGGCGCGTAACAAAGGCCCCGTACTCACCCGGCAGTGCGGTGACATCGGAAAGGTAAAAACACGCAACTGTTCCCCCGCAATCCCAGCCCTTACCCGGGGTTTGGGGGAGGCGTGTTTCAATTGACTGGTGCATTACTTTTCAGGACCTCTACCTTCACTGGGTTCCGTCTCTGTCAAACGAGAATTGGGTGTCTGATTTCAAATAAACACCAAAATGCCCGTGGTTCAACAGGCATCAATTTCTATGTGAAACTCACATTGACACTCAACATGGATTAAATGGTTCGGCTGGGGGTGAACAAGTGGTGAGTGCTACTGATCCGAAGGTTGTGGGTTCGATCCCACCTCCAGCCGGATTAAAACAGAAATGCTTTTCAGTGTTTCCCACCTAACATAACTAAAATTCCTAACAGTCTTACGGACGAGATTTAAAAACCTAGGTCCCATGTATGATGCATTACATCAAGCACGTAGAAGAACCGGTGATGCTTCTGGAACTGGAACATATTCAGTATCATGCATTATGTGGCCGTGTGGTCTGCAAAGTATCTGGAAGTGCCAGGAAGCTGTGTATCGGTGCTATACACCGGGCACATTAAAGAACCAGGTTGTCTATTCGAAATAAGAGCTAGGCGCACCTCTGCAGCGCCGGACATGCCTGTATCTCATGTCTCTCTCTCTCGCTTCAGGGGCTTTCTCTCAGTCTGTCCCTCTGGTCAGGTCATGCTGTATCTGCACTGGTAGAGGATGCACCTGCGCCCTTGTGGCTGCAACATGGGTAAAGTGCCTTTGAACGTGCGTTCGCATGAAAAGGGCGCTATATAAATCTGGTATATTTATTATCCCCAAAAACTAAAGTGACTAGCCTCTTCTGGGGGCTGCGCACATATGTTTTATCGGTGGCGAGGATAAATAAAAGCATAGACATCTGAGTCGGTGGATGACAGGAACTTGTGATTGGGTAGTCTCCATATGACTGAAATACTGTGGGCAAAATTAAACAAACATACTAGCAACCAGCTAGAGTGTTATTTCCGTTTTATTGTGATTCCAAACTTTCCGTTAATTAATGTTAAATGGTTTGTAGAAAAATAAATTAAAACGTGTCTTTCATAATCGTCTGTGCGTATATTTATTTGGTAGTTAAGCAACGTGTTACATAATCTAACAAACTATAACTCATTAATGAACCATTTCAAAGCGAGTAACAAGTAAAAAACCGCATCGCCTACATACCGGTATATAAACAGTCTTAAGTCTAACATGTCTGGAGCACACCCTTTTTACCCAGATAAACCAGCATGATTGAATAATCACAACATGAATACAGCATGGCTGATGTATGTTTCGGTATACATCCGATTTTCGGCCAATTTGTCTAATTTCTACCTTCTGATGCTGCATTGAAGATTGAACATTGAAGAATGGTTAGTTACTTTCAAGAAACTGAAACTATTTAACTGTAGTTTGTGAATATACCTACAAAACATAAATATACATCCGCCATGTTATAATCATGCTGTGAGTATCCAATCATGCTGGTTTATCTGGCGACACAGGCAAGAACAAAATGCTACCTACCTACCTACCTACCTACCTACCTACCTACCTACCTACCTACCTACCTACCTACCTACCTACCTACCTACCTACCTACCTACCTACCTACCTACCTACCTACCTACCTACCTACCTACCTACCTACCTACCTACCTACCTACCTACCTACCTACCTACCTACCTACCTACCTACCTACCTACCTACCTACCTACCTACCTACCTACCTACCTACCTACCTACCTACCTACCTACCTACCTACCTACCTACCTACCTACCTACCTACCTACCTACCTACCTACCTACCTACCTACCTACCTACCTACCTACCTACCTACCTACCTACCTACCTACCGCGCCATTATAGGATAAAAGTGACAGTATTTAAACGGTGACAGTTCAATATGTGTGGGTGCTATATCTAAAAAGGGAACATAACTTTCTGAATGATTTCTTGTAATTTATGTGAATTTTGACCTTGTGCTTTTTTATGAAATCTGAAATACTTCAAATTATGTACCCACACATGATGATCTTTTTTACCAAAACCACGAACTTTAGTCCAACTGAAATTAAATGATTTTAGAGTATGTCGAAACTGTATAAGGTTTTGTCTTTTATACTTTTCATAGTTTTTTGTAACTTCTGCATTTAGATAAATAAGTAATTATTATAAGATGTCACTTATATCTTTATAATGACGACTTAGAAATGCATATTTTAAGGGCATCGGACTGTGAGCGTAGCATGACCGTGCGACCACATACACGCGTCAAAGGGGCTTGTTTGTCCCTAGCAAGAGACAAACAGAAATAAAAACGTAAGGCGATGCTGCTGAGACAAAGACGAGCTCCATGGCCACCCCTTCTTTTCTAGGAGGGAAGAAGGGGTGTAGGGAAACAACCACAGAGCAAGTCAAGCAAAACAGACTACGCCAAACGCTTGAAATTTGGATGACCCATTACGAAACATACACTTTATATACGACTGCTAAATGACTGAACGTGGACTTCATTTCGTGGATGCATTGATAAATATGTATGTTAGACAATTTGAACCTTGCAATAAATGTGATGAATTTTAATGAAACGATTACGTCTGAATTAAACACTATATTGTCCAAATGTCGTTATACTTGGCTATAATTTGAATTAGATATATCATAAATTAAAATGTTTTCATCTTTCCTTTGTAATATTTCCTACCCCGGGGCATATAACGTAAACTAAACGTAGCCACATAATAAAAATAGATTTGCACAACAATTTTCACACCATTTCACACGTGACGATACCTTTCCAAATCAAATCTTATCCGACGCAGTGAACTCCCCGTACCGAGGTCTTGAAAAGTCTTTGCTTACAAGTGTTGAACGAAGGGTGATCCAGAAAGAATAGGACTGTTCTCATATCTTCTTACTCAACGCTTAGATGAAATTTATCTCATGTGCATAGCAATTTATGCTATATATACTGTCAGCATCATATGTTCGTTGTTGTTGGTGATTCTCATACGAAGCTTTGTCATAGAATCCTATAACGCGGAGGCCGGCCACACTACTATTTTACATTACTATCCTTATTAAAAATGTGACTATCTTAGTAACCACTGGGTATATTATAGCGTCTAATTGTACGGCATTACTTGGATGCCACTGACACGTGCATGAAAACTTGTGAAGCAATCGATCTTTGTTTATGATCATATCATGTCGCCGAAAAAGTAATACAAACATAATCCTGATTGAAACGGAATGATATGAAATTCTCAGAAAAGTGGCTGGATAATTCACATAATCACAAATACAACTGCATAATTATATAGATAAACCACAATCATTCGGGCGTAACTGTACTTTTAATAATAAAATAATCCAGGTAATTAAAGGGGATGTATTTCACCACTCAGAATAGAAGCACATATTTGAAATTACAACTTATATCGTCCTCCTTGGCATAGTTGGCTAAGCTACTGCTTATAGATATAAAATCAATATATTTGCTCGGGATCGAATCCCACCCGTTTTGAAAATATTTTTATTTGCTAAATAAAACATCTACGCATATATCTAATATACATTTCTAAAATAGATCTGTTTCCTTTGTACATTTGTTTACACTGAAATCATCCCAGTGAAATCAAAGAGGAAAATTTGTAATTCAACCCGAATTTCATTCAGAGCGGATTAAAAGTAATATAAATGAGCCAGTCTCCAGGAAACTGCTATTTTGACATTATGTAATTACTGCATGTAACAAGGTTTTAAAAAAGCTTTCATATAAGAAAAAATGACTTATCTATAGATTCAATTTTAAGTCATTTATCCATAATTATATTACTATATCTTAGCTTTAAAATTTCTAATGAATTATTTGGAAATCACTTACTTTGTTGCTATGGCGACCAATTTCAGAAAAGTACTCTGATTGAGAAAAACGAGGAGTAAGTTGTTTAAAACAGTAGTAGCCTTTCTCTAAATGTGAACGTTTACAATTTGGATGTACATTTTAAAACTTAAAATATCATTCTAAAACTTGATACCATTTGGAACAATTTATGTCAAGAATTGATCAAATGCTGTACAGTATTTATAAAGTTCTTGTTACGACGACGTCGAATAATGTTTGAATGACGTTCGCGACGTCACACTAAAAGGCTCTGAATAGGGCCTCTACAAAACAGATGTTACTTCCTTAAAAATCAAGATACTAACAAAATTTCTTATGCATTTTGTTTCATGAAGATTATCCTTGTAAATAATAAAAAATCTCAATTTTTTTTCGTCAAAATAGCCGGGTTTCCTGGAGACTGGCTCAAATGAAACAGAGCAAATTTGTATTAAACATAAAACATAATTTTACCATTAATACAGTTCTTAAATATGCATGTACATTTTGTATTACGATAATATAATTTTGTACTAGTTTAGTAGCGGATTCGAACCTACAACCCACATAAAACGATTTTTTTGTATATTACACGTTAACCACTCTCTCAGGTTAAAATATAGATCAAGTACATCAAATATATCAAGTTTAATAAATTATATATTCATGATATACCAGAAAAATAACGGTAAATATCGTTTCAACCTTAGCAAATGGACTCGACCGAGGGCCATATTTCGAAGGTCGTTGTACATCTATACATCAGTCGTGACTAGCAATACCATTAAGCTGTCAAGCGTGTACCAGCAGTGTTTTTACCGGGGGGGGGGGGGGTCAACCAACATTTTCCCCATAGCTTTGTCCGGACGGACTCATATAATTGACAAATCAGTCTCAATGTACATGTATTAATTATAATCACATTTCTGTCAAGCCAATCGGGGGTCTAGATCCCAAGTTCCCTCCTGAAACCGCGTATGAGGGTGGTAGCCTGTGTTTTAAAATTGACTGTAGCGTACTGAACGTATATATGGACGCAATGATTCAGTCTTTAAGGTAGCGTGAACTTGGCACGTACATCTGCAGTCTGCACTCAGATCTGCAAATGAAATATTTTGCAGACCTATGTCTCCAGTCTGCACTCTCGGATATGTTATTAACAGAATAAGTGATACCACCTGATTAAGGTCTTGTCTTAGTATATTCAGACCCGGTCCCCCTTGTAAATGTAGGCTTTCAAAAACAGAAAGTATTGGTTTTATACCACCAAAAGCATTGCCAGTCCCTGTGGAATATTGTTTAAATTTAGCGCCAAAAAGTTTATGTTTAAAAAAAGATTATTAAGGCAGAAAATGGGATGTTTGCAAATATAGAAACGTATTATATCGACTTCGTCGGCCATCAAAGTGACTGAATTGCATTTATCATGCAAAAACTTTATCACTAATAATAGCAACTATTAAAACTAATTAAAAGTAACCACGTCTATGTCATGACGTGTGTCATGATCCGCCCATGCAGCTAGTAAAATTCACATCAAATTCTCTTTTTCTGTTGCTGGGGCTTCTGTCACATTAACAGACAGCAGTCGCTCGTATAATATTGTAACACTCCTGAATGTGAAACCATGGGAAACGTGGAGACAATCTCATCCTACCTCGGTAAGGGGCGATCACTGCGTCCTGGTAAGGTTTGATTTGGACAAGTGTCGTCAATTGTAAAATGGTGTGAAAAAAACTGTGCAAATCTTTTTATATTATGTGGCTACGTTTGGTTTACGTTATATGCCCCGGGGTAGGAAATATTACAAAGGGAAGATGAAAACATAGCCTGATTAGTTCTTATTTATGATATATCTAATTCAATTTATAGCCAAGTGTAACGAAATTTGGACAATAAAAAATTTAATTCAGGCGTAATCGTTTCATTAAAATTCATCACATTTATTGCAAGGTTCGAATTGTCTGACATACATATTTATCAATGCATCCACGAAATGAAATCCACGTTCAGTCATTTAGCAGTCGTATATAAAGTGTATGTTTCGTAATGGGACAAGTGGTCTAGTGGTAAGGGCTACTGACTGCTGATCTGAAGGTTGTGGGTTCGATCCCTACTCCAGACGCTCAAAATAGAAATGCTTTTCAGTGTTTCCCACCTAACATAACTAAACTTACTAACAGTCTTTCGGACGAGACGTTAAGCGAGGTCCCGTGTATGATGCTTTACATCGGCACGTAAAAGAACCAGGGATGCTTCTGGAACTGGAGCATCTTCTGTATCATGCACTATCCCCCAAACACTAAAGTGACTAACCTCTTCTGGGGGCCTCGCCCATATGGATTATCCGGTGGCGAGGATAAATAAAAGCAAATAAACAAAATAAACATGGGTCATCCAAATTTCAAGCGTTTGGCGTAGTCTGTTTTGCTTGACTTGCTCTGTGGTTGTTCCCTACACCCCTTCTTCCTAAGAGGGGATGGCCATGGAGCTCGTCTTTGTCTCAGCAGCATCGCCTTACGTTTTTATTTCTGTTTGTCTCTTGTTAGGGACAAACAAGCCCCCTTGACGCGTGTATGTGGTCGCACGGTCATGCTACGCTCACAGTCCGATGCCCTTAAAATATGCACTTCTAAGTCATTATAAGGATAAAATTGACATCTTACTTGGCTATAATTTGAATTAGATATATCATAAATTAAAATGTTTTCATCTTTCCTTTGTAATATTTCCTACCCCGGGGCATATAACGTAAACTAAACGTAGCCACATAATAAAAATAGATTTGCACAACAATTTTCACACCATTTCACACGTGACGATACCTTTCCAAATCAAATCTTATCCGACGCAGTGAACTCCCCGTACCGAGGTCTTGAAAAGTCTTTGCTTACAAGTGTTGAACGAAGGGTGATCCAGAAAGAATAGGACTGTTCTCATATCTTCTTACTCAACGCTTAGATGAAATTTATCTCATGTGCATAGCAATTTATGCTATATATACTGTCAGCATCATATGTTCGTTGTTGTTGGTGATTCTCATACGAAGCTTTGTCATAGAATCCTATAACGCGGAGGCCGGCCACACTACTATTTTACATTACTATCCTTATTAAAAATGTGACTATCTTAGTAACCACTGGGTATATTATAGCGTCTAATTGTACGGCATTACTTGGATGCCACTGACACGTGCATGAAAACTTGTGAAGCAATCGATCTTTGTTTATGATCATATCATGTCGCCGAAAAAGTAATACAAACATAATCCTGATTGAAACGGAATGATATGAAATTCTCAGAAAAGTGGCTGGATAATTCACATAATCACAAATACAACTGCATAATTATATAGATAAACCACAATCATTCGGGCGTAACTGTACTTTTAATAATAAAATAATCCAGGTAATTAAAGGGGATGTATTTCACCACTCAGAATAGAAGCACATATTTGAAATTACAACTTATATCGTCCTCCTTGGCATAGTTGGCTAAGCTACTGCTTATAGATATAAAATCAATATATTTGCTCGGGATCGAATCCCACCCGTTTTGAAAATATTTTTATTTGCTAAATAAAACATCTACGCATATATCTAATATACATTTCTAAAATAGATCTGTTTCCTTTGTACATTTGTATACACTGAAATCATCCCAGTGAAATCAAAGAGGAAAATTTGTAATTCAACCCGAATTTCATTCAGAGCGGATTAAAAGTAATATAAATGAGCCAGTCTCCAGGAAACTGCTATTTTGACATTATGTAATTACTGCATGTAACAAGGTTTTAAAAAAGCTTTCATATAAGAAAAAATGACTTATCTATAGATTCAATTTTAAGTCATTTATCCATATATTACTATATCTTAGCTTTAAAATTTCTAATGAATTATTTGGAAATCACTTACTTTGTTGCTATGGCGACCAATTTCAGAAAAGTACTCTGATTGAGAAAAACGAGGAGTAAGTTGTTTAAAACAGTAGTAGCCTTTCTCTAAATGTGAACGTTTACAATTTGGATGTACATTTTAAAACTTAAAATATCATTCTAAAACTTGATACCATTTGGAACAATTTATGTCAAGAATTGATCAAATGCTGTACAGTATTTATAAAGTTCTTGTTACGACGACGTCGAATAATGTTTGAATGACGTTCGCGACGTCACACTAAAAGGCTCTGAATAGGGCCTCTACAAAACAGATGTTACTTCCTTAAAAATCAAGATACTAACAAAATTTCTTATGCATTTTGTTTCATGAAGATTATCCTTGTAAATAATAAAAAATCTCAATTTTTTTTCGTCAAAATAGCCGGGTTTCCTGGAGACTGGCTCAAATGAAACAGAGCAAATTTGTATTAAACATAAAACATAATTTTACCATTAATACAGTTCTTAAATATGCATGTACATTTTGTATTACGATAATATAATTTTGTACTAGTTTAGTAGCGGATTCGAACCTACAACCCACATAAAACGATTTTTTTGTATATTACACGTTAACCACTCTCTCAGGTTAAAATATAGATCAAGTACATCAAATATATCAAGTTTAATAAATTATATATTCATGATATACCAGAAAAATAACGGTAAATATCGTTTCAACCTTAGCAAATGGACTCGACCGAGGGCCATATTTCGAAGGTCGTTGTACATCTATACATCAGTCGTGACTAGCAATACCATTAAGCTGTCAAGCGTGTACCAGCAGTGTTTTTACCGGGGGGGGGGGGTCAACCAACATTTTCCCCATAGCTTTGTCCGGACGGACTCATATAATTGACAAATCAGTCTCAATGTACATGTATTAATTATAATCACATTTCTGTCAAGCCAATCGGGGGTCTAGATCCCAAGTTCCCTCCTGAAACCGCGTATGAGGGTGGTAGCCTGTGTTTTAAAATTGACTGTAGCGTACTGAACGTATATATGGACGCAATGATTCAGTCTTTAAGGTAGCGTGAACTTGGCACGTACATCTGCAGTCTGCACTCAGATCTGCAAATGAAATATTTTGCAGACCTATGTCTCCAGTCTGCACTCTCGGATATGTTATTAACAGAATAAGTGATACCACCTGATTAAGGTCTTGTCTTAGTATATTCAGACCCGGTCCCCCTTGTAAATGTAGGCTTTCAAAAACAGAAAGTATTGGTTTTATACCACCAAAAGCATTGCCAGTCCCTGTGGAATATTGTTTAAATTTAGCGCCAAAAAGTTTATGTTTAAAAAAAGATTATTAAGGCAGAAAATGGGATGTTTGCAAATATAGAAACGTATTATATCGACTTCGTCGGCCATCAAAGTGACTGAATTGCATTTATCATGCAAAAACTTTATCACTAATAATAGCAACTATTAAAACTAATTAAAAGTAACCACGTCTATGTCATGACGTGTGTCATGATCCGCCCATGCAGCTAGTAAAATTCACATCAAATTCTCTTTTTCTGTTGCTGGGGCTTCTGTCACATTAACAGACAGCAGTCGCTCGTATAATATTGTAACACTCCTGAATGTGAAACCATGGGAAACGTGGAGACAATCTCATCCTACCTCGGTAAGGGGCGATCACTGCGTCCTGGTAAGGTTTGATTTGGACAAGTGTCGTCAATTGTAAAATGGTGTGAAAAAAACTGTGCAAATCTTTTTATATTATGTGGCTACGTTTGGTTTACGTTATATGCCCCGGGGTAGGAAATATTACAAAGGGAAGATGAAAACATAGCCTGATTAGTTCTTATTTATGATATATCTAATTCAATTTATAGCCAAGTGTAACGAAATTTGGACAATAAAAAATTTAATTCAGGCGTAATCGTTTCATTAAAATTCATCACATTTATTGCAAGGTTCGAATTGTCTGACATACATATTTATCAATGCATCCACGAAATGAAATCCACGTTCAGTCATTTAGCAGTCGTATATAAAGTGTATGTTTCGTAATGGGACAAGTGGTCTAGTGGTAAGGGCTACTGACTGCTGATCTGAAGGTTGTGGGTTCGATCCCTACTCCAGACGCTCAAAATAGAAATGCTTTTCAGTGTTTCCCACCTAACATAACTAAACTTACTAACAGTCTTTCGGACGAGACGTTAAGCGAGGTCCCGTGTATGATGCTTTACATCGGCACGTAAAAGAACCAGGGATGCTTCTGGAACTGGAGCATCTTCTGTATCATGCACTATCCCCCAAACACTAAAGTGACTAACCTCTTCTGGGGGCCTCGCCCATATGGATTATCCGGTGGCGAGGATAAATAAAAGCAAATAAACAAAATAAACATGGGTCATCCAAATTTCAAGCGTTTGGCGTAGTCTGTTTTGCTTGACTTGCTCTGTGGTTGTTCCCTACACCCCTTCTTCCTAAGAGGGGATGGCCATGGAGCTCGTCTTTGTCTCAGCAGCATCGCCTTACGTTTTTATTTCTGTTTGTCTCTTGTTAGGGACAAACAAGCCCCCTTGACGCGTGTATGTGGTCGCACGGTCATGCTACGCTCACAGTCCGATGCCCTTAAAATATGCACTTCTAAGTCATTATAAGGATAAAATTGACATCTTACTTGGCTATAATTTGAATTAGATATATCATAAATTAAAATGTTTTCATCTTTCCTTTGTAATATTTCCTACCCCGGGGCATATAACGTAAACTAAACGTAGCCACATAATAAAAATAGATTTGCACAACAATTTTCACACCATTTCACACGTGACGATACCTTTCCAAATCAAATCTTATCCGACGCAGTGAACTCCCCGTACCGAGGTCTTGAAAAGTCTTTGCTTACAAGTGTTGAACGAAGGGTGATCCAGAAAGAATAGGACTGTTCTCATATCTTCTTACTCAACGCTTAGATGAAATTTATCTCATGTGCATAGCAATTTATGCTATATATACTGTCAGCATCATATGTTCGTTGTTGTTGGTGATTCTCATACGAAGCTTTGTCATAGAATCCTATAACGCGGAGGCCGGCCACACTACTATTTTACATTACTATCCTTATTAAAAATGTGACTATCTTAGTAACCACTGGGTATATTATAGCGTCTAATTGTACGGCATTACTTGGATGCCACTGACACGTGCATGAAAACTTGTGAAGCAATCGATCTTTGTTTATGATCATATCATGTCGCCGAAAAAGTAATACAAACATAATCCTGATTGAAACGGAATGATATGAAATTCTCAGAAAAGTGGCTGGATAATTCACATAATCACAAATACAACTGCATAATTATATAGATAAACCACAATCATTCGGGCGTAACTGTACTTTTAATAATAAAATAATCCAGGTAATTAAAGGGGATGTATTTCACCACTCAGAATAGAAGCACATATTTGAAATTACAACTTATATCGTCCTCCTTGGCATAGTTGGCTAAGCTACTGCTTATAGATATAAAATCAATATATTTGCTCGGGATCGAATCCCACCCGTTTTGAAAATATTTTTATTTGCTAAATAAAACATCTACGCATATATCTAATATACATTTCTAAAATAGATCTGTTTCCTTTGTACATTTGTTTACACTGAAATCATCCCAGTGAAATCAAAGAGGAAAATTTGTAATTCAACCCGAATTTCATTCAGAGCGGATTAAAAGTAATATAAATGAGCCAGTCTCCAGGAAACTGCTATTTTGACATTATGTAATTACTGCATGTAACAAGGTTTTAAAAAAGCTTTCATATAAGAAAAAATGACTTATCTATAGATTCAATTTTAAGTCATTTATCCATATATTACTATATCTTAGCTTTAAAATTTCTAATGAATTATTTGGAAATCACTTACTTTGTTGCTATGGCGACCAATTTCAGAAAAGTACTCTGATTGAGAAAAACGAGGAGTAAGTTGTTTAAAACAGTAGTAGCCTTTCTCTAAATGTGAACGTTTACAATTTGGATGTACATTTTAAAACTTAAAATATCATTCTAAAACTTGATACCATTTGGAACAATTTATGTCAAGAATTGATCAAATGCTGTACAGTATTTATAAAGTTCTTGTTACGACGACGTCGAATAATGTTTGAATGACGTTCGCGACGTCACACTAAAAGGCTCTGAATAGGGCCTCTACAAAACAGATGTTACTTCCTTAAAAATCAAGATACTAACAAAATTTCTTATGCATTTTGTTTCATGAAGATTATCCTTGTAAATAATAAAAAATCTCAATTTTTTTTCGTCAAAATAGCCGGGTTTCCTGGAGACTGGCTCAAATGAAACAGAGCAAATTTGTATTAAACATAAAACATAATTTTACCATTAATACAGTTCTTAAATATGCATGTACATTTTGTATTACGATAATATAATTTTGTACTAGTTTAGTAGCGGATTCGAACCTACAACCCACATAAAACGATTTTTTGTATATTACACGTTAACCACTCTCTCAGGTTAAAATATAGATCAAGTACATCAAATATATCAAGTTTAATAAATTATATATTCATGATATACCAGAAAAATAACGGTAAATATCGTTTCAACCTTAGCAAATGGACTCGACCGAGGGCCATATTTCGAAGGTCGTTGTACATCTATACATCAGTCGTGACTAGCAATACCATTAAGCTGTCAAGCGTGTACCAGCAGTGTTTTTACCGGGGGGGGGGGGGGTCAACCAGCATTTTCCCCATAGCTTTGTCCGGACGGACTCATATAATTGACAAATCAGTCTCAATGTACATGTATTAATTATAATCACATTTCTGTCAAGCCAATCGGGGGTCTAGATCCCAAGTTCCCTCCTGAAACCGCGTATGAGGGTGGTAGCCTGTGTTTTAAAATTGACTGTAGCGTACTGAACGTATATATGGACGCAATGATTCAGTCTTTAAGGTAGCGTGAACTTGGCACGTACATCTGCAGTCTGCACTCAGATCTGCAAATGAAATATTTTGCAGACCTATGTCTCCAGTCTGCACTCTCGGATATGTTATTAACAGAATAAGTGATACCACCTGATTAAGGTCTTGTCTTAGTATATTCAGACCCGGTCCCCCTTGTAAATGTAGGCTTTCAAAAACAGAAAGTATTGGTTTTATACCACCAAAAGCATTGCCAGTCCCTGTGGAATATTGTTTAAATTTAGCGCCAAAAAGTTTATGTTTAAAAAAAGATTATTAAGGCAGAAAATGGGATGTTTGCAAATATAGAAACGTATTATATCGACTTCGTCGGCCATCAAAGTGACTGAATTGCATTTATCATGCAAAAACTTTATCACTAATAATAGCAACTATTAAAACTAATTAAAAGTAACCACGTCTATGTCATGACGTGTGTCATGATCCGCCCATGCAGCTAGTAAAATTCACATCAAATTCTCTTTTTCTGTTGCTGGGGCTTCTGTCACATTAACAGACAGCAGTCGCTCGTATAATATTGTAACACTCCTGAATGTGAAACCATGGGAAACGTGGAGACAATCTCATCCTACCTCGGTAAGGGGCGATCACTGCGTCCTGGTAAGGTTTGATTTGGACAAGTGTCGTCAATTGTAAAATGGTGTGAAAAAAACTGTGCAAATCTTTTTATATTATGTGGCTACGTTTGGTTTACGTTATATGCCCCGGGGTAGGAAATATTACAAAGGGAAGATGAAAACATAGCCTGATTAGTTCTTATTTATGATATATCTAATTCAATTTATAGCCAAGTGTAACGAAATTTGGACAATAAAAAATTTAATTCAGGCGTAATCGTTTCATTAAAATTCATCACATTTATTGCAAGGTTCGAATTGTCTGACATACATATTTATCAATGCATCCACGAAATGAAATCCACGTTCAGTCATTTAGCAGTCGTATATAAAGTGTATGTTTCGTAATGGGACAAGTGGTCTAGTGGTAAGGGCTACTGACTGCTGATCTGAAGGTTGTGGGTTCGATCCCTACTCCAGACGCTCAAAATAGAAATGCTTTTCAGTGTTTCCCACCTAACATAACTAAACTTACTAACAGTCTTTCGGACGAGACGTTAAGCGAGGTCCCGTGTATGATGCTTTACATCGGCACGTAAAAGAACCAGGGATGCTTCTGGAACTGGAGCATCTTCTGTATCATGCACTATCCCCCAAACACTAAAGTGACTAACCTCTTCTGGGGGCCTCGCCCATATGGATTATCCGGTGGCGAGGATAAATAAAAGCAAATAAACAAAATAAACATGGGTCATCCAAATTTCAAGCGTTTGGCGTAGTCTGTTTTGCTTGACTTGCTCTGTGGTTGTTCCCTACACCCCTTCTTCCTAAGAGGGGATGGCCATGGAGCTCGTCTTTGTCTCAGCAGCATCGCCTTACGTTTTTATTTCTGTTTGTCTCTTGTTAGGGACAAACAAGCCCCCTTGACGCGTGTATGTGGTCGCACGGTCATGCTACGCTCACAGTCCGATGCCCTTAAAATATGCACTTCTAAGTCATTATAAGGATAAAATTGACATCTTATAATAATTAGTTTAAAGGGACTATTGACTGACTTTGTTTCCATTATACATTTAGGTCAATAAATGTCTATTTTTAACATCAGAAACGAAAATTCCGATATTTTACGAGTATTTACGATGTTTATGTCGACTAATCATATACGCGTAGTGCACATTTTCCGATACCGCTGATATCGGAAATTTCCGGAAGCGCGTTCGTATATCTTCGTAAAATCTGACTGTGACGTCACAATCGGTACTCGCAGTTTAATCTGTCGCTCAAACCGCGTGCTCAAACAGAATGTTTCTGTTGATTTCAATCACAGTTTAGTGCAAATCGGGAAAATTTAACTACCTGTCTTGAGAGAAGCATCTTTTATTGTAAAAAATAAATTGATTTTATGGGTTAATACATATCGCTGGCTTAGAATTTGAAGGTTGTAAGTACAAAATCAATATTTTGAGAAAACAAGAAAAAACCCGTGTCTGAGACCAGTTCCGATTTTCATGAAATTAGGCTCATAAGAAGCGCCTCGTGGTGCAGATTTTAAATATGTATGAGTCTTATAAGGTCGTAAATAGTACTTACTGTCTTCTATTGCTAAGCAAGCGATATATTTACATATATACACTGTGTAAAGAAATATTCCATAAACTAGCCTTTCATCGTTTGCACCCGGTCAGTATGTTAGTGTGCTAATTAATAATCAAATTCAAATGTGCATAACTTTTTTAAAATAATAGTATAGTAGACCAATCTCCTGATTTTCTACCTCGGGTTTTTATTGGTGTTTATCAAAGAATACGCAAGAATCTTTGGTGTTATCCATGTGCTCTATCGCTTAGCAGTGACATACATTTTGTTGATTGCTAGCAACAGAGTGACAAGGTTGTATTTAATTGCAACTTCCGTAATATGTGTAATATGCGTACACGGTTTGCCATTGGCAGTTAACAAATAAACTAATTACCAATGTACAATCACGCGTTAGCAATAAAAACATAATCGTTTTCTAACATAACGTTATAAATGTCGGGTCAAGTACAATAATTTGAGCTACACATATTTTATATGCACCATTATACCAGAACTAAAGATGTAAGTCCTAGATTATAAGTCAGTTAAAATTCCAATGTGTTATATTCTTTGATGATATCGCTTAGGTTGGTATCCCGCGGTAATCAGTCGGGGTTCTATGATCTACGACTGGTCGCGGTGTCTTGCTGATTAGTTTACTGTCAATTAACAATGTGTCACCAGTTACTTTGATTGCAGTTTTCGCAAGGTCAGATAGTGTTGCTATATACGATTTGTAGTAATGTATACATAATATTATATATGTCTGACAGTACTCTGGCCTATAGCACGGATATACACAGAATGTCTAGTGTATTTCCGTGCCTATAGATACTTTCAAATAAATTTACATCGATCCGTCATGATTTTCAATTGTCTTAGACCTTACATATAATTTTAAATCTATATTTTTATAATTATGCTTTAGAGATTGAATGCAATTGAGTACAGCAATGATATTACATAGACCAAACCAACATAATTATGTTCAACATTATAAAAACAGCTTTTAAGGAAAATTCCACACGTTCTCGTTAATTGGGATTTATGTGTTCTTATTTTATAACAAACAATAACATACTTTCACGTGTCTAGGGCTTAAATTTAAATGACATATTTTAAAAGAGTCAAATTAAAGACGAAGCTTTTTGTCTCAACATGTGATTGTCAATTTTTTTGGAAAATATAAATGATATTGCTTCAAACTCAGACTAAATTTAAGAAAATATACATAATTATGTATCTCTTACTTCCGATGTCCTCAGGGTTTAATAAATTTATTTAGTGTATAAATTACTTTCATGGCATCGCTACCAACCAATTTAAGCTGAAATTCTCTAGTTTCTAGACGTGCCAATGTATTAAGAATTTCTTCATTATTAATGAAATAATGCTTAATTAAATATTGCACAATTTCCATTGATTTTAGTTCGTGTCCTACAAAAACCAATAAACCGTAGCCGAAATGCTGCAATATGATTGGCTAACGCCACCTGTCAATCAAAATCAACAGGAAGGTCAATTACCAGTCCGTGTAGCCAATGCGGTCAGCGATATTTACAGTGTGAATGTCTGGCAGATTTCTTCGTCGCCGTTATTATGATTTCCCTTATTAATAATAGGTTTGAATTGATTCGGCAAAATATTTTCATTGCCATCATAATCTGTATCCGAAGAATTTATCGTTTCATTAGCTCAGGGACCGTATATATCTTCCCAGACTAGCTGAGTCGGAGAACTTCGCTGTCCGACATCTTGTTAATAGCACGATTGTGACGTCACACGCTTCGTTTCTAACATCGGACTTTTCCGGAGATATTTCCGTAAGTTTCCGTACAGGTATAACAATGGTCGTGAACTATCGGTTGTACACAGGTAAATGTAAGGGGAATTTCGGGGAAAATGTTGCGAATGCAATCACGATGCCGAATAGAACTATTACACAAAAGTTTAAATCACCGGTAAATATTCCCTTTAATTACTTATTTACCGTAGGTAGGTAGGTAGGTAGGTAGGTAGGTAGGTAGGTAGGTAGGTAGGTAGGTAGGTAGGTAGGTAGGTAGGTAGGTAGGTAGGTAGGTAGGTAGGTAGGTAGGTAGGTAGGTAGGTAGGTAGGTAGGTAGGTAGGTAGGTAGGTAGGTAGGTAGGTAGGTAGGTAGGTAGGTAGGTAGGTAGGTAGGTAGGTAGGTAGGTAGGTAGGTAGGTAGGTAGGTAGGTAGGTAGGTAGGTAGGTAGGTAGGTAGGTAGGTAGGTAGGTAGGTAGGTAGGTAGGTAGGTAGGTAGGTAGGTAGGTAGGTAGGTAGGTAGGTAGGTAGGTAGGTAGGTAGGTAGGTAGGTAGGTAGGTAGGTAGGTAGGTAGGTAGGTAGGTAGGTAGGTAGGTAGGTAGGTAGGTAGGTAGGTAGGTAGGTAGGTAGGTAGGTAGGTAGGTAGGTAGGTAGGTAGGTAGGTAGGTAGGTAGGTAGGTAGGTAGGTAGGTAGGTAGGTAGGTAGGTAGGTAGGTAGGTAGGTAGGTAGGTAGGTAGGTAGGTAGGTAGGTAGGTAGGTAAACATCTACGAGCCACGAGCTAATAGCTATGTATTTATATAAAATATGAGTAAATATCTGACCGTCGATGTACGACCTACGTGCCATCTTCACAGACGTACCCTTCCACAAGACACCGGCAACTTTTACACATGTGGAGGAAATTCGACATTGTTGTCAAATGTTGATGGAAGGCATAATGCCTAGACATAAAGTCTGGTATTTCCCGCCAAGTTGAAACTGAGACATATTAACTGCCAGACAAAGAGCGAACGACGAGAAAGGGCAATAGTTAGACTATTGAAAGTAGGGAATTATTGTGACCCTTTTAAGGGCTATTTTATTACGGGGCAGTTTATCTTCAGTGTACAAAAATGGACATTCAATTATAGATCCATCAATCAGATTTAGCTGATACACCCCTCATAGACGGATTGTTTTGAATGAGTTGTTTATACCGGTCATTTTGACTGATAGGCACAGACGTATGCCCTATAATTAGCGGACCACTTGGACAGCGTTCACTGTGTCCCCCTGCCCGGTCATTGGTAACTCAACACCACTTATTGTCCTCGAAACATCTTAACAACAGATAAAAGTTAGTATTAAATTTACAGCCATTTATTTACTAATCAAATCATTATAATCACGTGACGTTCGCGCATGCGCTCGCGGGTATTTAACGACAGGTTGAAATTGGGACTCAATTAGTGGTTTGTTTGCAAATTATTATTTAGAGTTTGACTTTTCAGCGAATGAAGGGAACATCTCCCTCAACGACCTGTCCTAGTCTATAACACATGACTTATCGCCTGGAAGTCTTCTTGTAGAGAGTCTCTTTTGAGTTCGGGTTCGATCCCAGACCGCGTCATACTGAGAGAGCATTCACCTAAATACGTCAACGATTGGCTCCACTGCTCTCTCTCTGCAGTCAATATAATTCCCAGTATGCTACGGTTTCTCACGGTAGACATATGGTATAGATATGTCCTTCCCGAAAGGTCCCGGAATTCACCGGCGATCCCCGGATTGAGCCGGTATTTTTATATCGCTCCTGGTGACTCCCGGTGTCTCACGGTTGCATTACACATTTTAAAACAACCGGTCGTTAATTAGCCGACCCGGTGCATCACGGTTTATCCCGGATCTCACCAGATGATCCCGCACGTTCACGATGCCGCTACGATTGTCTCCCCTGTTAGACACGGTCCCCCCGGATTACAAACCGGTATAAACCGGGGATACCAAACCGGTACTGTGAGAGCGGGGCTTAAAAATATAAATGATACCAGTAATTCCCGTGCTAGACGCTCAACATAAAATTGGAAAACTGGGTTCTCTCTCATACCCCCAAGGCGACACTACGAACAGGCATAATATTATGACTTACAGCAACATTTAAAAAAACCTGTTTACCAAAATTGATTAACAGTACAAGTACATTTGACCCTGAAAAAATGTTTTATCGGTAATTTTACTCATTGCTGTCTGGATCAGATACCGGCAAGCCTTTAGTCAATGAGCTTGAATTTGCCATTTTTATAACAGCTCATTCATAAAATATAATGTATCAATTCGTTATAGTGGGAAAGAGAAAGAGAGTCGGTGATGTACATACATGTAAGTTCATAAGCGAATATTTCCGTGGGTTAAAAAAATTAGCAAATTTTGATTTTCAGAATTTGGTGTACGGACTTATTAGCAATATTTTCTATTCTTTAGTTAGTACAGTTCTATGTAATCCAAAATGTACGCTCGATGACAGGTTAGCTAGCGAGTTTAGTAAAATCGCAACATTTGTCAAAAGATAATGAAAAATCGGACAGTGAATGTAGCACTCAACAGAATCAGCCGAGCACAGACAACATGAATAACGCAGACAACAATCACACGACACAATGCCCAACACAAAACTGAATATACTTACAAGCACAGCGATAACTTATGTATTCGACATTGAAATCACACATCCGTACAGTCGGTTGTTGAGAAAATAATGGTACATTATTTAAATAAGTGGTGTTGGATTATCGTTAGAGATAATCTCTTTGAACAAATAATCACAGGTTACCATTAACATAATATCGCTGATTTAGAATGAGAAGGTCGTAAGTACAAACACACTATTTAGAGAAAACAACAAAAAAACTGTCTGAAAACTACTCTTTAAATATGTAAAAACAAGCTTTTTCAACTTCAGTTTGGTCAACATGACCTGTTCCTATTTTCATGAAAAAAGGGTTCATAAGAAACGCCTAGTGGTGCAGATTTCAAATATACATTGTATACGAGTCTTATAAGCCAGCGATATGTAACTTCTCGTACAGAACGTTGATTTACGGCGAAATCGACCGTACACTCAAATCTCATATCTGGAAATTCACCCTTTGTGGTATCGCGTTGTCGCATTGTTGTATCGCGTTGTCGCATTGTTGTATCGCGTTGTGGCATTGACGTATCGCGTTGTCGCATTGTTTAATCGCGTTATCACATTGTTGTATCGCGCTATCACATTGTTGTGTCGCGTTATCGCATTGTAGTATCGTGTTGACGCATTAAGGTATCGCATTGTCGCATTGCGGTATCGCGTTGTCGCATTGTTGTATCGCGTTCACTCATTAAACTATCGCGTTGTCGTTTTGACGTATGGCGTTATCACATTGTGGTATGGCGTTGTCGCATTGTTGTATTGCGTTGTGGTATCGCGTTGTCGCATTGTTGTATCGTGTTGTCGAATTGTGGTATCGTCTTGTCGCATTGTGGTATCGCGGTGTCGAATGGTGGTATCGTTAGCGTGCGTTCGACTACATTCATGGCACTAACAGGATTTCATAGATTTGATTGTAGCATAAGTATTTATGTCAAACACTTAATTAATATGTAACATTGTCTAGTTAAGTAGTTTATTATACACATTTCCGTTACCACCCTATACTAAGAACAAAACAAGTGTAGGATACAAGTGGTTGCAGTATTTGTTTGTAATTACATTACGTATTTTTCTTTAACCTTGCACGTTCGCCAATAGTAAATTGTTTAACATTTTAGTGGAGTGGTCTATTGCGATCGTACAAATGTACTTCACATTGCTAGGTGATAGCGGCGTACAGCACATCGTACAACCCGATGCGTGTTAGACAGCTCTGTTTGTGGAAGGCAGCTTAAACGCGGGCATCTTCTGAATCATGCACTATCCCTCAAAACAAAAACTAAATTCACTAACCTCTTCTGGGGGCCTCGCGAATATGGATTTCCGGTGGCGAGGATAAATAAAAGCATATAAACCAAACCATTCGTTTATTGCAACAACCAACATAATTGCTATATAAAAAAGTCAGTCAACAACTGTTACAGGAAATACCAGTATTAAAAGCAGATATTGTATAATTAGTTGCTGTGTTGTTTCATGCTTTGCAACAAAAAGTTTTGTACTCGATGTAATCGACACAGCCCGGTTTATTCTGGATCAACCCCGTAAAGTGAAGTTCGTTGATTTCTCTCAAGTTTCTATTTCATTCCAATACTCAGCAGTCCCAGATATACGAGTAACCAGAACAAATATCGACCCGCCATGGGTGCCGATATATAAGAAACGACTGATGTGAAATTGAAATTGAACCACTGTGCAGCTCTTTTATATTCAGATGCAATGTAATTGTTTTACATAAAATAGTCATTATACACACGTTAAAGTTAAACGGTCTCAAATGCAATCATTAGATAATCACAACGAATCACGAATCTGTTTTCCTCCTAGTTAGAAATAGCACTAAAGACATTAAATTTTATTATCACAATTTTCCAAATTTTCCAAATTTTCCAAATTTGCATATTTTTTATTTTTAAACATTCATTTGGAACAAAGCATCTGCGTAATGAAGAAATACTGGTCGAAAGCTACAGAAATGCTACAGTGTCTTTGTAACTTTACTGTTGTTTTGTTGTTAATGTTTTACTAGACCAAGTGTTACATTTTGGGGTACTTAAAACTTTACTGTATGAACGAATATAAAGATAATAACATATCGGACAGGGAAGGCAATACTCAACAGAGACAACTAAGCACAAAAAGGCACATACAGGGAAGAACTACAAAGAAAAAACACAGACAGCAGGTACATGCTACATTTAAAATGTAGGTGACAAGGTCATGTGTTCAGAATGGGCCAATCCCGACTACCCAAAGTGGCTCTACGGTGGACACCACCTGGGAACACAAACATCCATTTACTGACTGTATGCATGCTGCTCTTATTTGACATTGTCTTCACTGGTAAGTTGTTCACAAAGCTTCTTGGTAGAAATTCAAGACATTTTGACATACTTTGAAATCATATTTCCTTGAAATCAAACAATAACAATTCTAATCATGCTTTCTTAGTGATTATGGTAGCTCTTAACATAATTATTGAAAACTACGAAAAAATAATCAGCTTTATACAGTATAACCTCTCCAGAGCGGCCCTCTGTAGAGCATCAACCTCTCTTTAACAACTTCAAAATATCCCTAAGCCTATGTGTAATATAATTTTAACCTCTGTATAGCAACAACCTCTTAACAAAGGCCAATATTTTCAGACATGTATGATTATATGTGAATGAGACTGGAATAAAGAATAAATATATATTAACGAATGAAAAGGGTCGAAAAATAAAAATAAACGTATATAAGGCCAAAACTGTTGCGATAGTTTTAGCCAATGGAATGTTAACCCAATTTACACTTCCTAGGAGTACTGTTTCATCAAAGCACTTGCGGGAATCGTAAAGTTACGCATAAAATTAAAATATTCGTGATTCTTTAACAAATACACATAAGGAACATATTTGATTTGAAGGAACGCATTTACTGAATCACCATTTATATAACAGACTCACTTTCCACAATTTGCAACTTTTAATGAATTACATAGGGTTTAAATGTGCGCATAACTTTTAAATTATCGTAAGTGCTTTGATAAAACAGTACCCCTTTCGCCACCCACCACGCACACATCACACACCGTTTTTCTTTCTTACATACCAACACAGATTTGAATCAGACTGACCACTGGTCAAATATCTGCTCATTAATTCAGCTTCAAATGACCACAGACATAATGTCTACCATGGAACATGACGCAGCAACTTTGGTGTGGCAAACAACGGGTAACAGTTTATATATATATATATATATATATACATGCATTACATTGCATAGTTAATTATGTACAGTCTAACCTGTGTTGAAGATCACCTATGAAGAAAATGTCGCAACATCTCCACTGAAATAAAACAGCGAAGACTTAGGTGGCTAGGTCATGTGTTCAGAATGGACCAATCCCGACTACCCAAAGTGGCTCTAGCCAAAGACAGGACCAAATGGAGAGAGATCATTACAGCCTTATGTCCCACCGCGGACAAAGAGAGTAAGTACTATAGTCCAGTCAGGACGCAGCGGTCAAGTCCACTATAACGGTGTAAAACCAATTATAAAGGTTTATACTGTACAAACAACTATACTTTCAATGCTTAACTAACATACTAAACTTCGCTCTACCTGTTTTGACAATGGTTGTGATTTTTTGCGTACAAATAAACTGCAACGTCAATGTCACAATATCCTAACTTGACTATACTAGTAGTAGTCCTATTACAAAATATGTCAACAACTTTTTTGACTTTCATTCAATGATTTACAATGATATTCAACCGGTTGTGAGAGACCACTTTTCGAAATAAAACACTCCAGCTATTATAGATCTATTTATAATTATCATTTATAATAACCTTATATTAGACGTTTGGTAAATGTCGAGCTCTAATTATGATTGCATTATATGTGATAATAATTATATTACTTTTGATTAGATTGTTAATTGAAATCCATAATTACCTGTTGCAATATGCAGCGTCTACCGGCTCAGGGTAAATTCTGTTGATTTACGCTACTAAGATACTGACAAACTATTAACTGGTAGCTTATAATGTAATTATTATATTCCATATTCTATGGTAGTTATTTAGTTCTCTCTCCAATGACACAGTGGTTTAGGCATCCGTCCTGGTGTTGGGAGATGAAGAGTAATGATTCCCGGTGAGGGTCTTTTCTCAGTGTAGCAATACCACGTGACGTTTACATCTCACTAAAGGCTACAAATACAAGACGAAATTTGCTTTACTTCGAAAAAAATAGCCGTAAGTATTTTATTTCTGTGACTCCCGGTGAGGGCCTTTCTCAGTGTAGCAATATCATGTGACGTTTACATCTCACTAAAGGCTACAAATACAAGACGAAATTTGCTTTGCTTCGAAAAATAATAGCCTAAGTATTTTATTTCTGTACCGATTTCTATGAAATATACGCCAGTAAGCTTTCCACGACATGTAGCATCACTAACAGCAGCTGGGCCGTTTTTTCCAGCACCCTGTAAAACCTTGGAAAGAGAAGGGGCTTGGAACTGTAGTCTGATCGCATACAGGTTTCACATGGTACTAGAAAAAGGCCATGCTGCTGAAAAAGATCTTATGTTTCGTGGAAAGCCCATAAACTTTCCCTTAGAGTGGCGTATATTTCATAGAAAGCGATGAAGAAATAAAATACTACAATTTTAAAAGTTTACGTCCTAACAATGCTTCGGTTTGGTATAATAACGGATGGTTTTGTGAATTATAGGATATTCTGGTTATTTTACACATCAGTGATTTTATCTCATATTTTGTCTCAAACCTGTATGGAGACGTAGTACTGATAATTATTTTTTATGATTGAATGCATTATTTCACGAAAGACAGATATTTTAATAAATAAATAGAATAAGATGAAGTTGATTTTATGGTTCGTTAGTTTTAGATTAATTTAAGTTTTGGAAGATAGTCAGAGCGTTAGATCTAGACTACCAGTAGCATATAACGGAACAAAGTGACATAGAAATCAAACCAGACAAAAAGGTTTTCTTAAAACAGGAATTTGAAATTATATCAAGAAAATATGATAGCAGTCGACTTGTCATTACAATAAATGTATAGAGCGATTTTGAATGGATTAACTTCTATAATATTTTATGGATAGAATTTCAAATTCCTGTGGTCTTAATTGCGAATCTACCCTATTAACAGCGGACCCTTTTTATTCTAAATTTAATTATTTGGGTCCTTAGACTTGCAATTATGTGTATTAGGATCAACTATTTTTAAACTGTTACTTGTCTTAGATATTTTTTGCTATTTCAGAAAACATCTGTCACATGCAGCAAATATTATAAAATAAATACCCATGCATACACTTGGAACCCGTTGCCGAACTAAAACGTTACCGAGCGCTCGATAGCGCTTTGCTAGGAAACGGCTTGCTTTCAAATATCTAAGCGAAAACTACACGCTACCGACGAGCGCTCGCGGGTAGCAGACCGTTACACAGAAAAGCCCTTCCGAAGCGGTCCGTGGCACAAGTAAGCGCTCTGTGTTGCTCGACTAGCAAAGTCTTAAGAAAGGGTATGCTATCGGCATTGACCAGTGGGAACCTCTCGATCCAAAAGCGCGCACCGAACCTCTAGACCATCACGATACGTTCTTTTGTATTATCTGTATATAATATAATAAAATGATTCAAATCCCAACCGAATAATAAAAAGTATTTTGATACTAAAGTTGAATATGAGTCCGTGGTCACGTGCATTGAATTACACAGTTAATTACCTTATGCCGTCTGATTGGATGTTACTATTGACCTACTATCTTAATCCCACTGAGGAATTCCATGTCGGCGATGTTCTCCCGATTTCTTCCGACACCACCGATTCATCACAATTCATTCCGATATCACAAACTGTCTCATGACTTCCCGGAAGCTTCCCCTAGACCACGAGAAACCTGTTCTCGGTGTCATGATAGCTCATTAATTTTAATCGGGAGTACATCGCCGAGGCAAAATGGTGAATGGGACCTAGGCTTGAGGACAAGTTAGTCGGTATGCATCTACCTTAAGTACTTAAAGTGGTAGCAAATCGAGTGTTGCTTGCAAGACTTAAGTAACTGCACTTGAATAATAAACAGTTGCTACACTATTGTGGGCAATCCTCGAAATAATGTCAAATACTCAGGAACCGAAGTAATTACATGTATTCATTTAATTGAAAACGACGTGCTTTTTTCTACGTTATAGATGTAAAAACACAATGAAGAAAGAATGAAGTTGAACCGCGTTGTGAATATTACCGGTATCTGGAATTTGTCTTCTTTCCCATTTAGATAATTGTATAGTACGGATATTTTGACAAGATCCTCGACATTCTATTAGCATAATTTAACAGCTGATATCTTGCCTATATTTACAACCCAGGTTGTATTGTACTCGAGGTGTAGTTCAAACACAAATCTATCTAAAGGACCGACATTGCACGATTTCGTAGCTGAAATTGATATATTCGTCGCAAGAATCTTGTAATATATTAATGCACAAAGCTTAAGATCACGCCAAATTCTTCGTACTATAAAAACATGACAGTTATAAGACAGAGCACAGATAAATTGCCGTCATATAACGACATATAACCACGTAACACAGACGTATAACATAAACCTTATGATCTATTAACAACATACGGTATCCATAATCATGTCGTAAATACAGAATTCTTTTTGACGAAACTTTTATGAAAGCAAGATTATGTAATATTGTACGAGTGGAAATTTCCGCGGGTAAAAAATGTTTCCGCTTTCCGAATTTTGGACTTTTGGTGTGCTAGAATATATTAGGGATTTTTTGAAAAAGTTCTATGTTGGCAAATATTAATTTTACGCTGGATGGCATATTAGTGAATTTAGTCAAATGTGCGAAATTTGTCGTTATTGCCACGTCGCAAACTGAACCCTTTATACTATATGCTTCGCTTGCCAGACACTCGACATAATATTACTTAGTAAGTTGACATAAAATCGCTTATAGAAACACCTAAATATCCATTCGGAATACTAAGTATGATTCTACATATCATTGTTAAGTGAATAACTGAGGCAATATCATCGTACATAGAAACACCTTAATACCCATTCGGAATACCTCGTTTAATTCCCCCAATCGTAAATATTCGGGTCATTCCGTCATCGATGCCGAAGTAACCTGGGATAAATTAATAATTAAGAGATGCTGACAATGACTTAAGATATTTACATAAACATAACCCTATCCCCTTTCATAGTCCACCAAGTCGTTTACAAAATCTGCAAGCAATTCCTTCTAGTTAAAAAACCGGACCGTTGGCGTTATTTTAAAGGTCGACGTGCTTATAATGCCTAAGTCACACTGAGAAAAAGTCAACGGTGATTTGGAAATTGACATTTATCTCCCGGTGGTTCCGATTACTCCCGATGGCTCTAGACTTTGTGCAAAACATTGAAGAGGTCGTACTGAAATAGCACAAAATATGCAACGGGAACGCTTACCGACAATTCGGGGATTTTTTGCGGCGTAATGGATTTGTTTCAGCTTTAAAGACCGAACAAGTGAATCCATTGAGTCTTCTGTCTATCTTGCAGTTTGACTTAACCACAATACAGAGAAAATCTCATTTCCTCGAACATTTCGACAAATCAGCAATAAGCAATGGTTTCCTTCTTCTAATCCACGAAGAACGATCTATTTTTCATAAAAATCCGTCTTCACCAATACAAGAAGTAATTTGAAGTCAATGCACATATGCAAGTAGACTGTGCCATTTCGTGAAGTCCGTGCAGTTGACGGCGTGCGGTTTAAACCATTGAATATGAATCCAGTAAAACAACTATTCTACTATACGTACGCTTTATTGAAGGACACACCCCGTTAAGTTTAATCGTTCATTTGACCTCGTACATATTAACACGTTTTCTTCGTGCAAACGTTCCAAGTGCAGAACGATGACATGGCACGGAAGTCATGTGTTGATCTGTAGTTATCTGACCGTGGCCTTTGCTTCAATTGAGAAAATTGAGAGTTTGTTTTACAGTTTATTTAATACACTCAGCACATAGTACATGTGATATGAAAGTACAAAAATAATTACAAAGTACATATAAACATATGACAAGGTTGTGTGGTTGAAAAAAGGTAACAATAAAGTGGAATCAATGTTACAGTGTAAGAGTTGAGTTACATTGTATATACTATACAGATGGTTCAGTGAATATAACAATGTATAGAGGTTTTGTATAGGATAGAAAACGAGTGGGGCCGTCTATACGATAAAGGCACGGCAATACAAGGCGCCGATTGGCTGACAGCGACTTACCATGGTCTAAAGCCAGTTGCGCGACAGAAAGCTCACTGAGTAGAGGCCTGTGGGGAACTTGAATGAGACCTTTGGAGTTAATTAAGATACCTATATATATGTCACAAACTTGTATGTAGCTGTGGGGTTATAAAGTTTATAAAAGTACTTGCGCATTTGTTTGACCAGATGGGCGCATGGAGTGGGACTTCGTGACGGTTTGGTTTTAGTTGCATAGTTTAAAATTAACAGTGCTTGAGCTTTTGTGGGACCGGATTGGCGCATGGGGATTGGACTTTGTGTCTGTTCGGTTACATGCTTTTTCTTGTTCGTTTTCACGTTTGTCCATGTGACTTGTACTTTTAATATGTGTTTTCTTTAAAGTGTTTGTGGCTTTCGTGTGACCTCCGTAGCTCAATGGTTAGCGCACTTGCCGTTTAATCTGGCGACCCGGGTTCAAAACCGGGTGGAGGCACACAATTCTCGCCATGTTTCAGAAGAAGGCTGACTGGTAATAAAAGTATATGCTAGGCATGCAGTTTCTGTTGAACGCTACTCTTCCCTGTCCGATTTGATATAATATTCTTATCTTATTACGTCATCAAAGTCATATCATAATCTGATGTGTAACTTTGTCCAATGTTTAGTCACGTAATGTCTATAATTAATGTACAATACAAGTCACACGTCACAAAATATGTTAATCTGCATATTTACAAAAAAATGACGTGTTTTCTTAATTATGTTGTCCTGAAAATTAATAACTTGATATGAGTATGTTGATGTACATACGTTTGAGGCTGGATATGAGAGGCAGAGACAGTCGGCATCCGCAGAAATTAATTATTGTTGCTTGACTGTAATATCATATAATATTCGCGGACATTTAAATTCGCGGAATTTTGTAAAAAGCTTATTTACGAGGGGATCGTGATTTCGCGAACTTCAAAATGTAACTAGGAATAAAATGGAGAAAATACCTATGAGCTGGATTTAATTTTGTAGTCGAATGCAGCCAACAAAGATCACACAATTTTGTCCTTGACGAATACTAATGTATTTACAATATAATATAATATACAATCTGCATAAAATGTGTATTATTTTATTACATATTCTTACGTAATATGTATTTTTAATTAGGGCTTCCAGCCTTAGACTTAGTTTATACATTCCTACATTCATTTACGACCAGATGCTATACAACTCAATTTATGTATTCATAAACAAAATATTAACGTTCCATGTAAAGAGTTCTACGAAAAACATTGAGGGTGGTGTATACGAGCACCAGCATGTACTTCACCCGATTGCCAATTCCAACATGTGGGTATGATGCCCTCTATGATCTCTATATGTGACATACCAAAAGTGGTTGAAATGGTTAATTAGGTAGTGATATAGACACTAGCATGCTTATACATTTATTTCGGAACGTTGGGTGGAAAGACACATACATTGATTTCAAATAAAAAAATAAATAAGAATGTTTGAGAAATGAAACATGAACAGTGGTTTTAATTAACAAAGTTTACGGTGATGTAACTTGAGAGAAACGGCAGAGATAAAAGTAGGGCCAATCTAGCGCGATCCTTCTTTGTCTAGAAAAAACGTAGGTCATCTTAGAATTAGTCTTAGTGGTTTTAAATATAACTCACTTGAATTGTAAAGATGTACTATATATTTTCACACCTAATTTCGCTTTGTTTAGAAAGATAATTATATAGGTACAGCCAAAGATCTACTTACTATACATATTTTCAGATCTTTGGTACAGCCGTTTCTTAATTGAATTCCTTCATCGGTTTATTTTAGACTTAACTTCACGTATTAAATAACACAAAGTACTCTATGTTAAATGTCACAGTATGTTTTATACTTCAGCTTTCAGAACGCATTAATCGTTTTTACTCCGCCTGATTACGTTCCTTTAACTTCCTTACCGTATCAGCGGGTATTTCTGCGGGTCGAAATATTGGCGGATTTGCATTTCAGACATTTACGTAGCGTGCGAAAATATTTGCGATTTGTTTTTGTCTTTGTTTGCCGCATTCTTTTTTGGTCGAAATTTACGGTACAGGCTCTTTTTGCAATTTTAATTACATGTAGTAAATTCGCGAATTCCGCCATTATGTCCACGTCACTAACAAAACAACTATAATACAGCATATTAATACGACACTGTGATATAGTAGAATGAGTTGAACTGTTGTTCAAAGCAAATTCGTTTTGTCGCAAACTTGTTGGTTGCAATTTCTTAAAGCTAACTTTTTACGAGTTTTACATAACGTGGTTTAGACAATTACCTAAGGAGTAGAATAATGAAAGGTCAAATCCCGGCAAGGTCCGGCTGAGGTGTGGTCTGATATTGCAGGTTAATGAGCAACCGGCTACTAAATTTTTAATGGTTACCGAGTGCCTGCCTGTCTGGTGTTCAGCAATAAAAGGATATGGATCGGGAAGTCAATTTGCACATGTGCTGTGTGTTTCTATAATAATAATTATAATACGCACTCGCGATTTATGACGCATCCGAACTCGTGGCTGTGCTTTATTCTACGATAAAACACAGGTACATATTCATTATTTCTAAAACACTTGTATTATGCAGTTCGATCAAACGCGGGGATTATATGTCGTGTGTTCAACTGTGTAAGATCATTTACGTAATTCACAAAATCAATTCCCCTCGAAAAATAATGAGTTTATATTATATGATGATGACTGTTTTTTTCCTTACATTTAAATTAGTGCAAGCCTAGGGCAAGTCTCATATAACCGTTAAATGGAAATGTATGTAGCTTTTTCATCTAAATGAAACTATTAATTATAATATAATATGATGCTTCATAACATCTTCATTAGTCAGTATAATTAGGGCATTACTATAGTCCGGAGAATTTGACACGACTCTCGACCTTCTACTAGCACAACTTAATAGCTAATGATTGTTATATTGTCTATACTTATAATCCGGGCTGTATTTTTCATAAGCGGGGAGTATCACGAAGACACTCGAGGTGTAATACCAACACACATAATTATAAAGGACCGATATTGCACGATTTGCTCGCGGAAATTATATATTCAACGCAATAACCTTGTAATAGCGGACTATACGTTGGGCGAAGCCCAACGGATAAGATCCGGTTTATGACAACACATGTCACGTGATTTTGTCAGCGTTTGAATTCACTAATGGATCTAAAAAATTGTGTTAAAATCCCGCACTGAAGCAAAGATACTAGAAAATGGCTGCCAGGGGCGTAGCCAGGCTTGAATGGTTCTGCCAATAGAATAACAAAAAAAAATAAAATGCGATATTCGGCAGCTCATAAATTTTCTTTTATTTTTTAATGATGTTTAAAAATATTCCAAAAACTAGCATAGGCCCCTGTCTAGAAAAGAAAATAATTATCAGTCTTCCATGGTTGCTATGTGCAACCAATCTTTTATATGGGGAGGGCTATTTCCTAAATGTTTGGACACAAAAAAGGCAACCATTTTTTTGCCCGCTTCGGAAGGACATTTTAACATTTTCAGTGCATAAACGATGCTACAAACTGTTATGAGACACATGATTACTCTGACATAACGAAGTAAGTCGAGCGGGAATCGTTCATATGCGCGAACTATCAACCAATCTTAAGAAAATCTAATAAAAAAGACACATGTTTCGGTTATTTCCCATCGCAAAGTTTGCAATACAATTAATTAAATTCCGTTTCGGGTATTTACGTATCTGGACTGGACGGTGATAATCCACATCGTAGTTGTAGGTTATTGTAAAGAAAGTAAAACAAATGCATTTTCGTAATTCCTCGCCGAGATGTAATAAAAAATCCCTCCAAAATCGTCAAAAAATATTCGCGGGATAAAGGTCGCGAAAACTAATTAAATGTTGTTGTTGTCGTTATTGGATACAATAAAACCCGTACTTTTCCGTCTAAATCTCTTTTATGTTGTGACGATTTGTAGGGTTTATTTAGCAAAAAAAAGGTGATTAAGATTAAAGATGTTTGATATTTAATCGTAATATGATTAATTGAAATGAAAATAGCCTTTTCTTTTGAACAAAAGTACTATCTGGTATGCTCATGCAACCCATTAAAAAAAAGGCAAAATATCAAATAAGGCCCTTTTGAAATCAGTTGTTATCCGTGTTTATATCTAATTATTCATTTTTAAATTAGTTACCCCTGAATTAAGTAGACCTAGAATTAAACAAATTGAAAAACGTGTATTATCCACAGACAGATATATTTTCATTTTGATCGGGCTGACAAATGTTCATTCGGACTGACAAACGATAGCAGGTTTGTATCGTCTTTCGTTACTTTGTACCCAATATTTCGTATCAAACCGCTATCGAGCGCTTTCTTGTGCAACGAACCGCTTCGATGGGTTGCATAGACGTAGGAAAGCGCTCGGTAGCGCCTTTTGGAAACGGCTCGCTCCAGATTCGTAACTTCGTAACCAAACAATTTTTTGTGAAGTTATGCATCACCAAAAAATCCAGTACTAGATAAGCATGTTACAAATAATGTAGGACAACTGACATAGTCCGCTAAAAATATGCTGTGCATTAGTTCATATTATATTCATGTCCAAAGGACAGGATCAAGTCAAATTATCCGAGCTATACCAGTGTAACATGACCTCTTCCTAATTTCTTCCATTTTTTCTGTCAACAAACTCTTACATGTGTTACATTGACATTTTGAGTAAATTGACATCCGAAGTAACCATCACCTCTTCCACACAAGATGCTATACATCAGTCAAAGGACTTTCATGTACAGTTCATCATCAACGGCTATTAATGAATTTACTCAGATTTCGAGCCAAATGGGCGTTGACATCTTAACCATCACCTCGACCACAAGTTACCATATATCAGTCAATGTAAGGTTCTCATATATACTAACAAGTATTTTATCATCAACCGCGATCGTACTTAATGAATTCGCTCTGATTTCGAGTCAATGAACTCGGACATATGCATCGTATTCCTAAACATTCTTATTCCCTCCACTTAAATATTATCAAATGTCAGTTTCCAGTGTCCGCGGGATGACAAGCTGAACAGTAGATGATGCGTCACCACCAGTCCTGTGACGTACCCTAACGTGCTAGTGTGGTAACATGACTACTATTCACATTGCAAACGTACACATTTATATCTCGTCGGAGATAACTCTTAACTTATCAATAAATGAACATGGATAATATAAACACTTCTAGGTCGACTGACCGCTTGTAATCAGTGTAGATTTAAAGAGTATAATTATGTAATAAAAGTGATGATGCACAAGATTTAAGAATAATTGACCTTGAAAATGCATTTAATTTTCATGTTTTATTTGTAAACAAAGGTTATAGTTGCTATAATCGGCGAACTTTACTTGGATTGGTTTGATGTTATGGGAGAATGTGGCATAATTCTCGTGATTTTTTTGAACATTTTGAAATTTCACGAACTTGTAGGCCCTATAACTTAGAACATCGTTGACTTTGCTGCAACTTGTACATTTCGGGTTTATTTTGTTAGCATATGCTACTAAATGATATGCACTTGACTTAGACATGTGATACATAACCACACATATTGACTTAAAAACTTGTAGTAAAATATTAATTCCTGACACAATTGTTAGAAAAGATGATAGTCTAAATGAAAGCTAATGAATTTATTACTGTGTTCGTCTTTTATGTGAGTTATATGATAACGTTACATTTTTAAGAACATAATCATGTTTATTATTATGTTCTCGCTACAAGAACTATACGTACTTAGCTGGCGCACATGTTTCCAAGTATAAATGATTACATTTTTGTATGTCACACTGTTTTTGGAATAAAAGTGTTATTTATTGGTAGCATGTGAAGAGCTATTGTGAGTATCATAACAAGCAGTACACTGCAGTGTTCTGTGCTGGTATTTAATATAATATAATATTATATAAAGCATCTTAGTAGAAATCTAAGAATGTTTTTTAAAATCTTACAATTTCCTTTATTGTACTAGTTAAATAATACAATCCAGGCCCCGATCTTCCGAAACATCTCAATCTGAGCTAAATCTCATCTCAAATATTGTCATGTGTCGTTTTGATAATTTCCATGATAAGACTCAAAATTCGCATCACAACACAGAAATATCATTCTTAGTTTATTATTGTAAACGCCACGGTAGAGAGCTCACACTTCAAATTTTTCTCAAATTCAGACTTCAGATGCCTTGGGAGATCGGGGCCAGATTATTTATTTTAGATTTTATGCATTTTGCGGAGAGCTACTATAATCACTAAAAAAACATTCTTCAAATTGCGGGAAATATACGCATCAAAACTTTTAGACTTAAGTAAAAGAAATAGGTTTTACAACAAGACGCTTAACTACCAGCCTTGATTTGACTGTGTTTTTCATTGTGGTTACAATGGTTTGGGCATACAATAAGACAAACTGGAATACAGGTTTGTTGACCTTGATAAAGTTTGAGTAAAACTTGTAAAAATAGGTCATTGCGTGACTATCCAATAACTACATGTACATTAAATGAAGCTTCTCAGGTAGAAATCTAACCTCAAACCGAGATTTTGCTCAAATCAAGTCTGCGTTTTAGATAAATCTGAATTTTGAGCATTTGGATTGTTAGTGAAACTTGTCCAGAATAATGATTCTCTTTTTATACCAATTCTGAGTCCATTGTTCGTTGGAACTTAACTTAAAGCCACATGACAATATTTGAGGTGAGATTCATCTCAGATTGAGATGCTTTGGGAGATCGGGGCTTGATGCTTGCATGATTTGAGCGTCACGACATGTACTAATACAGGTATGGATAGAGCGTGACTGTCCACCACTTGATGTTGACTATGATCTGAGCGTGACTGTCAATTGTTTAAATCAATTCATGAACTATTGATGTCCATTGATTTATATATTTCATATAGGTATATGCTCCTAGCGCAAGTGTCCTTGAAGTAATTTGAATGTAGGTATAGTACGGAGAGGGTTGACACGGTTCTCGACATTATATTAGCATAATTGAACAGCTGATATATTGTTTATACTTATAATCCCGATTTTATTATTTCGTTAGTGACTAGACGCTCGAGGGTGTAGTAAAACACAAATCTAAAGGGACGATATTGCATGAAAATTTATAGATTCCTGACAATAACTTTGTACTACCGGTATGTTCATCATAAATGTCAGGATCACGTCAAACTCTCTGTGCTATATGACTTTTTTCTTGAAATGATATGGGCATAATCTGAGTTTAACTGTAGGCATCATCCGAGTGTGATATTTCATCTTTTTCATATTCAATATATTTTTTCTGTGGTCTTATTAAATTAGCATCAGGGGTGTGTCAATGCGTACAGTTTGATACAATTAGGTTGTTAGCTTTGTACAATTACAGATGGTTAATCTGAGAGGTCTGAGTATGTATTTGACTCATATTCGGCTCAGTGAACTAATTGCCCTTAATAAAGTAGTAAATACTTAAATTACTAAAAAAACTGTTCGACACTTATAATAATTTATCGATATAATAACAGATTTGAGTGTTGTTACACGTCAATATTTGGTAATTTATTCGTCGATTTAGCTCGTAATTTGTCAGAGGTAGGGTAAACCCTACTCAACATCTGTTCAAATGAAAGTGAAAAATCAGAACATTTCGCAAGGGATTTTTTCGCTTCATTTTCAAATTCGTTAAGTTTTAATAGTTACGTAATTCATGTTAGTGAACTTAAACAATGACAGTAAAAAAAACAGAACTTCTCAGGGCTATCGTGTACCAACACGGTGAAGGTGACACCGTCGTCTCTACAACTTCTCAGGGCTATCGTGTACCAACACGGTGAAGGTGACACCGTCGTCTGTACAACTTTCTCAGGGCTATCGTGTACCAACACGGTGAAGGTGACACCGTCGTCTGTACAACTTTCTCAGGGCTAAGACTATCGTGTACCAACATGGTGAAAGTGACACCGTCGTCTGTACAACTTTCTCAGGGCTAAGACTATCATGTACCAACACGGTGCAGGTGACACCGTCGTCTGTACAACTTTCTCAGGGCTAAGACTATCGTGTACTAACATGGTGAAGGTGACACCGTCGTCTGTACAACTTTCTCAGGGCTAAGACTATGATCGTTATTAATTGCTAAATATGCATGTCAAAGCAATTGTTCTGACTTTATCTAATTTATATATACAAATACTAGTATACAGTCAAATATGTTTTACAGGCGATCCGCGAACAATGATCAGTATCGCAAGACAATTTCATGACCAATGTTTTCTCCCGTCGGACTATTTTCAATGATAGTAAATCTGTTAAGAGAGACCAGTACCTTGAATTACGACAAAAATAACTAATATGGCGACATCCGATCGTCATTGTCTACCTGAGCAACTTCGCCTGCAAATGAAGTTGTCTGGGAACTTGACTAACTACAGATGTAAGAGGATGCGTTGTATCATGCAGAACGAAACAGAGCATACGTACGGTTGATATTCGGTAATTCCAGCTCTGGCATATTATTAGTCTGATGGGCATATATTAGCCCACAAATTCTTGAAGACGTAATTTAATATGCAGAACTAAGAAACAGAAATATCTAATATTGTTTTTTTGGTCAATTTTTCATTGAGAAATTGCGACACGGCCTGTTTCTTATAAGCTGCATCACTATTGATCTAAAGTATTTTTTACTATGATTACATTACAGTTATTTAAGCATGATTGTTTTCATTTTTTTTAAATATGGATACTATTTTTCAGTTATCTGAAATTGTGTATTCAAATAGTATCACTTGTATAACATGGGTGTATGATAAAATTAGTTGATTTTTTCTATTTTCCGTTATTTTCTGTACAATTATTTTGAAAATTGCACATTTGTTTCGACTAAAAGTATGCTACATGTATAAATTATTGCGTTTTTCTGTCGGTCGCCCAGCGTAGTTCAACGTACTATCATATTTGTTACTTTAGCTATCAGCCGTTTCACATTAACACATAAATAAACTAATTTACAAACGTATTAAGTATGTTGGCTCTTCCTGAGCGACTAGATAGGTCTGACGTCAGCACCCTGTTCAATACACGATACTGTAAAAACAGAAATTTTCGCGAGGTTAAAATTTGGCGAATTTGTAAATTTCAAGTCACAATTTCGTGAGGTAAAATATTCGCAATTTTTCAAATTTAGAAAGAACTACTTTATGTTGTTTTACCGCCGTTGTTTTAAGATCACTAACATAACTCTTTTAATTTTACCGATTATGCAAATATAGCGAAAACTAATTCGCCGCGAAAATTAACTCTCCGCGAAAATTTCTGATTTAACAGTACGAAAGTGCCTTCAAAAGGCAATCACACGCTGGTCTCACCAGATGTTACTATTAAAAACATGGTGAAATGTGATTCAGTTCAGTGTTTATTGTTCAGCCAATTTCAAGCTGCCTTTTTCCATAATGAACATAAATATTCATTTCTTTATAACCCGTGTACTAAGGCTTTCTATGGTCAAATTGCTTTATTGACAAAATGATCTGTCACGCCGCCGTCAAATCTGTGGGTAAAATAACAAACATGCCAATATGATCCTTTTGTAAGATAATTACATGGGACTCCAGCAGGGATTTTAAGGGGACACATGGATGTATATGAGTCATTACGTTTTGAAGGGCCTCTTGAATTAATGGGAAACAAATTGGAAAATGAAACATGTCAAAATATAAACAAAATATCAGGTTTTCATGAATGGACAGTTTAATAGTAAATTATAGTAAAACGACGAAATGCATCGAGGAAACAAGCATGTGGTTTTCAGCCAATGAAATGTCACAAACTACGTATGCTAATTTGAGCAGAAAGTCTAGTTAGAATATACTGTTTCCATTGTCGAAAATTATGATGCCCTGAGAGAGGTTTCAACAAAATTCTGTCCAAAGAAACTTTAACATTCGACGGTCGAATGGCCGAACATTCTAGAGAATTTTCTCAAAATATGGCCACCACTTTTATGCGAAGCGTTGTAAATGAGACACAATACATAAGAAATATTGCGACAACAAGTTTTCGGCTGACTTTTTTTCTTAATAAATCGCTCTCAGGTCATTATTAATTTTCGACAATGGAAACAGAAAATAACAAGACGTATTCTCAAAAATGCAAACCGATAACCTTCTTAATTGATATTCCACAAGCAACAGACAAACTTTAATACAGAGGATATATCGGTATGATAATGATCACACAGGTCACGTAACGGAGTTGGAATACATGCTCTGTCCAAACTGGGGAAGCCCCCAAAACCACCAGGGCGAGAGTCTAACTCATCCGCAACCGAGCTGCATGGATGGGCTACGTGGCGTTTAGAGGGAAACGGGTCTGTAATTCTTACGTATATATAATTGTGTTTATTGTGTTATGGTTTTCTTCACTGTTTGCGTATGTTTATCGAGTTATGGTGTTAAGTCCTGTAAAATTCATATTATACATGCATCTGCGAAGATTAATCAAATTAGAGACCGCTGGTTTCAGGTTAATTCAAGTATTCTCAGTGCAGACACAACGTACGCAACTCGCGAAAGGGAGACTAATCTGACATACACTTAGTCATTAAGTAAACAAGAGTTATCCTTATGGAATGACGAGAAACACGCGATTCACGTAGTTTGTTGTAGCGCATGGAAAGTGACGATATGTTGTCATTAGTGATATTATTAGTGATATTTAAAGTAGCACCCAACGTATTGCTTGGCGATGGCGTCGTCCAGTACGAGTTGGAGACTCACTATAGATAAACGTTTTTATTTCTCAATGTTCAATGCAATTTATGCTGTGTGAAGACGTTAAAAGTCTCCCCGTACATAATTATAGTCAGTGTTGTTATTCACATAACAACCTGTTATTGGTATGGTGTGGCGTTGGTGTGGCGTGGCGTTGGTGTTGACGTTGGCGTGGCGCGGCGTGGTGTTGTGTGGTGCGGTCTTGTGTGGTGTGATGTTGTGTTGTGTGGTGTTGTGTTGTGTGGTGTGATGTGATGTGATGTGGTGTGGCGTGGCGTGGCGTTGGTGTGGCGTTGGCGTTGACGTTGGCGTGGCGTGGTGTTGTGTGGTGCGGTCTTGTGTGGTGTGATGTTGTGTTGTGTTGTGTTGTGTGGTGTGATGTGGTGTGGTGTGGTGTGGTTAGGCGTGGCGTTGGTGTGGCGTTGGTGTGGCGTTGGCGTTGACGTTGGCGTGGCGCGGCGTGGTGTTGTGTGGTGCGGTCTTGTGTGGTGTGATGTTGTGTTGTGTTGTGTGGTGTGGTGTGATGTGGCGTGGCGTGGCGTGGTGTGGTGTAGTCACATTGATACTTCCGCATTGGTACATTTTCGCAACGAACAGGCAGAGATACGACATGTATGTCGACTTTTTTGCATTGTTACATTTTCACATTTTCGCTTTGTTTAGGCGAAAAAGCGAAAATACGACTTGGCATAAATCAGCCAACATAGACAACCTTTTTGGCTTTATTGCGAACGAGAGATAGCCAAGACTGATCTAATTATATCGTATTTCGCATTCCTATGCGATGGTGTCTTACAGTACGGTTTCGAATCCCACTATAGGTGCAAACTATTTGAAATAAAGGCTATTATATCAATTTGCATTAAATATTTAAGTTGTTGTAATTTGTATCGTAACGAGTCTTTGGTTTGCCATACCACACAAAACAACAACGGTGCCACTTTTCCTTTGTTGACGCTCTGCTTTAGATTGAGGTCTTACTTCTCTTCTCTCAAAGCCTAATGACGATTCATATCATCAGCATTGAGGTGTAAATCGTGGGTGATTAATATAAGTTTCTGCTATACAAATAAACATATATCTTCCTAAACATATAAAAAGTGTCTGCCTTAAATTCCTAAAGGGGCCAAAATAACTATGTCCACTAAACCAGGACTAGTATTCACAAAGAATCTTAGTGGAAAACATAAATATTTTGTTTTTAAGTTAAGAATAAGCACCTCTCCTATTTCCCGAAAGTTTAATAATAATCCATTTTAATTTGAGATTATACCGTATAGTAGGGTTAAATTTGCCGGTAAAATAATCGTCTAACTGGGCCTAAAATTGGTAGGTTTTATTTCTGGGTTTTGTTTTATTTCTGCGATATTCTAGATTTTCCTGCCATTACCACACAACAAGGTTTGTATTTACGACACTTAGACCAGTGTATGTTGTATTATCTTATCGAAGCTAACTTTTGCGAAAAAAAAACTTCTACGATAGTTTAATTGTGCGGAATATATTTCTGCGAGACAATCATGAACCGCAGAAAACGCAGTTATAAAACACCGCAGAATTAACCCGCTTTACGATATTAGCTTTTTGAATAATGCTTCAAAACTAGAATCTAGGTGCATCTCAATGATATTGCGTAGATTATACACTTAAGGACATTTTCAGATTTTAAGAAAATTTTAAGTTTTCTACTTAGATGCCTCTGTGAATACCAGACCTGTATGCTCTTCTGGGCAGGTATTTATTTATTGAAAAACAAGATATTCAAAACATTATTTCATGTATTGCACAATTTATTTACATTCTTTATGACTATAAACATCAAGATGTGACGTCATATAATTTATAAAAATTATGAACATATAACACTAGTCTGTAAGGAACGTCTCAATAATACTTTCATAAATAGTGTTTTTGTCTGTACCACGTGGCGTTGGTGTTCTGCAATCGGAAAACCTCGGCATCCAACCGGATACATATGGCGTAAACCACCGGAAACCACCGTGTAGTTACGATTAGGGTTTTCGTTCGTCTGGATTACCCTTTTACACTATATTATTTTGTAAGCACATCTGATTGGTCGATACGTTTGTGACGTCATATATGTCATTGCGTGAGGTACTTCGACATATTGCCGAGCTGCGACTTTGTCTCGAGGTAGAAATCCTTCTTTGCCTTAAAATGTAAAAGATACTCAATATAACAGGGGCCCGTTTCATAGACTTATCTTAGATAGCTAAGATCAGACTTTGCCGTACATTTTTGAGATCATACTAAGTGAATCCAAGATTTTCCAATTTATGATTTCTTTCATTGGATTTTTTATGTTTTACACCGTATACAATTGCATTTGACTACTAATCACGAGACAATTTGGAATAACCCATACCGGGGATGCACTATGGATATGCATTATTAGTCCCCTACCGGTTTTTGACCGGAGGGGACTATAGGTTTGCCCTCCGTCCGTCCGTCAAAAAATCTGGATCCTGACATAACTTAAGCAGTTTCCAAGCTAGGTTTATGAAACTTGGTATGTGGATAGGGGGCAATAAGGGGATTATGCACGTCAAAAGATATTTTGATTGTGACAAAAATTGTGGTTGCTATGGCGATAGAAAGAGTGAAAATATGCCCAAATCTGGATCCTGCCATAACTCAAAACAGTTTTTAAGCTAGGTTTATGAAACTTGATATGTGGATAGAGGGCATTGAGGGGATTATGCACGTCTAAAAATTGAAAATGGCTTTAAACCGGTAGGGGACTTCTGTATTGCTTGCAATTCTTAATTACTTGTCATTATTCATTTTAAATAGTGCAGAAATCTAAATCACGATTCGAATGTGGATGTACAGCGTATTTGCCTTATATTACGATGCGTAGTATTCGGCATGACTAGGTCCCGATCCACCGAAGCATCTCAAGTAGAAATCTCAGCTCTAATTGAGATTTTGCTTAATCAGAGTCTGAATTTTATATACATCAGAGGTATGTGATCTTGAGTTTTTACTGCAATAAACTCAAAATAAAGTGTCCGTTTTGTGATGTAAATTTTGGGCCCAACCTATCATGGAAATTACTTCAAAGATGATGACAATATTGCAGATGAGATTTAGCTGAATTGAGATCCTTCGGGAGATCATGGACAGTTTTCGGTGTGGGTCATATTCGATGCTGCAATTCCTCTCGTGTTTATGAACTAGTAATTACCTTGAAATAGTTGAAGGCCAACGTTAAACGCTTCCCTCGTGGTTTCTCACACACGCCCAAGACAGACTTCAACTCATCGTACAGAAGCCAGTAAGAATCTGTATCTAACGTTATACGTTCCTGCAAGATACAAACAACATACCACATGAATACCACATGTAGGTAAGTTTTTATCAAAGCACTTACGAAAAACTGCTCAAATTTAAATTTGCTATAATTCTTTTACAACTGCAAATTGATGACGGATATGGTCTGTAAGAGTTAATTTACTAAATCATTATGAGTATTGCATCTCCATTTACCACACTTTATAATTGTAAACAAATTATAAAGACTTTAAATTTGCGCATAACTTAACTATTTCCGTAAGTGTTTTGATAAAACATTGACCTCTGTAAGTTGTTTGAGCTTAAACCTATTTGCTCAATAGCTAACTGTTATGAGCCCCAACCGGCTAGCACAATTGACTGCATTACATTGTCACCCAATAGCTCATGCTCGGTTCTCGTGATTCGACATTTTATGTTCTGCTATGACTTTGGGATCGGTTATATACTCCACCTCGTCGGGTGATCAGGCCTTCACAGTGGACCAAAATGCATACAGCGAAAAAATGTGGTTTGAACATTTGTTTTTATCCCCGTACAGTGCGCTGCAGTATTTTCTTTGCAAGTGGTTTTTAAAATATAAGAACGTAAATGTAGTACAACGGCTCCATTTTTTTTCGAAGTTCATCATGAACATCGATGTTCGGTCTATTACTAGTAGTTCTGAAAATACCAACCTTCAAACGCAGTAGTTTATCCATACTTTCATTGGATGTCACTTCTGTTTTCTCTAATACTTCTCCGGCATCTTTGTCATTATTATTTGTCTCTTTAACAACAGTTATCTTCAATACATCATATTCGTCTATTAGTGTAGATAACTGAAGTTGTAACATATAAAATATTTCAGTGTAGCAATACCACGTGACTTTGGGCTACAGGCTATTTTTTTTTCGAAGTGAAGCAAATTTCGTCTTGGACCTGTAGCCCAAAGTCACATGGTATTGCTACACTGGATTATGTACACTCTATTTTAAATAAACAATTTATTTATGGAAACAATATGATAACAACACGTCTCACTATTGGTGCCAACTATATTTTTACAATCGACATCACTCAAACTAGTGTAAACCATAATATAATGACATATCGCCGTTGGAGTCGTGAGTTCGAATCTCAACCACTGTTAATTATCAGAGAAAATTCAATATTTCCCGCATACTCATGTACTGTAATGACAACGACTATATCAGACCATTTGAGCAACTTTTTGTCGAAGTTGGTTCGGTGGCACAGCCTGGTCTGGTCGCGTTCACTTCAACGCTTGGCGCCGCCGTTGGTGTCGTGGGTTGGAATCCCATCAAGCGGGTTAGGGTTCATATATGATTTTTAAATATATAATGTCAGCTTCAATACCTTTTCCATGTTTGTGTTGATTGTCTCAGTGAGGTTTCGGAAATTACGATCCATGCGTACCATTTCAGATTCTATATCGGGAGGTTTGGGTTCCTGTGAGTACCAGTGTTCGTCTTCTATTTGTTTCTGTATAATCTGACCCCTGCAGTCATAACAACAATACACCGTCACTGAAACATCCGGCTCCTTCTCCGGTGACTGAAATATAATGTACTCGTCAATTCAATATACTGTTCAATTTGTTTACATACCTTATTTCGCCCTAGACACGACTGAGGTCCTGTGGTTATGCGGCGCTCAGGCGGATCAGACTTCATTTCGAGTCATGCCAGGTCATACATGTAACCTTCCATGCAAATGTTGACCTTGTGATGTATGATTGCCCTTGTGGTGTGTGGTTGTCCTTGTGATATATGGTTGCCCTTGTGGTGTGTGGTTGTCCTTGTGATGTATGGTTGTCCTTGTGATGTGTGATTGTCCTTGTGATGTGTGGTTGTCCTTGTGATGTGTGATTGTCCTTGTGATGTGTGGTTGTCCTTGTGATGTGTGGTTGTCCTTGTGATGTATAGTTGCCCTTGTGATGTATAGTTGCCCTTGTGATGTGTGGTTGTCCTTGTGATGTGTGGTTGTCCTTGTGATGTGTAGTTGCCCTTGTGATGTGTAGTTGCCCTTGTGAGGTGTTGTTGTTCTTGTGATGTGTTGTTGTTCTTGTGATGTGTAGTTGTTCTTGTGATGTGTTGTTGTTCTTGTGATGTGTAGTTGCCCTTGTGATGTGTTGTTGTTCTTGTGATGTGGTGTTGTTCTTGTGATGTGTAGTTGTTCTTGTGATGTGTTGTTGTTCTTGTGATGTGGTGTTGTTCTTGTGATGTGTAGTTGTTCTTGTGATGTGTTGTTGTTCTTGTGATGTGTAGTTGCCCTTGTGATGTGTTGTTGTTCTTGTGATGTGGTGTTGTTCTTGTGATGTGTAGTTGTTCTTGTGATGTGTTGTTGTTCTTGTGATGTGTTGTTGTTCTTGTGATGTGTAGTTGTTCTTGTGATGTGTTGTTGTTCTTGTGATGTGTAGTTGCCCTCGTGATGTGTTGTTGTTCTTGTGATGTGGTGTTGTTCTTGTGATGTGTAGTTGCCCTCGTGATGTGTTGTTGTTCTTGTGATATTTGGTTGCCCTTGTGATTAGGGGGGTTGCCCTTGTGATGCACATTTGTCACTTTTTCCATTTTTGTACTCGGCTGTTTAACGGTATATAGTGCATTTGATCGTTGCTATAAGAATCAGCAATTTCAGATCAAAGCCTTAACTTAGATTGACGGATCCATGTGTTTTATAAATTAAGTATACTTTACTAGTATATAATATAGCCATTGGAAATGAGATAATTCACTACAAGATACAGAAACTTTTAGGCCTCAATTTGATATAGTGAAGTGAGTTACTATAGTTACATACCCCAATAACTTTGATAATTGAAAGTTTAGCATTGGCATGCCGTCCTGGGCGGGTTCCATTTTCAAAATATAACAACAGTTCCTTGTATGAGCACAGCTTGCACAGACTGATTCCACACACTCGACAATTCCGAATCTTCTTCCGGTGACCCAGTTTCCCGCCACAATGCCGACACGTGACCATGTCACTTTCCAGCTGCAATTGAATAAAGAAAAATCTAATACAGTTTTAATTTTTTGTAAAAATAAATTTTAACTATTTTACTGATGTAGGTAAAATTGAGTTCTTGGTATCGTTGGATTCGACTTGAAATACTCTACTAGATGCGCTAACTTATGCATGCAGTTCTAACATAGTGGTCAATCTCTGTACCACAAACATTTAACTTACTGAGTTCTATTGTCAGCACAATTTTTAAATACGTTTTTTCTCAAAACTGAAAAATGTAGTTGTACGTACTATTACTTCTGGAATTAAGGTAATGCACATGACCTGTTCCGATTTTCATGAAAAAGGGCTCATAAGAAGCGCCTTGTGGTTCATATTTCAAATATGTATGAGTCATATACGGTCGTAAGTCGCACTTACGACCTTCTCATTCTAAGCCAGCTTTATCATGCTAACATTTACGATGCTCATAAAACAGGCCTAATGATTATGTACTAGTACTCACATTCCAGAATGTAGACTTTTGCCATTCGGGAACTTTGACGTATTTCCTGGGATCTAGTCCTATATCTCTCAACGTGCCCTCCATAGTACCGAAACATATCTTGAAGCCATTCAATAACCGTAAACATTCCTTTAAAATGTCAACTGTGAACCTGTATAAAACAAAATATTGATAGAATAAATATAAAAATCGTAGCAGTGGTCGAGTGGTTCATGCATAAACATTTTGTCTTCTTGGCACGTGCTCGAACCAGGCTTTGTTATGATATGACTGTTAAGTGAGTAGCCAGCAAGTTGATAAACAGGTACAGAATACCTGATCCGATTGCCAGTGATCTAAAACAATGTTGACAGTCCGTGTAAAAGCCAAGTCACAAGTCAACCTTCCATACTCATTTTTAGTACGTTCGTTTTTTAGGTGAGGCAGCCACCGCCACCACCACATTGTTTTCAGAAAACTTGGGAAGGAAGTGGCAAGAGAACTTCACAACGCACGTCACAATGTCTTACCAGTCTACGTGGCCTGCAGAAAACATCACAAGGTTATATAAATATACTAGCTACTGTTGATATATCGACCAAACGTTAAAGCTTCCCCAACTTACTGTTCTTTCCAGAATTTGGGTTGAATTGTTCCATGCTGCGCCTGTAACATGACGTCACATTGTATATGACGTATTTCCTGTCGCGCTTTATGACGGAGTTCTTGGAATAAATCTGTATGAGAACGACTGGTACACCCGATGCTTTGTACCCTCTCGTTGTAACAACACAAACACACCTGGAATACATACATCATGGATTTGTGCACCGGAGGTAAATCTACTTAAAAGTGATGTTATCTAGCATTTGGTTGAACTTATGACACATGGGTTCCGATTTGGTGACTGTTCTGTTCGTGAAAGGCTGTTTAATACATTGATAAGTTCAAGTTTTATTGATGACTTTTGGGATGGCAGTTGTGTTTAATGGTGGCAGTTGAGCTTATTGTTAGATGTTTGTCAATCCGTGGACTTCCTGATGGCAGTTGGGTTCATTGATGGCATTTGGGTTCAATAAAGATAGTTAAGTGTATTGATATATACTAGTAGATCTATTGGGTTTATTCGTGAATGTTGGATTCGTTGATAACAGACGGGTTCATCACTGACAGTTTTGTGTGTTTACTTTCGACAAAATGGATTCCACGATATGTAGGCCTAAGTATTAATTTTGTTATGCTTTTTCCCAAGAACATATTCATTAACGTTATGTTTTCTAGCAGCAAGTGTAGATCTACACTGGTCTATGACTCCTTGAATTCGATACCCAGATTGAGCTTATTTTGTTCTCGTATGAAATCGGCTACGCTCGTGTCCTCCATGAATAGGTGCTTTATTAACTATTTGGGAAATAGCAAAGTGTTACTAGTCAACACCAGAAATACTAATACGGTTTCCTGTTTAAAACCCTGATGAAGACAGAAGAAACCAAGTCAATGCATCCTTGATGGCCTTATGGTAGAGCGTCCGCTTTGAGTGCGGGATGCCACAGGCTCGATCCCAGGTCACGTTTTACCAAAGGCGAAATAAAACGAGTACCAGTTCCCTTGTTGGACGCTCAGCATGTAAAGGAAACTGACTTTTCTCTCTCATACTCTCGTGGCGATGGATTGCATCAGGAATGTTGAGAGTGATTTAAATAGGTTTGAACAACTTTCACAATCGACCTAAAATAAATGAGTAAAATAAGTGATGTAGATATAACCTTTCTTGGAACACCAAGGGGATCTGGTTGTGCCATTACATTCAGTCTCCGTCTGTACATCAAACATGGCCGACAGAATATGTCTCCACATCTGAAAATAGAATATAACAATAAACTAGATAATGTGCGAAACGTTTAACCTGGACCTCATTTACCAGTGCGTGTTCTCGTTATTTTATGATGATACCGTTAAAATATTTTGAATTGTTAAAACCGAATACCAAACCTGTGACATTAATCACCAGATTATATCGTTGGGTTTACGATCACCATTATCAAAAATAAAGCTATAGCATAGCGATGATCGTAAACCTAGCGATAGCATAACGATGATCGTAAACCTAGCGATAGCATAACGATGATCGTAAACCTAACAATAGCATAACAATGATCGTAAACCTAACGATAGCATAACGATGATCGTAAACCTAGCGATAGCATAACGATGATCGTAAACCTAGCGATAGCATAGCGATGACCGTAAACCTAACGATAGCATAACAATGATCGTAAACCTAGCGAAAGCATAACGATGATCGTAAACCTAGCGATAGCATAACGATGATCGTAAACCTAACGATAGCATAACGATGATCTTAAACCTAACGATAGCATAACGATGATCGTAAACCTAACGATATCATAACGATGATCGTAAACCTAGCGATAGCATAATGATGATCGTAAACCTAACGATAGCATAGCAATGATCGTAAACCTAGCGATAGCATAACGATGATCGTAAACCTAGCGATAGCATAACGATGATCGTAAACCTAACGATAGCATAACGATGATCTTAAACCTAACGATAGCATAACGATGATCGTAAACCTAACGATATCATAACGATGATCGTAAACCTAACGATATAATAACAATAATAGTAAGTTAGCAGATTTAATAACAATAATTGTAATCATAACAATAGCATCTGGTTGTTTGCCTCAGATAATACCACGGATAAACACGGAATATTCATGCAAGCAAGTAAATACTGCCGAACGATATTATACACGTATATATTAAAGTGGAACAGTGACATACCATGGCGTTAGGTTACAACACGTACTTTGTTCGTGGAAATATGAATAATTTATCAGTTCTCGGTGTGTAAACGATACAGGGGGATCTATACAAGAATGCAAATCCTCTTATAGTACGAGTAAGATACTGACGTCACACTACCCGGATACACATGTACATTGATGTCACTACCCGGATAATATTATAGCCCTACATGTGCAGTTACCTGTGATAAATGCCAATTTCGAACAAAAGGCTTTAAGCCCATTAGATCTATTACAAAACATTTCTGTAATCTCGGTCACCGATTTTCCATGAAACCATTTTCAATGGAATTTAACTTGTTCAAAGAAACCGACTGTTATCAAGTCAACAAATACCATGCTGTGCTGTGGCGAAATACAGTCATATATCGCGATCGTAGCCGAGTAGTTAGAGCGTCTGATTTGGAAGCTGGAGGTCAAAGGTTTTAATAACTGTGGAAGCTCAGTTAGAACCGATGTGGTCGGTTGGTGAACTTCCATGGCTAGTTAAAGAATGGTTACGGTAGGTTCATCTCTGCCAGGCATCTGGTGATCAGAGAAGTGATTGGAGAGATACTGAACGCTAGAATGATATGGGTATCTTAAGTCAAAATTGGCTGGCCCTTTGAATCCGGGTACCCCTATAACCAACCAAGGACGAGGACAACATTAATTTGTTCGCACTACAATTGCGGGTTCAATGATCATGTTAGTATCTCCTCACTATACCTCAGAATTGGGTGATTATGTTGTACAAAGTGAAATTGTTCGTTTATGCCCTTTCACATGCATATATATTTCAATGCAGATAGCCTTGTAGGCACATGATAATTTGACTAATTAGTGTTAATGTTTTAAGTGTGCTCGCGGCTAACCATGCAGCCTGTCATAACTAGTGTTAACATTGTTTAAATTTTACGACAGCACTAACAAGCTGCTTCGAATTGCCTTTGAATTCTTTAACACTCTATAAAAAATATACAGACGTAAAAAGTGTTTAAGGTGGCTTGCTACCATTGCGCGACGTCATATAAAAAGGTTCGACTTCTCGCCGATTTATATGAAATTTTCATGGCTAAATGTACAAAATATGTAGTTTCCGATGACAAGTATTTTTTAAAAATCGATTCACGCATTTTAAAATTATTCAACGTCATGTACGCGTACGGCGCAAATATTTTATATATTGTGTTACCTAATTCAGTCGCAACATTGTGCACAACGTCATGACGTCACGCAATGCTAGCGAGCCACCTTAAGTGTTTGCACATTATCGACGATTAAGCAACTGTTAAGCCAACGTGTTGCCGACGACATTTGGCCTGCGGTATAAATATGTATTGTATTTATTTGATAATATACATTGTAGTGTGAATATCTATAAAGCACAAAACGTCAGCGTGTGCATGGGTATATAATTATATAAACACAAAATTGGTACTTCTATAAGTTTGTGACTATATTCTACTAGAGGTAAGTACACATACTAGAGATTCTCGTGGTAAGTGCAGGTACTCGTGATTCTCGTGGTTATTTTTTAAAATTTTATTTAAATTGATTTTTTATTAACAAGATTGTGCATAGGCCAATTTGTTTTTAATTTTTTTCTCTCATACTATGTTTTCTGTGCTCAGCTATTTTAGTTGTGTGCTGCCTTTCCTGTCCAAGTTTTCAAATTATAAGTTTACTGTTTAACTATGTACAAACGTATCTATTTACATTTAGTGGACGAATAATATTAATATAATGGTTCTAACGTTATGTTTTATTGTTTCTTTTAGTCGACAAAATGAGGAACAAGATCGTTTTATTCACAGTGGTTGTTGTATTAGTTACCTCCTTACTTGTGGAGGCAGAGCGGTGTTCCCAAGTCAAGTAAGTACAAGAATTCTGATATATAAGTAGAATATGTGCTTGCATACTATTAGTGTATGTCGGGAACCACCTTGTACATAATATTAAGTATTTTTGTATTTGTGACCACTGGCCAACGATTAGATCTAGTAATGTCTTGAAGTATTATATTGTTATAGGACGTCTGTATTTTGCACAAATGAGTAGAAAGCCAGTATGTGAAAAAAAGAACCGAATTTACTAAAAAGGTAATAACAAATCGGGCAGACATGGTAGCACTCATCAGAAACAGCAGAGTACGAATGGCAAGACAAGAACGGTGTACAAATTGTTTTCTCCCCATGTAAGTGGCCCCGGGACAAGTACTGATGTTTGACGATGTTTGATTATTTGGGTTTGAAAATTATAATTGTTGACGGTTTTGGAGCTTAAGACGGCGGTTACAACCCGACGTACTTGCAAGTATGTGCTGTCTATGTGGAAAAAACGTGGGCAACATTTGGGATCCGTACATGATGAATAACGCCTCCATACGTATTTGGGAGCACGCAGGCACGACGTTGCACTTTTCGTGTATATCCTTTCCGCTACCACGATTTTTTGGGGGGTTATGAGAAATTCATATGGTCCCTATACCCCGTCCCTGAGACACTATTGACTTACAGCACTGATAAAAACTCGATACATCCGGATGCTACACACCCACCTCAAACCGAAAGTAGAAAAAATTGTCAATATTACGACTAAAGGTCACCGGAAATGACGATGTGACGGTGACCCTTGCGCGAAAAACTTTTTTTTTTTTTTTTTTTTTTAGCTTGACAGGCCTACTTTTTGGCCCCTTTAGGGCATAGGTCCTGACCCCTTTGTCTAGCCTTATATTCCTGCTAAAGAAAAATAAAAACTTTTTGGCGCTAAATGTTAATGCAATACCACAGGGAATCGTACCGCAATGGCGGGTAGGACCAGTAATTTCAGTTTTGTAAAATCTACGTTCAAAGCCCTCTTTAAAGGGGTCTAGCGGGCCTAAAAACCTGTGCACGACCCTGGGCCCGTAATATCCTGTAGTCTGGGATGCCTGTGTACCCATGACAGCAAAATTCCCGAATTTGGGCATTTAGGTCGAAAACTACGGAAGGCCGAAATGGCCATCCCGGCGAGTCTGCATTAGTACGCTATGGTAGCGGAAAGGATATGAGGAACGTTTGCCGTGTTCGAACTGTGCTTACCAGTACGTGTAACGCGCGTGTCTTCTACGTGTAAGTAATAACGTGATAACCGCACGGAGATCCGGTACGCTGCATGCAACCACTATCAGGACCAGGCGCGCCCGTACATGTGACGTGTGTTGATGTTCTCCCTCAATACGCACAACGGTTTCGAAACAACAACGGTCGTAGCCTCCCGATAAGACGTATAGTAAGTGCGTCCACGTTTTGGTTGTGATCGAATCTTAACATATTATATCTAGCACCTGTGTTTTAGTTATTTATATTATCATTCAAAACTTCGTCGTTTTCAGTGACTGTGACTGCGATTCAGTATGTGTAACGAAGTCAGGGGACAAAAGATGCGGACAGACTGACCTGAGATGTACTTGTAAACCCGGTAAGTCGTTGATCTATCTGCGATCAGTCTCAAAATTAGCACGCAATCATACCCCAATCTCTCGAAAGATCTCAACCTGTGCTAAATCTCATCTAAAATATTGCCATATCTCTTTTAGATAATTTCCATGACCAAAACAGACCACATTATTCTTACTTTATTACAGTTAATATTTAAAGAGCTCTCACTTCAAATAGATCTTATATTCTGACTCTGATTTGAGCAGATTTTCTATTTGAGATGCGATTTCTATTTTAGATTACAATTTCAGTTACAAAACTTAGTACAATGTACCATGCTCCTTGCAAGTATAGTATGGATAATTTAGTCTGATCCTGACATTTATGCAAGCATATATTACAGGGTTTAAGCGTTGAATATATATATACATATTCGAGAGCAAATTCGTGCAATATCGGTCCTTTAGATTTATGTTTATTTTACACATCGAACGTCTTCGTGGTACTCCTGTTGATGAAAACATTCAACCGATGTTATAATTAAATATAGACAATAATTATAATATCAGCTGTTAAAATGTGCTAATAGAAGGTCCAGGATCGCGTCAAATGCTCAGTATTATATACCATCTACGTTATATATAGGTTGTACGGTATTTGATGTGTTCATTCCTGCCGGTACTTCTGGTGTACAAGTTTACGGTAACAGGTGCGGATGTGGCACGACAGGATCGGCATACGTAAGTATTGCAAACTTACATCAAGACAAACACTTTTTTAAATGCTCAGCAAGCACAAGCGAGTTACGAGGCCATATAATGAATGTGTTTATAGCTAAGAACATTTAACATCGAATCTATATTAATGTTAGATGACCCCAAGGGAGATAATGTTAAGCCCTAGGCTTAATGGGTATATCATCGGAAAATACAGTTATTATTATTATTAATCCTTGAATATCCGTGCTTATTTATTGGTCAATCACAGTTGTTTTTAACTAATTAAAACAGTCTTACGCTACTATAACGAAAACACACGAGGCTTAATTAGCTCCATAGCAAATGTTCTTTATTTAGCAATTGGTCGCAATTACATTACGTCAGTTGTGAGACAATTTCCTTTAGGAGAATTATAACCATACGACCGAATGATATAGCTTCCCTAGCGAAATTATCATGATCATAACATGTTTAGAAATGTTTTAAACATATTTAAACATGTTATTTGGACATGTCTGAACATGTTTCGACCATATGTAATGAACATGTTAGAACATGTGCGTTAAATGACACCATGGTCAAACATGATCAACCATGACCGTCAAACTGATCATGTTTAACAGTCAACATAATAGCATGGTCAAACATGATATCACAATAATATGTTTAATCATATTTAAACATGTTCAACCATTTCAAGAGTGTTCAAGAAGTCAAATAAGGATTGGTTACAGTTTGTGAAATATACAAAAACTTGATGACTTTAAATTAGGTTTGTCCTTTAAATTAGGTTTGTCTTTTTGTTATCATTCAATTTTATTGCATACATTTGACAGATTATAAGATATAACACAGTTAATATTCACAATATATTTTTGTAAGGTGTACATGTATTTTGGGATTTTCAAACAAAATATATCAATTTTGTTAATGGGAAGTAATTTACTTGGATCATGTTTGAACATGTTTGATCATGTTTTATATATTTATTACTGCTTCTTCTAATATTTTTACGTACTCTTTTTTTCGATATGCACACTTTGTGAAAAATTAAGTGTTGACGAAAAAAACCAACATTTTAACATCAATCATGTTTGAAATCCAAACACGTTCATAACACATTATCACAAAAGCAACTAGAACTGCCACAGAGTGACTAATGATACCCCAACATATCACTTTGTCACAGACGTATGGCAAACCATATTAAAAAAACTGTCGCATGGTGGACAAATTTTAAATTCAACAATATGTGATGAAGTTATGGTCCAGACAACATAAATTATGGTCATTTCTATGGTTCAGACAACATAAACTATGGTCATTTCTGACCTTTTAACTCGTAAGTGTGACCTTGACCTGTGTGATATTGGAATAATTGTTTTGAATGACACATAGTTTGATAGGGGAGGACAATTGTACCAGGTTATTATATAATATTTACTGCAATAAATGACATAGTTACGGCCAGGACAAGCTATTTAAATTAACTAATTAAGACTATTTTTTACATTTGCGCTCCAAGTGTGACCTTGACCTTTGAGATATAGACGTCATTGTTTTACATGACACACCCACAGTCTGGTAGTAGAGAACATTTGTGCCAAATTATTTTCAAATTCCATATTCGATTCGATTATTGCTATTTTTAACTCAAAGTGTGACCTTGACCTTTTAGATATTGATGTAATTGTTTCGAATGCCACACCGTCTGGTACTGGTGAACATTTGTGCCACATTTAATTACAAATACCATAATAAATGACATCAGTTATGCTCTGGACAAGCTTAATTAAGGCCATGTTTGACCTTTCAACTCCAAGTCACGTTAGTATGACCTTGACCTTTTAGATATTGCCATAATTGTTTTGCATGACACACCGTATCATCAAGGAGAACAAATGTACCAAGTTCTGCAATCAATGCACTGTGGGTGCTGATGGGAGGCGATCTAGTTGCTGCTATTAAACCGACCTCACAGGTTTAATGTTCATTTTCTTACTGACGATCTTGTCTTGAATGTCCAAATAGCCATATGTGACTATATATAGGCATGTTGGGTATCTAAATAATTGCGAAAGGGGCATATTAATTTATTTGGAATACATGTATTGAATGCATTTATCAAAGGTGGCTCTGAAATAATATGCGCCTAATTTTATCGGATTCTGCAGTACCGTCTCTACAGCAGGAGACAGTCTATAGAAAGCTAGTGTATATGATGACTATATCTGGGTCAGTGCCACACCATATTATTGCATAACAGTACTTTGCAGACGATATACAATTAAGTGAATTCATTCATAAAACCATCTTGTGACCCTGGTCTGGACCTTGGTGTAACACTCCTATATTCTTATCAAAGCGCCGAAAGCATTAAAGTTGTTCGAATGAATGCAGAGGAAGTATAAATTAAAGATGAATCAGCAGATGTAGCTGTATTTTTCACAATCTTTTTAGTTGTCTGATGTATTGAACTACTGAAGTTATATACACACGTTTCTACCATTGACTACTTTAGTTGATGTAACTACTTTTCTTCCAGAAAGTTCCTACGCCACTCCTAGGCGGCGCCATCTTTGCACAAGTAAATTGGTCAGCCAGTCTTGCATAACTACCGACACGGATATAAACCATCATGCAAAATAGTTCCATCAATCGCAGCATATATACTTCAAAGCTACTTCCTATTTCTCAATCTATAGGACAGTTGTCCCAATAAATAATTTAAACCTATTTCCAGTATTTCTTTGTATTTACAAAGCAATTGTCACTTCTGTTAACTGTTATGCAATACTGGCTAAATCTAATCGAACAACAAAAAATAGCTACATCCGGAGCCTCAAATACAAATTCATTCTAAAAAAGTTATCAGCCGGGACATTTGATGAACAAGACATTTTCATGATACGAGAAAAGTTCGATATCGCTCCGGCAGAGTGATTATCTTCAAAAATATCAATTTAAAGAACAGTTTGACAATAATTGTTGATCTAAGAATAAACAAATGATGCTGATTTAATTAAATCAGTTTAAAAATTTGAAGAAACATATATGTAGCGGTATTGCGAATGTTGACAGTTTCTGGAACTACTTAAGTGCGGATTTACATTGTTTAGACTAAAGGCGTTCAGTTGGCATTAAGAAATAGGCAAAACGCCTCCCAAAAATCCTTCAATGTATACAGAAGATACAACCTGGACAAACTTTGGGACAGACTCACGCACCGACAGACCGGAAAAGTGACTCCTACATAGCCACTCCTACTTTAGTAGTGGGGGTATAAAAAACATGATCAAACATGTCATAACATGACTAATAATTTATATTCTCGATAGTGTCTGTTCTGATATGGAATGTTGGCGATTCGACAAATGCCGAGCATAGCCTATATTTGCCAGTCAGCTTTACGCTGAAATATGGCAGGCATATACATGTGCCTTCACCCGGTTTTGAACCCGGGTCGCCATATTAGACGGCAAGCGCGCTAACCGTTGAGCTACGGAGGCCAAATAATGGACCTTCCTAGAATCTATCATTAAATGATGTGAGTGGATAAGTAGCAAAGAACGTTTCACGTGTTAGGAAAGTATGTGTTTAACATGTCAAAATAGATTGGCAGTTTAATGAGGCGTTAATACTCTACTTTTACAGCATCCTTTAGTTATACTACTGGTACAGTATACATGCAGATTGACACAATTGACGTTATACTACCGGTACAGTATACATGTAGATTGACACAATTGACGTTATACTACCGGTACAGTATGCATGTAGATTGGCACAATTGACGTTGTACTACCGGTACAGTATACATGTAGATTGACACAATTGACGTTATACTACCGGTACAGTATGCATGTAGATTGGCACAATTGACGTTATACTACCGGTACAGTATACATGTACATGAAGATTGACACAATTGACGTTATACTACCGGTACAGTATACATGTAGATTGACACAATTGACGTTATACTACCGGTACAGTATACATGTAGATTGACACAATTGACGTTATACTACCGGTACAGTATACATGTAGATTGACACAATTGACGTTATACTACCGGTACAGTATACATGTACATGAAGATTGGCACAATTGAAAGGAACTCACTAGGGTTCGGATGTTTTTGTTATAGTATGTTTTGACATTCTATAACAACCTGATAGAACGACGGCAAAGCATGAAATATTCAGTCCAAGTTAAAAATTGTCACACTATAGACGAAGTGGAATTTCAATATTAATGTGTTTTTATTAAATATCTTTTGAATGTTTTAAATGTGTGTGGTATATTTACAGTGCACCAGAGCAGGATGGAGGGGTGAGCCTGATATGTCACCATACGAGACAAACAAGAACTGTGGCAATAAGCCGGTAAGTGCTTTCAAATAAAATCATTAGGCACATATATCAGGGTCATAAGTCCAGTCCGATCACCTTCCGATGATCTGCCGGCGTATTGTTTAGCTAATAAGACCCGATGGAATCAGCCGGTCAATGGGGCATCGTCGGACAAAAATCAAGGCGTGGCTTGGCGATAAGGAGATTGTCCGGGGATCATCAAATTGCGGGTCGATGTCCGGTCCACGACATACAAAATATCGTACGATCATCGACCGATGCCCATCCGGCACCCTTTGTCCATAACTAGATACCGATCATCGACCGAGATTCGGTGTGCTGATGGTGCCTGTATATGGTACATGTATATATCGGTTGGATACTGGGTCTGGGGTATTTTCAGGCGTCCGCCGTTGATTTAGGACTATGCATTAACGGGGACTTTGCCCTTGTCGGAGAACGCGTCGATTCAATTTATAAGTTAGTTAGATAATAGTTTATTGCATTTTATATACACAAAGGGATAAGGCACACGATATTTCAACATTAGTGAAGCCCTCTCCCAGAATATTTACAAAGTTGAGAGTTAGTTGAACCATGTTTCCTATGCAAAGCCTTAGAACATCATAAACATTAGTAACAGTGTTTCTCAGCAACACTTTTTAGCTAGCAAACCCGTTTTTGATGCGCGCATTATCGATTCTAAAAATAGTAACAAGAGATCATTCCATGCGGAACTCCTCGAACATTATTGTCATTACATTAAACTGATTTTTTATTGCAGAAATAGATGCTCCGGCAAATAACTGTTGGAACCTAGCATGTACTTCTGAATAATTTTGTTTATGTTTAGTTCCCAAATAAATTACTAAAACCATTTATCGTGTTGATTGTTAAACCAGAACATACATTGATCAAAGCACTGAAGGACGATAAATGTTGTGGTGAAATAGTTCAGCTTCAGTAGATTCTAGTCAGGGTAAGAATAGAGTGACACACAGGGGCCGAGTCCACTATTATGGTGTAAATCCAAAAAGATAGCTATATCGACTTAAACAGGCAGCTATAACTTCAATGCTATACTAACATACTATCTTCGCACTACCTTTTTAGACAATGGTTGTAATCTTTTGTGTACACGTAAACGACTCCGTCACTCTCACACTATCCTAACTAGACTGTACGTATATTTTAGTATACGTATGCCAATGGTACACGAGTAAAATGTTTATTCTAGGTTTAACCCCGTTTCGCTGCCATCCTGTTTTTGTTATAATTATATCCTGTGGCCAAGTAATTTCACCTTACCAGTTGTTTCCCAACCTATATATTATGTACAATGTACTAAAAAGATAATCGAAAGTCGGACAGGGAAGGCAGCACTCAACTTAACCAGCCGAGCATAGAAGACATAAAAACATCGGGTACCCTAATTACAAGGCAAACTTCCCAACACACAACTGAATGAGAAAATGAACTGAAAAAACAAGAACCAGCAACACATTGAAGAAAATAATTGTTGATGTTAAAAATCATGGAAGGGTATAGGATGATCTGCCACGACGTGGAATCGAACCAGGAACGTCTATTTACAAATCAAGCGCGCTGATCAGGCTCGCAACTGCCAGGAAACAAACACTCACCAATATTGCGGGGCCCGTCCACAAAAAAAACAAATTATATATCCCATCAAGGACAATTTTCAATTACATGTATATTAAATATGATAATAAAGACCACTTTTTGATGTCTAAATGAATGGTATTAATAGACAGATTCGACTGTGAGGTTTTCGGGCGAGCTTTGAACAGAAAAGGTGCACTGTACAATGCAACAAAAAATAAGTCATCGGTAGGATATGCTCATGCATATAATTATGGAGCGAAGTTGAATGACAAAATACGCTTGCATACTGTGCGAAATTATTTACATGAAACTCGTGAATATATCGTATATATCCGTCGTACTAAGCCAGGTTATTTAATAAGTTAAAACATTCTTACAGTATATATACACTAACGAAAACGCACGGAGATATATGAGTACGTGTACCAGGTTAATACAGCCGGACAAAAGTATATTAAATTATAATAACAAATAACGTTGTTGCTATTACCATACTAGTATATATAATTTATGTATCATAGTGCACATTCCTATTTTAAGGACAAGCAAATAATGGCTTAGCTACTCCTTCATTCTGTGCCCATTTATTTCCCTATTTCTATTCTTTAATGCCAAATACCAGACGGATAGACACACTCACAGCATTTAAACCACATCACTGTATGAATTATTGGGAAATTATACAAGTCAAATTGTATGACTTATTGTGAGCAAAAACATCACATATTTCCGATCTCTGTATGACTTATTGGGATAATATACAATTATTCAACGTGTATGACATATTGCGACAACCGGAAGTTGCCTCTTTTATTTGAGGAGATTCAATTTCGCGATCTAGATCATCCGCGAAATTGACGAAAAAATCAATCCACCGCGATTATTAATAATTCTACAGTAAGTCACGTGGTAACAAGAAATAGGCCTACCTGTGACAGTGATGTGGTCGTCGTAAGTTCTGGTATCCAAATATAATCCCACATTCTATGTTCTGGCAGTGTGTTCTCTCTGATTTAACAACGTAATGACTCCTTGTGATGTCTGGAAAAAATTATGAAAATAAAGTTGAAATATTAAAAAGTTTGCAGTTTCGCACCTACAATCACCTTTAACCGTATCGTTGATAATGAGTAAAAAAAGATAACATAAATTTTATAAAAACAAACAAACTCAAATTTATCAAAGATACAGTTACCTGGGCCTACATTGGGATTCAAACCCATGTTGCAACGCTATCGTCTAGCAAATGAAAGTATGAAAGTATTTGACCACAAGGCACAACACTCAATGACAAAATAAACGCAATATTTGTAAATGGTTTTGAAATTTTCATTGAAACACGAAAGTGCGGAATGTTTCACCGTATATGAAATAAAGATCCTATCTATTTGATCGTCATTCAAATATAACCGCTTTATTCTATGTTATTTTAATTCTAATAACGCTGTGTCTACCCGTCCTTCTAGTGACTGGCAATAAACAGGTAGGAGTTGACTTTCTATCGAATGTGGCAAACATTTAAATTGTGATAGCACTACTCTGTCGTTGTGTATGAGACTTTTAACTTCTCAAATGCATGTAGTATATAAACGATTCAACTTCCGGTTATCGCAATAAGGAGAACTCGTTGAAAGGTATAGTCTTGCAAGAAGTCGTACAGTGATCGGAAATGACAGATGTTTTTAATCACAATAAGTCATACAAGTTGAATTTTATAGCTAGTATCCTAATAATTCATACAGTGATTTAGTTTATACGCGGTGAAATGACCTCATGCTACACGTACACAGCTGTATAGTCGTTAAACATCATCTTCAAAACGTAATATTCTTTGTTTGTCATTAACTTTTTATGACTACTTTACACCTTTGTTATTTCCGATGACTTTGTTTGGGTGTATGATTCACGGTAGTACATGTATTTCTGGGATAGGTAGGTTTCTGTAATTATTCTTCCGGGAAAATAGGTTATCGTCATGTTCACCCCACGAGGAACAGCAATTTAGTACATAAAGATAAACGACAAGTCAGAGGTAATCCGATTGCTCTGAAAATCTAAAAAGATACCCCGGTCCTTAATTTGAAGTTTGCATGCATTAAGTCAATATTCGACCGAACACCAGTCTATTTGACAATCGTGGATTATCTAAGACCTTTACACACCCGGACATTTAATATTCCATAAATAAACAATGCGTCCGTCTTGATAATTCTCGTATTATCACTCACACTTCAGAGATAATATTTGCAGATCGTTTGTGTATTTTTTCCGAATGTTTTATCAGTAATTTTTCATTGAAATACGGACATTATTCAATTAAGGAGTGTTTACCTTGACTGATTAATCGACAATCTTCTCTTGATAATCAAATTGCCCAAACGCACGCAAAAAGACACAAAACCAAATCGGACAGGGAAGACAGCACTTGAAACAGAAACAACCGAGCACGTATAATAAACAAAAAGGAACACGTACACACAAAAAAGAAAGAAATCCCAGACTACAAGAACACGCCACAATGCCCAGCACAAAACTGAACAAGAGAAGAATGAAACTAAAAAGCTACGAAATCCTTATATCCTTTCCGCTGCCACTATCATACACCGATGCACTTCCAGAGCCGCCTGATGCAGACCATATTTTGGTGGTCCTCCATCACCACTATTGTTTGTAGAACAGCTACCAAAGACGACTTTTGCGTACCGGAAAAATACGGGGTCTTGTTTCCACAGTGGAATAATGCAGGGTTTCGGTGAAAATCTACCTTTTTTGCAATAGAAAATAGAAGGAATTTTCAAAAATATACTACATTTATACGCTATGGTAGTTGTAGTGTACGACATTCGCCACACTGTGGTAGTTCTGTTAATATTATGATATCCGCATTACTACACTGAGGTACTGTTTATAAGTTTATTGCCAAATGCAAAAGTCCGCTATGGTATTTGTATTCGAACTGAATATTTCAATAGTCCAGCATAAAGCTACTACGGTACTCTGCAATACGAAGCATTAAATGTACTTGTTAGTTTTTGTAGGACATACTTCTCAATACTTGGATTGCATGTGATACACCAGTGTGGTTTTAATCTAAGTTTCCGAGAGGAAGCCCCTGCAGAGAGAGACAGGCATGTCCGGCGCTGCAGAAGTGCGCCTATAGACAGTCTGGTTCTTTAATGTGCCCGGTGTAAATCACCGATACACAGCTCCCTGGTACTTCCGGATACTATGCAGATCACACGGTCAGATATAGCGGTATATATTATAAATATTTCAGAAAAGTCAAGATTGAACCCACGACCTCTGGATTGACAGCCCAGTGCGTTACCACTGAGCTAAATCCGCTTATAATTAACTACCAATTAAAATTGTGTATTGAAAAGAAAATTCCACCATGCTGTGTGTCTGTATTCCGGTTGTCAGAAGTAGCAATGAAGACAAAGAAAAACGCTAAAACTACTGAAACATTCAAATGTGTTGTTCACTTCCAAAATAGTCAAACGACAAGGCACCATCACAAACAGATACTTTATTCATAGTGGATAAATGAACGCACTTCTATTACGCTCTTCCACGAATACAACAGAACACTGAAGTGGCATTGTAGTCCGGCCCGAAATCCCCGAAAATGGACCGAACCTTGCATTGGAGTATAAAGTTTTTTTCTTTGCTGATTTTAGTAGACAAGACCTTTCTAATGGAATTTTTGATGGGTGCCATTCTGTCACCCTTGAGTATTTTAAGAAAACTGGGGTAAAAGTTCAAAAATATAAACGAAACTGCAAATTTTTGGAATCGGTCAACTACATTGTTATTTATTATTACATTTTATAATAAATCACACTTATATGTAGTTATTAAGGTGCTGTTGAAGATTTCAAAATTTTAGTACCGTGCAATTATGCAAAGGGGGTATTTCTGGAGTAAAATGTTAAAACGTGCATGGAAAAGTGCGAATTTTCGGATTCGGTGGACTATAACTGTGGACGGTAAATAATCGCTGTAATAGTTTTATAGTTATTTGCGATGAAGATTATACACACCTTAAGCTAGGCTATGGTACAGAATGTGGTATTGTTGGAGAAAAACAATAAAAATATAACGGAAAGAGCGAATTTTCGAAACTGTTGGACTACACTGTCATGGATAATTTTTTTTGATAATTACGTTTGTAATTACTATGATATAATCTATAGTAATGTGTTATTAATGATACCAATTATCTTAAATCATGTTATGGTGCAAAATATATCATTTAAGGATAGAACATACACAATTGAAACGAAAAGTGTGAATTTTGGTAATAGGTTTACTACGCTGTTATAATTAATTTAACTTGAAAGTAAATCACTGTGAGGTACATATCATCATGCAGTTCACGTTATCTATCATCTAATGCCATGCTTTGAGCTGAATACGATGTATTGGGGTAAAAAATCCAAACGTATATGAAAATTTAGAATTTACGGACAAGTCAGACTTCACTACATAAAGCCATTTCCGGCTTTATAACTATTTTGTATTACTCTTCAACACCAAGTCCACCATTATTGATCATACGAGGTACTCATGCATCATGATACATGCATCACAAGTCATGCCCTATATAGTACCCACTACCACTGAGTACAAGCTTGCTAGGCCCAGTAGGGTATTAGAAGGACTCACCATCACCAACCATTCCTAATATAATTGGGTTCATGCCACTGCTGCTTATCTAATAGTATTGGTTACCTTTTATTTCCTGGCACAGCAATTCGTTACCCTTTGTGGTACATAAAACTGTCTGGCTCAGCAATTCCTGGCTCTATACCTACGTAACCCTGCATGACACGGTCACTCATAGCCCTATATACATGTTATGTATAGATACTATATACTGTTATGTACAGTCACTCCTTGATATCCTAGTGGTAGGGTGTCTACTTATATTGCGGGATGTCCAAGGCTCGATCCCAGGCCCGGTCATACCAAAGACGAAATAAAATGCTACCATGGAGTAATGCCCTTGCATACCCTAGATACTTAGCATAAATTGGACGCTGGTTTCTCTCGCATATGCCACCGTAGCGATGGATAACATCAAGAATTAGGCGCCGAGTGTGATTAATTGATATGAGTTGACAGAACTTGTCTCACAATCTACCTAGCATAAACTACATTACTTTGGTATATAGTGTCTATTCCAGGACCCCATGAGTCACCGGACACTTTCTGTCACATGCATTCTGTGGTACCTAACACTGCTCTATTAGATAGCAAACACTTCCAGGCACAGCCATTCATATGCTACCCAACACTGCTTGGGACTGCCATTTATTGCTCTACGGGATATGTAACACATCTTTTCCCAGCTCCAAAGGTTAGCATAGCAATTTATGACCTAAAAGGGTTACCTAATACTGTTGGAATCGTGGCAACGATTATTCCTGAATCTATAGGGATTCTAAATTACCTGTCAAGCCATCACTGGTTAAATAATGCCTGACAGAGTCATTCCTGTTCATTTAATACAATAATACTACTAGACGCAGCCATCCGTAAATCTATAGGGCAAGCAACCTCTCGTTCCCAAAGCGTGCGCCCTACGGCGAGGCTATTACTTACTCGATAGGTTACATATATGACCTGAAACAGCCATGCTTTAATTGGTACCCAACACTGTATGCAACTGCTCTTTGTTTCTCTCTGCGGGGTACTAAGTATATAACACACATTTTTCTAACTTTACAGACTACCAAACACTGATTGTCATTGCTATGTATGACTAACTGACTAGAAACGTAAACATTATAAGCCATGGCCATATATAGAGTTGTTTGTATGGTTGAGTGCCAGCGGTATGGTCGTATGGTTTAGTTGTACTGCTGTGAACACCTACTAGTATTCCTTGATCTACGGGGATGTTCTGACTATACCTTGCACAGTGTCCCCTTGATTTATGATGTCTGGAACTGTCATTCCAGACTTGAAATGACATTGAACACTGCATAGAGCAGCCATACTATGCTCTATATGGTACCTAACACTGCTGTGGACAGGTATTCCCGGTTCTATGAGAATGGCAAAGCACTGTCTGATATACCAGTAGTCATTCCTAGCGGGATAGGATACCAACTACTGCGCCTGGTGCTGCCTTTGATTTGATAACTGTTTCTGGTACTCAACACTAGGGAAAAGTCAGTCGTGGCTCTATTACAATCTATCTCTGCCTTGCACAACATCATTTCCTAGTCTATATTAGAAAACATCTACTAGTTCTGTGGGCTTTGCGAGTAATAGTTCCACGGTGTAACGTACACAGCATTCATGAATACTTTTAGGTACATTCAACATACTGAAGCCACTGATTATATGTATCACATAACATGCTCTTGTTGAGGTTTAAATACCTATCAATCAAATACATGTATCTATTTTACGAATGGTGAAAATTCACACATTCTCTAATATATCTGTATACCTAGTTCTATTTAATTTCGCTGATGCATTTATATGAAATTTAATATCTTCTCAAAAGATTGCGTATTTCTATAAAGCATAGAATATTAATGCACATACATGTAGTTTGTATAGAACCCTCTTTATATATGTGTATATATTCAATTCAATTTATTACATGCCTCCACTTTTCATTAGGTGCAATCATCCGAAATAAATCTCAGGTCTTGATAATTTCAAGTTGACCTACCGAATGCATTTTCAATCACTTGATTTAATTCGAATTAAATGTCAAACATGTAGTAGTCATTTCTATGAACAGGGATACTTTAAATTGAACTTTTAGGGTGCATTTATACGGCAGGGAACAAAGTGTTCCTACTGAGATTTTGTATTCATCCACCGTCCACCGTATGTTTTAAAAATGTTTATCCTCAAAATAATTATTGTAAACTTGCTTCACACGACAGTAACTGTTTTGCATTAGGTTTCATTGCTATTTCCACTCATAAGTTAATATTTATTAATCAGAATGAGTTACAAAAATGTACTATCAAAAAATATCTAAGGGCAATGAAGTCTACGGATTCCATGAATCACACTTTTCGTTAATATTTTATAACATTTTACCCCAATATATCACATTGATCTCAGTAACATTGCTCATAGGTTTGATATCTTAAATTCTACATGTACATAAGAACTGGTCGCGTCGACAATAAAGTGATAAATGGCAGCGTTGTCTACCACCTCGAACAATTCGCCCTTTTCCTTTATATTTCGAAGTTATTCCCCAAAATAGCACATTTTGCACATTTGCACAATAGCCAATCTTAGAACGTTTGATATCAAAACTGTAAGGTTATTAATACCACGCATATTGATTAATCACCAAAGAAAAGATACATGACATTGTATAGGTCTGCATTGGTACAAAATCCAAAAAAATACAATATTTCCTTCAGACTTTTGAGTGTTTTACCCCAAAAACACCACATTTTGTACCCTAGCCTTGCTTTAGGTGTTTAATATCTTAATGGCAAGTCACTATACAACTATCACAGCGATTATTTACCAAATGTTATGGCCAATGACGTTAAATTCCACCGATTCCGAAAATTCGCACTTTTCCATGTAATTTTTAATTTTTTACCCCAAAAATACCTCATTTTGCATAAATGCACGTCACTAAAATTTTGCAAACTTCAACTTGATAATTACATATAAGTGTGAATTATTATAAAATATGATAATAAATGACATTGTAGTTCACCGATTCCAAAAATTTGCAGTTTCGTTTATGTTTTGGAACTTTTACCCCAATTTTCTCAAAATGCTCAAGGGTGATAGAATGGCACTTGTCAGAAATTCCATTAGAAAGGTCATGTCTACTGAAATCAGCAAAGAAAATAACTTTATACTACAATGCAAGGTAGCTTGGGTTTGGGGCCGGACTATAGTGCCCATTACTTGAATTTAGTCTTCAAAACTCGTCAGTGGCAGACCGGTTATCTTCAAAAGTTTAGATTACCACAGCCGTCCAATGCAGACAAAACGAGAAAGCTGAAACTACCATAGCATTCAAATAAGATTTTCACTATACAAAACTAGCCTAAAATGGTGGAACCAAAATAAACAGACACTACATCCATAGTGTATAAATGTGCATACGTCTATACCGCCCTTTGACGACAATGGACTACCGTATTGGCATAATTATGTGCATTATTTTAATTAAGTCTTCAAAACTCGTCAGTGGCAGACTGGTTATCTTCAAAAGCAAAGAATACCGAAGCCGCCAAATGCAGATAAAACAAAAAATCAATTACCTCAGTGCAGTTTTGCAGCATTATCAGAAAAATCACAAAATGACCATAGCGTCATTGTGTAAGTCATTGATTCAAAGCCTGCAAAACTCGTCATTTTTTCGACTCTTAGAATACCAAAGCCGTATAATGCAGACATACAAAAATTGCCTAAGTTACCGTAGCGAAGAAAATGAGATATTAATTTTTTAATTAAAAATGAGTTTGATAATAATCGCCAAAAGCAATCGCTAAAGATAATTGGTATTTTTTGACAGTGAGGATCCTTTAATAACATTTGATTATTGATTGGCGATAACGCCGTTTCTGTTCATTGTTATACATAATGTATTTGTTTTTGTACTAAAATGCGGTAAAATACGAGAAACTTGTATTTTAAAAACAATATTATGCAATATATTATAATAAAAATGACTTAGATTAATTTTTCAGCTAAGTGTGTCCTACATGTATTTGGTTAAAAATATAAATGCAAGTTGTATCATCATAGCAAATCCAGAAACGAGGTACAAGCATTTTAAATACGCTTAAATATAAGACAAAACCTAAAAAATCCTGGTAGTCCTACGCTGTACGCTGTTGGTTTTGAGGACTGTACTTTTTGTAGTACGTTTTAGGCATCAGTGTATGTACACTAGTGGTAATGGCGATCCATGTTTTTATGGTCTACATTAGTCTGCTTTGGTAGCGGAAAGGATATCAGTTGTCACACAAAGTTTAGGCAAGACAAAATTTAAAATGTGCTCATGTTTATAATTTAGCGACGCCGAGCTTCGTCCGAGCTTGCACACGGAGGATCATCTTCTTCAGAACACAATGCTACATTGAGGGTCGGGTTTGAACCCGCAGCGGCAAGGGGAGCAAGTTATTTACAGTAAACAACAGTAGGCGAGTAATATAAGGTACTGAAGAACTTTGTATAACTTTACAAGAAGAACTAGGAAAGATAAACACCATGACACACTTAATAAAGTTTTAAATAACTTACTTTTCCCTAGATGATCTTCTTCCGACATGGCATAATTTAACTCATCGTCTTCTTCCGCCATCTTGAAAAACCAAGAAAATATATTCATAATAAAGTGAAGTGGTAAGCTGCAACCTAGTTGCTTAATAAAGGCGTAAACAAACATATTTGACCCTTAAGTAGTGCACAACGGAAATCACAAAGTATGTTTTCAAGATGTTACACTAACAAACCGCGAGGCATGCACTAAATTGCGTTCCGAAATATATTCCGAAACAATAGTATATAAGTTCGATGAGTTCGCGGCGAGAAAATATTTGCGAATTTTCGCGAATTTACCAAATTCGCTGATACAATTCCTCTGGCGTAAATATTGGCCACAAAGAGCTCTTTTAAGTACTTATAAAAGAAATCGCTAATATTTCCTTACGCCAAAAGTCTGAAATTCGAAATCCGAAATCCGCTAAGTTTTTGACCCGCAGAAATATACACTTATACCATACTATACTTAATACGTTGTTATGGCGACACAAATTAAAACTTGTATAATTATATATTAATTAAAACACATTTTTGTATCGGATGCGTTTCTAAACGTTTGCACGCAACATTTCAGATTCGTAAACCTTTTGTAAACACAAATCTGCAGGATCCGTAATATACATTTATAAAAAAGAAACAAAAAATATACATTAATCCCGCGTTCGCGTGATTACCTGGCGACTTGTTACATGATCCGACGTTTACGTTAATCCCGCGTTCATAAGAGATTATTTGATCACCTTAATAAGTGGTTAATTAATTAGTAAATAAATATTGATACCATTCGATCGGAAAGCAATTCTGTCGAAACGGTGCAACCCATTCTCAATCTCGTATGGTTTGAATAAATAGTAATGAGTGTTATAAATATTTGGAAATGCATTAGCGTTTATATGGTACAACACAGTCTTTGTTCCTGACTTTACATACATTATTTCCTTTTTTCCGTTCTGTTCTTCCTGTTAACAACACTTCCTCACGCGAATTTGATGAGTATAGGTACTTGATTGTGTAATCAAGATATTGTGTGCACTTTATATGTACGTACACGCAATTATGATGAATATCGTGACACCTCTGTTAACGACCACATGCCAACAACGATATGACAATATCTACAATTTACATTGTTTGTATCACCAAACCTGTCTGGAAAGACCCCCTATTGTGTATCCCATGATGTCCAACTTTGCAATATATTCCGCCCACTCGATAAGCCAAATAGTCTCCATTGATAAATCGATGTAAAATCGATACTAGTAAAGGTTTTTGTTCCGAGATAATTATTTGCAGCAATAGCTTTTAGTCCGAGAGCCCACGGACTTTTATTGCAACGAAGGAGGCCAAAAGAAGTTTGTACATATTTTGAAAGGTTATTTCATATTATGCTATATGAAAACCCATTTCTTAAGTGTCAAAGCCGTGACTACCTACATTTTTTTTCATTTTTGTATCATGGGGTGTATGAAAAAAAGCATAAATTCTTAAGGGGGTAGGGGTAGCTTAATGTCTAATAAAAAACGAAAACAATGTTCAATGTGGAAAATCTTGCCAAATTTGAATGAACACATAATGGGCCACATTTTAAATATAAAAAACCATAACCTTGACATGCAATTATGAAGTTAATTGGGGTCAAAGGTCAACAATATGATAAAACCCATAGAATTTATACAAATGCTCCAGTATACTTTTTCATCAAATTTCGCATTTTCCCCCAAATTCAATCTTATGCACATAATTGTATTCCTTAATGTATACTTAATTCAAAATGTTATACAATTGATAAGAAAATATCCGAATTTTACAAAAAAACATGTTTGTATCATATGGGTGCAAATTGGAGCAATTGAAAAATAGCAGTATTTTGAGGGTATGCTTAGTTCTACTTTTACCATTGTTTCTATTGGTCAGTAACAATAGCATTGATTGAATATTGTTTTCATATCAGGCAATATGAATATTCCATCGCCCATTAAATAGGTCAATTTATTCAACCCTTTTACATGTACAAAAGGTCAAAGGTCAAATATGTAGAACAATAAAAAAGTAGAGTAAAAACGCAAACTTGTGATATATGTATAAGTCTGAGAACCCACATACTTTTTTCAATGAAAGAGGCCAAAAGAAGTTTGCATATATTTTTAAATAATAGTTCATAGCCTATCTGACAATCCAATTTTTAAGTGTCCAAGCCGTGACTATCTATGTTCGTTTGCGCATTTATATGCCATGAGGTCAATGTGAAAATCTGTAATTTGCTGAAGGGGTAGGGCTATGTTTATGTCTACGAAAAATGACAAAATGATCTTAAATGTGAGCAGAATTGTGATATAGGTGGAATACATATTTGGAAATATTATAAAACTTACAAATTATAGAATGTCATTTGCAAGTATGTACTATATGGGGGTCAAAGGTCACTGAACTTTTAAACTCCATGAAATTAATGATTTACTTTTATTCCTCCAGTAATGAAGATATACATAATATATTTACATGAAAATAAGATACATATATACAATTGAAACTGTTTGCATTTTATACATCAACAAATATATCAACATATATATGACTACAATGATTGCGGCAAGTGTTCATTAGTATTAACATCATATTCATAATATACCCACGGCTCAATATCATGTTTAATTCACTGACGGTTTACCTTACCGAAACGAAATGTAAGGCAAAACAAGTGAGTCACTAATCACCATATGACTACCTCTGTATAGCAACTGCCCGTAATAAAATTGTAATCTGGCTATACATATACTAATATATAGCACGTTACACAAGCTTGCATACAGCTAAAGCAATATGTACATTATGCAATACAATACCATTATTTCTAACAGCGAGATCCAGAATTAACTTACACTGATCTATTACATTCAAGTTTATAAGTTTTCTGTACTCGTTATATCCAATACAGTATATCAGAGAATTCCACAGTTCAGTATGGTCATTACTAACACAATGACATAACCAGTGAATCACTAAATTATCTGTGAGCAATGAGCATTTCCGGCATCGTTGTATATGTTGTCTTGATGTAAACTTCATGACTGTATGAAGAATGCGTCTACATGCGCGCGATAAGGAGGGCGTATTCTTTGAGACATACCACAAAGGGGAGCAGCGATCACTGTCAACGACACTTGGAAACAGCCAGTTGTTTTCGCCTTGTATAGCCTCTTCAAACATTCTGGTGTGGCTAGGAGACATCACGTTCCGTTTAAGTATTCCCTTCCATGCATTTTTACTAGGGAAAGTCGCACTTTGTATAAAAGTATCAATATATTCTACTAATTTGTAACTGTTCAAAAGTCTGTATATATCAGGAATAAATCCTATAGATTGTCTGTCACCATTAACAAATCGACATGTTACGATATCTTCCATTTTTTTCAAAATTAATAATTTGTACGTAGTGTCATTCATATATGTATACTAATTCATAAGAATATATATTTGGTTGAAAAATAAGTCCAATGGCACAAGAAAACGATCATTTATCATACGTAGCATCACAAAATGGCCTTCATATCGAGGAAATGGTCATTTTTATAACTACCATTTATTTACTTGGAAGTCTATACAGATATATTTTATTAAATAACTGCATATATGTCAGGTCATTTTAGTGGAGCAAAAGTTAACGTGAAAGGTCAAGGTCAAATATGCAGTAAAAGGTCAAGGTCAAATACGTCAAAACTCTCAAAATTAGCCCTGAAATGCGCAATAATTAGTCATTTTTTAATGTTTTCATTCAGAACTAATATTTTACACAAAGTGATTTAGTATCGTTTGTGTCTAAATTCATTTCAATGTCAATATAGCGCACGGTCACGACTAACCTACCCCATCCGCAACAGCCATAATTGATTGCCGAAACTGTACAGCCATTCTTAGCCCCATTGGCTACTTGCCGCCATGAGGTACAGCAACCTCAGCATTGGCTATTACGACGACTCCTTTCCTACACATTGTATCCAGTTTCGTACGTCTTAAAATGTACAAAATGCATTTCCATTATCATCAGCTGACAATATCTATCTATATAATACCAATCATTATATTATCTTCTCACCCTTTCTTTGTTGTGTATAGCGCTCTTAATTAGATGTCCATACCAATCTCAAGAGTGGGTGAACCGGGCGACGTTTACATGGGATAGCTGAACCTATCAGTGAACTACCTAATATAGTCTGGAATGACTGTAACAATTAGTGGTACATGCCCATAGAGTCAGGAGTGTAAAATATATCACTAGGCCACAAATGGTTTTACTTTGAAGTCGTATGTACCCATATGCATAATGTAGTCATGACTAAGAACATGTAACTGTTAATGTTACATGTAAAAGCCACTCAATGGCTGTTAGTACCCGATAGGACCAGGAATGGGTGTACCTGAGAGTTATGAGTATGGCCAGAGTATTATGAAAGGCAGTATCTTGTGTGTATTGAGTACATGGAACATAGCTGTTCATCATGGGTGTGTCAGGAATAGCGTTACTGGGTGGTTGTGAGTATCAAATAGGACCAGGAATTCTGTACCTGGTAGTTTCGAGTAACCGGAATGCAATACATGATATATCTCATGATTGTGAACACCCTATAGGACCACAGATGAGTGTACATAGTGATTGCGAGTATCAAATAATTCCGGAATGTCAGTTCATGGTGAGTGTGAGTACCTGTACCTTGTAGTATTGAGTACCCGCTAGGACTACGAACGGATGCACCTATTGGTAATAGATACCCAATACGACCAGGAATGCATGAACATGATGGTTGTTGGACACCCATTAGGACTAGGAATGGATGTACCTAATAGTTACGAGAACCTAATTAGACTAGGACTTTATGCAAAAGGTGACCGGGAACACATACAAGGACAAGGAGTGTATGTAACTAGTGTTTGTGAGTGCCAAATATAACAGGCATGTCTTAACTTGGGCACTTATTGGTAGTCAATAGGACGAGAAATTGGTGTTCCTTGTGGTTATCAAGCTCATAAGGACTAGAAATGTATGTACCTAGTCGATATGAGTATCTAATAAGACCAGTATGGTCTGTATATGGGGGTAATGCTCACCCAATAGGACAATAAATGGTCTCACCTAGTGGCTATGCGTGCCCAATAAGACCAGAAATGTCTCTACATGGTGTCAATAGGACGAGGAATGAAAGTTCCCAGTGGTTGCCAGTACTCAATAAATCCAGTTAGGTATGTACCTAGTGGTTAATAGTGCTTAGTTTGACCAGAAATGTATGTATATGATTCTGTCAGTATCTAACAGGAACAGGATTTCTGTAAATAGTGGCTATGTGTACCCAATCCGACCAGGAATGTATGTATATGATGGTAGTGAGAACCCAATAGGGCCAATAATGTATAGTGATTGCGAGTACTCAATCATACCACTTATGTATGTACATAGTGGTTGTGGGCATAGGTAACTGTATCATGTATAAAAAGTTTCTTTTACAAAATTTATGTTATCTAAGATATTATAAATTTTATAAAATTTTATTTACTCTTTATTAATGATACAGTTACCTGTGGTTGTGGGTACGTACCAACTAGGACAATGAATGTATGTATATAGTGGTTATGTGTTTCTAATAAGGCCCGGCCCTATACATGGTGGTAGTGGTGACCCAATACGACACGATATGGCATCACTTAGTGGTCGAAAGTAACCGATCCGACCACAAATGTCTGTACTTGGTGGTTTTGAGTATTCAAGTGGACCAGGAATACATGTGCATGATAGGTTCGGGTACACAATAGGAATAGGAATGTATGTGTGAGTAGCAAATAAGAAACGGACTGTATGTACTCGGGGGTAGTGATTACCCAAAAGCACAACAAATGGTCGCACCTAGCAGTTGTGAGTTCCCAATCCGACGACTAATGTCTGTACATGAAGGTTTGGAGTACCAAATAGGACCGGCGGGAATACATGCATATGGTGGTTATTGGTACCCATTAGGACTAGAAGTTGATGTACCTAGTATTGATGAGTACCAATTTGGACCAGAAATATCTGTATATACTAGTTTTGAACACACCAAATGGACTTAAACGTATGTACAGAATGGTTATGCCTGCTCAATAAGGCCAGTCATGTCTCTACATGGCGCCCCTGAGTTGTCAATGAGCAATCGACAGTATCCACCAGGAACATGAATGTCTGAACATAGTGGTAATAACTCATAAGTTTCCGATACCTCCATGTATGTATCTACATGGTGGAAGTGAGTATCAAATTGTACCTATAATGTATCTAGTGGTTATTCATGAGTGCCCAATTTCGACCAGCAATATATGTACTGAGTCTCGTATATGGTGGTTTTGAATATCATATAGAACTAGGAATGTCTATACCTAGTGCGTACCAAATAAGACCAGGACTGTCTGCACATGGTGGTAGTTAGTAACAGAAAGGACCACTGATGTCTGGTTTTGGTAGTTTTTGAGAACAAAAAGAACCAGGAATAAATGTGCAGTGTGGTCGTGGGTACCTATAAGAAATAGGAATAGATGTACCTAGTGGTTATGTACCCAACAATACCAGAACTGTCTATACATGGTGAGAATACCTGGCAGTTGTGAATGTCCATTAGGGCCAGTAATCAAAGTATGTGCATATCCAACAAGACTAAGTATTTCTGTATATGGTTTTAGCGTGTACCCAATCAGACCAGAGATGACTATATCTAGTGGTTTTGAGTACCAAAACAGACCAGGAATGATAACGACTAGCGTTTTTACTTTCTATGTGTCTGAGTAGAAGTCACCTCGTGATTTTATGGCAGATAAAGCCAGAGGTAGTTTTACGCAAATATATAGTGGATTCCAGTTTTCAAAGGTGATGAGTACCTTATTCGGTACTTAGCTATTATAATGTTTGAATTCCTGTATAAAAGAAGTCTTAATAAATAGGGGTCGTAAGTACCTCAGATGGCCGATACCGAGGTTGCTGTACCTCATGGCCAATGGGGTTAAGAATGGTTGTATATTTTCGGCAATAAATTATGGCTGTTCCAGGTGGGGTAGGTTAGTTAGTGATCATTCACTTTATTGATATACAAATGAATTTAGACACGAACAATACTAAATTTCATGGTATAAAATATTAGTACTGAATGAAAACATAACAAATTGTTGCGCATTCAGGGCAAATTTTGAGAGTTTTGACGTATTTGACATTAACCTTTTACTGCATATTTGACCTTGACCTCTCACGTTAAACTTTGCTCCACTGAAATGATATGCAGTTATTTATTAAAATATAATAATATATATCTCCATAGACAGCCAAGTAAATAAATGGAAGATATAAACATGACCATTTCTCGATATGAAGGCCATTTTGTGATGCTACCAGTATGATAAATGATCGTTTTCTTGTGCCATTGGTCTTATTTTTCAACCAAATATATATTCTTATGAATTAGTATACATGTATGAATAAAACTACCTACAAATTATTAATTTTGAAGAAAAATGGAAGATATTGTAACAACTGTTTGGGCAAGATTGCATTAATTTTATGGAGTTTAAAAGTTCAGTGACCTTTGACCCCCATATAGTACATACTTGCAAATGACATTCTATAATTTGTAAGTTTTATAATGTTTCCAAATATGTATTCCACCTATATCGCAATTCGGCTCACATTTAAGTTCATTTTGTCATTTTTTGTAGACATAAACATAGCCCTACCCCCTTCAGCAAATTACAGATTTTCACATTGACCTCATGGCATATAAATGCGCAAACGAACATAGATAGTCACGGCTTGGACACTTAAAAATTGGGTTGTCAGATAAGCTATGAACTATTATTTAAAAATATATGCAAACTTTTGGCCTCTTTCATTGAAAAAAAGTATGTGGGTTCTCAGACTTATACATATATCACAAGTTTGCGTTTTTACTCTACTTTTTTATTGTTCTACATATTTGACCTTTGACCTTTTGTACATGTAAAAGGGTTGAATAAATTGACCTATTTAATGAGCGATGGAATATTCATATTGCCTGATATGAAAACAATATTCAATCAATGCTATTGTTACTGACCAATAGAAACAATGGTAAAAGTAGAACTAAGCATACCCTCAAAATACTGCTATTTTTCAATTGCTCCAATTTGCACCCATATGATACAAACATGTTTTTTTTGTAAAATTCGGATATTTTCTTATCAATTGTATAACATTTTGAATTAAGTATACATTACGGAATAAAATTATGTGCATAAGATTGAATTTGGGGGAAAATGTAAAATTTGATGAAAAAGTATAATGGAGCATTCGTATAAATTCTATGGGTTTACCATATTGTTGACCTTTGACCCAAATTAACTTCATAATTACAAGTCAATGTAATGGTTTTTTATATTTAAAATGTTGCCCATTATGTGTTCATTCAAATTTGGCAAGATTTTCCACATTGAACATTGTTTTCGTTTTTTATTAGACATTAAGCTACCCGTACCCCTTTAAGAATTTATGCTTTTTTCATACACCCCATGATACAAAAATGAGAAAAACATGTAGGTAGTCACGGCTTTGACACTTAAGAAATGGGTTTTCATATAGCATATGAAATAACCTTTCAAAATATGTACAAACTTCTTTTGGCCTCCTTCGTTGCAATAAAAGTCCGTGGGCTCTCGGACTATTTATATAGGGAAAATAATTTCAACCCGTTATTACATTATTTTCCCTTCATCTAACACAATTTACCGACAGGCTAGTTGCAATGATATTTAACCAGTTGAGAACTTCCGCCTCCTCGATAGCCTAGTAATAGAGCGTCCGCTTCGACTGCGGGAGGTCCAGGGTTCGATCACAGACCGCGTCATACCAAAGACGAAATAAAAATTGTATCAGAAATTCTCTTGATAGACGGTCAGCGTAAAAAGGGAAACTGGCTTCTCTACTCTCATACTCTCGTTGCGATGGATAGCATCAGGAATGAGGTGTCGAGAGTGATTAATATGAGTTTGAAAAACTTGTTTCACAATAAACCTTGAATAAATTAGTATAAACTATCTAAACATATTGTACCTACATGAATTGAAGATTGATATTATATAATATAATGATATGTATAACAACTTTATTTAAAGATGAATCACCATATAATATATAGGCTTATCTCCCTCACAGGTAACTGTATCATTAATAAACAGTACCTAAAAATTTTTTTTTTCTAAAAAATGTTTTTTTGTTAAATTTAGAATTCTTATACAAGGTATATTTCCCGGAGAAGTGAACGTACAGTCACTGGGTGTATTTTGTTTTTTTCATAATTTAAAGCATATACGACATTAATCATCTTTTTAAAGCTGTGGGTGATCAAAAACATCTTTGTGAATCGAAAGCATTCGAAAACATGCTTAAATCTACCTTCGTACGATATAATTCATTGTTTAAACTTTGATTTTATTTTTCGAGGGCGTAAAACGCTGTAGGAACGACTGTAGTGGTTTTTAGTCAATTCATGGAAATACACCTTGTATAAGAATTCTAAATTTAACAAAAAAAAATGTTTTAATTTTTATTTTAGGTACTGTTTATTAATGATACAGTTACCTGTGATCTCCCTGTGGGTCATCTACTACAATAACCACAAACGTGTACATGTGCATACATCTATTCATTATAATCACCTCGACATGTGCGCAATACAATAGACATATTAAAATTACCGGAGAAAAACGCAAATGGCCGAGCTTTCACGATTGATATGTATTTTGTATTATACACGTAATCACCTGTTTTAACAGCCATGTTTGACGTACTCTTTCAGGAACTGTCCATGAGGCAGTTTTCACTTCGTTTTAAAATATCATTTTACCCAAACTCCGCCGATGATAGTAACATGTCCTATTCGTTTTCAGATATATAACACATATTTCCATGAAATGGTACATCGAATATAATGCACAGCGGGGATATTTAATGTTATAGTACGGATAATTTGATACGACTCTCAACTTCTATTAGCATAATGTTAGAGCTGATAATTATATTGTCTATATTTATAACACCGACTGTATGTTTTCATAAGCGGTAAGTATCACGAAGATACCAACATAAATCTAAAAGACCGATATTGAACGATTTGCTCGAGGAAGTCCAACGCATGAACCTTGTAATATATTCATGCATAAAGGTCAGACTCACGTCAAATTATCCGTGCTATATAACACACAAGCTTAAAGTCGTATGGTAAAATTCAAAGTCGTCAAATTCTTCTTAATTTCCTGTAAAATTAGTTTTTGGTCCACAAGTTACACTATATGTGTATTTTAGGTTATGCATGTTTATGTACTTTAACTATAGAGTTTTTACAGTTAAGCTACCCGAGTTGAAAATTTACATATACGTCGTTTTCTAAATGTACGGGAATTCGTCTGTACGTCGAATAATTGAATACGTTAGGAGAAACCTGAAATGTTACCCTGGCATAAGTTAGCTGTTCCAAGCCGAATCCAGCCAAACTTATATACTACACTACAAACTCTATAGAATAACACCCTATGGGCGCTGCAAATATTGTCTGTAGAGTACAGAGGTTTTGCTCTACAGATGTTTAAGTAAAAGTAAATACCAGCAAAATGTTGAAGGTGTTGTTATAGAGAGGTTGTTTCTCTACAGAGTGCCGCTATGGAGAGATTGTTCTGTATCTGCAATGCGCTTACTTGCTATGTAAACGATGTGCATACGTTTCACTAACGTTGCATTGTAGTATATCAAGTCACGACAATGTCATATGGTCGGGGGAGGGCTTTTGTTACAACAAAACATTAAGTTCAACCGTTCTCCTGGTGGATGTGCAGCCAACATCGAGGTACGGCGCCCAGGAATATTGAACATGTACATTCACTACCCTCACTTGACAATTCACTCGTTGGTCGAGTGAAGCAGTGTGGGTTATTCTTGCTCAGAGAAATTTAGCAATGGCGCAGATAGGGATCGAACCCCGGACCTTTCGATCCCGAAGCTCGCACCCTACCGCTATGTCACCGCTGTCCACAATCGGACAGGGAAGGCATCATTTTAATCATTTAACAAACAATAGAGCACGAAAGGTACTCGAAAAGAACACGTCAAGTGCTAGTCAATAGGACAAACTTACAAATGGACAAGGAAAAATATGACCGAACAGTTACAAACAGCTATTTCGATGTGTCAATTTGCCCCAACAAAGTTAAGCGAGTATAACCACAAACTATTATATAATAAGTGTAAAAGTTGTACATTTGTTTTATAAATACGCATAGTCAGTAAAAACTAAAGGTATGTTATTAAACCATACGTACTTACTAATGGACATGCGATTTAATGCTCTAGTTGGCTTGAGAAATTGTATGTATGTATGACTTATGTCAAACCCCTTCAGGCAAGAAAATCTTCTGTTCAAATAACTTACGTATCGTTATATAACTAACAAGTTAAAACAGACATGTACGTTGCTATTTTCGACAACATTTAGCGGATACAAAAAGATAATGTTAAGTCAGACAGGGAAGGCAGCACGGAGCCTCACCAGTCGAGCACAGTAAACATAAAAAACATACATGGCAAAATGCCCAACTGAACCCGCCGAACTAAGAAAACATAAAAAACATACAAGGCACAATGCCCAACTTAACAAGTTAAGATCCTCCCATGTCAAACGACACTTGGTTGTATCATTTCTTTACATTTGAAATATAAGTAGTATTATTAAAACAGTAATAAGTATGATCTAAGTATTTATGTATAAATATAACACTTATTGTCACTTATAATTTACTTATACCCCCTACGTGTTACAGGTAACTATATCAATGATAAAGTGTAAAAAACAAATTGTCACCAACATTATAAACATTCATCCATAAAAAAGACAATAAACCCCTGGGACCGTGAAAGCACTTCGTTTTTTGTTCAAAATAGCATAGTACGTGCTGGTAGTTTTTTTTAATGTGCCTTAGTGCCGAGCAAAAATGCCGAGCATAGCCTTTATTTGCCAGTCAGCTTTCAGCTGAAATATGGCAGGCATATAATTATGTGTGCCTCTACCCGGATTGACTGGACACCGTGATTCACATTTCATGGCATAAATTTTTAACTCGTTGATCAATTTCGGTGTGATTTTGCATGGAGGTAGTTCTGACAATGAATGTAACTCTTTTATGAAGATATCGAAAGTCAATTCCTGTTTTTAATACCATGAAAATCTGACCACTTTAGTATAAATGCACCTTTATAAGAGAATAGAATAGAACAGAACAGTATTATTAACTTGTACAAAATGTACATCGTTATAACATATTTACAAACATATATATACACAAAACATACATGATTAAGCTCTATACAATTACATAAATACACATGTCAATTTTCTGAGGATGAGCATACTATAATATGACAAATAAATTCAATTTTGACTACAATATTTTGTCACCTATTAATTAAGTTATTTCTACTAATATAAGTTTTATTTAAAAAAAGACTCTTTATCAATGATACAATTACCTGTGCTACATAAGTTGATATAAACAAAAACATTGCATATTTGTACTTACGTCTGTCATAGTATCCTTTCCTCTATGCGGTTTCTTTTTCAAATGCAAATTTCTACTACAATACTACGGATGAACTATTTAAGGAACATAAATAATACATCCGGAATACTTCCGTCAACACCTTTAAGACGAGTTTTCCATTTTGATCATGTATGCGTACAATACGGTCAGACGTGATTTCGATCTGATTTGTCAGGGTTGAAAAATATCCCGGAAGAAAATTATCATTTACGTTAAAGGATTGGTACACCATACTGACACAATAACGTATTGTATGCGTTTGAATGTCCCGAAGCAGAGTACGCGCTATTTAATTTGATTCAGATGAATAGGCAACTGGTTTATAGATTAACTACGGCGTCGTTTTAACATACAGTAAGACTTGTCTGAAAGTCCAACACAGGTGATTTATTAATAACACCGTATTTTTGAAGTCAATTATTTGAGGGGATTCAATTTCGCGTTGCAATTTATCCGCGAAACCATTGAAAAAATTAATCCGCCGCGAATATTAATAAACTTAACAGTGTTAACAGGATAAAAATCATTTCCTCGCGAGTTCGTATCTATATTATTTAAGCCCCATTATCACCCCCTCAAACTTTTTTCCGATCACCTAGTAAAGTTTTTCACAAATGACAAATAATTGACGACATAATGTTAACTATACCTGTCGAAATAGTATGCCAAAAATCACATTCAAGTAAAATGTATGGAAGACAAAATACTAATGTTGCAAGAGTTGCTTCCCTTAGACTATAAACCAAGCATTTATTGTGTAAACAATTTATTATGGAGCTGTACGTATTTCGTTTTCTTCCATCTTATGGTGTTTTCCATCTTTATGACTCAACCGAAGTGCTCAAAATGCACCATTCTGCAGATAGGTTACCAAGTTATTGCATTTTGAAAATAGCCGTTTATGTCTTAATGGGGCTTAAATATTATTTTAAGAGAAATACTTTGTTTTAGTCAGACAGTAACATAACTAGTTTTAGGACAAATCAGCTGTGGTTGCAGGCGCGTAGCTGCCTATACGCGATTACGCGGCTGAATCCACATGATTGTGACAAAGATATTTTTTCAGGCAAAGTTTATACTTAATACACTTTAAACGCTTCTTTATCGTCTATGTATTCAAAAGTTATATAGAGTTCGCATTGTAATATCCTCAGAAATAGAGCCCGTTATTTACGCAATAATGTTTGTGTTACTTTTGTTACTTATATAGGAGAAGTTCTATGCCGATTTTAGCGTTTATTTACAAATTAATGTTCCTAAAATTGACGTTTTTAGAAATAAATAAAGCACCGCGAGAATGCTCCGAATGCACCAGATTACACCAATGGGAGAGCATGCTCCCGACCCCAAGCATTATAGTGAATCCACATGAATAGAGGGCTAGCTACGCGCCTGGGTTGAATAAATAACGTAAACATTAACCATTTTAGCTGAAAACGTATACATGATCACGTTTTAAGTAATTTATAATATTGCACAATCAATCAAGACTAAACGTCAAACATTTACATGTGTTGAGTACGTATACAGTATTCTGAACCAAAACAGTCCGTTTTGAACACATATTTTTTGTTGTCTTCCTTCACTGATATTATTACAATAAATCCGTATCACATGCACACACGGACTCCTTTTGACCCGAAAGAACGTAGGGGTTTAGACCGTTCAGATAAAAAACAACACATTTTGGCCCTTAATTAATGTTATAGTTGAATTGTCAATTATTCCTAAAACATGGGTAATTGACTTTTCAACTAGAAAACTCAGTCTAATATATAAAAAATACCCTTTATGTTCTGAAGCCAGGAGAACTTCTGTGCACTCATCATGAACGCTCCATAAGTTTTTACACGTAATCCCTTCCATATGAACATGTAAACCTAGCTAGGCATACAACCCCTTTCGAACGAAAAAACAAAAAACGATCAATGTATTCAGACCGCTGTCACATGATACGCGTGCTTAAAGCCATTATTTCAGTTTAATGCTCCTATTAAGTTCTTACATTACAATGTTTTCGCCTGTCACGTGTGAACAATTTAAATATCCATTTCAAGCATCCGCTATGTTTGATACAATTTTATGGTATTACCATCACACTTCGTTGACTTAGAATTAGAAGGTTATGAGTACTTATAAGTATATATTTTTTATGTACTCATACATATTTGACTTCTAATTAGTCTATTTACATGAAAATCGGAAGCGGTCCTGTTGACCAAACTGATATTGAAAAGGCTTGTGTTACCATAAATAAACAGTGCTTTCTTGTTTTCCCAAAATATCGATTTTGCACGTGTCTGAAGCAAGAAGCGACCAGATTGTTGTACAGTAAAACCCGGTGTTAAAGATCACTGTTGAACAAATACCACAATATCAAAACTGTATGCCTGTATCTAATGTCTCTCTCTCCCTTCGGAGGCTTTCTCTTATTCTGTCCCTCTGGTCAGATCATGCTGTATCTGCACTTGTTGAGGGTACACTATAATGTAAAGTGCCTTTGAACGTGTGTTTGCATGAAAAAGGCGCTACATAAATCTAGTATATTTGTTTTATTTTATTATGTGAAAAGACAACAACAGAAGCACCACTTGTATTTGCCACCAGACCATTTTCTATGGTAATGAACTCGTTGAGATACAACATAATGTCAAATACATAGAGGATATTTGTTGATTTTGGTGTAAGATCGAATTTTATTTCACCGTGTGATCACAGAAAATCAATATTTTCTCGAGTGGCGTAGCCACAAGTGAACATTTAATTTTCTGTGATCACGAGTGAAATAAAATGGATCTTACACCAAAAATCAACACATTTTCTGTTTATTATATGCCTCAATTTCTCTTAAATATGTGCCGTACGTGAGAACTATGACGTCATAATGACGTAACGCATATTTTAAAGCCCGGCGCTGTTAACGTTACGTTTCATTTTCTGCATGATACTGGAACCAGCTACTTAAACAGTGAAAATAACAAAGTGGTAATTTAATTGTCATTTTCACTGTTATTTTCACTGAAAAATGTCCATAATCCATTAAAAGCAAAATTAACAATAAAACGTTTTGTTGTTCACACAGATGATCTATATAGGTCATAAACCACTAAATGCATTCGCGGACCAAAATCGGATACACTCAAAAAGTCCTTACCAAAACTTCCGTTTGATTGGAAATGGTGATATGCCTCGGCAAAATGGAGTGTTAAGGTATTGTATACATGTAGGTGAATTAGTGTATCGAAATTATCTCGAATATTTTGAGATTTTAGCATATTTGTCAAAGCGAAAGTAGAGTAGGGTAAAACCAACATTGAATCGGTCCGCGCGTCTGTAAAAATTTGTCTACCGTCTTTCACGAACATTTTTTTCCTTATATTAAACATGACCCCCCTGTTTTGTGTGTATTATTGGGTTGCTGAAACATACTTCTTTTCAATGATATAGGTATGTCAACTGGCCATAGACATTACTTAATGTAATAAGGGGTTTACTATTGTCACTTTACATTGAGCTAAAGAACAATTTTATTTAGTGGTTTGTGACCTAGTCTAGAGACATATTTGATTGCATGTCACATAATTCTGCTGGTAGCTGGTGACTCGTATATACAGAGTACTTGATATGATAATGACATATTGGTATTTTATTATATAATGACTGTTACAGACAGGTGATTTAAGAAATAATGAATATGCACCTGTGTTTTATCGTTGAATAAGCACAGTCACGATTTCGGATGCGAAGTAATTAAACCAGGAGTGTGTAGCATGAGGAGTGATTTAATGTACGCATCCGGACAAGTGACTGTGCTTTATTATAGATAAAAGACAGACACATATTTATTATTTCGATTTTAACATAGCCAATATTCCGCATTTGACAACTCAAAGATAAACACCTCTGCAATTTTTTGTTCCTCTGAAACGTATTTGCCGTTTGAAGTTAATCAGCCATAGCTGTGCTTAATTGGCAGTTCGTGCATATCGTGGTTTCTTCCATGTGTATTTAGATGACACCGCTTGTTGTGTTAGAATGTTGTTTAGATACGGCTAGCACAGATTTGACTTCATGTCGGCTGAACAAAAATGTTATATTTATTAGGGTAAAATAATTAATAGAAAACGCTATATAAAACACGTGTATTTATAGCATTTATGAATTTATGCAAACACAAATTTATACAATATCTTCAAAACTGAGTTAGAAATGTTGCCGACGAAATGACTGAAAAACGATGGTGTAGCAAATTTACTCCCTCGGCGTCCCATATTTCAAAGACTATGCTAATCGTCGGCTAGACGTAGAGTTAACGAAAAACGGTGTGATCTCAGTCAGGTTCCAGCCGATGTGATCGCCAGGTTTCGGTATGTAGCTCGATGCCGCTAAAAGATATCAAAGGTTACTTCGTTATTATAAATGTTACATGTAATTAGGCCAAAGTTCTTTAATGTTTCGTTACTCAGACCCACCTGCCCGATTAAAAAAAGATGTTAAAGAAAACAAAATTAATTGCATATAATGTTTTGTAAAATGTAACCGCCTTGTTTTATCATTTCATTATTTCGTTAATGATATAGAGGATATTTGTTTGTTTTGATTGAATATGGTTTATATCTCTTCGTGTAGTGATAAAATTCAATATTTTCAAGAGCACTCCGTTATCTTGGATTATGGTGAATATGTGAAAACGTCTTGTAGGAAATGGTCTAACTAAGAATATGAACCCCACATGACATGTTTCCGTTCAGTAATAAAAAAGTTATGTACAGTTTAGTGTTGAGTTTTGGGTAAAATTAAAGTAGTCCCTGTAAGGGGGCGGAGCTTATATCAGTCATATTGTAGGTGATAACCAGTTTTGTTAATATTATAATGTGTATATTTGTGTTAATATTTATATTAATGCATGTACTTATTATATGTGAAATCATGGGCATATTGCCTTATTTTCGAAATAAACTATCTATCTATCTATAGGTTTTTTCACTGATAGAACTCCATAGCTCATCTAAATAATTACTGATGCTACGGTCACATTTGCCCTACGAGCTCCTTACGACCTCCGTACGAGTTGATTTTGGCAAACTCGCACGGCGTCCGTACGGAGCCCGTACGGATATCGAAAATCGTACGAGCATCGTACGGATTTTCATGACTCGTAGAGGACTCGGCGAGTCGGTGAAAATGTTTCACCGAGCTCCCGAGTTGTCTACGAGCTTGTAGATATTTTTCAAGTCTGTATTATCTCGCACGAGGCTCGTGCGGACACAGCACGAGCTACGGAATAGTCGTGCGAGTATCGTACGATATCCTTTCGGATATGGAAATTTCAAGGTTTTGCATCGCATGAGACGCCATTAGGATGTAGATAGTGAACATTATCTTAACTACTTAACTTATGACAATGAATTGTTATGAGTATGGTGTATATTGAAATATTAAAAAAATAAAATTTTGGAATTTCGAATGTGCATGTTTTACACTATAGCATTGTTGTACACAATATAACATTCACTGCTATTATGTTGATACTGCAACTGTATCATGTATCCAAGTTCCGGTAGAAAGACTCTGCCACTCTGCCAACAGCAATAACACAACATTGATTAATTCATGAAAACAATATCGTATTTTTATATCAACATTATGGTATTCTCATATTATCATTATCGTATTCTCGTGTCATCATAATCGTATTCTCGTAATATCATCATCGAGCTATTGTATTATCATTATCGTATTCTCGTATTTTTTAATCATCATCGTTCTATCGCATTATCATTATCGTATTATCGTATTATCACCATCTTATCAATGTATTATCATTATCGTATTCTCGTATTATCGTCATCATACTATCGTATTCTCGTATTATCATCATCCTATTATTGTGTTATCATCATCTTATTCTCGTATTATCATCATCTTATTATTGTATTATCATCATCGTATTCTCGTGTTATCATTATCTTATTATTGTATTATCATCATCGTATTCTCGTGTTATCATTATCTTATCATTGTATTATCATTATCGCATTCTCGTATTATCGTCATCATACTATCGTATTCTCGTATTATCATCATCCTATTTTTGTATTATCATCGTCTTATTCTCGTATTATCATCATCTTATTATTGTATTATCATCATCGTATTCTCGTATTATCATTATCTTATCATTGTATTATCATTCTCGTATTCTCGTATTATCGTCATCATACTATCGTATTCTCGTATTATCATCATCCAATTATTGTATTATAATCTTTTTATTCTTGTATTATCATCATCTTATTATTGTATTATCATTATCGTTTTCTACTATACTCATCATCATACTATCGTATTCTCGTATTATCATCATCGTAATATCCGACCAGCGACCTTTCTCAAAGTAGGTAAGCACCAGACTTTGATCCATGACATATTACCGCGACCGTGGCTGGGTGATTTTGGCGTTCGTATAGGTAGCGGGAGATCGAATGGTAACTATAGGCCCAACTCTGACAGGCACCCGGCAATACATGTATAAAAATGGATTCGGATTATTTTGCTAGAGAGCGGGTCCGACCAGCTATATTTTATTTAAGTTGGTACCCAGTTGACTCCCACCCAAGACACACGTACCCCTCTCATTGTATTAGATGACCATAATTCACCACAATGCCAGGGTCCAGGCCGACCCCATCTGGATCCGCACACGCTCAGTGTATGATAATTGTTATTTCCGTGATTCTCGTGCACAGAACTTATAAGTACACATCAAACCATTGTCTATGCATCTACATATGACTTTTTTTATATCCTTGGATTCCTCCTGCATTCATTTAATTCTTTTGGTAAAAATATATATTTAGTGTGGTACACATGAGACTCATACATGTATAAACCCATTGTACTATTCAAAACATTATGGCGAAATAAGCTGAATTTGAGAGTCTGTCGAGGGACAATTATGCATTTTTCCTTGCATATATAAACATGACATGAAATATCAACTGATCCATAATCATCTTACATAATATTATAATACATAAAATGGGCGAGGACAGCTTCCTTGCGAGCTTTCTACTTCAAATATCTCTACGAGCTCGTAGACAACTCGGAGATCGGTGAAACATTTTCACCGAGCCCCCGAGTCCTCTACGAGTTACAAAAATCCGTACGATGCCCTTACGAGTTTACGATGTCCGTACGGACTCCGTACGAACTTGCTAGCATTCGACTCGCACGAAACTCGTACGATCAATGTGACCAGGGTCTTAAAATAGATAATTAAATTTCGCTGAATATATCAATTATTGTCGCACGGACACCGTACGGCCATCGTGCGGTCACCGTACGGATACCGTACGAGTTATCTACGAGCTCTGATTGATCTACGAGCACCGTGCGATGTACGGCCGTGCTCTTTGCGAGCCCCGTACGGTGTCCGTATGGATATTACGATGTCCGTACGGACATCGTACGATTGCATCTCTATAAATCGTACGAGGTCCGTACGAGCTGTGACCAGACCCTACGGATGTAAAAATACCGTTAGGATTTCAAAAATTGTGGACTCGTACGAGTTGGTAAATTCGTACGGATTTCGTACGAGCTTTGTGACCGTAGCATAAGTCCACCAACAACAGCGTGGTAACTATATTTTAAGAGTTTATATCATTATTTTCCCCTCCTTCTGCAGGCATTTCACTCACCAAAGTCTGAGTAACAAAAAAATATAAAACATTTCGGGCCTTAAGCGTTTAAATACAATGTTCAGCGTTTTGTTCTTCTTGTAATTTAAACAAACTGTTCTCATATTGTGTATTAAACTTGTACAAAAATATACTAGTTAACGCAGTTTTACTTATAAGCATCAGGTTGTCTTTTAAGAGCACGAAATCCCTTGAGTATGGGACCCCTTAAATATGGAACCCCTAATTAATAAACTTTAAGGGTGCTCACAAGAACCCATTTCCTATAATTTTATTGTAAATGTGTATCTATTTTAAAGAAACTTATTTAAAATTTATGTAATTTGGATGTGTTTTTTTTAAAATCAAATAAATATATTAGCCACACTATTCATTCGGACTGCGACATAGGGCCATATTCACATCCTCGACCCCACTCTTACTCATTGAGTTAATCCAATCAATTATAGTTTCGTCCGTGCGTCTGAGCGTGTGAACTCGGCCTAACTAGAAATGGGTATACACAACGTTTGGTTCCCGACCTTTACAATCTTCGAAGTCAATCTATATGGGAACGGGAACCAGGCAGAGCAAGACGGTTATCTTGATCGTTATAACGACTCTATGTTCATATTTTCGAGCTCGTGCGCTTCTTCAGGAATTTAAGTTAAATCACATGCACTTAACAACATTATGTAAACAAGATAGATACAAGTCAAATAGTTCCTGCGAGAAAATGATGTATCGACTTCATTTGACAGAGAATTGACAGGATCTTCGACCTTCTATCTGCATAATTCAACAGTTGATGTGTAAGCATGAAAATCTCAAAATTGTGAGAAAAAATAAACGCGATAGGCCAGTAGCTTTCAAATTGGGAAAACTATATGCACGATAATTTGACATACGAAATTTATCAACAAATTGTTACATAATTTCATGTATAACAAACCAATTTTCAAGACACTTAATTGCATATTATGACTCCCTTGTTCCATATAATATTTATATGCTTATAAATAAAACCTCGTATCAGTTCATTAAAAGGTGCATGTATTATCATAAGACATGTTTTCAGTGTTCAACAATATCAAAGATCATAAACCAATTCCGATAATTCCATGACAATTGACTGGGAAGCGCTGTGCTTATGCAGCTGCAGACACCTGCTAGTTAGATCAATGGTCTCAATATTGCCTAGCGCTCACTGAAATTTCGGACAGTTCTGATTTCTTCGGTAAATAAACTATTGCAATGCGACAAAGACCGATGTTATCCGCATGGAATAATGAAATATAAGTCTGGTTCACGACATTCTTACAAAATGCATCTTTTTTTGGATTTTTTTTTTGAAATCGTAAACCATCGAGAACAGGTCACTTGCCCTCCATGGACTTTTTACTTTATGCTATCCAATATACCTTAATGACTTAAGTACTTGCGGATTTAACTTAAATTCCTGAGGAAGAGCATGCGCTCGAACATTTGAACATAGAGTCGTTATTATTTATATTATATAATTACTTTCTTAAAGAGATACTAGAAATAATTATCTGTAATCTTGAATTTATATTTACCGCATACTTTTGGCATAAAAACAGAAACAAATTAAACTGGTCAGGTCATCTGATAAAAAACCGTATACAACCTATCTGAAATTAGAGAATAATAAATGACCAAGCTTGGAATGTGACGTACCAATGGGGAACTGAGTTCCGTTCTCATGTTCTATGAATTCCCAGTAAGTTTCCCCCACGATCTCCTCCAAGCCGTTTATTGCGGACACATAATATCCAATACCAGAAAAATACGTCTGGGAGAAACTACAATTCAATAAGATTTCAGATCCAAGAAATATGAACTAACAGTACAGTAAAATGAAACAAAAGCTCCGCCTTGCGGGTGCCAACGATAATCTGATAGGGCATATGTGTCACTGTAAAAAAAGCACATGGCCATTGCAGAGTTAAGCCGGGTTTCCATGGAGCGTAATGTTTCGGCGCTGAGTTTTTCGGAGCGTAATAACGCCCCGATTACACGCCAAAAACTGTTTTCCCATGAAGCCGAAAACTGACGCGCTTTTTGGATAAAAACGCGTACCTTTCATCGATGTGTTTTACGCTTCATGGAAACGGGACTTCAGTGTCTTACTTGACAGAGTAAGGTATTAATGGTGAACAAGTGCTATAAGGTTACAAAGCTATAACTTTCTGGAAAAGCTAACCTAAACATTAGGTTCTTCCAAAAAGCATAATTAATGTATGGGTCCTTCTTTACAAATTCAGGAATTGATGGTGAACAACAATTTTGGTACTGAAAGTTTCAAAACAATAGTTTTGATAGTAAATAAGAAAGGTTGACCTAAAAATAAAACTATTGAAACTTTTTAAACACCTATCTTAAACACCGACAATAACGGAAATACTTTCTCATGTACGAGGTTCTAGTAATTGAAATAATTCGCGTTAGAACATTCAGCCTAATTGTAATGTTGGTAGGAAAATTATTGAAACAACCCGTACTTCGGAAATACTTGCTTGTGTAAATCGCACACTGTCTCCATATACCTGATGACGTGCATTTTGGGGTCACATCCAACAAGGGATACGTTCACAGAACGTATAAATAGGGGCTCGTGAATTATGTTCTTCACCGTGTAGCGAAAATATCCGGGGTCGTCTGTATTACAATTATCAGACCTGTATAATCAAGAGAACGTGTGCATTATAGTATAACCTGACTTATACATGTAGCAATACCACGTGGCGTTTGGCTACAGTTACAAGTAGAACTTTATAAACATTCGAACACAAAAATAGCCATAAGTATTGTATTTCTTCATCGATTTCTATAAAATATACGCCACGCTTTTTCTGCAGTTTTACCGATTTTTCTATTACCCTGTGAAACCTACACGTTTCACGGTTTCACAAGGTAATTGACAAAACAGCACAGCTGATGAAAAAGATTTTATATTTCATGGAAAGCAAATAATTGTCCCCTTAGCGTGGCGTATATTTCATTGAAATCGATGAAGAAATGAAATACCCATGGCTATTTTATTTTCAAATCTTTACAAATTTCTTCTTGTGACTGTAGTCAAAAGTCACGTGGTATTGCTACACTGTTATACCTAGGTCCTGGATCCCAATCCGATCGCCGTCCAATAATCGTCCTGTTTACTTACGGTTAACCAAGTCTGAAGCCAGGCGGACACAATCAAGGCATGACTTAGCGACGCAGAAGTATGTTGGATAGATATAGATAGATACTTTTACTTCAAATTTGGAGGAAATAAAAGGATCTATCTATATCTATCCAATAATTTATCGATGTCCGGCCGACGACTGGTAGACATTGTATGTTCATCGGCCGAGTCCCATCCGACACCATTTGTCCAGGATTCAGCTTGGTGGTTGGTTATTTAGATACTACTCGTATATTACAAATTCTAACACGATCTGCGGATTAATCAGTATAAATAAAGAGCAAACAAGAGCATGATTGTATTATTACCCCCATAAAACATACCTATCAAATTGACTGTTACTATTTACGCCCCGTATCACATGTCATATTTATGAATGAATGAACGTAAACTTTATAGTAAATTTGCAACGAAACGCGATGACAAGGCAAGATGCACTGGTATCCAGTGTTACAGCTATGACGCATCTATTTTTAGAAACTCCAATATAATCTCGAAACTAGGTTTCAAAAAAACTTATGATAATTAATTAATTTATATTTTTCATTTCATTAAATAGCTACCCTATACTAATTACGAAAGTCGTTTTCATTAACGACGGAGGTAATCGTACCAGCTAATAAGCCACTCAATTTCAGCGCGGAATTATGTTAAATGTCAAATGGGTAAAAATGGAATGCGCGCAGTTAAATAGTGCGGGATATTATCGTATTTAGAATCGAAATAAAAACTCTGTTCTTGTATTTTGTCGGTGAATAAAACACGGGCACTCGTTCGGATGCGGAAAATTAAATCACTCGAGCTACGCACTCGTGATTCAATTTTTCCGCATCCGAACTCCTGCCCGTGTTTTATTCACCGACAAAATACGCGAACAGATTTTTATTTCTTAAATAATAATTCTGGTTTAAACAGATTGGTTGGCTTAAGTCATATGATTGTCTAATTGACGTGACAACATACACAATGCATTTATCTTTTTGTATCTGATGTTTGTGTGCGTTTTTTTAGATTGACTGAGTCCAATGACCTCTGAAATCGAGGGACTTTTGTGTTTGTTAATTATCTTTAAAATTATTTTTGACTATGAACACTCTATATTAGGGAACAATAGTGTCGTTTAAACAATGTTGTGTGTTCATGCCTAAGAAAGTATTGCACTGGGAGGATTCTACTCCACGCATTCAATATACAGGGTGTTAATAAATGTGTGTTTCCAAAATTTAAATTCATACTAGATTATAATGTTTATATCAGCTATTTAAGCTGCGTACACTTTTGAGTTCTTACTCTAAAAGTTTCATTTAAGGCCAGAAAGATTAGAAAAGTGGTAGTCGTCAGCAATTCAACATGAAAACATGGAATTATCGGATTATGGTGTATGATCTTTGCGGCAAATTATATATTCTTCTGACACCAGAAAACTGTCGTAACTGAAACATTGAGAACGAATTTAAACACTGTAGTACATTGTACTTGCAGCTAGGTTCCTGACACCAGCCCGTTCAATGGTATTTTATTATATAACACGGCATTGAAGCGAAGAAAATAATACAAAATTACTTACACCAAAAACTCCACTGAGAACTGAATCCACATCAATATGCCGACTAACTTAAGCGCATACATGGTTCAGTACTGTTTGTATTACAAAGTCAAACTTAGTTACTAAACCTTCAACATACTAGTACACGGGTTTATCAATCTATTATCTGACTGAGTTTCCGCAATATTGCTCACGTAACAAAGATTTCAGATATTTTTCCGCGTACTTGTAGTTCGTATATAGAAAAAGTCTTATCAGTTGTTTACGTTATACTATATCTGAGCAATTCTCATCTCAATATAGACATGGGGTCCATCTTACATGCGAATGGTTCAACTACGAAAACAATAACAACTAGAGCTATCATTGGAGTGATTAGTTATACCCCTGCATCAATGCATTTGACCTCTAATTGTGACCTAGACCTTTTAGCTAGGGACCTGAGTCTTGCACATGGCTTATCGTCTTGACGTGGTGAACATTTATACCAAGCAATTTTAAAATCCAGTAAGAAACGATAAAGTAACAGAGCGGACCTGACTTGCGTGACTACGTAACCTTTGACCTCAAAGTGTGACCTTGAGTTAGGACCTGGGTCGTGCGCTTGTCACATCGTCTTGATGCGGTGAACATTTGTACCAAGAAATTTGAAAATCCAGTAAGAAACGACGACAAAGTTACAGAGCGGACACAATTTTACTAACAGACCGACAAACCAAACAACCAACTAATCAACATAATGACTCCAGTATACCTCTTCAAACTTTGCTTGCGGGGTATACTTATTGTCTAACAAGAACATTTGCGATTTTGTTTATTTCAGATGTCCACATGTTAAAACGCTTATACACTGTTTTATACAAGTCTACAATTAAAATATTCTATAATTGTAAATCTGATGTTAACACCCTTCGAAACAGAAAATAACAAATCATACGGAAACAGCAGATTAGGTAAGGAGTAAAAACGAACACACATACACAAAAACTCACAAATTACAAATACAAGTTACAGTAACAATCTTACAAAAAGAAAAAAAACGTTAAATTTAACAGTTACTAAAACACTCGACACCCTACTCCAAAAGCAGTCTTTACTGCATTAGTCAGTTCATTAAATATAACCGGGATTAGAGTCAATACATATTACTGCGAAGCACAAGAACGCCTACAATTCGCAAGGACAACCGTCATATCAGCATCAAATAGAAAGAGTGTACCTGTTCTATAAACGATTAATAATTATGCATGGTGTACACAGTACACGTAGTTGACAAACACATTAAATAGGCATGGCTGTTTCGATTATCTGCGCATGTCTGGTTTCTGCTGGCACAAAAACCCCATAGTTGCGTTTGTGGAGTTTCAAGATGGCGTAGATTAAACAAGAACAAAAGCGAACTCTAACGATGAAACGACTATAGTTCAACCACTGAAGATTTTCGCAGTCTCTAGTTGAATTATGGTTATAATAATAATGATAATAACGACTTTATTTTCTGTGGATAACATAATTGGCAAACCAATTTTCATTATGGTTCACAATGATGATATTGGTTAGCGCCAAAACCCAGCCAAGTGTTTATATGATTGTGTTCATAGTTGTATCCACTTTCACTTCTAATGACGTCTACGTTTTGTTGGTGGCATATGTTCTTCAATGTACGATTTCAGTACTTCATTTGTCCTTAGGTCAGAATTACATAACCTCCTATTGTCCTTGCATCCTCCGATAGGACATCTGCAATACATTGAGCAAGATTATTGCACATATGTCCATGTTACGAGCTTGAATAACGGTTGTATTCTAGTTTACACAAGATTTGAGCACACTCTTGAATTCTAACAAGTATGGCCCGCCGACGATAACACTAGCCTTGTTTATAAATATAAATTGACAATCAAATACATTTCTGATTCCGAAAATCACATGTCGAACGAACTGGATACTGTGGCAGTTTCGCAAGCTAACTTGTACGTGTGTGGATAGCTACACATATTAAACCCGCTTGAATGTGTAACATGCCCATCTGAAAAGTTACTACAAAAACTTTTATGTGATTTAAATACGGATGTGTTAGCCAATGCCATCACAGAACTTGATCCGATGGGCATACTGTACCTTTAACCAAGCTTTACAGTCATGAAACCCGTATAGTGTTGCGGGGCAAATGCAATTCATAGGCACATGGTTTCAAGTAATCAAAATTATCTGAGTGTACCCTATACACTGAACCACTTTTCTAATTGGTCACCTTTCTAACACCAAATACGTTTAACTGTGATCATAATGTTTGATGATATTTTGCACACAAACTTTTTATGACATTGTCCTAACACCTAATTTATTAAAAATCAAAAGCACGTGCCAAAGTATACATGGTCAGTCATGCGATCAATGTTGAGTCATACATAAAACCTACGTGTGCAAAATATCATCAAATAATATGATCACAGTTAAGGTATTCGGGTTTGAAAAGTGACCAATTAGAAAAGTGGTTGAGTGTATAGAGAGAAGCCGCCATGTCTAGCTGCAACGGATATGACGTAACAGGAAATGGTATCCGTGTTTGCTTTGACAACTGTAGAACAACTGGGTACATGTACCAGCTTTCGAAATGTCATATATGTTGTGGCTAAACGTGGCTCAGATATCTTGAAACCAAGTGCCTATAATGAAATTAAACGGACTCATAGTCACCTTACCGAGGATTAGTGCTTGTCTGTATGTGATGTTCTATAGCTTTCCTGTCGTAATTATGTCCACAGTGAATATTCCGAACTGGGTCCGTCATTGGTCGCTTTGTATACGGACACATAGTACTGATACTCTCCTGTGTCAAAGACACTGGCATAAGACTTGATGATGCTGAAGTATGGTGGTGAATTGTCATGTATCGTTCTTCTGAAACAGCGTAACAATTAATTAAAATCACACATTTTCGCGTGTTACTACTTTTAGCCCAGGAATTTTGAATTATATCCTTAAAATAGCAGTCGATCTAACCCAAATCGATGAAACATTTATTATACTGAAGAAACACAACTATAAATCCTTTTCCCCCTCCAATATGGAGGCACTGGCTAGGGATTCTATTTTGGTGGGGGGGGGGGATGTGTTGCATTCCTTCAGTACAGTACATGATTTTGAATGGATCGACTGCTATGCAATTTTGTGGACCTAATTTCAAACACCTGTGCTTTTAGCTATACACGAATTCGCGAATTCGATGAATTCCCCAAAGTTTACTCACACAGTAAATACAATTTTTTAGGCGAATTTCATAAATCGCGAACAATTAACTGCACGAACTGCTTGAGATTGTCAAATTATTATATAGCAAAATATTAACTTGGTCCTCGACCTGTATGCATGAATATGTATTACAAGCTTCTTGAATGTGTATAATATATCAATTTCCGTGAGAAAATCGTGCCTTGGCGGAGAATTAGTGTTTATAGTACACCTCGTATATATTTATATATCCTGTAAAAATCATCATTTTTGAGGGAGTTGAATCTTCGTTGATTTCGTTGTTGCAAATGACCACGAAATCTAATCGACACCATTATTCGACCTCTCTTATATCAAACACGTGTTAATACTTTCATGTTTTGTAATCCACGAATTCAAGATCCCACCAAAATACATTTTTATCAAAATCCACGAAATTTAATACCCACGAAAATAAAGTGAGTTTACAGTACTTTCAGCTTCTTTAAAGGACGAGATTAAATTTTAGGCGAGAAATCAACTGTTGAATTGTGCTAATAGAAGGTTTGAGGAAAACGTTAATTTATTCGGACTACATATGTAGCAAACATAGCTATAGAAAACATACCTTCCTCTGTATCGGAAGCAGTATCGGAAGCAGTATCGTCAGTCCTTTGATCAATAAACACATCACGTGATTGCTCAACATGGGTGACTAACACATCTGAAAAGCAGAAGAATTATCAGTACCATTCACAGTGTTTCCTAAACTTTTAGGACTTAGGACATTAGGACTAGAAACGATTTACATGTAGTTTCATTTTATTGTCCAGTTTTGTTTTATGCATTGTGTCGTATGCTTGTGGTCGGTGCTGTATAATATCTTTGTGTATCCTTTTTGTGACTTTCGAGGCATGTTGTTTCTGTTGAGTGCTGCCTTCCCTGTCTAATGTTTCATTATCATTCCTCGTACAGATGGTATTGTTTTGCGATTTATCTATACAGTAAGTCCCAGTCTATACCTCGTATAAAGAAATTGCATAATAATAATTTACAGCTAACTTCGTACGGACAATTTATATGTCAAATGATTTTACAAATACATACACGTATGTTAAGGCCGTATGCGGTTATATATTGTATTGGACTCCGTAGCTCAATGGTTAGCGCACTTGCCGTCGAATCTGGCGACCGGTTCCAAATCTGGGTGGAAGCACACATATATTTGACTGCCATATTTCAGCAGAAAGTTGACTGGAAAATGACGTCTATTCTCGGCATATTCAACATGCGCTTACTTTCCAGATCATATAGTATACTACATAATTATATAGAAAAATCGCTCAACGCAATTAGCAAAGACAAAGAAATACGTGGTAAAGTGAATACAGCAGATAATCCATGTAACTACACTTACTCACCTTTTGGTGGGTCGACCCTTGTTATAATGATATCTGTAATGATAAACAGTTAAACCTAAACATAATGTCAACAATGATATTATTCACATATCAACCTATTACTAGTGTGGCGTGATATTGGTGTAAGATCGAATTTTATTTCACGGAGTATTCGCAGAAATTAATTAATTTTATTTAATTTAATTTTCTGTGATCACGAGTGAAAAAAATTGATCTTACACCAAAAGTAAAAAAAAAAAATCTATTTATTGTATGCCTCAATTCCACAGACACTTGGGGTCTGGACCACACACCCTCCCGCTACGCGCCTGGAAATATTTTTTTTACATTTCTTATATATCCAGCTCCATTTAGTAATCACACAAACATTTGTTGGATGTATTTGATATTAATACAAAAATCTACGTAATTCCTCTACTGCTTAAATAACACAAAGATAAAAATGTTTCGCTGAACTTTCTCGCACACCGACCTAGAAAAAATTGATCGTGCAAAACTTGTTTTGCAACTTACCCGTATATTTCTGATGTATTTCGGTCAATAACAAATTAATCTTTTCGATGACTATACTGACAATACTCGATCAGCGCTCTTGTCGACAAAATATGCGAGAAAGTTTGCAATTGTCAACTCATTTTCCGCCGCGCTCATAATCTATTGACAATTTGAACGGTGGTTCCCAGCCTGATACATAAGAACTGTGTCGCGCGTTGAACGTTGGACCCAAACGAGGTATTCCGAATGGTTTATTGATTAACATATCTGGTTCCACCGTTCAACGCGCGGCACCGTACTTTCGTATTGATCAGGCGGGAAACCAGCGTCGAAAGATTATGTGCGAGTTGAAAATTGTCAACTTTCTCGCAAATTGTAGAGGCAGGGGCGGTGTTTGGTTTCTGTCACTATCATCATCGTGAAGAGTAATGTGTACTTGACCAAAGGACACCAAATATTGGCAGGAAAGTTGGACAGTGAGTTAAACACGACCCGATATTCGAGGAAGGTGTGCGAGAAATTTCATTTTTTTCATTTTTATCTTTGTGTTATTAAAGCTAGAGAGGCATTTACGAATATTTTTTATTTGTCCGGATACGTTTAATAATGTTTGTGTGATTAATGTATGGGTCAGGGTATACGTTACGTTTCTTTTTCTGCATGATACTGAAACCAGCTTCTTAAACAGTGAACATAACAAAGGGGTAATTTCACTGTTATTTCACTGTTATTTTCACTGACAAATCTCCATAATCCATTGAAAGCAATAAATAAATAGCTACATTTATGTACTAGTAAATAGAATAATGTTCAGAAATAAAGTGTCACAATCATGACGTAGCTCTTCTGTATCTTTTCAAGTTATTCCCATATCATCGACGGAACCTACGGTATCATGTTCCGTTTTATACAACGATTTATCAGCGTAACAGGTCTGAGCCGACGATGTTCCCATTATATAAACTGTAGTTACTACTTTCGGTTTGAAGTTACCAACTTTCGATTTAGGAATACGCTAATAATTATTATTTGTATACAAAAATGTAATAAGAAAAGACCAGAATAGAGTTTTATTTCCAATTGGACAACACCTTACCATCGGAACTTCCATCGGAACTTTCATCGGGACTTTCACCAGAACTTTCATCTTCATCCACAAAGTCGCCAAGTAATGAAAGGACATCATTTATCTCCAAGCGGCAATCATAGAATGAATCTCGACTGTAAACAAACACAGAATTGTCTCACAAACCAAGTACAGTACACCCTCACATAGAGATCACTTCAATAATAAAACCACATCAATAGTTATACCACATGAAGACAACACCTTACAGGTCCATAGTTACCGTTTTTCTGTTTATTTATCACATTTTCATTAAGACCAACCTAAGATTACACTAGTTATGTCTGGATACCAAGGGTGGTCTTATTGTTGCGGTTTTACCGTAAATGAACACCTTTCAGAGAATACCGGGGATGATTGTATTATTCACATGGCGTATACGTATGGCACAGGTTTAGTTGAGTATTACTGTAAACATAGAAATTATTTCGCGCGCTTTAGTTTCGCGCAGTTCGCGAGTGGTAGAATTTCGCGAAATTAAGTCGCCGCGAAAGAACTAAAAACATTAATATGGACATTGCAGAAAATAATTTAAAAACACGAAAGTTTGTTGTCGCGAATATGCCGACGATTTGTAGAAATAAAACTATAGAAGTCAAGTCAGACATAATTATAGAATATGACCTGTATACATCCTAATATTTTCTTAAAATCTGGTTTTCCATTATAAAGTTTCAGAAATGTTTCATTATTATTTGTTCTTTTTTTGTCCTATCTGTATACAATTCATCTATAGATTTATAAGACACAAGAAAGTTACATATTGATCAGTACACGAATCATACTTACAAGAGCGATCGCTTCATTCCTGCTTTATTGAAGATATATTAATTAATTATGTCCAACATTAAATACTTCGTATTCGCGAATCGCAGTATAGCGTGTGTTTATTTTTAGAAAATTGGAATTCCAATCTATAAATACACATGACTCGGATGGATTAAAAAAGTCAATGAAATACACCAGTGACGCAGTTACAAATTACATAGTAATTGAATATGGTGACATATTTTTGGATAGTAATCAATAGTTACTAATCATGTTATCGAGAACATGTACAATAAATTCGTACAAGAATTGTGCCAACGCTGCGGTCAATCCACTGGCACTCGACCTGAGATTTTATTTTATAAAGTTCAGAAATAAAATATGAATAGCCGTGACCTGTATAATCTATATTTAGACTATAAAATATAAATATCGATTAAAGGCCACAGCATTTTATGTGTGAAGTGTTTGTCTGGTCAGGTGGCGGTGGGTCGATCCAGTCAGAAATGGCGGGTTAAATTCTTATCTCGCTGCAAGTGGCGCTCCCTATACTATGCGAGATGTCGCTGCGACTGAACGGGAATGATAAACCCCCTCTTGCTTAAGCGGTTTACTTGTAAACCTAAATAACTGACGCGTATCCAAAGAAGTATAGTGAATCGCCGAGTATTTGTATATTAACTTCAACTGTATACCAGTGTAGCAATACCACGTGGCTTTTGACTACAGTTACAAGAAGAAATTTGTAAACATTGGAAAATAAAATAGTCATAAATATTTTATTTCTTCATCGATTTCTATGAAATATACACCACGCTAAGGAGACAATTATTTGCTTTCCATGAAATACAAGACAAATTTTTGATGCAATGCATCAAAGTAGCCGCAATTTTGTGGTTTACATGGCATGAATACTGTTATATCAAGCATAAACTATAACGCTGTTATAAATTATTCTAAACAACTGAAATCTCTAGCGTTTCATTCAGATAGAATCAAATTGAGCGGGAAATATTCCAATATACACAGGTATTTGACATTATATACTGGGAGTCACTGAAAAGTTACCACTTATATAATTATATCTCTGTATAATTTTGTATACAATATGACCTATTGGTACAAAGGTTTTATAGTATGTGCATCTGAATATTGTTAAATAGGATAGCTGTGACTACTCAGTAAGGTCAAAACATAGTTGTGTTCGGCTTTTAACACATTGTAACGTGAATTATAAATATAAGAGTCATTGATAGGATGGTACCTAACTTTTCATTGAAGCTGAGAATAAGTAACGGTATTGTATAATAGATCTAGATCTTTTAATTTCAACTTATTGTTTAATAACAGCAATTTCGTTTACAAATGCATTTCTATATGGATGCACAAAACGTTCTAATATACTAGTGCTGCACGATATGAAGTAAAAAACGTAAGTACATGTAGCATGCAACCCTCGCATATATACAATTACAAGCACATTATAAATCACTGAAACATTATTATGTGACCATTTTAAATAGCTTACTGGTATTGGAAACTAGTCATCATTCCTTTGACCAATTGAAGGTGCAGTGTTGCAATGTCACCAGATTATTAACATAATTCAAAATGAATTTAAAGTACTTGATAGTTCCGTTCCACATATTTATTGGATTTAAGTTAAAGTAGAATACAATGAATCGGTAAAACCGAATTATGCTTCCCGAAGCAAGTGCTTGTCCAAAAATTGGAAATAACATATTACAAATACAGGTATAAAAAAGAACATAATGTATAATTATGGTTCTTTGACACCGCACTTCCTCTACCATTATGTGAAGTTTCAATCGAATGCCATCAATACTTTTCAAGTTAGGGACCTGCCAAGCATTAATTTATATGAAAAAGGGAGATAATTAAAAAACAATAAAGGTCAAGTTATGTTTTTGTGGCACTGCACTTCTCCTCAATGAGATTTATTCACCTATTAAGTTTCAAATCAATACCTCCCATAATGAAGGACCTGGACAAGAAGTAAGTATAAAACTATAAAAGGCCATAACTCCAAAAATTAAAAATAAAGAGCTATGTTTTTTGTGCACCTCACTTCCTCTCAATGAGATCTATTCACATATGAAGTTTCAAATTGATATCTCTAATACTGTATGAGTTATGGCCCAGACAAGAATTAAGTATAAAAAATTACAAAGGGAAATAACTAAAAAAATATATAATGTAGGGTTATGGTTCTTTCACACTGCACTTCCCATCAATGAGGTCTATTCACCTATGAAGTTTCAAATTGATATCTCTAATACTGTATAAGTTATGGCCCGGACAAGAATTAAGTATGAAAAAATAGAAAGGGGAGTAACTAAAAAAATATGCAATCAAGAGTTATGGTTCCTGGGCACTGCACTTCCCCTCAATGAGGTTTAGTCACCGATGAAGTTTCAAATTGATATCTCTAATACTGTTCAAGTTATGGCCCGGACAAGAATTAAGTATGAAACATTACAAAGGGGAATAACTAAAAATATATGCAACCAAGAGTTATGGTTCTTAGGCACTGCACTTCCCCTCAATGAGGTCTATTTACCTAAGAAGTTTCAAATTGATATCTCTAATACTCTTCAAGTTATGGCCCGGACAAAAGTGTGACGGACGGACAGACGGATGGACAAAGCGGCGACTATATGCTCACCCTTCGAGGAGCATAAAAAATACACAATTAGGCCCTCCTGCATTTTAAATGAGGACTTGTGATTCGATGACGGTGCAGTTACATTGTACCTAGGGTTTTTTCTACTTCACTCTGGGAGCTGAAAATATTGGCTGTCATTTTGAGGTATTTCAAGTCTACAGAGGTTAAATTTATAGCTATGCTCATTCAGGTTATTGTAAAAAGGTTAAACAACAAATTAGGTCCTTTGGCAATCACTTAATATGAAATGATGTTAAAAGCTAAACATGCATTTCTAAATTATTTAGCTCTCAATAAAGCAATTAAAAAAGGTACAAAGGTCTATTTTCATTTTAATATTTTTTTCGAACTGACAAATATTCATTCATACTGACAAATATTCATTCGGACTGACATTATTTTGACTGTCGTGCGGTTTAAGGAAAATAATCGGTACAACCGATGTGCGGATGAGAAAATTAATTGGTATAATCATCATGCAAATAAGGAAAATAATTTACAAGACTGTCGTGCGGATAAGGAAAACAATTCAATAATTGGCACAACCGTCTTGCGCATCAGGGTACTGTTTTATCAAAGCGCTTACGGAATTCGTAAACTTACGTTCAAATTTTAATTCTTTATAATTCTTTGACGACTGCAAATTCGGGACGGACATGGTTTGTAGAGGTTCCTTAATTGAATCAATAATTGTATTGCAGCTCCATTCACCAAACTCAATAGTTGCAAAAGTTTTTATAAAGTCCATTGATAAAATAGTACCCTGGAAAATAAATGGCACAACCGTCGAGCGGATAATGAAAATAATTTGCATGACTGTCATGCCCATAAGGAAAATAATTGGCACGAGCATCTTGCGCATAAGGAAAATAATTGGTATGACTGTCGTTCGGATAACCAAAGTCATCGGGACGACCGTCAGACGCATAAGGAAAATAATAATTGACACAATAATAATTGGCACGACTGTTATGCGGGTAAGGAAAAACATTGGCACGACCATAATGCAGATAAGGAAGATAATCGACAACATACTGTTAAAAAGGATTTCACGAGCATCTGTCAATTAACGATGCACATCCAAGACTGTCCAGGTCGACTGAATAAATGTATTGTCATAAGTCTGTGTTATTACTACTAAACTTTTAAAAGATTTCAGATTTATTTAACAGTTTTCAATAGTGTTAAACTCGTACAGTCACAGTGTAACACACGATGCCGTGTACTGATGTAAACAATTGACGTGCAAAGCACAATAGATGCATAATATTGTTCAAAAGTTATTTACATTTTTTAACATTTTAGGTCGAATCGGTACGAGTACGACAGTGACTTACTTTCACACTCGATGTGTAAACTCTGCATCGGATGTTGATTACATTGCATTTCTACGTTCGTTGTGAGTATTAAAGAAGATGTTCCTTGTTCAACAAGTACTTTGCGGCTATTTTTGATAAGATTTTATCAAAACAATGCTATATCTACTTTCGCCGTCATGTTTAAAACCACGCACTTTAACGTGCGTGTTAAAACGGGGCCAAACTGCGGGCAAGTGCGGCCAAATCAAGCATCTTTAAAATCATCAATATATTGTTCATAACATTAGAAAATTACCTATATAACCAAAATAAACAACACAAAATCACAATAATTTCTAAAATACTGATAATTATATTACCATTAAACTTTTGAAAGCAAGTACCCGGGCCAACCCATTGTGTGGCCGCAGATTTGGCTGCACCCGTAGTTTGACCGCATTTTAAACAAGTCTACGATGAAAGGGATCAGCAATTATTTTTAAAACAGAATTATTGTTTTGGTCTTAATTACGAACATTATCAATCCAAAAAAAATGTTAATAGGGTTGGATCAATATGCATTAAAATATGTCTATATTGTCATCAATTAATAGCTGCAATATTCACGCAAACAAATTTATTCATTGTATTAAATAGCAGTAACTTGTCCTTTCACGTCCAGGGGAGAAATTGGATTTGTATTCCATAAGATAGCCGCCTCAAGGGCGGCTATCAATAAAATCATTTTCAGCGGCTGTGCCGTTTTGTCCATTACCTTGTGAAACCGTGGAACGTGTATGTTTCACAAGGTAATGGAAAAATCGGTAGTACTCCTGAAAAAGATTTTTTATTTCACGGAAAGCAAATGCTTTTCCCCTTAGCGTGGCGTATATTTTATAGAAATCGATGAAGAAATAAAATACTTATGGCTATATTTGTGATCCAATGTTTACAAAATTCTACTTGTAACTGTAGTCAAAAGCCACGTGGTATTGCTACACTGTATACGTCGTGTGATGATATATGAAAGCTAACATCACAAGAAGAAATATGTCAACACAAAGAAACTTAAAGCAATCGTATTTTATTCTTTGACAAATTCTAACGAGTCATCATCGACGCACCTTATGAAAAATTAGTTCGTTGATTGGTTTCATTGCATGTGTGTGATTGTGCATACTTTGAGTCTCTTATAAGTTCTACATGTGATTTAACATTTTATTTGTGTATTGTCATGTGTGTATTTGGATGCGTCTTAAATAAACTCATTGACGCCCAAGCGAGAATGAGTGCTATCCAAGCCATTTAATATTTTTTGTCACTCTTATTGCTCGAAGCCGACTAAACTGTTATCCCTAGGGCAGTTGAGTGGGTTCATGCAAAAACTGTGACCTATGTTTGAATCCACCGATTCACTGTGCACAATTTCATTAAAGCACACAACAAGTGTATCCTTCTCTAGTAGACTTACTTCCCAACGGCATTAGGTTGGCATGAGAAGCCCAAACAGGCATTACAGGGTGTCCCATAAACTGTAATAAAATTATGTATCATTTTGACATTTATTGAAAATACTTTTTGCAAGAATCTTGATTCACGTGTTGTATTAATAGCAATACGGTGATGTTAAAACTTTGAAATGTTAGCTTCCAATTGATATAACTTTAAGACAATATAAGATCAAGCATTTTCTCGCGGTACATTTTATATTCGGTTGTAATGTAATCACATACTAGTATTATAGGATACTCTGCATAAGCGTCGGTTTGGTGAGTGATTAAGGCATCTGCGATGTTCGAGATTCATCAGGGGTCCTTATCTGTATGACTGAGACAGTACGATTGAGATAATTTGATGTAGTGTGTGGCCATTCGGTTTTATCCCTGCCTAATTGGCCAATTGACCTTCGGCTTCGAGGTAAGGGACGGAAAGTTTGTGAGATACAAGGAATCTTGGTGCGCTGCCACAGCTCTTTCGGAATAGACTCATTTGGTTCTTTAACGTAGCTAGTGTATAGCACCGAGTCAAGCGAGACTACCTCTGGGTTTCTAACCAGTTCATTTCTATTTGGATGGGAAAACATGAAAAACGTATCTGCAATTTCCAGTGCCTCGGTGAAGATTCGAACCAGGGACCCCCGGATTGGTAGACGTCAGCGCTATAGACACTCCAACACCGTTCGAATAACTATCTTTGTCCAGACTTTCAAACTCAAGTAAGTATACAATTAGAGCAAATTTTTAAGTTTTAAGGCGAGCGTAGACAGCGAGAACAAATGCGCTCCCTTAGGCAGGCATTACAAAACGTTGGCAAATGCATAAAAAAGGTCCTGTTTTCCTGAATTTGGCCCTTTGTTAGCGTTGTTTTTCTTGGACTTCTAGGGCTACCTGACAAATTAGACGTCTTATGACTTTTGGTCCACTTGAAATCCTGTATATCATAGTCCATATTCTCTAGTGGTTGCAGTACATAATATATAATATTATATAAAGTTTTATTCCAGCGCTTTGATTAATTAATACGAACGGAACGTCTTCTGCCTATAATGTTTCAGGCCCCCTCTAGGGAATTGTCGAACAATGTGTATTACAGGCTGTGTACAAACTGGACCTAACAACACGACACGACAAATGTACAGACGATAAAGAAACAAAACTATTGTTATAATGTTTAATGATTACTGTCATACGTAATTGATTCTTATAAAACAATTAACAAAGGAATAACTCAACAGATCAGATATTAATTGTCATATGACAATGTAAAATCATTTTTTTTTCGTTGTCATTAAATTTCGTTTTTTATTATAAAATGTAACTTCGCGTTTTTTTGCAAAACATTGAAGGAAAACCGTTGGTCCATACTTGATAATAATAATAATAATAATATCTTTATTTTACGAAGTTTACATATAAAATATACTAAGCCATCAAACAACATCATTATATCTTATTTTCATAAAAGTATGGCCTTCAAAAACTACAAACACTTTGCATCTAACCCGATACCTTGTGGTCTACAAACCGCACACTTACCTACTGAGCCATCACATATTGTTATCTAGTAGCAACTCAATAAAGCCACATATAGCGATAAATGTAATTATATGTTTTTATAACTTCGGAAATTTCTGGACTTGAACGAATTATTCAAGGAGTCTCAATTTAATCTGGTCAGACAATACAAATATACAATGGAAATAAATAAACGAAATCAATAAGAACGTCAATAAATAAACATATTCGTCGACAGAGACCACGAAAAATTATTAATCATTTACAAAGATGAAAATGTACAGTTCAAGATCTACACACAACACCAGATTCCTGCCTTACTCTACATCAACGGACACCCTCAAATACAGCTTCTTCCCAAGATCCATCCCTCTGTGGAACAAGCTACCAGCATCTATTGCTGAGTCGTATTCTTTGGCATCCTTCAAGAATGAGCTATCCAACATGACCTTCTAAGGGGACCCTCCTGTACAGTTACAAAGTACTGCCAAGCGATAGGCTCGAGCAATGCCAGCGGGATATTGCACCCTGGTACAGTCACGGAAGCTGGTTTGGTCTTGTCTTGATGGTCGAAAGTAACTATGCATAACCTTTTCTATTATTTCACTCTTTTTACTTTAACTGCATATATTTGCCCGTGTCTATTTTTCTATCTTTCCTATTTTTTACTTCTCTTTCTTCTCTTCTCTCACACTGTTAAAGAAATGTCGATTTTATGACAGTTTAACTTACAAATGTAGATGTTGATGAGTTACAATACAACTTACATGCATACATGTACTCTGTATATGAGGCTAAGTATGGAAAAAAATCAAATTGCTTCAAGTATAATTTTCATTCAATTCCATAGATAGTTTTTATACGTATAATTAAATGAATTAAGTGTGATTAATGTTCTCATATCAACAGGGATGTTATTCCATGTTTTCAATCTATGCTAAGCAAATGAATCTCTGTAAAAGTTATAACGAGGTTCGAAAGGTCGATTGTTCGTGATGATTAGATTTAGTGGTAGATTGCAACCACGAAATCAACGAAATTCAACCCCCACAAAAATAATGATTTTACATATTCAAAATACGTGTACGTGTATAAACATTCACTTGTCATATATCCTTTCCGCTACCATAGCGTACTTATGCAGACTCGCCGAGATGGCCATTTCGGCCTACCGTAGTTTTCGACCTAAATGCCCACATTCGGGAATTTTGCTGTCATGGGTACACAGGCATCCCAGACTACAGAATATTACGGGCCCAGGGTCGTTCACAGGTTTTTGGGCCCGCTAGACCCCTTTAAAGAGGGCTTTGAAGGTAGATTTTACAAAACTGAAATTACTGGTCCTACCCGCCATTGCGGTACGATTCCCTGTGGTATTGCATTAACATTTAGCGCCAAAAAGTTTTTATTTTTCTATAGCAGGAATATAAGGCTAGACAAAGGGGTCAGGACCTATGCCCTAAAGGGGCCAAAAAGTAGGCCGGTCAAGCTAAAAAAAAAAAAAGAAGTTATTCGTGCAAGGGTCACCGTCACATCGTCATTTCCGGTGACCTTTAGTCGAAATATTGACATTTTTTTCTACTTTCGGTTTAGGGTAGGTGTGTAGCATCCGGGTGTATCGAGTTTTTATCAGTGCTGCAAGTCAATAGTGTCTCAGGGACGGGGTATAGGGACCATATGAATTTCTCATAACCCCCCAAAAAATCGTGGTAGCGGAAAGGATATAACATTCCACAGCGTATAGACGACTGTATGTAAAGTAGGATGTTGTAATTGGATTTAGATGGTTGGCGTAAAAACACAACATGATTGGTTGAATAGTTTGAAATACTAAGCTTATATACGAAAACGTAATGACAAGTTGTACATACTTATTATAACGATTAACTTTCCTACCGTTTGCATACACTTCATTCCGAAATGTTTGCTCATGTTACATAAAATCATTGAACATCGTTTGACACTGGCTACTTTTAAACATCATTTACATGGTGATTGGGCACGTTTCGTTTCAATAATTGTACATATTATAACATTAACATATAATTTGCATGTTTCCAATATTTTCAAACTATGTTTTTATTGCGATAGAGGTGAAAAACAAACCGGCTATGTTGTGCCGCTACTGTATGTTTACTGCAGTGATTATGTATGTTTATTGCGATTATTAAAATTTAATGTGTACGACTTATTGCAATTTTTTATCGCGATTTGAGTCAAATTTTCAGGTACAACGCACGAATGCAAGTGCTTATACTGCACATTTTCACCAGAAAACTTCGGTACCTGCATTATACAGTACATTACACTGAAGTCCATGAAAAGCTCAATTCGAAAATCAAAATTTTGCATTACAATTCTGAAACAAAACGTGTACTATGGTTACCCGTTTCTAGGCAACGACAGAACCTGACATAAACAGAACGTTCTCGCTTATATGACTGTTTTTCGACTATCATTCTTTTCAAATGATCGTTTTAAATTCACAAGTAGAAGCATAGAGTCTACACTAAACCACCTTTAGCAATGGATGTATTTAAAAGAATAATTTAGAAAGAAAACAATTAAAAACCAGCCGCCTGTTTACTTGGTAAAAAGCCAGAAACTATGGTTTGTTTTAAAGTTTCGTCGCCTAGCAACTGGTAACAAAAGCAACTGTAGCTCTCGTAGGTTTTAGGTTATCACAAATGGATAAAACTATCCAATCGATATATTTTTTTGTTTCTAAACACTTTAAATCTGCAATACATTACAAGCTATATAATTGAACATGGAAAACAAATTCAATATGGACGTCACTTCGACATTTATCGAGAAAAAATAATTTTCAGGAATCTTAATTCCTTGGTTGCATTTAAAGTAACATAGTCATGCTATATATTCAATAAAACTTTGAAATGTAAGCTTTTCTTTGGTATATGAAATTGTCAGGTGTGATCAAGCATTAGGTCATGACATTCGGTTGTAATGGGGACATATATTAATGGAGGAATATCATTTACATTACACACAAAACCGATACGGGTCAATGCCATCAAATGACATTTTCACAGCGTAAACGATTAATTAAATAAATGTTAATAGAGAAGTAAATATCGCCGGCTTACAACAATAACATCCTTATAAGACCCTTGCTCATTCGAAATCAGCACCACTTGGCGCATCTTATGAACCTATTTTTGTGAAACTTGGTACTGGTCATGTTGACCAGACCGAAGTTAAAAATACTTTTTCTCAGAATGGCTTTTTGTAGTTACGACCTCTATAAAATAAAAATTATTCTAAGCCATAGATATGGATAATTGGCACATCAAGGTTGTTTCATAACACGGCTCAATAAAAAGTAATCTTAGCTGTATCACGTTTGGTCTCTATCTCAGTAAAAACACAGTTTGAAAATATTTGAAAACACGCAAATTATATGTTAATGTTATATCTGTTATAATGTGTACAATTATTAAACTGAAATGTGCCCGATCATGATATAAGTGATGTGTATAAGTAGTCGGTGTATGTTTTTCTCACAAAAATCAAACGATGTTCATTGATTTTAGATAATATGGGCAAACATTTGGCAATAAAGTGTATGCGAACGCTAGGAAAGTTAATCGTAATAATAAATATGTACAACTTGTCATTATGTTTTTGTATATAACCTTAGTATTTTACATTATTCTACAAACTTTGTTGTGTTTTTTACTCCAATCATTTAAATCCAATCACTACATCCTAGTTTGACATACAGTCGTTTATAAATACGCTGTGACATTCGAAATATACACTTCTTTATTTTCAAAAATGTCATGTTAAGTATGATAATTATACATTTAATAAGCAAACATATATTTATTATGCCTAATAGCAGTGACTAAATACTAGTACAACATATGCACTGCTAACTTTCCGAAAATCGGGATAGGTTGAATAAATTACACAAATAACTCGATTTTGACTGATGATTTTCACCACTCTGATATTTTTCGTATATTTTAAAAGTCTATCGCTTTTATTGAGCTGCCATGTCAGCGTATGAAGCAGGGTACATGCCTATGGTGATACTCTCAGAATACGAGGGGAGATCCATAATTACAAATTTAATCGTATGCTGAAAAATCACATATTTTCGCGAGATCAAAATTTTGCGAATCTTTTTTTTAAATAGTTCACCAGGGCTGGTATTCACAAAGCATCTTAGTGGAAACTTAAATATTTTGACTTATGTCAAAAACTTGGGTTGCGCTTATTTCCCACACATTGAAGATTAACCCATGTTTTCTTAGTGATTATTGTAGCTTTTACTACAATGCTTTAAACCTATATAAAAATTCAAGAATTTTGAGTATCTTGTTAGGCTGACACACTTAAGGAAATCTGATGTTTTTAAGAAAATTCTAAGATTTCTACTAAGATGCTTTATGAATACCAGCCCAGGTGAAATGTTCGCGATTTTTAAACTACTTCCTGTGTTTAACTGAGCATAAAATTTAGCGATTTTTATCTAGTTGGCGAAAATAGCAAACATTAATGCTTTGATTTTACAGAATCTCTTCCGGATAATTGAGCGTAAATTTATGTAAAGCATGTAGTAAAAACACAATAATTATACATGTTCAATACTAAATCAATCAATAAATCAATAAATAAATCAATCAATCAATCAATCAATCAATCAATCAATTAATCAGCAGATTCCAAGATGTTATAAAGTTATATGCACATGGACATTGCAATTTAGAGTTATCTAACGTGGTTGATACGGCCGTTGATTTCGGTACAGTGGATTAATGTATTCCGCGGCATGTTGTGAGTGGCGCTCATTCCAGTTGTCTCCCCTTGATGTTCTTGGGCGTCGATTATCTTCCAGCCTATCGTATATTCTATTGTTCGTTCTGTATGGTCGGTCATAACTATCATCGGAAACCCCAGAAGTATCCCGGGTCGTTTTCTGCTGATTTGAAGGACTGTAAAGGTAAAATATGATTATTATTAATATGTTTGATTATAGTAGTCACGAGACAAACTAGTGTTAGTGAAGTCATTCAGCTAGTATGACGTCACTTAACTAGTTTTTATCCTCGACAAACTGACTTTACTATGCGATTTGCTCTTATCTTCTGATACAGTGTATGTAAAAAAAATATCGAAACATTGTTGCTTACCACAGAATCCTAGGCGGTTTCCTTCACAATGATTCTAATTACGGATGATGTAGCCAATGTGATCACAAAAAAGGATAAAGTATTTGTTATGTTATTTTCTAAGTTGTTCAGATAGGCATACTATATCTTTACAAATAGTTTTTTTACATTTTTAGATAAACAACTTACCAGTACAACATGCATGCAGATATCAGAAGACTGAGGAGTATAAATCCTAACCCTAAACCAATACCTATCATAATGATCCAGTTTTCTTCCACCCATGTCTGAAAAACATACATCCTAGTATCTGATTTCAAAATAGTCAGACTCTGGTCTTCTAGTGGAATTAACGTTACTGTCTTTATATTTTATCTTTGCTTAGTAATACGCACACTCCATTGTCAGATTTAGTGTAATACACTCCTATTAATAGTTTGCACTAAAAGAGGGGTTTGAACCCAGGTGGTACGGGGACATCGCTTAGCAGTACGACGAAATAAAACATTAGACCACTCGGGTATCGCAACAACATCAGAAACAGTTCAGCATTTATATCACCAGTATCAATATGAAAACATCGAACCACACCAGCACTTCGTTAATACGTGGAAAACAACACTGACTATTATAATATACGGATAGTTTGTACGACCGGCACATACTAGTAGCACAGATAGCGCTCTTAGTGTGAAGGCTGAAATTAATCACTTTACCTTTTCGTCCTGTTTGTTTTGAAGTATATTTGATATGTTCTCCAAATGATCTCCCAAAATATCTGACAACTGCTTCTTGGTAAGTGGTACACCATCACATAAGGCACTGACTACAACATTAGCACTGAAATATATAACATTAACATGGTAAGAATGTTTCTATTAGAGAATGTCCATACAGCTAAGGTCCTCCCATTTGACTACAAAAAGATCCACCACCTTCAACTAAAGCATTTGCTAAAACAAATATACAAATACCTTATAATTATTCAATCATGGACTTATAATATCCCTTAAATACACATAGAGCATGCTGACGGATATGGTTAGTACATGCCTTCAATTGTTTATAGATCTCGTGATGTACCAGTAAGCTATTTAAGTTTTTTTTAGTACCATCGTTGAGCTACACACCTCACAACTAACCTTATGTTAAACCCTACTATGGACAGAAAAAAACACTCACTTCGTTTGCATTATATCAAAATCTTGAAATTGCCAGTCTATACTTTGGCAAACTAGTAATGTAGTTGAGATATCAATTGATTTCAAATATCCTTGAATTTTGTCCCGGACACCATCTATGGTCAAAACATCTTTGGTCAAATCCAACATATACGTCTCTACAAAGAAGTCAAAAACAAGGAGAGGATAAGACGTTTAAACCCATATCGCTGGCTAAGAATAAGAAGAGTCGTGCATATTGAAACCTGCATCACGAGACGCTTTTTATGAGCTTAATTACATGAAAATCGGAACTGGTCATGTTGACGAAGCCGAAGTTGACAAAGCTTTTTTTTCCATAAGTAAAGAGCAGTTTTCAGACAGTTATTTTCTGGTTTTCTCAAAATATCGATTTTGAACTAACGACCTTCACATTCTCAGCCAGCGATATACATTCAAACTGTTGTTTAGCTATTTCACATAAGAAAAAAACTATATACAAATATCAATTCGATTCATTGGCCTTAATAATCAACAAACATTCTTTTATCTCAATACGTTTGCATAATTATTTCTTAAATGAACCAAGGATTATACCAGTAGATAAGTACAACGAGCGCTAAATATAGTCGCATCATAACTCAAATTAGTAAATAATTCACTCAGATACCAATACTTTCTATGGGACTAAGTTAACATGTAACTTATTTATTGAAGATTTTCGAGGACATACCAATACTGTCAGGGTTACATGTACCAAATTGACACATACTATTGAACCAAAGATAATTTCTCTAGAAAGTTCGAAGTTGGCGAAATATTACATGGAACTTAAATGCATTATTGCAACAAGCAAAAACTGATTACATGACTTTAGCAGTAAAAACACGTATCTTATAACTAAATATGATGAAAGAAAATTATACCTACCCATGCATACGTAATCTCCTATTTTATTCATGCAGATCATTTTCTCTCCACAAGCACGTCTATCGTCGCATTCGTTAATGTCGTTTTCACAGTATTTCCCAGTAAATCCATTTAAACACTGACAGAAAACGTCATTGTCTACGTTGTAACAAGTAGCACCATTCAGACACGTCGCGGTACTACAAATTCTTCTAATTTCAAGACAGTTTTCACCGTAATATTCTGGCGAGCAAAAACACATACGTATTCCATTTTCAAACACACAGGTACCATTGTTTTCACATACAAAGGTTTTACAATCGTTAATGGCTGTTCCACAGTTCAAACCTTCAAATCCCTCTATACATGCGCAAGTATAACCGTTCACGCCATCAGAGCACGTGCCATTGTTATTACATGGATTGTTCAGGCAATCATCGATGTTTATGCTGCAATTCCAACCCTCAAATCCGTCGGTACAATTGCATGTATAATTCTTGACTCCATCAACACACGTTCCGTTGTTTTCGCATATACCCGTTTTACAATCATCGATGTTTATGCTGCAATTCCAACCCTCAAATCCGTCGGTACAATTACATGTATAATTGCTAACACCATCAATACAAGTTCCGTGGTTTTCACATAGACCCGTTTTACAATCATCGATATTTGTGCTGCAATTCCAACCATCAAATCCGTCTGAACAATTACATGTATAATTGCTAATACCATCAACACACGTTCCGTGGTTCTCACATAGACCCGTTTTACATTCATCGATGTTTATGCTGCAATTCCTACCTTCAAATCCGTCAATACAAATACAAGTATAATTGTTTACACCATCAACACACGTTCCGTGGTTCTCACATACACCCGTTTTACAATCATCGATGTTTATGCTGCAATTCCAACCTTCAAATCCGTATGTACAATTGCAGGTATAAGTGTTAACACCATCAATACACGAGCCGTTATTCTCGCATAGACCCGTTTGGCAATCATCGATATTATGGCCGCAATTCCAACCTTCAAATCCGTCAACACAATTACATGTATAATTGTTAACACCATCAATGCACTTGCCGTAGTTCTCACATGAATTGTTCAGGCAATCATTGGTGTTTTTGCTACAATTCAAACCTTCAAACCCGTCCGTACAATTACAGGTATAATTGTTAACACCATCAACGCACGTGCCGTTATTCTCACATGGATTGTTCAGGCAATTATTGATGTTTATGCTGCAATTCCAACCTTCAAATCCGTCCGTACAATTGCATGTATAATTGTTAACACCATCAATGCACGTGCCGTTGTTCTCACAAGTAGTGTTAAGGCAATCATTGATGTTTTTGCTGCAATTCCATCCTTCAAACCCGCCTGTACAAATACAGCTATAATTGTTAACACCATCATTACACGTGCCGTTGTTTTCACATGGATTGTTCTGGCAATCATCCATGTTTAGGCTGCAATTCCATCCATCAAACCCGTCTGTACAATTGCAGGTATAATTGTTAACACCATCAATACACGTGCCGTTGTTCTCACATAGACCCGTTAGGCAATCATCGATGTTTAGGCTGCAATTCCATCCATCAAACCCGTCTGTACAATTGCAGGTATAATTGTTAACACCATCAATGCACGTGCCGTTGTTCTCACATGTATTGTTCAGGCAATCATCGATGTTTAGGCTGCAATTCCATCCTTCAAACCCGTCGGTACAATTGCAGGTATAATTGTTAACACCATCAATGCACGTGCCGTTGTTCTCACAGGGATTGTTCAGGCAATCATTGAAGTTTAAGGAGCAATTCCATCCTTCAAACCCGTCGGTACAATCGCAGGTAAACTTGTTAACCCCATTAATGCACGTGCCGTTGTTCTCACATGTATTGTTCAGGCAATCATCGATGTTTAGGCTGCAATTCCATCCTTCAAACCCGTCGGTACAATTGCAGGTATAATTGTTAACACCATCAATGCACGTGCCGTTGTTCTCACAGGGATTGTTCAGGCAATCATTGAAGTTTAAGGAGCAATTCCATCCTTCAAACCCGTCGGTACAATCGCAGGTAAACTTGTTAACCCCATTAATGCACGTGCCGTGGTTCTCACATGAATTGTTCAGGCAATCATTGATATTTAGGCTGCAATTCCATCCTTCAAACCCGTCTGTACAATTGCAGGTATAATTGTTAACACCATCAATGCACGTGCCGTTGTTCTCACAGGGATTGTTCAGGCAATTATTGAAATTTAGGGTGCAATTCCATCCTTCAAACCCGTCCGTACAATTGCAGGTATAATTGTTATCACCATCAACGCACGTGCCATTGTTCTCACATGGATTGTTCTGGCAATCATTGATGTTTAGACTGCAATTCCAACCTTCAAACCCGTCCGTACAAATGCAGGTATAATTGTTAACACCATCAATGCACGTGCTGTTGTTCTCACACGAATTGTTCAGGCAATCATTGATGTTTAGACTGCAATTCCAACCTTCAAACCCGTCCGTACAAATGCAGGTATAATTGTTAACACCATCAATGCACGTGCTGTTGTTCTCACACGAATTGTTCAGGCAATCATTGATGTTTAGACTGCAATTCCAACCTTCAAACCCGTTTGTACAATTGCAGCTATAATTGTTAACACCATCAATGCACGTTCCGTTGTTCTCACATGGATTGTTCTGGCAATCATTGATGTTTAGACTGCAATTCCAACCTTCAAACCCGTCCGTACAATTGCAGGTATAATTGTTATCACCATCAACGCACGTGCCATTGTTCTCACATGGATTGTTCTGGCAATCATTGATGTTTGGACTGCAATTCCAACCTTCAAACCCGTCCGTACAAATGCAGGTATAATTGTTAACACCATCAATGCACGTCCCGTTGTTCTCACATGGACTTTTCAGGCAATCATTGATGTTTTGGCTGCAATTCCATCCTTCAAACCCGTCCGTACAATTGCAGGTATAATTGTTAACACCATCAATGCACGTCCCGTTGTTCTCACATGGACTTTTCAGGCAATCATTGATGTTTTGGCTGCAATTCCATCCTTCAAACCCGTCCGTACAATTGCAGGTATAATTGTTATCACCATCAATGCACGTGCCATTGTTCTCACATGAATTGTTCAGGCAATCATAGATGTTTAGACTGCAATTCCAACCTTCAAACCCGTCCGTACAATTGCAGGTATAATTGTTAACACCATCAATGCACGTCCCGTTGTTCTCACATGGACTGTTCAGGCAATCATTGATGTTTAGGCTGCAATTCCATCCTTCAAACCCGTCCGTACAATTGCAGGTATAATTGTTAACACCATCAATGCACTTACCGTTGTTCTCACATTGATTGTTCAGGCAATCATTAATGTTTTGGCTGCAATTTGATCCTTCAAACCCGTCTGTGCAATTGCATCTATAAATGTTAACACCATCAACGCACGTGCCGTTGTTCTCACATGGATTGTTCTGGCAATCATTGATGTTTAGACTGCAATTCCAACCTTCAAACCCGTCTGTGCAATTGCATCTATAAATGTTAACACCATCAACGCACGTGCCGTTGTTCTCACATGGATTGTTCTGGCAATCATTGATGTTTAGACTGCAATTCCAACCTTCAAACCCGTCCGTACAATTGCAGGTATAATTGTTAACACCATCAATGCACGTCCCGTTGTTCTCACATGGACTTTTCAGGCAATCATTGATGTTTTGGCTGCAATTCCATCCTTCAAACCCGTCCGTACAATTGCAGGTATAATTGTTCACACCATCAACGCACGTGCCGTTGTTGTCACATGGATTGTTCAGGCAATCATTAATGTTTTGGCTGCAATTCGATCCTTCAAACCCGTCTGTGCAATTGCATGTATAAATGTTAACACTATCAACGCACGTGCCGTTGTTCTCACATGGATTGTTCTGGCAATCATTGATGTTTAGACTGCAATTCCAACCTTCAAACCCGTCCGTACAATTGCAGGTATAATTGTTATCACCATCAACACAAGTGCCGTTGTTCTCACATGAATTGTTTAGACAATCATTGATGTTTAGGCTGCAATTCCATCCTTCAAACCCGTCCGTACAATTGCAGGTATAATTGTTAACACCGTCAATACACGTGCCGTTGTTCTCACATGGATTGTTCCGGCAATCATTGATGTTTAGACTGCAATTCCAACCTTCAAACCCGTCCGTACAATTGCAGGTATAATTGTTATCACCATCAATGCACGTGCCATTGTTCTCACATGAATTGTTCAGGCAACCATAGATGTTTAAACTGCAATTCCAACCTTCAAACCCGTCCGTACAATTGCAGGTATAATTGTTAATACCATCAATGCACGTCCCGTTGTTCTCACATGGACTGTTCAGGCAATCATTGATGTTTAGGCTGCAATTCCATCCTTCAAACCCGTCCGTACAATTGCAGGTATAATTGTTAACACCATCAATGCACTTACCGTTGTTCTCACATGGATTGTTCAGGCAATCATTAATGTTTTGGCTGCAATTCGATCCTTTAAACCCGTCTGTGCAATTGCATGTATAAATGTTAACACCATCAACGCACGTGCCGTTGTTCTCACATGGATTGTTCAGGCAATCATTGATGTTTAGGCTGCAATTCCATCCTTCAAACCCGTCCGTACAATTGCAGGTATAATTGTTATCACCATCAACACAAGTGCCGTTGTTCTCACATGAATTGTTCAGGCAATCATTGATGTTTAGGCTGCAATTCCATCCTTCAAACCCGTCCGTACAATTGCAGGTATAATTGTTAACACCATCAATGCACTTGCCGTTGTTCCCACATGGATTGTTCAGGCAATCATTAATGTTTTGGCTGCAATTCGATCCTTCAAACCCGTCTGTGCAATTGCATGTATAAATGTTAACACCATCAACGCACGTGCCATTGTTCTCACATGGATTGTTCTGGCAATCATTGATGTTTAGACTGCAATTCCATCCTTCAAACCCGTCCGTACAATTGCAGGTATAATTGTTAACACCATCAATGCACGTGCTGTTGTTCTCACACGAATTGTTCAGGCAATCATTGATGTTAAGGCTGCAATTCCATCCTTCAAACCCGTCTGTACAATTGCAGGTATAATTGTTAACACCATCAATGCACGTGCCATTGTTCTCACAGGCATTGTTCAGACAATCATTGAAGTTTAAGGTGCAATTCCATCCTTCAAACCCGTCTGTACAATTGCAGGTATAATTGTTAACACCATCAATGCACGTCCCGTTGTTCTCACATGGACTTTTCAGGCAATCATTGATGTTTTGGCTGCAATTCCATCCTTCAAACCCGTCCGTACAATTGCAGGTATAATTGTTCACACCATCAACGCACGTGCCGTTGTTGTCACATGGATTGTTCAGGCAATCATTAATGTTTTGGCTGCAATTCGATCCTTCAAACCCGTCTGTGCAATTGCATGTATAAATGTTAACACTATCAACGCACGTGCCGTTGTTCTCACATGGATTGTTCTGGCAATCATTGATGTTTAGACTGCAATTCCAACCTTCAAACCCGTCCGTACAATTGCAGGTATAATTGTTATCACCATCAACACAAGTGCCGTTGTTCTCACATGAATTGTTCAGACAATCATTGATGTTTAGGCTGCAATTCCATCCTTCAAACCCGTCCGTACAATTGCAGGTATAATTGTTAACACCATCAATACACGTGCCGTTGTTCTCACATGGATTGTTCTGGCAATCATTGATGTTTAGACTGCAATTCCAACCTTCAAACCCGTCCGTACAATTGCAGGTATAATTGTTATCACCATCAATGCACGTGCCATTGTTCTCACATGAATTGTTCAGGCAATCATAGATGTTTAAACTGCAATTCCAACCTTCAAACCCGTCCGTACAATTGCAGGTATAATAGTTAACACCATCAATGCACGTCCCGTTGTTCTCACATGGACTGTTCAGGCAATCATTGATGTTTAGGCTGCAATTCCATCCTTCAAACCCGTCCGTACAATTGCAGGTATAATTGTTTACACCATCAATGCACTTACCGTTGTTCTCACATGGATTGTTCAGGCAATCATTAATGTTTTGGCTGCAATTCGATCCTTCAAACCCGTCTGTGCAATTGCATGTATAAATGTTAACACCATCAACGCACGTGCCGTTGTTCTCACATGGATTGTTCAGGCAATCATTGATGTTTAGGCTGCAATTCCATCCTTCAAACCCGTCCGTACAATTGCAGGTATAATTGTTATCACCATCAACACAAGTGCCGTTGTTCTCACATGAATTGTTCAGGCAATCATTGATGTTTAGGCTGCAATTCCATCCTTCAAACCCGTCCGTACAATTGCAGGTATAATTGTTAACACCATCAATGCACTTGCCGTTGTTCTCACATGGATTGTTCAGGCAATCATTAATGTTTTGGCTGCAATTCGATCCTTCAAACCCGTCTGTGCAATTGCATGTATAAATGTTAACACCATCAACGCACGTGCCATTGTTCTCACATGGATTGTTCTGGCAATCATTGATGTTTAGACTGCAATTCCATCCTTCAAACCCGTCCGTACAATTGCAGGTATAATTGTTAACACCATCAATGCACGTGCTGTTGTTCTCACACGAATTGTTCAGGCAATCATTGATGTTAAGGCTGCAATTCCATCCTTCAAACCCGTCTGTACAATTGCAGGTATAATTGTTAACACCATCAATGCACGAGCCATTGTTCTCACATGGATTGTTCTTGCAATCATTGATGTTTAGACTGCAATTCCAACCTTTAAACCCGTCCGTACAATTGCAGGTATAATTGTTATCACCATCAACGCACGTGCCGTTGTTCTCACATTGATTGTTCAGGCATTCATTGATGTTTTGGCTGCAATTCCAACCTTCAAACCCGTCCGTACAATTGCAGGTATAATTGTTAACACCATCAATGCACGTGCCATTGTTCTCACATACACTAGTTTGACAGTCATCTGTATCAATTTCACACCGACTTCCATTGTATCCAGGTGTGCAGTTACATAGACCATTGTTGCATTGTCCCCCATGCTGACACCACTTGTCTTTGCAGTTGTGTTCATTATAATCACAGTTATATCCATAAAAGCCTGCCTGACACTTACAATCATACCCGTAAATCTGTTCTGTACAGGTCCCATGGACACAAGGTTTGTTTTCACACCCCTTGGTTTTGTTGCAATTAAAGCCGGTATGTCCTGGAGCACATTCACCTAAATTTAAGAAATGTATGTCGTTCTTATCTTTGATATTATACAGGCATGCCTCCAATACGTCCTTTTATAAATAATCACATATACGTATTGTAAAACATTGTTAGTTTCACATTGATACGAGGAGTGTTTTTCAAGTGCAAGGAAATATGCTCTATAAGGTTTAATTGATGTACAACGTTCAAGGAAATATGCTCTATAAGGTTTAGTTGGTGTTTAATCGCTTTCAAATAAGACATTTACATAGATCAGCAAATACTACATCCGATAATATAAATCAAAAGTGTGATTGAGAATCATCAACGTTAGTACTGTTGCTTAAGTACCATCAGAAATAGCAACCCGGCGCACCGTTGTCATTGCGTAATTAACATGTTCTGAATAAATTTCTTTCAGTCGGTGAAGATATACACACAATTCACCTTTGACCATAAAATTTGTTAACTCGACGTGACACTTAACCCAGTTTTGAAAACGTTGCAACAGTTTTCATGAAAACTAAAGATATTTGCAAGCGATGGTTGATATCAAAATTATATTGAAATCGGTTTATTAGGAACAAAATGTTGCTAATGTTTATGTTTTTTAACACGACGTCGAATTTGCGCATGCTTGTTTTTCCTGACGTAACTATAGATACAATGACAACGGAAGCTTGCTATGAATGTTAAGACAATTTATGAATATGTTTCCAGAGCATGCCCCTGACTATCTGCAATAATAATTTAGTTTTAGCGTAATCTGGCTTTTCTCTGAAACTTTTCCTAGAACTTATATTGAAAAATCAACATTATATAACTATACAATATTACATTTTTTAACAATACTATCATTGGCAGTAATGATTGGTGTGTCATTGGTAACGTAACATCATTTAGTAATGCTTTTACTCATTTAATTCGTATACTTTACTTGTATTAAGTCAGACTTGGGCTCACAAATATCATTAATCAGAAAAGTACAGACAAATCGTTATGTTGGCCTTGCAGAACTTACAAGAACCCGCACTATGGACCGATATTAGACACAAGATTTTTTATAAACCGTGTTGAATAAGGTAGTTCAAAATGAAACAAAGATTTCGTTACTGAAAAACAATAATACGCTTTTACTCAACATACCTGAATAAACTGGAATACTACAGTTGCCCGACGTACAACCTTGGACACATGTTTCGCCGTTAAAACCATGCGCACACCATACCATTATTTCCAAGTCAACGCTGCAAATGTTATCAGTATCATATATATTATCAATATTGACAGTGTAAGATAACATATATCTAAATAAGCATCTGATCCGTATCACGATGCATTGACACCTGTATTATGATTTATTAATAATAAATAAGACGTTTTCAATATTTCATATATGACCTTTCATGAGCTGTCAATTGATATAAACTTATATTAAATGAGTACTATTCAGGAAAGATCATTAAGCGAGCCGCTAGCAGCTGATTAATATTTCCTAAACGAGTTTCACCTAAACATTACGTAATTTAGCTTAGCTGAGCCTGCACTTAAATTCAAGCACATATTTGTTTTCTCTTTGTGTATATACTATATAGATACAGCTGCTGGTCGTGTTAGTATTCAAAATATAATATGACCACCTACCTCACATTTGTGACTTTATCGTTGATCGTGATAAGTTTTGACAGAGCTTGGTCAGTTCCATTACCAACATCGAAGGACCTTAAATCTACTGTTAATGAAGCTATTGACGCCATCTTACTAACATTGGTGTAAATAGTTAAAGTCATGTTTTGTGTGGGTGGCTACAAATAAAGATAATATACTTAGTTTAAACATATTTTACTGCCCAAAAAATATTGCTATTACTGTCATACAAGTGTATAATTATATAAATATAAGTACATGTACATGTTATATGCATGGGTAAAAGAGTCGAGCCACAAGTTCCAAAACATAGTTATGGCTCTTCCCTTATTATACTATTATAGTTACAACATTCATATTATCATTCATGTATAATATGCGATTCATACACAATAGCGTTATAGCTAAATAATCGCTACATTGAAACTAAACAAGAATGGTGTATAAAAATAGACGGTAAAATTCACAGGCTCACGTATGGTTAATTGTTGTTTCATAGGTAAAACTCACATGAAAAATCTTGGAGAATAATAGGCTAGAAATTGCATTAATTGATATCTGTAGAGAATGGCTTTAAAATGTGTCATCTGAGTATTGCCAAAATGAGTACTTGTATTTCCAATATTCCAATACTCCGGATACAAAATGGACACGGACAGAAATAAATATTATGTTCATCAATTGAAACAATACAAACTTGAAAAATAAATGTTAAATTACTAAAATGTATCAGATCACTATCGATGAATTGTGATCCAAATTGTGGAACGTGAATCTTGATATATTAATAATCATTGAAGGATACGCGGATAATGACATTGAGCGTATACGAACCGTGACCTCTAACTATATATATATCTTATGCTACTCTCTTTGATCGAATACTTACATATAACATAATTCTTTTATGTATAACAACATGCATTGTTTTGATGTGAACGACCATTCTACTGATTGTCTATAATTATCTTTGTAATTGGATTTACGACACGCTGATTTCATACTATTATTTGTAAATTTGTAATACATTCCGATCATAACCGAAAACGAACGCAAAACTCTAAATATATATATATGTATAATAAAGCAGACTGGGAAGGCAACACTCCGCAGCGGGCACGTCAAACAAAAATTAACACTAACAAGAAGGGAAAATAACAGACCGCAAGAACATACCACAAAGTTTAACACAAACGTGGGAACTAAACTGCTTTAGTCCTACTTAGGTTATGTAATACTGACACATGCTAACACACAAACAGTACATACTTCTACATAGACATATACGCCATATACACACATAAGCAGGAATGCTCAGAACACCGGACCATGCAAAAGCTATACATTCAAAGCAATTAAACTTAAGACACTCACTGCCGTTTCACAAGTGCAAGTTTCATTCTGCAAAATTCAAATTCATTACACAACTTACAAATGACATATCTACTAATCTGACGTGGACGCCCTACCCTCACACCTAACACAAAATAAGAAATATCAGAATAGCTTCACTTACTCCTACACGTATCTCCAAAGTTATAACCTTTGCTACCTTCATGGCAATTCTAAAACTTAAAGGAATCATTTTCTGTACAAGACAACCCTACACGTACCACGTTGATAGTTAAACAATAACGTGTTCACAATACATACAGACAAACACAAGTCATGACAACTTACATTTACGTTAACTTGAAGGCATCCATTTATGATATACATGATATTTACACAGTACTGATAGCATTTAAGACACATACAGTATACGGATATGTTCAACCTTAACTAAAATTGGGCATCATTATTTACAATAATTACGTGATACGGTTTTGACCTCTGGGCGTTCGTGGCAGTTTCTTGTGAGATATGGAAAGTGTTTCTCAATAACACTACCTACATAGTAATATGTTACTTAATCAAAGTTGTACTAAATGAGATACTAGTTATAGTTAGTTGATTGTAAATGAATATGTCTTAAAAATGGGAGTGTCAAACTTAGTCTTACGAAGACGATATTAACCTAACTTTCCAAATAAAGAAGGTTTAACTTTTTTAGGCTATCGCACAAACAGAACGTGCTTTTGTCAACACCTTACTTTAATCACGCATAATTTTATTTGCCTTCAATCTTCTTCATGCACAATAATTAGTCTCTATTCTCAGAAACTATTCCGCTTAACCTTTGCAGCGACATCAAGGCTTTACCTTGAAGTATATTGTTTATTTGTATTATTCCTGATGAAGACAATATAGTCGAAACGTTGAACAATCCTGGAGTTTGTCTTGATTTACTTTATTTATGGAAGTATATTGTAGTACATTTGTACTATGGAATTACTTTGTATATGGTTCCTGCCTTCCATGTGTTATTATCTTTTTACAGACCCCGTATGTTTTTAATACATAATTATTCCCCGTTGTATGATCACATAAAAGACCACGCCCTAAATAAAGTTAGCCAAATTGAAGATAAAGTTATGATATATGATTGCCAGAATAATACTTACCCAATTACTCTTTAAGAGGATGGTGTTGTTGGTTCTGTCTGTGATGTCACTATCATCTATCAGGTAACCAAAGCAATCATGTAACTCATCAGCCGGATCATGTCTTGCTGGCAGTGTTTTATTGTTCCTGAATTTGAAAATTAAAAAAGTACATACACTAAATATGTGTTTTCGCAAATGAATAACTCCAAACAAAAAGTCGAAATAACTGCATAATACTATTATTTATAAATAAATATACCAGATCTATATAGCGCCTTTTAAGGCACGTTACATTATTGTGCTCGGCCACAAGGGCGCAGGTACATCCTCTACCAGTGCAGATACAGCATGATCTTACCAGAGGGACAGACTGAGAGAAAGCCCCTGAAGGGAGAGAGAGAGACATCAGATACAGGCATGTCCGGCGCGGCAGAAGTACTCCTATCTCTCGAATAGACACCCTGGTTCTTTAATGTGCCCGGTGTATAGCACCGATACACAGCTTCCTGGCACCTTTATCCTGATTATCAGGGTCATCAATAGAGAACAATTAGGGAAAGGGGTGGGCTATAAAAGCCTAATAACGAAAGAAAAGAAAACAACGCATTTTGTAGTCACATATGTACTGACTGAAAGCAATGTTTCTAATTCAAATTCAGCCATCGGGACTAAATTATACCGGTATCATATAAAGTTTGCTAAGCATTGTTTTCTTTCCATTAGAGATGATAGCAATATGTTTTCGTTCATAGCAAGCTCGCAACAAATTGTATTGGCGTATGTATATATGTCAAATGAAAGGGAAACTTTATATAAACGTTGATAAATACCACCACGTCAATGCTGGAACATATGACATTCATTTTCTCAACGTTTCAGTTTCATGCCTGTTTGAGGGTCCAAAATAAAATATAGTATTATTTAAACGTTTATACATACCCATCATAGACGAACTGAAACTCGGGAATAAATTCATTCTCAGGACAATGGGCGACATTGTATTTTCCATCCTTTTTATAGTAGTAGGAATGGTTTGGATTGGAATATTTTATCACCCGGAATAAGATGTTTACTTGTTCCTGTAAGATGCGACATAGTATCGGTCACAATGTTATCACAATGGTTCTTACTAGAATAGCCACACGGTGACGAATATTCCCCCCACAACGCCACATTGTCACAGAAACCACGTTTTCTTGTAGGCGAAATACTCAGGCTTATCTAGATGAATGTATACTTTTTAATATTCACATTTTTAGTAATGGTGACCTTAACGCAACCTGCCCAACTTAAATCACGAGCAATGTATTCATAAAACAAGTTTTATTGTATTTATTTCATTCCGACCCTAAGTTATTGTCTAAAAACTGTTCAGTTGGGCATAGTATACTATTAATTAACAAAACCAACTAATTACATTGCATTGTAAATTACTTATAAATTACTTGCCTCCTCTAAGTTCTTACTGTCATCAGTTCTAACCACAGGGTCTGAGAAATAATGCCTTTCCTCAAATGGTGCCATAAACATCAATGCTTGCGTAAACTTCAAGTCTGAGAATTCGATATAGCCTAAATCTTTGACTTCGGTGCAGTGACTTATAAAAATGACATGTAGATGAGTCCTGCAATAGAGACGTGTACTTGTTATACAAGGCAGTTTAAAGATATATTATCTCCATCAGATAAAATTACAACACAACAAACCAATATCTAATCCGTTTTCTGATCGCCTTGACTAAAATATCCTTAATGGGAATCATTGTGATAAAATTGCTGCTAATTAGTTATCTCTATATTTGGCAAGAATACCGGACAAAACTATATGTTTAAAGTACGGTCGTTTGTTCCATCCAGTCTTGATAATGCGACATAGTGAGAAATTTCAGCAACAAATTTATCACAATGTCTTAATTTGTGGATGTATAAGCCTATTTGCGATCACAAAAAAATAAATGTGTTTTTGTCGTAAAATGTTCAGAGGGGCACAGTATACAGTATTTTGTTAGTTGTGCCACGTAATGATGCTACATTAAAAGAAAATTTCAGCCGCAATTTTATCACAGTGATTCTAATTACAAATGTTTTTCCCTAGCCAGTGCGATGTCACAAATTATTGATGTTTTTCGTTGTAATTTGTTGTGTTTTGCATAGTACATGTATATCTTTGATTTTGTTTTTCATGTTTTTGCAACTGAGATTTGGAGTAAATTTTGTTCTAAAAATAGACCGCTCAAAATTGAAAATATATATTTTATTGGACCAGTGAAGGCAAATATATATTTTACATGGACTCACTGCAGTATTTACAACATGCAAGTCAGTCAGTCTAGAGTAGGCTACAGGATATATATTCTTTATTTCGTCTCATTTATGTACATACATATAACATACGACATAAGCAGAACAGATAAAATGTACATAACTATTCAGTTATGAATTATAAGAGACAGTTATCAAATCTTAAAATAATCTGATTATCATAAAATACTATATGACTAGCTTGTACTATGAACTGTCCTATAAACAGTGCTATATCACTATTTATAAACAATAAACATTAATTTATATACAAAACTAAAACTAAGAGAATGTTGTTAATACGTTGAATTAAAATATACAGTCTAACTTGTACTAGCGACCACGCGTATTAAGCGACCTTTGTCTTAAACGACCGGTTTCAATTCCTCCCGACCATATTTGCTCTATATTTCAACTGTATTAAGCGACTTTTGCCTTACGCGACCAGCGACCACTGTTTAAGCACTATAATTGATTGGTAAAATTGCTTTAAGCGACCAAAAAATTGTAAATCACTGGTCATCAATAGTGACAGGTTGTTAATTACCTTTAACTCGTCATAAAACGTTGTTTGTTCACACTTCGGAATTTGTCTGTTGTTAACTGGACCTGGACCTCAATTAACAGCATTGATAATTACCAATGTGTCCGTGTGCATGTCATCCAGGTGATTTTAATCAGATTACACACATTATTACGGATTAATTGTTGTGTATCTTTTCCTGCAATCAGCTTGTTTTTACCGTCCAATTAGATTGGACTAAAACCTAGTCTATTTCGTTTTTTCTTCTTCTTCGAGTGCAAGCAAAACTGACTTGCATTAATTGCATTGTGTAATATATGAGTAAGTTTATTAAAATGATAAATTAAATGCTTATGAATATGATGCATACACGTATAGAATAACCATAAAACGTATCTACACACTAATGTTTATTATTTGAAGTTGAATAGTATTCGAACAGCCTTAAATCGGAAATTCGTTAATTACACTCGATGTTTCTTTCATTTGTGTTAAACGACCATTCCGTTAAGCGACCGTTTTCAGACCTTCCCCAGGGTGGTCGCTTAATACAAGTTAGACTGTAGTTAAATTTTTAATTTAAGAAACTGAGATGTCTAACCACAGGAACTTGCATAATTTAAACACATTTGAAAAACTAAAATTGAAAAAGAAATTGAAAAAGAAATTAACTACTGTAGAGCCTGTATTAAAATATAGACAGGAATGCAATGCGATTGTATCCCATGAACTATTCTCATACAGATATTTTCTCTATATACCAACTTGTCAGTTAAAATATATGGCCTAGGCAGTTGAAGGGGTTAATAACAATACAGAATACATCCGCACCTCAACCGATCGGTACCGACAGTTATCCAATATCGGACTAATTTGTGGACTTTTGAAATGGCGTCGACTCCATTGAGCGTCCGCTCCGACGTGAATGACATAGAAACAGTGGCACTGAGGTTAGGTATAAAATACAAATTGTGTATACCTTATATATCGCACATCCCTAATTATGATGTGAACATTCTTTGTATTAGTGGAACAAACTTGGTCTGTAACGAAATCTGTCAACTGACTCTCCACAATATCCCTTGTGTATTTGTAAGGTTCTAGTGTGTTCAGAACAATCTTCGATGTGGCTACAAAAATATACAAATTGCTTCACGTTGCGTAATAAAACACTCATGGGGTCACTATAAAAACATTTGTACAAATACGAAGAGAGTGATTATTTTAAGTGCATTCGCGATGTCATATCAGGTATGTTTCAAGAAAAATAATATTTTAGACACACTAATGATTGAGAGCTTAGTCTCTTAATTAACATACATGAATAAAACTACGAGTATGAGTAGTTATACACGGTTTCTACTTATCTATTTTAATAAATGTTACATATTTATATTTTGTGTAATTTATGTCAAATGAATACTAGAACGCAAAGACAATTCATTGTCACAGAAGCGGAGGCACATGAGACAGACACAGAGCGTACCAATCACACTATCGTCAATTATTAATAATTATATAAAAAATTCATCGCCTTGTCTGTGAATACCTGCGGTACATGCAAGCCTTCCTGTCAGCACATTCGTAAAAGCATTGAATGAGTTGTAATACAGTTCATCCACAGGCATAGTCATTGTACATCCTGCACTATGGTCGAACCAATTGGATTCACAGAATATTTTGATATAACACCGAGTCCTGGAATATAGATACAGACCGTTTTACTGTTTTATCAAAGCACTTACGAACATCTTGTTATTTCAGAGCAGTTATAAACCATATATAAAGTATTCCAAATATGTAGTGTTGTGGACCATATTGAAAATAATTATAGAATCAAAAACATTTTTGTACGTCATCCACAACAAATGAAGTCGTTATTATTATTAAAGAATAGTTAAGATTTTAAACTTGAACGTAATTTACTATTTCCGCAAGTGCTTTGATAAAACAGTACCCAGCCTCTCAAAAAAGGACGGCATTGGATCGTGCTTTGTAATTGGCATATGCAACATATACACTCAATCAAATTCCTAATCGGTTGTGTCAAGTTATTGCATCAACCAGGAGCTGTTACATTCGTAACCGTACAATGCGCACAGGTTGCCATGTGTATGATGACTGTCGAATGAAAGGTCTCTGATTATTTGGCATTGGGCATAAAGCGCTTACATTAAGACATGGCATTGTATAAAAGATATACTGAATTAGTACATGTATATGTATGCACTTTGTGTAAGCAATTATGTTGGTGTTTGATGAAGATTATGCTCAATAAAATAAATAATATATACCAAATACTTGAGCGCTTCGACAGTCTAAAGACACACAGAAACGGCGGCTGCAGCGCCTAGCCATCCACGTAAGAGGCAGACATAGAACAAACCATCCATATCCCCAAAAAAGATATTTCAAGCAAGCCTACATACTCACGCTACAATGAATGACACACTGCGGACTTAACCAAAAAGGGAGGTAATTATGACTGATAACTACACTGAAGTGAAGTAAGGGAAACCATGAAGTAGTAAACATCTACAAAAGTCACCGGAATTAACTGTAATATACAATGTACCTAACATATCACATCAAATAAAATACGAAAACAATACTTTGATTGGAAGCAATTTGTACCTTGCCCCGTTTGTAAATGTAATCTCCTTTGCAGTGTTTCTAGTCCAGAAATTGTTCTTAATGGATTGAGGATCTACCCAAGCTCTGGCTACTGTTGTCGTCTGGTTTCCGGTGATAATGTCTGTTTTTATTTCTTTGATTTTAACTGAAATGTTGCTTGGCTTAAACCAACATAATTATTTAACCATATATGAATATTGATATACAAAGACTAAAAGGAACTCTCTATCAAAGGAAAATGTATTTTTGTTTGCATGATATAATTCACCATGAAAACTAAAATGTACACATGTTATAAACGGTGCACTCTGGTATTAGAATACAACCCTGATGCTAATCCTGGACTTATTGTTAAGTTTCGCGAATTGTATAATATTTCAATACCAAATCGGACATGGAATACAGCGTTTGTAAGAAGCCGCAGAGCACAAAAGGCAAATAAGGATAGTTTACAAGTAATACGATCTCAGTGACAGTGGGGTAAGTGGCCACACAAGAAATGACGAATAACGAAAGTTGATTAAGACAATGTCATATCAATAGCTGTACGCATCATCAAAGCCTTTACACGTGACTGTGTAGATTGTATCCCAAAAGTTGTATTTTCAGTTGCACGAGTAGCATCCATGCAAGAGCAGCATTTATGTGCTTTAATGACAGAGGGTCGGAATTTCGGCTCTCAAGGCAAATGAACGGATGTGTGACCAACAACAATCGCCACATATTGTACATGTACAAAAATGCTTACAAGGTAACGCTTACTATATTATTTTAATAGCGAATGTGATATGAATGGTAACCCCTTTTGCTTGTACTACAAGATACTGTATGTTATATGATAAACACTTTGTGAAAGGCAAATGAATCTAAGTTAACATACGCTACACCAAGTACAAATGCATGGTCATTACAGAAAGCCAAATGCCGTGAAGTATTGTGAAAGCAAAGTAGACAACACAGAAGAAACGCTATAATAGGATGGGTTGTCTAACCATGACTGTTACATATCCAGGTCTTTAAAATATTGTTCAAAGTCGTTCCAAAACTATTTCATGTGACTGGGTAGCCTCCATACGACAACATGTTGGCATTTGGGAATTGAGCAAGAAAAATACACTCTCACCGATTCTTGTACATTCAGCTGCACAAAGTTGTAATTTTCCTCTGGAATGTCATTGTATGTGTACGTTATATTGATTTCCTTTTTGCAGCTGAAATACAACAATAATCCATCAAGAACACACGCAATTTCATACCCATGGTCACTGTCCGCATGTAACTGATCTACAGAATCTCTGTCCGACAAAATTGATGCAAGATGAATGCTGGCACTAGTATTGTTGTCTCTGATGTGATTCGGTCATAAGCATGACTTAATGTTATTAATATCAAAGTACTGGTAAATGTTAAACTAAATGCTGAGAGGTTTTGCTTACAGTACTCTTATTAGTTTACACGAAACAGTGATTGGGTATAAATACTGTCCAGATAGGATAATAATAGAGTGACGCAGTGGTCGAGTTCACTATCACGATGTTTAACCAAACTATTATTATAAGGACTATCCAAACATCAATAATAACAATGCTAAATTTCTACATTCGCTTTCCCAGTTCAGACAATGGTTGAGATATGTTGTGTACACATACAATAAAACGTCACCCTCACATCATTCGAACTTCTCAGTACGATATTTATGTTGAATATAATCTAGATGTTGCGATGGGATACTACATATATGCCTCCAAATGCTAGTTGTCAATTTAGTGATTAAGATACTAATATTGAACACTCATTACACGTGTACGTTATAATCTCAGGTCATATGGATCAATAAAATGTATCATTATTGTCGGTGAATTATCCTTCTAATAATATTGAATCAATTGAACTTTCCTACAATTCAAGCACAGAGCAGTCACGTAAATTAGTATTCCGTGCCTATGGTGAACAATCATACGTACCCATCCATACAGATGGTGAATTCGGTAAGACAGAAGTGTGTACAGTTCATAATCGGCATCTTCCTACAACATGTGTCAGGGGAAATCGATGACGCGGGCGGTATGTATTCCACAATCTTCACATATAATATATTGTGGTACTCTTTAGTATGTCTGACAGCACATTTGGTACCACTATAATCTTCCGGACAGGTACATGTGTAGTTATTTATGCTGTTGGTACATGTTCCACCATTTAGACAGGGATTTGGGGAACAATAGTTATGTATTTTAAGATCACAATTGTATCCCCTATATTCCTCCGAACAATTACAGGAATACCAGCCTCCTGTATTGGTACATGTGCCATGTTTACACGGATTACGGTCACAATAATCAACTCTGTCACAATTATATCCCATGTAGCCACTCGCACATTGCGTTGTATTACCAACCACTTTTTCTATGTTCTGCGTTCCCGGTAATTCAACAGAATTAACGTAACTCGGGCTAGAGATACCACACTGGAAGCCTGATTTTCCATTCGGACACATACAAGTTCCGTTAATACATTGTCCATGGAATCTACAGTGAAAATCTGGACTTCCGGTCTGTTTAGCTATACCTGCAAAAACATCACATTAAAGACAGAAATGAAACG